>OX439143.1:83543365-86515872 GCA_949318255.1 Pollenia labialis
TTTGCAATTCAGTAGGTGATTCCGATAAAATAACTATATCATCCGCATAAAGCAAAAGTTTAATATTATTGTCTGCAACATTAACTCCACCTGGCAGCACATCAACAAGGTCATTAATATATAATGAAAACAATAGTGGGCTTAAAATACAACCTTGTTTTACACCAAGTTCGACAGTAAATGAATTCGAGAGGGAATTGCCGTCCCATATTTGGCTTTTAGTGTTCTCATACGATTTCTGCAATATTCTTATTATCTTAGATGACATACCAAGACATGATAATTTATAAAACAGGCTATTTCTGGGTATCGTATCGAAGGCACACGAGAAATCGACAAAGAAAGCATACGTTCTTTTACCATTCAATTTATTCAAGTTTACTATGCTTATCAAATTAAAAATATTATCAACGGTTGAATAATGTTTTCTAAACCCGGCTTGGTATTCGCTCAATACATTGTTGTTTTCTGTCCATTCTGTTATTCTATTTAGCAAAATTGTATTAAAAATTTTGCACAAAGTGTTGATCAAAGATAAACCACGATAATTCGTTGGCAAGTTTGGATCGCCTTTTTTAAAGAGTGGAACAATGATAGAATTTCTGAAGCTAGATGGAATTGTTTCTTGTAAAAATATTTTGTTAAATATTGTTAATAACTCAGTTAAGAAGCATGCGGGGGCATATTTGTAGAACTCATAGCTAACACCATCTTGGCCTGGAGCTTTGTTTTGTTTAAGGGACTTAATAACTGTATACAATTCACAGAATTCAATGGGTGAGTCTAGCAGAGCATCGGTAAAATACGGCATGGACCAGCTCATTGCATGTAAAGTTTCATTATTTTGTAGTAAAGTACTGAAGTGAGAATAAAAGTCATTTGTATTCAAAATTCCTTTAACTATGTATCTAGATGGTATCAGTGATTTAGACAGCTTCCACCATTCGCTAGAACATCTAACTGTATTTAGTAGCTCAAGGTTTTTGCTGTATAATTCTAATTTCTTTGTATTACAGAGCCGCAAGTATTTATGTCTAGCTGTAACATAACTACGTCTATTTTCAGTGGTATAAGTCATTCTATAGATTTTCAGCTTCACTAGCATAAATTTGAAAATAATAATAAAAACAAAAATATGTTTTTGTTTTCAATATAAATATACGAAAGAAATTTTTTTTCAACATTGAGGGACAGGCAGTTAATATTAAGGGCATATAAAAAGAATTATTAAACCAACCATTTAATTATACTTTGCGACAGTCAAAATCGGGATGGGATCAAACCAACGGGAAATGTTATATCGGTAAAAAAGAAGTTATACATGTCCCGGCGCTTCGCTGGGCCACGTCTAGGAATCGAGATATATCGATTTGAAAAATGGGCTAAAAAACATCACAATTTTTATAAAAACCTAAATTTTAGGGCTGCAATACGTCCTATGGATATGACTTATATTTTTTGTTAGAACATATTTTATAAAAAACTCGGAAAAATCGGTTCAGATACAAAAAAGTTATGACCAAAATTTATTTTTTAAATACCCACTTTCGGGAACCGTAGATCTCCCCGAGCCCAAGCTTTATAACTCAAGTAAATGGTAAATTTTTTCTTAAACACGTCGGTATATAAATCTGTCAAATCTGAAACTGAATCCCCAAAAATTACTCTTTTTTATAATTAACATTGTTAAAATAAGTTATGTATACCCTTTTTTGTATCTGAACCGATTTTTCCGAATTGTTTATAAAATATGTTCAACTAATTTCCGATATTTTGGTATATAATTTATATCCATAGGACGTATGGCAGCCCTAAAATTTAGATTTTTATAAATATTTTTATGTTTTTTAGACCATTTTTCAAATCAATATATCTCGATTCCTAGAGTGAAAAGAGAAATGCCGGGACACGTATAACTTCTTTTTTACCGATATAACTTTTCCCGGTAGTTTGAACCCTTCCCGATTACTGACCCCTACCATTTGTCGCACAGTGTTACCAAAAACCGTTCCATAGCCAAATTTTTACAGCGGGTAAAGATGCATATTATGTACGTGTCAATTTTTTTCTATTTTAGTGAAAGCATAAGTTAATACCCTCTTTATGATCAAGTGCGACATGAATTTTATTTGTAAATTCTTTAAAAATTTACGAGACAATCCTAAAATGCCATAATAATTTATCAAACATAAACTTTACTTTAACAAAGTTTAACATGAAAAATTGTTTTAGAGAATTGCTTTGGTTTTGACGGAAGAATGTGGAAGTTGATATTAATTTATAAATAAATCTCAATTTAGTGTCAGAAATACATAAATAAATAAAGTTATAAATAATATTGAAGTGTTGACTGATTTTTACAAGGAATTACATTGTATAGTTGTTTATGTTTAACAATATGTTACAGAATAAAATGTTTGTTCTCTTTGTTGTTGTTTTGTTATAAGAGTTTTGCGACAATTTCCATGTTAATAACAATGACATGCTCAAATATTATCTATACAATTTGTTATACACACAGTAATCAATACCCAGTGCACATTGCTTTTAAAAACTAAGCTTCACATAACTAAATTTGTTTGATTTATAAACAAGTAAAAGTTTTATATTCGGTAGTGCCACATCGTTGTTACCCCCAAACGAGAGTTAGAATATTTGTGGAGTGGACTTTGTATTTATCAGCTGACCTCAAAGTATTATAATCCGTTAAAAAATCTATTTCGAATGTGCGCTTTATATGGAGCCTGCATTAGGGTGGGTAACAAATATTTTTATCTTTTTATCGACTTTTAATAGCGTAAATATGTTTGTATTTTTGCATTAGACCCCTGTAAAAAAATGATTAATTTACTTTTAGTGCAAGAGCCCCCGCTTTGACATTAAATTTTGAATATAACAACAATAGCACTGGAATGCAGAAAAGCATATCACTGTATTTGAACGACTTTTAAGTTCGTGAAAATAGAGTCAGAAGAATCCATGACTCTATGCGATAAAAATAAGAAGAGAAAGTTTAATATATACGAAACTTGAATCCAAACGAGAGATGCCCAGATTTGACAGTAAACAAGATTTTGTGGCCGAAAATGATTTTATTGTTTTATGTTGTACGAGAATCAAATTTTTTTAAGCTTAATTCGAAATGTTTTCAGTATTAATAGTAAATAAAATAGTATAATTTAAAAATGGACTTTTTTCAAATACATTTAATAATAAGGAGCTCCTGCGCGGGTTCAAGATGTGTCTTTTTTACTTTTTTTTTGCAATTATTATTTGTTTTAACATAAGACATAAAAATATTGCTGTTAGAATATGATTCGAGAACTTTTATTTTTTCTCATATATGTATCAGTTACCCTCCCATACCTACATATCGCACTTGATCATATGCAGGAAATTTACGTAAAATTTAAAAATGTTCCGTAGAAGCAAACTAATTTTTAATTTAACATTGAGGTCCTATGCATTCAAAAGAATTTTTTAACCAACCGTTTCATTACAAAAAATTATCACGATATTTTTACAGCGGGTAGATATGACAAATTAGAGTAAAGTTTATCCAAAAAGTTAAATAATTGTGAGTTAGTACCCAGATTGACCCAGTTAATAATCATTATTCGTTTCAGTTTAAGTATTATAGGATTTTCAAGAGAAGGTTCTAATTGCTTTAAAAATGCCGCTATATGGGACCTGCGGTAGTTTTATGAAACTATTAGATACCAAATTTTCCGATAAAAGCGTTTAAGGGTTGCATTTCTATTAAGTGTCGAGAGTGGGCTTTATATGAGGCCTTCAGTATATCGAGTCATTACCGCAAAAAAAGCTATGGCATCAACAACTAAATTTTACAAGAGAAAGTTTTTTATTTTATTTTATACTAGCTTAACCCGGTGCGCTTTGCTAACCCAATTGAAATAAAATTAGTAATTTTTTTTTAAAACAGATCTCGTGTATTTATAACAAAGCATCTTGTACTAAATGTAATTGCTTTTGCAGTAACTGTTCTACAGATATACAGAAATTTGATATTATTCGTATGGTTGGCGCCATTCGTACTTTTTCCATTGCACCTACTTTTTGAAAGCAATTTGTACAAAATTTCAACACTTTCACAAACAACCATACGCTTTTTTATTTATATATTATTTATTGCTTCCCTTGTAGTTTACCGTTAAAGTGGATCCTACAAAGCTTGAATACTTTTATCTTCAGATATTCGGTATTAAATATTTTCGTTCTATGGGGGGTACTGCTCTTCCTCCATCTACCTCCGCCCGTTTTTTTTAACTTACAATTTACCATAATATTGGCATTAGCCACCTTTGAAGACTCTCGCAATAATAGTTCTTCAGCTACGCGATATTAAATATATACATCCCATGGGGGGTATTGCTTCACCTGCGCCTACACCCTTAATTTTTCTTTTCAAAGGTGAAATTTACTATAAGATTGACTCCTACCAAATTAGAACATTATCAATACAACAGTTCTTACGATATGTAATATTTTACATTAGCGCCCTATGGGGGTAACACTTCCCCTGCTGATACCTTATTTCAATTTCGGGGCTTACTGCAAAAAGTTCAAGAAAATGGGTGCAGCGGCTCTTAAGATAAGCGAAACTTAATATTGACATCCCATCCAATGGAGGGTATCACTTCCCCTGCTCCTATCGACAAAATAAAAATAAGTAGCTTATTTTGTCTTCGGGGCTCACGTGATGTTGGTTCTAAAAATTTCAGGAAAATCGGTTCAGTAGTTTATCAGTCTATAAGACAACAAAACAGACAAACATTTAAAATTTGTATATATCAAGATTTATTGCTCCCCTGCACCTACCCCTTTTATTTTTATTTTGAAAGGTGCAGTTTATCTTAAGAGTGGGTCCTAAAAAGCTTGAAGACTTTTGCCTTCATATATTAGGTATTTAACATTTTCGTTCTTTGGGGGGGGGGGGGGGGGGGATTCTGTTCCTTCTCCGTATACACCGCCCGGTTTTATTTTGATATTTGTAGTGTACCATAATCGTAGCTTCAACCAGGTTTGAAGACTCTCCCTTTAAAAGTTCTTCAGTTGAGCGATATTTAATATATGCATCCTATGGGAGGTATTGACCCCTGCGTCTAATCGCTTTATTTTTATTTTCAAAAGTGTAGTATACCATAAGAGTGACTTCTATAAAATTTGAACATTCTCACTATAACAGTTCTTAAGATATGCGCTTTTAAACATTGGCGTCCTATGAGGGTACCACTTACCCCGCTGCTGTTTATTTTAATTTTAAGATATGCGATATTTAATATTAGCATCCTATGGGGTGTACCAATTCCCCTGCCCCTATCATAAATTAGGTAGCCTATTTTATTTTACGGCTCAAGTGATTTTTCTGTAAAAATTTCAGGAAAATCGGGCGGTAGTTTAGGAGTCTATAAGCCAACAAACAGACAAACATTTTTCATTTTTATGGATGAAAAAATCGATTTTGACTTTTTTGGTGATTCTAAAAATAGACAATACGCTCTTTCTAATGAAGAAAACCGAAGTTTTAAAACTTCTTTACTTTTGTCATAAGTAAGCTTAAAAATACACCTATGATAAGAGAAAA
Organism: Pollenia labialis; assembly: GCA_949318255.1. NCBI lineage: Eukaryota > Metazoa > Arthropoda > Insecta > Diptera > Polleniidae > Pollenia > Pollenia labialis. Next base: position 83,548,971 of record OX439143.1, read on the forward strand.
AGAAAACTTGTTAACTTATATATCGTTTTCTCCAAAACTCAATTTTTGCCCTTTAACTCAAACTGTCACATATATAGATAAATTTTGTATGAAGGTTGTCGTTTACGATGAAATTGATTTTGCTATAAAATCGTAACGGTACCTTATGTGACCATTACGTTTTAGGAGATAATGCAAGTGATTTCACTAAAGTCATTTATTAAAAAAAAAAACGAAAACTGAAAGTGATGTCGCTTAAGTTATTTTTGCGGTAAGGGCTCGATATTATAAGGCAATCGTCTCGAATTTTTTTTTGATTATTTATTTATTGAATCTTCATATATTAAATATGAACTAACAATAATTAATCAAATCTTATCCTAATACTTTATTTTATGTCCTGCTAGTGCCAGACAAATTTTTCTTCATCACGGGCTCTGTTCACATACATGGATGTTTATCGCTCATCCTAATGGGTAAGTGATGCAGTGTCTCTTCTCCTTAAGCGAGTGTGGCCGCTAACATTTCTAGCCTTTTTAAATATTTATCGCATACTTCGTAATAATAGTCCTTACAAGTGGCACATTGAGATCCTTGTAGATATTTGAGTTTTTAACATACCAAGGGACAGCTCTGAGTTTGTAGTTTGCAATCGAGACTAAGTTCAGAATTTCTTCCAATAAGCCAATTAATTTGAATTGCTTTTAGTTTCATTTGGTGTAATTTTGCTTCTATATGGCGTTTCCATGTTAAACGCCGCTCTAGTTGAATACCGAGATATTTGACATGCGATTGTTGAGGCACTAGTTGATTATTGATTTTAATAGGGGGCATGTTTCCCGACGCAAGGTAAATGTTATATGTACGCATTTTTGTTCATTAACTTTTTTCACCGTTGTTTTAACCACAGTTCTAGTTGAAATATATGATGCTGCAGGTATCGAGATGCTTCACGACTGTTCTCGTGTACGCTTAGAAAAGCTTGATCAGCAGCAAAAGTTGAGGTAATGATGTTATTGTTTGTTGGCATGTTCGAGGTATATATAAGATAAAAGAAGTGGGCCCAGGATGCTTCCCTGAGTGACCCCAGCTTCAATTGGCTGAGGAGAACTTAAAAAATCACCTTCTTTAATAATAATTTTTCGACCGACCTTTCTAACAGCTTGTGTGTGTTAACCGGTAGGCTAAGCTTCGATTTATGTAACAAGCCTACATGACAGACTTTATCAAAAGCTTGAGAAACATCTATGAAGAGAGCGGAGCAATATTTTCTTTCTTCAAATGCTTTTCTTATGGCGTTTACTATCCGATGGGTTTGTTCAATTGTGCTTTGTTGTTTGTTGGAATGTCCGGGGTATATATAAGGTAAAAAAGAGGGCCCAAGATCGCCTCGAAATGATGTTATGTCTGATATTAGGAACAATGACACACAAATTTTTACGACAATGGCGTTTTGGTGAAGTGAAGTGTTTTCCGAGAGTATGCCTTATATGTGCCATATCGTATTGTTTTGCACCTTAGATAGTTATCGTTTTAGGCGTCTGAAAGTTTTCTTGAGAGTGGGCTATAAATGGGATGTATTGCAAATCATAGAGCGATTTGTGGTAGTATGATTTTTAGTAAAATTACGATAATATCATTTCTGGTTGAATTTTTAGGGTAACCTATGCCATATTCACACTTGGAGTTTTAAACGCGTTTAAGCACTTCGAACGTGATTAAGCTCTACTCCCATCAAAATCGAGATGATTAACCATACATTGAAGTGATTTGTTGATTACTTCAAACTGTAATGATAACAACGACATCATATCATTTATCACCTAGAATCCTCTGAATATACCTCAAACTGAGTATGATGTAACATCGGCCACAATAAACGAACACCTCACGAGTACTGAAAAGGATATCACCGAAAATAATATTGATCAATTTTATTGTTGAAAACATGTTAACAGAAAATTATAATAAAAAAAAAATTAAAATTAAATTCAATTAGCATTATCAAAAATTAAAGAGTTTTTATACATCTAGGGTTAAACAATTCATAAATTTTTACAATTTCATCATTAATATGTTTAAAATAATCTTCTGATAACGTATTTTTATACCCTCCACCTCAATTAGTTGTGAAGAGGGTATTTTAAGTTTGTCATTCCGTGTGAGAATGAGATAAGATTTTGCAAAAATCACGCTGTAAAATTTCGTAATTTACCCTAGGCCCCATATAAACACTACTCCCGGAAAACTGTTTAGTACGCCTAAAACCGATAAAAATAATGATATCAAAACAAAATTTGGTACGTCACAGTTTTTTAGGACTAGAAATAACAATGTGAAATTTCGTGAAGATCGGTCCATAATTTACCTTAGGCCCCATATAAACCCTACTACCGGAAAACAGTTTAACAAAATTTGAATTGAAACTGTTACTCAAGCTAGTTCAAATTGCTAAATAATTTAATATAGATCTAAACCTCAAACCAACCAATTTTAATGCTGATGTCTGTTTTTATAAAGATAAATTAATAATAAATAGACATCATATAGATATCCCTCCTGAAATATTCGAACAGTCGGTGGAGGGTATTAAAGATTCGGCACAGCCGAATATAGCACTCTAACTTGTTTTTTTTTATCAATTTATAATACGCTAAACATTTAAAAACCATCGTCTTGATTTAGAAACTATTTTTTTTTTACATAAGCCACTCGCATCCCAAAAAGCGAACAAAACTACCTTAAAGTAAAAGACTTTCTTTTGAATATATATAAAAAAAAAAAAAAAAATTCCGGATAGAAAAGAAATAAAAAAAAAAGTTTTAAATCAAAATAATTTTTTGGGATAAGCTATTCCAATGCGCATTTCACTGGTTGCTTGGGCCAGATCGTCAGGAAACTTCATCCAAAGATTTTAGAAAAACTAAAGATATTAAACCAACTAAAACTGTTAACCATGACCCAAAAATCGCTTCGCAAAATTTACAGTCTCACATCAACGAACTAGAGGCCGGGTTGGACAAATGGAAAGTAAATTTTAATCCGGCTAAATGTGCTCACTTAACTTTCACTCTCAGAAGACAAACGTGCCCAGCAGTCAAAATAAATAACGTCAGGGTTCCGGTAGAAAATTACGTAAAATACTCGGGAATTTATATTGATAGACGACTGACGTGGTCGCGTCATATTGAAGCGAAAATAACGGCTATGAAACTTAAAGCTGCTCAACTATATTGGCTCCTAGGTCGAAACTAAAACTTGTCTTTAGACAACAAAATTCTCTTATACAAGTCCAACATGAAACCAATATGGACATTTGCCATCCAATAATGAGGAACTGTATGCGAATCAAACATTCAAAAGCTTCAAAGATGACAGTCTAGAATATTCCTACAAATTGTCTGCGCCCCATGCTTTTTACGTAATGATATGTATTATCCACAGAGATCTCAACGTCCCCACTATCCAGGAGCAAATTAAAAAATATTCAATTAGCTACATAGATAAACTAATGGTCCACCCTAACCACCTAGCTCGGGGTCTCCTTCATTTCGAAGGTCACCAGAGGCTAAAAAAAACCCGATACTTTGAGCCTAACTAGAAGACATTTTTAAAATTTGAATACAGCAGTTAGTGGTTACATTGGTAACAACTAATAAACAACAAGGAGAATTAAGATTTGAATACATATAGTAAATTTCAAAATTAAAAAAAATAAATAAACAGTGAGTTTATCTCTTCTTACATTCCCAACTACAATTGATTGGAATTCTTCCAACATTAATTGTAGTTGTAAGTAGGTTAAGAAAATACAAAATAAAAACAAAAACAACATGCTTTATTGTTTTCCACAAAAACAAAAAAAATAAAACAGATTGCAAGTTAGTTGTTTAGGCCGTGCAATTGCCAGTTTATTATGGGAAAAAGTTTTAAATTTAAAAACAAAATTTTAAAAATTTTTTAAAACCAAAAAAAAAAATTTCAAAAGATTGATCAAATAGCTATCGAAGTTACTTGGGACAAATTTTGCTAACACCAATAGGTAAAAAGTTACATCGATGAGAGAGAACAGCTGTATGGCCAAAATGTCAAACTTTGAACCCCTCTTACTCAGAAACTTTTTGACCGATCTTGTTGAAAATTCTATGTCTAATTTACCATCCAATAGAACTAACTTTGGTGCAAATATCATACAAATCGGATGACATCGATTTCAAATTGGGGCTCTTGACATAAAATCCTCCATATGGATAAATATAAAATGAATACTGAAAAGTTTCCCACGAAATGACAAACTTGTGGTGGAGGGTATAATAAACAATCCTAAATGGTGAGTTTTTCAAAAAAGAGATTGAAAGTTTGCTGGGAAATGTACATTCATATAATCTTTAAGCAATTTTTTGTAGTTTGTAACAATATAATCATGGAAAAAAGTGTTTGGAACTCACCCTCTCACACACATTTACTACGCGTTTGTGTTCCGGTAAAGAAAAGTTAATAAAAAGCTATATAAAAAATAGAAATTTAAATTAAGTCACAATCATTTATCATAAAAGTTAATCCCCATCGAAAATGTATTACATAGTGATGTAGATGGGAAAAGGGTAAATAGCCAATTGGTAAATACCCGGTAAAATGTGAAAGTTAGGTAAGAATTGGTAAATATGTACATTAGGCTTACAATTTTGTAAATAGGAAAAATGGCATAGCTGTTTCCTCATTAAACGCAATGCGTTTATTTTATAAGATCATATAAAAAATACATTTGCTTTATCATTAAGTTTGCAAATTTGAATAATATAGGTATAATAAAGCTTATCGCTTCAACAATAAATTTACGTTTCTCAATAGTATGAAAAGGGAATTTAGCACATTTTAAAGAAACCTTGTTAATTGAATAAATATTATTTTTGTAAAAATGATTAAAAAAGTGTATACGTTTGACATGTAATACTTATATGAACTAATCCAGGCTTTTAAATACATACATACTTTTAAAAATAGATATTTTCCCCATAATAAATTTAGAGCAATGCCAGCACTCAGTTAAGGTAAAAGTACATAACACGCTTTAATTCGTTGCCGTTTGTCGTGCGTTACACAACGCGCGTTACAAAAGCCGTTCCTGTCAGCTGTTTTTTATTTGTTAACTCCTCTTTCCGGGCAAAAGTGTATTGCTATTTTCCAAATGGGAATTATTTAAGGGACGCATTGTGCCATATTTCAAAAAAAAAGGTAGCAAATGAAGCATGCCGACAGCAACTACGTAAATTAAAGGAAACAAGCGATATAGGTATGCAATTCTTACTTATTCATACTTTATGCCTTTTATTTTTGTATAAACATATATAATATGATTTTTTTTGTTTCTAGATTCAAAGGACTACCTAATTTCGATTTTGTTAAATTCAATTTTTCCCCCTTGTGCCCGTTTTAAAAATACTGATGGCAGAAAAACAAAAAAAAACGACTATAGCTGACGCTCAAGAAAGTTTTGTTCTGCACCTCACAACACTGAATGATTTTGAGCGAAAAATTGAAGAAATTATTTGCAAGCAGGGCAAACACTGCAGCCGTTTTTGATTTTAGAAGGTAATGAGAATAATGTTAAGCGGTTCTATATTTATTTAGACAAAAATTTGCTTAAAATTGATTCGTTTTTGAAAAGTTTGGACATATGTTTTAAAATTTTTCACGTTTTGTGTCTCAAATATCCTATTGCTTGCGAGCAATCCTGGCTCTTTATACAAAAATTTTTTTTTGAAATTGAAACTGAGTTTGATCTGAAATCATCCAATGTTTCATCCGTAATACATTATTTAAGTAACAACTAACTTCATAAAAATGTATATCTGTTTCCGCTGTAACAAAAAATTTCAAACCCCAAACATGTTAATAAAACACCTTAAATTTATTCACTTGCTAACTCGGCAGTCTTTAAGTCTATATTGCATGCAAAACTCGTGAAGCCAAACTTTTACAAATTTTTCATATTTTCGTCTACATCTAGAAAAAGTTCACACAAATGATACCAATCAAACCCATAATCCTATTTTTAGTAATACTTACGTTTTTCCTGAGTCTAGAACAGTTAAAAACATAGAAGAACCTACTACTTCCTCTCCTAAAAATAAAAAACATGTTTTATCCAGTCTGGAAGAAATAAAATATAAAGCTCTGAAGTTATCTTTAAGTTTGTACAATAAAAACTCAATGTGCAGAAATCATGTTATTGAAATACAAAACACGTATTGCTTTTTGTAAATGAAAGAATTATTTATACGTTCAATAAAAATATATTATTTATTTCGACACGAGTTCTTTTCTTAAATTTTTTGTGCAATTAATGCATAATCATTGTTGCATGTGAAGTTAACAAAAACCTAAGCAAAATACATATTTTTAGTGTTGTCAATGAGTGTACATAAGTAGGCGATTTTGTACATAACAATTCTTCCCTCGCATCTTCCTGAGTTTCTCAAGGAGAGAATCTAAGACGTTGTTTTCGAACTCTCGTTGACTTCCTGAGGGGCTGCGGTCTTTGCGACGTTGTAGTTCTACCTGGTGCTACTGGCAGCGATGGTAACCTTTGAGTTGTGGAGGTTGGTGTTGCAGGATCGTTTGTGGGCGAACCTGTTGCGTGAGTGTTCGATGCCGGTGACGATTTCATATGCATACTTTGTCGCGGCGGCGTTATTGGTACGGTTGGTGAAGTTATACAAGTATTTGATGGTACTGGCGGAGTATCTCTCTCTGTGTATGGCGTTGAGGAAGACGCTGGCCTTGCTGGTTCATTTGCTGTAGCTGTGCCCTTTTCTTCAGTTGGGGAAGTAGCTTTGGGATATGCGTATACTCTCCTTTTTTCTTCTGGTTGGTGCTTATTCAGATCCTCTTCAGGACCCTTTAGTTGTTCCTTCTGAACTCGGTTCTTGATTTGATCAATATGTCGTTTGTGCCGTCTGCCTTGAAACACAATTTCATAATGCAAGTCTCCAACTCTTCGGTCTATAACTCCGCTCAACCACTTGTCCATTTTGTTGTTGTTTGAGAGGAACCAAATGCTTTGGCTCGAATTGAATGAGCGGTGATCAGGATCGGTTTCAAAAATTGTTTCTCAGTCAGAGTCAGAGTGAGATATTGTGAGGAAAAAACAAGATCGAGCCTTGTGCGAGGAGACCGTCCTAAGAAAAGCTGAGCAGGCGATTGTCCTGTTGTTGAATAAGGGCCCGCCTGTATTGTCGCAGAAACTCATTTATATTTTCCCTAAGTGAAGATTTTGTTGTTTCCATGGACTTGAGTGCATTTTTATAGTTTGTACTGATCTTTCAGCCTGGCCGTTTGTAGCTGGGTGATAAGGGGCCGTTAGTTTATGAAACTGTACACCAACTCTATCTAAGAAGTCTTTGAATTCCTGTGAGGTAAAATTGGTGCCATTATCTGAAACAAGTGTAAGCGGTACACCGTATGCTGCAAATAGTTCGTCCAAAATGCAAATAGTGGCATAAGAGGTTATAGAATTAGTTGGTTTCACTTCCAACCATTTGCTGTATGCATCGGAAACTATAAGGAGCATAGTGCCTGCTATAGGTCCGGCGTAGTCAATGTGGACTCTCTCCCATGGGCCCTTGGGGTACTGCCAGTGGTGGTCTTTGCACTTAGGAGGGTTGTGTGCATTTTTTGAACAATTTTCGCAACTGAGAGCCATATGCTCTATATCGGCATCTATACCTGGCCAGTATACGAAGGAACGGGCTAACCCTTTCATTTTTACGATTCCCAAATGGCCAGCATGTAGATCTTTTAGGATTCTATGTCGAAGTGATTCTGGGATAACCACACGATGCTCGAACAATAAGCATCCATCCATGAGTTTGTAATTACTTTCTGGCGACTTATATCCTAGTCTCTGCAAATTTTTTCCCGCTTCTAGTTGCTTAACAATCGTTCCTAGATAGTCGTCCCCTAGGCTCTCTTTCGCTGTCTTTCTCGCCCTAACCGGAAGTTGTTGAATTTGTCTTACTATAAACTCGTCAAATTCATCATACATCCAAAATTTGCCGTCCACAGCAAAATTGACTTCATTTATGTTTTCTCTCTTGATGGCGCGAGAGCAGAAGTCAGCATTAGCATTAGCTTTTGTTGGTTTAAAAATTACATCGAAATCGAAATTTGATAGGAAGTCAGCATAGTTTGCCATTCGACTGATGCATAAAATCGGTAGTGACTTGTGCGGATGCAGAATTTGTGCCAGTGGCTTGTGATCAGTTATGAGAGTCCAGTGACGTGCGTACAAATAAAGAAAAAACTTTTGCACTGCCCAAACTATCGCCAACGCTTCACGATCCATTTGCGGATAATTTTGTTCTGTCGCTGTAAGGGCACGGCTGGCATATGCTATCGGTTTTTCTATACCGTTTTCCAACCGATGCGACAGAACGGCGCCTAGTCCAACTTTACAAGCGTCCGTGGCCAAAACTAAAGGCAGATTTGGGTTGTATGGCATTAGTACATCGTCTGAGGTAAGATCATTACTAGCTTCAGACGTCCATTGGAGTGGGTCCTTCTTAAGCATCTCTCTTAGAGGGCTATTTCGCGTTGATAAGTTGGGAATAAAAGAATTTTAATAGCAGGCCTTACTAAGAAATAACTGTAATTCCTCAACCGAAGAGGGCTTTGGGGCTTCTTTAATGGCTGTAATGTGGTAATCTGATTTGTGAATTCCGTTCGAATCAATTTTATGCCCTTAAAATTCCACGGAGGGGGCAGCAAATATACACTTTTCTTTGTTGAGGCGCAGGCCATGTTGATTGAGTCTTTCCAAGGTATTCTGAAGTACATGAAGTAGTTTTTCAAAATTAGGTGCGTAAATCAATATGTCATCGAAGAAGCTGCAGACGTAAGTTAGCCCGAGTAGCACAAATGATACCAATCATTTTCCATACATCGTTGCCAAATGGCTGGGATGTTTGCAGAACCATATACTGCTCTTGTTGGCCTCACGAGCCCATGTGTCGGTGTATTCAGGGTAAGGGCATGAGCGAATTCTTCATCGACTGTAAGATGTGAGTAGGCATCGGTTATGTCTAAGTGACAAAAAAATTTTGAATCAATCATTTGGTTAAGTAAAGTTTCGGCTTTTGGAATTGGGTGCTCGTCTACAATCATTCGGGGGTTAAGGGTCGGTTTATAGTTACCTGTGATTCGTATTTTCCCATTCTTTTTTGCTACTACATGGGTTGGCGACGCCCATTCAGAGTAATCCACTTTTTTGTACAGTCCTGATGCAATTTTCGCATCTATTTCTGCAGCATAAAGCTCTCTCAGAGCCAACGGAATTTCTCTGGCCTTGGTGAAAATCGGCTTCGCATCTGGTTTAAGGTGAAGTTTCGCGGGGGGAACTATTAATGTACCGGCCTTCTCGCTAAACATATCTTGGTATTTGACCAGTACGTCTTCCAAGTTTTTCTTTTGTGAGGTATTCAGTGAGAGTGGTTCCATTCTTATAGAATTCACTCGATTTGAAGGTGAAAACAGTTCAGACCAATTGATTTCATTAACGAAATGGGAGATCCATTCCCGTCCAAATAAAGGATCGTACTCCCCATCCATAACGTAAAGATTTAATTTTCGGACGGTTTGACCCATCTTTACATATACCGGTATGCGACCCTAGCAAGGAATTGGGTGGCCAGTATAACTGGAAAATATCCTTTGTGTTTCACGGATGCCATTGTGTTTTATATTCTGTAGATGTTTTTTGCCTATTATCCCACACGGTGCGCCTGTATCTAGCTCCATTTCGATTTTATTTCCATTTATGTGTGCGGTGATCATTTTCCTATTCGTAGTTTTTGTCTTCACCACATTTATATTACTTTCATACACTGAATCGCAATCGCTGTCCAAGGCCTGCACAACCGACGATGCCTCCACAACCTGATTGGTTTTCGATTTACATACTTTTGAAATGTGTCCCTTCCTACCGCAGGCAAAGCACGTCGAGTCGCGAAATTTGCATTGCGTTCGTAGGTGTTTTCCTCTACACCCGTGGCATGTGGTCTTGCTAGTTTTATCGTTTCCAAATTTCGTTATGTTACGAGTCGAGTCCATAGGGATAGTTCTATTTTTCCTTTGTACTGGAGCATACCCTAGCTTATTTGTCTGCTCCGGCAAGATTTCCGTTGAAAATTTTACAGATGATGTTGTTTGATGTGTTGCTTCTAGTGTGTGCGCAATTTCATAAGCCTGCTGGAAAGTATTCGGATTTTTTTAAATTGTTTCATCACATGACATTCGTGACTCGATACCAAAAATTAGTTGCTCTGTTAGCATACGGTCACTAAATTCATCATACTCACAGTAAACTGCAGCCTGTCTCAAACGAAGTGCAAAATTTGCAACCGATTCCCCTTTGTTCTGTGTCAGTTGCCGAAATTTCACACTTTCGGCGTATTTATTTCTCTTCTTACCAAAATGACCAATCAATATTTTCTTCATCTCGTCATAGGAACAGCTCTCTGGTTCTTTCGGGTGAATTAGGAATTTAAAAGCTTCGTTTAGCTGCATCCCCATATGTACTCGTGCATAGCTACAGTAATTAGTCTCTGGAATTTTGCTCAATTGGAGGGCTAAATCGAATCTCTCAAAATAATTTTCGATAGACGACATTCCAGTTTCGTTGTACTCTGTCATGCTGAAAGGCGGAGGTTTTTGCGACATATTTGCAGAGGACGAGTTTCCACCAGGATGTTGTTGTTGCTGCGACACTGCCGAGACAGCCGCTTGTGTTGCTTGTGTTACAGCCTCCCTTAAGGCATCAGCAAATATGGAAGTAATTTGCTTGGTTTCTTCATCATTCAGTGGCATCTTCAAATCCCACTTCTGACACCACTTTTACGTATTGCTTTTTGTAAATGAAAGAATTATTTATACGTTCAATAAAAATATATTATTTATTTCGACGCGAGTTCTTTTCTTCAATTTTTTGTGCAATTAATGCATAATCATTGTTGCATGTGAAGTTAACAAAAACCTAAGAAAAATACATATTTTTAGTGTTGTCAATGAGTGTACATAAGTAGGCGATTTTGTACATAACACTTCTCTTGTTTCTGCTGTTGCAGATACATTTGCTACTTATCTTGAAGGTCCAATTTCAAACGATCTAAACGCTATTTTAAATTTTTGCAAAAATCCTTTTGAAGATATTTCTACAGAGTACCGAATAATAAAAATGCTTAAAAGCCTCAAGTTGTATGAAGACCCTAAATTAATTGTAATTGATCAGAAAGTCACTCATATAATTTTTAATGGAAATCCCACTTTAGGTGCTAAAACGTATGACATAATTGTGATGCCTTTAAGATTTATGCTCAAATCTATATTTGAAATACCAGATCTGCTTGATCTCACTTTGGAAAATATCCAACAAAGTTTATCCGACAATAACATTTGCAGTTTCGCTAATGGAGATATATTCAAAAATATTGTTCAGCAATTTGAGTCCACTACAGTAATTCCCTATATTTTGTACTTCGACGATTTCCAAATAAATAACGCTCTTGGAAGTCACACATACTCAATATGTGGTTGCTATATCCATTTCCCTTCAATGCCGAAATATATACTGTCCCAACTTCAGTTTATTTTTCCTGCTGCTTTTATTTCTACATCTAATCTAAAACAATGCGGAAATGAACGTTCATTTAACCAACTTGTAGAGGAATTAAAGCAGTTAGAGCTGGGCATAGAAATAGTTTTGAATAATAAAGTACGTAAAGTTAGCTTTGTTTTGGGTTTAATCGTTGGCGACAATTTGGCTGTAAACAGTGTTTTAGGCTACGTGCAATCCTTTAATGCAAAAAGATATTGTCGTGCCTGCAGACGAGAGAGATCTGAAATGCAGTATGATAATTGTGAAATTTTAGATAACTTAAGAACTAGAGTCACCTATGAAAATGATTTAATAGAAAACAATTACAAAGATACTGGTTTGAGAAACTCGTGTATTTTTAACGATTTAAAACATTTTAACGTATTCGAAAATTTATAAAAAAATGTATATGAAGGTGTTTGTGTATATGACGTTTGCCATGTGTTAGTTGCACTTATTAATGCAAATGTAATATCATTAAATACGATTAACAGCAGAAAAAGGCTATTCACATATGCTAAGACAGAAATTGGAAATACTTCTGAGCCTTTAACCATAGAACGTTTGAAAAATTGTAACTTAAAAATGACAGCTAGTGAATCTGCAAGTTTTATTCATTTCTTGCCTTTAATGATAGGTGACTTAGTTGCACTTGATAATCCATATTGGGAGGTTTTGCTTATTTTGTTAGACATAATTGATTTGTTGTTTAAATCAAAGTATTGCCCTAGTGACTTAGAACGGTTAACGTTATTAGTTAATAAGCACCATACCTTATACACAAAATTTTTCGGCCCACTTAAACCAAAACACCATTTTCTTGTGCATTACGCAACATCAATAAAAAAATGTGGACCCTTGAAATACATTTGGTGCATGCGCTTTGAAGCAAAGCAAAAATTTATTTTAATAGTATCACATCTCGAAGAAACCCCCCGTATACACTAGCAATTAAAAATGGCTTTTAATTTGCCAGTTTTTTACTTGAACACAAACAAGGCTTAGTTAGACCTTATTTACACACAAAAAATGTTTTGTATTCCCGAAAATAACTTTGATAATATACATAATTGCATGTGCCCGTGCAAAAAAACTGAATTGCCAAATTGGTTTTTTTTTTGTTTTCTTACGAAGACAGTAGAATGAAGCAGTTTGTTTTTTAATTTTGTTTTTTCTTTTTACCCACTTACAACTACAATTCGAGTCGGAAAGAACCCAACCAATTGTAGGGGAATGTAAGAAAAGATAAACTCACTGTTTATTGTTGGTGTTTTGTTTTGGCTTTGATATTGTTACAAGTAAGACTTTGAGTGTTTATAATTCTTATTCGCTTTAGGGTTTTATTTGTATAATATTTTTGGCTTTTCTAAAATCTTTGGAAAAGGTTTCCTGATGAGCTGGCCTAAGCAACCAGTGAAATGCGCATAGAAGCTAGCTTTCCCTCAACAATAAATTTCAGTGTATTTATCAAATATGAAAAACTGGGAATTTAGCACGTCATACGGAAATCGTATTAATAATAAATTTTGTATTCCCGAAAATAACTTTGATAATATACATAATTGCATGTGCCCGTGCAAAAAAACTGAATTGCCAAATTGGTTTTTTTTTTTTGTTTTCTTACGAAGACAGTTGAATGAAGCAGTTTGTTTTTTAATTTTGTTTTTTCTTTTTACCCACTTACAACTACAATTCGAGTCGGAAAGAACCCAACCAATTGTAGGGGAATGAAAGAAAAGATAAACTCACTGTTTATTGTTGGTGTTTTGTTTTGGCTTTGATATTGTTACAAGTAAGACTTTGAGTGTTTATAATTCTTATTCGCTTTAGGGTTTTATTTGTATAATATTTTTGGCTTTTCTAAAATCTTTGGAAAAGGTTTCCTGATGAGCTGGCCTAAGCAACCAGTGAAATGCGCATAGAAGCTAGCTTTCCCTCAACAATAAATTTCAGTGTATTTATCAAATATGAAAAACTGGGAATTTAGCACGTCGTACGGAAATCGTATTAATAAAAAATTTTCTCAGTTAAGGTAAAAGTACATAACACGCTTTAATTCGTTGCCGTTTGTCGTGCGTTACACAACGCGCGTTACAAAAGCCGTTCCTGTCAGCTGTTTTTTATTTGTTAACTCCTCTTTCCGGGCAAAAGTGTATTGCTATTTTCCAAATGGGAATTATTTAAGGGACGCATTGTGCCATATTTCAAAAAAAAAAGGTAGCAAATGAAGCATGCCGACAGCAACTACGTAAATTAAAGGAAACAAGCGATATAGGTATGCAATTCTTACTTATTCATACTTTATGCCTTTTATTTTTGTATAAACATATATAATATGATTTTTTTTGTTTCTAGATTCAAAGGACTACCTAATTTCGATTTTGTTAAATTCAATTTTTCCCCCTTGTGCCCGTTTTAAAAATACTGATGGCAGAAAAACAAAAAAAAACGACTATAGCTGACGCTCAAGAAAGTTTTGTTCTGCACCTCACAACACTGAATGATTTTGAGCGAAAAATTGAAGAAATTATTTGCAAGCAGGGCAAACACTGCAGCCGTTTTTGATTTTAGAAGGTAATGAGAATAATGTTAAGCGGTTCTATATTTATTTAGACAAAAATTTGCTTAAAATTGATTCGTTTTTGAAAAGTTTGGACATATGTTTTAAAATTTTTCACGTTTTGTGTCTCAAATATCCTATTGCTTGCGAGCAATCCTGGCTCTTTATACAAAAATTTTTTTTTGAAATTGAAACTGAGTTTGATCTGAAATCATCCAATGTTTCATCCGTAATACATTATTTAAGTAACAACTAACTTCATAAAAATGTATATCTGTTTCCGCTGTAACAAAAAATTTCAAACCCCAAACATGTTAATAAAACACCTTAAATTTATTCACTTGCTAACTCGGCAGTCTTTAAGTCTATATTGCATGCAAAACTCGTGAAGCCAAACTTTTACAAATTTTTCATATTTTCGTCTACATCTAGAAAAAGTTCACACAAATGATACCAATCAAACCCATAATCCTATTTTTAGTAATACTTACGTTTTTCCTGAGTCTAGAACAGTTAAAAACATAGAAGAACCTACTACTTCCTCTCCTAAAAATAAAAAACATGTTTTATCCAGTCTGGAAGAAATAAAATATAAAGCTCTGAAGTTATCTTTAAGTTTGTACAATAAAAACTCAATGTGCAGAAATCATGTTATTGAAATACAAAACACGTATTGCTTTTTGTAAATGAAAGAATTATTTATACGTTCAATAAAAATATATTATTTATTTCGACACGAGTTCTTTTCTTAAATTTTTTGTGCAATTAATGCATAATCATTGTTGCATGTGAAGTTAACAAAAACCTAAGCAAAATACATATTTTTAGTGTTGTCAATGAGTGTACATAAGTAGGCGATTTTGTACATAACAATTCTTCCCTCGCATCTTCCTGAGTTTCTCAAGGAGAGAATCTAAGACGTTGTTTTCGAACTCTCGTTGACTTCCTGAGGGGCTGCGGTCTTTGCGACGTTGTAGTTCTACCTGGTGCTACTGGCAGCGATGGTAACCTTTGAGTTGTGGAGGTTGGTGTTGCAGGATCGTTTGTGGGCGAACCTGTTGCGTGAGTGTTCGATGCCGGTGACGATTTCATATGCATACTTTGTCGCGGCGGCGTTATTGGTACGGTTGGTGAAGTTATACAAGTATTTGATGGTACTGGCGGAGTATCTCTCTCTGTGTATGGCGTTGAGGAAGACGCTGGCCTTGCTGGTTCATTTGCTGTAGCTGTGCCCTTTTCTTCAGTTGGGGAAGTAGCTTTGGGATATGCGTATACTCTCCTTTTTACTTCTGGTTGGTGCTTATTCAGATCCTCTTCAGGACCCTTTAGTTGTTCCTTCTGAACTCGGTTCTTGATTTGATCAATATGTCGTTTGTGCCGTCTGCCTTGAAACACAATTTCATAATGCAAGTCTCCAACTCTTCGGTCTATAACTCCGCTCAACCACTTGTCCATTTTGTTGTTGTTTGAGAGGAACCAAATGCTTTGGCTCGAATTGAATGAGCGGTGATCAGGATCGGTTTCAAAAATTGTTTCTCAGTCAGAGTCAGAGTGAGATATTGTGAGGAAAAAACAAGATCGAGCCTTGTGCGAGGAGACCGTCCTAAGAAAAGCTGAGCAGGCGATTGTCCTGTTGTTGAATAAGGGCCCGCCTGTATTGTCGCAGAAACTCATTTATATTTTCCCTAAGTGAAGATTTTGTTGTTTCCATGGACTTGAGTGCATTTTTATAGTTTGTACTGATCTTTCAGCCTGGCCGTTTGTAGCTGGGTGATAAGGGGCCGTTAGTTTATGAAACTGTACACCAACTCTATCTAAGAAGTCTTTGAATTCCTGTGAGGTAAAATTGGTGCCATTATCTGAAACAAGTGTAAGCGGTACACCGTATGCTGCAAATAGTTCGTCCAAAATGCAAATAGTGGCATAAGAGGTTATAGAATTAGTTGGTTTCACTTCCAACCATTTGCTGTATGCATCGGAAACTATAAGGAGCATAGTGCCTGCTATAGGTCCGGCGTAGTCAATGTGGACTCTCTCCCATGGGCCCTTGGGGTACTGCCAGTGGTGGTCTTTGCACTTAGGAGGGTTGTGTGCATTTTTTGAACAATTTTCGCAACTGAGAGCCATATGCTCTATATCGGCATCTATACCTGGCCAGTATACGAAGGAACGGGCTAACCCTTTCATTTTTACGATTCCCAAATGGCCAGCATGTAGATCTTTTAGGATTCTATGTCGAAGTGATTCTGGGATAACCACACGATGCTCGAACAATAAGCATCCATCCATGAGTTTGTAATTACTTTCTGGCGACTTATATCCTAGTCTCTGCAAATTTTTTCCCGCTTCTAGTTGCTTAACAATCGTTCCTAGATAGTCGTCCCCTAGGCTCTCTTTCGCTGTCTTTCTCGCCCTAACCGGAAGTTGTTGAATTTGTCTTACTATAAACTCGTCAAATTCATCATACATCCAAAATTTGCCGTCCACAGCAAAATTGACTTCATTTATGTTTTCTCTCTTGATGGCGCGAGAGCAGAAGTCAGCATTAGCATTAGCTTTTGTTGGTTTAAAAATTACATCGAAATCGAAATTTGATAGGAAGTCAGCATAGTTTGCCATTCGACTGATGCATAAAATCGGTAGTGACTTGTGCGGATGCAGAATTTGTGCCAGTGGCTTGTGATCAGTTATGAGAGTCCAGTGACGTGCGTACAAATAAAGAAAAAACTTTTGCACTGCCCAAACTATCGCCAACGCTTCACGATCCATTTGCGGATAATTTTGTTCTGTCGCTGTAAGGGCACGGCTGGCATATGCTATCGGTTTTTCTATACCGTTTTCCAACCGATGCGACAGAACGGCGCCTAGTCCAACTTTACAAGCGTCCGTGGCCAAAACTAAAGGCAGATTTGGGTTGTATGGCATTAGTACATCGTCTGAGGTAAGATCATTACTAGCTTCAGACGTCCATTGGAGTGGGTCCTTCTTAAGCATCTCTCTTAGAGGGCTATTTCGCGTTGATAAGTTGGGAATAAAAGAATTTTAATAGCAGGCCTTACTAAGAAATAACTGTAATTCCTCAACCGAAGAGGGCTTTGGGGCTTCTTTAATGGCTGTAATGTGGTAATCTGATTTGTGAATTCCGTTCGAATCAATTTTATGCCCTTAAAATTCCACGGAGGGGGCAGCAAATATACACTTTTCTTTGTTGAGGCGCAGGCCATGTTGATTGAGTCTTTCCAAGGTATTCTGAAGTACATGAAGTAGTTTTTCAAAATTAGGTGCGTAAATCAATATGTCATCGAAGAAGCTGCAGACGTAAGTTAGCCCGAGTAGCACAAATGATACCAATCATTTTCCATACATCGTTGCCAAATGGCTGGGATGTTTGCAGAACCATATACTGCTCTTGTTGGCCTCACGAGCCCATGTGTCGGTGTATTCAGGGTAAGGGCATGAGCGAATTCTTCATCGACTGTAAGATGTGAGTAGGCATCGGTTATGTCTAAGTGACAAAAAAATTTTGAATCAATCATTTGGTTAAGTAAAGTTTCGGCTTTTGGAATTGGGTGCTCGTCTACAATCATTCGGGGGTTAAGGGTCGGTTTATAGTTACCTGTGATTCGTATTTTCCCATTCTTTTTTGCTACTACATGGGTTGGCGACGCCCATTCAGAGTAATCCACTTTTTTGTACAGTCCTGATGCAATTTTCGCATCTATTTCTGCAGCATAAAGCTCTCTCAGAGCCAACGGAATTTCTCTGGCCTTGGTGAAAATCGGCTTCGCATCTGGTTTAAGGTGAAGTTTCGCGGGGGGAACTATTAATGTACCGGCCTTCTCGCTAAACATATCTTGGTATTTGACCAGTACGTCTTCCAAGTTTTTCTTTTGTGAGGTATTCAGTGAGAGTGGTTCCATTCTTATAGAATTCACTCGATTTGAAGGTGAAAACAGTTCAGACCAATTGATTTCATTAACGAAATGGGAGATCCATTCCCGTCCAAATAAAGGATCGTACTCCCCATCCATAACGTAAAGATTTAATTTTCGGACGGTTTGACCCATCTTTACATATACCGGTATGCGACCCTAGCAAGGAATTGGGTGGCCAGTATAACTGGAAAATATCCTTTGTGTTTCACGGATGCCATTGTGTTTTATATTCTGTAGATGTTTTTTGCCTATTATCCCACACGGTGCGCCTGTATCTAGCTCCATTTCGATTTTATTTCCATTTATGTGTGCGGTGATCATTTTCCTATTCGTAGTTTTTGTCTTCACCACATTTATATTACTTTCATACACTGAATCGCAATCGCTGTCCAAGGCCTGCACAACCGACGATGCCTCCACAACCTGATTGGTTTTCGATTTACATACTTTTGAAATGTGTCCCTTCCTACCGCAGGCAAAGCACGTCGAGTCGCGAAATTTGCATTGCGTTCGTAGGTGTTTTCCTCTACACCCGTGGCATGTGGTCTTGCTAGTTTTATCGTTTCCAAATTTCGTTATGTTACGAGTCGAGTCCATAGGGATAGTTCTATTTTTCCTTTGTACTGGAGCATACCCTAGCTTATTTGTCTGCTCCGGCAAGATTTCCGTTGAAAATTTTACAGATGATGTTGTTTGATGTGTTGCTTCTAGTGTGTGCGCAATTTCATAAGCCTGCTGGAAAGTATTCGGATTTTTTTAAATTGTTTCATCACATGACATTCGTGACTCGATACCAAAAATTAGTTGCTCTGTTAGCATACGGTCACTAAATTCATCATACTCACAGTAAACTGCAGCCTGTCTCAAACGAAGTGCAAAATTTGCAACCGATTCCCCTTTGTTCTGTGTCAGTTGCCGAAATTTCACACTTTCGGCGTATTTATTTCTCTTCTTACCAAAATGACCAATCAATATTTTCTTCATCTCGTCATAGGAACAGCTCTCTGGTTCTTTCGGGTGAATTAGGAATTTAAAAGCTTCGTTTAGCTGCATCCCCATATGTACTCGTGCATAGCTACAGTAATTAGTCTCTGGAATTTTGCTCAATTGGAGGGCTAAATCGAATCTCTCAAAATAATTTTCGATAGACGACATTCCAGTTTCGTTGTACTCTGTCATGCTGAAAGGCGGAGGTTTTTGCGACATATTTGCAGAGGACGAGTTTCCACCAGGATGTTGTTGTTGCTGCGACACTGCCGAGACAGCCGCTTGTGTTGCTTGTGTTACAGCCTCCCTTAAGGCATCAGCAAATATGGAAGTAATTTGCTTGGTTTCTTCATCATTCAGTGGCATCTTCAAATCCCACTTCTGACACCACTTTTACGTATTGCTTTTTGTAAATGAAAGAATTATTTATACGTTCAATAAAAATATATTATTTATTTCGACGCGAGTTCTTTTCTTCAATTTTTTGTGCAATTAATGCATAATCATTGTTGCATGTGAAGTTAACAAAAACCTAAGAAAAATACATATTTTTAGTGTTGTCAATGAGTGTACATAAGTAGGCGATTTTGTACATAACACTTCTCTTGTTTCTGCTGTTGCAGATACATTTGCTACTTATCTTGAAGGTCCAATTTCAAACGATCTAAACGCTATTTTAAATTTTTGCAAAAATCCTTTTGAAGATATTTCTACAGAGTACCGAATAATAAAAATGCTTAAAAGCCTCAAGTTGTATGAAGACCCTAAATTAATTGTAATTGATCAGAAAGTCACTCATATAATTTTTAATGGAAATCCCACTTTAGGTGCTAAAACGTATGACATAATTGTGATGCCTTTAAGATTTATGCTCAAATCTATATTTGAAATACCAGATCTGCTTGATCTCACTTTGGAAAATATCCAACAAAGTTTATCCGACAATAACATTTGCAGTTTCGCTAATGGAGATATATTCAAAAATATTGTTCAGCAATTTGAGTCCACTACAGTAATTCCCTATATTTTGTACTTCGACGATTTCCAAATAAATAACGCTCTTGGAAGTCACACATACTCAATATGTGGTTGCTATATCCATTTCCCTTCAATGCCGAAATATATACTGTCCCAACTTCAGTTTATTTTTCCTGCTGCTTTTATTTCTACATCTAATCTAAAACAATGCGGAAATGAACGTTCATTTAACCAACTTGTAGAGGAATTAAAGCAGTTAGAGCTGGGCATAGAAATAGTTTTGAATAATAAAGTACGTAAAGTTAGCTTTGTTTTGGGTTTAATCGTTGGCGACAATTTGGCTGTAAACAGTGTTTTAGGCTACGTGCAATCCTTTAATGCAAAAAGATATTGTCGTGCCTGCAGACGAGAGAGATCTGAAATGCAGTATGATAATTGTGAAATTTTAGATAACTTAAGAACTAGAGTCACCTATGAAAATGATTTAATAGAAAACAATTACAAAGATACTGGTTTGAGAAACTCGTGTATTTTTAACGATTTAAAACATTTTAACGTATTCGAAAATTTATAAAAAAATGTATATGAAGGTGTTTGTGTATATGACGTTTGCCATGTGTTAGTTGCACTTATTAATGCAAATGTAATATCATTAAATACGATTAACAGCAGAAAAAGGCTATTCACATATGCTAAGACAGAAATTGGAAATACTTCTGAGCCTTTAACCATAGAACGTTTGAAAAATTGTAACTTAAAAATGACAGCTAGTGAATCTGCAAGTTTTATTCATTTCTTGCCTTTAATGATAGGTGACTTAGTTGCACTTGATAATCCATATTGGGAGGTTTTGCTTATTTTGTTAGACATAATTGATTTGTTGTTTAAATCAAAGTATTGCCCTAGTGACTTAGAACGGTTAACGTTATTAGTTAATAAGCACCATACCTTATACACAAAATTTTTCGGCCCACTTAAACCAAAACACCATTTTCTTGTGCATTACGCAACATCAATAAAAAAATGTGGACCCTTGAAATACATTTGGTGCATGCGCTTTGAAGCAAAGCAAAAATTTATTTTAATAGTATCACATCTCGAAGAAACCCCCCGTATACACTAGCAATTAAAAATGGCTTTTAATTTGCCAGTTTTTTACTTGAACACAAACAAGGCTTAGTTAGACCTTATTTACACACAAAAAATGTTTTGTATTCCCGAAAATAACTTTGATAATATACATAATTGCATGTGCCCGTGCAAAAAAACTGAATTGCCAAATTGGTTTTTTTTTTGTTTTCTTACGAAGACAGTAGAATGAAGCAGTTTGTTTTTTAATTTTGTTTTTTCTTTTTACCCACTTACAACTACAATTCGAGTCGGAAAGAACCCAACCAATTGTAGGGGAATGTAAGAAAAGATAAACTCACTGTTTATTGTTGGTGTTTTGTTTTGGCTTTGATATTGTTACAAGTAAGACTTTGAGTGTTTATAATTCTTATTCGCTTTAGGGTTTTATTTGTATAATATTTTTGGCTTTTCTAAAATCTTTGGAAAAGGTTTCCTGATGAGCTGGCCTAAGCAACCAGTGAAATGCGCATAGAAGCTAGCTTTCCCTCAACAATAAATTTCAGTGTATTTATCAAATATGAAAAACTGGGAATTTAGCACGTCATACGGAAATCGTATTAATAATAAATTTTGTATTCCCGAAAATAACTTTGATAATATACATAATTGCATGTGCCCGTGCAAAAAAACTGAATTGCCAAATTGGTTTTTTTTTTTTGTTTTCTTACGAAGACAGTTGAATGAAGCAGTTTGTTTTTTAATTTTGTTTTTTCTTTTTACCCACTTACAACTACAATTCGAGTCGGAAAGAACCCAACCAATTGTAGGGGAATGAAAGAAAAGATAAACTCACTGTTTATTGTTGGTGTTTTGTTTTGGCTTTGATATTGTTACAAGTAAGACTTTGAGTGTTTATAATTCTTATTCGCTTTAGGGTTTTATTTGTATAATATTTTTGGC
Organism: Pollenia labialis; assembly: GCA_949318255.1. NCBI lineage: Eukaryota > Metazoa > Arthropoda > Insecta > Diptera > Polleniidae > Pollenia > Pollenia labialis. The sequence goes on from OX439143.1 coordinate 83,571,094, forward strand.
TTTTCTAAAATCTTTGGAAAAGGTTTCCTGATGAGCTGGCCTAAGCAACCAGTGAAATGCGCATAGAAGCTAGCTTTCCCTCAACAATAAATTTCAGTGTATTTATCAAATATGAAAAACTGGGAATTTAGCACGTCGTACGGAAATCGTATTAATAAAAAATTTTTCTTTTGAAAAATATGAAATAAATGAGTATTTAACGTTCAAAGGAACACGTTATAAAACTTCATATTATTTGGGAATTGACTTAGACGAGTTCGAATTATAAAAGATTAAACATTTCATCGTAATTCGTAATAAAGAAATTTTTGTTATATGCGGAAAAATAAGAATAAAAGGTTTTGCAAACCATTTTAGAGCTTATTTATTTATACCCACTCAATAACGGAAAAACATATACAAGACGCAAGAATTTATATTCCTAATCTCTTTTTATTAATTTTATTATATACCCAACTATAAAAAATTATACTTTAAATGTCCATAAAATATTATTAATAAATCTATATTAATTAAGCTTTTATTAACCCAACCAATAATTAAAATCAAAATTAATAAATTATTATTCAAAATTTGAATCAATTAATGTATTTAAAATAAAATTAAATTTCATTATATGTTTTTTTTTATTTTATGTACCAACAAATTTTAACTATTGTATTTCCTAATTAAAAAATTAATTTAAAAAGTAAATAAATAACCAAATGTTTAAATATTAAATAAAATCTTTTCATTTAACAAATCGAGTTAGGATTTCTTTATATAAGCGCATTTTGATCCTAGTTTTACTTAAAACAATCTCGTTTTCGGATTACTTCAAGTACGAATTCGGGATCAAATATGGATGAAGTGAGAATTTTGGGATTGAATAATCCGTACTTGAATCAATCTTTTTGTACTTGATTCAAGAATATCCGTACTCACCGTACTATTGATACCGCTCCGGATTGATTTGAGTACGAATGGATTGATTTTTTTTTTGAGTGTACAGTCTTTCTTCTGTCATTGTTGATCTGAGCCATGTTTTTATAAGACGGCGGGTAGAAAATGACCTCTCTCTCTCGTAGCATTACTGATGAGTAGGGCAAGTTTTTTATGGCATAAGCCATTTTAGCCATTTCTTCAATTATTTTTTGAAAAGGCAAGTTTTGGTCCATCTTGCCAAAGAATACCTTTTTGCAACCTAGAAACAAACAAACTTAGCGAATATGAGGCAGAATCTATTTGAAATTCTAACTGAATAATGCAAAAATCGGACGTAAAAATCAGTTTCAATGCATCTGCTCAAGCCTCTTTAAGTTACAAACGAAAGGGATTTCTATAAATGAAAGCTTTAGCTTAATTGACGGTGCTAAGGAAAATAATACAAGATGTCTGTAAAAAAGATTTTGTTGAAAAGTTTAAGATCGTAATACGTGTGGTAAATTATTCAATACTCCTGAAAAATCTATATGGCTTGGCATTTCAATTTTAAAAAAGTGTTTTAATCGATTTTCTCTCAATTTTGTTTTAATGAAAGTGAGACGGATGAATTTATTGACAACCTTTCTCCATCTGAACTTTTAGTGTTAAAATACGCTCCAGTTACATTTTGCGATGTTGAAAGAGTGTTTTTCATTTATAGAACTGTTTTATGTGATAACAGGAGATTATCAGGGGTGTTCTGGAAATCGAACACGCAAAACGCAAGAATTTTAAACGTCGTTTTTTAATAAGATTTCCATATTTCTTTATTGAAAAGAATTTTATAACAAAAATTAGATTAAAAGTGTATTAAAAACTACTTCCAAATACTATTGTACTTACAATAAAAACTTAATAAAATAAATGTTTTTTAAATAACATGTTTATTTTTGCCAGTTTTCGTGCCATTTTTTATACTTTTTCGTGCCATTTTGCCAGCCATTTTAATTATTTTTCGTGCCAACTTGCCCCGCTGACGAGCATTGAAACGAAAATTTGAAATATTTTTCTTAGATTTCGGTAGATATCTTCATCACAGTTTATTAAAGCATCTATAACGTTATCTGATAGATTTTTAGATATTTTCCATGTTTGTTGCCAATGCAACAGTTCAGACTCAAGTTTAGATGTTAGTAGGTGTTTGTCTATCTTTTTTATCAATTATAATCAGCTCATCAGCTAGTTGTGATTTTAAAAGTTTTGTATCTGTATTTGACTTGATAACACTTTGAGGTAGAAGTTTAGGTATGTTCTATACATTTAGGATATCTATTGGGAAACGTGTTTTGAGATCTTCTAAAATAAATTCAATAAGAGGAATGTAGCCTACAACTCAGTAGTAATCTTCAACATTTTGAATGTAATTGGAACCTCGATTTGAACGCAGTTAACTTTAACTTTTTCAAAAATCGCTTTAAATAGTTCTTCGGCTTTATTTCTTTTCTCTTCAAGGCACATGCTTTAAGTTTTGATAAGGCTTGATCCTTTTGGAAGATCTATATCGTGCTTTTGTAAAATTATACTAAGCTAGGGGAAGAGAACATGCTGTTCCTTTTTCCCCTCTCACCCATAAACTCAGACTTTCTGAAATAAACCTTTCATAGTGTGATCCCAGACTAAGCAACATTGTTGCCAACTTTTTTTGAAGACTTCCCGTCAAATCGCACTTCAAAAACATATATTTACATTTAGTTTCTGAGGGACATTAATTTAAAAAGGTTGAATAAACATATATATATATATATATATATGGATAACATGGCCACTACTGCTTTATAACGCTTATAATTATTAAAAGACTTCGCTTAGATTTATACAAATTATTTTTCACTTTTTAAGGAAAACTAGATATAAGGTTTGTGTCCGTTAACTATAATAAAAATATAGAAGAATTTTGGCATATCTAGTTACAAGCTGGCTTATACTTAACAACAAACTTATATATGTAAGCCCATGTAAAGGCGTAAAATTGCGGTTTTTTGTTGTTTTTTAAAGCATCGCAAACAGTATTTCTTGAATTCTCGAATTACAGTACGTTGTTTGGCATTAGGTTTGACAACCGTGTGGAAGGGATAATAAAAAATTTTTAATTTTTGGTTACTTAAGTGCTTTAATATAAACATTGATTTGCTGTAGGCAACACCCTTTTAACTTTAGCTTTGACTATAGATTATATTTTGATCGATAAAAGTTGATAACACTGGTCTGCCGTAAAAATTGTTTTAAATAAATTCAAGTGCGTTTTCCGGGTTTTTTCCATCACGTCTAGTTTTTTTTTGTGCTGGACAAATATTTCGCTCGAAATAATTTCAATTAAACTTCCTAATAAGAAAATTTATAAAATCTGCTTAAAACGTTGTAAAATTTTTTATTGCGGAAACAATTTTAATTTCCACAAAAACAATTTTTTCTTATCACTTAATTACTTTGATTGAAAACAAATATCTTAAATCTCTTATTTTTAAATAAAAATTTTATTTTCAATTGCCTAAAACAAAAATTGTATCTTCGAATGACATTAAAAATCCGCTAGATTTCCCGCTAACCGCCAAAACGAAAATTTTACCCCGATTGACACGTAAAAACCGCTAGAATCGCGGTAAAACCGTCAAATTGGCAACAGTGCTAAGCAACAACAATTTAAGAATACCGTTCGATGTGCACTCTTTTGAAAGTTAATTTGTACGTATTAATTCTTTTTGGATTTATTAAACATTGAAGGTCATTACATAACATTTATTAAAACCAAAAAACCAATGTTTGTTTTATTTAATTTAATAATTTAATTATTATTTTTTTTTTAAATTCCGAATTCGTGCCCCACGTTGGGCGCCAAAAAATGTATGAGCTTTGTAGTTTTCTTGTTGAAACTTAGCAACGAAACCAACATAAATTACACGGGGCACGATGAATGAACAAAGACTTGTTTTCGACAAACGTTATAACCAACAACTAACTTTATTTTATTTCAGATTTTGATTTTATACCCAAAAAGTGTTCTAAAACTGTAACTATATAAAGAAGTAAACAATAAATACACAAAATATTGGAAATAAAGCTACAGTGTAGGTACAATATAAATGGACAATACAAATATTTTATGTGTTGCAAATACAATTAAAGCGTAACGTGAATTTGACCAATTTTTAAAATTGACATAATTTAAAATAGAAAAACCAATAACACCAATGCTCAAACAATATGTTTATTCCGTAAATGAATTCAAAAGTACTAAGCGTGTTCCTTAATATAAGGCTTTTGATGAAGTATCTCTACCTTTCCACTCAGATATTTTTTCCAAGGCTTCTACTATATGATGTACATTTGTTACAAAGTGTAAAATTGAGTCGTGACGGCCCAACCATCTTGTCTCGCATAATGTAGAGAGTTTGGCTCCCAAATACTTTGCTAAAACTGCGTTTCGCTTGGGATAATTATATTTAAAAAAATTTGTCGTTTCTTTAACAAATGATACAACATATTGTATTAATGGCACTTTGTTGCTTTTTAAAATTTAGTTGTTTGATTTATGGGAATAGCAAGGCGTTTGTTTTGCATTTGTCCAGAATTTTATAACAGCTCCATTTTCTGCTGATATCAGAGTACACCCATCTGTTCCATTTCCTACATAATTTTTTAGGTCAAGACTAAAATTTGCCAAAGCTTTTAGAACTATTGATGATAGTGCCTTCACATCAATTGACACGTCAACGTCATTATCAATATCCTTTGTAGCCAATAAATGCTTTCCTAACAACTTTTTGTTGGGTGTTGAAATATCTTTGAAGATAAGGAAATCTGGGTAAATCAAATAGGATGTTTCAGGAGGCAATTTTGTGTTGTACAAATCGTAAATTATGGATGGTTCATCACAAAATTCAATTCTGAAATAAATATTTGGTGGGCCCGTTTTAAAATATATATTTATTTCTACGTTTATACTCACCATTTATTCGCAAATAAATATATTGCAAGTAGAGAAAATTACCGCATAAACAGTGAATTACATTTTTATTGTCGAGTAGCTTTCTCTCGAAAACAATTCGTAGAAAAACGACACTATTTGCAAATAAGATTTTAAACATTGCCACCTTTTAACTGTCTAAAGTTTTTATTTGATGTGGCACATCCAAATGACAGCAAAAATAAAATTAACCCGAAATTGTGCAAATAAAATTTATAAATACACAATAATGTTTTAATTTTTTTCATTTCAAAACTAAAAAGTTTTACATAAAACTAAGAATTTTCAGTAAGAAAATTGACATATAAACAGTAAGTTAGTTAAACGCAAATAATTTTTATTTGCAAATAGGCTGCGTATAAAACGAAGTATATCTTAGATTGTTACGTTTTTGGGGTTATAAAGTATTTTCTGAGAGAGGGCTTTATATGCGGCCTATGGGTAATTATGAACCAATATCACGATCCTAAAAATGTAAGCTATATTGTCGTTAAATTTGGTCTTTCATAGTTCCATAAAACTAGAAATAAATCCACCCAATTACATCTTTGGTAAACCATACATAGAATACCCTAATCCCTAAGATGAATTAATAAAAATGTCAAGCTCATATGAATCTAAAATAACAAAAAGTACAAAACTTTAAAATAATTTACCCTAAGTACAGAATATACTTATGCAATTTTGTTTCTAATTACTTACAATTTATTTGTAAAACGTTTATTTTTTTGTTGAATTTTAAGCTATGAGCATAAGGTAATGCAAAATTGTTCTGTTTTGATATTTTTTTCCACAAAAAAAGTGCTTTACTGTATTTAAAATAGGTATTTTTGGTTTGCCGATTTCTTTAAATTAAAGTGCCGATAATGCCGATTTCTTACCAAAATCACCTGGCACCCCTGGTCAGAGAGTTATTTAAAAAAATTAAAAGAAATGGTAAAATACACCACCACCTCCCCAGTTAAAGGCTAATTATTATAAAATAGTATAGCTAAACAAATTTTAATATTTTTTCTATTAAGTGCAAAAATATTGGTCCAAAAATTTTGATCTTTGCTTTATAGGTAATTAGATCCGAAAACTTGGACAAAAATAATTGTTTGCACTATCAGTAAAATGTTTTTGCTAATGACGTTCGATTAAGAATATTTCAAAGCAAATAACTGCGTATTAGGTTCTTGCAAAAAACAAATATAAACTGTGTAACGTCAGCTGGGGAAACTCCGACAAGTCCAAGGTCAACTTACGGTTCCACAAACCTTAGGTAATAAGACAATGAATTATCCCTTTCTAGGGGTTGTAATTAATGTTTTCTTTATTGATTATTTCTTAGTTTAAGCATTTTAATATCACGAGGTTTTAACTACAATAACTACACTACACCGGCTTCAAAGGAATCGTCGTTGATCGTGTCGTTCACGCTGGGCTTCTTTGTTATTTACACAGATTCGGGTAACTGGCTCTAACTGGATTCATGTTCGATCGGAAAGACTGTGTGTTCGGGGTACAACAGGCTAAAAGTGAAGGCCTAAACGGAGTCAGGCAATCGACTTTTATCGGTTCGGCTATTGAATCAGGTTCGGGTAATCGGCTTTTTAATCGGGATCGGATTATCGGCTAAAGCTTTCCTCTTCATCGGGTGGCCTTTGTCGTGCTCCGTTGTGTCGCTTTCTATCATGCTAGTACAATATGTGTGACAGTCAACTGGAGTCGCTGTGAGAACAGACAGCCGAAGTGACTGTGAGAACAGTCAGCCAAAGCCGCTGTGAGAACAGTCAACCGGTGTCGCTGTGAAATGTATGCGATACTTAGCCCACAGGTAAGGTATGGTTTAAAAATTTTTAACCGAATTCACTTTCAATTATTATTATAATTTCCGAGACTTGTATGGCAGGTTCTTGTCTTGTGTGAATTACTTCGACTGTAACTAAACTTGTTCATTCATACTTATTGAGGATTGATATAAATTAAATCGTTTTTAATAGTTATTAAACAAAAGGAAGAAAATCGTGCATAATATGATGCATAGAGGCAAGTAAGTAATTAAAATAACCAAACAATTTTGGTGGTGCTTGTGTTACCAAAACGTGTAATTCTAAATTAACCTCAAAAAAATAACGTTCTCGAAAAATATAAACTTCGCATAAGCTTTTGGTAATATTGGCCGTAAACTGCCGTATTTTTGTTTGATGAAAAGTTTTAAGAAAATAATTCTGATTTTTTTTTTATTTAACGCTGCGATTTTTTGTGTTTCTGTGATTTATATCATTGTCTTTCAGACAGCTTAAACTATAGCGAACTTTCTAATGTTTTGATTTGTTAACAAAAAATTAAAATAAAAAACTGATGCTGTTTACAGTGGTATTTTCAGTGAAATTGATTTAAATAAAGTTTCAAAAAAGATTTGGCTACGTTAACGCAAAAGGTACAGGCTTTTTATAAAACTTATCTTTAAGTTGGCATAATATGCTCACGGAAAAATTAACAACTCTTTAAGAAAAACCAAAACTGATAATGTCTGGCTCGTACGCTATTTTGTTGGCACCCTTGCGTGTTTTCATCGTGCAGAATTTCAAAAAAATTTAACCGTTAGTTTTCGAGATATTCAGTTTTTTTAGACTTTTTTTCAAATGATGGCAACTCTAAAAACGTCTCTTTCAAAAAGCCAAAACCTCAGAGTTCCTGCCCATTACAAACTCTTCAATTCCAAATTTTATCCACATCAGTCCAAACTTTGCCTGAAATTATTTTGACCCAAAAAGTGTGTCAAATTACCTGGTGTGCATTGCATGTAAGTTAAATGTTATTTTAATAACAAAAAGTAGGAAAATTGTATAAAATATTTATTAATAATTGCGTCATACGTCAAACGATTATGATAACCTACAATCATAATATCATTAAAGTTATCACATTTAAATCATAATATGATTCTTTCATTCTATAATATGATTACTTTTAACCATAACATAATCACGTTGTATTATAATATGATTACTTCTTAACTTATTACACGCAGAGAATAAATATGGTTGGTCATGGTTACGGCAACTACACACATAACATTTTTATTTTAATTAAATATTTAATAATCTTTATCGCAATTATAAATTTGAGTATTGTTGACCGAGAAATAATAATTTTCCATCAACTAAAACATATTATGTTACTCACAGCCATTTCATCACTTTCTATAGGTGTACTCATACTATGTTTAAGATGCAAATATTTTGCTAACGCCATTTGTAAATAAATTTTGCATCAGTTGTGTCGTTTGTTTTAAATATGCCATTCGCAAAAAAGTGAGTGGCTTAACAATAAAAAAATACCCATAAAAAAACAAGTTTAAAGAAAAACAATACGTATTTACATTAAAATTAGTGCCACAATTACTTCTAAATTTATTATGATTAACATGATAAGAATATGATAAAGGGGATAATATTATGATAAAATATTGCAAATATATTTGGTCATAATATGATATTTTATGATTTTAATTGTAGTTCTAGTATGTTGACTACAATCATAAATCTTATCAAAATATGTTGCTCTTAGAATATGTTTACCACAACCATGTTTTTTCTCTGCGTGCAAGTAGCTGTCTAACATGTGTGTGTTTACTGGGAAGTTTAGCTTCAATTTATGTAATAAATTGATGAAGAGTGCTGAGCAATATTTTTTTCAAAGGCTTTCGTTATGACACTAACTATTCTACGAGGTTGTTAACTATTTTACGAGTTGTGCTGTGTTTTCCACTAAGTCCGAATTGAAACAAGTATTATCATTTAAAACTGGGTTAATTTGTACATTTATAGTTCCTCAAATAGCTTTGATATATAAGGTAATAAGCTTACACGCAGAGCAAAAACATGGCTAAAGTATGATTAAGAGAAACATATTATGGTCCTTGCAGTTTCATCTAATTAACTATTGTTGTTTTTAAAATTTTTTCGCGATTAATAATATTTTTTTGCTATATAACAATCCTTTCCCAGAACCTTCAAATATTGTTGAATTTAACAACGTAGTTTTAATAAAATGAAGCTAAAACCACATACTTAAACATTTTATGGTAACTTTAACCATACTAATGTTACCGCGACCGTATTATATTTAAATTAATCCATCCAAAAGCCAGAATCATATTATGGTTGTATCTAAACATATTATGTAAATAATGGTTTTCAATTACATAATTTCTTGGCTTGCTTAAAATTCTCTTTCATATTATTTTAATAATTGATTAATATGAACCAAATGATTTAAATGGGATTGTTTATAAAACTGAAATTAAAACTTGACACACATAAAATAAAATTATAAATTGACACTTAATAAACAAATTAAAAAAAAAATTATGAAATAAATAACCATAACATCCTTAATATTGACTATATTTATTATTGTAAGTTCTGACCATATGGTTACTTTTATCACAGTTCTGGAAAATTTTTACCATATTATGGTTAATTTTGAACAAATTATGGTAAATTTTGATAATTTTCTAGTTGATTTCGGGCAAATTTTTGTTAGATTTAACCATATTATGGTCATATTTATTTATAATATGCAAGGCCAGAATTTTTATGCAAATGCATATTATAGATTACCATATACAAAATATCTTTGCAAATCAAATAATTTGCAGTAAAATGGCATTGATTTGTTAGTGCATATTTTGCTTTGAATGCATATTTTTGCATATATTGCTGATATTGCATATTTTTGTTTCATATTTTGAAAAAACTTGTTTAAATTGCCATATTTTGCCACGCACCCTTCCGCACAAGAGGGACAAAGCAATTTCGATGATGTTTATTTATTGATTTCTTATGGGAAAACTATTTTGTAAAGCACCTTTGTGTGTTGCCTCATATAAAAGAATTATCCGGATTAATGTCTTCCTCTGCAGCATATAACACCCAGATGGATGACGTGGTAAAAGCAATTATGTATTATGCTGCAAATTTTGCCAATTCAAAGATTTTGTAAAAGGTGAATTTAAGTTAATTGATATTGCCATACATAAGATGTATTTTTGGACGGTAAGTTAGGTTAGGTTCAGAAGGGTTATGTGCCCAAGGGCACACTTCCACTCGGAGACCAGTACGGTCCATTGTGAATCCCTTCAACATGAAGAAAAATAGATAAAGAAGATAGAAAAAGAGAAAGGTTAAGAAAAGAAGTATGAGGTGGATAGAGTATAGAATATAGGAAAGTTAGTAGGTACTGTGAAGAACAAATTCCCTCTCTACTGTCCCCTCAACAGAAACAACCGCACTATTTCCCTGACAAACCCCAGTAGATCAGCTGGACTACATCCAGCGATGCACCCAAGTTCGTCGTGAAACCTATTTCCTAGCCACTTCTGTCTGAGACCCTGCATCCTGGGACAATGGCAAAGTACATGCTCGATCGTCTCCAGCTCCTCCGAATCCTTGCACAATCTGCAGAAGTCCGGTATGGCTTTGTCCCATCTGCCCACAAAAGCCCTGACCGGACAATGACCCGTCAAGAACCCTATAAGCGAGAACGCTTACTACTATCCAATCCCAGCAGAACCCTGGTTGCCCCCGCGTCCAATCCGGGCCATAATGCCCTAGACACCCTGCAATCCACTCTGTCCCCCCAGGATCGGTGGACGGTAAGTTAAGCTAACAAAATTTGTAGCAAGCTTGATAAAGATCAAACAAAAAATTAAAGATTTAAATTTATTGTTTTTAATCCTTAACTGCTTGCATATTTAATTTAAATTGTTTTCGAAAACAGCGTAATGAAAATGAATATACCACAGAGAAACTATCAGCTATCAGTATTTAATCATGCACCTATCACTTCCGTTTTATTTTGCTTTGAAAAACAGGCAGTAAACTTTTATTTTGAAAAAATGTTGGGTCAAAAATATCTCTAAAGCCATTTTAAAAAACAAAATCAATAAACCGTTGATTTGTTTCGCACTTTGCTTAAGCAAATGACGGTTTCAAAAAATTTAACAAAAAGTTTCTTAAGTTGAATATGGCTTGACACTATTAAAAAATTTAAGATAATTTTAACTGCATATTTTTTAAATTTTTCGGGCATATATTTCTATTTTTATTTATCCTGCAAACATAAACAAGGTGGAAATCTATCCATAGCATATACTATGGTAAAATATGTGGTCCTTAGAATACGGTTACCTCTCTACATTTTTTTTCTGTGTGAAAACCCTTATATGGCTCATTTGTGTGGTATTTTCCCTACTTTGGTATCATGGTTACTAATTAATTCCTTATAAGGAAACCATCCATTCTCTGGGATAGCAATGAAAGCGTAAAACTAAAATTTAAATTAAGAGAACAAAAAGAACACCAAGGACCCAAATCTTTAAGGGCCCATAAATTAAAAAGTGAATGACTTTGGGCAAAACTGGGAGACACGGGTCTATTTTTTTTGGTCCTTTATGGTTATTTTTTATCCGTATATGGTTATTTTTACATAACTTAAAAAATTACACACAGTTCCTTTAAACTCCTATAAGGAGCATGAATGGGATTTCATTAAATGCATTTTTATATCCATACATTTATGCAGAATTCAACTGTTGAGTTCTTATTTAACAATTTATATGAATTTAGTTTCTGCCACTGATGTTCCAAAGTTGTAATTTCTTCTACACTGAAATCAATAATTTCGTATTTAAAATGTTCGCTTAATTTGCATTAATTAGTTTTTAAACTGTTTTTACACCAATAAAAAGTTAGCATTGTTGCTTGAAGATAGTTTTCACAAAATTCAAACATTAAGGCCGCGTTTTTGAGATGCGGACCAAGTCTAAACTTAGTTTATAGCAGTCTGAAACTCGGATTTTAATCAAGCTGTTCCATCAAAATTTAGTACACAAACATCCCAATTAAAATTTGAACTTCAAACGAAGCAGGTTTGTAAGGGAGAAATGTAAGAGTTTCGCTTACCATCTCGCTAACGGAAGGCAAGAATTTTATAAGGTGAGTTTCCATTTTGAAGCAATAAGTTTTTGACACAAAAAGCGCATGATTCAACGCATAAAAAAAACCAGTGAATGTAGCTATCAGCTTTGCACTCTGAATGTATTTTACTGCTATTGTTGAATTCTCCTTTACAAACCTGTATCGTAGTAAGGGAAAGCCATGACTCTTGAATGTTATTTTTTCTTTTAAAAAACTTATTCAGAGTTCCTTTACTTACTTAACTGCATCTCTGTATGTCTTATTGCGTAGCGCATAATTGTGCGCTTATTTGCTTAAATGAACCATTAGTGCTTCGCAAAAAGGTTAAAATTTTTATTGGGTTGGATTAACTAAACCTTAACTGAAATCTCAAAAATACAGCCTAATGCCCGTAATTTCTAGAAAAAGAATTCTAGCTGTGCATAGAAATATATGGCGTAAAAGCTGGCATATTTTAAAGGAAAACTGAAGGTAAAAACACGTAGGCCAAATAAACGTTGAAATAGGTAAAGATAACTATTAAGTACGAACACGACCTGCTTTATTTTTGTAGAAATTACGGACATAAGTAGTATTTGATTTGGGCTCAAAACGGCAGAACTCTCACTAGCTCTGTCTTGAGGTTCCTTGGCAGGGATGGCGAACCAAATTAGGTCCATTATTTGGCAAAGCATCTTGCACTGGCATGTGATTCGGTTTTATGACGTTCGCATCTGATATAACTAGACTGCAGTACCGGAATGTCATGAGTGTTCTCTTAAATTATTACCTGCATTTGAGGGAGATTATATTTCTTTCAAACCGAACACTAGAGAATAGAAGATAAAGGACATATTGTTGGGAATGTGATTACCGCCACAATTTCTTACGTTGGGGTCATTTTTATACTGTATTATGTAATTCTCCTCATATGATGCAAGCAGTGGGTAAATAGCCACATGACCAAATTCCTGGCAGCTTAAACATTGAACGTGATCCGCCATTGTGATTCTTCTGTGCAGGATATATTTCACACTGTAAATATGTTGTGTTCTTACACCACTCGATATAAAAGTTGGGGAATTTTCTTTTACTATTTTTAATATTTATCAAATTTTTTATTTTAAAGCCCTTCCCTTCTAAAAACTGTCCTGTTTTATCTGGATCCATGCCTGAATCCTAATCAATGCCTTTAATCACTATCTGAAGCCCTTTTTTTAAGTGCGAAGGTAATTCTCATCATTAACCTATATTTTTGTCTCGTTTATACTTATCACAGAGTTTAAACTCTTAACTGGTTAATTAGAGTTTTGTTCTCTAAAATATATCGGCGGTGGCTTAGGCGATTTCATGACATATCGTGATTCAAAGGACTCATCCTCAAAAATTGCAAAACGATTTGGGAAACTTATTCTTTCAGCTTCATCATCTTTTGAAACTTTTGGGACCGAGGAGGTAGGACTGCGGCCCCATTAAAGCGCTGTTATGTAGATGTCAACATCAAGTTGAGGCTTTCGACAACTTTTCACTTGTGAGGCGGAGTTACTTACTAAAAATGCGGTAAATTCCTTTGGGTCCTACAAATCGGTGGGACCAGATGGTATCTTTCCGGCGATGCTACAGAATATCGGGAAATCATCAGTCCTTTTGTTGGTGGATCTGTTTAGGGTATGTGTGCTGAACGGGTACATTCCCAGAGGGTGGAGGGAGGTTAGGGTAGTTTTTATTCCCAAGGCGGGTAGAACCGGTCACTCTAAACCCAAGGATTTTAGACCAATCAGCTTGTCGTCTTGTCTCTTGAAGACGTTAGAAAGACTGATTGATTTACATCTGAGGACGAAGATTGACGCCGGCGGCATTCCTGGATATAGAGGGCGCATTTAACAATTTAAGAATAGAGGCTATCAGGCAGGCACTGGTTGACCTAGGGGTTCCGTTGTTCTTGGTCGACTGGATAACTATGATGCTTAGTAGCAGAGTTATTCACTCGGACTTGCGAAACGAACGTTTAAGGAAATCGGTGACTGTGGCTTTGGCCGTCAATGTCGTTCTGAGACGTTTTGATACAATGGGTCAGAAGGTCGTGGCCTACGCGGATGATGTAGTTATATTAGTGTCGGGCAAGTTTCTGCCGACAATTAGCGTCATCATGCAAGGGGCACTGGGCGATAAGGGACTGGGAGTTAATCCGGAGAAGACAGAGTTGGTTATTTTCACTAGGAGGTACAGGGTGGAGTATTTTAGGCTCCCGGCACTGGGAGGAGTGGAGCTTAGACTATCTGATAGTGCTTTGTATTGTGGTGTTCTATTGTGAAATAAAACATGAGCGAAAACCTTGATGATTGGATAATAATTGATTTTATTAATTAAATTTTGTTGGCTTTAATACTACTTATGAGAATAAAGGTTAACCTAAAATTGAGTGACATTTACAAAAGTTCACCCAATCACTTATTTTGTACTTAGAAATAATTTACATATAAACATACCATATTTTAACAGGCACACAGAAATAATTGAGCCATTTTATAAACAAGAATATTTATTCTTATTGGTTTGAGTGGTATTGGAAAAGAAATTTGTTAGATCAGCATAAAATTGTAGCAACGTATGTACATTGAACTACTTTTCGACATTGGCAAGCGAACGTTGACCGTTGTTTATTTAAAATATTAAATTACTTAAAAGAATTTATAATTGCGACAACGTGTCGAGAATTTGTTTTGTTGCTAACCTATCTCAATATTGTGGTTTGTTTACTTTTATTTATGAATGTTTGCATTACTGAAATGTGTGGATACACTGCAGTATCTGGGGGTGTTTCTGGACAGCAATCTGTCATGGGGAAGGAATACTCAGGGGACACTTAAGAGGGGTCTCAATGCCTAATATGCTTGCAGATCATCGATAGGTAGCAGCTGGGGACTCCTGCCGTCAGTGGTGGGATGGCTGTACACTTCGGTGGTTAGACCCATTCTTAAGTATGGATGCTGTTAGGTGGGAGTCATTGAGATTGGCTAGTCGTAGGAACTTTCATTCTAAGGCTCAGAGGTGTGCTTCAATTGGCATGACAGGTGCCACGAGAAGTACTCCTCAGGCTGCCCTGGATGTCATTCTACATCTTCTGCCTATATGTCATGGGTATGGCGGCCATTCTTAGACTGAGGGAGTTAGGATTGATGGGGAATGTCGCGCAGGGTCACTCACGGATCCTAGGGAGAGCTGGTCAGGTAGGCGCAGATTATTTGGTGGATTTGCTATTTTCACTAATGGCTCGAAGATGAGGGGCACGGGTGTGGGGGTTTACATTGAGGATCTGAACATTAGAAGGTTTCCTGACGACTGCAGTGTTTTTCAGGTGGAAGTTCTGGGGGTCTTGAGGGCCATGGAACTGATGAGAGACAACATTGATAGGGGCTCTTATGGCCGCAAGGGGCTGTTATGTGAACTCCAAGCTAGCTGATGATTTTAGGAGGACTCTGGAGGGAGTCTTAGGGGAGTATTTGCTGAAGTTGTGCTGGGTGCCGGGTCACTGCGACAAGGGCGGCAATGAGGTTGCTGATGAGTTGGCGAGACAGGGCTCAGAGATGGAGGATCCTAACTGTATGGAGGCGGTTGGGCCTCCAATAGGCTTCTATTTTTGGAGAACAAGGGAGTAGATTCTGGACGCGACCAATCGGGCCTGGGGGAACCGAACGGACTGCCGGGTGTCACGGACGCTGTGGCCGGTGCTTAGAAAGTCCGATTCGGGGTTGCTGCTGGGCAGGTGTAGGGTCTGCGTTAGGGCCATGATTGGAATGATCACGGGCCTCTGTATGATAGGCAGGATGGCGTTGAGGATGGGATCCGACTTTTTGTGCCACTGTCCCAGGTTGCAGGGCAGCAGGCTCAGGTGGCTGGGCAGTAGATTCCTAGGCGAATTAGGGGATGTCTCTGGTTGCGGACTCGATAATCTTATAGGATTCGTAATGGGGATGTCCTGGCTGCGCGAGAGGAGACTGGGTGCTGACCGCACGTAGGGCGAATTTGGTTGAGTGTGATTTCTCTCGGGGTTGGTCAGAAACCTTCTTTTTTATTTTTCTTTTTATTCTGACTTGTGCTTTCGCTGTTTGTAGTAGGTGAACTTTCGATCTTTATATAGCTATCTCTAAATGAGGCGTCACTAAGGACCATACTGGTCTCTGTGTGAAGGTGTGAAAGAGACTTCACACCAGCCTTTCTACCTAACTACCTACTAAAAATGGTTTTGCTGTTGCTGCAACACTTTCAGGCGCATGAAAAAGTTTAATATTTTTCACTACACCTAAATGGCAGCAAAACTATATTTGGATCACAAACATTTTTTTCTTAGCTGAGGTATTACACAATTTTTTTTTTTGGACTTTATAACTTGCTTGCTTGTCCTGTTAAGTTAGAAGAAAGTGAACGTCGTCTTAAAGCAAAGGATTGCTGTCGTTTGTTCAAAATTAAACAATCGCTTATTATTCGCAAGTACATATACCTACACCAGAACCAAAAATATGCACAGCACAATGAAAAAAAAATAAAGAATTCTATTTTTGTATTAATTAATGTCAATAAAGAAATATGTTTCCTAAAATAAAAAAATACTCGTAAAAGACTTTACATTTATGTATTCAATGATGCTTTAAAAAAAATACAGAGAAATTGAATTCACTACAACACTTTTTAACGATGTTTTCTATTTAACAGAAATCCCAATTGAAACGCCATAAAATTCATATTTTACTATGTAAACACCACAATTGATGATTTCTGGGTTCTTTGATGTTTGATTATCATTTAAAATAAAATAATACAATGATACTATTATTCATCTTTTTTTAACTTTAGTGAAATTTCAGTACTGCCTTTTGATATCTGCTGAAATCCCTGCGGATATTAAAACTAGTGCACTTTGTTTCAGTTTTTCGCAACATTATTCGGACAAATGTGTGTGATTGTGAAAGTGTGTTTATGTTGAAATATCGTGTTAAGGGCTAAACAAAAATCATTTCAGATTCATTCACTCAGTCAAACGTTTACAAAAACACAAATTGTATGACAACAGCGACCGTATCCAGCAAACAGTTTGATTTGATATTAAATGTGAGAAGAATTGCAATTTAAAGTGCTGCCATTTTTTAAATGCAAAAAAAAAACTGAAAACTTTAACAAAAATGTTATAAATCTGTAGTATTTCCTCTTAAAAACACATTAAATAAGTAAAAGTGATGGGTGTGGTGAAATGTGCATACCTTCCACTGAGTGTAAGATATTTCCGGAGTTGGAGTTGTATATTGGATTTATAAATTATAAATCATTCTTTATAGAATATGACTTTACAGCATTATAATTAGTTGCGGTTTGAGGTGTATTGTAAGTATATTTCCCGAGTACGTTTTCTATAAAAAACTTGTAAAATTATAGGCCGATCTGGCCTTATAACGCAATGATACACAAATTTTACCACGGTTTTAGGCGTACAAGATAGTGATTTATATACGGCCCATGGCGAATTATAGACCGATCTTCACAAAATTCGTTAACACGATTTTCAGTCTTATGAAACTTAATAAGACCAACTTTTAATACAATAGCATTATTGGTTACGTATTAAGGCATATTAAGTGTTTTCAGATAGAGCTTTTATATGGGGCTTTTAATAAATTATAAACCTCTCTGCACAAAATTTAGTAATATGATTTCTATTCACATAAAAAAGTTTAATGACAGCCGATTACTCTTGAGCCGCTGGCAAGTGAATGTGATTTAAACAGGCCGACATGCGGACATGTTAACGCTTTCGAATTTAACGAAAAATGCACTTTCAACTTCGGCATTTGACAGAAAAAAACAAAGGTACACAACACTTTAAACAGGAACATTTCATTATAAAATAATAATTATTGTAATTAAAAACCCTTTAAGTTCTAATAAGTTAATTGTGGGATTAAAAGTTATTTTCATGAGTCATTTTTGTATGTTCAAGTACGGACCGATTCTAGTTAAATTTCATTAGATGGTTAAGGTTGCAAACAAATATGTTTGGACCAAATAAAATCTAAGCACCAACAAGAAGCTTGTATGGGGGCTATGCGAAATTATGAACTGTTTCTTACCATTTTCAAAAGGCTTGGTCCTTGTGACAATTAGAACTAATGTTCAAAATTTCATCAAAATATATCGAAAACTGTGCCCTGTACTTTGATCACACTGTTGACATGGAAAGCCAACCGGACGGACATTTTTTTATTTATTTAAGGTCTACGGAATAAATCCTTACAGACCAATTATAATAGTTCTTCCACTCTCCAACGTTGGTAGTTTTATTAATGCAAGCCTTATAGTATAAGGAGGAATAATGACGTTCGGATTCCATGTTGAATTACCCAAGGAAAAAACAAGGAATTGTTGTTGGACTGATTCTATAATGTTTTTGAGATAATCCGCATCCGGATTCTAAATAACAGATCCATATTTCAAGATTGGTCTGACTAATAGCCCATCGTTTTCTAAAAACCAACATCGTCATATATATGCGTTTCCTGAGATTTAATTTAGAATCCAAAAGTGTTCCAAGATCTGAAAATCCGTAACAAATTCAAATTGATGCCCACCCAGTAAAAAGTTAAATAAAGCGTTATCATTTCTTAAAAAACACATATCCTTACATTTTTTTAAATTGAGTTCCATCAAATTAGCACGCACCATTGAAATACATAGTTCATCCAAATCATGTTGGAGCAAATTCTGTTCAATCGGCATACATTAAGGTGTTACAATATTTAATTACGCACGGCAAGTCATTAATGAATAAAGAAGATAAAACTGGACCAATGTGGCTACCTTGGGGCACTCCAGAACTTACAATTATGTTTTTGATGTAGTGTTTTTAAAAACAACATTTTGTTTTCGGTTTGCTAAATATGATTTAATCCAATTAAAACTCCCGTGTAGGTCCCATGGCATGAAACTTTATCAGAAGTTATTTATGATTGACTTTATCAAAAGCTTTACTTAATTCCGTGTAAATACAATCTGTAAATTTCCATTTAATAAATCCACGATTAACTATAGTAGCCAGATGCATGTGATTAGTTACTGATGAACGACGACCTTATCTAAAACCATGTTGACAGGAAGATAGAAGGGACGAAATTTTATGAATGATATTGTCGGTAACACACTTTTCAAAAAGTTTAGGGATTGCACGAACTTTGCTATGCCTCTATAGTTTGTTACACATGACTTACTGACAGATTTAAATAGTGGAATAATGAATTAGTCTTTCCACAACTGAGGAAAATAGCCATATTTTAAGGATATATAAAATATTTTTCATTGTTAGATCAGTTGAAAAAAAGATATTTAGTCTGGCTGTATATTAAGAAATGGGATCAATATTTTTAAGATTAAGACATATTAGCACAAACTCTTCACCTATGGTGTTGTGGATTTAAAAATATTTTATGAGTGTTATTGGAATAAACGCATATTACCTGTAGTCAATTTTCAAAACATATTAAGACGAATTGATTTTTGCATGATGTTCCCTAAATATACTTAAAATTAAACTTTTGTTTGTTGGGTATGCACTAGAGTATCCACTTTATTATTCGTTGTTCGATTAATCGTAGAAATTTTTCGCCATTATTTGATCGGATAATTAATAAAGCCAATTTTAAATAACGAATAACTCGAAAAATTTATGTCAATTATGTATTAGTATTATACTGCTTTTATTTATAATAATTATACACAAAGTAATTAGTATCGTGGTTATTTTATTGAACTGTTTATGGTTTTTTATCCAATTTTTTAATATTTTAATCAGGCTAAAGTTAATTGAATTTATTTTTTATTAAATTATTTTTTACAAAAAAAGACAATATGTATTATTTTACATAAAAATTATGTTGTAAACATTGAACAGCTGTATTTCACAAATTTACAAACGCTTGGCAGCTCGTTAACAAGAGTTTAGCAAACGTTAGTTAGAATTTTGTAAGTGATTTTTAATAAATTGTGTGTTTACTTCATGCTAACTTTTCGTTATAAATACGGCTGTGTTTGTGCTGCAGTCGGATTTTTGATTTTTTCAATTGTTTATTTCATTAAAAAATTTAAAACAGTATACAAAGAAAAAAATAAAAAAAGATTTCAATTAAAAAATTTTTAATATCAATTAAATTTGCACCAGTTAACAAATGGATGTTAACAGAATTTCCTCAAATAATGTAATAAATATACGTTAGTTCAGTTGATTAAATTTTTAATTAAAACTGATTTTATTTTTAATTAACGGTTCAATTGAAAAAAAATTGGCGAGATTTTTTTCTGTATACGAGGTACATGTGAATAGTTATTTTAGTGTTTAACAAAATTTTTGTTTTATTGCTTTTTTCGTTTATAAATGTAATAAAAGTATCAAGTTTTGCCCTAAAAAAATTATACAAATTATTCGAGATATTCGATTAAACTAAAGCTCTTATTATATTAAGCGAGCAATATTAAAATTTAAAGATCGATTAATCCTTACCCGATCAAAACCTTAAATCAAAGAATTGGATACTCTGGTATGCACTACAATGGGGTCGACGTTAATGGACATACGAGTTTTTATACATTGTTGTACATATGTGTGCCTAAGATATCTAGGACGAATTTGTGTTAGCTTCAACCCAGTTGCAACGGTTGTAACAATAGAACAAAAAAAAAAAGAAAGAAACGATGTAAAAAGAATAAAAATATAAGCAAAACAAACGCGTATTTGAACAACGGTAGTTCAAATACGTACGGGGCAACATCACACACGCACTTGTATCAATGTGTGTAAATGAATAAAAATTTAATACACTCATGTTATACTGCAGTTAGATTGAAAACCTGGGCAACAACACATTCAATTTCAATGTTGACGTGTATTTGAAAGCATCATAGATTGCAAAGGGTGTCCTAAAAATGAACACAAATTTTCCAAGCAAACTTTTATCCGAAGCCAATATTAACACATTTGTGGTTGAAAGAATTGCAATTGGATTGTCGAAAAACCAATAAATCCAAAACTTGTCATGTTTTGTGCGGATTTTAAGCTTAATGCATAATTTGATCAAACATTTGTGTTACTGGTGCTCGATACGTGACATGCAAAAGGAGATCTACCTATCGAAATTGGAAGATATCGATGCAACCAATATATAGTTTCTACAAAATGCTATTCCAATATAACCCATGGATAATTCAATTATTAGATGAGACTTCACATGGTAGTGTACTTGTTTGGTTCGACAACCAAAACACAACCGAACCTGTTATAACAATATTATAGTTTTTCTGAAATACTCCTTTAAAGTCAAGGAAATATTTTAGCAAGTCCGCAACCACCCGTGCATAATAGAGTTAAATTAAAATTGCATTCTTACCCCTTATTCATAAAAAATATTTCAGTCTTATTAAAAGTTAATTATATATAGCATGGAATATTGTTTATGAATAAGGCCTTCAGTCTTTTCCGACAAAATTGGTCGGCTATTTTACATTTGGTCGGATGGTAGGCTAAACCTTATTTTGGTCGGCTTAAGAAAATGTACTATATTTATTTAAGGAAATTAGATCATTGGTCGCAAAGCAGGTAAGTGCAAATCTAATATATTTTTTAAAACACACAATTTTTTTTTTTTAAATTACTGATGAAACCATGAATGTGACAATAAAGAAGAATGTATTACTTTTGTTGCACGTTACTTTGGTTGTGTAAGTTTTATTAAAAATACCCTGCGGGAAATTTGTGTCAATTGTTCCAACAAACTGGTCCTGGGATTTGCGAAAATAGAACAAGTTCAAAAAGATTGAACTCATGACTAGTGAAAGGAGAACCAATCATTTAACTGGTATATGAAGAACAAAAAGGTAGAACAAAATTAATTACAGTTGGTGCTTTCTAAAATTTGTCTTAAATTTAGTTCTAGGACTTGTTTTATTGAGAAAATACTACTTTGTATTGAAATAATACTACACTCACAATATTCTGTACGTAAAATTAACTGAAATTTTAATATAAAATAACTGAAAATTCAGTTAGGAACTATCAAAAACTTAACTGAATATTCCGTAAAAACAAAGAAATATTCAGTTATTTTATTAAATTCAGTAATTTTCGTTTACTTCACAAAAGAGCCGAATTTTTAAACAATTCCAGACGCCTGTCCGCTTGTTTATCTAGAGAAGAAGAATATTATTATTAAATTGCCCTGTTTTACACTTGTTTGTTTGATCACGTTGTTTACAGAAAAACTCTCAATTATAAGACACCAGCAGCATGACCGATATGGCTTCGCAATTATTTTACTTTAAAAATTTTATGTATTTTACTAAATTATTTTAGCAAATAGAAACTAGGAATTGTTTTACACAAAACAAGCAAGTCTTTTTTATAGATAAGTACAAATTTATTTTTGGTAGTAAAATTATATTAAATAACCGAATGTTAATTTGTTTTTACGGAATAATTAGTCGACAGTAGGAATAGCAAATTCGCGGTTGAATTTTTGACAGTAAAAATTAAATAAACTTTTCGTTACTTTAAATTACATTTTTATTTAATTTAACATAAAAAAGAAATTAACAAAATAAAGGAACAATATTAACTGCAACTGAAAATCCGTATTAATATGCACTTAGTTATTTGAATAACTGTTAGAATCAATTAAAAATAAATTTGCTTGGAATTTTAAATGTTTATTTATTTAAAAATGACTGAACGGAATACTTATTAAATAAACTACAGTCCGTTACTGTAATAATATTGTGAGTGTGCATTAGGTCACGCTTTTTTTTTGGATTTTATCGTCAAATATTTGTTTGGTGTGAACATACCTTAAGTCATATCTATGTATTTTGTCGGTTCCTTACCTTCGTGAATTGTTTTGTTTTTATTAAAATTAACTTTATATATTAAATTCAACATTTTTTATTTTTCGAATTTATTCTATGAGCTAAATTTCAGTTATGTATTTTATAAAGCTTTTTTGTAATAGTCCTATTCCTTCAATTTTTCAGAAATGACTTTAACTTTATATATTTAGTCGATTTGAATTTAATTTAATTTGATTTTTGTATTTTTATGTATTCGAATTAAAACCGGCTTTTTTTTAAAATGCTTAGCCGAAAACCGGGTTTTTTAAAATAGCAGCTATTCGAAATAATCGAAAACCGAATAAAGTCGAATAATCGATCTACTTTGGCAGTACGTTTTAAAAATATGAAAAATACGTTACACCATAGATATCTATGGATTAAATAAAATTTATCCTTTGGCATTAAGTGTGAAGACATTATAATGTTACAAATAATTATACATTGTATAATCTTGTCTAAAGAAGATTTGCCTATATTATAGCTTATTTTAAATTGTAAATTCATAAATATCAGTGGCCTGGAAAAACTAGGTAACTCCATTTTTTGAAAACACGAGAAAAACACAATTAAAGTTTTAAACATATTTCACTAATTACACTGTGTGTAATTTTTTAAGTCATGGAAAAAATAACCATCTACGGACAATAAATAACCATTGAGGACCAAAAAAAGACCCATGTCTCCCAGTTTTACCCAAAGTCATGCACTTTTTTTTTGGGCCCTAAAGGATTTGGGGCCTCGGCGTAATTTTTGCAAAAAAGTGATCATTTTCTCAGGCTCATATCCTGCAAACCGTTCGGAATTTTGATTATCCCTCTGAGACAAAGTTGTACACAGAAAGAAAAACACTCGGGATAAATCAAGTTTTTTGGGATTACTTTAAGTACGAGTCGTACTCAAAAATTCAAGTACGAATAACACTTAAACGTACTCAAAACAATCCTAAATGGGATTACTTTTGAAAATTAATTTCTTTTCAAAGTTTTTTTTTTTAAATTTGAACTCATGCTACTCATTTAGTTTATATTTTTGGTTAAATATGTGCATACGATTTCTAAAATAAAAACCATATCGGGCATCATGTTGGTGTTTTATAATTCTGTAATGTGTAATACGGGTAAGTTTATCATTTCATTATCATTTTTTCTTTGTAATTTCTTTTTTTTTTGTTTTTTTCAATCATGAATTCGGGATAAAATCAACTTTATATTACTTGAATCAAGCTCATTTTGAGATTGATTCAATCTTAGTTTTACTTAAATCAATCTCATTTTCGGATTATTTGCGGTACGAGTTCGGATTAAAACAATTTTATAATTTTTGAATGAAGTGCATTTTGAGATTGATTCAATCTTAGTTTTACTTAAATCAATCTAATTTTCGGATTATTTCAAGTACGAAAACGGGATTGAATATGGAAAATTTAAGTATTTTGGGATTAAAAATCCGTACTTGAATCAATCTTTCTGTACTTGATTCAAGAAAATCCGTACTCACCGTACTATTAATACCGCTCCGGATTGATTTGAGTACGGATGGATTGATTTTTTTTTTGAGTGTAGAACAAAAATTGTGAACACATAAATTCAAAAAAACTTCATCTTCAATATCAAAATCGCAAAAAACTTTAAAAATTCGATTTTTTGTTACCTTTTTCCCCTGTTCAGGACCATAGTTAGCAAACCGTTAAAAATTTAAGGAAACAATTAACTACAAAAATGTACCTAAGGTCTCAACATACAATTCACGCACCGACCGCAACATCACAGGCAAAGCAGTAAGCATAGCACACGCATCAAGGGACGCAGCCGACAATATAAAAGCAACACGACGCTCACATCGAGGCAATACACAGCACGAAATAAACGAGAGCTCAGCGATGAAAGTTATAGAGAAAGTGCTACAGCATAATTCGCACACAACGTTTTTGTACGTTTGCGGTCATCAAATCAGGGAAAAAGCTCTACAAGATTTAAAAAGGAAAATAATCTTTTAACTAGTGAATTCAATAGAGCATATAAGTTGTTTTTCGACGAAGTAGATTTGACAGGCGAAAATTACACACCTAATACAGTGTGTCGCCAATGTTATAACAATCTCATGGCATGGTTGAGTGGAGGCAAAAATAATATGAAGTATTGTAAGCCAGTAAACTGTATTAATCGCCCAGGTCCTCATGATGCAACCAGTTGCTATGCATGCGTAAATTACGCATGTCATCTAAATCGACATGCTGAGAAGAACAAAATTTATAAAGCAACTGTAACAGCCACACTACTTGCACCTGAAAATTTAATATCACAAAGGCCACCAACTCCAGATCGTAGTACAGAATTTACAGGAATTACTACAGCAAGTGGTGTTACTTGAAGATCCACTTGATACCGATTACGAGCCCCAACAGGGAAGAGATAGACCACAACTTATAACACAAATGGAAATGGATTTCATTGTGGCCATATTGGGACTATCGCAGCGACTTGCCATATTTTTGACAGCATTTTTAAAGAAAAGAAGACTCACACATGCTAATGTGAACTCTACGGCGTACCGTAAACGGCAAGGTAAATTTCAGAGCCTCTCAACTCTTAATGATGACAATTCGTTCGCTTACTGCAACGATATACATAAAAGCTTTGGTGGTAAAAATGGAAATGAACTACATCGCTAATGAGTGGAGATTATTTATTGATGGTTCTGTTTCAAGCTTGAAAGCAGTGTTGTTGCATGTGTCGAACCGAAAACCTTCCATTCCGCTAGCAATGGGTATTAACATGAAAGAAAGCTATGAAACATTGAATGATATACTGAAAAAAATCAAATACTACGAAAATAAATGGAAGATTTGATGTGATTTGAAGATTATCAACATTTTGCAAGGGATCATCGATAAGGGTGGCTTTCCAAAATTCTTTTGTCTTTGTAATTGGGATTCGCGCTCCCATTTGAATCAATTCCAATGTAATTCGTGGAGACCAAGAGGAAGTGTGGAGGAACAAATGAAACAACATAGACTGAAGAATGCAGCTTTAATTGACAACACTCAAGACATCTTGCTGTCACCGCTCCACATAAAATTGGGAATTGTTAAAACATTCATCGAAGTGGCTGTTGTAAATTGTCCCAACGCATTCGACTATTTTATAAGCGTTTTCCCAAAGCGTAGCGATGACAAAATTAAAAAAAGTATTGCAGTAAATTTAAAACGAATTTTTGTTCACCTCATTGTACTATTTACACTATGTTAATATTTTATTTTCTGTCTTTTTTTTTTTGTCTTCATTTAACAGGCGTACTTAATAGTCCTGACATTGGAAAGCTATTCAAGAGCAACTTTGATTCGTCGCTTGATGAAAATCATTCAATGGCATGGATTTACCTTTAGCGTGTATGCACCAGTCTTGGGATGGTATCGAGACGCGATGAAAGAAATGCTGCATTATTTTGAAAAAATCGGCACATCGATGACATTAAATCTGCATTTTCTTCATTTTCATTTTGACGACTTTATCAAACAACTCCCTATCGAATCCGATGAGCAAGGAAAACGGTTTCACCAAACCACACTGCCCATGGAAAAACGCTACAAAGGCAAAAAACTCGACGCATTGCTTGCAGAGGAAATATCAATTTTATTGATGCATTGTTTTGCATTCCTTTTTTGATTTCTTTTCTAATTCATTTCAAGTATGTTGGTGGGGTCACAAGATCACCCTGTATGATGTTAATGAAGTATTTGAAGAAGAAACAGCTGATGGCGGAGGGCAGTCTGGAAGCAACGTCAGAGTCAGAGTCAGATTCGGACGACGATTTGGATCCACAACTTAAGAGAATTCGATTGCAATTCCAGGGCCATCAACATTATAAACATAATACGAATATTTTTTTTAATATTTTTGTAATAGAAAGCATAGTATTTAAATGTTGAAGTAAAGAAAAAACAAATTAAATTAAAAAAATTTCGGGAAATTTTTCACTTTTGCGGCTACCTAAGCGCTACCTAAACTGTGTTAGAAATCATTCTTAGGAAGTTCATATGTTCTAAAAAGTTGTTTATTGAGAAAAAGTACTTAAACATTTTTGTAGATGATTATTTCCTTGAATTTTAAACGGTTTGCTACCTATGGACCTGAACAGGGGGGAAATTGAATTTTTTAAAGTTTTTTGCGATTTTGATCTTGAAGATGAAGTTTGTTGATTTCATATGTTCACAATTTTTGTTCTTTATGGCAAGAGCTACAACTCAATTTGTTAATCAAAATTCCGAACGGTTTGCAAGATATGAGCCTGAGAAAATTATCACTTTTTTTACAAAAATTGACACCGAGGCCCTAAATTTTTAAGGGCAAAACTGGGAGACACGGGTCTTTTTTATTTTTGGTCCTTTATGGTTATTTATTGTCCGTATACGGATATGTTTGTTCGTGTTGCACTGTGTTATTATGCATGCGCATTAAGAAAAACATAATTTTAAATAATGTTAAAGATTTCTGGTTCCATTCAGCTGCCTTGTTTTTCCGCAAAATGGAATTACCCAGTTTTTCCAAAAAAAATTTTATTTTTGATTTATTTTTATATTTTACGGAATAAAGGCAATTTTTTATTAATCATTTGTGGAAAAACATTAACTATTTGACTCAGCACGTTCATTTATCCGTTTGTTTTTTCGAAAAAAATGGAGTTTTTTTTCAAAACATATTTTTCCCCTTTTATTCGTATATACATATGGGGCATTCCCAAGGTTGAAAAGTAATATGTCTTAAAATAATTACTAGAAATATATATGACTGCTGTGGGCAACCTCTTATAATTAAGATTTCTACTGTACAGTTATAACGAATCAATGAACACAGCATTACAATTTTTATTTCTTTTAAACAATTGTAAATTTTAGGACATTATTACGATATTACTTGATAACACACCTTGTGAATCCCCTAATAAAATAGTTGTGGATAGTGCACTAAATATTGATTAAAATCAGCAGTGCAATATCGCTAAATAAAACTGCAAAGAAATTAGTTTGCACTCTTTTTTACCAGCTTTATTGATGATTGGTATTTTTTTAACTACCACTAAAACTTTATTAGTAAAATTGCAAATTTTTTCACTATCACTAAACGAATATCGAATGTAAAAATCTGCACTCAATTCAAATAGTGCACAATTTGGACTTGGAATCAAAAAAGCTGCATATAAAATTTGTTTTACTAAAATTTAAAAAATGCAACTTTGCATGTGCAAGGTTTTTGATTTTTTGGAGGATATACATTAGCAAAGAACATTAAAAAAAATTGAATTTTGTCAATAAGTGCCGGTTCACACACGTCAAGTTTGACTCGTCAAGTCTTGAACTTTTAGGAGAGAAGGGAAAAGAGAAGGCCATTTCTTTTCCCGTCTCTCCTAAAAACTCAAGACTTGACGAGTCAAACTTGACGTGTGTGAACCGGCACTAACGGTACAATTATTGGCTTTAATCATGAAAAAAAGTTTTTGATTTTAAATTTAGTGCAACAATTATAGTTGCACTCAAATGACTGAAGAAATAAAGTTGCTTTTTTAAATCAAACTATGTATTTATTTTTTGAGTGCAACATTTTGTTACATCACTATCACTCATGTTTAGTGAGGCTCAAAATTTGCAATTCATCACTCAACGTCAAAAAAATGATTGCAATAGTTTTGCACTATTACAAAGTGTGAGTTGAAACTACAAAATGAGTGCTCTACCCCAAACAATGCCTAATAATATTTCAAAAATAAGCCGAGTTTTTGTGTTTTTATGCATAAACTAATTTTCTTGATTTTATGAAATTCATAGGCAAGTTTTTGGGATGTGGATTAACGTTATTCTCGGTTTAAAATAGTTTGAAACAAAAACAGCTACTGACTTTGTGGTTTATTTCATTTCAATAAATATCACAATTTTTAACAAAAGTTGTTCCGTTCAATTTTTGTACTAAATTTGGTAATAATTTTGTCTTAAGAATATGCGAATACTTGTAAATGATATGAGGCAAAGCATATTCAACATTAGGAAACTTTTTGTTAAGTTTTTTGAATCTGTCATTTGCTTAAGAAAAGTGCGAGACTGATCGCACATACCGTACGGAATCAAATGTTTTCTGATTTTATTTTTGTTATTTTAAATGCATTTGAGAGACATTTTGTTAATTTTTGACAGTGTAGTAAGCAAGGCTAAGCATATTACGGTTGGGCCTTTCCTTGTTGTTTATATTAATCATAAAATTAAAAAACTCAAGAAAAGTTTTATTCAGGAATTGGGCAAAAGCCTAAATGTGTCTCAGGTTGATGAATATTTGATATTGAGAAGATCGTCAAGGTTGCAGAAAAAAATATGTAATTTTAAAATGTTATCAGTAGGCCAACAATAAAAAACAAATGCTTATTTTTTGCTTTACAATATAGCATGTTTTTAATTAAAAGCGAACTCGATCATACTTTGCCAATATCGGTTTTTTTATAATTATTTTTGCAATATTGGCTTTTTTACTTATTTTGCCATTTTAAGATAATTTTTAATTTATTTTGCAAAAACCTTTTTTTTTTTTTTTGATGCGGCAACTTTTTTTAAATCAACCCATTTTGTGCTCTGGTTGAATAAAATCGTTCAACGTTATGGTAATATCTTGTGTTTCCCTTGTACAATATCATCCCAAAAACATAAATTATCGGTGTATGTTAGTGCCGGTTCACACACGTCAAGTTTGACTCGTCAAGTCTTGAGCTTGTAGGAGAGAAGGAAAAAGAGAACGCCATTTATTTTTCCCTATCTCCCAAAAACTCATGACTTGACGAGCCAAACTTGACGTGTGTGAACCGGCACTTATTGTACCCACACCACAAGAGTAGAAAGGGTTTAATGTTGCCAGAAGTAGGGGAACATCCCTTAATGTAGGTATTTTTTATACTAAAATAGAAGCGTAGAGAAAATCTGACAGATATTTTCAAATCTCCAATATGTAGGGATTTTTCGTCATTTCACATTATTTATGAAATAAATGCAGAAAAAACATATTTAAAAGTAATATTTTCTTGTCCAAAAAGGTTAACAAATTTTCTTTTTAAATTTATGCAAAGTACATACATATCGTCATCTAAAAGACCTAAAAACCCATCTGCAAAAATTTCAAAATTGATTTTTTATGGATTTTTATTCCTTATATCATAACGCATATGTGTGCAAAATTTTGAACATATAATATTACAAATGACAAAGTTTTTCTACCTAGAGGACCGTTACGCACAAAAAAATATCGTTAATAGTTCCAATTTTATAACGTTTTTCCCCTCTCCAGTAAACTTTTAAAAACTGCTGATAGGTTATTTCGTCTTTTAGGTGACGATATGTATTATTTTTTTTGCTTTGTATTTATTTTTTTAGTCAAAGCTTCAATATACACATTCGAATTTATCACTCATCTAATTGGGTAAGTGCTGCAGTGTCCCTTCTTCTTAAGCAAGTGTGGCTGCCATGATTTACAATATTTCGAGCTAGTGGATTTGGGTGTTGTCCAAGCCTTTTTAAATATTTTACTGCATATTTGTTTTTACTAATGGCACATTGAGATCCTTAGTCTGGGTTCACACTGTGAAAGTTTTCTTTCAGAAAGTCTGAGTTTATGGGTGAGAGAGGAGAAAAGAAAAGCATGTTCTCTTCCCCTCTCACCAATAAACTCAGACTTTGTGAAAGCAAACTTTCATAGTGTGATCCCAGACTTATGAATGTTTGAGTTTTTAACGTACCAGGGAGCGGCTGTGATTATTCGAAGAAGTTTATTTTGACGCCTTTGCATTTTTTCGATATTAGAGGGTTTAAGATAGAGTTGTAAAGTAGAAGTTTGCAGTCGAGACTACGGGCAGAGTTTCTACGAATAAGCCAATGAATTTGGATGGCTTTTAGTTTCATTTGAGTTAATTTTGCCTCTACATGGCATTTTCACGTTAATCGCCTATCCAGATGTAAACCGAGATATTTTGCATGCGAATGTTGAGGAATTATTTGATTATTGATTGTAATAGGGGGGCAAGATTCCCGGCGCAAGGTGAATGTTATATGTACGCATTTTTAATCATTTACCATTATCCTCCATTGTCTTAGCCATATTTCTAGTTGAAATATATGATCCTGTAAATAACGAGATGCTTCATAACTGTTTTCGTTAACGCTTAGTAAAGATGTATCGTCTGTAAATGTTGAATTTTGGGTGTAGTTGTTTGTTGGCATGTCCTAAGTATAAATTAAGTATAAAAGAGGGCCCAGGATTAAATTTTTTAAGAATTAAAAGAATAATTTTCTTTGCTAAGCTGGGTAGCTCCAAAAGCATTTTGTTGCATTGTCAATAGAGTACTGAGCGGAATATTTTCTGTGCAATGGGTACTGAGATATTTTTTATATTTAAACCAATTAATTTGCGTAGCTGTCGTCGCTAAGTAACAAGTCGGAAATACAATTCTATTGGGGTTCATTATAGTAACAATTGAAGGTGTGTGGTCGCAAGATAATTCTAAGGAAGCTTCAACATGGATCGTTTCTATGGGGATGTTTTTAATCACGCCGAAATCGATGACATCTTGAATTTTTTGATGATCAGTAGGCCAACAAGTTGGTTGACCGCTCGCTACCACATTTAAATCCATTTTAGAAATTGGGTTAAATAAAACACGACCTTTTGGTGTTATAAGTCGTGACCCCCAGAAGGTTGTTTAGCGTTATAGTCGCCTGCGGCTAGGAAATAATGATTTAAAATATTTATAATATTGGCTTTCTGATATTCAAAATCTATGCGGGGAGTATAACGAGGAAATTACTAGATTTCTATTTAATTCCTCAACGCAAATGTTCGTTGCTTGGAGATAATCTTCACGATGATCACACATTAGGTAGTGTTAGACTCTTGTTTTTATTAAAATGGCAGAACCCCCACATTTTTGAGTTTCAGAAATCATCATGACATCAATTTGTTTACTTTAAAGAAAGTATTCTAATTTATTTTTATGTTGGCGGATGCCGTTTGCGTTTTAAAAACAAATTTTTAAGTATAAGTACAGCTGGCAATAACATCGATTGCATTCTAAGAATTTCCTGCATCATATTACCCATTGTGTTCGTAAAATTATTTATTGTTTGCACTAATGTTTCCATAGTTTTATCTAGGCGACTTAATTTAGAAACTGGAGTTTCTTCATTACTTGGCGCAGAACCTTGCATTGATAGTTTGATTTTATGACGTTACCGTAAGAGGTTCTTTTATTACTAGGCTTTTGAGCCTGACTGTCATTAGTGTTCAACCGATTTGTTACCTGTGTTTGAGGGGGATTAGTTTTCGGTCCAGACGACTGCTTGACGATAGTTTATACAGGGCATCCTCTATAATTTGCAGTGTGATTACTGCCACAGTTGCTACATTTTTTTACGTTGGGGTCGGTTTTAGACTTATCGCAAAGAACTGTACCACCTAATTCACCACATACCACGCAAACAGGGGGTAAATGGCAGTATGCCTTAGAATGACCATTTTCTCGACAGTTTAAACATTGGACGGGACCATTTCTATTGTGTTGCTCTTCTATGGTTATTCTATAGAGAATATATTCAAATTGTAGATAAGATGCGTTTCGTTTATTTTAAGCTTTACTTCGCCTTGTTCAAACTCCACTCGAAAAAGTGGTTGGGGATTTTTTCTCTATTTTTACTATTTACAATTCAATTCCTTTAATCACTACCTGAAGACCTTTAATGCTTTTCAGTTCGTATGTATAAAAGTTTTTTAAGTGCTTCAAACTTGTTTATTATTTTGCGGAAATCATTCTCATGATTGACTTGTATTTTTGTTTCGTTTATACTACCACGCTTGATTGCAGCTACGTAAAACGAATTTTCACCTATCACCGATATCAAACTCTTTATAAGCTCATGTTTTGCTCCCTAAGATATATTGGGGGAGGCTTGGACGATTTTATGACGTTTGGTGCTTCAAAGGATTTATTCTCCAGAATTGCAAAACAATTTTGAGAATTTATTTTGCCAAAAGATGGTAATTTTTAGACCGAAGCAACTGCTGCAGAGGTAGGGCTGCGACCCCGTTTAAGCACTGTTATGTACCTGTCCATACCAACTTCTACTTGAGGCTTTTGACAACTTTTTACTTGTGATTTTTCCATTGCGTCTGTGTTGGAATTCATGGTACCATTTGTTACTAAGATTGTTTTTGCCGTTGCGGCAACACTTGTAGGCACAACCGAGAGATTAATATTTTTTAATGTATCAGCATCAATCGTCTTTGTAAAAACAGAGGGCGAAAGGGAACGTGTACGAACAATTGGTTTAGCCGTTAGGTAGTTAATATTGTTTGTTTTTATTTATTTCAGTATGGCATTCTTAAGCATTAACTGTTACGTATGCATTTCTTTCATCTAGTTTTATTTTTGTTTTATTGTGACTACTCATACAAAAAGTTGTTTTTGTTTTTCACCATTTTGCTGTCCTTTTTTGTGTTTTTATTATTTATTGTATTTACACCAAAAATAAGAATTTTAAACTAAATGTTTTTGTTCAGTATACATATGTATATATATTTTTTATTTTATTTTTATTAAATTTTTCGTTTTTGATAATTGTTCACTTTTATGTTAAAAAGTTATTAAAAAAAAAATGCGTCCATTCGCTTAATTGTTATATTAAAAAAATCAAATGTAATTAATATTTCAAACTGTATGCGGGGTTAAGAATACGCGCCTGTATCACAACTAAGCACAAACCGAACTTCAAACAATAATACTCTTTCTGTTACGTCTTTTTATCCTCATACTTTGTAACGTCTTATTTCTTTTAAAATATAGTTTTTGTATAAAGTAACATCTGTCAGTTCCCCTTCTCTTCTCTTTTGGTATAGTAACGTTTTTTTTTTGCTTTCTTAATATAGTTTTAGCTAATAAGAATTTATCTGCATATATTGGAATGAAAGTGATTTGCGGAACCAAATATTGTTCATTTCTGCAAATTTTGGGTTGTAACAAAACTAGAAACAATAAATCTTCCATCGGTTTTCCAAATGAATATAGTTATGGACACCGTAAGAAAAATGTCCAGTGTTCCAGGGGATAAAGGAGGCAAAGTTGATGAAAAAATTCAATCAGTTTTATTAAATAATGAAGGATTTTCGGTACTAAAAGATATTGGGGATATTTTTGGAAGCAAGCGGAATTGTGAGTCCAATCGTATAAAATATACTTAAGAGCAAATACTCTATTTTAAATATGCTCCCTTAACATCTGTAGATGTAGAAAGAACTTTATCTATGTACAAGAACGTACTGACTCCAAAAATAAATAGTTTGTTTTCGGAAATTTATTGCAACAATTAATAATTTACTGTAACAATAAATTTAACGGCTTATTTTCATGTTTTTAAACGCTTTTTTAAGAGCTTAGACTGTTTTTAGTGCTTTTATTGGTTGCCGTAGTTATCAGTATTGAATTGATTAAAAACAAAGAAATTAAGTTGGTTTTTGTTTTAGGAAACAAAGCTTGCTTTTTCCCAGCTTTAAAAAAATTTTTTCATGAAGTTAAGAAAAATATCCAAGAACAAATTTCTAAGAAAATATAAGGCATTCTGATATTTTAAAATGTTTAGAAACTTTCTTAATAAAAAACTCCCTTTTGTAAAAAATAGAAGCAAATCAAAAATTTTCCCATATTTTTTATTGCCCCCTAATGCGTCGCCATTTATTTTGACCCAAGGTTTTGGCACGTTTTGTAATCCTGTTTATTTTTCGAGATATGGGTGGATAAAGGTTCCTAAAAATTTTTAAAATTAATTACTTAAAAACTATGGAAAGGTTTTGGGTGTTTGGCAGTCGTACTCTGTTAATGAATGAAAGAACGCTTATAATATAGGCATTCCCCAAATTTTTTGTACTTCGCTCTTTCTCTCTTAGTTTTCGAAACAACGTAAATTAAAACTTTAAATTTTTTTTATTTTTAAAAACCTATGAAGTTACCTTGTTTTATCAAAAAATGGCTGGAGTTTTTACATAAAAATTAGTATTCCTCTGATTTTTTGTTATACCCTCCACCCCAATTAGTGGTGAAGTGGGTATACTAAGTTTGTCATTCCGTGTGAAACTTGTTTACTATTGATCTCAGACCCCATAAAGTATATATATTCTGGCTCCTTGAGTAATTCTAAGTCGATTTAGCCATGTCCGTCTGTCTGTCCGTCTATTGAAAACACGCTTACTTTCGAAAAACAAAAACTTTGTGTCAAATTGCTTGTAGTTTGGGATTGAAACCCAGCCAAATAGATTCAGTTGGATCAGAGCTATAAATCAAAACGTGGAACCACCGCCCTTAATAATTGAGAATTTTTTACAAATACACGGATTGATATAAAATTTTGCAAAAATTCATTTTATTAGACTGGAAATTACAATGCGAAATTTCGAGAAGATTGGTCCATAATTTACCTTAGGCCCCAAATAAACCCTGCTCCCGGAAAACAGTTAAGTACGCCTAAGTCCATGATTAATAATGCTATCAATATAAAATATAATACTTAAACTGTTACGAATCATGATATTTTACTCAAGTTAGTTAAAATTGCGAAAAAAAAAGTATACAACTTTCAGACTGTCGGTCAATAATTTAATAGAGGTCTTAACCGCAACCAATTTAAATGCTGACGTCCGTAATAATAAAGATTAAGTTATAATATATAAATATCATATAGATCCTACCCCTGAAATATTTGAACTGTCAGTGGAGGGTATCAAAGATTCGGCACAACCGAATATACCACTCTTACTTGTTTTTGAAGTAACTTTTAAATGAGAAACTATATCAAAATTTCGATATTCCAGAGTGATAGTAAATGAAATTCGCTTTCCATTTTTGGTATTATCTCAATTTCCGCAAAAAGTGGAGTTACCTAATTTATCAATACGGCCACAGATATGTACTTCCACAAAAAGACCATAAAACAAATTATTACCTGTGCCCATGTTCTGTAACTCTCTCGTCATGAAACTTTTCGATTGAAATGTGAAAAATGCCATAAACAAACAACTGTTTTTCTTAACTGAGTCTGTAACATTTTTGGCGAGTAATATTTATCACGTTTATTTCCTTACGCCAATTTACAGAGTGCCTCAAAAATGAGATGTTTTAAAACTGTGTTTTCGATATACATAGATTTTACTTTGCGTTTATTTTGAGAAACCCTTTAGTAGGTGCATCTATATGAACATCAGCTAACACTTCCCAATATATTAGATGACGATATATCTATAAACATATACGTGCAAGAGTAGATGCTGTGTTGTGCTTTTAGCAAACATCTACACGTAAGAT
The DNA here is from genome assembly GCA_949318255.1 of Pollenia labialis. Taxonomy (NCBI): domain Eukaryota; kingdom Metazoa; phylum Arthropoda; class Insecta; order Diptera; family Polleniidae; genus Pollenia; species Pollenia labialis. The sequence goes on from OX439143.1 coordinate 83,607,262, forward strand.
TGGCTTACTAGTAATATTTCAGTTTGTTGTTAAATTTGATTATATTGTTGTTAAAGGTTTAATATGCCATAAAACGTTATCTAAATTTAACTTTCGTGCTTCCACTGGAAAACAAAAAAAAAAGCACTACATGAAAACTAAAACAAAGCTGTATACTCTATGACATTTTTAATTAATATCATTTTTATGGGGCTTTTCATTAAAAATAGTTTTTACGTTTTTAGTCGTTTGAAGTTTTTATGTTAAAGTGCTGAGTAATTTTTTTTAAATAAAAGAAAATCTCTTAATTATTTTTTTTAAATTTCCATGGATGGTAACTAACAATAATATTTTTAAGTTACAATTAATGAAGTTATGCAACTTCTGTAGAAAAGTAAAAAATATTATTATAGAGAGCGATCAACCCACCTACAGGCCTACTGATCATCATAAAATTTCAGATGTAATCGGTTTTAGTATGTCATCCCGATAGAAACGATTCGTGAACAAGCCTTCCTTATATGAGTGCCTCAGTAGGCTAGCTGGTTGTGAGCTAGTCTATCAGCCCCGCGGTTGCAGGTTCGATTCCCGTCACACCCATTGTAATTACTTTAATAAACCCTTTAATAAAAAACTGCTTATTTAGCTTTATCTAGCCCACGGATAAATTAGCTTAAATACAAAGAATATATCAGTACACAATGCACAGAAAATATATCGTTTTGCACGTCAGAAGATAAATGCCTCTTTATACCTACTGTTAAAAGATATATCAAACAAGCTGTTAAAGTTACTCCATGTTCACTAAAACAACATCCTTGGAGAAGTTTCTTATGGTACTTGATGCTACTCCAAAATCTGACTACTGAATGTGTTGTTTATCAAGGAATATTAAGGACCGAAAATTTTTAAACCCCCTTGCGAACCCAAATAGAAGTTCGACAAGAAATGTTGTTAAAAAAGGAAACCGTTCTTTGAATATTTGGATAACGAATTTACCCCTGATAAATAATTGTATAGCCTTAATTTAACCCAATATTAACACTGCATACAGTGTTGACCTATTTTCATTACATATGTATATGTAACTTAAATACTTGGGGGAAAGCAACAATATTTTCAAATTATATTGAAAAAGCCTAACAGTAACATTATGAAATTGTTGAAAATTATTAGTATTGTGGTTATTTTATTGAACTATTTATGGTTTTTAATCCAAATTTTTAATATTTTTAATTAGGCTTAAGTTCATTAAATTTAATTTTCATTAAATTATTTTTATGAAGAAAGGAATTTTACAACATGAAAATTAATTAAAATTTTTATTGATAATTTTTCATTCTTGACTCAATCTGGGCTCGAACCCAGGTGTTTACGGACAGGTTACCCTGACATGTTTCGATTGCAACCACTCAATCTCTTCAGAGGGCTTGCCGTTTAACACTCGCAGCCATCGACGACTGCTGACGTCATTAGTCAAACATCAATCCTTAAACCAAATTGTATTCAACCTTTTGGTAGATCGAAATTTGCTTTTGAATGATTATCTATTTTAATTTATTTTAACATGTTATTCCTTTACTTCTCTTTTTTCGTACTTTTGTCAAGAATTCTTCTTGAAGTTCAAAGTACATATATTTTTTGTTTTTTCATTTTTTGTCTTTCTTTTTCTTATTGACCTTTTCAGCACAACTTGAAGGACAAATGCAAACATAGAGCTCGTGCCTTAGCTTTAACAATTATTAGTATTGTGGTTATTTTATTGAACTATTTATGGTTTTTAATCCAAATTTTTAATATTTTTAATTAGGCTTAAGTTCATTAAATTTAATTTTCATTAAATTATTTTTATGAAGAAAGGAATTTTACAACATGAAAATTAATTAAAATTTTTATTGATAATTTTTCATTCTTGACTCAATCTGGGCTCGAACCCAGGTGTTTACGGACAGGTTACCCTGACATGTTTCGATTGCAACCACTCAATCTCTTCAGAGGGCTTGCCGTTTAACACTCGCAGCCATCGACGACTGCTGACGTCATTAGTCAAACATCAATCCTTAAACCAAATTGTATTCAACCTTTTGGTAGATCGAAATTTGCTTTTGAATGATTATCTATTTTAATTTATTTTAACATGTTATTCCTTTACTTCTCTTTTTTCGTACTTTTGTCAAGAATTCTTCTTGAAGTTCAAAGTACATATATTTTTTGTTTTTTCATTTTTTGTCTTTCTTTTTCTTATTGACCTTTTCAGCACAACTTGAAGGACAAATGCAAACATAGAGCTCGTGCCTTAGCTTTAACAATTATTAGTATTGTGGTTATTTTATTGAACTATTTATGGTTTTTAATCCAAATTTTTAATATTTTTAATTAGGCTTAAGTTCATTAAATTTAATTTTCATTAAATTATTTTTATGAAGAAAGGAATTTTACAACATGAAAATTAATTAAAATTTTTATTGATAATTTTTCATTCTTGACTCAATCTGGGCTCGAACCCAGGTGTTTACGGACAGGTTACCCTGACATGTTTCGATTGCAACCACTCAATCTCTTCAGAGGGCTTGCCGTTTAACACTCGCAGCCATCGACGACTGCTGACGTCATTAGTCAAACATCAATCCTTAAACCAAATTGTATTCAACCTTTTGGTAGATCGAAATTTGCTTTTGAATGATTATCTATTTTAATTTATTTTAACATGTTATTCCTTTACTTCTCTTTTTTCGTACTTTTGTCAAGAATTCTTCTTGAAGTTCAAAGTACATATATTTTTTGTTTTTTCATTTTTTGTCTTTCTTTTTCTTATTGACCTTTTCAGCACAACTTGAAGGACAAATGCAAACATAGAGCTCGTGCCTTAGCTTTAACAATTATTAGTATTGTGGTTATTTTATTGAACTATTTATGGTTTTTAATCCAAATTTTTAATATTTTTAATTAGGCTTAAGTTCATTAAATTTAATTTTCATTAAATTATTTTTATGAAGAAAGGAATTTTACAACATGAAAATTAATTAAAATTTTTATTGATAATTTTTCATTCTTGACTCAATCTGGGCTCGAACCCAGGTGTTTACGGACAGGTTACCCTGACATGTTTCGATTGCAACCACTCAATCTCTTCAGAGGGCTTGCCGTTTAACACTCGCAGCCATCGACGACTGCTGACGTCATTAGTCAAACATCAATCCTTAAACCAAATTGTATTCAACCTTTTGGTAGATCGAAATTTGCTTTTGAATGATTATCTATTTTAATTTATTTTAACATGTTATTCCTTTACTTCTCTTTTTTCGTACTTTTGTCAAGAATTCTTCTTGAAGTTCAAAGTACATATATTTTTTGTTTTTTCATTTTTTTGTCTTTCTTTTTCTTATTGACCTTTTCAGCACAACTTGAAGGACAAATGCAAACATAGAGCTCGTGCCTTAGCTTTAACAATTATTAGTATTGTGGTTATTTTATTGAACTATTTATGGTTTTTAATCCAAATTTTAAATATTTTTAATTAGGCTTAAGTTCATTAAATTTAATTTTCATTAAATTATTTTTATGAAGAAAGGAATTTTACAACATGAAAATTAATTAAAATTTTTATTGATAATTTTTCATTCTTGACTCAATCTGGGCTCGAACCCAGGTGTTTACGGACAGGTTACCCTGACATGTTTCGATTGCAACCACTCAATCTCTTCAGAGGGCTTGCCGTTTAACACTCGCAGCCATCGACGACTGCTGACGTCATTAGTCAAACATCAATCCTTAAACCAAATTGTATTCAACCTTTTGGTAGATCGAAATTTGCTTTTGAATGATTATCTATTTTAATTTATTTTAACATGTTATTCCTTTACTTCTCTTTTTTCGTACTTTTGTCAAGAATTCTTCTTGAAGTTCAAAGTACATATATTTTTTGTTTTTTCATTTTTTGTCTTTCTTTTTCTTATTGACCTTTTCAGCACAACTTGAAGGACAAATGCAAACATAGAGCTCGTGCCTTAGCTTTAACAATTATTAGTATTGTGGTTATTTTATTGAACTATTTATGGTTTTTAATCCAAATTTTTAATATTTTTAATTAGGCTTAAGTTCATTAAATTTAATTTTCATTAAATTATTTTTATGAAGAAAGGAATTTTACAACATGAAAATTAATTAAAATTTTTATTGATAATTTTTCATTCTTGACTCAATCTGGGCTCGAACCCAGGTGTTTACGGACAGGTTACCCTGACATGTTTCGATTGCAACCACTCAATCTCTTCAGAGGGCTTGCCGTTTAACACTCGCAGCCATCGACGACTGCTGACGTCATTAGTCAAACATCAATCCTTAAACCAAATTGTATTCAACCTTTTGGTAGATCGAAATTTGCTTTTGAATGATTATCTATTTTAATTTATTTTAACATGTTATTCCTTTACTTCTCTTTTTTCGTACTTTTGTCAAGAATTCTTCTTGAAGTTCAAAGTACATATATTTTTTGTTTTTTCATTTTTTGTCTTTCTTTTTCTTATTGACCTTTTCAGCACAACTTGAAGGACAAATGCAAACATAGAGCTCGTGCCTTAGCTTTAACAATTATTAGTATTGTGGTTATTTTATTGAACTATTTATGGTTTTTAATCCAAATTTTTAATATTTTTAATTAGGCTTAAGTTCATTAAATTTAATTTTCATTAAATTATTTTTATGAAGAAAGGAATTTTACAACATGAAAATTAATTAAAATTTTTATTGATAATTTTTCATTCTTGACTCAATCTGGGCTCGAACCCAGGTGTTTACGGACAGGTTACCCTGACATGTTTCGATTGCAACCACTCAATCTCTTCAGAGGGCTTGCCGTTTAACACTCGCAGCCATCGACGACTGCTGACGTCATTAGTCAAACATCAATCCTTAAACCAAATTGTATTCAACCTTTTGGTAGATCGAAATTTGCTTTTGAATGATTATCTATTTTAATTTATTTTAACATGTTATTCCTTTACTTCTCTTTTTTCGTACTTTTGTCAAGAATTCTTCTTGAAGTTCAAAGTACATATATTTTTTGTTTTTTCATTTTTTGTCTTTCTTTTTCTTATTGACCTTTTCAGCACAACTTGAAGGACAAATGCAAACATAGAGCTCGTGCCTTAGCTTTAACAATTATTAGTATTGTGGTTATTTTATTGAACTATTTATGGTTTTTAATCCAAATTTTTAATATTTTTAATTAGGCTTAAGTTCATTAAATTTAATTTTCATTAAATTATTTTTATGAAGAAAGGAATTTTACAACATGAAAATTAATTAAAATTTTTATTGATAATTTTTCATTCTTGACTCAATCTGGGCTCGAACCCAGGTGTTTACGGACAGGTTACCCTGACATGTTTCGATTGCAACCACTCAATCTCTTCAGAGGGCTTGCCGTTTAACACTCGCAGCCATCGACGACTGCTGACGTCATTAGTCAAACATCAATCCTTAAACCAAATTGTATTCAACCTTTTGGTAGATCGAAATTTGCTTTTGAATGATTATCTATTTTAATTTATTTTAACATGTTATTCCTTTACTTCTCTTTTTTCGTACTTTTGTCAAGAATTCTTCTTGAAGTTCAAAGTACATATATTTTTTGTTTTTTCATTTTTTGTCTTTCTTTTTCTTATTGACCTTTTCAGCACAACTTGAAGGACAAATGCAAACATAGAGCTCGTGCCTTAGCTTTAACAATTATTAGTATTGTGGTTATTTTATTGAACTATTTATGGTTTTTAATCCAAATTTTTAATATTTTTAATTAGGCTTAAGTTCATTAAATTTAATTTTCATTAAATTATTTTTATGAAGAAAGGAATTTTACAACATGAAAATTAATTAAAATTTTTATTGATAATTTTTCATTCTTGACTCAATCTGGGCTCGAACCCAGGTGTTTACGGACAGGTTACCCTGACATGTTTCGATTGCAACCACTCAATCTCTTCAGAGGGCTTGCCGTTTAACACTCGCAGCCATCGACGACTGCTGACGTCATTAGTCAAACATCAATCCTTAAACCAAATTGTATTCAACCTTTTGGTAGATCGAAATTTGCTTTTGAATGATTATCTATTTTAATTTATTTTAACATGTTATTCCTTTACTTCTCTTTTTTCGTACTTTTGTCAAGAATTCTTCTTGAAGTTCAAAGTACATATATTTTTTGTTTTTTCATTTTTTGTCTTTCTTTTTCTTATTGACCTTTTCAGCACAACTTGAAGGACAAATGCAAACATAGAGCTCGTGCCTTAGCTTTAACAATTATTAGTATTGTTGTTATTTTATTGAACTATTTATGGTTTTTAATCCAAATTTTTAATATTTTTAATTAGGCTTAAGTTCATTAAATTTAATTTTCATTAAATTATTTTTATGAAGAAAGGAATTTTACAACATGAAAATTAATTAAAATTTTTATTGATAATTTTTCATTCTTGACTCAATCTGGGCTCGAACCCAGGTGTTTACGGACAGGTTACCCTGACATGTTTCGATTGCAACCACTCAATCTCTTCAGAGGGCTTGCCGTTTAACACTCGCAGCCATCGACGACTGCTGACGTCATTAGTCAAACATCAATCCTTAAACCAAATTGTATTCAACCTTTTGGTAGATCGAAATTTGCTTTTGAATGATTATCTATTTTAATTTATTTTAACATGTTATTCCTTTACTTCTCTTTTTTCGTACTTTTGTCAAGAATTCTTCTTGAAGTTCAAAGTACATATATTTTTTGTTTTTTCATTTTTTGTCTTTCTTTTTCTTATTGACCTTTTCAGCACAACTTGAAGGACAAATGCAAACATAGAGCTCGTGCCTTAGCTTTAACAATTATTAGTATTGTGGTTATTTTATTGAACTATTTATGGTTTTTAATCCAAATTTTTAATATTTTTAATTAGGCTTAAGTTCATTAAATTTAATTTTCATTAAATTATTTTAATGAAGAAAGGAATTTTACAACATGAAAATTAATTAAAATTTTTATTGATAATTTTTCATTCTTGACTCAATCTGGGCTCGAACCCAGGTGTTTACGGACAGGTTACCCTGACATGTTTCGATTGCAACCACTCAATCTCTTCAGAGGGCTTGCCGTTTAACACTCGCAGCCATCGACGACTGCTGACGTCATTAGTCAAACATCAATCCTTAAACCAAATTGTATTCAACCTTTTGGTAGATCGAAATTTGCTTTTGAATGATTATCTATTTTAATTTATTTTAACATGTTATTCCTTAGCAGGGAAACCGTAAATATGCAATTGCATGTTTTCCTTGTGCAACCAACGAAGGCAGAATCAATATGTTTATCAATTTTAGAGCTTATTATAAATTTCGGTATCGATTTGTTAGTGCAAAGTTTGGCCTATTTTGTATATTTAAGTAATAAGAGCATTTTTTTAAGCTTATAGCGCATATTCCACTTATTTGAAGCTGAATATGGTACATAGTAATATTTGTTAGATGCCTACAAGTACCTTTGCAAAAAATCAAAAAATGTGATTGAAATTCTGTCATCTACATTTTATTTTCACTTTACAAATGTAAGCCAATCAGACAGGAGCGAAAATTAAGGAAAAGCAATAATACATATGTTCGTTTGTGCTGATGTGTGTAGTACCGATCGGCCCAGAATCACTTTTTTAAAGTGATCTATTTATGACCTTTCGTCTGGCTAGTTGCCTTGGTATGTAAACCTTGTTCAAAAAGGCCAAGCAATTTTGTAGATACATAATTTGATAAAACAAAACAAACTTAATTAAATGGTGAGAATCGGTCTATAATTTTATACAGTCCTCATACAAATTACTTTCCAAAATAGACTTGTTGTGTCCATAAAGCATCTAATAGGTTCGTATTTAGATTAAATTCGGCCCAAAAATATTTTACTGCAGATAAATTTGTTTTTAGAATCAATTCGCATTTGCTCATAGCTCTCATACAAATTTAAATGCCGAAAATTACATTTACTTTCTTTTAAAATAAATTTTAGCGACCGTCCCTTAAATCTATTTTAGACAAAAAATCTTATATATCGCTGGCTTAACATGTAAAGGCTCTAAGTCCACTATTTTAATAAATTGAAATTTTAATGCAGTTATGTGCAATAAGTAAAAATACATTGTTTACACAGAAAAAATTAAAGTTATCTCATTTTTTGTTGTTGTTTTGTAGTGATGAGCAAAAGCGCTAAGTCCAATTTATCACAAGAAAAAGCTCTAACTCCCAATTAAAAGTACAGTTTAACCATTTCTCTCAAATTGTTCCATCACATGTATTTTAATTGTTTTTGGTCTCTCCTGTAAAATTTTCAAATATGGACATAGAGCCTTTACATGTTAAGCCAGCGATATGTTTATCTCGATAAAAAAACGAAAAATAGAAGAAAGGAAGAAACATGTAAATAAAATCGAAAATGGTTAATCAATTACAGCAAATTTTGATCCACCAATACCACAGTTTACGCCGCAGTGGCGTAAACGGTATAATTGCAATCAATTGTGATAATGAGAATCTGGTTTTTCTCGAAATACGTAACCAGAATTGGAGCCGGTGTTCAGTCAAAAATAAAAATTATCCAAAACTTTTATAAATTTTATGTTGTAAAATTCATTCCTTCATTAAAAATAATTAAAAAAAATTTAAATTCGATGAACTTAAGCCTAATTTATAAATATCAAAAATTTCAATATTCGGTAATATTTATCTAGATAATATTTGGCACAAACAACTCTTTTCAGAATCTTAACCATAACTGGTGAGCTCATAGCAGCCCAACGGTTTCAAAAAGGGTAAAATCTCGAAAATTCGTATGGTTTTACCGACATTAATCATTGACTAGTTTTTTTAATGCAAATATTATTGAATATTTTGTTTTCAAATTGGCCATTTTTGTTTTTTGGGCCACACTTTTACAATTTTAAAGGCTTAACTGCATATTTAATGCGCATAAAACACGTTTTTAGAAAATATTTCCGGTTTACCTGGTTGTTAGTTATTTTAATCACACTTTATTTTGTACAATTTATAACATTTCCATAAGAATAACTAAAAGAAAAGTCCTTATTTTAAATCATGTACATTAGGGGGGTTTTTCAAAATCGATTTTCGAATTTTAAGGGTGCTCACATCGAAATTTTAGCTCAATCGGACTTTGCTTTCCCGTGCCGAAAGAGCCTTAAAGTTAGTTAAGTTTTAAGAGTACATATAACTTTTTTATAAAAATCGGGCAAATATGGAAGAAACTTACCAACGCTTTCTAGTGATATCTGTAAGAGTCACCGCTCTTATGCTTTCGATTTTCTTTCTTCGCTTCTTTCTTCAGCTAGAGCTGTCTTCAGATCGACACCTTCAATATGGCCCGGACGCCCTTTCATTCTCTTTTATTTCAAAAACTTAATGTCTTCCTGGTGAGTCATTTTTGGAAATTGCATCTTCTACTGCTGCATCAAACAAATCAGGCAATTTAATAGTGAATGCACAATTTTTTCCATCTGACCTTTTGTCTTCAATCTTGAATTTTTCTAAAGTGTTCTCCATTCGTTATACAATTTTTCAACTTTACGAACAGCATTTTTCTGTAACTGACAAGGTATTCTAGCTTTGTCCCAGAACACAAAAACTTATTTCAAAGTTAGTTTTGCGGCTTCACAGAAAGATAATCCAACGTTACGCATGTTAAAAAACAATGACCTTAGCACTTGATGGTTTGATGGTAGCTTGGACCGGTTATTTGTCGAGATGAATGTTGCATTAAACACATTCGGGACAGCAGACTACACGAACACACGACAACAAATGCTGCTGGGTGCAATTATAGCTGTGTAGTCAGCTACTGAATTATTTTGAAGACGACAGCTACAATTGAAAAACTATAAACAGCTGTTTTGTTTATTAAGTATTTATATTTCAGTGGTGCCACTATCATTTTTTTTTTACTTTTATGAAATGGAAAAACATGCATAATTCAAGACTAGTACACAAACTTAATTTAAGCCAATAAATATATAAATACTTATTTATAATATATTTTATAGCGTAAAAAATGAATTTATTAAAAATCATTTAAAATATTTTAATTTTTTTGAACTAATAAACAACAGCAGATTAAATAAAAAAAATATATACTGCTTTTAAAATAAAATTTTTTTTCAGTGATTGCACGTCGTAAAAGTTTCGGATCACGTTGGGTTCGTACGTAAATATATAAAAGCTATGTAGCACTGCTGAAGTGATGCAAAATGATGTTGCTGATGCGTGGTTACCAGTTGCAGTTGTAATGCTAAAGGCCCAATCATAATATGCATAGCCTTGGTTAACCTACTGTTAAAAACTAATACAAAGTCTCTCAAATGTACTTAAAAAAACAAAAACAAAAATAAAAAAACATTTGATTCCGTACAGAATGTGCGATTAGATTCGCACCTTGCTTAAGCAAAGGACAGTTTCATTAAAATTAGCAAAAAGTGTCCTTAAGTTCAATATGGTTTGCCTTATTTAATTTACATTTATTCGCACATTTGCTTAAGCCAACTTAAGCACATTATGATTGGGCCTTAATTCTTTTTTAATGCACAACAGCTGTGCAAAGTTTGAATTTTTGAACACGAGCTAAATTTCAAGAGTTTAATAGGCAACCATAAAATAATAATAAAAATGTTATCAACAATACCGATGACAAATTCTATTAAAAATATTGAAACAAAAGGTGACAGTGTTCTTATAAATTACAAGAAAAAGCATCACAAAAGAAAAAAAATAAAACGATTTCTTTTATGTCAAAATGTATTGCATCAGAAAAAAATTTGCTGGATAAAAAACTTTGACATATGAGAATGATGATTAAACTTTACTTTTGCGCAAGGGACACCCAACAACTGCACTTACGAACGTTCCCCCTACCAATAACTTTAAAAACTGGATCTAAAAAGTATTGGTATTATAAGAAACTACTTCGAAATATCTTTCACATGATGTATTAAAAAGTCCGATTTCTTAGCCCGTTAAGAACCAATTTCAAATATTAATATTTCTTGATAAATTTTCAACAAAACTTAAAATTTTGTCAATATATTTAATCAAACATATTAAAAGTAACTCCATCATGTAAAATTTTTAATTTATTAAGGTTTAAAAAATTATATCTTGGAAAATTACTGAATTTATTTATAAGTTTGAGTAAAAATATATATATGGTAATAATGTATGTACTAGATGAATATTTAATTATTGCAATATGTACATAATTAATAAGTGTTCCGCAAGGCTGAAAACCCGCAATGCCGAAAAACTTTGTTAAGCAAATATCTAATTTTGAAAGCTAATTTTGTTAAAAAAAAAATTAGCCACGGAGTACGAATATAGATATTAAATTGGCTCTTATGCCCGTAATTTCTACAAAAAAAAATCTAGCTGTGCATAGAAATCTATGGTGTAAAAGCTGTCATTTTTTAAAGGAAAATTTAAGGTAAAAATACGTAGGCGAAATAAACGTTGAAATAAGTAAAGATAACTGTTAGGTACGAACACGACCTGCTTTAATTTTGTAGAAATTACGGGCATTAATTGATTAATCGGATGCTTTAAACGGCATGTGAAAAACACTTCGAATCATTTCCAATGATTCCCATGTTTTATAGATTCTTTTTTAAGCTAAAGAGATAAAGATAAAGCATTTTACAAATTTTACGTCCTATAACTCCTTAACAAGGAAAAAATCTTCCTATAGAACTTCTTTCAAGGATACTAAAACGGTATATAATTTTTTTAATTTCAAGCGTATTATTTTCTGTTAAACAATAAAAAATATTATTAAGCACTTATTCCTTAAATATTTTTTAATATTAGCAACACTTTTTCTGTTTTGTAGTGGACAAAAATAGAAATTAGTTTAATTTGACTACAACGACAAAATGAGCACAGACAACAACCTGCAGCCGTGTCGTCGTGAACATAATCATTTCCATATACACACATGTATTCTATTTTTGACATATTGAAGTCGGTAGCTTGCTGTCTCGAATGTGTTTATAGCATGTCCAATTAAATGAATCTGAGTTTTAGCTCGAATGCGAACATTGGACGAAGTACTAGCAAATTTGACTTAAATATCTATCTTGTACGAACTGTTTACTTACCACAACAACCTTTAAATTAATATTTCTCTTAAAATAGCTGACTATTAATGCTTTGCCTGTTGTTTTTGTATTGTTGTGAAATTGAGGCCACCTTTCTAAAATATTACAATGGAAACTTAAGTTAAAATTAAGTGTACCACATCGGTGACTTAAGTTCCACTTAAGTTTTTAGTGAAGGAGCAAATTTTGTATATAAAACGATTTTAAAAATATATGTGTTTTAATATCAATCCTGAAAATTGGCCATAAGTAGTCGATTCCAGAACTAAACTGGCGACTAATTCTAGAGATGCCAGATTATTTGAGGAAATAAATGGAGTTGAAATGTGTAAAAGTGTTAGTTATTACATAAATACAAATTTGATAAATTTTTGTTCTTCTTTGTAGGTATTATATATTTTTGAAAAAAGTGTGTTAGAATTTAATGTAAAGCCCTTTTAAATAACTTTCATTTGATAGTAAACTTAATGTAATAAATTATGTCATTCATCAGCTAAAGCAGAAACAAGGCGCTATTTCATAAAAACAGTCATTTTCATATTCATATTCCGCATATTCCGATTGAGCTAAAACTTTTACAATTGTATTTTAACAGTAGATGTGAGGACGTTCAAATTTCGAAAAAAAATCTTGCCATATTCACTAAAACCACCCTAATGTACATACATAAATATTATTATTTAAAAAAAAGTTATGGCAATATAAATAAAAATAAATGATATTTAAAGAAAAGAAAAAAACAATTTATAAGAAACCCTTCATTTTTGCCCCCTAGAAAAAAATTATGGAATAAATACAAAACACAATGAATAAACTTGGACAGTGAACAAATACGAAAACTGCCATGAGTACGACTGCAGCAGTGTGAGTACATGAAAATGAACGAATAAATTCAGATTTGTACAAAAAAAAAAATTGTATTTGTTTTTTCGCTTTTGTTTTCATTTTTTCTTTACTCTTCCTTTTTTGGTACTTTTGTACTTGTAAATTTTAAAAGCACGACTTGAAGCTGGTGACTTTTGGTACAAATGACATCAAAATCCTTTGAAACTTCCACATTTATGAACATAATATTATACACAAGAGGTTAGTTGTTTCCTACTTTCATTCTTTTTTTTTTGCTTTTCCACTCTTAACAACTATTAAGTCCGCAAAATGGGAATAAATCTTGAGAATAGAAGAAGCATAATAGCATTGGTAATAGGCAGCAACAATAACGAGCATAAATGTACAAAATACACAGCAACGATATAAACAGAAAAAGGAAATTTAACACACTCTAGAAAAATACGATGAATTTGTATAAAAAAGACTTAAACTTAAAAGTCCCCAAAGAAAACAAAAATGCAAATAACTGCTAGAGTATTTAAGAGACGCATACACATACTACACATAAATTCAAATGCATAAATACTCTCCATTTTAAACATTTTACACCAACACATTTATTTTTAATTTTACTGTTGAAGATACATAAATTTCGATGAAACCAAACAAAAGTTTTCAAACTTTTTTAACAAATTTGTTGGTCTTGAAATAATTATAAATTTAATAGTGAACTAGAAAGTAAATTATACATCAATTTGGCAAAGGGTCGGATCGTGTCGAGTAAATCATTATTGTCATTTCTATTTATTATGATAATATTGGTATGGTTTAACAAAACATTGGCCAAAAGGCCGCCGTGACTTTGGCGGCACATCAACGTCCGATGGTCCACATTTTCGATGACGCTGAGGCATAATTGAGGTTCTATTCCGTTAATGTGCGGAATTATCTTATCTTATCCTTTCTGTGATGCCGCAAAACTCACTTTGAAATAGGGTAGCCAGATTTTAAATTCGGAAAAACTGTACATTGAACACAAAAAAACAGTATATTTTTTTTTGGCGAAAACACAACTATTTATTTAAATTATTATATATTTTGATTGAATATGCAACAATTATATAACTAAAAACTCGTAAAATGTGTAACGTCAAAGGAAGGATTTCCGTTTTATGGCATTTTATACCTACACGAAATTACTCCATTTCCGTTAAAAAAAACACTAAAACGAAGCATTTGGCCTAAATGTGTTTTTTTTTAATTTGAAGACAGGAAAACTATAACATTCCTGTTAGCCATATAAGAAAGGAGAAAAGCCTAACTTAGCTTAAAACAATTAACTTGTTGATTGTGTAAAGGCTAGATTACACTATCTCACAAACCTTACGTATTCCATAATACTTTGTGAGATAGAAATCTAAAGAGTTTTGTTGCGACTGTCAAAAAATCAAATTTAACATGACAGTTTGTAATCACACCATCACACAAAGTATAAACACTCACACATAAAATAAAATGCAACCCTGATCCAATGAAAAATATTATTGCTTTGAAATTTTTCAAAAAACGATGAAGTCGTATGGCATGTCAAAATTTTTTCTTTAATACTTGTCATTTTCATCACACATGCATTCATACTATTATACTTTTACATAATACTTGAGTTTTTGACATGTATTAATTCAAAGTATAATAGTGTAAACTAGCCTTAAGTAGGACTTTATTTAGGCATATTAGTATGTAAAGCAATTTTCACCACACACATACATAGTTGCACAAATCATATAGAAAAAAAATGTATGTGTCCTAAGTTAATTTTCCAATTTCAAACAATTTTAAATTATTTACGGCCAATTTTACCAAGTTCAGCTATAATCTATAAAATCCAAAAAACATAGGTTGGTGTATTTTTATTTAACAAAATATTAAAATAGTAAAAAACGAGTTTCAATAAAATTTATACGCTGAAGATTTTCAATAAAATTTTTGTAAACATTATCGTAGCTTTTCCTAATTTCAAAAGTAGTTAAGGAAGATTAAAGTGGTCCTGAAAGGAATTAAGAAATTTTATAAATTTTGAACCCGGAGAATTTGTTTAAATTTGTTCGTTTTCCTTTTCAATTTCACGTGATTTCGATTGCCAGAACAAGTCTGAAAATTAAAAAAAATTCTAAGAATTACAAATAATTGTGTTGGAATAAGTATTTATTTAGTATTTAAAAAAAAAAAAATGTGTATACAGGAAAATACTATTAAAAGAGGTAGCCATAAAATCATATGTCTTAAAAATAATAACATGAACATATGAGGGGTATAGATGCAAAGACTACAATGTCCACATTTATAGTTTTCGTAATAAATAGTAAAAACCTCTAGCTCAAAGTATATTCATATTTATGTATTGTATATCATGCTATTCAGTAAATAAGAATATGATGAAGATATGACGCAAGTTACAACCAAATCGATATAGCGGTTTGCTGGCAATTATAATAATAATATTGGAGATTGCTGTGTTTGCTCTAATCAAATGGACATTGCTGCTTTTGAATTAATCGAATATGGATTTTGTATTGTTTGATTTGATCTGAGATAAATAATACAGTTTCGTGTTTTAATTCAGGTTTTTTCTTATAGCATGGACATTGTACTCAAAAAAATTAATCGTATTTAGAACATTTTTAGCAAAGTGGTGTTTGCATTTATTTAACATAACTTTGTATCTATGCATTCCTAGTCAAACGAGAAAAAATAGTCAGCTGTCGTAATACCACCGTCTGGTTAGCAATTGGCCTTGATACATACCTATTTATTCTTTCTAAATTCCTTTCCTTTTTTCTTGATTGATTTGGAGGAACTTAATCCATAATTACGACTAATGACAAAGTTATACAATTAATAATAAAAGTAACTGTTTCATACAAAAAATAAACTGTTATTTTTTTAATTTCTTTTAGTTTTGTTTTGCAAAAAAGAAACAGAATACAAAACAAGTAAGAGTGCTATATTCGGCTATGCCGAATCTTATATACCCTTCACCATGGAAAGAACAGAAGCTTATATATATATATTTAAATATATGTATGTATACATGTATATTTATAAAATATATATCGTTTAGTTTTATTTAATTATTTGCAGATGATTGCGTGCTATTAAATATATTAAAAGTTTAATTAATATATGTATAGCACGTTGAGTTTTGATCGAATTTCAGTATTTGGTCATGCCGACATCTTAAAGTATAAAATTACCATTTACTTGTAGTCGGGAAGTTCTATGGTTCCCGATAATAGGTATTAAAAAAAAACTATATTTTTGACATTACTTTTTTTACCGATATTCCGAGTTTTTCTAAAGATTTCCGATATTGTGTTCTTCTAAACATTTCCGATATTTTGATATCTAAAACGTATGAATAGGTCATAACACAGCTATAGAATTTTAGTTAATGTTTTTCAATCCTTTTTTGGAGTATTTTGCACATAACTTAACCATTTTTAACCGATTTGGCAGATTTATATACCAATGTGCTTAAAAATAATATTTCCATTAAATTGGCTTATAGGCATATACATATGTATATATACCTACATATGTGTACATATACATATTTCCTTCCTATATGTTCCTTTTACTCCTCTGGGGAGCATATATTTAAGCAAACTTAATTATAAAAAAAACAAACTTAAAGATAAAAAGAGTAATTTTTGGGATTTCAGTATTTTGATTATAACTCAGTCATTTTTTTAACCGATTTTACAGATTTATATACCGACGTGTTTAGGAAGAAATTTACCATAACTTGGACTCGGAAAGATCCATCGTTACCGAAAATGGGTATTTAAAAAAAAAATTTCATTTTGGTCATAACTTTTTTGTATCTGAACCGATTTTTCCGAAAATATTTTCTACTAAAGATTTCCGATCTTTTGATATATAAGGCGTAGCCATAGGTCATATTAAAGTCAAAAATTCAGGTTTTTATAAAATTTTTAATATTTTTTGTATGGGAGGTACCACGCCCATTTCTTCAATCCCGTCCACATTTTGTGGGATGGTGTGCATTTATAACCTTAATGTTTGTACCTAATTTGGAAACTTTGGCTCTTGCCGTTCTCCAGATATACAGAAAAAAGTAATAAAAATACAACAACAAGGGATTTTTGGAAAAAATTAGAGGGAGTCGTGGTTTTTTGGTCATATCTCAGCCATTTGTGGACCGATCTTGCTAAATTTCAATAGCAACAAATGGTGGACTATATGTAACATAAATGTAAAGCAACTAGCCGCTATCATGTCTGGAGTCTCCGGAAAACACATATCAAACGTAAGACGGACAGACGGACGGACGGACGGGTATCATTAAATCAACTTCTCTCCTCATAAGGACCCAGAATATATATACTTTATAGGGTCTAAGATCAATATTATAGAAATTACAAACGGAATGACAAACTTATATATACCCTTTTCCACCTGTGGTGAAGGGTATAAAAAGAGTAATTTTTGGGATTTCAGTATTTTGATTATAACTCAGTCATTTTTTAACCGATTTGACAGATTTATATACCGACGTGCTTAAGAAGAAATTTACCATTTACTTGTGTTATGAAACTTGGACTCGGAAAGATCAATCGTTACCGAAAATGGATATTTTTAAAAAAAAATTTAATTTTGGTCATAACTTTTTTGTATCTGAACTGATTTTTCCGAAATTTTCAGAAAATATTTTCTACTAAAGATTTCCGATCTTTTGATATATAAGGCGTAGCCATAGGTCATATTTAACTGATTTTTCCGAAATATTCAGAAAATATTTTCTACTAAAGATTTCCGATCTTTTGATATATAAGGCGTAGCCATAGGTCATATTAAAGTAAAAAAATTCGGGTTTTTATACAATTTTTTATATTTTTTGTATGGGAGGTACCACGCCCACTTCTTCAATCCCGCCCACATTTTGTGGGATGGTGTGCATTTATAACCTTAATGTTTGTACCTAATTTGGAAACTTTGGCTCTTGCCGTTCTCCAGATATACAGAAAAAAGTAATAAAAATACAACAACAACAAGGGATTTTTGGAAAAAATTAGAGGCAGTCTTGGTTTTTTGGTCATATCTCAGCCATTTGTGGACCGATCTTGCTAAATTTCAATAGCAAGAAATGGTGGACTATATGTAACATAAATGTAAAGCAACCTAGCCGCTATCATGTCTGGAGTCTCCGGAAAACACATATCAAACGTAAGACGGACAGACGTAAGGAACCAGAATATATATACTTTATAGGGTCTAAGATCAATATTGTAGATATTACAAACGGAACGTCAAACTTATATATACTAGGGTGGGTCACTGATGTATGAGAAAAAATAAAAGTTCTCGAATCATATTCTAATAGCAATATTTTTTTGTATTACGTTAAAACAAATAAAAATTGCAAAAAAAAAGTTCAAAAAAGTGTCATCTTAAGTCCGCGCATGAGCTCCTAAGAATCAAGAATATTTGAAAAAAGTCCATTTTTTAAATTTTAATATTTTATTTACTATCAATTATTATTAATTAAAACTAAAAAATATGAAAAACTGGGAATTTAGCACGTCATACGGAAATCGTATAAATAATAAATTTTGTATTCCCGAAAATAACTTTGATAATATACATACTTGCATGTGCCCGTGCAAACGAACTGAATTGGCAAATTGGTTTTTTTTGTTGTTTACTTACGAAGACAGTAGAATGAAGCAGTTTGTTTTTTAATTTTGTTTTTTCTTTTTACCCACTTACAACTACAATTCGAGTCGGAAAGAACCCAACCAATTGTATATATAAATTTTGTATTCCCGAAAATAACTTTGATAAAAATATTTCCAATTAAACTTAAAAAAATAAAAATTTGGTTCTTATACAACATAAAACAATAAAATCCTTTTTGGTCACAAAATCTTGTTTACTGTCAAATCCGGGCATCTCTCGTCTTGATTCAAGTTTCGTCTATATTAAACCATCGCTTGACTTTTTAAGCAAAAAGAGTCATGAATGCTTTTGACACTATTTTCACGAACCTAAAAGTCGTTAAAATACAGTAATATGATTTTCTGCAATACAATGCTATTGTTGCTATATTAAAAATTTAACAAAACTGAAGGTCAAAGCGCGGGCTCTTACACTAAAAATAAATTAATAATATTTTACAGGGATCTAATTCAGACAAAAATTCAACATATTTACGCTATTAGAAGTCGATAAGAGATAATAAGATAATAAGAGATTATTATTTTTTGTTTAAACACAATATTTTTTTTTAGCTATGTACTGTTAAATATTAGGATATTTTCAAATATGACTTTAACATGGTTTTTCTTAATACCTTGGTTTTTTGTAGACTGAACAAAAAAAAACAGTACAAAGTGTAAAAAAGAGTACATTTGCGTACTGTTTTGGACATTATGCATAAAACAGTACAATTGCAAAAAATCAGTACACGTACTGTTAAAAACAGTTCATATGGCAACCCAACTTTGAAAGAAGTTTTTGTGATCTGTTCGTTAATTTGAAAAATTGTATAACGAATGGAGAACACTTCAGAAAGATTGAAGACAAAAGGTCAAGATGCTTTGTTTGATGTAGCAGTAGAAGATGCTTTTTCCAAAAATAACTCACCAGGAAGACATTAAGCTTATGAAATAAAAGAGAATGAAAGGGCGTCCGGGCCATATTGTATAACACAGATATAACTAGAAAGCGTTGGTAAGTTTCTACCATATTTGCCCAAAGCAAAGTCCGACTCAGCTAAATGTGTTTTGGTTATCTGCCATACACATAAAATATCCATGTTTAAAAAAATACCTTCAGTATTTTTGGCACTTCTGTGTAAAAATGAAAAAAAAAAATTTAACAAAAATGTGCTGTGATCACTAGACAGGTATGGGACTATGTACATATTATTTATGATACATAAAATAAATTTGTCCATAAAATCAGCAGTCCCTATGTAAAACTACACTAAAGCTATACATTTTTATAAAAGAAGGGCAATTTCTGCTCTCCGAAGCTATCTGACAGATTTTAATGAAATTTTAAACATAGATAGGTTCATATAAGCTATGTATTTTTTAAAAAAATAGGATAACGAGGGGAGATAGGGGGCAATTTATGTCTCTCCAAAACTATCCAACAGATCTTGATTAAGTTTAAAATATAGATTGATCCATATTTTTATAGACAAATAAGCTAACTATGACCACGAGGGGCAAATTACATGTACGTTTATGATCGAATATTAAAAAAAATTGTTATAAAGCAATTGTAACACACATGTACAATACCATGTGACCTGAAAAGTTAACAAGTCAGATGTAAAAAACTTGTTGTGTACATGTATCTTAAGCAAACGCTATAGATACATATGGTTGTTTCACTCTTTCTTATTAGCACAACATACAAATCAATAGTTACATGCATACATAAAAACCCATATATTTTGTCTCGTGTCACTTATCTACGCTATGTGCTTGTGACAGAGGCAAGTGGCTCTAAGATATTTTTATTTTCGAATGTTAAAAACCTTTACGCATCCGAGCAATTTTTTTACACTTCTGCACTTGTCGCTGTCACACACACATAGCATAGGTAGACGACACGAGATGTAAGATATTGTTTTTATGTATGCATGTAAGTATTGATTTGTATGTTGTGCTAATAGGAAAGAGTGTTACCGCACGTAATACATTTAGCGCTTGCTTAGACGCCTTTCTGTAACGATTTAAAATTCAAACATATCTTTTTAATAAGTTGTAAAGGAAAATACCCTCGAGCTTCCCTCGTGGTCCTCCAAACATAAATATATATAGCTTGTGCGTTCATAGTAGTATGGATCTATCTTTGTTTTAAATTTCATTAAGATCTGTAAGATAGTTTCGCAGAAGCAGAAATTGCCGCTAACCGCCCCTCGTTGTCCTAATACAATAACCTTACAGGCTTAATCAAATCTTAAGAAGCTTAAAAATTATCTTGATATATTTCTGAATAACAACACAAAAAAATTTTTGCCTAGTTCCAAAATTATTAAAATTTCATTTGCCATCTCTGCTCTCTCTCTCAAGGCCTCGTTACTCTAACGTAAATGTTGCGGATACGTAAACGTTGCGGGCGACTTGAAATGTTGGTAGTTACTAAAAATACGTAAACGTGTCATATGGTGTTGAAGGGTTTGTGGGTACTCGTACATATGTTTGTATGTAAATTATTATTTGTTTTAATTTTGCTCACAGTCGTGTTCCAAAACATGTTGCTAACATACGATGTTTGTCATACAGTTTGACATAATATTATGCCAGAGAATGCGGTCGAGAAATAAAATCAATTTTATTTTGAGTACGTTTTTTCTAATGCTCTCACATATAGACACTTATTCTTTTAACAATTCTACCATTCTTTAATTCAATATAATACATTTTATCAACAAATAAAAATATGAACTGTAGTGTGTTTGACTAGTCGTCGTTACCATACCTTCCGTATGTAACACGAGCTTCACACTTTGTGTAAGCAAAAATGTCTACACACATCAAACCCATCAGTGAGAATTTGCAACGATGCATATTCTCACTGATTTAACAAAAATAAAATTAAGTAGAATAAGCAAAATTATATTAGTAAAATAAGTTTAGAGTGTTAAGTAAGAATAACAAAAATCAAGCATAATACTAAACTTAAAGCGGACAGTCGCATAAGCGGCTGTCCCGCAAATAAAATAAACTAAATAAAAATACAAATATAAAAAGTGTTCTTATTTGTGGTGTGGTTTTGTTAAATGGAAATATAAGAAAGTTTTTATCATTATAGAACAAAAGAAATGGGAGAGAATTTGAAGTTACTGCCGTCGTTTTAATTATGGGCTTTAGAATTTTTACCTGAAGTTGAAGACTCAATTCTGTTTTATCATTTAGTCGAGATAAGATAGCAAAGCCTCATTTTTAAAAAAACTCATTTTTGTCAAATAATAAAAAAATCCAAAATTTAAGAAAAATTTCGTTCATAATACCAATGTTTTTTTAATTAAAAATCCGTTTGATTAACAACATTTTTTTCAACATTTGAAATTTGACTTAAGATGTTTTTTCAAAATGCCACAGATATATATTTACATATAAAGCACTAAAATTGCTTTGAAAAATAAAATTTTTTATCTAGTTTTTATTGCGCCTGTGGATCCGGTTGATAACAGAATAAAAAAGGCAAGAGCAGCTTTCGGGTTATTAGCTCCATTGTGGCAAAACAATAATATAAGCCTTCACACTAAAATACGAATTTTTAATTCAAATGTTAAATCCGTTTTATTATATGCATGTAATACATGGGAGGTAACAGTTCAGCTAACCAACCGCCTACAAATATTTGTTAATCGCTGTCTGAGACGTATTCTTCGCATATTTTGGCCAAGAACCATTTCAAACGACGAATTAATACGAAGAACTAATCAAGTTGAAATTGCCATTGAAATAAGACGTAGAAAGTGGAACTGGATTGGCCATACGTTGAGAAGGGATGATAACAACATAGCGAAGCATGCCTTAACCTTTTTTATTCCTTTTATTTATTTATTTAATCAATGGATATTATCCTTACTGACTAATAACAATATTGCCTTAAAATTAATGAATAACAATATGCAATTTAAAATATAGTACAACTTTACAGAATATATATATGTACATAAAAATTTACGAATTAAGAGAAACAATAATTTTATGTTTTATGGAATTTAAACATAAAGAAAAATCAACAAATTGTGAGAGAGAATTAAATTGTCTACCTCGAAAAAGGATCAGCAATAGCGTAATTTTCTCTATAAAATTTAACAAAAAGCAGATTATAATGACGCGTATTGCGACAAGGTATATTAAATTTAACAGACTCTAATAGAAAATCACAACAAACATTACCATTAATAAGATTAACCATAAAAGAAACATTTAACATTGTACGACGACTTTTGAGCGATGGTAATTTTATTAATGCCAGTCTACTAGCATATGAAGGAAAGTTTGTCGAGTAACTCCAATGAAGATTACGTAAACAGAATAATAAAAATTGTTTTTGAACCGATTCAATACGAGAATTGTGAATGTTGTAAAATGGATCCCAAATGATTGACCCATATTCTAAGATTGGTCTAACGAGTGATACGTAAAGTTGCTTCGTTATGTATGGATCGGTGAATTCTTTAGCCCAGCGCTTAATAAAGCCAAGAACACCTCGAGCTTTATTTACAGTTAATGTAATATTAGAAACAAAGTTTAATTTAGGATCCAGTAAGACTCCAAGATCAAGAAACGAATCAACCAACTCCAGTTGATGACCACCCAAAGCATAATTAACAGCAATACAGTTATTTCTATAAAAACGCATGCATTTGCATTTCATAAGATTCAGCTCCATCATATTATGATTACACCATAAAAAGAAGTTATTAAGATCCGATTGAAGATGAAAATGATCAGCAAAGCAATTAAAGGAATGGAAAATTTTTACATCGTCAGCATACATCAATATATTGGCGAAGTTGATAACGTTGGGCAGATCATTAATAAACAGCGAAAATAAAAGTGGGCCAAGATGACTGCCTTGGGGAACACCGGACGAAACATAAATGTACTTGGATATACAATTATTGAATTGCACTTTTTGCTTTCTTCCAATTAAATAAGAACTTAACCAGCGTAAACTTCTGCGGGATATACCTAATAAATCCAATTTAGTAAGAAGAAGATGATGGTTAACTTTATCAAACGCTTTACTGAAATCAGTATAAACAGCATCAGTTTGTTTCTTTTGTGTAAATGCAAAATTAATTAAAGTTGTTAAATGAAGTACATTGGTTGTAATTGAACAGCCTTTTCTAAAACCATGCTGGCATGCTGCCAGTAACGACGAGGTATGATGGCTGAGGAAGTCAGTAACTAGTTTTTCAAAAAGTTTTGGAATAGCACTTAATTTGGCAATTCCTCTATAGTTTGTTATATCGGATTTATTACCAGATTTAAATAAAGGTTTTATATACGAATCTTACCATAATACGGGAAAATAACCACATATAATCGACGCATTGAACATAAAAGTTAATGGTGTAGCTAATGATTCAGCACATTGATTTAAAATACATGTTGGAACAAGATCAGGACCATGACTAAAAGACATCTTTAGCCTTTTTAAGTTAACCAAAATATCATTGCTATTAAAAGTAGGGAAAGAGATTGCATGGTTTGATGAGAGCATATAGGGATAACCATTACTATCGTCGTATGCAGCATCAGAATAAGTTGTGGCAAAAAAATCGGCAAACATATCACATATGACCTCAGAATCTCCAGATTCATGGCAACGAAATTTCATAACGGATGGGTATCCATTAGATTTTCTTTTAGAGTTAACAAATGCGAAGAACGATTTTGGGTCACGAACGAAATTGTTTTTCACCTTATTTATGTATTGATTGTATAAAGCATGATTCAGCAGATTATATTCTGAACGACTGACAGAGTATTTTCCGTAATCAATAAATGATCCAGACTTTTTGAATTTTTTATAATTTTTATTCTTGAGATTTTTGAGCCTAGTAAGCTGTTTAGAGTTCCATGGCGGTCCAACTGGAGTATAAACAAATTTTTTAGGTATACAAATATCAAAAAAGGCGTAATTTTTTTTTAATAAAATATAGAAACCATCACATCAATATCCGAGCTGTTGTTTAATTGAGAAGGTAAGACGTTGCTCCAGCACGTATTTCTTGTTAATTGGTTTAATAAGTTGTAATTAGTCCGTTTGAAACAAAAAACTTTATCGACCTTAAATGGCTTTAATTTGACTTCTGATGGAATTGAAAAACTCACTTCAATAGTGGGGTGATAACGATCTTCAGGCAACGTTATAGGTTCCGAGCGAGTAATAATACAATCATCTACATTATTTACGAACACCAAATCAAGCAGCTCACCAAAGTCATTGTATACGTTATTCATTTGAAAAAGAGATAAACCAAGAATTTCATTCAGGAAGTCATCGTGACAGTTTTTGTTTTTGACTGAAATTAAATAAGGTGTATCAGACGTTTTTATCCAAGATATTGAGGGCAAGTTGAAATCACCAACAACAAAAATGGAGTCATCATTACAAACATTTAGCATAACAGAATTAATGGCTTGAACATGTTTTAAATAAATAGCACTATCAGAATCCGGCGGAACGTAAGAACAGGTGAAGTAAATTTTTTTATTTTTCAATTTTACCACAACAGCAACAAATTCAATACCAAGAGTATTAGTAACTACAACTTCTGATGAATATAAACAAGAGACAGCAAACGCCTTTTGGGTGACGACTGAACAGGAGATTTTATAGAGTCCAAACATTTAAAATCTTCAAATAGCTTGCCATAGTTAGAAATTCTATCCAATAGCTTATTTGCTTCATCTTGGATTTCAGAGAAATTGTTTTTGTTTCCTTGGAAAAAACGGTAGAAAGCAACACCAATTTTTCTGCAAGAATTACAGCACCAGTGAAGTCCATTATCTTTCACAAGAGAATCGGCAACATGTACAGATAGTCCACTACATTTTACATGACAGAGACCATTACATAACCAACAAGTAATCATCCTCTCATCATCATTAGTAATGGCACACTTTGTTTTTATGCAATTCATGATCATATCAAAACAAAATTGTTTGCTTGGTTGGTAAAAAATTTTAAAATTAACGGCAAAAGTTTATTTAATAGGGTTAGAATATGCTAAGCAGTAGATTTTAAACTGTTGTAATATGTTGTATTTATTAATTACCAGTGCTTATGCAACTTTAACAGCTGTTTATTTTGTTGTTTTTGTTATGTTCACGGAGATATTATTACCTACAAGAAGACTACCGGTCATTTTACTAGTTATATGACCGGTAGTGTTGACCAATATAGTGTTATAGTAATAGTAATTTTTTTAGTTTTGGTTATGCATTTCTTGTAGGGTTAGTTTTGTTTATTATTGATAAAAGTTTGTTGTTGATCTTTTTTATATTTTCTACATATGTTTTGTTATGAATTTTAGAAAAACGAGTCACTATTGTTATATGGAACAATGGAACCCCTTCAATAACGTGAATCGTGGAGTCCGTCGACCTCGTATAACCTTGAGAAGATCTACAGAGGATGAAATGAGGTCTCTAAATATGAGCTGGAGTCAACTTAGTAATCTTGCAGAAAACCGTGTTCGTTGGAAGTCAACCGTAGTGGACGCCCTATGCTCCAGTAGGAGTTAAAGGAAATCATATATATATATATATATGAGGATCTAGCTTTGGAGTTATGGACCTTAAAATATTTTGAGTCATTATTAATATCTCTTTAAATGAAACTTGATATTATCAATATGTGTATAAGCCAAAATTGAATTTTTTATTGTAAACTTATTTTAATTTCCTAAAGAATCTAGACAAAGGTTAGCGAAATAATGAGAAAAATAAATAAATATAATATATTTTTTTAAAAAAAGACCTCAAGCTTAAACAAATCAAAATAATTAAAAAAAGAAAGGTTAAATAAAACTAAATAATATATATATATATTTAATATAATAAACTTAAGGCGAATATTCGGAACTATGCGCAGATTTTTTTCTATTTGCATTGTCTTAAATGTATGCAAATATTTATTTTATAATAAAATCGACAATCGAATCAACTGTTTTATGTTTTGGCACATGTGTTTACAGCTTTAAATTCAATTTGTATTTAATAATTTTGTAAATTATGATTTTTGCGTTTAAATATTGTTAAAACTTGTTATGTAAATGTAAAAAATTATAGAAAAGAAAATAAGAAGTGGAAATACATTAAACATACAAATGTACAATAAATGCCATCGATGTATAACTTGCATTTGTTGTTTACATTTGTGTAATTTTATTGTTTTGTAAATATATAAAGCGAATTTAGTTAAAATAAAAAATAAAAAGTGAGATAAAGGCTTTTGCAAATTTTCAGCAGCCCGCTGCCGGAAACATGCGAAAATACTATCTTAACTATTTATTAATTTTATTTACTTCCATCTATGGAAATAATCTATGTAACTGTTGAATAAAATAAAATAAAAAATTAAGCTTTTAACAACGATATTTATATTAAAACCCGATAACATTGGTTTCTGTGACACATTAAGTCAACACTAATTTCAGTTCGAACAAAATACCCAAAACTTGAGGGTTACACGATCAAGTTTTGCCTATCAAGTTTTAATACATTCACTCTTTTTTATCATACTTTTAAAAATTGATACGAACTTGACTTTAAAATTCTTTCCAGTGAGTGTTATCAGAGAGCATTGTAATCAAATGTTACTAATTAATCAAAATAATTCTCGTGGGAATCCAAAATTTAATTTAAATGATTTTGTTATTCTTGCTAAATTAAATTTTGTATTCCCACGAAAATTATTTTGATAATAAACTGGCAAGTGCACGATCTAAAAAAAAACTGACTGGCAACCTGCTTTTTATTTTTTTGCGAAAATAATAAAGCAAGTTGTTTTTGTTTTTTCTTAACCTACTTACAAATGCAATTAATGTTGGAAAAATTCCAATCAATTGTAGTGGGGAATGTAAGAAGAGATAAACTCACTGTTTATTGTTGATGTTTTTGTTTCAGTAGAACTGTTGCTTATAATTCTTGAACGCTTAACGGTTTTATTTGGTTTAATATCTTTAGTTTTTATTAGATCTTTTTGGATAAAGTTTCCTGATGATCTGGCCTAAGCAACCAGTGAATTGCGCATAGGAATAGCTTATCCCATCAACAATAAATTTCAGTGTTTTTATCAAGAATAAAAATTGGGAATTAAACAAGAATAACAAAGTTACTAATTAATTTTATAAATATAATAGCGGTTTTCACCCTTTGTATTAAGTATACAACTCTGCCTTTCTTAATACGATTTTATACTACAAAGCATGAGTATCTTTTTCGCTTGTATTGTAAATTAATGAAGTTGCTGAGTGTGGAAAAGTGACAGATTTAGTTTCTTCAACGGTTTTATTCTGGGTAATTTTACAAACGTGTTTACTACAGCTTTTTGTTAGATTTTTCAACAAAAGTAGTACTTTTACTAAATTAATAAAATTTACAAGGACTACAAGGGACATTACTATCAAGGGTGAAAACCGCTAATATATGTTCATAATTTTTATTCACTAATAAAAATCCTTACACAATAAAAATTTTGTAAAATTCAAAATCGGTCCAGCGAAGCGGTCCGGGTCCAGCTAGTCCATAATCATTTTCACAACGATATTTTAATAACCTACGAATATAATATGAATACATACTGTATGCATATTATGATCTGAAATAATCTTATAATGATTCAATAATCATAATATGTTTGGACTAAATCATGAATCTTAACATAATATGTTGCTATTAGAATATGTTTAACACAACCATGTTTTTTCTCTGCGTGTATGTTTGCTCAGGTACTATATTTTAGTTAAATTGGAATTTTAGAGGAATAGAACTTTTGAGGATCAAAAGGGGTTAAAGATAGTTTACTACCAGCAGAAGCGGAATCTGGCTTCTCTAGCCCCTGCTTGGGCCGTTCTGTATAACACTCTTTTGATTTGAATTAGTTCTAGGCCCATCTTTGAGTATACCGAGCGACACATTATCCACCAAACGTCCTCGCTGGCCGGCTGGCTGGTTGTCTTTCCATGCAACTTTGTGCGCAAAGTACAAGAAGTTTTAAAGATAATTTGATGAATTTTGGTAGACACGTTTTATTTATCAGAAGTACGAAAATTAAGTTAATCGGGCCATTCTTTCTTGTAGATGGGTGGCAGAACAAGGTGGTCGCATGTATGACGTATTCATTGATCAATTCGTTGGTCTTCCAGTGGCTCACTTACCCAGCGCGAGTCTTATAGAGTTGTACAGACGTGGTGGGCCTGTGACTTAATCTGCTTGATATCCAGGGCACTATGGGCTGGATATCATGAACGGAGAACTAGCTCTCTACTTAGGTTCTCTTCATTAGGAAGACGAATTGGTTGGACTTTGCAGTGACGCCATCTAAGTAACTGCTTTATAGGATTGGCATTGGCGCTTGGTATTACAAAGGGACCAATAAAGACCCAAGGGAGCTGTCCCTCGATGGCTGCCCATAAAACCTAACCTAACCATTCTTTCACATTCCACACATATACACTTCTTTATATTGCTATTAAGATTCATTCTTTGTGCCGAATATTATCTAGCTTTCAACATACCTACTTATATGAAATTTTTTCGTCTTAAAGCGATATTAGAGAGGAATTAAATGGGACCTATGGTTTTTTGCCACCACCTGAATAAGTCTGTCTTTAAACTTGAATCCGAACAATCTAGACGAAACACGTTTGAAGGCACACGCTTTAAGTCCTGCATGGGCAATAGTTATCCATCCCTATCCTATTCACATTACCTATAATCATATCCCCCAATCCAACTTTCCCTCACTTTTACAGTCAAAGGTGTTGACAGCAGTGCCGAGGACATGTATGGCGTACAGCTTTCTACTGACGCTGTTGGCTGTTGGGACTAAACACTGGACAGATTTTTCGAAAACAAACAAGGAATGAAGGAAATGATAAGAGCTGGTGTAGGGCATGTCACTGACAATGATAACTCACAAGGTTCGGTGGCAGATACAGACTCGGATCAGATCGAAATAACATTGCTAGATTCTAACAAGTCCACGGTTCTATCGGTGCCATCCTAGGGATTCCCTATCCTGCGGGATACATAGGAAAGGCTGCTGAGGAATCAAATGTTATCAGTAAGAACCAAGGACCCTCAACAGTTCCTAATAATGAATTCTCCATCAAGAAGCAGGCACTCGGAAGGAAGGTAAGAGTATATCACCCTAATGGTGACAGTATGGTCTCAATTCAAGGTGCTAGGCCTAGAGACGAATTACCCGCTACAAGCTGCGCAATCATGACTGCCAATATTCTTTTAATTTCCGGCAGTGTCTCCCAATAAGAGATCACTGAAGGAATTTTTATCAGGACAATCCTGCCCACATCAGGAAATTGGGTGAACACCGGCAGAACTCTGCGAGGGTGTCGTCAAGTATGGACGGTATTCTCATGGCTGTCATCGATCGAGATGGCAGGTGCTATAGAACAACTACTCGACGAAATTATCAGTGAGCAAGGAAAGCCGGAAGAAGTAGAGTTCAAAGAAGTGTTACCGTTGAGAATTTTGAAAAAGTCGCACAAAAAGTCGTTTTTAAAACATAAAGTCGCACAAAGAAGTCGTTTTTTAAAATTAAATAATTACCACCCGGGTGATAATTTCGGTTTTATTTCGTTTTAATAACTCTCTTAAATTTGCTTCTGTTAAAAAGAAATTTTTGCTTACAAAAAAAATTATTTTCGTTAAAAAAAAATTGAATGACGAAAACTTCTTTAAAAACCCGGAAAAAAGTTGTATGACGATAACTTGTACTTTTTTAAAAGGCAATTTTTGGTCCAGCTTACCTAAGAATACCTTTTTGCAACCTAGAAAAAATTTTTTAAATAAGCTTAGCGAATATGAGGCAGAATATATTCGAAATGCTTACTGAACAATGCTCAAGCCTCTTGAAGTTACAAACGAAAGGGATTTCTATGAATGAAAGCTTTGGCTTAATTGACAGTGCTAAGGAAAATAATACAAGATGTCAGTAAAAAAGATTTTGTTGAAAAGTTTAAAAAACGTTTTAGATCTTAATACGCGTGGCATTTCAATTTTAAAAAAGTGTTTTTATCGATTTTCTCACAATTTTGTTTTAATGAAAGTGAGACGGATGAATTTATTGACAACCTTTCTCATCTGAACTTTTATTGCTCAAATATGCTCCAGTTACATCTTGCGATGTTGAAAGAGTGTTTTTCATTTATAGAACTGTTTTATGTGATAACAGGAGATTATCAGGGGTGTTCTAGAAATCGAAGACGCAAAACGCAAGAATTTTAAACGTCGTTTATGACAAATATTATAAAAATATTTCTTTATTAAAAACAATTTTATAACAAAAATTAGATTAAAAGTGTATTAAAAACAACTTCCAAATTCTTGCGTGTTGCCCCCCAGTATTTTTTTTGACAATTTGAAGCAACATACTATTGTACTTTCAATAAAACCTTAATGAAATAAAAGATTCTTAAAAACATGTTTATTTTTGCCATTTTTTATACTTTTTCGTGCCAAATTGCCAGCCATTTTTAACCATTTTTCGTGCCATTTTAAATTTGCCCTGCTGACGAGCATTGAAACGAAAATTTTAAATATTTTTCTTAGATTTCGGTAGATATCTTCATCACAGTTTATTAAAGCATCTACAACGTTATCTGATAGATTTTAAGATATTTTCCATGTTTGTTGCAAATGCAAACGTTCACACTCAAGTTTAGATCATCAGCTAGTGGTGATTTTAAAAGTTTTGTATCTGTATTTGACTTGATTACACTTTGAGGTAGAAGTTTAGGTATGTTCTATACATTAAGGATATCTATTGGGAAACGTGTTTTGGGATCTTCTAAAATAAATTCAATAAGAGGAATGTAACCTACAACTCAGTAGTAATCTTCAACATTTTGAATGTGATTGGAACCTCGATTTGAACGCAGATAACTTTAACTTTTTCAAAAATCGCTTTAAATAGTTCTTCGGCTTTATTTATTTTCTCTTCAAGGCACATGCTTTAAGTTTTGATAAGGCTTGATCCTTTTTGAAGATCTATATCGTGCTTTTGTAAAGTGATACTAAGCGGCTGTGATACAATAAGTATCACACTTAATATGTGTATGAGCTTTGTAGTTTTGTTGTTGAAACTTAGCAACGAAACGAACATAAATTACACGGGGCACGATGAATGAACAAAGACTTGTTTTCGACAAACGTTATAACCAACAACTAACTTTATTTTATTTCAGATTTTGATTTTATACCCAAAAAGTGTTCTAAAACTGTAACTATATAAAGAAGTAAACAATAAATACACAAAATATTGGAAATAAAGCTACAGTGTAGGTACAATATAAATGGACAATACAAATATTTTATGTGTTGCAAATACAATTAAAGCGTAACGTGAATTTGACCAATTTTTAAAATTGACATAATTTAAAATAGAAAAACCAATAACACCAATGCTCAAACAATATGTTTATTCCGTAAATGAATTCAAAAGTACTAAGCGAGTTCCTTAATATAAGGCTTTTGATGAAGTATCTCTCCCTTTCCGCTCTGATATTATGCTCCCGAAGATTTTAAAAAGTAACTGAAAGGTTTTACAAAATCAATTGTGACTTTTAAGTACATAGTTGTTTACATCCTAATCAACACAATTGAACAAAAGTACTTCAGATTTTAGTTTACTTCAAAATGCGAGTTCCGGTTGTTTCAAGTTTTTTTTTCTATCTTAAAGATAGCAATTTATATTTTTAATTAACAAATAGAAACTGGGAATTATTTCCTTTCATAGGTTACTTTATTATATTCAACATTTTTATTTTTTCGAATTTATTCTATGAGCTAAATTTCAGTTATGTATTTTATAAAGCTTTTTTGTAATAGTCCTATTCCTTTAATTTTTAGGAATGACTTTATACATTACCAGACTTTTATATTGTATCTTCTTGTTACATTTTACCTTACTAAAAATTAAAGGAAAAGCACTATTACAAAAAAGCTTTATTAAATACATAACTGAAATTTAGCTCATAGAATAAATTCGAAAAAATAAAAATGTTGAATATTTTTAATTAAGTATTTCGTCATTGATAAATAAATATAATTTTTAATACATACGTCATAAGCTCAAGGACGGAACATGATTTCTTAAGTACTTGTACCTCGCACATTTGAAAAATTTTCTTGAATTTCGGAAGCTGTTTACTTTAGATAAAAATGTATAAGTTTGCCTTTTGTTTGCTTAACAAAAATTCAAAATTTGTGTATTTAATCTGTCTGTTTTTCGCCTAATTTACATTTAAAACAAATATATTTTTTAGTGTTAAAATTTTTTCTTACCACGTTTTAAGTCGTGAGTACATACATTTCACAGTTCAAAGCGGGAACATTCTAACAAAAATTCCTATTAAGGTTTTTAATGAATTTTTATCTTATTTGTTAAGTTTTTGTTAACTCCTTAATTTAATGAATTGACAATCAAATAAATTGCGGTTTAAAAATTGTTTTGCTCCAACCCGTGGCTCACAAACCAATTTAATACAAATAAAAAATTCTTTTTTCCTGTACACTCGACGCTATATAATACCCATCTCCGAAGGTTAAAAGTTATATATAAGTTTGTCATTCCATTTGTAATTTCTACAATATTGATCTTAGAATCTTTAAAGTATAAATGTTTTTTCTGAGTCCTGATGACCAGAGAAATTGTTTTAACGCTATCCGTTTGTCTGTCTGTCCTTTAGTTTTACGAAGATGATGGGGACTTGGTTAGGATATTTCACATATGCTCCGCTTAATTTTGCTATTAAAATTCAGCCAGATTGGGCCATGAATGCCTGAGACAGTATAAAAAATTGACATTTTGCATGGGAGCCCACTTAAGGAACAGAGATTGCAAAAATTAGGGGTAAAAAAAGTGGGCTCCGTCATACATTTGAACCATCTAGGGGCACCGAAGGAGTTGTGGGGGCCAATTTCACACAATTTTAATCTTTGTTTGGGAGCCCCTTAAGGAATGGTGGTAATGTTCCGCATAAATGTTGGGCTAGAACTGACTCTGTGCCATTTATGGATTTTATTTTTATAAATTTTCTCTGCATTTTTTGGCTCTTGATTTGTTCTGAACCGCGTTGGGGGACTAGCGCTTTCTAGTCCTGTTACTAAGAAACTTCATAGTGCTGTTGGGTATATAAATTGTATCTAGTATTACGCCATTGTATTCTAAATTGTTTTAATTTAAGCACTATGGCCACTTATTATAGTTAAATACTAAAGTTCAAAAAGGAGCTAATTGCAGACTCTGGTTTCTTTCCTTCGCGGGATAAGCTAGGAAATTATAAAAAAAAAAAAAAAATTGAGTACTAAAGTCGGTTCTTTTTAAAATCAAATAAGATTTAAGACCTGTTTTTGTCTTGTAATCCACTGCAGTCAAAATTCAAGAAGGTTTTAAGTTGAACTAGCTTTAAGTGCGTACCTCATTAAATATATATTAACTTTAACTATTTACATTGAATCTGTAACATATACAAACGAAGTGGCATCTCTAATCAGCAGCCTTCAAATACGGGAAATATACAGGAAACAGGAATAACTTTTTTTGTAATGCATAGAATTTATTGCATCTTTTTCATTTGAAAGTCCATCGAATTGTATTAAAAATAGTTCAACTCAGTTGAGTTGTAATTAAGACAACTGGTTGTGATCAGTTGTAATTTTTGTTATGGTTTTGTTCACCGCAATATAGCAAAGCTGTAAACCATAATACAAAAATTAGGAAATTATAACTCAACTGAGTTGATTTGTGAACCGTAATAGGGGCATTAATTTAGTCTTAAAGATACTTGAATTTTAATGACCACCATTACGTCAAGATACCTTTTGCACCGGAGGGACGAGTTTCTGCAAACCCCACTTGGCGCTAATTGGATGCAATTGCCTCTAGAGCAGTATTTCTGGGTGTTAAGCACTCCATATGCGACAATTTTGCTTGTTTACGTTGCCGTTCAGATCAAGTTTTCTTTTGGTCACCCGGTATTTAAAATGAGCAATAACAAAGCAAGATAGTTTTTGGTGCAAAAATAAAAGAAAAGAGCAAGAAAAAAATAATAACACTGTACAACAAAATCAATTTTTTTCCAAAATTACATGGTCCGGCCTATAAATTTTGATAGAGGAGACAAAAAAAAAAGACACGTGTATCGGCGTTTTGAAAGTTTACATCTGAATTTTATTTAAGGGGGGGGTTAAAGTTTCCCAGCTGTGGCACATTCTTATTGTTAAACGGCATAAGAAACCATGTGATACCTACATTTTAGGTATAAATGTGTTCAGCAAATTTATTTAGAATGTTACGGAATAATTTAACCCTCTAACTCCGCAAGGTATGGGTCTTTTTTGTCTTTCTCTTAAAAAGAGCAAGGCTTGCTTTGCACAAACAAATGAACGAATAGAAAAATTGCAAAATCTTACAGGTTAATTCGAACATGTGACCGCTAAAAAGCTTAGTGTTATAAAATATGTGTTATGAAGACTACCCAGTATATATTGGTTTTGGCACTTGATGCATTGCATTTTAATAATTATGAATTCGTAGCAAATGTATTTTTTAAATTAACTTTTAATTTTGTTTCTATTTAATAACATACGAAAATACATGAATACTTGATTTTTGATATTCCGTACCCTGAGTAATATGCAGTATGAAGTATTCATATATTTATTAGGTTAACATCTCTAAAATATTAATGCAATGTTAGTTATATTAAATGCAATTTACTTATCAAAAATACCTAGAAGAAAACTAATTTTAACTTTATGCAGCACTTTTAAATTAGCTTTTGTTCTTTTAAATGTTGTTTTTTTCTTGTTAACTATATTTAATCATATGTTTTTGTTCAGTAAAAATTTGCTGGCTCTTTGCTGACAACTGTAACTTTACTCTATCAGCAGATGCTCTTTTTTGCACATTTATGTGTACGCGAACGCTTTTCAGTGATATCCAGTACAAATTTGTACAAATATTTGCAAATTTTGGGGTAAACGAACGCAGCTATTGATAGCAGATGTTAAGTATTGTAAAGTTAGTTCAGGAAATTTTAAAATTAAAAACGTTTTTTACGTGTAAAGTATGCTTTTGCTTGTCTATTTTAGGTCAAAGGATATTTTTAACAAATCCTTATTTCAGAACTATAGATATACAAAATGTACTTTGCGAATTACTATGTTTATGAGACTATGACTTAAAAAATTCAGTTGTTTTCATTTGATTTTGTACACGGTAATATGCAATGTTGCACTTCACTTAAGAATGTTGCTTAAAGTGTTAATTTGCTTTTTAACCTCCATCCCCTTTCTGTTATTGTGTGTTTGACAGCCAGTCATTCATTTAACTTAGTTGGTTTTTTTTAAAGAAAAAAAAAACTACAAAGTTATCGTTCATTCTGTACTTTTGGTAAAAAAAATTAAATAAAAGGTCCTTATATTTCCATTGCAGTGGAACGAGTACTTAGAAAATAATGAAAATTATCTCATTCAGATTTTTTTCTATTTTCATTTGCAACAGTAGCGACCATTTCCGTTGTATAGTATTTTGTACGTCCGCGCACAGCAACAATCACGTTCAAAACGGAAGTACTATGGCAGCTATGCTTTCCTTTATTGCAGTCGTTCTAGAGCTCCTACTGCATTTTACTTATTCGTTTCAGTTTTCAACGTTTGTTGTCATTGTCGTCGTCGTAGTTATCGTCATCATTATTTGTTGTTTTGTTATACTTGCTGAAGTAGGAGTAGTTGTTCCATTTTGCTGTTACAGTTGTTTTGTAAAAGTGGTTGTATGTAAAGGAGTTATTTAATTCCGTTCCAGTCATTTCTAGCGCTCGTTCGTTGATTTTGTCTAGCTACTCTATATTTGTGTTCCGTTACGCAAAAACGGAAAGAATATTCTTTAAAACATTTTTGTGTTTAGAATGACTGCAGTTTTTCTTTTTTAATACATACAGAACAATAAAATCTTTCAAACAACCAGAGATGGTGTGGTTGTGTCTGCCTTTCAGACAGAGTTGTCAGAGAAGAGGATTTATGCGCAAATTGGGGATTTTTTTTTTTTTTTTTGGGAAATGGCGACAATTGTTTTTGACTTAAAGATTGGAAAACTTGATACAGATATTTCTAAAGTTTTGGGGATTTCTTGGATATTTCCTTTTACATTAATATAAAAGATGTATTTGCATTGAAACATAACAATTAAATGACAAAAGAGACAATTTGCATTTTTTAAGATATTTTAAAGATACAATGTATTGAATACCAATTGAAAACCAAACAAACACGTAGGTTTGATTTAAAATTGAAAGTGATTTGAAATCAAACCTTTTCTCAAATGACAAACATTTGATAATGATTTGAAAAAATAGCATTCTCAGCAAAAATGGGAAATTATTTTCAACTTGCTGTCAAACGTTATTCCTAAATGTCGATTTTAATACCATGTGAAACATAAATACAAATATTTTTTTTTAATTTAAATTCATTATTTATTTAAATAAATTGTGAGATAAACATTTAGCGCTATATATAAAAGATGAAATAGTGTTCTTTCCGACCTCTTAGGTCGCTATTTTGAGATGTGGATTAAGTTTAAACTTAGTTTAACGTAGTCTGAAACTCGCATTTTTCCGGCGACATGTGATTTTTGTTTTATTATTTCCTTAGCGACCAACATTTAAAGCAAAACTAAACCTTCCGTCAAAATTTTGTATACAAACTTGGCAATGGCGGCACAAATGTGTCTTTAGATAAACTAAACCTAGTTTAACTTAGATCTCAAAAACCCAATCTAATTCTGGGAAAGTCAAAATACTTGGCTACTTTTTGTTTTGAGGATTGTCATGACGTAGCACCGCGATCGTATAACAATCTTATATTTTCATTACTTTCCCGTTTTATTTTTATTCACATTCTTTCACTTTGTAATTAATTTTTTACTCACAAATAATTTATATTTTTTAACAAGAAATCA
The DNA here is from genome assembly GCA_949318255.1 of Pollenia labialis. Classification (NCBI taxonomy): domain Eukaryota; kingdom Metazoa; phylum Arthropoda; class Insecta; order Diptera; family Polleniidae; genus Pollenia; species Pollenia labialis. The sequence continues at coordinate 83,645,025 of OX439143.1, forward strand.
AGGTTCTTAAAGGCGAATTCACTTCACGTAGCATAAAGTTTTTTAATTGTAAAACACATTTAACTTTAATCACCATTTTTTAGTCTTTAGGTTTATTTTTTTCGCTTCAGTGCTGCCAATTTAATTTTGATTTGAGAATACCATTAGATAATAATTTGACATCAAATTGATTTGAATGTAAATATTAACTAAAAACCGGAGTTTTCAGCAATAAACTAAAAACTATTATTTTTTTTAATTATTATGCATTCGAAAATAAAAAAATATTTGTAACACTTTAGACGAATTTCTAGAAATACTGAAACTTATAAATAATTGACCAAATGTATATTTGAAAAACAATACATATTAGCATTATTTTTAGGGACGATTTTGGGGAATAAGTTCAACTACAAAAAAATTGGGTGATGAAAACTATCTACTTGGGAACCCTGCTCTATAATAAGAACATGAAATTCTGTATTCTCAAAAGTTGTAACCATTAAAGTAGTAATGCACTTGAATAATGCATTCGTTTAGCCCAGTTGCATGTGGACTTCATATTTTTATTATCATAATTTTTTCTAAAAAAAAAAAAATAACAACAGTGGCAGTGCTCTGGATCTGAGAATATTAGAATATAATATGTAGAGGCAAAATGAAAGCATTTAGATTAATATGCCGTTTATATTTCTTCCACTTGTATGAATGGCTGTATGAACATTAGAGTGGGTCAATTTTATTGCGGAAAAATTCTAAAATAATATTCTTAATCAAAACGGATGCCCCGATGTTTTACGATAAAGTTTGACTAATATTCCTTTTCGTAACAAACAAAAAGTGTTTATTGATCATATATTTTTGTAAAATTTATTAATAGAATCTTCATTAATAGAATCTTCATTTACTGAGATATGAACCTGCAATAATTAATCACATATTATTCTAGTTCCTAATTTAACTTCCTGCCACTGCCTGACGAGGAGCGAATGCAGCCGTCAAAACTTTAAATATTTCTAGCTAGTGGAATTGGGTGCAGTTCAAGCATTTTTTGATATTTTGTTAAATGTTTTGTGATCATAGTGTTTACTGATGGTATATTTTGGGGTTTTTTAAAAATTCGATTTTTTTACATACCAGGCAGCGAATGTGATAATTCCTAGGTAGAGCTCAGTGTAGGCAAGTATTTCAAACACATGCACATATTTGAAATTCGTATTTAATATACAAATCCGTATTTTATATTTGTATCTTATATATATTTATTCGCAAAATGTATTATGTATTTTAAATACCTGTCGCTCAAGCATTTTGTATTTCAAATACTTTTGGTCTCAAAATACATTTTCACAAAATATATTTACTATTTATAAAAAATAAATAAGTTTCCTCACTCATTAAGTTCTTAAGCCACAACAGACATAAATATTTCCACAAAAAAAAAAGAAAAATGCACTATTAAGTATTTTATAAGTGTACTTTTCTATGAAATGTGTTCAGACGGCCCAAAACGGCCGAAGTTTTAACAGACTGTCTTGGGCACAAATTTTTATGACAAAGTCTTACAACATTAAACTCACTTTATGATACTTTACTATTTAATAATTTAAGTAAGAATAATACTTTTTCGGCTTTAAAACTGGAACTTTTAGAGGAACTCATGGAAGTTTGGAAAAAACGTGTGCATCTTTGGACAACATTTAAGGCAACAAATGTTTTTATGAAAAACCTTTGTCTGCCTTAGTGTCGGTAAACCCCAGACAAGTTTTCTTAACTGTCACCTGAAAAAGTAATAGAACTTTTGCAATCACCCCAGTTACAAAATGCGATGGTTATCAGAAAGCAGTACGACAGTTAAGAGGCAAAGAATTCAAAATCAAGCAATTTGTGCCTCAGAGGAGGAGGAGGCCTCGAGCTCGACTTACTTTTATTTAATTAAAATTCGAAAGGTCGAATAAGAACAACTTTGATGTACAAAAATGTTTCTACAATTTAATACCAGTTTGTGCGCATAAGGATCCTTGTCTCCACGCAAATTCCATGTGTCCGTTGAAATTGGCTTTCCGAAAACCCCAGATATGATGGGGACTACGTTGTTATATATAGCTCTGACTTGTTTGTTATTGAAATGCAGCCTGATCGGTTTACAAATGGCTGAGATATGATCAACAAACCACAAATGCTTTTAGTTTTATCCATAAATTCCTTGTTGTTCGATTGCAGAAGTGGGCGTGGCACAAACACGATTAATTTTTATCTTAAGAACGGTAAGAGAAAAATTGTCCAAATTTGGTACACATAGATGGGTTATCTATACACTACCTTTTTATTTAAATGGGCAGGATTTGGAAGTGGGTATGGAACCTAACGTACAAAGACATTACAAATTTCTGTATATCTGGAGAACGGCAGGAGCCAAACTGCACTGAGTGCAAGCATTTCCAATGCAAGCATTTTGGTTTTCAATAGGCAAGAACCGACAAAATCTGGGCGAGAGAATCTAAATTATATGGTTGACTTGTATTTTCTTTCGTTGATATTGCCGCGTTAAATTGAAGTTACTACAAACAATTTCTGCTTATCAAGGATATTAAACTCTTAACTAATTCGTTAGAGTTTTTTTTCTCTTTGAGATCTATTGAGGGTAGTTTAGAGGATTTATTTATTTATTTATTTAATTTGTGTTTCTGTGCTACAAGATTTTACAATAAAAAAAATATTATATAATTTTAAATAATTTCAAAAGATTTTGTTATTCGTGCTAAATTCCCAGTTTTTATTATTGATAAAAACACTTGAAATTTATTGTTGATGGGATAAGCTATTCCTATGCGCATTTCACTGGTTGCTTAGGCCAGATCATCAGGAAACTTTATCCATAAAGATTTTAGAAAAACTAAAGTTATTAAACCAAGTAGAAATGTTAAACGTATAAGACTTATAGCAACAGTTCTACTTGTAACAATATCAAAGCTTAAACAAAACAACATCAACAATAAACAGTGCGTTCATCTCGTCTTACATTCCCCGCTACAATTAGTTGAAATTCTCTCAACATTAATTGTAGTTGTAAGTAGGTTAAGAAAAACAAAATAAAAAACAACAACAAATTACAAAAGATGTTGTCAATTAATTGTTTTTTATCAATAATAAAAACTGGGAATTTAGCACGAATAACAAAATCTTTTGAAATTTAAATTTTGTATTCCCAAAAATTGAAATTACTTTTTGATAATAAACAGGCGGGTGCACGGCCTAAAAAACACTTAATTGACAACATCTTTTGTAAGTTGTTGTTGTTTTTTATTTTGTTTTTCTTAACCTACTTACAAATACAATTAATGTTGAGAGAATTTCAACTAATTGTAGTGGGGAATGTAAAATGAGATGAACGCACTGTTTATTGTTGATGTTGTTTTGTTTAAGCTTTGATATTGTTACAAGTAGAACTGTTGCTATAAGTCTTATACGTTTAACATTTCTACTTGGCTTAATAACTTTAGTTTTTCTAAAATCTTTATGGATGAAGTTTCCTGATGATCTGGCCTAAGCAACCAGTGAAATGCGCATAGGAATAGCTTATCCCATCAACAATAAATTTCAAGTGTTTTTATCAATAATAAAAACTGGGAATTTAGCACGAATAACAAAATCTTTTGAAATTTAAATTTTGTATTCCCAAAAATTGAAATTACTTTTTGATAATTTTAAATAATGTTATAATAAGGAACAAAAAAATAATAAAAAATTATAAAAAATTATGAAAAAAAAATGCATTGGCAAGAGCAATACAAGCATACTTTATACAATTATAAAACAAATCAAAAACAATTATGGTTAATTGTAATGTTTAAAAATTTCTTTTTTGAATTGCAAAGCGTTTCTAATAAATTGTAGATTTGGCGGTTGCTCGAGGCTTCATCCTTCAAATATACATATGTAAAAAATTATTTTTTGGTAAGAATTTTAAATAAAACAGTCAATGTCCAAATCGAAATCAATGCACTCAATGCTTTTAAAATTGATTTAAATTAGTCATAAGGATTTTTACGGAAAACTTATATAATTGTAGTCCACTTTCTGATCTTTGAATTTTCCGCAGATTTCGTTTTGGATATAACTATTTTCAATGTTTTTGCTTCCGAATAAATTGATCCACTCTAATGTACATAACTTTACTACTAGACCACAGCAGACGGCATGACAATTATAATAAGGTTTACTATACGAAATTTGGTTGCAACCATGGCAGTCGCAAACCATTTTCAAACGTTTTATTTTTAATAGAAATAAAAGACAACAGATATAGATTTAGACTCGTCTTAAAAAATTATTAAATTTCACAAACCCTTATTATGGTAAATTTCATAGAAAATTTTTTTTGTTGTTATTAAATTTAAAATATTTTTATGAATACAGACATTAGAATTAATATTTGGTATTTCGTAAAATATATGCACTTGCTGAAAATAATTGAATGTACGTTTTTGTGTCAAGCCGCACGACTACTAACAAAAATCAGTTATATTGCAATAGAAGTCAATGACGAAAATTCAGCACTCATTTCTCTTTAATTCAAAATCTTACACAAAACTTTCTGCAAGCTGTGTAGTGTTTGGATAGGGAATAGTAAATATAATAAAAAATCAAATTTCGATAAACCTTTTTTGTATAGATTTTTTTAAATCGAAAAATCGCAGTCCAAAAACGGGTTTTAAATCGTTCAATGCAAATTTGCAAACTTTTGAACCAAAAAACCCAAAAAATAGTTCTTTGCCTTCAAAACCAATTGTACTGGATGTCAATCCCAAATTGTTTAGGAGCACTAGCAACAATTTGACAGCATAATTTTTCTTTTAATTTGAATCGTGCATAAGACAGTCAAAAAGACCAAGTATGATTGAATTTGATAATTCAATGGTCACGTCTAACCGCATTGTAATTCTTTTTTGCGAGTGGTAAAAACGTTATGCGCTACTAGTGCTGGGAAACTATCGATACTATCGATATAGATTATTATTTATAATACAGCTATGAAAACATTTTCCAGCAGCTATAATCACAGTTTTTCCCCAAGCTTACTTGCTATGAACTCGCGCCGAATTACAGTAATGTAATCAAACATGAAGAATAGCAGGTGGTATCGATAGCTCAGCTGTGCTTTTTTACTACTCAATAAAGGCCCTTATGGCTGTAAGGGACTGAAATGTCAAATAATTTTTGGTTTGTTGTAAGATAATGCAATTCCGAGCAAAGGGAAGTATAATGAACAATATCTAAAGTTGCAATAAAATATCTTAGTCCCTGATACTTTGCCTCGTTCAGAAACGTGCTTATCAGCTTCCGGTGAAACTAATTAGGACGGGCATGCTTGTGTTTTTTCAAAAAATCAATTTCTTATCAAATAATTGAAGTCTTTTAATTTTCCGTATGTACATTAGGGGTATAACTTTTGAACAATTTTTTAAATTATCAAAAAAAACCTATCCATGCCATATAGACCATGAAAATCTATGATAAAAATTGGCGTCACTTTTTCGCGGGCGTTTAAAAAGTTCCCCCCCAAATCACTTTGAAGTTTAGTATTTGTATTTTTTTTTTGTTAATTAAAAATACAATATCTCTATTGTAAAAACAAAAAAACATTCAGTTCTATTTTACTATTTCACAAATAAGCCTTATACCACCAATTATACTACATCCAAACAGTTAAAATTATGTTAAAATAACACGGAAACTCTTTTTTTGAACAAAATGGAAAAAACGGTTTGGGGGGGAGGTTTTTTATCCAAATTGATCTCAAAAAACTGTTTTCTTGATATATACATCAGTGGCCACCCCGTCGTGATAGGTATTTTTTTGGTTATACCCCTAATGTACATATGTATGTATTTTTTGAACAGTATTTTGCTTAGCACCATTTTTTGTAACGTTAAAGGTAGAAGTACATAACACGCGTTCATTCGTCGGCGTTTGTCGTGCGTTTAAAAACTTTAGCGCATGAAAAATTACAAGTTACACAACACGCGTTACCAAAGCCGTTCCTGCCAGCTGTTTTTTATTTGTTTACTTATTTGTGCATTGAAAACGGATTCGAAAGTTTATCAAGATTTAATTGTTTTATTGAATTTTTTCTTTTTATATAAATATTGTATGTTTTTGAAGCTCATCAATAAACTTTTCTTTCACGATTCGAAATGTTGTAAAATTTTTTTTTTATTGTCAGCTGATTGCTTGCCAAAAATACACAACGCGTTAAAAAGTTCAAAGTTAACCAACTTTCTGGCGCTAATGCGTCAAAATATTTTGCATGTAGCTTGTTCTATTAAAATACACAAGTTTAACTTTTTTTGACAGAAGTCTACAGAGCGCGCGCGCACTAACGCGTGTTATGTACTTCTACATTAAGAATTCTAATAATATTTTTGATAAACCGTTTAGTATAGTTCTACACACAGAAAAAAATACCAATCTAAAATTAACATGGAAAAATGTTGATTGAGAATCATAGTAAATTTCTGCAAAAGTATGCCCTTTATTTAAATTTATCATTATTTTATATTAATTTTAAATGAAAAATAATTAAATTAAATCACGCTTATTCAATATTATTCACTGTTAAAATAGATTAAAAAAAAATATTAAAATATAAATAAATATGAATTCAATATTGAATCCATTAAAAACCCTGCTTTATATTAAAATCAAAAGTTTATCTTGTTAAATTAACATGCATACATAGTTAAGTATGTTAATTTTTTTATTTTCATTCTTAAAATATGTTATAAAAAGAAGGCAATTCCCGTATTCTTTTAACTAAAATTATTTAGTTAAATAGTACATCAAAAACCATATCGGGCGATTCTGCTTATGCTTCTGTTGACAAAGGAGAATACAAAATAAGTGAATCATGTGCTACTGGGGTAAGTGTATTGAAATATTCTTCAATAAATGCATAAATTTTCGTTGTTTCAACTTGAAATAACTTTTATTCAACGTGATTCGGATTGATATTTCAATATAAATGACATTTTGCTCTAACTTTACTGCAATGTTAAATTAACATGAATTATAGTTATTTTAAAAAAAAAAAATGTTGTTCGCAAATAATTGTAAAATCAGGTTGAATTAACATTAAAAACGTATGAAGCAAAATCAACACCGAAAAATTTTAAATCAACCTTGTTTTCTACGTTTTTAACTTGATTTTTGTCTGTGTGTATTTATTTACTTGTTTTGCTTTTTTTTAATAAAGTGTTATGTTTATGGTTTTCTTTTAAAAAATAAACGTATTTTATTCTATATATCTGTGGCTTTTTGACAAAAGATCTTAAGTCAAATTAAAAAAGTTGAAAAAAATGTTGTTGATCATACGAATTTTCTTTCAAACACATTTTTGTTTACGTTTTTAAAATATTATATTATAAACGAAATTTTTCTTTAATTTTGGTTTTTTTTTATTATTTAATATAAATGATTTTCTCACCGAGTTTTTTTAAAAAACTTTTTCACTATATTATCACGACTTAAGATGTTTTGTCAAAATTCCACAGATATTTATGTATCTTGTAAAAAGAATCAAGTTCTTAATTGGGCTTTATTTCGTTGTCTTATTCAGTTATTGAAATTAATTTTAGTTGTTATAAAAATGTAATACTTTAAAAAAATATTTAGTATTGTTGTTATTTTATTGAACTTATGGTTTATGGTTTTTAATCCATCATTCCATGTTGTAAAATTCTTTTCTTCATAACAATAATTTAATGAAAATATGAAAATTTGGATTAAGAAAAATATTTTTTAACTGACACCAGTACAATTTTCATCATAAATAACGTGCGTATATACGCCTTATTTAAAAAATATAAAAGTATATAGTTTCAATTAAAGTTTGCTAAAAGCCGTAAAAATGTGAAACCGCGGTTTCGGTTTTAAAATGATTAAACCGGTCAGTTTCGAATTTGAAAATATCCAAGTAAAACTATAAACATATATATTTTTTTGTAAGCAATACATTTTTTTTATTAGTTTTAATTCAGGTACTTTAATAAAAAAAAAAACATTTGTTCTTCTTAGTACTTATTTTAAATATAAGGAATTTTGAAATACCTTGCCTTTGTTGTTATGTTATGTATAAATTTTTTTTAATGAAGTATGAGAATTATGTTTAATTTGCAATTTCTTTTAGCATAAATAAATATTTAAAGTAAAAGCTAAAACTGCGGTTTCGATCTCGGTTAACCGTTAACTGTAAAGGTGGTGGTAAATTTTACTCTCCCTTTATATTTTTTTAAAATACTCTCTTCCGTTGCGCTCAATCAATATAATTATCTTAGTATCTTCTCAGATCGTGATCCTTGTTATTTACTTGTGTTTTGGCTGAGTTCGACCTTGCACGAGCGGAGCTACGCACATGCTGGTGTAAAAATTACCCCTCGTCATCATTTACGTAATTTTTTCGTTGAAAATATTTTACCACCACGTCAGCGTTAGCGTAAGTTTTTAGTACGAAGCTGTTTGTACCAAGCTTGAATACTCTTACTGTTACCATTCTGCAGTTATACAGAAATATATGGGGTCTTTGTATTGAAGGTCTACTTTTTGAGAGATGTTCTCCTCCAATTCCGATCATTTTTGACGGATGATGGGTATGGTTAACCATTCTATTTGTACCAAATTTTGAAAATTTTTTAGTTATCGTTATTAAGATATACAGAATTGTATTTTGTGCCATGCCCACTTATCTAATCCCGCCCACTTTTTGACTGATGTTGCATATTGGAAGTCAAGCTATTTGTTCCAAATTTGGAAACTTAAGTTTTAAAGCTTGGGCAATTTTATAACTTTTTCTTACCGTTCTTTAGATATAAATTAATCTGTTTTATGCCACTCCCACTTCTCCAATCCCGCGAGAGAGGTTGTGAATTCATAACACAGCTATGTGTACCAAATTTGGACAATTTTTCTCTTACCGTTCATTAGATATAAAAAAATTCATTTTATGTTTATATTTTGTCGGATTGTGTATTGCATACCAAGATGCTTGTACCTAATTTCGAAACTTTAACTCTTAGCATTCATCAGATATTTAAAAGTCTATAAGGTCTTTGCTTGGAAGGTGCCACGCCCACTTCTCCAGTCCCGCCCAAATGTTGTGTTTGATTACCAAGATATTAAGTCTAAAGTTGGAAACTTTTGTTCTTGCCGATTTGCCTGCAATGTAGTGAGCCAATGTGTATGGGATGCAGATTATGATGAGTAACAAACCTCCATAAAGGTTGACCTGTAGTTTCTACACTTAATTATATTTATTCATGATCTCTTTTATATCTTTAAATATATACATTTGGCTGTGATAAATGCCCCTTAAATTTTGGTTTTTTTTTAATTCATATATTTTTGATAAGTTTTTGATTACCGTTTCTTTATATTAAAAAAAAGGTTTGTGAAGTTAAGTACCTGTTTTGTTTTAACAAATAAAAATAAATTTTTTTTACTTTATCGTTTGTAATTAAAAATGTAGTATCTTATTTTTCAAAAACAAAAAATTATAAAAAAATATTTTTTACTAATTTTTTTTAGTAAAATTTAGAGCGTTCAAATTTACCACCACAGTTAAAGGTTAAAACCGAACAGCAATCCCTACTTTCAATGAAGTGATAAAACCAACGAACTGTAGCCTGATAAAAAATTGGCTAACGTTTTCTTTCTCAAGTACAAACATTCAGACGATAGTAATAACGATAGTATCGATAGTGAAATAAAGACTATCGATAGTATCCCAGCAACATGCGCTACCTACGAGTTGGAAAAACGTCAAATATTTCCCTGCTATTTTAAGAAAGAGAAAAAGCCTGGGATTTTGTGCTCCTTAATAAAAATCAATTTTAAAATTTTTATTTTCAAAGCTTTCAAATTATACTTAAGTCTTGTCTGTAAGTTGTCGAAATCTGAAATCTTAAAATTTGTACACCCACACCACAACAGTGGAGAGGGTATTATGCATTTGTGCTTTAGTTTGTAACACCTTTAAATATTGGTCCCAGAGCCACCTTAAAGTATAGTAATAGACTCAGAATCACTTTCTGAGACGAGCTAACGATGTCCGTCCGGCTAGCTGACTGTCCATTCAAGCCTTGTGCGCAAGCAATTTTGTAGATAATTTGATGACCAAGCCTATTGTGCCCGTAAACCATCTTATAATGTTGTTATTAAGATTTAATTAGGTCCAAACTAATTTAATTCAATATCTTACAAGATTGTACTGGAAATTTATATCCAAATACTATTTAGCTTTAATTGCCATAACAAATATTAGTATTTACATACAAATTGCAACAATGGCTTATACCATAGCTTCCATGACATGACAAATTGTTGTGCTGGTGGATCCAAAATTATCCATAGGTTCCATATAAATCCCCTTCCTTAAATCACTAAATGCAAACAAAGGTATGATGGCTTCATAACTTTTATCCTGCTGGCCGATTATTTTGGCTTTCAATCCCAAACTGCTTACATATAATTATATTTTCCTTTTATTTATATTAATGAATTGATATTGTACATATCGCTTAGTTTTATAAAATCTCATTTTAAACATGGGGCTTCCTGCTTAGGAGAACTAAAAACTATTTTATACCAATAATTTTCTTTTGCTTTAGATTGATCTAAAGTAAGCGTAATTTTAACAGGCGGACAAACAGACATTGCTAAATTGACTTAAAATTACTCAAGGACCCAGAATATATATACTTTAAGGGGTCTTAGATGAATATAAAAAAGTTTCAAGCGGAATGAATAAACTTTTTATACCATCTTCACAACTAGTTGTGGTGGAGGATATACAAATAAACGGCAACAACTACAAGGTTTAGGAATGGGCAAAAAATATTGATATATCAAAATATCGATATTAAAATACGACTATCGAATTCGATATTTTTTAAAGTCAGTCTTCATTAAGAACTCAAAATTTTAGCAGTTTTTCAAACAATGGCCCCTATTATGAGTTACATTCGATAAACGATTTTCGCTGGCTATCGAACGTCGATTATCAATTGTTAATTTGGTATTATGAGTTGGCAGCTCTATCGAAAATTTCGTTGTGCATCGAATTTTTCAACGAAAACAAATTTGCTTTCGACGGTGCAAATAAATGTTAAAAACTTGTTGAAAATTTAGCTATTTGTAAATATTTTTGTGTTCGTACACCAAATAACATATTGTTTATCAGTTTTGTTCATTTTATGCAAGTCCAACGTCGAAAACAGCAATTGGAAACGCACATATTCCTTATGGAACATTTTTGACCAAATGATTTGCAGCAAAGTCCAGCATGTAAAAAAGTTTGTTGAAACCCCACTGAAGCTAAATTATTTGAAAACAATCATAATTCCGCCGCGGTCATGTTTAACTTAATTTTATTTTTTGAATTTGTAAACAAAAATTTTTTAATTTTAAGTGACAGCTGATGGAAAATGTACTATTCTGAATTAACAAAATCACAATAGTAAATTTTTATCGAATGCGCGCCATAATACCAAATGAAAATTCATTCGATCAGCTAATTCGACTGCTGTCGAAAATCGAATTTAGTTCATAATAGGCACCATTATGTTTTTTAAGAATTGGAATCATTGCATGCATCATATGTTTTTTTTAAACAAATATGAAGATCTAAAATGATTGGCATTTATAAGAAGCAGTGCCGGATACAAGAAGCAGATTGACAGGAGAGGACATAAAATAGAGAGTGTTCCTGATGTCCATATCTGATGATTACTGGTTTGACTAAAACCAGTTGGTACTTTTGGGGTGCAATTCAAATTTTAAGGAAAGTTGGTACTTCCATGACTTATTTACTTCCATTTAAATTTTTCGTAATATATTTTTTTCCTTATGTTTTTTTTTTGTATTCTTCCCTTTTGTTATAATTAAATTTTTTGTTTTGATTAAATTTTTTTGTTTTTATTAATTTTTTTAAATAAAATGAAACAATAAAAAGTAACAATGTAATTACATACATATAATTAATTTGTTCATACATATGTTTGTACAAAGGTATACTGAATTTTTTAATTTGGTAATAGTTTCAGCTAAATACGTTCGATTTATCGATATATTTGAAATAATAAATATCGATACTCTAAAAAAATATCGATTCGATATATATCGATATATTTTTTCAACTTGCCCATCCCTAACAAGGTTTTTGTGAATTAAATTAGAGACAGTCGTTTTTTTTCTCATATCTCAACCATTGCGGACGATCAGGCTGGATTTCAATACCAAGCAATATTAGACCATATGTGACATTACTACGCAGTGCCCATCGTAAAAGGAATGTTCAAAGCTCGGACAAACGAACATCCGTATAATGAACCAACATATGTACAGTTTATAGGGCCTAAGATCAATATTGTAGAAATTAGAAACGGAATGACAAACTTGCAATTTCCTTCGGTGAAGGGTATAAAAATAAAATTGTAGCGTACCGACCACAATTATTGGCACCCATAAGGAATTTTCGACTTGTTTAATGGGATATACCGTCCGGTTGTATGAGAGCCTATCTTTTATTATTGTTGTTTAATTTTTTTTATGTTTTCTATTAGATACAGTTTTTGACATACATATGTAATGATATAAACTCTGTGCGATTTTTAGTAAATAAAATAAAAATAACCTTTAAAAAAATATAGTTATTGGCACTCAAGTACAACTATTGGCATATTAAATTATATAGTCATTGGCACTTGACTACAATTATTGGTCCTTTAAAAATTATAATTATTGGCACATTACCATAATTATTAACACCCCTAAAAGTTGGATTATTATTATTACCATTGTAACTCAAAAAACTTAACTAGCTAGCTAGCCAAAAATGTCAGAAGCAGCTACATTGGCGCTGGCGGATGAGACGATACGGTGGTTCTAAATGCTAATGTTGGATGCCGCTTTAAAAATGAAGTAAACCATCCTTTACCCGGAAAATTTTCTTCTCCAAAAGGGTGTTGCCGCGTATTTACATCGAGAAAGTCTTTAACGGCATGGCGTACGTCTTACTTTCTTTTTGGAAAACCTTTCCGCCACACTTACTCCTATTTTTATTTCTGCGTCAAACTCTTATCTGAATATGTGCAGTTGTTAAACCGTTAAGAATTTTAAACATTTCGTCTTTGCGTAAATTTGCGTAAAGTAAAGTGTGTATATTAGTTAATAAGTAAGTTATGTATGCATGGGAGTCCCGTTATTTATAGTTTTTTTTTGTAGTATATTGCTATTTTTTTGTTGTACTTGTGGTACATAAAAATTCTTGGTGCCTATATAATTGCATTTTAGTTGTGAACTTTGTTTTGCTTGGTAAAAATCTAATTCTGTGGAACTTTAGTTTTGATTGCAAAATGAGTGATACAATCGATGTTCTTGATGCTGAAACGGGGTGTTTTGTTTTCAAGAATCTTTGTTAAGAACCTAAAACACAACAAACAGAAAACGTAATTTTGGATGAAGAAACAGGATATTTTGTCTCAGTGGATTCTGATCTCTCTAGTTTTTCCTCCAAATCCGATTTTTCAGCAAGTGAAAGCGAGTACCATCCCAGCACTGATTCCGATTTGTCTGATAATGTATCTTCTTCTGTATTGTTGGATGAATGCTCTGGCGTAATTTCAATTAAAAGAGCACGTAAAGGCCAGGGAAATAAGCAAAACTGGAGTAGAAACCGTAAAAAACTCAAGCGAATGCGTGGCCAGGAGTATTCATCGATAAAGCGGTGCAAAGAAGGGAATGGAGTAATGGAAATTAGAAGAGAAAGAACTTTGAAGGCACGTTGCCGTTCGGAAATATGTGCAAAAAAATTCGGTAAGCAGTGCAACGAAATTACAGAAGATGATAGAAAGAAAATTTTTAAACTATTTTGGTCACTGTCCTGGGAAGAGAAGAAAGCGTATGTCGTTGCAATGGTGTCTCAAAAACCAGTCGCTTTGAAAACAATTATTACTTCATCTCGGCGAGTAAACACATTAGTCTACACTTTGAAAATTTCTGGTGAGATCAAGGTTGTTTGTAAAAGAATGTTTTTGTGTACACTCTCTCAGGGTGAATGGAGCGTGTCCAAATGGGTTACTGGCAATCTACATACAAGTGACCTTGGCATGGTAAAGAAAAGTGGGCCAGTCAATCGTCAAAGCAAAACAAACATCGCCAAAGTAAATCACGTAAACATTTTTCTACTAAACTTACCTAAGATGCCATCACATTATTGCCGACAGAGTACATCTAAAGAATATATAGACGTTCAGTACAAAACTTGGGCAAAAGTGTACACAGATTCTGAAAAATATTTGATGGATCGCAACATTAATAAGGTTGAAAAGGCAACGTACAAATGCTTCTTAGACGCAGTACACAAGGCCAATATTAGTATATACAGACCCAAGAAAGATCAATGTGGTATCTGCTTTGCTTATAAAAATAATAACGTCCCAGAAGATGAATATCAACTTCACATAACAAGTAAGGAGCGTGCCAGGAAAGAAAAAGCCGAAGACAAGGAACGTTGTTCAAGAGGTGATATTCAAATGTTAATGGTGGACTTGCAAGCAGTGCAAACAATTCCTCTACTTTCAACTGGAGCAAACTACTTTAAAACAAAACTGTGTGTGCATCAATTTTTGTACCTGGTCGAATTGATTTTAAGTAATCGAGTGAAGAGAAATCTCGGAAAAATTTATGATTTAAATAATGTACTTGATACGGTTGCAACAATCTGGATTGTTTTATAACCATATTGAAATCAGCTGGCACATATAGTTCTCTTCCTTTCTTTTTTCGCTCTATGGAGGCATGTACAGAATCGCACTCCATTTGAGTGTGGCCAACTATCAGGTATTTTTGCTGAATTTCTACTTGGTGGATATTTGCATAATGTTGCAAGGCGTTCACAAGTGTCGTATTACGATTTTGGGCACAGCACCCGTCGCTGTAAATTATTATAGGCTTAGATTTGTCTTTCAAATTCTGTAAATAGTCCAGCAAGCAAGATGTAAATACATTCGAGTCCATACCGCCTTCGGCTTCATGCCATACGTAGCAAGCAACATTTTTGCCAAACTCGTTATAAATCAGGGTTTCGAACAACTGCTATAAGCAGTCGAAATTTGCTAAAAATTGCATTTATTTTCAGCAACATGCTGAAAAAAAATGAACTGTATTTTATTTGCATCACACTCATACTTAAATCAGTTCAACTGTGTGCGCACAGTTACTGAAAAAACAGTAACAGAATTTACTTTTTTTTCAGCAGTCAAAAGAATCAGCAGCCGACTCACTCCATTTCATACACACACACTGCTGAACTTGCGACTGAAACACAGCAGTTGATGTGTTTACAGTTGACGTAAACATTTTTTTTTAGTTTTCAAAACAGCGTAGCTAGAAACTGGCAGTTCGACTGTATAGTCGCGTAACACAATTTGGCTGGTGACTATATTGAGTTCTGTATAGTTAAAAACACATTTGTTTTGTTTTTGAAAAAAAAAGAGAAATACAATTACATACATTTGTATGCATTAATAGAATGAAGAAACTTATTTGTAATGTTTGTAATGTCAATTATAATACTTTTTATTAAAAAATATTTATTTTTGCTTTATTAAGGTACATATTTAATGAAAAATTAAAAAAATGTTTTTAAGATAAAATGAAAATAAGATTTTGTATAGAAGAAATAGTAAATATAATAATTTTTTTCTGTTAGTTTTAAATATTATAAGTTTCTACTAAAATTATTTAAAGGTAGTAATCTAAGTTTTTTTTTGTTTTGTTTATACATACATACATATGTAGGTATTTTAATTATTATACATTTATATTGATTTATGTCTGTAGAACATTGTCCTTAAATTAGTTAATTCAAAATATTATATAAAATTATTTAAGTATTATTTTCAAGATTTAAAAACTATTTACAAAATATTATTATAAAAATTATATTTAAATAGGATTGTTTCTCATATAACAAATAAAAAAGAAAAGACTTAAAGTTATGTTTTGATGTACTAAATTCCATAACAAAAGTATGCGACAATTTATTAAATACAGTTCAAGCTCTAATAAAAGGACTATTAAATAAAAAATTAAAACGATGCAGTTGAATAAAAAACATTTTATGGACACGAAGATTCCTGCAGGGAACGTTAAAAGCAACAATTTATGTGTAAATAACCTATTTACTTAAAAATAAATGTGACAGTAGGTAAAATTTGTGGGTAAGAAGATGTGTTTTATTGATGTCTTAATGAAACTTTACCATTTTATGGTAACTATTTAACGTAAATTTGTCCTGTCACAATGCCTTTATACATTTTTTGCAGGCAAACTCAGGTGCGCATTTGGTATTTTGTAAAAAGTTATGATATACCATTAGGTAGAATAAAAATGTATGCACAGATATTTGAATGAATTGTTCTGTTGCTTTTTCTTATTGTACATTTTTCTTAGTATTGTGGTTACATGATTGTGGTGATTTTTATAAAAACTTATCATCCAAATGCTTTCTGGGAACAACTTTAAATAAAATTTATATCCATTAATACAAATGGATTTATTTGTTTTGCTATATATCATTTGAAAGTTGTAGGGATTTTTGTAGAGAAAAATAGGTTTTTTTCTGGACTGCGTAAGAACTTTTCAAAAAAGTGTATAACATCACTGATCTTCACTAGCAATCCATTGTTATTTTAGTAATTTTATTACATCTCAATAAAAAGAAAGAAATACATAGTCCGTTTAAAATTTTTGAAGATAATTGCATTTCAGTCATCATCTTTTTTAAAAACACAAATAACGGTTATTTTGTAAAAACGGTTCTACTTTTGACAATTCTGACTTCATTTTCGGATTCAGTGGAAAGTTTTACATAAAGATTAGCTGTTAGATTCATTTGGTCACGACTTTGTTGAAAATTTGTTACGTAGTGTAATCACCAGGCAAAGAATGCGTAGATATGTGAAAATTTCGGTGTTATTTTTTAATTTGGCTTTTTCTGGATTAAATATTAATGTTAAAGAAAACTAATACAGAACAACATTGTTCATAAGATATAGCCCTAGAATATTTGTGAATAAGGTTTTTCTCTAAAATAAATATTACTGAAGTTATCAATAATTAAAGCGACACATAGTGAGAAAAATAGCATTTTTAGCAAATTTTGTGGGCTCAAGGCACGCCCACAGCGATGCCAGAAGTGCAGATTTATCTGCATTTTGAAGATTTTATCCCCAAAATGGTCAAAATGCAGATTTGCAGATTTTTGGTTTAACATTGCAGATTTTTTAGCTCGGTGGAAACTTCTTTACATTGTCATGATTGTACTATTTCCACTTGTTGCATTGATAAATAAATATAGTATATCAACCAATCATGGAAGAACCGTGTAGAAATACATTCATTAGTAGACATTTTATGCACAAAAGATTACTTAAAAATTAAAAATTCGCATTGTCTTGACACATTAATATCGCCGGACATATGTCATCAGATTTTACACAAAATATTATGCATGCATATGTACGTGCACTTATGTACAAATATCTTCAAAAGTTGAAATATTTGATCTCTTCTAAATTTTCAATAAGACCCTTGATAATTTAAATAACATGTCAAACAGTTAACGTTTAATTTTTTTTTAAAAATAACAAAGATTAATCCTTATTCAGCCTGAGTAATTAAATAGATAGATATTTGTAATGTAAAAATATCCAAAAGTTATTAGTCGTGTTCTTAAAATCGAACTAATTTTTAAAACTTTTCTGTGTTGAAAGTTCAAAAAAATATTACCTTTTTTATATCTCATACTCCGAGGACCACTCATATTGACCAGAACGATTTTTAAATCTACCATCGATTTTAACTTCGGGAACATATTTTGAAATTAATTGTAATATCTTTTTCTAAACAAACTACATAAAAAATGTAATAAATTTGTTTTGAAGGTTTATTGAAGATTTTGCAGATTTTTTGACGAAAAATTATTTGTTTTTGCTGATTTTTCCTCTAAAAGTTCTGGCAACACTGCACGCCCAATAACTATGCAAACGATCTAAATTTTTTTATATATTATTTTTTTCTAATTTGGAATCAATCTAAGGGGCTTTCCAAGTGAAAAAACGAAAAAAAATTGTATATAACTTGCGGCCACACTAATGTTGACGCACTGTTTGAAAATAATCTGCGTTTTATTTTCGTCGTCGTCAATCACCAATTATGAACTGCTTTCAGTAAAAACTATCTACCTATATGAATATATGTATATATTTTGCATTGCCAGTGCAAAATATTTTACAGTTATTGCCTGCCACAATGATAATCATGTAACCACAATA
Source organism: Pollenia labialis (assembly GCA_949318255.1). Lineage (NCBI taxonomy): Eukaryota > Metazoa > Arthropoda > Insecta > Diptera > Polleniidae > Pollenia > Pollenia labialis. The sequence continues at coordinate 83,663,396 of OX439143.1, forward strand.
CTAAGAAAAATGTACAATAAGAAAAAGCAACAGAACAATTCATTCAAATATCTGTGCATACATGTTTATTCTACCTAATGGTATATCATAACTTTTTACAAAATACCAAATGCGCACCTGAGTTCGCCTGCAAAAAATGTATAAAGGCATTGTGACAGGACAAATTTACGTTAAATAGTTACCATAAAATGGTAAAGTTTCATTAAGACATCAATAAAACACATCTTCTTACCCACAAATTTTACCTACTGTCACATTTATTTTTAAGTAAATAGGTTATTTACACATAAATTGTTGCTTTTAACGTTCCCTGCAGGAATCTTCGTGTCTATAAAATATTTTTTATTCAACTGTATCGTTTTAATTTTTTATTTAATAGTCCTTTTATTAGAGCTTGAACTCTATTTAATAAATTGTCGCATACTTTTGTTATGGAATTTAGTACATCAAAACATAACTTTAAGTCTTTTCTTTTTTATTTGTTATATGAGAAACAATCCTATTTAAATATAATTTTTATAATAATATTTTGTAAATAGTTTTTAAATCTTGAAAATAATACTTAAATAATTTTATATAATATTTTGAATTAACTAATTTAAGGACAATGTTCTACAGACATAAATCAATATAAATGTATAATAATTAAAATACCTACATATGTATGTATGTATAAACAAAACAAAAAAAAACTTAGATTACTACCTTTAAATAATTTTAGTAGAAACTTATAATATTTAAAACTAACAGAAAAAAATTATTATATTTACTATTTCTTCTATACAAAATCTTATTTTCATTTTATCTTAAAAACATTTTTTTAATTTTTCATTAAATATGTACCTTAATAAAGCAAAAATAAATATTTTTTAATAAAAAGTATTATAATTGACATTACAAACATTACAAATAAGTTTCTTCATTCTATTAATGCATACAAATGTATGTAATTGTATTTCTCTTTTTTTTTCAAAAACAAAACAAATGTGTTTTTAACTATACAGAACTCAATATAGTCACCAGCCAAATTGTGTTACGCGACTATACAGTCGAACTGCCAGTTTCTAGCTACGCTGTTTTGAAAACTAAAAAAAAATGTTTACGTCAACTGTAAACACATCAACTGCTGTGTTTCAGTCGCAAGTTCAGCAGTGTGTGTGTATGAAATGGAGTGAGTCGGCTGCTGATTCTTTTGACTGCTGAAAAAAAAGTAAATTCTGTTACTGTTTTTTCAGTAACTGTGCGCACACAGTTGAACTGATTTAAGTATGAGTGTGATGCAAATAAAATACAGTTCATTTTTTTTCAGCATGTTGCTGAAAATAAATGCAATTTTTAGCAAATTTCGACTGCTTATAGCAGTTGTTCGAAACCCTGATTTATAACGAGTTTGGCAAAAATGTTGCTTGCTACGTATGGCATGAAGCCGAAGGCGGTATGGACTCGAATGTATTTACATCTTGCTTGCTGGACTATTTACAGAATTTGAAAGACAAATCTAAGCCTATAATAATTTACAGCGACGGGTGCTGTGCCCAAAATCGTAATACGACACTTGTGAACGCCTTGCAACATTATGCAAATATCCACCAAGTAGAAATTCAGCAAAAATACCTGATAGTTGGCCACACTCAAATGGAGTGCGATTCTGTACATGCCTCCATAGAGCGAAAAAAGAAAGGAAGAGAACTATATGTGCCAGCTGATTTCAATATGGTTATAAAACAATCCAGATTGTTGCAACCGTATCAAGTACATTATTTAAATCATAAATTTTTCCGAGATTTCTCTTCACTCGATTACTTAAAATCAATTCGACCAGGTACAAAAAAAGGCGACCCATGCGTTATAAATATACAAGCTCTCAAATATTCCTTTAATGACGGCGTTCAATACAAGTTATGTTTTGATGAAGAGTGGCAACTATTACCTCATCGTAAACTGCGACCAAAAGGGCAGAACAATGATAACATTTTACTACCGGGTCTTTACTATCAACAACTACCTATTTCAAAAAGAAAATATGACGACTTGCAAGATTTAAAACGTATGATTCCAGCCGACTATCATTCATTTTATGATAACTTGCCACACCAATGATATTATTAATGTAATATGAATTTTTTTTTTCTTTTCTTGCAAATAAAACATTCATTCTATATTAAATATTGTTATCATTGGATAATTTTGGTATAAAGGGGCTATTTGGTTGTATAGCTATGAGTGCAACAAACGAGTATCTTATTCATCAAGTATCAAGAATTAATATTACTGTTAATGCAGCAAACTTGTATCTCAATATATGGGTTTCATGCTTAAACTAAAGAAGATTTGTATACTATTACTACAAATATACATAGATGTTATCAATTCTTTAATAATTGCATTTTAACTTTTACCCAAACACCGAAGTATTAACAGATGCAACGTTTTTTCTCTCTCCTGAAAAGTTGTATTTTTTAAGATACAAGGTTGAGAAAGAAGGGCATCGATATGCTAAGTATACATATGTACATAAATATGTATTTTTAATAAAAAATATATTTTTAAAATAAAAGTGTTTATTGGTTTTATTGTGATATGGTTTTCACAAATGGTGAAAAAGACATTTTGCATGGTGTTGTGATATAAAGAAACATGGTTTAAGATATTGTTTGCGTTTTTCTTCTGAACGTAATAATATGTTTGGGGCAATAATTAGCTATATACATTATGTCTAAACATATATTGTTGCTTAAGGCGTGTTTAACACAATCATAATCACAAACATTAATGATAGTTTGCGATTGTGATTGTATCAACCATGTTTTTTCTTTGCGTGCAATTCACAAAATGAAGTAAACAATTTGTTAATTTGCACCTATCACCAAAATGATTATATTGATTACAAAAAATTGTAGAAATTGAAAATTGCAATTGCTAATTGATTCAATTACGAAAAATAATTGAGAAAAAATCTATTTATTATTCAATTACCTCATTAGATTGAAATTAAACAAATAATTATTGAATAAAGTAATTGAATTGAGCAAACCAGTAATAACATTATTTGTTAGATTCAATTAAACTTTTTATTAAATAAATTATTTTAAATAATTGAAATTTGTTATTAAAATCAAAAATTAACAATAAAATTTGAATACGCCCTTAATTCTATCCGGTAATATAAATTGATATTGTGGTGAAATTTGGTTGAACTAAGTTTCGTTAGACTCGAATTTATACATAAAAACTTTTTTCATGACCGCTTCAGAATTTATCACAGGTTCCATATAATTATATTTTTATATTGGAATGTAGCAACTTTTCCACTCTGCCCAATTTTGTGATGTTTGTTTCATAATTTACCAAAGGTCCAATAAAACTTCCTCCCGAAAAGCCTAAAACATATCGCACTGCTTCCTCTAAAGAGAGTCAACTCAAAATTGTTCAATTTTCGCTTTTTGCAAGAAATCGATGTACAGTGGTCACTGTAAAAATCTTAGATCAGTTTCATTAGAAGCTTACTTAAATATAATACAATTGTATCCCCAAACAATTCAATTTCATACAAAATGTTGCTGAAGTTTAGTTTAAATATTTTAAATTTTGCAGAATAACCTTTCTAATATATGTAATAGGATAAATAGTTTAATATTTCTGTCAATCAACTTACCCAAGAACTAACTTTTTAACCTCAAAAGAGCTGATGACGGTTGCACGGTATCATCACAAAATATTATAACTGGCAAAAGAAGAACTCGAACTACAATTAACTTTAATGAGACTGTTAAGGCCAGGCCAGATAAAACTTTTGCTTCGCGTTGCGCTAGAGATTCGTTTTGACATCCAAGATGAAATATTCATACTTATACGGAACATGTCATATAAAGTTCTCTTGACGCATAGCGAAGCGAAAAGTTAGGCAACTCTCATCTTTTTGCGCACTTTGACAGACTGCTAGTATAATACTCTTTAAAAATTGTGAATTGGTGCACACACAGTTTTGTTTTATAGTAGTTAGCTCCCGTTGAAAGTAGAGGAATTGTTGGCACTGCTTGCAAGTCCACCATTAACATTTGAATATCGCAAATAAGAAATTTTTAAAATTCTTAACTGTTTTACAACTGCACATATTAAGACAAGTGTTTGACGCAGTAATCAAAATAGGAGTAAATGAGATACGTGAATATAATTTATCAATATTTACAGAATTGAGACAAAGTATTGAAATAATAAGTATTTGCAGTAATAGAACACAAAAATAGCAATCGTTTGATATGAAAAAGTCAAGACCGTATTTCTTTAAGTTACGAGGTTGAGGAAGTAGTGTTGCCACGACCTAAAAATTTTTGATGCAGAAAACAAAATTAAATATTAAGTATTTTTGAAAACCAGCAAAACAAATGTAGCACTTCGATCTACCAAAGGTTAAATACAATTTGGTTTAAAGATTGCTGTTTGACTATTGACTGCCAGCAGTCGTCGATGGCTGCGAGTGTTACACGGCAAACCCCTTTGAAGAGATTGAGTGGTTGCAATCGAAACATGTAAGGGTAACCTGCCCGTAAATCGTCTGGGTTCGAGCCTCAGGTCAGTCAAGAATGAAAAATTATCAGTAAATTTTAATTAATTTCATGTTGTAAAATTCCTTTCTTCATAAAGATAATTTAATAAAAATTAAATTTAATGAACTTGAGAACTAGAATATCAAAATTTGGATAAAAAAAACCATGGAACAGTTCAACAAAATAACCACAATACTAATAATTAAATAAGAATGTTATTAATTTATGTAAAAGTCATATTAAAACATAAATATTTTCTATTATTATAAAATTATGCTTCTATTAACAATAATAAAATCTAATCTCTTTTTCGAATTAAAAATATGTAGGCTATCAACTACAGTAGTTTTGACTTAACTGCCTTTTGTTTACGTGCACTTTTGACTTAACTGCACAAAATTGATCATTTTTGGAATTATTCTTTCTAATTCCATACAAATTCCTTTTTTAAGTGCACTTTCTATACCTGCACATTTAAGATAAATGCACAAAATTTTTGGCATTTTAAAATTATTTTCATACAAAAAATCAAAGTTAGCTGCACTTTGACTTAACTGCCCAAAATAAATATTTTCTAGCATTATTTTTCAAAATTCTTGTTTACGTGCATTTTGTATACCTGCACATTTTTCATATTTTTGGGCAGCTTTAAAATATTTTCATACAAAACATCAAAGTTAGCTGCACACATAAAAATATATGGTGGGCACTTTTTCACATAAATATCCAATTTAAGCTGTTTATAAAAATATAAATCGCAATTATTTTGTTTTTTTATATTTTAAGTTCATTGTGAATTCTCATTGTTTTTGTAAATGTTTCTTTTATATTAAATAAACATACATATGTACATGTATAAAATGATCTGTTATTTCTAGCTAGCATAGGCTGTTTGTTAGACGATTATGTTTACATACAACTCCTAAAAGAATCTTCTGGTGATTTTCTGACGAGTAACAAAAACATCTAAATCTATTTTTAATTTATTTTTTTTTGACACGCTCGTCTTTAAATCTTGAAATGAACCTTTTGGGACTCTCTGTAAGAGTCGTATAACAATTACTGAAAAAAGGATTTTCCGACAGGATGGTGTTGATTTCGCGACCTTAAGGTTTGTTTTATAGAAATTGTATGAAAATTAGAAGTTTTGGCATGAAAAATAGGTCAGATGCACTTATTTAGGTAGCTTAGTCATACGGCTGAGTATTTCACGAGTTGTAAAATAATACCTACATACATGATTCTCATACGACTCTTAGCATGCTTTTTTAAAGACTCGTTAGATAATCTCAACATACATCATAAACGATTCCCTTTACGATTAATATAAGCGTTTTTCGCTGCGTTATGGAAGAATCTCTCATACGAATCAGCACGTGTAACAGTTTCTCCCGTGCTAGGAATCGTCTACAATTAAAAAATGAGCTCGTCGACGATCAAAAAGACTCTTTGTGAGATTCCCAGTAACCTCCTGGGTTGAAATAAAATTTTAATAAAATATAAATTTATGTATTAAAACAATAATTTTTTTATTCTACTTTTTAATTAAACTTTACTTTAGCTGCACTTTTGTGCAGGTAACCACAATTGTGTACCTGCACATTTAGGCAGGTAAATGCATTTAAGATAACTGCATTTTTGATTTACCTGCACAAAAAAGCGTGCAAAGGAGATTGTGCAGCTAAGTCAAAACTACTGTATTTTGGGTTCTATTCTCGTTCTATTTAAATGCTTTTCGTTAGCTTCATTTCGGAAAATCAAATCTTGTAACGTTAATTTAACCGCCTTATACTCATTCATACTCCCGATGACAGTACTCGAATTCATGGAAGTAGCCAGGATGAAATCTAGGGGGGCCAGAATTTTTTTTAAATGCTTTTAACCGCCTTTTACTCAATGCAAATACATGAAACTTTGCAGGCATTTATATCCCCGGTGATAATACACGAATACATGGGCGTAGCCAGGAAGAAATCTAGGGGGGTAGATATTTTTTATGTAAAATGCTCTTAACAGCCTTTTAGTCAATGCATATGGATGAAACTTAGCAGGCATTCATACTCCCGATGACAATTCACGAATACATGGGCGTAGCCAGGATGAAATCAAGGGGGGTGGCAAAAATTTTGTTTTTGAAAATGCTTTTCTTTAGCTTCACTTCGGAGCATCAAATCTTGTAACGTTAATTTAACCGCCTTTTACTCAATGCAAATGGATGAAACTTTGCAGGCATTCATACTCCCGATGACAATACTCGAAATCTAGGGGGTTCAGAATTTTTTTTAAATGCTTTCAACCACCTTTTACTCAATGCAAATGGTTGAACCTTTGCAGGCATTCATACCCCCGGTGACAATACACGAATACATGGGCGTAGCCAGGATGAAATCTAGGGGGGGGGCATAATTTTTTTTTGCAACATTTTCTAATGAATTCCTTACTTTCTGCAGTTTTTACCACGGGTTCACGGGTTCCGATCGCAAAAAGAAAAAAAAAATTTCTTAAATGTCTGAAGGTGATCTTTAATATTTGCGTTAGACTTTGGGACATTTTTTTGGACATATGCGGTCGACCCGGTTTAATAAACATCCTTCCATTCCGATTTATACGCTTAACCATATTTGCTTCATACTTTACTAAGGAAAACAATAGACCTGGAATTATCAAAGTTTAATATTTTCGAGTAGTCTTCGAAAATATCGCGCTCGAATCGATTCGGAATTAAAGTTTGGGTTAACAAATAAAATACAATTTGAATTGTGCTGTGACGTTTGTTAAGTGTTCATCGATTTACAATATAAAAATCAAATTTATAATTGGTGCAAACATGTTAAGTAAACTTAAATTTTGATTCAAATTTGTTGATTGATTATTGAGTTACATCGTGCAGTCGAGAATTCATGCATAAAGGTAAGCGCATTTCTATGTATTTCCATAGTTATTCTATTGCAAACTTAAATCTGATTTAAACTAAATTCGGAGTTTTAAAAAAAAGTCAGATCCATTATTGCAACAAAACGTTCGAAATGGCAACGGCAACTTCAATACAACGAAAACGAAGATTAGAAAAAGCGAAACAAAAATATCGCGAAAAACGTAAAGCTGAAACGCATAGTCAAAGAGTAATACGACTGGCAAAGCAAAGAGACTCGAACAAACAACAACGCAAACGACAAACATCAAAGCATTACGCAGAAAGGCTAAATGACAGAAGAATTCAGGATATAACTAAATTTCTTGACTCTTGCTATGAAGATTTCGAGGCTGAAGTTAGTGTTTTTCCCTAAAAAAGTATGGGATATCTATACGAAGAAATGCTATCCCAAGCAAGTGGCAAACATTTTGATTCCGATGCGACCCCCAGAATGGTTGCCGCCAGAATAGATAAGTAAAGTAATCCTCACATTGTGCCATCGCTGTAAATCACATTTGAATTGAGGCTCTCACTCAAGCTGAACAACGTTTGCTTGCACGGATTCATCCTTTTTTGAAAATTGAGAAATTTTCTGGATTATACGGACAGTATGGATTGAAGGGTCAAGCAATCCTTTTTGCTTTGGACATTTTTGAAGTCATTGACAAATTACCAACGCTTCAACCTCGATCTACTGCGGATGCTGATATTATTGTAATCACCAAACGTTTACAAAATATCGACTCTCCCAGAGACTATACTGTTTTCAGGAGTAAATTGATCGCAGCTTTACATAGGCTCAAATCGAATAATCCTCTGTATAAAAGATGTTGTCATTGACGAAAATGCACATCTACATGAACGCGATTTGATTCGATTATCATTACCTGACTCAAATGAAGATGGAACTGAAAATGAGAAAAACGTTTCGGAATATGTATCTATCGGCATTCATGCATCTTGGCATCAAAAAAATTCTGTAAGTAAATAATTTGCAACGAAAATATGGAAAACAAATTCTTCCTCACTTATTGACTTTTCTGTTAAGGAAATCGTTAACCCTGCAAACGCTGGAGTACAGTGCTGTGTCCTGGCTCTTTTAGCTTTTGTGCGATCTTCAATCATGAACATTCAACGATGGGAAAAAAACGTCTTGAATGAGAATATGATAGAAGCAGACCAATTATATTCTCTTGTTAAAATATTGTGGGGTAAACGAAACGACGGATATGTCAAAGATTTTGACGTGGTCGAAGACAATTTGAACATGTTTGGTCGGAGTTTCAAAATATCGGAAATGTTGGATATAAATTGATAGATGGGCAAGAAAAATTATTCGAAACTCACACCACCGGCATTTTAATTGCAAATTCAAAATCTTTCGTAATTATTTAATCAACGGATAAATTTCACTTTGCTGAATCCCACTCCTGCAGCCCGAAAGGATCAACATCAAGGAACGGTAAAGCATGTGTCATTCAGTGCGATAACACCAACGAGCTTCATCAAATTCAGGAACAACATTAAACGGTAAGACTGATCGCATATAATGCAAAAAAAATACAATGTCTCATAAATTTAAATTTTTTTTGCAGGTTTCTGAAGATCGTATGACCATTGAGTGCGTACTGCCGAATGTTGAAGATAAACTGAATATTTCAAATAATTTAAATCAAAAAGTTCGGAAGGCAAACGCTAATATTGTAAACGAACGGCACGAGTTGAAAGCTGAATAATTTTCTTGATATCATCTGTTTCCGTATGGGATCAATGGATTCAATCAAACGAGATTAGTGAAGATATCACCACTGGACTACTTTCAAGTCAGGATTCTTGGAAGCGATCCACGGTTTCAACGCAATGACTACCTTTTCTACGCCTTGTCGATGTTCGAGTACTATCCTATTTAACTATTTCGGCTTGTTCTAAAAAATACAGGGCCAAGATGGACAAGTTAGTGGTGTACTTCTTTACCTAAAAAACTTGAGAGTGTCAGCTGCATACTGGCAAAGCAGTCTAAATGATCTTCTATCCCTGATTCGCTGTCTAGGCCCTCCTGATCACTTTATCACATTGAGCTTCAACGACTTATGGTGGATTTTCATGCGGAGGGCTTTACTCATATTTTGTATTTATTTATTAAATTACGAATTTCCAATACAACAAGACATAATATCTTATAACTTATAGTATCAGAATCAGAAAAGTTATATCAATAAAACTTAATAAGTTGAAATCACATAAAAAAGTATATAAATTTAAAGAATAACTAATATATATTTAAAAAAAAAAACAGAAAAATAATATAAAATAAAATAAAATAAAAAATAAAAAAAAAAAAAAAAATATATATAAAAAATATCAAGTTACGACTGACATTAGAGCAGATTACGTTCGGTAAAATTGATTAAGTAAAAATTTAAATTTATTTGCGTTGCTAATAGATTGCAAGTTTGAAGGAAGTTGGTTCCAGAGACGGATAGTTAGTATGAAAAATTGTCTCTCGGACGACGTATCCCGATGTCTTATTTGCATGATGCCATTTCCTCTTGAAGACCTCATAAATCTTAATCGGTCATGCAGATATTTTGGTTGTTCAAATGTTGCAATTTTATGCAGAAAGACTAGGCTTTTAAGCTTTAAGTAGTTATTAAATGTAATATTAAAGACGCGACTGGAGTACTGAGATACATGATCATATCTCTTCAAACGGAATATGTAACGTACAATGTTGTTAAAAGTTGTGTTGAGTTTAGCAGTGTCTTTTGAGTTACAGCCCGTAAAGATTTCTGATGAATACAGCAGAGTTGGTAGTAAATAGGTTTTAGCTAAGAGCAGTCTTATTTTTGGTGGTGTGCAATATTGTGTAGTCCATAAACACCTTAGCATACTATACACTCTTCCACATGTTTGGTTGATGTGATCTGACCAAGTTAGTGCACTGTTGAAGACCACTCCAAGATTTCTTGCAGAATTTACAATATCAATTTTGCTGCCACCCAGAAAAACATCAATTCTAGACTCAATTTTGACCGAATTTTTACAAATAATTATACATTTTGACTTCTTAGGGTTAATTCGTAAGCCATTTGCAGTCGCCCACAGGAAAATTTTGTTTAGATCGGTGTTAAGATCTGTAACTCTAGTGATGATGGAAGCTTTAGAGCTATCAAGGTAGACCTGTATATCATCAGCATACATCTGGATCCTGGAATAATTTAGCTGTTTCGGTATATCATTAGCATATATCGAATAAAGCAATGGTCCTAGTATGGAACCCTGCGGAACACCCCTTGTCACATGAAGAGGGTAAGAAAGAAGTCCTTTATTTGAGACGTATTGCCATCTGTCAGTTAAGTATGTGGAAATCAATCTAACAGCGGTAGTTGAGAAGTTGAACATTTTACACAGTTTAAAGCACAGTATTGAGTGGTGAACCGTATCAAAGGCCTTTGAATGGTCAAGCAAAACTAAAAACCATCTCCCATCTTCCAAGTTACCTCTGATATCTTCGATTACATCGGTTAGGGCGGTTAAACAGCTATGCTGAGATCTAAAACCCGATTGACGGTCAGTTAATAAACTGTACTGATTTATATATTCAACCATTTGTTTATATAAAGTCGCTCAAAAACTTTGGACAGGTATGGTTAAATTGATATTGGGCGGTATTCAGTGCTTGTTTTTGGTACTGGAATGATTTTGGCATATTTTTTTTTTTTTTTTTTAGTTTTATTAATTCAATATTTCAAGTACAATATAATACATAGGTTTTTATGACCTCAGCGCCATTTAGGCATTATTGAGGCAAGTTGGCTAACTTACATGTACTTTAAAAATAAACATAAGTTTTTGGTCTATTGCTTATTTATATATTAATTTCAAATTTTAAATAAGTTTACTTTATAAAGAGTAATAGCTTTTATGTATACATTAGTATTTAAAAGCAATAATATTCTTTAGATTTATAGATTTAAAGAAGCGTTTCTAGTTTTTGAAATATATTTTCTTTTAGATCTGTTTTAAATAGCGATATTCTGTTCTGTCTTTTAAGCTGTAGAGGCAACTGGTTATAATTTAAACAACCCATAAATTCAATACGTTGTTTTGTTTTTTCCAGTCTACACCTTGAAACTCTAAGATTCTGCTGATTTCTAGTGTCTACAGCTGATTGATTCTGCACAAAATCAATTGTGTGGTACCCAATATTCCTTAATGACTTGTATATAAAAATTTATAAACGATAATAATACAATCCATGAATTGGCAATATAGGCTTACAAATATTTTTATAAAGAGCTGAAGTCGAATAGGTAAGTGGTAAATTAAAAACTACTTTTAAAGCTTTATTTTGCATTATCTGTAGATTTTTTAAAACATTTGTGTTTTTAGTTCCATATATTATAACCATATAATTTAAATGACTTTGTATTAACGAGTGGTATAAAAGTAATTTCGTCTTCTCATTTAATTTATACCTTAACTTATAGAGAACACCAATCGCTGGTGCTATTTTACTCTTAGTTTCAGAAATATGCATATCCCAGGATAAATTGCACTGCATCGTTATCCCTAAATATTTTACAAAAGGGCTTTCATGTATTAAAGAGTCATTTACAAAAATGTTAAAGTTTCTTCCAGCATTATAAGAGTTTGGTCTGAAACAAACCAACTTCGTCTTTTTTTCATTTAAGACTAATTTATTCAACCGAGCAAACTCAAAAATTAAAGAGGCATCACGTTCCATATTAGTTTTCAAAACCAGGTCAAAATTATATGGGTAAAATAGGCATACATCATCTGCAAACATAAATAATTTACCTGCAAGATTCAGATTAGACAAGTCGTTAATATATAAGGAAAATAATAATGGTCCTAGACAACTTCCTTGTGGAACCCCGTACTCAACATCAAGCATTAAACTTTTGGAATTATTAATTTGCACATATTGCTTACGATTTTTTAAAAAACTTTCAAACAACTTTAGCTCTTTACCAATTATTCCATAATACTTAAGCTTTTTCAACATTATTTCGTGATCCACAAGATCAAATGCTTTCGTAAAGTCCAAGAACAATCCTGCAACTCCTTTTGACCCCTGATCCAAACTATTACAAATGTAATTAACGGCATTAACAACAGCTTCCTCCGCACCACATCCTTTCCTAAAACCAAATTGATATTTATACATAATTTTATTAATGTCGATATATTCCATAAGCTTTTGATGAATAAGTTTCTCAAATATTTTGTCAATTATAGTCAGAACTGCAACTGGACGATAATTATTAAGAACATAGGAGTTTGAAATTTTAGGAATTGGCACAATTTTGCTAATTTTTAAGCAATCTGGATAAACCGCAGTATTGATTATTGTGTTATAAATTTTTGCTATAACTGGGGCAACAACATCTCTGCAACTAGTTATTACCTTAGGGGTAATTTTATCATTCCCCGATGCTTTTTTTGCATTTAAGCCACTAATAGCTAAAACCATTTCCTCAGTTGTAATCGGAGATAGAGTAAAACGGTCTAAAGTTTGACAAAGTGTTCTGAGTTGATTACAATTGTCCCCAGGGAGTATTTGTATCTGCTGAATTAAGTCAAGAACAGAATCTATAAAATATTGGTTCAATACGTTAGCTTTCATTTGATCATCAGATATTATTTCACCTGCTGATGTAACAATTTTTATGTCTTTATTTGATACTTTCCCAAGAATTTTATTTATAAACTGCCAGGTTTTCATCGAGTCTCCATTAATTTCTTTCATATTGTTATAATAGTAATTGTCTCTTAGCGACTTACAAGCTAACTTTATAACTTTACTTATTCTTTTAAGTATATTATCATATGAATTATCTTTAAACTTTCTCCGCTTATTTATAATTTTGCGTTTTAACAGTATTAATTTTTGTAGATTCCTGTTTATCCAGGGAGCAAGCTCGAATTTTAATTTTTTTTCATAATTGCTTGTTGTAGTTGAAAAGTTAATGGCATTGCTGATACTGGAAATAAAACTTTCCGTTAGTTCTGTTGAACTATTCGTCAAATTACCATCCATTAAGTTGTTCCTTAAATAATTCTTAACTTTGTTATAATCACAGTGGTTTTTGGTTATTTCAATATTGCGATTTAAAATACGATTATTTTTTAATTTACAACATATAATATTGTGATCTGTCAAATTAGATTCTACAGAATCAATACATATTTGGCCATATATATTGCTAAAAACTTGATCAATACACGTCTTACTCCTGGGCCTTGTTATCAAATTATGGCAACTGTGGCAATCATAGTAATAAAAAAAATCAGATAAATCCGAAAAATTTGAACTCTTAAATAAATCTATATTTGAGTCACCAACAATAATCATTACATTTTGTGTATTTGTATTCATAATTCTTTCCATACAATCTAAGAAATCAGTTATGTTACACTTTTGAGAACGATAAAATGATATAATTCTTAAGGGTTTTCTATTGGCATAGCAATTATGTAAAGTGACAGAAATGCAGTCCACATAATTTTCACTACAACAATTATTGACGGTAAAGCTTATTTCATTTCTTATATACAGAGAAGTTCCACCATAACCATCAAATCTAGTACAATTAACTTGAGCATACCCAGGAATACTGTATAGATGTGTAACGTTTGATGAAAACCAAGTTTCCTGTACTGCAATAACATCTGCTAACCTTGACAGTCTCGCTAACTCAGATTTAAATTTATCAAATTTTGAAATAGATGAAACGCTTCTAATATTTACAGAAATAATGAATAAAAATGAGTCTTCCAATTCATAAATATAATCATTAAATTGAGAAATTTTATTAAAATATTGATTATTGATCATTAGACAAAAATAAAATGGTAAAAACAACAACATTAAACATAATTTAGGGTGAAACATATGCTGCTTGCTCACCATCATCATCACTTGTTACCGGATCATCAGCATTAGCATCAGGCACCACAGATCTACGTTTCCAAGGTTTTCCAGATGTGGCAGTGTTTTCCAGATGTGGCAGTTATTAACAATTTATCGACGTCCTCTTCAGTACTTATCATTTGAGGTCTCGAAATTTGGCTTCTTTTATAAAATACTTTGCCATTTCTGGTATAAACATATGTATATCCAACCTCCTTTAACGCTCTAGCATAGTTAAGAAGATTTAAAGTCTCTTTACATAGCAGGTCATTTACAAATACACTGCGCGTAGTTTCATTTTCTTTCAGTTTTGGTTTTATGGACATAAGCTTGTCTTTAGCTGATTTAGAAGAAAACTTCACTATGGCACTTCTTTTTATTCCTTTTCCTACTTGGTTAGAAACAGTTTTATTACGAATAAAAAAAGCATCGTCAATGTTACTAGGGTTTATATCAACCCCCACATCTTTAGTTAGTTTAATAACAGAATCCACAGCTGTCATACCTTCCTCTACAATTAAACCATTGACAATGCAGTCATTTCTCACTCGTTCATTATTCAATAACTTTACTGAAGTTTTTAAATTTGCAATTTCATGTTTTAATGTTTTATTTTCTTTTTCAAGCTCATGTACTTTTCTTTTATTTTCTGCTACTCCTTTTAAAATTTCGTCATACTGTCTGGACATAAATTGTATTGCTTCTTGAATATCTGTTAGCTGATCTAATTTGTTTAGTTTTGTTTTGATCGCAGATAATTCATTTTTTAACTCTTCATCTCCTCCTTTACACATATGACATATAAACATCTCACTCTCATTATTCAGCAAATGCTCAAACTGCCGTTTGTCTAAATGTGTACACTGAGAATGGTATTTTTTCGCGCACTTGTCGCAATCTATAAAATCATCTTCTTCTTCTATTATTTGCATTTTACATATCTCACAAATAATTTTTGATTTTGTATTAATACTTTTACGATGATGTTTCCCAGCCATAATTAACAATATGTTAATAGACAGTTGTACGTTGAATTGATTAAAATTGCTTTTGTTTAAAAATATTTAATACAATAGCAAATTAATAATTTAAAATAAAAATATGTCTTAACACTGCTCTAAAAACACACTTCTCTTTACAAGGGTTGCCAACTATCCATTCCGTCGGAAAATTACTGGTGGTTATAATTGTATTATACAAATATTTAATAGGGTGTATTATACGTGCTAATATCAACTTAATGAATCTTGGATTAATGTCATCCAGACCGACGGCGTTTGATTTGACTTTAAAGAAACCTTCTGCAACATCATTTAGATTGAGGCAATTAAAACTGAATTTTGCCACGTAAGGGTTATATGGTGGTGTTTGAGCATAAAAATCAGGGTTAACTGTTGGCAAGGGTATATTAACAAAAGATTCATTAAGCAAGTTGACATCAATATCATCTTCTCGATTTGTTGTCTTACCAATACCAATATCACGTATTATTTTCCACGTCTTTTTTGTGTCAACAGCGCTGTTGAATTTATTAGAATAATAGGCTGATTTATCATGTTTTACCTTAGTCACAACAGCTTTCCTAGCTAGACGATACTGCTCACGATATTCTGGTGTCCTGTATCGTTTCCATATATGGTACATATTATCCCGGCGTTGTATTAACAATCTTATATCATTAATCGTCCTGACGTCGACCCTGAAACTCTAACTGTGCAAGAAACCCAATGATTGATTTAATAATATCCTGTAGTAGTGAGTCGTCAATTTATGGTCAGAGTGTCAGCAATTATGGAAGTTTGAAGGAATAGCGATAAAGTGTTTGGGTCTAAAGTCAAAGATTTGTGGTGGCGAATGGAATTCCAAAATCGAGGAAGACCACCTCTTCACATGGTCGTCTGGCTGGAACATTGCCCTAAATTCGACACTCCTGAAGGTTTACAACACATCGACAAAACCTGCTCCTGTGAACTTCCTCCAGAAGAAGATGAAGAACTACGCCAAATAGTAAAAAAGTGTCAGACTCATCGACACACCGCTACTTGAAAAAAAAAACTCAACGGTTAATTGTCGATTTGGTTTCCCTAGACAAGAATGTTCAGAGACTAACAATAGGACGCATTGTTTTGCTGAAAAGGCGCAAAGAAGATCAATGGATAAACAATTATAACCCAATACTTTTAAGGTTCTGGAAAGGCAACATGGACATTCAGCCGTGCGGTAGTAGCGAAGCAATTGCATATTATATAGTAATGGGCTGCAAGAATACATTCATTTGTTTATCACATACAAGCATCCCAATATTCATTTAAATATTTGAATAGTTAAAGAGTGGTTTACAGAGTTTAAGAGTAAAAATATAAAAGAGAGTGTGGTCTGTATTTTACTTTATCATAACAAAGGCACACATTCTATTCACTCTTTTTCTTATATGGTAACAGTTAGATTGTGTGCAAGAAATACTACATAGTAAAATCAGTATTTATGTATATTCTCATTACAAAGTAAAAAACTGTGTGAAAACAAGGGCTTTTTTAATAAGTTGTGTGTGGCATAGAGTTAATAAAAGTAATCAAAAACTGAAATAAACAAAAAATTGTGAAATTTAAGATGATAACTTTTTTTTGTTTATATTACATTTTATTCATATTATTAATATATTCATGTAAGGAATAAAACATTCAAATAATATTATATTCGAAACGTATACACATTTTATTATGTCTGTTTTATTTGAATGTGGTAGTATTTTTTCTGTTCAAATACAGTAGTTTTCTTTTCTCTTTCGCTTTGTGTGTTCATTCATTTGTTTTTTTAACACAAATGTAAAGCACTGCATACTTAAATCGTGTGTTGTACTTTACTTTACCTACTTAAAAAACAAATGAATGTATTCATATGCATTTTGAATGTAGTCATGCAGACCTTTATTACACAGAAAAATTTTTTGCAAAAAACTATTCAATTAAATAATTAATTGGTGTACATTAATTATTCAATTAATTTTTTGTTTGCTGCAATTAATTTTTTTAATCACAACCCATAAATTTAAATGTTTGTGTACACGCAAAGAAAAAACATGGTTGTGGTAAACATATTCTAAGAGCAACATATTATGATAAGATTCATGATTGTAGTCACCATATTACGATTGTTATTAAATCATATTATGACCAAATATGTTCGTAATATTACATCATAATATTTTTCCCTTAATCATATCGTTATCCTGTTAATCATAAAACGTTAAGAAGTTATAATATTACTGTCATGGCAATCATAATAAGTTTAGAAGTAATCATATTACTGTCATGGTAATCATAATAAGATAAGAAGTAATCATATTGTTGTCATGGTAACCATAATAAGTTAAGAAGTAATCATATTATTGTCATGGCAATCATAATTAGTTTAGAAGTAATCATATTATTGTCATGGCAATCATAATAAGTTTAGAAGTTATCATATTATTGTCATGACAATCATAATAAGTTTAGAAGTAATCATATTATTGTCATGGCAATCATAATAAGTTTAGAAGTAATCATATTATGATGCAAATTGATATGAACTGTTATACATAAATTTTTTACATCATAATATGATACAACTTTAAACATAATATTTTTATTGGAAAAAAATACTTATGATAAATTAAAAAACATAATATAGTTACTGTAATCTTTTTGTCGTAGGTCGCAATTATTTATAAATTATTTTATGGAGTTTTCATTATTTTTCTCTTAAAATAACACAAAACTTACCAGTAATGGTTAATATTTTGCACCAATATTTCACAAATCTTTCCACCACTTTAAGATTATTAAAATTTTTTAGCAAAGATATTTTATTTTGTGACACTACAACCCTTTTTTAATGTTTTTTCTTTATTTTTTTTTTAATTTCTTGTTTATTTAAATGGTTATTTTGTTATTTCTTTTTTAATATTTTTCTTTTTTTTAATTTCTTGTTTATTTTAATGGTTATTTTTTTATTATTTAGCCACTCTCTAACAAATAATTCGATATGTTTATGTAAAACACGACACAACTGATACAAAATTATTTTACAAATGGCGATACCAAAATATTATTAGAGTAACGATATTTTGATTGCATCTTAAACTTATTATGATAAATGTATATAAAGTTATCATGTTATGGCTATTAAATATCATGTTATGGTTGTGAGTAATATAATATGTTTTGAAAGTTACCATAATTTAGTTGTTAGAAAAATAATTATTTTTCGGTCAACAATACTCAAATTTATAATTGCGATAAACATTAATATGTTTACAGTAACTATAATATTGCTGATATTTAATAAAAATAACAATTATTTGTGTACAACAACAATATATTGTTACAATAAACACAGTGTGGTTGCCGTGACCATGCCCAACCATATTTTTTCTCTGCGTGTATATGGGCATTTCCATTTTGACGTGTCGTGATATTTGTACCACAAAATGTTAAAAAATTTAACGAAGAAGTCAAATTTGTAAAAAAGGTTTTTATGTATACAAAGTAACGAAGTAGCCCTATATTCAGAAAAAAAATTACAGTAATCGAATCTATGGATTTGCAGATATAAGCAAAAATCTGCGCTGGCGTGACGTTAAAAAAACGGAAGTGGATTTTGACATGCATTACAAAACTGAATAAGACTGCGAATTGAGCAAGATGTTTTGTATAAAACCTTTTTTAGTAAACTTTGGACTAATACAGATTTATTTTTCAAGCTATAAAATTTATAAGTCTTTGCTCTTTTATGGTAAATATGGGAATTTTTAGAGAAATTTCTACTTTTTTTAATGTAACGCCAGATTACAAATAAGGTTTTTTTTCGGACCATGTTGTTCAATCGTTTACCCTTTTATTACTAAATGTTAAGCTCGTTGCGCTTTACACAAAAATATAAAAAAGTAAACTGTACATATAAAATTTTTTGAGAAACAATTTAAAATATTTCTGGCGTTACGTTACAAAAAGTAGACTTTTCGCTGGAAATGCCCATATGTGGTGTATTTTTTGTTTATACAATTAATTTTTTAATTGACTAAATTTGTGTCCCATGACTCGAAAATACAAATCTGTTAATTGATATGATCAATTCCTTTGCAGGGGCAAAATTAGTTAAATATTTAATTGTCTGAACGAATTGCTTAATTGAAGTCGATTTTCTATTTTTTCTGTGTATATAGCAAAGTATGAATCAAAAACATAACCTGCTGGAGTCTAACCAACAGTTGCCAGAGCCATTAGAGAAATCAACAGAGAAGATTCTACTACTTAAACTAAATTGTTTAAGATCTGTATGCAGATTCTAAAAGAAAGACAAGTATCTTCTTGTGAGTGCGCTTACCGATTGTGCCACTTACCACTGCGTGACAGCTCTCGAATAAGTGTTTTTCTAAACACTCGTAAACCGGAGCAAATATATGAAGGCATCAGGTTCCATGAACACGGAACAGCAGTTGGATATTTTACCAATATATTTGAAAGATATGAAAAACGTCCACTTGTACATACGGACTACGATTTCCTACCGATGAAAATGTTGACAATGAGTTTCACATTGAAGAAGAAGAAAACGCTTATCCAAGATTGATAACTTCGCGCAAGTGAAGTCGACCAGCAACCGTGCGAGTTCCTTACTTCAAAGCAGCAACGGACCCGGAAAACTTCTACTACAGCTTACTCGTTCAATATTTACCATATCGAAAGAAAGATGAAATTCTACAAGACTTCGATTCAGAAAAACATGCTTTCCTTGCAAAAGAAGAACACTTGAAGACCACTAGTGCTCACATGGATCTCTACAGACAACGAGACAAGCAATTGGAAAACGCTTTCATTCAGGTACATGCGTTTTAAGTATTAGAGTCATACGAACCGGCTGAAGATTTTGACGAAGTGGATGTTCCTGCAGATTACCAAATGGAAGATGATGAATTCATAAAACTTCGGAATGTTATTAACGTTGGGCAGAAAAATCTGTACAATCCCATAACGCAAAGTATCGAACAACAGTTGCAGGGATCAAAGGAACGAGAATATATTTTCATTACTGGTGGAGCTGGAACTGGAAAACCTTCACCCTTACTGTATTAAAAAATCAAATCAACCGTTGTTACGGTAAAGTTCATTTTATGTATTATCTTACAAATACATTAATAATCATTGATTCCAGCTTGTTCTTACTAATATTTATAATTGTTTTTTATATGTAACAATCATTCCGTGAGGGTTTGCGCACTGCACTGACTGGTGTGGCTGGTTGGTGGAACTACTTTGCACAGTACCTTCAAACTGCCAGTACAGAAAGACGGACGAATAGTGCAAATGCGTCAACAGTGGAAACACGTTGAGTTTCTTTTTATAGATGAAATTTCAATGTTCCCCTATGAGATGCTATGTATGATCGAGACAAGACTCAGACAACTCAAAAATCCAGAAGAACTGTTCGGAGGAATCAACGTTATCGCTTTCGGTGATCTTTTCCAGTTGCCTCCAATCCGAGGAAATCAAGTTTTTGAACAACTAGAATCCATGGTACCAGCTTTACATCTTTGGAGATGTTTCTGCTTGTGCGAACTGACGGGAAACATGCGACAAAAAAGAGATAATACATTTATTAATATTCTCAACACGTTGAGAGTGGGTGAAATTTAAACAAATCATTTGAGTGTCCTACTTCAAAAAGTTTCATCGGAGTCAACGGGGGAGTTTTCGATTGACCGAGCGTTGAGAATCTATCCAACAAATCAACAAGTGCATGATCACAATGACTTGGTGTTACAAAATTATGAAAAGAGGAACACCGAAATGTTTTTAATCAAAGCACAAGATCAAATTGTGGACTCAGGAAGGAATATCGACCATGTTACTCTACAAAGTATCATCTCAGCGGATATGACTAAAACTGGTGGTCTTCCAAAGGAATTGAAAATTTGTGTAGGTACAAAAGTCATGCTCCGGTCAAACGTCGACGTGTCAAAAGGATTAGGAAATGGTGCCATTGGATTCATTAAAGAAATTATATGGCCCCATTTTTGACGAGCACAGATGTACGAAGAAGACATTCCGTCTCTAAAAGTCAAATTCGATCAAATTGGCGTACACTTGATACGGCCGATTCCAGTTCAGTTTCCAGCAAAACGGAGTTTTGGAACGGCAGAAAGACGGATGCTACCCTTAGTTCTGTCATTGGACGGCTTACGAAACGAAACACTACAATGCGAAAAATTAACAGGGTCTAAACCGTGCAATATTAAAGCATTGGAAGAGATGGAGGGACTTCGAAATTTATCATAACAGTAAATACTAATCCACAAGTGTAAAGTTTTATTATATGAATATAAATATTTTTTATTATATGAATATAAAATACAAAACATGTAAAAATATTTTCTTATTTAGCAAGGAAATTGTAATGTATTAATTAAAGCTATTCATTACTCAAAGGTAATAAAATAAATTAAAAAAAAAATTTTAACAAACGCTTTTCTTTACCTTAATATATTGACCAGTTGTGAACACAAAATGAATATGAATACTAAAAATCGACTGCAAGTTAAAAAATACGAACATTGCAAATAACATAAACTTTTAAATCAAAATTGAAAAAAATCTTACACATCCCTTAAAGAAAAGCGTGGGGCGCCAATACCAACCTGAACTTAAAAACATGACTGCCGTGAGTACATTTTAATATTTCAGACCGAAAGAAATACAACCAATCATGTTTAAAGCTACGAATTTTCAATAATGGAGCATTTTGTTTCATAACAACGCGCCCACGTTTTTCTTTAAGGGATGTGTAAGATTTTTTCCATTTTGATTTACAAGTTTATGTTGTTTGAAATGTTCTTATTTTTGACATTTAGTCGATTTTTTTAGTATTCATATTCATTTTGTGTTCACAACTGGTCAATATATTAAGGATAAGAAAAGCGTTTCTTAAAAATTTTTTTATTTATTTTTCATGTTTCTAAAGCTAAAGTGAAAACTCGCTCTGATGTTGGGCTGCTGGCAGGAATTAATAAAATTCCTGATTCTTATATAGACAACAGGGAGTACCTTGTGGAGTTGTTTTTCGCCATAGCGTGATGTTGAAGTCTTCTGTAAGGCTAACATTTCTGTTGGCATACTGATCGACTTTAGCTCTTTATTTTAAGCAGTTTTTAAAGTCTTAAAAATGCAACTGCCAACAGCTAAACTTCTCAAAGTCATAATATGTATGAATGTATTTACTAGTAACATCTCATTTTTTAACTGCGAATATTCGATTTATTTTTTCTTAGTATTCGGTAACTTTTTGTGTTTTTATTAAGAACGATTAAAATTACACGACGTATATAAATGTTCATCCATTTTGTCATATTTTTCAGATTTTCTTAAAAACCTTTTTTTTATATTCCAGAGATTTTTGTAAAGTCAAGAATCCTTTTTCCATAAAATTTTGTTGAATTTTACAGTGGTACAGTACTTTTTGCCCATAGTCACGTCGCTTATAGTCCATTTAGCGATAATGTCCAAAATATACGTTTTTACAGTCCACTATAAGTCAAATTCATACAAAATATTAACGATATAGTCCATTAGAGATACATGCCACTTATGTCCGTTAATTTAAAGCTTACTTACATGCAAATTATTTAGGATATTGTCACATTAATTTAGATAAAATTAGCTATTTAAGCCACAACCCAATAAAATGTACTAAAATTCAAATGGTAAAATACAAACGTGTTGTTTATTTTGACATTTTTGTTTTTTAACGACATTTAATCAATAGTGCTTTGAAAAACCTGTCAAACTAAAAAATAAAACAGAAAAAATGAGTAAACGAGTGAATTTATCTGTTAAAGAATAATTTTTATTATAAAGGGTATAAAGGGTTTTTGAAAATGCTATAAAAAAAACTACTGAATATTTTCTCAAATTTCTTTTTCTATTTGAAAGTGCAATCCTTCCGGTTAATAATGGAAAATAATTTCTTATAAATGGCTGCCTCGGCTGGCCATGCAGAAGCCTACACAATCAGTCCAATTTTTAAGCACATTATCGATTGTGTGCAGCTGTGTTTCACAAATGGCTTCACGAATATTGTCCTTTAAAGCGTCAATTGTCTCTGGTTTGTCGGCGTAACACTTATCTTTGACGGCACCCCACAAATAATAGTCCAACGGTGTCAAATCTCAGCTCCCAGGTGGCCAAACGACATCAGCTCTGCGGCTGATAATGCGATCTTCAAAAACGGGGCGCAAAACATCGAGTGTAGCTGTGTGGCACGTAGCGCCGTCCTGTTGAAACCAAATGTTGTCAATATCCTCCTCTTAAATTTGTGTGAACAAAAATTCGTTCAACATGGCCCGATAACGATCGACATTGACTCTAACGGCCACTCCTTGCTCATTTTCGAAAAAAATGGTGCAATTATGAATCTGGACAAAAATCCGTACCAAACAGTGACTCGTTTTGGGTGCATCGGCTTTTCAATGTAAGCGTGCGGGTTTTCTGCGCCCCAAATGCGACAATTTTGCTTGTTTACATACCCGCCAAGATCAAAATTAACTTCATCTGAAAAGATGATATTTTTGGCAAAATCGACATCTTCTGTAAGTCGATCGCAGGCCCACTTAGCGAAGCGAAAACGCATATTTCCCAGCATTGTTCAGGCGAATACACAACCATATTCGTTCAGCGGAAGGATAAAACTAATTATCTGTCAAATCAGACATGAGCTAAGTACCATTCACGAAATAAGCACTACTCGAAAAAAAACGTAAGATGGCGGACCCGTTATCATATATTTAACTTTTTGAAGTTTCGTGATTTCAATTAGAAAATATTATATTCTTTTACTTTATGTCATTTAAGTTTTTACATTTAACCTTTTACCGTACATAGTATTTATGCATTTGTTTATAACGTATAAAAAAAGTATACAATAGGTATACATACCATACATATATATGTAAATAAAATAAATCTGCCTCCTTTTTTATAATCCCATAAATTGCTTTTATCCGATTTGTACACAAATTAGGCTTATAATCATAGTAGCGATACAGTCACAACATTGCGTGCAACTAAGGGATGTGACTACATATAAGCGAAAAGTACTGTAACAAGAAAAATTTCTGGCAACATTAATGAAAAAAATTATGAAATAAAAAATTTTCAATGTCAATGATAGATTTTATAATTCATTTCACAAAATAAAAAACGACAAAGGAATGAATTTTCTAGAAATCGAAATGAAGTAAAATTTAAATCGAACGATAATTTAAATTCAATTATTTACAAAATTATCGGAGTTTTAAGTGTTGGTTTTCCAAAATAATAAATACTTAAAGAATGAAGTAAATACAATTAAATATTTTTATGAACTTTCATTACTGGGTCGTTTTTAAAATTTTTAGGATTTTAAATCAACGTTACGATTTTATAGCAAAAATAATTTTATTGTAAGCGACTAATTTAATACTAAATTTAAATGAAATAATATAAAAAATACTCTGTCCTGTAAGATTGGATTTTTGGCGCTTACGTTTTTTGCAGTTAGGGCAAGATGTATTAACGTAAATGTTCTTCAAAAACTTCACTAGTTGACCACTTGCACAGTGACCATAACATAGTACTTGAAGACGCTGCTCCACCAACAACATCAAAGGGGCTACAAGTGGTCCATTGAATAAATATTTTAAGCAAGCGTCTTTGATCGATTCTCTAGAGGAAATTATTTGCAGAAGCATAGCAGAGGATGGAATGTATATTAATAATTTGCAGCTACATTGACAAGTTTTGTTAAAAAAATAATGTTTATTTACTGAAGTACTTATTTCTTCTAAAATTATCGAAAAAATCTCGTAATTTATAAAATTTCTAGATTCGGGATTATTCGATTATTCGATTAATTTTAAAATTTTATTCCTTTAATCGAATAAGTTAAAAATGCCAAATATCGATAATTCGTTTAATCGAACAAAAATAAAACCCGATTAATTGAACACCCTTGTCAATAATATAATTATTTGTGTATGTAGATATGTGCGCGAGTATGAAATCCCTGCAAATATTATTGGACCACCTGATCCAATTTCATGAAATGGACTACTCCATGGACTGGTCCGATGTAATGCAAGCATGGACCATGTCATTGTTAAAAAGTGTTTGTAGTGAGACTACATGTCTTCGTTTTTTAACGACATGTTTTCGTTTTTAAACGATGTTAAAACTAATCCTCTCGTGTACACAATGCAGTAGTTTTAAAACTACTCTTTTGTAGTCCAAATATGGGCCATGTTTTTTCCATACGTTTGGGTTACTTTTGGACTAGTCGTAGTCCTTTGTGGGCTAAACTTTACACGGGTGTTTGGACTGGTCCTATTATTTGCAGGGATACAATAAGTTTGAGAATAAACAGATACGAGTACGCAAACGTATTGAACATTTACCATATGTGCTAGAGTACATTAATTTTTATATACGCATTGGCTATCTCTGGTGTGTAGTACGTATTGATCTCATGTTCATAAATATTAGTTAATTATTTTTTTTATCCAAGTTCCTAAGTGGAGCATAGGGCCACAATAAAATTTTTCCAATCACTTCTTCTTTATGCTAACAATTTTATTGCACTCCACGTTATATGCGCCTTCCTTCGTTCATCTTTAACTTGCCGTCATCAATTTTGGGCGGGTCTACCTCTGCATCGGGTACCCTGTGTGATCTATTCAAGGGGTTCTTTGGCAATATTTCCTTCAGTTTTCCTGAATATATGACCTTTTCACCGCCACTTCCTGTTTTTTATTTCGCTATTCATTGGCTTTTGATTGCGCCCATCGTATAGATGTTGGTTCGAGATTATGTTTGTCCAATGGATTTGCAATATTCTTCTTAGATATCTGTTGGAGAATGCCTGTATTCTGCCAGTGGCTCTTGCAAATGTATTCCATGTTTCGCAACCATATAGCACCGCAGATTATACAGGGTGTCTGGTAGCAGATTTATATTTTCAAACTTAAATAGGCCCATCAAACAGTTACCATGGGGCAATGCAATGGTTTTTGATGTTTCAATCTAGAGTTGCGGGTTCTTGGAGATCAGTAACGGCAGTTTTGCTAGTTGACGTGGCCGTTTACGTGAATGTGTGCCTCGTCGCTCGAAAAAATGGGATTTTCAGTGCGAAAACGCTCAAACATCGTTTCACAATGTTGTATGCGTAAATCAAAGTCACTTTCTGGGCCCTGGCCGTGGGAGATTCCTAGCCGAAGCAGTTGCGCGGAATCTTTGTACCCACGAACGAATTAAATTTACACTTCGTCCATCACGTATTCGTCGAATGCCGAATTTTTAATAAAAATTGTCGACAAGCAATAACGTAAGAATCATTACTCTTAAAAAATGTCTCCACAGCTAACGCGAGATGCTCACTCGACCAATGCGACATCGTGACTGACAAATCCGCACAATCGATAATTCCAACGGTGCCACCCTCCTTCCGCACTGTTTATTACATTTTGAAATAATCATATTTAAAAATATAATTTTGCGACCAGACACCCTGTACATTGGAATTGAATATACGCAATTAAATGACATGTTTAATCTGTGACGATTTCCAACCATTTTGCAAGGCCCAAATGTTGCTCATATCTATTTCGGAGCCTCCGACTGATGTTTAAATGCTACCGAGATAATTAAATTCCGTCACTTTCCCAGTAGTGCTTTGCCTAAGATTAGTGGTGTTATATTTCCGGCATTTATGCGCATGGATTTTGCTTTGAAGCACTGGGTTAAGTTTGTGCTGCATACTGGACTGCTGGGGAGTGAGGAGACATATGTCATCAGCATAGTCAAGATCCTCTAGCCAAATATTCATTCGTTAATAGTTGTGAGCAAAAGTTTATTTTATTTGAATTAATAATTCAAGTGTAAAATGTCTATTTACGGAGCATCGCATTTTGTATAGAAGTAGGTCAATGTTTTACCTTTGTGTACTGACAACTGTTTGTCGCGTTAGTGTCATTGTCAACATAAACACATATAAAGATACAGTTTTACATATACATTTGATTATCTGTAGGTATAATACTACTACATATACGAGTATGAATAGCAGAATATGTGAATATGAGTGACTACAACGTACCCAGCGGGAAAAAGAAGGGGTACGGATGCCTTCTAGAAGGCCTCTGTACTCCTTCTTTTGGATATACAAGGCCTTCTCGCTCCATTCCATACTCATATCTTTTTTACACACGTTGTCATTGCGGAGAAGGCCTTCCGCTCTCGCTTCTTTAGCAGGTACATAAGAATGGCAACGGGATCAAAAAAATAATTGTTTTGCTTTTGCAAAAAAAAAACAATACAAAAAATGTTACTCCTTCTCTACTCCCTTCTCATAGAAGCGAGTGTGGAAGGTGTATCTTATCTTTTACACCAAAGAGCCGAGGCCTTCAATGAGGCATTCTTTAGCAGTTAGATAATAGGAATTTAATCAAAACAATTTTTAAGCAGGCCTTTGAAAAGGCCTGAAGTAAGAAGGTCTTCTGAGTTTTACCGCTGGGTAGTTACATATATATATGTATGTTGTCATCATTGTATTTTCTTTTTGGTGTTGTTGTCGCTATTGTCAATATGCTTGCAAACCACTTGACAGTTGCTGCAATTCAAGCCAAACATAGACAAACACATAAACAAATTCACTGTCATTTTATGTATAAACAAATTTGCGTGGATATGTACGTGTTGAAGACTTTCAATTTAACGTAGTGATGACTTCAACAAACATACGCACAGATGTCTGAGAAATGTTGACAGACATTGTAGACAGTCATTTTGTTAAAACCAGTCAAACAATATGAAAATTTTTGTTTTTCATTTTTTATGGTCTTATGTACATCTGTATGTATGCATATGGGGAAATATGTATGTATTCTTCCTTTCACAAAAAACAAACACAATGTATCCTCACATAATATATTTATCTACAAGCTCATAGTATGAGAGTGTATAGGCTTCCATGCCGTTAAAGGAAATGTGCATGTTTGAGTTAAGTATAGAAAATTTCTGCCAAGTTTTCGTAGCTTTATTATTTTTTTGTTTTAGGAAAAATTATTTTCTTGTAGAATTGACTTAATACTGCACACATGCGAGTGAAAAGACATGTACGCAAGTGAAAATTTGTATGAATGTTTGTATTCGTATAATTTGCATGTGTAAGTTAGGGGTGTTTTTTTTATCTCATGTTAGTATAGTAGGACATATTGCAAACGCTTTCTCTTTTTAAGGCCTTTAGGGTGGCCTACAAACGCATTGTTCAAGATTTTATTTTTAATTTACCATTACCTCCTTTAAAAAGTCGTTTAAAAAATTTTCAAAAAATTTAAGTTTTCCTCTAAAACAAACAAGTCAAAATCGTACACTTATGCCCGTAATTTCTACAACAGATATCTGGTCGTAACTTACAGTTAAATTTACCTATCCGGTAATACTTTTTTCATAATTTCAACGTTACTTTTGCCTTCGTTTAAAATGCATTACACTTTTTCATAATTTTAACACGCAGTGCTGCTACAACCAATACAATTTTTACAACCAAACTTTTTGAAAAAGTTACCATATGTGAAAAAATATACCGAAATTTAAAATGTCTTTTATTAATTGAGAAAATCATTAAAATTTATTTTAAAATGCATTGTAATTCAAAGGTTTATTGCACTTTATAGTAAAATTATAATTATAAATCAAGAAAACAAAACAAGAAATGTAATTCTCTTACATATTAATAAAATAACGAGAAACTTACATCAAAGTTTTTATTTATTTGAGACTTTTTTGTTAAAAAAAATATTTTTATTTTGAAAGATTTAAACCCGTAAAATTTCCATATAAAATTTAGTATATTGAATGAAAATAAATTGAATATTTTTTCATATGCCAGTAATAAATAACAAAAATGGAAAATTGTTTTTCGATTTTCAGTGGTAATTTCTCAATCCTTTGTCGAAATTTACGTTTGGAGATATGCGAAATGCATTTTATGTAAACATTTCCTAATTTACATATGGGTGTTTACACAGAAAATTACCCCTTATATCTCAAAAATGAAATTATTATTTTGAATTTTTTTTCCGCTAATATTATACAAAATATATGTATCTGTCATTTTCAGAGAGATTAACTTAAGTTTTCTTTATACTAACAAAAATAGATTACTTTGAATTACCCATAATAAATGAATTAAACCACAAAAAACTTTAAACTTTTTAAAATGTAACGACCGTTACTTTAAAAAAATTTTTTTTTTGGTAACTTATTTCTTTGGTTTGAAAATAAATCCATTCCTTAAATAAAACATTTCAAAGAATCAGATATTTTACTTGACATATCCTGCGCAAAATTTAACAATACATGATGTTTGTTTCCGACATTTGAAAACAGCACATTTATAAAGTAACGACCGTTACTTTCTTAATGGTCAAAAAAAGTATTGAAATTACATTTTTTATGAATTCTTTCGGTTGCTGCAGTTGCTTGAACGTTCGTAAGTCCGAAAGGGAGCATATTTGGGTAGGTTGGAATTTTATTTAAAAAATCTCCGAAAATCGGTAACGACCGTTACTTTGGAAACACCAAATATATCTAAAATATTATAATAACTTTTTTCTCTTGTTTGTAAATTTTATTTCAAATTTATAATTCTTAATATAAATAATTATTTCAAAATTGTTCTATTTAAAATATTTTGTGAATCATTGTTAAATATTGTGGCGAATATAAACAAATTCGCCTTTCGCACCGTACATTCAATGGGGAAAAAGTACATGACTGACAGTCAAAAGTTTTTTTTTTACCAAATAATTATCTTAAAAAACATTTAATAAATATACATACCGACAAGATATAAACAGTAAAATTTCAAATTTCTTAAACTTACAGCCATTTCTTAGAGAAAATTCCATAAATTTTAAAATTATATTGATAAATCAACGTATTTTTGAAAAATCTTTAATGCAGGCCATAACGTCGATAACGAATGAAGACTTCGTTCGCTTAACTAACATGTAAAACCAAAAAAATATTTTATCATTAAAAAAAAATAATTGAAAATCTCCATTGATAAAAATTTCATTTGTTTTCGATTTTAGAACATGGCGATTTTATTATAAAAATCACAAATGACAATATTTTCGTACACCCCGTTTCCACATGCAAGTGCAAGTTCGAAAAACTCAATACACTCACACTTTTTTACTAACATTCACACAATTTTTGTACTTTCAGCCAATCGGCTGTTTCCTCGATTTTTCGTTGATAATACGTATACACTACTTGCAAGTAATTACTTGCATGTGTAAACGAAGGGTTAGGAAAAATCTTAAAAAAAATTATTTGGTTGATGAATTTAATGGGATTAATAAATTATTATTAAAAAAAACTTCCATTCATGCCCGTAATTTCTACAAACAGATATCTAGCTGTGTATAGATATCTATGCTGTAACGAATTTTTGACAATTTCAACATGTTTATCTTACCTACTGGTTGAACTGTAGTGTATTTTACACCATCGATTTTTGACAGTAAATTTAAAATATTAATAAAAATACAAATGTTGCCATATTTTAAAAGAAAACTTAAAGGAAAAAAAGTAGGCAAAATTAACGTTGAAATTACCAAACTATTTTTACCGGATGGGTAAAGATAACTGTTAGGTACGAACACGACCAGACATCTATTTGTAGAAATTATATTATATATATATATGTATATTTCGGAATGTGTATGAATTAGTTCTCAAAATACTTAACATCATTGATTTACTCACTTCAAATTATAAGCAACAACAATTGTGCCGTAAAAGGCGTAATGCTTAAATATACACTAAAAGAAAAATCATCGTAAATACACTGATTTTTTACGTTAACTCTATGAAAATCATCATTGTTTTTGGTCCAACGTAGCGTTTCATTCATTTTATGAAAAACGTTTCGTTAAAGTCAAAATTGGCATAGCTTCAATGAAATATGTTCGTTAATGTTATACATATCATAAATGAAAAATTTCATTTATACAACGTTTTTGTTTCAGTTGCACAATGCAACTGTTTCATTGATAGCATAAAACGTTTTTATTCATGTTATGCCACATTTGCATTATTGCAATGATGTATCGTCATAGATGGAATGAAGCATTGTAATTTTAAAGATGAACAATTTTCATAAATGCAATGTAAATGTTAACTTTTTGAACGAAAAGCGTTATTAATTTATTGACGTAATGTCATTGTAGCAACAATACAAATCATTGATATAAGGATACTATTTTACTATAATAACGATTAGTCGTTAAAATAACGACAAAGTTCTTTTTATAATTACTATAAATCGTTAATAAAACGAAATCATTGTTTATAATAATGATATAGTTTCATCGTTAGTATGAAGAACTTAATTTTTCTCATATAACAAATAAAAGATAGTTTTCAGAATTTTTTTACATTATTTTTATTAAAAATGAAATAAATTTAAAAATTATTTAAACCATTTAAATAAGACTTATTAACAGTACATTGGCATGTTTTACATTTCAAAATTTTTTTTCATTGTTTCTCTTAGAATGACCGAAATTGAGTAAATAAATATTTAATTTTAGCATTATTTAGCAATTCATTTAAAAGAAGACTAACTTTTGAATTCTTTACTTGTGATTTGGAAATAATGTAAAAGTATTTCTCAACAAAGCCCCAAAATGGGGTAGATGCCAAAGGTTATTCGACATTAAATATATGGAAACATCCAAATAAACAAAAACATTAGGTTTATTAAAAGTTTAAATATCACCTAAAGCTGAAATGAAAGGCTGAATGGGGCCACGTTTGTGTGCTATAAAGTCTTAATTGTCCTCTAAAGATTACATCGTTGAATTAATACATATGAATCACTCCTGTGAATCTCTTATAGTAAATCTTCCATATTCTCTTTTCCCGTTTTCATTCTTTCTTCAAATTTTTTTAGTAGGGTATAGTAAATTGTGCAGGCACCAAAGTATTTTTAGATGAAAGAGCTCCTTATCTGAAAAGAAACCAAAAAAACCAATTTTATACTTTGCATCAGGTCATATATGTACTTATATAAGTTTAATAACAATCATTAAAAACATACCTTCTTCCATTTGATGTTGATTGATTGTACCCATAGCAAGCTGGAAATTTATATCCTTTTGATTTGTTTGATTTTTTAAATAAAAAAAATATTTGAAAATTTTGTTTCCCAACTCATAATAGTAGGCGTGCTATCATGAATCTTACTAAAATCATTATCAATCTGCAAAAGAACATTTTTTAATTTCACACTTAAGTAATTTTTTAAAAAATCTAACCAATTGAAATCCTTTTGGTCCCTTATATTCCATCAAGATCAATGGTGTCCTCTTCCAAAAAACTTCGTAGATTTTGTGCGATTAAAAATTTGCTTGCATTCACCTGTTAATTTACAAATTTTAAGATAAATATCACTATTAATTTTCTTCCTAAAATGACAAAATAGAGACAATAACGGATCAATAAGTAATTTAACCACATTTTCTCCAATCTTTTCTCGAAAGTTTAAAATTAGAATACAAGTTGGATTG
Source organism: Pollenia labialis (assembly GCA_949318255.1). NCBI lineage: Eukaryota > Metazoa > Arthropoda > Insecta > Diptera > Polleniidae > Pollenia > Pollenia labialis. The sequence goes on from OX439143.1 coordinate 83,696,443, forward strand.
AAATGCAAGAAGGTTCTTTGATGTTGTTTTCAAAACTGCATTTTCATCAAAAATTTCTTTTTTTTTTGTACACTCTATTTTCGTTCGATTCTCTGTTTCACCAATTTGTGAAATATTTTTAGATTGTACACTACTATTGTTCACATTACTTTTCACATTTTCAAAATATTCAGTATTGCTTGGATTTGCAGGGCTATGTTTTGTACGAAGATGTTTCTTGAAAGATGAAGATTTTTTATAGATACTGCCACAGCATCTGAAATCATCAATACTTTTAAGAAAATTATAACTTTTTAAATGATTTAAGTAGATATCGTTTTCAACAAACATCATTTTACATAAGAAGCACTTCATTTTTATCGGTTTTATATTTACCCAAATAAGAAAACAATTAACTAGGAATATACTAGTTTACAAGACACTTTTTACACATATATAACACTGTAGTTACCACTAAATATTTTCGTCTTTACACGTCGGACACTTCAAATAAACTAAATTTTTTCAAACAAACTGTAAAAAAGGAGTTGATGCTAAGTGTGTTGTTATAAAAATCAAAATCCACACCATAACTATGTCCCGTTATATATTCTTAAAGATTACTTTTATAAGATGGCACATTTCATTGTATTAATGATGAATTCGTTTCTTTTACTCTCGTTCTCTAAAATTTGGAAGGTAAGAAAGGATTGAGTGATTTATTACGTACTATAAACGACAAAATCGTTGCATTAACTACGAAAAAAAATCAAACATTTTTTTATGTTTAAGTCCCGTTATAATAAATCGATGCTTTTGCACGTTGTCTGGTTTTCTTGTTTATTGCGTTTTTTTCATGAAATATATCATTAATAGAATGTAGCCATACGTTAAATAATTGAATTTTTTTAATTTATCTCAATTTGAATGAAAGATTAAGTTAATATTGTGAAAATTTGTCATTCTATTTTCAATATAATAACGGAATTTAAAAATTTGTCTTAAAAATTTTAAACGAAAAATGACAAATATTTTTCGAAGTGTCATAACATTAAAGTAAAAGTTTCATTGACAGACAATATGAGTCTAAAATAGTAAAAATATTTTTAAAGACACGTTTTTATATATTTATTTATGTATGAACTTTAAATTTATAAATCGGTGCAAATTATTTGTTAATTAAGAACATTTTGATAATATGTAATTTTTCTTTGCGACAATGAAAATATTTCGTTAAAATTTTGAAGTGCTTATACCTGCACAGTTATTGATTAAAATTAACAAAAATTTATAAAAATAATACATTTGTTATTAATATATTATTAGTAAACAATTACAAACATATTTCATGTTTATTTTAAGCCTTAATCGTGACTTAAAGTTTTACATAGCCTGAATGAATAAAAATTCGTAACATTAACAACTCACAGAAATGTAAAAAAATATGCCTATTAAAAAATTCATTCTCCTAACGTAACCCTCGTCGCTATTTTGAATTTTTTCATTAAATAAAAGAAACTTTTCATTTAACTAATGAAACGATTTCAACGTAATCGTTTCGTTCCCGGTACGAAGTGTTTTTTTTTCAGTGTACATATATAGAAGGCCTTCAAGAAGCTTTCAAAGTAAATGCGAAAGGGGCTTCAAAGACGCGCTTTGTAAATTGGAAATCATGTTAGATTCCGGCTAGGAGGCCTTAATTCCCTTAGTAGGCCTTTTTACTACTTTCTTTACCCGAGAGGATGATGCAGACTTATATACATACACAGACTTATCAATAGATTCATATGAACATACTCATGCATGCATGAGTAAATGGATGAGATTAAGTGCATGCTGCTTAAATAAAATTTTACTTTTTGTATTGTAGCTTAAGCTTTGTTTGCTTAAGTGATTTTGTTTGTCTTTTGATTTAGTTTTTTTTTTAATATTGTTTGTGTTTTTTTCTTCTTTAAGTTTGCGTCTAACACGTTTTGCGCCTTTGAGCAAAATCCGTCAACTGAACTGTCAGTGAGTTTTACTGACAAACATACAGAAAGGCAGTCATTAAGCCTTTTAGCCTACTTGTCGTTTTTGGCAACAAACAACTATAGCGATAACAATAAACAGAGTTAAGAGAAGATTTTTTTTTGTTTCGAAGAGATACAAAAAAATGTTTGTTTTAAAACTGTGTGATGTGCGTAACAAATTTTTCGTTTTGGTCAATTTGATCAATTTTGCGAAAATATCCAACCCCTTCTGTGTGTTAATTTAAAAACCATTTTTTAGGGACATGTTAACTACTTTATTGTAAATCTGTGGTTTGGAACTAAAACAGCCAATGTCAAAACATTCACTTTTGAGAAAATTACAGTTCAATTATTTTTTATTAAATTAAATGCTTTTCTTAAGTTTCACTTCTGAAAATCAAATCTTGTAACGTTAATTTAACCGAAAATGGATGAAACTTTGCAGGGATTCATACTACCGATGACAATACACGTATACATGGGCGTAGCCAGGATGAAATGTAGAGGGGGGGGGGGCAGAATTTTTTTTGTTGTAAAATGGTTTTTTAACCGCCTTTTACTCAATGCAAATGTATGAAACTTTGCAGGTTTTCATACTCCCGATGACAATACACGAATTCATGGGCGTAGTCAGGATGAAATTTAGGGGGGCCAGAATTTGTTTTAAATGCTTTTAAGTGCGGATGCTGATATTATTGTAATCACCAAACGTTAAAAAATATCGACTCCCCCAGAGACTATACTGTTTTCAGGAGTAAATTGATCGCAGCTTTACATAGGCTCAAATCGAATAATCCTCTGTATAAATATGTTGTCATTGACGAAAATGCACATCTACATGAACGCGATTTGATTCGATCATCATTGCCTGACTCAAATGAAGATGGAACTGAAGATGAGAAAATCGTTTCGGAATATGTATCTATCGGCAACAATGCACGTATCATTCATGCACCTTGGCATCAAAAAAATTCTGTAAGTAAATAATTTGCAACGAAAATATGGAAAACAAATTCTTTCTCACTTATTGACTTTTCTGTTTAGGAAATCTTCAACCCTGCAAACGCTGGAGTACAGTGCTGCGTCATGGCTCTTTCAGCTTTTGTGCGATCTTCAATCATGTACATTCAACGGTGGAAAAAAAAGGTCTTGAATGAGAATATGATAGAAGCAGACCAATTATATCCTCTTGTAAAAATATTGTGGGGTAAACGAAACGACGGATATGTCAAAGATTTTGACGTGGTAGAAGACAATTTGAACATGTTTGGTCGGAGCTTCAAAATTCAGTATAACGACGATGCAGAAATATTCGGTAGTCTCAATGATCAGGCAAATATTGGAAATGTTGGATATAAATTGATAGATGGGCAAGAAAAATTATTCGAAACTCACACCAGCGGCATTTTAATTGCAAATTCAAAATCTTTCGCAATTATTAAATCAACGGATAAATTTCACTTTGCTGACTCTCACTCCTGCAGCCCGAAAGGATCAACATCAAGGAACTGTAAAGCATGTGTAATTCAGTGCGATAACACCAAGGAGCTTCATTAAATTCTTTAAGGGATGTGGAAGATTTTTTCCATTTTGATTTACAAGTTTATGTTGTTTGAAATGTTCTTATTTTTGACATTTAGTCGATTTTTTTAGTATTCATATTCATTTTGTGTTCACAACTGGTCAATATATTAAGGTAAAGAAAAGCGTTTCTTAAAAATTTTTTTTTATTTATAGATCAGTTCTTATTGGTATTGACTAGCAAAAACCTAATGAAGCTGTTCTGGTTTTAGTTAGACATTGACTGTTCTAGTAAAATAAAACAAAGTTTCAAAAGTTAATAGCGTTGTGTCAAAATTTTGTCATAACATTTTTTTTTTGTTCATTATTTATTTATTGAATCTTCATATATTTAATAAAAACTAACAATAATTAATCAAATCTTGTCCTAATACATTATATATATCCAGCCAGTGCCAGACAAAATTTCGTCATAACGGTTTATGTTCACATATGTGGGTGTTTATCGCTCTTCTGATTCGGTGAGTGCTGCAGTGTCTCTTCTTCTTAAGCGATTGTGGCCGCCATGATTTAAAATATTCCGAGCTAGTGGGTTTGGGTGTTGTTCAAGCCTTTTCAAATATTTTACCGCATGTTTTGTAATCATAGTTTTCACTAATGGCACATTGAGATCCTTATGAATGTTTGAGTTTTTAACGTATCAGGGAGCGGCTGTGATTATTCGAATAAGTTTATTTTGACGCCTTTGAATTTTTTTCGATATAAGAGGCCGAGGCATTGCCCCATAGTTGAATACCGTAGCACCAGATAGGCTTTAAGATAGAGTTGTAAAGTAGAAACTTGCAATCGAGACTAAGAACAGAGTTTCTTCCAATGATCCAATGAATTTGAATGACTTTAAGTTTCATTTGAGTTAATTTTGCCTCTATATGGCATTTTCACGCTAATCGCCGATCTAGATGTATACCGACATATTTTAAATGCGAATGTTGAGGAATTATTTGATTATTGATTGTAATAGGGGGGCAAGATTCCCGGCGCAAGGTGAATGTTATATGTACTCATTTTTGTTCATTTACCATTATCCTCCATTGTCTTAGCCATATTTCTAGTTGAAATATATGATCCTGTAAATAACGAGATGCTTCATAACTGTTTTCGTGGACGCTTAGTAAAGATGTATCGTCTGTAAATGTTGAATTTTGGGTGTAGTTGTTTGTTGGCATGTCCTAAATATAAATTAAGTATAAAAGAGGGCCCAGGATGCTGCCTTGTGGAACTCCAGCGCCAATTGGCTGAGTTGAACTAAAGAAATCTCCTTCTTTAATAATAAATTGACGGCCGACAAAGTAGTTTTCTAACAGCTTGTGTGTGTTTGCTGGTAAATTTTGCTTCAAGCCTTCATGCCAGACTTTATCAAAAGCTTGAGAAACATCGATGAAGAGAGCGGAACAATATTTTCTTTCTTCAAAGGCTTTTTTTATGGCGTTAACTATTCGATGGGTTTGTTCAATCGTGCTGTGTTCTTTTCTAAAGCCGAATTGATGGTTAGGTATACACCCATTGTTATTTAAAATTGGGGTTAATTTTGACGCTAAGAACTTCTCAAACAGCTTTGATATATTAGATAATAAGCTAATAGGCCTATATGACTCAACTTTTGTGTGATCAGAACATTTGTATGGAGTCTTTTTTGATTTTTAAATCAATTCTGTATGTAAAAATGCAATAACTTCATTTTTCGCAAATTTATGACGGAATAACTTAAAATAAGTTATTTTTCTAGTGCCAGCCATAATTAAATTTTAGTTATATTAAAATCAGTGTAAGAAAAAAAACCGAAAATTATTTAGCGTACGGTACACGCACCCAGAAACTATATTTTTTTTGTGTACACAACCCGTTCATAAAAATTTTCAAAAAAGTAGTGTTAAGCTTTCCTTTATAATTCAGCGGAATTGAAGTCGGTCTGTGGGCATACATTACAATTTAATATTCTGTTGTGTTTAATGAAGGAATAAGCAGAAAAAAAATTTAGCAAAGCTTCTTTCTTGTACGTTTTGTTAATTTGCACGACCACAGCACGAATAGCCAGTGTGTGAATTTGTATTGTGTACATGTTTTGTTTTGTTTGACGCTGAGCACAACTGAAGATTACGAACATTTATGAACTGAACACAACGAAGGTTGTGGTTTTTTTTACAGAAACATAACGCAATAAAATGTTCTTATCTTTATGTTGAATTGAATTAGTAGCAGTTTTTTTGTTGTGTACGGAGATCAGAAACAGAAAACAATTATTTGAAGGTATTTACTACACAAACATTATAAACGTTTTTGTTTTCCATATTTCTACCGTAAAGAACACTATTACATTATATAATGTCTAATTTCAAATTTGATTTAAATATAGTTTCTGTCATCTTGTAAAATTAAAGCTTAAGTATGCAAGTATTTCGAAATAAGAAAAAAATATATCATAAATTAGCTTTTAACCAAAGTAAAGAATCTTGTTAAATGTACTTATAAACAAGGTGGTCTTAAAGAAACTTTTGATAAGGCCGTCTACATATAAACCAGCACTGGAAAACTCAATTTCAAAATTAAGTACTTCACAGTTTAATAGGACTAGAAATCACACTAATAAATTTCGTGATGATCGGTCCATAATTTAGTATAGGCCCAATATAAAGCCTACTCTGGTAAATTAAATAAATACGCGCAAAGCCGTAACAGATATAGATATTGCGGTAAAATTTATTCCAACTTAATTTCATATGACCAGAAAAAATGTCATGCAATTTTGTAATATACGGTCCATAGTTTACCTTTGATTCCATATTTAGCAACAGTTATGATTCATAACATAACATGGCTCCAATATAAATTCCCCTCCTAAAAGTCATTTAAGTTCGGCTCACGCTAGTTAAAATTGCTAAAAATAGCATAAAACTTTCTGATGGTCCGTCAATAATTTAAAATAGGTCTAAACCGCAACCAATTTTAATGCTGACGTCTGTTTTTATAAAGAATAACTAATAATAAATAGATATCATATAGATGTCACTGCTGATATATTCGAACTGTCGATGGAGGGTATCAAAGATACGACGCAGCCGAATATAGCACTCTAACATTCAATTCACATGAGGGCTTTTACGACGTTGTCTTATCTTGATTCCCTTTTAAAGCAACTTAAAAAATCTCTTTGCGTTCATACGATGATTTTTGGTTGCATGGCTTTTTTTTATTTACAGTATGGCCTTGATTATGCGTCATTCGATTAACCGGCAGCATCAATTAACTGGAATATGACATTTTTTTTGCATTGATTTATATTACCACTATTATCCGGCATTACCTGTGTTATTCGAAATTATAAACAAATTATCTTTTTTCGTTTACTTTTGAACAATCAAAACAAATTTAACTAAACGAAAAAAGAGAATTTTCCAACGTACTGTAAGCATGTTCTGCCAGAATTACTTTTTTCTTCATGTTTACATAATAATACATTTATGTATATATTTACATAAAAAAAGAAACACACCAAAAAAATTAATCAAGAATGATGTCGGTCCCGTCTGTTATCGATAATCGAGGTCTCACTGTATTTTCAACCACACTCTTCAAAGTAAGAAAAAGAATAAAACGTAAATAGAAAAAGGTTAAAATAGTTAATTAGTACTGTAGTAATTTTCTTGAACTATTTATGGTTTTTAATCCAAATTTTCAATATTTATAATCAGGCTTAATTAAATTTAATTTTCATTAAATTATTTTTATGAAGAAAGGAATTTTTACAACATGAAAATTGTTGCATGGTGTAAAAATTCCTTTCTTCATAAATATAATTTAATGAAAATTAAATTTAATGAACTTAAGCCTGATTAAAAATATTGAAAAGTTAAAAGAGATTTATAAAAAACGACATGAAAAACACAAAACGAGTCGTTTTGTTTACCCCTCTTTCTTCTCTACACCGCTCGCCAACAAACCAAAAGAGACGTCGACAAAGTGACGTCGTAAAAGCCACCATGTGAATTGGCTGTAACTTGTTCTATTTTCACAAAGCCCAGAACCAGTCTGTTGGAACAATTGACACAAATTTCCCGCAGGGTCGTTAGTGAATGAGTATATGGGCATTTCCATTTTGACGTGTCGTGATATTTGTACCACAAAATGTAAAAAAATTAAATGAAGAAGTCACATTTGTAAAAAGGGGTTTAATATATACAAAGTAATGAAGTAGTACTATATTGAGAAAAAAAATTACAGTAATCGGCGCTAAGGATTTGCAGATATAAGCAAAAATCTGCGCTGGCGTGATGTTAAAAAAACGGAAGTGGATTTTGACTTGCATTACTAAACTGAATAAAACTGCGAATTGAGCAAGATGTTTTGTATAAAACCTTTTTTAGTAAACTTTGGACTAATACAGATTTATTTCAAGCTCTAAAATGTATAACTCTTTGCTCGTTTTAATGTAAATATGGGCATTTTCAGCGAAAAGTCTACTTTTTTTTAATGTAACGCCAGATTGCAAATAAGGTTGTATTTTTGGACCATGTTGTTCAATCGTTATTCCTTTTGTTGCTTAATGTAGAGCTAGTTGCGCTTTACACCAAAATATAAAAAAATAAACTATACATATAAAATTTTTTGAGAAACTATTTAAAATACTTCTGGCGTTATGTTACAAAAAGGAGACTTTTCGCCGGAAATGCCCATATACTAAGTTTGTCATTACATGTAAAACTTTTTAAATATTGATATAAGACACCATCAATAATATATATTGGGTTCTTGAGTAATTCTAAATCTATTTAGCCATTTCCTTCTGTATCGTTGTCCGTCTGTCTAAGACACACTCTCTTTCAAACAAATCAAAAGAAAAGACCATTCTTGGTGTCAAATTGTTTTTAGTTTTTCTAGTCAGTTTCGGATCTAAATACTGTAAAATCAGTTCTGTAGGAACATAGTTATGAATCCAAACACATACATATATATTTTATAATAGCTGTTAAGCCCGGCTTTTTCCAGGGTCAAACTAAAATGAATATAAATATATAATTACTGTTGAGGGGCGAACTTTAAATGTTCAGCTCCTCAAAGTTAACACGGTTTAATGATTTTAAACATTATTTAACAAGCTCGGTTTAGTACAAGAAATATAATGCAGTGACAGAATTAAAAAATAAGTAACTAACAATTTAAGGACAGCTAGGTTTTAAATGAATTATTATTAAACAATTACAATAATTACTTTTAATACTTTGTAAAAATATTATAGCAAGAAGGCCAAGTAGTGCATATTAAAAGCTGATCCAATTTCATGAAATGGACTACTCCATGGAGTGGTTCGATGTAATGCAAGCATGGACCATGTCATTTTTAAAAAGTGTTTGTAGTGAGACGACATGTCTTCGTTTTTTAACGACATGTTTTCGTTTTTAAACGAAGTTAAAACTAATGCTCTTGTGTACACAATGGAGTAGTTTTAAAACTACTCCTTTCTAGTCCAAAGATGGGTTATATGGTCCTGTATTGTTAAATAGACCGTGTTTTTTCCGTACGTTTGGGTTACTTTGGACTATTCCTAGTCCCTACTCTTTACTACTATTTACACGCGTGTTTGGACTGGTCCTATTATTTGCAGGGATCTTACTGCTAACTATAATTGTTCTAATTGCTTTACATACAACAAAATGAAACAGCTGATTTGCAACGTTACTGTTACTCCCGGCTAACTGAGCCTTTATGGCTTAATTATATTTGCTTTAAGAATTTAAATTATATCTTGCTTTGAATGTACTGCAGAATTATTTTAAGTTTTCAGCAAATAATTCTTATCAAAAACATACACATTTGTATTTCTTGATAAGAGTAAATCCATTTTTATATTTTAAGTCTTTTGATATTCCACTCTATCCTCTTTAGTCCCTTTTCTCTAACGCAACTCTTGTATAAATAACGTTTATTATGTCTTAAACTTGCAACTCCATTTTTAAGTTTTCGTAAAGTTGTCCAGCCTATAAACAATTAAGTTTTGTATATCTAGAAAAAAGCCGTAATTCTTTGTGATGATCGGTCTTTTATTTAATAAATGTGACCTTCTCCGAGAAAAGGGACCTAGTGTGTGAAAATTAAGTTTTGAGAAAAACGCATTTAAAGTTATTCTACACCCTTTTAAGTACAAACCCGTTTTTTAACACACTAGGCACCTTTTCTCGGAGAAGGTCACATATAAGGCCCCATCCTTGACACATTTCTTAAATTTAAATTTGTATCAAAATAAAACGTTGATAACATTGCAATAGATTTTTACCTCATTCTACTTAATTGTTGTCTTTATTATGTGCTCTTTGTTTCTTATTTCAATTTGTATGCCGTAGCAGAAATTTATTTTTAGTACTTCATTCCATGTCTGGGTTATTTACGCTCCATTTTATTTGTTTTCATTTTTACGTTTGTGTGTAAGTATTTTTTTATTTTATTAATATTTTGTTTGTGCTCAAGTGGCCTCTTTTATATTTACTATTACTCCTTTATAGTTCTTGTCGTTATTGTTGTTGTTAAATTTACAGGAAGAGGAAGAAGTTACTTGGATTGTCTAAGTTTGTGTGTAAATACATAGTTTTAACCGAAGGCTGGTTTTAGTTACAGAGAACTTTTCATTTTTGTATTTTATATTCACTCCCTCCTTGCTCCTCCACATTCAATGTATTATGATTTTCGTTGTTGTTGTAGGCAATATTTTTTACATTTCCTTGTTTTCTTAGTTCCGTTTTGATTTAGAATTGCTTAATGAGCAAAGATTGGCTGGTTTATTGATTTAACGATGTGTTGGTAGGTTTTTTGTTATTTGATAATGCGCTTATTAACATTCAATTAACTCAGCCAACGACAGTTGGAGAAGATTGAAGGAAAATTTCCAGAGTTTAAGCATGATTTTGTTAAATTTATTTCAATGAATTTACTTAAAGAATAAACACTAAAATTTTCGTAAACAGTTTCGTTACTGAATTTATTTCCTTTGTGCCTTCTTGGTGGAGGGCTAATTTTTACATTATAAACAGTGGTTAAATTTTAAGGACCGATCTTGAATGTGAACTACACTCAAGTTTTTTCCTGCATTTCATTTGACAATTCTCAATTTTAGACTAACTTAATTCGAACCATGGAAAGATAATCAATCAGTTTTATTATGAAAATTAGCAGTCAAATCAAAATGCATATCGTGCACTTCGTGATTCGGTGATGAGGCTCATTTTCACCTCGTGGATTCGTTAATAGGCAGAATTATCGAATTTGGGCGAATGATAATTCAAGAGTGATTGTCGCAAAACCAATTCACCCACAAAGAGTGACTGTTTGGTGCGGTTTAAAGGCTGGCGGCATTATCGGGCCGTATTTTTTCCAAAATGAGGCCGGTCAGGCAGTTACTGTGAATGGTGTTCGCTATCGTGAGACGGTTACGAACTTTTTGTGGCACGAATTGGAAACAATGGCTCCTTTGCGCGACAAATTCAATGGCCGTGCTATCACAAGTAGTGGCGTTATCTATTGGCGGCCAAGATCATGTGATATGACACCGTTGGACAACTGTTTTTGGGGTTATTTGAAAGAAAAGGTGTTCGTCGTTAAGCCATCAACAATTCTAGAGCTAAAGGATGAGATAATTCGGCACATTAACGGCATAGAACCTTTATTATGCCTCAGCGTCATCGAACATTTGCACCTTCAGATGGAGGTGTGTTGCCGAGGTCGCGGCAGCAGGGTTGCCGTTGAAAATTTCGAAAGTGTCATAAAAAGGGTATTTAAGCAAAAAAAAAAGGGCCAAAAAGGGTATTTTAAAGTGAAAAAGCATCAAGTTTAAAGGTATGTATTAATTAAATACATAATACTAAAGTAAAATTAATAATACATACTTGAATTATAAAGTAATGTAAAGACTAAAGGCCCAACCATAATATGCATAGCCGTGCTTAAAATACTGTCAAAAATTACCAAAAAGTCTCTCAAATGTATTTAAAAAACAATAACAAAATCAAAAAAAATTTGATTCCGTACGGAATGTGCCTTCAATTTCGCTCTTTGCTTAAGCAAATGACAGTTTAATAAAACTTAACAAAAAGTTTCCGTAAGTTCAGTATGGTTTGCTTCATATGATTAACATGTATTCGCACATTTGCTTAATCCAACTTAAGCACATTATGGTTAGGCCTTAAGAAACAATTCACAGGTACATGCCAATATAAGTAATATTAACAAAAAAAGAAGTTACATTTACAAAAACCTTTGATAATGTCTATCACTTTTTAGAAATACTTATTCTATATTTTGCAATGAAGTCTTTACTTGGATTCCATTCTTCCAGCTCCGATTTGAGCAAATTGAGGGAGAAAAGCATGGATCCACAAGGTTCTATATTAAGTTTGTTTGTAAACAGCGTCCGTCTACGCTATGACACTGGACGTTTTGACATGCTATCAATTTTCATATGATTGTTCACAAAACTCATGAGAACTTGCGTATGGAATACGAAAACTTGTAGTTATTTTCAAAAATGTTGAATAAGTGTCATAAATATTGTGAAAATGACACAATGGGATAAATTAAAAAAAGGGTCACAAAAAGTGTCATTGGCATCAAAAGGGGTCAAAAGTGATACTTTAGTGTCACAACGCAACGCTGCGCGGCGGTCATTTGGCCGATATTTTGTTCCATACATAATTGAACTAGACGAATATAATCATAATAGTGAGAAATGACAATAATTTCCTAAAATTTGGGTTTTATTCAAAATCAACATAGGCCCTTAAAATTTAAACACTCTTTATGCTTAAAAATATTTTTGTTGGAGGTGACCATATTGCAAAATGTTTTTCTGCTTGTCGGTTTGTTATGTATTTGATAGGTTTGGAGTTATTGGAAAAATAAATACAATCCCAATACATATACACATTTTAAAAATACTTGACTTAATTGGATCGCAGTATATATTGCCTCTCGTTATGGTGTAAAATTTTTGCTGATAAGTTTTTTTTAAGATTAAAATTTAGAAGGGTAAAACAAGAAAAGTTATTTAAAAATTATGTATGATTGATAAATATAACTGAAAAAAAAACAAAAATTATTTATAGTTTGTGTATCGAGCAGCGTTGATATTTCGTTTTAAAACACTAAAGTGGCGCTCACACTTTCGAACTGGAGTAACAATCGAAACTACGACAGTCAACCACAATATTATTTGTTACTTAAGTTATTTTTGGGAATAAAAAATTTATTATTTACAAGATTTCCGAATGACGTGCTAAATTCCCAATTTTTCATATTTAATATATACACTGAAAATAATTATTACTGTCGTTCCTATAAAGGCCTCAATTAAATTCGAGTGACATTCAAATCGAAAAAACTTTGAAAACAGTTCAGTGCTTCAAGTTTAATCAAATCCTACGTTTTATATATGTACTTCATTCATTCTATGAGCTTTTCTTCATTAAAAATATCCTTAAAGTCAGGAAAAACTATGGTAATTTAAAAAAAATTAAGTGGAAGCCTCCATTTATTTCAATTTCACTATTTTTTGTATTATCCGCTTAGTAAATATTTCATGAACGATCCAGCCAAGCTACACATAATTTCTGGATTATTAATCTACACAAACCATCACTACTATGGATAACGATCTTGAAACGATGTGGTGGCTTAAATATTGGCTGTGGTTTGTGTCTTGGAACGGGCATTTTGCCAGCATCTGGTACTTCCCAAGGTGAAGGCAGTGAACTAAAAGGCCTTGGCAACCAAAGGTTATCCATTCCTAAACCATTCCATTCCTGAACCGTGCCTATCGGTTGGTTTGTAGTCAGGCATTGCCGACTGTATTATCACGGAACTTTGGTGATACCTGGGCACCTCAGCAAATTGACTACGCCCTTACTACGTTATCGAGGGCTATGACGTGGCGAACCACCAGATCCCCTACACTCGTGCGTCTAAAATGAAGACTTTCCTTATAAAACCCCAAACAGAAACAAACGATCGACGCACCACGGCACGGAACAGGACATGAACTGTACTAATGATAAGGACAACGAGACGAAGACAATCCCGTCAGTGGCTGTGTCAGCCTCGACGCCCACAGGAGGATAATCTTGTGAAACCAGGCGGGAAGAATGTGTAAAGGCAACCGGAGCAGAAGGCGGTTGCCATAAAACTAGCGGCGATGCACCTCTGTCATTTGCGGTAAGTACATCAAAAGCGGATAAGCCCCATGCTTCGGGTGCTGCCTAGTTGGAAATGACAAAGACGTCCAACAAAGCAGCCTCCCATATGCCTATTGTGGAAAGAGGGTAAGAGACGAGTACATCCTGTCCCACTTCTGCACCTCCCCATGCCAACTTCGAAGTCACTAAAAAGACTCATAGGCATAACAATCCTTCCAAGAGGGCATCCAATACAAGGCGTGTTGAATTGCGTATTATTAAGCTTTTCGGCTCCAAAGAGTCCAATGAGGTTTCCGCTGAACACTTACTGTTAGGTTTCAGAGCGTTTCACCTCCTGCCTCTGCGAAGGCAATGCCTAAACTGCAACGTTCGGAGGAAGAAGCGACAGCTGGAAAACGTCCCAAACATGTACCAAAATCGATTAATAGGTCCTACAGCGAGGTGGCTAAAGACCTGCTTGTTAGGGCGGTTATAGACAGAGGTGCTGCTGATGGATGCATCTCCCATTCTAGGTGGGACTTGGTTAAGCAACATCCAGGAGCACCCTCGCAATGTGACGGTGCTGACTGGTACCAGGGTCACGTAAGTCTGATGGCGTGTGTGGACGAGCGCTCGGCGTGGTTCTGCTGAAACTTGCCACAGGAGCGATTGGCGAAACATAGGAAGGTGCTAGGCTCGACGTAGTTTTGGTGAGTGAAATACCATGGGGACCTAGATCCATCGCTTCCATCCCAGAAGAGCCCTCTACACCGGAGGAAATCTTGAGGATTATTCAGTGCTGCAACACCCAACTTCGCACTCATAACTGGAAAGTTGTCAAGGTTTCAGCAGCTGAAGGATCGTCAAGAACGCCGATTGTAGTCTTGAATCTGGACTCCTTAATGCCACTGAGGGGAAACAGGGAAAGATTTACTATGGTTTTAATACTATCTTGCTCGATGGCTACCGAGGTGACGACAACGGCGATCCCGCTACGAAGTTTGTGGAGCTTACGCAGTCCATGTAGGTACTGCACGAATGATGCTCCCGTTCATCTTTCTGACAAGAAGACACCCCGTCCGTCTCTTATATGCTGAGTGACCTCTTTGAACGCATGGGTGAATTGGCTTATGAACCCGCCCACCTGGAATCAGAACAGGAGGATGCCCGATACTTGGATACCCCGTTTTACATACATTGCACGGTTTTTGGTATTAGAAGACCCCTAGTGAAATTTGGTGAGTAAAATATTCGTCGAACATTTTAACCCTCTTAAGTGCCGTTTTAGTATACTTTTGTGGGGAAGTTAAAAAAAGGACATAGGTAGGAAGGTAGGTAGAAAGGCTGGTTAAAAGTCGCCTTCACACCTTCACACAGAGACCCGTATACTATCCAATGCTTCTTGAGTTACTGGCTTGTCGGCATAAATCAATGACTCAATATAGCCCAATTGAAAATAATTTAGAGGCGTAAAATCGCACGAACGAGGGACATAGTAAAACGGAACACTTCTGTAAATAAGGTTGTCACCAAATTGATTTTGAAATTTATCAATTGATAAGCGCGCTGCATAACAAGTTGTGCCGTTTCGTTGGAACCAAATACCATTTACATATGTATAGCTGATTAATTTTTGGCAAAACAATTTTAGTCACGTCTTGACAGCGCTCGCCAATCACCTTAACGACAGCTTCTTTCTCATTTCGAAAAAGCATTGTACATTTAATTTTTTAATGGATGTAATGGTGACTAGTAACCGGCTTTAGAATTGTCTTCGCTACAAATACGTCAATTTTACTTTTAACCAGAAATTAGCTTCGTAAAATGAATAAAGTGCCTTGTCAGCTGCCAATTTGTAGTTATCGATATCGATAGTTCTCGTGCAGCTAAAAAACTCCCAATATTTAATGATAAGGGTTGATTAAAACCTTTGTCAAAATTCCATCATAGATAATTGTTAAATTTTATTTTTCTCCGGTTATCTTATAACTGAAACGTGTCAGGTTTTAAAATTTTTTTTAAATTTTTTTGACGCACTCCAAAGTCAATTTTAAAAGAACATGTTTCTACTTTAAAGGCCTAATTTAACAGGGGGTACACTCTATTGCGATGCAAAAACAATTTCGATGCGAAAGCTAAATGCCAACTTGGTACTCTCTATCACTTTCGCAAAATGTTTTGAAAATGGATCGAAACTGGCAACAAAAATGAAATATGGCGCAGATTGACAGTAATGAAATACTTAAATATGTAAAAATATTTGAAATAGGAAAATTTAAATACAATAAATAGTGATGATTTGGGAAAAGAAAAAAATTAATAGACGCGAAAGACAAATGCTCAAACGCATTAACGAGTACCAATCGCTTTATTTGCTACCATTTTCTTTCGCATCGCAATAGAGAGTAGTCCACCGGGTTAATAAAGGGAAACGGATTTTCATAAACCCTTTATAACCTGTTTAATTTTATATATTTATATAAGGCAGTAAGTATATATGAACCGATTTCGATGGAATTTTGAAAGCAAATTAATACTATAATTATCAAATTATAATCAAATCATATAATAATTGTCGGTTTTAAAGTGATTTTTAGAAAAAGGATGTGCGTTGTTAGTGCGTACGTGTAGCGACAATTAAATTTTATAGATTAGGGATATGAAAACTAGGAATGTCCTTGAACCGATTTTGCCAAAACTTTGAATATGTCCATACCTGCCTTTTAATTAACTATGGGTCCCAAGTTTCATTAGTTAAAGAAAACTCCGTCCTTCTATTTTTGTTTAAAAAAAATCCGTTTAATAAAAAAACCAGAAAAGTAGTGAAGTTGAAACGCCTTCGAATAGGGATCGGCAAATTGAAAAAATATATCGATACATATCGAAGCGATATTTTTTAAGAGTTTCTATGTTTATTATTTCAAAAATATCGATATATCGTTATATCGAACGTTTTTTGCTGAAACTATTCCTGTTTACGCGCATAGTGTAAACGTTGCCTAATTATTGTTCACTGGTTTTCGATGAGTTAAAGTTGTTGTTATTTGTGTTTATGTTATTAGTATTTATGTATACTTGGTTACTTACTTCTGTAAACCCCGAGCGTACGGTACGTACTTAAGAAGAAAAAACCCTAAAATATAGATAAATAAAAACCCCAATTAATTTTTAAACCCGAAAATTTACCCCGTATTTTTTCTCATTTTATTATTTTCGAGAAAATATTTCAAGGAAAACATTTTGGTCCTTCAACCCGGATTTAAACCCCCCGAGTCCTTGAAATATTTTTAAGAAAATATTTTATTTTCAGAATCCCCAGTGCTTAGTTTTTGCATCAACATTTGCGATCATCCTCATTTTTTTTCATTTTTCAACCCCCATTTTATAAACAAAAAAAGGTAAGTTGTGTGATTTTTATTGTGTTACAAGTGCAAAATAAAAAGTGACAATATAAAAACAAAGAAAACCAACAAGTGGTAAAATCGATTTGCCGTCGGCAAAACACCACAGTATGAAATTTTGTATTTGTGCATATTTTACTCCCCGTTTTATCCCTAAATTCGAGAGTGTTGTTAGTCCAAAAAAGTGTATTTTTTAATAAGTGGAATAATTAATTTCTTTTAAAGATTTTCTAAATTAATTTCATTTATTAAATTGATATTTATTATCATTGAAATTATTTTTGTTATTTTAACCCGCGGTTTTATTCTCTGTTAACTACTCTGTTAACAAAAGCTTTTTATTTTTTCCCCCCGATCGTGCTCTAAAGAGAATAATACTCGCCACTTTTTACTCGTTAATTTTGCCAACGAGAAAGGACGGACATCGTGAATTTTGTAAAATAATTAATTTTTTAATAATTGAGTGATTGTGTTAAATTTACCCCATTAATTATTAAAAAATTAATTAAAAAATCAAAGATAAAATTTAACCCTGTGCAAATAAGTGAGTGCAATATTTTTTATTTTTATTAAAAGCACAACATTGTATATTTACTGTGTGTTTGTGTGTTTGTTGGTTTGTTTTGTTTTCTCTCGTTTATATTGTCACACACACAACGTACACTAGTGCTGCAACTTTTTTATTCGTGCGAAAACCCGGTTACTAATAAATTAATTGTGAAAAGTGATTATTTTTGACTTTTTTCATTGATTTTAACCCTTAAATATTAATTTATTAATTAAATTAATTAATAATCGCTAGTTACTGCTAATTTTTTGGTAAATTAAAAATATTCGATTAACCCATAGTGGGTACCCGTTATCATTTCGCAGCGGCACAAGTGTTTTTTAACGAATTTTTTACCTTTTTTAATTGAACAGAGAGTTTTTACACTTGTAGACTTCCTTATATAGTAAAGTTTAACCCGATTTGTTCCAAATATCGCAATTTTAACCCGGTTTTTTATTTTTACTCGCGATATTTACCCATTTAAAAAAAAACAAGGAATCCGGGTGTAAAAATTAACTTTGTTTTTATAAATATATTTTTTATTATAACCATTATTTTATATTTTGATTTAATAAATTTATATATAGAAATATAAAAAATACCCCTTTTTTTTATGTGGAAATTTCTTGTTCCATTTTTTACCCGTTTTACTCGAAAGAACGATCACTAAGTTCTTTCTCCCATTTTTTAAGCAAGTTTTTATCGGTTTTTTATATATTTCTTTTAAAATTTCTCCATATACGTTGAGATCGAAGATGGATATGACTACATTTATCCGCAATGCCGACCGTATGGCAGATTTCGAGGCATATATTGCCACTATACCCGTAGCGGAACACCAACTCGGTTCTTTAAGTAGTCATGAAAAAGAGCTCAGTCGATTATGGGAAGCTGTTCGGTTAACATATGACTTCTTGTTAATTGAGGCCGAAAAATTAAAAGATCCCCAGATTAAAGAACTGAAAGCCAAGTATTTTCAGTCTTATGGCACCTATACCCGGGGGATATCTCTTATAACTGGTCACCTAGAACGACTTAAATTAGCGACGCAGGTCGAAAGGTCAATTGCGCAAGCCGCACCTATGATTAATTTACCCCCTTGTGACACCCCAATATTCTATGGTGACTATAAGAGTTGGCCCTCATTTCGAGATATGTTCTCAGCTTTGTATGGTAATAACCCCCGTTTAACCCCAGTACAAAAATTGTACTACCTATTGCAGAAAACGGCAAAGGGTGCACATGATACCATACAAACTGTGCCCCTTACCAACGATGGTTATGAGGTCGCATGGAAAAAGTTGGTTGACACCTATGAGAATAAAGATGCCCTCATAAATGAACAGCTTCGAGCCCTTTTAAATATTAAACCGCTTTCACAAGAGTCAGGAACAACTATTAAGAATTTGCAAAGAACGATAAATGATTGCATTACGAATTTGTCGTTACTTGAAGTAACCCCCGAAATATTTTACCACGTAATGCTTGTGTATATTTGTGCTACAAAGCTACCCGAAAACACTCTTAGTCTCTGGGAACAATCCAAAAAACATTCTAAAGAATCCCCTAAATGGGATGATATGGATGCTTTTTTGACAGCGCATTTTAAAACTCTCGAGTCAATTTCTGACATTAGGCAGTCTCATTTAAACCCCGTTCAAAACCCGAACAAACACCCCACAACTGCCAATACCCGAAATACCCCCAATTTTAACGCTGCCAAAAAGTCATCAAATGAAAATAAGAGGATTCAAAGTTTTGCGACCAAAACTGCTCCCACCCCAATGGTTTGTCGCTGTTTCCTTTGTCGGGGCTCTCACCCCATTAGACTTTGTCCCACTTTTTTGAGTCAGAATGTTGATGAAAGAATGTCAACAGTAAAACGGCTGAAGTGTTGTTCGAACTGTTTGGCAACTTCCCACGAGTACAGGAATTGTAAAAGTATCCATGTGTGTTCGCTTTGTAAACAGAAGCATCACTCCCTGCTTCATCGAGATATCAAGTCACATATGTCTGCCAGTAATTTACCCCAGCTCCCTATAGCACCAGGCGTGACTGTGTCTTCGTCTCAACCCCCCGTTAGTTCAAACCCTAATCCAGCCATCTGTCACTCTCAACCCCCGCTTAATTTTGCCCCTTCAACTTCTACCGCGGCTCAGAATTTACATACTTATTCCGCACATCTTAAGTCGAACCCCCATTCGGCAGTCCTTTTAGGCTCTGCAGTTTGCATAGTGCATATAAACGACATAAGGTGTGCGGCCCGAGCCTTTGTTGACCCCGGTTCGCAAGGTACCTTTATTTCAAGGAGGTTACAAGGGAAGCTTGCTATTCCCACATTTTCCGTGCCTTCGACAAGTGTCACGGGAATGATGGACTGCTTAGCTGGGAAATCCTCTACAATGTGCGCTCTAACGGTCGGTTCGCCGATCGACCCTGGCTTTAAACTTGAAATTAATGCGTACGTTGTTGAGAAAATCACCGGTCGGTTGCCCTCGTATAATATCTCTGATATTGTAACCTCAACTTTCCCCGATATTACACTGACCGACGGCATGTGTACCCGTATGGATATACTTTTTGGAGGAAATGTGTATCCTAAAATTTTAACTACGGATGTCAGAATACATCCAAATGGCAACCTGATCGCCCAGAGAACCGTGTTCGGGTGGATAATCACAGGTGAAGTTTTTCAGACTCAACCCTTGCACTCTATAGCATCGTTTTGCACTCATCTCGAGTTAAACACCCAACTATCGCGTTTTTGGGAACTTGAAGAAGTTCCACAGGCGACACAGTTGTCTGAAGACGATGAATATTGTGAAGAACTTTACCGGACCACCACTTATAGAAACCCTGAGGGCCGTTACGTGGTCTCTCTCCCATTTCGCCGTGAATTTTCTAATGAATTAGTATTAGGAGATTCTCGTAAAAGCGCCTTTTCCCAATTTGTGCGAAATGAGACGCGCCTGTTAAAAACCCCCGAATTGAAATTACAATACGACAATGTAGTTGGTGAATATTTCGAAATGGGACATGTTAAGGCTGTCAAAACCCCAGTTTTCACTGCACATAATTACTATTTACCCCATCATGCAGTGTTTAAATCTGAAAGCGTTACCACAAAATTGAGAGTGGTATTTAATGCTTCAAACCCCTCCTACAATGGCGTGAGCCTTAATAATGCCCTATACCCCGGTCCTGTCTTACAGGCAGATCTAACCATTTTATTGCTGCGTTGGCGGTTCTTCCGTTACGTTTTAATGCAGACATTGAGAAAATGTATCGACAGATACTTGTTCATCCCAACCAAACCCAATATCAGCGGATATTGTTTCGTGATGATCCTGTAGCTGAAGTAAAGGACTATGAGCTTAGTACGGTCACGTTTGGAGTGAACTGTGCGCCGTACTTAGCGTTACGTACTCTCTTGCAATTGGCTGACGATTGTAAACCCCTGAGTCCTGCGGCATCTGAAATTTTGAAAACCCAAATGTACGTCGACGACGTGCTGGCTGGCTCTCATGAGCTAGAAGACGCTTTCAAGAGACGTAATGAACTAACCCATGTTCTTGGCTCTGCTGGTTTCGTTTTGCGAAAATGGACAGCCAATCATTTACGACTCTTGAAAGATTTACCCCGTGAGAATCTGCTTAATGCAGACTTCTTGAAATTTTCGGATGCTAGTACTACCAAAACCCTAGGCTTGCGATGGGATGCGACGAAGGATAGTTTCTTTTTCAAAATTGCATCGCAGCCACGCCAGGATATAGTCACGAAGCGTGCTGTCTTGTCCGAAAAAGCAAAGTTATTTGACCCGGCCGGATGGTTTTCGCCGAAAATCATAGTGGCTAAAATAATAATGCAACAAATTTGGAAGGACAAGACAGACTGGGATGAAATTTTGCACCCCCTAACCCTATCTCAATGGCGCGCATTTCTAAACGACTACCCTAATGTAGAGAAAATCAATATTCCAAGATGGGTTGATTTTCTCCCCGAAAATGACATTGAACTTCATGCGTTTTGCGATGCCTCTGAAAAGGCGTACGGCGCTGCTCTGTACATTCGAAATAGGTCATTGATGGCGATTACGACGCACTTACTCGCGTCAAAAACAAAGGTAGCTCCCGTGAAAACTGAAACATTACCCCGTTAAGAGCTTTGCGGAGCGGCTTTGATGGCAAAAATGGTAGAATCATTGTGCTCCCAACTAAATCTAGACAGGAGGAAGGTTTACCTGTGGACTGATTCTACTATTGTTTTATCCTGGCTTAAAAAACCCCTGTGCCATTGGCCGACCTTTGTTAAAAACAGAGTAGCGTTGATAGTGAATAAAGTTGGTAATGCAAATTGGTCAAATGTAGATTCCAAGGACAACCCCGCCGATTTGGCAAGTCGTGGAATGCTTGCAAGAGATTTAATTGATAATTCTCTTTGGTGGCATGGCCCTGCGTGGTTGAGGCAACCTCGTGAATGCAGGCCGCGTCACCCCCTATCGACCACCAACACTTTAAAGTTCAATCATTTTCTGTTCAGCTCGAACACCCGTATGACATATTAGAACGATTTTCCGATTTACCCCGTGCAATTCGAATTATTTCGAATTGGTTCAGGTGTTTACAGTATTTGAGAACCCGTAAATGCTCGTTCGATACCTGGAATTTAACCCCATTAGAAGTGAATTTCACTCGAAATCGCTTGCTTCTTATATGTCAGCGGAATTTTATACCGGAGTATAAAGGTATACTCTTATCTTTGAAGAGCAGCCTGCTCACTTTCACCCCATTTATTGATTTCGATGGTCCGCACAGCGGACGTGAGAACAGCTTCAGGCGTTTTCACCCGGCCTTTCGAGAAGCTTGTTCTCTTACCCAATTCAGAAACTCACTAATTCTTGTTTTTTCTCTTTTTATTTTTATTATTCTGTTTTTACCCCATCGAGTATATTACGTCGCCCATTGAAGTTCCCTCCAACACTAAGCTACTCCAAAACCCGAGATGAAAATTAAAAGAGAAAAGGGAATCACAGCTAACCACATGATAACTCTGCTGCCAGCACTTACAATAACAGCAACCATCACGACCACAGTAACCCACACAACAAAACCACGGCATGCTGCCCAACCCCGGACGTCAACGTTCCCGAAAACAACTTAGATGCCCACCTGAAAGTTTATTATTTATTAAATAAAATTTTATTGTAAAAAGGAGTTTGTTTTCAGGTCGACCCGCGTGATCCTTAGCCCTCGTTGTTGCAGTATAGCAAGGGGGGCGGGATGTTTACGCGCATAGTGTAAACGTTGCCTAATTATTGTTCACTGGTTTTCGATGAGTTAAAGTTGTTGTTATTTGTGTTTATGTTATTAGTATTTATGTATACTTGGTTACTTACTTCTGTAAACCCCGAGCGTACGGTACGTACTTAAGAAGAAAAAACCCTAAAATATAGATAAATAAAAACCCCAATTAATTTTTAAAACCGAAAATTAACCCCGTATTTTTTCTCATTTTTATTATTTTCGAGAAAATATTTCAAGGAAAACAATTCCCAAATTAAAAAATTTTAAATACTTTTGTACATACATATTTATGAACAAACATATTATATTTAATTACATTGTTACTTTTTATTGTTTAATTTTATTTTAAAAAAATTAATAAAAACAAAATATTCAATCAAAACAAAACATTCAATAAAAACAAAAAATTCAATTATAACGAAAACAAAAGGAAAAAATACAAAAAAAAACCATATGAAATCCAAAAAGAAGTAAATAACGAAAAATTGAAATGGAAGTAAATGAGTCATGGAAGTACCAACTTAAAATTTGAATTGCACCCCAAAAGTACCAACTTTAACTAGAAATTTTTTTGATTGTTTTAGTCAAACCAGTAATCATCAGATATGGACATCAGGAGCACTCTCTGTTTTATGTGCTCTTCTGTCAATCTGCTTCTTGTATGCGGCACTGCTTCTTATAAATGCCAATAATTTTAGGTCTTCATATTAGTTTAAAAACATTTGATGCATGCAATGATGTCAATACTTAAAAAACATATTGTTTGAAAAACGGCTAAAATTTTGTGTTTTTAATGAAGCCTGACTTTAAAAAATATCGATTTCGATAGTCGTATTTCAATATCGATACATTGATATATATTGATTTTTTCTTAAATATCGATATTTTGATATATCGATATTTTTTCCCATTCCTAGCTTTGAATGTATGTAAATAGCGTGTTATTTAGACGTATAGCACTTACGATAGTGATAACTGCAAAACTAGATGTCGTACTAATGATAAGTGTTCAGTTTATTTTGTAAATTTATAGAGCTAGCACCGATTAATCATTTAGAAGCCAACAATAATGAAGAAATAAGACCGGGTATGCTCGAAAAAGTGGTGCATAACTGGACCGACGGAATGGTGTTCATAAGGCGCAGTCACGGAGGACATATGCTAGAATCGATTTTTTAACATTAAATTAAATTTTTGAGCTCATGAAGCCAAAATTTTGGTCATACCATAAACGCTATTGATTTTATTTATAAAGAAAATGATTATGCCCCTCAAAAAACACCCTGTTTATATGTTAGATGGCAAAACACAAACTTAACCTTCTTTTTACTGTTCATTCATTCATCATTCTTTACATAAATTAACTTGTACTTAAAATGGTCTTGTAATTGTAACTGTGATGTGTTTAATTTTGTGATGTATTCTATTTCAATCTGTTGTGTTACTTTGATATTTTATCTGTTTTCGAAAGAGGTCAGTCAATCTTCTACTTGAACTAACGTAAAATAATTATGTTTGTTGTTCTTGCCTTGTCTGGTGTATTATAGAACACGTTTGCATCGTGCTAAAAAGTAGTGAAATCTGTTTATGTTTGTTTTAACATTCTCTTAAGAGTGTTTGTCTATTGATTTCTGCAATAGATTGTGTAATAATTAATGGAATTTAAAGTTAACAAGTTGCAAACAATAAGTTAATCGATTGCGATTTTAATGCAGTTTAAAAAAATTTGACAATATAAATTTTATGTTAATAAATTAGTTAAATTTAATATATTTGTAATTCTTCTCATAGCATTTTCACACTTGTCAACATCTTATATCTACCATCATTTTGCGAATATGTTGAAATTTTTCTATAAGAAATACATATAGTTACATAGCTGAAAATCAATATCTTTACAAGATGTTTCTATCTTATTGTATTCCATACTACATCTTGCGATCATTTAAGTGTTGGTCCACACACGTCCAGCTTGACGTAGAGAGGGGAAATTTGGCATTATCATTTCCCTTCTCTCCTAAAAACTCAAGACTTGACGAGTAAAAATTGACATGTGTTTACCGGCACTAAGTGTCACCACTACATTTAAAATATTCTGTACGTAAAATTAACTGAAATTGTAATATAAAATACTAAATGAAAATTCAGTTAAAACTGGTCTACTTATTTTTCATTTATTTTTAACGAAACGTTCATGTAATTTTAACTGTAAAAAATTCAATTCCGTAAAAACAAATGAATTTTCAGTTATTTTATATAATTAAATTATCAAAAAATTAACTACATATTCCGTAAAAACAAAGGAATATTCAGATATTTTATGTTATTTACGAATTTTATATACTACAGGTTTTACACGTTTACTCCACAAAAGATCCGAATTTCTAAAAATACAGGACAGACACCTGTCCGCTTGTTTTCGTTATGAAAAAGAGAGATAGAAAATCTGTGGTTTTCATGGGCAACCGTATGTCCATGTTCTCGATTTTCAGATGTTGATGCCATATTGATTAATTTTAAACGCTCCTTACATGTTTCTAAAATATTTTTAAAAAGATGGATCAATTCTATTTTTTTTAACGTAATGATCTAGAATGGTTGTCCGAAACTCCCGAAAATTTTGTGTTAAGACATACGCGATTGCCCATGAAAACCACAGATATTATTATTTACTTACCCCCTTAGGCCTAGACCACGCACTGATCGGCTAAGAGGTGAGCTGCAAAGCGGTGAGTTTGAGTTTTTGAAATGCCTTTGTCACGAGAGGTTTGTTTAATGTTATAACCAGTGTTGCCAATTTAGCCATTTAGTGGCTAGATTTAGCCATTTTTCACCCTGTTTAGCCATTAAAAATTGCATTTAGCCATTAGCCATTTGTTTAGCCATTTTTCAACTGGTTTAGCCATCAAATTTTTCTTGCCGTTTTTCTTTTAAAAGAATAATTTTTATTTTATTATAAAAATATATAAAAGCAAAATAAACATTTTAAATAATTAAAACGGCTTTAATTTAAATCACAACTTTTACAAATGTTGAAAATCACTATAAACGATGATGATGAAACATCTTTCAAAATAAAGGAACAGTATTCCAATATTAAATTTATAAAACGGATCAACACAAACATCGGTGTTTCTTTCTGGTTGCAAGAATTTCAATTAAGAGATGCTGGCGGCAACAAATTTTTTTTAGAAATTTCAGAATTTGCTATAAAGTTGCTCTCACTTCCATGGTCTAATGCTAAAGTAGAGAGGGTATTTCGCCATGTAAACAACGTTAAAAGTAATTTGAGAAATAGGTTACATTTAGCAACCGTTAATTCGATTTTATCAATGAAATATTTATACCAACACCACAATAGTGGAGAGGGTACTATGCGTTTGTGCTGATGTTTGTAACACCTTAATATATTGGTCCTAAGCCCACCTTTTCGTAAACCGATTGACTCAGAACCACTTTCTGAGTCGAATTAACGATGTTTGTTCGGCTGGCTGGCCGTCCATGTAAACCTTGTGCGTAAAGTACATATTGCAAATTTGCAGATCATTTAATAAAATTTGGTACACAGGTTCTAATGAGGTGTAGGGTATCATATAGTCGGGGTTGACCGACTATATTTTCTTACTTGTTTTTTATTGTAGATCTGGAATTAAAAGGTTGGGTAAATGTTGTCGTGATTACTATTTACCTTCAAATTTTTTAAAACTAATAGGCGCGAGTGATTCCTATGAGATGAACAATAACGAGATAACATTTATCGATGATTTTATTTTTTAAATATCTTTCAGAATATTAAATAACGTTTATTCTTATTTAAGAAATTGATCTTAACTAACAGTTTCATCGTAAACAACTTTAAATGAATTATTTCTGTTGTGTTATTGAATTTTAATGTGTTTTTATTTAAAAAAGCTTTTAGCCATTTTTTAGCCCATTTTTAGCCATTTTTTAGCCATTTTTTTCCCGTAAATTTAGCCATTTTTTGGTCTCCAAGTTTTGGCAACACTGGTTATAACGCGAAAATCGTATTCATATTTATTAGAAAAAAGAAGATTTGGTGTTCATCCTATAAATCAAGTAAGCTGACATTACGGCGAATTTAACCAATTATAAACAAATCTACGAAAATTTCCAGACCGATTTTGCCAACACTGTCGTATGTCAGGGAAATCCTTTGATTTGCTGTTGCAAAAAGTTAACACCGGATTGACAAAACAAAGAAAAACTATTTCTGCAGGCTTGTTTTAACTTTGAGGAAAGTTTATTTTTTATATCGTCATCTAAAAGACCTAATAACCCATCTGCAAAAATTTCAAAATTGATTTTTTTTATGGATTTTTATTCCTTATATCATAGCGCATATGTGTGCAAAATTTTGAACATGTAATATTACAAATGACAAAGTTTTTGTAACTAGGGGACCGTTACGCACAAAAAAAGAGAAAAAAATCATCAAAAATCACGATAAAATTTTTATTTTGTTGCATAGTGTAATTTAAACAAACATTAAGTACTTGTTTTTGCTTAAACCAGTAAAAGAAACTACTACTTTAATTATTTAACCCTCCATTACTAACCTCTGGGTCGAATCGACCCAGACACGCAAACTTTTTAAATTAAAAAAAAACAAGACGATATTTTAACTCAAGATATATGTGTAATCTAAATTTGTTTATATTTAAACGTTTATTAACAATAAACATAAGGAATATTTATGATATTATGCATATAAAATTGTTTAAAAAAACAGCCTGGGTCGACTAGACCCATAGTTAGCAATAATGTAACAAAGATTATGGGTCGATTAGACCATTTACAGTACATAACTGAAAAATTTTTGCTTTAGTCATACCAATTTTTCTTTCTAACATTTTACTATTATATTTCAGGTTTCAAATGCACTTTATTTGACGTCAATATCTTAAAAACTCATAATTTTATGCGCAATTCGGCTGGATAACTTTTTTTCACTTTTTTTTTAGCTATGTTGTAATGAATACAAACTTAATTTCAATTTAAATATATAAGTGGCTTATCACACCATTTTATATTAAAATTTAACAATAAAATACTAAAATCTACCAAAAGAAGTATACGTTTTATCAATTTATAAGTTGAGACGATTTCAATGGATAATACAAATGATGGGTCGATAAGACCCATTATTAGTAACTATGCGACATGATTTAAGGTTAGTAATGCAGGGTTAATGTATATAATATTCATGTGTATAAAGAAATTTTTATTTATTCATACTAATTAGTACTGCAGATAGGTTATTTGGTTTCAGATTTTTACAATTCCAAAAAACCTAAGTGTCATAACATAAGCTGTGATTAGAAAAACAAAATTTTCTCACCCGATATATGTATATTACTGGTTTCATTTTAATCAAAATGTGCAATTTTCGTTTGAATATCGTTAATAGTTCCAATTTTATAACGTTTTCCCCCTCCTGTAAACTTTTCAAAACTGCAGATAGGTTATTTCGTCTTTTAGGTGACGATATGTTATGTATTTACTTTGAGTTGTGTACATGTATTATTGGAAGATTTCTAGCTACAGGACATTCCTTTCGCGATTTGGCATTTGCCTATCGAATGGGTAGAAACACCGTCAGCAATATTATATTAGAGAAATGCATTATCATATGCGAAGAACTTGTCCAGGAATACATGCCTATACAAACAGAAGAGCACCTTAAAAAAATGATAAGCGAATATTACAGGTGTTGGAGGTTCCCAACTATTTTGGTAGCATTGATGGAGAACACTGTCAAATTAAATGTCCGTCCGTCTAATTCTGGGTTCCTGTTTTTTATTACTTGAATTATTTTTCTAAGAATAATATTAAACTTATAAGATTTTGTTAATAAAATTTCTGTGTGACGTTCTAAATTCCCAATTTTTCATATTTGATACATACACTAAAATTTATTGTTGAGGGAAAGCTAGCTTCTATGGTTGCTTAGGCCAGATCGTCCGGAAACTTCAAGATTTTAGAAAAACTAAAGATATTAAACCAAATAAAACTGTTAAGCGTATAAGAATTATAAGCAAGAAGTCTACTTGTAACAATATCAAAGTTTAAACAAAAACATCACCAGTAATAAGTGAGTTTACCTTTTCTTACATTCCCCCCTACAATTGGAAGGGGGGTTGGAATTCTTCCAACAATAATTGAAGTTGTAAGTTGGTTAAGAAAAAACAAAAACAACCTGCTTTATTGCTTTCGCAAAAATAAAGCGTGTTGCCAGTTCCGTTTTTTAAACCGCAGGAATACAACATTTTAATTTACAAGATTTTAAAAACACTGAAGATTATTGTTGATGGGATAAGCTATAGGAAACGGAACTGGCAAGATGCTTTATTTTTGCGAGAGCAATAAAGCAGGTTTTTTCTTAACCTACTTACAACTACAATTAATGTTGGAAGAATTCCAACAAATTGTAGTGGGGAATGTAAGAAAAAATAAACTCACTGTTTATTGTTGATGTTTTTGTTGAAACTTTGATATTGTTACAAGTAGAACTGCTGCTTATAGTTGTTATAAACAAGTTAATTCAATTACATTACAAAGTAGGGGGTTATACTATGTTTAAAGGTCCAATATTAACGATATTTAACAAAAATACCAGTTGTAGAACCAAAAATCTGAAGAAAGATATTAAATTTCCCGTATTTCCCATTTTGGTACTATTTTTTCCCCCATTAAAGTATCAAAAATTTCAGTATTGTAGTGGCAGTCCATAATTTTGTTTTGTAAAAAAAAGTACCGAAAATAGTTACGATTTTCACCCCTTAAATGTTGGAATTTCGAAAAAGCACAAAATTTGTGTTCGAATATTTTTGATAAGTTTCGAATTTGTTTCTATGTTTATTGGTTCAAAAGCAGTTTTTGGTTTTTTCTAACCAATGTGGAGATGTGAATATTTTTTTCATTTTTTTTACTTTTTTCTAAAATAATAATACGTACGAATACTTTTTTCTTGATACAATTATTTACGAGCCGGAATAATTTGTACTGTGAATTACGATGTTTTCATTATTTGTTACCAATGATTTTAAGTTTTTTATATTTTATCGGAAACAAAAAATCCCTTTCAAAACAGCAACCAAATAATTTTTTTAAGATTTTTAGTGACAAAATATTGCAATTTGTGATTTTTATATAAAAACGCCATGTTCTGAAATCGAAAACAAATGAAGTTTTAATCAATGGACATTTTCAATTTTTTTTTTTTTTTAAATAAAGGAGCGTGAATCTATTTCGAAAATTACTGAAAAACTACACAAAAGTCGTTTTAGTGTTTCTAAAAACATGAAAATAAGTTTAATATACCGAATTTAGGCTATTTGCATAAGTATATTTACATACATATTTGAAAATGCGGATAGGAATTTTAAAGATTTTTCAAAATTACATTGATTTATCAATATAATTTTAAAATGTATGGAATTTTCTTTAAGAAATGGCTGTAAGTTTTAAGAAATTTGAAATTTTACTGTTTATAACTTGTCGGTATGCATATTTATTTAATGTTTTTATTTTTAAATTACCATTGTATGAAAAACCACACAAAAGGAATCATTTTTACACGATAAACAAAAAAATTGTTGAGGTACACTTGAGAACAGCGTTGCCAGAATTAAGATTTTATCTTATTTTTTAAGATTTTTTGACCAAAATAAGATTTTAAGATTTTTTTCACAAATTAAGATGTTTTTATTTTTAAAAATAAAGATTATTAACTTTAAGTTTGTACAAGATACATAATTTTTTTACCGTTTTTTAAACAGAAAATTTTTAAAACAATAAGTTTTTGTATCATATTTGTTGTCTAACTATGGGTTTTGCACACTTTTGAACCCATTGTCTGACATACACAAAAATACATAATTATTTATGGGCATAAAAAATATTAAATTAGCAGTTGTTCATTTTGGGAATACTGATGGAAAAAATTATTTGTGAAAAGAAAAAACGCATTTTTATAAAGTTTCATAAATTAAAGAACAAAAAAGTTCAGGTATTTAGTACCAAAAGGTAAAACTAATGGAACTTAAGAAGCTTTTAGTTTAAAAATTCCACATTCCATGTTTATGATAATTTTTAAACAAAGTATACAAACATAAGTGCTTAAGAATATCTTTTTAAAAGGTGTACCAACATTATTTTAATAAACAATTCAATAAGGAATATATTAAAGAAAATCCATATATTTTCAATGAGCTCTTTTTAAATGCAATTTCCTCGAAATGCATTCCATATAAGAACGGTGTGGTGTCAACAAATATAATATTAAATTAAGAACCCTTAAAATTTCATATGAAGTATGAGCTCCCAAACTAAAATTTTCTTGCTCAAAATTTATTTATGTACATTAGGGCGGGTCGATTTTTTTTTTAAAAATCGTATAGCAAAAACGTAATCTACATAAAATTCTAAGAAAATTCTCCGAAGAAACCATGGGTCTAAAACAAAATCCTAATCCGCGCCTCTCGACTTGAAAATTTGGCTGCCCGCCTTGGAAAAAAAATTTTTACTTTTTTGTCCTTGTTATAAAAAATATTAAGATTTTTCTCTTAAAAATAAGATTTTTTTTTTCGCCAAATTAAGATTTTCTTTCCAAATCTTCTGGCAACGCTGCTTGAGAATATCTAATTAGTACAAAAAAAAAAAACACATTTTTTGACTAAAAATATTTTTAAGTAACAAAATATTTTAGAACTTACGTAAGCTATGCTCCTTACTACGTATTTTGCACTAGAGGCTAAATTTTCTGTCGGAAAAGTGTGAATATCTTTAATATTGTTGCTAACTGCATGCAATGTACATATGTTTTATAAATTGAGCTCTAATATAAAACACACACCAGCTCTCTAGGGTTTGCTGTTGATCACAAATCGGATAAGTACATCATTAATGTTACGTAAATCATGACTTTGATAACAAACGAACTATGGAGCCGCAGCAAAGTATACAGACATTGCATATGTGTAAAAAACTACACACGAGGGTAACAAACGTAAGTTTTTTGAGCTTGATTTGAGGGTTAAGATTATTATTTGGTAAAAACAAATATTTGACTGTCAGTCATTTAATTTTTCCCCATTGAATGTACGTTACGAAAGGCGAATTTGTTTATATTCGCCATTATATTCCACAACGATTCACAAAATATATCAAATAGAACCATTATGAATCAGTTATTCATATTATAGAATAATAAAATTGAAATAAAATGTACAAACAAGAGAAAAAGTTTTTGTAATATTTTATATATATTTACTTATGTAAATTAGAAAATATTTACATAAAGTGCATTTCGCATATCGCCAAACTTAAATTTCAACCGACAAAATGATTAAGATATCGCCACATTTGACAGTCCTGCCAATAACAGCTAAAAAGCGAAAAACAATTTTTCATTTTTGTTCTTTATAACTGGCGTTTTAAACAATATTTAATTTATGAACTTTCAATATACTGAATTTTGTATGGATATTTTACGGGTTTAATAAAATAAAAAAAATTTTTTACGAAAAAGTCTCATATAAATAAATACTTTTAATTAAGCATCTCCTTATTTTTTCAATATGTAAAAGAATTATTTTTTTACATCTGGTAACTTTTTCAAAAATTTTGGTTGTAAAAATTGTATTGCTTGTGGCAGCACTGGATGGGGTGTCAAAAAAGTACCACAATTCAGGTTTCACCCGTTTACTCCCTAATAGGGCCGAATTTCAAAAAAAATCCAGACACCTGTCCGCTTATTTTTCTAAAGTAGGTACAACGATAAGTGTTACATTTTTTTGTATCTCTTTTAGTTTTGGAGGTATAAGGTTAGCGAATTTTCCCGTTTTTACTCTTTTTTACCCCTAAACATTCGAATTTCCAACAAGCCCGTCTTAGTGGATCGGTTTGGTTCAAATTTCAAGTTTTTAGCTTCAGGCGTTTAGGCTGTGCAATGATATGGTCCAATGTAAAGCAAGTATGGACCATGTCATTGTAAAAAAGGAGTTTGTAGTCTAAAAGATTTCGAAACTAATCCTCTGTACATTGAAGCAGTTTCAAAAATAGTGCACTGCGAGTAGTTACGAACATGGAGTAGTTTTAAGACTACTACGTTGTAATGCAAAGCTGGGTTATATAAACCAGCTCTAGGATATGGTAATGTTAAAAAGACAATATTTTTTTAATACATT
Source organism: Pollenia labialis (assembly GCA_949318255.1). Lineage (NCBI taxonomy): Eukaryota > Metazoa > Arthropoda > Insecta > Diptera > Polleniidae > Pollenia > Pollenia labialis. Next base: position 83,729,625 of record OX439143.1, read on the forward strand.
TAGGTTACCTTAAGACTATTCCTAGTCCCTTATAGGCTATATTTTACACGCGTGTATGGACAAGTCGTATATTTGCGGGGTTACAACACTTGGCGAAAAAAACCTTATACCACAAACATTTCACCACGAGCGTAAACATTCAAAATTTCATCAATAAATAAGAGATTCACTGCCAGAAACAGATCAAAAGGATAGTAATTTAAGATTTTTTTTAAATTCACTTATTTAATTATAGGCAGTACATATATGTATGTGAATGGATTCCCTATGCTTGCAATTTTAATTTAACTTTTTTTAAAATAATTAAATTTTTTTTTCTACAACATCTTTAATTGATAATGCTTTATACTAACTTGTTTAATCGTTTCTAACAAAGTTCTTTGTAAAAAGTAAAACAATTTGCTTTTCTCATGAATAAAAATCATTTGATATAAAATGAAGTAAAACAAGTTAGAATGCTATATTCGGCTGTTATGAACCGTTTATACCCTGCACCGACATTTTGAATATTTCAGGAGTGGAATCTATATGAAATCTATTCATTATTACTTTATCTTTATAAAAACGGACGTCAGCATTAAAATTTGTTGCGGTTAAGACCTATATTTAATTATTGACCGACAATCAGGAAGTTGTATACTTTTTTTAGCAGTTTTAACTAGCAAAATTCTACAGGGTGATATCTGGCATAAAAAACATTATTTCCATTACAGCGGTGAAATTAGTTTTAGCATTTACAGTGAAATAATTCCCAGTTTCTATTTGTTAAAATAGTTGAGTTAAATACATTCAATTTATAAAGTATCACTATCCAGTGTGACACAAAGAATGCTGACGAAGGCCGTAGCGGGCCAGAAAATGCATTTCATTCTGCTGGTGTCTAATAATTGTAAATTTTTCTGTTCATACAATATACATACTTCATTGCTATCCAAAGGACAGCTAAGGTAAAATGTAACAAGAAGATACAATATAATAGTCTGGTAGTGTATAAAGTCATTCCTAAAAATTAGAGGAATAGGACTATTACAAAAAAGCTTTATAAAATACATAACTGAAATTTAGCTCATAGAATAACTTCGAAAAAATAAAAAAATGTTGTAAATAAAAAACTTTCAACAAAACCAGGATCAGTAGAATAAAAACAAAATAAAAAAAACTGTAATTGCATGTGCAATTAGTGGAGGGCAAATTGAAAAAATATATCGATATATGTATAAAAGTAAACAAATTGATGTCATGATGGTTTCTGAAACTCATTTGACCTCAAGAAATACGTTTAAATTTAATGGCTGTTACTGTACGATACCAAGGACCCTTGAGATAGAACTTGTGAAGGTTCTGCCATTTTGATAAAAACTCGAGTCAAACACTACTTAATGTGTGATCATCGTGAGGATTATCTGCAAGCAACAAACATTTGTGTTGAAGAGCTTAATCGAAACATAGTAATTTCATCTCTATACTCTCCACCTAGATTTTCAATATCAGAAAGCCAATATTGTCACTAGGACCCTGTTTTCTGGACGCTGGCGATTATAACGCTAAACATACCTTCTGGGGGTCACGACTTATAACACCAAAGGGTCGTGTTTCTAAAATGGATTTAAATGTGGGCGCGAGCGGACAACCAACATATTGGCCTGCTGATCAGCAAAAAATTCCAGATGTTATAGATTTTGGCGTGGTTAAAAACATCCCCACAGAAACGATCCTTGTAGAAGATTCCTTAGAATTATCTTCCGACCACACATCTACAGTTGTTTCTATAATAAACCCCAATAGAATTGTATCTCCGACTGGTTACTAAGCGACGTCAGCCACACAAATAAATTGGTTAAAATATAAAAATTTCTCAGTACCCATTGCACAGAAAATATTCCGCTTACTACACCGGAGAATGTGGATCGCTATATTCTTTATTTTGACAGTTATCTAAAACTAGCTGTTAACATTCCAGTATTGGCCCCACAGATGCCGAGCGGCTCTTGACTGAAAAAGAGAGTTTGAAGAGAGTGGCAACTTTACAGATCCCCGCAACTTAAGAATTTATTAAAAGAGTGCACAAAAAGGCTTAGAAAGTAACTGCAGACTCAGAAAACGGCGTCTCTAGAAAAATATCTTAAGGAAATTGATGCAACTCCACAATCAGACTACTCATTATGCAGTCCAGCTAGAAATCTGAAAAGGCCAGTTATATCGAAGCCACCATTAAGAAACTTGAAAGGTAGTTGGGCAAGAAACAATATTTAAACAGGAAATCTGTTTGTTAGTCACTTGAAAAACGTATTTACACCAAATATATCTAACGATATTGCGGTCGAGTTACCACCTGTTTCTGCTAGAGCAGCTGTTCCCCTAAGATTTGAGATAAGAGAAATCGATAAAGCTATTTCTGATTTAAACCCCAAGAAGGCTCCTGGTTTTGATAAGATCAGCAACAAAATGCTTTTCGAGCTACCCAGCATAGCAAAGAAAATTATTCTTTTAATTTTAAATGCAAATTTACGCCTTGAATACTTTCCTCAAAAGTGGAAGGTTTCCTTAGTCACCATGAACCTAAACCGGGAAAGGATCACACAAAAGTTGAGTCATATAGGCCTATAAGCTTATTGTCAAAGCTGTTTGAGAAATTATTAGTTTCAAAATTAACACCAATTTTAAATGAAAATAGATGTATTCCAAACCATCAGTTTGGATTTAGAAGAAAACACAGCACAATTGAACAAACTCATCGAATAGTAAATGTTATAAGAAAAGCATTTGAAGAAAAAAAAATTGCTCAGCACTCTTCATCGATGTTTCGCAAGCTTTTGATAAAGTCTGGCATGAAGGCTTGCTACATAAATTGAAGCAAAATTTACCAGAAAACACTCACAAACTGTTAGGAAGCTACTTAGTCGGCCGTCAATTTATTATTAAAGAAGATGATTTCTTAAATTCACCTCAGCCAATTGGCGCTGGAGTTCCACAAGGCAGCATCCTTGGCCCTCTTTTTTTACTTAATTTATACTTCGGACATGCCAACAAACAACTACACACAAACTTCAACATTTGCAGACGATACAGCTTTTCTAAGCGTACACGAAAACAGTTATGAAGCATCTCGTTATTTACAGGATCATATATTTCAACTAGAAATATGGCTAAGACAATGGAGGATAATGGTAAATGAGCAAAAATGCGTACATATAACATTCACCTTGCGCTGAGAATCTTGCCCCCCTATTACAATCAATAATCAAAAATTTGCTAAACATTCGCATGTAAAATATCTCGGTATACATCTTGATCAGAGATAAACGTGGAAATGCCATATAGAGGCAAAACTAACTCAAATTCATTGGCTTATTGGAAGAAATTCTGTCCTTAGTCTCGATTGCAAGCTTCTACTTTACAACTCTATCTTAAAGCCCATCTGGTGCTACGGTATTCAACTATGGGGAACTGCCTCGGCCTCTCATATCGAAAAATTTCAAAGGCGACAAAATAAACTTTTCGAATAATCACAGCCCCTCCCTGGTACGTTAAAAACTCAAACATTCATAAGGATCTCAATGTGCCATTCGTGAAAACTATGATTACAAAATATGCAGTAAAAAGGCTTGAACAACACCCAAATCCACTAGCTTGAAATATTTTAAATCATGGCGGCCACACTCGCCTAAGAAGAAGAGACACTGCAGCACTTACCCGACTAGATGAGCGATGAGCACCTATATATGTGTACAGAACCCGTGATGAAGAAAATTTTTGTCTGGCACTGGCAGGACATAAATAAAGTATTAGGATAAGATTCGATTATTTATTGTTAGTTCATATTAAATATATAAAGATTCAATAAATAAATAATGAGAAAAAAAATATATGTATATCGTATCGATATTTTTTAATTGAATCGATATTTATTAATTAAAAATATCGATGTATTGAGCGTATTTAGCTGAATCTATTAAAAAATTAAATGTAATTATTTTCATTAGGGTGCTTACAAGGTATATGGTAAATTTTTTAGGGGCTTTCTTTTGGGCACCCCTCTAAAATGTGTCAATGGCCTAGTAAATCCGCTTGACAAAGTTAAAGCCCAATCGGATAACGCCAACACGTGTTCATTGAGCATTAATTAGGGAAATCAGCGATTTTTCATTCCTATTGGCACATATTAGGTTGCCCTGATGGAAAATCCAACATTAATTACTTGTAACCACGCTAATTTTCTTTCATATTTTTGCACAGACATATTATATGTAATTCCGTTGTTACGTTATATTGTTTCTTTTATTTAAAAAAATTCAATAAAAACAAAAAATGCAATCAAAACAAGAATTCAATTAAAACAAAAACAAAAGGGAAGAATCCAAAAAAAACATATGAAATCTTAAAATTTCTTTTTTTTCAAAACGACTAAAGTTTTAAGTTTTTTATGAAGTCTTCGAACGAATTCGATAGTCGTATTTCAATATTGATATATCGAATTTTTTTTTTTATAATATCTTTATTAATGCAATCTATCTTTATTTGATATTAAACATTAGATTTGAGTTAGATTTACATATATACAGGCCTATTCTGCAAATCACTTTTACTCAAATCACGTGATTTCAAATCACATGTGCCTACTAAAATCACACGTGTGATATTTAAGTGTCCCGTTTTTGTGTGTTTTGGTGTGATCTTCAATTGCCGAAAGCACACCGAGAAACACAAAAAACGGTATGACATTCAGAACACCACAAAATCACACGTGTGATTTTCAAAAACACGTGATTTGATATCACGTGATTTTCAGAACAGGACTGGTTATAATGCAGTGAGCATACCATAATGTTAAGAAGGGTTTGCTGTGGTTATTTAAAGAGTTGTGTATCTCCGTTTTAAAAGAAATAGTTTCATCGCATTAAGTCATGAGGAGCCCTGAGCCTTATTTCTCATGAGGTTTGATGCAAACGGGTTTGGATGTTGTTCAATTCTATTTTTGTAGGATGCCAGCTGAGTTTTTATTTCGTCTTTTATGGTAGGTATTTTGAGATCTTTGTGGAGTTGATTATTTGTTACATACCTACCCAGGTGCGTCAACAATTCTTCGAATTGTTTTTGATTGAAAACGTTGGAGAATTTCAACGTTTGAGATTGAGGCGGTGCCCCACAACTGGATGCTCTATGTCCAAATAGGTTTCAAAATACATTGATTTATTGTTAGCTTGTTTTCAATGGCGAGTCGTGAATCAATGAGAAACCCGAATTTTCTTAGTTAGATATCTAAAGCTTTACGTTTAGTTTGAATGTGTTTTTTTCACGTTAACTTTTTATTAGGTGTATACCAAGGTATTTCGCTTTGTCCTTTTGAGGTATTTCAGTGTCATTTAATTTGATGATGATGTATCATTTAGACATTTTTGAAGAGTTAATGATGGGTTTTTGTGGTTTTTGTCTACAGCTAATGCAGCTGTATCGTCTGTAAAAGTCCCAATGATGACACCTTCAGACTGGGGTAGGTAGAAAGTTTAAAGTAGGTAAAGTGTGGGTCCCACAATGCTACCTTGGGGAACTCCTGCCGATATTGTATTTAAATCGCTTATATCACCTTCTTCTTTAACAAAAAATAATCAGTTTTGAAGGTATTTAAATAGAAATGAAAAGGGAGAATTTTCTTGAGTTTGAATAGTAAACCATCATGCCACACGTTATTGAAGGCTTGGGATACGTCTAGAAACACTGCTGTGCAGTACTGTTTTTTCTCAAATGTTTCATGAATAGTTTCAAGTAAACGATGAACTTGTTCTGTGGTTCCGTGTTGTTTTCGAAATCCAAATTGGTGTGTTGGTATAAGACCTTTCGATTCAATAATGGGTGTAATTTGTTTAAGAAATAAAGACTCAAGAACCTTTGAAAAAAGGGGCAGCAAACTTATTCGACGATAGGAAGTAAGTTGCTGGCTTTTCAGGTTTCTGTATCACCAATCCATTGGATTGTTACGAAGCAGTGAGTTATGCAAGCATTGTATATATAGGATAATATCGTTATACCTTTTTCTGGCAGTTCTTTTAATTAGGGATGGGCAAGTTGAAAAAATATATCGATATATATCGAATCGATATTTTTTTAGAGTATCGATATTTATTATTTCAAAAATATCGATATATCGATATATCGAACGTATTTTGCTGAAACTATTACCAAATTAAAAAATTCGGTATACCTTTGTACAAACATATGTATGAACAAATTACATTGTTACTTTTTATTGTTTCATTTTATTTAAAAAAATTTAATCAAAACAAAAAATTCAATTATAAAAAAAACAAAAGGGAAGAATACAAAAAAAACATAAAAAAAATATTTTACGAAAAATTTAAATGGAAGTAAATAAGTCATGGAAGTACCAACTTTCCTTAAAATTTGAATTGCACCCCAAAAGTACCAATTTGTTTTAGTCAAACCAGTAATCATCAGATATGGACATCGTGCTCCTGTTTTATGTGCACTCCAGACAATCTGCTTCTTGTATACGGCACTGCTTCTTATAAATGCCAATTATTTTAGATCTTCATATTTGTTTAAAAAAAACATATGATGCATGCAATGATTCCAATTCTTAAAAAACATATTGTTTGAAAAACGGCTAAAATTTTGAGTTCTTAATGAATACTGACTGTAAAAAATATCGAATTCGATAGTCGTATTTCAATATCGATACATCGATATATCGGTATTTAAAATATCGGCGATATATATCGATTATATTTTTTTTAAATATCGATATTTTGATATATCGATATTTTTTGCCCTTTCCTACTTTTAATGCCTTTGCTGTGACTAATGCTATGTTCATATGACGATAGAAACCACTGGTTTCGCTCTCTGAAACTAGATTGCCAAACATGCTGTTCATACGACTTATTCCTGTTTCATTTTGACATTTTTTTTGTGTTGTTAGTGTGATTTTTTTTTAAATAGATAAAAAAGTAAATAAAACTTAAGAATATATTATTTAATAATTTTATTTTAATTATTTTATTATAATTATCACTTTATTTTATTAAAAATCAATTTTTATTTTGTTTTTTTCTTTGTTTTGATATTTTTTGAGAGCTAGTTCAGATAAACTACCGATAACTGTTATCAAAATTGGAGATGATAGTACATTTTTCCTGTTTCGCAGCCTGTTTTAAAATAAAACGACCTGTTTCGCACTCAAAATTTTGTATGGGAAAACATGTCGTTTTTATCATGTTTGACGCGCGAAACAGGAATAAGAGAGCGAAACGCGAATATTGCTGTCCATGTGAACATGGTATAAATCATATCCTGGAGCTTTATTTATTTTTAATTTGCTGATTACGTTATAAACTTCAGATTTTGTAAATTTTTTAATCGGTAAATCAAATTGGTGGGTTTCATTTAAAAAAATTTTTATTTGATCGGGTACTTCATCAATATTTTCTACCTTGTTTGAAGTAAATACTTCTTTCAAATGATTGGCAAACGTGTTTGCCTTATCCTGGTTGCTTTTAGTCCAGTTATTATCAGTCTTGCGAACTGGATGGTTTACCTTATTCTGCTGTTTTACTATATTAGTATTTTTCCATAAAGAAAAATCTGTAGATTTTGTACAATCCAAATTTTGCATGTCTGATTCAAAATTTGTTTCTTTGTCATTCTTTAGTAGCATTTTTAGTTCTGCAGTAAGTTTATTTAAAATGGTTTTATCACCTGGAGATTTGGTTTTTTGAAAACGTGTTGTAGCTTTACGTTTTTTTGATATTTTATTTCGTATTTCCATCGAACACTTGGGAATGTTCACGTAGCTATACTGAGAAGTGGAATTCCAAGCTGATTGTTGTATTGTATTTACAAGATGTTCTACAGCATCTGTAATGTACTTATAGCTTTTAAGTGGAAGTTGTGTGACTACATTTTCACTTATAAGGAAACGATATCGACTCCAATCAGTTTTTTGGTGTGGAGCTTACATGCTTGCTTAATGTTGCTAAATTTATGTTTTATATGCAATACTACCGGGGAATGATCTGATGATAAGTCAAGGCATGATTCACATGTTCGATATTTCTGTGGCATTCCTTTTGATACACAGAAATCGATAAGGTCAGGGATCTTGTTTAGGTCTGAGGGCCAGTATGTTGGTGTATTAGGAAATGTAACGTTTAAGCTAAGATCTTTAATTGCGGAATAACGCTGTCTACCTTTGGTTGTTATAAATCTAGATCCCCAGATTGTATGTTTTGCATTGTAGTCACCACATGCTAAGAACCTGTTTCCTAAAATTTTGAAAAATTCTTTATAATTATCTTTTTTGATGTTGTGTTTAGGTGGGCTGTAAACGGACGATATGGTTACTGGTCCATGTCAATCTTCAACAATTATATTTGTAGCTTGGAATTCGTTGGACCGAAATGGAATACCTTCATGGTGTTTGATGGTATTTTTTATTAAAATGGCTGATCCACCATGAGCTGTTTGATCTGGGTGCAATACTTAGTAGAACTTGTATTTGGGTATGTAAAAGTGACTTTTTTTAATGAAATGAGTTGCTGATATAAGGAATGCATCTATTTAGCATTTCGCTCATTTGATTTGGGGCTGAGGTTTGTCTTATTGGCTGAGCATTTTACATTGCAGGTTGTTGTTGTGAAAAAGAAGCATTTTCCGGTGGAAAATTGCGATAATGGTTTCTAGTTACATTTGCATAAGATATATTACCTGCTGCGTTTGTTGGGCATGGTAGATCGGTATTCTGTGGTCGTTGTTCTTGCCAATTTTCGGAGGATGGTTCGGTGTTATTTAAGGGGCGTACTTCTCGGTTTCTCATGGGTGGTTTGTGAATTTTTTTGAATTTGTTTAAATATTTGGCAGCGTTTATAATTTGCCGGATGATTTCCAATACAGAGCGCAAATTTGACTTGATCTGACCAGTTTTTTCGTTCACATGATTTAGAATGGTGATTACCAGCACATTTTATACATATTGGGTTTCTCCTGCAGAATGATCTTGTAGTGTCGTTTGACAGTTAGAACATTGGGGAATAGTCTTCTTTGGTTTGGGAGGTTTACAATTTATTCGGCTGCACATTATCGTTTTTACGGAGTATATATTTTTATTATTTGTGTTTGTCTTCAGTTCAATTTCGAAAAGTCGAAGTGGCTGGTTTGAATTTCTTTTTTTAACATTCCAGATGTTAGTTACTTCGTGGCCAAGAGCATGAAGTTCAAGCTTAAGTTCTTCAGTATCTATAGACGGATGCATACCTCTTAATATGACTTTAACCCTTCTTTCAGTTTTTGGTTTATAAGTGTAAAATTCTGTTTTCTTGATTTCAAGTTCTTTCACAATTTTTTTTATAACTCTTATGAGTTGTAGGTAGAATTTTGACCTGGTAATCCTTCTCAGGTCATATTGTCCATCGACATGTTCTTTAAGAAGATAAAGTAATGGCTGATTATTTTCGACTTTATCGACAAATATAGGTGGCGATTTTGCTGGACGCTCATTAGTAGGGGCTTAATTTTTTTTAGTGATTTCATCTTGAAGTGGTACAAATCGATTTGTAGAGGTCTTTTCGGTTTTGATTGCTGGTTGACGGTTTCTAGCTCATCCTTATCTATTTCGTATAGTTGTTGCTGATTTATTGATTGATTTTCTTGATTTTGGTTAAGTTGAAGCTGCTGGTTAGAATATTGTGATTTCTGTGAATCAATTACAAAGTTTTTCATATAGACTGTTTTGTTCAACAAGTTCGGCGTTATTTTGTTCTAATTTTTGTATTTTAATGTTTGATTTTTCAGTTCTTCCATTAACATACATTGTGTTTGTAAAAAATAAAAACTAGCAAAAAGCTAGTCAGGCCTGCCATATTTACCGATTTATCGGCATTTCGATGATTTTTTGCCTCTAAATTATCAAAGTGCCTATTTTTTGATAAACACTTACAACACGGTAATTTTTGGTTTGTGTTATATAAATTATAAATTTTGGGTAACTTGTTACACAAAGAGACAACTTTTCTTAATTCAGCGCTTATACTTAAGGAATAAATGGCTATACCTACATATTTATTTTATATATGCAGTGTTTGTATTGTGTGTCTAACCCTCAAACACATTTTGAAATATAAACAATTTCATATGAGGGACTTAAAGCACAAAAGATATCCACCCATCCGGCTGGATGTCCTTTTAAACTTTGTGCGCAAAGTCAAAATCGCAATTTTTTTCGGGATTGACGGACTATACTTTCTTTTTTGTTTAAATTGGATATTTGTAACCAACAAATTAAATTGTTTATTTAAAATGGATATTTGTAAATAAATAATATTTTCCAATAGATATTTGTAAATAAAAAATTACTTAGGTTATCAATAACCAAACATAAATAAATTTTACTTTAATTGGTTACCACAACCAAAATATATACAGTACTTTAGGTTTTTAGTCACTACCTATTTATTTTGCCGCTACAAGTAAATATAATATAAAGTATTTACATTTACATTTTTAAATACGATTATTTCAAAAGGTAATGTACGGTGCGGAGGGAGGGTCGAGCCGTTGGAATTATAGATTGTCGCAGTGGTCGAGTGAGCATCGCGCGTTCGCTGTGAAGACATTTTTTAAGGGTAATGATTCATACGTGATAAGGTTAGGTTAAGTCACTTAAATAGTCACGTCAACAAGAAAAACTGCCGTTACTGGTCCCCAAGTACCTGCAACTCTCGATTGAAACATCAAATACCTTTATATTGCCCCAGGGTAATTCCACGCATGAGAAAATTGGGTAATTTTTTTTAAATTCTCGAAAAACAAGGCTCCGTTTTGAATAGTGTGTTCAAGTCGACGGAAGACATGTGGATGACATACTCTTTAAGAAAAAAATCCGCATTTCCATTCTATCGTTCAATGCTCTTTATAAAACTTTGTTTCAATTATTACATTTTTAATTAAGTTTGAAAATATAAATCTGCTATCAGATACCCCGTATTTTTTGAATTAAATAAAATTTATTTATAAAACATTTATTTTTATTTATTTTTTTAAAGCATTAGGTATTGGTTAATTGTTTTGCTTTGTTATTTTTGTCATTAAAAATATGTTTTATTGTGTTTAAAACAGTAATTTTAATTTGCTGTTTTTTCATAATTTTTTTTCCGATTTGTTTTTGAAAATATGCCGATATTTTACTAAAACCATCTGGCACCCCTGGTTGTGATCTTATACAAGTTTTTATAAACTCTCTTATTTTCATCAACTCGCCAACAATATTTTAACATACAACAGATAACCACAGATATTGTAGAAATACTTATGGTGACAACAGATATTTGTAAGCAAAAAAAATTGTATGACATACTCAATCCAAAACCATAAGCATCTGTTTTTGTTTTTAAGATATGGTGAGTGGGCTAGAGCAAAACAATACAATATCAGTTACACTCATTCTCTCATTTGTATCAGTAGTAACAGATAAATATCTGGTGTATCTGTTTCAACAATACTTACTGATACACTCGTGCAGGTTTTTACCCTATACCACTAATTTGTAAGGCACGATCAGCTGGTGTTTGTTATTTTATTAATAAAATTTTACCAACACAAGTTTTTTTTCTGTCTTTTTTAAGAATTTTAAGAATTTTAAGTTAAAAAAAATATACTTAACACGATGCAGTAATCCATCAAATGAAGGATTTGCAGTGATAAACGTTATGGAAATTACAATTTAGCACAAAATTAAGGTGGAATACACTACGGGAACGATTTAGTTTTTATATTTGGCCGCAGCTTAATTAGACACGACTGAACCGTAAGAAATATGAAAACTTACAGTTTTTTATGAAGTCTTCGCACGAATTCGATAGTCGTATTTTAATATTGATACATATATCCGAACATATATATTTTAAATGTCGGCGATATTTATTGATTATTTTATTTAAAATATGGATATTTTTTACAATAACCATGCCTGTGAAGAACATTTTTCCGAACTTTTTTTTAAGCTTATTGTACCGGACTTGCTTAGGGGCAAAAAATGGGCAGCTGAATTTTTGAAAATCTTGAGCTGATACTTCAAACTTTAATTTGATATAAGTCTCGGGGTAGTGGCCGTTGGAGATTAATATATACAAGCATGGCTTGTATAAATTAAAAATAATAAATGCTTTTGGACAATTTATAGAAGTAAAAACAATTTTTTTTTAATACTCCAAATTTTTCTTATTTTTATAGATATTATTTAAAACATCCAATTTTATCAAAAAAAATCCATTATAGTGCCATTACGATAGTATTTTTCAAACATGAAGCGATAGAAAGTCTTATTGATCAGCTTGCTACTTTGTTGGCGAGAGTGACGAGGGGAAAAGACACGAGTACTCAGCTTGCTGTACTCGTCATATGCGAGTTATATATGCCACCCAATTGCACAAGAAGAACCAATGATTTTGTAAACAATGATTCATGAAATTGTTTACAGAAGTATTGATTTCGTTTTCTGTACATTTGTTGATTGCCCAACGATCAATGGAATTTCATCATCCATGATCGTTTTGCTGATCATGCAGAAATAGTTCATAAGTTTAAGCTAAGAATATTGAAAGAACAGAATAAAAATTCAGTTCTAGAAAACCATCAAATCGAAACGGTTTATAAAAATACCAAAGAAAAAATAAATAAAAATATCAAAAATCCTTTTTAATAAAATAAATGTTTTTTATTCATATATAAAAGAAAATAGAAAACTGGCGACCGAGACAGGACCCTAAGTAAAAAATAGGGCCACGTGAAATAAAATAAAAATAAATTTAATAACAATTTCATCCAGTAAAAGTTATTGAATTTATCTAGAACTCAATTTGATGAAAATACTCAAGATTAAAAATCGAGTAGATGCTGAAAAAAATTATATAAAAAGGATTGTGTGAAAAAGTAGATGCTAACAAAATAAATACAACCAACAAAATTTGTGAATTCTATTGGACAACAGCCAATCAATTACATATACTCTAAGGACACATATTAAACAACTAAAGGAAGACTACAACAACCTGAAAAAAAAATCCTGTTTTAGATTTTGGAGTTGGAGTTGTCAGCAGATAATATAAAGGAAAGTAAGCATATGTTCTGTAAACATTGTTTTGAGATTTAGAACATCTTCGTAAATATTCAATAAAGAATAAAAGAAGGAAATTTTTTTAGAATTTGTAAAGAATAAAGAAAAGAAAAATTTTTTTTTTGTGTGTGGTTGAAATTCAAATTAATAAAGTTTTTTCTCTCTATATAAAATTATTTTTCTTTTAAGACATTTACACTCTTTGTAAGGTGGATGTTGATAATTCTTTTAATTTTTACATTTATTATAAAAAGAAAATACATAATTATTATGGCACAATTGGGTCTTACTGAGCTTGCCTGTTTTTGATGGAGAATCTATATATTCTCTGCAAAATTACCTTAGGGATGTGACAACGGTATTATCATTAACTGAAGATAGCAATAAAGCAATCGTGCAAACTATTTTGGCTAATAAAATTCAGGGTCGAGCTCTGAATGCTGTAGAAACACTCACAGAACCACATGGACAAATATTTTGAATAAATTAAGACAGGAATTTGGGGTTAAAGAATCTTATTTCTCTATTAGGAAAGAAGCCATGAATTTAAATTTTAATAATATTGAAGAATTACATTATAAGTTGGACCAATGCTTGAATAAAATGAATACAAAATACAGTTTAGAAATAGAGAAGGATGTTAATTTTACGCCTGCAAATAATGTTAAATTAATTTTCGATATTTATATAAATTACTTGAGTTTGAATATAAAAGCATTGTTGCTTCAAAATAATATTTCTAGCGTGAGTAGCTCTCGGAGCTTTTTAGTAGAAAATAACCTTATGAGCGAGGCAATCTTATCGGTAAAACACTATAAAAGAAATAACAGTGTTCAACAAATTTATAGAAGGGAAAATGTAAATCGAAATATCAACCCAAATCAAAACAATCAAAATTTTTTAAATCGAATTTACAACTCAAATTTTAATCAAATGAATCAGCAAAATTTTTTTAAAAAACGTAGATCATTCCCGTTCAAATTTCAATAGAAACGTTAATCGATACAGTGGAAATTTTTATCGGAATCCGGTAGATAGTAGGCGTGTGCAACATCAAGTACCAATGCCCATGGAAATTGACCATGCGCAATATGAAAATTTTCCTCAACAGCCTCAGGCTGTACCTTACCAATAGTAATGCTTACGTTCGGGTTCCTCCGTGCAAGGTGCCTAGTGGACACGGGTGCAGCTACCAGCTTGGGTGATTCCATATTTTTTGGAAATATTTCAAACCGTAGAAAATTAATAAACCCTTGTAACAAATTTTTTCTTTTTTTTTTTCCCTTTTTTTTCCGACTTGGTGTCACAATTGTCTGTTTTCCCGAGTATACTTAGATAGAAATAGGTTCTGTCAAAAAAAAGAAAATTATTAAGTGGATCTTGGCTTGGAACTTCACGCACGTCTTGCAGACTAGCCTGTTCAGTAGTTTTGGGCGGGGTTCTTGGTTCAGCCTTAAGATCTAGTTACAAAAAAAAAATACGTGCGTTTGAATGCCCTTGACAAAACACAAGAAATAAAACTATTAACTTCCTTCCACTAAACATTAGTGTCTTGGTCTCTATTATGCAGACAGATGAAAATGCTGCTGCCCCTTAACCCTCCCAGCCATAGTCTTTCCGGGCTAAAATAATTTTGAAAAACCCCTAACACACCTACTCTTACCTACGACCCTGAAGTATCACATCAAAAGATTTATTTTCTCATTCTTTTATTTTCAATATATTTATTTAGAAACAATTTTTAATCATAATGATCATTAGCAAAAAAAAAAAAAGGTATGTATATAAATCTTAGTAATTATAAAAAAATAGCAAGAACAAATAACAAAGAAATTTTAAGCTTTTTATATTGATGAGTCTATTTGCTCTTATTAAGAGTTTGATCAATTCATATTTCTCTTTATTCAAGTACGTATAATGCTATATAATGTCTTTGTTATTGTTACGTTATAAAAAAAAATAGTTAAAGCTTTCAGCGTGCTAATATTAAGAAATGAAACTCGAAAGTACATTACAAATAAATATACGTACATAGCATATAAAATGTAAGTAAAAAAAAAGAAAAGAAAATATGTACAACTTACAGAATTTTTATTTTTGGTTTGATTCCATCGCTGCCGAAGGCCTTCTGCTTTTGGTGGAATTGATGTTGACAACATATATGTAAACCACGTATGTTAATGTTAAATGTTTACGTGAATATTTATATGTAAGAGGTAATGTTAAGAGCTTGTGATTAGGAAATTAAATGTTATATTAGTAAATAAAAATTAAAATCTTATAAGATTTAAACTGTTATATTTTTTTGAATATTTTTAAAATAGGAAGTAGACATTTTTTTTTTTTTTTTTTTTTTATTTAATTGTTGTAGTTTTTAGCTAGGAATTTATATTAATATTATTCATGAAATAGGAAATAGAACGTTATGGAGTTAATAATGGTAATATAGTTATTTAGGGGGTTGATTACTGAACTGGTGTTAATATTTGTTATACGGAAAATGTGTTCGTTCATAGATTTATATATTAAACGAAATTAATTTATAAGTTTAAGGCATTTTTGTGGTATTAAATTTAGGAAATTTTTGTTAGATTAGATTTAACTTGATTAGGAAATTTTGGGTATTGGGTGATAATTTTGATGTTAAATTTAGTTATGCAATGCTCTTAACTAGATTGGTATATTTCCACTGTTTTCCCTGAAGGATAGTGAGGCTTTCGTTATGTTTAAGCTCTGTGTAAACTCGTCTCAAACCATGTGACCAATTATTTCATAATATTTCGGAAGTTCGGTGGTTGAAATAACTACGCTGTCAAACTATTAGATGTTTTATTACATGGTTATAGCTCTCGTTATACCTCTCGAGTGTTGTGACATGGACAAGTGGTTTGACCACCAGTCCTAAGAGAAACCACCTCGAGTGTTTAAAATCCTATGCACAAAATACACTTGTAAATTTGACTAGAAAATTCTATAGAAATTAATATTTACCTTCGTACGTAATTGCAGCTGGTTTATTTTAGTAATTAAAATATATGAAATATTCTTAAGACTTAATAACTCCAATCAAGACTTTACTGGATGTATGTTCAATTTTTTTTTCTAATTTAATTTAATATTTTGATTAAACCGTAATAGGCTTCTGGAAACTTAGATTGTGTAACACGTTTTTTTAAATATATTTTAATTCTTTTTCAATTATTTTCTAAAATATTTTTTTTTTTCCACCAGTTAATCTTTACTCTTCAATGTCCACATTTACAAAGACCTGATTTCGTGATTAACAGTTCCTTTTTTCCCTTCTTTGGAGTATTAATTATTGACTTTTAACAAAAAAAAAAAACTCAAAAAAGCTTGAACCAGAGTAAGTGTTAAAAAAAACCTGTTTTCAATTACCCTTGTTATCATGTATGTCATCATGTACACGAACTTACATGATATCTTAAAAAAAAATTACAGAACTGAGTGATAATAATATATGTATGATCAAAATGAATGTGAGAAAATTTGACAGTGTTGGGTAAAAGTAAACGAAATTAGATTACATTAATGTACATTATTATGAAGAAAAGTACCAGTAATGTAAGTACAAATGTTGCAAAGAATTATAACTTTTGCTAGCGAATATCACAAACTCTTGTTACCAAACAAAAAAAAATATTTGCGATATTACAAAACAGGTTGTGTTTGACTGAATTGATCAGTAAAACAAAAGCTGAAGACGTGTATTGATGATCTTTCATTAAATATTTTAAACTCAGTTATACGACTGCTAGTAGTATATTAAATATTACGTTCGTAAATCTTTAGCATGAAATTTGCCGATATTTTTACCATTCATATCCTGTAATTGATAATAACTTGAACCAAATTTTGCTATTATTTTTGCCTTTTCGAATTGGTTTGCCAACTTACTATTAAAATGGTCTATGGCCTTGGATTGAGAGAAATTTCTTCTATAAACGATCTGTCCAATTTCATAATTTACGGGTCGAGACCTTAGATTGTATGTTTTAAGATTCCTTTCATATGATTTACGAAGATTTTCTCTAGCTTTTTCCCTTATCAATTCTGTTTTTTCATCAGCCTTTAAATTTACTGTAGGGTCTTCTAACAATTTGGTGTTTCGTAATAGGGCATAGGATTTCCCGTTGGTCAACATATTTTGTCCAAAAAGCAGGTAATATGGTGCGAAGCCCGTACTAACGTGTACTGCACTTCTAAGAGCACAACAAATTGCAGACAATTTTTCATCCCAGTCTCTTTGCGACGGTTTTATATAGGCTCTTACTGCTGCTAGAACAGAGCGATTAACACGCTCACTAGCATTTGCCTGAGGAGCATAGATTGCTGTCAAGTTGTGAAAAACTCCATACGTTTGCAACAAGGCCTTGAACATATTGGATTTGAATTGGACTCCGTTATCGGTTGTCACAGATTCGGGCACTCCAAATACGTGAAAGATACGTTTTTCTAGAAACTCAACTATCACATTGGATGTAAATTTTCTTATGGGCTCTAAAAAACAAAATTTAGACATATGGTCCACTACGATAACGATTCCTATATTTCCCGCAGAAGATCTTGGATAAGGTCCCAGTAAATCCACATACAGTCTTTGGAAGACGCGCTCTGACGTGGATTGCTGTCCCATCGGAGGCCTTAAACAATGGTTAGGGGCCTTGGTCTGCTTGCAAGTTTCACAAGACCTTATGTAATTAGCGACTTGTTTCGTCATTTTTGGCCAGTAGAAAAATTGTTTTAGTCTATTTAATGTTTTACCTAAGCCTCCATGTGCACTTAATGGATGATCATGTGCTCTATGTATAAGATCCTGTGTCAACGCGGATGGTATCCACAATTTCCATGATAATTGTTCTTGTAACTCTTGCCCCGAAGCGTGTTCACATCTTCTGTACACAAAACCATCTACTATTTTAATATCGGGTAAGCGATCTAAATTTGATTTAAGTTTATCTATTAGTAATAAATATTCATTCGATTTAAATTCGTTCGATTCCAAATCTATTTCGAGGGTACTTTCCAATTCCGCGGTAACAAAATCATTACATTTCAACATCTTCAATTCATCATTATTTTCGGAGTACATCCTTGATAAAGAATCAGGCACAATATTTTGACTTCCCTTACGGTGACAAATCTTAAAAATAAAACCTTGTAGTTTTAAGGCCCACCGCGCCAATCGTCCGTGCAGGTCCGTCTGCTCCATGAGCCATTTTAAGGAGGCGTGGTCAGTAATTATCTCGAATTCTTGCCCTTCTACGTACGCACGAAACTTTTTAACTGCCATTACGGCAGCGAGACATTCTTGTTCCGACACTGAATAATTTGCCTGGGCAGTTGTCAATTTATGGCTCATGAAAGCTATTGGTACTTCCTCCTGACTATCTGTCCTTTGTGCGAGTACTGCCCCAACCCCGTATTTACTAGCATCGCACTGTATTGAAAATGGACGTGAAAAGTCTGGGTTGTGCAACACAGGAGCTGACGACAGTGCCTTTTTTAATTCATTAAATGAATTTTTGGAGTCTTCGGACCAAATAAACTTTCTAGATTTCTTTAACATGTCAGTAAGAGGAGCGGTTAAAGAAGCGAAATTGCGGACAAAACGTCTGTACCACCCACATATCCCTAAGAACCTTCGTAATTGACGGACGGACGTCAGTAACGGAAAGTTCCGAATAGCACGTACTTTGTCCGGGTCAGTTGTGATTATTCCATGGCCGATTATGTGTCCTAAATATTTAACAGATTTGAGTAAAAATTTACTCTTCTCTATATTAATAGTAAGATTAGCCTTCCTTATATTAAGAGCAACCTCATGCAAAAGTAAAATGTGTTCCTCAAATGTTTCCGTCATTAGTAGGGGGTCGTCTAAATATACGAATACTCTCGAACGTAGATTTGCCGGTATGACCCTATCCATGAGTCTGGACATCGTCTGTGGCGCGTTACACAAGCCGAAAGGCATGGTAACGAACTGGTATAAAGGATGCCCGGGCACAGTAAAAGCTGTCTTCTCCCTTGACCGTTCATCCAATGGAATCTGCCAGAAGGCGTCCTTAAGGTCAAGACTGGTAATGAATCTGGCCTTAGGGAGTCTACTGAGTATTCCACCGATTAACGGCAAAGGATAAGCATCTTTCACCGTGACACTGTTTACCTTACGGGCATCTAAACACAGTCGCACCTTCCCCGGCTTTTGCACTAGGGCCACAGGAGATGACCAAGGACTATGGGATTCTTCAATGACCCCTAGTTTGAGCATACGATCAATTTCAGCGGAAAGTAAATTTTCAATGGCGGGCGAAACGGCAAAATAGCGCTGCTTGATTGGCTTATTGTCAGCCGTATCTATAACATGAGTTACCAGTGTTGTTCGTCCAAGGCCTTCCTTTGAATATGAAGGAAACGCGTTTATGGCATCATTAAGCTTGACTCTTTGATCAGGGTTCACACTATGTACATTATCATTAAAATCAGTATTGGCTATTTCCGAGTTCTCGCTAAGGGTTGGTGTATCTAAAAATAAGTCTCTGGCCAGGCCAAATAATCTGACGAAGTCTACGCCTAAGTATACATTTTGTTTTAAATTGGGAATAATAACGAATGTTAGCGGTTCGGAAACACCCCTAAAAGTGACATTTGTCGTAACACTACCTAGTGTAGGGTGTTGAGTGCCATCAGCAGTTCTCAAACAAAGTTGAAATCTACGAAAAGGATGTTCATTTTCCCTTAAGAACTCAGTAGCGTAATCGGATGCAAATACTGAGACAGTTGCCCCGGTATCAATCATACCCACAACATCCTTATCGAAAATACGTACTGTGGTAAAAGGTCTTATATCACAATGGTGTTCCCGTGATATAATGGCAGAGCATATGTGTTTACGATTTCTAATAACTTTCTTCCAAAATTCTCGCAATCTTAAAGTACTTCTTCTAGTTTTCTTGTCATTAGCCGTCATAACAAGTTCCTCATTAAAAATTCTAGATCTAACTTTTTGGTATTCCCGTAATCTAATATGGTACGGTTTAAAATGTCTGGGAGTATTATTTGATTCGATCAATTTAGAATCTGAATTAGTTTGACATGCAGTCGATTTTACATCTGAGTTGCTTTTGATTGGTATTGTTTGGGTTGGTACTTCGCTGAGTAGTTTTTTGAAAACTTATTACATTTTGGACAATTTGGTTTAAAAATGTTTGGTGCTCCACACCCATAACAAAATATTTTCCTGTCTCCTAAGCACTCTTCAAAACGATGTCCTTTTTGCATACAGTTCCAACAGCTAACTTCACCTATTTCCTCAATTAAATTTTGCGTGTTCTCTACAACAGATTCAGAATCAATTTCGGACACAGCCTTTCGCGCAATAAAATTTCTATTTGATTTGCGATTATCTAGCTCTTCTTCTAGAATTTCATGTTTTCGAACATACTCTCTTAATTGAGATATTGACATAATTTCGAAATGTAAAAGTTCCTTTCTGACTTCGGTATTTAAATTGCGTTTCAAAATTTCGATTAATTCAAAATCCGAAATAGGTGTTTGTAACCTGTCCGTAATTTGCAAAATGGAATCATAAAATGAATCGAATTTCTCACCAATTTTCTGTTTCCTACGTCTGATTTGCTCCCTTAGGTCAAAATCAGTACGTCGGTCACGAAACTGATTTCTAAGTTCAGTACACAGTGTGTCCCAATCAAACCTTTGAGCTGTCCTGTGAAAGCGCCAGAACCAGTCCATAGCTTTGCCAGAGAAAAGCAAGTGTATATGCCTGCACAACACATCAAAGTCTCCCTGTAAGCTTTGATTCGTGAGTGACTGTACCCTATATATAAAATTATCAATTGCCAATCCCTCTTCATTTTGTCCACTAAACTTAATATGCCAACCAGACATTATGTTCGAAATCTTTTCAGCAGAATTCTCAAAGTGTTGATACAAGTTTTGTCTACTAAAATTGTGGCGATTAGGGTTATTTCGGAGTGGAAAGTTTCTATTATGATTAGACCTATTGTCATCATTCTGAAAATCACGGTTAGGGTTGACTTGGTTAATATTACAATTACCTGGCCTGAAATTTGTATTCGAACCTAGATTAATTGAGGCCAATTGTATTCTAACAGCCTCATTTATAAGGGCTTGTAGGGTATTATCACTTATATTTTGATTACTAACATTGAACGGAGCATTTTGGTTACTCACATTACCTTGGGAAATATTTAATAAATTATCCACCGACATTCTCCGATTAGGAATATTGTCTACTCTAGGCGTTTGCTGATTAAAATTTAAATTACGTATGGGATTAAACCCCTTAACTTGAGATTGATGAGGGACTTTTGGTATAGCACCACGACTCTCATTATTGTCACTAACTGGTAATTTGTGACTTTCCGTACCTGACAAAATATTGTGTGATTTAAGCTTTGTCTGTCTACAGGCTTTGCCACAAATACTACAAGCTTGAGTTGTCTTAAGGACATTGATTATACAGTCTTTATGGAAAATGTGATCACATGGAGTTGACACAATGACATCGTCAATCTCGTAATCTTTTCCACAAATGGAACATGTTTGATTCCTATCCCCTTCTACTAAAGATGTTAAATTTTCATTGCTATGAACGAGCGACATTTTAAATTAATACTTTCAGTTTTTCTAAGCACTCTATTATTAAGTGTGATACTTCATTGAGTTTTCAGTAAGGTTATATGTGTTTTATGAATTTATAAAGAAAACCAAACTAATGAGAAGTAGACGTTTCGGTTTTAATAATCTAATATGAAATGGACAGACAAATTTTGAATTTTAAAAGTGGACGTTTTGCGTTATAAGTTCCCACATCAAATACGTAATTCCTAACATTTAGCCTCCAAATCAATCTGACAATTCCCTAATAGATTAATCACCCCTGAAGTACATTTTAAGAAATTATCTCACTAACATAAAGGAATGAGTAAACTTAAAATTCATAGTGGATTGTACAAGAGTACTATCAATTCCATATATACAATGATTCCATCCATGCATACTAAGTTTTTACATTCTTGGCTAAGCCAAATTAGACGATACACTATGAAAATTAATTCCCGAAAATGACCTCTTAAGTAATAAATCTTTAATTTCCTGGTTAAAATTTATTGTTTAAATAAGATGTTTCCAATTATTTATGAGTCCCAAAATCAGCAATAACAACTAAGATGTTATTTTAAACATTTGTCTTACAACAAATTAAAATTTCATATGACCTCGGGCCCCACGTTGGGCGCCATTCATTGTAACAAATTTTTTCTTTTTTTTTTTTCCCCTTTTTTTTCCGACTTGGTGTCACAATTGTCTGTTTTCCCGAGTATACTTAGATAGAAATAGGTTCTGTCAAAAAAAAGAAAATTATTAAGTGGATCTTGGCTTGGAACTTCACGCACGTCTTGCAGACTAGCCTGTTCAGTAGTTTTGGGCGGGGTTCTTGGTTCAGCCTTAAGATCTAGTTACAAAAAAAAAATACGTGCGTTTGAATGCCCTTGACAAAACACAAGAAATAAAACTATTAACTTCCTTCCACTAAACATTAGTGTCTTGGTCTCTATTATGCAGACAGATGAAAATGCTGCTGCCCCTTAACCCTCCCAGCCATAGTCTTTCCGGGCTAAAATAATTTTGAAAAACCCCTAACACACCTACTCTTACCTACGACCCTGAAGTATCACATCAAAAGATTTATTTTCTCATTCTTTTATTTTCAATATATTTATTTAGAAACAATTTTTAATCATAATGATCATTAGCAAAAAAAAAAAAAGGTATGTATATAAATCTTAGTAATTATAAAAAAATAGCAAGAACAAATAACAAAGAAATTTTAAGCTTTTTATATTGATGAGTCTATTTGCTCTTATTAAGAGTTTGATCAATTCATATTTCTCTTTATTCAAGTACGTATAATGCTATATAATGTCTTTGTTATTGTTACGTTATAAAAAAAAATAGTTAAAGCTTTCAGCGTGCTAATATTAAGAAATGAAACTCGAAAGTACATTACAAATAAATATACGTACATAGCATATAAAATGTAAGTAAAAAAAAAAGAAAAGAAAATATGTACAACTTACAGAATTTTTATTTTTGGTTTGATTCCATCGCTGCCGAAGGCCTTCTGCTTTTGGTGGAATTGATGTTGACAACATATATGTAAACCACGTATGTTAATGTTAAATGTTTACGTGAATATTTATATGTAAGAGGTAATGTTAAGAGCTTGTGATTAGGAAATTAAATGTTATACAGTCGAACTTCCCT
The DNA here is from genome assembly GCA_949318255.1 of Pollenia labialis. Lineage (NCBI taxonomy): Eukaryota > Metazoa > Arthropoda > Insecta > Diptera > Polleniidae > Pollenia > Pollenia labialis. The sequence goes on from OX439143.1 coordinate 83,753,074, forward strand.
ATAATGAATCTCCACGGGGACAGACTATTATTTCACTATATAGAAACTTCATTATAAAGAAATTTTTTTTCTGTTTGAACTACATACATATAACTGACTTGTTTTTTAAAATGTTTGATAATGTACTGGGAAGAATTCCAAACTCTTTAGCTATATCTTTTTTCTTTGGTGTCCCTTCTTCAACTTTATTAATTACTAATAATTTTTTTCAAGAAATTGCTACTCCGGTGCGTCATTTTTGTTCACTGAACTCGGGCGACTGGTGTTAAAAGTCAAATCATTAACTTTTTTATTTTCATTTACGGTACATTTCTTATTTTCTTAATAAATAGTGTTGCTAACAAGTGTAAAATAAAGCTGCAAAAAATAGTTCACTATATGGAGGCAAAAACACACGTAAAATGTATTTTTGGTTCCAAAATTTTGTTCATTGTAAAGAAAAATTCACTGTATGGAAATTCATTATACGGAGATCAAAATACATTGAAAGTGGAACGAAAAAGTTGTGTTCTTGATTTAAGTTCATAATAAGGAGAACTTCATTGTAAAGAAGTTCACTATAAGGAAGTTCGACTGTATTAGTAAATAAAAATTAAAATCTTATAAGATTTAAACTGTTATATTTTTTTGAATATTTTTAAAATAGGAAGTAGACATTTTTTTTTTTTTTTTTTTTTTTATTTAATTGTTGTAGTTTTTAGCTAGGAATTTATATTAATATTATTCATGAAATAGGAAATAGAACGTTATGGAGTTAATAATGGTAATATAGTTATTTAGGGGGTTGATTACTGAACTGGTGTTAATATTTGTTATACGGAAAATGTGTTCGTTCATAGATTTATATATTAAACAAAATTAATTTATAAGTGTAAGGCATTTTTGTGGTATTAAATTTAGGAAATTTTTGTTAGATTAGATTTAACTTGATTAGGAAATTTTGGGTATTGGGTGATAATTTTGATGTTAAATTTAGTTATGCAATGCTCTTAACTAGATTGGTATATTTCCACTGTTTTCCCTGAAGGATAGTGAGGCTTTCGTTATGTTTAAGCTCTGTGTAAACTCGTCTCAAACCATGTGACCAATTATTTCATAATATTTCGGAAGTTCGGTGGTTGAAATAACTACGCTGTCAAACTATTAGATGTTTTATTACATGGTTATAGCTCTCGTTATACCTCTCGAGTGTTGTGACATGGACAAGTGGTTTGACCACCAGTCCTAAGAGAAACCACCTCGAGTGTTTAAAATCCTATGCACAAAATACACTTGTAAATTTGACTAGAAAATTCTATAGAAATTAATATTTACCTTCGTACGTAATTGCAGCTGGTTTATTTTAGTAATTAAAATATATGAAATATTCTTAAGACTTAATAACTCCAATCAAGACTTTACTGGATGTATGTTCAATTTTTTTTTCTAATTTAATTTAATATTTTGATTAAACCGTAATAGGCTTCTGGAAACTTAGATTGTGTAACACGTTTTTTTAAATATATTTTAATTCTTTTTCAATTATTTTCTAAAATATTTTTTTTTTCCACCAGTTAATCTTTACTGTTCAATGTCCACATTTACAAAGACCTGATTTCGTGATTAACAGTTCCTTTTTTCCCTTCTTTGGAGTATTAATTATTGACTTTTAACAAAAAAAAAAAACTCAAAAAAGCTTGAACCAGAGTAAGTGTTAAAAAAAACCTGTTTTCAATTACCCTTGTTATCATGTATGTCATCATGTACACGAACTTACATGATATCTTAAAAAAAAATTACAGAACTGAGTGATAATAATATATGTATGATCAAAATGAATGTGAGAAAATTTGACAGTGTTGGGTAAAAGTAAACGAAATTAGATTACATTAATGTACATTATTATGAAGAAAAGTACCAGTAATGTAAGTACAAATGTTGCAAAGAATTATAACTTTTGCTAGCGAATATCACAAACTCTTGTTACCAAACAAAAAAAAATATTTGCGATATTACACCCTATCAAATTAAATACACTCATTGGCTCTTCTATCATAGAGGACGAAGTTATCGTATATTTGCCAAACGAATTCAACAGCCCAGACCAAACGATGTCTTTAAAGCTTGTAGATCTTAAAAAGAAACCCTTCGATTGCATAATGGGCAATAATATTTTATCTCCTTTAGGTGCGCAAATAGACTTGCGTCATAACGAATTAAAAATTAGAGACTCAACCATATTAATTGGCGAAAATAAACCACCTTTTGAATATGAAGATATTTTTTGTTTAGAGGGGCATGATAGGGAGCTGGATGAATTTTTGCACGACGACCTGAGCTCAGAAGTAAGAGAACAACTGTCTAAATTTTTACAAGTTAGTAAGAGAACATTTTATATGGACAAAATTTAACTAGTACCAACAGCATTAGGCACAAAATCATAACTAGGTACATCAAACCAACCAATATATTCAAAAATATATCGATATCCCCTAATTCACGAGAAAGAAATCGAACGGCAAATCCGGGAAATGTTAAAACAAGGTATAATAAGACCTAGTAAATCTCCATATAGTTCGCCCCTTTGGATAGTTCCGAAGAAAATGAGCGATACAGGGATTAAGAAATGGAGAGTCGTCATAGATTACCGCAAGTTAAACGAAGTGACAATACAAGACAAATTTCCGATTCCAAACATGGAATCTCTGTTCGACAAATTAGGTCGCTCGCAATACTATACCACCTTAGATTTGGCTAAAGGGTTCTATCAGATATTGATGGATGAAAGGGATATTGAGAAAACTGCGTTTTCTACCCCAATGGGACATTTCGAGTACATTCGTATGCCCTTCGGTTTAAAGAATGCGCCCGCTACGTTTCAGAGAATGATGAATCATGTACTAAGTGATTACATCAATAAGATATGTGTCATTTACATGGATGTCATCTTGGTTTTCTCCGTAACAATCAAAGAGCATTTTGAGAGCCTAAATAAAATATTTTAAAGATTGAACGAATTTAATCTGAAGTCCAATTGGACAAATGTAAATTTCTTACCAAATATACTGAATTTCTTGGCCATATTATAACTCCTGATGGTATCACTCCGAACCCGGAAAAGATAAAAGCTATTAAAAATTTGAAATTACCGGGAAGTGTCAAACAGATAAAATAATTTTTGGGATTAACTGGCTTTTACAGGAAATTTATAAAAACTTATTCAACAATAGCCAACCCAATGATAAAATATCTTAGGAAAAATACTCATATAAATATGCGAGATCAGGAATACATAGACTCCTTTGATAAATTAAAAACTCTGCTCACAACATACCCTGTTCTAGCCTTCCCAGAATTTGATAAACAATTCGTTCTGACTACTGATGCCAGCGATATAGCTATTGGTGCTGTCCTGAGTCAGAAAGGTAGACCTATTTCTTATCCCAGTCGTACTCTAAATAGTGCCGAAAGAAATTATCACACCTTGGAGAAAGAATTACTGGCCATTGCCTGGAGCGTAAAGTACTTTAGACCATATTTGTATGGGAGAAAATTTTTGGTGAGAACTGACCATCAACCATTGAAATGGTTATATTCTTTGAAAGAGCCAAATTCCAGAATAATTCGTTGGAAAATAATGTTGGGAGAATTTGAGTTTGATGTAGAATATTTGAAGGTTGCCGACTTCTTATGCAGAATTCCGAAACCTAATGTGGAAGATGAAGAAAATTTAGATATTAAATCGCTGTTTGAGCTAACAGACAGTGATATGAGCACTGTTTATAGTGCCAATGAAGATTTGAATGAACATTTTCTCATAAGTGAGACAGTTGTTAATAAATATAGAAAGCAAGTAAGAATCTTAAATCAAAAAGAGAAAGAAACAGAAATATTGTACAATAAATATAAAATAATTTATATCGAGAGGAATGATTTGCCAAATGATCATTATTTAAATGACATTTTTAGAAGAGAATTGAACAAAGGTACAGTGGGAATTTATTCTGAATTGGGTGACTCAGAATATAATATTGTCCAAAATAAATTAATCCAACTTTTTTCGAATGATAGTAATTTAAAATTTATAAAATTCACGATATTGGCAGTAGACGTTGAATACGTGGAGAGATTGTTGCAAGTGATTGAAAATAATCATATCGAGACCAATCATAGAGGGGTAGTTGAAAATTTCGAAGAATTAAAGTTTAAGTATTTTTATCCGAACTTAGTAAAATATATAAATATGTAATTGTCAGTTGTGTGCTGAAAATAAGTACGATAGAAAACCCTTCAGAAAATATTTAAATTTTACTGAGACACCCAATAAACCAAACCAGAATGTGCATGCCGACATAATTTATGTTCACAAAAATTATTTTTTGACTACCATTGACAGATTTACTAAATTGGGTTCCGCTCATAGGCTCAGAGATAAAAATATGTGCACAATCAAAACTAAGTTGGATGAGAGAATTTCTTATTTGGGAAAGCCAGAAACACTGATTTTAGATAATGAATTTAATAACACATATGTAAAATTATTTTGTTCAGAGAGGAACATTAATGCCCACTTTACCACACCAAATTCACACACAGGAAATTCAGATGTTGAGAGGTTACACTCTACGCTTTTGGAGCATATTAGAATAATCAAAAGAAGCAACGAGAATATGAGTATAGAGGAGTTGGTCATTAGAGCTATAGGATATTATAATAATTCTATCCATTCTACCATAGGAATTAAGCCTATGGATTTTATTAACCGTTCGAATTTAGATTTTTCAAAGATTGCCTTGCAAATGAACTCTAGAAAGCAAAAAGCTATTCAAAGACTTAATCTCACGAGGGAACCTGTACCGAACTATAACCCTGATAATATGTATGTAAAGAACAATACAGGGCCAAAGACATAAAACTGCTAAAAGATATAATAAATATAATCCTATAAGAATGAAACGCATCGATATTGCACAGAAAAAACGACCTTTAAAGATTATTAGATGAAAAAAAAAATACTAATCAGATAATCGTAAAAGTTTGTTCTCACGTAATATTTGTATATGCCCTCTTTTGAGATGATCGGGGCTTTGTTCCTTTTAATATTATCAACCGCAGTGGGCACGGTGGAAATTACAAAAATTGAATCGGAAGCAGGATATGTGATGATAGAAAGTGAACCTATTTCCGTGATTCGTAGATATAATAAAATAATACATGTTTTTGATTTGGAAGATATTAGGGGGACCCTAATAAATGTTAGCGGGTCAGCAGGATAAAATAAAAGAGCTAGAACATTTGTTATCAACAATAACAATTCATACTAGAAACAAAAGAGGTTTACTGAATTTTGGGGGAAGAACCATAAAATGGTTATTCGGAAATATGGATGATGAGGACAAGGAAATGATTGATGCACACTTTGCAAAAATGGACATGAACCAGCAACAGTTAATAGGGAACTTAAACAAACAAATAAAGATCAATACATCAATGTTAAAATAGAAAATACAACTTTTATTGCAAATGAAGAAAATTTTTTACCAAAAATGTTACAACCAAATGATTGCATTGTAAACCTAATCAAAGATAATTATAGAAACTGTTCCAGAAGAAAATTTGTTGGAACCGTTGTAAAAGAGATAGATATAGGAAATTTAATATTGATTAATGTTAAACATAATTTAACGAACTTTTGTAAAAATTTCACGTATTTTTTAAATGGAAGTTATTTTGTAAGAACTGAAAAATGTGGAATTCAAATAGGTGATTATTTTTTAAGAAGATATGAAACTAAAATGAATATTGTAATCCCTAACTTTAATGTAATACCAGAAAACGAAACCGAACTATTAGATGTACCACAAATGATTAATCTTGATACCAGTAATGAGGTACATTTAAAACAAAACATAAATTGCAACTTTTATGCAATTTATGGGTTACTTACCTGCATTGTGATCTTGCTTGTGATTTACAAGAAAAATTTCTTATTTAAACTAATTCGAAGAGACTCGAATTCTAAGGGAGGGCGAGTTATATATGCCACCCAAGAAGAACCAATTGCACAAGAAGAACCAATGATTTTGTAAACAATGATTCATGAAATTGTTTACAGAAGTATTGATTTCGTTTTCTGTACATTTGTTGATTGCCCAACGATCAATGGAATTTCATCATCCATGATCATGCAGAAATAGTGCATAAGTTTAAGCTAAGAATATGTAAAGAACAGAATAAAAATTCAGTTCTAGAAAACCATCAAATCGAAACGGCTTATAAAAATACCAAAGAAAAAATAAATAAAAATATCAAAAATCCTTTTTAATAAAATAAATGTTTTTTATTCAAATATAAAAGAAAATAGAAAACTTGCGTTTTATTTTCTCATTCGTAATTTTCAGCAGGTCTATTTTGACAATTATCTTTCATATTTAATTTCGTTGTACAAAGTTAATTTCGTAGCGTGTGTGAATTTTTTTAAATATTTGTTATTTAACGAAACAAAAGAAATTTAAATTTAAAAGTACATTTTACACAGCTTTTATTTTAAATTAAACAATTGTTAAAATATTCAACACGAATTTGAATTAAAATACATTTTAATAAGAAATATGTTTTAAACGAAATGTCAAAACGCACATATATGTATACATATGTATAATATACATATAATATACATATGTATAATGTATACATTCATGCAAATGGAATAACAGATAAATAATAAGACTTGACTCGTGAAAACGCCGAAGCTGATTCAAAGTTCCCATAAATATCAGCTGTACGAACGGACGTGTTTAACATTGCTCTTATAATAATAATAAAAAACAACAAGAAATAAATAAATAAAAACCTTCATAACACAAAAGACATTTTGTTAAAACAATCAAAATACCTAAAAAAGTTAAATTACAAATAAAAATTACATATAATAATAAATTAATTATAAAAATCATAATAATAAATTCAAAACATTGAGAAAACAACACACAACAAAACACTTTTATGTAAAATTATGTACACAACACGACTAAGAAATAAAAATAAGAAAAGATCAACAAAAAAGAATAAACCAGAAATAACAAATACAACAATGGAAGCTGTAATTTTAACACCAAATGCAGAAAACTCTTTTACTCCCACGCAAAAACGATTAAGAGATATTACACATAATAGTTCTCTTATCGAAAATTCATCGAAAACTCCTCGTTTATCTATTGTTCCAAATACTGCATCTCCCCTTAAGTTCATGCAAACCATGGATAAGCGTTTTGATAAGTTAACCGAACAATTAACAGAACAATTGCAGGCAATGATGCAAAAAATGTTAAGTGAGTGTAAAGATAGTCTCTTAAACGAAATTGAAAAAAAATTTAATGTGTTGGTGAGTGACTTAAACAAAGTAACAGAAAGAGTAACAAACTTAGAAACATCTGTTCAAGAAATAAAAAACACTGCTACGAACGAAATGATAGCACTAAAACGCGAATCAGAAAATTTAAAGAACGAAATCATTTATCTAAAAAATTGCGCTAGAAAACAAGAAAACTCAATAGTTGCATATGATATAAGAATAACTAATGTGCCTACTGAACCAAATGAAAACCTTTATAATTATTATCTTAAAATATGCGAAACAGTAAAAATTTCACCTCCTAATATAAAAAACATTTTTCGTGTTAAAATAAATAAAAACAATCACACAAATAAAAGAAATAACAATAAAAACCCCTCAGATGCTGCGATTATTGTCAAATTTCAATGTCCGTATGAAAGAAACTTTGTCCTGAAGTCAATAACTAGTTTTATTAAGCATCGTAAGGATTCATTACGTTTAAATATAATTGGTTTTGATAGCTCGGTTCCTTTTTTCGTGAACGAAAATCTTACCCCCGATAACCACCATATATTTCTGCAAGCTCATCGATTAAAAAAAAAAGATGGTTTAATATCAGCTGCTTTTACAAACCGAGGCCTAGTATACATACGACAGCTTGGAAATGATGAACCGATATGCATTAATGAAATTAATATTCTAAAAGAGTTATTTCCTATTCAACACTCTGATGGTGGAAGCAGATACGGTACCCATGATAATACATTTCATGAAAGTTTGTAACCTCTTTAATTATTGCTATACTGTACTTATCTATATCTATATTTCTAAAAAACTTTTTGAAAATCAAATTGCCAATAGACTATATTGGATATCTCGGGCCATAGTATACAATTTTAAACTCTATATAGCAAATTTTCTTAATCATTTCAAAAATCTTTTTAGATGTAATGTTTTCTCTTTCAGTTTATATATACTTGTTAAAAATAACAATATTGATGTAAATGCTTGCTTTGCTTGTAGGAACTTTGTTTGTTATAATGGTTTTACAATTTGATGATAGGATGGGTGGCTCCAAAGAAAATTTATACAATATGACCAGAATTCTTTGCAGAAGAACTTCAGGTCTCAATATTTGTCATATTAATGCTCAAAGTTTGAACAACAAAATGGACGAATTTCGATATATTTTTGAAGAATCTGGTGTTGACATTTTGTGTATTTCAGAATCTTGGTTTAATTCTGAAATCCAAGATAGTATTTATGGGTTAAATGGTTTTCGTCTTTTCCGAGCCGATAGGTCCTCAAATGGTGGAGGTGCAGCTATCTATGCAAAATCATCAATAAACTGTAAACTTAAATGTAAGTCTCTTTCAGATGAGAAAATTGAGTATCTGTTTCTAGAAATTTTAAATAGCAATAACCAGAATCTTTTAATTGGTTCCATTTATAAACCTAATAAAGATACAGATTTTAACCCACTATTGAACAAGCTGACAACACTTACTCTTGGTTATACTGACGTTATTATTACTGGAGATTTCAACGAAAATATATTAGCTGACCAAAATTTGATGATGGAAATGAATGCCATTGGCTTGATGCTGGTTAATTGTTCTTTGGCAACCCACTTTACACGGACTTCAAGTACTCTACTCGACCTTTATTTCATTAATAACCTTTCAAAACTATTGCTCTTTGATCAGCTCTCCGCGTCCATGTTCTCAAAACATGACATGATCTTTTTGTCTTATGACTATAACATAAAATCTCGAGAACAGACACGGGAGATAACGTTTAGAGACTTTAAGAACATAGATTTTCAATCATTGGAAACTGAATTGTCGACCATTTCTTGGAACCAAGTCTTCTTTATGCCAACCGTAGATGAGCAATTAACCTTCTTGCAGAATAATATTCTCTATTTATATGAAAAATACGTTCCAATAAGAACAAGTAAAATACGTAATGGTAAACCATGGTTTTCTAATGAGATTAAAACCTTGATCACGGAAAGAAACATAGCCTATGAGAGATGGAAGCGTTTTAAAACTACTGAGCTTCATAATGCTTTTAAGGAAGCTAGAAGAAGAGTAAATTCAAAAATTAGATCTTCAAAATCAATATTTTATAAAGAAAAGTTCGAATCGGCTGTTTGCTCGAAGAAGAAGTGGAGGGAAATTCGGAATATGGGAATTGTTAATGGTAATGCCAAAAATGATAATACAATCGATATTAACAAATTGAATTATGAATTTACCAATATTCCAATGCCAGAAGTGGATCCTAACTTTTATGACAATTCTACTAATACCATGAATGCCAGTGATCATAATTCCAATGGTACACTGAGCTTTAATTTCATACATTTCACACAAGAAGACGTCCTAGGTTCTATTTTGAGTATTAAATCCCATTCTGTGGGATACGATGGAATCCACCCGAAGTTCATAAAGTTAATAATTACTTATACTCTTTTACATATAACATATCTTTTTAACAATATTGTAACAACCTCTACTTTTCCATCAGCGTGGAAACACGCAAAGATTATTCCTATACCGAAGGCTGATAACACTTATCGACCGATAGCTATATTACCCTTTTTATCTAAAGTCTTCGAACGTTTAATCCATACTCAAATGAACCACTTTCTGCATGAAAATTCTCTGCTTACCGACAAGCAATCTGGTTTCAGACCTAAACACAGTTGCATTTCTGCCTTAATCGAAGTCTCAGAGGAGCTTAGAGCAAACGTAGATAACAGTATGGTATCATTTTTAATTTTGCTTGATCATTCTAAAGCATTTGATACAGTGGACCATTTAATTCTTTGTCAAAAACTTAGGCACATGTTCTTTTTTTCAGCAACCGCAGTAAAGATGATTTATTCATATCTGTGTGACAGAAGCCAATCTGTGTTCCATGGGACTGATGAGTCTTATAGTTGCTCAACTCCGAGAGGTGTACCACAGGGTTCCATACTTGGTCCACTATTATATGTATTATATTCTAACGACTTACCTTCTCGACTCAGTTTTTGTGAAATACATATGTATGCAGATGATGTCCAACTTTTTATAAGTTGTGAACCATCTACTATTAATAATTGCATTAACCAGATCAATAATGACCTAGATAATGTTAAAGAATGGGCTTCAGCCAATGGACTCTCCATAAATGCAAAAAAATCAAAAGCTATGATGATTGGAAAAACCGAATCGTTGCAAACTATTTTACCACCAATTCTGATCGGAGAATCTATAATCAAAATAGATGAAACTGCCAAAAATTTAGGGGTAATATTCAACAAGAAATTAGACTGGTCTAACCACATAAATGTTATATGTGGTAAAACATATGCGATGTTAAGAAACCTTTGGATGTCGCAACATTACACACCTTTTGATATTCGAATGTTACTTGCTAAAACATATTTATTGCCAACGCTCTTGTACGGTTGTGAACTATTCGCGAACTGTGATACATTAAGTATGAAAAGGCTTAATGTAACGTACAATAATATTGCCAGATATGTGTTTGGCCGCAGTAGGCGAAGCAGAATCTCACAGTTCTCTAGACAAATATGTAATATACCATTTGACGGCTTGTTAAAGCTTCGAACATTATTATTTTTTCATAAAGTGATTTACACTAAACAGCCTGAATACCTATACAATAGAATAACCTTTTCAAGGTCTGACCGAGGAAACAAAGTAAATACCTTTCGCTTTAGAAAAGATATATCGAAAAGACACTTTTTCTTCACTGCTATCAATCTTTGGCGCCAACTTCCCCCTAATATTCAAACCATAAGCAATGCAAAGCATTTTAAAACTGCAATATTTAATCGTTTAGGATAACAATAATTGTTTAACCGCAAACTATACATGGCTTTTATATACATAATGTTTTAACTTATATTTATTTGATGTTTGTAATATTATTTTTATTCATTAATTTTTAATATAGTAATAATTTTTATTTTTATATTTAATATTTTAATAACAAAACCATATTGTGCCACTATCTCCCCAGTACTATTAGATAAGACTAGTTCTTGTTGTGCTGTATTGATTAGATAAATAAATAAATAAATAAATTTCTGCAGTAAGAAGAAAATGTGATTAGTTTATCAATAAGACTTGCATTGTGGAAATTAGGACTTTCAAACGCATTCACTTTGGTCAACTTTGAATGTCTCTGGACAAAAACGTAATAAAGATATAAGCCTAATATTTTGGACACATGTAAATTGGAGTGTTTATTACAAACTGCTCTTAAAGTGCCGCTCAGTGTGTAATTGTCTTACTTTAATGCCGAACGGCTAAAAAACATTTAGCTTAATTAATTTTTAAAACAAAAGATTATAAATCAACTTTGTTAAAGCTCATACAATTCATTAATAAATAAAAATAAAGTTTGTTTTTGCATTTAAAAATTAAAAAAGATCTGAGTATTTCCTTAAAACCGCTTTGTGGTGCAATGGTGACGATTATGAAACCGATGGACATATTTGAAAATTAAACTGTTTTTCTATAAAATGTTTATTTTGTTTGGGGGAATAAATTGTGATTTTAATTTAAGTTTTTGTATGTAAAATTTATCATTTATTTTTGATATTTTTAGTCAGGCTTGAGTTCGTCAAATTTAATTTTCATTAAATTATTTTTACTGAAGGCAGGACTTTTTGCAACTTGGATTTTTTTTTTAATTTATTGATCATTCTCTTGGCTGAGCTGGGACTTGAACTTGGGTTGAATTTTCATGTTTCAGAATCACCACATTCTTTCATTGGAATTCTTTGAGTTCTTACCTCTGCAACACTGCGGTGCCTGCCAGCCAAGAGTCAAACATCAATCTTAAACCAGTGGTACTGGTGGTTCGAAATTTTCTGTTATTATTATTTTCAATTTTATATTACATGTTGCTTCCTTTCCTCTTTAAAATTAATGCCCCTATTGCGGTTCTCCACTTTTGTAACAGTTTGGTTGTCTTTGGTAAATTCGCATTGCCATTCTCAACTCGACTCGCAGTTGGCTTTTCTGTTGTGTGTCTGGTTTTTTCGTGGAATTGTCGTTTTCAACTTTGTAAAAGTTTGGTCGACAGAAACGTTATAAATACAAAGCTGCTAAAAATTATTTGAGTTGTTATCAGTTTCAGTTGACTTTTATTTCTAAAAGCAAAAAATATCAATGGTTAAACCGAAGGTAGAAAGATTTGTTATACTGTATATTAGAATTTCACTCCATTTAATACATTCGTAGATCCAAGGCCCATCTATCAGGTCTGCTTACTTGTACAAAAACAAAAAACGATTCTTTTTAGTTGTCAAAAATTTACTACCACATATACAAAGCAAAAGGAAAAAACGTGTATGTGTCGCATACCATAAACGTATACATGCACATGTAAACAACTTTTGACAACTAAAAAGAACATAAACAATGATCATCAGGCTTCTTGCGCAGACCTTTTCAATGGGCCTTGCGTAGATCTTTCAAAATTACAACTAAGGCACAATTTGACAGGCTTGCTATTCTAATGAAAAAAACCCAGAAATTGCAGGTGAAATTGTAGATTGAGCTACTCATAACTTTAATATAGGAGGAATAGCCACTACGCGAACAGGTGTTTTAAAATGACCTTTAATTTCATCCAGCAAATAAAAAAACGCTTCCTAGTTTGGTCGAAAATTACTTTTAAATCTACAAATTTCAGATTATTATTTAGTAACGTACCTACTTATGAAGTTAATACTTGGCATTAGGTAGTTCAAGAGGGTTGGAATCATCACGAATTGTTCTTCTTATACGTAGCACATCTGTACAACAGTTTTGATTTTCATCATGATAAAATAAATCGACATTAATATCCATTATAAATACATTTTTTAACCGTAACAACTAAAAATATCTTTAGTTTAAAAAGCTATTTAATTTTATAAAATGTTCACTTGTCAAACGTTATTTTTAAAGTTGGCAAATCGATATTTTAAGTTGGCAACTTTATAGCAAACTCAACTAAAAACAGTTCGGTATCACAATACCAAAAATGATTTTGGTTGTGCATAAGTTGGATTGACTCTCACACGACCAAACTGAGTTGAGTGGAGAACCGCAATAGGGGCATAACAGTTCAACTAAAAATCACAATTGCTATTAATCATTTATTTTAAAATATTAATATCCATTTTTAAATTATCAAAGTAACTTTTGGGAATACAAGCACGACAAACAAAATCTGTTGCGTTACCATTTTTAAATATTAATTTTTTTGAGCCAATTTTAATCTCTTATTAATGTGTTAATTTTAAAAGTCTTTTGTTCAAATTCTCATTTCATTTCTCTTTGCCCCTTTACCCTTTTTTCGTGATTTTACCCAGTTTGACAATACACTTGACGCGTTTCTTCATTTCTAAAATGGAAATACTGTTAAAGTCGGAATAAATTGTTTCTTGCTCTCAATAGACCTCAACTTGTCATTATCACACATCACCTGCAGCTAAAATTGAAAACAAAACGTTTGTTTTTTTCAAAGTTCGAATCTGTATTAAATTGCAATAACAAGAATGACAAAATTCAGAAAGAAAACTGAAAAATTCTGATGAATAATTCGCAAAAATAAACTTAAACTACATACTCTTCACTTTAAAAAATAGTCTTGAGGGGGTGTATGCTAGCGTGAATGTGTGTGCAAGCTTGAAGATAGTATACCCTGCAAATATTATTGGACCACCTGATCCAATTTCATGAAATGGACTACTCCATGGACTGGTCCGATCTAATGCAAGAATGGACCATGTCATTGTTAAAAAGTGTTTGTAGTGAGACGACATGTCTTCGTTTTTTAACGACATGTTTTCGTTTTTAAACGAAGTTTTGAAACTACTCCTTTGTAGTCCAAAGATGGGTTATATGGTCCTGCCCTAGGACATCGTAATGTTAAATAGACCATGTTTTTTCCATACGTTTGGGTTACTTTTGGACTAATCCTAGTCCGTTGTGGGCTACTCTTTACGCGCGTGTTTAGACTGGTCCTATTATTTGCAGGGTATCAAGTGCAATGAAAGAAAGATTAAGAATAACTTCTATACACAAACATATAGACAATGTGAAGTACATACGTCCTTACGCATCGTATGTGTTTGAAGTACGATTGTTTTCATACACATGTGAAAATTATGTCGTTCGTAATGCTCGAGGATAAAAAAGTTAAGTAAAACCGGAAAAAGCGACACTTAAATTCAAACAAATTTCTATTCTTTTTTACATCCCCCAAAAAGGTCAAATAAATGTTAGAAAAATAATAACGATGATGAACAAGTGGTAAAACGCAATAAGAAAGAAAAAAATCACTAGCATCAACATAAATTGAGTTAGTAGGGTTAAAATGAAAATAAAGGAGAAATAAAGAAAAAATAAAAAGTTAAAATACGAATGTGAAGCAACCTCCTTTTATATGGCCAGCGATGAAGAGAATAAATTTCTAATATTTATGTGTTTGTGTGCTCGCAAACATTCAGTCATATGTAAAATTAAGTGTAAGTGTGTACGTGTAGTTGTATCTACGAATTAATAATGTTGAAGACCTACCACAACTTTTGTTAAAAGATAAAGAACGAAAGAATTACCCGGTTATGTCCGGCAAAAATAAAAAAACAATATATTTGCAGGTTATCTTTTTTTCGTGTGTTCGCAATATTTTCCTGTCATTTTTGAATGAAGAATATTTTACATAATCAACTAAACTATTTTAAAATTTAAGCTTTAGAAGCTAAAAATTTATAAATATATACAATTACTCATTACGTTCAAACTTATAATTATCCGAGCAATAGTAACGAAGTCTTTCAGCCCATTGTAATTAAACGGACTTGAGTATGTGCCAGAAATTTAACCCAAAATCCTCAGACTTATAGACAAGCCCTGCGGGAAATTTGTGTCAATTGGTTTTAAAGCACTCAACCCGTAACCAGTGAACACAGTATTGTAATAAAAAGAAACGGGTTTTGATAAGTAAAAATTGGACATATCACCTAACTGCTAATATTGTGTTTAGGGAGTAGAAACTCCAGAAAAAATGTAATTGAAAAGCAATTAGTCATGTCACTGGATTTTGTGTGGATAGTGGCTGATTGTATATGTTTCTTTAACATTATATTAAGGGGATCTGTCGTATTAACATGGTTTAATCGGGACAATATCTGCGGCAGGCAGTATAAACCCCCATTTAGGACATTGCCATATTATAGTGACAAGTTCACTTCATATTAAGTGTTAGAACTAGAACCATTCCCTACCAGTGATGTCAGATGTAGGGAAAAACCCTACTTGTAGGGAAATATAGGCCCTAATTTTGTAAAACACAACGCAACGACAAAGAATTACATTGAAAGCAAAAACAAATTCATAAATATTTTGTAATTTTTGTTTATTTAATGTATGTTATTGTTTTTTGTTTAAAGTAAATAAAATTTACTATATTGAATTATTAATAATATTTGAGTTTTACTAAAGGCGACCGTACACGACACGTATTGGTCATCTGACATGTCAAATTTCCCACTGCAAAATACATACATGTCGTGTGTTACCTTTTTCACTTTGCTTCTGTATAAGTCAGACGCAAAGTCATCTGACAAAATTTCAAATAGAGCGTGCTCTATTTTCTTCTGACAAACCATCTGACATCAGAAATCTATGCCGGGAAGAAACCGGCAGCGGCGTCCACTATTGACGGAATTATTATCCGGCTGAAGTTTATATTTAACTATACCGATATATGTATGATAATTTCAACATTGAATAGAAATTATGTACATATATTAAGAAAAAACGTTTCATTATAATATCCTTAATTGTATCTTCCAATTTAAAGAAAATAATATTTAGATGGCTAACTCTTTTTCGACTCAAACAAAAATTTGTATGGCGGCCGCACGCTATTTTTAAACCGAGAAATACTTTGTTGGTTTCTGCAATAACTATGCGAAAAAAACATAGACAGTGTCAGAAGCAAATTACATGTACATTTGTGACCGAATATTATAAACCTTATGTAAAACAGCAATTTTGACAGACATGCACAATTACATGTGACTTGAAAAGTTGACAAGTCAGATGTAAAAAACATGTCGTCTACATGCACCTTAATGCTTAATATTAGCGTTGGGCAAAATCGTTCCTTTTGTGGAATCGTTCCGACCGATCCGAAAGATTAAAGGAACTAGGTCTTTCATCGTTCCTGTTTCTTACTTTGAACAATTAATGAACGAGGAACGAGAAAACTTCTTTGACGTTCGTAAAAACGTCAACAAACAAATATTTGTTATTGTTTGTTGTGGCGTAACAACTACATACATACATAAATAATTACACTATGGAACATTTTTGGGATTATTGTCTGGGGCGTGAGAAATTCCAAGTCAGGGTGATGGTACTAGGTCAGTATAGTAAAACCTTAAAAGGGTTTGGCGTTCGTATGTGTCAGTTTTTTTATGACATTTTAAATTTTTTCCTTATCTTGATGTTTTTTTGTTTAACATAACTCGAGAACCACTTGTCCGATTTTGCTAAAACAAACTGAAAAAAATTTAGAATTACAATTTCTTTAATCCGTTTATATAACGTTTTTCTTTTTAATCAACAGTTTTGCCGGTAAAAATAAATTTGTGGAGAAAAAAAAAAATATTTTTTTGCCTAAAATTTAAATTTTTTTTCCATAGTGTACTTTTAGGCAAAAAAATATTTTTTTTTTCTCCACAAATTTATTTTTGCAATCTGGTGACAAATAATAATCATCAGAGCTGACAAAATTTCCAATCTTTCCCCCAGACCCGCTGCCCAATAAGTGATCATGAAAAGTTAATTACAAGAAATTGAGTCTGTCTATAACTGTATGCAATTTACTTCAGATTTATTTTCCAAAATAAATATTATTACGGTTACATGCGGTAGATTTACATATCAATTTGTTTTGAAAGTGAAATTTTTATCTCACTACGGACAGGTTACAAAAAAATTAATACAACTTTAAATACTTTGTTGTAAATGTAAATATGAGAATTGGCCATGTGCAAGTGAGCAGATAATAAGGTCAAAAGGAAGAAAAATAAAAAGGTTGAAAAAATACTCTTAAACTGTGGTCACAAGAGTTTAACATCAAAACAAAGAGTAAATAGGTTACGAAAAATGAAATTAAATTTACGATATAATACTGTACTTACGATATCAATAAGGACAATATGGCAGCTGTTAAGTGTTACAAAATCCAAATTGGATTGTAAGGACTAAGGCGCATGCCTAATACTAACAGCTGTGCAAACATTTTGCATCTAAATTAATTATTTTTCTTGAGACAATGAACTTAAAAGGAATATTGTATTGTTACTAAAAATACAACTAACTAAAATAGGATATAAACTCTCTTTTAAAACACTCTTTTACTCTCCAAGAGCAGTCTCTGATATATTCCGAATGTAAATCCGAAAGCTTTTCTTTGAGAGGATTCTGCGCCTTCGTTGCCAGTGTGCTTTTACTTGAATGAGTTGTAGTTACGCTTTGCATTTGCCAAATGCCTATTACTTGACACAAGTTTTGTAGAATTTTGTGACTGCTAACATTCCTTAACTTTCAATTTGTACGGGCGTGCACTAACCAGGCTACTCCATTTAGTCTACGGTAAATATTCGGTGAAAGCTGTTCTCGAGAACCTGCTAGCTACGTTTACGATAACGTTTAATATTTGTTGTTTATATTGTGTTATTTCTTGTGTGAGTGAGTGTATAACAGAAGTAAAAAGCAATTTGTAATTTGTTAAAGCGGTCGTCTTTAAAATCACAAAAAATAAAATATTCAAATAATATTCACATCATTTTAAATGAAAACCGTAAAGTGTGTGCCAGTTGTTTCATTGTTTAGAAATAATCAAAATAAAAAATAAAGCAAAAAAGAATTAACATGTTTTTGTTTGTCATCCTTGAAATTAAATATTAGGAAAAAATACAAATGAGTTCATTCAAATGCATGACGAAAGCAAAATAAATAGAAAAATATAAAAATTTTTTATTAATGGATGAGTTTAAATTTAAGTGAAATTAACGTATAAAATAAATAGTTTTAATTACAAAAAAGTTTTAAGCCAAAGTTCATTTTATTCTACATTAAAATTAAAGTGAGTGATGATGTGGAGCAAGTAGTTAAAAACGTGTTAACCTGTATGTGCTCTGTAACAACTAAAAGCTTAAAGTCTGAGTCCTGCCACTTATCATTGCATTAAAAATCAAAGAAATTTAACTAAAACAACAAACTGCCACCCATTTCCACCTTCTCTTTGTCTACATTGTTCAAGTGAAAATAGAGTCAAAAAAATAAAACGAAATAAAAATATGGACACACAATATTTATTTTCATTATTTTTGGATAGAAAGTGAAAATTTTATGATAATGGGAGTGAAATAATAGAGAAAAAGAAAAAATATAAAACAACAAACTAAAGTTGTTTTTTTTTCTTAAAAAGCTTTTTGTTGGCTGTGGATTTGTGTTCAAAAAACAAAAACTTAATAAAGAATCACTGTCACAGCCTTAAGCCTGTCATTAATAACTATTGTTACAATTGGAATTTCTTGTGCTCTGCATATACTTACTATATGTATACGATAGTTTATACATCCACACATACATATACAAGGAATTGTGAATAAGTTTGAAATATGTACATATTTATAAACCAATGCTTTATAAAGGATAAAAGCAAATGAGTTTAATCCAACACGGAAAAAAACATCAACAATAATAGAAATATTTTGTGAATATGTCTCACAAATCCTGTCGCAGTTGTATAGAAATTTAAAAAATCTTAATTGTGTATTAAATTAATTAACGTAAAGTGCAAATGTCAAAAGGAATTCCAGTTTTAAAAGTAAATTGAAATGAGTTTCATGCATAAAAAGTGAAAAGTAATTAAAAGTAAAAGTGCAAGAACAACTCGAAAAACAAATAGTCTGAGTAAAACAGAAAGGATCTGTGTGTTTGCAGTGCTCTTGTTTTTCTAACATCAAATCTTAAAGTACATAAAAAAAAATAAAATAAATAAGCTAATAACAATAGCAACAATAACGTAAAAATTTTTACTGAAGTTTACACAAAGTCCACATAAAAAACATTTAACACAACACAATACAGCAGAGCAAAACCATTGTCATTGTGAAAGAAAGCAACTCACACTTACAATACGGGCATCTAAGGTGATGTGTGCATGTGTGTGTATGTATAATAAGCCTGCAAATGTGTTGCTTTATCCTTGTTGACTCCATCCTTGGATAATAAGCAAATATTTGTTTGGATATTAAATACATTGTTTAGTTTTGTTCATCTGGTTTGGTGTGTATTTTTTCTTTTTTTTTGTGTGTTCGTTTTATACTGTTGTTGCCATTTAAGAATTTAGACCATTTACAACAATAAAAGCAACACATTTTCCAACCAACCATCGCATATGAAAATTACAGACTAATTTAGATGTTTCGATATATGTGTGTGACGTCTCTTGTAAACGTGAATTGGTAGAGTGTGTGTCAACATATGTATGTTTATGTGTATGTAAAAATTTTAAAAACATGCCATCATTGTATCAAATGACGGGCTAAAACACAACCATTGACATCATTTAAAGGTTGTCTATAAAAAAAACAACAATAATCTGCGGAAGAAACAAAACAAACAAAGGAAAAGATAAAGAAAAGCTGGCAAAAATGTGAGTATAATCCTTTTGTAAATGTCTGTAAGTTAAAGTTTTAATTATTTTAAAAGTATTTTTTTTAACAATATTTCAAGTTTGTTTCGAAAGTGGTTGAAGAGTTTCTAAACTGAGCAAAATTTTAAGGGCGGAAACTTTTGTATTGCAACATAAAATGAAATTAAAGTCAAAATTGTTTTAGAAATAATGTTTAAAGTTGTAATTTATTGATTATGGCTATTCATTAATATTTTTGTCCATTACAATAGGTACATTTCGCAGAAACAAATTTATAAATACTACTTAAGTTTTACAACACAAAATTCCTTGGTCGAAATAACTAAAACAAATTGGAAATTAAATAAATTAAAGGTGCATTAAATTATTATTATAAAATTTAAAAACTTAAGCGATTATGAATAAATAATTGAATGATTTTAATATTTTACTTATATTGGTAAGAACAAATAAAATTTAGACTTATCATATTAAATCAATTACTTTCTGTAAAAAGGCATCATTTGCTTTAAGGTGAGTTATGTCAAATCACCTTAAAGCAAATGATGCCTTTTTACAGAAAGTAATTGATTTAATATGATAAGTCTAAGTTTCACCTGAACTTAATCAACATGTTGTTCAAACGCGTTTAATACCCCATGGCATAAAATATTAAAGCAAAAAAAAACTCGAATACATATTGTAAATTTAGATTAATAAATTGATATTAATGGTGTCAATAGTTAAATTCTCCCCTATAATTATTCTATTGGCTCCAAAGAATTCAAGTCGGCTTATGAGTTTTTTACATTATTTTTTATTTATTTGGTAAACAAATTCCTTTTTACTTACACTTTTCACGTTTGCTTTTGAAATTGAATTTTTCGTCTTAAAAATATTAATTATATTGCATTAATAATATCGCACTCAACAACAACAACAACAACAATAATAAAACAGAATTTTAAGATTTCCAGTAAAAGCAAAACAAATTTTAATTTTACATTAAAGGCATATGAAAAATAAGTTTTAAGCCAACCGTTTCATTACCAAATAGTAAAAAATAAAGCTCGATATTTTAACAGCGGGTAGATATAAATAATTCGCGTCGATTTTTTTCCAAAAAGTGAAAAAATAAAAATTTTGAATTAAATCATATTAAATCAATTACTTTCTGTAAAAAGGCATCATTTGCTTTAAGGTGAGTTATGTCAAATCACCTTAAAGCAAATGATGCCTTTTTACAGAAAGTAATTGATTTAATATGATAAGTCTAAGTTTCACCTGAACTTAATCAACATGTTGTTCAAACGCGTTTAATACCCCATGGCATAAAATATTAAAGCAAAAAAAAACTCGAATACATATTGTAAATTTAGATTAATAAATTGATATTAATGGTGTCAATAGTTAAATTCTCCCCTATAATTATTCTATTGGCTCCAAAGAATTCAAGTCGGCTTATGAGTTTTTTACATTATTTTTTATTTATTTGGTAAACAAATTCCTTTTTACTTACACTTTTCACGTTTGCTTTTGAAATTGAATTTTTCGTCTTAAAAATATTAATTATATTGCATTAATAATATCGCACTCAACAACAACAACAACAACAATAATAAAACAGAATTTTAAGATTTCCAGTAAAAGCAAAACAAATTTTAATTTTACATTAAAGGCATATGAAAAATAAGTTTTAAGCCAACCGTTTCATTACCAAATAGTAAAAAATAAAGCTCGATATTTTAACAGCGGGTAGATATAAATAATTCGCGTCGATTTTTTTCCAAAAAGTGAAAAAATAAAAATTTTGAATTAATACCCTCCTGTTGTATGTTTGTTGCTTTAAATTCGGCTTGTATTGCATTATTAATAAAGTTTTCGCCAAATAATTTTATTTAAAAACGTACCAAGGGTTTTCTTATACATCCCTTACATTAATCAACTTATTTTAATATATTCTTATGTTCTTGATAATTATTTTTATTAAGACTTAATTAATTTTTATTGGTTAAGATGGCTTCTTACTAAAAAATATATAATATTCTATTTAACTCTTTTTTAGCTATTTTGTCTAACGCAACTCTTACATGAAGAACGTTAATAGTGTCTTAAACTTTCACTTTTCAAGTTTCCGTAAATTTATTTTGAGAAAATTTTATTTTTTCAAAAAGTAACCGATTTGTCCTTCTGAGTCAAAACTTTTCAATTTTGTATTCCTTATAAAATTTCTTTGGACAAATTATCCAAATTTTAGAAAATAATTTTTTTTAAAAAAAACTTACAGTAGAACTTGCAATAATGATGATTTTTGGCGTTAGGTGACTATAGCGGATTAAAAAAAATATAGTGTTTATTCAGGGAATTTTTGCTTGTTGCAGAGTGTTATAATATGAAATTTTGAATATGTTAGTGCAAAGAGCTTTTAAGATTCATTATTTTTTAACTAATTTTACATATTTAAAAGTAGATGTATATTTTTATATATGTACCTACATTCGCATGGAAAATAACTATTAAAACAAAAACTAATTTAAGAATTTTGTTTTTCATATAAATTTTCTATGCGAACGACAGGTAAATTTGTCTGTAAAATATGAAAAACAAATTTAAGTCAAATAAAGTTTTTAATATTTATATATTTGTGTATATACATATATTTAGCTGGTGAGGCCTAACTCCATTTGTGAAAATTTTTTATTTCGTTTTTCCCGAAGTTTCGTGAATTTTATGTTCACTTCTTCAGGGGATTCGTCTATAAATATAAAATAAAACCTCAACATTTAATAATACAGTAAATATGAATGTAACGAACTTTCAGTGAAAAGAAAAAAAATTGCATTACATTAATATATTTTAAATAATAAAAGCCAAAGCTAGTGGCATCATCTTCTGTTTTTCAAAACAACTCTTAACAGGCGCTTAAATTGTCAGTATCCTCTTTTTCTCTATGTCCTTTTTTTTATTTCAAAATGAAAATTGTGAATGAGTGTGATCATAAAAGCAAGTTCAAAAGAAAATGATAAACTGAGGTGCGAAACTAACTTGCAGAGTTAACAAGGGGTCCTTCCAAATAAAAAAATCCCAAAATAGAATTTAATATGTGGGAAATGTGCGATGAATACAGACGGACACTTTAGCGAGGTAAGAAAGTACTAATAGTATATTTAGTCCACATTTGTTAAAACATATGCAAGGTTGGGAAGAAGGTTTAAATAATTTCTAGAATGTATTACTCGAATTGAAAAATTAGTTTATGTGATTTTTTTGTTATGTACATCCCATCAAAAGATTTGTATGATTCTCCAACTAGTCTCTGATTTAGACGATATTAGACTTTTAACCTTAATACATTTTAATATATTTTTTTTACTATAAAGTCTCTTAACATAATTTTTTTGCGGCTTATAATGTTTCAATAATAAGCCCATCCATTAATTAATTTTTCTTTTTTGTTGAAATATTTCATTTTAAAAATAAAGAAAATAATGCTAAATTCAAAATCGTACTTCAGCACAAAATCCTTTTTTAAAACCTATATCAATAAAGCATGTACCATATTGTTCAGGAAGTAATAACCAAAAAAATATTCATAAATATCTTTAAATGGGTTTTGTATACCAAGTACTAAATATTAGGATGAAATTCAGATATTTATTCGCTTTTGTGTGTGTGCATTTGTACGAACAGTAAAAAAAGATGAAACCTTTTTGTTTTTAATAATACACTTTACACATGAACCTTTATTTAACGTACATTGTTCATAAACTTAAAACGTAATACAACGTGAACGAAACAGTATTTGACTTTCGTACAACAAATTTTGTTCCTATTTTTTTTTATTTAATCATACATAATCACAAGCAGATTTGAAAGCGCCAACATTTTACAAACAAAAGGACAAGAGTAGTTAAAACTCCAAAGCTATTATCCTTATAATGTTTTTAATTAATTAAAATGACCGTAACATTAATGAAAATATAACATACGAATTTTCTATTAATATAATTGGAGGATGCACAAGGTAGTCATAAAGTTGTAAAGTCATATGTCGTATCATAATTACAAGAAATATATATGACTGCTGTGAACAACCGCTTATGATTTAGATTTCAACAGTACAGTTATGAAATATCAATGAACACAGACAGCATTAACATTTTTATTTTATTTGATGCACAACAGTATTTTTTGTTAAATACTATTTAGGATATTATGACGATGTGACTTAATAGCACACTTAGTGAATCCCCCATATTTGAAATCGAACGAGATTGTGATTTTATTAATTTGCAAAATGACTAAAGTTTTTCTTATTTTTAAGAACTTTTTCTTTTGAAGAGAGTATGAAGTATATAAAAAGGAATATCCTTATAAGCAGTCCTTATTTTATCTTTAAAGTTTATAATTGAGTAGGTGAGATGTAAAACTCACTCGTTACACTTAATTCGAATTTTGGGAAAATGCAAAAAACTTATAGCGCCCGATTAAATGGAACAAATTAGTTGAAGTTTTTTGATTTTGTACAAAAATTGAAACCAACCTGAATATAAAAAATAATAGATTTAATTTTGTAACGAACGAGTTTTGCTACGAATTTCCGATGGAAACTAGTTTTGCTACGACCCATATGGGATCCAACTAGTTTTGCAACGCACTTTAGCCCACCAGAAAAATGTATCATTGAACTTTATTATATTTTGAAATTTTAATAAACTTATTAAAATTAGGCAAACAGTACTTTAAAATTTAACAACAGTTCTGTTGGTGGGAGATAAACTATCACGACCCACATTTTTTGCAAAATACGTCTGTTTTTAAAATGGATAAATTAAAACACTGCCATTTTGGTTCTATTTTTTATTCAGTCAAACTTTTCGAAGAATTTTGTTAGCCATTCTTAGGAAAATTAAATAGGTTTTTGTTTAAACATACTGATGTATAACACATTTTGAAGAGAAAAGTAAGGTAAAAAAAATATTCGGGCGAAGGCAAATTTTTTTAATTTTAAATGTTTGCGGTCTTTTGTAAAGTTTTCAAAATGTGGCATGTAGTGGTTTATCTTCCATCTGCTGTTTAAAAAAAATATGAATTTTTAAACAAATAAAATGAAATCAGTTTACTCGTCATTATTTCTTTCCGTTCCATAATCAATATTATTATTCTTCAAGAATAGAAAATTGCAAGTCTTTATTTTCACTCCAATTTTCCCCAAGTGAGTAGATGCAATTATTTTTAAATCGTTTTTCAGGTACACCTCCACATTGATAGGAAATATATCTGGAAAAATGCAACGCATTTTTTCCGAGTTCCTTTTCCATGTTAATTCTATTAGCATTCGCTTTGATGGTTGAAATTTAAAATGTAGCTCACTTTGTGCTTTCAGCAGATTTCCAGTCGTATATAAGAACATCCCTACAAAAATTTATATCAATATACGATTTATAAAAACCAAATATGTCAAAGCGAGCAAATTTTCATTTTTAAATTCCATAATTCGACTCTATTTAATCAACGATATCTTAGCGAGTTTTTTTTCACAAAATGCAAAGAGATAGTTTTGAAAATGTCTGTTCAGTGGAACGAACCAGTTTTGTTACCAACTCCAATTTTATGTCACATAAAAACATAGAAAAGGACATGATTCGATACAATTTATATATTTATTCTCATAAAGTGCTAAAATATCTGTCAAAATCGATTGTTATCTCAATTATTTAATCTTTGAAACGAACGAGTTTTGCAACTCACCTGAAGGTTAGTTCAAGTGCATTTAGCCTTTAAATTCCTTTGATTTCATCGCTATCATCTAAAATCGTTGCTGCTATCAAATTGGGATGATTGCTTAAGCGCCTCATTCATTTAAAAAATTCTTGTATGTATATGTTATTTGCCATATTATTTCTACAAGCGTTTTCCTAATGGCTCGAAATATGTTTCGAGCATTCATTTTTTTCGTGCTAGTGGATCGATTTTGAGATGGACCAACCTCCGGTTCATATGTATGTTATGTTCTACGTGAGTGGTTGAAAACCAACAAAAAAAGATATCGTTCCTAACTGGTTTGTCTGTGCCGATTTATATAGTCGAAATATTTGAAAACCGGTTTCTTGACAATGTCGACCACCCTATTTTTTTATTATTTGATAATTGGAAAAAACAAAATTTTTATTTATGTGTTAGTATCAAATTTGAACGGTTCCCTGTAGTAAATTAAATAGTCAGTTGCAGAAAACACTAACTATTAGTTAACTATTTTTCAAATGACTACAAATTGGTTTAATTCACATGCAGATATCAACCAAACATATTGCATGGAGGCACACGTAAAACACAAATAAAAGCAAAATACGTAAAACAAGCATGCCATGAAGTCAAATGAAAAAAATATATACAAATTTTTTAAAATAATTAAAAATTAAAACGATTTAAATATCTTTATGTACTAGAAATTATGTAGCGTATTTATTTCAGCACTATTATACATTATCATTTAAAGCAATTTGATGCAAAATGTTCTTAAATATTAATTTCTATATAAAAATATGCATGTTTGTTCATAGGAACATATATTTTTTTGACAAAAATTATTTCAAATTTAAATAATTTATTATAAACCGACTATACTATTAATTAACTACAAATAGGTTGAACAATAAGTAGTTAGTAGTCAGTTTAAAAGTCATGCAAAGATGGCCAATTGACTACTGCCTATGACATGCGTATGTTAAAATAATGAGTCGTCGACAAGGAAAATAGTCACTTAATCAACTAGTCGTGGTTATAAAAAAACCAGTTTGAAATTACTTATAAATGTGTTTGACTTCCTACAGGGTGTGGTTATAAAAAAACCAGTTTGAAGTTACTTATAAATGTGTTTGACTTCCTACAGGGTTATAACTCTGAAAATATTGAACAGATTTTAATAATATATATATTGTGCACTTCTGCCAGTAAAAACCTTTCAAATGGTGTATTTTTTATTCTAGTCGCTGGGCAAACAGAGGAGAAAAGTGTTCTTAACTGTTTTTCCTTAGCCGATTTATATATAGAAGATATTGCCCTATAATATTCAATACTACTTCTATTATTCAAAGTAATATGCCAATAGCCGATTTTTACACCTTCTACTCGACAACAATCATTCGCGGGTACCCACGCAGATTCATTTGCAATGGCTTTTTATACAGATAAAATAGCTATTGACCAAAGGAAAATTAAAGATGTGAAGAAAGTTAAACCATATATTCGCTATGGACACGATGACTTTAATAAGGAACTGCTTGAATAGCCAGTGACAGAAGCAGTTGGGGATGATTCTAATGAATAGTTTAATATTTAAGCCCATTCTAACCAATAACACAATACTTCATGATTGTTATATCATTAATGATTAATGAATAACAAAAATACCATTTCGTTGATTAAATAAACGAATCTTGAATTTATGTTACTTGTTCATTGGTGTTTATTGCTATTAAGTGCATAAAGGGATTTACTTCATGTATCTTATTTGAGTATTGCTAAGAAACCAACGTAAAAAGTGTAATCCTAGACAAATCCAAACTAATGAGATCAGAACATAAAACTGCATTTGTTATAATCCATAATTAAATACACTGTTTTAATTGATTATCTCAAAATGAATGTTTTGAATTACAAAGTTTCATTTCTGCACTTGGTTATTAAGTTATCTTAATAGTTAAAATTGTTATTGTATTAGTTACGTGCAATTCTAGTACATGTGGTATCGGGGGGTAAAATACATCCATGATAATGCCATGGTTGCATAATGTTTAATAACAAATTATACGTTAAGTTTGAAAAGTATAGCAGAAGTTAAGGCTCGAATATTGTAGAGTTATCTAGACGCTTGGGCTAGAGTATAAATAGATCCTGAAAATATGGTATTGAGCAGTATAAGTACAGACTTTAAAATGTGCAGATCACCATATTAAGCTGTGAATTAGTTTCTAACAGCTGTTAATAAAGGTGGTGAAAGTGACTTTGATTTAAATAAAGACCGTGACCGGAATAAGTATATTTCATTATCCGCAGAGGTTTATTCTAAATGAAATAAGCCAAAAACGTTATTGAAAAGTCATAAAAGTAACTATCAGGTCTGTTCTGAAAATCACGTGATTTCTAACCATATGTGCTATTAAAATTACTCGTGTGATTTTGTGGCGTTCTGTAAATCACACCGTTTTTGTGTTTTTCGGTGTGATTTTCCATTGTCGAAAGCACAAGCAAACACAAAGGGTTTGTTTTTCAAAATTATAGCTCATTTTTTTAACGCTTTTTATGTTATTTTCTGACAATTTGTTTTTTTTAACCGTTTTAGCGATATAAAATTAGTTATAGGGTGTCTCTAAAATTTTGTATTTTTTTGCGAAAGAAGCGATTTTTTTGTGATTCTTTAAAGCTTTTACGATTTTTAATATATATTAGACTTTGCTTTGCGACCTTTAATTCAACTAAAAAAACAAACCTGAAATCACAACAGAAGTCACAAAAGAAAAATATCATTTTGTAGTATCGTAGAATTTTCTTAATTTTAAATGATTTGTTGTAAATAAAATAGCTTATTGTATAAAAAATTAACAAAAAACACATGGAATATTTTATTTAAGCAATTTATTATAACGGTCAACTTACAATAGTCTCAAAAATAACAAAGTGATTTCAAAAAGTTGTTACCGTAGCTGAACGTTTTGAAATCACAAAATAATATCCCCAGAACACCTTTCTTGTGATTGAAAATCACTTTTAAAAAATGTGATTTTCAGAACAGGCCTGAATATTAGTGTCCAATTTTCAGGATTGATATTTAAACACATTTAATATTTAATTTTTAAATACATTTAATTTTTAAATACAAAATTCTCTTCTTCACTTAAAACTTAAGTGGAACTTAAGTCACCGATGTGGTACACTTAATTTCAACTTAAGTTTCCATTGTAATATTTTAGCAAGGTGGCCTCAATATCACAACAAAAAAAAACAGGCAAAGCATTAACAGTCATCTGTTTTTTCAGACCACCTTGTAAATAAATACACTTGCTTATATTTTTTTTTTATATTTAGTAGTGCTACCATACGTTTATCTTAATTAAATAAGACTTTTCAAATAAAACTCAAAAGCCCAATCTGTATGTAAATACGATTTAAGTTTTTATGAAAATTAACTTAATATGGATTTAAATACAATCCTGAAAATTGGGCATAAGTTTTTTACGTTTCATATTTACATGCTGTTTCCATGTAGATATCCGATCAAGATATTGGACAGTGTTGCTTTTTGGTACAATGCATAGTGGCCGATATGTCTAATCTGGCGTGATTTAAAAAAATTTTTTTGAATTTTCGATAATCAATATCCCACTTATCAAATTTTGGTTTTTCGTAACTTATGTATTGAAGCAGCTGTGAGCTTTCAAATACAACATATGTGTCAACAGGTGCAGCAATAAATTATTCCGCCGTTTCACATAACTGCCCGTCTATACCAGAGCAAAATATTCCGACATACATTGCAGAAAATGTAAAAATTATGTTTTCTTTAATGAAGATGGCACTTTTTTAAACATAGCCTGCAATTTATGTTGCAATAACTGTTAGTCAATTTTTGGTGACAATTGCTAACATAAAATGTCAAATTTGTTTGTCAATTGAAGAAAAAAGAACAATTGTGAAGAAATAAAAATAAAAGAATTACATTATGAAAAATAAATAATAAAAAATTTATTTTCCTTAATATAATTTTTTTCTTATTCCATATTTAGTATTAAAATTTATATTAATTTGTTTAAGTTTTATTTTTTTTTATATACTTACATAATCTTTATTGTAAAAAAAAAAAAAAAAAAAAAATGAGGCTAATAATATAAACATTTTTATATGAGAAAATACCTCAAGCTTATAAGAATTAATATACATTTAAGTAATAAAGTCGAATAAGAAAGAATTTATATTAATAATAATCATTTTTGCAAGATGGCGTCAGTTTATCACTGCACCTTCTTCTTTGATTTTTTCAAGTTATAAGGAACATAAATACGTTTTCCATGCCTTTAACATAAGCTGAGAAATAAGAAATATTGCTTTGATATTCTGCCGACGTTATTGCCAAATTGCTAAGATATCTTTGGTGTCTACCTGGGGTAATACAAAACGAGCTTTGTAAGCAAAACAATTAATTTCATATTTGCCAAGTAAAGTACATTTTTTTAAGTGTTAATGGCTTGTATTTTATATATTGTGGTTACAAATATCAATAGCAAAATGACCGCGTTACTTTTACGTTACTGTTGCGGACACGTCAACGTTGGGGTCGACTTCAATAGTTGATAGTTACTTCAAATACTTAAACGTGTCATATGGTGTTGAAATGTGTTAAAAAAAATTGCACCCAGTGTTGCTTTAAAGCATGTTGTTAAGGTTCTGTTTTGAAAACGCCAATACGTTACGATATCGACGCTTTTTTTCATTGTTTATTTATTGAATCTTCATATATTAAATATGAACTAACAATAATTATTCAAATCTTATCCTAATTCTTTATTTATGTTCTGCCAGTGCCAGACAAAAATTTTTTCTTCTTCACGGGTTCTGTTCACATATATAGGTGTTTATCGCTCGTCTTAATGGGCAAGTGCTGCTGTGTCTCTTCTTCTTAAGCGAGTGTGGCCGCCATGATTTAAAATATTTCGAGCTAGTGGATTTGGGTGTTGTTCAAGTTAACAGTTGTTTACTGTATATTTGTAATCATAGTTTTTACTAATGGCACATTGAGATCCTATATATAATATATATAATTTAAATATAAAATGTTTTTTACAAATATTTATAAATTACAATCTATATTTGGCGTAGCAATATTGCTGTAAGCCAGATTGGCAAAGAAAAAGTTCATAATGTTTATTTATTATAAAAAGAAGATTAAACATCAAATTCATTTAATATAAGATATCTATATTTTATATTGAGATCCTTATGTATGTTTGAGTTTTTAACGTACTAGGGAGCTGCTGTGATTATTCGAAGAAGTTTATTTTGACGCCTTTGAATTTGTTCGATTTTAGAGTCCGAGGCTGTGCCCCACAGTTGAATACCATAGCACCAGATTGGCTTTAAGATGGAGTTGTAAAGTAGAAGTTTGCAGTCAAGACTAAGGACAGAGTTTCTTCCAATAAGCCAATGAATTTGGATGGCTTTTAGTTTCATTTGATTTAATATTGCCTCTATATGGATTTTCCACGTTAAACGGCGATCAAGATGAATACCGAGATATTTTGCATGCGAATGTTGAGGAATTATTTGATTATTGATTGTAATAGGGGGGCAAGATTCCCGGCGCAAGGTGAATGTTATATGTACGCATTTTTGCTGATTTACCGTTATCCTCCATTGTCTTAGCCATATTTCTAGTTGAAATATATGATCCTGTAAATAACGAGATGCTTCATAACTGTTTTAGTGTACGCTTACAAAAGCTGTATTGTCTGCAAATGTTGAAGTTTGGGTGTAGATATCGACGCTTTTGCAATTTTATATATGTATGTATACTAACATGCACAGCATTGAAAAATGCTTTGGAAATAAAAATTTTTGAAGCAGCATTTTTGCGCCTATGCACCTAGTAAAGAAGTTTTGGGCAGTAAAATTTTTTTAAGTTTTTGTAATTATTTTTAAGTTAAAACTTTAATGGTCAAACCAGTAAATTTTACTATTAAAGACGTGTTCACAAAAGGAACCAAATTTTTAGCCAGTGTTGCCCCTAAAATTTAAACCAGTGTTCCCCCTCAAAATTATGTTAAACATCATTTTTCAAGTTTATGTAAAATCATTTACAAAACCCGTGTTTAGAATAAGTATTAAACATTTGTACCCTGTTTTGCCCTTAAATATACTTTATTTGTTTGCTACCTTTAATAGGTTTCAAGATGGCGCAACATTATTTTGACAAAAACGTGATTGAAAGAGACTAAATTTGTATCCTATTTCGTCGCTTCTATTGATTTTTTTTAACCTATGTGTGTCCCTGGTGATAGTTTAATCATAAGAATAATTAAAATTTTTTTTAAGTTGTAAATTGTTGACCTTTAGTATCGTTGTTTGTTAATTTTGATCGGCATGAATTAAACAAATTTTTATATAAAAAATATATGAACATATTTTGTTTTAAAAATTCTATTTTATTTCCCAATATTTCGGTCTAGGAATGGGCAAAAAATATCGATGTATCAAAATATCGATATTTAAAAAAAAATATAATCGATATATATCGCCGATATTTTAAATACCGATATATCGATGTATCGATATTGAAATACGACTATCGAATTCGATATTTTTTAAAGTCAGTCTTCATTAAGAACTCAAAATTTTAGCCGTTTTTTAAACAATATGTTTAAGTTTTTCTGATTACTTAACACATTATTTTGTAGGCGAAGTTTTTACTGGGTAATAACATATAATTAATTTGTTCATACATATGTTTGTACATAGGTATACTGAATTTTTTAATTTGGCAATAGTTTCAGCAAAATACGTTCGATATATCGATATTTTTGAAATAATAAATATCGATACTCTAAAAAAATATCGATTCGATATATATCGATATATTTTTTCAACTTGCCCATCCATATTTCGGTCAACTTTGTTGATTATCTTCAGGGGTTCTATATAAAAATACAAAAATATATTGCACAAAATATTATAAAAATTACACAAAACATTTCAAACACAAAAAATATAATTACATTTAAAAATATTTAAAATAAATAAACGAAAACACTTTCATGAGCTGTAAGCTTTTGTCAACTAATGTTATTATCATTGCTGCCAACTTTTTTTGAAGACTTCCCGTCAAATCGGACTTTAAAAACCGCTAGAAACCGCTAAATTTTTTATTTAGCTTAAAATGTTTTAAAAATATCGCTAAGATCTAAATATTATGTGAAATGTTTCCACAAATCTAGATATTGGGTTTCACTGACTCTTTTAGTCCCGCGAACGTACAAAATGTGGATATTCATATAATATTCTGGGATTTGTATTGTCTGAAATCTATCCAGACATTAGAGTTTAGTGCACTTAATATAGTTTTGGCAAAGCTAAACATTTTGGACCATAGACCAAGATTAAAAAAAATTCTAAAAGAAAGAAGGAAGTAAATGCAAGACAATCGATTTGAAATTTTACACTATTTTATATTTGATATATACTTAAACTTTCTGAGGGACATTAATTCTAAAAGGTGGAATAAACATATGTATACATATATGGATAACATGGCCACTACTGCTCTATAACGCTTATAATTTTTAAAAGTTTTTGCTGGCCATTATTTTAAACATTCATGCTTGGAAACTGTTTACAATCCTAACAAACGAATAGATAATTTTTATTCGCTCCGAAGACTTCGCTTAGATTTATACAATTTATTTTCCACTTTTTTAGGAAAACTAGAAATAAGGTTTGTACTAAAATAAAAATATATACATAAGAATAATAGCATATCTGGTTACAAGCTGGCTTATACTAAACAGAAAACTTATATGAACCCATGCAAAGGCGTAGAATGGCTTTTTCTTGTTGTTTAAAGCATAACAAACAGTATTTCTTGAATTCTCGAATTACAGTACGTTGTTTGGCATTAGGTTTGACAACCGTGTGGAAGTTTTATCCGAGGGATAATAAAACATATTTTTAATTTTTGGTTGCTTAAGTGCATTGATTTGACTATAGATTATATTTTGATTGATACAAGTTGAAAGCACTGGTCTGCCGTAAAAATTGCTTTAAATAAATTCAAGTGCGTTTTCAGTTTTTTTTATCACGTCTAGTTTTTTTTTGGGCTAGACAAATATTTCGCTCGAAATAAGACGGTTATGTTAATACATTTCAATTTAACTTCCTTATAAGACTCCAGTAGTCAGTTGCTTTTATATCCGACTTATGTGTTGAGAGTCTGGTTTTCAATTTTGTTTTAGTTGTGCCTACTTATGCCTTCTGACATATGCTGGTGTTGTCACCATTACAATTGATTTTGTATACTACGTTTGGTTTTTCCTCAGTTTTCAATTTTGATTTTGTTTTGCTGAATAATTTATTAACAGTATTGTTACATTTGAAGGCTAACTGGAACTTGTCGTTATTATATATTAGAATTTTTCATTCTTTCAGAAAAGTTCGGTATATAGTTTGTTGTCTCAATTGGGTTGATCAAAATGTACCTAAAATTTCTCTTTTTAACCACTAAAAGGCCAATTTTCGAAAAGTACTTTTTTGTGACATGCAAACTAGCTAAAGAAATTCGTGCGAAAAAAATAAAGCTTATAAAGAGGAATCTATCTTTCTTTAAAATTTGATTTAAATATGTAAGATAGTTTCGGAGATGCATAAATCCTCTTCGTGATCCTATTTTTTAAAAACTATACAGCTAAGATCATATAAGTAGGAACCTATCAGTGTTTTAAATTTGATTAAAAACTGTTTATAGTTTCGGAAAGGCATATATTGTCCCCTAACAACCCTCGTGGTCCTGGTTTTGAAAAAAGGATCACATCGGTTGGATGGTTTTAGAGTCTATAACGGACACATGTAGAAACGTGTGTATTTTATAAATGTAAATATATATACATATCTATATATTTATATATGTTTGTGTATATATTCTTTAACTTTATGTTTTGACGAGAATCTCATTAATAAAATTTAAAAGTTAACCGCTGCTTAATAAGTTTTTTTTGACAGCACACTGTTTGAAAACAAAAATAAAATTCCTTACAGCTGATACGTCAAAACGGAGAGAAATTTTAATTTTTATCAGGTTCATCCGCATCGCAACGTTACATTTACGTAAGAGTATTGATTTATACATAAGCTTAATAAGGAAATGGGAACAGCTAATCGGCAACGTATACGTTAACGTAAGAGTTACGGGGCCTTTAGATGTGTTCTTCGTTGTATGCCCTTTAGGGAACTTTTGTAAAGCAGATCTTGTCTTGTCAGGAGAGTCCGGTCCAAATTTATAACGTATATATTTTCAAGTCGCTAATTAATATTCAAGCTTTATTTTTCAATTTGAGAGTCTTTTATTTATGTAAATACAGGTATTCATTGATTTGCACGGTACTCCATTTACATGATTGATATATAACACGGATCAATAATAGCAACCATTTTTTGAATTACGCGATTTTAATAAAATACTCTCAAAAAGTTACGGCAATCCTTATTTTATGCAAAATGGACCACTGCAATTCAAGAAATTTTATCATCTGCGTGCTAAAATAGAACTGCACAAGTGCATACATATTTTAAAAAAATTAATAAAAACTAAAATGTTTTTCGCACTACTTTATCGTTTTTATTTATAATTTTCTTAAATTCTGTGAATTATTTTTTGTATTTTATTTTAAGGATTCTAATAACTATTGAATACATAGTTTAATTTGTTTTTGACTATTTTACATACAATTGCAATAATTTTCTTATATTTTTATATTTTCAAGTATTCTTTTTGTTCTCTTTTAATTCAATTATTTTATAAATATATAATAACAACGCTTTAAACATTTCATTGTATAGCGATATCGTTTTTTTTTTTAAAAGTAAAAATAGAATTATTAACAAAATATATAATTCATGAGTTCTTGATTTAACAAGGTTCTTAGGCCCCAAAATGAAAATTTGTATGTATCTTATGTTTTGATTTACGCAATATGTTAAATTTCTGGTCCCATTAACGAAATTTGTACCAGTCCCGAACCTTGTTTTACGCGAATTTGATTAACACGTGCTTTCTTCGGCCCCAACAAACCGTGTTAATCGAGGCTTAACTGTATATTGTTTTTGCTTTACATGTAAGTTAAGAGAACGAAGTTTTCGTTCGAAATCGATGAACAACGTTAAAATATACTATAAACCAAAGTATTCATATAAACAATACATGTAAACATTATTTCGGTTTACATTCAGGGGTATATAGGGATTATCTTAAAAAATATTTCAACTTTTTGGTGTTGTTTCTTATGGGGAAATCAGGTGCAGCCAACACCTGGACTTTTATATTCCAATTTTTATTTCTTTTCTTTTAAAACTCTACTTCTAGTGAATTTGTTTTTCAACGTTGTACTATATTGCGCCAAAAACCCGCTATTTTGATTTGAAATTACTATCTAAAAACGTCTATTTAAGACTTGTTAAATGCTATCGATTGTCAGATTTTGATGTTATCGACATGACAATTAGCGACAATTACTTTAACGATAGCTGCTATGTCATGAAAAAATATTGTGCGGGTAGCACATAAATTAACCAAAGGTCTGATATAACGTTTTTGTATCAGTCTGAGGCGGCAAATCATAAATGTCTTTGTTATGTATAAAAAAATTCAAGATATTAAAAATAAGGAGATACAAATCAAAGAAACAACAACGAGGAATTTTATAGGTAAAAATTAGAGGTAGTCGTCGTTTTTGGGCATATCTTAGCGATATGTGGACCGATCTCGCTTAATTTTATAAGAAAACTTTAAAGGAGTACATATATGTTACATACATTTATAACAACCTAGTCCCCATCATTTTTAAGGTCTTCAGAAAACCCATTGCAGCATACACACGGCAGACGGACATTGCAAAATCAACTTTGCTACTCATAATAATGTGTAAATTACAAATTTAGGTAGTATCGTATTTTTGCTCCTACCTCAGTAATTTGAGAACTGATTTGGCTAAATTGTAACAACAAAAATACACAGAGCATATTGCTCATTTGCTGGAAGACCGGCATAAATAAAAAATACAATTTTGGAGTTAGCGATGCAGAATTGTTCGCTATGGTTTTCTTTATATAGTGTATAAAATTCATCATTATATCATTTATACTTTCCACATTTGAAGAGAATGTTATTTTTTCTAAGTGATTAGAGCAAATCAAAAACTTTAAACGCGTTTATCTCGAAATGGATTTTTTTGATATATGCCGGTCTTGCTGCAAATGAGCGATATGTGAAATTTCATGAAATTTAACAAGGACTTTTTTGTTTGCATAGAGCGGACTTGTATTAAAAATTTTCGTTAATTTTTATATAATTGTCTACACACGTGCTATACCTAAGTCATTCCGAAATAATTACCGTAGACATGTCAACACAATGTTGTCAAATATTTAATGAGTTCTTTTTTTAAAATTAATTCTTTATAACATAATAAATTTATGAAAATTAGTGTGTAGGTGTGTCTACATAAACATGAAAAAGTGTGGTGTTGTTATTGCTGAATTGCCATTGACTCTGTTTTTATCATTTGTATGTCATTTAAAAAATTAAAAACGCAAAAGATGGGAAGAATTCAGCACAAAACCCCCACGAAACACATCTGTTTTGCTTATGCTGTTCTTTTGCATTGTTATTCTTTTTTAATATGTTTTTGTTACAACATTTGTATTTTTTAAAGCTCACACATATAGCAATTGATCAACAAGAAGGCATTAACTCACAACTTTTAATTTTTCACTTTTTGAAAAATATTGCATTCAAATTCTACCGGCTGTCAAGATTTTGGTAATGAAATGGATGGTTTAAAACCCCTTTTTTATATGCCTTTAACACTAAATTAACAATTGATTGCTTCTACTAAACATTTTTTTATTTCGAGTTAATATTCTCTTGTTTATCAAGTGCGATTCGTATGTATGTACAGTATATCCTAAAATTGCAATACCCAAATTTGCTAGTTTAAAATATTTGGAATTAACAATGATTTTTTAACGCAATAAGTGCATACACAGAAAAAACAGAGCCTAATAAATACCTAATAAAATAGTACAAAATTAATAAGATATCTCTATGGTTTTTTTTCAAGAAGGAAGTCGTATTATTTTTATAAGGAAAACCTTTTTGAAAAAATCAAGAAGGAAACTTAGGGTTTTTATTAGACATTCTTTTTGATTTTTTTCAAAACGGATTTCTTCTTGATTTCATTAAGCTGTCTTATTGATTTTTTCAACAAGGTTTTCTTCTTGATTTTATTAGGCTGCCTTATTGAATTTTTCAAGGTGGGTTTCGTCTTGATTTCATTAGGGGGTCTAATTGATTTCTTTAACAAGATTTTCATCTTGATTTTATTAGGCTATCTAATTGATTTTCTAAAAAAAATATTCTTCTTGATTTTATTTGATAATTATATTAATTTTTTATTTTTATTATTACTTAGAAATACATTTAATAATAATATCTACACACTTCATATACGTAGCGCACTTCCACTTCAGGCCGTCACAAAATACGAAGAACTCGGAAATTTTGGAAAAATCTGGTCCAATAACCATTATTCTTGGCTGAAGCGTTTGTCTTCATTCTGCATACATTTTAACAATTTCAAGGATTTTTGGCTGCATGTCATTAATAGTTGGTACTAAAGTCACGAAATCTGTTTGGGCATCGGCTATTGAAGGCTTCTTTATTAAGACGTTGTGGTTGTAGTAAAGCATGAAGAAGTATTCTGAAGTAATCTGAAGTGAAATAAAAAATTAGTAAATGTAAGATATTATATACATATGTATGTATGTAGTATATTTATGTATGTCAATATTTTAAAGAACATTTACCTTTTGAAATATTTTCATTACGTAAATATTGTATGTAATATTCCCTTGATGCACGGTCCTTTATTTCTTGGTCAAAAATTTTAACCAACTTTTTATAAAAAGTTTCCAATTTTAAGAATAATTTATTTGCTTTGTCCGGGTATAAAAAATCAAAATCTATTTCGACATTTTTAAAATAAAAAAAGTCCATAACCTAAAAAATCATTGTATCGTGGCCATTCTTGTAAAATATGGAGAAAATAATTTTCCTGTCGGATTTTTCTTCCCTTCTTTTCGTTTTAAGAAGTATGTTTCCTAGAAGAATCGGAATTATTTGAAAATGAAATACAGACATTAAATCAAATTTGATTAAAACAAAAACTTACCGCTTTTTCTTTGGTGAATACTTCGCAGATAGCATGAGACCATTGCTGCATTTCTGCATATGTTAATTTGGCTCTATTTTCAACATATTTTTCAACAATGCAATGAACTAATGTCTTTTGGTTTTTTGAATCAATATAATTATTTCTTTCATTAAATGTAAGTACTAACTGTCCTTTCACACTACTTTTAAGAAGGTTTATAAGGCTAGTGCCGCATATAGAATTTTCTGCTGCCATCTGTGTACTGAGTGTGGATTCCGTAAACCCGGAAGTTCTAAGTCTGTCAGAAATTTTTTCCAACCACTCCAAAATCCGACTATTTGCCGATAACGTATCCCTTTCGCATATAAATGGAAAATTCTGAAAACATACTTAAGTGAAAATATATTTTTTCATAAAAATTATTTTGTACGTACAATATTCTTCCTCCATTCCCTTAAGCCTGCTTTGAACTTTATTATTTCTCCAGTATATTTTTGGTCCAATTTATTATATAAATTTTCAATGTCTTCAATTTCCATTTTTTTTAAGTTGTTGACGTTATTCCATAAGTAAAAAGAACGTGGCACGTTTCATCGCACATTTCCCATGATTTTAAAATAGGCAAAAGATCGATATCTTCAGTTAAACTTTTTTGGTCCGCCATTATTTGTACATTATTAACTATATTGTACGTTTGTTATTATTAATCAGATGCACTATTTATTGCAAATTTGTTTTAATTAAAGAAAAATTTTATTTTAGTGGATAAATATTTATTTGTTCTTCCGACTTGTTCACCTTTCACTTGTTCACTGTCAACTAAAATTTTAACTTTAATACCTATGTCAAGTACAAAAAACTAAGAAGTACAGTTATAAGCGGCAGTACATGTACAAACATGCATACATATAACACAGCTTAATATCTAAGTCTCTGCAGCAGAGAAAAAGTGCAGTGCAAAAACGAAAAAGATCATGAAAAAAAATTGTCTCTATGTGGATTTATATATGAAATAACAAGCAAACTAATAAAATAATAATAATAATAAGATGATTTACACATGATCATATAGGAACCTAATGAAATCAATAAGGAAAACCTTTTTGAAAAAATCTATTAGGTAGCCTAATAAAATCAATAAGAAATCCCTTTTTATACAATTCAGAAGAAAACCTTATAGAATCAAAAAGTTTTTCTCTATGGATGGTTTTTTTTGTGCCAAAATAACGGTAATAGAGTGAAAAAAATTGAGAATAACAAGTTTCCTTCTTGATTTTATATTTTTTCCTTCTTGATTAAATTAAAAAGATTTACAACATTAAAATAATAAGGAATCTCTTTGGAAAAATCTTCGCTTCTTTCTGCTGGGATACCCCTTAGCCTAAAAACGTTTTATAGAGAAAATCTTCTTGATTCTATTAGGCAGTTTTGGCTCTGTGTAATTTGCCAAACTTTCCGTATACAGTCCATTTTCAGAAAAAAAATGGAACATATTTTCAAGACAATTCGAAAATTAACCCAATATACTATTCAAGGAACTTTAATTGTAACTTTTACATAACGTATTCTCCGAAATTTCACAAATGCTCCTAAATATTAACACTAAAATTCGGGCTTACCATAAAATTTAACCAATATTTGAATATTTTTTTTAATGAAAAAAATAGGGACACGCTGCATTTAATGAAAGAAAAAAACGTAGCATACTTTCAGGGAAATATGAAAAAGTTATCTCCATATTTGTATGAATATGTATAAAGTGGCGCAGAATGAGCTATATGGTTTAAATGGTTTATAACTTATTTTTATTATTATAATTTTTTTTTTAATGCAGTATTTTATTGGGAATTTTTTGCAGTTGCACAAGTTGATCATTATATGCGAACAAGTCTAATGTACTCAAAATTCACTGCAGCGACCGAAGTAACAGTCCAAGTTGTGTCGAGCGCCTCCTTGTTTATGTTGATGGACTATGCTGCACGCTCTCCCGTATACGTTAAAGATTTTGACCAGTGTGCATGGTAGGTGTTCTTCCGGCACCAGCAAGGGTTCTAACAGACCCATTTTGACGAAAATGTCCAATCAAATGGTTTATTGCTGACGCTGTGGGTCCAATGCGACAATATGCACGCTGTGTCAACACAATGGACTGTTGGTTTGAAAAATAAAATTCAATAATTTTTGTACGTTGTTCGACCGTTTATAATTCATAATTAATTCCCCAAGTTTCCTTCACAAAATGCTGAAAAAAAGACAAAGAACAAAAATAACCACAATACTTATTATTGTTAAAAGCTAGGGTACGAGCTCTATGTTTACATTTGTCCTTCAAGTTGTGCTGAAAAACGGAAAAAAGTACTTGGACTTCGAAAAGAATTCTTGGCAAAAAGTACGAAAAAACAGAAGTAAGGAGGAACATGTAAATCAATTAAAATAGATAACAATTCAAAAAGCAAATTTCGTATCTACCAACGTTTAAATACAATTTGGTTAAAAGATTGATGTTGGACTATTGACTGCCAGCAGTCGTCGATGGCAGTAAGTGTTAAACGGCAAACCCCTTTGATGAAGTTGGGTGTTTACGATTGAAACATGTAGGGGTAACCTGTCCGTGAAAGCCCGGGTTCGAGCCCCGCGACAGCCAATAATGAAAAATTATCAATAAATTTAAATTAATTTCATGTTGTAAAATTCATTTCTTCAAAAAAAAAAATAAAATAATAAATTTTATTTGCTGAACTTTAGCCTAATTAAAATATCAAAATTTAAATCAAAAGAAAAAAAGAAAATTAATTAAAAAAGTTGTAAAGAATTCAAACCATATGGCTCATTCTGAGCCACACTGTATAGGTATATGAAACAAATATAAGATTTCTCTAAACATTAACAGAAATTTATGTTTCCATCTTTTAGAATAGTCGAAAAATATTCGATTTTACCATGTTCGATACAAATTGCAATCGATAGCACTTTTTCGTGTATATTATCTTTTTTTAGTTTTAGTTTCTTCGCTGTTTCCAAATTACAATGCCAAGGACTTACTTGAGGTAAATTTTTAACTAATATTCATTTAGATTTCTGGAGGCGAGTACAAAAATGTCGGCAGAGTAGAAACAATAAATCTTACAGCATTATACTTATTTTTTCATTAAAAATTTATTAAACAAACAAATCGAGGATGCACTGTATGTACTCATATATTATAATGTTTTATTATCTCTGTTGTTGTTTTATTTTCGTCAGCATAAACGACATTGTATATATGTACATTTATTATTTTTCGGATTGTAACATATAAATATACAAACACACGTTCATATGTATTTAGATGTACACAAGTGTGTGTATGAAAGTTAATATGATAACGTATACATTTAAGTACGTTTGTATATTTAGTTTGTGATTTTCCTCATACATAATGATAATATTCTGTCACTAAAATTTGTTGTGATGTTGTTTAAAGTGTATTTAGCTTAAATGCAGGAAATTGTTTACATATTCATATTTATATGTATGTGTGTGACATTTTTGTAAAGAAAAACAAAATTATTTTTGGCTCAACGACATCTGCTATCACTGGGGTTCTATAAAAATAATGAAATTTTAAACATATTTCTTTCTGTTTTGGTAAAATTCGACGAAAAGTATTTTTCATTAACGTAATTGTCATTTTAAATTACTTGCTTTTTTAACTTTAGATTACATATTATTTAATATTTGTTGTTTTTTTTTCAAATAAACTAAATATGGATATAATAATAAATGTCGTTGTGAAATATCTGTATTAAATCTAAAAACTTGTAAGACGTTTAAATTCTTGATAAAGATACAAATAAACGTTAAAACGATTCAGGGCGATAATAAAAACTTGCCAAAAGTTAAAGTAAGAATCTTATCGGGCAGAGAATTTATTTATCATTATTATCACTTTACTTACTTTTGGCCCAAGGTTTATGCTTTTAGAGTTGCCATTTTAGAGATACCAATTTACAGTAATATAATAAATTCTTACATATTTAATTAGTAGATTACAAATTTAGATTAGTTTAAAGATAAGGTGTGTTTAGAAACTTTGTAGAATATGATACGACAAAGCGTCAGCTCCTTATTGTGGAACATAATAACTCTCTTACTCCCATTTATAACGGTAATTTACAGATTAAATCTAACAAATTGTAAAAAAACTCCCCCTTAGAAAGTGGTGGGTGCGGATTAAATATTCTACAAAAATGTTGACCATGTAATTTTACTACACATGTATAAACTCACCAAAGCCCAAAACTTAACAAAAACAGCAAAAAAAAACTGCCAAGCCAAATACTCAATAAAAAAACCAAATCGGCTGGGTTGTCCTGTATGCTCTTTTCCTTCATTAAGGCTCCTTTTCACAACTTACCGATAAAAAGTGTTCCATTTTAAGATATTTACCCTAAATTGAGCGATAAATTAAAGGAAAGTTAATGGAACAATTTTTATATGACCGTCAAAATCCTTCCTGTAGCTAACGTTAAGTTGTGAAAACGGAGATAAGCCTACTACTTTTTACTGGAGTAGACATATTATATATCATAGTTTAGGAAATTGTGTAATAAATTAAAAAAATAATATATTTGTAAACAATTAATTGAAGACATTTTGCAAAAAAAAATGCGATAAAATTGTTGTTTGATTTGTTGTTAAATATATAAACAATAAATTCAAGTATCAAACTTTAAAAAAAACATGTAGTAAGAGTTCTATATTCGGGTATGCCGAATCTTATATACCCTTCACCACGGTTGGGAAAGAACAGAACTTAATATATACGGATATTTAAATAAATGTTTATTTATAAATGTAGTATTAACCGCTTAGTTAATTATTTGCACACGCTTGCGTGCTATTATATATATTAAAAGATAAACTTAATTATAACAAAGAGTCATTTTTGGGATTTCAGTACTTTGGTTTTTGGAGTTTTCTTTTCTAAACAAAAAGTGTTGCATAAGTGTTACGTGTGACTTGGCAAGATTTGTAAATGCTCCCCTAATTTTTAAGATGTGTTGCATATTTTACGTTAACAAAAGAACACAAATTTCGGCATAAAACAATTCGCCTTGATCTGCTGCACTCATGCCCCTTTAATTGAAATGAGTGTTGAACATGTAGCATTTTTTTTAATTTTAAAGGGAACATTATCAGAAAATAACGCTTGACACCTTTAAAATAACACATGTTTTTCAGAAAAGAACATAACAATATGTAAAAGG
Source organism: Pollenia labialis (assembly GCA_949318255.1). Taxonomy (NCBI): domain Eukaryota; kingdom Metazoa; phylum Arthropoda; class Insecta; order Diptera; family Polleniidae; genus Pollenia; species Pollenia labialis. Next base: position 83,797,341 of record OX439143.1, read on the forward strand.
CAGAATAAATGCAGAATTTTACTGAGAAAAGAAAACGCCATTATATAGCGACTTCTTTAAAAAGAAATTTACAATTTACTTTGGGGACAAAACTTGGACTCGGAAGGATCTATGGTTCCCGAAAATGGGTATTTTTAATTTTTTTTTTGTCATTAGTTTTTTGTATCTGACCATATTTTTCAGAGTTTTTCAGAAATATTTTCTACTAAATAGGTCATATGACAGCCCAAAAAGGTTATCATAATTTTTTTGATATTTTCTATATGGGAGGTACCACGCCCACTTCTCCACATTTTGTGGGATGCTGTTAATTGATAACCTAAATGTTTGTACCTAATTTGGAGACTTTAGCTCTTGCTGTTCTACAGATATACAGAAAAAAAGTTATAAAAATACAACAACAACAAGAGTTTTTTGAAAAAATTAGGGGAAGTCGTGGTTTTTTGGTCCTATCTCAGCCATTTTTGGCCCGATCTGGCTGAATTTCAATAACAAAATTATAATAAGCATAACTGAAATAAATATATGTATTATATATACATATATATGTATTTTAGCAGACAGACGGACACACGGCCAACCGGATTTGAACTTCCCTTCACATTAGGATGCAGAATGTACACACTTTATGGGGTCTTAGATTAATATTGTAGAAATAACAAACGGAATTACGAAGTTATGTATGCATACCCTTTTACCTTCGGTGAAGGTATAATAAAGGATTTAATAATAACCCTTTGACGACGAAGAATTTTCCTCTGACAATATTTAAAATTTTATTGCGGATTTTTACTCCGAATGGCCACATTTCAAAACTACAGGGCTGTCAACATTTTTAAATTGTTACTCCTTCTTAGTGATGGGATACTATCGATATTTTCTACTATCGATGTTTATCGATAGTTCCGATTTCACTATCGATATTACTATCAACTGAATGTTTGTACTTGAGTAGGAAAGCTTTAACCAATTTTTTATCAGGCTACATTTCGTTGGTTTTATCACTTAATTGAGAGTACATATACATTATCTTATATTTTTTTAAATAAGACGTATGTATGTACGCACATTATTTTTGATGACAGTTTTAGTATAACATTTTTATAACAACTAAAATTAATTTCAATAACTGAATAGAAAACAACTTGATTCTATTTTCAATATACGAATGTATCAGAAATTCGTAGAGATTTATTTGAAAAGAAAACCACAATCATATTTTATTAAAAAAAAAAATAAGACCATATTTACTTTATGCAATTATGCCGCAACTTTCGCATGCAACTTTTTGTTTGTTAGCAAGAGGTGTAGGGAAGAAAACGGGGTTGAACAAGTTGAAAAAATGCTTGAAAAAAATGTTAATGTAAATGTGAAAAGAGTTTCGAAGCAACTACTTTAAAATAAAATAGAAACAAACTCGGCGTTAATAAGTATAAGAAAATAAATAAGAAAATAAATAGAACTAAACTTAACGTATAAACGAAAATATCATTTCTTTTTCGAAATTTATTGTTATTATATTAACCATTTGTTTTTGAATGTGCTTCTATAAATTCATTATTAATTTCATAAAGCTTTTTTAGAATAGTTTAATTCCCTCAATATTTCACATACTTTTTGCTTAAGCAACCTTTGGTTAACATTGATAATAATATAGTGTTCTAAATTGCAGAAAAACTGTGATTATAGCTGCTGTTACATGTTTTCATAACTGTATTTTAAATGGTTATAATATCGATATCGGTATTTTTCCTATCGATATTTTAAGACTATCGCTATTTTAAGACCATCGATTGTATCGATAGTACTATCGATAGTTTCCCAGCACTACTCCTTCTGCCATGTGTGCCATTCGTCGTCATAGGTGAAAATAAAGGCGAAATTTTATTCTTTCTTTTTTTGAATTTTATTTAATTGGTTTCCATTAAAAAACAAAGAGATTATAAACAATTCAGTAAAAACATAAAAATCGAAAAATTATTTCATTATTTAATCTTCATATATTAAATATGAACTAACAATAATTAATCAAATCTTAACCTAATACTTTATTTTATGTCCTGCCAGCGCCAGACAAAAATTTTTTCATCACGGGTTCTGTTCACTTATAAAGGCGTTTATCGCTCATACAATTAGACAAGTGCTGCAGTGTCTCTTTTTCTTAAGCAAGTGTGGCCGCTATCATTTAAAATATTTCGAGCTAGTGGGTTCGGATGCAATTCGAGCCTTTTTCACAGTTTTAGTTAATGGAACATTGAGATCCTTGTGAATATTTGAGTTTTTAATGTACCAAGGGGCAGCTGTGATTAATTGAAGAAGTTTATTTTGGCGCCTTTGAATTTTCTCGATATAAGAAGCCGAAGTAGTGCCTCATAACTGAATACCATAGCACCAGATTGGCTTTAAGATGAAAATGTAGAGTAGAAGTTTGCAGTCGAGACTCAGGACAGAGTTTCTTCCAATAAGCCATCAAGAAAACTGTAGAACGAATTTCAAATGCGTTAATCAATAAATTTTCATAACGAATTAGAGCATATAATACTAGAAGCTTATCTAACAGTAAAAATTAGGGCCCAAGATATTAGCAAACTTAAATGGCAAAAAAATAAATTCGAATTTCTGACTTTAAGAAACCCTTAAGCCCAATTTACACAACAAAATCTTATCGTTAGCATTTGTTTTTTTTGTCGAACAACGGGAATTCGATCAAAATCTATTCAAAAATCCAGATGAAATGACGAAAAACTAAATGGGACATATATGCCCCATTCGTCGTAAAAAGGTATAAAGAGCAGAAATGAATGCATGCTTAGGTGTCAGCGATACTACCCCCTGAGTCCAGGCTAAAAGTTTTCATATATTTCTCTTATAATTTTCGAGTTTAAGGCGTTTAGAAATTGAACCTTCTAAACAATGTGAGTATTATTTTCCACAATAGCTTGACAAAATTGAAAAAAAAATTGCTTCAATATAGTCATAGATATTTCATTCAATATGGATGAATATGTAGTTAATTTTTTGACAGTTGAATTTAATAAAATAACTGAATATTCATTTGTTTTTACGGAATATTTTGTTGAATTTGTAACAGTAAAAATTAAATAAACTTTTCGTTAAAATAAATGAAAAATAAGTAGACCCATTTTTAATGAATTTTCATTTATTTTATATGAAAATTTCAGTTAATTTTACGTCCAGAATATTGAGTGTAGATGAAAAAATATTAAATATTTTTTTACAATTGTAAAATTCATTAAATACATTTTACAAAAAAGTGCAAAAAATGTGTTGTTTGAGTTTTTATCAAATAAATATGTAAATTTTTTATTTTTTATAAACAATGAGCACTAGTACCAACTAGTATCTCCTTTAACTTTCGAGTTTAAGGCGTTTATAAATTGAAATTTCTAAACAATGTGAATATTATTTTCAAAATCGCATGACAAAATTTGAAAATATTATATTTAATTAATGCAAACTGCTTGTTATCTCAACGATATAATGTTTAAAGCATTTTTAACATCTAATCCACAATCATATTTTGTACATTTATGTCGTGACAATTTATAAGAAAGCATGTGATGCAAGCACTGTTGCCAATTTGACGGGTTTACCGCGATTCTAGCGGTTTTTACGTGTCCATCGGGGTAAAATTTCCGTTTTAGCGGTTAGCGGGATATCTAGCGGTTTTTTAATATCATTAGAAAATACAATTTTTGTTCTAGGCATTTGAAAATTACAATTTTTATCTCAAAATAAGAGATTTGTTTACAGAGCAATTCCATATGAAAACGATCAAAATTGGCAAATTTTTGGACGACCCCTAAACGTGCTAAATCTAAAGTTACTTTAATTTTATATTGATGCCAAGACAATTGAAATTTTTAATAAATATTGTAATTAAGTATAAGCAGCAAAATAAGAAAGATTTTTTCTTCATAAATGTATTTTTAACTGTAAAATAATTTTTAAAATGTATTTTTAACAAGGTGGTCTCTTAAATGCTCTTCTCCTGTCCAAACGAGGAGTCGGGGCCCATTTTTTTATTGCTGATTCTTAAAGCAAAAATTATGAGGAATCCAAAAAAAAAAAATTAGCCGGAAAATTTAGGAGCTTCTGTGGAAAATCGGAAAATTTAATTTTCATGGGAAAATTTAAAGGTAAATTTCTAAGAAAAATTAGGAAAATTTTATTTTTCAATTAAAGCCTGATTCAATACCTTTCCAACGAGCTATCACTCGTTGCGATCGCTTTAGTAGTTTTTTTTAAACAACTTTCAATGAGGTCCCTTATGAAGAATTCTTCAATTTTGTCACATGACAGTGGTGTACACCACCACTAAACCAGTCACTATAAAAAAAAAAAAAATGTAGGTACATTATTTTTTGCTGGGCAATCGATTGAGACTATTTATTTTAAAATCGGAGAGGGGTCGTCCAAAAGGTGATCGCTTTCATATGGAATTGCTCTACAATTAAAGTAATTAAGTGATAAGAAAAAATTGGTTTTTTGTGGAAATTAAATTTGTTTTCGCAATAAAAAATTTTACAACGTTTTAAGCAGATTTTATGAATTTTCTTATTTGGAAGTTAAATTGAAATGTATTAACATAACCGCCTTATTTCGAGCGAAATATTTGTCATACCAAAAAAAAAAAAAATAGACGTGATAGAAAAAAAATGAGAACGGACTTGCATTTATTAAAAACAATTTTTACGGCAGACCAGTGTTATCAACTTTTATCGATCAAAATATAATATATAGTTAAAGCTAAAGTTAAAAGGGTGTTGTCTACAGCAAATTAATGTTTATAATAATGCACTTAAGCAACCATACCATACTGTTTGTGATGCTTTTTTACGCATTTGCCTGGGTTTATATAAGTATGTTGTTTAGTATAAGCAAGCTTGTAACTAGATATGCCAAAATTCTTCTATATTTTTATTTAAGTTCACGGATACAAACATTATTTCTAATTTTCCTAAAGAAGTGAAAAATATTTTTTGTATTAATCTAAGCGAAGTGTTCGAAGCAAAACAAAAATTATCTAAGCATGAATGTTTAAAATAATTGGCAGCAAAAACTTTTTAAAATTATAAACGTTGTAAAGCAGTTGCGGCCATGTTATCCATATATACATATGTTTATTCAACCTTTTTAAATTAATGTCCCTCAGAAAGTAAATGTAAGTATAAAACAAATATTAAATAGTGTAAAATTGCAAATCGATTGTCTTGCAATTTCTTCCTTCTTTTCTTTTAGGATTTGTTTAAATCTTGGTCTACGGTCTACAACTTTTAGCATCATTACCAAAACTAGATTAAGTGCACTTAACTCAAATGTCTGGATAGATTTCAAGCAATACAAAGCCATGAATTTTATAAGAATATCAACATTTTGTACGTTCGCGGGACTAAAAGAGTCAGTGAAATTAAAAACCTTACAATATAATTTTAATTGAAAGACATACCTTTAAAAAAGCGCCCTATATCTAGATTTGTATAAACATTTCACATAATATTTAGGTTTTAGCGATATTTTTAAAACATTTTAAGCTAAATAAAAAATTTCGCGGTTTCTAGCGGTTTTTGAAGTGCGATTTGACGGGAAGTGTGCATAAAAAGTTGGCAACAATGGGTGCAAGTAAACATTTATTTATGTAAACATATAAATGGTTGTTAACTACAACCATACAGTTGCCATATGGAGAATTGATTTCATCATAATGTAGTTGTTGCACTAAGAACATGTTTGATGTGGTAATATGTAAAATATTTTGTTTTTAAGCAGCTTAATTATATTTTTATTGCCTGCTATGTATATACAATTATATATGTATGTACATAAATAAAGATATGTGGTCATGAATTAAATATTAACCAGACAAGAAAAGCGCTTATGAAAACACATTCTATTAAATTGAACTCTATAAAACATGATTTCTTTGTATTCAAATACACATACATACATACAAAATACGTACACGTATACTTAGCCAACGGTACAAATAATGTGTAAAGAGGCCTAATAGAAAGCCTTATTTAGCAGACACAAGCACTTCTTGCCGCATTGTATACTTATTTACACTCCCTTCTTCCTACAGAAATTCTAAAATAGGAAAAGCTTATCCCGCCAACAATAAATTTCAGTGTTTTTAATCAAGAATAAAAATTGGGAATTAAGCACGAATAACAAAATCATTTAAATTATTCTAAAATTCTTTTAGATGAAGGACTTTTAAGGTCATATATAAATAATGTTGCGGTCGACTTTAATACTTTGTAGTTACTAAAAATACGTAAACATTTTCAAATTCGGTAAAAGGGTAAACAGAATATTTATTAAAATTTTAAAAATAAATAAATTTTAGCTTTTGATATTTGTGCGTTTTGTATACAGATAAACAAACGTCGTACGTCAATGGAAAGTTTGCTTCATCAATAAACGTAATTAAACAAAAAATTCCTTTACAGCTCGTACATAAAATCGGAGAAAATTTGAATGTATCAAGCTCAGCCGAAAAGCAATGCCACATTTACGTCAAAATACATTAAATACATCAGCTTGGTAAAGAATACGGCTGATCGGCAAAGTATTCATTTACGGAAAAGTAACTAGACAAAAAAAATTATAAAAATAAAAGAACTTGTTTCCCTACCTAAAGAAGGGAGTAACGAGTGCCACTAAGAACAAAAATAAAATTAAAACTGAACAACTTCGTTTATGTCTTCTAAAAGATGGGAGTATCAAATGTGGAATGAACATTTTGGTTGGTCTTTTAAAAGAAATAAAAACCTTCAAGTGGACATATTTTTGAAAGCAAGATATCTTAGGAATCGAATTTTTGATAAAGAAATATAAAGGCCTTCAAAAAGCCCTGCCACTTGCGTTCCTTTCAATATTTACCGCTGGGTATTGTACACATATTTGTATATGAATCCCAGCAAAAAAGAAATTTACTAATAAGTCTAAATCTCATATCAAATAGAATCCACTCTTAAAACTTATTTGGCAATTCTCTCAAGTAGTATAGGGTATCATATTGTCGGGCTGTTCTTTCTTATTTATTTATTTTCTTATAATTATTATTTTTACATCTCTACACACAGAAAAAAATCAAGTTAAAAACGTCGAAAACAAGGTTGATTTAAAATTTTTCGGTGGTGATTTTGCTTCATACGTGTTTCATGTTAATTTAACCTGATTTTATAATTACTTGCGAACAACATTTTTTTCTTTTAAAATAACTATAATTCATGTTAATTTAACATTGCAGTAAAGGTAGAGCAAAATGTCATTTATATTGAAATAACAATTCGAATCACGTTGAATGAAAGTTATTTCATGTGGAAACAACGTGAATTTCATGTAGAAACTAATTAGTGTGAAGAAGCTTCAGAGACAACATATTTATTTAAGAATAATTCAAAACACTTACCCCTGTAGCACATGTTTCACTTATTTTGTAGTCTCCTTTGTTAACAGATCAATCAGCAGAATGGCCCGATATGGTTTTCGTCATCATTCTACTTTGAAAACTTGATGTACTATTTAACTAAATAATTTTAATTAAAAGAATACGGGAACTGTCTTCTTTTATAACATATTTTAGGAATGAAAATAAAAAAATTTAAATACTTAACTATGTATGCATGTTAATTTAACAAGACAAACTTTTGATTTTAATATAAAACAGGTTTTTATGGATTCAATATTAAATCCATATTTATTTATATTTTAATATTTTTTTTTTATTTTTTTTAACAGTGAATAATATTTATTAATAAACGTGATTAAAGATTATTTTAATATTTTTTATTTAAAATTAGTATGAAATAATGATATATTTAAATAAAGGGCATACGTTTGCAGAAATTTACTATGATTCTCAATCAACATTTTTCCATGTTAATTTTACATTGGTATTTTTTTCTGTGTGTAGTTTAAAAATAAACAACTTAAGAAGATATAAACTGTATCTAATTAATAAGCGTTTAAGCGAGCTTAATTTGACATCATTAATCTGTCAAAGGTAATGCTGCAATCAGGAATTAGCGTTAAAAGGAATTCGAAATAAATTGTTCACTGGGTATAGTTGTTTTTATGCATAAAAAGGGTTTACTTTTTGATCATTACTTTTTATAAAGGTTAAAGCGAAGTTCTTAAAATATGTATAGAAAATATTAAGGGTCCTCATGATATCGTTTATAAGTCTCGTAATCTGTGCAAACTGTGCATTTTTACGCCTTCGTAAATGAACTGTCAAAAATTGTATGAGAATTTATTTACACAAACTTGGTAAATTTGCCCAACAATTTTGTCTCGTAAACTTGCGCTGTTTAATTCTGCATTTATACACACAGATCTTTTAATGATTTTAACGTCGTTTTCAATGAAAAATCCAAGTGTCTATAAATCACAAACAATAATTCTAGCAATAAATTCAGTAAATTGGTCTTTTGGCTTTCTTTGAGCATTTTTAAAAGCAAATTTCTCATACATATTAATTACAAATTAAAGCACAAATATTTATATTTTTGAATTTTAATTCTTAATTTATTTTTGTATTGACGTTTCTTACAAACTGACATTAATTGTTTAAAATTACACAAAAGTAAAAAAGGAGCTTCATGAAACAAGACTCGTAAGTTTGTGCATTTGCACAAATGGCAATTTTAAGCGACATCATGAGGAACCTTATTATTTGCAAATATATTCTTTTTGTTGTTTGAAACATTTCTTTGTTTATGGAATTTATAATGGAAATTTAATATTTTTGTTAAAGTATTTGTTTACAATTATAAGTATTGTGGTTATTTTGTTGAACTGTTCTATGGTTTTTAATCCAAATTTTTGATATTTAATTTGGCTTAAGTTCATCAAATTTAATTTTCATTAAGTTATTTTTATGAAGAAAGGAATTTTACAACATGAAATTTATTAAAATTTATTGATAATTTTTCATTCTTGACTGACCTGAGAATCGAACCCAGGCATTTACGGACAGGTTACCCTTACATGTTTCAATCGCAATCACTCGATATCTTTAGTATTTTTTTACTAAAGAAATACTTTTTTATTTTAAGGATGCAAGTTATTACACACAGAAAAAATACCAATGTTAAATTAACATGGCGAAATGTCAATTGAAAATCATAGTAAATTTCTGCAAAATTATGCCCTTTATTTAAATTTATCATTATTTCATATTAATTTTAAATGAAAAATATTAAAATGACCTTAAATCACATTTATTTAATATTATTTACTGTTAAAATTACATTCTTCAATATTGAATTCATAAAATTCTGTTTTAAATTAAAACCATAGGTTAATCTTGTTAAATTAATATGCATACATACTTAAGTATGTACATTTTTTTTATTTTCATGTTTAAAATATGTTATAAAAAGAAGACAATTCCCGTATTCTTTTAATTAAAATTATTTAGTTAAATAGTACATCAAGTTTTCAAAGTGGAATGATGTCAAAAGCCATATCGGGCCATTCTGCTGATGCTTCTGTTGACAAACGAGAATACAAAATAAGTGAAACATGTGTTAAAGGAGTAAGTGTTTTGAATTATTATTATATTATATGTAGTCTCTGAAGCTTCTTCGCACTGTTATGTCACACTCAAACCAATTTGATTCTACATGAAATTCACGTTGTTTCAACTTCAAATAACTTTCATTCAACGTGATTCGGATTGTTAATTCAATATAAATGACATTTTGCTCTAACTTTACTGCAATGTTAAATTAACATGAATTATATTTTTTTTAAGAAAAAATGTTGTTCGCAAGTTATTGCAAAATCATGTTAAATTAACATGAAGTAACAATAAAGCAAATGAGAAATTTTCATATCTATAACATTAACAACTTCGATAGATGAGTATAAAAAAACATTGTGAACAAGTTAGGTACCCACGCCACTTTCGTTAAATAGAGAGTTAGGCAAATGCAGTGAAAGCAAATCTAGAAATTATATTTATACGTATTTATTTTTAAAATTATACTTCAAATCTGTTATAACATTTTATAGCTTAAAAGTGGTTTTCATAAGGCTGAAAACCTTATGGTTATTATCAGGGAAACCAGAAATATGATCTAAAAACCCCGCATTAAATATGCAGTAAAAACTTGAAAATATGCCCTGAAAATTGCTAAAAAATATGCCCAAAAAAATTCAAAAATTTATAATTTGAAAAGAAAATATTCAATAATTTTATAAGAGTTCCATTTAATAAAAACAATTCTAAAATTATAAGCGGTAAAGCCTATACACCATAGTATTGACAGACGAATTTTCGAGATTTTACTCTATTTGGTAACTATGGGAAGTCATGTGCTCATAAAAACAAAGTTATATTAAGAGATTAAAATTCATATAAGAGTTGTAAGTATGTGCCGAATATTATCTAGATATTAACATCCACATGAGATTTTTGGTTTTTGGGATTTTAGGGACGGTCGCTTAATTGTTTATTAATGTAAACAATTAAGATGAAATTAAAGCTATTTATGGATGGGAACTTTGGGTAAATGTGAACTGATTCGAAAAGCATTTAATTTGCAGTAAAATATTTATGGGGCGAATTAAATCTAAATGCCAATATAAATAATTAGATGGTTCATGGACACACAGAATCAAATTTGGAAAGAAGTTTTTTTGGGGACTTTGTAAAATTATAGACCGATTCTCACCACTTACATAGACTTCGTCCTTAGTGCAATTAAAATATATTTACCAAATTTGATCAAATTATCCACAAGATTGCATCTTGTACTTCGCGCACAAAAGTTACATGAACAGGCAATCAGCCAGACGGGCGGATGGTTATCGTTAGATCACCTTAAAAAGTGATTCTAAATCGATCGGTATACTTATAGTTTGGCCCATATTTCTATGTATTACACACAATGCCAAAAACGTATATATTTGATACTTCCTTAATGTTTCCTTATAGATAAAAAAAAGAAGTTTAAAATAACATGTATCTTTAATGACAATTTAATGTCTTACAATTTTCGAGCAAAAATTAAAAGTAGATGGCGAAAATAAAGCAACACGTTGGGTATACAGATAGATATTGAAAACAGAACAGCGTAAATTTCGCAAAAAAAAAATGATATAATGCGAATAATCTAAACAAATTTTAAATGTATCAAAATATGCATCAAAAAGGCAAAATATGCGCTAAAAATTTGAAAAATGCTGAAAAAAGCAATTTTCACTAAATAATGCAAAAAAATGCTGCAAACGGTAAAATGTGCAAAAATATGCACTAACAAATCGATGCTAAAATTCATAAAAAGCTCTAAAACGGATAAATATCTTGTTTGTGCCATCATTGGTCGCACAAGGAAAAACATGCACTTGCATATTTTTGGTTTCCCTGGTTATTACAAAATTGCATAGAATTATTTCTGGCCATGTGAAGTTAATGGGACCAAACAAAATCCATATCTGCTACAGCTTAAAGCGTATTAAAATAATAAGAGTGGGCATTGTATGGGAAATATGGTTTTATATTAACCGATCTTCACGACATTTCCCTTATTACACTACAAAAGACCAGATTCTGATACAAAAACATTATTCGTTACGAGTATAGGGGTACTAAACTGTTTTCCGAGAGTAGGCTTTACATAGGGCTTATGGCAAATTATCGACCGATCTTCACGAAATTTAACAGTACGATATGAATTAGTGAAAAATCTGAAATAAATCCGTGCAGTATATCACCATTTATTTTAGTTTTTGTAACAATATCATACACATTTTTCAGAGTGGTGTTTTGGGTTCATGACTCTTAGCCTACTGAACCGATTTTGGTGGATTTAAATTCAAAACTGATTGGGTTAAATAGAAGTAATTTGATTAGTTTTAACTGCTATTCGGACTTTATGGACTCGTAGCTATAGACTAGAAGAACAATTGATAAGCAAAATAAACTAAATCTTGTGCATTAAAATTGCTCAAATGTCGGACAATTTAAATTTTTTTTAATAATTTTTCTACGTCATTTAGCTGGAAAAGTGGGCATGTCACAAAATATATTTGCTCATATCCTTAGAACGGTAGCTATTAATATAACTTTCACCATATTGAGGGTTTATAAGATTCCGCATAGCCGAATATGGCACTCTTATGTGCTTTTTTTTTGTTTTTAACTTAACTTAAATATTTTTCGTTTGAGTTTACGGCATACCTAAAACCAATTTATACGATTAATAGAGTTGTAAATTTTCAAATTAAAATGGATATTTTGTTTAATTGAAAATTCCACCGTAAAGTAGCTGTAATTGCCAGTCAGTCTCCATAGGAATAGATAATTAATTCAAACTTCATTAATCTTCAATTTTGATATTAAGTAAAATTTCCAGGTGCTTTGTAAATCACAATTTAAAATTTTATTTGCCCTAAAAGAAAATTTAAACATTTTTTATTTCAATTAGGACGATAAAGTAAAGACGGATAATAAGCATAAATAAATAAAGAATACATTTACACAGATGGCTGTTTATAACTTACGATAATATACATGTATGTACATATGTATGTTTATGTACCTTTGTATGTCTGCATATACATTTTTGTATTTGAGTATAAATGCCACCAATGCCATTATTTTAATGCCAACAATCTATCAAATAGATAAAACGGTCTGACATGGAATATACAAATTTATGTTTTCTTTTTCTTATATATGTTTTGTATATTTTTTCTTTCATGCTTAATAAGAAATGAACCTTCAAAGCAAGCAGGCTTGCAAGGGACACATGCGAAACTTTTGCTCACCAACTCACTTACTGAAGGCATGAATTTTATATGGCGTGTTCCCATTCTGAAGCAATACATTTTTGATACAAAAGGCGTTTTAATTTTCAAAATATTAAAGCATGCGAACGTAGCGTTTCTCCTATTGATTCTTGTTCAAATATGCAATTTAGATTTTACTTAAACTCTTGGAAAAACTACTAAAGTACAGATTTTGTATTTAATTCTTAAAATTATTAAAATATTAAAAATTAGGGTGCTCATAATGGCGTTCTAAATATGTCTTAATTTAGTGACTTTTTAAATTTAATCCTTAATATGGGTTGGCAAGTTTGTTGGTTTTTGTGCGTAACCCCCCGTTTCCACATGCAAGTGCAAGTTCGAAAAACTCAATACACTCAAAATTTTTCACTACCATTCACACAACTTTTGTAGTTTTAGCCAATCGGCTGTTTCCTCGTTTTTTCGTTGATATACATTCGTATACACTTCTTGGAAGTAATAACTTGCATGTGAAAACGTAGGGTAAATGAAATATAATACCATGTGCTAAATAAAAAAAAGTCTAAAAATCATGTTATTTTCAATATGAATTTTGCAGTACAAAAGTTATATTGATAAATTCTTCGCATAATTAATTTCCGAGTTGAAAAATTTATGCAAAAAAAGGTAAAGTTCACATTAGTTTACCAACGCATTAAGTCCAGCAAAAATATATGGCTGGTTAAATTTGTATAACGTTTTCATAAAACTACATATATTCCAAATAAAACAGATTTTGTTTTATGAAACTCGACGGATAACGTTAATTTTATTCACAATCAACTGAAATATAATTTTTTTTATCTTGAGAAGGTTTTGCCTGATTTTAATAGGGGCGCCTGCAAATGAATAGCAAAAAAAAATATCATTTATTTCACATTGTAAAATTTATTTAATAGAAGCTGCAAAGCGAAATATATATTCGAAATTTTTACAGAAAAAAATCATTATGAATAACATTAGAACATGTTTAACGATTTGCGTGGAATATAAAATAGTTCATTTAAGGTATAAGAAGCTTCCTGATCTAGTAACAAAATTATTAATTTTTTGCTCGTTATTATTTTTTATTAATATTTAAAAATTCGATATTGTACAAAATGGTTTTTTCTTATTCTATTTCGTCGAAAATAAGTTGGAGGGCTTTATATACAAGTTAATTACATTCGCTTATTAATTGTTAAAAAAAATACACATTTGTTTATTTTTTATTTATATTTATTACACCTTATTTGAGCTAATAGTTATTCTAAACTGACTTAATTCTTATTGTTAACTAAACTTAAATTAGCACTTTTAATTGGCAAGAAGCATAATTTTGTCCGCAGTCGCGTTGCAGTTTTAATAAAAAAATGCAATCATGTTGTCAAAGTTAAAAACAACGGTTTAATGTTACATAAAAAATTTATTAAAATAATTTTCGTTCACACTGCGTCAGCATAAAATACGTTGCGCGTGTAGCTTAAATCGTGGGAAAGTAAATAAATTTGAAAAATAAAAATTAAGGAATGTGACATCACACCTTAACTTACATATACAATAACTTTAAAGCCGCTTTAAGAATACTAAAATATAAATATAATCATATAAATCATCTACTTATATATAAATCGGCAAAGGCAAAACAGTTAAAAACACTTTCCTTCTCTGTATGTCTACCGTTTTGAACAATATATACACCATTTGAGAGGTATTTACTAACAGAAGTGCACCATATATATTTTATTAAAATCTGTTCAATTATTTCAGACTTATAACTTATAAGTTATAAGCGTTCAAATTTGCTACTTATACAAATGCAAAAAATTGGTTTTTTCATATATCAAATAACAATTATTCGACATTTTTCAGAAATCGGTTTTTTAATATTTCGACTATATGTAGGTATATGTAAATCTTATATATAAATCGGCACAGGTTTCTCAAAAACAATTAACAGAACAGGGAGGGCTAAGTTGTTTCAATTGTTCTTTTTTTATGATACTTTTTAAACTAAGATTTATAATACCTTTTTGTGGTGTTTTTTAAGAACACAAATAAAATTAATTTCAACTAAAAAGTCTTTGAGTACAGTTACGGTAAAAAAGTACAATTTTTAAAGTTTGTTGTTACAATTTTAAAAACTCTCAACGCCATCCCTGAAACAATACCATAACAAGAGAAAAAAAAACTAAAAAACTTTGTTTACATTTTTAAAACTTTGCTCTTTTTTTAGCATTTGCTGTTTCTTTCTATCATTTCTATATCAGTTAATGAATAAAAAATGTAGTGTCATAAGGGCTTTAAGAACGCTTTTTTCCTTTGTGTGTCAATCTGACTTCTATATGGAAAAATAGTTTTTAGAAAATATCATAAAAATAGCATATATTTTTTATTTGAAATTGTTTTAGTTCATAAAAAATAAAAATTTTCCAATTTCGCAAAAAAAAAATTTTTTTTTATCATTTTATTGTTCCGAAACCGTTGAGTATATAAACAATTATTAGCACGACTTAAGGTCAAAATATTTAAAAAAAATGGATTCATAGAGTTTTAAATGTCGAATATTTTTAGAGTTAGGGGACAATAACACATCATTATTCTGCGTACTTCATTAGTTGATACTCCAACCCCCATGGAATTTTAAGCAATCTTAAGTGCACTATATTTCGAATGCTACAAGTCTATTCGCGGTAATAACTTTACGCGTCCATGCTTCTGCCCCATACGTGAGTACCACCCAGACATAGCACTTCATGAATCTTATTCGTAGATTAAGATTTACTTTTCAAATTGCTAGGATATTTTTGTATTTGGTGTAGGTTGCCCTAGCCATTTCGATTCTTCTTATTTCAACGTCAGAGCCCCAAAATTCGTGTAAGACACTTCCGAGATATACGAATTTGATACTTCTTTTTATTTTTTGGTTGTAAATGCAGAGGCTAGCATTTAAATAATGTGTGGTTGAACGACTGATAATCATAAATTAGGTTTTTTGTATGTATGTATGTTTAAATTAAAGCCAAAACTGTTGCACGGATTACTAACTGATTGGACAAGTGTTTGTAAATAAGCCATATTATCTGCCAAAATAGTAGTTATCGGCATATCGTATGTTGTTGATAAACTAACTATTTTCACTTTGATTAATGGAGGGGACAGAGGGGACAGAATATATCTATTTTTGACTCATACCTCTATTTATAGGAATATACTTTGTATTCATTTCATTATTGCAACATTCTGCTATATAGCTTCTTAATACTTTTTAAGTCATTATCATCAATGTTTCACTGTCTTAATATGTTGTACTCTATATCAAGTTCATTTTCGTAGTTAATAAGCATAAGAAGAAATCTTTTTTGTCGTCGCAGCAATTTTGAACAAGAACCCTGTATGCACTGTGCTTCTGAAATTGTTTAAAATTATGAACCGATTTTCAATAGGCTTGATCCTTGTGCCAATTAGAACCTTCGTACCCTATTTCATCAAATTATATTGAAAATTGCGACCTGTACTTTGCGCACAAGGTTACATCGATCGGTATACTTTAAGGTGGATCTAATACCAATATTTTAAGGGGTAGCACACATCACCACTAATGCATAATACACTCTCCACTATTTTGATGTGGGTATAATAACATATTAAAGTAATTAAAAATATAATTTATCAATGTTTTTCTTGGGATTCAAAAAATTAATTAACAAGGTTTTGTTTAAATATGCTAAATTCCCATTTCATACTATTGATAAATTGAAATTTATTGTTAATGAGATAAGCTATTCCCATGCGCATTTTACTGATTGGTAAGGCCAGTACCCATGTTCTGTAACTATAGTGAGAACTTCTCGCATCGAAAAGGGATTAAAAAGCATGAATCAAAAAAACAAGATTGCGCACTCAGTCGTATTAAAAAGAATTTCTACTGCGCATCTACGTCATCATAGACTAAATATGAGTGTTTGTTGTAAAATGCACATACACAAAGTCTATTGTTTCGTCACACACAAAAATAACGGACCTGCGCAATGCGCAATCTTGTTTCTTTGAATCATGTGGAAAAAGTGTGTCTGTAACTCATATCGAAAACTGTCAAAAGAGATTGCTTCGTTACGTTATAAATGTTATAACATTGCAGTCTAAGCCGATGTGAAATTGCAGACGTTGAGAACGCCAGTAACACATATCGTTGACGGCGACCAAAATGTATTCAAATTGAAAATTGTTCAACGACGGCAACGAAAATACAACCTTCGGCTATACCAAGTAATTTAAGTGCAACTTTAATAATTAGTATTGAGGTTATTTTGTGGAACTGTTCTATGGTTTTTAATCCAAATTTTGATATTTAATTTGGCTTAAGTTCATCAAATTTAATTTTCATTAAATTATTTTTATGAAGAAAGGAATTTAACAACATGAAATCAATTAAAATTTATTGATAATTTTTTATTCTCTGCAACTTTAGCAACTTTAATGTTTGTTGTTTGCAATTGAGCTTTGAAAACATTCGTATATTTTATATAAATGTTAAAAGCGAAAAAATTAAACAATACAAAAATATGCCAAGAATAAAATATTATTATTATTCTTCTTTGCATTTTGCATTTTTAATTGTTTTTTAGTGTTTAAATTTTTAGTCGTGAATTATTTTAACCGGTCAAAGCGGGAACTTTTCTCACAAAAATGTTGCAGACACACTTTTTATGTAAATTGGCATGTAATTTCCTTACGTAATAGCTAGTACTCGCCTAAAATTTACAAACACAGTTTTTTTAGCTGTTTGTTCCAATATATGGCATTTTTGTTTCATTTCACACATTTCAAAAACAGTTAAGCGAATAAGAATTATAAGCAACAGTTTTACTTGTACCAATATCAAATCTTAAACAAAAACAACAACAATAAACAGTGAGTTTATCTTTTCTAACATACCCCACTCCAATTGGTTGGAATTCTTTCAACGTTAATTGAAGTTGTTAATAGGTTAAGAAAAAACCAAATGAAAACAAAAACAACCTGCTTTATTGTTTTTGCAAAAAATAAAGCGTGTTGCCAGTTTAGTTGTTTTTGGCCGTGCACTTACCAGTTTATTACCAAAGTAATTTTCGGGAATTCAAAATGTTTAATTTACAAGATTTTGACAGTCGTGCTTAATTCCAAATTGTTATTCTTAAGAAAAACACTGAAATTTATTGTTGAAGGCAAATACTATTCCTATGCGCATTTCACCGGCTGCTTAGGCCAGATCGATTTGACACCGTTGGACTATTATTTGTGGGGTGCCGTCAAAAATAAGTGTTATGCCGACAAGCCAGAGACAATTGACGCCTTTAAAGCGCAATATTCGTGAAGCCATTGGTGAAATACAGCTGCACACAATCGATAATGTGCTTAAAAATTGGACCGATCGTGTAGGCTACTGCATGGCCAGCCGAGGCAGGCATTTGAATGAAATTATTTTCTATTATTAACCGGAAGGATTGTACTTTCAAATAAAAAAAGAAATTTGAGAAAATATTCAGTAGGTAGTTTTTTTATAGCATTTTCAAAAAAAAAGTTTTTTGGCGGACCCGTTATTAATAAAGGAATTTGTGGCGTTAAAGCGGCTTTAAGAATTGGGATTAACGTTGTGCTGCAGTTACGAGTTCAAGTTTTTGGACGTAGGCTGCACGCAACTTTGTCAGAGAAACAGCGAATATTGGCAAAATATTTTTGTAAGAAGAAGCAAAATCGTTAATTTGAACATTTTTGGTGGAGGTATTTAATAGGGGTTTATTTGTGTTCGATTAAACGATTAATCGATATTTGGCATTTTTAACTTATTCGAATAAGCGAATAACATTTTAAAATTAAGCGAATAATTCTAAATACAGAAATGTTATAAACTACGAGATTTGTTTTGATAATTTTAGAAAAAATTAGTACTTGATTAAAAAAAACATTATTTTTTAAATAAAACTTGTCAATGTAGCTCCAAATTGATGCTTCACTTTTGGACACTTACAGCCATATTCATAAAAAGTTCTTATTTTAAGCTTATAGCTTGTAATAACAATCAAACGCTTTTTGTCTAATAAACCTCCTATAAAAATTTGTATTCATAAACGTACATTAACAGTTTTATTACTATTAACAGTTTGTGGCGATTTTGTGTTTAAGTATGGCAACTTTCTTTATATTTTGCTGCCATTTTACTGCTAGTGATGCATGAAACTTCTTTTCGGTTCACATGATATTCTATTTTAAATTGTTTTTTATAGTTTTTTTTTAATTGTAGAACTTAAAAATTATTCTTATCAGATAAAACTGGATTTTATTTTAGTTTCTGAACAAAATCTTGCCGAAAGGTATCAAAAACACTTTTGGTTGAACCTTTTTTAAATATACGATAAGAAAGTATTCGAATAAAAAGTTTGTTTACTTTTTATTAACATCACTATTATTATGATTTGTTTATTATAAATTTTTCAATATTTTTGAACAATAATTCGTTAGTTTAAACAAAAAAACAACTAGTTTCAGTAATTTTATAAGTTTTTTAATCATATAAAAATGTTTTTAATAATTAACCATATAAATTTAAATTGGTTGTCTAAAATGAAAAAAGTAACATGTATTTAACATGTCCATATTAATAAATATAACATTTTTTTCATTATTTTTGAACATATTTCACAAAAATAATATCATAAAATGCAGACATTTATCAAAATTTCATTTTATTTTTGGTTTAAAGAAGGGTAAATCGAACAATAAATTTCCTTACTTTATGAATGGTTTATTAAAGGTTTAATAGACTATTTTTCGTTTATGAATACAACTTTAGCAATTTTGCCTTATATTTAGTTAATTAACCATTAATAAATTTTTATGAATACGTCTGTTATTCTATGCAAAAAATTGTATCGAGGCTATCTGAATTGAAGAAGGTGCATTGACAATCTTCTTTATAAGATAAACAGCAACGAGCATTTAAATATATATCTGTGGCAATAAATAATAATGGCTTAAGTCAAAATTTCGTGTTTTGAGATATGAAGGATTTTCTCTAAAATAAATTGTGTGTTTTGTTGTGTAAGTTAAAATATAAATGTTATACTGTAAATTTAGCTGAGTGATAGATCTTGAAGAAGAGAATATTCCAGTAAAACCCCAGTAAAATCCAGTAGGTGATTAATATGAATGTGTACGCGAACGCATTTCTGTAAAATCCAGCACAAATTTGTACAAATTTTGGGGTAAACGAACGCTGCTATTATTTACTGCCACAGATATATACTACGGGCTTAAAAAAACTTCTAACGGTGTTTTCTTTACTGACAATAATGCTCCATGTATGCTAACATTCGCGCGGGGTTTTGTTCTAATCCTTAAAAAAATATGCAAAAATGTGAGAAGTTGTCGTTTTCCTTTTTAAAGTACCAGTTAACACACGTCAAGTTTGGCTCGTCAAGTCTTGAATATTTAGGAGAGAAGGGAAAGAGAATGCCATCTTTTCCCTCTCTCCTTAAAACGAGTCGTTCTTGATGTGTATGAACTGGCACAAATATGTTGAAAAAAATGGCAAATTTGTTCCATTTCTCACCCCCAGTTATAAGTACTTTTTTATGCAAGCAAGTACTTTTCTTATTAACTTTTTTCTTGAATATGCATACAATTTGTATTAAATTTGGTATATTAACAAAGTGTGCTGTCATGTTGTATTGTCATAATGTTCCAACATTTTACAATGGCTTAAAAATATTGTTGTTGATTCGTAAACAAAAAAAGTCTTATATTAATAAAACTTTGCTTGCTATGTTTATTGTTCTGTCGTTGTTGAAGCCGTCGCCGTTGATGGTATAGTTTTATCCAGTTTTAAGCTGCGGCTAGCAATTTTTGCAACAAAACACTTCCGGCGTCAAATTAGATCGGCTGAGGACACTGATGTTTGGTAAACAAAAAAAATAAATTATTTGTGGTTTGCGTCTGAAAAATCGAAAATAGTCAGGAAAGATCTAATTTAATTAATTAATTCATGGATTATAATTAAAAAATATTTTGATTGTAGGAATATATTTGTTTTCCTCAACTGATTTAAATTGAAAATAGTCTTATTTTTTCATGTTATTATTTTGGTTATACATATTTGTTTTTCGTTTGTTTTGCTTTTAGTGCCGGTTCACACACGTCAAGTTTGACTTATCAAAAATGGGAAAAGAAATGGCATTCTCTTTTCCCTTCTCTCCTAAAAGCTCAAGACTTGACGAGTTAAACTTGACGTGTGTGAACCGGCACTTAGTAATTTAAAATCAGTGTTGTTAACGCTGATTGTAATTCAAAGAAAATTTAGTGTTAAAAAATGCTAAAACGCTAAGTACACATTAGGGTTGAGTGTAAAACGTAGCTATTATTTTGTTTCATTCTAATTTGAAAAATGTATCACTTTGCAAGGGTGAGTGTAACCTGACAAATATTATTACACAATTATAATGCATTATAATTTTTTAGAACAGAAAACACCGTAATAAAGCCATGTGTACAGCACCATTATGAATTAATGTTACTAGTAAGTTTTTATTTATACATAAATAATTGGGTTGTATCAATTAATTTTAATTTTTCTTAAACAAATTTTTGTTGTTAGCTTAGTAGTTTAGTTGTAACTAGGGTGTTAAATTTTTCGGGTTTTATTGTTGTTCGTACAAACAATTAATCGATATTTGGCATTTTTAACTTATTTGATAAAACAAATAAAATTTTTAAATTAATCGATACAAAACTCGTTTGCAAACAACAAACAGTAAAGTCACACTTTACATTATTTGGTATAGCCGACGGCTGTAAAGGGCGGTTTTAAGGGCCGATGTTGAATGTGAACCACACCTAAGCGGTAAGTTTTGTTCTGCATTTCATTTGACATTTCTCAATATCCGACTAAATTAATTGGAACCATGGAAAGATACACAATCGAGCAATGCGCTAAAGTTCACACAGAAAACAAATTGGTTGGAAAACAATTGCAGTAATAAAACTAGAATACCGGTAGAGCAAATCTGCCAAAGGGTTTTGAAAAGTTAGCTTGGGTTCCCGAAATATGGGCCCCTAAAGTTTTTGAAAAGGCGTTTGGTATAAGTCAAAAAAAATTTACTAAATGTACTTCTTTGCTAAAAAATAATTTCAGATGTCTTCAGTAAAATCGTATGGCGAATCTTTTCTTAGGATATATTAACCCTTTTTCAACTTCCCAACAAAAGTATACTAAAACGGCACTTTAGAAGGTTAAAAAGTTGCACGAATAATTTCTGCATCAAATTTTACTAGTGGTCTTTTAAGACCAAAAGTTCGTGCACTGCATGTAAAACGGATTTTGGAAATTCCTGGCCTTGAAATTGTTGAATTTCTTGAAACCCCGTTTTGCATAAATTGCATGAACTTTTGGTCTTAAAAGACCACTAGTAAAATTTGATGCAGAAAATATTCCTGCAACTTTTTAACCTTCTAAAGTGCCGTTTTAGTATACTTTTGTTGGGAAGTTGAAAAAGGTACAGAAATGACACCTTAAAATGATTGTTAGAGGGTTAATATATCCTAAGAAAAGATTCGCCATACGATTTTACTTAAGATATTAACCCTCTAAAGTGCCTGTTTAGTATAGTTTTGTTGGGAAGTTAAAAAAAGGACAAAAATTACAAAAATTACCCCTTAAAAATAGTGTAAGAGGTTAATATATTTTAAGCAGAGAATCACCATACAATTTTACTGAAGACATCTGAAACAGTATTTTAGCTCAGAAGTACATTTAGTGAATTTTTTTTCAAAAAATTCAAAAACTTTAGGGGCCCACATTTCGGGAACCCAAGCTATCTTTTCAAAACCCTTTGGCAGATTTGCTCTACCAATATTCTAGTTTCATTTAACGTTGCAATTATTGAGGGTGTTTTTTTTTTGTTGCACAATGTATTGATCGTAGACGAATTCGTTTGAGATTTCTGTAAAGATTTTCTAATGAGGTTTTCAGAAAGCGCATCAAGAATCTTATGAGACTCTTGTAGGAATTCACTTACAACTGGAATGCTTACACATATAACTGAGCCACCTAAACAAGAGCATCAAGCTTCTTTTTCATACAATTTATACGAAACAAATCTTTAGATCAGGAATTCAACAACAATCCTGTTGGAAAATCTTATTTGACAGATTAAGGATCTGTCGGCTTGTTTAAATAAAATTGTATTAACTAGTGAACTTTCATGTTCTAAAAACGCTCTTATTTAGGTAGCTCAGTAATTGTTATATGACTCATAAGGAGAGCCGCGAAAGGTTCATTTCAAGATTAAAAGGCAAGCGTGTCAGAAAATGTATAAAAAACTAATAAATAAAAAATTTAGATGTTTTTATTATTGCTACTCATCGGATAATCATCAAAAGATTCTTTGAGGAGTAAGACAATCGTCTAACAAACATCCGATGCTATCTCGGCAATATATTAGATATACATACATACATATGTACAATACATATACATATACAACTTTATATTTTCCTCCGCGTGTAGATTGATCAAACAAATATATTATAAATACATTACATTTAAAATCGCTCAGTTTTTTTTAGTGATTTTCATATAAATTTACAGCTTCAGCCACTAGAACAAGACGACATTGATGAAATCCGTTGGATGATGTGGAAAGCTGCATGCATGTGTTTGTATAAAATTAAATAATTTGTAAACTGTACATAAAAATATTAATAAATAAATATACTAACAAAAAATTGAGTTTATTGGAATTATTTTGATTTCCTTTCTAATAAATCGTGAAAATGGTTTATGTAACCGGTTAAAAAAAAATTTGATAAAGACAATCAAATCTTTTGTTATGAACACCAAATTTGTGTTTATTCAGTTGCATCTATCATATATTCGGCTGTAAGCATATTTTTGATTTCTAATAATCATACTTACAACTAACAATATCTGTTGTTACAACTGATAGTGTACTAAAATTCAAATGTTGCTATCAAAAATAATATGCTTAGCAACGAAATTTTCAGTAATTGTAACCGAATTGTGTGATAGTACATGCAACCGACAAAATTCGATTGGCGCCAAATTCGGTTGTGATCACGAATCTGTTTTCTCTGTGGTATTATGAAAATGGGCGTTAAAATCAAAATGAATATCGTGTTCTTCGTGATTCTGTGATGAGGCACATTATCACCTCAGTGGATTCGTTAATAAGCAGAATTACCGCATTTGGGAGAATGATTATCCAAGAGTGATTATCGAAAAACCAATCCACCCACAAAGAGCGGCTGTTTGGTACGGTTTATGGGCTGGCGGCATCATCGGACCGTATTTTTGTATCATGAGGCCGGTCATGGAAGTTACTGTGAATGGTGTTAGCTATCGTGATAACGAACGGATAGAGGTGTGCTTAAGTTCTCACTAAAGTTACAGGACATAAGTCGCAACGATGTAAAACATTGTCTGTTATGCAGTGTTGCCAAAACTTGGAGACCAAAAATGGCTAAATTTACGGGAAAAAATGGCAAAAAATTGGCTAAAAATGGGCTAAAAAATGGCTAAAAGCTTTTTTAAATAAAAACACATTAAAATTCAATAACACAAAAGAAATAATTCATTTAAAGTTGTTTACGATGAAATTGTGAGTTAAGATCAATTTCTTAAATAAGAATAAACGTTATTTAATATTCTGAAAGATATTTAAAAGATAAAATCATCGATAAATGTTATGTCGTTATTGTTCATCTCATAGGAATCACTTGTGCATATTAGATTTAAAAAATTTGAAGGTAAATAGTAATCACGACAACATTTACCCAACCTTTTGATTCCAGATCTACAATAAAAAACAAGTAAGAAAATATAGTCGTTCAACCCCGACGATATGATACCCTCATTGATAAAATCGAATTAACGGTTGCTAAATGTAACCTATTTCTGAAATTACTTTTAACGATGTTTACTTCAGCATTAGACCATTAGACCACTTTATAGTAAATTCTGAAATTTCTAAAAAAAAATTGTTGCCGCCAGCATCTCTTTATTGAAATACTTGCAACCAGAAAGAAACACCGATGTTTGTGTTGATCCGTTGTATAAATTGAATATTGGAATACTGTTCGTTTATTTTGAAAGATGTTTCATCATCATCGTTTATAGCGATTTTCAACATTTGTAAAAGTTGTGATTTAAATTAAAGCCGTTTTAATTATTTAAAATGTTTATTTTGCTTTTATATATTTATATAAATAAAAATTATTCTTTTAAAAGAAAAACGGAAAGAAAAATTGTATGGCTAAACCAGTTGAAAAATGGCTAATGGCTAAATGCATTTTTTAATGGCTAGCCAGGGTGAAAAATGGCTAAATCTAGCCACTAAATGGCTAAATTGGCAACACTGGTCTTATGCAAAGCAAAAAATACAGTTCACATTAGGTTATCAGAACACTGAGCCTATAATTTTTTGCTAGGCTTAATTTGTTGGTTAATTAATGTGGACTTTAACTCTTTTTACAAAATTTTTCAAATCAGAAATTAATTATTCGAAAAATGTATCAATATTATTTTTGTTCTGCCTAAATGAAGCGACAAATGATTTTTAGACTACCTAATTTGAAACTTGCTGTTAAATTTGATTTACACACAAAAAATAACATTGCCAACCCATATTATGGAATTAAAATTGAAGCGTCACCATATTAGGAAATATATAAAAACGCTTTTGTGAACTCCTCATTGTAATTAAAATCAAGTATTAAATTTATCAAAAAATTATATCAAATTAAGAACAATCTACTTGATGGTCTAAAAAAATAACCCAATTTCTTGGCAAACAAATCGAATCAATCATTCATATTTTTCTGTAATTTTCTAGTTTTAAAAGAAAAAAATACAAAGTGCCGGTTCACACACGTCAAGTTTGATTCGTCAAGTCTTGAGTTTTTAGGAGAGAGGGGAAAAGAAATGGCATTCTCTTTTCCCTTCTCTCTTAAAAGCTCAAGACTTGACTAGACTTGACTTGACTTGTGTGAACCGGCACTCATCATAGTTGCATCATGCCAAGAAATACACTGAGAATTATTCTTAAACAATAATTGATTTTATGGATTAACTCTGTTGTACATTTGTCACCAACCAATTAGTATGAGTAATTATAATTCTAGTATTTGCGATAAAAATATACATACTAAATATTAATTACAAATGATATAAATGAGCATTGATTTAATATGCACATGATGTAATTCAAGGATTAATACAAGTACATTTAGAAACAATTTATTAAGGTTTTTGCCATTCTTGTATTAGGTTGTGTGCCAAAAAATATTGTAGAAAAAAAATAATAATCCTTCTTCACATTCACAAGCATATTGTTGAATTTATGTATGTTATTTTGTTTTTTTTTTGTAAATGCTGTTTATTTTGGAAGATAAATTTATCCATTCAATAATATTTGTTAACATTCATTCATACATTTAAGCATACACAGATGTGTGTGCAATACGACAACAGGTAATCAATCTATTTTGATTTAAAATCAATTTAAGAGCAATCAAAACACAAGAGTTTTTTGCCTGTTTAAGTCTGAGCAATCTGTGCAAAAGTGCAAACACACAATAAGCAAGAGCCATGTAATTTGCGAATATAATATCGTAGTTTCCAGCCTGCATTTTGAATATATTTTTTTCTTTCAAAAATTCATTGAACTTAGTCTTTCCTGACTGCTTTTTATGATAAAAAATAACTAAAAAGTATACAGTGTACGGGTTTTCTTGGCAAATTGATCCAAAATAAAAAAAAACACAAACATTAATTGCTAAATAGTTTTAAGATAAATATGTGAAACTGTTTTTAATTGGAATGACATTGTGCTTCATTGTCAGATAAATTTAAGTAGAGTTAATCGACCTTTTTCTGGATATTAAATTGGAGTGAAATTAAAATCAAATGAATTTTGAAAACAACCCTGTTCTAAGAGTTCATATAAATATGTTTTTCTTGTTAGATATAACTTCATACTTTGAATACTTATTATCTTAATGCCAATTTTCAGGATT
This sequence comes from Pollenia labialis, assembly GCA_949318255.1. NCBI lineage: Eukaryota > Metazoa > Arthropoda > Insecta > Diptera > Polleniidae > Pollenia > Pollenia labialis. Next base: position 83,824,218 of record OX439143.1, read on the forward strand.
GATATTAAAACACATTTATGTTTAAAATCGTTTTAAATTAGCGGTGGGAGCTGGTTTGCCGGGATTACGAAGTTTTTCGGGTTTTTACATTTCCTCATTGGGGGAATTTACAAGGTGTGCTATCATGTTATATTGTCATAATGTTCAAACATTTTACAATGGTTTAAAAAAATTGTTGTTGCTTTGTTAACAAAAAGTGTCTTAAATTAATAGATCTTTGCTTGGTATGTTTATTGTGCTGTCGTAATTAATCAGAAGACACCTGCGCTAAGCGGCTGAGCCGAACCGCATTACGTTTTGTAGCCGTCACCGTTGATGGTATAGTTTTATCCGGCTAACATCCGAATTGAAACTGCGGCTAACAATTTTTGCAAAAAAACAGATCGGCTTAGGACTCTGATGTTTGGCAAACAAACAAAATAAAATTTAATTGTGGTTTGCGTCTGAAAAATAGTCAGGAAAGATCTAATTTAATTACTTAATTCATGGATTAGAATTGAAAAATATTTTTATTTTTGGTAAATATTATTTTTTATATTTGTTTTAAATCACCTGACATATATTTAACATAGCACATAAATTATGAGGGGCTGTTCACAACAGTCGTATATTTTCATGTTATTATTTTAAGACTTATGACTTTATGACACCTTGTGAATCCCCCAATTGTGTTTTTTTTTACCAGAGCTGATAAAAATGCAAAAATTGCCCTTCTAAGATATTCCTTAAAATCCCCAAAACATACCTTAGCTTGTTTTATTATAATATTTTTTAACTTAAAAAAATTAGGTTTAAAATAGAGAAAATAAATAAAAAACAATTTTTTAGCAGTCAAAACAAGAAGAAATAACAATATTTACATTGAAATCAGAATGTGAAAAAATTTTACGTATAACACATACACGTGTTCGTGTGATGATGTTTTAACGGTTTTTAAGCAAAAATTGTTTAAGTTGTATTCGTAAACGATAAATAGTCTGTTAAACCTTTAATTACCCATTCATAAAGAAAGACAATTTATTGTTGGACTTACCTTTCTTTAAACTAAAAATAAAGTAACATTTTGATAAATGTTTGCATTTTATTATATTATTTTTGTGAAATATGTTTGAAAAAAGTAGACAAAATTTTTTATTTATTAATATGGACATGTTAAATGAATTTTACAAAATTGTGGACAACCAATTTATAGTTTTTTGTTAATTATTTAAAATAAAATGTTTTACATATGTTTTAAACAAGGCGAATTTATAAAGGTGACCGCATCATGAGATAGAGATATGCTAGCTATCCCTTTTTTTGAAAAAATACTATGTATTTTGTTTTTGTAAAAAGTTAGAGTGAATGTCAAAATTATTTGTTTATAAAATATACACAATTGCTTTAGAAGGTAATTTTTTTCCTGTATTGCAAATTTATTGTGGCTCCACTTGTTCCTTACGACTTTTAAAATCCTTGTGTTTAAATTTTATGTTCACTTTTTTGTTTTATAATATTAAAATAGGTTTTTTTTCAAGAATTTATACTTTTATTGAATATTAAATTTTAACAAATTTTTTTCATAAAATGTAAACAACGCTTGACATTCAGTATCCACACAAGGAAATAAACAATAAACAGATGACTCGAAATGTCACCTTTATGAATTCGCCTTGGTTTTAAATGAATATGATCATATGATATGTATTTTTATTTGAAAAGAATATTTTTCAGGGTCTAGAATTAAAAAAAAAAATTAAAAAAATAATTTGATATCATGTGAATCGAAAAGAAGTTTCATGCATCACTAGCAATAAAATGGTACCAAAAGGTTGCGAAAGTTGCTATAATTAAAAACAAAATTGCTATAAACAGTTGTAGATACAATTGGTGCTTAACGTATGAAGTATATAAAACGGAGCATTTGTATGAACTTTCTTTACAGGCTCGTATTCAAAATTTGTTCGGTTTAAAATCCACTTCTTTTCGATTTATAGAACATACCCTATTAATTTTTCTTTAACAAAACAAAAAAAAAATTAATTAAATTTAATACAAATAGTATCTGGGAATTTATTTCTAATAGTGCATAGAAAATATTCCTGGCAAATATTGAAGGAATAAGACTATTAAAGTATAAAAGCTTTTGAGGATTGTAATTTGACTAACAATACACATTCGAATATTATGAAAAATTGATATTAATATTTTAATATAAAAGACCTCAAGCTTAACCTTTGTCTGGCGGAAGAGGTACAATTGTACCTTTTTCGTTTTTAAATTGCAATAACTTATTTTTTGTTAATACTAGATATCTAAAATTTTCTGACATCTCTAAACTTTTATTACGGATTACATATTTGAAATTAAAAAAAAAAGATTTTGATTATATCATACCGAAATAAGTATTTTTTGACTTGATACCCCTAAAAGGCTGAAGGGGTACAATTGTACCTTCATATAAGTCGTAAGAAAAAAAACCAGAAAATAAAGCAAAAAATGTATACATGTGTACGTAAAATAAGTTTTTTTTTAGCCACGGGCCTGTTCTATCATTTGTTTATTAAATAAGAACAGAATAATTTAATTATATTAATAGGAAAGCCGCCACACCGCCTTTTAACGCTGTAAAATTTTTCCGCTGGACAAAGGCTAAATAAATTAATATACATTTAAATAATAAAGTCGAATAAGAAAGAATTTATATTAATTAAAATAATTTTAGCGCCTTCTTCCTTGATTTTTTTCAAATTATGAGTTAATACGTTTTTCCATGCCTTTAACATAAGCTGAGCAATAAGAAATATTGCTCTGTTGTTCTGCTGACGTTATTGCCAACTTACTGAGATATTTATCTTAAGTGTAGACCTGCGGTAAGGTTTATAATATTCGGGCACAAGCGTACATGTAATTTGCTTCTGACATTGTCTCTGTTTTTTTTTGCATAGTTTTTGCAGAAACCAAAGTAGTTCTTGGTTTCAAAAAAGCGTGCGGCCACCACAAAAATGTTAATTTGCGCCGTAAAAGAGTTCTGCCATCTAAAAAATGTTTCTTTAAATTCGAATATGCCAATTTTGGATATAATAATGAAACGTTTTTATATATCTATGTACATTATGTTAATTAAAAAGTTAAAATAACATTCATTTATCGGTATTGTAATATAACAAACTCAGCCGGCAAATGATTTCATAAATAGTGCACCGCCGCTGCCGGCTTTCTTGCGGCATAGATTTCGAACAACATTTTTTTTTTCAACATAACAGTGAAGTCAGATGGTTTGTCACACGAAAATAGAGCACGCTCTAATTGAATTTATGTATGTTATTGTCAGATGACTATGCGTCTGACTTTTACAGAAGCAAAAAGGTAATACACGACATGTATGTATTTTGCAGTGGGAAATTTGACATGTCAGATGACAAAAACATGTCGTGTACAGGCGCTTTAAGTGAATATCTGGGCATCGCCAGGCATTTTTTTACTTTTTTACTTTTTTGCAGTTTTTTTATATAATTAGTAAGTATATTAGAACGAAACTTTATGAATTCCTCAATCAAAGTGTTTTTACAAAAAAGTTAGAAAAAAGTGTAAACACCGTGGGCGTCGCAATTGGCCAAACGGAAATTTTGTGCATATTGTATCCACCTGGACCTGGCCCTATTAAATATGTACTGCAGAAAATAAAATCAAAATGAAACTTATCAAAAATCATTTCATCAGTATTATTCTATTTCCCAACAAAATGTTTCTTCTATAGTCATAAAACACCCTATATAAAAAAGTAGTCCCAGCCTTGCCCAGGGGTTCAAAATACTAGTGGTCGCAGCCAGGCCCATGTGGTAGTTTGTGTCACACAAATTAGGTGTCTATTTAAGAGGGAAAATGGTAACATTTGTTCTGCTAAGGACTTATTTTGAATTAAAAGAATTTTGAAATACCTTGCCTTTGTTGCAGGATGTTTTGTATAAAGCTTTTGTATATGAAGTACGAGTATTATGTAAGTATACTTTGCCATTTCTTTAAGCATAAATATATTGTTTAATTAAAAGCTAAAACCGAGGTTTTTTGTCGGTTTTCAGTTTCGGTTTAAGGCATTTAAAACTGCTGTTTCGATTTCGGTTAAAACCGAATAGCAATCCCTAGATTGATCTCTTGTTTGTGTTTTTCGTCAAATATTTTTAAAACAATTTAATTCAGTAGGTAAAAAGAAATACTGCTTCCAAGCTCTTAATCAGCAAAGGTTTTTCTATGGGACATAGGTAAATAATGTACGTAGTCCATTATATAGAGATTATATTATATTATATATCTTATTTTGTTGGTAGAAGCCCAGTTGGCAATGTCGTGCAATGTTAATTCCTGCACGACACGTAAGGGACTACTAATGCAAATCGTCGACGATTTTTTCGAACAAGTGTCGCGTAAATCGTGCACGACACAAAGAAAGACGATGTCGCTCAGCCTGTCGTACACACACGAATGTGTGCAAGACAATATCTCCTAACTTGTCGTTGATGACCACATGCACGACATTGTCGTCCATATTGTCGTTGATGACCACATGCACGACATTGTCGTCCACATTATCGTTGATGACTATACTATACTATGATGACTGACTATAGATTCTACTTTATCGTCAACGACTGCGCATAAGACAATGTCGATGAAGTTACAAGAGTAACGGCTTACACGACAATGTCGCCTATAAACCTAAAGGAATTAATAAAAATATACAATACCACATACATATTTTTAAAATCGTACCTTAGTCTTTGAGTTCTCAGACTTGACTGACTGATTCTCTTCGCTTTGCTTTGGTTGTTTTTTATTATTATGTATCGTTATTTTACAGTTATTTTTATTTTTTATTAGGAATAAATTATTTTTGTTTGTTTAGAAGACAGTTTACAAGACAATGTCGCTCATGTTGTCGTGCATACACTTCAATACAGGACCGCTTACAAGACATTGTCGCTCATACTGTCGTGTTAAGTAGTTTATAGAGGACACCTAACAAGACAATGTCGGTCATGTTGTCGTGCATAAACTTTAATAAGTACAGGACAGCTTACAAGACACTGTCGCTGATATTGTCGTGTTTAGTAGCTCATAGAGGACAGGTTACAAGACACTGTCGATTGTACTGTCGTGTATAGTTGTTGATAGAGGATACCTTACAAGACAATGTCGGTCATGTTGTCGTGGATACATTCGGATAAGGGACAACTTACAAGACGCTGTCACTCATACTGTCGTGTATAGTTGTTGATAGAGGATACCTTACAAGACAATGTCGCTCATTTTGTCGTGGATAGATTTTGATAAGGGACAGCTTACAAGACAATGTCCGTCATGTTGTCTTTGTTACACTTTGATAAAGGACAGCATGAAAGACAATGTCGGTCATGTCGTCGTTTATAAACTTCTGTAAAAGACAATACACTAGACATTGTCGAGTATTTTGTCGTGCACGACATTTTCCTTGAAATCGTCTTCCAGAAATCCAAAGTGATAGAGGACATTTCGTGCATAAATCGTTGACGACAGTGTCGACGACGGCAGTTTGGCCAACAGGGAAGTTTTTCTTTCATCATAACTAGATACATATGTGTGTAATACAAGTTCTTCAACACGGTGTCCTAATGCTTCAGCTGCTGCTGTGAGGATGCGAACTGCCATTCCATCAGACACTTTGTCATTGTCCAGTGCTACTGCTAAACGAGCTGTATTAAACTTTTTCTACCTAGTTTTTGACCCAAAACAGAATTTGAGCTTAAGTGTTCTTTCTCGATAGCATTGTTGTTATTTGGTAAAATGTTAACCTCATCTTCATCAGTCCACTCCATAAGTTGACAAACATCTAGAAAAAATCGGAGACTGAACATTTAAAAATTAATTGGTTCATATACAAAACTTACCTGATTGACTCGACTTTTCCTCTTCGTGCTTTCTTTTACGTGCAGCTTCTTTATCTTTTCGTTCCTGTGCATTTTTTTCTCTATTCGATAAAATCATATCGACTCCAGCCATGCAACCAGGACGTCCTTTTTGTCTTTGCATTTCTAGAAACAGTCTATCTTCTGCAATCCGAATTTTGTCTAAAGCATCGACGGTGGCAATACCAAATAACTCATCTAGATTTTCCAGAGATTTTTCTGCAGTTTGTTTTTGGGCATTTGATCTTTTATCAGGAACGGTTTTTTGAATATTTTTCCAATTTTCATATAATTTTAACAATTTGCTAACACACTAATGCTCTTCTCGAATCGGAATACGTGCTTGATGCCAAAATATTTGAACGGAGTCAATTGCCAGTTTTGGACTTTGCTTTGATAAAAGCTTTACAAAGCGAATATTGTAAAATAGGACTTGACCTGACGCTTTGACGGAAGTTTTGCGCCAGTAATTTGGTGAGAAACATTCCCAATTAAATAAATTTTGTTTAAATTTTCATTGGCTTTACGTGTTTTAACGATGAGAGTGCATGGTGCTTCTTCCGTAGTCGATTTCGATGATATTCTTGACATATTAATCTTAATTGTTATATAACTTTAAAACACTTTACACTTGAATCACAAATTATTTAATTTCACTTTTAAGACCTTCACTCAGATCATTTACACAACAAATGAAAAATTCAATTAAACCACGGTCTTTACAACAATGTTATTTGGCGTTATAGCGGCGACTATCGCTTAGGCTTACACAAGTTGTAGGAATGTTCAGCAAAATGTTCTAAAATAATAATAATTTTGAGCTGCATATGCTTTTACAGCTTAACCGTTATTGGGACTACTGAAAAATACACCGAAAATATCGTGCAGCCAATGTATTATTTTTTTGAAGCACTCTTAAAAGTTTTTTTTATATATTTTTTTTTTTTGTTCTTAAAAAGCAATATAAAAGCACAAATAAAACTTGATAACATAACAAATAACACCTAAAAATGGTATTTTTTTCCTCAAAATTTAAAAAAAACATGGTAAAAAAATTGGAGTGTCCCACTTTACCCCACTCTACCCTAGATAATATTAAATAATGTAAAGAAGAAGAAGAAAATTAAAATAGATTTTTTCTTTCAGTATTTACTGAAGAAAATAATGAATAGACGCGAATTAAAAGTGACATATGTATAAAATTTGATATTTTGCCCATATTCACTTTTTAAATATTTCAAGTCGTTTCTGGGTCCATAAAACGTTATCGGATTCGGTCCATATTTTACATATTTACTTTTTTAATACAAAGGAACAAGAAACTGCCCTGCGGTTTACACAAATCTGACATTTGAAAATAAGAACACCCTTAGTGTGTATGTATGCATGTGTTACAAATTTTATTTTATATATTTATTTTGCCCTCCGTATCAACATCTTTCCTAAAAATTGTAATTTGTATATTAATAGCTCTACATAATCTCCTATTTATGTTTGGGTGTGGTATTTTGATGTTTTTCTCTTTTTTTCTGTAGATTTTTATTTGTTTTTGTATACCAATAAACATTTATGTAGATTTAAACGTTTTCATTTAGAAAAACGAAAAATAATTGGCAACAATTTTACTATATTACAAAATCCCATGTATTTTATGTTGAGCTTTGGGTTCTAGCTTTTTTGCTTAATATGTGTATACATACATATGTCTGTATGTATGTATGTTTGAACACATGAACACATACGTTTATATAAAAACAAACATATTTATTATTAGAAGTTTGAGGTTTTTGTGTGTTGTTATTATGTAATAAATATAAAAATACTTATGTATATCTAAAAACTTACCTTCTTTTGTATGTACCTACGTACTTATGTCATATTATAAATTTTTAATGCGTGTTGTGAGTATTTGTAGTTTGAGTGTTTAATAGTGTATTCATTTAATCGACCTTTTGCTTTAATCGGTTAATCGCTCGGTTCATTAACTGAGGATTTGGTTTAATCGGTTAATTTAGTTTTTGATCGGTTAACCGATTAATACAGTTTTTTTTTAATATATTAAGTATTTTCAATATAAATAAGAAATAACAATAACATTCCAAACATAATAATTCTTGAACTAAAACGAGCAATAAAAAAAAACAATTCATAAATATGTAATATGCTTTTTCAATTAATACCTAATTGGGGAATTTACAAGGTGTGCTATCTAGTCATATCGTCATATTTTACAATTGTTTAAAATAAATATTGTTGTACTTCAAACAAAATAAAAATTTTGATGCTGTGTTTACTGATTCGCCAAAACTGTACAGTAGAAATGTAAATTATAAGCGGTAGCCCGCAGCAGTCATATCGTCGGCTTAATATGCAAACCTGTTAACTCCCTTTCAGCACATTTTACAGGACCGACAAAAAACTTTATATTTTTCCTATTTGCAGCTTGATAGAAACTTAAAAATACAGTAAGTTTTACACACTTCCAGGCTTAAATAGAAGAAAAACAACATGCTGGTCGACGAGGCGTATCTTTCTCTACCACATGGCATCAAAATCTCAATTTACTTAAAAAGTGATTTGTATATTAAGCCAACGATATATATTTCTTGTACAACTTTATGACTACATTGTGAATCCCCCAAATATTTATTTATTAAAAATATACTGAGAAAATTCAATTAGTTATTTCAAGAGTTAAAGGAGATTTTATAAAATAATCTTTTAGAAAAGTAATAAATAAGCAAAGTTAAAAAGGTAACACACGACATGTATGTATTTTGCAGTGGGAAATTTGACATGTCAGATGACTAAAACACTACTAAAAATTGCCGATGTTATGATACATAAGTCGTTTCCAAAGGTCATATGGCAGCCCTAAAATGTAGGATTGTATAAAAATGTTGATGTTTTTTAGCCCAATTTTGGAGTATTTTGCTAATAAATTGCCCATTATCTAACCGATTTGATTGTTTTTTATACCGGCATGTTAAGGAATAATTTAATTACATTTATATACACTTGAATTATAAAAAATAAAAATTAGTAATTTTTGGGAATTCAGTATTTTGGTTATAACTCAGCCTTTTTTTAACCGATTTGACAGAATTATATAACGACGTGTTTAAAAAGAAATTTACCATTTAGCTGAGTTATAAAGCTTGGACTCGGGAAGATCTATGGGAGGTACCACGCCCACTTCTCCAATCCCGCCCACATTTTGTAGGATGGTGTGTATTGGCTACCTAAATATGTGGGCTCCACGAAAAGCCCCCCAATGAAATAACGCCCAGGAAATAACCCCCAATGAAATAAATCCCAAAAAATAGGAAATAACACCCAAAAACAGTGAATGAAATAACATCGACAAATAAATGAAATAACCCCCAAAGCGAAAACGAAACAACCCCCAATATTTGGGAGTGATTTCATATGAAATAACACCCAATGATGAAAATAAAATGACCCCAATGAAATAAACCCCATCAGCAACAAAAATGAAATTATGCCCAAAATTCATAAAAGAGTCAGTTTCACCCACCCCAAAAACAACAGCTTTAAAAATGAAATAACCCCCGAATAAAAAATGAAATAACACCCAAATTATACACGCTATGAAACAAGCCCCGAATTTTAAAAATTTGTTGGGTGTTATTTCATTTGAGATTATTTCATAATTTGAAAACCTCAAATGAGGAATGAAATAATTCCCAAAAAAAAATGTAAAAGGGCCCAAAAATTGGGTGTTATTTCATATGAAATAACACCTAAAAATGTATGAAAAAAATTTGGGGAATATTTCATTTCTCGTTTGGGTGTTATTTCATTGGGGGGCTTTTCGTGGAGCCAATATGTGTACCTAATTTGGTAACTTTGGCTTTTGCCGTTCCCCAGATATACAGCAAAAACTTATAAAATTACAACAACCACAAGGGATTTTTGGAAAATATTAGAGGTAGTCGTGGTTTTTTGCTCATATCTCAGCCATTTGTGGATCGATCTTGCTGAATATCAATAGGAACCGATGTTAGACTATATGTGACATAAATGTAAAACAACCTAGCCGCTATCATGTCTGGAGTCTCCGGAAAACACATATCAAACGAAAGACGGACAGACGGACGGATATCGTTAAATCAACTTCTCTCCTCATAACGACCCAGAATATATATACTTTATAGGGTCTAAGATTAATATTGTAGAAATTACAAACGGAATGACAAACTTATATATACCCTATTCCACCTGTGGTGAAGGGCATAAAAAGGTGTTGGGAATCAAACGTTTAAGATAAAAGATAAAGATAAAAAACATTGAGAAAAAGAGTAAGAGTGCTTGTAATTTTAATCACCGGTCAGCGGAAAATGGGTTAAAATTAAGATCACTAATAACCTTCTTTGTTTGTATGAAAAATATTTTCTAAACACATACCTGTTGTATATGAGACGAAACAAATAATTAAAAACACAAAAAAATATTTTATAATACTACAAAAAATTAAAAATTTTATTACATCGGTGAATCGACTTAAATTAACCGGTTAATTGTAAATCGAAACCGATTGACGGTTAACCGAATGAATACCCTAGTTTTTTACCTTTCTATACCATGTTGCATTAGTTAGATGTTGTGTGGATAATATTGTACACATTGCTTTGACGAATATATCCTGAGATGTGGAATATGTCCACTTTTGGTAGTGTTGGGTTGAGGACAAACGTTGTTTGTTTAGTCTGTACTACATTTTTAATTATCCTTATTGGTTGACCACTTTAAAGCGATAGTCTTAGGTATTCTTATATATTACTGGGACAGTCTAAATTTGTTGGCTATTAAGTTAGAGTGAATATAAAATTAATTAATTATATTGGAAACACCGCACAGTGCGACGAAACCCAACTTTAATATGTATTTTGAGAGGTGCTGCCAACTAAAAACAATGATTTTTGTCGGTATATTGAGAAATCCAAAATCGTTAACGGACACTTTATCGGTCTTATAAATTTATGTTGACATTAAGTAAGTCTGAGTTCATACGGCTCATGTCTTATTGACATGATTCTTCCTTTTTCTTCTTTAAACATGAATTGGCGTTCAAATGATTCATGTCATGTTGACGACAAGTTTTTTATTTTGTATAGCCATGTGTTTTATTTTTTTTTGCCGATAAAATAGTTATAAGCAAATATTGCAGATTTATGACTGTATTCATAAAAAATTTTGAAACTTAAAGGTTTACAAAACAATTTATTTATGAAAATTTCGTTTAATAAACGTTGCTAAATTTAACATTCATTTATGCATACGGGGTTACATTTCAAGCGTTTATACAATTAATAATTATTTTAAGACATTAAACCATAATAATAATTTAAAATTTTATATGAAATTAATTGTTTTGTTAATTTTTCTTTTTTTTTAAAAAAAAAAAAAACTTTTCATATAATTCAAATGTGAATATGAAAATTTATATAATAAATGTTACTCACCATGAGAAATAAATTCCCAGTTTGTATACTTATTAACTTTTGTTTTTGTTGCTAATGAATTGTTTTGTTAAGTTTTCTTTTTTAAAAGTTGTATCTTGAAGAAACACATTGATCCCGAAAAATCTCGAAATCCCGGGATCCCGAAAAGACCGGGCCGCAGAAAGTTGTAGAAAGAGAATGCCACATACATCTACATATACATATATATAGCTCAGTTTAACAATAGGTGCGTTTGAGTACTTTTGCAGTAAAATGCAGTAAATGAGTAAACTGAAAAATTTGCTCTCACAAAAAACTGTTGTGCAAAAAAGTACGCGAACGCAAAATTTGTAAAAATTCGTAAAATAACGGCAACAGCTGATGGCAAATAATTGAAGTGTTGAAAAATGTTTACACTTTTGACTACTTAACTCATTTTCTTATCGGTACTCGATTAAAAACTTTTTATACACGAAATTTATTTGGAAAATACAAACAAACTATTTAATTTAATCTTTCATATTTGTTTGTTTTTGATTTTACTAATTTGTAGCGGGTTAAATTATTTAAAAGAACATCAATAATTTTTTTCCTATTGATTACTTAAGTCCCCAAGTACTGCACAATTTTAAAACTCTAAAAAATTAACTTAACAAAAAAAATTTCAAAAGTTTGTATTTAGCCAAATAAATGCTTCACAAACAAGATTAAATTATTAATAGTTATTCACTTTTTGTTTTGGGTTAATTTTTATTTAAACTTTTCTTTTATTTAACAATTTGTTCACAATTTATATGCATTTTATTTGTTACTTTGGTTTGTTTACCTTTTGGAACATATGTTTTCTTGTTTTACTACAAAAATTTCTGCAGTAAAAATTTGTAAATACTCAGACAAGAACTATCACTTTACGCTCTCAATTTGTGTTCTCATTTACTGTATTTTGTGTACTCGAACGCAATTTCGTAAAATGCAGTAAAGTTCAGAAAAAATTAGTAAAAACATATGTGTTCTCGAACGAAGCTAATAGTGTGTTAACTGAAAAATTTTATTTTTCACTTTTTGGTAAAAAATCGAAAGGTAATTTTCATATCCAACCGCTGTTAAAACTATTGTGCTTTAATGTCTTCTTTCTGGTAATGAAACGGTTGGTTAAATAAATATTTTTCATATGCCTTTAATGTAAAATTAAAAATTGTTTGGCTTCTACTGAAAGTTTTTAAATTTTAAGTTAATACATACGGTATTGTTGGTTGTTGGTATATTTTTTTTTTGTATTGATTAAGAAAATAAATTTGGGGCGTGAAGTTTTTTTTTTTTTTGTAAAATAAACCAAGATAAAATGTTTTTCGTTAATAAAACAACATTGCCTATCTAATGCAAATGTATGAAGATCTTTCTATTTCTTTCAACTGGAAAATATTTCATTACCAAAACTAAATTATTCGCGAAATAAAACTGTTATAATTTGGAAATACTCGGTGCTTATATAAATTTGTAGGTTAGAGCAAATAAGTATTCAGGATTTGGTGGAAAATTTGCAACGCTGCAACATTTGTGCAGAAAATATGTAAATTTAAAAGTCCATTTCTAAGATTAACTGCAAATTTTTAGGAAGTATTAACACTAGAAAATTGTGAAATAAACAATGGCTTAAACTACACCAAGTCATTGGAACAGTCACGCAGTGAAATTAGGAATTGAACACTCATCTAAACTCACTTGTTAAATAATAGACCATTTTTAGATTGAAGTGAAATACTGTTCTCCAATAACCTTCTTGTGATTACACAATATCAGCTCATTAAAAACAATTTAATAAAATGCTGTATAAAGGGGTTCTGTGTTATATATTTTTAAATAAAGAAAACATATTTTTGGTCCTATCAAAGAATAAATAAACACCATAAATTTTTATAAAAATACCTGCTTTTTAGGGAGAAAACTTATTGTTTTAACAAATGCCACAGTATCTGTGGCACTACATTTACAGAACTCAAATAGCACTGAAGTGAAAAAATGTTTTGCAGTAAGGAAAATATTCATACTCTTTCAAAGCCACCTGAATTCTTTTATGTACAAACCTAGTACATACATGGGTAGCATAGGGAATGTATGATGACACACTTACTTTCACACAAAACATTGTTTTATCCTGTTTTTCTTTTCTACTGAATAGAAAGAAGTTGTGTTCATGTTTATCTGTGTAAGAGAATGCTAGAGTTGAAGAGTTTGAAAATTTTTGTTAGCTTCTTACAATTTTGTAGGTTAGATCCCCATGACAGCCATAACAAATACAATCCTAACAAGGTTATTTATGTTTTTCTTCAGATAGTAAATTTTTAATATTAGGTGGGTTCATTTACAAATTTGTAACAATTGGATCTATAAAGCTGCGTTCACAATCAAAAAAACATTTTCACTTGGTGTTAATAATAGAGCAACAATTTCTTTTGTAACTACACACATTTTGCATCAAGAAACCGTTTGCAAATTTTAGCCACAACAATATTAAGCATTTATTTTTATTTTTGTAAACATTTTGTTGAAATTTTTATTCAAAACTAAATAAAATTATTTTAAACGTCAGCAACAATTTCATACAAATTGTTGCTGAAGTTCGAGTTGACTCAACTTTAGTTACATTTTTAAAAAAATTTTAGTTACATTTTTGTCCTAAAAATTAAAGGAAAATATATGAAATACTTTGGGAATAAAAAAGATAGAAGAAAAAACGAAATTGGTTTTTTGATTGTGAACGTAGCTTAAAGTGTTTATTTACCCAAAAAATATGTATCAAGAGAGTGCAGCTGTTTAAAAATGTCTAACAAAATCATATGCATAGTTTTTAATTAAAAATTGTTCATATATTATATATAAAATTGCACAGGATAAATTTCTAAACTTCTGTGGAGAACATTGGGACAGAAATTCATTGCAGCAGGCGACTACAAAGCTAAGCAAACGTATTGGGGCTGCAGACATGTAAGTCCTAGAGGTAATCAGCTATACAATACCGTAACTGCAAATAATTTTGATGTCGTATCAAGTAGTGAGCCTACCTATTAGCCAACCGACTTCAACAAGCTAACATCCATATTAACTTTGCTGTAATTAAAAACATCAAGCGCGATCAATTACTTATTAGTTCCTCATACGTGTTATCGTCTGATAATTCCCCTTCAATCTCCACTGACTCTAGAAAACCGTACCTGGGCCAAAAACAGAAATGAAAAAATAAACGCCTTTGCAAGACACTTGAACAAAGTGTTCACGCCACATGAAGCTCCTTCTTGTTCCTGTCGTCCAATTATTTCTGATATAGTTAACGATCCAGTAAAATTTAGATTAACTCAATTAAAATCAGCGATAGAAAATGTAAACATTAAAAAATCTCCCGGACCTGACCGCATCACAGGCTCAATGATAAGAAACTTACCTACGTCTGCTTCAAGAATCTTGCTGCTCATCTTTAATGCGATATAACGAGTTGGCTACTACCCATCGTCTTTTAAGACCTCTACAATTGTTATGATTTCTTAGTCAGGAAAAGACGCTAGGCAAATTACGTCGTACAGTCCAATCAACCTACTATCAATCTTGTCAAAGCTATTCGAAAAACTATTCCTTTTATGTATAACTCACTATCTTAATGAATACATACGCAATCATTCCGGATCATCAGTTCGGATTCCGAGAAAGGCATAGTACAATCGAACAAGTGCATAGACTTGTTACCCAAATTAGATCAGCGTTTGAAAGATATGAATATTGCTCAGCACTGTTTATAGACATTTCCCAAGCATTCGACAAAGCTTGGCATGATAAGCTGCTCATAAAAATAACACGAGGGCTTCCACAAAACACTTACAAACTCCTTGAGAGCTATTTAACTGGCAGAACATTCATGGTAAGATCAAAAACATATACTCCTCCACCTAGAAAATATCTGATGGTGCCCCTCAAGGCAGCATATAAGGGCCGTTAATGTATATAATATATACAGCTGATATGCCCACATACTTCTACGTTTGCTGACGACGCAGCATTTATTAGTGTTCAACAGGACCCATAAGTTGCGTCGCAGCATTTACAGTCCCATATCAATGATCTAGAGGCCTGGCTAGAATAATGGAAAATAAAGGATATCCCCGCTTAATGTGCTCCCTTAACTTTCACGCTAAGAAGCCAAACGTGCCAGCTGTAAAAATAAATTACATCACTGTTCCTGTAGAAAATCATGTTAAGTACTTGGGAATTAATAGCTAGACGCTTGACCTGGTCTCGTCATGTTGAAGCGAAAACAATGGCTATAAAACTTAAAGCAGCTCAACTACATTGGCTAATCGGTCGAAAGCCAAACTTGTTCTTAGACAACAAAGTCTATAAACAAGTCTATCCTACAACCAATATTGACATATGGCATCCAATTATATTATATATTATAAAGCGTTCATTTACTTTTTGATTTGTTTTCTTTTTTAGTAAAGTAAATGAACGCACCTATTACTATATAGTAATTGTTTTCTTTTTATTTATCTTCGTTCTGCGTGTGTTTTCCATTACGGCAAATGATTTTTTTGAACTAATTAAAATAAAATAGCTGTGGTTTGTTTGGGTTATTTAAAAGTAAATATTCAAAAACATTTATTAAGAAATATTGTCAAAGATAATTTGACTCGCAAACCTTTATTAAATTACAATATTTTTATGAATATTAATTTATATTAATGTTTTATTGCAATTTTTTAAATCTTTATGCCCTATAATTTGAGAGCTGAGAATAGTCCCCATTTATTCACTGTATTCACTGTGCATCGAGATAATTTCCTTTTAAGAAGAATTTCTTAATTTATTAAAAAAAAACTTGTGACTCCATTTCAGAGGTCAATATTTTGTTTTTTTGAAAATCAGTTGGAAAATAATTCCGTTAGTTGCCATTTTTCAACTGATAAATTATCTGAATTATTTAACAACGAAGTAAGAAAATGTAACCGGTCCATATGTTTCCCTACACCACAGTAAATAAAAACAAATTACTTAAAGTATAGCCTATTTGTGAGCCATGGACAGTCATGGACCCGCCAGAACAAAACTATGTAAGTTCATATAAAAGTTCTTTGTGCTGAATATTGTTTAGATATCTTTATGTACATACAATTTGTTTAATAAAAGATTTGCACAAATTCGTTTCAAATGGCTAAAAATCATACCATTTAATTTCTTAAAGATCGGTCGATAATTTATCATACGCCCCATACAAAGCCCACTTTCAGAAAACATTTAATTACGCTCAAAACGTAACAAATAACGCAATTGTAATAAAGTTTGGTCACTCATAGTTTTATAAGACTGAAAATCCCACTGTCAACTTTCCTGAAGATCGATCCATAATTTATCAAAGATTCGGCACATTGTTACTTATTTATTTTTTTTTTGTAAACAAAATTGAATGTTAATTCAAAGTAAAATTGACACAACTCAAGTAGAATACTTTTTTATACAAAATTACAGTTTATGAAATGAATAATGTTGTTACAGAAAATAACAGTGTTAGAGATTTTAAATATTTAACATTGAAATTAATAAGATTTTTGTTAAAAATACAAGTTATTCTCAACTTTTGCGGAGATCGCAAATCCTGCAGTGGAAAACAGTCTCTTAGATGCGACAGAACTAATTTTAAAACTTTAGTAGTTCTGGACCAAGTGGATCTACGTCTCTAGAAATGTTCAAATGCATTGAACGCGTGGTGTGGACCTTGAGCTAAAAAGAATAAAAACATGCAATTTATTATTTATTATTTGCAAAAAATATGCATTGAAAATTCATTTATTTTCAAACAAGCCCTAAAAGAAGTATGGACGAATCGACTGTTAATATTGCTGATACCGATATATCGGCCAAACCTGAATTATCGCCAATATATCGGTATCCCTTAAATGCCTTCTCTTGAGTATCTACTTATACTCTACCCCAAGCATATGGATAGCTCTAAAATATTCGATTCTTTACTTTTCAAGCTTACGTCTATTATGTTATTGAACATTATGCAACTATGGCATTATCTACATTTACATTGTGACATCACTAATATTGAAGCTTTACTTTAATTTTATTTATTTATTATTAATATAATTTCAAAAAATAAAAATGTAAAATATCAAAGTACATAGATAAAAACATTTATAAACAATACAAAAAAGTAAAAAGTCAAGTTTATTACAAAAATTTAGGTATTAAGGTATTAACCAAGTATTTCTAATAACTCCTTTTTAAACGTGTTTGCGTTGCTTAAGAGTTGAAAGTGGGTTGGAAGGGCGTTCCAAAGACGGATTAAAACAAAAAACTGTCGTTCCGACATAAGGCTGACAAATCTGTGTTGAATTAATTTGTTTCCACGATTTGATCTGGCAAACAATTTGCAAAAATTTCACATCCGTATAGCAGAACAGGAATCAAATACGTTTTGGCTAACAGCATTCGCATTTTAAAAGGTGTTGAACATTTTACAGCCCATTAATTTCTCAGCATTCCGTATTCTTTTCCAACGACCGAGTTTGTATGATTTGACCAAGTTAGTTGACTGTTAAAGGTAACGCCGAGATTTTTTGATGTGCTAACTAGGGCTATAGCATTGTTATTAATTTTTATTTCAATATTGTCGTGAAGATCTTTAGAATTTTTTGAAGACTTAGACAGAAAAATACATTTCGACTTAAGGGGGTTAAGGAGTAATCCATTTTCCATGGCCCCATTATAAATTTCATTATTTATCATTTTTTTATTCATTTATTTATTATTAATTTAATCGTCTATGGAATTAATCCTTACAGACTATTTATACAACATAAATGTTTATAACTCAAATAAAATAATTAATTACGAATTTAAAAAAATTATTATTTTACTTTTAGTTAAATTAGTTTTTAAAGAAAAATCTACAAATCTATACAGCGCATTAAATTGAATACACATTCTCCTGAGAGGGTCAGCGTTTGCATAATTAGCTCTAGAAAACTGAATGGATAATGGTGAGAAGTAGCGTGTTGGACGTTGAGGAATGCTGAACGAAAAATTGTTGATCAGAAAACCAGAACAAATATCAACGTTAATAATATTCAGTAGAAACGAGACATTTAACATAGATCTTCGGCTTTTTAAGGTTGGCAGCTTAACAAGGGCGAGTCTGCTGGTATATGATGGCAGATTTAATGTGTTAAAGCTTGAACTTCGTAGACAGAACAACAGGAGTTGTTTTTGCACAGATTCGATCCTGTCGATATAAGTTTGGTACATAGGGTCCCAAATTATGGAAGCATACTCCAAAATAGGTCTCACAAGTGATGTGTATTAAGTTTTAGTTACATAAGGGTCATTGAACTCTTCAGCCCACCGTTTTAGAAACCAAGTACTCCTCTGGCTTTGTTTACCATAATTGTTATATGATAAGTAAAACTTAGCTTAGGATCCAATAAAACACCAAGATCTAAAAAGCTATCCACTTTATCTAGTTGATAATTGCCCAGCGTATAATTTACTGATATCGGTCGCTTTCGGACCAAACGCATATATTTGCACTTTTTTAGATTCAGCTCCATTAAATTTGAATTACACCATTTGTAAAACGAATCCAAGTCATTTTGAAGTAAAACATGGTTGGAGTATTCACTAGTGCTCAGGAAATTTTCAAACATTAAAATATTTGAAAACTGAATAACTTGTGGTAAATCGTTTATAAACAAGGAAAATAAAAGCGGTCCAAGATGGCTGCCCTGTGGTACCCCGGATGATACATTAATATTTTTCGAGGATTCATTTTTTAAAAGTACGCTTTGTTTTCTGTTTGTTAAATATGAGTAAATCCACACTAAGCTAAGATTAGCAAATCCCATCAAGTGTAATTTCTTTTTAAGAAGTTTGTGATTGACTTTATCAAAGTCTTTGCTGAAGTCTGTATAAACTACATCTGTTTGTTTTCTTTGAAGAAAATCCCGATTGACTATTGTGGTAAGTTGTAAAAGATTTGTTGAAGTTGAACATCTTTTTTGAAAACCGTGTTGGAAGGGAGAAATGAAAGTGTTGACTTGATGACATAGGTGATCTGTTATAAGTTTTTCAAAAAATTTTGGTATAATACTTAATTTGGCAATTCCCCGATAATTTGTGATGTCGGACTTGTTTCCAGATTTAAATAGCAGAATAATAAAGGAATCTTTCCATTTATATGGAAAATACCCATATTTTATTGATGCACATTTAATTAAAACAAACACAGAAAAAATGTTTGCAAAAAATTATTCAATTAAATAGTTAATTGGTGTACATTAATTATTCAATTAATTTTTTGTTTGCTGCAATTAATTTTTTTAATCAAAACTCATAAAATTAAATGTTTGTGTATATGTGGTGTATTTTTTAGTTTATGCGATTAATTTTTTAATTGACTAAATGTGTGTCCCATGACTCGAAAATACAAATCCGTTAATTGATATGATCAATTCCTTTGCAGGGGCAAAATTAGTTAAATATTTAACTGTCTGAACGAATTGTTTAATTAAAGTTGATTTTCTATTTTTTCTGTGAAACTAGGAATTTTATCAGGTCCACTCTTGTAGGACAATTTAAGCTTTCTTAATCCATTAGAAACTGTAGAAACATCAAGCAATGGAATATTTATTGTTTGATTAGCGGTCAGTGTATATGGATAAATGGATGATGAATCATCAAAAGTTGCATTTGAATATGTAGTGGAGAAAAAGTCCTCAAACAAATTACTTATAACAGCATCATCACTGGATTCATTATGCTGAAATTTCATAATCGCCGGAAATCCAGTTGTTTTCCTCTTAGAGTTAACAAATTTGTAAAATGATGTTGGATTATGTTTAAAGTTATTTTTCATTTTGATTAATAATTTGAGTGACATGATTTATTCAGTGTAATATATTCAGCGCGACTACTACAGTATTTCCCATGATCGACAAGAGAACCAGATTGCTTATACTTTTTGAAATCTTTTATTTTTTTTATTTTTAACTTTAGCCAGTTGCTTGGTGTTCCAAGGAGTCCTGGATAGTATTTTGATAATTCGTTTCGGAATATATTTAAAGGTTCATTTAACATTAAGTTGTTTGATTGCGTGAAACAATAACACTTATCAATTTTTTTAGAAGATTTATTTACAAGTCCAGATGGAACGGATATATTCATTTCAATGGTAGGGTGATATCGGTCTTCAGGAGTAGAAATTGGGTTTGTTCGGTTTATGTAACACTCCTTAGTTTCGTTGGCAAATATTAAATCCAATAATTTAAAATTATTATTAAGTATACCGTTAATTTGAAAAAGACTCATATCATCTAAAATATTGAAAAGCTCATCACACTTATTATTTGATTTAGACGGAACAAAATATTTATCATCAGGTAAGAATTTCCAGGCTATTGAAGGTAAATTAAAATCACCAAGAGCAATAACTGATATTTTTAACGGATATTTTAACATATAATTTTAAAAAAGCAATTTGCCAAGTTATGAGATTTTTTATTTAAATCGCAATGTAATCGGTGGTGCGTGAGTGTAAAATAAAGTAGAATTTTAAATATTTAAAAATTAAATTGTAATATTGTACTCAAACAAGTAGACAAAAGTATTAAGTGAGTGCACAAAACAGCCAAAATTCATTTTTTAATAATTTATCATACATTAATTTTGTTTAAGCCATTAAAAGTGAACTGAAAAAAATGATAATTGTCTTTTTTTAAAGGATTTTGGTGATTTTTTTGAACTGTTTGCTTATTCAATGACTTTAATAATTTTTGTTTTTATTTTTCTAGTGAAAATCAATGCTATCAGTGAAAACAATGAATATAATAATTTTTGCTAAGCATTAAAAGAATATGTTAGATATAATATGATGAATCTTTTATAAGGTTCGTGTTTGAGCAAAATTGGGACTTTCTGTAATTCCTTTAAAAAATTTGTCCACATTAGGTTTTTGACTTTGAAAAAATATATTTAAATAGAATTAGTGAAATTGGTAATAACAATTTTTTTATTTAGACTCGCTTTACAAAAACACACGAAGATAAACAGTAAAATGGCTGACTTCTTATAATAAAGAACAGTAAGACAAAATTTAACTTCAAAAGAGCACTTTTTAAAGCCAAAAGCGATACTACTAAATTGAGTTGATATTCAACTACCAAAGCGCTTTAATTCGTCATAAAATATAGACACTACGTAGATAGGTTTTTGCTAAATGGGGACACTATTTAGATTAGAAATTGTTTGCAGGGAAGAGAGCAAATAAATAAAAAATAACTAATAAATGCAACTGATTCGTAGCAATTTCTTCAACCGCTAGGTGTGGTGGGTACAAAAATGTGTTTTGTTCGCATAAGGTTTTTATTATACAAATAAAACCCTAAAGCGAATAATAATTTAAGACACTCAAAGTCCTACTTGTAACAATATCAAAGCTTAAACATAACACCAACAATAAACAGTGAGTTTATCTCTTCTTACATTCCCCTACAATTGCTTGGGTTCTTTCCGGCTCGAATAGTTGTAAGTGGGTAAAAAGAAAAAACCAAATTATAAACAAATTGCTTCATTCTATTGTCTACGTAAGAAAACAACCAAAAAAAAAAACTATTTATAAGTTAATTTTGAAATTACATTTCAATTACATTTCCATTTCTTACAAAGTGTAATTTGCTTAATTCAATAACAATAGTTTTTAATAAGTTTTTTACCAATTTTGGTTACCAATATTTTGTTGAATTGAATTGTGCAAAATCAACAATTTGTTTGCTTGATTCAACGAATTAAGTTGTTTAAATAGATTTTAAATTATTTTCTGTGTACATAACATTATGTGTCATATTCCAATATTTTTATTCGTTTTTGTATAAAATATAAAGGGTCCGCCAAATAACTTTTTTTTTTAAATGCTATAAAAAAAACTACTGAATATTTTCGCAAATTTCTTTTTTTATTTGAAAGTACAATCCTTCCGGTTAATAATAGAAAATTATTTCATTCAAATGGCTGCCTCGGCTGGCCATGCAGTAGCCTACACAATCGGTCCAATTAAGCACATTATCGATTGTGTGCAGCTGTATTTCACCAATGGCTTCACGAATATTGCGCTGTAAAGGCGTCAATTGTCTCTGGCTTGTCGGCATAACACTTATTTTTGACGGCACCCCACAAGTAATAGTCCAACGGTGTCAAATCGCAGCTCCGAGGTGGCCAAACGACATCAGCTCTGCGGCTGATAATGCGATCTTCAAAAACAGGGCGCAAAACATCGAGTGTACCTTCGGCTGTGTGGCACGAGCGGCGTCCTGCTGAAACCAAATGTTGCCAATCTCCTCCTCTTCATTTTTTGTGAACAAAAATTCGTTCAACATGGCCCGATAACGATCGCCATTGACTGTAACGGCAACTCCTTGCTCATTTTCTAAGAAAAACAGCCCAATTATGCCTCTCGACCAAAATCCGCACCAAACAGTGACTCGTTTTGGGTGCATCGGCTTTTAAATGCATGCGTGCGGGTTTTCTGTGCCCAAAATGCGACAATTTTGCTTGTTTACATACCCGCCAAGATCAAAATGAGCTTCATCCAAAATCCGTACGCAATTTTCGCACACATTCTGCAGCATTACCATGATTTTCAAAGTTACAGGTAAAACGTTGGGTGCTTATAATTCTTGTTCGCTTTACAGTTTTATATATACAAATAAAACTGTAGTTTTGTTTTTCTAAAATCTTTGGAAAAAGGTTTCCTGATGATTTAGCATAAGCAACCAGTGAAATGCGCATAGAAACTAGCTTTCCGTCAACAACAAATATTAGTGTATTTATCAAAAATATTGGGAATTTAACACGTCAAAGAGAAAAATTATTTTTAATAAATTTTGTATTCCCAAAAATAACTTTTAGAATAATTAAAATTGGCAACATAAAAAAAATCTATCTGATATAAATTTATTTTTTGCAAAAGGTTTTTTTTAAATTTTAGAAATGTGATAGAAGCCATAATTAAATATAAGATAAAAAAAGAAACAACAAATTATTGTATTAAAATTATTTAGTATCGTACCTATTGATTAACAAGAAAAATACCTTTTACAGATCATTAAAAATTACTTTACACCATTTTACACGCGCCATTGTATTATTTTTTTTACATAATAACACATTAAGTCCCGTTTTCACAACTTGACGATAGCTAAAAGAAGACTTTAACCGGCCTTATAAAAAGAGTTACATTATTAAAACTTTACTTTTACCTTAAGTGACCGATTCAAGTTCATCCTACCTGGTAGGTTAAAGAAAAGTTGTAATAATGGAACACTTTTTATACGGCCGACAAAATCCTATCTTTAGCTATCGGAAAGTTGTGAAAACGGGCCAAAATAAGGTTAATACATATAGAATATTATTGTGTATTTTAAAAATATCAAATTAGAAAACAGAACAAAATAAAATATCAATGCGACATCAGCAAAACTTGCATACAAATTTTTTTACAGCACATTTTTTATTTTCGTGGTTCCTCTAATAACGTGTATGTTGTGTATCTGTATTTTTTAAACCACATGTTATTAGGTCTTATCTCTATGACAAATCGTTTACAGTAATGAAATGGATGTACGTTTTCAAAACATTTTTTACTCCTTCTCTTTTTTATCAAAATATAATGCGGCTAGAAGGAGTTACAAGTAAAAGAACCTCAACTAGAAATAAGAGCAATAAAAACATAATGGATCTGTGAACTAAGTACACGGATAAGTAATAATTCAAATAATTTTGTTAATCATACGCCAAATGTTGCTCATGTTTGAGTCATGAAGCAAAAAACGCAGATGACGCATTCTTTTTTTGTAACCGATTTTCAACAACTCTTTTTAAACGACGTCTCAAAAGACACAACTTTCCAAATAAAAAATGGAGCATTAAACGGAACAGGTTTGTAAGAAAGAATTGTAAAAGATTCGTTTACCATCTTGCTTACGGTAGACATGAATGACACATTAAATGCTTTATTTAGTGCATACAAAATTTACAAAAAATTTGTAAATGTAACGATCAGCTTTACACACTGAACTCTTACTGCATGTTATTATAACTTATTGCGTAGAGCATAAATATGCCATAAGTGCCTCGCAAAATAAGAACATTTTTTATTGGGCTATGAAATTAAGTTTTCATAACAAGCACAATATTGTTTTTTTACATCACAGAAGCTATGAAGAACAAAACGCACCTGCACATTGCGTTATCTTGTTTATTTGAATTTTTTATTATAAACTAATGATTTTTTCTTATTTTTATTTATTACGAAATTATGTTTATATTTATACACATACAAAATTTACATCTTATCATCTTAATCTATTTTAAGAGATTTAATTCAGGATTCTAAACAATGTAAATACTTAAATTATATACATATTTTTAAATTTCCTAGTTTATTTTCTCTTTTTAATATTAGAATAAAACATTTCGTTAAAATTGTATCATACTTAAAATGCTAAAATTTAAAATTAATTTATAAAAATAGCAAAGCTTATTTCACATTTAACAAACATTTGACATCCCATATCTTCATAACTTTTTCTAGATTAAACAGCATTAAACATTTTATTATTCACATTACTCTTTAGTTTTTTTCATTAATAGAGTTAGAAGATCAACAAAACTTTTTAAAAAGAAAGTTAGAAATACATATTTCAAATTAGTACTTTTTTCGTCAAAAATTTTGTAAATGTGTACACACGTTCAAAGCAACAATTAGGGGTTTCCTTTGTCTTATTTCTTCGTAAATTATTTCGCAAATGTTCCTTTAACTTTTTAAGGAACAATTAAAATTAAGTTTTTCCAAACGTGCAGTCTACTTCTAGTTCAACAATTGTCTAATTCACAAGAGTCTGTATCGTGAATGTTGTATTCAGTACACTTTTTTTTTGTTTGTGAACACCAAGTGTCTTTTGCATTTTGAAATTCATGATGCATTAAGAAGAAGTAAAGAGTTATACACAAACTGGTTTTGCATGCGTACATAAATCAATTACTTATTTTTATTTATATTTTCACTAGTGATCTGCACAATTTAACATTTTCTGTAAATTTGTCAATCTCAAAAATTACATGCATTGCTCAAACAAACTGTCATGACCGTTTTGATTACTTTTAACCAAAATGGGTGGCTTTTTTGCAATGCGTACTTCTTTACATTTTGGTTACATTTTTCCAAAACAAAAGTTATCTTATCAAAGTTATTTTCGGGAATACAAAATTTATTATTAAAACGATTTCCGTATGACGTGCTAAATTCCCAGTTTTTCATATTTGATAAATACACTGAAATTTATTGTTGAGGGAAAGCTAGCTTCTATGCGCATTTCACTGGTTGCTTAGGCCAGCTCATCTGGAAACCTTTTCCAAAGACTTTAGAAAGGCCAAAAATATTATACAAATAAAACCCTAAAGCGAATAAGAATTATAAACACTCAAAGTCTTACTTGTAACAATATCAAAGCCAAAACAAAACACCAACAATAAACAGTGAGTTTATCTTTTCTTACATTCCCCTACAATTGGTTGGGTTCTTTCCGACTCGAATTGTAGTTGTAAATGGGTAAAAAGAAAAAACAAAATTAAAAAACAAACTGCTTCCTTCTACTGTCTTCGTAAGAAAACAACAAAAAAAAAACCAATTTGGCAATTCAGTTTTTTTGCACGGGCACAAGCAATTATGTATATTATCAAAGTTATTTTCGGAATACAACATTTATTATTAATACGATTTCCGTATGACGTGCTAAATTCCCAGTTTTTCATATTTGATAAATACACTGAAATTTATTGTTGAGGGAAAGCTAGCTTCTATACGCATTTCACTGGTTGCTTAGGCAAGCTCATCAGGAAACCTTTTCCAAAGATTTTAGAAAGGCCAAAAATATTATACAAATAAGATACAAATAAGAATCGTCAGGAAATTAAATTTACAAAATGTTAATAATAACAAAAAACGATAACAAAATTATGAAAAAAAAATTTTAATTAAAATTTTGTAAATTTAATTTCCTGACGATTCTAACCAAAGGTTAGCGAAATATTGAAGCAAATAAATATAATTTTTTATAAATAAAAAGACCTCAAGCTTAAATAATTAAAAGTAATTTTTTTTTCGCAATTGTTACATATTTGGAGCTAAAGAAGTCGAAACAAACGCGCATACAGCATACTATCACTATTTCGCATAATGCCTTGCCTTTGATTAAGTTAAGTTGTTACAAGTAGAACTGAGGTTTATAATTCTTATTCGCTTAAGAGTCTTATTTGTATAATATCTTTAGCTTTTCTAAAATCTTTGGATGAAGTTTCCTGACGATCTGGCGTAAGCAACCAGTGAAATGCGCATAGGAATAGCTTCAACAATAAATTTCAGTTTCTTAATAGTATGAAATGGGAATTTAGCACATTTGAAAGAAACCTTGTTAATCAATTTTTAAATCCCAAGGAAAACTTTGATGACTGGATTACATATTTTAAGATAAAATAGATTTTAAAATTGCAAGCAAAACATATCTAGACGAAAAAATTCGAGACTTTAAAGCCAATGATTTTATCCTAAAAGGAAACTACATGCTATTAAGTTATTTTATATATTAGGTCAAATGGAGAGTAATTGTCAATTTTTTTTTATTTCTTTATTTATTTCACTTGGGAACATAGTGTATTCCAAGAAAATACCAACTTACTGAGATATAGGGCAATTTTGTTAGTACACTTTTTGGCCGGCACGAACGAAGGAACCAATGAACTAAGACCCTAAAACGAAAATGAACTAAGGCCCGAAAAAGGGGGAATTAGTTCATAATGAAGTAAAACCCCAACGATGGTATGAATTAAGCCCCCAAAATGGGAATGAACTAAGCCCCCATTAATGGGGACTTAATTCATTATGAATCAAAACCCTAATGTTATTATGAAGTCCCCAAAGTAAGAATGAACAAAGTCCCCAATAAAAAAATTCAAAAATAAAGTGACTCTTGTTTTGTTTTAAATATTCAAAACAAACATTATAGTTATATAATACGAAAAAAAAATCAAAGTATTCAAATTTTATACATAAAAAAAAAAAAAATAACAAAAAACAAAAATTTTTCATTGTTTATATAATAATTAGATAAATTTGTATAAATACTTAATCAATAAGAAGTCAGGTATATACCTGCATGGTGTCTTCCACAATTGTTCGGCAGTACGGGCAGATATAATTTTGCATGCCTTTGGAAATTGCATCAGCCTGTAATTTGAGGTTGCACTCGTCGCAAACTTTCATATGTTTGCAGGGAAGTAGAACAATGTTTGAGCTTTTATCCCGACAAGCTAAGCACTCAATATTCTGGATCGTCAAGGTCTTCAGATAAAACGTTATCAGGTTCTTCTTGAAAAATATTTTGCTCCTCTACCATGTTCACACATATACCATTTTTGCCGTACACCATTCGGGAGAGGAATGTAGCGGCTGTTATTTTGCCATCTTTTAGTAAGAGCGATGCTTCCTGAATTTTTTTATTTTGTTCAACACTACTCTTCCTTTTTCTTTTAGCAACAGATCCTCCACTTTCGCACAACATTTCGAATTGACGAATTTAAAAAAGTGTCCATTTTTTTCGGCACATCGACCAAGGAATCCGTTGTATGCTTCAACGGCAGAAGTTGTGCGCGTGTCCCGATTATGTACGGAGAAGTTTTTACATCCAACCTATTTATATAAATAAAATATTTATATCTGGTAAAAAATATTGAAGTAG
This sequence comes from Pollenia labialis, assembly GCA_949318255.1. NCBI lineage: Eukaryota > Metazoa > Arthropoda > Insecta > Diptera > Polleniidae > Pollenia > Pollenia labialis. Next base: position 83,852,442 of record OX439143.1, read on the forward strand.
ATAAGCTGTTACCTTATTGATCCACTGGTTTTCAAAATATTTTAAAAACGGTAGAAATAAGCTGTTGCTGTCCATCAGAAATATTTTTGACTTTATATCGTTGAATGAGCACTTTATTAACTCCTGCGGTAATAAAGGCAATGCTAAGATTTGGTGATAAAGGGATGATGCACTTCTTGAAGATCGTATATATTCCAATAAGGCTTTCTGCTTCGTCATGTTTTGCCTTACGGCCTGACAAAAATGGAACCTGGAAAATGCATGAACAAAATATCAATTTTTAATGTATACTTATATTTTTGGAAACAAAGCATTTAGTTTTTATTCGCGCGAATTTTTTCATTTTCAACCTACATATTTCCACTCAAAATTTGTTCCAAACATTTTAAATATTCACTTATGAAACACATAATTTCAAAAACATTACATAGTTAAAAACTAAATGCTAAAAACTGTAAGTCCTCACATAAAGTTATTATGTATAAGGCATTACTAACCAGCATCCTAAAAGATTTGCTTTTGGATAAACCGACTTTACAGCACTTCTCAACGCCTCTTCGTAGTCGCTTATAAACGTTGAGGGGTCTAATTCAAATATATTGTCTTTAATATACTGAAGAAGTGCTTTGTATGATTCGCTTGTTTTCTTCGTCATTAATACGAAAAATATTGGAAATATCTAAAAGAATTATGTTATTATTTTAAAAAATTTCTACTTATTACTTCTTTACCTCTTCAAAATATTCTACATATATAACAAGCAGCTGCTTAAAACAGCCATAAGGAACTATTTTGAAAGTTCCATCCACGAGATATGTCCGCTTTTGAGGAGAAATATTTTCTTTTATAACATCAACGGCTTTTAGCGATGAAAATAGGCAGAACGAGTATGTTTCTTCTTTAATTGCAGCAGTGAAGAAGGTTCTAGGATTCGACTCATCTTTTGACAATCCAAAATCGTTCCACACATTCTCCAAATTGAATGCTTCCACAACTTGAACAGCGTTTTTGGGAGATGTCACTAAATTTTTACTTACAATTTTCTGCAAGCCTCTTTGTATTTTTAAAAAGTTTATGTCTTTGATAGCTGTTTTTAAAATTTAGATTTTTATGTAAGCACTTGCGCTACTTAAAAAAATGTTTACTTACCTTTCACACGTTCTTCGAAAAGCTTTTCTTATGGTACTAATATTAGTCTTAGTACCACCAAGAGTTTCTGCCATATCTTGACAATCTTGTTTTATTAAATTTAAAGCCTTTAGTTCCCTGTATGTTGTCTCCTCGTCACCATGGTTATGATCAACATAGCCCTTTGATAAAACACAGCTTCCATCAGAAAGCAAGTTCACTCTGAATTTGCAGCTTTTCTGCCTACATTGATATTTTTTCACACCTTTATATTCCGATTTTTTCCGATAAAGCATTTTTTGTTCGGTTATATATAACAATTCACTATTTCTTCTACTCCCACAAATTAATTCAAAATTCATTTTTTTTTTGTCTTTAGACGTCCACGTTAGATCAGAAACTAATTAATCTTGTTACAGAATGGATAAATAAACAAAACGAAATTCTTTTTTTTAACGGTATAACGGTTAGCAATTTGGAAATATTGCAATTTATTACATTTTTCAGAAAATGAACTAATGTCCCAACTTTATTTGTGGGACCTTAGTTCTTTTTTACAAACTGGGGTTTTATTTCATTATGAATTAAGCCCCCAATTCAAAAAATGAAATAAAACCACAAAATAATGAACTATTTCCCCAAAAACCGTTGGCAATTAAGTCCTTAAAATATATGTTTGTATGTAAATCAATTGTGTTTATTTTAAAAGAGAATACTGATGAAAAGTTACTTAGTTACGATATTGTAAATTAAAAAGTTTAATATTTATACAATGATCAAAGGCAAAAATGTTTTTCTTAATTAATATAAGTTCTGTTTTTTGCACATCAGCCATAAAATTAACTTTAAATCAATATATCGCACCCTAAATACTAAAGGGTATTAACTCAAAATTTTAAAATGTTCAGTAGAAGCAAGACAATTTTTAATTTTACATTACAGGCGTATGAAAAAGGATTTTTAAACCAAACTTTTCATTACCAAAAAGTAGACAAAATAGCATGATAGTTTTACAGCGGGTAGATATGGATATTATGTGTCGATTTCGTCCAAAAAGTGATAAAATAAAAATTTTGAGTTAATACCCTTTAGTATTTAGGGTGCGATATATTGATTTAAAAAAATTTAAAAAAACAATAAAAAAAGTATAGCAACAATAATTTTCTTTAAATAAGAAAAAACGATAATCGGTGAATCGCGATCATATGATATCCTCAAACCACGGTATGAAAAAATTTATTTCAAAACAAATAAAAACTTAATTAAATCAAAATTCTATTTTTAATTTTCTTTCAACAAAAAAAAATTAATTACTTCAATTATCACATTAATTATATTGAAACCAATTTTTTTAATTGATAACTACAGATAATTCTTTCTGTGCAGTTATAGAAGAAAGCTTTATAAGCTTGTGTGAATAAGCAATTCATTTTGAAAAAGTAAGCAAAGTTATTACTGGGCTAAGTGCCAAAATAATGCAAATCATGATTTAGGGGCGCAAAGATTCCTTTACGTAAAACAGCTTGTATGGGGGATAATGCAATTATGACCCGATTCTCACCATTTTCTAGTTTTAAATTATCTTCAATATTGCGACCTTTGCTTTGCTCACAAAGTTTACGAGGACAATAAATTGGTTCGGTCTCCATACCAAATAATATATAACACAATGGATTAAGTGTAACTCCAATATTTTAAGGTATTACACACATCACCCCAAAAACATAATATCATCTCCACTGTTGTGGTGTTGGAATAAGATAACGTTTCAATTTTTTTTGACATATATAAGCTATTTTGTGAATCAATTCAAATAAACCCTCCCAATGTTAAAGAACTCTATCGGGGAAAAATGAACAAAAATAATAACTTCATAAGTAAAAAACGGGACGTTGACAAACCACAAGATGCCGCAGTTATAATAAAATTCTCCAACCCGTATGACAGAAACTGTGTTATCAAATGCATTTAAAATTATGTCAGTGGAAATGGATGTCCAATTCGTTTACACCTAATTGGCATTAATAGCTCAACCCCATTTTACGAGAACTTAACACCTGAAAACCTTAGCACCATTTCCATCTCAAAAAGAATAGGTTAATATCTGCAGCATTTACATTTCGTGGAATCGTTTACGCCAAATCTTTTGAAAATGATGAACCAATACGAATTGATGAATTTGAAGATTTACAAAATTTTTTCTATTGCCCCACGTTATACAAAATTAAACGTTTTCTGCGATATGATAATTTACTTTTGCCAACTTACATATATGCTTACAACTTTTAAAATAGTTTTGACTTCAAACAAAACTAACTCTATAATTCAAGGACAGCAATTAATAATTACTACGATTTTTATATATACTTTCTTTTTGTGTATCTTTTGATTGTCTTTGTAATTATATTACCTTGTTTTTGAATTTTTTTGAATTTTAAATTGGGAATCTTTGTATTGCTTATTTGCGATCAATCCTATCTGCGTTGTCTTTTTGCATTAAATAATAGAAAATATTGTATTAAACGATACTAGTAATTTTGAAAGTTCCAATGACGTTACATTCAACATGATTCGTATCTTGTGCAAGAAGAAATCTGGTATTAACATCTGCAATATAAATGCACAGAGTTAAAACAATTAAATTGAGGAGTATCGGCATATCTGTGAGAACTCTTGCGTTGATGTAATATGTGTGTCGGAGACATGGTTTGATCAAAATATCCCTGATGGCATACTTAATTTGTCTGGTTTCAAGATGTATCGTTGTGATAGGTGTGCACATGGTGGAGGGGTTGTTATCTTTATTACAAAATGTATTACGAGTAAATTTCTAAAATCTCTACCTGACGAAAAAATCGAATACATATTTGTTGACGTTGTATCTATGGGGAAGAAATACTTATTGGATGTATTTATAGACCCAAGGGCGCATAGATTTGGGAGAACTACATCATTATCTCGAAACTATAACGGTTAATTATGAAAACGTTGTTTTGTGTGGAGAGTCACAACTACTTGGCGTAATGGAATCAATTGGTTTAGTTCCTCCAAAATGTACTAAAACCAACGCATTTTCTTCTACAAATTAATCACTGATGGATATGTTTTTTGTCAACGACATAAATAAAGTCCTGCTATATGATCAGATAGGCGCACCATGTTTCTCGAAACAGAACCAAATATAAGAGGGAAGAAAATACTTATTATGATTTTAAAAGAATGGATTATAATGCTATGATGAATGAGCTTCAAATAGTTGATTGGGATCGTGTTTATTTCATGATCGATGTTAATGACCAAGTTAATTTTCGAAAAATCTGTGCCAGTAAAAACAGCCTTATCTATATAAACGTTGGAAACGCTTCACAGCTGATGTAAGTGCCAAAAGGGAAGAAAATAGACTTATTAAGCGAACAAAATTCTCTTACTTTACTAACTAATTTTCAACTGCTGTGAACTGAAAGAAAAGTTGGAAAATTTTTCGTAGTATTGGCATCGGAAAATTAAACAAAACAGACTCTTCGAAATTGAATGTTGACTCACTCAACGAGCTATTTACTAAAATTTCCAACTTAAACATTTCTCCTAACTATTATTCTAGTAGTGCCAGTTCATCATTTAATAGCTCCGTACCACAATTTTATTTTCGCTGTGTTTCTCAAGATGATACCTTTATTGCTTGCCATGATATGAAATCAAATGCAATTGGACCTGCCAAAATTCACCCTAAATTTTTAAATCTCCTTCAAAACAATAATTACAAAAGGTATCTTTCCACAGAGCTGGAAGCACTGTTGGGATCTGCCAATTTTTAAATTGTACCGTCTCAATGGCAATATTGTACCAAATTAACATAAATTGTACCAAAGTTTCGCTATAAAATAAAAAATCATACAAAGTAATTACTAACACTTTCTTATTCAATAAAAATACAAGTCAAAAGAAACAGTTGGTCAAGCCAAACATTTTGATAACCTACACCACAGTACACTGATAGAAAAATGCATCTTCATATTGATGATGCCCTAACATCAAAATCTTGACATCAATGTTACTACAAATGGCATCAATGATGCAAAAAGTGACATCAATCCAATGACTAACATCTCCGAACAATTTTGTAATTTTTTACGTGTCATCTATTTTATGACTATATTGACATCAATTCGATGCCACATTTTGTGTATTATTAACATTATTTTCATGATAACAATGTATTACAGGAAGCAAAAATTCCTATATTCTATTGTTTTAAATTATTTGGTTAAATACAACAAATTTTTAAAGTATAATGATTACGAAAACCATATGGGGCATGGTGCTGGTGTCTTATTATTGAGAGTTCTGCTGTAAACAAAGGTCGTAATTCAACAAACGTGAAACAAACATATGTAACGGGTAAGTAAATAATAATATTCTCTCACTTTGACTTAAGTCAATTCCAATGACTTTGACTTGATGACAAATTGTAATTAAATTGATGCTAATGTGTCCTTTCTCCGATGTTACTTCGTAATCGCACTGAGGACATGTTCGTTATTTCTATGATCCCATTGATGACTTAATTCATTTTGACCCTGATGACACTTTGGCCAAGTGATGTTAAGGTTGACATCACAATGATGAAAAGTGTCATGGGGCCAAAAACGAAGACACTTGTCATATTCATAGATGTCAAAATACATCAGCGTTATGACGCCTTTTCTATCAGTGTATAGAAAGATAAATTTGCGAGAGTGTACGTCATTTGGGACTCATTCTATGAAAGTTCTTTGTGCCGAATATTATAAGATATCTTCATCCATATAAGATTTGTTTGCCCTTCAGTGATTTTTGGAAGGGCGCTTATATGGGACCTATGGAAATACCAGCACAACATTTTTCATCATATAGTAGCTATCGTAAAAGTTATTGTAGCCTTATGAATTGAAACCAATATACATAATTTTATCAAATTACCTTCAAAATTGTGACCTGGACTTTTTGCACAATAATACATGGACAGCCACCCAGACACATCGCTAAATCGAATCAGAAAATAATATTGAGTTTAATTAATATTTTCTAGCATTTCACACAGCAGCACAAAACGAATAATACCATATCCACTATTGTGGTTTGGGATTACAAAATAAAGAAGAAACGACAATTTCTCTATTTCTCTTGTTTTGTCAACGGCGCACAAAAGTGTAAAAAGTGCCACCAAAACAATCGACAAATATGGATACCTACAGGATACCTACAGGTATACGAGTTCAAATACTTATGTACGTATGTACTTAATATGTTAGTAATATATCATGAACACAAATTAACAATAATGCAACTTTTTGTCAATGCTAGAGATTTGTTATTAAATATTTTATTATTGAAAAGAAAAGTAAGTTAATCCACCTCAAAGAAATTATAAAATTGTACCAAAAGAGGATGAATTGTACCAGTGTACCAATAAAATTTCGATTGTACCAAATTTGGTACAATTGTACCACAAATCCCATCAGTGGCTGGAAGTGTGCGAAAATGGTTCCATCCCTAAAAATTTAAATTAATATCGTCCAATAGCTATCCTTTCATATTTATCTTAAGTCTTCGAAAGGCTCTTGCATAAGCAAATAGGTGCTTACTTTCAGACGAATAATTTATTAACCAAAATGCAATCTGGTTTCCGACCAAAACATAGTTGTACTACTGCACTTATTGAAGTGACGGAGGAGTGACGGAGGCTATATAGATAGCGGAAATGTTACCTTGTTGGTGCTTTTGGATCACACCAAAGCATTTGATATGGTTGATCATGCTATGCTTCGTATTAACTTAACTAAGCTTTTCCATTTTACCTCCTCAGCGGCTGATCTCATCTCATCATATCTATGTAACCACTATCAGTATGTAAGTTCAAACAATAAGCAATCATTGCCGTTGCCTGTGACCAAAGGTGTTTCTCAATGGTCCATATTAGGTCCTCTATTTTTTACAATATATATAAACGATTTGCCAAAACAGTTATCACATTACAAAATTCATATGTACGCCGATGATGTTCAGGTTTATAGATGTAGTGAACATGATAAGACTGATGATTATATTGCAAGATTAAGCTTTGATCTATTTAAAATTGAAGCCTGGGTAGAGGCAAATGATCTTTGTCTGAATCCCACTAAATCTTAGTGCCTTGTAATTTCCAGGAACAATACACAAATAACTATTGAGCCCACTATAATCTTGAAATCGCAGCAAATAGAAATTGTCAAGAAGACTAAAAACCTTGGCATTATTTTTAATTCTTCACTTACTTGGTCAGATCATATGAACGCTGCTGCAGGGAAAGTATTTTCGATGCTTCGTTCGCTTTGGGATACTCAACACTCAACCCCGTTCAACATACGTATGCTTTTGGCTAAGACATATCTTGTTCCAGCTTTAATATATGGCAGCGAGGTTTTTGCAAGCTGTGACCAGAAAAGTACCAGGAAATCAACATCTGCATATAATGCCATTCTGAGATATGTCTTCAATTAAGGACGTTTCTCTCATGTTACACCCTACGAAAGTAAACTTATGGAGTGCGTTTTTATGACATGTTAAATATTCGATGCCTAAGTCTTTTGCATAAATTATTATTACTTTTACGCAGTCAAGAAGAAAAACCAATCTGATCCCGATAAGATAAAAGAAGTTAGTATCTGAATGGCAGTTTTTCGTTCACAGCATTCGTCTTTAGAACACACTACCAGCAACTGTTCAATTTACTTGTAATGAAACGCAGTTTAGGAAATGTATTTTTAATTTTTATTCCCGTACCTAAAAAAGGGGTAATATATTAAGGGTCCTCATGATATCGTTTATAAGTCTCGTAATCTGTGCAAACTGTGCATTTTTACGCCCTCGTAAATGAACTGTCAAAAATTGTATGAGAATTTATTTACACAAACTTGGTAAATTTGCCCAACAATTTTGTCTCGTAAACTTGCGCTGTTCAAGTCTGCATTTATACAAACAGATCTTTTAATGATTTTAACGTCGTTTTCAATGAAAAATCCAAGTGTCTATAAATCACAAACAATAAATTCTAGCAATAATTTCAGTAAATTGGTCTTTTGGCTTTCTTTGAGCATTTTTAAAAGCAAATTTCTCATACATATTAATCACAAATTTAAACACAAATTTTTATATTTTTGAATTTTAATTTTTAATTTATTTTTGTATTGACGTTTCTTACAAACTGACATTAATTGTTTCAAATTACACAAAAGTAAAAAAAGGGGCTTCATGAAACAAGACTCGTAAGTTTGCGCATTTGCACAAATGGCAATTTTAAGCGACACCATGAGGACCCTTATTGTATTTAAAAACGCTTTTGAATGTCTTTATGTTTAAGATTGTTTGATCAATTCCCTTTAAAAATTACTTTAATGTATTAATTTCTTTTATTTTATTTTAATGTTTATTGTTTAAATCTTTTATTGTGTGACAAATAAGAAATTGCTACGATTTGTTTATCCTGTACTATAATTATAAGTCTTTAAGTCCTGTTGTATAGGAATACCAATAAATAAATAAAATAAACGAAAGGAAATACGAAATTTTAAAAACGCTTAATGTTTTGGCCATTTCGAGAACCACATAATGAAAGCAGATAACTTGACAACTATTTTTTGTGCGGACTTCAGACAAGTCGTATGGGTACATAAAATACACAATGTTTCTATAGAAATGTACCATGTTTTTATTGATAAAAATAAAGCAAAAAACAAATAACAATAATAATAAACACAATTTAAAATTATTTACTTACATATATCAATACATATATCAATACACACATTAAGGGGGTAATTTTGTTGTTCACTTCACCTTGCGTTGAGAAAATTTTCATATACATTTTTTTGAAATTTTTGAAGGTGAAGTGAACAACAAAATTACCCCCCTAAATTAACTCTTAAATAAGAACTAATTATTGTCAACGCACTTGTTAAATTTATTGAGCTCACTACGCCTACAACGTTATTGTTTAAAAATATATATTTTTAATTAATATCCTTTGCAACACTTATCAACACTAACAAAAATCGCCAAAATATGTTGCGGACTTTGTTCATGTATTTACATATGTTTATAAAAATAAAATATTAAATAGTTCTACTTCATCATGTCCTACAATTGAAAAGTAACTATGCAAGCAAAATGTTCAAGCAATCAAAATTCCTTAATATACTACGCTCAAAAATATGCAGGAAACGATAAGAAATTGATTAAGGGTGGTCAATTTTAAGCGCCGATGTTGAATGTGAACCACACCTAAACGTAAAGTATTTTTCTGCATTTCATTTGACAACTTTCAATTTCAGACTAACTCAATTTGAACAATGGAAAGATACACAATCGAGCAACGCGCTAAAGTTATTCAGCCTTATAATGAAATTGGGCGTACAAATCAAAATGCATATCGTGCACTTCGTAATTCAGTGATGAGGCACATTTTCACTTCAGTGGATTCGTCAATAAGCAACATCGGTCCTTGAAATTTTCAAGTTTTTTTTTTGAAATTTTGTACTTCTAGTTAAAAGAATATCATATTGTGTACCAAGGCACCTTTATAAGATGCATCTGAGAAAGTTATTGTGGCTGTCAAAAATAGAATTTTTTCATTAAGAGTAACTAAGTTTATATATAAACAAGAAAGAAAGTATAGCCGGTCAAGGCAAATTTTCGAAAGTATTCCATATTTGAAACCAAAGGACAAACATAAAATATTGTGTTAAGTTTATGAGTCATAACTGCCAAATATTATCTGGGTATCTACAATACATCTGTTTGTGTTGTGATTTTTCAATTTTTAGGTGATTTTAAGGAGGGGCTTGTATTTGCCATATTGTCACTTCTGTGCATTAACATCGTGCGTTTTGGTTGGGCCGCCCTTTATTATTAAATATTTGCTCTAGGCCCACTTTTTTTATCGGATTTTTCAACAAAAACTTTGTTTTTTAATTGTGGAAACACCAACAACATGATAGTTTAGAAATTAATTTGTTGACGTATTCTTTGTAGATGCATTAGCAATTGTTACAATGAATTAAATTTCGCTCGAAAACCGTATTAAAATATTTAAAATCCACTATAAAAATGGTGGTTCTGTTAAAGTTAAAATTCACCAAAACAAATTTCCCGATCGCAAATTTCGCGAACATCGACTGTTAAGTTAAGTGGATTATTTTTTGTGGGGCTATGTTTGGAGCCAATCGAATCGATTGCAGCCTTAAAACGCCATTTTGCAAAAAAGTGATTAAAAACTTTGAAAAAGAATCGACATCTGTCAACGTCCTTGTGGTAGACATTTGGCAGATATAATTTTTCATTATTGCCGAACTTTTCTCTTCGTAATACTATCAAAATTTTTTGATAGTACAGGTTGAAATTTTGGAGATAATTCGGGTTTAAATTTTGGGTCTTGTTTTTACAAAACTAAGCTCATCCATTTTTAAATCAATACTTAGGTGTTATGGATAAGAACAGCACAGTTTCCAGTTTGACGATTAAATTAACCGCTAAATGCATAACCAAAAAATACAACATAAACGCACAACCAGGGTACCCCTGTACCCCATTATAATTTTGAATCATTTTCAGCTTCACAGAAAAATAATGTAATATTTAATACAGTCTAATAAACATAAAAACAAATTAATTAAATAGTTAAATATATTTAATAAAATTATTACAACAAATTGTTAGTCATTTAATTTACAGGAAAAAAATATTCAGCTTAAAGACTGTTAACTAAAAATATTTAAATATTAATGAAATTATTTAAAATATATAATTTAAAAATCTTAAAACAGCTGTTTACTCGTTAATTTTTTTCATATAAAAACTTTTGGGTACACTGGTAGGTGCCATCTTTGGAAGCTAATAGTTATGGAGCCGATGAAGCGAATTTCATAAGTGGTCAATAAAACGTCTCAAAAAGACTTGAATTTACTAGATCCGAAGTCTCAATACTCTAATAGTATTGGATTTGCAGCTAGAAACGTTAAAAGTTGCTAGTTGACGCACGGGTACCCGGTTATGCATTCTAAGCTTAAAGCATGAACAATTAAGGGCCATTATTACAACCTAATGATAAAGTTGCTGATAGTTAACGTGAACAATAGCTATCTTGAACGATAAAGTGACCAATAAGTTTTTTCCATTATTACAACTGTCCGATAAAATAAAAAATGTAATTGCAGTATATACCGACTACTTTTGTTCGTTTAAAATACAATGTGGCAACGCCTTAGTTTTGTTTATTTCCCTAACTGAAAGCAGAAGATAATTTGTTGTGCTTTATTTTTGTTTTTATGGTAAATTGTTTTGTTTTTCGTGTTAAATTATGAATTTTGAAAGAGTGGAATAATTTAAGACTGGCATTGAAGTTACCATATCTTCAGCAGAAAATATGGCATCTTCAAGTTCTTAAAGTTCACTTGTAAAGTTACCATGAGGACAAACCTGATGTTAGCTTATCAGTCACTTTTTATGTTAATGTTAACTTGTAATAACCAAAAACTATTTATCTGTCAGATAGCATCCTAAAAATAACTATTTGTAAGTTGTAATAATGGCCCTAAGAGTAGTTTCGTGATCTATTGAGTCTATTAAGGCAGATCTGCAACACCATTTTATTTGTATTTGGCGAAATTTAAAATAAGTTTGTACTTTACATAACTTTTTTTAAACAAAATATATACAAACACATCAATATTGGTATCACTTAAATACTATATTTAGTAAAAATCAACTTTAAATACTGCTCAAAATTGTGGTTTTTATATTAAGAAAAATTGCCGAAAAAAAAAATATTATTTTCTTGACTTGCAAAAGTGTGTAGATTGTTTTCAGCCTAAAATAAATAAATAAAAGCAACACTAATTAAACCCTTTGGGGATGTTGAAAAAATGAGAGAGAAAAATAGGTTTTAAATATTTACACAACCTTAATAGAAATTGAAGCAGGAACAAAGTCCACTGCCGCACAGTGGGTCTTAAACTAAATATTAATTCAGGGAATACCATTATTATCGATATTTATATTTTTTCTGGAAGATTATTTAGTAAAAGAAATGGGCTTTGAAAAAAAATAGATAATAGTTTTTTATGTAAAAACAAAATTGAAAAATTAAATAATGTACACACATGATTATATATGCATTTAAGTGGTTCTTGAAATTAAGTTGAACCAGTCACCCCCTAGGATTACTAATATATATTTTTTAATAATTCCACACAGAGGGAAAAATCCGGTATAAAAGTACCAAAATTGACACCATTCGTTGTCAAAAGTGAGCCAACTACGTTTATGTTCAATTTGATAACAGATGGTGTCAATATTGTTTAACCAACACGTTGTGATTTTGTCACCTTTTGGTCTCAGTCTGTCAAAAAAATATTAGTATATTATAACCATAATGGTGTCATTTCGACAACATGCTGTTTTCATTTTTGACAACACACCTTTGGTATATTGACCACATTCGGTTGCCATTTCGATAACACATTGTTCTGAGTATATATGTGTTCCTCTAACTCCCATTGGAGCATAGGGCGCTGAGTATAGTAATAAATAATACACAATCAATACAAATATATGATGCACTTTTATCAATTTATTTAAAATTTTTTAAAAAAATTAAAATAATTAACCTGTTTAATTTAACAAAATGTACAATAAAAATTTTAGAAATACAGGAGCTTCATTGTTTAATATTAGATTTAATATAATTTTTTTCAATCGTCATTAATCTTTTGCACTTGCATTGTTTGTACATCATTTATATTTCTCTCTTTATATCCAAGGAACATAGTGCTTTCTTCACTGTTTATAATGTTTTTTTCCCACATTTTAGTTTTATAATTTTATTTCTCACTCATTTTATTTCACTTAAAAAATGTGCGTTTTATACTTGCGGCGAAAACAAAAGTTGTTTCTATATACGCTATTAATAATGACAGTGCGATACATATTTGACAACAAGGTGTTGTCAATTTGACAAAAATCGTACTGTTTTATCTTTCGGCCCAATTTGACAACATTTTGTTGAAAATTTAACAACAAATGTTGTAAAAATATTGACAGCACATTGTAATCAATTTATTACTATTGGTTGATAATTTTTTAACATCTTTTTTTTTTGCTCTGTGCACGCCTCCCGATACCACTTTTTTCATGCACTTTTAATTTTTTTGCAGGAGAAGCAAACAAATTTAAGGCTATTTATTTTTGTTTAACGGGTGTGATTTAATAAAAAAACTGTACAAACAAAAATATGTCACCTCCATTTCTGAAACCAGAAAGCCATAAATGCACTGTTTTTTTAAATAAAAAATTTTTTTTTATTCATTGTTTATTTATTGAATAAATATGAACTAACAATAATTAATCAAATCTTATCCTAATACTTTATTTTATATCCTGCCAGTGCCAGACAAAAATTTTTTCATCACGGGTTCTGTTCACTTATAAATGTGTTTATCGCTCATCTAATTGGACAAGTGCTGCAGTGTATCTTCTTCTTAAGCGAGTGTGGCCGCTATCATTGAAAATATTTCGAGCTAGTGGGTTCGGACGCAATTCGAGCCTTTTTAAGTATTTTACTGCATATTTCGTAATCATAGTTTTAACTAATGGAACATTGAGATCCTTGTGAATATTTGAGTTTTTAACATACCAAGGGGCAGCTGTGATTATTCGAGGAAGCCTGTTCTGGCGCTTTTGAATTTTTCGTTATAAAAGGCCGCGGCAGTACCCCATAACTGAATACCACAGCTCAAGATTGGATTTTAGATAGAGTTGTAAAGTAGAAGTTTGCAGTCGAGACTAAGGACAGAGTTTATTCCAATAATCAAAAGAATTTGGATGGCTTTTAGTTTCATTTCCACGTTTAACGGCGATCTCCATGTGTACCGAGATATTTTACATGCGAATTTTGAGGCAAGTTGTATGGTTTATGTACGAATTTATGCTCATTGACCTGTATCCTGTTGCCTAAACCACAGTTCGATTAGAAATATATGATCCTGGAAGTAACGAGATGCTTCATGACGGTTTTCGTGCACGCTTTGAAAAGCTGTATCATCAGCAAATGTTGAAGTTTATGTGAAGTTGTTTGTTGGCATATCCGAAGTATATATTAAGTATAAAAGTGGGCCCAGGATGCTTCCCTGAGGGACTCCAGCGTCAATTGGCTGAGGGAACTTAAATAATCACCTCTTAAATAATAAACTTTCTGCAAACTAAATGGATTTCTAACAGCTTGTGTGTTTTAATTAAGTTTAGCTTCAATTTATGTAATAATCCTTCACAGGATGTTGCTACTTGCCACATAGCCAATGAAAGAATGGTGTTTAACTTTAGCCACGTCACGCAAAATTTGTAAAAATATTTGACTTTGGCCGCTTATCACAGTAATTTGTACTTTCACTCAATACCAAACATGATTTTGAAGGATAAAGTTCAGCTTTTGAATTAATCTTCACTTTAAGTCAATGCCAACCCTCTGTATGCCATCTCAACTAAAACCATATGAGAAAAGTAATATGGGGTACTTACCGCTACCAATGTGTTAGAAAAGCAAAAAAATCATTGAAAGGTCCTTCTAAATACGAATATCTGCATGTTTATGTTTGTGTTACACATACTCTAGTTCCTTTTCCAGCTACTAATAGTACTAACACTGGGCATATTCATGATTTTTTTTAAGTAACTAAATAAAACCAGAGTGGTTTGGAGTACATTTTGATAAAAGCCATCTCAGTTTTGTGTTGATTGTGGATGTTTGCTATTCAGCGTGACCTGGCTAGAGGTAGTAACCAAATGCAACTGGTTGAATGTTTTGTAAATATTTAACAAACTGCAAAAAGGAAAAAAGAAATTTTAAAACTAACAAGTAAACTTTTCTAACAGAAGTACATACAATGTTTAAAAATACCAAAAAATCTTTTTATCAAAAAATGTTTCCCTAGTTACCAAGATACTCAAGATTTCTCCTGTGCGCTAAGCAAAGCGCCGTACAGAAATAAAGGAACATGTGGTAGATGTTGAAGTTTATAAATAGCTGATGCATACACATGTGTTTTTTTGTTCTGTATTCGTAGGATTTTACAGTGAGTGAGAAAAGTAGTGTAGATCAAACCAATTTAGCTTATTTTCGTTACTTCTATATAGCATTTTGCCTTAAATCAAATTGGTGCTTAGACAGTAACTTGAAGTTTTTCTATTTGAGAAATCGTGACTTCTACAAAATACCTTAAAATGCTAAAAATAAACAACACTAAAAAAAAGTATACCTGGTCAATAGGGCTTGCATTACCGATTAACCGATTAATCGGTTTATCGGTAAATTGCTAAAAAATTCATTACCGAAAAACCGGTAAATTCATTATTTTTTACCGGTTTTTTCGGTAAAAATTTATGCTTTATATTTTCCATACGTACCTACTATTTTATAAGTAAATAGTTGAATTTAATATTTAAAATATATAATTATACTATAATAAAGAAATTCAACTTTATTTATAAAGTAGTATGTACGGAACAAAACGAAAAATATTGTAAAATATAAAAAATTTCTTTCTCTTACTTGCACCTACGTAAAAATTAAACAAATTTTGGTTTCTTGTTGTGTGTTGTGTACAGGGTTTAAAAGCACCCATAAGCTGGATGCTTTTTATTTTTGCTTTTGCCACTGCTATTGAAATTTTTAATTTTTTTTCCAATAGCCAATGTTTTGTTTTTCGTTTGTGCAAAAAAGCAAATGTCCTATTTTGTATATTTTTATTTTTTGACAATTGCTTTTTTACCAGAAAGCGACAAAAATGGACAACCACCTAAAAAGCAACAGTTTCCATGACCACAGCACGAAATGTGTGTGTGTGTGTATTTTATAAAATAAAATTTTATAATTAATTAGTTTGAATAAAATATTCACTAACTAAAATACTCTCAAAATTACCGGTAAATTCCCGGTTTACCGGATTTTTCCACATAAATTACCGAATTACCGGTAATTGAAAAAGTCGGTAAATTTGCAACCATATCATATGATGCCATAAACCATATTATTTAGAGATTTTGTCATATTTTGGACCCCTTGTAGCCATAGAACCACCAGAAGAAAATTATATTTTAAGGTTCATAAAAAAAGAGTGCTTCATAGGTAGAAATACTGGTTTTGGCTAGATACACCTTTTTGTATACCGATTGACTGGAAATCACTTTCTGAATCGATATGACAAAGTCTTTCCATATAAACCTTGTGCGCAAAGTACAGGTTCCTATTTCAAAAGTAGTCTGGTATATATCTTCTAATTGTCACAAGAAAGAAACTTATCGAAAATGGTGAGAATCGGTCCATAATTTTAAATAGCCCGCATGTAAAATGCTTTTCGGGATATAGTCGTCGTTTGTATTAAGATTAAATTAAGCTGAAAAATATTTTGATGCAAACGTAATAACCTTATCAAATTTGATTGGAATCGGTCCGTGTTTGGCAATAGCTCCCATACCACAAATACCACTTTCGAAAAACGCTTTTAACGCCAAAAGTAAAGCCTGGGTTCGAGTCCCGCGGCAGTAAAGCATGAAAAATTATTAATAAAATTTAATTAATTTCATGTTGTAAAATTCCTTTCTTTATAAAAATTAATTAAAAATACATATAAAAATTTGGATTAAAAACAATAAACAGTTCAAAAAAATAACCAAAATACTAATAACTTATTAATGTTGGGTGCCAAAATAAGGTGATGGAGGGAATGTCGTTGTAATATAATTCAATCTGCCTTAACTTTTTCGACAGAGCTCTTGCAATGCACTGTTCTCTGCAAACATATAGGTTTTTATAGATTTTAATATAACGCGTTAAAAACTATTTTTCACAAGAATTTGTTTGAAAGTTTTAATAAAATGATAATAAAAAATTATATTTTAAAGCCTTTGAATAGAATTTGCTTATTATAAATCATTGTGATGTTTGAAACAAACAATATTATTTACATTGTTGTGCGTTTTGAACTTCTATGTCACCAGGGTTATGGCTCAATTATATGCATTTTAACATTGCAAAATACATTTAAATCAGATATTTAAAATACAACGAACATTTGAGTTGTATATTTTAAAAAGAAAGTACTCAAAACTCACACACGAAACATGTAGTTAAAAAACGAAGCGATGTCGTCTCACTACAAACCCGTTTTAACAATGACATGGTCCATGCTTGCATTTCATCGGACCATTCCAAGGAGTAGTCCATTTGATCAAAATGGAACAGGTAGTCCAATATTATTTGCAGGGATCTTGGTAATTATTACATTCACTATAACTGTATTTTTTTTATTCTAAAAAACTTTTATTTCTGCGAAAATTTGTGGATAAAACTGTGGAAAGGTCTGGAATTATAGTGGATAATGTTGGTCGATTTTTATCTTCCATTGTTTCAGACTAATCAATTTACTTAATGTTATTTTAAAGTAAAAGTTCAAAAAATATTATTCTTGTTCCAAATTAGTCGATCAATCAATAGGCCCTGCTGCTGGGATTTTGTTTTAGTGTTGTCAACTGTAAAAAATGGTAATATGGTGCAGTTGACAGAAGACAACCAAGAACGGCCTGCCTTATTGCCCTTAAGCGATTATGAATTAAAGTCTTTAAAATATAAAATTCTTTAACGACAGGTATTTAATATATCGTCGGCTTAATAGGCAAACCTGCTAAACACAGTTTTTAAGATTTGTATACCCTGTGGTAGAGAAAGATTTGAGTCTTGAAGTGTGTAAAACCAACTATATTTTTGGGTTTCCTCTCAAACTGAAATATAAAATATAAAAAGTTGTTTGTCTCTCCTGTAACATGTGATAAAAGGGAGTTAGCAGGTTGGCATATTAAGCCGACGATAAAAAACACATCGATAATTTTATTAAAATATACTTGTACAAATGTATATTCAAAATACGTATTTGTATTTTAAAAACAAGTATGTATTTAAAAGACCACGCAACCCTGAATGTCACTAACTGTAAAAGCTTTTATCGTACGGCACTTTTTATGTATTTTTTGTTACATTTAGTCCTCTTTAGTAATTTTTTTTAGTGAAATTTAGCTAAAACTCTGTTTGCGTTATTAATGTTTATCAGTATAGTTTTCTAAAAACATGTATGGAAGCGATTTCATTTAACCCAGTTCACCATAAATAACAAGTTAGAAAGTATACTCCGTCAAGCCTGATCATTTAATACTCTACACCATAGTATTTACATAAACTTTTAGTAAGTCAATTCTACTTGGACCCGGCGAAACAACATTAGGTTAAGAGGTTATGATCTATATCTTTATAAGATCTTTTTGTCGTAAGCTTCCATACACGTGCAATGTCATTTTTAAATATTTTGTAGTGTACAATTATATCGTCAATATGTATGTGATATGCGAAGGCGGCACTATATGTGACCTTCTCCGAGAAAAGGGATCTAGTGTGTCAAAAAAGGGTTTGGACTTAATAGTGGATTCTGGTACCTAAAAGGGTGTGGAAAAAGATGAAATGCGTTTTTCTCAAACTTCATTTTCACACACTAGGGCCCTTTTCTCGGAGAAGGTCACTTATATTGCCAACAATTAAAAGAGTTTTGATTTTTATTGCACATCGAAAAAAAGTGCAATATAATGTGAAATGTGTTGGCAACATTGTACAATGTTGTTTTGCTAATAAGTTATGTTTTTTTTGTGAAAGTTCCGCTATATTTTAATTGATACCATTGTGGCACGTACATCGATTCAAATGTAATTCTGAGTATACCAAAAGTTAGGTCTAGGACCAATAACTTTTAAGTGTTACAAACATAAGCACAAACGAATAATACCTTCTCCATGATGGTGGTGTGGATAAAAAATATGTTAAGTGTGTATATGTATGTGTAACTGTTCAGTAAAGTTTTCCATGCAAAATACTCACACCATTGTTAAAAGGGTTTCGAAATTTTCAGTCACATAATCATTTTGCAAAATATTTAAAAGTGGTCCTTTAAGCATTAATAATTAATAAGTTATTATTGAGTCACTTTTTTGTTTAAAAAGAAAAGTTTCCATAAAATGTTGACTTTGCAAATGCAAACTTCAGATTTTTACAGCAGGAAAAAAAACAAATCTAACAAAATTTAAATGGTATTTTTTTTAAATATTTTAAAAAAAAATGGTATGCGTTTTATTAAAGACTTACTAAAAACAAGTTTATCAAATTCAATTGTATTCAAAATATATACTGCAGTTAATAATAAAAAAAAATAATTCTTTTTAATTACTGTTAAGGAACACAAGAAGTTTGACAACAACAAGATGTTTGTCTGAATATAAAGGAATTTTAATACTTCCGCAAATATGCTTCATACTTTTTATTTTCTAACTAAACGTTTATGTGGTTTATTTGGCTCGTTAAGCAGTAATTTTTCCATTATTTTATTTTATATGCACATTAAAGCCGGTCCTAGAACTGGAAAAATATCTGGCAACGCCCAAAAATTCAGTACGATTAGTTTTTTATATATAGCGACTCTAAGCCCAAGTCGATCCCAATAAAAAACATAAAAATTTGCACCACTAACGCCCTAGAATGGACGGTAGAAAATGGCAACGCCCCAAAATACAGCTCTTTTCGTTTATTATGTATAGCGTCGCCATTTAAAGTCTGAGCTCATTGTTTATACATATATAAATATGTTCCTTTCACTCCTCTAGGGAGCATAGGGCCATAACAAGGTGGTTCCAATAATCTCGATCTTCGGCTCGATGCTTGACTTTGTTCCACTTCATGCGCAATCTCGAATGTTCTGTTGTGGTCTTCCGGCTCTTCTGCTTCCCTGCGGGTTCCAATCTAGGCATTTCTTGGCAATATCATCGAGCTCATTGTATCGCATATCAATTTTTATGGCTGGATTTCGGCTTAATATGGGCTTTTAATATGACGTCAAGCCATTTCCTAATTAAGAGACTTCATTGACATTTCTTTCATTCTAGGAGGTGACTGACTGAACATTTTTTTCGACCCACCTTAATGTACTTTAATGTAAACTTGTGAATATTTGGTTCATTTAAATCAACCCTACTTGCATGCATATCGTTGGTATCATGTAGAAAGGCACTTACTCACATAATTGCAATTTTAAAGGAGAAGGTAAAAGCCTAATAGAAACTTCATGGTTGTACAAATTCTTGTAAAAGTGTTATTTTTGATGAGCTGTATGTTTAAAAAAACTCAATTTCCAAAAAAAAAAAAAAAAATTAGTAAGGGCCTTTCTACATGAGACCAACGATATGCAAACCAGTTGGTTGTTAAAAATGAATTTCCATTTAAAATTCAACAAATCCCATCAGTGAAGATATAAAATTCATTAGAGTTTTTGTTTATTTATTTGATTTAATTTTAGTTTTATTTACTCTGAAACCAAAAGTGTAGAAACCCATATGAAATCATGGAAATTCAACATTTTAAATAAAAATTGTTTTTTCTATGGTCTAGTCGGAGGGTAAATAAATGAAACTGAATTATTTGACCAATTATTTTATTCGTTTTTATGTAACTAAGTTTTTTAACATCAAAGCTAAAAAACTATAGTTAACAATTTGTGGCAAAATTATTTTTATGTTTTTATCGGTTTAAAGTCATTTATTTAAATGTTCATTAATATTCAAGCAATTTTGTTTTTATTAATTTTGCTTCAATTCGAGATATGAAATATTTATTTTTATACAATATTTTTAACACAAAAAAAATTTAATTTATATTTTTGTTGATTGAAATTATTAAAACCAACTAAAATTAGCAGTAGTGGCATTTGATATAAAATTTGTGTTGTGTGAATTTTTTGATAAGAAAACTATTTTTAATGATGTTTATTTGATAGGGCATTTGCAGTTTGCACAGTTATTTTCGGAGCAAACATTGGTAGTATTTATTAATATGAATTGGGATTTAATACTTTAAATCTTGGAAGGCACTCATTGAAAATAACTAATATGTGGGTAACCTCTTTCCGTTTGGGCAGATGATTTAAATGACAAAAAAAAATAATAATTTTGGAAAGGTTTTTAATGCACCCATAACAACAATGAAAACAATTTCATATATTTTTGGATGGGGCTTTAAAGGGTTGCCTATTGAAAGTAATCGAATACACTGCACAGCCAAATCGAATCTTTTGTAAAATATCAAGGCTCCAAGGTGCTATTCTCGTCGAAGGGGCCATTCAAACACACTTCTATGAAACGTTTATTTTAACACTACAACAAATATTGGTATTTTTATCCCTTTCATGAAATTGGCCAAAAAGTTCCCTTAAATAGGGTAATAATGGGTTGAATATGTATGTCAGCTATTACCAAATAAAAAAGTTTTAAAGGGTTAATTACATATATGTATTTCTATATAAAGCAGTGTTCAAAAACAAACATTAAGTATCGCTCGTTAGTGTTCAGTTCGATAGATTTGTGGAAAACACAAACGCTAATAGTGTTAACTTTTTGTTTTATCATTTTAAAATATGCACATATTTTTTAATAAAAGAACATACAAGGTCTATCTTTAATACTGCACCAATAACACTGTGTTATATAAAAAACAAGCGCGACATCCGGCGGGTCAACCTCGTTTTATTTTTTTATTTATTTATTAATTTTATGGAACAATTTCCTAACAGACCATAAAATAAAATAATAATACACTTTATATATGTATGTACATTAGGTTGCCCGAAAGTTTTTTCGATTTCCCTAACGCAAGACCTCCTAAGATTTGCGTAATTGATCGTAGATTACCAAAATGATTTAAAAAATAAAATTAAACTTTATCTTAAGGGTTCTAACGATCTTCATAGTTTTGAAAAGTAGCTATTTTCATGATTATATTGCGTTATCCTTAATTTCGACACCTAAACTACGGCGACTACGAATTTGATAGACATATTGAAGTTCGTTTACAACGTTATAACGAATTTTTTTTAAAAAAAAGTTGCGGGTAAAAATTTATTTCCGGACCAAATTACGGTTATAGCAAACTCTTGCTTATAACGTACCAGTTTTTAAGTTCCTTTTATAATTACAGCCCTAAAATATAGAAACCCTTGAATATGAAATAAAAAATCTGGCAGCACTTCAAAAACATCTGTTATGTTTGTTAATGCCAAAATACGTAAATTGGAGTTTCCCCTAAAAAAGAAAACTACAAATAACAAAAACGATAGTTACAGTATTAAGAGCGGTGTTTGTGATTTAAAAAAACTTGTGTTGTATTGGGAACAAAAACGTGTTTTTTGGAGTCATCTGAGAAGCTTTTAGACGTTGCTGCTTGCAAATGCACTTCATTTGAATTTTGTTCTTGTTTAAAACCTAAGAAAGTTCCAATGAGTGAAAGAAGTATTTTGTTGGATCAAAGAATTAACAGAAAAATGATTACATATATGTGGAGTTGATAAAAAAGAAACAGCTCGATTAATAAAACGAAAACAGAGACAAACTGAACTTTCAAAAAGGGCAGCAAAAAAGGAGCGTTTTACTCAAGAAACCGATTCTTTCCCAGAAAATTGTTATGAAGTTTCACTGTGTGAATCTTCCCTTGAAACGTATCCGATAATGGAGGCATCTACCACTAACACACTTTCGACAGATGCACCTTCGACATCAACGGCGAATCGGAATACATTTCCGTTGCCAACAGTTGCTACTCGTTCTGCTGCTGCTGTTGCTTCTGCCGTTTTGACTGACTTTGGCTTAATTTCTACCAACAATTTAATTCTGGTATTTGATAAAAACAAAATTCACAGAGCTTTATCTAAAGTCCGTAAAGAAAACTCAAAAGACATTGGAGGTATGGTTATTAAAAGCATTTACTTTGGCGGACGAAAAGACAAGACTCTGATAAGTGAGAAAATAGGGAATCGTTACCATCGCAAAGAAATTTTAGAAGAACACATCTCAATTTTAGCAGAACCTAAATCAATTTATTTGGGTAACACAACGCCAAGTCGTGGCACTGCAAAGGGCATTCTAACTTCGATCCCAACTTTATTAGCAGATAAAGGTTGGAATTAAGATGACGTGATTTGCATTGGAAGTGACGGAACTGCAACTAATACCGGTTGGAAGAGTGACGTTATTCAATATTTGGAGGAGTATTTGAAGAGACCGCTACAATGGTGTGTTTGTATGTTCCATGCCAATGAGTTACCCCTTCGTAATTTATTCTTGACCTTAGATGGTTGCACTTCGGGACCTAGAGAATATTGTGGACTTATTGGAAAAAAATAAGCCACTTGTGATAATGAAACAACGGTGTATTTTTGTGCGGTGGCTGGTAATTTCCCTGACTTGCCAAAAAATGTGGTCGATCAACTAAGTACGGATCAAAAATATCTTTATGCGATGTGTAAAGCTGTACAAACTGGTTATTGTAGTCCTGAACTGGCAAACCGTAAACCTGGAAAAATTGCCCCCTCAAGATGGCTTACTTCTGCTAATCGTCTACTTTGAGTTTACGTTAGTACCCTAAATCCATCAGAAAATTTGCAACTGCTTGTCAATTTTGTTGTTAAAGTACACGCTCCGATTTGGTTCCTATTCAAACAAAAAACGTCTTTTAAAAAAAGAGCCAAACATATTTTTCATCTCATTATGAATTCTCGTTTTGTACACGAAAATATGAGATCTGTTGTGGATTCTGTTATTAAAAGAAATGCCTTTTTTGCTCACCCGGAAAATCTACTTGTCAGTATGCTGTTTACTGATAGAGACCACATTCGGAAGGTGGCATTGCAACCAATAATCAAAGTAGCATAAAACACAGAATATTTAAACCACCAAAAATTAACTTCGCTGCTGGAGATTATACCGAAATTATTACATGGCACGAGTGTAGGGTTACAGCACCGCCGGTTCCTTAACATATTTCTATTGAGGACCAAAATCATGGTAAAAGATAACAACTTGGAAATTGTTGAAATGCCATATTTTGGTCAAAAAAATATGTTTAAATTTTAAGTTTTATGGCCAATTTTTAGGAAAGATATTAAAACACATTTATGTTTAAAATCGTTTTTAATACAAAATTCTCTTCTTCACTAAAAACTTAAGTGGAACTTAAGTATCCGATGTGGTACCCTTAATTTCAACTTAAGTTTCCATTGTAATATTTTAGCAAGGTGGCCTCAATATCACAAAAATACAACAACAACAGGCAAAGCATTAACAGTCAGCTGTTTTTTCAGACCACCTTGTAAATAAATACACTTTTTTATATTTTATTTTTTGTATTTAGTAGTGCTACCATACTTTTATCTTAATTAAATAAGACTTTTCAAATAAAACTCAAAAAACTAATCTGTATTTAAATACGATTTAAGTTTTAATGAAAATTAACTTAATATAGATTTAAAAACAATCCTGAAAATTGGGCATTAGTCATTATTTATAAGTTTTATTTTCTTGTAAAATAATTGCAAGCAAAAAATATATTAATAAAATAAATTGTAACCCCCTTTTTTTTAATATGTTAAGCATACGGTTTAGGTTTGCAAAAACGTTTTCAAAAGTAGAGCCCTCAAGATGGCATTTAATTCGATTATTATTACTTTTACCGTAATCTCTGTAAAATTACGGAACTTTTGATACCTCTTGCGAAAGTGTAGCTCGACAAAACATTTTTCTCATTCGAGGACGGGACAGCCCATATACATAATTAGTTACTTAGAGCTACAATCATTTTACTTTTTATAATATTAGTTTTGGAGGAAAAAACATGAATTGATACAGTTTATAAAATTCCCAGCAAACGTTCCTTAGTGAATGAGAATTAGCATAGTTTACACTTTAGTATTTAATGATATAGGGTAGACGTTGCGAGCGACGACAAGGAACATTGAACGCAACGTTGCTAATCAGGAAATCTGAACAAATATCACCATTAACCCTTTTCAACGCCATTCCTGAAACAAAACCATAACTAGAGAAAAAACATTAAAAACTTTGTTTACATTTTTTATAGTTTGCACTTTCTAGCATTTACTGTTTCTTTCTATCAATTCTATATCAATTAATGAATAAAAAATGTAGTGTCCTAAGGGCTTAAAAAACATACATAAACGAAAAAAAAATTATTTAAAATGTCATAATTTCGCCAAATTAGACGAAGGTGTTGAGATTATTTCTTCAATATCTCGAAGATGATTTTAATGCCATTTTAAAGGGTTACAAACCATATATTAAGTCGAAAACTTATTTTTTTATTTGGTTAAATTTTTTTATATATGTAATGTTCTTTAAAAATCCCGAAACTTTGAAGGAGGTGTTTTTTTCTTTTTAAAGATATGTTTTTTTTTCTTTCGCAACCTTTAAAAAATAATTTTAATATGGTACTTTTGAGCAATAAGTACACTGTGCTAGTTGCAAAGAACAGACGAGCCGGGCGGTGGTGATAATCGTTTTTTTGGTTTAGCTATTGTTTTCAAGTTATACCGTTATTTCGAAAATGTAGGAGGTTGCACAACATATATTTGCGTAACATGCTATGGTTGAAAACCAACCATGCTATGATAATTGGTACATATGTTTTAGTTATTTTTGACCATAACATGATCGCAGGCAACCGTAATATGGTTGTGGCTCCTTAATGGAGGACTAATTCAAACATAATATGGTTGTCGGTGACAATAACATTGTAAAATGAATCATAACATGTTTAAAAATTTCTTTAAAAATAGTTTTGTTGGAGGTGATCATATTAAAACATGTTTTTGCTCTGCGTGTAGGATAAAAGGAACCTTCTGACCACATTTCATTAAAATCGAAAGGCGTCGGGTCCCACTCTTGGTCGATTTGACATGGAATTACCCATACATATTATTTTGCGGTGATGGTGCCCCAAAAAACAAGTTTTATTAATCTGACGGCATAAATGAAGGAAGTATTTGAAACCTTCGTGGTGTCGGCTATTGCTATATTTTGTACGGATTCTTCTGAAGACGGGTCAGCATCCTCTGGAAATGTATCGGTCTCGATATTATCCAAAACATTTGTAGGTGACATAAATCAAGCTGTCATAGCTATCAAAATGTTGATTTGTGTTGTCTACAGAACTCTTTACAGAATCGATGAACTCAGGCATTTATTCATCATACATTTGCTCCGAATTTATCTTTTTCTTATTAGAACCTTTGTAAGATCCATATTTTACCCAATAGTGAAGTAAAAGGGTGCAAATAATAAAACAATAAGAGAACAATTGTGGTTTTGTAAACAAAAGGTAAACATAACAATTTTTGTACACATAAACCGGCAAGACCGTCTGCAGAAAGTCTTCACTATTTCATTTTAAAAGCACGATATTTTTGTTTTTTTTTGCATCAAACACATTATAAAACTAAAATATAATGTTATCTTATTACTGTAAAATTATGAAGTCGATTGCTTTGCTCTAAATGTGTTTTTTTTATTAGTTGCAAAATAATCTTCTATGCTAATTTGTTGACTTTCTGCACTTTATTGATCACTGCTGACAAATGACTTGTCAGAATGTGTTGGGAAGTTTAACAAATATAAAAAAGTGTTGTCTTAAGACTTTTTTCACTATTCAAAAGCTAAAAATTTAAAATACAGAAATGGAGCCCAAAAATCGAAGACGGTTAGAGGGTTGGTTGAATTTAACGTATCGTGAATGAAATACAAACAAGTCCAACTTAAAAAAGGACCAATGACACTTTCAAAAAACATTATATACAGTTAATTTAACTGTATCATATATTTATTAAAAAAAACTAATATTGCTCTGATCAAAATAATAACTATTTCAAAATTTCACTAAACAAGCTGAATCGTCGCAAAGTAATTTGTAAATTTGTAAAGAAAATCGATATAAAACTAGAAGTAAATTTTTCATTCATTTTAAATACGTGGGTTTAAAAAAAACGTTTATTTTCAGGAAAATAAACTTGTTTAAGAATAAAAAATCGTTTTAAATGTGGATCAGATCGTAAATGTAGTTTGCACGACTCTAAAGTTCGGCCAAAACTTAAATCTGAAACAGTAGATTGCAGTGCAAAGTCCAATTGAAGAGCAAAACTTGATCGTGTGTGGCTATTCCAAATTTGTAATCATATTCGAGTCTTTTTCGATCATAAGTGATACTTTTGTCGGGAGAAAATGGTAGTCTACCCGCGACTCTTCTTGAAGAGATATATATGATTCATTTTTTATTAGTTTAGAGAAATTTTTTTAATAGTTCAAACACTTTTAAATCATAAGCGCGAGTTATTTTTTTTTTGTTGGTTTTTAAGTGTGCAAGTGATTAGTCAGTCTTTAATCAACAAAAGTATTCAAAAAATACTCATACCGATGATTTTTGAAAAAACGATCTTCCAGCAGGGTTCTTTCGGAAGTTATGTTAGTATTAATATTTAATTTGACACAAGAACATTTAATTGCAATCACAGTCATCCTAATAAATATGCTATAGCTTCAATAAAAAACCCACACTATTAAGTCTTTAATAGTATTATGTGATAGTAGATCCTAAACTAACAATAGAATCCATATAAAACTCCTTCCTGAAATCCATTTCTGATGTAGATATATGCAGGCATGTAGAATACTTATATAAATTTTAACCTCATAATAACATAATTTTGCCATGGCGTGAATACTGTTAGGTATTTAATATTATTAATGAATGTGTATATGAATATGGACATGTCTTGCATATTTATCAATTAAAAGGATTTTTGTTAATTTAATTAAAAATAGCAAACAATAAGCCTTCACCAAGTTAAATAAACATCTCATTTACATACACTCACATTTCATATGTGTATAATTAGTATTTTTACGTTGTATAATTATTTGCATTGAACAGAATAACGATTTTATTTAACGCTGTAAAATGTTTATACAAAATTATTATCATACCAAATATAAAGAGTTTCTGTGCTAAACAAATTTAATTCCGAACATTCCAGATTAACATTTTCAAAGTCAACTCTATCGCTTCTTTGCCATTTAAACTATTTTTAACCGGGCACCTAATTAGTATGGATATAAATATATAAACATGATTTTTATATGATATATTATTACAATGATTATAAAGTAGTATTTAATGCTGTTATTAAATATAATACCGATCAATTTGATTGCATTCAGTTTTTGCTTGATAAGACGGAACAACAGCCTAATACTGGTCCAATTTGTTGTGATAAAAGTGTTCGCCAGCAAACTTTTGAATAATGATAACATTTAACTGGTTTAAAAAAAAAATTTATTACGAATGATAACGCAGTTGTTGAAATCAATAATCAAAAAGAATCAAAAATAATCGGATTACTTTTTGAATATTTTTAATTCTTTTTGATTACTTTGTAGTAATCGCCAGTAATTCTGCTTAATTTTCGATTCTTGTAATCGTTATCAATTAGTAATCGTGCAAAACCAAAATAATGGTAATCGTAGTCATTACTTCACCCTTCAAAAAAAGTAATCTAATACGTAATTATTACGATTACTTATTATTATTTAACAGCTATATGCAACTATGGAGTTA
Organism: Pollenia labialis; assembly: GCA_949318255.1. Classification (NCBI taxonomy): domain Eukaryota; kingdom Metazoa; phylum Arthropoda; class Insecta; order Diptera; family Polleniidae; genus Pollenia; species Pollenia labialis. Next base: position 83,881,177 of record OX439143.1, read on the forward strand.
GCTTGTTTTTAAAAAAAATACAATGTAATTTTTACATAAAAATTGGTTTTATTTTGATTTTTGTTAAATAAGAAATTATCAGCCATGCCACAGAGCATAATTCCGTTCGGAAACGAAATTTATTTCGTATTTTGGTGCTTCAGAAATTGACGAAAAAAATTTCGGAATGAAACCTTTTTTGTTTTAATGAACGGAAAGGGTGTTTTTTGTGTATCTGAAAGGCCAGAACACTATCAAAATACTCTTTCTATCAATAAACAAATACGTTTTCTTCAGTTCCGAACGGAACCATTCCGGAATTGTTATCTGTGACATGGCTTTATATCAAAATTTTGATCTGACAGAGTGATAGTAAATGAAACACACTTTCTATTTTTGGTGTTCAATTTTCGCAAAAAGAAATTAGTCTTTGAGGAACAAAAAAAGTTAGGTGGCGTAACGTGGCAAAAAGTACACTTTCCTGTGGAAATACCCATATATTGTTATACAGACATCTTCCCTGAAGCTTGGAGATATTTCGAACGAGACTAAAAACTCAAAGCTACGTAGGTCCTTAAAGTGCCCAAATTGCTAAATTTCAAAGGTTCTTCGACGTCAGGATTAAATTATTCTATTAGTTTGACTTTCTAACTAAAACTTGACCGTTTTCTAAGTTGTTTTAAGGAGAGGGCAAATAATGCTTTACTACAATAAATGGCAACAATATTAGTCTGTTGTGTTGCTGTGGACGTAATGCCTGTTAAGACACTGAAAAAGTCTTAAGTAGTTCTAGCATATCTTCATGGTAAAAACTAAAACATTCCGGCGGCATCCACTATATGCGACTTTCTTCAGGAAAAACTAGGTCCCTTGTCAAAAAACGGGTTTGTACTTAAGAGTGGATTTTGGTACCTAAAAGGGTATAGAATAAGATGAAATGAGTTCTTAATGTTCACATACTAGGTCCCTTTTCTCGGAGAAGTTCACATATGTTGAAAATTCACCAGTTATATCTGGATGTGTTAGAAGCTAAAATGCCAAATTTAACGAAATAAAAAGTAGAGTAACTTAGTAATGTTTGAAAAATGTAATTCCAAAATTAAATATGATACCAAAAATATGTTGCTGAACACGCGAAGCGTAGTAGTTCCTATGACAACAATATATTATGGTCTAATTTTGTTATGCACATTTTCATATGATCTGGCTAGTAGCTTCCCAGTCAAAAAAAATTCTGGTTTTTGAAGCACTTAAGAGAAAAAGCGCATAATCGAGCGCGTCAATAAGAGAGCTCTTATACAGCAGTAAATGATGAAGAATGAAATTTAAAAAAAAGCTGCTATTTTAGTGCTGACAACGATGAGGTTTTAAAGCGATAATAAATAAAAATATATAATGGTTTACGAAATTAATTGAAACAATGCATTTAATCAATTAAAAGCAAAATATCAATAAATATGTTAATATAGTAAGCCCTTAAAAAAAGCGCTTAAGGAGTGCTTTGTTTGCATGTTAAAAAAGCGCCTATTATCAGTAGAAAACAGTCCTCCAAACCGGGAACACTCCATACAAAAATCAGGCATCCCATCAGCAGTTTTGAAGCGATTTAATTGAATTCATACCTAAAACCTGCTCCTTTTCAAATAATCAAATAAGATTCAAGCCCTCAAATCAAATAAACTTTTTATTTCAATATCTGTGTAATTTGATTTGTGTGTTATAATTTATTTCCATAAAACTGGTCATTAGGTTATTTATAAAATGCTTGACTGAAAACCGGGTTTTAAAAAAGCAACTATTTGTAAAAAATCGAATAATGGATTTCCCTAGCATTAATGCATCAGGATGCCTCTTAGCAAATAAGATTTGTATTTCTTGAAATTGTATAAAAACAAAAATTGTGAACATTTTTCAATTAGAAAACAAGAACAATCCTTATATCTTAAAGTGCTAATTGGTATGCAGATACATTTTCATGCTTTTAAATTCCTATTTACGTTTATTGTAATGCAGTTTTTTTTAATCATGTGTTGTTGGAATTAAACAAACTGTAAATGAAAGTTTTATTAGTACAGTCCAAAACATATGTCGGTTATGAAATAACACTAGTAGGCAGTAACTGAATTTAGTTTGGCTAAATCTTTAAATGTGCATTTGAATTGGTGAGGTGCTAAGGTTTGTTTGAGATAAGTACTTTTTGCTATTTTACTTTCTTATATGGCAATAGTTATAAACAAGTATCCCCTGACATTTCTATTAGAGGTACAAATAAGAATTTTGAGGAAAATATTATAGCAATTAGATTGTTACAAAGGGTTTTAGTATATATTAAAACTTTGAAAAACTTTAAAGATAGTAAAAAAAGTTTCCCAAATATGTCCGTAAGTGGTTTAAGAAATTTATTCGTAATAGAACCATTTGGGCTCCAAGTCTGTGGTATACTATGATTTCAAATGCAAGGACAAATCCATCAGGATACAATTGTGTTCTATTACATTACTTTGATTTCGAAAACTGGAAACAGTTTTCACTGACGATGTTTTCGCACCTGATTTATTTGAAAGAGGTAGCCTGTAATGAAACTCATAAACGGTTACTTTGATCAATCCGAAATAAAGAGTGTGTTATTAACTTTATTCCAGGGGTCAACTCCAAAATTTTCTCCAATGGGCCTGTAATGTTATATTATAATACTTTAAATATGTCTTCAATAAAGCACAAAGATCTTCCCTGCATGCAAATAATATTGGACAAAAATCTTAAAAATCTTCAACACAAAATAAAAAAAAATTAATTTACGATGGTATAGCAATCGTTTGGGATTTTAGAGGCAAGAATGTAAAATCAATGTGGAGGTAAAGTTGGTCATAGGATTAATATATGTACATATATCAGCTTATTGTACGTCCTACGTAGTAATAAGAACGCATTGTTTATGTAATTATTTAAGTATCATAAATAGTATATTATTTATGAAAACAACAAAATGACCACATGAATTTTACTCCAACTCTTAATGATAAAAATACAATAGGGTTTTTAATTTGTAACTCTTTTTCGATTCCCAGATATGTAGAAGTTTGTTTGCACAAGGGTTTGAACCTTAAGGGACAAATTTTGTTTCAATGGTTCAAATGGATTTAATCAATACTGCACGTAGCCTCAAGAGTTGTCCTCGTATATGAGGTTTTCTTGACGTTTCCCAGAGGAGACTCCAGTTGTGTGATGTTCAAGCTGGCTTAACTCAGGAATAGTGAAACTAGGGATTTTTGCTAATTTAGCAAACTACAAAAGCTTGACAGCCCGTTTTTCAAAATAAAATGCAAATTTTATGCGTCATACGGATATCTTATTAAAAAAAATTTTCGTTTAGAAATTTGTTTTGAAAACAAAAACAAATTTTAGTTATTTTTAATGTTGTTTTATTATAAATTCCAAACCGAAAATTTGTATTTTATTTTGAAAAACAGGCAGTTAATGTGCGGTTTTTCCTACACGTTCGGTCACTTGTGTTTAGGGATGCCAAATGGGACCAGGTTTTTTGAAACCCGGTATTCGGGATGTTTTATTCAAAAAAAAATAGGATCCCGGGACGGATCGGGATTTTTAGGGATTTCATGTATAAAGGCCAATGTTTTAAAATTCATAAACATAATTAGAATTTAATGTTTATGTATAAGTATTAAAACAAATTAATTCATGAAGAACATTAAACTCATTACAAAATAAAAAAGTTTAATGTACCTATTCTTTAAAAGTAATATGGAAGAATTAAGTATTAAAACTTATATTTTTAAAAGCTTCTAAAACAAATAAATGGCGTCTGTTAATCGATACCCTATTTTATTGCAAACATATGCTGCCGCCGAAAACAATGCTCGCATAAAAACACTTCAGGGTGGTATCGTTAATAAATAGCTACATATATGCTATATGACAATAATTAAATTATTTTATCTCAAATATATATGCAAGTATAAATTTAATAAAATGAACTTAAACAAATATGTGTCAAAAGACCTTTGGTATACAAAAAAAATTTTTGCAAAAAACTATTCAATTAAATAATTAATTGGTGTACATTAATTATTCAGTTAATTTTTTGTTTGCTGCAATTAATTTTTTTAATCAAAACCCATAAAATTAAATGTTTATGTATATGTGGTGTATTTTTTGTTTATACAATTAATTTTTTAATTGACTAAATTTGTGTCCCATGACTCCAAAATACAAATCCGTTAATTGATATGATCAATTCCTTTGCAGGGGCAAAATTAGTTAAATATTTAATTGTCTGAACGAATTGTTTAATTGAAGTCGATTTTCTATTTTTTCTGTGTAGTAGAATCCCAAACATGCATTGTGCTTGCGCAGTTCTATTTTCATTCACTTAGAAAAAAGACCACACCGAACTTTATCTTCTAATTTTATTTTCTGTGGTACAAAATGCATTGCATGTAAAGCAGCCCATACACTTGCAATATTATTGTATATGATATTCGCCATATTAATTCCATTTTGTCCTATATTATGCAATTAGTCGCACAATGGTTTCAATCATTCAATAAAAAGGTGAACAAAACCTATAGGAATAACATAAACAGCATTGTACAATGTTGCCAACACATTTCACTTTCTTTTCGTTGTGCAATAAAAATCAAAAGCCTTTTGATTGTTGCCAATATATTGTGCCACCTTTGAATATCAAAAGCACATTGGCGATATAAATGTACAATACGTAAAATTTAACATTTTTATTGTAAGTGTATGAGCCGCTTAACATTTATTCACTTGCGACTTCTTTTTGTCATTCATTGCCATTATGATTTAATATTAAATTTTTCAGTTATTTTTAACGGGGTGACTCACGTTAAATTTTTAGAATAATCCCGGGATTTCGGGATTGGCATCCCTACTTGTGTTGTGAAAACAGCACATAAGCTTTTTACTTTCTGACTGCTTACCCAGTAAAAATATTTGGGCTTTTTGAAGCACTTAGGATAAAAAGCGCATAATCGAGCGCTTCAAAGAGAGAGCTCTTATTCAGCAGTAAATGATAAAGAATACAATGTACAAAAAAGCTGATTTTTGGGTCCTGACAACGAAAAAGTTGTTAAAGCGAAAAAAAGTAAAAATATATTATGGTTTATGAAAATGATTGAAAAAAGTCATTTAAACCAGTAAAAGCTTAACATTAATGAACATGTTAATATAGTTAGCCCTTAAAAAATCACTTTAGGAGTGCTGTGTTTGCATGTTGAAAGAATTGCTTATTGTCAGCAGAAAAAAGTCCTCCAAACCGGGAACACCACATACAAAAACCAGGCATCCCATCAGCAGGTTGGAAGCGATTTGATGCATGAATTCATACATAAAAGCTGATCCTTTTGGAGACCGTTTTTTACTGGGTATTGAATATTAAGAGTTAAGAAAAAGGGGAAAGTTACCTCCTTTGCTCCTTTGGAATTTGAAATGTGTATTTATTTAAAAATTACTTAAAGGAAAACTTCTTAAATAAACCACAGTCCATTACTGTAATAAAAGTGTGAGTGTAGCACTTCTATTAATAAATCCTTGGATCGAACATTACTAAAGTACCAGAAACTATCAAAATCATTAAATCTATTTAAAAAACATAAAATGACATATATAGCTATTAATTAAAGTTTTAGAATCCTACATGTAATTAATGTTATTAATTGGTTAAGTTTTCCGAAAAACTTTTTCCGCGTAGAAACCCTAAAAATTCATTAGTACAAACTATGAAACAATCATAGCAAGTATGCAATAAACTTTGCTTAATTATGGTTAATTAAAAACACATTTAAATATTGTTGATTAACATGATGAAAAGCGAACAAGAATATAAACTCTGTTTGGTTATAGAGATAAATATGTAATTTTTTAAATTGAATTTTCAATTCATTATCTTTTAGTTAACTTATTGCCGTTTTTATTTTATATTTTCAGATAAGGTTTGTAACTTCAAAGGAACATCATATTTTTACATTTTTTTAAGGATAATTGATCATGTTAAGTAAGTTTTTATACATTTGTTTTTCTATATTTTAAAAATTTAATTAGTGTAATTAATGAAAATATTGACCCTAAAAATATTTTGAGAAACGAAAAATGAAAACAGCAAAAAGCCGTTAAAACCTTACAAAATCACAAAAAAAACCATTTTTGTTGTCAATAGCAACAGGATTTAGAATCTAGAATTTGGAAATCTCTAAATTTTAAATAAAGGATGGACATTAGTATGTCCCAAAAAATTTTGTTGCGGCTCAAGCACAATTCAATGCTAATACACGGAAAGAATTATTTACCATATGTCCACAGACCATATGTGGGCTGTTCATCCCCACAATTTTCAAGAGCTCTAGAATTGCCAACGTTGAGAGAACATCGTTTATTCTATTTGGACTTCACAGGGCAGACCATAAAAAAGAAAATATGTGCTGGGTCATTGAGGAAGTCGGAGTTTACACAAAATGCACCGATTATTAAAAAAAAACGGACGTGCGAGGCATTCATCAGTCTCTGCTCTGGACAGCAAAAACATTAATTTGTTCTCTAAATAAAAAAAATAAATAATTTTTTTTATTTTTTAATAGGGTCATTTGAGTCAATTTGTTTTTGTTTTAAATGTAATTTTCTATGCGATCGAAATCGATGAACTGGCTGTTAGAATTGGGACTTGAATAAACAAAAGGCCTTTTTCTAAAACAAATTATCTTAATAAAAGTTAAATGCGATTTAAAGCAATTTTCTGTGCCTCCTTTCGAATGATATTTATATTGCCAAATCATTCTTTCGGGTAACTTTTTTCAAGAAATTTTCTAAAATTTTCAAATTCTAACCCCTGATTCAGAATACACACAAACAATTTTGAAAGAAGCATTTTTTATTTTATTTTAATTGTGGCAAAACAATTATTTTTAAAATACATTTATGACGATTAAGGGACTAAATAAGAAGTAAATTATGTTTAAACATTTTTAGGTAGTGGTTTTTGTCTGGGCATTAATCTTAAATTTTCGATATTTACAATTATTCACATAATCAGTAAACGGTCCTCTCTGACTGCATTAGTCGCGTTTTGACAGCGAGAGTGAAATGTAGTTATTTGTAGCTAATCGTCTATTTATATAAGTTCTAGTGTGCCACTGTGCTTTGTGTATTTATTACTGCATTCTGGCGTTCCCTAGAACCCGTACGCAACATTCATCTCATCCTATTTTAGGCAATGGTCAAGAAATGGGTTAGTCTTCACTTCCTATCCGTAGAGATGTGTTAAAATACTACATTTATGTTCGGAACAAAGACAGAATTAAGCAAAAACCCTGGTTTTAAGGATGTGTCTAAGATTGTTGTTGACAAGTTAAGCTTTATGTTGGGAAAAGCTTCGATCCCATGCATTACTTCTAAAACTATTACAGATTTGTTAAAAGAAAAAAGTTGATTTAGTTCATACACTCAACCAAACATACAAACGTGACAAAGGTATGAACAGTTTAAAAAAAAGAATTTAGCTATGGTCACACTTTTTAAATATTTGAACAAATAAGCGTAACCCCTACTTTTGTTAATAGAGAACATGTTATTCTTAATATTACAAAATAAACTAATTATACTACCAGACATAGCAAACAATTGTTTTCTAAAATGTGGTATTATAATCTAAATATATATGGAAATTGACGTATATGATTATTTAGTTTGCTTGTTGGTCCCGTTTTTTTGCCAAATATTTGATAAGTGTGACCGTAGCTTTAGTCGAATTTAACAATAAAGTTGAGGCTTTGTTCGATGTTAGTGCATGTAAATGTTGAGACTTTCAGCTGTAAATGTGATCCCGTGAAGAAGGTTTCAATACTAGAACGCAAATTCTTGACCGGTCAAGGAACTTTTCGGAAAATGTCGATTCAAGGTGTTGATATTAAAGTGACAACAGTAAATAAAAAGAAAATAGCAATGAATATTATAGAAGATGAAAGATTGTGTAAGAAACGTTGTGGAGGATATACAATTGGCTTGTATTACGACAATTGGGACTCTATGGACTTAACTGTCCCTCTTCAAGAAATGAGTATTGTTTCAGAGGATGTATTGGTTGTTTTAGAGGAACCAGCTTCCGCCCCTCCTCAGCTGCTACCATTAATACTCAAACTCGGCTAAAATTTTATCATTTTCCCGTGTTTGTGATAGGTATGGCGTACCTCATCATTCTTTAGATAATGCTATAAATAACGTTTTGGTAGACAGGAGTAAAGTAAGACGCGAGCGAATTAAATCTCGGCACGAAGTTCTGAATAAGGAAACAAAGGAAGAAATACAGGCCTTATGCTTTGACGGTAGAACTGACGACACCCTGCATATTCAGAAGACAGACGATAGGAAAATGCACAAAGAAATTGTTAAGGAATATTGCATTTTACTCATACAGGAGTTTAAATCGACATTCAAAACAGAAGTCCAGGAAAGCTCTCTATGCAAGATGATTCACTACGACTAATAGAATTTTAAGATTATACGTAGCTACAAAAACTCCATCGTATAAATTAAAAAAGTTGCCAACCTTCATCGTGAAATCTTATGCACCTAGATGGATCAGAATCAAGTGTAATCCACAAGCACATAGTGGAGCTTAAAACTTGTGGGAAACCATAAAGGGTTGCACTTGCCTATCTGAGGGAAGTCGGAAAATGTTATACAAATGTATCCAAGATAATCGATACTTTGCTCACCATGAAAACATCCTCATAGCTATGTTAGTTGATAAGAGAGATTATATAAAGAAAATGGCTTTAAGACGTATCATCATGGCTCGTTCTAAAAACAAGCCAGTTAATCACTAAGACGGTTTGAAATATATTTTGGAGCATCAGTGTAAGTCAATATGATTGTGTGGAATGATCTGGAAATTACAAAACTACTCTCACAAGTCATTTGACAAAACAGGATTTGCAAAGGTTACTGGAAACCGAGAGAATACACATAGCTTCTGAGTGCACTCTTTTTGAACTCCCACTGCTTCCTCAAAATAGATCTGAGATCAAAGGGAAAGAGAAAGCTTAATCAAAATTAGAATGTTTGATAGAACACAAAGAAACAATTTAACTGTTGAAGACTCTTCTTGAATATGTATATACATGCTCTCATGGTTGGGTGGATGGGAGGGCATGGGTAGGACTTGAAGTGCAACCACCTCCCCGTGGTGAGTGCTGGGTAGTTTAAAATGGGCTGGGGAACAGTTTCACATTACAAAGTTGATGAACGAAAACGATATAAACAAGTTTTGATAACATCATTAAAGGATATCAGAAATCATAAAACGTTAAAAAAAAACAGAAATTTACTAATATTTGGACATGTAAAAGCCTCATGCGTAGACAAGACCTTCACCTAACAATATTTTTAAACATCCTGCCTTTATTTTAGGCCTTGTTCAATTACACAACGTGACTGTTGTATTTGACACTTAATCTATATGCAAAATTGTCTAATGAATCCGAATGATTAAAAGTAGAACAGTTTTCGAGATTATGAATTTCTTTTTTTAATGAAAGATAGTAAAATTACTAAAATAACAATGCATTTCAAGTGAAGATTGGTCAAGAAATGACAAAGTTTCAACGCAAAGAAGTTTAAACTTCATGGAAAATTGTGTGATTTTTTGCAATTTTGCTCTTTTCAAGTGTTTTTTTTACCAAACAATTAAAAGTTTTTGGAATTAACCCACATAGTAATTTAAAAGTTTTATGCTTTTTTTTAATATTTTTTGTTACTAAACATTTCGCTTTGAGAATTATTTGGTGTGTTTTATTGATTTGTTAAAAATTGAAAAGTGGGATATTTCAAATAATCTTCTGTAACTTTGTCATTTTTTTTCCGATTTGGATCGTATTGGGCACAAAATGTGACTATTGAAATAAGCTAACGTCGTAACTAATAAAACTTCAAAAATATATTTATTTATTTATTAGGAGTTACAAATACAATAACAAATTATATTCTAACTTAATTAACCAAATAATAGTTGCGTAGACCTACCGTCCCTTGTGGTGAAACAGATTAGGGTCTCTGGCGGGCATCGATCTCACAACCCTCGCATTGATAGACCAGCTCACTACCAACTAGCCTACCGGGGCACCCAACTTCAAAAGATGTTATTGTTTGGTTTAAAAAAAACAAGTTGAAAAGATCAAAATTGCGAAAAATCATTAAAATTATTGTGCAATTTGAACTTTGGTCCAATGTAACTAAGTCAATTCATTACCGATTTTTACGAACGATATGTGGTTGTTTTAGTAATTTCATTATCTTTGAATAAAAAAAAGGAATAAAAAATCCGTCAAATACTTTCGAAGATACTTTTATTAAAGTGACATCATCTTTTTAAAAACCGCGAATAACAGTTATTTTGGAGTATCTCAATAACTGTTCTACTTTTGACAATTCTGACTTTACATTCGGATTCAGTGGAAAATTTTGCCTAAAGATTAGTTAAAAGATTCATTTGGTCACGACTTTGTTGAAAATTTGTGACCCAGTGTTTGGTTTTTTTTTTCAAGTACATACTTAAAAAAAATTTGGGAACAATGCAAAAAATATAAAAAAAATTTTAAAATTTTAGGCCAAATGTGTAGACTCAAGATACTGTTGTAAAAATTAAATAATTTACAGAATTGTTACTTATCGCCATGCACAGCCATTAAAGGGTACCCGTTTCCGAAAAAAGATATTGACTTTTTTCACTCCACCCTATTGTACAATATTGTACACAAAAAAAATAATTCTTTTTGCACAAAAGACTTTTAATTTTATCCAATACTAGCTTAACCCGGTGCGCTTTGCTACACCTATCGAAATAAAATTAGTAAAAGTGTTTTAAAACAGATCTCGTGTTTTTAAAGCAAAGCATCTTGTACTAAATTTTAATGATTTTACAGTAACCGTTTAACAGATATTAATACAGAAATTGCAAGTGTATTCGTGTGGGAGGCGTCATGCCTACTTTTTCTATTAAACCTCCTTTTAAAAGATGTTTTGTGTTATTATATAGGCTATTTGTACAAAATTGGAGTACTTTTACTGTTACAGTACTCCAAATATGTATGTATGTAGAAATCTCCATTGTCATTGTATACTTCAAAAATATTAATCGTCTATGTTAAGCGCTGGGTAATTAAAAATTATTGTAAAAATTTCAGGAAAATTGGTTAGTAGTTTAGGAGTCTATAGGGAACAAAATGACATACGCTTTTTCATTTACCTTCCCCTTTTTTTTTTTTTTTTTTGAAAGGTGTAGTTAATCATAAGAGTGGGTCCTACAAAGCTGAAGACTTTTAACTTTAGATATGCGGTATTTAAAATTTTTGTTCTATAGGGAGTACTGCTCCTCCTCTGTCTACCCCGCCCATTTTTATATTGAAATTTTAAGTTTACCATAATAGTAGTTTTAACCACGTTTGAAGACTCTCCCTTAAATAGTTCTTCAGTTGAGCTATATTTAATGTATGCATCCTATGGGAGGTATTTTCCCCCCCTGCGCCTACCCATTTTATTTTTATTTCCAAAAGTATATTATACCATAAGAGTGACTTTTACAAAGTTTGCACATTTTCACTATTACAATTCTTAAGATATGCGACCTGTTTTTGGCCTGCTAATATCATTGTTCGTGAATACATCTTTAAATATAATCAAAGATCTACAAATATTGCTCGTTTGCCACCTAGAAAACCATTTGCTTCAAAAAACTAATTGACTCTAAGAATCGTTTACATTTTATTTATCAAAATGTTCGTGGATTAAATACCAAGTTGTCGTCTCTCTTGGTTAATAGTTATGACTTCACCTACGATGTAATTATCTTCACTGAAACCTGGCTAAAAGATGATATTTATAATACCGAAATTCTGTCTAATAAATACCAAATATTTAGCTATAATCGAAATGCACGTAGAGGTGGTGGAGTTTTGATTGCTGTCTCTTGTTTATATTCATCAGAAGTTGTAGTTACTGATACTCTTGGTATTGAATTTGTTGCTGTTGTGGTTAAATTGAAAAATAAAAAAATTTACTTCACCTGTTTTTTTAAAACATGTTCAAGCCATTAATTCTGTTATGCTTAATGTTTGTAATGATGACTCCATTTTTGTTGTTGGTGATTTCAACTTGCCCTCAATATCTTGGATAAAACCGTCTGATACACCTTATTTAATTTCAGTCAAAAACAAAAACTGTCACGATGACTTCCTGAATGAAATTCTTGGTTTATCTCTTTTTCAAATGAATAACGTATACAATGACTTTGGTGAGCTGCTTGATTTGGTGTTCGTAAATAATGTGGATGATTGTATTATTACTCGCTCTGAACCTATAACGTTGCCTGAAGATCGTTATCACCCTACTATTGAAATGAGTTTTTCAATTCCATCAGAAGTCAAATTAAAGCCATTTAAGGTCGATAAAGTTTTTTGTTTCAAACGGACTAATTACAACTTATTAAACCAATTAATAAGAAATACGTGCTGGAGCAACGTCTTACCTTCTCAATTAAACAACAGCTCGGATATTGATGTGATGGTTTCTATATTTTATAAAAAAAATTACGCCTTTTTTGATATTTGTATACCTAAACAATTTGTTTATACTCCAGTTGGACCGCCATGGAACTCTAAACAGCTTGCTAGGCTCAAAAATCTCAAGAATAAAAATTATAAAAAATTCAAAAAGTCTGGATCATTTATTGATTACGGAAAATACTCTGTCAGTCGTTCAGAATATAATCTGCTGAATCATGCTTTATACAATCAATACATAAATAAGGTGAAAAACAATTTCGTTCGTGACCCAAAATCGTTCTTCGCATTTGTTAACTCTAAAAGAAAATCTAATGGATACCCATCCGTTATGAAATTTCGTTGCCATGAATCTGGAGATTCTGAGGTCATATGTGATATGTTTGCCGATTTTTTTGCCACAACTTATTCTGATGGTGCATACGACGATAGTAATGGTTATCCCTATATGCTCTCATCAAACCATGCAATCTCTTTCCCTACTTTTAATAGCAATGATATTTTGGTTAACTTAAAAAGGCTAAAGATGTCTTTTAGTCATGGTCCTGATCTTGTTCCAACATGTATTTTAAATCAATGTGCTGAATCATTAGCTACACCATTAACTTTTATTTTCAATGCGTCGATTATATGTGGTTATTTTCCCGTATTATGGAAAGATTCGTATATAAAACCTTTATTTAATTCTGGTAATAAATCCGATATAACAAACTATAGAGGAATTGCCAAATTAAGTGCTATTCCAAAACTTTTTGAAAAACTAGTTACTGACTTCCTCAGCCATCATACCTCGTCGTTACTGGCAGCATGCCAGCATGGTTTTAGAAAAGGCTGTTCAACTACAACCAATGTACTTCATTTAACAACTTTAATTTATTTTGCATTTACACAAAAGAAACAAACTAATGCTGTTTATAATGATTTCAGTAAAGCGTTTGATAAAGTTAACCATCATCTTCTTCTTACTAAATTGGATTTATTAGGTATATCCCGCAGAAGTTTACGCTGGTTAAGTTCTTATTTAATTGGAAGAAAGCAAAAAGTGCAATTCAATAATTGTATATCCAGTCAGGCAGTCATCTTGGCCCACTTTTATTTTCGCTGTTTATTAATGATCTGCCCAACGTTATCAACTTCGCCAATATATTGATGTATGCTGACGATGTAAAAATTATCCATTCCTTTAATTGCTTTGCTGATCATTTTCATCTTCAATCGGATCTTAATAACTTCTTTTTATGGTGTAATCATAATATGATGGAGCTGAATCTTATGAAATGCAAATGCATGCGTTTTTATAGAAATAACTGTATTGCTGTTAATTATGCTTTGGGTGGTCATCAACTGGAGTTGGTTGATTCGTTTCTTGATCTTGGAGTCTTACTGGATCCTAAATTAAACTTTGTTTCTCATATTACATTAACTGTAAATAAAGCTCGAGGTGTTCTTGGCTTTATTAAGCGCTGGGCTAAAGAATTCACCGATCCATACATAACGAAGCAACTTTACGTATCACTCGTTAGACCAATCTTAGAATATCATTTGGGATCCATTTTACAACATTCACAATTCTCGTATTGAATCGGTTCAAAAACAATTTTTATTATTCTGTTTACGTAATCTTCATTGGAGTTACTCGACAAACTTTCCTTCATATGCTAGTAGACTGGCATTAATAAAATTATCATCGCTCAAAAGTCGTCGTACAATGTTAAATGTTTCTTTTATGGTTAATCTTATTAATGGTAATGTTTGTTGTGATTTTCTATTAGAGTCTGTTAAATTTAATATACCTTGTCGCAATACGCGTCATTATAATCTGCTTTTTGTTAAATTTTATAGAGAAAATTACGCTATTGCTGATCCTTTTTCGAGGTTATGTAGACAATTTAATTCTCTTTCACAATTTGTTGATTTTTCTTTATGTTTAAATTCCATAAAACATAAAATTATTGTTTCTCTTAATTCGTAAATTTTTATGTACATATATATATTCTGTAAAGTTGTATTATATTTTAAATTGCATATTGTTATTCATTAATTTTAAGGCAATATTGTTATTAGTCAGTAAGGATAATATCCATTGATTAAATAAATAAATAAAAAAAATAAACATTTGCGTCCTATGGGGGGAACCATTTCCCCCTGCTGCTATTTTATTTAAATTTTTGGACTCAGAATATCCTACTACCAAAAGTTCAACAAAATGAGTGCAGCGGCTCTGAAGATATGCGATACTTAATATTGGCATCATATAGGGGGTACCAATTCCCCTGCCCCTATTAAAAAAATAAGTAGCCTATTTTAATTTTAGGGCTCACGTGATGTTACTGTAAATTTCAAGATATAGGTTCAGTAGTTTAGGAGTCTATAAGCCAACAAACATACAAACTTTTTTCCTTTTTATATATCGTCCCCTCAATATAACAATAGCGTATGTGCTCGTACGCTATTATTTTTTTATTGCATATTTAGAATCTCCATCTTTGATTTTATGTCTGGCCAAAATTTCGTAAAATTCTACTTCCAAAAAGAGGGTCAAAATGTCGTTGGAAAAAATAGTGTATAATTTCTTGTTCAAAATTGTCCTTCAATAAGTGTGTGCGCTATTTTACTTGAAATTGCCACTCAAAAGTTGTTAAAAGAATAATAGTGTATACGCATTATACTCCATTTTAGCCTGTAGAAAAAAATACAATTTATGAAAACTTTAACTCATAAAAAAGTTAATAATAACATACACTATTGTTTGAGAAATAGTTTCATTCCGACCAATTATATACATCACATAAGCTGTTTTATTTTCAATACAAATTCGAAAGTTTTATCAACAATTGACAAGAATAGTAGCCTATGCGATTGTAGTCATTTGAAATTTCAGTTTGCAAATTCAGTTCGCAGAGAAAGTTTGTTCGTTATAAATATGGATTTGAAACGTCTGAGTGAGTATCTTTCATTATAGATAATGTAAGTGAAGTGAGTAAGGTAAATATCAACAGGCTGTGACACGAAACCACCAGTAGTTGTGGAAATTGCTCTAAGACTAATGAGTATGATTTCGCTGTGGGATTGTCGGACATTCGAAATATGGTTTGGGTCTAGCCACGTCTAACTGTGAATTATTTCCGATCAATAGATTGTAAGTGAAAAAAAGGTAGTATCATCGAAACAATGGGAACCCGTATTTCACTAAGAGTGGCAAAAGAGTTGAAGAACGTGTTCCGAAACCCGTTGACTGTAAGTACCGCCATAATTGCCCAGAAAACTTCTCAGAAGAAGAGCGCATGGAGATCAATGCTGATTATTGGAATTTAGACGACTATTCGAAGCAGCAACTGTTCCGAGCCAATTGCGTGAAAATTGAGAAGTTCAAAAGGACGTTGACAATCGGCTCACGGCGCACAGTGGAAAATCGTAGAGTAAGACCAGCCCATAATTCATTTTTAAAAAGGTTCGAATTACACCAAATTTTTTTTTTATCGAAAAGCTAAGATGTCGAACTTAATAATTTGGGGAAAATATTTGATGTTTCGTCAATAGCAATACTCGGAAATAAAGACCGTATTCACATTTTTTTACGACAACGATTAATAACTATAAAAATAAAACGTATTTCAGAGCATATTTTTAATATAATTCACATTACATTTAAGGAGTTATATACCTTATTGGAAAGGTGATTTAATGTAGATTCCGATTTTATAAATAGCGGATCAGGTTTTAGTGAAAACGTTTGAAATTTTAGCTTCTGAATGATGTAATGTTGTTGTGGCTGTATGTAAAAACTTTGGTAAGGCTTTTAATTAGGAGCTCTGCTTAGCTCTGCGCTCATATGTAAAAAATTGTAAAGCTTAATATGTATATTAGTAAAATACTATAAAAATAAATATTAGCTGCATATTCCTGCCTAAACAGAAGTTACATTCAATAATGTTAAAAAACTTAGTTATTTAGATAATTGAACAAATGAATTTTGTTAAAGTAGCTTTGCATTGGTATGTCATTTTTTTTTTGCTAGATTAAAAAAAAATTAAAAATAAACGCGTGGATAAGATGTATGGAAATGATTCTGTACTTTGGTTATAGTAGTGAATTCCAAAAATTGTCAGCGTTAACTGAAAATCATAAAGCAATAAAGAAGCTTAAAAAAGCTAATATACAAAAACGTTTTCGTGAAGAGTTGGGATTAATTATTGATAAGCCAAGACAAGGAAGTGGTAACAGCAATGATGGTAATACCGCTAGAAGATTTTTTTTTAATTTTTCACGATCTGCTGATATAACTGGAGTAGACGAAGAATTATTAAAAAGGTTTCACATCATTCTTCAAGCTTTATCGTCTGATTTAATAATAGACCCTGCACCTAACGGAATATGTAAATTTAATTTTATAAAATCAAAACCCAGTTAAAAATGGGAAAAGTGCAAATCAATAAAATTATATTAAGTTAGGTGTGGGTTAAAGTAACATCACATAAATTAAAAACATTACAAATGTTAATATAATAAAAAAAAAATTTTTCAAGTTAAAGTTACTATTTTGTACCAAATATTTACATATTCAAGTCATCTCTATATACAAAAAATAAAATTTTTACCTTTATTGTGAAAAAGGTACTGGTTTAATTTGGCTCATATTTTATAGAATAATAGCAAATACATTTAAGATTATTCGTGCAAAATTTCAGAACTCTATCTCTAAGAACAAAAAAAGTGACAGATTTTTGATCCGATAAGGACTAAAATTTTCCACTGTGCGGCGGGCGAACACATTTAATTATACTCTCAAAGCCAAACAGGTATCCAAGAAGTTTTTTTTAAATACTTTGAACTAGTCAGACGGCGCTATATCTGTGATAGCCAAGAAGATGTGCCAAAATTAACTTACTGATAAGAGGGGTCAACATGGTCACTAGAGAAAATTAGACGCAGAGACAGTTTTGATTATCAAAAACCTCATCGAGTCATTTCCAGCCGTCGAAAGCCATTACACTCGAGCAAAAAGTCAACGACTTTATCTTGCCTCCGACTTAATAATATCAAAAATGTACGATTTATTCAAAGAACTCCACCCGGACGCTATCATTAATGAAAACGTTTATCGCCGGATATTTTGCAATAAATATAATTATTCTTCTCACCGTCCAAAAAAGGACAACAGCAAACGCTGAGGACAAACACTCCATTCAGAAGTCCTATGATGAACACATCTTAAATATGACAAAGGCAAGAACTTACAAGCAAACTGAAAAGGAATCAGCTAAAAGTAGCAGTAATTAAAAAGTGTTTACTTTTGACCTCCAGTTAGTTTGGAAAATGATAATACCGGTAACCGATGTTATTCTCTACTCAGACTGCTGTGGGGGACAGAACAGAAACAGGTTCATTGCTACACTATTGATTTATATCAACAATACTTTGAAGCTAAATTCGATAACAATTAAGTATCTCCAAAGCGGACACACACACATGGAGGCAGATTCGATGCACTCTGCAATAGAACGTGCGAAAAGAAGTTTATGCGTATATTCGCCGGGAGAATGGCCAACTATAATGAGACTGGCAAGACGGAATAACCGTTATTCTGTAGAGAGGCTTCAATACAGTGATATGATTGATATCAAAGCCATGGTTTTGAGGTTAGGCCATAGCCTTAAGAAAAATATAAAAAATGACTCGGTTATTTGGCTTAATCTTAAGTTTCTCCAAGTGAACATTTATTATACAATAAAACAGTTATTATACAAGGAGGAATGAAATGGAGCCTTGAAAGTAATTGATATTGGAGGAACGCGAAAAACAAAAGAGGTGATCAACTTTTCGTTTACTGGAAAATACAATAAAGAACTGCTAATTTGTAATGGAAAGCTGCATGATCTCCAAAATTTGTGCAATTTGATTAACAATTTGATTAACGCAATGTATACTTTAATTTGTCATAATATTTTGTTTATAATAACCCAAATTGGAAAGTAATGTATATATGCCACTGAATTAACAAACCTATAAATTAATCACTGTTTTATAATGTTACAAATTGATATTTTTGAGATCAAATATTTCTATAAAAATACCGCAAAGTTATTGAATAAAATAGCGTATACCATACAAAATAAAAGAGTGTATCAGATACATAATACGAATTCCTTAAAAAATAAAATAGCCTATAGGGAGGACTTGCGCTTTGAATGACATAATTATGGTCTTCAAGGATGCGTAGAATAAAAAAAATTGGTCAGTTTAAAGACAAGAAACGGTATTGTGTATTTGTCAAAAAATCCAATATGAAGAATTTTTATTTACTGCGATATTGAGGTTTTAATAGACATCTGATTTGACAAAAACTTTAAACACGATTTTCTCAAAACCCCAAAAAAATTATACGCTATTGGTATATTGAGGGGACGATATATAGATATTGAGCCGTCTACTATTTAATATAGTCAATCTAATTGAACAGTATCCATTATTGAACAGTAATATTGCAAATGTATGGGAACCAGGATTTAAAGCGAAGATTCATTCTTCAGTATTTTATATGGTTGCTCAAATTGTTCTAATAATTAACGTGCCTGATTCCGATTGTCATACGGGCATGTTTTGTAAATCGAAATGAAGTGGATTTAAAATCGCACAAATTTTGAAAACGACCCTTTTAAGAAAGTTCTTGACAATATTCCATTTTATATACATCATACTTTGAGTACTGATTATCTTTACAAGAACCACTGTCGAAACCCAAATAAACTACAGCCATTTTGTAAATAATTGAGATCAAAATCTCGTTCGATTTCAATTTCACTTCATTTCGATTTGTAGAACATGCCCGATATACATAGTTTTTTTGACAATTTTTTCTTATCATCTCATGTACTGAATGTGCTCGGGAATAACAGCGCTGTTGCCAATGTTATTATAAATTACTCTTTTGTCGAACCAATGGCTACAGTATTCCACAGCCGAAAGCCATTCAGGAGTATAATCATGATACCGTGGTGTCAGCTTTAATCACAATGGCCCTCTTTGACAATACAGTGGGTTTAACATTGAGGATTTTTATATACTCCTAAATCCCCCAAGGGAATGTGAAAACATTTGATGGATATGCCATCTTGTTGTATTACTTTCTCAGGGGTAATCGGGTAGTCGGCAGAGTCCTACCTGGTACCACGGTAGTCATTAGCTCCCGGAATTAAGGCTCAAGTCTAGCTATTGGTTTATACTCAAAGTAACGGGAAAGGGAGATCAACAAAGGCTGGTAAACGCACTATTTGTGACACAGTGGTCCTAATGTAAATCTATTTTACTCATACTCCTAAATACGCCCTAATCAACTCAATAATAAGACCCATATTATTGGGGGATTTACAGATGTGTAACTAAGTCATATCGTCATAATATCCTAAATAATATTTTACAAAAAAATGATTCGTCATAGCTGTACAGTAAAAATCTAAATTATAAGCGGTTGCCCACAGCAGTCATATACATATTTTTATTGTAATTATTTTAAGACATATGACTTTACAACTTTACGACTACCTTGTGAATTTCCCATATGTATATTTACATGCAAAAATACATATTATTTTGTATAAAATTTATTTTTCATTCACGATATAATTTGGTTACAATTTTCTATTTCATACAAAATCGCATGATTTTAAATTTTCTTTTATTTTTTATAGATAAAATATTTTGCCAACAAATTAATAATTAAAATTACATTAAAAGAGCGCAATTTTCAAATATTGTGCTTGCGATAAAATTTAACATATTTTCTAATATCTTCGTTTTCCAATAAACGATTATACGCGTGCCGAAGTTAGTCGTAATCTGATCCTAACTATGGCACAATTATATACATACATATTTACGATTTTGTGGCATTTAAAAATCACACAATCATACAATCGCTCTATCTTATCACGAGCAAATAACCTGAAATAACAAATGATTTGAAAATCCATTTGAACAAATGACACCAGCATGCTTTCAAGTATACTAGTTTTGGAATCCAAAACCGTTCATATTCTATGGCCACTAAATTAAAAGCCAATTTAAAAGTAGAGTTTGAAAAAGATAGGGATACACATTTTGTGCGGTTAAATGGATGGCACAAGAGAAAAGAAAAAAACAACAAATACTGCAACAGCGACAACTGGAAATAATGGGCACAAAAATAATAATAACACTAAAAAAGAAATTAATAAATATTAAAATGTATTGGGAAAAACCCAAAATTTCAAAAGTTCTGGATAATACCCTCCCAACTGATGGTGGTGTTGCGTTAAAAGAGCTTTAAATGTCCAAATAAATGTTAAGACGAACCAAAGGCCTAATATTGTAGCTAACTAAAACTTTGTGGTAAATTAGAAATCCAATAGAAGTATACGATGTAGTTGTTTATTCATGTGAGACTTTAATAAATTTATCGATTTCAAAAATTTAAATATCTCTGTTAAATTCTTACAAACACACACACACACACTTACGAACAATGTGACTCTGAATGGTTTTATATGGCTCTATTTTTTGTATGGCTTTATGTTTAGAAAGGCTATTCTTAGACTCGGAAACTTTAACTGATTGCACGCTTCATTAGATCCTGAATCCTTAAAAGAAAAACAATTCATCTGTGTTGGTTCGTGTTTTTATTATACAAATTCACATAAACATTGCCCTTTTTTTGCTAAGGCATTCTACTCTATTCAGTACATATTCATATTGTATAAAGTTAATGTTTTGTGATTTTTTTTTCAACTTTGTTTAGTAAAAGAAGAAATGTTGAAAAAAATCAAAGTAGGACATGGCTTCATCATGAAAACGAACGCCCTTTCCACACTCCTCACCCCACGAACCAACACACTGATACTGAAACAGTATCTGGCTCAGCCTCTATATCACCGCCGTCAAATACAGTTATTTAATCTCCCACTTATCATCATTTCCAGCTGCCTTTTATATTCGAAAATTACGAGCACCAAAATTCCATTGATGTTTAGATTCTTTGAAATTAAGACATTGCCGTTGTTGATTTTTATGTTGAGTTTCAGTCATTTTTTTCTTTGCTCAGTTGCTTGGCTGTCTGGATAATTTAGCTGTTTAGTAAGAGAGGGACACACACAGATATTTTATTTCGATTATTTTACTCATTATGGTATATAAAATTTTATAACTAATATTTATAACATTTAAGGCGATAAGAAAATATTGAAAAGATAAATTGCAGAGTAAAAGTGAATGTCATAAGAAAATCTTTGCAAATTAGAGAAATGTGTTGAGAAATAAAAAAAAATATTTCATCTTAATTGATTCAACATTCACGTTCTAATCTTTGTTTTAAAGTTTGCAAATAAAATTTAATACATTCACATTATAAAATACACAGATAGAAAAAATATAACAAATTGACAATTTTATGCGAAGAAGAAAAAACTATATTACAGTACTTTTCGTTTATAGTCAGAACCGCTTACACATTAGCGATATAGTCCATTTTATATAAAGTATTAACGTGTTAGTCCATATAGCGATATAAGCACATTTGTCACATATGCCATCCATCAACAGCCTTCAAAGGAAAAATAAAGCAAATTAATGGCGTTATAGTCACGTTAGCAATATTTACTAAGTTATTTTAGTTTGCGAAACCACAATCCATCCAAAGATAGAAAGAATGAAATTGTTTCGCCTTTCGTATCAGTTATGAAATATCTTGTTGTTATTTTAACAATTTTTTATACAGCATGCAACTTTGTTGCAAAACAATAAATAAGCCTTATGTCGGTGTAATTTATATAAATTTTTTATAAGCGAAAAGTACTGTATCTGCTTTTACCTTAATTTCTGCAAGCAACAACAGTAAATTTATATAAGACAAATTCGTTTTAAATTAAACAAATGACATGTAAAATTGAGTAATTTTGATACCGATTCGAATTTATTACAAAATTTTTTAATAACACATAATGGGTCTTATTGGCCAATTTCCTTCATATACAGGGTGGTCCAAAATTAACGTTATAACTCTTTATTTAAGAAATAATTGTTATTTTTTTAAATTTTTTTAATTCTCGCTGTTGAACTACTCGCGGATTTTCCGTAGCCCATATCCTGCAGTTTTGCTTATAAGCGAACCCACTTAATTGGAAAAGGGCTTCGTTTCGATATGCACGCTGAGTCAAAACAATGGATCGTTGATTTTAAAAATAAAGCTCAACAATTTTTGTACGTTGTTTCTTTTTAAAATAATGAAATGAAAAGAAAAAAAAATATAATAAAAAAGTTATAAGCAATTCAAACCAATTCAGTAATTTTGGGCCACCCTGTATTATAGATATAATACATACCTTATGTAACGGTAACATTAAAATTATATTAATTTGTCTTAATTTATGCCGCACGCTATATCAACGAATCTTTAAAATGAAACTCAATTTAAACTAAGAAGTTGGAGACCAAAAACCTGTACTTTAAAGGGTTCCACAAAAAACTACCCCGAACGGTGTGGTCTTTTTTCTAAGTGAATGACAATAGAACTGCGCACGCAAAATGCGAGTTGTGCAAAAAGGTGTTAAAAACTTTAGGGGGTCTACCAAAGGTCTTTTGAACCATAATTGTTTAAGTATATTTTATTAGATTAATACTTGCATATATGTATATTTGAGATAAAATAAATTAAATAATGGCATATAGCCCGAATCCCGGGTTTCAAAAAACCCATTTGGCATCCCTAGTTTAAATGTGCTTAATTGCCATTTCATACTATTGATAAATAAAATAGCATAAGCTATTCCTATGCGCATTTCACTGCTTGCTTAGGCCAGATTGTCAGGAAACTGCATCCAAAGATTTTAGAAAAACCTAAGATAATATACAAATAAAACTGTTAAGCGAATAAGAATTCTAAGCCCCAGTTTTACTTGTAACAATATCAAAGTTTAAACAAAAGCAGTGAATTTATCTTTTCTTACAGTCGCGACTACGATTGGTAAGATTTGCAATACAATATGGTTGGAATTAACTTAATCTTAGTCCAAACATAATTAGAACCTGATTCTAATTCGATCGCTATCAGTTCAAAGGCACTTTGGTAAAACTTACATTGTAAAATTTAAAGTGGTTTCATTGAAGAATGCATTTAAAAAAGCGAGTTGCTTTGCCACTGACGTTTTGGAAATAAGCCTAATTCAACCTTAAAATAGCTTAAAATATTTTTACCTAAAATAAATATCTCCTATATTACGATGCCCACGGAACCTTAAAAATCAATATATGTACAATAATAATTTTAATAACACTTAATACGTTTTATTACAAAACTATTTGTTTCTGCAAAAATATACTAAAGATTATAATAAATGCATGCAGAAAATATTCAATTACATTTAAAAACATACAGCTGTATAAACACATGCATGATACTCACATTTATTATTGTGCAATACACGTTTTTGCTTTTTCTTTATACAGCACTTATGCTCAAGAGCCCGAATGCATTTGTATAAAAATATCCTTAAGGAAATAACAATATTATGATGTATATTTGTTTCCATTTTTTTTTAACTTGGCATGTGTGCATAGAATTGGTTAAGTCTACTACCCTGCAAGCACTAGTTATCGCGGAAGGCTGGGCAAGCGTTCTCGTTCAGATGTCATTTAAGAGACACTCCCGGAAAGTTTGTATAAGTTACTCTGACCAGGGACTAAAAGTAATAGTTTAGAATGGGGCTAGAAATCACACCAAAAATTTTTTTGATGATCTTTCTATTAGGCCCCATATTTAGCCCAATTCCGGAAAGTACGACTAAAAAAGCACCAAATTATGGTAAAACTGCGTCTGTCATTGTTCCATAAGACTAGAAATCATTACAGCAAATTTTGTGAAGATTGCTTATAATAAAATGTTAAGACACAAGTCTTAAGTATTTTGACGAAAATGCATCATGATCTATTTTTTAAATTTTTCAAAAAACAAAAACAACTTATCATGGAATTGTTGTATTTTCCTTAAAATGCTTACGCCTTGTGTGAAAGTGTAAAGTGCCCTTTTGTAGTACATATCATATAATTCTTCCACAAACAAAAACAAACAGTCCCATTTTGCTAATATTTAATATAAAAAATTTTGGTAATATTATAAAATAAAAAAATAAACAATGATAATAAAATATTTTTTATTAATCACGGAAAATTTTTGTTTAAAATAACTTGAAATTGATAAAGTAGATAACCTTTTAACCACATATTATTTTCATTTCTTTGTTCTGAACTTGACCGATGCAAAAATTTTTCAACTTCTGTGTTTTTTTTTCGTAACCAATAAACAAAATGAAGGTTTGGAAGTGCCAAAATATTGGTTAAAATAAACTTTTAAAGGTTTTTAGCTCTACATAGCGGACATTTGAAAAAATTTTCACCTGCGTTAGCTTTTAGTTCATTACAACAGTTCAAGCAAATTTTTAAATGCCGACATGGCAAAAGTAATATATTTGGCTTTGAAACCAAACACACTATGCACATCGCAGTATCAGTTTCGCCAAAATAATGACTTGGTATGTTTGGATCAACAGTATCGTCGTCATCATCATTTTCATCTTCGCTATCATTATCGTCCTCGTTATCACTGTTATGCCCATTTGTTTCAAATATGTCCTCATCTGGTTCTAGGTCAACACAAATGTTACTTTTTCCGAAAACCATTCTTTGCATAAATTCTTTGGGAGTAATTTTTCCCTCCAAGAGTTTATGACTGGCTTCTTCAATGTAACTTGATAGACGGTCTTCTTTTTTTTTGAAGTGCCATGGGATCCACCACTGCATATAAGAAGCTCAAAATCTCTACTCTTATTAAAACCAATTGCTTTTATAATTTTAAAAACTAATAATTTTCCCTTTTACAGAATGTTTACAAGATAGTGTATGCATTTTGTAAAAGGGAAAATTAATACCATTATTTTAACATTTTGTAAAAGGGAACTTACCTTTCGTAACCATTGCTTTTCATAATAAATCAAAAATGAATAAATATCTAATTAGGCGTTTTTTCATTTTTGATTGTTAGGCTTTCTTCCATTATGAAAAATCACCTAACAATTTTAATGAAGGAATGCCTAAAATATTAGACATTCTTTCATAATGAACAACCGCCTAATTCCTATATAATTTTTTGTTGCAATTTTTAGGCATTATTTCATTTTTTTTTAGGCGTTAGTTCGTTAGGCCTTTATTCGCTGAGCCAATTTTAGCATCTGTTAAATATTTTTTAATTTACGTTTAATTCAATTGATTAAATTTTTAATGAAAACCGATTTTGTGAGTTGGAGTTGTGAGTTAAAACGCCAAAAAGCATATGGGCATTTCCAGCGAAAAGTCTACTTTTTGTAACGTAACGCCAGATATATTTTAAATTGTTTCTCAAAAATTTGTATATGTATAGTTTACTTTTTTAAATTTTGGTGTAAAACGCAACTAGCTCTGCATTTAGTAACAAAAGGGATAACGATTGAACAACATGGTCCGAAAATACAACCTTTTTGCAATCTGGCGTTACATTAAGAAAAGTAGACTTTTCGCTGAAAATTCCCATATTTACCTTAAAACGAGCAAAGATTTATGCATTTAATAGCTTGAAAAATAAATCTGTATTAGTCCAAAGTTTACAAAAAAAGGTTTTATACAAAACATCTTGGTCAATTCGCAGTCTTATTCAGTTTTGTAATGCAAGTAAAAATCCAATTCCGTTTTTTTAACGTCACGCCAGCGCAGATTTTTGCTTATATCTGCAAATCCTTAACGTCGATTACTGTAATTTTTTTTCTGAATGTAGAGCTACTTCATTACTTTGTGTATATAAAAACCTTTTTTACAAATTTGACTTCTTCATTTAATTTTTTTACATTTTGGGCTACAAATATCACGACACGTCAAAATGGAAATGCCCATATGCCAATTAATTAATTTATCGGAAGTCTACACACTGACTATTATCGTATGTAGAATTTTGTTACATGGTGTAGACACTTCACATACAAAATTAGCGACTAAAATATAAAATAAAACTAGAAACTGGGAATTATTTCCTTTCATAGGTTACTTTATTATATTCAACATTTTTTATTATTCGAATTTATTCTATGAGCTAAATTTCAGTTATGTATTTTATAAAGCTTTTTTGTAATAGTCCTATTCCTTTAATTTTTAGGAATGACTTTATACACTACCAGACTATTATATTGTATCTTCTTGTTACATTTTACCTTAGCTGTCCTTTGGATAGCAATGAAGTATATTGTATGTACAGAAAAATTTACAATTATTAGACACCAGCAGAATGTAATGCATTTTCTGGCCCGCTACAGCCTTTTATTTTTGGATTGAGATGTAAATATGTGTATTTTATTTTTATATATTAATACAAATATATGTATACTTAAATCAAAAACAAATTATAATCTATAAACAATTTTAAATTTAACAATATTAGTAAAAATTTCTTCTAAATAGCTTTGGGTTTCATTTTCTAGAAGTTGTTTAGCTTCTTCCTCTAATTCGATTGAGGTTGATTTCCCTTTTTGTCGAATACTGGACTATGGATCTGATGTGCACAACAAAATATTCCTAAGATCTTCATTATTACAACATCTGGACATTTTTATTGTGTTATGCTCGCGGAAGAATCTGTAGTCTTTGTTCCTTTTTTCTTGCGCTTCTTCGATTGGCAGCATATTGTGTTGAACTATTTGTTCCCCATGGTATAAAATTGTATGAACTGTGGTTGGCATTGCTGTTTCATTTGCATACTGGCCAAATTGTTTTGCATTTATATTGCTGCTACATGATACAACTTGTAAAATGGTCTGGAATCGTCTTATTAATTCAAAATGTACTCCTGTGATAGATGCTGCAGTTTCTGGATCGGAAAAGAATTTCCTTGCAGTGTTTCCATCATTTGAATTTCCTTCTCCTTGTTTTGGCTGATCAATTATAAGGCCTAGGTGAAGGTATTTTTTCTCACTGTTTCGCCTAACGGGCCAAATTCCAAATCACAACCCAATTTAAGAATATGCTACATAAAACGATTTCTGGTATGAAGAGGGGACATTCCAAATTCGTATGCTTCATTGAAACTATTGTCTTGTGATGGGGGTTGGCTTAATTGACTTGATGTCTTTTGGCATATGGGACAGCTTGACGAAGACTTTGTTTCGGTTAATGCTTGTGCAACTTTTCCATCGATCGTTGTAAGGAACATTTGAAAATTAATTTCAATGCATTGGTTATCAAATTTAAATATTGCCGGTTGAAGTTCTTTAACCCTTTCAGTGTTTTTGATGCCATATGGCATCAAGGGTTTTTGAAGGCTTGTAGTTTAGATTAATTCCGATAAAAATTATTTTTTTTTTATACAGCATTGCACTCTGAACTTTTAAAAACAATATCTAAAAAAAAAATTTATGTATTTCTGTCACTTTGAAATGAAACACCGCTATTTTGTAACTCTTCTAAGTGACTGATTCCTCAGGTTGAAAAATGTGCATTGTTAAACATCATATATGTCTAAATTTAAAAAAAAAATTATTAAATTTATATGCAGAAGCATGCAAGAAGACGTCATTTATAATTAATATTAGCTGCTTTGTAAAAAAACACTAATATAGCCGTAGGATTTTTTTAAATTTGCATGACGCCATATGGCATCAAAACTTACTCAAAGGAGCTAAAAGTATGTAACAAAAATAACGACTTTTTACGTTTGATAAATAAGATCAACTCATTTGAATGCTTACTGCCACACAATAAAGAAGTGAATATGCCGCAAAAAATTAATGAATATGAAATAGAAAAGATCTTAAATAATTTTGATGAGTCGGATATTTCTGATATTGAGGAATCAGATGATTCCGACATTTTAGACGACCTAATGGGAGCATTGGAGAAAAATAATTCTTTTGTTATGGAAGAGCTATCTCGACAGAATCCGGTTGATATAAATTTAGATGATATTGGCGAAAACAATATACAAGATGAAATCGTAGATGAGGAAGTTGTGTTGGAACCATTAAAGAAGCTTGACAGTTATAAATGGAAGAAGGTTAATTGGTCCGCCCCAGATGCACACTTCGAGCATAATTTACCCAAAAACAGTATTAAGACTCCCATACAATATTTTTTTGAGTATTTTACGCAGGAGTTTCTTACTGAAATCGTCACGTCAACCAATCAAGCATCGCTCATGAGCACGGGGGCACCTATAAATATAACCAGTGATGAATTAATTCAATTTATTGCTCTCGAAATAATGACCGGTTCAATTGGTTATCCTCGTCTGAAAATGTACTGGTCGAAAGCAACTGAGATTCCTTCTTTTCGTCACTGTATGTCAAGAAGCCGATTCCATTCTCTGCGCAATAGTCTGAAATTCACTTCAAGCTTAAACAAAAATGATAAGCTTTACAAGGTTCGGCCCTTATTGGATGCTTTCTACAAAAAGTTGTACTCCTTACCAAAAGATGAAAATCTCTGTGTGGACGAAATGATGGTACCTTTTAAAGGAAGATCCACTCTTAGACAATATATGCCCAAGAAACCCATTAAATGAGGCGTGAAAATATTTTGCCTTTGCAGCTCTAAAGGAGTAATCTATGACTTAGAAATTTATCAAGGAAAAAATACGATAATTAAGGAAAAAAAAGTTTGGATTCTGTTCCGATATTGTCATTCATTTGGCAAAAACAGTTCCCGTATACAAAAACTATAAACTATTTTTTGATAATTACTTCACAACTTTTGCCTTAGTGCGATATTTGAAAGAACGCGGAGTATGGGCAACAGGAACAAATAGAATTGGAAAAGTTCCGCTTCAATCTGAAAAAGACCTGAAAAAAATTGGGCGAGGTAGCTTTGACTACCGCATTGAAAGAACCGACAATTTTATCGTAGTAAGATGGCTTGATGGCGGCATTGTACAGCTCGTATCAACAATTTATGGTCCAGAACGCGTAAATTTTGTGACACGTTTTTGTGCGACAGAAAAAAAGAAAATTGAAATTGAACAACCAAACCTTGTTTCCATCTACAACCAAAACATGGGCGGTGTTGATAAAATGGACTTTCTGCTTTCCCTATATCGTTTTTCAATTAGGTCCAGAAAATGGACATTAAACATTTTTGACCACTTCATTGATCTTGCCGTATGTAACTCATGGCTGGAGTACAAAAATGATTGCGAAACCAATAAACTTAAAAAGAAAGAATGTATGGACCTATTAGAATTTCGAAATGATTTATCAGATGCACTTCTAATTTTTGCTGCCCAAAAAATTAATGAGCGTAAGCGTGGCCGTCCAACGAAGTCACCACATGAAAACAGTCCTACAACTTCGGAGAGAAGTAGTTCAACTGCATTCAAACTGAAGTGTGAAGTGTCTCCACCTGTCTCCATTAGGTATGATGGTATAAATCATTGGCCGGAATATACACCGGGAAAAGTTAGATGCAAGGCGCAAAATTGCTCATCGTATTCCAGATACAAATGTAGTAAGTGCAATATCCATTTGTGCATTCCGAATGCCTCCCGGAACTGCTTTAAATTTTACCATGCAAATCGGAACTAAATGTTTTGAAACTTATGTATTTTTAATTTTATTTTGGCCTTACAGTATTCTTATTTTTTAAATGCATACTTATGAATGAAGTAATTATTTTTTATTATTTTATACTTTATTATTATATTTTATTTTCTTTTATGTACCTATCTTTGTATTTTTTATATATATCAAAATGAGTAATTAAATGTAGGTACATATATCTAAAACTATAAATTTAATATTATATTCTAATTTGTGATATTTTAAATGAATTTAATAAGCAAAACTGAAATAAAATACATATATCTAACTATACCACTAAAAAGAGTTTTTTTATACCGTTGAGTACAAATGATGCCATGTGGCATCACTCCTAAAAACGACTTTGGGGTCCATTTTTTGGAAAAAGAAAAAAACCGAAATTAAGTTATAATATTAAAAGCCAGATAATAAAAAATTGGATTTTTAAAATAAAAATAAAAATAAAAACCTTTAGTTTCCTCTTTGTAAACAAACTTTATTGGTCTGCAATACTTTGTTGAAGAGGCAATTTCATTTTTCCATACATCCATTTCTGTAACTTTACTGGTTGACGGCTCTAAGATAATATAAGTTTTTCTTAAACGTAATGGAACTAAAGATACCATGAATAAGTTAGCATCAGATGAGTTTTCTGAATTACATTGCTTGTATTGTTTCTGACCAAAGCTTCCATCACATCCCCATTTAGAAAATAAAGTGATGCTGCAATTTTTAAGTTTTTTTAAACAGTCAGCATCAAGTGTATTTAATAATCGTTCTGCAGTGTGTTCGAGAAGAGCCTGCAATTTTACTTCTGCTGATCTTGAAGTTACACTAATAGCCGTTTGTGAAGGTAAGCACTCTTTTTTGACAGAAACTAAATCTCGATATGCTGGAAAGATTACACAATTTTTTCCATTGGTTCGCTTTCGCCGTTCTGTATACTGATTTTTTGTCAGTTTTAAATCCAAAAATAGTGCAAATGCTTCTTCTGGAGTAAATTTCATTTCTTCAGTTGGTGTAGGCATACTTTTTAAAATCCTTTTGTGCGTTTAGGGCTCGCTTCCACTATTTTTTCAATTATTGCAATTTTTCTTATTTTGCGTTGGTTGAATTTGATGCAGAAATTAATCCTTTATCATACTATGAGAAATTTCTTCATTGATATTTGCAAGCTTGCGTCTTCGTGACCTTTCACTGCAATTGTCAATTTGTTTTGCGGGCCGACCCACTTTTCCAGTTTCCTAGGCAGTTATTGACAGCTTCTAAAAAATCAGATCATTTGTTAGCCATTTTTCGTTGCGTAAGTAAAACGTTTTCTTGTTTCTAGAACATTTAAGGTACCGTTTTCTTAATGTAAATGAAAAATTTTTAATTTTTATCTTATGAATTTTGATTTCTTGTTCGTTGCATAATTTAAAGAGTGGATTATTCATTATGTGTAACACAAAATCTTTTCCATCTTTCTGTTGAAAATATGTATCTGCGAGAACTTTATAACTGAACTTAGCCATTGTTTAAACAATAATGAAGGTAAAATTATTAATGCGTGCATTTTTATACTCTTGATAGTAGTTTTTTTAAATGATCTTTTGTTACCACTTTTTTGAAACATAAAAACCCTTTTTTATATACAAATTTTTGGAACGCAAACGGCATCCGCCAACATAAAAATTAATTAGAATACTTTCTTAAAAATAAACAAATTGATGTCATGATGGTTTCTGAAACTCATTTGACCTCAAGAAATACGTTTAAAATTAATGGTTATACACTATATGATACCAAGGACCCTCGAGATAGAGCTTGTGGAGGTTCTGCCATTTTAATTAAAACCAGAGTCAAACACTACCTCATGGGTGATCATTGTGAAGATTATCTTCAAGCAACAAACATTTGCGTTGAAGAATTAAATAGAAACGTAGTAATCTCATCGTTATACTCCCCACCTAGATATTCAATATCTGAAGGCCAATATTATAATTATTTTAAATCATTAGGACCTTGTTTCCTGGCCGCTGGCAATTATAACGCTAAACATACCTTCTGGGGGTCCCGACTTATAACACCAAAGGGTCGTGTTCTATTTAATACTATTTCTAAAATGGATTTGAATGTGATAGCGAGCGGACAACCAACATATTGGCCTACTGATCAGCAAAAAATACCAGATGTCATCGATTTTGGCGTGGTTAAAAACATTCCCTTAGAAACGATTTATGTTGAAGCTTCCTTAGAATTATCTTCCGACCACACACCAACAATTGTTACTTTAATGAACCCCAATAGAATTGTATCTCCAACTGGTTACTTAGCGACGCCAGCTACACAAATCAATTGGCTAAAATATAAAAAATATCTCAGCACCCATTGCACAGGAAATATTGTGATTAGTACACCGGAATACGTAGATCGCGCTATTCTTAATTTTGACAGTTTTCTGAAGCTAGCTGTGCAACATTTCAGTATTACCCCAAAAAAAACTACAAATATTAAAATTTATTCCACAGATGTTGAGCGTCTCCTGACTAAAAAAGAAGAGCTCGAAGGGAGTGGCCATTGCACAGATCCCCTCAACTAAAGAGTTTATTAAAAGATTGTACAAAAAGGCTAAGAAAGTTACTACAGACTCAAAAAACGGCTTCTCTGCAAAAATATCTTAAGGAACTTGATGCAACTCCGCAATCAGACTACTAATTATGGCGTGCAGCTAAAAATCTAAAAAGGCCAGTCGCCTCTAAGCCACCATTAAGAAACTTGAACGGAAGTTGGGCAAGAAATGACAACAAAAAGGGAAATCTGTTTGTTAATCACTAAAAAAACGTATTTACCCCAAATATATCTCACGATACTGTGGTCGAGTTACCACCTGTGCCTGCTAGAGCGGCTGTTCCTCTAAGATTTGAGATAAGAGAAATCGAAAATGCTGTTTGTGAATTAAACCCCAAAAAAGCCCCAGGTTTTGATAAGATCAGCAACAAAATGCTTTTGGAGCTACCCAGCACAGCAAAGAAAATTATTCTTTTAATTTTCAATGCTATCTTACGTCTTCAATACTATCCTCAATAATGGAAGGTTTCCTTAGTCACCATGATACCTAAACCAGGAAAGGATCACACAAAAGTTGAGTCATATAGGCCTATAAGCTTACTTTCTAATATATCAAAGCTGTTTGAGAGGCTGTTAGTGTCAAAATTAACTCCAATTTTAAGTGAAAATAGATGTATTCCTAACCACCAATTCGGCTTTAGAAGAGAACACAGCACAATTGAACAAACCCATCGTATAGTAAACGCCATAAGAAAAGTCTTTGAAGAAAGAAAATATTGTTCCGCTCTCTTCATAGATGTTTCTCAAGCTTTTGATAAAGTCTGGCATGAAGGCTTATTACATAAATTGAAGCAAAATTTTCCAGCAAACACACACAAGCTGCTAGAAAGCTACTTAGTAGGTCGTCAATTTATTATTAAAGAAGGAGATTTCTTAAGTTCACCTCAGCCAATTGGCGCTGGAGTCCCACAGGGCAGCATTCTGGGGCCTCTATTATACTTAATTTATACTTCGGACATGCCAACGAGCAACTACACACAAACTTCAACATTTGCAGACGATACAGCTTTTCTAAGCGTCCACGAAAACAGTTATGAAGCATCTCGTTACTTACAGGATCATATATTTCAACTAGAAATATGGTTAAAACAATGGAGGATAAAAGTCAATGAGCAAAAATGCGAATATATAACATACACCTTGCGTCGGGAATCATGCCCCCCTATTAGAATCAATAATCAAATAATACCTCAAAATTCGCATGTAAAATATCTCGGTATACATTTAGATCGCCGTTTGACGTGGAAAAGCCATATAGAGGCAAAATTAACTCAAATGAAACTAAAAGCCATCCAAATTCATTGGCTTATTGGAAGAAACTCTGTCCTTAGTCTCGACTGTAAACTCCTACTTTACAACTCTATCTTAAAGCCTATCTGGTGCTACGGTATTCAGTTATGGGGCACTACCTCGGCTTCTAATATCGAAAAAAATTCAAAGGCGCCAAAATAAACTTCTTCGAATAATCACAGCTGCCCCTTGGTATGTTAAAAATTCAAATATTCACAAGGATCTCAATGTTCCATTAGTTAAAACTGTGATAACGAAATATGCAGTAAAATACTTAAAAAGGCTCGAATTGCATCCGAACCCACTAGCTCGAAATATTTTAAATGATAGCGGCCACACTCGCTTAAGAAGAAGAGACACTGCAGCACTCGTCCAATTAGATGAGCGATAAACACATTTATAAGTGAACAGAACCCGTGATGAAAAAATTTTTGTCTGGTACTGGCAGGACATAAAATAAAGTATTAGGTTAAGATTTGATTAATTATTGTTAGTTCATATTAAATGTATGAAGATTCAATAAATAATATTGAAAAAAAAAATATACAAATTTAATCTTTTATTAGCATTTCTTTGAAACATAAAAAACCCCTGTTTTCACACTTTTTAAAAGGATAAC
This sequence comes from Pollenia labialis, assembly GCA_949318255.1. NCBI lineage: Eukaryota > Metazoa > Arthropoda > Insecta > Diptera > Polleniidae > Pollenia > Pollenia labialis. The sequence continues at coordinate 83,915,877 of OX439143.1, forward strand.
ATAACGGCAATAAATTAACAGGTAACATGTAGGTAATTTTCACGTAAAATATACCTGCGTGCTAGTTTTTTAAGTTTAAGTTGCAATTTTCAGGTAATTAAACTATGTAGTTTATGTTGCGGCTATTTACTAATGTTTAACCTTTTAACTGACTCAGAAATCTAACGTGTTAGTCTATTTATGTCGTATATTCGTTTTGCAGCATCCATTCACCCACAATAAGTTCATAACAATGGCAATACCTTTACCTTCTCCAAATTAATTGATAACCTGACGTGCTAGATTGTTTATGTGGCCTGAACTGCTTTATTTGTCGAAAATTCTTTAAGATTCACCTTCTTTAATTTCAGTAATGTTGCCTTGCAGGACTTAATTTTTGAACCGAATATTTCCTTGGGTCACAGAAATTGCTGTAGTTCGCAAGACCGTATCCAGATGTGTGTACAATGGGGTATAGAAATGTAGGTTAGATTCTGGAGTACAAGGGAGTATAGATTTTTTTTGACGCGTTTTGACGGGCAGGACTTATGCTCTAAAAAAAAAATTTAAATAGTTCTAGAGGTCGCAGAGTTTAATGCTTTAAACCGCATATAGCTAATAAAATAAACTAATACACAAAACTTATTCTGTCAAAAAATCTTAAAAAACTAAAAAGTTATGAGCATTTCAACTTCAAAAATTGACTCAGAAATTCAAAACTATAACCAAATATTGAGAAAGTCCATTTCGGACCACCCTGTTCTCAATGAAAAAGTTGAAATAGGGTTGAAATTTTTTGGCTCCCGAGGTTCACTAGTATTTACTTTCACATGAATAAAAAAATCTTTATATCGGAGAACATAAAAAAAAATAATTTTGGCCGCCTCCTCAAAATATGAACCAGTGTGCGACGTTGTATGGGCTTTAGAAGTTTTGCCTGAAGTTGACGGCTCAAATCTGTTTCATCATTAAAATAGAAATTTGTATGGTATTTTTAACAATAATGACAAAAAATATTAATTTTGTGCAGTTAAGTCAAAAGTGCACCTAAACAAAAGGCAGTTAAATGAAAACTACTGTATAAATATTCTTACACAGTAAATAAGATTGGATCAAGTTTACGATGATTCTTAAACTTAAAAAAATGGAAATTTGGTTTTTTTTGGGGGGTTGGGAAAAAATTTGGATTGAGAAGAGACATACATATAAATAAATTTTGAAAGTTTTGAAAAATTAAAATTTGGAAGAAATCAAAGTTGTTATTTTTAATTTTTTTTATTTTTTTTATAAATTAAATAATTTAAATATATAGTCCTAAGACTATGGAAGCGATATTAATCCAACGCTTTCTCAAGAGTAGCAGTTTGTTGGAGGACTGTGGAATGCATTTATGTATATTAATTTAAATTCAAGTCCCAAAAAATGTAAATAATCAAAATTCCGTTAAAAATTCATCCAATTGGAAATAAATCTGGAAAATAATTTTATCAAGATATAGTCTGCAAGTTGCACCTGATCAAGTTTAGTATTAAACATCCAGATTCATCGATCGCTGAATTGATCTTAAATTTAATATTTTTTTTGTTTAATATTTTATTTGTATTTTATGTTAATTTTGTTAATTCATTAATCGCTACATATGCACCTAAAAATTGAGTAAACAAAAACCAATATAATATACAGCTTCTTCGAGGATCAGGACTGCCGTCGTCGGGAATTATAATAAAACACTCAATTTGGATATATATGTGCATAAAATATCTAAAAATAGCAAAAGTTGAATCTCTCTATTATGTTTCAATTCAAAACTTGTACTTTCTTGGTGTAATTTATTTTATTATTATTTTTGTATTTTAATATACCGGCTTATGGGATACAGCTACCCTAAATTTTAATAATTTTTGTAGCAGAATTAATTCTAGTTTTAAAAATTTCTCTATTTTCAATGAGCACGGCCAGTAACAATAGGTAGCTAAGCCTTTTGAAACTGTCTGCTTAAGAATTTCAGAGGTTAACATTCGTACATACACTCGTTTGTCAGCAGCTTGATAAAAAGGGGTATAGCTGATTGGCACGCATCTCAAGTAAATAGGTGACAGAAAAGATACTTATAGTCACCGAATCTCAGCTGGCAGTCAAATGACCATCATAGGATGTGAACCAATCTCCCTCCCGCTCATCTGAAATATAAGTGAAACATAAAGACTCGCTCAATTATAGGCTGAAGTTGATTGTTGCCATTCTGTGTTTTAGTGAAATGCGGTGTGGAAATGGAAAAATAGTTTCTGCGAATGGAAATATAGTACTGTATAGTGGAAAGTAGAACAGATGCGAAAGTGGAGTTGCATTTTTAACATCCAAAGATTTAAAATCAATCTATATATCGGATCGATTTATAACAACTCGTTTCTGCAGTAAGGTTGGGAAATATATCACCATTGTTCAATGTTACGCCTGTACACAATACATCCTCCCTTTTTAATGTTAAGATTGGTGTCGATAATCGTGGGATATCACAAATTATGGGAACTAGAAACAGAAATTGTGAGTGGTTCGTAAAATTCTGTCGGAACTTTTTTTTTTTTTTTTTTTTTTTACTGTTAGGACCAGCACTCAGGGGATGACCCCTACTAATGCATTGCATTGTGTTGGAACTAGGAAAATAGGTTGTGGGAAGGAGGATAGAGGGAGTAGTGTTTGTGAACATTCGATTTGAACTTGAACATGTTGTAAGTGAGAGGGAAGACTTCTGCAGGAAGGTTATTCCACATACGAACTGTGCGGGAAAAAAACGAATTCTCTCTGTAATGCGTTGTACGATTCACCTGCCAATCGACCACATAAGGATGGGCTCTTGAGGAAAAACGTGTATTACGAACAAACGTACGGGTTTCGGGAACCAGATCCCTTACTTCGTCAGAACACATCCCATTGTAGTAACGATAAAACAGAAAAATACAACCCACATTGCGACGGTGCTCAAGGGAGTCAATAGAATTGGATACCCTACTGTCACCAATGAGAACCTTCGCCCTCTCCTGCACGCGGTCGAGAAGCTCCAAAATAGACTTTGAAGCACCGGCCCACACATGAGAGTTGTATTCCATACGCGGTCGGATATAGGTGGTATAAATAGTAAGGAGATCAGATGGAGTGAAGTATATCCTACACCGTCTTAGAAAACCGAGGCACTTGAATGCTTCTTTCGACACCTTGAATATATGTTCAGTCCATCGGACATCACATTGTATCCTCATGCCCAGAACATCAAGAGATTCTGATTCCTCAATAATTATACCACCCATATATACAGATGAGGCACCCTGATTTGTCGCGCGTTTATGCGTCAGCACGCAACATTGTGTTTTTCGGGCATTAAAATCGACCCTATTCGCTCGACCCCATTCCGAGATCGTGTCAAGATCTCGGCCAAGCGTATCATTCATATTCTGCCGCATAGCAGCGACATCGGATACGCTTGGTATGCATTCGAATGAGAACGAGTGGCAAAGGTTGCTGTCATCTGCAAAAGAGTAGATAGGGTTGGAAGTTTGACCAAGGAGGTCGTTTAGGAAGATAAGAAATAGAGTAGGAGAAAGAACGGAGCCTTGCGGCACCCCTGAATGAATCTTGAACTCGTTTGACGAAACCCCATCTATAACAACTCGTATAGTGCGATCTCTGAGAAAACTCGATATAAATCGAGAGAAATTATCACCGACACCAAATGCAGCAAATTTTGACAAGAGTGCACATGCCAGACTCTGTCAAACGCCTTGGAAATATCTAAAGCAATTACCTTACTTTCGCCAAAATGGTGAATGGAACTTCCAACTAGTTATTGGTGTTTCCATCTTTCCCCACAAAAACATAAATAAATATACATGGTAACTCTCAAAATCAAATAGACCACATTTGCATTCGTCGCAAATTGGCAGGATCATTTTTAGTCGTCCGCACTAAAAGAGGTGGTGATATCGACAATGACCACGAGATAGTAGTGGCGAGAATAATAATTAAATAAAGAAAAATGTATAACAGAGATACACAACAGATCCGAAAACGTTTTGATGTTGGAAAACCACGGGACAAAGAGAAAAGTAATAAAATGTTGAAGTTCTAAGAGAATGTATACCAGCTAACCAACTAACACCACATGGGAAGAAATATGCAACTTACTCAGAACCATTGCAAATAGAGAAAATAGGTTACAATAGGCAATTCAGGAAAGGGACAACTTGAAGAAAAGGAAGATTGATAACCAAAACTCCAACCCACAATATACCACCCATGCGAAAGTCGTAAAGAAATCAGCCCGAAACGGTAAAAGAACATATACGGAAACAATGGCCAGTAAGGTGAAAGCATCTGCAGGTGCAACCAATATGACATAATAAGACAATATCTAAATATGTTTTTTATCTGGGTGAGGTACCGATTTAATCGAATTTTCGATAGAAAACACTTCTTGCATTAAATTAGTACTTGTGCAAATTTTGTTTATTTATTTTATTCCATGTTTCTTTTATCATGACGAAACTTTTTTCCCGGGAAATCATTTGTATTAGGGATAAGTAAAATAAAAGATTCACTTGGTCAAAACAGATCTGTTATCTAATTTTTTGCATGTGCCTTCTCTTGCAAGCTTTATAGTGCATTCAGCAGAAGAACGGCGGACATAGATCGTTTAAGATTTTCTCAAGGATAATAATGATAATCACGATGGATAATGGATATAAAATGTCTAAAACGCACACTTATTAAAAATATTTTTTTGCGAGTAATTTACTTTTGTAGAAAAGTAAATTGGATATTAATTAATATTAATATTTGTTCAATTATAAACCTACCTGTACTGAAATTCTGTAACTTTCTATCGACAAGCAATTGTCGTTAAGTAGTCACAATTCGTTAGCTAACGATAATTGTCGTTAATTTCTGTAATGAAATTTTAACAATTTTTATCGGCAAACAATGTCGGTAGCTAACGACACAAAAAAGTTAAAACTATAGAGTAAAGAATGCAATTTTAAACACAAAAAAAAGTAAGAAAGTATAGTCGATCAAGCCGGACCCTGCATTACAGTATTTGGGCGATCCGCCAAAAAGAGTATGTTGTGAGTTTAAGATTCACATAAACGATTTTTGTGCCAATATTATCTAAATATCTACTACCATAACTATGATTATTACTATGAGATAACATAGAAGCTATCATTAAGGATACTTATTATTAATGTATTCGTATGACCTTCAATTTTGTTAAATTTTTAATATAGCAACAATAGCATTGTATTGCAGAAATGCATATTACTGTATTTTAACGACTTTTAGGTTCGTGAAAATAGTGTCAGAAGCATTCATGACTCTTTGCGCTAAAAAAGTCAAGCGATGGTTTAATATAGACAAAACTTGAATCAAGACGAGAGATGCCCTGATTTTACAGTAAACAAGATTTTGTGACCAAAAAGGATTTTATTGTTTTATGTTGTATAAGAACCAAATTTTTATTTTTTTTAAGTTTAATTCAAAATATTTTTAGTTTTAATTAATAATAATTGATAGTAAATAAAATATTAAAATTTAAAAAATGGACTTTTTTCAAATATTCTTAATTCTTAGGAGCTCATGCGCGGGCTCAAGATGACACTTATTTGAACTTTTTTTTGCAATTTTTATTTGTTTTAACGTAATACAAAAAAATATTGCTATTAGAATATGATTCGAGAACTTTTATTTTTCTCATACATCAGTGACCCACCCTAGTTTTCATGTAGGCTATGAAAATTAAATAACCGGATCTCACCATTTCGAAAAGGCTTTGACCTTATGACAATAAACGCACAAGGTTATCTTGGACAGACAACCAGCCAGCCTATAAGAAGGACGAACCTTGTTAGATGGATTCTGAAATTGATTCTAACTCAATCGGTATTCTAAAAGCTGAAATTCAGAACCTATATTTAATTGTGTAAGACACATTTGCACAAACACATAATATCCTCTTCACATACAATTTGTGGGTATAAAAAGTAAGAGCAGAATTAGGAATGTGCAAAAAATATCGATATATCAAAATATCGATATTTAAAACAAAAAACGATTCAATAAGTGTTGAAAGTGAAAGAGTTTTTCGTAAAATGTTTGGCAAAGTTGAAACTGAAAAACCAATGAAAGTTCAGGCATTGTGATTGGCCTTGTAATAGCCTATTTCCGATGTGCGAAAGAATTCTCTCTTTCGTACAAATACATTTTAAACAAAAACACAGTTTTTAGAATTTGTGGTAAGGTATTTATTAAATTAATTATTTATTTTTAAGAGTTGAAAATACAAATTCGAATTTAAACTAAATTAACCGAGCAATAATAACTGCGACCTTCAACTCATCGCGATGGCGTTAGTGCGGAAGTCATATGATGAAGGGTATTAAATTGGTATTTGTTATGTCTGGCAGTTTTTTTTTTGTAAACTTTCTTAAACCCGATATCGTTGTCTTAAATAACAAAGTAAAATAAAACCTCACATATTTATATTAGGAAAATATTCCAAATTGTCTAACATTTGAACACCCTTGAGAGACTAATAGATTTCTATCTTAGGGGTAATATAGAGACCCGCCTTATTAGCAACGCTCAGCATGCCTACCTGGAGGGTAAATCTGTTGAGCGTGCGTAACATGAGGTGGTGGGTTGTATTGAGCACGGTCTCTCACGAACTCTCGCCGCGTTTCTGGATATAGAAGGAGCCTTTAATAACATTAGGACTGAGGCGATTAGGGATTCGTTGGTGGAGTTGGGAGTCGAGGACTTTCTGGTAGAGTGGATAGTCCGCATGCTTAGCAGTAGGATTATAAACTCGAGCCTGGGTTATCATGTAATAAGGAAGAGGGTTACCAGGGGGACACCACAAGGGGGGTTTTGTCGCCTCTACTGTGGCTGCTTGCGGTCTACGGGATTCTCAGATCATTTGATTCCATGGGTAGGAAAGTTATTACCTATGCGGACGACATAGTTCTGCTGGTCAGGGGAAAATTTCTGTCCACGATCGGGTAAATTATGAAGGTGATGCTGGGCGAACTCTCGGCATGAGCAATGGATAGGGAGCTGTGTGTTAACCCTGTGAAGACTGAGCTGGTGCTATTTATCAGAAGTTACATGATAGAGGGATTAGGGGGCCAGTGCTAAATGGCTTCGAGCCATCTCTATCGGCCGGTGCAAAGTATTTGGGTAATTTTCTGGACTGCAAACTGTCTTGGAAGAGTAATACTCAGAAGAGGATTCACAATGGACCGCATTGGTCTCCGAGTGGAAATGTGCCCTTGGGCACATAACCCTTCTTAACCTAAGCTAACCTAACCTAACATTTGTTGCTAATCATGATCTTACAGACTTATTTAGCAAAAGTAACCATAAAATCTTTTTTTAAAATTAGGCGATTTAATATATTTAGACTTGTTTAACTTGCAAACAATAGCTTTTTTAAAATACGGAAGCCAATAAATACTCTTTTAAATTAAGTATTACAAAAAATATTCGCCGATTTATTGGAAAAAACTTTTCTTTGAACCCAAAAACATTTTATATTAAAGCACGAAGCTTATCATTAGCAACTCTAACCGAATAAAATTGAAATAAAAAAATATTTTTCTCAGAATAAAACAAAATAAGAAATAAATAGATTTTTAAGACCAGTTTTTTTCTGTATTTATTAAATTTTTCAAAACTGTAAGAAAAATTTGCTGAATAAAAATGATTTATTTAGAGCTTCATTTGTTTCATGGCTAAACAAGATTAAAAAAAATGTAAATATCCCCCTTTTAAATACTTCCCTTTATGAAATTATATTTATTCGATTTAATATTCCTAAATTTAATAAAATTGAGTTCAACATTTAACAAAATTTATCATAAAATTATATGTTAGTAGTCAAAAGCATTCTAATATGTGCTCTTTTTCCTTGGTAATCAAATAGAAGCATTATAAACTGTTTTTGTCATAAAAGTGCTCAAAAAATATCCCCATGACGCCATGTTTATGTGATTCCTTCTTATTTTGTTTTGTCTTTTGTCTAGAAAACAAAAGTTTCAAGATGGAAAAGCAGCAAATAAATGTACGAATGAAACTTTAGTATGTTTGAATATTAAAATATTTTAAATTCACAACCACGTTTCCAGAGTTACGAAAAATGTATGTAAGAAAGAAGAGGATTTGGAAAAATTTTTTTTTATAAACTTTTAGATGTGAGATTAATAAAGTGAAAATATTTAACTATTTTGTTTACCAACTTTTGGTTGACTTCATTTTATTAACATTCACATCCTCACTAATTCATGAATGTATGTATTAATATTAATATATGTGTATGTACAGTGTCGTTCATAAGTTTATGAATTTAGTATTTCTAAACATTTTGTTGGTTCTTTGATAGGGATTACATTATGCAAATGAATTATGTTAAAGGTTTGTTGATCAAAGTGCTATTTAAAAAAACTAAAAGAAAAAAAAGCAGCAGAACACTCGTGCCGTTTTCAGATTAAAGGTTGCATACGGGTACTTTTACATAAGTTTGTGATTTTTTAAATAAGTTTTTGTTTGAAATATATAAACACGTGTAAAGTGAGTTTTAAAATATATACAAAAACCAACGGAGAGCTCTATAAAAGATAATTGAACATTGTATATTCTTAGCCAATAAATCACATTAGAATTGAATTAGTTGCATTAATTCCGTTGGGAAATGTTCCTGATTCTCTTAAAGTATAAAGCATTGCGATTAAATAAATAAAAGATCTAAAATTGATTTTAATATTCGCACGAACTAATAGCCGTACAAAAATAATGGCAATAGTCGTAGATAGATGGAAAGGATTTGGCTCAAGCAAATCTAACTAATGACGATTGTAGTACATCTGTCATTGATAAGTGCTTTATATCGGTAAAATTATAAATACGAATTACGAAAAAAAGAAATGGGCAACTGATTTAAGAAAAGTGAGATTATCTGGCCACCACAATGGGGATTATAACCAATGTAATTTCATACTAATGGAATATCATTAAATATTTAAATATCGGCCATAATTTAAAACTAAAAATTAAAAAAAAGTCACACTGCTTGTTAAATTTAGTGTTGGCAAATCTTATACATAATCTTCACTATAGATGGTATTTTCAACGCAGTTTTTTTCTATCAAAAGAAATTTACTTTCCAAAAATAGATATTTTTGAAAATGCTTCTTTTAAAATCGAAACGCAGAGTTTTGGGAAAAAGTGTTCTTTATATAAAACACAAATTATTTAGGAAATTATTGTCATTTCTTTTTATTATGATAAAATTGGTATGAATAAATGGATAATATGAATGAATGGAACAAAATATCGTCCAAATGGCCGCATCGATAGTATCCTAGCAATAGTAAACGGTATAAAAATATACTTTTAATTCCAAGGTTATGTTCTACTGTTTAAATGTACTAAATAAATATAAAGGATATGTCGGCGAAAGTGGACAAAAAAACATTATAAACAAATGTATTCAGGTTTTCAAGACAAAGTCTTGACAGAAAGAATACGAAAAAACAGAAGAAAGGAAGCATCATGTACATAAATATATTTAAAAAAAAAATTATAACTACAGCAAATTTCGAACCACCAGTGCCACTGGTTAAGAATTGATGTTTAAACTGTTGGCTGGCCGGCACCGCAGTGGTGCAGAGGTAAGAACGTCAAAGAATTCTGATGAAAAAATATGGTGAGTCTTGAAACATGTAAATTCAACCCGAGTTCGATCCCCAGTTCATCCAAGAATAAAAATTATGAATAAATTTTAATAAATTTCATGTTGTAAAATTACTTCCTTCAGTTAATATAATTTAAGGAAAATTAAATTTGATGAACTCAAGCCTAACTTAAAACATCGAAATTGGAAATGCTTAAAGATTCTAAGTTAAACTTTCATTTTTCAATACGTATAATAAAATTTGCAAACTTTTGTGAGATACTGTATGTATTTTAGAATGTTTGTTAAAGCTTAGGATTGAAGAATAATTTGACTTGTTTATAAAGTTCTGCATATTGTGTAATATGTACTGTATGTATGTAGTTAAAATATCAAAGCGAACAAATGTATGAAACTTATGTATATTATTTTATATTTATTATTTTTATAATATTGTTACATTTTTAATCTCTAATGTAGCGTTTGGCAACGTTTCTACAGAATTCAAAGCTTGCGAATTATAATATTTGGGGTTTTTAATTCATACCATAAAGACAAAGTGAAGTTCTTATTTTTGTTTTGTCTTAAATATATGAAGTATAAAAATAAAACAGAAAGTATAGCAAAAAATTAAAACACTGATATGTTTAAACGAGAAATTCTTTTATGAAAAATCGGAAAAGCAGCAAAAAATTAAACGGAAAATTAAATTAAATGAAAGGCGTTATAAACCCCTTTTTTAATTGAAAGCACATTTATTTTTATGTTTCTTCGACTTGTATAATTTCACGGGCCTGCAAAATTATAGTTTTTTTTTTAAATTAAAGGAAAACGATATTAGTATCATTCATACATAGTACGTCTCATATACGAGATAATGGTTCATGGTGAATTATATCATGTTTGAAATGCTACTAAGCAACGCGGATAATAGTGGCCATTTAGCTTTGGTCCGAATGGCCGTTTTATAGTGATACAAATCTATGAGATTAAGACAATTTTAAGAAGATGTTTTTATCGCACCTAAAAATAAAATTCAGAGTTTTATAATTTTATTGTATAGTTCATTTAATTAATTGATCGAATCGAGACTTAACTTAGAACCACCGCCATATTTTCGCACTTTAAAAGAAACGTAGGTTACCATATTATGGTTTAATATAACAATTATGTGGTTATAATTAACCAAAATTTTTCAACTTTAATATTAACCATGTGATGGTTATTAATTCTTTTAATCGGCCTTTTAGGTCAATTTGTAGGTAATTTATTCAGTTTTGTTATTCCTTTTACATGTGCATATGTTCGTTCCACTTTTAGAAGCCATCAATTTATTTAAAGTAAAAAAAGTAATTCATTTTCCAGCTCGCGACGGCCTTCAATTGAAATCTTTCCATTTTACTGTTGGTACTACTGCGTAATTTATATATAACGGGTCCGCCACCTAACGTTTTTTTTTCAATTTGAGAAAATATTCAGTAGATTTTTTTTATATCATTTTCGAAAAAAGGTATTTGGCGGACCCTGTATTTAAATAACAATTAAAAGAAAAAGAATATGAGAATTTTTATCAACATAAACCCCATAATTTTGTAACTTTCCAATATATTATTTTCAAAATTAGACAAACAACGATTGAAAAGCTAAATTTTAAGCAGTACCAGCAATGTTTTACAAATCGAATTCGATTGAAATTTAAATCGAACAAACTTTTAAAACGATCCAGTGTTAAAAAATTGTCTCATTTATATACTTCATACTATGAGTACAGGGGTCGAATTACGGCATTCGATATCATTCGAAATTTCCATTTAAATTATATTGTAATTACGATCAAACCCGAATGCCGTTTTTTGCCCTCAGCTTATCATCTTTAGAACTACTCTTAAAAAAAGGAAAAACTACGGTAATTTTCTTAACAATTTCAAGTCCCATTGTATTAAAATCTTTATCGATTTCCATATATCAGGTATCAACAGTAATGTTTAAAACAACATTAGTTTGTTTGTGGCCATGCAGGGAAATGAACAAAGAGCAGAACAATAAAACATAAAAAATCTTAACAAAATACTCCATATTGTAAATCTATGGACTTAGTTCGTTCGTATACCACATTAATTCATGTTCATATGTTGTATATGTAGATATTCAGACTCCTTAACACAGTACAAAATTTATTTGTGTATGTAAATTTTTTTTATTTGTTAAAAATATCTGTATCTTTTGCATATCCTGAGATGGAAACTAAATTTTCTTTATTTTAATAAGATTTATTTTTATGCTTTTATGCTTATTTTTTTTTTTTTTTTTTTTTGATTAAAAGCTTTTACCTGAGTTATCGTTTTATCGTATCTTTTCATACGTTCTAATGATTCAATTTAAAATTGTTGTTTCAATGTATTTTAGGCATTAAAGCATTAAACTTTGAAATTTAATCAAATAATTGGATTTTTACTTACGAGGGAAATTCGAACTTTGTAGTCGGGGTAGAAAATAATCAAATAAAATATTTTGCATTTTTTTTACCATTTATTATTTCTGAAAAAGGTTTTCATTAAAGAAATAAGTTATTTTTGTATTTTATTTGTATTGCTCACGAAGCACTCATCTTATATGCTTAGCAGCTTAAAAAAATGGTTAGAATCTAATACAATTTTATGACAGTCTTTTAAAGAATAATAAAAAAATGTAAAAGTATCATATATGCCCATATTTGGTAACCTATACCACTGCACACATTTCAGTCAAAAACTAAAAAAAGTTTTTGGAAAAAATGTAGATGCAATATTAAAGCTTACGCTTTACAACATGTATTTATAAAATTCGATCACAATGTACAGTAGGGGTGGAATAGTGTTATATGGAAATCCTTTGCAGCAAGAACCCCCAATTTTGTGAAGTTTGTAAAAAAAAACGCATGAGACAAAAATTAGGGGTGTGGGATGGGGGTAAATGGCTCCTCATCGGGGTCAAAGCTATGGGAAAATGATAAAAAAGCCAATAAAAAGCTTGACAACTCTCCCTGATTTGCTCCTAGAGGGGTTAAATGTAAGACTGACTCTCACTAATAATTATTTCCCACCCTACATTTTTTATTAACATACTAAACCACTATCTGTGCTCCTTAAGAGGGCTCCCATACTAAATATTATTTTTTTTTTAATTACCCGCCTCCGCCCTAGCTAGCCCCAGGTGCCCCTAGAGGAGTCAAATATATGACGGACCTCCAATATTTTTTCAGAACAGACCTAGTCTCCATCTTTAATCATTAAAAAAAAATCATGCAAAAATTTCGAAAATGGCGGAGTTGCACAGCATATGTTTGCATAACTCAAAAACGCTTTAGCTTATTGAAAAAACTAAAAAAAGCCGAAATTCCGCAATAAAATTTCCTTTAAGAAAAGTTTTTTCAAATATGCGCAGTCGAAATCAGAAAGTCGGGCACTATTGTGCCTTTTTACTGCCTGCATCATATTTTGAATTTATGTTCTTTATTAACTCTTCACTTAATTAATTTATTAATTATCGACTGTTGCACGGCACATTCTGCTTTTGGTAGATTTATTGCGTCAGTAGACATTGATTTACGAACGTACTCACTTCTTGTTATTGATCTAATCGAACACCCATCAACAGATGCAAATTTTTAGAGAATATAAAACTAAATTTCAAAGTATAAATAGCTTTTTTCTGATACTATGAGGAACTTTTATTTCCCGGGATCCCGCAACAAAAATCCCGGGAAAAAACCCTAATGTATATTAAAAATCACATGATACCTAACATTGCTATATATTTAAGCTGTGAACTCAGCACAAAACGGAATCTGGACACCATTATCAGTAATTTTTATAAATCTGAAATTTATAAAGGATTAAATTAAAATTTCTTTATGAATCAATAAATCTTATCTTCACTTCCGTATAGATTGATTAATTTTGGCATTAATTATCTTATCGCTTATTCTTTTAACGATTTTAAATAGAAAATACAGCATTTTTTTGTGTTATACATATTTTAAACAATTTTGACACAAACTATTTTTTTTTCTATGGTATACTTAATAATTTTCTACAAACGGAACAAATTGTTAATATGACAATTTACAAACTCGTTAATTAAGAAAATTGGTTAAAATACATATTTCAAAACTTTTAGCAATTTTTCTTTAATTACTTAATAACTTTTGTTATTTTTTTCTGTGTAGTTATTTCAAAATTTTATATCCATAAATTCGAATATTTTTATCAGACAAATCTATATCTATAATATATAATATATATAATATATAACTTTTAGCAATTTTTCTTTAATTACTTAATAACTTTTGTTATTGTTTTCTGTGTAGTTATTTCAAAATTTTATATCCATAAATTCGAATATTTTTATCAGACAAATCTATATCTATAATATATAATATATATAATATATAATATATATAATATATATAATATATAATATATATATACTATATATAATATAGTAGATTCTATATATGTATATAAATAAAAATGTAAAATGTTTGTATGTTTGTTTGTTTGTTTGTATGTTTGTGTGTTTGTTTGTTTGTTTGTTTATTTGTTGGCTTATAGACTCCTAAACTCCTGAACCGATTTTCTTGAAATCTTTACAGTGACATCACGTGAGCCCTAAAATCGATAGGGGCAGGGGAATTCGTACCCCCCATATGATGCCAATATAAAGTATCGCATATCTTAAGAGCCGCTGCACGCATTTTGTTGAACTTTTGGTAGTAGGATCTTCTGAGCCCCAAAATTTAAATTAAATAGCAGCGGGGTAAGTGGTACCCCCATAGGACGCCAACGTTTAATATCGTATATCTTAAGAACTGTTATAGTGAGAATGTTCAAACTTTGTAAAAGTCACTCTTATGGTATACTAAACTTTTGAAAATAAAAATATAGCTGTTACGCGCAGGGGGGAAATACCTCCCATAGGATGCATATATTAAATATCGCTCAACTTAAGAACTATTAAAGAGAGAGACTTCAAACGTGATTAAAGCTACTATTATGGTAAACTATAAATTTTAATATAAAAATAGGTGGGGTAGACAGAGGAGGAGCACTTTATTCGATAGGGGCTGGGGAAGTGGAACCCACCATAAGATGTCAATATTAAGTATTGCATATGTTAAGAGCCGCTGCACCCATTTTCTTGAGTTTTTTTCAGTAGCATCTTCTGAGCCTTGAAATTGAAATAAGATAGCGGCAGGGGAAGTGGTACCCCCAATAGGACGCTAATGTTATATATCGCATATCTTAAGAACTGTTATAGTGAGAATGTTCAAACTTGGTAGGAGTCACTCTTATAGTAAACTACACATTTGAAAATAAAAATTAAGGGGGAAGGCACAGCTGGAGCAATACCCTCATAGGATGTATATATTAAATATCGCGTAACTGAAGAACTATCTTAGCTAGAGTCTTCAAACGTAGTTAAAGCCACTATTATAGTGAACTTTAAATTTTTAAATAACAATCGGCGGGGTAGAGGAATGAAGAGCGGTAGCTCCCATTGAACGAATTTTGTAAATTCCGAATATCTGAAGAGAAATGTCTTCAAGCTTTGTAGGATCCACTCTTATGGTAAACTACACCTTTCAAAATAAAAATTAAGCCGTTAGGTGCAGGAGGAGCAATCAATAATATATAAGTGGAAAGAGTATGAAATTTTGTTCCCTGTAGACTTCTAAACTTCAGAGCCGATTTTCCCAAAATTTTTACAGTAATTTTCCGATAACCTGGCTCCTAACATAGGCAATTAATATTTTATAATTTTTAAGTTCGGGTGGTACCTTTCATACAATGACAATTAAGATTTCTTCATAGTTGGAGTACTGTTTTACAAATAGCTTAGATAAAAATACACAACATCTTCCAAAAGTAGGTTCAATAGGATAAGTAGACATGGCACCTCCCATACGAACACATGCGATTTCTGTATACATATCAGTAGAGCGGGTTCTGTAAAAGCATTTAAATGTGGTACAAGATGCTTTGTTATCAATACACGATATCTGTTTTTAAAAAATTTTACTAATTGTATTTCGATGGGGTAGCAAAGCGCACCGGGTGAAGCTAGTATTTCATAAAAGTTTTTAAAAACTATTTAGTTTGTTCTGCAAAACAAAAAATATTTTAAAATCATAAGAAGATTGACAATACATGAATTGCCTTGTAAGCAAAACTTCCAGAAAAAGCTTCTAATACCGAGTAACGTTGTTTGTAATGAGAAATTTTGTAAAACGCAACGTTCTTTAAACTACAATAACTGAATTTCATTAACAGGGATGTACCCTTTTGAACGCACCACTGTAGGAAGTGCACCAATTTTTTAAGCAGAAAACTTTACATAACACTGCTTTACAAATTTTTAATTTGGAAAAATACCAAAAACGCCAGATGCCTCTAGATAAGTTAATTGGGACCTCCTGAACACGAAAAACGCTGTAATTTGTTTTCCTAAGTACCGTTTTTTAGATAACGGTACTTTTGTGTTTTTCGGTGTATGGTCCCACTCAAACCCTTGTGGAGCCCAACCGAAAAGTCTGATCGAAATAAATGGCACATCATTGGAAAGGTAATTAAATGCCTTTTCCGTCAATATTTCTATTTCTATCTGATAATAAATGGCTGAGTTATTTTTCATTTTTATTTAATTTTTTTCTACGTTATAGTAAATATCTGGAATGTTTTATTTTTTAACCAAATAGTATATTTCATTACCAACATTTTAAGCGTTATTTATGAAATATATGAAAAATAAAGTTTTATTAAGGATTTTGTGGAACGACAATATTTTCATATTCATTGTTTTCACACTGTATTCGGCGTAAATTCAAAAAATTTAAATTAAAATGACGAGCGACTTGAACTTTTGCGTTTATTTTCGGGTGGATCTTCGCGAATGAGAAACCAACAATAGTCTGCCATCATTTGTTCATCCCACCAGCCTTTGTAACGGCTCTCGATTTCTTCCATTTCCTGGTGAAATCTTTCACCTTGTTCATCACTTTCGGAGCCCAAGTTCGTGGGAAAAATATCCAAATGACTGAATAAAAAGTGTAATTTAGGTGTCATATTTGAACCTAAAAGTTAAAAAGAATAAAATTTCAAATGATAGCGGCCTTTTTGATATACATGTTTTCACTCAACGCTTACCAATGGCATTGAATTTTTGCAGTAGTGTATCGATCTTCTCAGCGTATCAGGACTTCTGTAGTTTCCCAAAAAGTTGTGCACGATGTCCTGGAATGCTTCTCATGCCTCCAAATGAGCTGGACCTAAACACTCATTAAATGTTTGGTCACCGTACAGAGCCCGAATTTGAGGTCCATCAAATATACCTGCTTTAATTTTGCTTGCTGTGGCTCTCGGAAATTTTTGTTTAAGGTAATTCATGGCAAGAGTGTCTTTTGCGAAGTGGACGTACGCACGGAGAGTACAATATCAAAAATAACCTACTCATTCCTCAGGAGAAGATAATACTTCCTCCATTACATATCAAGCTTTGGTTATTTACAAATATTGTGAAAAAGTTGCCATAATTCCGCCATTTCTTATCAGATAGAAATTTGTAGCATATTGACGGATTATTATTTCGATCGGGCTTTTCGGTTGGGCTCCACAAGGGTTTGAATGGGACCATCCACCGAAAAACACAAAAGTACCGTTATATAAAAAAATGGTACTTAGGAAAAAAAATTACAGCGTTTTTCGTGTTCAGGAGGTCGCAATTAACTTATCTAGGCATGTGGCGTTCTTGGTATATTTTGGCTGTAAACCAGTGTAATGAACGATTCGACAATTTGACAGAGCCGGTATTGGAAAAAAACTTAACAAACGTTTGTTAAGGAACATGTTCACACAAAATTTTTTAATTTAACATAATTTTATGAGCGTATTCATAAAAATATTTTAGGAAGTTTTTTTCAAAATTTTTTTGGAAGAACGTAACTTGAGTTTTGTAGCAGGGTAGTTAGAAGAAAAATGTTAAAATGATCCTATCCTTCCAAGAACTTAAGCGCAATTTATTTTGTTTATATTGATTTATTTTTTTTCGCTTCTAAATCATGTACAATAACTATAATGTTAAGCTGTTGGCTTTTCCAAAAACTCTAGTTCAAGTTTGTTTGTATCTATTCGTATTTGATAAAAATGTTAGTGCTCTCATGTTTATCTAACAACACAAAATAAAAATTGGAGCCCATGTTTAATACGGAATTGTTCATATACATACTTAAATACAAACATCCCTGCAGGAAATGTCACTAGTGAATCTGTACTGATTCACTATTGACACAGTCACCAGTACTAGTGACTTATTATACCCCAGACAATGTTATTTACTATAGACATTTAACATGTGCGTGTCATTGGAAATCTACTACTGATGTTGATACTACTGACTAGGTAACATATGTAGACATTGGAACCAGAGAATCACTAGCACATTTTAGTAAATCTAGTCTATGCTTGTGGTACGAATGCGAAATCATAACAATCTTTTTATTATTTTATTTATTGTACTTCTCAGTTGTTATTAATAAAAAATTTTTTGTTTTAAACCCAAATATAGTGGCAAATGTAGTGTAGTGTAGACACTTCGTTGACAATGTCACCAAAATATTCGACAAAACTGGTGCCTTGGGACATTTGCACCCAGGTTTCCTTCAGGGAAATGCTATACCAGCATATATGTATTTGTATGCAAATACCTACGTACCATTTTTTTAATAAAGTTTTTTGAAAACAGAAAATGTGTTGGAGTTTAAATAAATTTATTTTTTAGATATAATACGTGACACATAAACGCTTATATACGTAGCCATGTAAGCTTGTATGTATGTGTGCATAAGAATTTATATCCAAGTTACAAAAGTTTTTCAAACGATATGTAAACGAGTTCCAGTTAGACAATGAATTTTATTCAACCATAATAATACGCATACACTCTCACTCATCATTGTACATTTGACAACCCTGCAGATAAAGTAACTAGTATTTCGCTATAAATATCTGGGTAGTTTTTACTTTAAACTAGTTGCACTTTTTATTTTTTCATATATCACTCTATCGTATTTAACGTTGGGTTGTCATAGGAGCCCAATTTGTTTGTGGATTTTTAAAATAGTTTTAAACTAGTTGCTTTATTTACAGTATAAGTAATAATAAAAGCAAAACTAAAATTGACAATTGCACTAAATATATTTTACATTCCATATTTTTGTTTTTAGTGCATGTGTTGATGCAATTTATTATAATTTATTTTCCTGTTATACACACAGAAAAAAATACCAATGTAAAATTAACATGGGAAAATGTTGATTGAGAATCATGGTAAATTTCTGCAAAAGTATGCCATTTATTTAAATGTATCTTTATTTCATATTAATTTTAAATGAAAAATATTAAAATAATTTTTAATCACGTTTATTAAATATTTTTCACTGTTGAAAAAAATATTGAAATATAAATAAGTATGGATTCAATATTGAATCCATAAAAACCTGTTTTATATTAAAACCAAAAGTTTATCTTGTTAAATTAACATGCATACATTGTTAAGTATGGTCATTTTTTTATTTTCATTCTTAAAATATGTTGTAAAAAGAAGACAATTCCCGTATTCTTTTAATTAAAATTATTTAGTTAAATAGTACATAAAGTTTTCAAAGTAGAATGATGACGAAAACCATATCGGGCCATTCTGCTGATTGATCTGTTAAAAAATTCGACTACAAAATAAGTGCAACATGTGTCACAGGGGAAAGTGTTTTGAATTATTCTTAAATAAATGCATATGTTGTCTCTGAAGCTTCTTCACACTTCACAAACCAATTAGTTTCTACATGAAATTTACGTTGTTTCAACATGAAATAACTTTCATTCAACGTGATTCGGATTGTTATTTCAATATAGATAATATTTTGCTCTAACTTTACTGCAATGTTAAATTAACATGAATTATAGTTATTTTAAAAGAAAAAAATGTTGTTCGCAAGCAATTATAAAATCAGGTTGAATTAACATGAAACACGTATGAAGCAAAATCACCACCGAAAAATTTTAAATCAACCTTGTTTTCGACGTTTTTAACTTGATTTTTTTCTGTGTGTACCAAGTTTCAGTTTTGTTTACAGAAATTTAAGAAACTATCAGAATGACCCGATATGGATTTCGTTATTATTCTACATTAATTTGTTTTATTAAAATTTATGGCTCGATTACAGATGGCAACACAACAAAAATTGTGTTGTCAGTTGCCAAATTTATATTACGTACGGCAACTGTCAACTAACAGATACCAAGATTCTGTTGCCATATTGTTAACAGTTTATAGCTGCTGCTAATGTTTTTTAAAGTAAAGAAGGTGCAAAACTAATAAGTAAGTATATTTTTTTATTAAATGTTTGTATTTTTAAAGTTTATGTATTTAATTTTAAAGATTTTGTTTAACGTGCTTAATTCCGAATTTTCATTTTTGATAAAAAACACTGAAATTTATTGTTGAATTGATAAGCTATTCTTATGCGCATTTCACTGGTTGCTTAGGCCAGATCGTCAGGAAACTTCATCCAAAGATTTTAGAAAATTTAAAGATATTAAGCAAATAAAACTGTTAAGCGTATAAGAATTATAAGCAACAGCCTTACTTGTACAAATATCAAAGCTTAAACAAAAACAACAACAATAAACAATGAGTTTATATTTTCCTACATTCCCCACTACAGTAGGTTGGTTTATTTGTTTAATTGTAAATTTTAAAATAGTAAAAATTACTCGAAAAAACTTTTAATCCATGAAATGGAAAATAATAGAAAAATTGCTCGCAGTGTTAAGTCTTTTGAAAACGAAAGCCTGCACTGATGCTACATGAAAGTTTTGGCAACGAGTATGAGTACATTTATAAAATTAGGGAAAAACCTGTCGCACAATAAAAAAAAAAATATATGTGGCCGTATGGAAAAACTAGTTCACCCCAAATTTTGCGAAAATTGAGATAACATCAAAAATAGAAAGCGTGTTTCATTAACTATCACTCTGTCTGATCAAAATTGTGAGATAGTTTCACATTTAAAAGTTATTTGAAAAACAAAAAGCAGAAAATACCAATTTGTATGTAAAAACTAGATAACTCCATACATTTTTTGTAAAAACAAGGTAACTCTATAGTGTATTAAAAAACAGACAAATAAGAAGCTTAAAACGACATTTTTTCAAAAACCATGAGAGAAAGAGCGAAATAGAACATATTCGGCTCTTTGGGTCAAAATGTTCAACCTTCAAAACCGAAATCTTTCCGAGTTTTTAGCCCATATATATCTACCGTAGCCTATGTGGTACAGTAACTTTAAAAAATCTTTCGACTTACCCAATAATATTTGTTTCTGTTGCAAAATAAAACCGTGTTTTTAAACCGATAAGTTAAAAAAAATTGTATTACCAAGTTTAGTGTAACAATTTAATGGAACACCTTTTGTTTAAAATTTGGATATTTATTGAAATAAAATAAACCACAAAGTCAATAGCTGTTTTTCAGTTTCAACCAATGCTGAACTCAGTTAAACGTTATTCCACGCCCGAAAAACTCTCCTATGAATTTCATAAAAGCAGGAAGGGTAAACCATAAAGTAAATTTTTGAATTAAGTTTTTACATAAAAACAGACAAATAATCGGCTGATTTATATATATAAAATTGTTACGTTACTGACTGATTCATCTTCGCATAGTCTAACAACTGAAGCTAAAAACTTGAAATTTTGACAGGACAACCTCCTTTCTCCCCAAATCGATCAACTTTTTCGAATGTTTCGGGGGTAAAAACGGATAAACGGTAACCTTATATCTGCAGAACTAAAAGCGATACAAAAAAATTAAGAAGAAAAAAAGCGGCAGGAGTCAGGTATTTTTTTAAAATTCTGCCCTTTTAGGAAGTAATCGGATGAAACTTGTATTTTGGAACTTTTTTGTCATCCCATCTATATTTTACACAAATAAATATAGAAATAAAGTTTATATCATATTCGAAACTAATCTAAAAAGTCCAAATACTTTTTCAAAATACGAACGGTAATTTTTAAGCTCCCACTGCAATATTGCAATTTCTGATACTTTAATGGGGAGAAAAAAGTTTCTTTAGCTTTTTGTTTTACAACTGGTACTTTCTTTAAATATAGTTAATTTGTTACCTATAAACATAAAATTCAACTTGCAACGTCCTCAGTGGATAAGAACCTGCGAGTTTATTTCGTGTTTTAACTACATAGTATTTTTGGAATTTCCGTTAGTATTGGACCTAAAAACATAAAAAAGTAAGAAGTATCTTTTTGGTACTTTTTGTTTGTTAACTGGTACTTTTTTAAATGTATCGTTAATATTACACCTATAAACATAAAATTAAAAATGCAATGTCATTTTTTTTAATAAAAGTAAAAAAAACAATATAAGGCAAAGTTTTGTTGATTTAAATTTGTAGTTTTCTCTTGGCCGGACAGCCCATTTGTGCGGACACATTTCAACGGTCCCTTCGGTGTCCGCTCATGGGATATTCCACTGTACACTGCTAGCTGTGGGTAGCAGCCGAGCTTTTAGAGTTGGCGCTGGCAGTAAAGCCTGAAGGAGATGTTTTTGGGGCAAACTTCAAAGAAGTTTTGAACCAAGAGACTGAACTTCAAAATACTAACGAGCAGTAAAAAACACGGTAAAGGCATTGATATATTTTTTTAAATGGCTTCTAATAAATGCAACGTTTACCGCCACCTTTGCGTAAAAGAACTAATCATATTTTTTTAATTTTATTTTATTTATCTTTTTATTTCCTTTGAATCACGATTCTGTTCATTGTTTTTCAATGTGTTATATTATAGCATTATCGATAACATTTTGGCAACTAAACAATGTTGCCGGACCTAATACCAATTTAAATAGCAGTTGCATTGCTTTTTGACAACGCCACGGAATTTGTGTTGCCCTCCAAAACCGACCCATTATACATATACTTTAAATAAAGCAACTTGTTTCATACTATTATATAAATGTTTAACAATTCACTAGTTGGGCTCCTATGACAACCCAACTTGAAATACAATAGTTTGATATACATAAGAAAACATCAAAAGTGCAACTAGTTCGAAGTAAAAAGTAAGGGAAATCACGATGGCTAGTGCAAAGTGTGCAGACGATGCAAATACGTGCAAAAATACACTCATATGCACAAAACAACAAAAAAATGTACGTACATATTTGAAATTTGCTCTATTTTATTTCGTTTGCACTAAAAACCTAAATGAGCAAAATTAAAAGTGCAAACAAATGTAAACAATAACATTTGACATATTAGCCGCCATATTGCTTTAATGAAAACCTATAAATTTGTTTTAAATATAAAATAGAGAATTAAATTTGATTTATTTTAATTTGCTGGTGTATAATTGTAAGCAAATGCAGATTTTTACAGTGCTGCCAGAAGTTTTTAGTGCTGCCAGAATACATTTTTAGAAAAATACCATATTTGCACAAAAAATAAAAGTGGTATGCCCACGATCAATCATAATATGCACAGCAAATTTACAAATTAGAAATTTGCACAATGGCCATCGTGATAACCCTCAGTAACTATATATACTAATATTATTTCTAGCTAAATATTTGTTATTTTGTCTGCAGGGTAGTACTCACTGGGTACACTTGTGTTGGTAGATTAAAGATAAAATTTTATTCTTTCGCGATGAATATTTGAAGAATTTTATGTAAATGCAACACACGTAAGAAATCACAATTCAGTTAAATTGAAATCGAGTGAAATTGTTTAAATACAACACGCATAAGATTTTGTTATATGTACATATATGAAATGTAAAGACAAACACATTAACTGAAAATTGTTCAAGTGTTTACAGGGCTTGTGTGAATAAATGTTAATATCGCCAATTTTTTAATTTATGTCTTAATGGTTTTAGCGCAACACACAAATACTGATTTATTGGATTTTTCTGTTTATAAACTCACAAATAACAAAATTTATCTAAGCCTTAAAATACCTTAATACTTACTGAACATATAAAGTAAATGTGCGTCCCTATATTTTGTTTATAAATACAGTAAGCTTAGCAACGTTAACAATACCGATACCATTTAAGTTCTGTTAAAAATTATAAACTTATATTGATACCTATACCGAAATTAATATTTGCGCATAATACCGGTATTAAGGCAGAACTAGTCTTTGCTTTCTGTTTCTGTTCTGTTCCGTGCCGTTCTGTTACGAAATTGTAATATGTAGTTTGTTTTTCTGTAGTAACCTATCAGCTATTTATGATAAAGTTATTAGCTTTGCACGGTCCATTGTTTTATTTCAATAACTTTAATGCACATAAATTTGAAAAATTAAATTTTATGAATTCTTAAAATAAAAAACAACATTGTATTTTTTTATTAATTATTTTGCTGTCACTTACAATTCCTTTAAAAGTTTTTGATTTTAATTGGACCGCAACAGAACAGAAAAACTAATAAATTTTTAAGGTTTTTTAGTAACCAAAACAAATCAGCTGATTCGTAACAGAACAGAAAGTAAAGACTAATTATGCCTTTACCGTTTCGGTATTAAAATGTATATATTTTAAATACTTGTGCAAAGGAAAATGTGCTTGGTAAATACTGTTGCAGCGTTATTCTTTGTAAGTTGTAATGGTATAATTGTCATACACTGCACAGCGGGCTAAAATAAACATTTTCGGCCATGGACATTTTCAGCATGCATTTTCACTAATATTTGATAAACATTTGATTTTAAAATATTTTAAATTAAGGGGGCTATTTTGTAAATCAATTCATTATGCCAATAAAATTTTTGGAAATTTGTAAATATAATAATATTTTTTAAGTCAGGAGAAATATTTTACAAAATAAGCGGATAAATATAGTCGCTTTTCAAATAAAATTTAATTTATTACTTTTTGCTATTTTGCAAAGAAAATCATTGTCAAACTTTCCTCTAAACCAAAGTTTTAGATTTTTTGCACTTTCCTTTGATATAGAGGTAACAACTAGGAATGTATAGTTGGCCAAGCCCGACCATATTATACCCTTCAACCAGGGCTGCCAGATAAATTTGTGAAAAAATCGTCAATTTCCTGATAATAAATAAAAATATCGTCTTTCTCCTTTTGAAAAATCGTCAAAAAAAAAGTCGGACATCTTAAAATGTAGTTTTTTTTTAACAATATTTGTTCGATTTTTACTTTGTCGACTTAAAAAAACATAATAACTTCATGACCAGCTAGCATTTTCAATTGTGTTGTATCATCAATCAATCATCTAACATAGATCATGTAAGCTGGGTAGGTATTTATTTAATTTACATTCGAGATCCAAATCAAAATATATAAAACTCGTTTTTATATAAGTTAATCATTCCGTTTGCACCTTCTACAATATTAACCATGCACCCTATTAATTAAAATGGGTTTTCCGAAGACCCCACGTGATGGTTTCAAGGTTCCTATATTTTTTTATTACATGTGTAGCCTGGAATAGTTTGCTTTTAAAACTTAATTGTTAGCAAATTACCACGGTCGCTTTTAATTTTTACCCATAAATTTCTAATGTTTACCCATAAACCTTAACTTTTTGATGTCTTCTTATAATCTTTGAATTTTATCACTTATTTTTCACCTTAAATAATTTTAGTAAAATTAAGAAAATAAGTTCATTAATGACCAAGTAATAGACAAATAACTAGTTTTTTCATCCAGAATTTGGAACAAAAGCGCAAATTTGTGCTAGGGCGATCAAATTTGGCCCACTTCATTGGCAGAAAACTGCGGTAATGTTTTTTCCTTTGAAATTTTGCTTTTCTTCAATAATTTTAGTATTTACAAATTTTTTCTGTGCTGCTTAATATCTAAACATATAAAAACATTTACATTGCGCTTACGGAAGACATGAATTTTATATGGCAAGTTCCCACTTTGAAGCTATACATTTTGGACACATAAAGCGCATTATTCAGCGCATATATAAATTGTTGGGTGAACCAATCAGCTTTACACACTGAATGTTTTGATACAGTTATTTTTTAGTATTCTCCGTTACAAACCTGCTTCGTAGTAAGGGAATGCCGTGGCATTGAAATTTTATTTTTTTTTTTATAAAAGTTGTTGAGAGTTCTTTGTGCGCTTATTTTATTAAATGTACCATTAGTGCTTCGCAAAATGATAAAAATTTGTATTGGGAAACATCAGCACAAATGCATAATACCCTCTTAACTATTATGGTGTGTGTATAAAAATGTATACATATTTAAATGAACTTATATATGTGACGCGCAAAATAGAAAGGGACCTAAGGATAAAAACCGGTTTTGTTCAGGAGAGCCATTTTAAAGATGTAAATACGTGTATCTTTGGTGTACCATCACTTCATAAAACGCGCATATCTCTGGGAGGGAACACTTTTGGGGCATGGGATCGGTCTCATTCGATGCTCAGATGTTGTCCACATCAAAAAAAAAGTGCAAATTGATGTTTTTTATATTGCTTATTGTCTGCAATAAGGTCATAAGTCAAAAATATCAAATTTTGACTTAATATCGCCAACGCATAGTAAATATTTCTTACTAAGTTATTGTAAACTCAACTCTTTAAAGAATAATAACATAATTTTCTTTTTCCATTGTGTTGTGTGTTAATTTAAAACTTTTAAGCAGTCTTATGTAAAACTTATATTTTTAAGTTACGACACTGTTGCAGCAAATGAACAGTATATTACAACATTTTAAAAACTTTTCATTTATTTTATTTTATTTACTATTTTTTTATGTTTTCGTGTGACCATATGTTGATTCTTTCTACTTTAACTTTTGGTTCATTAATTTTGGTATTAAGAAGTATTTGTTTTTTTCATACTCAACCTTTTTGCCAAATCAATAAGAATGTATAATAAATTTATCTTAAAAACTTTATTTAAAATTTATGAGTGCGTATGTCAGTATGTTTGTTGTGGGATGCTTGAATCTTAGTTCCGTACGAATTTGTAAACATTTCATAATACTGAGCGAATACATCAGAATGTATTTAAGTTTATAAGTGAGTAAATGTGTGTTTATGTATTGATTTTGAAATAAATATTAAATTTATATAAGAAAAGGCAGCTCCAAGTCTTTTTCAATAAATAACAAGATTTTCAGATGGTTCAGCAAATACCTTTTTTATTAATCTTTTACATTTTTACGTTACACTATATAATACGTGTATGTGCATAACCAGGAAAAACTTTTTGATTTTTAGTAATAGGTTGTAGTTATTTCGTACGTTACCTGGTAAGAAGTTGTCATTACAATTGTCATTATTCTAAAAACTTTAATAAGTACCCACTAGTAATGACCTTAGCCGCTACTTATGTATTACTTCTATAATTTTCATTACTGAATATTTGCTTACTAATAACACTATGCTAGTTGAAAAAAAAGACAAGCCGGGCACATTGCGTTTTAACATAATTCGGGTACGCTGAATCCAGTGGTGCTCGCCGTTTTTTTAGATTGGCTCTGGTTTTCGAGATAAACCGTTATTTCGAAAATGGAGGAGTTGCACAGCATATGTTTGCGTAATTCAGAAACGGTTTAGTTTATTAAAATTACTACTTGTAACAACATCAAAGTTTAAACAAAATCATCAACAATAAACTACAATTGATTGGAATTCTTCCAACATTAATTGTAGTTGTAAGTAGGTTAAGAAAAAACAAAAACAACTCGCTTTATTGTTTTTGCAAACAAAATATAAAGCGGGCTGCCAGTCTGTTTTTTTAGGCTGTGCACCTGCCAGTTTATTATCAAAATAATTTTCGTGGAAACACAAAATTTAATTTAAATGATTTTGTTATTCGTGCTTAATTCCCAATTTTTATTATTTGATCAAAACACTGAAATTTATTGTTGATGGGATAAGCTATTCCTATGCGCATTTCACTGGTTGCTTAGGCCAGATCATCAGGAAACTTCATCCATAAATATCTAAGAAAAACTACACACAGAAAAAAATCAAGTTAAAAACGTCGAAAACAAGGTTGATTTAAAATTTTTCGGTGGTGATTTTGCTTCATACGTGTTTCATGTTATTTCAACCTGATTTTATAATTACTTGCGAACAACATTTTTTTTCTTTTAAAATAACTATAATTCATGTTAATTTAACATTGCAGTAAAGTTAATGCAAAATGTCAATTACATTGAAATAACAATCGAATCACGTTGAATGAAAGTTATTTCATGTTGAAACAACGTGAATTTCATGTAGAAACTAATTGGTGTGAAGCAGCTTCATAGACAACATATGCATTTATTTAAGAATAATTCAAAACACTAACCCATTTAACACATGTTTCACTTATTTTGTAGTCTCCTTTGTTAACAGATCAATCAGCAGAATGGCCCGATATGATTTTCGTCATCATTCTACTTTGAAAACTTGATGTACTATTTAACTAAATAATTTTAATTAAAAGAACACGGGAATTGTCTTCTTTTTAAAACATATTTTAGGAATGAAAATAAATAAATTAACATACTTAACTATGTATGCATGTTAATATAACAAGATAAACTTTTGATTTTAATATAAAACAGGTTTTTAATGGATTCAATATTGAATCCATATTTATTTATATTTTAATATTTTTTTTTTCATTTTTTTATCAGTGAATAATATTTAATAAGCGTGATTAAAGATTATTTTAATATTTTTCATTTAAAATTAATATGAAATAATGATATATTTAAATAAATGGCATACTTTTGCAGAAATTTAAGATGATTCTCAATCAACATTTTTCCATGTTAATTTTATATTGGTATTTTTTCTGTGTGTAAAGATATTAAACCAAATAAAACTGTTAAGCGTACAAGAATTACAGCAACAGTTCTACTTGTAACAACATCAAACCTGATGATCTGGCCTAAGTTCAGTGTTTTTATCAAATAATAAAAATTCGGAATTAAGCACGAATAACAAAATCATTTAAATAATTTTTTTAAAAATTAATTTTTTTTTATCAAAATTTTTGTTTTTTAAAAATTCATAAAAAATGTATAAATGCAGCTAGGCTTCAAATTTTTTGCAGACGTATAAAAAACGAAGCTGCAAACAAGCCATCAATGATTAAAATCTGTAACCAACTTTTGATTTTATTCACAAAAGTGGAAAAATTTTTATTAATTTAAGAATTTCACAATGAGAGGAGCCCCCCTAAAAAGTGGTGATAAGGGGCAAGTATGTCTCGAGAAAATGTTAAACTAATTGATCTATAACTATCTATGAATTTTTTTTAGTTTCTGTATTGCTAGTTACGACTTTAGTTATGATTTCTGAATATGCGCCATAATACCTAGATTTTGGACTTCTACTAAGTGTATTGTAAGTACTGAATTCTGTGAACACATCGAACAAAAATAAGTAGTTATTCAGCAGAAAAATAAGTAGTATTTGCCAGGTAAATAAAGTTTTTGCTGGGTATAAACATATACTCACAATATTCGGTACGTAAAATTTACTGAAATTGTAATATAAAATAAATGAAAATTCACTTAAAACCAGGTCGACTTATTCTTCATTTAACGAAAATTCATTTAATTTTAAATTTTAAAATATTAGTTGACTTATGCTATGTTCACACTTGAGTTTTTAAACGCGTTTAAGCAAAATGTTGATTAAGTTAATCAAAGCCGTTCACATTACATTTGAGATGATTAAGATGACAGATGATTAAGAAAAAAACAAAACAAACAAATTTGTATTTTTTTAAGGTATTAAAAATTGATAAAAAAATACTTTTATAAAGTTATCAGAAGATTATGTTAAACATATAAATGATGAAATTGTGAAAATTTATGAATTATTTAAGGAAAAAATAAAAACATTAAGCAGAAATCGTGGCCGCGGAGGAAGGAAACATATTTTTTGGCAAAATCCTGCTGCGTCTTCGACAAGATATTGCAGACCGATCAAATTTATATTCACGAAAGAGACGCGTGAGGTCATTAAAGCGGAACTGGAGCATATTAGTCTTGGACTTAATCGTTCATTTAGGTGACCGGTCATTATCGTTCAATTCAAAACAATGAACGAGTTCGTTCATTTCGTTCAATCGTTCATTTTGGGTCAGTTGATCATTTGGATCACTTGATCTTTTGTGTCAGTCGGTCTTTTGTGGTTTTCGTTCATTCATTCACAATTGATTGAATACGGCAATGTGTTTAAAGAAACAAGTATAGCATACTTTTGTGATGTTACACTCAAAATATTATGTAGGTAAATTCAAAAGAATACTAAGTGTGAATAACTGGAAATTTAATTATGAAACGGATAATTTTATTTAAAACAAAGGAATTGTACGGCTATTTTTTAATGTTAATTTTAAAACGAAGACATTCCATAAAAATGACTTAATTTGTCTGTTATTTTTAATTTTAAATATACAAACTACAAAAAATCCATTCAAAGGGCTTTTTAGTTAATTTTAACTCAATTTAAATTACATACTAAGCCAGCTAAAACAGTATTTTTACCTGTCATTATTACCTACACCTAAATTATATAAAATATAAAATGTTTTTACGGAATGTATAGTTAATTTTATATGGTAATTTATATAAAATAATTGAATATTCCTGTGTTTTTTACGGAATATGTAGTTAATTTTTTGATTGTTTATTTATATAAAATAACTGAAAATTCATTTGTTTTTACGGAACATGGGGTTGAATTTTTGAAAGTAAAAATTAAATAAACTTTTTGTTAAAAATAATTGAAAAATAAGTATGAAGACGATTTTTAACTGAATTTTTATTTATTTTATATAATCATTTCAGTTAATTTTACTTACAGAATATAGTGAGTGCACCAAATCAGCGAAATATTTTTGTTTTTTATTTATGTGCACATGCATGTAGGTATGTAAATAATAAAATAATTTAAGATAACTTTGCAGTTAAGTATTTCAGTTTTATTTTATGCATAAAAAATTACTGAACATATTTGTTTTTAGAACAACATGTTGAAACAGTTTAAGAATTTGTTAAATTATAAAATAACAAAATTTTCATTAATTTTGAACTAAACAGAAAATAATTTTGGTAAATTACACTCAGTTACAGTAAAACTTTTTGAGTGTACCCAAATTCGCAGTTGGGTTTTTCGTTTACCAAACAACTGGTTGAAAAGAAACAAAACTATTATAGTGTTTATGTTATACGAATATACTATACTTGTTTCTTTTAACACATTACCAGTGGCAATTTGCCACACTGTTTTAAAATTTTCATTTTATAATCTGGGCTGCCATATGTAGTGATTTCTCGCTAAACGTGGCTATTTTAATACTTGTTTGGTATTCTTATTTTTAACAACATTTTTTGCGAGGTCTTATCCAAAGTAAGACGTTGTCATAAGTCCAAAGTTTTTCCATATCAGTATACCTATCTACAGCAAATGTTGAGCGCAATTTTTCAAAATATAAACAAAAATAGTGTAAGAAAATAACTAAAAATTTAAAATGGATGTGGTATTTAAAGAACAAAAGACTTTAAAAAATAAAAATAACAGCAATCCTAAAAAAGCAATGAACAAATAGCAGATGTAATTATTATTATTTATATGTGTTATTTTTTCAAAAGATATGATAACATGTATTTTATTTTTTGTTTTTATTTTATAAAAATTAGAAGTAAAAAACCTTTTAAAAACAAAATTACTTAAAAACTTTTACTGTCTGTTTTTAGAACTTCATATAAAAGCATGATGGTTTTCAATACGCATTTTTTTTTAAATATGAAAGCTTGTCGCGAGATTTAAGTTTAAAAATTTCAATATTCACATCAACGCTTTAATAAATAAAGCTGACGAATATTGAATTTTGTTATTTATTTAAAGGTTTATTTAAAAAATAAATTAAATAAATATGTATAAAATTTTCTGCTCAAATGAAAAAATTTTCATTTGGCGGATTTTATATTACGAACAACTGGCATCGCTCATGTAAAATTGTAGAAGAGTGTGAAAAGCAGCCAGAATTGTCGGATTTATTTTGATCTGGGGTCTAATCATTTTATAGAAATGGTTGTATGAGGGTACTTATATCAATATATCGACAAGTTTTAGTTAGAAGACAAAAAAAGAAGAAATTTTGAATATAAATGTGTAAAAAAAATTGTCCCCAACTAGTGTTTTTGAGGATAGTTCGGAACTAGTCCCCTTTAACACTAGTTAGAACTAGTTATCTTTCACCATATTGAAGCTTATACTCTCCTTAACGATCGTGCCAAATTTCAAGTTGATATCTCTAAAACTTCATATAAAAATTAATTTTGAGATGCTAGATTGACTAAATCTCACACTGTGCACCGTCAAGGTAGAAGTACATAACACGCGTTAGTGCGCGCGCGCTCTGTAGCCTTCTGTCAAAAAAAGTTAAACTTGTGTATTTTAATAGAACAAGCTACATGCAAAATACTTTGACGCGTTAGCGCCAGAAAGTTGGTTAACTTTGAACTTTTTAACGCGTTGTGTATTTTTGACAAGTAATCAGCTGACAATAAAAAAAAATTTAACAAATTTGCCAAAATTGAAAGAAAAATTTATTGAAGAGCTTTAAAAACATACAATATTTATATAAAACGAATAAATTCAATAAAATAAATAAATCTTGATATACTTTCAACTCCGTTTTCAATGCACAAATAAGTAAACAAATAAAAAACAGCTGACAGGAACGGCTTTTGTAACGCGCGTTGTGTTACTTGCAATTTTTGCGCTAAAGTTTTTAAACGCACGACAGACGTCGACGAATGAACACGTGTTATGTACTTCAACCTTCATCTACACCAGGGGTTTCCATCAAGGTTGCCAACTCGATAGTTCAAAAAAAGGCTAGATTTGAAACTAGAAATCGCTAGAAATGGCTAGATTTTTAAAATAATTAACAACTGCGTGATTTATCCCAGGAATTAAATATTTAATGATTTTTCAATTTAATGTCGTATCCATACTTAAATAAGTTTTTTATTTACATATTTTTAAACAAATTTGTTGATTTATATCAAATAAAGCTGTTGAAAGGAGTGTGTAAAAGCCTTTTAATTTGTCGCAGAGTAAAACGAACATATATTTCAAAAGAAAGGTATATCCACCCATCCATCTCCATCCGGTTCAACTTTTTCATACGAAGCATTTGTCCCTATTTGCTGTAAACATTCCTTTGGTGGTTTATAATTTTGACAACATTTTCCATTGAGTTTTAAACCATATCTAAGGAACAATTTTTGTTTTATTAGT
This sequence comes from Pollenia labialis, assembly GCA_949318255.1. Lineage (NCBI taxonomy): Eukaryota > Metazoa > Arthropoda > Insecta > Diptera > Polleniidae > Pollenia > Pollenia labialis. Next base: position 83,948,931 of record OX439143.1, read on the forward strand.
CCCGTTAATAAATTTTTTTTAAGAATACATACCGAACGTGCAAAATTGCATTAACAGTGTTGCTTTGAATACGATTTCTTAATTTAGTTTTCACTAAATTCATCTGACTAAAAAGTCTTTCGACGTCTGCGTTCGACCATGGCAAGGATAAAAGCTGAATTGCAAAATTAGAAATTTCCTTAAAGCGGTCGTTGCCAGCTGCATCTTTGTATTCTAAAAATCAGCATTAGCGCTTTCAATTTCCGATAAGGACAGAAATGTGGAAATAATTGTTTTTTTGGTTTGGCTATAGTAGAGAATCACTAACCCTAAATGAAAATATTTTTTAACAAAATCAATAAAAAGAATATTTACCTTAAATAATAATTACCTAAAAATTTTGTCACAGATATGTCAGTTGATTCGTCTATCAAAAGACTATATTTTGATGTACCTATGTCCTTTCTCAACTCTATACGAAAATGTGGGCACAAAACATTGCGTATTACGTTAGTGGCCTTGCTTCTGTGAAGCTTTACATAAAGGGTATCCGTAAAACAGGATTTACATAAATCTGTGAGATGGTCTACTGTATAAATCGAAGTATGTTGGCATATAAACATGCACATTGCAGCTTCTTGGAGCTTTGTGCTGAAATCTTGCGGACCATAAGGTAATTTAGGAGTTGATTTTATAATGCTCATTTTTTCTATATGCTTTTTTGTTGATGAATGGGCAAAAAGATCATACAATTTGCAATTTAATGAGCACTTACAATATTTACATAGTGCCTTATACGGATCGCTTGGGTCTTCTGATATCCATAACTTAAGCTCAAGGTGCTGTTTATATTCAGGTCTAAATTTTTGGCGATATTGTGGAGCCATTTCTTCCAAACTACAGTAATATTCTTAGTTAATTATAAAAAAAGAACGTCGACCTTATACCAAATATACTTTTTTATTTTCAATTCCAACTAAAGCCACACAGAAAATTTTTCTAAGTACCGTTAATATTTTAATGTAGAAAAAAATATCGTTTGACGTAAATGACATTGTTGCATTTTAAAGTATTAAAGGCAAATTCACATCAAAGTAATAGCAACACATTTAATTAAAAACCGCCAAAAAAAATTCATAAAAATATATACAAAAATTTAAATAATAAATGGCTAGGAAGAAAAAAAAATGGCTAGATCTTTCGGCTAAAATAAATCTAGCCATTTTTTTATAGCTAGATGAAAAAAAAATCGCTAGATCTAGCCGGAAAATGGCTAAATTGGCAACGTTGGTTTCCATTTCTTTGCACCCCTGCAAATAATAGGACCAGTCCAAACACGCGTGTAAAGAGTAGTCCATAAAGGACCAGGACTAGTCCAAAAGTAACCCAAACGTATGGAAAAAACCTGGTCTATTTAACATTACGATGTCCTAGGAGAGGATCATATAACCCACCTTTGGACCACTAAGGAGTAGTTTTAAAACTACTCCATGGTATATAACCCACCTTTGGACCACTTAGGAGTAGTTTTAAAACTACTCCATGGTATACTCAAGAGGATTAGATTTGAAGTCGTTTAAAAACGAAAGCACGTCGTTAAAAAACGAAGACATGTCGTCTCACTACAAACACTTTTTAACAATGACATGGTCCATGCTTGCATTACATCGGACCAGTCCATGGAGTAGTCCATTTTATCAAAATGGGTCAGGTGGTCCAATTTTATTTGCTGGGACAATTGTGCATACCACTACAAACACATATTTTTATGCTCTTCAATTCAGTCGTCGGTGTGACTTCGACAAGTGTACATGTTTAGCGGATGCTATATTATTTTGTTTCAGCTTACACTCAAAAATATTGTGCGGTCAAAAATGCTTTTGGTAACATCCAATGCCTTGCGTGCAATATTAAGAGTCTAAATTTTAAGACTTAAATGCAGAGTAATATAACAATTCTATTTAATTTTAACATAATTAAAATTGTTGAAAATATTTAACAGCAAAGCTAACGTAAATTTTATTAAGTAACTTTTTTTAACAATAACATTTACTGCAACGTTTAAGCTAACGATATGTGTTTTGTTTGTAGAAAAAATTCTTTGATACCTGTAAAAGGGTCCCTTTTGCTTTCTTTAAAAAGCGTTCCTAAATGCAGAAATTATTAAGAAAAAAAAAAAAAAAAGCCAAAATAATTTGTTGGTATTTTGCTTGTAAAAATATTTTGGTTTCTGTACCAATCGCGTCGGTGGGTTTTTTCTTTCTTTGAAAACACTTTTCTTAAGTAAGTAGAAATATTTAAAAAACAAGTAAAAAAGTCTTGTTTTGCTACAATTTATGTGTAAATAACCTGTACACATAAAAGCAAATGTGACAGTAGGTAAAATGTTTGGGTAAGAAGATGTGTTTTATTGATGTATTAATGAAACTTTATTGTTTCGCACTATTTTTATTGCTTACTTTTTTATGCTACAATTATTTGACCGAGCCCAAAGAGTTAAGGCTCAGTAAGTCTTTACTTTCTGTTCTGTTACGAACCAGCTGATTTGTTTTTAAAAAACCTGTGAAATTGATTAGTTGTTCTTTTCTGTTGCGGTTCAGTTTGATAAAATCAAAAACTTGTAAAGTAATTGTAAGTGACCGCAAAATAAATAATAAAAAATACATTAATTAAATTTTATTTCTTCAAATTTATGTGCATAAAAGTTATTGAAATAAAACAATGGATGGTGCAAAACTAATAAATTTGTCATAAATGGCTAATAAGTTGCTACAGAAAAAGTAACTTTTACAATTTAGAAACAGAACGGCACGGAACAGAACAGAAACAGAAAGTAAAGACTAATTCTGCCTTTTACCTTACTAATTTATGGTAACTATTTAACGTAACTTTGACCTGTTATAATGACTTTATACATTTTTGCAGGCAAACTCATGTGTGCATTTGGTATTTTCTAAAAAGTTATGATATACCATTAGCTGGAATAAAAATGTATGCACAGATGTTTGAAGTATGAGCAACCCAACACCGTGAATACCATTTCTATATTACTTACCACTATGAATACCCTAACTGTTTACTAAAATAACTTTTTCACGTTATAATTCTCATATTGAATTGAAAAAATGGTTATTAGAAGAGGAAATTAATGAACCAAAATCAGTTCCCAAACTGAAAATGGAGATTTCAAGTTTAGTAATATTGGAAATTGTTAAGAAAGGAAGACCATTGTGGGATGGTGTTTTTATCAAGCAATTGCTGAAGAAAATTTGGGAAAGGCTTAATTACAATACTAAATTTATAGAGTCTCTTCCCCTGTCCAGTCAAACGGTAGGCCGTCGTACTGTTCAATTAGGAACTTGTGTAGAATCTGCAATTAGGGAAAAAGTAGTTAATTGCGAATTTTTTTCAATTTGCTTAGACGGAAGCACTGACATAAATGATATGTGTGAACTTGTAATTTGTATTCGATGCGTAGACAGCGAATACACTATTTTTGAGTCAATGTTTACTTTAGAATCATTTTATGGAAATGTAACTGGCACGTTGTTGTATGATGTTGTCAGAGAAAAGCTTCTTTCCATTGTAAACATAAACAAATTTGCTGGAGTCTGCACAGATGGAGCCAATGTAATGTTGGGCAAATGTAATGGACTTATAGGCCAATTAAAAAAACACGAATTTGCAGTTCATAATTTTCACTGCATAATTCATCAGACCGCTCTTGCATCGAAATTCATAAATGATACCCCAGCTATGAAGACAGCAGAGGATAAAATAAATAAAATTCGAGGCGGACATCAAGCGCTTATCCACCGAAAATTTGTTACCTTTTTAAAAACAAAAATGCTCTGAATTGTAACCTGAAAATGTTTACAGAAGTTCGGTGGCTAAGTCGCGGTGATTGCCTGAATAGACTTTATGATTTAAGAGAAGAAGTTCTTCAGTTTCTAGAAACTGAGAAGATAGAAAAAGTTTTAGTCCAGTGTTTAAAAGACAATAATTTTATTTTAGACTTAGCTTTTTTGGCAGATACGACAAGTATGTTAAATGAACTTAATTTGGAATTGCAAGGAATGGAACGCAATATATGCGACTTGTCAAAAATCATTCACAATTTTAAAACAAAACTTTTTCTAATTTTTGCCCAAATTAAAAGTGGTGATTTTTCCAACTTTCCAAAAACTTCACTTGTTTACAGAAATCTCAAAATCGACAAAAGATATGAATATGCCGAAATATTTGAAACACTTTTCAATAATTTTCAAGACAGGTTTCAAGATTTTGTAATTTTACAACCGCTATTAGATCTTTTCGAAAACCCTTTTCGTTGCGATGTAAGCAACTACGAATTTGATATTCAATCAGAACTAATCATACAACAAAGCGAAGTAAATGCCCCAGACGAAAATAATATTGTAGAGTTCTGGAAAGATTTGGATGGAGAGTTCTATCCTGCACTAAAAAAAAATTCATTGAGGTGCCTCTCTTTATTCGGCACTACTTACCTATGCGAACAAATTTTTTCGGATTTAAAATTTATTTGTTCCAAGCAACGTAATAAATTAGGTTCATCCCATTTGAAAAGCATTCTACTATTACGAAACTGCCATAAAAGTATAAATTTAGAAGATTTTATTTTATAACTTGTATAACACAAGGGAAAAAAATTAAAAATTTTTTGTGTTGCTAGAAAATTTGTAGCAGTTCTTTACCAATTCAATGTCGCTGATTTTAAAACTGCACTTTGTTTTCTATCAGCTGTGATTTGCGTGCAATATTTATTTTTTATGAATTTTTAAAACATAAAAATCTTTAATTTTTTACAATTGTTTGATAAGATATTTGAAACTGATTTAGAGTCAAAAAGCTTCCGAATAAAAAAAAGTGTAGTTTTAAAATCAGCGACATTGAATTGGTAAAGAATTGCTACAAATTTTTTATCAACACAAAAAATTTTTAATTTTGTACCTTTGTGTTATACTTATAAAATATATTACTAACATTTTATTTCGGCTGTAAATAAATGCATTCTCTCAATTTGCTTACTCTCTCCCTGCAAATATTAGGACCAGTCCAAACACGCGTGTAAAAAGTAGTCCACAAGGGACTAGGACTAGTCCAAAAGTAACCCAAACGTATGGAAAAAACATGGTCTATTTAACATTACGATGTCCTAGGGCAGGACCATATAACCCATCTTTGGACTACAACGGAGTAGTTTTAAAACTACTCCATTGTATACACAAGAGGGTTAGTTTTAACTTCGTTTAAAAACGAAAACATGTCGTTAAAAAACGAAGACATGTCGTCTCACTACAAACACGTTTTAACAATGACATGGTCCATGCTTGCATTACATCGGACTAGTCCATGGAGTAGTCCATTTTATCAAAATGGGTCAGGTGGTCCAATTTTATTTGTAGGGCTGGTACTCACTAATACACAAGCAAAAAAATTTTGGAAATCCCTGATCTACACACACACATACCGCCACATCAGCAATACAGCTGTGGTGCGATTCTGTAATTAATTTTAACAATACACTATTCCACGGATAATTACCCCGACAAAAATGCCAAACTTGTTGGGTAATTATGCGGGGTAAGCATTTGAACGAAAACGCTTAACTACCTCGTTGAGGTAATTATAAGAATATGTTTAACTACCTCATTGAGGTAACTAAGCGAATACGTTTAAAAATCACAGTGAGGTAATTAAACGTATTTATTTACTAGATATCTTAACTTTGACGTATGAGAAAAGTGTAGACATTGGAATTTTAACATGTATCAGCTAAATCTAAAGAGATAGCAATTAAAAGCAATGGGATTTGCTGTCTTAAATTTTATCTGTAATGCTTTTTGGGATGTCCTGTCATATCCCTGTAGTAAATTAAATAGTCAGTTGCAGAAAACACTAACTATAAGTTAACTATTTTTCAAATGACTACAAATTTGTTTCACATGCAGATATCAACCAAACATATTGCATAGAGGCACACGTAAAACACAAATAAAAGCAAAATAGGTACAACAAGCATGCCATGAAGTCAAATGAAAAAAATATATACAAATTTATTAATATAATTAAAAATTAAAACGATTCAAATCTGTTTATGTACTAGAAATTATGTAGCGTATTTATTTCAGCACTATTATACTTTATCATTTAAAGCAATTTGATGCAAAATGTTCTTAAATATTAATTTCTATATAAAATATGCATGTTTGTTCATAGGAACACATATTTTTTTTGACAAAAATTATTTAAAATTTAAATAATTTTCAAAAAGTAATTTCAATTTTTGGGAATACAAAATTTAAATTTTCAAAAGATTTTGTTATTCGTGCTTAATTCCCAGTTTTTATTATCGATAAAAACACTTGAAATTTATTGTTGATGGGATAAGCTATTCCTATGCGCATTTCACTGGTTGCTTAGGCCAGATCATCAGGAAACTTCATCCATAAAGATTTTAGAAAAACTAAAGATATTAAACCAAATAAAACTGTTAAACGTATAAGAATTATAGCAACAGTTCTACTTGTAATAATATCAAAGTTTAAACAAAACAACATCAACAATAAACAGTGGATTCATCTCATCTTACATTCCCCACTACAATTAGTTGAAATTCTCTCAACATTAATTGTAGTTGTAAGTAGGTTAAGAAAAACAAAATAAAAACAACAACAACTTACAAAAGATGTTGTCAATTAAGTGTTTTTTAGGCCGTGCACCTGCCTGTTTATTATCAAAAAGTAATTTCAATTTTTGGGAATACAAAATTTAAATTTTCAAAAGATTTTGTTATTCGTGCTTAATTCCCAGTTTTTATTATCGATAAAAACACTTGAAATTTATTGTTGATGGGATAAGCTATTCCTATGCGCATTTCACTGGTTGCTTAGGCCAGATCATCAGGAAACTTCATCCATAAAGATTTTAGAAAAACTAAAGATATTAAACCAAATAAAACTGTTAAACGTATAAGAATTATAGCAACAGTTCTACTTGTAATAATATCAAAGTTTAAACAAAACAACATCAACAATAAACAGTGGATTCATCTCATCTTACATTCCCCACTACAATTAGTTGAAATTCTCTCAACATTAATTGTAGTTGTAAGTAGGTTAAGAAAAACAAAATAAAAACAACAACAACTTACAAAAGATGTTGTCAATTAAGTGTTTTTTAGGCCGTGCACCTGCCTGTTTATTATCAAAAAGTAATTTCAATTTTTGGGAATACAAAATTTAAATTTTCAAAAGATTTTGTTATTCGTGCTTAATTCCCAGTTTTTATTATCGATAAAAACACTTGAAATTTATTGTTGATGGGATAAGCTATTCCTATGCGCATTTCACTGGTTGCTTAGGCCAGATCATCAGGAAACTTCATCCATAAAGATTTTAGAAAAACTAAAGATATTAAACCAAATAAAACTGTTAAACGTATAAGAATTATAGCAACAGTTCTACTTGTAATAATATCAAAGTTTAAACAAAACAACATCAACAATAAACAGTGGATTCATCTCATCTTACATTCCCCACTACAATTAGTTGAAATTCTCTCAACATTAATTGTAGTTGTAAGTAGGTTAAGAAAAACAAAATAAAAACAACAACAACTTACAAAAGATGTTGTCAATTAAGTGTTTTTAAGGCCGTGCACCTGCCTGTTTATTATCAAAAAGTAATTTCAATTTTTGGGAATACAAAATTTAAATTTTCAAAAGATTTTGTTATTCGTGCTTAATTCCCAGTTTTTATTATCGATAAAAACACTTGAAATTTATTGTTGATGGGATAAGCTATTCCTATGCGCATTTCACTGGTTGCTTAGGCCAGATCATCAGGAAACTTCATCCATAAAGATTTTAGAAAAACTAAAGATATTAAACCAAATAAAACTGTTAAACGTATAAGAATTATAGCAACAGTTCTACTTGTAATAATATCAAAGTTTAAACAAAACAACATCAACAATAAACAGTGGATTCATCTCATCTTACATTCCCCACTACAATTAGTTGAAATTCTCTCAACATTAATTGTAGTTGTAAGTAGGTTAAGAAAAACAAAATAAAAACAACAACAACTTACAAAAGATGTTGTCAATTAAGTGTTTTTTAGGCCGTGCACCTGCCTGTTTATTATCAAAAAGTAATTTCAATTTTTGGGAATACAAAATTTAAATTTTCAAAAGATTTTGTTATTCGTGCTTAATTCCCAGTTTTTATTATCGATAAAAACACTTGAAATTTATTGTTGATGGGATAAGCTATTCCTATGCGCATTTCACTGGTTGCTTAGGCCAGATCATCAGGAAACTTCATCCATAAAGATTTTAGAAAAACTAAAGATATTAAACCAAATAAAACTGTTAAACGTATAAGAATTATAGCAACAGTTCTACTTGTAATAATATCAAAGTTTAAACAAAACAACATCAACAATAATCAGTGGATTCATCTCATCTTACATTCCCCACTACAATTAGTTGAAATTCTCTCAACATTAATTGTAGTTGTAAGTAGGTTAAGAAAAACAAAATAAAAACAACAACAACTTACAAAAGATGTTGTCAATTAAGTGTTTTTTAGGCCGTGCACCTGCCTGTTTATTATCAAAAAGTAATTTCAATTTTTGGGAATACAAAATTTAAATTTTCAAAAGATTTTGTTATTCGTGCTTAATTCCCAGTTTTTATTATCGATAAAAACACTTGAAATTTATTGTTGATGGGATAAGCTATTCCTATGCGCATTTCACTGGTTGCTTAGGCCAGATCATCAGGAAACTTCATCCATAAAGATTTTAGAAAAACTAAAGATATTAAACCAAATAAAACTGTTAAACGTATAAGAATTATAGCAACAGTTCTACTTGTAATAATATCAAAGTTTAAACAAAACAACATCAACAATAAACAGTGGATTCATCTCATCTTACATTCCCCACTACAATTAGTTGAAATTCTCTCAACATTAATTGTAGTTGTAAGTAGGTTAAGAAAAACAAAATAAAAACAACAACAACTTACAAAAGATGTTGTCAATTAAGTGTTTTTTAGGCCGTGCACCTGCCTGTTTATTATCAAAAAGTAATTTCAATTTTTGGGAATACAAAATTTAAATTTTCAAAAGATTTTGTTATTCGTGCTTAATTCCCAGTTTTTATTATCGATAAAAACACTTGAAATTTATTGTTGATGGGATAAGCTATTCCTATGCGCATTTCACTGGTTGCTTAGGCCAGATCATCAGGAAACTTCATCCATAAAGATTTTAGAAAAACTAAAGATATTAAACCAAATAAAACTGTTAAACGTATAAGAATTATAGCAACAGTTCTACTTGTAATAATATCAAAGTTTAAACAAAACAACATCAACAATAAACAGTGGATTCATCTCATCTTACATTCCCCACTACAATTAGTTGAAATTCTCTCAACATTAATTGTAGTTGTAAGTAGGTTAAGAAAAACAAAATAAAAACAACAACAACTTACAAAAGATGTTGTCAATTAAGTGTTTTTTAGGCCGTGCACCTGCCTGTTTATTATCAAAAAGTAATTTCAATTTTTGGGAATACAAAATTTAAATTTTCAAAAGATTTTGTTATTCGTGCTTAATTCCCAGTTTTTATTATCGATAAAAACACTTGAAATTTATTGTTGATGGGATAAGCTATTCCTATGCGCATTTCACTGGTTGCTTAGGCCAGATCATCAGGAAACTTCATCCATAAAGATTTTAGAAAAACTAAAGATATTAAACCAAATAAAACTGTTAAACGTATAAGAATTATAGCAACAGTTCTACTTGTAATAATATCAAAGTTTAAACAAAACAACATCAACAATAAACAGTGGATTCATCTCATCTTACATTCCCCACTACAATTAGTTGAAATTCTCTCAACATTAATTGTAGTTGTAAGTAGGTTAAGAAAAACAAAATAAAAACAACAACAACTTACAAAAGATGTTGTCAATTAAGTGTTTTTTAGGCCGTGCACCTGCCTGTTTATTATCAAAAAGTAATTTCAATTTTTGGGAATACAAAATTTAAATTTTCAAAAGATTTTGTTATTCGTGCTTAATTCCCAGTTTTTATTATCGATAAAAACACTTGAAATTTATTGTTGATGGGATAAGCTATTCCTATGCGCATTTCACTGGTTGCTTAGGCCAGATCATCAGGAAACTTCATCCATAAAGATTTTAGAAAAACTAAAGATATTAAACCAAATAAAACTGTTAAACGTATAAGAATTATAGCAACAGTTCTACTTGTAATAATATCAAAGTTTAAACAAAACAACATCAACAATAAACAGTGGATTCATCTCATCTTACATTCCCCACTACAATTAGTTGAAATTCTCTCAACATTAATTGTAGTTGTAAGTAGGTTAAGAAAAACAAAATAAAAACAACAACAACTTACAAAAGATGTTGTCAATTAAGTGTTTTTTAGGCCGTGCACCTGCCTGTTTATTATCAAAAAGTAATTTCAATTTTTGGGAATACAAAATTTAAATTTTCAAAAGATTTTGTTATTCGTGCTTAATTCCCAGTTTTTATTATCGATAAAAACACTTGAAATTTATTGTTGATGGGATAAGCTATTCCTATGCGCATTTCACTGGTTGCTTAGGCCAGATCATCAGGAAACTTCATCCATAAAGATTTTAGAAAAACTAAAGATATTAAACCAAATAAAACTGTTAAACGTATAAGAATTATAGCAACAGTTCTACTTGTAATAATATCAAAGTTTAAACAAAACAACATCAACAATAAACAGTGGATTCATCTCATCTTACATTCCCCACTACAATTAGTTGAAATTCTCTCAACATTAATTGTAGTTGTAAGTAGGTTAAGAAAAACAAAATAAAAACAACAACAACTTACAAAAGATGTTGTCAATTAAGTGTTTTTTAGGCCGTGCACCTGCCTGTTTATTATCAAAAAGTAATTTCAATTTTTGGGAATACAAAATTTAAATTTTCAAAAGATTTTGTTATTCGTGCTTAATTCCCAGTTTTTATTATCGATAAAAACACTTGAAATTTATTGTTGATGGGATAAGCTATTCCTATGCGCATTTCACTGGTTGCTTAGGCCAGATCATCAGGAAACTTCATCCATAAAGATTTTAGAAAAACTAAAGATATTAAACCAAATAAAACTGTTAAACGTATAAGAATTATAGCAACAGTTCTACTTGTAATAATATCAAAGTTTAAACAAAACAACATCAACAATAAACAGTGGATTCATCTCATCTTACATTCCCCACTACAATTAGTTGAAATTCTCTCAACATTAATTGTAGTTGTAAGTAGGTTAAGAAAAACAAAATAAAAACAACAACAACTTACAAAAGATGTTGTCAATTAAGTGTTTTTTAGGCCGTGCACCTGCCTGTTTATTATCAAAAAGTAATTTCAATTTTTGGGAATACAAAATTTAAATTTTCAAAAGATTTTGTTATTCGTGCTTAATTCCCAGTTTTTATTATCGATAAAAACACTTGAAATTTATTGTTGATGGGATAAGCTATTCCTATGCGCATTTCACTGGTTGCTTAGGCCAGATCATCAGGAAACTTCATCCATAAAGATTTTAGAAAAACTAAAGATATTAAACCAAATAAAACTGTTAAACGTATAAGAATTATAGCAACAGTTCTACTTGTAATAATATCAAAGTTTAAACAAAACAACATCAACAATAAACAGTGGATTCATCTCATCTTACATTCCCCACTACAATTAGTTGAAATTCTCTCAACATTAATTGTAGTTGTAAGTAGGTTAAGAAAAACAAAATAAAAACAACAACAACTTACAAAAGATGTTGTCAATTAAGTGTTTTTTAGGCCGTGCACCTGCCTGTTTATTATCAAAAAGTAATTTCAATTTTTGGGAATACAAAATTTAAATTTTCAAAAGATTTTGTTATTCGTGCTTAATTCCCAGTTTTTATTATCGATAAAAACACTTGAAATTTATTGTTGATGGGATAAGCTATTCCTATGCGCATTTCACTGGTTGCTTAGGCCAGATCATCAGGAAACTTCATCCATAAAGATTTTAGAAAAACTAAAGATATTAAACCAAATAAAACTGTTAAACGTATAAGAATTATAGCAACAGTTCTACTTGTAATAATATCAAAGTTTAAACAAAACAACATCAACAATAAACAGTGGATTCATCTCATCTTACATTCCCCACTACAATTAGTTGAAATTCTCTCAACATTAATTGTAGTTGTAAGTAGGTTAAGAAAAACAAAATAAAAACAACAACAACTTACAAAAGATGTTGTCAATTAAGTGTTTTTTAGGCCGTGCACCTGCCTGTTTATTATCAAAAAGTAATTTCAATTTTTGGGAATACAAAATTTAAATTTTCAAAAGATTTTGTTATTCGTGCTTAATTCCCAGTTTTTATTATCGATAAAAACACTTGAAATTTATTGTTGATGGGATAAGCTATTCCTATGCGCATTTCACTGGTTGCTTAGGCCAGATCATCAGGAAACTTCATCCATAAAGATTTTAGAAAAACTAAAGATATTAAACCAAATAAAACTGTTAAACGTATAAGAATTATAGCAACAGTTCTACTTGTAATAATATCAAAGTTTAAACAAAACAACATCAACAATAAACAGTGGATTCATCTCATCTTACATTCCCCACTACAATTAGTTGAAATTCTCTCAACATTAATTGTAGTTGTAAGTAGGTTAAGAAAAACAAAATAAAAACAACAACAACTTACAAAAGATGTTGTCAATTAAGTGTTTTTTAGGCCGTGCACCTGCCTGTTTATTATCAAAAAGTAATTTCAATTTTTGGGAATACAAAATTTAAATTTTCAAAAGATTTTGTTATTCGTGCTTAATTCCCAGTTTTTATTATCGATAAAAACACTTGAAATTTATTGTTGATGGGATAAGCTATTCCTATGCGCATTTCACTGGTTGCTTAGGCCAGATCATCAGGAAACTTCATCCATAAAGATTTTAGAAAAACTAAAGATATTAAACCAAATAAAACTGTTAAACGTATAAGAATTATAGCAACAGTTCTACTTGTAATAATATCAAAGTTTAAACAAAACAACATCAACAATAAACAGTGGATTCATCTCATCTTACATTCCCCACTACAATTAGTTGAAATTCTCTCAACATTAATTGTAGTTGTAAGTAGGTTAAGAAAAACAAAATAAAAACAACAACAACTTACAAAAGATGTTGTCAATTAAGTGTTTTTTAGGCCGTGCACCTGCCTGTTTATTATCAAAAAGTAATTTCAATTTTTGGGAATACAAAATTTAAATTTTCAAAAGATTTTGTTATTCGTGCTTAATTCCCAGTTTTTATTATCGATAAAAACACTTGAAATTTATTGTTGATGGGATAAGCTATTCCTATGCGCATTTCACTGGTTGCTTAGGCCAGATCATCAGGAAACTTCATCCATAAAGATTTTAGAAAAACTAAAGATATTAAACCAAATAAAACTGTTAAACGTATAAGAATTATAGCAACAGTTCTACTTGTAATAATATCAAAGTTTAAACAAAACAACATCAACAATAAACAGTGGATTCATCTCATCTTACATTCCCCACTACAATTAGTTGAAATTCTCTCAACATTAATTGTAGTTGTAAGTAGGTTAAGAAAAACAAAATAAAAACAACAACAACTTACAAAAGATGTTGTCAATTAAGTGTTTTTTAGGCCGTGCACCTGCCTGTTTATTATCAAAAAGTAATTTCAATTTTTGGGAATACAAAATTTAAATTTTCAAAAGATTTTGTTATTCGTGCTTAATTCCCAGTTTTTATTATCGATAAAAACACTTGAAATTTATTGTTGATGGGATAAGCTATTCCTATGCGCATTTCACTGGTTGCTTAGGCCAGATCATCAGGAAACTTCATCCATAAAGATTTTAGAAAAACTAAAGATATTAAACCAAATAAAACTGTTAAACGTATAAGAATTATAGCAACAGTTCTACTTGTAATAATATCAAAGTTTAAACAAAACAACATCAACAATAAACAGTGGATTCATCTCATCTTACATTCCCCACTACAATTAGTTGAAATTCTCTCAACATTAATTGTAGTTGTAAGTAGGTTAAGAAAAACAAAATAAAAACAACAACAACTTACAAAAGATGTTGTCAATTAAGTGTTTTTTAGGCCGTGCACCTGCCTGTTTATTATCAAAAAGTAATTTCAATTTTTGGGAATACAAAATTTAAATTTTCAAAAGATTTTGTTATTCGTGCTTAATTCCCAGTTTTTATTATCGATAAAAACACTTGAAATTTATTGTTGATGGGATAAGCTATTCCTATGCGCATTTCACTGGTTGCTTAGGCCAGATCATCAGGAAACTTCATCCATAAAGATTTTAGAAAAACTAAAGATATTAAACCAAATAAAACTGTTAAACGTATAAGAATTATAGCAACAGTTCTACTTGTAATAATATCAAAGTTTAAACAAAACAACATCAACAATAAACAGTGGATTCATCTCATCTTACATTCCCCACTACAATTAGTTGAAATTCTCTCAACATTAATTGTAGTTGTAAGTAGGTTAAGAAAAACAAAATAAAAACAACAACAACTTACAAAAGATGTTGTCAATTAAGTGTTTTTTAGGCCGTGCACCTGCCTGTTTATTATCAAAAAGTAATTTCAATTTTTGGGAATACAAAATTTAAATTTTCAAAAGATTTTGTTATTCGTGCTTAATTCCCAGTTTTTATTATCGATAAAAACACTTGAAATTTATTGTTGATGGGATAAGCTATTCCTATGCGCATTTCACTGGTTGCTTAGGCCAGATCATCAGGAAACTTCATCCATAAAGATTTTAGAAAAACTAAAGATATTAAACCAAATAAAACTGTTAAACGTATAAGAATTATAGCAACAGTTCTACTTGTAATAATATCAAAGTTTAAACAAAACAACATCAACAATAAACAGTGGATTCATCTCATCTTACATTCCCCACTACAATTAGTTGAAATTCTCTCAACATTAATTGTAGTTGTAAGTAGGTTAAGAAAAACAAAATAAAAACAACAACAACTTACAAAAGATGTTGTCAATTAAGTGTTTTTTAGGCCGTGCACCTGCCTGTTTATTATCAAAAAGTAATTTCAATTTTTGGGAATACAAAATTTAAATTTTCAAAAGATTTTGTTATTCGTGCTTAATTCCCAGTTTTTATTATCGATAAAAACACTTGAAATTTATTGTTGATGGGATAAGCTATTCCTATGCGCATTTCACTGGTTGCTTAGGCCAGATCATCAGGAAACTTCATCCATAAAGATTTTAGAAAAACTAAAGATATTAAACCAAATAAAACTGTTAAACGTATAAGAATTATAGCAACAGTTCTACTTGTAATAATATCAAAGTTTAAACAAAACAACATCAACAATAAACAGTGGATTCATCTCATCTTACATTCCCCACTACAATTAGTTGAAATTCTCTCAACATTAATTGTAGTTGTAAGTAGGTTAAGAAAAACAAAATAAAAACAACAACAACTTACAAAAGATGTTGTCAATTAAGTGTTTTTTAGGCCGTGCACCTGCCTGTTTATTATCAAAAAGTAATTTCAATTTTTGGGAATACAAAATTTAAATTTTCAAAAGATTTTGTTATTCGTGCTTAATTCCCAGTTTTTATTATCGATAAAAACACTTGAAATTTATTGTTGATGGGATAAGCTATTCCTATGCGCATTTCACTGGTTGCTTAGGCCAGATCATCAGGAAACTTCATCCATAAAGATTTTAGAAAAACTAAAGATATTAAACCAAATAAAACTGTTAAACGTATAAGAATTATAGCAACAGTTCTACTTGTAATAATATCAAAGTTTAAACAAAACAACATCAACAATAAACAGTGGATTCATCTCATCTTACATTCCCCACTACAATTAGTTGAAATTCTCTCAACATTAATTGTAGTTGTAAGTAGGTTAAGAAAAACAAAATAAAAACAACAACAACTTACAAAAGATGTTGTCAATTAAGTGTTTTTTAGGCCGTGCACCTGCCTGTTTATTATCAAAAAGTAATTTCAATTTTTGGGAATACAAAATTTAAATTTTCAAAAGATTTTGTTATTCGTGCTTAATTCCCAGTTTTTATTATCGATAAAAACACTTGAAATTTATTGTTGATGGGATAAGCTATTCCTATGCGCATTTCACTGGTTGCTTAGGCCAGATCATCAGGAAACTTCATCCATAAAGATTTTAGAAAAACTAAAGATATTAAACCAAATAAAACTGTTAAACGTATAAGAATTATAGCAACAGTTCTACTTGTAATAATATCAAAGTTTAAACAAAACAACATCAACAATAAACAGTGGATTCATCTCATCTTACATTCCCCACTACAATTAGTTGAAATTCTCTCAACATTAATTGTAGTTGTAAGTAGGTTAAGAAAAACAAAATAAAAACAACAACAACTTACAAAAGATGTTGTCAATTAAGTGTTTTTTAGGCCGTGCACCTGCCTGTTTATTATCAAAAAGTAATTTCAATTTTTGGGAATACAAAATTTAAATTTTCAAAAGATTTTGTTATTCGTGCTTAATTCCCAGTTTTTATTATCGATAAAAACACTTGAAATTTATTGTTGATGGGATAAGCTATTCCTATGCGCATTTCACTGGTTGCTTAGGCCAGATCATCAGGAAACTTCATCCATAAAGATTTTAGAAAAACTAAAGATATTAAACCAAATAAAACTGTTAAACGTATAAGAATTATAGCAACAGTTCTACTTGTAATAATATCAAAGTTTAAACAAAACAACATCAACAATAAACAGTGGATTCATCTCATCTTACATTCCCCACTACAATTAGTTGAAATTCTCTCAACATTAATTGTAGTTGTAAGTAGGTTAAGAAAAACAAAATAAAAACAACAACAACTTACAAAAGATGTTGTCAATTAAGTGTTTTTTAGGCCGTGCACCTGCCTGTTTATTATCAAAAAGTAATTTCAATTTTTGGGAATACAAAATTTAAATTTTCAAAAGATTTTGTTATTCGTGCTTAATTCCCAGTTTTTATTATCGATAAAAACACTTGAAATTTATTGTTGATGGGATAAGCTATTCCTATGCGCATTTCACTGGTTGCTTAGGCCAGATCATCAGGAAACTTCATCCATAAAGATTTTAGAAAAACTAAAGATATTAAACCAAATAAAACTGTTAAACGTATAAGAATTATAGCAACAGTTCTACTTGTAATAATATCAAAGTTTAAACAAAACAACATCAACAATAAACAGTGGATTCATCTCATCTTACATTCCCCACTACAATTAGTTGAAATTCTCTCAACATTAATTGTAGTTGTAAGTAGGTTAAGAAAAACAAAATAAAAACAACAACAACTTACAAAAGATGTTGTCAATTAAGTGTTTTTTAGGCCGTGCACCTGCCTGTTTATTATCAAAAAGTAATTTCAATTTTTGGGAATACAAAATTTAAATTTTCAAAAGATTTTGTTATTCGTGCTTAATTCCCAGTTTTTATTATCGATAAAAACACTTGAAATTTATTGTTGATGGGATAAGCTATTCCTATGCGCATTTCACTGGTTGCTTAGGCCAGATCATCAGGAAACTTCATCCATAAAGATTTTAGAAAAACTAAAGATATTAAACCAAATAAAACTGTTAAACGTATAAGAATTATAGCAACAGTTCTACTTGTAATAATATCAAAGTTTAAACAAAACAACATCAACAATAAACAGTGGATTCATCTCATCTTACATTCCCCACTACAATTAGTTGAAATTCTCTCAACATTAATTGTAGTTGTAAGTAGGTTAAGAAAAACAAAATAAAAACAACAACAACTTACAAAAGATGTTGTCAATTAAGTGTTTTTTAGGCCGTGCACCTGCCTGTTTATTATCAAAAAGTAATTTCAATTTTTGGGAATACAAAATTTAAATTTTCAAAAGATTTTGTTATTCGTGCTTAATTCCCAGTTTTTATTATCGATAAAAACACTTGAAATTTATTGTTGATGGGATAAGCTATTCCTATGCGCATTTCACTGGTTGCTTAGGCCAGATCATCAGGAAACTTCATCCATAAAGATTTTAGAAAAACTAAAGATATTAAACCAAATAAAACTGTTAAACGTATAAGAATTATAGCAACAGTTCTACTTGTAATAATATCAAAGTTTAAACAAAACAACATCAACAATAAACAGTGGATTCATCTCATCTTACATTCCCCACTACAATTAGTTGAAATTCTCTCAACATTAATTGTAGTTGTAAGTAGGTTAAGAAAAACAAAATAAAAACAACAACAACTTACAAAAGATGTTGTCAATTAAGTGTTTTTTAGGCCGTGCACCTGCCTGTTTATTATCAAAAAGTAATTTCAATTTTTGGGAATACAAAATTTAAATTTTCAAAAGATTTTGTTATTCGTGCTTAATTCCCAGTTTTTATTATCGATAAAAACACTTGAAATTTATTGTTGATGGGATAAGCTATTCCTATGCGCATTTCACTGGTTGCTTAGGCCAGATCATCAGGAAACTTCATCCATAAAGATTTTAGAAAAACTAAAGATATTAAACCAAATAAAACTGTTAAACGTATAAGAATTATAGCAACAGTTCTACTTGTAATAATATCAAAGTTTAAACAAAACAACATCAACAATAAACAGTGGATTCATCTCATCTTACATTCCCCACTACAATTAGTTGAAATTCTCTCAACATTAATTGTAGTTGTAAGTAGGTTAAGAAAAACAAAATAAAAACAACAACAACTTACAAAAGATGTTGTCAATTAAGTGTTTTTTAGGCCGTGCACCTGCCTGTTTATTATCAAAAAGTAATTTCAATTTTTGGGAATACAAAATTTAAATTTTCAAAAGATTTTGTTATTCGTGCTTAATTCCCAGTTTTTATTATCGATAAAAACACTTGAAATTTATTGTTGATGGGATAAGCTATTCCTATGCGCATTTCACTGGTTGCTTAGGCCAGATCATCAGGAAACTTCATCCATAAAGATTTTAGAAAAACTAAAGATATTAAACCAAATAAAACTGTTAAACGTATAAGAATTATAGCAACAGTTCTACTTGTAATAATATCAAAGTTTAAACAAAACAACATCAACAATAAACAGTGGATTCATCTCATCTTACATTCCCCAATTAATGTTGAGAGAATTTCAACTAATTGTAGTGGGGAATGTAAGATGAGATGAATCCACTGTTTATTGTTGATGTTGTTTTGTTTAAACTTTGATATTATTACAAGTAGAACTGTTGCTATAATTCTTATACGTTTAACAGTTTTATTTGGTTTAATATCTTTAGTTTTTCTAAAATCTTTATGGATGAAGTTTCCTGATGATCTGGCCTAAGCAACCAGTGAAATGCGCATAGGAATAGCTTATCCCATCAACAATAAATTTCAAGTGTTTTTATCGATAATAAAAACTGGGAATTAAGCACGAATAACAAAATCTTTTGAAAATTTAAATTTTGTATTCCCAAAAATTGAAATTACTTTTTGATAATAAACAGGCAGGTGCACGGCCTAAAAAACACTTAATTGACAACATCTTTTGTAAGTTGTTGTTGTTTTTATTTTGTTTTTCTTAACCTACTTACAACTACAATTAATGTTGAGAGAATTTCAACTAATTGTAGTGGGGAATGTAAGATGAGATGAATCCACTGTTTATTGTTGATGTTGTTTTGTTTAAACTTTGATATTATTACAAGTAGAACTGTTGCTATAATTCTTATACGTTTAACAGTTTTATTTGGTTTAATATCTTTAGTTTTTCTAAAATCTTTATGGATGAAGTTTCCTGATGATCTGGCCTAAGCAACCAGTGAAATGCGCATAGGAATAGCTTATCCCATCAACAATAAATTTCAAGTGTTTTTATCGATAATAAAAACTGGGAATTAAGCACGAATAACAAAATCTTTTGAAAATTTAAATTTTGTATTCCCAAAAATTGAAATTACTTTTTGATAATAAACAGGCAGGTGCACGGCCTAAAAAACACTTAATTGACAACATCTTTTGTAAGTTGTTGTTGTTTTTATTTTGTTTTTCTTAACCTACTTACAACTACAATTAATGTTGAGAGAATTTCAACTAATTGTAGTGGGGAATGTAAGATGAGATGAATCCACTGTTTATTGTTGATGTTGTTTTGTTTAAACTTTGATATTATTACAAGTAGAACTGTTGCTATAATTCTTATACGTTTAACAGTTTTATTTGGTTTAATATCTTTAGTTTTTCTAAAATCTTTATGGATGAAGTTTCCTGATGATCTGGCCTAAGCAACCAGTGAAATGCGCATAGGAATAGCTTATCCCATCAACAATAAATTTCAAGTGTTTTTATCGATAATAAAAACTGGGAATTAAGCACGAATAACAAAATCTTTTGAAAATTTAAATTTTGTATTCCCAAAAATTGAAATTACTTTTTGATAATAAACAGGCAGGTGCACGGCCTAAAAAACACTTAATTGACAACATCTTTTGTAAGTTGTTGTTGTTTTTATTTTGTTTTTCTTAACCTACTTACAACTACAATTAATGTTGAGAGAATTTCAACTAATTGTAGTGGGGAATGTAAGATGAGATGAATCCACTGTTTATTGTTGATGTTGTTTTGTTTAAACTTTGATATTATTACAAGTAGAACTGTTGCTATAATTCTTATACGTTTAACAGTTTTATTTGGTTTAATATCTTTAGTTTTTCTAAAATCTTTATGGATGAAGTTTCCTGATGATCTGGCCTAAGCAACCAGTGAAATGCGCATAGGAATAGCTTATCCCATCAACAATAAATTTCAAGTGTTTTTATCGATAATAAAAACTGGGAATTAAGCACGAATAACAAAATCTTTTGAAAATTTAAATTTTGTATTCCCAAAAATTGAAATTACTTTTTGATAATAAACAGGCAGGTGCACGGCCTAAAAAACACTTAATTGACAACATCTTTTGTAAGTTGTTGTTGTTTTTATTTTGTTTTTCTTAACCTACTTACAACTACAATTAATGTTGAGAGAATTTCAACTAATTGTAGTGGGGAATGTAAGATGAGATGAATCCACTGTTTATTGTTGATGTTGTTTTGTTTAAACTTTGATATTATTACAAGTAGAACTGTTGCTATAATTCTTATACGTTTAACAGTTTTATTTGGTTTAATATCTTTAGTTTTTCTAAAATCTTTATGGATGAAGTTTCCTGATGATCTGGCCTAAGCAACCAGTGAAATGCGCATAGGAATAGCTTATCCCATCAACAATAAATTTCAAGTGTTTTTATCGATAATAAAAACTGGGAATTAAGCACGAATAACAAAATCTTTTGAAAATTTAAATTTTGTATTCCCAAAAATTGAAATTACTTTTTGATAATAAACAGGCAGGTGCACGGCCTAAAAAACACTTAATTGACAACATCTTTTGTAAGTTGTTGTTGTTTTTATTTTGTTTTTCTTAACCTACTTACAACTACAATTAATGTTGAGAGAATTTCAACTAATTGTAGTGGGGAATGTAAGATGAGATGAATCCACTGTTTATTGTTGATGTTGTTTTGTTTAAACTTTGATATTATTACAAGTAGAACTGTTGCTATAATTCTTATACGTTTAACAGTTTTATTTGGTTTAATATCTTTAGTTTTTCTAAAATCTTTATGGATGAAGTTTCCTGATGATCTGGCCTAAGCAACCAGTGAAATGCGCATAGGAATAGCTTATCCCATCAACAATAAATTTCAAGTGTTTTTATCGATAATAAAAACTGGGAATTAAGCACGAATAACAAAATCTTTTGAAAATTTAAATAATTTATTATAAACTGACTATACTATTAATTAACTACAAATTGGTTGAAAAATAAGTAGTTAGTAGTCAGTTTAAAAGTCATGCAAAGATGGCCAATTGACTACTGCCTATGACATGCCTATGTTAAAATAATGAGTCGTCGACAAGGAAAAAAGTCACTTAATCAACTAGATGTGGTTATAAAAAAAACCAGTTTGAAGTTACTTATAAATGTGTTTGACTTCCTACAGGGATCCTACTGACAAAAGCGTACTCATACATTCAAACTTATAATCATGGAAACAGTAAATATGTAATTGCATGGTTTTTCTTGTGCGACCAATAAAGGCGGAAACAATATGTTTGTCCGTTTTATAGAGTTTTATGAATATTGGTATCGGTTTGTTTGCGGATAATTTGCATATTTTAGCTATTGATGCTTTTTTTTAACACATATTTCAAGTTTTTAAGCATATTTTAATACATGTTCAGCAAATAAAATATTGCTAAAATTCTTGTTATCAGATAAATTGTCTGTTGCTTAAATTTCGCCATTTCACTCCACAATTTTAAGCCAAAGCAAATTTTTGCTAAGAAGATACATGTTATTCCAAACTATTATGTTTTATATATATCCAAAAATTAGGGAAAAAAAGCAAATTTATAAATTTGTTCTGCTACATAGAAATCTAGACGCATCATTTAGTAAACCGATCGAATCAGAAACACTGTTTAAAGTGATCTCTTCGTGTCCGTAATATAATTCAAAATTTAGCTTCCAAATAAATATAATTCATTCGTTTAAATGTACTTAATAACAACAAAAGATATAATTCATAATAATAATTTAATCACTTCAAAATAGAACTGGTGGCAGCAAAACGAGACCCATCGACTTTGCTCGTTACAAAGTAATGCAACCAAGTTTACATGTTAATAGTTTGAAAATTGTAATAAAATTTTTTAAAATAAATCTCAAAATCAAAATAAGGCTTCTTTGCATTAAAATAATCTCTATTCTGGGCTCACTAGAATAAAGTTATGTTATGAGGTTAAGAGTTATTTGTACTGAATATTATCTTGAATGCAAAAAAGGTCGCTAAATTTTAAATCATATTAACATTTAAAAGGATAAAATAGCTTGAATATTTTAGGAAATATAAAAAGGGGTGACTCATGTATAACTATAGTTTAGTTTTTGTTTGGAGACATAACGGTTCTGTTCGTAGCTAACAATTGTGAACAAAATAATTAATTTACTAAACGATGCGTCCAGATTTCTATGTATCAGCACAAATTTACAAAATTGCTTTTTCCTTAATTTTGTATTTATGTATATAAAACCCTATTTACAGTTTGGAATAAAATTTATCTTAGGCTTAGCTTTGGCTTACAATTGTAAATTGAAAATTAAATGTAGATGGCGTAATAAAAGAAACAGAGGATCATCTTTTAACCAGAAAAACGTGAAATATGTGTGTAATAAAATTGCAGTAATAGCTAAAATATGCATATTATACACAAACAAATCGATGCCAAAATTCATAAAAGCTCTAAAACGGCTAAATATATTGTTTCTGCCTTTATTGGTTGCACAGGAAAAACCATGCAATTGCAAATTTACGGTTTCCCTGTTAGTAGGATATGACAGGACATCTCAAAAAGCATTACAGATAAAATTCAATTCTCATTAGATTTAGCTGAAACATGTAACAATTCTTATGTATTAACTTTTTATCATACATTAAAGTTGGAGTATCTTGTTAATAAATACGTTTAAGTATTTATTCGTTTAATTACCAGAGTGAGGTATTTAAACGTATTCGTTTTATTACTTCAACGAGGAAGTTAAACGTATTCGCTTAAATGTTTCCCCTCATAATTACCCAAAAATATTTCCATTTTTGGCGAGCTAATTATCCGTGCAATTTTGTTTTGGGATAAAATTTTTTCTATAACAGTTTGATTAGAGCAAATCCTTCTGAAAATCTTGTAAATATGCCAAAAACCGAAACAAATTGTGAGTTTTAATTGAAACTGAAATCATAAAACTTTAAGTTGTTCGGTCCATTATTTAATATAGGTGCCATATAAAGCGTTCAAATTATAATCCTGTGATGTCAGGTTTTAAAAAGATTTGCTCATGATTAATTATAGAACGCATTTAAAGCCTTTTATATTCTAGCTCTCGGTAAAGACCATTAAAGATTGCAAAAAACCGAATATAGCACTTTTTATTATTAGTTTCCTTTTCTAGTTTCTTCTACTTAAATTCTTTAAGAAAGCCCAAGTATATTTGTTATTATGTATGTAGTAATAAACACTTTTCCTTTAAATATCTGTCAAATATACTTACATACATAAATATGAAAAGTTCAATGTTGGCCATGATGATATGGTTTTAAGAATTTTATAAGGGCAACAGTCTATTCTTTTATCTAGTATGTGTTCATACTTACCCAAAAGTTTTTTTATACACATTGCACATACTCCATAAACATGTGCAATAATATAAGACAGCAAGGATATTTAAGTACTACTCACACACATGTCCTTTAGTCTGTTCGTATCTATATGCCTAAGTGGTTTTTATTTTTTTTTTCGATTTAACAACAAACAGTAAAAATCCGAAATAAGGCTACAAGCATAAAAATTCTTCTAAATAACGCATTGCATGGCATCTTTTTGTGGTATACGACTATGGAAATAAAGTACTTTAGACATAACAAATTTCTTATTTGTTGCAAGTACATTTAAAGCTTTTTTTGATCATTAAGAACAAACATAAATATATATATTTCTAAATTTTCGTTTTAATTCGCATTTGCAAGTTATGCGTATTACCTACGAGTTGTGTATTGCTTATAAATCTTCCAGAAAAAGCTTACGCAAATCCAATAAATGCTGATTCGATTGAATTTCTTGTATTCATTGTAAACGATGTAAACGAAATATTAGATACGAAGAAATTTATCAAGATGGTAAGTTCAACAAGCGGTTGGTTCACATTTTACTAAAAAAATATATTAGGGCCAATTACTGCAATCGATATGGATCGAAATTTCTATTTAAATTGTTAAATAATTTCAATCTTTATCAAATGCCTTTATTTAGCCCCAGATGAGTGATTATGATTTGAGATAATGTAAACTTAACTATACAAACTATACTAAACTCATAGTTTTCAAAGAATAAATTCTGTTTAATATTAATTGGCTAATAAATCACTGATGGTTTAAACGCTGGTTTAGCTGAACTAAACTTGAATTATACAACTATAAATCAGTGCCTCATGTATTATATGAAGTTAAAAAAATACAACATGTGGCAGCACTACGATAAATCTTATCAAATTCATATGGTCTGTATTGGTAGTTTAACCCTTGTGTTAATACCCGGGTACCATGGTACCCACCTAGGTATATTTACTTGAAAAAAATGTACTAAGAATTAAAATTGTTAAAGAACTTCTGGATCGTCGTTATTTTACTTAAAAGATAGCGAATTCAGATTCTAGATTTATTTCTTGCTCCCTTAATACTCCAAAAATTTGCTTAAACTTTAATCATCGCAACATGTGCACCCGGGTACCCCGGTACCCAATACAATACAATACACTTTATGGGATAACACAAACACGTTTTAACTGCTCAAAGAATTCAATAAGCTAAATTCTGTATCATACAATTACTTAAGTTTAGTTGCCAAAGCGATATTATTATAATACGGAGAAGTCTCATTTACATGTCATGTATGACCAAAAATGTACAACTGTTATACTAAAAATACTGTCCTGTATAAAAAATTTTAAATTTTAGCAAATTTAAAAAATCATATTTTTACATAAATATAATTTAATACGCTTTTAAAAAGATTAAAAATGTAATTTTATTTCATAAAAATAGTTATTATTAATTCAGGGTACCCGGGTACACTGGGTGCTAAACAATGTGGATGAAGTTGGGTACTAACACAAGGGTTAAACGCCCAATTTTATGCGCTTAAAGATGTTTGGTGATTTATAGATTTGTTGGTTTAAATACATTTTAAACCAAAAAGAGAGTTTAACTTGCTCTGATTTTTAAGGCCTAAGAAATTAAGGCCCTAATTGTGTAAAGCGCAAAAAAATAATCTATATATATAAAAGTGAATGTATGTATATTTGTATATATATATATATATATTTGTGCCTTATAAGAGACACCAGAGCAGCTTGATGAACGCCATGCACAAAATCGTAATCGAATATCGCAAAAACGTCGAAACCCTGCATCATTCGAGCGAAAGGCATTCCACTACACACCAGAAACCGATAACGCTGAAGATGAATTAGTTGCAATTGGACAAATGAATAAAGTTTGTCAATGCTGCAATGCCTATAAGTACCAAAACAAAGCACCTGGAATGTGCTGCGCAAATGGCAAATCGTAGCCGGTTTGCAAATTATGCTTCATGCAAACAACCACTTGGTGAGGACATTCAAATAAGTGAAAGATGATCCGCGATTAGTTTCAAATGCACACTGTATTGCAATTCATGCTGACAAAACGCCAGCAGGCGAACACCAATGACGTTTAAACCTATATTCAATAAAATTTTGACACCAGTCAAATAATACCAACAATTAAAAAAAAATTTAAATTAGTGAGGAATTATTGTGATTTGGCATAAAAATAAAAAAAAAATTAAAATGCCTCCAAAGAAATCATCACTTTCCCAACGTACACAAAAATCATTGAAAATGAAATCCCAAAGAGCTAATGAAACGCCTGAAGAACTTCAAGCACGCCTTAGAATTCAACGATCTCAAGCTTCAACCTCAAGAGCTGCTGAGACTGCAGAGCAATATGATGCTCGCATAGAAAATCTGCGATCCTGTGCCTCAACCTCAAGAGCTGCTGAGACTGCAGATCAATATGAAGCTCGCATAGAAAATCTGCGGTCCCGAGCCTCAACCTCTAGAGCTGCAAAGACACCAGAGCAGCTTGATGCACGCCATGAACAAAATCGTAATCGAATAGCGCAAAACCGTCGAAACCCTGCATCATACGAGCGAAAAGCATTCCACTACTCACCAGAAACCGATTACGCTGAAGATGAATAAGTTGCAATTGGACAAATAAATAAAGTTTGCCAATACTGCAATGCCTATAAATACAAAAACAAAGCACCTGGAATGTGCTGCGCAAATGGCAAAATTTTTTTGCCCGAACTAATGCCACCACCAGAACCAATGCTGTCATTAATTTCAGGTAAGAAATAATCAATATATTGTGCTTTTAAAAAATAATAATTATTCAATTATTCAAAATAATAAAATTCGACTTGAAAGGCACGACACCGGATTCGCAACATTTTTTAAATAACATACGAAAATACAATTCGTGTTTCCAAATGACATCATTTGGTGCGACTAAAGTAGTTCGAGACAACTTTATGCCAACATTTAAAGTTCAAGGCCAAATTTATCACAGAATGGGATCAATATTGCCAATTCCAGATGAGAATCCCAAGTCCTTACAAATTTATTTCATGGGGCAAGCGTCAGCACTACAATCCAGGCACGAAAGAGCGAATCGTAGCCGTTTTGCAAATTATGCTTCATGCAAACAACCAGTTGGTGAGGACATTCAAACAAGCGAAAGATGTTCCGCGATTAGCTTCAAATGCACACTGTATTGCAAATCATGCTGACAAAACGCCAGCAGGCCAACACCAAGGACGTTATAACGCGCCTGCAATAAATGAGGTAGCAATCCTGATGGTAGGTGAGCCAGTGGCACCTCGCGATATTATTATTCGGCGTCGCGATAAGAGTGTTCAGAGAATATCTGAAACACATCGCTCATACGACTCTCTTCAATATCCAATTATTTTTCCATATGGTGAAGCTGGATATCACTTTGAAATTCGCCAAATCAATCAAACAACCCGTAAGTTAACATTTTAAATATAACTTTGTTGCACTTGACTTTAAAATAAATGAAGTTATCGCAAAATTTAATATTTGACATATTATAGATGAACCAAGGACCAAGGCCCATCTCTCAGGTCTGCTTACTTGTACAAAAACAAAAAACGATTCTTTTTAGTTGTCAAAAATTTACTACCACATATACAAAGCAAAAGGAAAAAACGTGTATGTGTGGCATACCATAAACGTAAACAAACGTATACATGCACATGTAAGCAAAATCTTAACAACTTTTGACAACTAAAAAGAACATAAACAATGATCATCAGGCTTCTTGCGCAGACCTTTTCAATGGGCCTTGCAACGAGCAAAAAAGTGAGTTCGATGAAGTTTTACGCATTTCGCTTAATGATTCGTCAAAACACTGACAATCATATTCTGAAATGTCGCGAACTATTTCACCAGTATGCTGTGGACATGTACGCCAAAATTGAAACGAAACGTCTGTTATACATACAATCAGCGTTTAAAAAGCTGCAGTTGAGATAGTAAAAGTCATAAGATTGTGCTGCAACTTCGACATCTTCATTTGTCATTGGACAAAAAAAACTGTTGCCTTTACTTCTGATTCATTAAATGAAAACAGTCGTAGTGAAGGCAAAAGAAAAAAACAAAAAGTTGTACACAACAAAGAACATCGGCAGTCGACATGTTCGAAAGTGTTTGGTTTGACAGACTGAAACTTTTAAAAAATCGCGTAGTTACCGAAGATGGGACGTTGTGTTTTTTTCTGTATTTTTTTAAATAATACATGTGCACTAGACTGGTCGCATCTTGTATGGGATTTTTTTTTTGTTTAAATTTAAATGTTTGCGCTGCTTTAAATATGAGGTTTGGTGTAAGAAATCAAGTCCTAATTTTTCAGCTCAATCTGACGGTGCCTAGTCGTGCCAAGTGGGGCCCAAAGTTCCCCATATGATGAAAAAAACATCTATTCAATCAGATACTAGTTGAAAAGCCGGTCCCAAAGACAGAAAATCAAAAATCTGGCTTCGTTACGATCTTCCGCAGAGAAAGTACTTTAAGTATGCCAAATTTCAGCTTCATATGTCATCCGATGGCTTCAGAAAGTTGCGGAAATAATAGGACATACATACAAACATCCGCAAATACTAAGAAATTATATATTGTATAGATAGATTAAAGTATCTGCTAATTAATATTTTAGTATGATACGAACGAACGATTTTTAACCTAATTCAGGTACGCTGAATCCCAGTGATGCTAGCCGTTTTTTTAGGTTAGCTCTGGTTTTCGAGATATACCGTTTTTTCGAAAATGAAGGAGGCTGCACAACATATGTTCGGGTTACTCAAAAACGCTTTAGCTTATTGAAAAAACTAAAAAAATCCGAAATTCCGCAATAAAATTTACTTTACACAATAAAAATTTTTATCATTTTGCGAAGCACTAAAGGTACATTTAAAAAAATAAGCGCTTCAACAGATTTGCCAAAAATTGGAAACACATTGAAGCTAGCACCTTCAAAAGTGGAATTTTGGACGAAGAAGTGGTACAAATTTTAACAACATCGCACTTAGATTTTTTGAAAAATTTTTGTATAAATGCGTTAAAATTACATTACGTGCGTGCAGATTATAAAGAGTTGCTTGAGTTAACACTCCATTTTATTGGGGAGCGGGTACCAGATTTTTCACAATTTCGTTTGCCTGGTGCAACATCGCATGCACGATTCATGTCAAAGTGCATTTATTGTTACAAAATATTTCTATTTCGCGAACAGTTCAAATTGACAGCAGCAGAATTGAAAAGTCTTCGGAGTATTTGCTTGTTTTTGACTATCATATATGTACCTTATTGGTTCCGATGTGTGAACGCTATAGAAGCGCCAAAACTGGATCTTGATTTCATTCAAAACGTTGTATCTTATTTTGATAAAGAAGTTTCGACTGCATTGTTGCAAAAAATAAGAAAGCATTTGTGGTATTTGACAGAAGAAACAGTTGGCCTTGCATTTTTTGATGAAAGCGTGCCGTTGGAAATAAAAAAGATGATGGTCCAAAAACTCGACATCGGCAATGACATACATGGAAATTATGAAAAAATTTCGAAAAGGAATGTTGTCAATATGGATGAAATTTTCTCTTACGTGTCAAGAGATATATCCGATTTTGTTTCTCCACTGACAAAGAAATTTTTTTCCCGATTAGCCATAGATCCAAAATTTTTAGAATCGGAACCTTCTTAATGGCAGCAGAGGCATGATTACTGCGCTGGAAAATCTGTCTGTCAACATTTGAACGTTGTAAATGATGCGGCAGAAAGAGCAATTAAACTCATCACGGATTACAATAAATCGTTAACATACGATGAGACAGATAAGCAGTACCTACTCCAAGTTGTTGAGCACTATCGTCATTTATATCCGTCCCACAACAAATCTTCTCTTTTAAAATAATCAATTTAATAAGAACATTCAAATAAATTTATACATTTTTTTTTAAATTATTGTAGAAGCCTAGCTGCACTTTCCAATTTTTAATGAATTTTTTAAAAATAAAAATTTCGAAATTTTTATAAAAAAAATTATTTTTTTTTCAAAAAAAAATTATGTTTCTAAAACGACTGCGCATATAAGAAAATAGTTTTACCTTTCTAAAAGTAAATTTTATTGCGGAATTTCGGATTTTTTTATTTTTTTCAATAAGCTAAACCGTTTTTGAGTAACCCGAACATATGTTGTGCAGCCTCCTTCATTTTCGAAAAAACGGTATATCTCGAAAACCAGAGCTAACCTAAAAAAACGGCTAGCATCACTGGGATTCAGCGTACCTGAATTAGGTTAAAAATCGTTCGTTCGTATCATACTAAAATATTAATTAGCAGATACTTTAATCTATCTATACAATATATAATTTCTTAGTATTTGCGGATGTTTGTATGTATGTCCTATTATTTCCGCAACTTTCTGAAGCCATCGGATGACATATGAAGCTGAAATTTGGCATACTTTCTCTGCGGAAGATCGTAACGAAGCCAGATTTTTGATTTTCTGTCTTTGGGACCGGCTTTTCAACTAGTATCTGATTGAATAGATGTTTTTTTCATCATATGGGGAACTTTGGGCCCCACTTGGCACGACTAGGCACCGTCGGATCGAGCTGAAAAATTAGGACATGATTTCTTACACCAAACCTCATATTTTAAGTAGCGCAAACAATTAAATTTAAAAAAAAAAAAATTGCGACCAGTCTAATGTGTACATAAATACATACATACATATGTATTTATTTTAATGCTTAAAAACCTTTTTAATTTTTTGAAATTAAATAAAACGTATGTATTTATGTACACATGTATTAAAAAAAAAATTGCGGAAAAAAACACAACGTCCCATCTTCGTTAACTTCGGTATTTATTAAAAGTTTCAGTCTGTCAAACGAAACACTTCCGAACATGTCGAGTGCCGATGTTCTTTGTTGTTTTCAACTTTTCGTGTTTTGCTTTTGCCTTCACTACGACTGTTTTCATTTAATGAATCAGAAGTAGAGGCAATGGTTTATTTTCGTTAAATGAAAAATCAGAAAGTGGAAGAAAAAGCAATTTTTTGATTTTGACTGCAGCTTTTTAAACCTTGCATACGATATAATCAAGCCATACTACGAGTGGACGACTACATTCATCTTCGCGATGCAATACATCATCAAAATGACATAAATCCCAATGAACTAGGACAACCTATCATATTGCCAGCAACATTCACAGGAAGCCCTCGTCATATGCAGGAATATTCACAAGATGCAATGACATTGTGCGATCATATGGGCGCCTAGATTTGTTCATTACATTCACATGTAATCCGAAGTGGGAGGAAATTAAATTGGAATTGTCTGCTGGGCAAACATCTGCTCATCGACACGACATTACAGCACGCGTATTTAAACAAAAATTAAAATCACTAATTGATTTCATTGTTAAGTTACGTGTTTTTGGAGAAACGCGGTGCTGGGTGTATTCCGTGGAATGGCAAAAACGTGGATTGCCACATGCACACATTTTAATTTGGTTGACAAAATTACGGCTGATAAAATAGATGATGTCATTTCTGCGGAAATACCTGATCCTAACATTGATTCACATTTACACGGACCATGAAAATTGACATGATTCATGGTCCGTGCGGAAGCATCAATCCAAATTCACCATGCATGACCGATGCGAAATGCACGAAAAAGTATCCACGACAATTGCTGCAAGAAACAATGTCTGGTATTAATGGCTATCCGCTTTATCGTCGTAGATCAACTGAAGATGGTGGAAAATCAATTACGCTGAACGTGCAAAACAATGATATTGATGTTGATAATCGCTGGGTAGTACCCTGTTGTCCTTTGCTTTCAAAAACGTACAAAGCGCATATTAATGTTGATTATTGCAACTCAGTAAAATCAATTAAATACATCTGTAAATACGTTACCAAGGGATCAGATATGGCAGTGTTTTCGTTGCACAGTGAAATTATGAAATTATACGTTATCAAATGGCCCGATTTTAGGATTTCCCATTCATGAACGTCATCCGACGGTTGTTCATTTATCTGTTCACCTCGAAAATGGGCAACGCGTTTACTTCACAGAGGTAAATGCACATGAAAGGGCAGCAGCGCCACCAGCTACTACGTTAACTTCTTTTTTCGATATATGCGCAAATGATTTATTTGCCCAAACTTTGCTTTATGCTGAAATTCCAACATACACAGAAAAAATTATTGCCGAATTATTTTCAAACAAACGATTGTTTGAAATTTTTTTTAATTTCTACAAATTTTTTTACTGATTCAATTAATATTTTTGTTTGATTTTTATTTAACCCACAAAAATGTTGACAACTTTTCAATAATATAATATACGCGCTATTGGTTTCAATTTTTCATAATTTTGTATGAAATATTTAACGCTCTTTAATGTTGTCGTTTTTTGCATTTTTTATTTGATCGTAAGCAACACTTCTTTATGTGAAATATAAGAACAACAACACAAAACACATACAGTTTATTTTTGGACGCTTTAAAAAAGTACAACAAGAAGAAAGATGATAAAATAGCGCGACGAGGTTATTAGTAAAAAAACAAAAAAAAAATAGCAGGTAAAAAAAGGTTTCATTCTTTTTTAAACAACAAAAACATTATAAGAAACAAAATAAATTTTTGGTTGGTTTTAAAGTTGGAAAAAAAAGAATGAAAAACAAAATCCCGTATTCAATTTTTGAAAACTGTTTACTTAAATACCTACATCAAATACAAAAATAAAATGATGACGAAAACATATCGAGTCGGTCTGCTGCCGTTTTTGGTTACATTTCTTCTTCTTTTGCCATGGAAAGGATACAGCAACAGTGAGTGATGAAGAAAAACTTTGTGTATAAACAAGACTTCGTTCAAAAATTATTCCAACAAAACATGTGTCTTAAAGCCACCGCCGCTCTGCTTCTGCCATCATCATCTCCTTCAGTGATAGCTTGGGTGCGCGTCATTGCTTGTGCAAAAAATTTTTGTTTGATTCAGCAAAATTATTTGTTTGAAATTTATATGAATTTCAGTAAACTTTTTGTTTGATTCTGTAAATTATTTGTTTGAAAAAATCAGTGTTTTTTTTTAGTAAACAAAATGCAAATAAATTGTTTGAATATGCGAATTTGTTTGTAGGACCGATTTCAGACAAAAAATGTTTTGATACTACAAATTTTTTGTTTGAATTCGAAAAATAATTTTTTCTGTGTATTACACGTGGAACGCATCAACAAAAAAATTTCAACGGCTCAAGCAAGGAAAAGCAGTTCAAGGATGGCCAAATTTATATTCCACTGATGCACTAGGTAGGCTGTATACTGTTCACCCCCCAAAATGGCGAATGTTTCTATTTGCGAATGCTTCTTATAAACGTCCGCGGACCAACTTCATTCGAGAACTTGTGTACAGTTAATGGTCAAATATGTGCAACTTATCGAGAGGCATGCCAAAAACTTAATTTATTAGAAAGCGACTCACATTGGGAAACAACACTCGAAGATGCATCAATGAGCAATCATCCGTGGCAGATAGGGGCATTATTTGCGATCATATTACTAACTTGCTTTCCATCCAACCCGAAAGAACTATGGAATAAATTTAAATCATATATGAGCGAAGATATATTGCATCGAGAAAGAACTAACAGCAACGACGAAACAATTGAATTTCCGATGCAATTTATAATGAGGCTTTAGTGCTACTGGAAGACAAGTGTTTACAAATCAGCAATAAGACACTCATTCAGATAGGTATGTTCAGTCCTATTCGATCAGGCGATGATGCGTCTGATCGAGATCTGCTACGAGAACGAAATTACAATCGACAAGAGTTACAGTTATTTATCGCATCAAATCTACCAAATTTACAGCAGGAGCAACTTTCAGCATACAATACTTTAGTGACAGCAATTACAAATGAATGTGGTGGATTGTATTTCATTGATGCACCAGGCGGTACAGGAAAAACGTTTTTGATTTCGCTAATTTTGGCTAAAGTTCGATCCCAAAACAATATTGCATTGGCCATTGCATCATCCGGCATTGCGGCAACACTTTTTAATGGGGGCAGAACAGCGCATTCAGCAATTAAATTACCGTTGAAATCCCTATTTTCTGAGACGCACACATGCAATATTAAGAAAAATTCATCAATGGGTAAAGTACTGCAAACATGTAAGATAATAGTGTGGGATGAGTGCACAATGGCACACAAAAAATCTTTAGAGGCCCTCGATCGAATATTACAGGATTTTAGAAGCAACAGAACATTATTTGGTGGAGCTCTGATTTTGTTAGCCGGTGATTTTCGCCAAACACTGCCGGTAATTCCAGGTTCAACGCCAGCTGATGAGCTTAATGCATGCTTAAAATCATCCATTCTTTGGCAACATGTTCGCACACTGAGATTAACAACAAATATGCGTGTGCAACTCCAACACGATGCATCAGCTTCCGGATTTTAAAGCAGTTGTTGGATTTAGGAAATGGAAAAATGCCGACGGATCCAACAACAAAATGCATCCCGTTTCCACCTGACTTTTGTAAAATGACACAATCCTTTGAAGAGTTGATCAGTTGCGTATTTCCACATATTGAACACAATTTCAAAAACAAGGAATGGTTATGTGAACGAGCGTTACTTGCTGCCAAAAACATTGATGTTAATTCCATAAATAATGCCATTCTGAATAAAATCTACGAAACTGCAAAAACGCACAAATCCATAGATACAGTAGCGAGAGTGGATGATGCCGTAAATTATCCTGTTGAGTTCTTAAATTCACTCGATGTGCCAGGCTTTCCACCTCATGCTCTACAATTAAAAGTTGGAGTGCCCATTATTTTATTGCGCAATATCGATCCACCACGCCTTTGCAATGGCACTCGACTTGCCGTAAAAGAAATGCGGAACAATTTAATCGAAGCAACCATTATAACAGGAAAGTATAAAGGAACAGATGTACTGTTGCCACGCATTCCGAAGATACCAACTGATTTGCCATTTGACTTCAAACGATTGCAGTTTCCTGTTCGGTTAGCGTTTGCGATGACTATAAACAAAGCCCAAGGTCAACCTATGCAAGTTTGCGGATTGAATTTCGCAAATCCATGTTTCTCGCATGGACAACTTTATGTTGCATGCTCGCGTGTTGGAAAACCCACTGATTTATATGTTTATGCTCCAGGTGGAAAAACTAAAACCATTGTATATCCTAAAGCATTGCAATAATTAATTAAAAATTTAATTAATAAATTTTTATTAATACATATTGTAAATACTTTTATTTTTATTTTATAACGATGGGGGTAGCGAAGCACACCGGGTTAAGCTAGTTATTAAAAAAAAGAAAAACGAACGAAAAAGAAAAAGTTTTTATATTCATTACAATATAAACAAAACTCACAATACAACACAAATTGTACGCAAGAAAAAAGTTAATACAAAAATACTTGCTTGCATAAAAAAGTACTTAACGCTGATGCCAAAAACTGGGGGTAGGAATTGGAACCAATTTGCCATTTATTTTTGCAGCATATTTAGAAAGGAAAACGACAACTTCTCACATTTTTACATATTTTTTTAGAATAGAACATAAACCCGAGCGCATGGTAACATACACGGAACATTATTGTCAGAAAAGAAAACACCATAAGACATCACCATACGGTGAACTTACAAATAGTTTTAACAAGGAATCATTCTAAAGGGGCTGTTGCAAAAATTGTATATCGATTATAAGACATACGAAGTAATTCAATGAATCCATAGAAATATTTCATAATTACAAATAAACTGTGAACAGAATGAAATAATTTCTTAGCAATTCCCATAAGCTTCTTTTAAATCTAAAATTTTTGCATATCTTTAAATAATTGTTATAACCAAAAAAAGCGCAATAACATAACTAGAGAACAATTTTAGGTAAATTTGCTTATTTAAATTCGAAAAAACTTGGATGAAATTAAGCTATGACCAAAAGTTTGCAATTAGTATTTAGCAAAAAAAAATGTAGAATACTTTTTTTTGCTATTTTATATGTATATTTTGGCAGTTAAGGAATTTCTTTTTTTAACTCTGAAACGTTATCTGCAAACTTTGTAATAGTGTGTGTAAATTACGACCTCTTGCCAGTTCAACGCACAAACAGTAGTAATAATTGAAGGAAAGAGTCATAAAAGAAGAAAATCAAACTTAAAAAGAAAGAAAAGAAATGTACAAAAAAAAAAACGAGAATGCATAAAAAATAGGATTTGTTTTAACAACCTTTTTGTGATTATTTATTCTCATTATAAACACACACATATACATATATACACCAGAGCTGTAAAAGATTGCAATCGACTTCTTTGTAATCACATGTTTTCTCAGTTTTAATTGCTGATTTTTTGATCGCATTTAGAATCGAAAACAGATTAAATGATTTCAATTTTAAATCATGCAATCAATTTTCCAATTTGTAAATCAATTCATATAATTATTGATTGCAATTACATATGATTGCAATACTTTAAGTGCAAGCAAATCCAAATTTTAATAGCCAACAATTTCTAGTTTTTATTCACAACCTAGATAGATTTCAAGTGTTTAATATTTCGTTGGACTTTCAGGCGAATTTAATTGCAAGCTAATTTTTTTGTAATTAGTTTGATTGCATTCGATGATTTCTTGCAAAATATTGCAATTTTGACAAGATTTAATTTCATAACTAGGATTGAAATCAGTTTGATTAAAATCCATTTGAATTCAATTCCATTAGATTGCAGTCTTTTACAGCCCTGGAAAATTTACTTAAGCACACACATCACAAAATAAATACCAGTTTGTCGGTAAGTGTACTTGTGTCGTCTACTATGTGTGATAAAGATCAAAATCCTCAAACCACAAACTTTAGAACCAAACTGTTCCTTATATTCGTTTTGTCATTTTGAGTGTGGGTAAAACCTAATTAAGCTTTGCCATAGTTAAGATACGTAAGTGTTTTAACATACACAAACACACATACTCGTATTACATTTGTTCATACAAACAAAACATAAATACACTCCTGAGATTTAGAATGAAATTAATACACATATTTTTCTAATTACATTATTCCTCAAAAATAAAAACACATATGTATCTTAATTTAAAGTTTAAATTTAAAATAAAGTTTATTTTTGGATGTTAGATACTTTTCGCTTTTAATACAAAGTAACTAATTAAATACGGCTTCTTTCAGATTGGACAGATAACCTTCCGAAATTAAAAAAAATTACGATTGCTTAAAATTTTATAAAATAGTCCAAAATGTGTCACATTAATCCAATTGCATCAAAGATAACGTTTGTTTTTTTTTAGACTCATTATATATTATATATGCGGCCAAGTTCGGCCATATGATACCACCACAGTATTAAGAGACAAATTTTAGAAAGTAAGAAAGAAAGAAAGAACACGCTAAAACAAATATCGTTCAAATTTATAAAAAACGTCTATATGAGATTTGTTCTAGGGAAGGTTTATTTTGCACATTCTTCTCAACTCAAGTCACTGTTTCTTTTTAAGAAAAGATTTACACCATTTAATTTAGATTTTCAAAAGCTTGACAATGAATGACGCCATTATGGACTCTTAGATTTCGACAAATATGATTTCCATATTTCTTTCACGGAAAGAATTAATTACAAAATCACCAGAAAACATGGCTTGAACCAAGAAAACTTTGCATGATCTCTTCAAAGCCAAAAATTACTTATTCTAAATTTATGTGTGGCTTGGGTTGAGCAAAATGTATCATTTTTTTTGGAAAATTTACTAACTGCGAACGAAATAAGTTAAAAGCAAGAAAATTTTGGATTTTCCTGTTTAAGAAACTTCTTTCGTGTAGGAACCCAAGTTTATTGGAGAAAGATGTTCAAAGCAATCAATCTGTCTATACTATTGCATAAAGTAATTCATATTAATTTTATTTTGGGATTTTAATTTATTTATTTAGAATTTTAGCACTATTTTTAGGCTTTATATGGGATCTTTGGCAAATTATCGACCAATTATCACAAAATTTGGTGGTCTGGTTTCTAGCCTTATGAAACTACGACAGACCATTTTTATGCAATAGCGCAGTCTGGACGATGATGTTAACAGCGTGTAAAACGCATCAAACGGTTCAATTTTCTGTATGAAATGAACAAGCCCGTTAAGCCAAAAATGAGCTTTGCACCATAAATCTCAGGAAAACGTCTATAAGTTAAGCAAATCGATGAATTATTTTTAAAGTTATTTTGTTATTAGAATTGTGGATTATTTTGTTGAACTATTTATGGTTTTTAATCCAAATTTTTAATATTTTAATCAGGCTTAAGTTCATCAAATTTAATTTTCATTAAATTATTTTTTTATGAAGAAAGGAATTTTACAACATGAAAATTAATTAAAATTGTTATTGATAATCATTCATTCTTGAGTGACCTGAGATTCGAACCCAGGCGGCTGGTTACCATGACATGTTTCGATCACAACCACTTGATCTCCTCATGGTCATGGTAACCAGCCGCCTTTGTTCGAATCTCAGGTCAGTCAAGAATGAATGATTATCAATAACAATTTTAATAAAAATGGTCTGTCGTAGTTTCACAAGGCTAGAAACCAGACCACCAAATTTTGTGATAATTGGTCGATAATTTGCCAAAGATCCCATATAAAGCCTAAAAAAGTGCTAAAATTCTACCATAAATAGTTTAACAAAATAATTCACAATTCTAATTATTGTTAAAGCTAAGGCACGAGCTCTATGTGTACATTTGTCCTTCAAGTTGTGCTGAAAAAGATCAACAAGAAAAAAGAAAGACAAAATGAAAAAACAAAAAAAAAAAAAAAATGTACTTTGGACTTCAAGAAGAATTCTTGACATAAGTATGGAAAAAACAGAAGTTCGGAAAAACATGTAAAATCAATTAAAAATGGATAATCATTCAAAAAAGCAAATTTCGATCTACCAAAGGTTAAAATACAATTTGGTATAAGGATTGATGTTTGACTATTGACGTCAGCAGTCGTCGATGGCTGCGAGTGTAAGACGGCTAATCCATCTGAGGAGATCAAGTGGTTGTGATCGAAACATGTCATTGTAACCAGCCGCATGGGTTCGAATCTCAGGTCAGTCAAGAATTTTAATTAATTTTCATGTTGTAAAATTCCTTTCTTCATAAAAAAATAATTTAATGAAAATTAAATTTGATGAACTTAAGCCTGATTAAAATATTAAAAAAAAGTTATTTTGTTATACCAAGTATTCTCCTATTTATTTTAAGTATTTTTTTATTTTGTTTTAGTCCTTTTTGTGTTTGGAAAGAGATTTTTCTTATAATTTTGAGTATGTAATACGTATTGTTACGAAAGATAAAGTATCTAAGAATGAATCTAATTTTTGCATATTTTGGTGAAAATCCATATTTTAGCATATTTTGAAATTTTTTTGCGATTTTTTTAATTTCCATATTTTAAAAAATTTTTTAAATACACAATCAAAAAATTAATTCTTTTGGAGCTTTGCTCTAAATGCAAGATTTTCAAGATTTCGACAAAAGATCTTCTATTTAAACCGATGCAAATTCTTACATGGTTAAGGCTTCCAATGGGCTTTAAATATTTTATACAAAACTGTTGCAAGTTACTTTCTTGGCACATGGTGGAACCCAGTTGCAGAGGAAATTAGAAGCCAATTCGATAATTTTCCTTTTCTTTCAAATAACCCTAAAGAAAAAAGTCCAACGGTGTCAACTCACATGATATTGGCCAATTGATTTCGCCATCACGTGAGATAACACGGCCATTGAATTTGTCGCGCAAAAGAGCCATTGTTTCGTTAGCTGTTGGGCAAGTGGCACCTTCCCACAATACTTTGATGTAGAACAAAACTGTGCAAAAATAGAAGGAGTTGACCTAGACTTATAATGTGCTGGGAGGTATATATGATAATAATAAACAAAATTTCAAGTTTTGAAAAATTCCGTCAGAGGATTCATGTACCTCCCATATATCCTTTTTTTAAAAATTTAATTCGGCAACACCTTTTATGTTTCAATGATACAAACAATTGAAATATTTCATACAAAAATATAA
Source organism: Pollenia labialis (assembly GCA_949318255.1). Classification (NCBI taxonomy): domain Eukaryota; kingdom Metazoa; phylum Arthropoda; class Insecta; order Diptera; family Polleniidae; genus Pollenia; species Pollenia labialis. The sequence continues at coordinate 83,989,488 of OX439143.1, forward strand.
AAAACAAGTGCAGTTTGGTGTTTCGGCAAAAGCACTTAAACTCAAAATGCTGTAATTTTTTTTTAGGGGCAACGGAGCATATATTCTTTAAAAAAACTGAAAAAACGGTGCACTCAGTTTTTTTAAAATTTAAAGTAAATATTGTCGAGTTTCATATTTTTGCAAAAACAACCAGCATTTATTAACAGCTGTATAATAATAATTTCTAATAACTGCAGAGATTTTCCTGAAGTTCATTTCTTTAGAACGATAGTTTTTAAACACAGTTCAAAGAAAATAGGATAATTTTATCGAACAGAAAAATATTTATAACTTTAAATCTAAAGTACTAAATTATAAAAAATAATAATAAATGCGTTTGGGCCTCTAAAAAAGATCATACATCTCTTAGTTTGAACTCAAATGTGGTTAGTTTCTCTTTTGATGCCTAATGGCGGACACTTGGTTTATTAAATGGCAGAGAAAATTGAAAAAAGTATTCACTCAGTTTTTTTATTTGTCCATAAAAATTTTTTTTTAGTTACGGCAAGACTTTTGTAAGATTCATCTGGAGCATACTTTAAATAAAGTGTGGGCCCATATCAAAGAAGAATGTCTTTTTTTTCAAATACAAACTTAATAATTGTGTTACTTCTTGAAAATAAATTTTTAATAATTGTTTTCCTAGTACATGAATTAAGTTTAATTATTCTTGTAAAATTATATTTAAAATTATGACAAGCTTTGCAACCCCTTGCAGAGGCGAAACGCATTTTACATAAAAAAAGGTTCTTCCTGCATGTAATTTATTTAGATATGTATGAATATAGTTCAGTAATTTTTTCAAACATTGAAACAACATTGTTTCACCTTAGTTTTGTAAAAATGAAACGCATGCTATTTACAGTTTGAAATATATTCTGTACAGAAAAATCACGATAGAGGAGGCGCACAAGAATATGGTCATACCAAGGCATACTGCTACTTGCGTAGTTTGTGGTGAAATACACGGTACAGTTCTTTGCGATAATTCTGTATATATTATCGTCAAGCAGTCGGTTGGACCGAAAACTAATCCTTTCCAAATGAAGGTAACAAATCAAGTTACCACAAATGACATACAGGCTCCGCAGCCTGGTAATAACAAAACCTCTTATGTTAACGTCCTAAAATCAAACCAATCAAGCCAATGCAAGGTGCATCACCAAATAATGATGATACCCCAGTTTCTTATTTAAGTCGACTAGAAAAAGCAATGGAAACAGTAAATAATTTTACAAACACAAAGGGTAATATGATGCAGAAAATTCTCAGAATGCAATCGATGTTATTGCAAGCTGTACTCAACAAGCCATGAACTGTTAAAAAATTTGTTTTTAGAACGCAAACGGCATCCGCCAACATAAAAATTAACTAGAATACTTTCTTAAAAATAAGCAAATTCATGTCATGATGGTTTCTGAAACTCATTTGACCTCAAGAAATACGTTTAAAATCAATAGGTATACAATATATGATACCAAGGACCCTAAAGATAGAGCTTGTGGAGGTTCTGCCATTTTGATAAAAACCCGAGCCAAACACTACCGAATGTGTGATCATCGTGAGGATTATCTGCAAGCAACAAACATTTGTGTTGAAGGGCTTAATCGAAACATAGTAATTTCATCTTTATACTCTCCACCTAGATTTTCAATATCAGAAAGCAAATATTGTGATTATTATAAATCACTAGGACCCTGTTTCCTGGCCGCTGCCGATTATAACGCTAAACATACCTTCTGGGGGTCACGACTTATAACAACAAAAGGTCGTGTTTTATTTATCTTAATTTCTAAAATGGATTTAAATGTGGTAGCGAGCGGACAACCAACTTATTGGCCTACTGATCAGCGAAAAATTCCAGATGTTATTAATTTTGGCGTGGTTAAAAACATCCACACAGAAACGATTATTGTTGAAGAATTATATATCTTCCGACCAAACACACCTACACAGAAAAAATTAAAAATTTCTCTAATCACCAATTTTATACCAAATTCATAGAATTTAGCAACCCATTTGTTGATTTTGCACCTATTACCAAAATGATTATATTGATTACTAAAAATTTTAAAAATCAAATATTTCGAAGAGAGTGGCAACTGGACAGATCCCTGCAACTTAAGAATTTATTTAAGGAATGCAATAAAAGACTAAGAAAGTTACTGAAGACTTAAAAAACTTGAATGCAACTCCAGAATTAGACTACTCATTTTGGCGTGTAGCTAGAAATCTAAAAATCTGATTGGTAGTTGGGCAAGAAACCATATTGAAAAAGGAAATCTGTTCGTAAGTAACTTGAAAAACGTATTTACACCAAAAATATCTCACGAAATTGCGGTCGAGTTACCACCTGTTGCTGCTAGAGCAGCTATTCCCATAAGAGATATCGAAAAGGCTATTTGTGACTTATGCGCAATTTTCAGGATAATATTTAAATCTATATTAAGTTAATTTTCATATAAACTTAAATCTGTATTTAGATTGATTTTTTCAGTTTTATTTAAAAATTCTTCTTTAATTAAGATAAAAGTATGGTAGCAATACAAATTAAAAAAAAATATCTTAAAAAATTTTATTTATTTACAAGGTGGCCTCAAATAACAGTTATCTGCTATTGCTTTGCCTTTTGTTGGTGTATTGATTTAATATTGAGACCACTTGCTAAGTTTTTCCAATGGAAACTTAAAATGAATTTAAATGTACCACATCAGTGAATTAAGTTACATTTAAGTGTTTAGCGAAGAAAAGAATTTTGTATTTAAAACGACTTTAAACATTAATATATTTTATTATTAATCATAAAAATTGGGTATTAAGCACTAAGAAGGCACCTGGTATTGAAAAGGTCAGTAATAAAATGCTTTTAGAACTACCTCGCGTAACAAAGAAAATTATTCTTAACGAACAAATTAACTGCCTGCTTTTAGAAAACGTAAACAAGTGAGTGCGTAAGAAATTATATTGAAAACCAAAAACCAATTTTCGGTTTTTTATTGTTGTTTTCAATATCTCAAATAATAAATTTATTAAATTCCTTAAAACCAAAGTTTTTAAAAAATTCTAAAGCTGGCTGAGTTCCAAAACATCATAATACTTTGCAGTCGAAGTAAAAAATGTACCATCAAGTTTAACGATGCACAGTTTGGTCATTGTGAACGCATCGGTATCTGTTTTGATGCAGTTTGGGACAGATAACATTCTAAAATTTTACACGGTTGCATTGTAGAATGCGTTTAAAAAAGCGAGTTGCCTTGCAACTGACGTTTTGGAACTCACCCGCTATGTGCACACCTATTAAATATTTGACGTCCTATTTAACGATTTTTTAACTACGTTATACAAATATCATCTGAGACATAAAGTTTAGCAAATAAATAGAAATTGTTAAAAATAAAGGTAAGTTTAATCAATTTACTGGTCAAATATTTGTTAGGTCTGAACATACCTTAAGTCATACCTATGTATTTTGTTGGTTCCTTACCTTCGTGAATTGTTTTGTTTTTATTCTTATAAACATTTTATAACAAAAACTAATTTGATTTTTGTGTTTTTATGTATTCGAATTAAAACCGGTTAATTTTAAAATGCTTAACTGAAAACCGGGTTTTTTAAAATAGCAACTATTCGGAATATTCGAAATCCGGTTATTGAAAAAAGTCGAATAATCGATCTCCCTAGTTCTTTTGTACCTGCTAAAGAAGCGAGAGCGGAAGAGGCCTTTTAGGAGGCATCCGTACTTCTTTTTTCCCGGTGGGATATACCTCTTTGCTTGAGAAAAGTTGGTACTTAATATGTGTGTGTAAATACTTTTACAATTTATATAAATACAATCATCTCATCCCATCTAAAAGTACAAATAAACATTTTTTGTAGCACTTTGTCAGCATCTCTTTAAATGTCATTAGTAGTAAGTTTTGTTCCGCTTTAGGTTTTCTGTTAGGTTGTTTTGTGAGTGTGTAAGTTCTTATTAAAATTCACAATGCTTTGTTGAAACCAAAAAGTTAATAGATACATCTAGATTAAGATTTTCTTGTAATTTAAGAAAACACTTTTATGCACGTGCACTTGGGCGTTTCAGCGATTTTGCAAGTTTGGGAGCAATTTACATATGTATGTATGTCATCTTATGTTCAAAAACTTTGTTTATTTTCTTTTCAAATTAGATTATAAGAAATAAAAACATTAGTTATAAAAAAAATATTTCTCCAATGCTATATGAATAGAAAACTAAGTAAATTACTACAAAAGGGTCCTAGTCTACTTAGTATATTAGAAATTATCATCAGTAAAAATATTTACTTTAAAGGGTTTGAATTACCCTTAAATAATAGAACTATTTATTTTTAACTTGAAACGTAAAAAAGTCAAAAAGTAGTCATTATATACTTGTTCTTGAATGCAAATTGGGATCTTAACGTTACCAAAATGCATAAAATTTTTGAGTACGAGAACGCTTTTTGGTAATAAAAGGTCCCAATTTCGAAACTTACAAAAACAACCCAAAATCTGATACTTTAGAAAAATACTTAAAAAATTAAAAACTCAAGAATCTATAAATTTTTTTTATCGTTTTTTTAATCTATTGCTTATATATTTTTAAAATCAAAAGTCATGCAATTAGGGGTTTTTCCCGAGATTTCCCGTCCCGGGAATTTCAATTATTTTCTTTCCCGTTTTCCCGGGATTTTTGTTGCGGGATCCCGGGAAATAAAAGTTCCTCATAGTTTCAGAAAAAAGCTTTTTATACTTTGAAATTTAGTTTTATATTCTCTAAAAATTAGCATCTGTTGATGGGTTGGCGATTAGATCAATAACAAGAAGTGAGTACGTTCGTAAATCAATGTCTTCTGACGCAATAAATCTACCAAAAGCAGAATGTGCCGTGCAACAGTTGATAACTAATAAATTGAGTTAAGTGAAGAGTTAATAAAGAACAATTCAAAATAAGATGCACACAGTAAATTTTAATTGTCCATGGACAAATCTTAAAAATAGGAGATATTCAAAAATATCGCTCCTTTATTGCAGCAAAGTCATATCTACAAAATGGCAAAATGCGATTAAAGTTAAAATGTACCGATTTAAAGATTGAGATAAAAATCGATGATTTGTTACGAGAAAGTAGAAGGAACACTTTGCTTAATAAACTTTAAATTAAAAAAAAAAAATTGAGATATGACGATATGTTTATAAGGTAATAAACATAAATTTGTTTCATTTTATGACGGCTTATATAATTAGGAAGTGCTGGGAAACAGAAATAAAAAAAAACTACGGAAACTCGTGTAAGATACTACAACATACAATTTTAAAAACACATTGTCCTAAAGATTACAGGTGGATCTTGTAAGAAGAAGTCTGTTTGATGCTATTTTTTGCATCAACCTTGACATACATTTGACTGATATAGACGTTGTTTATAAAAAAGAAACATTACTTCGGCCTGTGAATTAGTAATATGCAACAACCTTAAACTTTTGCACTTTAAACTATTTGTCCAATCTTAGTAAAAAAGTGAACGAAATTTTTCGGAAACATGGTAATAAGTAAATGAAATAAGAAATATACTCTTTGCCGACTTTCTTAACGCATTGAGTGTGGCTTAATGTTATTTCCTAAGATGTAAAATAATGTTAATACATTTATAAAACATATTTATTTAAAATATTTTATCTATTTTATAAATTTACTTTTTGATCTCAAAACTAGAGTACCATAATTTTTGTTTGTTTTTATTATTGTTTTATGAATTAAATTGTTATGTTTATGTTATCTTTTTATCTTGTATCTAGAGCATAATGATACGAAAAATGTACATATAAAATCGTAAGGTAATTATAATTCAAGTTCCCCTTTCAACCTTTAATTAATTTTTGGGAGTACTTAGGCAATTCTTTTACTTACTTTGTAAACAAGTTCCTTTAAGCTTTTTAATAAAAAAAGTTTTTTTTCATAAATTTAAAACAAATTTACTTTGTATTATTTATATGGAGCGGGATCCCGGGATCCCGGGAAATTAAAAATGTTTTCCCGTTTTCCCGGGAATCGAAAAACTCCGGGGAAAAAAAACTCTACATGCAATACCCTTTTTATAAGATACAATGCCAGCGCGCTAATCGGAAGGTGTGTAATCCGAATTATCCAGTAATCCGAATTGAATTTATGACGTATTACATACTCTATAGTTCGCATTAATTGCAAGTTCGCTAAACCGAATTTTTATTTATTTTATTTTTCTGTTTTTTTATAATTTTAAGAACCGATTTTCTGTGCAAACTTTGAAAATTTGCAACTTATTTTACCGCAATAATGACGTGTGAATTTCTGAAGAGGAAATTCTTAGCTGGATTATTAAATCTGGCAATACTTCGTGGGAGCATGTGCACTGCAAGAGAAGCAACCCTACATCACAAATTATGTATGTTAAAAAAACATAACATTTAAAAAAAGCTTTACTGCGTATTCATTAAAAACTAAATTGGTCATGAAATATATTTTCATAAAAATTTGTATAGAAATTTTGTTTGAAAATACGTTTGATACCTACAAGGCGAATTCATTCAAGTTTGTCTTATTTTGAAAACGTTTACAGCACTGTAAAATATATTAAAGTTGTGTCAAATATTCAAACAAATATTTCATTGTGTTTTTAATTTAAAATTGTGTGTTTTGAAATATAATAACTTAAAAAAATTTTAAAGTTAATAATTTTAATCGTTAATTATAGAATTTAGTAAAGATTCCCCAGAACCACCAGAACGGTATACCATTTTAACACAAGGGTATTTATCAGCTGTTGCTTACGTATCAAGATAAGGCACCTGCTGTAAATTCGCCTTGGTTTGGTGTCTAAATGATTTTTTTAGAATACAAAACTTAATCTTTTCATTCATAATTAAGCAAAATAAAATAAATTTGTTTTAAAATCCTAGTCTGTGTTTTATTTTCGGATATAGTGAATTATAATACATAATAACACCACATCCAGTATACACATCATTAATTCGAATTAGCGAGCTGGCACTGTATAAAATGCAATGTCGTTAGGTATTGTGATCGCTTTGATCATATAAAACCCAGTTTACAGTAGTTCCGTAGTTTCATTCGTAGTTAACAGCTACAATGAGATTCGAATTGCAAAATTACCTTATTGATACGTACAGTACTTTTCGCTTTAGTCACATAATTGAGGTACAGCCAAATCGTGGACTATATCCCTAATGAGACTATAAGTCTCATTCACATATGGGAAATTCCAGCGAAAAGTATACTTTTTGTAACGTAACGCCAGAAAGCTAATAAGCTTTTATTTTGTACCCATGTTGTTCAAATGTTTTCTCTTTTGTTACTTAATGTAGAGCTACAGCAAAATATAAAAAAGTAAATTACATATACATAATTATTTGAAAAACTATTTTAATCACATTGTCCCAATTTACACTAGGGACATTTCTTGCCGGACAGACAAAGTTTGATGGCGAGGGGTCGAAAAGGTAGAGTGTGTAGTACATGACTATCTGTACTGGACATTTTTTCATTTCTCTTTCTTACTTTTCGTAGTTTACATACAAGTATTAATTTCTGTCTGACTTTTAATGTTTCCTATGTAAACGCGTCAGGTAAGATTTAAAGAGAATTCAAAAAATGTCCGGAAAGAAATGTCCCTAGTTTAAATTGGGACTTTACAATAAGTAGACTTTTCGCTGGATATGCCTATGATGCATATAATCGCGTTGCCGATTTCTGTCTTGCACTATTTTTGGATCATAAAGATTTTATCATAACATTATTTTTAATAAAAGTAGATTCCTTAAACAAACTTTTTAATTATTTGTTATTTGTCCATTGTTTTCACTATTTGATAATAATATTGCTAAGTCAAGAAACAAATCTGCAGGATTTGGGCTATAACAATCGAATATTAGTTCATCAGCGACAGTAATAACCCCTTAGTATACTGTTTAGTGCGGTGTATTAGTTAAAAGGATAATGAACCGATAGTTTGTTGAATAGAACATTGATGATTTAATCTTTGGCAACGTTGGTGCATATCTGAAAATGTTGAAATATTTAATCAGGCCAGCTATGGTTTACCTTCCACTCATGTGGTTTTGCAGGTTCCTCGATTGCCTTGGTAAGGGAACGCATTCAGCCCAATTATGAATAAAAATTCCCAGGGAAAAGGGAAAAACTCCCGGGGAATTGTTATTCATAATTGGGCTGATTATATCCCGCACAAGCGATTTTAACTGGGCTTCACGTTTACTGAATTTAACAGCTCCAAATAGTTTTCTTTGCGTATATTTTAACAAGCCAAAAAAAACTTGCTTAAACTTAAAACCAACTTTCGAAATGAAATCATTGCCATTGCAACCGAAATTTTGCTAAAAAATTACTTTAAAATAGCAAAAGCACTAAAATTTTTGCTTTGCTTAAATTTTTTGAGGCAAATTGCCAAAACTGTGTTTCTGAATGCTTAGTCTTCGTCCAGACTTCCAATTTTTTAAAATACTGCTTCAAAATTGCATTATGAAATTCTAGTTTTGCAATTTTTGTCTTGTCTTTCTCCCTTTTTTTTATATTTCATATATAAATACAAATAAACCTACAGCCAACTTCAAGTTGAAAAGTGTGAGAGTTACAAAAACAAAAAAACAGAATTGCAAAGTACATTAAACTGAATATTCTCCATAATGTTCTCAGCTTTTTTATAAATAAGTGCCGGTTCACACACGTCAAGTTCGACTCGTCAAGTCTTGAGCTTTTAGGAGAGAAGGAAAAAGAGAATGCCATTTCATTTCCCCTCTCTCCTAAAAACTCAACACTTGACGAGTCAAACTTGACTTGTGTGAACCGGCACTTAACTCAAGAATTGCTGCAACAAAAATTGCAATTCTTAACGATGATTTTCTTAAGCCCTAATGACGCTACATTTATTATTCATTGAATTGATATAGAATTTATAGAAAGAAACTGTAAATGTTAGAAAGAGCAAACTATAAAAAATGTAAACAAAGTTTTTTGTTATTACTATGGTTTTGTTTATTTTATGAAATGTTGTCAATTTTTGTTTATGAGAAAGATAAAAACAAAACAAGCAAAAAGCGCTGATTCAGCAACACTTAATATTTAAAGCTTGAAATGTCAATTTTAAGTTGAAGAATTCTATATTTTATAAAGCTCAAACAACATTTTTCCTCCCATGCCAGTTTTTAGTTTGAATAACTTTTTTCAATAAACTTCACGCGACGTCGTTAAATTCTCTGGTGAGTATGAGTGCATCAATTTCGTTCTTCTGGCCACTTAACACACACAAAAAAGCGACAAAAAGGGCGTTGAATACTTTTTCATTATACGCTTTTAGTTACGGTGGAATAAAAAAAATTATTAAATATTTTAATAACTACATAAAAAAAAACAAATATTACTATAAATCCTTAATTTCAACATGGCTTCAACTGCAGAAACAGTACCACCAGCAATTTCTTGGGCCCAAAGAAATGACTTAGTGTACGTTATCATTGATGTGGAATGCAAGGACATCGAGCACAAGGTAACAGAAAATAGTTTTACAATCAAGGGTACCAATGCACTCGGCGCTAATAAAAAATATGAAGTCACATTAAATTTCTTAAATCCCGTTAATCCTGAAAAAGTCACAAGTAAAAATATTGGCAGATGTATTGAATTTACATTTACAAAAAAGAATCAGGTCCCTTCTGGAAATCATTTACAAATGATAAAAATAAATTGCATTTCCTTAAAGCAAACTTCACCAAACAAACACTCACAAACAAATATAATGTTGCAATTAATATTTATTATTGTTTAGATTTCCTTTTTTATTTTCCTTTTAAAAAATTAATTCAATACAAAGAAGCAGGTTACAAAAATACCAAATTCTAATGAGTGCATCAGAGTAGTTTAGTTTAAATTATTTTTATGCACTTATACTTACAATTGCATGAGTCAGTATGAGTAGCGAAAAAACGATTCATTGCTGATCTCTGATGCAGACTCAAGACATACTTGCCCTTATCACCACTTCTTAGGGGGGCTCCCATACAAATGTTGCGTTTTTATGAAATTCTTAAATTAATTAAAATTTTTCGATTTTTGTAAATAAAATTAAAAGTTGCAAACAGATTTTTATCATTTATGGGCTTGTTTTGTTTGCAGCTTCGTTTTTGGAAGCATAGCTACAAAAATTTTTAAATATTGGTACAAAATAATTTTTTTTTTGCCAAAAAAATCATGTTTCTAAAACGACAGCGTATCTTAAAAAAAGTGCTCCTTTGCTTAAAGATAATTTTATTGCGGAATTTCGGGTTTTTTTTAGTTTTTTCAATAACACTGTGCTAGTTGAAAAACAGACAAGCTGGGCACTTGGCGTTTTAACATCATTTGGGTACGCTGAATCCAATGGTGCTAAACTTTTTTTTAGGTTTTTGAGATATACCGTTATTTCGTCCACGTAACTCAAAAACGGTTTAGTTTAATAAAATTATTAAAAAAAACTGTTTTTGAAAATGATGCTAGGTTTCTAAATTTTTCCAGACATATAAAAAACGAAGCTGTAAACAAAACAAGCCATTAATGATAAATAAAGTGGGGTTGGTCATACATCCTAGGCACTGCAGGGACCAAATTTAAGAATTTTATTTACCCGCAATATTTGTATGATTGAAATTCTTTAATTTGGCCCCTGCAGTGCCTAGGATGCCCCTATATGGGTCTAATGTATGACCAACCCCACTTTATTTTTCATCTTAATCATTTATTTCTAACATATCTACCCGGCAGTGCTACCACCAGCAAAATTATTAAACGCTTGAGATGAAGCATAATTACCCGACTTAAATGAAATTACAACTAAAATACTATTGAAGCTGTATTTATGTAATAAAAAGATATGTACAAAAAAGCAAAAACACAACAAACTCATTGAAAGAAGAAGTGAATCGGTTAAGATTCTTATTGTTATTTAAAATAAATTAACAAATATAACATTAAAGACTAAAAAACAATTAATAAAACTTAAAATAAAATTCCTAAAATAATGAGTTTTACTTCCACATTTGGTTGCATATATCTAGGGAGGGTTTTTTTTTTTTTTTTTTTTTTTTTTTTCAATCATATGTATATTTATAAGTTAACATTATAATTGTACAAAATATTTACATTTTAAAATTTGGGCCTCAGCGCCATAAAGACATTTTTGAAATGCTCATTGCCGTTCCTTTATAATGGGTGTTTTTTAAACCCGATAGAGCTTACGAAAGGTCAAACGAACTGTCATACTATCATTTTTACTCAAGCACATTATCATGAATAAATTTGTGCTTGAGCAACGCTACCAAATTACCCAAATTTACTTTGAAAATCAGTCATTGATTTTTGCAACTTATGGGCAACTTCATGATTTAAATGACGCAAATTATTTTTTCCGAACATGAAGGCGATTTAGAGAAAATATACTGGCAATTAGACTTCAAGGCCATGCGATGTGGCACCTCTTGATTGTTTGCCGTATGACTGTGATTGATTTCTTGCAGGTCAACATTGTTCATTTTATTCGTTACATGCAGCCAGCAATGCTCGAAAAAGAGGAACAAAATTGGACGTCTGCAATGCGTTTCGTCAAAGACAGGCCTAGTATTAATCTCATAAGCAAACAGTTGACAACATTATTATACCTTGATCAATTTCCGGTCCATCTATCTTATTATAGTGACATGGGGAGTCTATAATAACAACATTTAAGTAACTGATATTTTATTGACAAGCGAAAAGTATGGGAACAAGAACCCCCCACCCGGCTGACCGATAGTGGTTATCAATGGCTCCCATCGGCAAAAACAATTTTAGTAACAAATGTTACCATGAATTCAAACACAGACCCAATGGAAAAACCTCAAGTAAAAAGTTGTCAAAAGCCTCAAGTACAAGTTGGTATGGACAGGTACATAACAGTGCTTAAACGGGGTCGCAGCCCTACCTCTGCAGCAGTTGCTTCGGCCTCAAAAGTACCAACTTTTGATAAAATAAACTCTCAAAATCGTTTTGCAATTCTGGAGGATGAATCCCCTGAAGCACCAAACGTCATTAAATCGTCTAAGCCACCCCCGATATATCTTAGGGAGCAAAACTCAAGTGAGTTAATAAAGAGCGTGATCTCGGTAATAGGTGAAAATTCGTTTTACGTAGCGGCAATCAAGCGTGGTAATATAAACGAGACGAAAATACAGGTTAATCATGAGAATGATTTTCGTAAACTAACAAACAAATTCGAAGCCCTTAAAAAAAGCTTTTACACATACCAACTGAAGAGCAGCAAAGGTCTTCAGGTAGTGATCAAGGGAATAGACTCTTGTGTGGACCCAGAGGAAATTAAAACCTTTTTGGAAGAAAAGGGCTTTAAGATAAAAAACGTTACGAATATTAAAAATAGGGAAAAAATCCCCAACCATTATTTCGAGTGGAGCTAGAACCTGGTGACGTTAAGCTTAAAAAAAATGAAACGCATCCTATTTATGATTTAAAATATATTCTATACAGAAAAATAACTATAGAGGAGCCGCACAAAAGAAATGGTCCCGTTCAATGTCTCAACTGCCAAGAATTTGGCCATACTAAGGCATACTGCTATTTACCACCGGTTTGCGTAGTATGTGGTGAATTACATGGTACAGTCCAGTGCGATAAGTCTAAAAATGACCCCAATGTAAAAAAATGTAGTAACTGTGGCGGCAATCACACTGCAAATTATAGAGGTTGCCCTGTATACACTATCGTCAAGCAGTCGGCTGGACCAAAAACTAATCCCCCTCAAACGCAGGTACCAAATCAAGTAAACACTAATGACATTCAGGCTCCGCAGCCTAGTAATAACAGAACCTCTTATGCTAATGTCCTAAAATCAAACCATGTGCCAATGCAAGGTGCTGATGAAACTTCTAATTTAAGTCGTCTAGAAAAAACTATGGAAACATTAGTGCAAACAGTGAATAATTTTACAAACACAATGGGTATTATGATGCAGGAAATTCTTAGAATGCAATCGATGTTATTGCAAGCTGTACTTAACAAACCATGAACTGTTTAAAAATTTGTTTTTGGAACGCAAACGGCATCCGCCAACATAAAAATGAATTAGAATACTTTCTTAAAAATAAACAAATTGATGTCATGATGGTTTCTGAAACTCATTTGACCTCAAGAAATTCGTTTAAAATCAATGGTTATACACTATATGATACCAAGGACCCTCGAGATAGAGCTTGTGGAGGTTCTGCCATTTTGATAAAAACCCGAATCAAACACTACCCAATGTGTGATCATCGTGAAGATTATCTTCAAGCAACAAACATTTGTGTTGAAGAGCTGAATCGAAACATATTAATCTCATCCTTATACTCACCACCTAGATTTGCAATATCAGAAAGCCAATATTATAAATATTATAAGTCATTGGGGCCCTGTTTCCTGGCTGCTGGCGATTATAACGCTAAACATACCTTCTGGGGGTCACGACTAATAACACCAAAGGGTCGTGTTTTGTTCAATACAATCTCTAAAATGAATTTAAATGTTGTAGCGAGCGGACAACCAACATATTGGCCTGCTGATCCGCAAAAAATTCCCGATGTCATCGATTTTGGCGTGGTTAAAAACATCCCCATAGAGGCGATTCACGTTGAAGCTTCGTTAGAATTATCCTCTGATCACACACCTACAATAGTTACTATAACAAACACCAATAGAATTGTATCTCCCTCTGGTTACATAGCGACGTCAGCTACACAAATAAATTGGTTAAAATATAAAAAATATCTCAGTACCCATTGCACGGAAAATATACCGCTTAGCACTCCGGAAAATGTGGATCTCTCTATTGTCAATTTTGACAGTTTTCTTAAACTAGCTGTTCAACATTCGAGCAAAACCCTCAAAAGAAACAATTATAATAAAATATATTTTACAGATGTCGAGCGCCTCTTGAATGAAAAAAGGAGAGTGCGAAGAGAATGGCAATCGCACAGATCCCCTCAACTTAAAAATGAATTAAAAGAGTGTACAAAAAGGCTAAGAAAATTTCTGCAGACCCAGAAAACGGCTTCCGTGGAAAAATATCTTAAGGACCTGGATGCAACTCCACAATCAGACTACTCATTATGGCGTGCAGCTAGAAAACTCAAAAGACCAGTTATCTCAAAACCACCATTAAGAAACCAGAATGGAAGTTGGGCAAGAAATGATAATGAAAAAGGAAACCTGTTTGTAAATCATTTGAAAAACGTATTTACCCCAAATATACCTGACGATATAGCGGACGAGTTGCCGCCTGTTCATGTTAGAGCAGCTATCCCCCTAAGATTTGAGATAAAGGAAATAGAAAAGGCTATTTGTGAATTAAACACCAAGAAGGCACCTGGTATTGATAAGATCAGTAACAAAATGCTTTTGGAGCTACCTCGCATAGCAAAGAAAATTATTCTTTATATTTTTAATGCTATTTTACGCCTTGAATACTACCCTCAAGATTGGAAGGTCTCTTTAATAACGATGATACCAAAGCCAGGAAAAGATCACACAAAAGTTGAGTCATATAGGCCTATTAGCTTATTACCTAATATATCAAAGCTGTTTGAGAAGCTCTTAACGTCAAAATTAACCCCAATTTTAAATGACAATGGGTGTATACCTAATCATCAATTCGGTTTCAGAAGAGAGCATAGCACAATTGAACAAACCCATCGGATAGTAAACGCCATAAGAAAAGCCTTTGAAGAAAGAAAATATTGCTCCGCTCTCTTCATAGATGTTTCTCAAGCTTTTGACAAAGTCTGGCATGTAGGCTTGTTACATAAATTGAAGCTAAACCTACCGGTTAATACACACAAGCTGTTAGAAAGCTACCTGGTCGGTCGAAAATTCATTATTAAAGAAGGTGATTTTTTAAGTTCTCCTCAGCCAATTGAAGCTGGAGTCCCTCAGGGAAGCATCCTGGGCCCACTTTTTTACATAATATATACCTCGGACATGCCAACAAACAATTACACCCTAACCTCAACTTTTGCTGATGATACAGCTTTTCTAAGCGTACACGAGAACAGTCGTGAAGCATCTCGATACCTGCAGGATCATATATTTCAGCTCGAACTATGGTTAAAGCAATGGAGGATAAAGGTCAATGAGCAAAAATGCGTACATATAACTTTCACCTTGCGTCGGGAAACATGCCCCCCTATTAAAATCAATAATCAACTAGTGCCTCAACAATTGCATGTCAAATATCTCGGAATTCATCTAGATCGGCGTTTAACATGGAAATACCATATACAGTACTTTTCGTTTATAGTCCACTACTATAGTTGCACAACTTTTGTGGACTATAAGCGAATTTGGACTATAACCGATTTTTTTTATAAGCCATTTAATGGCTTATAAGTGTATAATCCACATTTTGGACTTTATAAAAATTATTTTCTTCAATAAAACTGCTCTTTTTTAAACAAAACGAAAGTTTATTTAAAACATAACCAAATTTTGATTTAATTTATAATAGTTAAAACAAAAAATAATACAATAAAAACAAAAATGGTCAGATGAAGACACCATGTTATGAAATATAAATTGCGAAATTTGGTATTTATAATAGTTACCAGAAATGTAAATAAAAACATGTTACAAGTTGATTAAAAAAATATTAAAAACAGAGTGGACTATAAGCGAACATTTTTGCATAAAGAATTATATTCGTATGCTAAGAAAATGTGGCTTTTAAACGAAAATGGACTACATGCGAAATGGACCTTAGGATAAATAATTTGTATGAAATTCGAAAAAATCTGCATGTGAATATGACAGTTTTGGCTTATATCCGTTTTTGGCCTTTAAGCGGAATGGACTATAAGCGAAAAGTACTGTAGAAGCAAAATTAACCCAAATGAAACTAAAAGCAATTCAAATTAACTGGCTTATTGGAAGAAATTCTGTTCTTAGTCTCGATTGCAAACTACTACTTTACAACGCTATTTTAAAGCCAATATGGTGCTACGGTATTCAACTATGGGGCACTGCCTCGGCCTCTAATATCGAAAAAATTCAAAGGCGCCAAAATAAACTTCTTCGAATAATTACAGCTGCCCCATGGTATATTAAAAAATTAAATATCCACAAGGATCTCAATGTGCCACTGGTAAAGACTATTATTACGAAGTATGCGGTAAAATACTTAAAAAGGCTAGAGTTGCACCCAAATCCACTAGCTCGAAATATTTTAAATGATAGCGGCCACTCTCGCTTAAGGAGAAGAGACACTGCAGCACTTACCCATTAAGATGAGCGATAAACACCTATTTATGTGAACAGAACCCGTGATGAAGAAAATTTTTGTCTGGCACTGGCGGGACATAAAATAAAGTATTAGGTTAAGATTTGATTAATTATTGTTAGTTCATATTTAATATATGAAGATTCAATAAATAAATAATGAAAAAAAAAAAAAAAAAAAAAAAAAAAAAAAAAAATGGCTCCCATCGGTTTTCTCGATTTCTACCAAAGCACCAATCGTCAATAGCAAAGTTATGGCTATTTTAATTTTTGCAATCATTTCATATTTTTTCTAACTTTTCATACACTTCATCTATCAATTTTAAAATGCAATATAATCATAAATGGCAAATTTAAGCGATTAATAAGAAAATAATTACTTAATAAGAAGAATTTATTCTATGAGCTAAATTTCAGTTATGTATTTTATAAAGCTTTTTTGTAATAGTCATATTCCTTCAATTTTTTAGAAATGACTTTATACACTATCAGACTATTATATTGTATTTTCTTGTTACATTTTACCTTAGCTTTCCGTTGGAAAGCAATGAGGTATATTGTATGAACAGAAAAATTTACAATTATTAGACACCAGCAGAATGTAATGCATTTTCTGGCTTTCCAACGGAAAGCTAAGGTAAAATGTAACAAGAAAATACAATATAATAGTCTGATAATGTATAAAGTCATTTCTGAAAAATTGAAGGAATATGACTATTACAAAAAAGCTTTATAAAATACATAACTGAAATTTAGCTCATAGAATAAATTCGAATAATAAAAAATGTTGAATATAATATACAGTAACCTTCAGATGGAAAAATTTCCCAGTTTCTATTTAATAAGAAGAAGTATTAAATTTTAGAATTAGGTTTTAGCACTTTAAAGCTTAAAGTGAGCGAAATATTGAGAAAATAAATATAATTTTTTATAAAAAACGACCTCAAGCTTAAATAATTAAAAGAAGTAAATTAAGGTTCATCCTACCTGGAGTTTAAAGTAAAGTTGTAAAAATGGAACACTTTTTATACGGGCGATAAAATCCTACATTTAGCTATCGGTAAGTTGTGAAAACGGGCCTAATTATTTGTTTTGCAGTTATTAAGAGTTTCTTGAAGCCAACTTAGCTTAACATTTTTAAGGTTCTGGACACACTGAATGTCTGTCATATATTTAAGCATCGTGTTGATGTTTTGACCGCTTCTGTATATGAGTAGTTATAGTTCTTAATATAAATTTTTAATTTATATTTGTTACTATCCTACAATTTGTTTAATATTGTTGTTTTAATTTGTAAATTGTGATATTTTCAAAATTAAATTGCTTGTTTCTGACAACCTGTGAAAAATTATAATTTATGGAATCTTGTATTTTCTTTCTTTCAGAGTATGAAAATCCTTCTTCATTAGAATGGTCACAGGTAATAATTTTTATTTCCATTTTATTTTACAAAAAAAAAAAAAAAAAACACACACACACACATACACAAATTAAAAAGTTACAAAAATAGAAAACTTAGTCAAACATTCATTCTTATAAGAATAAATAAATATATTTATGTACATTTTGCACACAAATGTACAAATTAATATTAATATACAATACATTCGTATTAAACATATTTATGTGCGCGTGTGTGAAATTCGGAATAATTGACACTTTGCTTGAAGGAAAGTTTTTGCTATAAATAATTGTTATGGTTTTATAATTAAAATGGGATTTTGTAAAAAATATTAAGAACATTTGAAAATAAGTAAAACTTTGCAAGGAGTCTTTATTAAAGAAGAAAAACAGTATTAACAAATAAACCAGCAAACACGTGCGAATATTTCGGATCTTAAATTATTAATATAATTTCGAAGGGAGGTTTAAATAAACATATTTTTTGTTTTGTTTTGGTATTATCAAAATCAAACAATTGTGTCACTCCAACAAAAAATTAATAATTTATTTAAAAAAATTTCAGACAATTAAGCGCATCATTTTAATTTTTTAATATTATTGTATATGA
This sequence comes from Pollenia labialis, assembly GCA_949318255.1. Classification (NCBI taxonomy): domain Eukaryota; kingdom Metazoa; phylum Arthropoda; class Insecta; order Diptera; family Polleniidae; genus Pollenia; species Pollenia labialis. Next base: position 84,007,858 of record OX439143.1, read on the forward strand.
TATTTGCCATGTTATATCATTCAATAAAGGCTAGTTTAAACGGTAATACAACGTGTTACGACATTGCAAAAAATAATGAAGAATGAAAAAATCTTATCATGAAATAGCACAATGTATTGAGTAATAGAGAATATGGCTAGTTTACACCATTAAACTTTGTGTTAATACATGTCAAAAACTGAAGTAATATGTAAAAGTCTGATAGTGTGAATGCATGTGTGATGGAAATGCCAAGTATTATGAAAAATTTCTAAACAATAATACTTTCCATTGGATCAGGGTTGCATTTGATGTGATGGTGTGAACACAAACTGTTATGTTACATTAAATTTTTTGACAGTCGCAACAAAACTCATTAGATTTCTATCTCACAAAGAATTGTGGAATACGTAATACTTGTGGGATAGTGCAAGCTAGCCTATACTAATACAAAATCTGACAAGCGGTCGGTAAAGGTTTTTTTCCTAAACCATTTTAGAAACTTATGTATGTATTCTCATCTCACCAGAGGTGTATTTTATCAGCATATCGACCCCTTTGCGCGAAATTACAACAAAACAAAACATCGGAAATTTTTTGTATACACTTGTATATATTTAAACAAACTTAATTATAAATAAAAAAGAGAAATTTTTGGGAATTCAGTATTTGGTTATAACTCAGCCATTTTTTTAACCGATTTGACAGATTTATATACTGACGTGTTTAAAAGAAATTTAGCATTTAGTTGAGTTATAAAGCTTGGACTCGGGTAGATCTAAAGTTCCCGAAAGTGGGTACTTAAAAAAAATTTAATTTTGATCATAACTTTTTTGTATCTGAACCGATTTTTCCGATATTTTGCTATATAGGTCATATCAATAGGACATATGGCAGCCCTAAATTTTAGGTTTTTATACAATTTTTAAATTTTTTTTTGTACGGGAGGTACCACGCCCACTTCTCCAATTCCGCCCATATTTTGTAGGATGGTGTGTATTGACTACCTTAATGTGTGTACCTAATTTGGAAACTTTGGCTTTTGCCGTTCGTCAGATATACAGCAAAAAGTAATAAAAATACAACAACCACAAGGGATTTTTGGAAAAAATTTAAGGTAGTCGTGGTTTTTTACTCATAACTCAGCCTTTTTTTAACCGGTCTGGCTGAATTTTAATAGCAAAATTATAATAAGAATGCCTGACAGATACATACACCAACCAAGCCCCCATCATTTCTGCGGGATTCGGAAATTCCATTTCAACAGACAGACGAACGGACAACCGGATTTGAAGTTCGCTTTTCATAAGGACCCAGAATATATATATATATATATATATATAGGCTGTAGGAACAATATTGTAGAAATTACAAACGGAATGACACAGTTATATATACCCTTTTACCTTCGGAGAAGGGTATAAAATTGAGTTCACAAAAAGTACCAAAGGTACTAACTTTTGCTTTGGCACTTAATTTTAAAAATTTTTAAATCTATTTCCCTAGTATATTAAGCATAAAAATGATTTAACTTTTCAAATTTTTAGTTTGAATAGGGTTTTGTAGGAAGGAAATTTTTAAAAGGTTATTTTTGAAAATTGCTATTGTAAAAACAATATTAATGCATCTCTTCGGTATGATAATGCAGATAAAAAAAATAAGCAAATAGTAATTTTTGAAAAATCTTACAAAATTATTGAATCTTTGACCATTGCTAGTTTTGAACATTTAGATCTCGATGATGCCATTAAATAAAATTTAGCTTTAGTCAACTTAAGCACTTTTACCTTTTTGCCACTGATATAAGCAAAACTAAGGCCCATTTTTTTAATCGCAAAACTTAAATTAAAAAGCTTTAAAGTTTTACTTAAATGAATTTTCTTAATTCAGCACAAATTAAATTTAAAAACACTTTCCCCTTTGTTTATAAAAATGATAAACCGGAAAATCAAGGGCTTAATAAATTTGTTGTGAGCCCGTTTTATTTTTAAAAAATAAGACCGTTAAAATTAAGTTGGAAATTTTGTACGTTTCAAAAATGGAGATAAAAATTAATTTTGACAAATAGTTTTGCACTTTATGAGAATAAATATATAGATTTCATTGAAGCATGTCCTTTTCTATATTTTATGTGTGTAGTTGGTAGCAAATCTGGTTCGATCCACTCACAAAACTTTGCATTTTCTGTAACAAAACTCGTTGATACACTACTTGAACTTTTCTGTGGGATGTGCGTCAAGGTATTTGTTAACGTAATCTACAAAAAAATTGTTATTTAGCTTAAGTTTAAATTATATACAGTCCGGCATCGCCCAATCGTTGCTGAATTTTTCATTATTTTCTGATTGAAACATTTGTAAAACTTAATGTAACATTTAAGGTTTGCTCTAGAACATGCGCCCTTTTGCAGCCATTTTATATTCTGAATTGCATACTTACAAGTTGACTGTGCGCATCGCTCAGGAGCAAAACTTATTTGCATTTAAATTCTACAAACTCAATAATTCCTGGTGGTTTCCATACCAAAACGTATGTAACACAATTTATTATTTAATATTATTCCAACATAATTTTTATTAATTTATTTAGGAATTTTAAAACATATACACATTATCAACTACATTTTGTGTGTTTTATTCAAAATCCCCGTGGGAGTCACTAGGACGTGCGGCAGTCCTGCCTTGGTAATAGTATTGTTTAAGAAATAGAGTCGAATTAGGGAATTAAAAAATGCAAATTTGTAAACAAGTTGGCTGCATTTGCTTTTTATAAATCATATATTGAAAAATATTTTATCAAGTGGAGAAAGCACTAAGGCTCGATTCAGCCATTCCGAACAATATTTTTGTCCGGACAAAATTTTTTTTATATTGATTTTGACGTTTTACTCTTGAGAGAGAAATTATTTTGTTCGGTACGACTTTTCTTGAATTGGTTTAATTTTAATTCTTGCCCCGAACAAAATGAACTGAGATGCCAATTTTTTTCAATTTGTACATAAAAGTTGAATTAAGTTGCCACATAAGTATGTAGTGTTATTACATTTTTCGTTTTGTGCTGAATAATTTAATAAAAAAAAAAATTAAACAAAAACGGATGTAAAAGAAAATATTGCAATGTAAATAAAAAAAATATATTAAACATTTTTTTGTATGGGATAATAATTGAAATTTGGACCGAAGTTTGGTCTCTCCCCAAACCGATCTACAAAGACGGAATTTTTGGAAATTCGAATATTTAGGGGGTAAAAAAGATTAAAAACGGTTGAATTCGGTAACAGTATATCTCCAAAACTAAAAGAGATACAATAAAAAATTAAAACTTATACATTTTGCTTAGAAAAAAAAGCGGTTAGTTGTCTGGTACTTTTTTGAAATTGGACCCTTTTAGGGAGTAAAGGAAAAACCTGTATTTTGGCACTTTTTTGTCACCCTATCTATCTTTTAAACCAATTAATATAGAAATAAAGGCTATATCACATTCAAAACTTAGTAGTTAAAAAAAACTTTAACTTTAATTTTTACGTTCAACCTTTTTTGATAAATTTGTTTTGGTAGTAAATCTTTAACACACTTTTATTAAAAATAAATTTATAATTTGCTAACTGTTCCGCCACTTTGTATAATCGTTTACATCTGTAAACCATATGGTAGCTTTGTTTGTCCGGACAAATTTTCATTATTCCTCTATATCGAAAGGATTCACAATGGATCACATGGGTCTACGAGTATAACCCTTCCTAACCTAACCTAAGCGAATGCAAATAGAAAAAAAGGAAAATGAACTCTGAAAATTGCATGCATAGTTCCAGATATACTTCCACAATGTGGGGGTTAACCCGAAAATGATTTGAGAATATTTAATCTAATTGGAGAGATAATAAAGACTTGCAATTTTATGTTTTGGTCTTGGACAATAATAACATTGATTATGGGACGGAAAAACTATGGCGAGTACACTGAAGAAAAAGATATTTAATTATTTGGTTAAAAATTCATATTTTTAACTCTGCAGGTGGGAGATAAGCTACACCAAGTCACATTTTGAAACTTTACAGCAGACCGCAAAACCATGTTTTATTTCTGTATTAAAATCTGCCTTTGTTCGAATATTTTATATGACTCTAATATGTTTCTTATGTCGATTATATCCTTAAAAGTATTACGTCATATAAGGAAACATACCTTTATTTATTAAATTCAATTGGTTTACCCTATTTTTCTCTTCGAAATGTGCTATACAAATTATTCAAGTAACAACAGAAGGCGCATCTGCAAGTTTTAATAAAAATGGTCTACAAATTCAGTGGTAAACCACATTAAATAGACTTGATGCCCTTTACATATAAGCCAATTAGATTTAGTGTTGTTTTAAACTTTTCTATCCTTAAAACCACATTATAGGAATCCGCCAACCGATAGAGAAAAAAATTCTTATTCCAATAATATAAAAAACGTATTTTAATAAAAGATTTGAATTGGTGTAGCTTATCCCTCCCCTACATAACTCTTGTTTTATTTTTTAGCCCTGTATGCATAATTTTAATAAATTAATAAAACTTTTAAAATATACTACAGCTCAATGATTAAATTGCCTGGTGGGATATCGTGTGTTCCAAAACTATTTCGATAACATATTGATTGTAGCAAAACTCGTTCGTTCCAAAATTAAATATTTATTTTTTTCTATATTTCTGTTGGCTTAAATTTTTCAAGTGTTGAGTTATTAATCAAGAATGACATAACACTTCAGAATCAAAATAGTTCAGCCAATTTGGTCCATTTAATCGGACGCTATATGTTTTTTGCATTTTCCCAAAATTCGAAAAAAGTATAACGAACGAGTTTGCATCTCACCTGCTCATATGTAAATAACCAAGGCCCATCTATCAGGTCTGCTTACTTGTACAAAAACAAAATACGATTCTTTTTAGTTGTCAAAAATTTACTACCGCATATACAAAGCAAAAGGAAAAAACGTGTATGTGTGGCATACTATAAACGTATACATGCACATGTAAACAACTTTTGACAACTAAAAAGAACATAAACAATGATCATCAGGCTTCTTGCGCAGACCTTTTCAATGGGCCTTGTAAATAACTATGTGTATTAAAGCTCAATGCGGCACGTGCTACGATTAAAATACCGATTTGAAATTTTTACAGAATCAATTTCTTGCTATAATTAACCATTTCAAATATACTGCATTAAAAAAAGTTTTAAGTGAAATAAGGACCAGTCGTACTTAAAAACTTTCAGTGAATGGAGTCGGAGTTAGTACTATTTCCTAACGAATCCACAGCCCTGGTTATAAGTCCCCAAGAGCACATTTTACTAAAAACAGTCAATTTGAAGATAATAATTAAAAAGCTAATTAAATTTTAAGCACAAAGTGTCATTAGGGACTGTACAGATTTGTAAATATTATTAGAAATATGTATATAAAAAGTTCTATTTGTCATTCAAATATAAAAAAAAAACAATAAAAAGTGATTTAAAGTGAATAAAATTAAATTAAAAACTTATGATAAGTTCTTTGGGTATATTTTTGGCAGACCAAGAGGAGGCGGTTAACGTTGCATCTATAATATAATACACTATTTAAGATATGTATTAAAGCTTCTACAGCTTGTTGTTGCCGCTCGTTACTTTTTTAGATGTCAGTATCTTGTTTCAAAACCTCAGCTAAATTTACCCTAAAGATTTACAAAGGATTTTCTGCCAGCTTGATCTGTAAAAGCTCAAGCGCATCTTGTTCAGTCGGGGCCAAACTTATTTCCTCTGATGATTCTGCGCCGGTAGTACATATTTTTTTTTATTGTGCGATATTTTTCTCTTTAATTTTGCCACACTTGTTGCCAAAACTTAAAATTTTAAGGGTCGATGCTGATTTTGAATAAAACACAAATTATTTAGGAAATTACTGTCAATTCTTTTTATTATGATAATATTGGTATGGTTCGATTATGTATTGAAGAAAATATCGTCCAAATGGCCGTCTCGACTTCGGCGGCACACCTTTATCCGATAGTCCAAATTTTCGATCGCGCTGAGTCATAATTGAGGTTCTATGCCGTTAATGTGGCGAATTATCTCATCCTTTAGCTATTGAATTGTTGCTGGCTTAACGACGCACACCTTTTCTTTCAAATACCTCCAAAGAAACAAGTCTAACGGTGCCAAATCTCATGATCTTGCCGGCCAATTGACGTAATCACCACGTGAGATAACACAGCCATTGAATTTGTCGCGCTGAAGAGCCATTGTTTCGTAAGCTGTGTGGCAAGTGGCACCATCCTGTTGAAACCACATATCTTCCACATCCATATCTTCTAATTCTGGCCATAAAGAGTTCGTTATCATCTCACGACAGCGAACAGCATTCACAATAACTGCCTGACCGGCCTCATTTTTTAAATAATACGGCCCGATGCTGCCGCCAACCCATAAACCGCACCAAACAGTCACTCTTTGTGGGGGCATTGGTTTTTCGACAATCACTCTTGGATTATCATTCGCCCAAATTTGAAAATTCTGTTTATTGACGAATCCACATAATTCAAAAAGTGCCTCATCACTGAAGATGAATTGCACGATATGTATTTTGATTTGAACGCCCATTTTCAAAATAAGCCTGAATAACTTTAACGCGCTGGTCGATTGTGTATCTTCTCACGGTTCAAATTGCGTTTGTCTGAAATTGAGAAATGAAATGCTGAAAAAACTTGACGTTTAGGTGTGGTCCACATTCAACATCGGCCCTTAAAATTTATTAACAATATGGCAACAGAAATAAATAGCTGTTGTTGACAGCTGCCATACGTCATATAAATTTTGCAACTGTTGCCATCCTTAATCGACCCATTAATTTGCACGATGCAGTTAACAGAACTTAATTAAAATCGAAAGAATATCGAATGAGAATAAAAATTATACGCAATATATTCAAATTGACAAAAATGTTTTGCAATCTCACCGGAATCCAAGCATTTTATACAGTAAAATTGTTTTTCGTTTCGTTTAAAATTATTTATTTCGGTATTTAAACGATAAAATACCAACACAAGCCAATAAATGATGATTTTTTATTTTGCTATTCTTTCTGTAAATTGTGTCTTAAAACCATTTATAACACAGCAAAAAAAGAAAAAGTAAAAGAGCGCTGTATATTCGGCTGTGCCGAATGTTATATACCCTTCGCCATAGAATTGAAACCATTATTCTGGAGAGAAAAAATGTAATTTTTAAGCGTTTTATCAGTATTATATAAAGTTTATTAAGTTGGTAAAAATAAAGTTCATAGATTTAAAGAAGACTTCCAACACAAAGGTTTATTGGAAAAAATTAGTAGTGTTTTATCGAATTTTTACTTTTATTTCAGCAACTTGTGGGCTGATCTGGCTGAATTTCAGTTCTTCAACAACTTCACTAATTTACCACTTACCCAGTGACTATAACACAGTACTTGAGGAAGATGCTCCACCAACAAAATCAAAGGGGGCTACAATTGGTCTAATGAATAAATATTTTAAACAACATACTTCGATTGATTCTCTAGAATAAATTATTTGCAGAAGCATAGCAGAGGATGGAATGTCCGTTTAAAGGATGGAATGTAAAGTTTAAAACAAATCCAAAGTGACACTGGCTCTTTTAAAATCTAAATGACAAGTCTTATTTAAAAAATAATGTTTATTTACTCAAGTACTAATTTTTTCTAAAATTATCGAAAACAAAATCTGGTTGAGTATACAATTTCTGGGCTTAGAATTATTCGATTAATTTTAAAATTGTATGCGCTTAATCGAATAAGTTAAAAATTGCAAATATTGATTAATCGTTTAATCGAACAAAAAAAAAACCCCGATTAATTGAACACCCTACTCCATATATATATAGAAAACTTTGAATGGTAGGTACCACTCCAACTTTATGACAGATTTTGTGTACTGAAAACCAAGCTCTTTGCAGCAAATTTTGGCAATTTGACTCTCAGATATACAAAAAATAATTTTGTTATTATTTGTCTCAAATTCGAAAACTTTTATTGTAGCCATTAAGCGCGGGGAACTACTGTGCAAAACTTTAGGAAAATCAGTCCAGTAGCGTAGGAGCCTATAGGGAACAAACATGCAAACACGCGCTTTTTCATTATTAAAAATATATAGATCAATAGTGGGTCTTAGATCAATAGTGTAGAACTTTCAAACGGCATGACAAACTTATTTATTCTCTTGCCACTTGTGGTGAAGGATAGTATAAAAAAAGAAAACATACGTTCTTCAACAAAATTGCTATAAAATACAATCCCACGCCATACCGAAACACTCTGGCATGCACATAAATGTATGGATGTGTATATAAAGAAAGGACGATATCCTTAGCGCGAGAGGTCAAAAGATATTTTAGGTGACTGTGAAAGTAGATGAGGTGTAAACATGTTGAAGGGAATCATTAATTTCAATTTCAAGTGCAAATACCCGCAGTTACTAACATTAAATTAAGTACATGTCCACACACAACGAAAGACGCCAACTGTTGACGTTGTCGAACAGGGAGGGGTATGAGGAACATCATTCGACGTCACACATTTTCTTGTACATACTATATTTTTTTTTAGAATAAGGCTCTAAACCGAGAGTGTGCATTTTGTTGTTATTTATATGCCAACAGTGCAAAATACATTGGCTAATGGCCATATGTATGGATGTTTGTATCAGTCTCTCTGTTGTTTATGTGGTGTATATGTATGTACGTGTTCAGTAATAGTCTTGAGTGAAAGATATTTATAGCACGGGAGCTTTGTTGTGATATTGTCTGCTTATCAGATGGTACCCTGAAGGAAATGTTGATAGTGCTCTTGACATTTTGCATGTGTTTGTCATCGAGAGTCCTTTAGTTGCATTAAAACAATTGGCTTGGTAATGATTACGTAGTCCTTATGGGACCATACGATAACATTCGATCCAGACAATTTCTGGTACATTTCTATAATTACGTCCACACTTTTGAAGCTTTCTACTAGATTTTCGCCCTTATAAAATAACTTATAAAATAAGTGGATAAGGCAATTAATAAAATTTAAATATGTGCATATATTTTGTTTTATTAATAACTATTTCTTTTAATTATATTAAAAAAAAAAATCTGAAATTTCCCTAAACACTGTTGCATTCTGTTCACTTATTTATAATTTATTAGTTGTCTCTTATATTGTTTTCTCATATTGATTAATTTATTTTATAATATGGGTCCTCATGATATCGTTTATAAGTCTCGTAATCTGTGCAAACTGTGCATTTTTACGCCCTCGTAAATGAACTGTCAAAAATTGTATGAGAATTCATTTACACAAACTTGGTAAATTTGCCCAACAATTTTGTCTCGTAAACTTGCGCTGTTCAATTGTGCATTTATACAAACAAATCTTTTAATGATTTTAACGTCGTTTTCAATGAAAAATCCAAGCGTCTATAAATCACAAACAATAAATTCTAGCAATAATTTCAGTAAATTGGTCTTTTGGCTTTCTTTGAGCATTTTTAAAAGCAAATTTCTCATACATATTAATCACAAATTTAAACACAAATTTTTATATTTTTGAATTTTAATTTTTAATTTATTTTTGTATTGACGTTTCTTACAAACTGACATTAATTGTTTTAAATTACACAAAAGTAATAAAAGGGGCTTCATGAAACAAGACTCGTAAGTTTGCGCATTTGCACAAATGGCAATTTTAAGCGACATCATGAGGACCCTTAATGTATGTATATAGTAACGTATTGTATTATTCACTTTTTAATTTTTTATATTTTCAACAAAACAATTGAAGTAATAAAAACTTAAGAAAAAAGAAAACATTTCAATGAAATGATAAAGTCACTGTTTATTGCTGGTGTTTTGTTTAAGCTTTGATATTATTACAAGTAAGACCTTGAGAGTTTATAATTCTTATTCACTTTAAGGTTTTATTTGTATAATATTTTTAGCTTTTCTAAATTTATCAAATATGGAAAATTGGGAATTTAGCACGTCATACAGAAAACTGATTAATAAAAAATGTCTATTTTTTCTCAAAGGAAGACAAAAGTGTTTACGATTCACCGAAATAATCGACAAAAATGGCGGTTGGGAGACATTTCATTCAAGGAATCCTACAGGGTATTTATCGTTAGTTGTCGTGCGAGCGAGTGTTTTGTTTTAGTTAAGGATAATAACGATATCAGCAGCAGAATTGAAAAAAAGCCTTAGCAACAAATATAACAATGGTAACGATTGTCAAAATCAGATGCGACAGTTAGAATATATATAGCAACCAATTTATTTGTAATTCATCATTGTTTATTGGCGTCGTCATTTGTTATCTACTTTTGTTAAAACTTTTAACGTTGAACAATTTTCTTTCATACACTCACTCTTTGATTTCAGCCACATCCCCAAGAACAACGATTAAATACTTAAACCCTGGAAAGAACTGCCTCTTTTAAATATTTGGAATGAATTCGTGACAACTGATAGATAAGTTTGTTCAGGAAACTTAACAAAAGTTTTATCATTTCACATTGTAACGTTGGCAATATTTGCAGGAATTTATTTCCTGTCTGTTTTTCTGTAAGTAATTTACTTTCAGTGTTTTGTGTCTTGTTACAAAACAAGAAAACAAGAAAAAAAACTTTCGAACAAAATTCTTAATTCTAAAAATAGAAACAAGCTTTAGAAGTTCTCCTTTAATATTTTACAAGAATATTTTAAACTATTTGTTTGCAGTTGCTCTTGCTTTAGGAATTTTATTTTCTTATACGCATTTTTGTCAAAGAATATTGAAATTTAATTTGTGTGATTGATATATAAAGAAGATGACATATCGTTAAAGGAGAGTATATAGTAGTATCAGCCATAAGCTAAAGAAGCACTTAAAACCTGTAGTATGTAATGTAACATCTGAAGTCTGCAAAAAAAGAAGTTTTTGTTTCATCTCCACTCCCTCAGTTAATACATAATATTAAATCTCGTCATCATCAACTTCATCGATGGCAAATGGATGAACATTCTAGCTAGGGTGCTATTAAAAAGAAAGAAAACGTTGAAAATACGCAGTATATTTAAGGTGACCATTAGAGCGTTGTTCTGTATGAATTATTTATTTTAGTAAAACATCTTAAGTTGTTCTCTATTTAATTAGAAGTTCTGTACATCTACTACATTCAATCCATCTTGAATATTAAAAATTTATTAAAGCCATCACATTGGTATTCAATTGGGTAATTATTTAATCAGGCTTTTACTTTAATCGGTTAATCGCTCGATAAATTAAATTTTTGTTATTATTAAAATTTGTTAATTTCCTGACGATGCTAACCAAAGGTTAGCGAAATATTGAGAAAATAAATATAATTTTTTATAAAAAACGACCTCAAGCTTAAATAATTAAAAGAAGTTATAAAATATTTTTGTTTTGTTTTATGACAGGTATATTAAAAATACAACCTGACCAAATGGCTAAACTTAAGTTTATATGCCAGGGTTATTTAATATGTTTTTTCCTTCACATATGTGTAGTGGCCACACTGGCTGGTAGAATCTGGCAATGCAGCGGACACATATACAATGACGCAGATTTGAATAAAACGATTTTTTACTTTCTTGCTTTTGGCAGTGGTCAAGTTAAGTTTGTAGTTGTTAGTGTGAATCGGAACAATAAAAGACACTGCAGCTTGTGTCCCGAGTGGCAGTGAAACCCCCACCATTTTTTACAGGTGGAGGCACAGTTTGCAAGAGCGGGAATAACAACGGACGTCACAAAATATTTTACCCTGGTTGCCGAAATAGATTATTCAATATTAAAGTGCGCATCGGGCATTTTATTGGCCCCGCCGGCGACAGAGACTCATTGAAGAACTTAGCGAATCAGAAGGCACGCGTTTTAAACGTCTTTTTGACAATATCGCCACAGAGGGAAAGAAACCCTCAGCAGTGTTGCGCGAAATTAGGGAATTGTCCAGCAATAAGCTGGATCCCGATATTTTAAAATACTTGTGGCTACGACAATTACCAATACAAACCCAACAAATTTTGGCAACAGTGGAAGGTGATGTAAATATACTGGCTAAAAGGCCGACAGCATTACGGAGATACGGAATCAACCTTAAGTAAATGCAGTAAATGAAGGGATGGACATTCAAAACGCAATATGGAGTTGTCAAAAAGATTTGAGCGTTAAGAGCGGGCGAGCCAAAGTCCAAAGGAGACACGCCGTTTACATCAAAACACACGATCACCTCATCGCGGAAATGCATCACGCCCACGGGCAGCACGGTCGACACCGAATATAATTTGCTGGTATCACCGAACATTCAAGGAAGAGGCAACCAAATGTCGATCGCCTTGTAGTTTTAGACCCCGATTTTAGACTCTTGAATGCAAAGACAATACACGACAGCTATCCGGTCCGACATATTCAGGATTTCGCCAGCGAACTGAACGGTAAAACGATATTTTCAGTAATAGATTGAAGGAGGCGTACCACCACATAGCTGTAAACCACGATGACGTCGAAAAAACAGCAGTTAACACTTTTCTGGCTGTTTGAATTCAGGTATATGACGTTTGGTTTGAGAAACGTGGCGCAGACATTTCAGCGATTTATGGACGATACGGTGAGAGGTCTTGATTTTGTATTTCCGTATTTAGACGACGTTCTGGTAGCATCGACCTCGGTTGAAGAACACTCGGGCCATTAACGACAACTTTCTAAAATTTATCGAAAAAAGGGTTGGTCATTAACATCGAAAAATGCCAACTAGGCCAACCCGAAGTCGAATTTTTGGGGCATAAAATCGCCGAAAATGGCGTCAGACCGCTCGCTCGAAAATTGGAGGCAATCATAACACGTAAGAAACCGGAAGAGGTACAAAACCTACGGAGTTTCTTAGGAGCTGTCAATTTCTACAGAAAATTTCTCCCGCATGCCGCCGAAATAGAGCTCCCGCTGCAAAAAATGATGGGACCATGCAGGAAACGCAATCGAACGAAATAAAAATGGTCAACGGAAGCTGAAGACGTGTTTGAGAAAATTAAGTCCGAACTAGCGAACGCAACATTGTTAACATTTCCACGCAGGGGGGCAGAGATCGCACTGATTACCGATGCGTCTGACAAAGCAATGGGCGCAGGCTTACAACAACGTACAGGTGGCTATTGGCAACCGTTAGGATTTTCCTCGCGAAAATTCAAGACAACGGAACAGCGCTACAGCACATACGACCGCGAACTTATGGCCATATACGCGGCTATAAAATACTTTCGTTTCTACCTGGATGGAACACAATTTACGGTTTTCACAGACCACAAGCCACTTGTTCAGGCCTTCGTTTCTACCTGGATGGAACACAATTTACGGTTTTCACAGACCACAAGCCACTTGTTCAGGCCTTCGAGCAAAAGTGGGAACTCTTGGTACCACGGCAGACCAGACAGCTAAAATTTATAAGCCAGTTTAGCATGATATACAACACATAAGTGGTGCGGAAAACGTAGTGGCCGACGCGTTATCGCGATTGGAGACCTTACAGATGCCGATGGCTATAGACTGTCAATTGCTGTCCGATGAACAGGACAAGTATGTAGAACTACGGGCGCTTATGCAGTCAAACTCAACCTCGCTTAACCTTTAGAAAGTCAGGCCGGCTGGTACGCATTGGAACGAGGTCGAAAACTGTATCCATAGACAGATTGAAACCAGCATACATTCCCGTGGAAGTGTCGGAATTAGAAGAAACATGCTGCAAACCACGTAGGGTTAGATTTGAATACCAGTTTTCGGGTGATGCGGTCGGAAGATCTGGAAGGGGGTGGTGTAGTGGCCATACTGGCTGATAGAATCTGATAATGCTGTTTTTATGAGACTGGCGTTTTGACAGCGGATACATATACAATGACACAGATTTGAATAAGATGATTTTTTACTTTCTTGCTTTTGGCAGTGGTCAAGTTAAGTTTGTAGTAGTTTGTGTGAATCGGAACAATAAAAGACACGGCAGCTTGTTTAATATTAAATACGAAGCGTTTTATTTTTACACACTAAATATGGTTGATTTCTTTATCAATGCTCGTATTGCGAGGGCATCACACAATAACGGAAAGTGCTTAAAGACCTATACCGTCGTATAGGAAGATGTAAATACTGAAGTCCACTAAAATGGCCGTCCGCCAGTATCTGATCAATTTATTAAGATTAAAATCGTCCACAACTCATTTCCACATAGTCACCGCTAAGCAAAAAGAAGGTGAAAACGAACACATGTGGTTATGCTGAAAACACGAACAACTGTAAATCATTACAGTTACACGACGCCACTGCATTTACCAAAGCTGTGAAACGCAAAACGCACGAACGACAGACAAACAAGAACGTCCTGAATGTCCTTAAAATTAATGACAACGAGCGCGGGCTGCTTTCCCGTCCAGAGCAGTAGTACGAATGTGATAACTTAAACCAAGGCGAATTTATACAAGGTGGTCTTATTTTGAAAATGATACAATACTGTGAAATATTTTTAAGTTGTGTCTAAATAATACAACACTGAAGTAAACAAATTAGGCTGTGCACTAACACACAAATATTTACATATAAATGTAAAAAAAAGTTACAGCATACCATTTTGATGGTAGTTAATAGCTGTTGCTTACGTAGCAAGCCAAGACCAGCTTGTATGAATTCGCCTTGACTAAAATAAGTGTCAAATGAAAGCAAAACGCCAAGGAAAGAAAAACATAAATATAATAAAACCAGGGCTGTTAGACTTAAAGGTTTATCGTCATTTTGACGATTTTTTTGTTCCTAAATTAGCAATGTGCCGATTTGCTGATTTTTTTCTAAAAAAGTGGCGATATTATTTAGTTTTGGAAATAAGAAAATGTTAAATCTTCTAATTTGTTTTTTTATTAGACACCAAATTAAATTAAATCTTTAGAAACAAAGCAACTTAAATTTTCATATTTATCCCTATTTTGAAAATTGTCCTCGAAATTTTTTGTCACTTCCCCTTAAAAAAATGTATCGGCAAAAGCAAAATTTCGAGGGAAAAGTGATAGCTAGGGATGCGGTTTCCATGCATATGCATGTTTTTTGTCGATAGTCTTAGATCGATGTCGACCAATTATCTTTTCGAATTATTAAATTTGCGATAAAATGGCATCGATTTGTTTTTGCATATTATTGCATATTTTTGTGAAAATGAATATTTTTGCATATTTTAGTTTTAAATGTATACTTTTGCATATTTTAACATATTTGAGTGATATATGTATTTTTAATTTTTAAAATAAATTCCTACAAAAAATTTCCAAATAAGCAAAAAAAGTCTTCCAAAAAAATTTTTAAGATCAGTTAATAAATTTTTTTTGGAAAAAGATTTTCAAATTTAGACAAAAGATTTTTCTATTTTTAACCGATGCAGCACCCCACATGTTTAAGTCTGCCAATATGCTTAAAACATTTAATCCAAAACGGTTCACATGTAAATGGCTCGGCATATGGGTGGTACTGAGGTGTAGAGGAATTAGAAGCCATTTCGATATTATTGATTTATTAGTTTTATACGTGAAAAATATATTTTTAAAGGCTCTTTATGAGTTGCAATTTTTAATGAAATGTATCCCTTGGTTCCCTTACCACCACAGTCAGTATTTAACTGGCTAGATACAAGAATATTCCAAAAATTTTGTGCAATTTAAAAATGTTATTGAAGAACTTGTTCCTACCGGGGCTTATGCAATTAAAAAGGTAAAAGAAATATTAAAATTAAAAAACGTCAAAAAGCATTTGTATTTTCCAACTATGGATATATTGGTGTAACAATAACTAAATTTGAGGAATATAGGTCACTTAAAACAACTCAAGTCAAATTACCTGATATGCAGAAAGTAAAATTAGCAATGTGAAAGGAACAATCGCCCGACCAATTACAAAAATTCTAAATGTTTGCAAAAAAATTAAGGATTTCAAAAAATAAAACAAATTTCATCTATTTTTGATCTGGAATCAAAAGTGAGATTTGAATTAGAAACATAATGGCAATAAAATGTGTTCTTCTCTCAAGCGTTGGGTTTACACAATCTTTGCATGAAATAATTTTCACTTCATAAGACACCTGATTCACTATGCATTAGTGATATGAAGTCAATATTTGTGATAATTAACTTATTACGTTGTTGCAATAAAAAAGCGATATTAACATGTAACCAAGATTCTTTTAAATACGTCAGTAACCCATTAAACCGAGATTATTTTAAATTCGTTTATCGCTGCGTACTTCGCGACTTATAGATTCCGAGCAACCGATCGGAGCTTGGCGTCCGGAAATTTCAAAGTATCATTGACGGTAAGAAAGGTATACAAAAACAACAACTTGGCAGTCATTTAATGAAGTTTGCTTTTTTTAACTTTTGTCCGGATTTTTAGGAAACCTAATCGTTAATGCGTCATTTCATTCGTGTCTTTTATTGCTGTGCCAACTGTGTTTGTCTCTAATTAAAAGCTAAACTACTGCTCTGTATTTTGTTTTCAAAAATATGGCCACCTTCACTATATTATACTACATGCATACACTCAGATTATTATATGCAGCTAAATTCAAAAGAAAATTCTTTTAAGGCCACTAAAAATGTATTAAAAAAGTGGGTGTTTACATTTCATTTAAAATAAAATAATTTTACATTAATTTTTGAACTTTTTATATTATATTCTGTATTATTAAATAGTTGTTGCTTTTAAAAAATATATTTTAACCGTCAAAAAATCAAACTACATAACAATTCAAGTACGGTAAACAAACATACATGTTAAAAAATAAAGGTTTTGAAACTTAAAGTTGTACTCCTCTAAAAAAGTTAACGTTGACATGTTTTATGCAGATTCCCATAATATTTTGGCTCTAGCGATAATCCCCCGTGAGCTAAACCGCGTCAAAAAAGGGTCCACAAATTGTAATTTTTCAATAATAAAGCTCGGCAATTTTTTTTGTATGTATTTTTGTATGAATGTCTTAATATAATAAATATTTAGGAATTCTTTGATTCTGCATTAAAAAATCTAAAAAATCTCACCACAGACTCGAGATAGCGCGTTTTTTGATGCATTTTAATCCAATTTTAATTTCGATTTTCATTTCTAATACGTCGTAAGAAAGGTGTTGACCGCCGCTTGAGATGTTAGTCAAAAATTGACCCTTAACCCTTTCGCTACAAGTTTTTACTGGGTTTTTATTATAATTGGCCCTAACAACAACAACAATCAATACTCACTTTTGAAAATAATTTACCCTAAATGTGTTTTTTGGACTGTATCCACATGGATACATATTTCGGTTACGGTAAAGAAATTTTGTTAAAAAAAAACTAACATAAATAGTGGAATAATGCACGGAATGCTATAAGATTTTGCAAAAATTCGTTCTATATAACCGGAAATCATACTGAAGATCGGACCATAATTTACTTTAGACCCATATAAGCCATACTCCCGGAAAACCGTTTATTAAGCCTAAATCCGTTATAAATAATGCTATCAGAACTAAAATTAATACTTCACAGTTTAATAAGACTACACAGAAAAAATTATTGCCGAATTATTTTCAAACAAACGCTTGTTTGAAAATTTTTTTAATTTCTACAATTTTTTTTACTGATTCAATTAATATTTTTGTTTGATTTTTATTTAAAAAACAAAAATGTTGACAACTATTCAATAATATAATATACGCGCTATTGGTTTCAAGTTTTCATAGTGTTGTCGTTGTCGTTTTTTGCATTTTTTATTTGATCGTTAAGGCCGTTACACACTATCCCACAAAGTCTTACGTATTTTTCAAATATGCTTCCCTGATCTAATTATTCTTTGAACATTTTCAAAAAACAATAACAACTTGTCATGACATGGTTGCATTTTCGTAAATTACTTTGTGGGATAGTGTAAAATGGCCTTTAGCAACACTTCCTTATGTGAAATATAAGAACAACAACACAAAACACATACAGTCTATTTTTGGACGCTTTAAAAAAGTACAACAATAAGAAAGATGAGAAAATAGCGTGACGAGGGTTGTAGTAAAAAAAACAACAACATTATAAGAAACAAAATAAATTTTTGGTTAGTTTCAAAATTGGTAAAAAAAGAATGAAAAACAAAATCCCGTATTCAATTTTTTAAAACTGTTTAGTTAAATACATCAAATAACTACAAAAATAGAACGATGACGAAAAAGATATCGAGTCGGTCTGCTGTCGTTTTTGGTTACATTTCTTCTTCTTTTGCCATGGAAAGGATACAGCAACAGTGAGTGATGAAGAAAAACATTGTGTGTATAAACAAGACTTCGTTCAAAAATTATTCCAACAAAACATGTGTCTTAAAGCCACCGCCGCTCTGCTTCTGCCATCATCATCTCCTTCAGTGATAGCTTGGGTGCGCGTCATTGCTTGTGCAAAAAATTTTTGTTTGATTCAGCAAAATTATTTGTTTGAAATTTATATGAATTTCAGTAAACTTTTTGTTTGATTCTGTAAATTATTTGTTTGAAAAAATCAGTGTTTTTTTTAGTAAACAAAATGCAAATAAATTGTTTGAATATGCGAATTTGTTTGTAGGACCGATTTCAAACAAAAAATGTTTTGATTCTACAAATATTTTGTTTGAATTGGATAAATAATTTTTTCTGTGTTGAACTCACACCAATAAATTTCATGATGTTCGGTCCATAATTTGCAATAGGCCCCATATAAAAACCACTCAGCAGTCAAACGTAAAATTATTTATATGTATTGTGTGCATACCAAGCAAATAATAGGACTAGTCTAAACACGCGTGTAAAATGTAGCACACAAGGTATTAGGACTACTCCAAAAGTAACCCAAACGTATGGAAAAAACATGGTCTATTTAACATAACGAAGTCCTAGAGCAAGACCATATAACCCAGCTTTGGATTACAAAGGAGTAGTTTTAAAATTACTCCATTGTATACACAAGAGGATTAGTTTTAACTTCGTTTAAAAACGAAAACATTTCGTTAAAAACGAAGACATGTCGTCTCACTACAAACACTTTTTAGCAATTATTTGCGTTTGTATCCACATGGCTACATATGTACATTGTTTTAAAAATATACACAGCTTTTTTCCGGCTTGAAACAAAAAACTATTTATGCAAAAAGTTAAAATAAAACTTTTTCTTTATGTTGGATGTGTTTTTTTTAACATGGTCATATATATATATATATATATACATATATACTATGTTATTTGAAAGATAAAAAAACCTTTTTTTAAATAAAAAAAATTAAATATAAAAAACGTTGTTTTAAAAATGCTATATTTTTCTTAATTGTGTAAAAATCCAAGAGTTTTTCATTAAAAATCATTCATAAGATCTGAAAAAACAATAACATGCCGATATCTGAGCCAATTCTTTGACCAGGAGATTATCAGATGAATCCAAAGTTGAGTATATCCATATGGATACAATATAGCGAAAGGGTTAACTGCGTATCTTATTATACTCTTCACCACAGGTGGTGAATAGGGTATATATACGTTTGTCATTCCGTTTGTAATTTCTATAATATCGATGTTAGACCCTATAAAGTATATATATTCTGGGTCGTTATGAAAAGCGAAGTTGATTTAACGATGTCCGTCTGTCTGTTGAAATGGATTTTCCGAAGACCCCATATATGATGGGGGCCAGGTTATTGTACATTTATGTCACATATGGTCCGAAATTGTTTGGTATTGAAATTCAAAAAGATCGGTCCACAAATGGCTGAGATATGAGTAAAAAACTACGACTACCTCAATTTTTAAAGATCCAATTAGAAGCGACATAACCTTATTAACGCTGCACTACCATAACCACTGTATTACCAAAATGACATAAACATACCATACAATTTGGTTTCTACGGCTATGATAATGCAGTGTTGGTAATGTGGTTTTTTGTTGTTTTTTATACCCTTTATATGAGTGGTGGAGTTTATTTTAATGTGTTTAATCAAGGCGAATTCAAATGGTTCAAATCTTGGTTTTTCAAAGGGATTTTTTTTTTAATTTTTATGTTCTAAAAACGATTGTAAAAAAATATTTACCAGTTTTAGATTTTAAATAAAAATAAAAATTTAATGGATTTGGAAAAGAAAAAAAGAAAGAAGCCTTGGAGTCAGAAGGAGGAAGAGATGCTAGTGGAAGTGTGGGGTAAAAGTAAATAATCTGATGATAACTTTATTAATGTATTTCTTTCCATTTTTAATGTTTTCAAGAAATAAAAATTAGCTTGTTCTTTTTTGTTTATCGATCAGCTGTCTTTTCTGTCAACTTAATAATCTCAAATGTAATGTGAACGGCTTTGATTAGCTAAATCAACATTTTGCTTAAACGCGTTTAAAAACCTAAGTGTGAACTTAGCATTACTTGTTTTTTGTATAACATTCGTTAAAACATCGCTAAAAACCCATTCTATAACCACAAAAAGTTTATACTTGCCGAGGAAACACGTTTTATAAATATATTAAGATACTGCATATTAAATTAGCCCGCTCATGACCAACATTTTTTTGAGACAATTAAAAATTTAAGTCTAGTTGTATATTTGCCATCAGGGCACATTTAACAAGATATGTTTATGCGATACACTGAGAACAATTCGCGAAAAGATTTTCGTAAGATTTTTTTATTAATTCCTTTTAATTGATGTTGTTGTTCATAAAAGGGTTAAATTGTATCACTATTTTATATCAAATAAACGTGCTTCCTAAACAAGATACAATTTTTGTAGTTAAACAACTTGATATTAATGATGGCTTCAGTGTTGCCAATTTAGCCATTTAGTGGCTAGATTTAGCCATTTTTCACCCTCTTTAGCCATTAAAAAATGCGTTTAGCCATTAGCCATTTTTCAACTTGTTTAGCCATAAAATTTTTCTTGCCGTTTTGCTTTTAAAAGAATAATTTTTATTTTATTATAAAAATTTATAAAACCAAAATAAACATTTTTAACAATTAAAACGCCTTTAATTTAAATCACAACTTTTACAAATGTTGAAAATCGCTATAAACGATGATGATGTTACATCTTTCAAAATAAAGGAACAGTAGTCCAATATTAAGTTTAAAAAATGGATCAACACAAACATCGGTGTTTCTTTCTGGTTGCAAGTATTTCAATAAAGAGATGTAGGCGGCAACAATTTTTTTTAGAAATTTCAGAATTTACTATAAAGTTGCTTTCTCTTCCATGGTCTAATGCTAAAGTAGAGAGGGTATTTCGCCAAGTAAACATCGTTAAAAGTAATTTGAGAAATAGGTTACATTTAGCAACCGTTAAGTCGATTTTATCAATGAAATATTTATACCAACACCACAATAGTGGAGAGGGTACTATGCGTTTGTGCTGATGTTTTCAACACCTTAAAATATTGGCACTAAGCCCACCTTTTCGTATACCGATTGACTCAGAACCACTTTCTAAGTCGAATAAACGATGTTTGTCCGGCTGGCTGGCTGTCCATGTAAACCTTGTGCGTAAAGTACAGATTGCAAATTTGCAGATATTTTAATAAAATTTGGTACACAGGTATTAATGAGGTGTAGGGTATCATATAGTCGGGGTTAACCGACTATATTTTCTTACTTGTTTTTTATTGTAGATCTGGAATCAAAAGGTTGGGTAAATGTGTCGGGATTTATTTTCAAATTATTTAAAACTAATACGCACGAGTGATTCCTATGGGATGAACAATAACGACATAAAATGTATCGATGATTTAATTTTTTAAATATCTTTCAAAATAATAAATTTCGTTTATTCTTATTTAAGAAATTGATCTTCACTTACAATTTCATCGTAAATAACTTTTAATGAATTTTTCTGTTTTTTGAATTTGAATGTGTTTTTATTTAAAAAAAACTTTTAGCCATTTTTTAGCCCATTTTTAGCCATTTTTTAGCCATTTTTTCTCGTAAATTTAGCCATTTTTGGTCTCCAAGTTTTGGCAACACTGGATGGATTGCTTAGTGTGTCTTGATGGCAATCATATTATTTAGTATACAACTGGATTTAATTTTTTTGTATGTCCTCTTAAAAATTTTGGTTATGAACGGGTTAATTTAATAGTAGCTTGATATATTTTTAAAACGTGATTCCTGGGCAAATATATATTTTTTGTAGTTATAAAGAATTCCTTAATATTTATTAAATTTGGTCATTTATTGGACAAAAAATTTACCGTACTTTTTATTCTTGAAAAATAACATTCTTGACCCTTTTTGCAGGAATAAGCTCACGGAAGATTCTCGCTAGAGTCAAAATATTTTGTTAATCTTCATAAAACGTGTCAAAGTTAGTTTTGAAGGGGTTACATCAACAACTTTTATTTTTGAGTGGGTCTAATGTTCGCACTTCCTTGTACGGCTATTCTTTGAAAGACACTTTTTTATACTTTTAAATAAAGGGTTTGATGAAAAAAGCTCTTGTAGACATCAAAAAAAACTTAATATGTATCAAAATATGCATCAAAAAGGAAAACTATGCGCTATAAACTTAAAAAATGGTCGTTTAACTAAATTATGCACAAAAATGTTGCAAACGGTAAAATATGCAAAAATATTCACTTACAAATTGATGCCAAAATTCATAAAAGGTTCTAAAACGGATAAATATCTTGTTTGTGCCATCATTGGTCACACAAGGAAAAACATGCAATTGCATATTTATGGTTTCCCTGTTTATGAACGATACATCGATGTTTTCTTAACGTTTGCATCCCTATCTGTGTAAGGCATCTTGGGTGAAAGATAGCATATGCACCGGAAATTAGTCTCTCGCCAATTCCATGCCATGATATGAAAAAATCATCCGCTCGAAATTTATAAATTCATATGTATATACAGTAGTTTTGACTTAACTGCCTTTTGTTTACGTGCACTTTTGACTTAACTGCACAAAATTGATAATTTTTGGAATTATTCTTTCTAATTCCATACAAATTCCTTTTATAAGTGCACTTTCTATACCTGCACATTTAAGATAAATGCACAAAATTTTTGGCATTTTAAAATTATTTTCATACAAAAAATCAAAGTTAGCTGCACTTTGACTTAACTGCCCAAAATAAATATTTTCTGGAATTATTCTTCAAAATCCTTGTGTACGTGCATTTTGTATACCTGCACATTTTTCATATTTTTGAGCAGCTTTAAGATATTTTCATACAAAACATCAAAGTTAGCTGCGCACATAAAAATATTTGGTGGCCACTTTTTCACATAAATATCCAAATTAAGCTGTTTATAAAAATATAAATCGCAATTATTTTATTTTTTTATTTTTTACGTTCTTTATGAATTCTCATGGTTATTGTTAATGTTTCTTTTATAAACATAAGATAAACATACAGACAT
The DNA here is from genome assembly GCA_949318255.1 of Pollenia labialis. NCBI lineage: Eukaryota > Metazoa > Arthropoda > Insecta > Diptera > Polleniidae > Pollenia > Pollenia labialis. Next base: position 84,031,292 of record OX439143.1, read on the forward strand.
ACATGTATAAAATGATCTGTTATTTCCTAGCTAGCATAGGCTGTTTGTTAGACGATTCTGTTTAATATACAACTACTAAAATAATCTTCCGGTGATTATCTGACGAGTAACAAAAACATCTAAATCTTTTTTTAATTTATTTATTTTTTGACACTCTAGACTTTAAATCATGAAATGAACCTTTTGGGACTCTCTGTAAGAGTCAGTTTTTGAAGTATGAAAATGCTGTTGCCAATGCAATTTTAATAAAACAAGATCTGCAAAACAGGGTTTTTCCGACAGGATGGTGTTGATTTCGCGACCCTAAGGTTTGTTTTATAGAAATTGTATGAAAATTAGAAGTTTTGGCATGAAAAATACGCCTGATGCCCTTATGTAGGTAGCTTAGTCATCAACTGAGTATTTCACGAGTTGTAAAATAAAACCTACATGAGTCTTATACGACTCTTAGCATGCTTTTTGAAAGACTCGTTAGATAATCTCAACATACATCATAAACGATTCCCTTTACTATTAATAAAAGCGTTTTCGCTGTGTTATGGAAGAATCTCTCATACGAATCAGCACGTGTAACAGTTTCTCCCGTGCTTGGAATTGTCTACAATTAAAAAATGAGCTCGTCGACGATCAAAAAGACTCATTGTGAGATTCCCAGTAAGCTCCTGGGTTAAAATAAAATTTTAATAAAATATAAATTTATGTATTAAAAAAATAATTTTTTTATTCTACTTTTAAATCAAACACTTTACTTTAGCTGCACTTTTGTGCAGGTAACCACAATTGTGTACCTGCACATTAAGGCAGGTAAATTCATTTAAGATAACTGCATTTTTGATTTACCTGCACAAAAAATCGTGCAAAGGAGATTGTGCAGCTAAGTCAAAATGTACTTATATGTATGTTTTCTTCGTGTTGGCATAATTAATTAATTCATTTTTGAAGATTTTTTGACCAAAATAAGATTTGAAGATTTTTTTTAGAAATAAAGATTTTTAACTTTAATGTGCTGTTTTAACAAATCAAGTGACTGAACGTGTAGTAAAATTTATATGAAAAGCATTCACTTGTGTTGGGAAAACAGCACATAAGATTGTACAACATACATAATTTTGTTTTAAAGTTTTTGAAACAATCAATTTTTAAAACAATAAGGTTTTGTATCAGCTTGTTGTCTATTGGTTTTTCACACTTTTGTTACCGTTGTCATTATTTCTGGTCAATCAAAATACATAAAAAGCATCTTAGAATAGAGGTTGTTAATTTTGAGAAAATTGTTGAAAAATAATTATTTGTGAAAAGAAAAAACGTATGTTTACAAAGTTTGGTACATTAAATAACAAAAAAGTTTATGTATTTAGTGCCAAAAGGTAAAACTCATGGAACTTAAGAAGCTTTAAGTTTGCAAAATCCACATGCCTTCGATATAACAACGGTATCAAACACATATAATATCAAATTGATAACCCTTCAGATTTCATATGATGTATAAGCTTAATAGCTTCCTAACTAAAATCTTATTGCCTAAATTTTATATATCTCTAAATTTAGCATTTAATAATTAGAAAAAAATTTATGGAGTATATGTATAACCAAAAACACATTAAACCTACTATTAAATTTTGTATATACATATACCGCAATTATGTACATATGTACATACAGAAAAAAATACCAATGTAAAATTAACATGGAAAAATGTTGATTTAGAATCATAGTAAATTTCTGCAAAAGTATGCCCATTATTTAAATTTATCATTATTTCATATTAATTTTAAATGAAAAATATTAAAATAAATATGGATTCAATATTGAATCCATTAAAAAACCTGTTTTATATTAAAATCAAAAGTTTATCTTGTTAAATTAACATGCATACATAGTTAAGTATGTTAATTTTTTTATTGTCATTCTTAAAATATGTTATAAAAAAAGACAATTCCCGTATTCTTTAAATTAAAATTAGTTAGTTATATAGTACATCAAGTTTTCAAAGTAGAATGATGACGAAAACCATATCGGGCGATTCTGCTGATGCTTCTGTTGACAACGGAGAATACAAAATAAGTAAAGCATGTTTTACAGGGTAAGTGTTTTGAATTATTCTTAAATAAATGCATATGTTGTCTTTAAAGCTTCTTCACACTGTTATAACACTCTCAACCAATTTAATTTTACATGAAATTCACGATGTTTCAACTTGAAAGAACTTTCATTCAGCGTGATTCGGATTGTTTTTTCAATATAAATGACATTTTGCTGTAACTTTACTGCAATGTTGAATTAACATGAATTATAGTTATTTTAAAAGAAAAAATGTTGTTCGCAAGTATTTGTAAAATCAGGTTGAATTAACATGAAAAACGTATGAAGCAAAATCAACACCGACAAATTTTAAATCAACCTTGTTTTCTACGTTTTTAACTTGATTATTTTCTGTGTGTATGTATTTCAATTTTAATAGTTTCCATAATAAAATGTACGTTCTTATAAAAAATTAATATTTTTTTTTTGCCTTGTTATAAAAAATTTGAAGATTTTTTTCTTAAAAAAAAAGATTTTTTTCCCTAAATGAAGATTTATCTTTGAAATCTTCTGGCAGCGCTGCTTGAATATTAATCGTAATATTTGGGGTATTCACAAGGTGTGCTATCATGTTATATTGTCAAAATGTTCTAACATTTTACAATTGTTTAAAAATATTGTTGTTAACAAAAAGTATCTTAAATTAATAGAACTTTGCTTGGTATGTTTATTGGCCTGTCGTAATTAATCAGAAGATACCTGCGATGAGCGGCTGAGCCGAACCGCATTAGTTTTTGTAGCCGTCGCCGTTGATGGTATAATTTTATCCGGCTAATGTCCGAATTTAACCTGCGTCTAGCAATTTTTGCAACAAAACACTTCCTGCGTCAAATAATATCGGCCTAGGACTCTGCTGTTTAGTAAAAAACAAAATAAAATTTATTTGTGATTTGCGACTAAAAAAATGGAAAATAATCAGGTAAGATCTAATTTAATTTATTAATTCATGAATTTGAATTCAAAGGAACCTTGTTTATTAATTTTTGAATCCCAAGAAAAACTTTGATAACTAATATGCATGTGGTAGTGTAAATAAACTGAACTGGCAAAATAAAATAATTTGTTTTTTCTTTACTCACTTACAACTACATTTAGAGTTAAAAAAAAATCAACGAATTGTAGTCGGGACTGTAAGAAAAGATAAACTCACTGTTAATTGTTGTTGTTTTTGTTTAAGCTTTGATATTGTTACAAGTTAAACTGAGGTTTATAATTCTTAATCGCTTAATAGTTTTATTTGTATATAATTTTTAGCTTTTTTAAAATCTTTGGATGAAGTTTCCTGACGATCTGGCCTAAGCAACCAGTGAAATGCGCATAGCTTATCCCATCAACAATAAATTTCAGTTTATCAATAGTATGAAATGAGAGTTAGCACAATTAAAAGAAACCTTAAAAATATTTTGATTTTAGGTAAATATTTGTTTTTTATATTTGTTTAAAATCAGCTGATTTAAATTTATAAACACTATGAGGGGTTGTTCACAACAGTCGTATATTTTCAAGTTATTATTATATGACTTTATGACACCTTATGAATCCCCCAATTATATTTAGTAGCTAAGTAAATACAAATGTTTTTGTATATTTATATTTTATATAGGTACATATGTATTTTCTATTTCCCTTCTATGCAGCGATGCCAGAAGTGCAGATTTATCTGCATTTTGAAGTTTTTATCCCCCAAATTGTCGAAATGCAGATTTGCAGATTTTTGGTTTTACTTTGCAGATTTTTTAGCTCGGTGAAAACTTCTTTACATTGCCATGATTGTACTATTTCCACTTCTTGCATTGATAAATATGTAAATGTGGTATATGTCATCTGATTTTACACGAAATAATATGCATATGTACGTATCAATAAATTATTATATATTTGCGGAATTCACAAGGTAGTCATAATGTTATATGTCTTAATAGGTGCGTTTGAGTACTTTTGCAGTAAATGAGTAAACTGAAAAATTTGATCTCACAAAAAGCTGTTGTGCAAAAAAGTACGCGAACGCAAAATTTGTAAAAATTCGTAAAATAAAGGCAACAGCTGATGGCAAATAATTGAAGTGTTGAAAAATGTTTACACTTTTGACTACTAAACTCGTTTTCTTATTGGTACTCGATTAAAAACTTTTTATAACACGAAAATTTTTGGAAAATACAAACAAATTATTTTATTTAATCTTTCATATTTGTTTGTTTTTAATTTTATTTGATTTTACTAATTTGTAGCGGGTTAAATTATTTAAAAGAACATCAATAATTTTTTTGCTATTGACTACTTAAGTCCCCAAGTACTTCACACTTTTACAACTCTAAAAAATTAAATTAACAAAAAAAATTTCAAAAGTTTGTATTTAGCCAAATAAATGCTTCACAAACAAGATTAATTTATTAATAGTTATTCACGTTTTGTTTTGGTTTAATTTTTATTTCAACATTTCTTTTATTTAACAATTTTTTCACAAATTATATGCATTTTATTTGTTACTTTTGCTTGTTTACCTTTTGGAACATATGTTTTTTTGATTTACTAAATTTTACTGCAAAAATTTCTGCAGTAAAAATTTGTAAATACTCAGACAAGAACTGTCACTTTACGCTCTCAATTTGTGCTCTCATTTACTGTATTTTGTGTACTCGAACGCAATTTCGTAAAATGCAGTAAAGTTCAGTAAAAAATAGTAAAAACTTTTGTGTTCTCGAACGCAGCTAAGATAATTACAAGAAATATATATGAATGCTGTGAGCAAACGCTTATAATTTACATTTATACTACACAGTTATGACGAATCAATGAACACAGCATTACAATTTTAACTTTGTTTGAAACACAACAGTATTTTTTTAAACAATTGTAAAATATTATTTAGGACATTATGACGATTTTAATAGTGTCAATATTGGATTTCTTGTAAATTTTCAATAAGACCCCTGAATACAATGTCAAGCAATTAACTTTAAATTGGTTGATTACAATAACAAAGTTGTGAGTAAGAAATTTGGAGAGATATTTTTAATGTTAAAATATCCAAAAATTATCATCCATGTTCTAAAAATCGAACAAATTTTAAAACAATAAAAATTGGGTTCTTATTTCGACCTTTTCGTAATGGAATCTCAAAGAAATAAATATTCAAGCTCGAGGTCATACGTTTTTTTAATAAATGTTTTTTGACCTCGAGCTTGAATATTTATTTCTTTGAGAAATTTTTAAAACATTCTGAGTTGAAAGTTCGAAAAAATATTTCCTTTTGTATACCTCACACTCAGTGTTACCGTTATGCGACTAAAGTCGCATTTTTGCCACTTTTTGACTGGTGTGCCACTTTTTTGACCCCTTTGTTTTAAATCCCCTTTTGTATCATTTTGTAGTTTTTTGTGCCCCTTTTGCCCCTTTTCTAACCAAATTTTTTTTATACTGTCAATCAATGAATCCGAGCTCAATTTGAAGAGAAAATAGCATCTAATTTGGAAAAAATTAAAATAATTCAGGAAGGGCTATCTATTAACAATAAAATTTACCTCAAATTTCTAGTATATGTATTAAATATTATGAATAAATTAAACCTTAATTTTCAAAACGAATCATCACAAATTATATATTTAGTTTCATCCACGAAAGATATTGTATTAGAAATTTTTAAAAATTTTTTAAAAAAAGAGTATGTTCTGCAAACAAATATAGAACAAATTGATTTTGTTGATGTTCTGCATATAAAAGAAACTCTTAATATATATATCGGCCACGAAGCCGAGCTAGAAATATGTACTAACAACATCTTAAGTAGTGATATTGTAGAAATTAAAAACAACATTTTAATTTTTTACCAAGAGCTGTGCAAAGAAATTTTATCAAGAATTAATATTAGCGATAGAGGCTGATCCAGTATTTATAAAGTCAGCTGAAGACATAAATTACTTTGAAATTGTTACCGTTGTTATTCATATAATTACTAACCCAGATGATTTTGTAAAAGAGTTCAAACTTTTAGAAACCAGATCAAACGATAAAAGCTATGAAGCAATTTTTAAAATATCTAAGCCTGAAACATTTTGGTACGAAATTGGCAATTTAAAAAAATGTTTGGGTGACAATTTATATCCAAACTTGTATAAATTTGCTTCGTATGTTTATACTTTACCACATAATAGTGCATCCGCTGAGCGGATTTTTTCTAAGTTAGCATATTTAAAAAATAAAGTGACAAATAGACTGAAAGTCTATGTTATCCGCTTTAAATTTGTATCAAAATGACTTGGAAGATTGGATTCCAAGTGATGAATTGATTAATAAATATAGATTTACGTTTTCAAAAAAATAGATATTTAATAGTTGAATTTTTCATCAAAAAATCTGCAAAATCTGCGTAAGGTTTTAAAAATCTTCAATAAACCTTCAAAACACATTAACTACATTTTTATGTAGCTTATTTAGAACATATATTACAATTAATATCAAAATATGTTCCCGAATTTAAAATCGATTGTTGTTTTAAAAGTCGTTCTGGTAAATATGAGTGGTCCTCGAAGTGTGAGCAGTGTTACCGTTCAAAATTTTCAAAAAGGGGCACAAAAAGGGGATTTTCAAAAAAAAAGTGTCACAAAAAGGGGAATTCTGAGAAAAAAAGGGGCAACTTTAAAAACAGGAAAATTAAAAAAAAACGTATGTATTTATTAAATTATTTTCATCGAAAACTAAACATAACAAAAAATAAACTTCATATTTATAAAAAAATACATTATAGGTATATAATACAAATTGTTTGGGAAAAACACACATATATATATGTATATATATATACATATATCGTGAAAATACATGTCTTGTTTGCAAGTAAACGATAATGAACTGTTGCATAAAATTTTTATTTCAATTATTTATACAAAAACAGTCACTAATTACTTGTAAATAAAACGAGCTTAAAATAGTGTAATAACAATACTTACAAAAACAAAAAATAGTTCATAATATGATTTGATACAAAAAAACTTTACATTTAAAAAGATAGAGATATGTATATATGTAAATATATGTACATAAATATTTGGCACTTGGATTATTTTACTTTTTTACCAAAAAAATTAAGTTACGAAAAAACCTCGAGGAAAAAGCATATAAAAGTATTCATAGGAAGATAGTTAATATCAGGTACAGATCCATTTTTTTATAAATTGCAGTATTATGTTGTTTCTGCAACTATTAAATATCTATTTTTATGAAAATGTAAATCTATATTTATTAATCAATTCATCACTTGGAATCCAATCTTCCAAGTCATTTTGATACAAATTTAAAGCGGATAACATAGACTGACAGGTATCTACTTTCAGTCTATTTGTCACTTTATTTTTTAAATATGCTAACTTAGAAAAAATCCGCTCAGCGGATGCACTACTATGTGGTAAAGTAAAAACATACGAAGCAAATTTATACAAGTTTGGATATAAATTGTCACCCAAACATTTTTTTAAATTGCCAATTTCGTACCAAAATGTTTCAGGCTTAGATATTTTAAAAATTGCTTCATAGCTTTTATCGTTTGATCTGGTTTCTAAAAGTTTGAACTCTTTCACAAAATCATCTGGGTTAGTAATTATATGAATAAAAACGGTAACAATTTCAAAGTAATTTATGTCTTCAGCTGACTTTATAAATACTGGATCAGCCTCTTATCGCTAATATTAATTCTTGATAAAATTTCTTTGCACAGCTCTTGGTAAAAAATTAAAATGTTGTTTTTAATTTCTACAATATCACTACTTAAGATGTTGTTAGTACATATTTCTAGCTCGGCTTCGTGGCCGAACATCAACAAAATCAATTTGTTTTATATTTGTTTGCATAACATACTCTTTTTTTAAAAAATTTTTAAAAATTTCTAATACAATATCTTTTGTGGATAAAACTAAATATATAATTTGTGATGATTCGTTTTGAAAATTAAGGTTTAATTTATTCATAATATTTAATACATATACAGTGCCAGCGCGCTAATCGGAAGGTGTGTAATCCGAATTATCCAGTAATCCGAATTGAATTTATGACGTATTACATACTCTATAGTTCGCATTGATTGCAAGTTCGCTAAACCGAATTTTTATTTATTTTATTTTTCTGCTTTGTTATAATTTAAAGAACCAATTTTCTGTGCAAACTTTGAAAATTTGCAACTAATTTTACCGCAATAATGACGTGTAAGGATGGATTATTAAATCTGGCAATACTTCGTGGGAGCATGTGCACTGCAAGTGAAGCAACCCTACATCACAAATTATGTATGGAAAAAACATAACATTTAAAAAAAGCTTCACTGCCCTTTTTAATTAAAAACTAAATTGGTCTTGAAATACATTTTCAGAAAAATTTGTATAGAAATTTTGTTTGAAAATACGTTTGATATAAGGTGGTCTTATTTTGAAAAACGTTTACAACACTGTAAAATATTTTAACGTTGTGTCAAATATTCAAACAAATATTTAATTTTGTTTTTAATTTTAAATTGTGTGTTTTGAAATATAATAACTTAAAAAAATTTTAAATTTCATAATTTTAATCGAAAATTATAGAATTTAGTAAAGATTCCCCAGAACCACCAGAAAGGTATACCATTTTGACACAAGGTTAGTTATCAGCTGTTGCTTACGTAGCAAGATAAGGCACCTGGTGTAAATTCGCCTTGGTTTGATATCTTAATTATTTTTTTAGAATACAAAACTTAATTTTTTCATTCTTGATTAATTAAAATGAAATAAATTTGTGTTAAAATCCTGGTCTGTGTTTAATTTTCGGATATAGTGAATTATAATACATAATAACAACACATTCAGTAATCCGAATGCCTCGTTAATCCGAATCAGGGTCTGCAATCATTAATTCGAATTGGCGAGCTGGCACTGTACTAGAAATTTGAGGTAAATTTTATTGTTAATAGATAGCCCTTCCTGAATTATTTTAATTTTTTCCAAATTAGATGCTATTTTCTCTTCAAATTGAGCTCGGATTCATTGATTGACAGTATAAAAAAAATTTGGTTCAAAAAGGGGCAAAAGGGGCACAAAAAACTAAAAAATTATACAAAAGGGGATTTAAAACAAAGGGGTCAAAAAAGTGGCACGGCAGTCAAAAAGGGGCAAAAATGCGACTTTAGTTGTATAACGGTAACACTGCATATTCCCTCAATAATTCATTCGGCTACTTCAATCATGCATCAAGGTTCCAGCAGTCACAATGAAATCACGCAAAATGGATGGATTTAATGCTACGGCGCCTAAAATTGTCTCAAAGACAGAGCATTCTCTTGACAAAAGAGTTGAAACAAGCTAATATTTTAGCACCAGATGTACAAATATACGGGGTTATCGATCGCCATAGTCGATTCATGATTTTTTTTAAATCTATTGAGAATAATTCTATGGCGTATTGTACTGACATCCGCGGCTAGGTTTTAACAAAGTGAAATTAATATAATCCTGGAGATTGGCGCTTATTCATTGATTTTTCCAAAAGTAGCTTAAAAGCAGTTTTGCTTCATGTCGGTTATTAAAAAATAACTGTTTCGAAAGCACTTAGCACAAATACTAAACAGATATACGAATCAATGAAAGAGGAAGAGGAATAAATTTCTTAATTTTAACGACAAAAATAAATGTTTTAAAATTTTTAAGTTTCGTCTGGTTAATATAAAAAATAAAAAAATTGTATCTTTTGTGAACAAAAACAAAAGATGTAGACAGATTTAAATCACTTATGGTTTATTTTGTTTGGAACTTTAGAACCCTAGCCTTAAATTTTGCCCCTGCAGCTCCTGAGATACCCCTAGACAGGTCAAATTTACGACCAACCCAACTTTTTTTTCATCCCCATCATTTGTTTCTAAGGCCTAGGAGTCACTCGTAGGGGGATATAATGTATGACGAACCCCCATTAGTTTTTCGTCCTTAAAATTTTCTCAAATCATACTTTCCCTTTATCTCCATCCCTTATGGGGGCTCCCATACAAATATTGCGTTTTATGAAATTCTTAGATTTAATTAACATTTTTCGTATTTTGTTAATAAAATCAAAAGTTATAAACAGATTTAAATCATAAGAAGCCTTTATTGCGGAATTTCGGTTTTTTTTAGTTTTTTCTATAAGCTAAAGCGTTTTTGGGTTACGCGAACATATGTTTTGCAACCTCCTCCATTTTCGCAATAACGGTATGCCTCGAAAACCAGAGCTAACCTAAAAAAAACAGCTAGCACCACTGGATTCAGCGAACCCGAATTGGGTTAAAAGGCCAGGTGCCCAGCTTGTCTGTTTTTTCAATAAGCACAATGTAATTTTTGCGTAAATGTGTTTTGAGATAAAAAAAAAGCCGAACAAAAAAATTTAAAAAAATAAAACTTTAAAATTTACAAAAAATAAACTTCAGAGCTGTCAGATGTCGCGATTTTTAAACAACTTTGGCGATGAAATCGTGTGTTTAGCGACATGGCATTTTTTTTTGCCTTTTTTCTTATTTATATGAAACATTTTATGAGTAGGGGTTAAATCGCAAATTGGGACTAAGTTGTGAAAACCGGCTTTTTTAAACTAATTTTTTCAAATTTTATTTATTTTATTTTTCAAGGGTTATTTAAATTACTAATTATTTCTTTCTCTACCAAGTTTTTTACATTTTTAAGAATTATGTTAAATTAAATTTGTTCTTCGCAATTTTTAATTGTTGTTTAAGCATCTTACTTACTATCTTCAAGGCAAAACAGTCTCTTTGTAATTTACAGAAATTTTAACAAAGGATTTATTTCTTAAAATAATATTTTCAATTGCTTTTGCTGTCTTAACTTCATATTTCAACGAAAGCACTTTCATAAAATTTTATGGTACAATAACGGCCAATTTCATAAAGTTCAGTTTCGCCGTAAATGATATAAAATTATAAGGAATACGATCACACAAAATTGTGTGAATATATTTAAAACATAAAAAAATGTAAAACAATAAAAAAAATAAATTCAAAGAAAAAAGTTTTCTCCGCTAAGCAAATTTTCAAAATCTGGGGATGAAAAACATAAAATACTCCATACAACGACCAAACCGTAAACATACAAATGAGATCATAAAAATGTTTCATACTTTTTTTATTATGTGCATTTTAAATAAATACTTTTCCTAGGACTATTTTTTCTTTAAAGGTGTGGCTGGACATAATCCCATCATTGGCATGAATAAATTTAATGTCGAAATAAAAGGGCTACACCGGCTCGATATTTTATTTGTTTGTTTATTTTTTTGGGCAATAAAATTATCAAGTTATAGGTATAGTAAAATGAAAATACATATACAGCTTCTCTCATTTTAAGTGGCACACATCGAAAAAGCCTTTTGCATTTATTTATTTATTACAGCTAAAGAACCTTAAGAACTAAATTCTTTTATAGTCCAGAGGATTACATAATGAACACCAATAGTAATAGTAATTATAATAATAATAGTAATAATAATAACAATAAAAATATAATTATAAAATCAAGTTTTGAATAAAACAATTAGTAATAAGACCAAAAGAATATACAAATTAGAGCAAAAATAATTGGTACAAACTAATAAATTGGTAATTATAATATTTGACTAATGCCCGTAATTTCAACAAACAGATGTCTGCTCGTGTTCGTACTTAAAATTTTTTCTTTACCTAACGGGAAAAGTAGTTTATTAATTTCAACGTTTATTTTGCCCACGTCTTTTTTCCTTTGGATTTTCTTTTAAAATATGGCAACATTTGCGTTTTTATTAATATTTTTAATTAACTGTCAAAAATCTTTGGTGTAAAATACACTACAGTTCAACCAGTAGGTAAGGCAAACATGTTAAAATTATCAAAAATTCGTAACACAATAGATATCTATGCACAGCTAGATATCTGTTTGTAGAAATTACGGGCATAAACAGTTATAAAAAAAGAAAAAATAATAATAATAAAAACAAGTAAGAAAGTATAGTCGGTTAAGCCCGACTATATGTTACCCTACACCACAGTATTTTAAAACACATTTACAAGAGTGCACCCTATTCGGGACCCATGGAGAATCATGCTTACCTATATATGTCCATAGACATCGTCGTGCGGGAGTTTATGTGCTATATATGCCAAAAGTGTATTTTGAGAAAATCGATCTTGAAGTTTTAACATAATTTTTTAAAAAACTATACGATAGAATTTCAAAATTTTTACACCATATATTTGTTTTGAAAAGATGATTCTGACGAAATGTTTTTTTATTTCTCGACGGCATTTATAACGGAATATTTTTTAAAGTTATTAAAAATCCTGTTTGCTCCATACGCCATCTTAAACAAATTTCGTTGCAAATACATACACGTAGAGCAAAACGACATTAACAAAGAAATAAAACACAATTGAAATTTTTGTAAAAAAACGATTTATTCATTAAACGAAAACTATTCACAAAGTAAATACGAAATATATTCAAATTATTATAACAATGTTAACAAAAGCACTAAATTAAGATTAATTTATCTGGCTCAGATAATAATTTTTGTCTATTTCAGATATAAAATTGAATAACAACTTTAGAATGGAAATTTTTTCATTTTTAACTCTTTCTTTCTTTTTAATAATATCTAACTCTATTTTGAAAATATTTAACGTTGCCAGATAATTGGTTTCGACAACCGTTTTTTAATATTTTTGCTAATTGGAAATAGGGCTGCAAGATTGAGTTTTTATATGATATTTGAAATAAGTTATTTTGGATTTATTGAATAAGTTTTATTTTAGTAAATGGAACAATAGAAAAATTTTTCAATAATTTTAAGTTTTATTTTATTTGTTTAAAAATTTTTCAAATATCAAAAAGTAATTTCAATTTTTGGGAATACAAAATTTAAATTTTCAAAAGATTTTGTTATTCGTGCTTAATTCCCAGTTTTTATTATTGATAAAAACACTTGAAATTTATTGTTGATGGGATAAGCTATTCCTATGCGCATTTCACTGGTTGCTTAGGCCAGATCATCAGGAAACTTCATCCATAAAGATTTTAGATTACTGATTACTGAAAAAAATTTTCAGTATTCAGTAAACTTTACTGATTACTGAATTTTTTTTCCGTAATCAGTAAAATTTACTGAATACTGATTTTTTTTCCAGTAATCAGTAAAATTTACTGGGTACTGATTTTTTTTTTCAGTAAACAGAAAAAATATACTGGTAATGAAAATTCAAGTGCAGTACCAGTAAAAAAAAAAATACTGAAGAAGTACTGGTACTGCAGATAGGTTATTTGGTTTCAGATTTTTACAATTCCAAAAAACCTAAGTGTCATAACATAAGCTGTGATTAGAAAAAACAAAATTTTCTCAACCGATATATATTACTGGTTTCAATTTAATCGAAATGTGTAATTTTCATTTCAATATCGTTAATAGTTCCAATTTTATAACGTTTTATCCCTCTCCTGTAAACTTTTGAAAACTGCAGATAGGTTATTTCGTCTTTTAGGTGACGATATACAGCCTGCCTGCTGGTGTTACACACATCAGCACAAATGCATAATACCAAAGAAAACATAATCCATTTATATTTTTTTCCATAGTTTATTTATAGAATCTTCATACATATATTAAATATGAACTAACAATAATTAATCAAATCTTATCCTCATACTTTATTTTTGTATGTCCTGCCAGTGCCAGACAAAAATGTTCTTTATCACGGGTTCTGTTCACATACATATATCGGTGCTTATCGCTCTTCTAGTTGGATAAGTGCTGCAGTGTCTCTTCTTCCTAAGCGAGTGTGGCCGCCATGATTTAAAATATTTCGAGCTAGTGGATTTGGGTTGTTCAAGCCTTTTTAAATAGTTTACTGCATATTTTGTAATCATAGTTTTCACTAATGGCACATTGAGGTCCTTGTGAATGTTTGAGTTTTTAACGTACCAGGGTGCGGCTGTGATTATTCGAAGAAGTTTATTTTGACGCCTTTGAATTTTTTCGATATTAGAGGCTGAGGTGGTGCCCCATAGTTGAATACCGTAGCACCAGATAGGCTTTAAGATAGAGTTGTAAAGTAGAAGCTTGAAATTGAGACTAAGGACAGAGTTTCTTCCAATAAGCCAATGAATTTGAATGGCTTTAAGTTTCATTTGAGCTAATTTTGCCTCTACATGGCATTTCCACGTTAATCGCCGATCCAGATGTATACCGAGATATTTTACATGCGAATGTTGAGGAATTATTTGATTATTGAATGTTATATGTACGCATTTTTGCTCATTTACCATTATCCTCCATTGTCTTAGCCATATTTCTAGTTGAAATATATGATCCTGTAAATAACGAGATGCTTCATAACTGTTTTCGTGGACGCTTAGAAAAGCTGTATCGTCTGCAAATGTTAAAGTTTGGGTGTAGTTGTTTGTTGGCATGTCCGAAGTATAAATTAAGTATAAAAGAGGGCCCAGGATTCTGCCATGTGGAACTCCAGCGCCAATTGGCTGAGGTGAACTTAAGAAATCTCCTTCTTTAATAATAAATTGACGGCCGACTAAGTAGCTTTCTAACAGCTTATGTGTGTTTGCTGGTAAATTTTGCTTCAATTTATGTAGCAAGCCTTCTTGCCAGACTTTATCAAAAGCTTGCGAAACATCGATGAAGAGTGCTGAGCAATATTTTTTTTCTTCAAATGCTTTTCTTATAACATTTACTATTCGATGAGTTTGTTCAATTGTGCTGTGTTTTCTTCTAAATCCAAACTGATGGTTTGGAATACATTTATTGTCATTTAACATTGGTGTTAATTTTGAAACTAATAATTTCTCAAACAGCTTTGACATATTTGATAATAAGCTAATAGGCCTATATGACTCAACTTTTGTATGATCTTTCCCTGGCTTTGGTATCATGGTAACTAAGGAAACCTTTCATTCTTGCGGGTAGTATTCAAGCCGTAAAATAGCATTAAAAATAAAAAGAATAATTTCCTTTGCTATGCGAGGTAACTCTAAAAGCATTTTATTACTGATCTTATCAATGCCAGGTGCCTTCTTAGTGTTTAAGTCACAAATAGCCTATTCGATATCTCTTATTTCAAATCTTATGGGAATAGCTGCTCTAGCAGCAACAGATGGTAACTCGACCGCAATATCGTTAGATAAATTTGGTGTAAATACGTTTTTCAAGTGACTCACAAACAGATTTCCTTTTTCAATATCGTTTCTGGCCCAACTACCATTCAAGTTTCTTAATGGTGGCTTTGATATAACTGGTCTTTTTAGATTTCTAGCTGCACGCCATAATGAGTAGTCAGATTGTCGAGTTGCATCAAGTTACTTAAGATATTTTTCTAGAGAAGCAGTTTTCTGAGTCTGCAGTAACTTTCTAAGCCTTTTTGTGCACTCTTTTTATAAATTCTTAAGTTGCGGGGATCTGTGCAATTGCCACTCTCTTCGAACTCTTCTTCCAATTATATTTGAGGGCAACGAGTTCCAAAGCTTTATGGCATTGATGACAAAAAATCTGCTTGAATTTTAATAGTTGTAACGAGGGTGAATTAAGGTCACACCCCTGGCCGACCTACCAAATGAAATTTTGTCAAGCAG
The DNA here is from genome assembly GCA_949318255.1 of Pollenia labialis. NCBI lineage: Eukaryota > Metazoa > Arthropoda > Insecta > Diptera > Polleniidae > Pollenia > Pollenia labialis. The sequence continues at coordinate 84,046,981 of OX439143.1, forward strand.
GTATGTCGGTGATCGATCATTTGTTGCTAAATTGGAACACAAAATAACACATAAGCGGAGTTCAGAATTAGGCTTGCAAAAGTGCAATTGCGAAATATCGTAGGTCTCTTGTTAAATCCAACAGAAAAATACACAGCCTTCCCATTATATTTCATGAAAGTACTACGATGTTTTGCATTTGCTCTTTTGCAAGCCTTAAGGCCTAACCAAAATATGCATAACCTTGCTTAACCTACTGTCAAAAATTAACAAAAAGTCTCTCAAATTTATTTAAAAAAACAAAAACAGAATAAAAAACATTTAATTCCGTACGGAATGTGCGATTAGATTCGCACCTTGCTTAAGCAAAAGACAGTTTCATTAAACTTAGCGAACGTTTTCCATAAGTGCAATATGGTTTGCCTCATATAATTAACATGTAATCGCACATTTGCTTAAGCCAATTTAATCCCACTGTGGTTGGGCCTTTATTCTGAACTCCGCTACTAAGTTAAATTTAAGAATTTTCATTGAATATACTCTTTTTAAATTATCTTAATTTAATTCAAGTCTAAAAAAAGTAATTTACATAAACTAAGCATTTTTATGAGGTGTGCCACTTATAGTGTGAGTAGCTGTATTTATACATGCATATTGCATAGCAAAAAAAGGAGAAAAACGGAAAACAATTCCAATGATTTAAAAAAGTTTTTATAAAGAAAACGAACACTTCAATTTTGTTCATTGATCAAAAAATCCACAAAACATTATGAGTGAGGGAGGGGTTGCTTAGTTGCTAAGGATGACTGTCGATGATGACCTGGTAATGGCAAACCAAACAATATAAGTCGTAATTTTTCGTAGAATTTTATAAGTCTTTAACTTCTAAATCGTAAAATACGCACAAATAACAAACACACAAATTAAATTAAACTTCCTTTCCATTTTGAAACATGACTTTTTATTCTTAAACGTGGGAGTAAACTCAACTGTCTTCGTAAATAAGCTTTATTTCAAATGTAAATTGATATAAATTAAGAAGGTACAAGGACACATACAACCAAACACAATTGTTGCAACTTATTTTGGAAGAAAAAAAAATGTTTTTAAATTGAATTATGATAAAATAACCCCGTCTAAGTTGATGGTTGTCGTCAGAATTGTCATTGATTTAAAGTGATAAACACGTTGAGACTTGCCACGACAACTGTTACATTCATTTTCGTTGTGCCCCGTTTTGAGCAGAAATTCTAGAAATTGTTTCGAGTCGTTTGCTGTTTCCGTTATATTTTATTCTATCTGCTATCACTTATATTTGTTATGGCTGTTGTTGCTTTTAATGTTGTTGCTGCTGCTGCCTTTCCTTATTTTGCTAACAAGACACATACACGCAGAGAAAAAATATGGTTGGGCATGGTTACGGCAAACACACTGTGTTTATTGTAACAATATATTGTTGTTGTAAACAAATAATTGTTATTTTTATTAAATATCAGCAATATTATAGTTACTGTAAACATATTAATGTTTATCGCAATTATAAATTTGAGTATTGTTGACCGAAAAATAATTATTTTTCTAACAACTAAATTATGATAACTTTCAAAACATATTATATTACTCACAGCCATAACATGATATTTAATAGCCATAACATGATAACTTTATATACATTTATCATAATAAGTTTAAGATGCAATCAAAATATCGTTACTCTAATAATATTTTGGTATCGCCATTTGTAAAATAATTTTGTATCAGTTGTGTCGTGTTTTAAATAAACGTATCGAATTATTTGTTAGTGAGTGGCTAAATAATAAAAAAAATAACCATTAAAATAAACAAGAAACTAAAAAAAAAAATAAAGAAAAATATTAAAAAAGAAATAACAAAATAACCATTAAAATAAACAAGAAATTAAAAAAAAATAAAAAAAACATTAAAAATCGGTTGTAGTGTCACAAAATAAAATATCTTTGCTTAAAAATTTTAATAATCTTAAAGTGGTGGAAAAATTTGTGAAATATTGGTGCAAAATATTCACCATTACGTAAGTAAGTTTTGTGTTATTTTAAGAGAAAAATAATGAAAACTCCATAATATAATTTATAAATAATTGCGACCTACGACAAAAAGATTACAGTAACTATATTATGTTTTTTATTTTATCATAAGTATTTTTTTCCAATAAAAATATTATTTTTAAAGTTGTATCATATTATGATGTAAAAAATTTATGTATAACAGTTCATATCACTTTGCATCATAATATGATTACTTCTAAACTTATTATGATTGACATGACAATAATATGATTACTTCTAAACTTATTATGATTGTCATGACAATAATATGATTACTTCTAAACTTATTATGATTGCCATGACAATAATATGATTACTTCTAAACTAATTATGATTGCCATGACAATAATATGATTACTTCTAAACTTATTATGATTGCCATGACAGTAATATGATTACTTCTTAACTTATTATATTTACCATGACAACAATATGATTACTTCTTATCTTATTATGATTACCATGACAGTAATATTATAACTTCTTAACGTTTTATGATTAACAGGATAACAATATGATTAAGAGAAAAATATTATGATGTAATATTACGAACATATTTGGTCATAATATGATTTAATAACAATCGTAATATGGTGACTACAATCATGAATCTTATCATAATATGTTGCTCTTAGAATATGTTTACCACAACCATGTTTTTTCTTTGCGTGTACATACATACCGTTACACATAATTCTCAAAGGTGTGGTATATGAACTTGCTCTGATTGACTGACAAAGCCATAAATAGACGGACAAACTGACAGCCTAAATGACTAAGTGTATGTATATTTTTACTTTTTGAGAAGGATACTCTGTACAATAATCAATCTAGTATTGTAACACAAATATCTGTGTCATCACTTGAAACAGGAAGATAGAAGAGATTACTAGACTTTGCATAATTCTGCTTGGTTTGGGGTGTGCGTGCTTGACGAATTGTATTTATGGATTGCTTAAAATATTTAAAATCGTTTAACTCTTTTTTTTACAGATGTTTGTAATGATGTGCAAATCTCGAAGTAATCACTTCAGACAAGATTTTAATTCCTTAGAATTTGCTGCTATTTGTTGCCAATAATCCTAGAGCACTAACAAGTGAAAAATAAAAAATATTTTTGTGAGAGTCATTATGAAAGGTTAAAATTTTTGTTTTAGATATCGTCACCTAAAATGCAAAACTATGTATCACCAAAAAATTCAAAATTTACTTTTTTATTGATTGACTGTACATATGTTTGGAAATTTTAAATTTCTAACTTAAAAAATAGTCAAGTTATTAACAAAATTCAAAATGACGTATCATTGAATGCAGAATTGGAGATAAATATCAAGTTTGAATAAAATAAAAATGTGCTGTTAAAATAAGAAAAATTTCCCATAACTAGCATTATGTCAAAAAAAAAATGTTTTTTCCAACTCGATATTCTTTAATTAGGCTTAAGTTCATCAAATTTATATTATCAAAGTTATTTTCGGGAATACAAATTTTATTATTAATACGATTAATATACATATGTACTTGCATGTGCCCGTGCAAAAAACTGAATTGGCAAATTGTTTTTTTTGTTGTTTTCTTACGAAGACAGTAGAATGAAGCAGTTTGTTTTTAAATTTTGTTTTTTCTTTTTACCCACTTACAACTACAATTCCAGTCGGAAAGAACCCAACCAAATGTAGGAATATGCAAGAAAAGATAAACTCACTGTTTATTGTTGGTGTTTTGTTTTGGCTTTGATATTGTTACAAGTAAGACTTTGAGTGTTTATAATTCTTTTTCGCTTTAGGGTTTTATTTGTATAATATTTTTGGCTTTTCTAAAATCTCTGGAAAAGGTTTCCTGATGAGCTGGCCTAAGCAACCAGTGAAATGCGCCTAGAAGCTAGCTTTCCCTCAACAATAAATTTCAGTGTATTTATCAAATATGAAAAACTGGGAATTTAGCACGTCATACGGAAATCGTATTATTAATAAAATTTGTATTCCCGAAAATAACTTTGATAATATACATACTTGCATGTGCCTGTGCAAAAAACTGAATTGTCAAATTTAATTTTCATTAAATTATTTTCACTGAGAAAGGAATTTTTTTTTTACAACTTGGAATTTTCTATTAATATTTATTGATAATTTTTCTTGGCTGAGCTGGGATTTGAACCCGGGTATCTTCAGAAAACCGTTGAGTTCTAACCACTGCATAACTGCGGTGCCCGCCAGCCAACAGTCAAATATCAATCTTTTAACCAGTAGTACTGGTGGTTCGAAATTTGTTGTTATTATCATTTTTTAAATTTCAAATTACATGTCGCCTCCTTTCCTCCGTTTTTCGCATTCTTCCTGTCATGTTTTTTTTTTCAACTTAAAGATATTAATACCAAATTACTTCTATTCATTGGGGGACACATTCGGCTACCTTAAATGCCCATTAGAGTCGCCCTTATTTATCCGTTGTGTGAATATCGGCTGATATTTGCGACTTAAATTTTTCAACTGAATTCGAATTAGTTAATTTAGTAAAAAAAAAAATTGTTTTTAATTTGGGATACTTAATGGAACAGTAATCTTTCGTTTGAGATAAAAAATTTATCAGTGCAATGAAAAAAAATTGCTGAAAGAATTATATGAAAATGGAAAAATCCTAACTTTATATGTATTTCAAATGGCACAAAAATGACTTTTATGCGAAGCAAACTGGTTCTGGTTTGGAACTTTAATATCTAAAATTCCTTCGTGCCGAATGACGATAGAATGTTTTGCTCGGACACAAATTGAGAGAATCTAAACAAATGCAAAATTCTTAGGTTTTTTTGACATTTCGCTAAGTATATCTGAGAAACTACGCATTCTATCGGCACGGAGGAATTTTAGATATAAAAGTTCCAAGCCAGTTTGAAAAGTTTCTAGCAAATCTCATTGTGTCATTTAAAAAACAAACGAGCAAACTTAAGCCATTTTTGCTTTTTCAAAGAAATTTATGAAATCGTGACACAATGAAATGATTTAATTATTGTAATCCCACTTTATCGACGAAAATGTATTTCACATAATTGCATATAAAATATGTAGATAAGGGCTATAACTTTTTCACACTTTTTGCGAATATCAAAAATGGCCCAGTATAGTCTACTGCTTTAGATTAAAAAATTGTTCTACAATTTACAATTCATCGCAGTTCAAAATGTCTTGGAAAGTTTTAGAAATTTGCTTCCCTGCGTGAGGTTTTTTTTTCGCAATATGACGCCAGACAGGGATTTTCATTACTCAAACATTCTTGGCTATTCCGTGGTACTATGCCAAAAATTTGGTTATAGCCCTAATGTAGATGTTGGTCTATATCATACAAATATATCACGTTATATTTATCAGATAACGGTACATTTGTCTTTTATTTATTAATGTATTTTTTATTGCTTTTTGCAAGTGTTATCAAATATTTACAGTCTAAATTTAAAATTAATGTAAATAATTAGCCAAATCGTTATCAGATTTATAAACGCTTTGTTTCCATCGTCTCGCCATTGTTAGGTATAGAGGTTTTAAGAAAGAGTTGCAAGTCATATAAAAAAGCTTCAAGAAATCGCCATTTAGAAAAAACCAATTTATTTAATTTCGTCCTGACTAAAACAAACTTAATCTATTTCAAATTTTAAATCATGTGAAATAAAGTGTTTTCGCGTTCCTTATTGCTTTCATAAAGTATAAAGTAAAATTACCCGAAATAACGTACGTTCTTCTTTTATCTGTAACAGTAATTTAGAAATAGCAAACATAGGCGCGGAACCTACGCTTATTGTATCTAATAGGCAGGAGGTTCTCGATGTGACATTGGTCAGCTCGGAACACTCCGACTTAATAAGTAACTGGGCGGTCTAAAGTGACTGTTCCTTTTCAGACCACAGGTATGTTGAGTTTCAATAAGGTTCCCGCCCCTTGGGGGTGTGGAGCCCTGAGGTTGCGTCAAGCGTCTAGGAAACTGGGCGGAATATAAGTCGGCATTGAATAGGTTTAAGAATTTAATTAGATCGGCGAAACGGAATGCCTGGAGGAACTTCTGCAGCGGCGTGGAAGGCTCCTCTGAGACAACCCGATTGGACTTGGGGCCAATCCACAGAAACTCCTTACCAGGAGGTACAAGGTTGACAACTTTAGGCTTCCTAGGCTAAATGGCACGGAGCTGACGCTCTCGAACAGTGCAAAATATTTGGGCGTGATTCTCGATAGCAACTCAACGTTCGCACGAGGGTTGATAGGGCAATCCTGGCCTTATACACCTGCAAGAGATCTGTGGGCAAAAGTTGGGGCCTTGGCCCTATGAGCGTCGAATGGATCTTTGAGGTGGTGGTAATAGCGTGGTGGCCTGCCATGGAAAGGGGACGGTACTGCAGGATGCTTTAGAAAGTATACAGGGTGGCTGCGGTGATGATCACGGGATCACTCCGCTCGACACCGACTAAGGCGCTGTTTACTATGCTGAACTGGCTGCTGGTTGACATCATGGCCGATCAACAGGCCCTAACTTGCGCTATTAGACTGGGGGCGGTGGGTCTGTGGTCCACGCGGAACTATTGGCACGCCAGGGTCACGCTTCACGCATCATATGACCTGGCGGAACTGGACTTTTTCGGTGCGTTTTTACAAAGTTATCATGGTGATGATGATGAGCTGCTCGATAAAACGCGATCTCTGGAACCGGCCCTACGGGTCTATACCGATGGTTCCAGAATGGGCGATAGAGTGGGTGGAGGTCTCTTTATCGAGGAATTGGACATCATAGTCTCTTTTAGGCTGTTAGATGGCAGTAGTGTTCTGCAGGCGGAAATCTCTGCCATAAGTCGGGCGGCAAACTGGCTGAGGTACTATCGTATATCGAGAGATATGTGTATATTTACGGACAGCAAGGCTGCCATTGCAGCTCTGGCTGGTGTCTTTAAGACATCTGTGTTAACGGTCGAATGCCGGGTGCCTCTAAATGAGATCGCGGAATTGCGGACGGTCTGGTCAAACGGGGCTGTCTCTTGGACGACATGTTCGTCGACGGCCTAATTGGCATTTCAATGGCCCGCTGCAAGACTCTCATCAGACGAGAGTCGTATAGAAAGGCTCAGGGGAGGTGGCAGGGGGAGCATACCTGCTTGACGGCCAGGGCTCTATGGTCTGGCTATGACGCGGCGAGAACGCGCGTACTAGTCGGTCTCGGCAGGGACCGGATGAGGACAGTGATATCGGTCATTACGGGTCACTGGGTGAAGGGACTCATGCTAGGAGGTTGTGTCTTGCGTATAATGATTACTGTAGGAGTTGTCACTTTATCTGTCAATGCCCCGATCTGGGAGACCAGAATTGACATGTCAGTACGATATGTCCAATGTGGGACTGAAATCGACCTCCCTGTGCTGCAGGGAGTCGGGGTGGGGTCGAAGCTGCAGTGACCTCTGGGGAATCGTCTGGCTAGGAGTATCACAAAGGGACCGCCATAAGGGCCCAAGTGAGTCGTCGTCGTGACGTCGTAACGTACAATACTTTATTATAAAGTATGGATGGCAGCCCTACTCAGACCACAAAATTTCGTGAAGATTGGCCCATAAATGACCGTGTGACCCATATAAATCCCACTTAAATAACAAATAACGATATTGCAATAAATTTATTTTATTTTACTAGAAATAACACTGTTAATTTTCGTGCAGAATGGTTATAATTTACCAAAGGCCAAATATAAAGCTTTCTCTTCGAATATGATTCCAATCTCGGAAAACACCTTAATACCCCTCAAACCGTAACAAATCATGCTATTGCAGTAAAATAGGGTCGTTCATAGTTTCATTAAGATTAGATGCCACTCAGCCAAATTTCGAGAAGATCATCCCATATTTCCCATAGGCCCCATATTGTTATTAAAAAAGTTTGCATCCAGATAAAGTTCTTACTTTGAAAATTTTTTGTTATTTAGCTTTTGTGATTAAAAATACATATATTTTAAATATGTTCATACATATATGCCAAAAACAAAATACTTAAGTTAGGAGAAAATATTTCTCACTCGTGTATTAAATGTTTAACCTACATAGATATTACCTGCATACTTTTTACATTATCGCGTACTGATATTTAAAGTTATATCTACATTTAATTGGCAAAATTCTAACAATTTAAAATGTGTTTATTTGGTTTGTATGTGCACACATTAAAAGAATTTTTTATTTTATGATGTGTTTATTTGTTTTTCAAATTTTGCCATTTTATATTACATGCACAATTGCATGATGCCTGCCTAAAGGACGAAAGGGAAACACATCACTACACTAACACACAAACTACAATTATAACTATTTAAACATTCGTAAAATACTGCTATCCAACATAATTTGTTAGTGTATGTTTGCAGGATAAACTGTAGCAAACACACGAATAAACATGTGCCTTATAACTTACCCAGTAAATAAGTTTTTGCCGACATGGCTGATGTCAAACGAAGGCTGAAAAATTATCGCTCGAAATGTCTAAATTGTTTTGAGCCATATAACGGAATGTAAGAAAAGATGAACTCACTGTTAGTTGTTAGTGTTTTGTTAAAGCTTTGATATTGTTATAAGTAAGACTTTGCGTGTTTATAATTCTTATTCGCTTTAATGTTTTATTTGTATAATATTTTAAGCTTTTCTAAAATCTTTCGAGAAGGTTTCCTTATGATCTGGCCTAAGCAACCAGCAATAAATTTCAGTGTATTTATCAAATATAAAAAATTGGGATTTTAGCACGTCATACAAAATCTTTTTATGATAAATTTTGTATTCCCAGAAATTACTTTGAAAACATTTTAATGTTGATAGTTGTTGCACATTTTCTGACGTTTTAAAAGACTAATTGAAGAAGAGTCTGCCGATTTTAGAAAGGAAATTATTATTTGTTTGTCCCACAATAATCACAAAACCTTTGGCGATTTTGGCAAATTTTCTACATAACTGCAAGATAAATTAATGGCTTGTCTGAATATTGTATTAGAATGATTTTTTTTTTGGCTTATTTGTTATTTTCAGAAAATAAGTTTTTAAAACATATTGAAAACAAAAATTTCAGATTACCAGAAAGGTCTGCCAAGTCTTGGATAGATTGATCAGATTTTTAGAAAAAAAAGTCGGTGTTTGCCCTGATCTTTACTCAAATTTCATTTGTTAACATTACGACTACTCGTAAAATATATTAGATAGTATGACAATTTTCAATCAGACGTTTAAGAAATATCTTTGAAATTTCCTTAGGATTTGTCTTTTCAAATTTTTAAGAGTTCTGTTCAAAAAGTTCTGATAAATTGCCAATCTCCTAAAAAATTCAGTATACGTTTTCGATCAGATATTGGATACGATATCGGACGCTTCTGGAGACAGCCGGTACGAGTTCTGACAAAAATGACTACCAAATGTTTACTGGGTAAATACATGCAAGACATATACATAAAAATATGTGCACATGCGGGTAAAACAAACATTTTAAATAGTAGTTATTGGGCGAATACAGCAAAGAGTAGTAGTATCCTTGGTATAAATGCTTCAATACGAACGGTTGTGTATGTATGCAATATAATGTGTGTACAAACATACATAAACTAAAGTGTAAAAGCTCATTACATTTTACAACATCGTTATAATAAATTCTTATCGCACGTTTTTTGTGGCAAGCCACACATGTTATGTTATATTTTTTTGTATGTTCCCATGTGTGCTTGTCAATGTATGTACAAACCCAATAAACTTTAGTTTAGAATTTGGTCAAAATTATGCGAGAAAGAGCGTTTTTTTGATAACTGGAACTGAATATTTTATATTTTTGAACCAAATGGAACGCCATGTAGCGTTTTAAGACTTAGGTAACATCTTTTGTCGACATTAGAATATTATATTTAAGATGTTCTACCTTTTTTTTAGACTTTGAAATTTCTAATAATCTTTAATTATCATTGGTTTAGCTACTAAACAAGCTTGACAAAACAGAAAATTTTTAAAAATAAAAGAAACAAAAATATTATATTGGAATTGATTTATCTAAGTATGAATATAAGAACATACTGAATTTATATTAAAGGTACACATATAATATGTCTGTTTTACAGCCATAAGAGTAAGCTTCGTTTTTTCATTATTTTCTAAATAAAGTTATTAAAAATACATACATAGTTCATATTGTAATGAATAAGTAAATCAATTTTAAATTATATTTTTGTACACATAAATTTGCAGAGGTAGACTTTAAATTTATATTTTAACTTTTGCATATTTACATTATTTAGACTTTTACATATCGTCAGCTGATAATTTAATTGTCGTATGTGGATTCCGATGGTTTCGAGTAAATTGAGTTTGAAGTTACATTTAATTTGAAAATTGCTTCAGCAAATACCACATACGACAAACTCAACACTCCATATTTCGAAAACCGTATGAGGTATCGAAAAACTGATTACGCCAAATGAAAAATCAGGTTGGAAAACCTAAGAATTCGATCTTAACTCCAAACCGCAAAAAATCCGACAATTTAAATTATCAACCGAACTTCATTAACAAGAGGGCATAAACTAAAAATTTTTATTTTTTTAATTTTTTGGAAGAAATCGACACGTTTTATTCGTATCTAAAATCTGTAAAAATATCTTGCTATTTTGTCTTCTTTTTGGTAATGAAAAGCTTGGTTTAAAAATTCTTTTATTTGTTTGTCTTCAATGTAACATACAATATTGTTTAGCTTCTACTGACAGTTTTTAAATTTTGAGTTGTTGATTAAGTACAATATATTACATTTGTACTTAGAACTTAGTTCTAAAATAAAGTTTAAAATATATATTTTTAAAAATAAATTTTTATATTCAGTGTAGTTAAGATAAAGCAAATTTACTTTAAGAGATACGTAGTTAGAAATATTATAAGTATAAGAGCAACTATCATTTGATTTTAATAGATATTTAGTTATTATCAAACTTTAAACAGTTTCTACGTCTTAACGATTTCTTCCTTCGATTTCTACAATATTTTGCATAAAAATTAAAATGTGCGTTCAACTGATGCTGAAGAATAACGAATCGATGAAATTCCAAAAGCAAAACGTGAAAAGGCAGACACAATCACCCTTATTGTGTTTGGCGGTGTTAAACGGAACGTGAACTTATTTCCTTTAATCTATTACAGTCGTCGGCGTATATTAAATACGCCAAACACAATAACAGCCATACCTAAACAAGAGCTGAAAGCGTTTTCTAGCTGTCAAAAATTCTCATGCCCATACAATTTGTATGAAGCATCCCAAAATAGCGCGGCGTCAACGCTTTACAATTGGAAAATCCGATTTTGACAGCGCGTTTATTAGGGAAGTTGGCCGCTATTAGTAATAAATAATGACAATTGAGCTATTTTTTGTCAATCTAGCGGGATTACTCTTATTTTTATTTTTATTACATGGGTTTTATTAAACAAGAAAGTTAACACTACTGTTTGTGCTACAACGTTGACGCTTTTGTTTAGGTATGGCATATCAGCGTAAAAGCTTAGCGGAAGAAAACGTTCCGCCTTCCGCTCTTGTTTAGGTACGGCTGTAAGGGTGATTATCTCATCCATTTCGTTTTTAATTTTGACTGTATATTTCCAAAAATTTAAATATTTTCAGTACACGAAATTGAGAATTGTTATCTTCATAGTTTTCTTTCTCGATCGAAAATTACATTAATAGCAACGGTATTACGCTATTGGTGTTCCCGGAAACAATATATTTATTATTGAGTGAATCTGCTAATAATTTCTTAAGTTTTTATTTTAAAACAAAATTAAGGTCTTAGTGATTCGCAAAATCTCAAATAAATTGTTTTTGTAGTTGCTTTCAATTTATTTATAAACAATTTCCTTGTTAACTTTGCATGTTTCTATAAATACATACGTTCATTAAAAAGTAAATGGTTTTCATTTAAATTTTCCACTGCCATTTTATCCAATGCATTCCTTTTTATAAAATTTCTTGCCAGTTATAGGAACAAATATTCGAATCCAGGCGTCCTTGCTTTGCAATTTAATATTAATCCCGTTAACTATTTTTAATATACAACCACATAAATTTAGCAAAAAACTAATGATTACCAAAGTCTGCTATTAAATTGATGCGGTATTTTTAATATGGAAAAGTACTAAAAAAATACTAAAGTACTGAATTTTTCAACACTGGTAAATAGTAAAGCCAAAATTCATAAAAAATTTTAAATTTTAAAAAGGTTAACAGAACAAATTTTCTATGTAAATTTATATAAACGTTTGTTAAATTTAATAACCGTTTATGAATACGGGGTTAAAAATTTATATGAAAATCAGTCCAATTATGAATAAAAATTCCCCGGGAGTTTTTATTCATAATTTCAATAACAATTTGTTTAAAAAACTTTTACAAAACTCAAATATGTTGATGAATAGGGGGTTTAGCAATAAGTTAAACATGAATCCTTTGTACTTCAAATGTATACAAATTTCCTCCAGTTTTCCATAGTCTTTACTACTAGTTTTTTAAACTTTGCACTTATAAACTTCTGGCAATAAAGCTTTTAAAGGCTTTACAAGCCAGCTTTATTAAATTGACCTCAAATATTCTTATTGTATGAAATTTGTTTGGTTTTTAAAATCAGCGAAATTGACCAATTATTTCAAGTAATCTCCTGGGCTAACGATTTTGGCGCGATAGGACCCATACCCAATGAGCTTAAATTAAATTTTTAATTTAATAATTAAATTTGGCTCATATTTCTTAAGCATACTTAGTAATCAATAATCAGAAAAATCGGTCTATTAATTCACACGTGCCCCGCGCAAGTTCCCTCCCGAGTTACGGATTTTGGTACGATAGGGACCATAAAGAATAAGATAACATTGACCTAAAATAAAGGGACACTACTTCAAACGAGAAGCTCCTTAGTTTTCCACAGCTTTAAAAACATCCCTTTAGCACATGTTCACACTCATGACTTTTACTTATTTGTTTAAACTTGCTCCTCTTTACGTAGCTTCTACTTTATTTTTCCTAATATTACAGTATCTATTCGATGCACTCAGAGCCGTATTTTTACGATTGTATAAATAATGCTATGTTCACATTTGGCTTCTTAAAAGCGTTTAAGCAGCTCGAACGTGATTAAGCTCAAATCACTTCAAAATCGAGATGATAACCCGTACATTGAAGTGATTTGTTAATCACTTCAAATTGACATGATTACAACTAAATCACTTCAAATTGACATAATTGCAACTTAATCACTTCAAATTGACATGATTACAACTAAATCACTTCATTAATCACATTGAATCCACTGAACATACCTCAAACTGAGTATAATGCAGAATCGGCAAACATGAACTGTACAACCGGCCACGATTTCTGCATAATGTTTTTATTTTTTTCCTTAAATAATTCATAAATTTTCAAAATTTCATCTTTAATATGTTTCAAATAATCTTCTGATACCTTTATATTTTTATCCATTTTAAATACTAAAAAGAATTATAAATTTGTTTGTTCTGTTTTTTTTTCTTAATCATCTGTCATCTTAATCATCCCAAATGTAATGTGAACTTCTTTGATTAGCTAAATCAACATTTTGCTTAAACACGTTTACAAAACCAAGTGTGAACTTAGCATCAGCTAAGATTTATAAACCAGCTGAAATATATGAGCACTTTGTTAGTTGAAAGTTAATGTTTACTGGGTAGGCTTTAATATGTTTGTGTAATAGTAGCGTATTTTTTTCAGAAATTGCTCATAAAAATGTTTTTGTTTAAAATACACGTAAACTTGAACATAAACGTTTCAACATTTCTTGACACAGATGTACAGTGGCACTTAAGGAAACTTGAAAAACAAGCTTAAATTTATATAACAACATCCGCTTAATTTATTTATGCATATGCAAAAAAAATCGAATTTAAATTATTTGTTCCCAACAAAACCTTGAAAGCAAATATGAAAAATGAAGCAGTTAAAAAGATCAAAGAATTGAAAAAGAAAATGGATAAATTTAATTCATATTGAAATTAAAAAAAAAAACACACAAAGAAAAATTTCTTAATATGATTTTTATACCCTCCATTACAAGGGGCTGCGAGGTACACTTGGTTTGTCTCTCCGTGTGAAACTTATTTGAAATTCACTTAAGACCCCATAAAGCATATAATTTAAAATAATTATATTCCGATTCATGGTGAAGGGTATAAAAGTTTCCGCACAGCCGAATATACCTGTTATACATTCGATGTAATAAAATCAAGCTACTTCGCTTAGCGAGCTATGAACTAATTAATTTTAATTCCTTTACTGGTTCGATTCCCAAAAAGACTTTAGTCTGTTTCACTACAACTTGCAAAGACCTTCAATACTACTGCTCAGTAAATTAAATTAGAATATAATTTGTTAAAGTCACATTTAAAAAATAAAAAAAAATATACAAAGAAAATATATTTTTTATTAATATGTTCTATTCGGTTCCACTGTATTACTCAATGTTTCTCTTCCATTACAGTTTATTACAGATCTATTGCATACTTCTCGGGTCCTTGGTTCATTTAAACATTTTCTTTTTACAATAATTAGTTGAAACAAATTGTTTAAATTATTTGGCATTAAGTTGTTATATTTTACGACTTGGTAAGATTTTCCTTCTTTATTGGTTCGACTATATTTTTATGTTTTTAATTATACTCGTGTACAAAAAGAGCGTTAAACTTGATGCAAAATATGAAGCAAAACTTTCTTCAATTTTTGAACTTCATGTAAAATACGTCTCCTTAAATTTTAGGATTACGAGTAGAGATGTGCACGAACGTGAACATTTTTGCCACGCGTAATACATGCGTGAAACAGTCGTTGTTGCAAAAGCTTTAAATAATAATTACGCATGAGCGAGTGAGCGTGATAAAATTGAACTTAAGCGTTGTGTTTACCTACGTGAGTGGCGAGAATGTGATGCTTTGAAAACTTTCGTGCCTAAGCGAGTGTGAATACAATTCGTTTCCTTGTTATTGTGCGTGCTAGTGACTCGAGACCCACTCACGAGCACAGCTCAAATTGTGATTAAAAACTTTTGTACTTTTGTTTTGGTTTACTTCTGTTTGATTTTTTTTCGGTTATAAACCAAACTTTTATTTATATTAATGGACATTTTAATGGCAAAAAATTGAAATTTTCCTTCAATAAAAAAATTTTTAACCGTAAAAATGTTTTTATTTATTTGAAAAGCGCCTAAATTTACCTCAAATTAATTGAATCTCCTTTAATACCTAAACATACCAAAGTGAAATGTTACCGATTCGTACAATTTTCAGCGGGGAAAAAAACTTTTATACCTACATTAACGCAAACATTTCATTAAAATTCAAATGGTTTTTATTAACAGCTCATTATCAACATACTTCCACATTTAACGCATTAACAAAAGCAACAGCTACGGGAAGTTGGAACTTAAATGGTGGATACTCACGACAAATTTTGAGAAATGATTGTGATTTTTAGAATTTTGTAGAATACTTTTTAGAAATTTGAAAACACTTTTGCAACTGTAGATTTGCGTTATTAAATCAATATTAAATTAAGTTAAGTTTGTTTTATGCTACAAAATTATTTTTCAGCGTATTTGAAGTTCTGAGCACAAGACTAAAAGGTGAAATGAAAAATACAAAATGTTGATAAAAAATAAAGAAAAAATCCAAAGTGAAGCTGACTTTAAATTTTTAACATTTTCATGGATTTTTTAATCTTCTTAGAATCTACTTAAAATAAACTTGATTTATAACTAATTTGAATTTTTTGTTATTTCAATAGACGATGACAATTTTTTTTTGAAGAGAAAAATCATTGAAAGCAAGTTTCTTTAAATCTTAACTACTTAGATTTGTAAATGTGTATTAAATTATAAAAAAAACATTAGAAAATTTGAGTTCAACGATGCGACCTGTAATAAAAACTCAAGTTAAAAAATTTCTTAAAAAGAAAACTCAAG
The DNA here is from genome assembly GCA_949318255.1 of Pollenia labialis. Taxonomy (NCBI): domain Eukaryota; kingdom Metazoa; phylum Arthropoda; class Insecta; order Diptera; family Polleniidae; genus Pollenia; species Pollenia labialis. The sequence goes on from OX439143.1 coordinate 84,063,054, forward strand.
CACAAATCGTATTCGAGTTAAAGTTTTGTGTTTGGGGTCTATAAGTTCCCAAAGTAGGGCATCTCGGGCTGTACGAAATATATAAACTTATATAACAGTATATCCAAAAATAATCTCGATTACTTTAGATTATTTTATAAGAGTAGTCTTAAATAATTAAACAAATAAAAAACTTACAAAATTTAAAACATTATTCAGAAAATAACACTGTGCTAGTTGAAAAAACCATTTAAGCCGGTCACATGGCTTTCTAACATAATTCGGGTACGCTGATTCCAATGGTGCTAACCGTTTTTTATGTTAGTTCTTGTTTTTGAGATATACCGTTATTTCGAAAATGGAGGAGGATGCACAACATATATTCGCGTAACTTAAAAACAGGTTAGTTTATTAAAATTACTGAAAAAAAAAACACTGTGAATGAAAGACAGGAGACATTTTCATTCTCTGCAGTTACATATGTATACCCAAAGTATGACAAATGGTTTAATATGTACTTAAAAAGTGCACAATGTTGCGAAAAAATATTAGAGTAGTTCAGTTTTTTCGGCAAATGGGCTTTTTCATGAAATATAACGGGAACTCTGTTACTGTGTTTTCGGATTTAGCAACAGTTCCACGATATTTTGCATTAACTCTCGCGTAAGATCATCTAAACCAAACATTGAACTCCGCTAATAAATAGATTTAAATTGTGTCTTTTGAAAATATATTCCATGTATACACCTGCTAATGTGTTTATTTAAATTGATTATTTGCAAATATTGTACATACTTGTGCACTTAAGGAGTATTGTGTACATATTTGAATGTACTTCTGAAACTCGCATTAAAGGGTATTGACTTACGCCTGAGTAAAAAATTTAATGTGATAATCCGATTTTTACTTTGCTTTCGAAAACTCATTTACATAAGTTTATGTATATTTGCGTACGTGAATGAAAATAAAAACGTATGATTGATTTAAGGAGAATAGTAATTTCCATTAAAAATAATCGCAGCCGCCTTGAAATATTTTTTTATGTATTTTTAATTCCAACAATATGTGTCAAGGGTGTACAGGTAAAGGAGAGAAACATGAATATTTGATTTTATATGCAAATAAAAAGTTATTTTGCTACAAAATTGTATTGGTCCTTCTGTAGAATGTGTTTAAAGCACTGTACACATTGTACACATTTACGCATACACATGTTCGTGTTTTAAATTCGCATTTTCATTTGAATATTAAATATGTATTATATACATTTTATAAAGAAAAAATTAACAGAGCAAAACTTTTTAGAAGTTTTTTTACTTATTTATACACTCTGAGCCACTAGAATATCACACCGTATACAGTAACAATTAACACTTAATTTTGCAAAAATATATTGTGTGGTGAAACTATAATCCCTAATGGCTAATAAATCACTGATGGTTTAAACTATGGATTAGTTGAACTAAACTTAAATTTATATTTGTTTAAACTCAACAACTATAAATCAGTGTCCCAGGGATTATATTTATATGGTTAAAAAAAAACATGTGGCAGCACAACAATAATAATAATAAATCTTATCAAATTCATATGGTCTGTATTGGTAGTTTATACGCCAAATTTTATGCGTTTAAAGATTGTTTATATGTATGTGTGGTGATTTAAAGATTTGTTGGTTTAAACACATTTTAAGCCAAAAAGAGAGTTTAACATGCTCTGATTTTTTTTAGTCCTAAGAATTTATCATGTCCTTGCAATTTTTTTCTTTTTAATAAAAAGTATAATTTTCTTAAAATGAAAATGAACCGCTACGTTTTTTTGAACTCTGTTTTGTTACTGAAAAATTATTGGTGAAAAATTTGCTCCTCTAGAATAAGACTTTCCTTTGAATAGCAGCGTGAGCGTGACGCGATTTATTTTGACAAATTGATCATTTATGTAATGAAAAATGGGTTGAGAAAAAACTTTAACTGCAAATAAAAAGAGAAAACATTCATAAGGTTATGGGACTATCGATTGTTAAAAGTTCTGTTATCCAACTCAGAGAACAGACTGTTTTTTTAAGAAAAGCTTCTAATTCATACACTCACAATATTTTTACAGTAACGGACTGTAGTTTATTTAAGAAGTATTCCGTTCAGTAATTTTTAAATAAATAAGCATTTAAAATTCCAAGCAAATTTATTTTTAACTGATTCTAACAGTTGTTTAAAAAACTAATAAAAATGTAACTTAAAATAACGAATTTTACTGTTAAAACTTCAACCGATAATTCCGTAAAAAACAAAGGATTATTCAGTTATTTTATGTCATTTAACTACCAAAAAATAAATTTATAGTTATCTTTAAAAAAAGATGTGCTTATATTGCGTTACACATTCCCATTTTCTATTTGTTAAAATGATTTAGTTAAATACATCAAATTTTTAGAGTAAACTAATTGCGAAACCATATCGGCCATGCTGCTGGTATTTTACGATTGTGAGTTTCTCTGTACAACAAAAGTAAAACAAGCGTGTGTAACTGGGAAATTAAATAATAATATTATCTCTCTGATTAGAAAAACAAGCGGACAGGTGTGTCTGTCTGGTGTTTTTTAGAAATTCGGCTTTTTAGTGGAGTAAACGAAAATTACTGAATTTAATAAAACAACTGAATATTCCTTTGTTTTTTAACGGAATATTCTGTTAATTTTTTGATAGTTAATTTATATAATATAACTGAACATTTATTTGATTTTGCGGAGCATGGGGTTGAATTTTTGACAATAAAAATTAAAAGAACTTTTCGTTAAAAATAAATGAAAAATAAGTAGACCGGTTTTTAACTGAATTTTTATTTATTTTATATTACAAATTCAGTTAATTTTACGTACAGAATATTGTGAGTGTACGATATAATTGTCAAGTTAAGCAAAAAAAGAGAAGTAAGTGCGAGTTTAAGAAAAATCCGCCTATTTTTTTCTAAAGCTGATCATATAAATATAATTAAAATTAAGAAAAAATACAACTCGTAATGCAGTTCACAAGGAGTATCGGCTCAGATTCTGCCGAACACACATGACTTATACAAATGAGTGGCATCGGGTTGTTTTATCTGGTGAGAAAAAGTTTTATGTAGAAGAACACGATTTTTACTTGTGAGTTCAAATTTTTAAGTACAATAATGAATGCCTCCAAATATATTTGCCTTTTAAAAAAGTCTTTCCTTCTATAAATAATCATCCTCCTTGGAAATTTCAACAGAATAATGCTTCTATCCATACTGATCGTTTTGTAAAATCTTATATACAGAGTCAAAATATTGAACGTTTAAACTGGCCATTGAACTTGTTGAAGTCATCAAACTTGCCTGGAAATTTATTCAACTTGTCTGCATAGCCACCGTATAAGAATCAATTCCAAACAGAAACTGTGAAGTTTTAACTAACAAAGTGGGGACCCACCCACTATATTTTGAATTTTTATTAAAATGGAAAATTAAATAAAACGAAATAATTTTAGTAATAAAACTCTCATAAATAAGTTTTATATAAGTGTGTTCTTTTCTTCTTAACCAAAAAAGAAAAATAAATATAAAATCTATTGTAACATATTATACTTGTTTTTTCATTGCATTGTATTCCAAATTGAAGGTAATCATTTTTTCAAAAACTGACTAAGTTAATATGTCGTGCTTAGAAAAAACTTACTTTAGGTGTGCTATTAAAGTGGCGCAGAGTGTAAACATAAATCCAAACATACGAGCATATTCAAGCACTGTAGATTAATAATATTCTAGAAGATTTTTGTATTTATGTTTGATAGATTATTTAAGTTAATGTACCAACTGCAAAAAGCAAGATTAAATAATATATAATCTTTAAATTGGATTATTTAAGTACACATTTGCTGAAAAAAACTTGTATTTCCAAAATATTTATATGTATGTACGTTTGTAGATAAATAAATTTTCGTTTGGAATTTCAGTTAAATTTATAAAATTTTTCGAAAGTAAAAAATTTTATTAACAAATAGAATCTGGGAAATTATTTCTCATGGTGAGTACATTTATAATATAAATTTTCATATAAAACGAAAATTTTGGTAGTGCATAGAAAATATTCTTTGGAAAACATTGAAGGAACCCAGCAAAAACTTTACTTACAATCCTACTTTTAATAACTTCCTGAATTCATTACTTTGTAGCTTTGTTCGCCACTTTTTGGATTATTAGTTATACAGTCGAACTTCCCTATAATGAATCTCCACGGGGACAGACAATTATTTCACTATATAGAAACTTCATTATAAAGAAATTTTTTTGTTTGTTTTTTATTTATTCAAAATAATCAGGTATTTTTGTTTGAAATGTTTGATAAAGTACTGGGAAGAATTCCAAACTCTTTAGCTATATCTTTTTTTTTAAATGTCTCTTCTTCAAATTTATTAAATAATAATAACTTTTTCAAGAGAAATGCTACTCCGGTGCGTCATTTTCGTTCACTGAACTCGGGCAACTGGTGTAAAAAGTCAAATCATTAACTTTTTTGTTTTCATTTACGGTACATTTCTTATTTTCTTAATAAATAGTGTTGCTTACAATTGTAAAATAAAGCTGCAAAAAATAGTTCACTATATGGAGACAAAAACACACGTAAAATTTATTTTTGTTTTCAAAATTTTGTTCATTGTAAAGAAAAATTCACTGTTTGGAAATTCATTATACGGAGATCAAAATACATTGAAAGTGGAACGAAAAAGTAGTGTTCTTGATTTAAGTTCATAATAAGGAGAACTTCATTGTATAGAAGTTCACTATAAGGAAGTTCGACTGTATATTAAATAATAACTATGTTATTATATCTTAAATAAGTTATAATTATACATTATAAAAAAATTTAATATAATGATGTAGATAAGCTATTATTATACGATTTTAAATAATTATTTAAATCAATTTGTAGTATATTCCTTTAATATTTATTAGACATTCGGTAATACTACATAATTTTAACAATAATTTTGATGTGAAATCCATGAAAGATCCAAAAATCAATTAAATGTATGTATCTATATACATAAATATATTCAAATAAAACTCCCACAGTATATTTTTGTAATTAGAACAGTAGTAGTTATATTGATCTAATGTAAACGATGTTTTTTGAACAACATAACATTTACATTACACACATTTTTATTGCAGACACTCTTTATTAAATGTGTTCTGAAATTTCGAAAAATTTATTATTGTGTACAAAAAAGCAATCTTATTTAGAGTGTTTTAACATCTTTGAATTAATTTGCAATAACTTATTTTTGTCCTCTTTTTGTAACTATATATTTTTATAAAACTTTTAAGTAAAAAAACATATTATTTTTTATGTTATAATATGCCAAATTATAAGGGATTACTTTTAGGACATCGCGAACAAAAATAAGTACTTTTTCTAGTAGAAAAGTAAGTACTCGGCTCGTCAAGTTCTCATTATTTTTCTGCTTATTTTGTAAGCAAAGTTTTTGCTGGGAATAAGACTGTTAAAGTATAAAAGCTTTTAAAATTGTAATTTGACTTAGAATACACAGTCAAATTAATATGAAAATTTATATAATAAATGTTACCCACCATAAGAAATACATTTCCAGATTCTAATAGAAGTAAGTATATACATTAGGGTGGTTTTAGTGAATATGGCCATACAATTTTTTTCGAAATTTGAAAGTGCTCACGTCTAGAAATGTTCCATTTAGTGTTAAAATATAATTGTAAAAGTTTTAGCTCAATCGGACTTTGCTTTCCCGTGCCTAAAGAGCCCCAACGTTTTAGAAAATGACTGTTTTTCACGAAAAAGCGCCATGTTTCGGCTGATGAATGCCATAATTTATTACAATCAATTTACTATCAAATGAAAGGTAATTTTAATGACTTTACATTAAATTCTAACACACTTTCTTCAAAAATATATAATATAAAGAAAAACAAAATGTTATTCAAGTTGTATTTATGTATATTTACAAATCTCAGAATTCATAGTTAAATAAAAAATCATACTTAAAAATCTAAAAATTAAAACATATGTATATCATATACATACATACATCATATACATATAGAGCAATTCCATATGAAAGCGATCACCTTTTGGACGACCCCTCTCCGATTTTAAAATAAATAGTCTCAATCGATTGCCCAGCAAAAAATAATGTACCTACATTTTTTTTTTTTATAGTGACTGGTTTAGTGGTGGTGTACACCACTGTCATGTGACAAAATTGAAGAATTCTTCATAAGGGACCTCATTGAAAGTTGTTTTAATAAATACTACTAAAAACTACTAAAGCGATCGCAACGAGTGATAGCTCGTTGGAAAGGTATTGAATCAGGCTTTAATTGAAAAATAAAATTTTCCTAATTTTTCTTAGAAATTTACCTTTAAATTTTCCCATGAAAATTAAATTTTCCGATTTTCCACAGAAGCTCCAAAATTTCCGGCAAAATTTTTTTTTTTGAATTCCTCATAATTTTTGCTTTAAGAATCAGCAATAAAAAAATGTGCCCCGACTCCTTGTTTGGCCAGGAGAAGAGCATTTAAGAGACCACCTTGTTAAAAATACATTTTAAAAATTATTTTACAGTTAAAAATACATTTATGAAGAAAAAATCTTTCTTATTTTGCTGCTTATACTTAATTACAATATTTATTAAAAATGTAATGGCACACCAAACCCGACTGAGGCTACAGGTCATAAAATGTTTTGTAAATTTTTTAAATTACCAGGTAATAAATATTTCGCCTAAAATGACACGTGCAGAAACAAGTCATAAAACACGGATTTTCCATAAATATGGCGAAATATTTATTACCTGGTAATTTAAAAAACATTTTATGACCATTAGTTCACGCAAATTTTCCTATTAAAGAAAAGCAAATATCGCTTATTTTTTTTTACCTATTTTTTAGCAAAAAATAAATATAAATACTTCACACACTCTGAGTCAAATTTCAGTTGAATACTAAACGTGAAAGTGTTAAAGTGTTTTTTTTTGTAAAGTAAAGAGTGAAGCTGTAAAGACAATTTAAAGTAAAATGAATAAATTTTGCTGCAATCCGTTTAACAAGAGTGGACATCGTTCGAAAAAGATAAAAGTATTAAAATTAACTGGTGTTTCGAAGCGATACATGGATGAATTAAATATACAATACGGTGAAGAAGCAGAATTTATTTGCCCCAAGTGTAAAATCGATTTGTCTCAACAAGCAAATGCATTGAAACAAATGCAGCCACAATCCGAGAGTGAAATGACAAGTGAACAAAATGTTTCATCTAATAGTGAGGCAGACATTCCGATGGTCAATATGTCTTTGAGTCCTTTGAATGAGCGTATTACCACTTTAGGTGAAACGCCTATTAGAAAAAGAAAGTTGCGAAGTGAAACATACAGGAAGGAGAAAAAAGGCAAGGTTATGAGTGCAATCGCGACAATATTTGATGAAGGCTCTGATAACGAATGCAGTCAAGCAGATGACGTTGATGACGGCAAATGATTGAGCAGTTGAAAAGAAAATACAATTTAGCGACCACTTTTCCGGAGAAATATCTCATTTTATCTGTGCTGCCTCAATCATGGTCTATACGCAAGATTTCTGAACAGTTTCAAACATCTTTTTACATCGCGAGAAGAAGCAAAGAATTAGTTCGACAGAAGGGCATATTGGCGACTGCCACCAAGAAATTTGGCTCAAGGACCCTCAGCGAAGCAGCGGTGAAATTGATTCAAGATTTTTACTGCAATGATGACAACAGCCGCGCCTGCCCAGGTACACGTGACTATGTTATCACACGTGAAGATGGAGAAAAAGTGCACAAGCAGCGCAGATTATTATTATGTAATCTATCCGAAGCATACCATCAGTTCAATGAGAAATATCCAGCAGAAAAAGTGGGATTTTCTAAGTTTGCCAGCCTACGACCAAAAGAATGCGTGCTGGCATTAGACAGGCACGGAACGCATTCAGTCTGCGTTTGCATGTTTCATCAAAACATCAAATTAATTTTCTTTCCATGCAAGAAATTTAAAGTATTTCACGGTGAAATTGAAACATATAGGGACCTCCTGTCGAAGTCGTTGTGCGCATACCCCACGGAAAATTGTCATCTGTCCAAATGCGACAATTGTCCGAAGATTGACGAGGTAGAGCAATATTTGGCGGACAAGTTTGAACAGCTGTTAATTCAGGAGGTGCATTTCAAACAGTGGATAATTAGCAGCGGCAGATGTTCCCTTGAGACCGTGGTAAAGCAGATTCCGGAATTCTTCGAGGAATTCGGATTCAAGTTGAATGAACTGAAGGCGCACCATTTCATATCCGAGATGCAATCGAAATTTCTAAAGGAAAGTAGGGAGAAATTAGCCCAAAATGAATTCATTGTGATAAGCGACTTTGCCGAGAATTACACTTTTCTCGTTCAGGATGAAATTCAGGCTTATCACTGGGCAAACGACCAGTGCACAGTGCATCCTTTTTGCATTTATTTCAAAAACGAAGATAACGAACTACAGACCGGAAGCCTTGTTGTTGTCGCGGAGAGTTTAGCTCATAATTATGTGTCCGTTTATTTATTTCAAATGAAACTGTTTGAATTCTTAAGATCAAAATTCGATGCAATCGACAAAGTAACGTTTTTCTCAGACGGCGCGGCTTCTCAGTACAAGAATAAAAAAAAATTTTACAATCTTTGCATAATTGAAGAAGAACAAAACTGCAAGGTCGAGTGGCACTTTTTCGCGACGTCCCACGGTAAGGGCCCATGCGATGCGTTAGGGGGAACCCTAAAACGCATGGCGACTAAGGCAAGTTTGCAAAGGCCATATACTGACCAGATCTTAAATGTACAACATTTGTTTTCGTGGATTCAAAGCAAGGAAATTGCCATTAACACAGTTTTATGCACTCAAAAAGAACACGATGCCATGGAGCGACGAATTCAAAACAGATATAATAATGTCAAAACTATAACTGGAACGCAAAAGTTTCATTGCTTCATACCAAATATTTCTGATATGTCAATTAACGTAAAGCGGTACTCTTCGTCTGCCGACGTGCTAAATTTAAAGTAACTTTAATTTTATAATGATGCCAAGACAATTGAAATTTTTAATAAATATTGTAATTAAGTAAAAGCAGCAAAATAAGAAAGATTTTTTCTTCATAAATTTATTTTTAACTGTAAAATAATTTTTAAAATGTATTTTTAACAAGGTGGTCTCTTAAATGCTCTTCTCCTGTCCAAACAAGGAGTCGGGGCCCATTTTTTTATTGCTGATTCTTAAAGCAAAAATTATGAGGAATCCAAAAAAAAAAAATTAGCCGGAAAATTTAGGAGCTTCTGTAGAAAATCGGAAAATTTAATTTTCATGGGAAAATTTAATTTTCATAGGAAAATTTAAAGGTAAATTTCTAAGAAAAATTAGGAAAATTTTATTTTTCAATTAAAGCCTTTCCAACGAGCTATCACTCGTTGCGATCGCTTTAGTAGTTTTTTTTTAAAACAACTTTCAATGAGGTCCCTTATGAAGAATTCTTCAATTTTGTCACATGACAGTGGTGTACACCACCACTAAACCAGTCACTATAAAAAAAAAAAAAAAAATATGTAGGTACATTATTTTTTGCTGGGCAATCGATTGAGACTATTTATTTTAAAATCGGAGAGGGGTCTTCCAAAAATTTGCCAATTTTGATCGTTTTCATATGGATTTGCTCTATGCATATATCATCAGCTATTTCATGGAAAACAGTCATTTTCTTAAACTTTGGGGCTCTTTAGGCACGGGAAAGCAAAGTCCGGTTGAACTAAAATTTTCGCAATTGTATTTTAACACTAAATTGCATAATTCTAGATGTAAGCACCTTTAAAATTCGAAAATTGATTTTGAAAAACCACCCTAATATACATATATATTTTTTTTAAGTGGTTCTCTCATAAGTCCGCCATTTGTGAACCGATTTGAAAATTTTGCTTTCATTGGATTGGATTACATCCTTATTGGTTCCGTTTTTTAAATCTTGGCCTTTATGTCCGTCCGTCTGTTTAAGAGTCGGTTTTCAAGAAAATTAAATTTTTTGTATGGGGACCATATCGACCTCTAAGCGCGAAAATAACGTAAGCGCCAAAAATCAAATTTTACAGGAGAGAGTTTTTTTATTTTATACTAGCTTAACCCGGTGCGCATCGCTACACTGCTTTAACCACTTTATCGCTTGAGAGATATTTAATATATGCATCCTATGGAAGGTAGTTCCCCTCTGCGCCTACCCGCCTTATTTTTATTTTCAAAGTGAAGTATACCACAAGAGTGACTTCTACTAAGTTTGAACATTCTCACTATAACAGTTCTTAAGATATGCGATGTTAAACATTTGCGGCCTATGGTGGACACCACTTCCCCCGCTGCTTTTTTATTTCAATTTTGGGGCTCAGAAGATCCTACTACCAAAACTTCAACAAAATGCATGAAGTGGCTCTTATTTATATATCTATCTACGAGGGGTACTGCTCCTCCCCTGTCTACCCCGCCCATTTATATACTGAAATTTATAGTTAACCCTAATAGTAGCTTTAACCACTTTTGAAGACTCTCCCTTTAATGGTTCTTCAGTTGAGCGATATTTAATATATGTATCCTATGGGAGGTATTTCCGCCCTGCGCCTACCCGCTTTATTTTTATTTTCAAAAGTGTAGTATACCATAAGAGTGGCTTTCACAAGGTTTGAACATTCTCACTATAACAGTTCATAAGATGTGCAATATTAAGCATTGGCGTCCTATGGGGGGAACCACTTCCCCCGCTGCTATTTTATTTCAATTTTGGGGCTCAGAAGATCCTACTGCAAAAAGTTCAGCAAAATGCGTCCAGCGGCTCTTAAGATATGCGATAATTAATATTGGCATCCTATGGGGGTACCAATTCCCCTGCCCCTATCGAAAAAATAAGTAGCCTATTTTATTTTGAGGGCTCACGTGAAGTTACTGTAAAAATTTCAGGAAAATCGGTTCAGTAGTTTCGGAGTCTATAAGCCAACAAACAAACTGACAAACATACAAACATTTTTCATTTTTATATATATAGATAGATAGATAGATAGATAGATAGATAGATAGATAGATAGATAGATAGATAGATAGATAGATAGATAGATAGATAGATAGATAGATAGATAGATAGATAGATAGATAGATAGATAGATAGATAGATAGATAGATAGATAGATAGATAGATAGATAGATAGATAGATAGATAGATAGATAGATAGATAGATAGATAGATAGATAGAAGAAGAAGATAGATAGATACATTTTGTAAGAAATTTGGCGTTTACGATGAAATCGTTCTTGCTATAAAATAGTACCGGTACATTATATGACAATGACATTTTCGGACATGATGCGTGTTATCAATAAAGTCATTTATTAAAAAAAAAACCAAAATTGAAAATGATGTCGCTTACGTTATTTTTGCGGTTAGGGCTCGATATGAAGGGTTGGAGATGTAGAATAAGTTTGTTCTAGAGAAATATTGGGGATGCAAAAATAATGGGGGTTGCTTATACATTTTACATCTCTAGGAGTGACTCCTCAGTAGTTACGGGCATTTTTCTCTCCATTTATCCCGAATTTCATTCCCACAGACTTCAATGCAAGGGCAATTTTCAACCGATCGAGCTCATATTTTTACCAAATTTTATTTTACCCTAACCTAACTTAAAACTGGGATACGATGTTGAAACAGATAACTTTCAAATTCTCTCATTATTGAAGGTCCACTCTAGTATATACATATATATATGAGATTAAACCCTTTTTAGCTGTGGTTATATGGAAGAGCAGCTTAACCCATTCAGACATTAAATAGAACCAGTTGAGATAAAAACCTAACTTGAGGATCCTGATGAAGAATCTGGAAGCAGATTATAGATAAGTAATCTCACCTGTCCGCAAGGTGTTGTTCAATATATTGGACAAAATTATTCAATGTACATGTTTCTTCTAAGCAAACTTAAAAGCAATAAATGTAATTAAATATGAAAAGTTTTATTGAAATTTATTTTGTGCGATAGTCGGCAAATCGTTTGCTTTTATGTTTTACACAAAGATACACATTACTTTTTTGCAAATAATAAATGATTTTTTTTTGAATAATCGACCATTTTGCAGCGAACAGCGTTTGTATTTTCTAAAAATTCTGGTCAGTGGTTGTGACCATCGTGTTGAACTTCTAAAGCAGGATCACTTGGCTTGATTTGTTTGCGCTTGAGTAGATTTTGCAATGGCTCAGTATCAAAATAAATTTTTTCTTTGAATGACATTAATTGCTTGTCCACTCTAAGATTTTCCTTTAAGGGCAAAAGGTGAAGTCAACGACGCACATGTTCAATTACGTAAATTCTATCCTGACATTGTTTCGGCCGAAATGAACCTCTTACATGCAGATAGTTGAGTTCAAAACGATTAGCCGTTATATTTTCATAAAACGTTGGCATATGAACACCAAAAAATAAACGCTGAATTGTTTGAAATAATACTTGCCTTGCTCAACAGCATATATATTTGTGTAATATGCGGCCTTGTGAAACAAATCATCGTCGAAATATTTTTGGAAATGTTGAAATGGAGTTTCTGGCGGAACAATGTTCTTGATGAGCATCAGCCTGTTCTTTATACAATATTTTTTTTTTGAATGAATTGGATTTTGTTGCTTTCAGAATTTACGAAAGAGTTTTGTGGCAGAAAATCAACCAAGTTTGTTATTGTCCAAGAGCCGTTAATAATATTATAAATAGTACCCAATAAAAAATTGTGCTTCGAGCGAAGCAGGTTTGTAAGGGAGATATGTAAGAGTTTCGCTTACCATCTCGCTTACGGAAGGCATGAATTTTATATGGTGAGTTCCCACTTTGAGCAATAAATTTTTGACACAAAAAGCGCTTTATTCAACGCATATATGAACTGGTGAGTGTAGCTTTTAGATTTACCCACTGAATGTTTCTTAAAGTATTTTTTTGGTATTCTTCCTTACAAACCGACTTCGTAGTAAGGAAATGCCGTAGCACTTGAAATGTTTTTTTTTTTATAAAACTTGTTTAGAGTTCGATCACTTACTTTACTGCATCTCTGTATATCTAACTGCGTAGCGCATTATTGTGCGCTTATTTTTTTAAATGTACCATTAGTGCTTCGCAAAATGATAAATTTTTTTATTGGGGTATATTCATATATCAGCTATTAATACTTTATACTAAAATTAATATTGTCTTTCTTAGGAGTTCCCACGCAAACGTAAAAATTTATTTATAGCTTATGGAAATCGCCGGATATATAAGAAATTGCTGTGAAAATAAGACCAATTACAAGACAAGTATTATAATGAAAAATGCAATTAAGAACGATTCATTAGTTTAATTTTGAAAGAATTTCAAATGCAACTATAATTTTTTGCAAAATTACGAAAAAGTTGTTTAAAAAATTAAAAAAGAAAATGACAAGAAACGAAATAAACAAGCAAGGAGAAGTAAACGAAGTAAGGGTGAAAAAACGGAGCGAAAAAACTGAAAACTATTATGAGAATGTCGCACAAATATGCTTAAGACAAGCAGGGTAAACGATTCTTGTAAATGTCATGAAAAAGAAATATAAACTCAACGAAAAACATTAAGGAAAAAGTTTCTTATAAAAAGGAAAGAAAATAAGTTCATGTATTATTTAGCGTATTGCAACGAACACTCTTGTACCTTCCTGCATTCTGGTGCATGCACAAAGACACAATTCGAGATCTCTTTATCCTTTCCTTCAGATCAAATGTTGCATGGATGAATACTTGTGTCTTTCTTTTTGTACATACATATATAAAATGTAGTACATATGAGAGTTTTCAGTTACACAGATGCTACATGTAGATGAAAATCATGACTTTAAACATGACATCTTATAAGCGAAACAACTCAATGATGTCGGTCTTTATTTATTCATACACTATTTTTAAATAAGTAACACAACACCAGATCATCAACATGCACACACACGCACGCACATACATAGTCGTTCATAAGTACATTTATATCAGAAAGTTACTTCCTGTCGCCATTTTTATGTTTAACATATACATTTGCACTACATTTGTAAGAATGTACATATGAATGTGTTTGTATTGGAATGTTAACATTTTTCTTAATTTTTTTTTTTTTTGAATTGTTTGTTTTCTGACTGAAATATTTGTATTTATTTATTTAATTTTTCCTTTTGCTAGCGATAACTTTAACCTTGAGAACGCTTGCTATAGAGAATCTTTTTCAGAAATAAAAAATAAAAGACAAATTTCTGTTGTCGATTTGTTGTTCCTAAAAATTCATACTATCTATCTGTTTATGGGTTTAAATTAGTTTTCCATAAAAGAGTACAACCCAGCGGGTAATGTTGCCCGCTTTGCAAAGGTCTTTTAGAATGTCTTTTTTATAAAATTTTCTACATATTTCGCTACTCAGAAATGGTCTGTCTGTCGGGTCGTCTTAGCAGTTATGTGGAAATGTGTACAAAATACATCACAAATTTCTAAAAAAAAATGCTCAACATCAACAGTTATAAATTTACACACTCGTCGTTATTAGCAACAATAACTTTTGCATCCAAAAAGGTGCAAAAGAGCTGCACTACTACATAAGAAAAGAAATTGCAGAAAGTATTAAAGCATATTTTTAAAATAATATTACTGAAACGGTCTCTGTTCTTTGAGATGGTAAAATAATTGTGCAAAGTGTTAAAGAAGATTGACCTAAACTTATGATCGCATACAGAGAAACTTTTGGAGAAAGAACTAGAACGGGATTTACTTTTATTTGGATGCAGATATCATATCGAGCCCTAACCTTCGAAAATAACGTAAGCGATATAATTTTAAATTTATGTTGTTTTTAATAAATGACTTCTTTTGCAACACTTGCATCATCTCCTAAAGTGGCATGGTTACATTAGGTACCGTTATGATTGTATAGCAAGAACAATTTTATCGTAAGTTACTTATTTGATGCAAAAAGTTTATGAAATAAAATTTAAAAAACACTCTCCTGTAAAATTTTATTTTTTTTTTTTTTCGCTTACGATATTTTCGCGGCTAGGGCTTGATATATGTGAATTTAAAACTCAAATTTAAAAACTGTATTTGAAATGAAAATTTCTCAGTTGAAGGATAGCGCTGAAGTACCGCTCTTTAAAAATTGAAAAAAATCATCAAACCTTGTGATATGCCAGCCAGCAATTTGTGCCATCGCAGATTGGCAACTTGATCAGCATTTATTTTTCTGAACTCGAAAAACCAATTGTGAGAGGTTACTTTCACCTTTCGATATTAGTTTTGGATGAAAGGAGCTTTTTATGCCAAAAAAAATGTTTTTATTTCGGGATCAGATTAAGTTTGGAGGTATGAGTGTGAGTTAACAAACTTAATTTTTTTTTTTTAAATATTAACTTCAAGATACATACTAACGTATCTTGGAGCGGTCTTTATTATTTGAGTTTTACTTATGAACTGACTTAGGTGGCTATGTCTAAAAGTATTTATAATAAATCTATTTCGTAATAATAAAATGCGTATCTATTGAGTCTTAAAGATATTGATACAAATATTTTGTATTTTTTCTTAATCAGTATTCTTCCTTAAAAACGTATTTGTTTTGATTATAAAAATGTTTATCTATTACAATTGAGGGAAAACTATAAACTGTAATATTTTCTTAAAAGATAAAACTAAACTGTTTATTTTCTTAAAAGATAAAAATAAAACCATTTTGTTAAATTGTGTTTTCTTCGTTTACAAATAATTGTCCACCCTAACTTGTGTGGACCAAAATAATATATATAAAGCTACTTGCAACAAATTTTGTCAGAATTAGCATTCATTATTTTATACAATTTAACAAAAATGACTGATTTTGTTACAAAAAGCTTTGTTTCAGCGATTTATCGCTAAAGTTTTTAATATATCAAAAATTTTGTTATTTTTTAGCAATTTTTCATTGTGTGATATTCTTTGAAAAAAACGCTGGCAACAATGGTAGAATTTTAAAGTTTAATTAGCAAACAAATTAGTTACCCAACACAAGGGTAACTATAGGCTTAATGTGTAGGTTAACTAATGTGAACCTTAACTTTTTTAGCGTAGGGGGGTATATGTATATTCAAGAAATATACGGTTATATATCATTGCCTCATAAAACTGTCTTACGCTATACGGATTTTTCCTATAAATTGGCTTAATGACTAAAAAAACTAGTCTTAAAAGTGCTTAGCTATAAAGAAAATACCAAAATTTAATAAAAAAAATCAGCGAAAAAGGTATATTTAAGATTCCGAAAAGTCAAATTACTTGTTTTTTTATTATTTAGCTATAACATTTGCTCATCAGAGTAATTTCAATTTAAAAAAATAATGTGGACTATGAAATTATTGAGTTTTTGAATGTATTTATGTAGATGTTTTTTATAATCCGTCGATATATTTTTAAAAACACTTGCGAATGAAAATAAGTCAAAAGTTTATTTTAAACTTACAGCAAATGGCAACAAATACAAATTGATTTCCGTTGTAAAAGTAAATTGAATTTGTATATACAGATGTGTATAGTAATAACAAAACAAAAACAACAACATCAATGAAGCCAACGAGAAATTCATAGTACAAAAAAGTGTTGATTCACTGATGCATGAATTTCATTGTGTTGAAATTATCTTTGTTATGCGTCGTGGCATTTGTATTTAACACGACATTATTTCAACGCTGTAGATGCATTAACATTTTTCATGGATGACAAATATTTTATTATAGAATTGCGTCTAGTGTTTTTCATACCGTATCCAGTAATAAAATATACCGTGATCCCGTACATTTTCGGGAAAAAAATCCCGGAATATTTTGTGCGGGAATTTCCGGAAATTTTTCAATTAATTATTGCAACTGTATTGCTGATATAATCAGCGTGACCATTTTAATATTTTAATATTGAGCATTTCTTTCTTGATTTAGCTGCAAAATTTCAGATTTAGAAGTTAGCATTTTCTTTAACATTTTCCAATTATTTATTTAGCATTTTTTATAATAGAATTTACACAATTTTTAAAATTAAAAGGTATGCAAGTTTCGTTATATTAGAATTTCTACGTGTGACCATTGCAATAATTTAAAATTATATTAATTTGTCAAATTTTTTGTAGTGCCTTTTGCTAAATGTAATCATTTCAGCGAAAACATTGCAGAGTGCAGACGTTAAGGAAGAGTTATTCAAATTATTTTCGGTCGTAAATTAAATTTGTTTTAAGCTGCATTGCTTGCTACAAAAGAGCTTGTTGTTTAAACCACTATTTACTCAAAATTATTTTTCTTAAGATTATATTTCTAAGCGTTTTAAATTAATATCGATCAAAATTCCAGCGGAACTATCGTCGTTTGTATTCATAAAATACATATTTATATTGTTGGCTTAAGTAAAGGATACTATAGTATACATTCAACCAAAAAATGCATTAAAAAATCTACTAAAATGCTTTAAAAAACAACCAATTGGTCGATTTTATTAAAATAAAATTATTAACCACTTTACTGGAATAGTCATCTTTATAAGGTATGGTCCATCATTTCCGGTCCTCTAGTTGGTACACAATGTTGTCTAGACTTTTCTTGTATTGATACAGTTTTTATTGTTATCTACACTTTTCCTGTGATAAATTTGTTCATTCTTGGAGTCTAGAATAAATTTGTGGTTACAATTATAATCCTTTCAGACCGTGATGCATCGATTGTACTTCTGGGTTTCGGTCTTAAGAATTTTTAATTTTTATATTTGTAAATAAACTTTAGACGAACTAATTGAAAAGTGAACTCGCGAAAACGTGAACTAATTTTTACCAAAGGTGTTCACGTTTTCAAATTTGTTCACTCGACGTTTAGGTGTGGTTCACATTCAACATCGGCCTTTAAAATTTAACCATCCTTTCTAACAAATCGTTGATTTCGCCACTTGATATATCTTAGCTAAGCCAGTTACACTACCAACTTTTTGTAATAGGTCAACAATATCTGCCTTGTCTTTCAGACTTAAAACTTTTGGCTTTTTAGATGAAATTTTTATTAAATATTAGCACTCAGAATTAAAATTGTTACTGCAGCAAAATATTAATATTTTATATTTAATTCTTAACTGGCAGGTTGTGTGTTTGTATATCAAATGTCATGGCGCAACTAAATCCCCTGAAGGAAACCTGGTTGCAAGTGTCTCCAAGTCACCAGTTTTTTGGACTGTTTTAGTGACATTGTTAACACAGTGTCTATACTTCACTACATATGCCAATATATTTTATCAATTGTATCAATTAAAGCAATATTAAAAAAAATATTGTTATGAATTCGTATTCGTACCGTATTTGTACCAAAAGTGTAGATTAGATTTACTAAAATGTACTAGTGATTCTCTAGTTCCAATGTCTACATATGATCCCAAAAGAACTATAGTACCAATGTCAGTAGTAGAATGACACGCACATGTTAAATGTCTATAGTAAATAACATTGTCTGGGGTATAACAAGTCACTAATACTGGTGACTGTGTCAATACCGAATCAGTACAGATTCATTAGTGACATTTTCTGCAGGGTCATTAAAGGTACACACATATAAAATGCATATTTGCATTTTTTTATGAAAAAAAATCAACGTAAACTTAAAAATGAGTTCTGAGATTCCCAAAATTAAAAGTAAATTCAAAAAATAAAACGAAAAAACTCAGAAAACTTTGTTTACGTTTTTGAGCTTTCAGACTTGGTTCACGTTTTAAAATAGTCAATGTTAAAATTAAAGTGTTCACGTTTTCGAGTCGTTCATGTGTTCGAGTGTTTATGTTTTCGCGAGTTCACTGTAAATATAAAAAGGATAGGGCCAATAATGAATGCGTCAAATTTTTTTCTGTATTTCATTTGACATTTCTCAATGTCAGAATAATTCAATTTAAACCATGGAAAGATACATAATCGAGCAGCGCACTAAAGTTATTCAGGCTTATTATGAAATAGGCGTTCAAATAAAAATGCATATCGTGAACTTCATGATTTTTCGGGTTAATTTAATCGTCCAAATGTGCAAACACCAATGCATCCCCGAGCAGCTCGTACTGCAGAAAATATTGCTGCTGTTAGCGATAGTGTGGCTGAAGAGCCATCCACCTCAACTCGTCGTCGTGCCAAAAAATTGCACCTCTCACATTCGTCGTTGATGAACAGTATGCATAAAGACTTGCATTGACACGCTGACACGCTGACAAGCTGCAATTGACTCAAGAACTAAAGCCTCTTGACCATTTCAAACGTCGTCAATGATCAAAATGGTGGCAAGAAATGGCAACAGTGGATGATCAATTATCGAAGAAAATCATCTTTAGTGATGAGGCACATTTTCACTTCAATGGATTCGTCAATAAGCAGAATTGCCGCATTTGGGCGAATGATAATCAAAGAGTGTGTTGCGTTTATGGGCTGGCGGCATAATCGGGCCGTATTTTTTTCAAAATGAGGCCGATCAGGCAGTTACTGTGAATGGTGCTCGCTATCGTGAGATGATTACGAACTTTTTATGGCCCGAATTGGAAGATATGGATGTGGACGATATAAGTTTTCAACAGGACGGTGCCACTTGCCACACAGCTAACGAAACTCTGGCTATTTTGCGCGATAAATTCAATGGCCGTTGTATCTCACGTGGTGGCGTTGTCAAAAAGCCACGAAGATTATGTGATTTGACACTGTTGGAATTCTTTCTTTAGGGTTATTTGAAAGAAAAGATGTACATTGGTAAAGGTGTTATGATACTTGCTATTTTTTGTATTGGATTTTTTTAGGATTGACTGAATGAAACAACAAATGCGAGAAAGAACAAGAAATACAATTTGATAAAATGTAAACAAAACAAACAATACTGCCCACGTTTTTTCCTAACAAAAAACCGTCATTAAAGTTACAAATCGCAAACAAAAAGTTAAAAACCGTTTCTTTCGATCAAAAACTAAAAAAATTGGCAACAGTGCTAACAATTAATCTGGAAATGTCAATTTTAAGTTAAAAAATTTTATATTTTTTTTGACAGTCTTAGATTATTTATCGATAACACATGTATATTTGTTTGACATTTCAAGATTTTTTATGATATAATCATACTCTTTACACTTAGTCAGTTTTCCTATGCAAATATATTTGTACTGTTCTCCAATATAGGAAAAATACAAAAAATAGCAAGTATCATAACAGCTTAAGCCAGCAACAATTCAAGAGCTAAGGGATGAGATAATTCGGCACATAAACGGCATAGAACCTCAATAATGCCTCAGTGTTATCGAACATTTGGACCATCGGATGGAGGTGTGCCGCTAAAGTCGCGGCGGCCATTTTGCCGATATTTTGTTCCATACATAATTGAACCATACTAATATTATCATAATAAAAAGATATGACAGTTATTTCCTAAATAATTTGTGTTGATTTCAAAATCAACATCGGCACTTAAAATTCTACTTATCAGAAAAAGCAACTCAAAATATTTGGCAACTCCACTAAGGCAACTCTGAAAAAGGTTGTCGCATAAGTTTGCGAGGGTATCATCATTGTCTTGTGGCAGCCCCTGACAGTTGTGAATTGCTCAACATTACATTTTGTATGAATTCGAAGCACAATAGAGCAGCAATATATGAAATTGTATCAAAATTTAAGAAATGTCTTTATAATTTTCGAACTTTTAGCAAAAAAATTTGCATTTTGATCAAATGATTTGGGTGTAATCGAAACTTCCCCAAGTGATAGAGAGGTGGGTTCACATTAAAATTGAATTACGTTGTAAAAAATTTTTTAAAACAAAAGTTTCTTTTATAAGTCAATAAAAAAGTAAAGGTCTCATTAAAAATGAAACAACGTGAGTGCATGTGTGATAAAACAAACAAAAAATTGGGAGAGTGCATGAGCGCACTTGTCCAACTTTTACGCATTAAAGGGAAACTTCTAAGGGCCGAATCAAGAACATCATTAATTTAACCCAGTAGTTTGGTTAAAAATTAGTTTTGGCCAAAAAAAAGAAAAACATTTCTATAGTGCTCTGTAAAAAATTTTGAAGCATGTTCGCAAAACTAATGATGGGAATGACAAGTGCAAGTGATTAAGTCTATAATAAAGAAAATAGGTACCTATAAGCACATTTATTTAAATGACGACATATCATTTGCCTCATTAGTTGCTGCTGCGGACATTTTACTTTTCCAAAACTAAAAATTTTCAAAAATTTCGTAAAAAATCCTACTTTTTTGTTTAATATCCCCAATGATTGCCGGGCTGTGGGGCTTTGAAAACTGTTGTCCTTTTTAACAACAAAATTATCCCTAATGTGGCAGCCCTGCTTTTATGTCCAAATCAAGACACTTTAAATATATTGGCCAAACACAGAATGATTTAACGGGTTTACTGTACTGATGCTTTAACTGAAAAGAATAAACAATGCCTGTGTACATAATACTCTACTCTTCTTAAAAATAATGTTGTATGTATTTCTTAGTATGAGTCTATTGAACAGAGATCTGAAATCACGCACTAATGCCCAATTTTCAGTTTAGTATTTAAATCTATACACAGAAAAAATTTAAAATTTTCTCTAATCACCAATTTTATACCAAATTCATAGAATCAAGCAACCTATTTGTTGATTTTGCTCCTATTACCAAAATGATTATATTGATTACTAAAAATTGTAAAAATATTTTGAATATTATTTTTTCAATAAACAATATTTTTAATTAAAAATATGATCAAAAAAAACTTTGCCGTTTCAAACAATGTGGTGATTGATTTTGACAGTTTCCAACAACAATTTCACAAGTTTAAATTATTTTATTTTAAACGAAATAATTTTTTGGTATTTGATTATTATTTTAACTAAAAATTTATTTCAAAGCAACTCAAATGTTAATTAAATCAAAATTATATTTTTAATTTTCTTTCAACAAAAAAAATAATTGATTCAATTATTACAATAATTAAGTTTAAATACTTTTTAAATAATGTTTTTAATTGATAAAAAACTACTAATAATTTTTTCTGTGTATTAAGTTAATTTTCATATTAACTTAAATCATATTTAAATACAGATTGATTTTTTGAGTTTTATTTGAAAAGTCTTACTTAATTAAGACAAAAGTATGGTAGCACTACTAAATACAAATACAAATACAAATATCATAACAAAGTTTATTTATTTGCAAGGTGGTCGCAAAAAACAGCTGAATGTTATTGCTTTGCCTGTTGTTGTTGTATTATTGTGATATTGCAGCCACCTTGCTAAAATATTACAATGGAAACTTAAGTTGAAATTAAGTGTACCACATTGGTGAATTAAGTTTAATTTAAGTATTTAGTGAAAAAGAGAATTTTGTATTTAAAACGATTTTAAACATAAATGTGTTTTAATATCAATCCTGAAAATTGGGCATAAGACTTTTTTGATTTGATTTTATATTTAAAAAAAAACCTTCTCCTGTAAAATTCGTTGGCGCTTACGATAATTTCGCAAAGAGGAGTCAATATATATAAATTTTTATATTAATTAAAATGTGTATTCTAAGTCAAATAACAATTGATAAAGCTTTCATACTTTAATAGTCTTATTCCTTTAATATTTTCCAGAAGTACTTTCTATGCACTATCAACTTTTGTTTGTATATTTCTGCTACGAGGTTTACTTTAGCTTTCCTTTGGCTAGCAATGAAGTAAATTGTATGAACAATTTTTACAACTATTAGATAACAACAGAATGTAATGCGTTTTCTGGCCCGTTTCGGCCTTCGTCAGCATTATTTGTATCTAATAACATAATAGGGCTTATTGTAAATTTATTTTACTTCCAAATTCAAATTTTAGAATATGATTAATTTGAGTTCGTAAGCCTAATGTATTCTACATTTTGTATATACTAGTGTTTGCCTAATGGTCGAAATTCGACTATAAATTTGTATGTATATACGAAGAAAACATAGCACATCTAAGTAAATATGAATTTACATATTTCGATAATTTATGTTTTCCGTGTTAGTGAATCGATTTGGCCAATGACCAACCTCCGGTTCATATATTATCTTCCAAGTGAGTTAATTAATTTTTTTAAGTTCAATATCTGAAAATATCAATTGAAAAACAAAAAAGTATCAAAAAGTCTCCTCTTGGAGATAGATTCTCATCCAACCAGGACATTAAATTTTAAGTTTCTTTGTTTAATATTAACGAAATTCAATCAAATGTAACACGAAAAGTAAAAAGGAAGAAAACCTTCCTAACTGTATTGCATTTGCCGATTTGTATATAGAAAGTCGAAAACCGGTTTCTGAAAAATGTCGACTCCCTACTTTTTTTTTATTATTAATTGGAAAAACACAAATTTTATATTTTTGAGTTCAGCATATCGACCCCTTTGCGCGAAATTATCTTACATATATGCTATCTTATCTTATCTTAACACAACCGGTAACAGTTTTTTATCCATATTTACTTTCTTTTTTATTATAAAAAATAAATTTTAGTTAAATGCATGTGGCGTTTGTTTACATTGTTTACTTTGCAGGAATAAAAACGTCAAATTGTACAAACTCATATGATAGGTACATTGATACATGTCAAAATTTTCGTGTGAAATAATTAATGTTGTTCAACATTTTTCACAAATTTGAACAGAGTACAGATACAAACACACATATAGTTAGTTGTTTAAAAAATACGATTTATTTTTAATAAGATTTATGCATCTAAGCACATGTATATTTTCATTATGATATTGCAAGTGAAAGCAGAGAAAAGTAGAAAAATGGCTGTCCTGTAAAATTTGGTATTTGTAACATACGATCACTTCGTGCAAAGGGGTCGATGTGTAAGTAGTAAATTAAAACTCCTATAACTCTGAAAATATTGAACAGATCAATAAAATAGGTATTGTTTACTGCTGTTAGTACCCAGTAAAAACTTCGCTTACTTTTTCAAAATGAATATGTAGCTTCTCTCACTCATTATTTAGTAGCTTTATTCTATAACTGCTTCTATAACAACTTCTATAACTACTTATTTCTGGATGTATGTAGGTAAAAAAAATAATGACTTACTTTTGAATGCGTTTATTTTGGGACATCCCATGTAAAATTCATTGGCTCTTTCAGTAGAATTGTATGTAGTACCCAAGGCCCATCTATCAGGTCTGCTTACTTGTACAAAAACAAAAAACGATTATTTTTAGTTGTCAAAAATTTACTACCCCATATACAAAGCAAAAGGAAAAAACGTGTATGTGTAGCATACCATAAACGTAAACAAACGTATACATGCACATGTAAGCAAAATGTAAACAACTTTTGACAACTAAAAAGAACAAAAACAATGATCATCCGGCTTCTTGCGCAGACCTTTTCATTATTTTGTAGGCGAAGTTTTAACTGGGTGGGTAAATACCTTTCAAATGTTGTGTTTTTTGTGCAAACCCGTGAACATACAGAGGAGGAAAGTGTTCCTAACTATTTTGCATTTGCCGATTTATATATAGATACATATTTATGTATGTCTTGCCCCGTTAAAAAAATATAAACAGAAATATCTGATTTGTTTCTTAATGTTTTTGAATTTGATAGTTATGTAGTAGGGTGTCTCATGTTCAGGATGGACTGATTATACTTTAATACTTGCGGAGAAAAATAATTTCAAAACTATAATGTACAGAAGTGGAAAAAAAGGAAAGAAATACGCAAATAATTGTACATTTAACAGGAAAATTAAAAAGTTTGTAAAGACTTTTAAAGTTAAGAGTCAACTTAAACAGTAAACAATTTTGCGTGCATGTTGTTACATGAATATTCCTGTTAAATGCTACAAGCACTCAAAAATTTATTATGCATGTATGTGTGTGTGTGTGTAGGTATATTCATACCCTGCAAATAATAGGACTAGTCCTAACTCGCGTGTAAAATGTCCAAAGTTACCCAAACGTATGGAAAAAACATGGTCTATTTAACATTACGATGTCCTAGGACAGCTTTCAATTACAAAGGAGAAGTCTTAAAACTACTCCATTGTATACACAAGAGGATCAGTTTTAACTTCGTTTAAAAACGAAAACATGTCGTTAAAAAACGAAGACATGTTGTCTCACTACAAACACTTTTTAACAATGACATGGTCCATGCTTGCATTAAATCGGACCAGTTCATGGAGTAGTCCATTTAATTAAAATGGATCAGGTGGCTTGCAGGGTAGTCACAACAATATTATGAGTTAAAATAAAATGTAACGTAATGAATTTAAATTAGTGATAAAAATTAAAAAATTTAAAACTTAGCCAGGGTTCAGAAGATTAATACACTTTTTTCAATAAATATCTCACATGAACAAATCACTTTAAAAAATCTAAAATAAAATCTTACAAAGTAGAATACAACTAAAAATTATTTGTAGAAAACCCGGTCTCCTTGATGAAAAATTGGCGTAGCAAGCTACTCTCTTTTTTCTCATTTTATTATTCTTTGATAAAATTTTATGGTTTAACTGCGTTTGACACTTGGCAGCACCTTTTCACTAATTTTAATTCTGCCCACAGACAATGCAACATAAGACGATCCACTAAAAGCGAAACATGCCCATGTTTGTATTAATTTTGCATTACGTGTAAATGTATGAAACAAGTCGAATTCATTAAGAACATAAATCATATATACTGAAAAGAGGCCCATAACTGCTTAGGAGACGCCCCTTGAGGCATAAAACCGGCCTCCATTACTTTTTTGTCCCTAACATTTTCTCAAAAATACTTGCCCCTTAACACCATACATTAGCGGGCGACCATTAAAATATGGCAGTTATATAAAATTCTTAAATTAAGCCCCTGCAGCGCTTCAGACTAGTGCTGAGAAAATATCGAGAGTCTTAAATTATCGAAAATATCGATAGGAAAAATAACAATATCGACATTATTATTATTTAATATACAGCTATTAAAACATATATGTTATGTTTTATATAACAGCAGCTATGATCACAGTTTTTTTGCTTTAACAAAAAGTATGCGCAATATTGAGGGTGTAAAACTATTGTAAAAAAGCTTTTTAAATTGAAATTCAGCTCATAGAAGCACATTCGAGAGGTTAAAATAATTTAAATAATTAAGGAAAATGAAATGATATTTTTCTTCAACCGCAGAGTTTAGTTCTATTTAGGTATTTATTAACTGTTTTTTTGATAAAATAAGTTTATGGTTTTCTTTTCAAATGCATAAATCTTATTAAAAATAAATCGTATTTTTTAATCAACATGCCACATATGTGTGTATGTATCTGTACTCCGTTCAAATTTGTGAAAAATGTTGAACAACATTAATTATTTCACACGAAAATTTTGACATATATCAATGTACCTATCATATGAGTTTGTACAATTTGACGTTTTTATTCCTGCAAAGTAAACAATGTAAACAAACGCCACATGTATTTAACTAAAATTTATTTTTTATAATAAAAAAGAAAGTAAATATGGATAAAAAACTGTTGCCGGTTGTGGTATTTTAAATTTTTATTTCTTATTTAATAATCAGTTCATACTTTTTTGCTTTTGCTAAACGTGAAATAAGTGCAGCTTAGTGCCGGTTCACACACGTCACGTTTGTCTCATCAAGTCTTGAGTTTTTAGGAGAGAGGGGAAAAGAAATGGCCTTCTCTTTTCCCTTCTCTCCTAAATGCTCAAGACTTGACGAGTCAAACTTGACGTGTGTGAACCAGCACTTACATTATTTCGCAGTTGTAAAAAAATGTTGCCAGAAACATTTCGGAATTTTTTCACAAAATGGACAGAGTTCAACTCTATTAACATTATCTCATAGATATTTCGCACAAGTTTTTTTCATATGCGTTTTGACAGCATTACACGTGAAATGTTGAACAGAGTACCAGGCTAAAAACAAAATTATTTTAAACTAGCATTTAATCCGCTACTTCGTTAGCGTCTCCTTTTCCTTCGTGGACATATTTTTATGTCAAAGTATATTAAAAGAACCAAAAAACTGAAGAAAAATATAAAAATAAGTTGTGTTGTAGAAATATGTTTTTTTAAAAATAACTCAATATTTAATGTTGTTACGTTATATATGTTAAATGTAAATTTTGCCATTTCGATGAAATAATATAAAAAATACGTATCCCCAGAAGAAGTCGACAAAAAATCGACAAAACGTCGGGAAAAAATGTATTAAAATTGTGTTTTAATGACATTAAAGATTTTAGGCCGTATTAGCTTGATAGGGAAATACAAATGAATTTAAAAATTGGCCAAATAGAAAACAACAAATATAAAATTTTCCGTTTTTCCTTTTTTTGGGTACTATTTCCCCCCCCCCCCCCCCCCCCATTAAAGTATCAAAAATTTCAGTATTGTAGTCGCAGCCCATAATTTAGTACGAATATGACAATGAATGGAGAAAAAGATTTGTAAAAAACAGTACCAAAAATAGTTATATAATAGTGGTTCAAAAGATAGATGGGGTGTCAAACAAGTACCAAAATTCAGGTTTTACCCGTTTACTCCCTAATAGGGTCGAATTTTAAAAAAGTACCAGACACATATGCGCTTATTTTTCTAAAGCACAACGATAAGTATTACATTTTTTTTGTATCTCTTTTAGTTTTGCAGATATAAGGTTAGCCCCTAAACATTAAAATTTCCAAAATTCCATCTTAGTGGATCCATTTTGGGAGAGACCAATCTCTGGTCCAAATTTCAAGTTTTTAGCTTCAGGCGGTTAGCCTGTGCGATGATGAATCAGTCAGTCACGCTACAATTTTATATATGTAGATGATTTTTTAACATAGTATGGGTTATTGAATCATTTTATTGTCACCGGCAGCCATATTATGGTTAAATTATTCCTCCATCACGAAGCCCCAACCAACTTATGGTTGCCTCTTGCCATGCTATGGTCAAATATAACAATGATTGGTTTTTAAATCAACATGAAACACAATCACGCTAGTAAAAGTATTAAACATATTTCTGTTATTATTAACCAGTGTTCGATAATAAACAGTACATTATTTAGCGTTCACGTCACACATCCAAAACGATATCTATTTTTTTAAGTGATTATGTAGACGAACACAACCATCAATACCGTTCGTTACGATTTTTAAGTAAAAGCCGAACATTATATAGTTAAAAACAGAACAATTATAGTGGGGTGTTTCGTATGTGTATTTTGGTTTTGTAAAAAATGCTTCGTTTTTTTACCAGCCAAAAGGGACGAACATTTATGAGCCGAACGAACACAATAAAGTTAATGGTTTTTTTTTAAACCGATCGGAATTAAATGTTCTCATCTTTTGTTGAGTTTGATCAAAACATTATTATTTTTGTGCTCGAAAGTTAAATAACAGGGAACCATTATTATTTTAATGATTTTCTACACAAACACTGTTAGCGTTTGTGTTTTCCAAAAATCTATCGAACCGAACACTAAGGTGGGTTACCGGAATATAGTTGTGTTTTTTTTAATGGAAGACTAATTTAACCATAATATGGTTGCTTGTGACAATGATTTGGTTAAATTAACCATAATATATTTAAAAATGTTCGCTAAAAAAAGTTTTACTGGTGGCGACGATGTTAAAAAATGTTTTTTCTCTGGGTGTGTGCAGCAATTTAGTCTTAATCCATTTTTTTCTGTGAAGAGTTGGCAACACTGCTATAGGTGGTTTAAGACTCATTAACCAAATTTTGGTAAATTTAACAAGAAGCATTGAAACACAAAATAGTTTTGAACTCTCGTTATCCAACCAACCAAGACGGTTTCGATTTAATTATGTCATTTAATTTGAATTTGCTATAATTCAATAGACATGCAATTTATTATCTGCATAAAGAATGTTAAACAAAACATTACCGAACTCATTGCAGATTGTAGATATTAGTATTCTCCACAAATTTGTGGTCAATGAAAATAAGCGAATTGTATTGGCTGGTAAGTTTTGCATTTCGCTTAAATATTGCACATAGGTACATATACATATATGTAGGTGTACATAAAAAAAACACAAAAGCTGACAATTTACTCATTATATTGGTTAATATTAATCGTAAAACACTTTGTAAATTTAAGAATCTGAAAACGAAATGTACACGGTGAAGGTAAAAATAACTATTTTGATTTTATATTGAACACAAGGTATGGGAATTTCCACTAAAAATTCCGACACTGAAAGGAATTTCTTCACAGATCCAATGGATTTTGACATAAATCCAATGAAAAATTACATTAAACGTCAACCTATGCAACCCTTCATTGGATTAATGAAGAATGTTACATTAGCTCCCGTTAATGAAATGTTTCATAAAATCGATGAAAAATTTGCATTATTTTAATGTCGAACGTTTAAAGTAATTTTTTTATTATTTTAATACAAATGTTTTTATATTTGAATGAAATTTATTTTTAATATGTTCTCAACGACGTTTTTTGTGTTTTTTATTAGTTTTATGATTGTTATGGTTATAAATTTATGTTTATTTATTTTATCCAATTTTTCAATGTGCGTTTTGAGTTATTGTGATTTTTTTTTATTCCTGTTCCAAACCATCAAGTTTTATTAATTTTATTTCGTTTTTATATTTCTTTTACATCATGTTATGTTCTACTTTCATAAGCTTAAATTTATTCATTTTCCAGCCCGCTACGACCTTCAATTGCCATCTTTCCATTTTCTGGCTTGTACTACTGCGTAAATTTTGTGTATTTAAATTAACAATTAAAGAAAAAAGAATGTGAGAATTTTCTGCTCCTTTTTTTCTTTCGCGTTGCTTGTTTTTGAACCTTAATATTTCTTACATTGAGCTAAAATCAGTATTTCGTTATCGTAATGAATTTTTTTCATTGATGTTATGAAACATTAAAATTTAGAATTTTTTCACACATTTTCATGTCTATCGCTAAAAATGGAATAAAAAAAGTTTTTCCAATAGTTATAGGAAGACAATTTTTTAGTTATAAGTATTTTGAAGTTAACGAATCCTATCTTGTTTTCATTGATTTAGTGACTTTTATCATGGAAAATATGAAGTTACAAAAGATTCTTTTTTTCATTTACTTTAAAATATTTGAATAAAGTTCTTTTTTAAGGGCTAACTATATTAACATGTTCTTTGATGTTTTGCATTTACTGGTTTAAATGCAGTTTTTCAATCATTTTCGTAAACCATAATATATTTTTATTTCTTTCGCTTTAAAACCTTTTTCGTTGTCAGCACTAAAATAGCAGCTTTTTTGTATTTTTTATTCTTTATTATTTCCTGCTGTATAAGAGCTCTCTTATTGAAGCGCTCGATTATGCGCTTTTTATCCTAAGTGCTTCAAAAAGCCCAAATTTTTTTACTGGCTAATCAGTCAGAAAGTTAAAAGCTTATGTGCTGTTTTCGTAAACCATACACAAGTGACTGAACGTGTAGGAAAAACCGCACATTAACTACCTGTTTTTCAAAATAAAATACAAATTTTCGATTTGGAATCTATATATATAAAAGAAAGTCGTGTTAGTTACACCACTTATAACTCAAGAACAGCAGAACAGATTTGGCTGAAAATTGGTAGGGAGGTAGCTTAGAGCCAGGAGACGGACATAGGATACTTTTGCCCCGCCCACTTTTACGCCCACTTTTTTCGATTTACCTAAAATCAGAAAACGGCTCCATCGAGTTGACTAATTTTTCTTTCAAATCTTCGTATTAATCAACTTTAAGTTTTCATCGAAAGAAAAATTTACCACGCCTACTTTTACGCCCACTTTTTCTATTAAGCGCATAACTGGAGAACGACTTGACCGATTTGGACGATTTTTTTTTCAAAATGATCGCCATGGCTTAACTTAGGTTTTTACGGAAAGAAAATTTTTTCCCGCCCGCTTTTTCCGATTTACCTAAAATCACCAAATAAAAAAAAACAAAAAACATTGTCTATGCGCTGGCCTTAAGATGAAGTAATAAATAAATATAATTTCCAATTTGCCTTAAATACATGCGTTTCTTTTTTGATTGAGCCCATATCTACACCATATGTAAGTTATTTTGTAAAAAAAACTTAATGATAGGTATTCCATGGATTTTTATTTTAAAGGCCGTAAATTTCGTTAAATGTTTAATTTAAATCGTGTGGTAATACAACACTACTGTTTGCTTAGGGTCAGCAACGTGGACCGGGTCAGCTAGTTTATAATAAAACAACAATAAAAATAACTCAAATTTGTTTTTGTTTTCAACATGGTAGAATAAGTACAAGGTATATTCATTAGAAATTTTGTTCTCAATTTCAAAACCCATATAACGTCAAACAAAGGAAAATATGGGAAATAATTAAAACAAGCGTCAAAAATCAAATAAATTAATTTGAAATTATATGGGTAAATAATGAAAACTCTCCGTAATGAACATACCTGGGGCCTAATTCTGGCAGTCGTGATCGAGTAATTTCTCGATTCGAAAGCGATTTATTATCTAATTATTTCAGTCAATACCGAACGAATAGGAATTATTTTTTCAGTGTTATAATGCATTAATTTGAGTTTCACAATACGGAAAAAATAATTTTGACTGAAATAAAATTGCTTTCGAATCGAGAAAGTACTCGATCACGACTGCCAGAATTAGGCCCCTGGTAATTATTATACATACTATGGTTTTCAAAATTTCTAAACGAAAAAATTTGCATTTTATTTTGAAAAACGGGCAGTCAAGCTTTTTTTAGTTTTCTAAATTAGCAAAAAAAAACCCGAGTTTCACAATTACTGAGTTAAGCCAGCTTTAACATCACACAACTGCAGTATTGATTTAATCCATTTGAACCATTAAAACAAGGTTTGTTTCTTAAGGTTCAAACCCTTGTGCAAACAAACTTCTACATTTCTGGAAATCGAAAAAGAGTTACAAATTAAAAACCGTGTTGTATTTTTATCATTAAGAGTTGGAGTATAATTCATGTGGTTATTTTGTTGTTTTCATAAATAATATAAATAGTTAATTTAAATTTTAAAAACCCTATTGAAATTATGTATGTATAACAGTAAGATGAATTTTTCTTTTGAAAGAGTTATTGTAAATTTATTAAGTTGTCATTAATTTAATGAAAAACGTCTACGAAATTACGAAACTCAATATCGTAGTGTTAATGAAATTGCTTCATTATATTTGTAAAATTTCATTCCCGTAATGAAATTTTTTTATTGGATTAATGAACAAATTTAATGAAATTGATTCATTAGATTTCTGATGCATAATTCTTTAAGTGTACCCTACCAAAAAATTAACAGTTCTTGAAAATACTTAATTATTCATATTTCCATAGGTAACCAATTGAATACTACATTTTGGGGCAGTGCATTTTGGATTCTTAGCTCTCTTCCTACTAAATCGATTTTGCTGGATTTCAATCCCAAACTGCTTTAGAGAACTAGAAAAAAGTTAACTGCAATATTTTTCCTTTGACTTGTTCGTAAGTAATTGTATTTCCAACAGACGAAAATGGCTAAATTGACTTAGAATTACCCAAGTTTCCCGCGAAATAACCAACTAATGGTGTTTTCTTTTCTGACAATAATGTTCCATGTATGCTACCTTTCGCGCGGGTTTTTGTTCTATTCTAAAAATATATGCAAAAATTTGAGAAGTTGCCTTTTTCCTTTCTAAATATGTTGCAATAATAAATGACAAATTTGTTCCTTTTCTTACTGCCAGTTATAATTGAGTGTGAGATAATACATGTTTTTGCATATGCGTTTCTTATTAACTTTTTTCTTGTGCATGCGTACAATTTGTGTTATCAGCCCAATTATGAATTAAAATTCCACGGGAGCTTTCATCCTTCTCCCATTTTTCCTATGTTAATTCAATTGTAAAAATGGGAAAAAACTCCCGGGGAATTTTTATTCAAAATTGAATGTGATTTTTGGTTATATTGTGAAAAATATTTTTATTTTTGTTTGTTTTACTTTTATTTAAACATTTTTTAACTCGAAATTTTAAAGAACAGCGACTTTAATTATTGAAAATCAGTGTTGTTATGTTGAAAATCGCTACAACCGTGGAGAATATCGGTTATAAGTACAAACTTTGCATTC
Source organism: Pollenia labialis (assembly GCA_949318255.1). Classification (NCBI taxonomy): domain Eukaryota; kingdom Metazoa; phylum Arthropoda; class Insecta; order Diptera; family Polleniidae; genus Pollenia; species Pollenia labialis. Next base: position 84,096,262 of record OX439143.1, read on the forward strand.
AATATTTGACACGCTAAATACACATTAGTGACGAATGTAAAAATAAAATGTTCCATTGTAAAATAGAAAAATGTATAGGTAAGGGTGTGTGTTACCTCATAAATATCCCACTAAAAACTTCGCATACTTTTTGAAAATGGAGAAATTCTTTAACTCATCATTTAGTTACTTTCTTCTATAATTACTTTACTCTGGATGTATGTAGGTACAAAAATAATGACTTACTTTTGAATGCGTTCATTTTGCGACATTCCTTATAAAATTCATCGGTTCTTTCAGTAGAATTGTAAGCAGTGCTTTTACTGTTTTCTGATTATTAAATACATTATTTTGTAGGCGAAGTTTTTACTGGAACTCAATATTTTCGCACTAAATATCTGGTTAAATAACTGTAATTACTTACTTAGATGGCACTTTAACCTTTTGTTAGTCTCGGCTTGCTTAAAAAGTATTCTCCATCCGCTTCGATCTTTTGTACGTTGTCTCCAGTTTGATGCAGCATAGTTTATTTGGTCTTCCCCGTTTTCGCTTTCCTTCATATATATTCTCGATTGTCTTTCATTTTGGAGAAACCGCGATCATTCTTCCGATGTATGCCAGACAGCTAAATCGTTCTGTCTTCATGCGCTTACTTTGTTCACAGTGGTGTCCACCTTGCACAGGTAATGATTTATTCATCATCTATACTCTTCATCAACGCATATGGGCCCATACATTTTACGAATTAAGTTTTCTCTCGAAAATGCCTAACACTTCCTTATCGATTTTTGCAAGTACCCATGTTTTGGCACGGATATCGCAAGCGGCTTTCGTTTTTATGGAGATGGCTTTGCTTATGAATTGCTTTCTTAGTCAATAATAACTTCTGTTTGCAAGTACTATTCAGTAAAAACTTCGCCTACTTTTTCAAAATGAATAGCTTCTTTAACTCATTATTTGATTGCTTTCTTCTATAACTGCTTCTATTACAACTTCTATAAAAACTTTTCTCTGGATGTATGTAGGTAAACAAATAATGACTTACTTTTGAATGCGTTAATTTTGGTACACCCCTTGTAAAATTCATTGGTTCTTTCAGTAAATTGTAAGTAGTGCTTTTCTGTTTTTCTGATTACTCAACACATTATTTTTGTAGGCAAAGTTTTTACAGGGTAGTAAGACGAAGTATTAACAAAAACAAGAATTTTAATATAAAACATTTTAAAACTGTTTATATAAATTGTTCCTTAAAAATTATATTCATTAATTTTTGATGGGGGCTATAAAAGAAATGAAGAATATTTTTTATAAAAAAAATATCCGGTTTTACGATATTCGAAGAGTCAGACAGACCCAATGACATAGTAGCAGATTTCATTCAAACATTTTTTAAATACCTAAATTGCTTAAAATAAATACTTTGAATATTTTTGATTAAAGCTGATTGTAAAATGAAGAAATTGGCGCTAGTTAATATACCTAATAAGTACCCTACAAGAAGACTACCGGTCATTTTACTAGTTAGATGACCGGTAGTGTTGACCAATATAGTGTTATAGTAATAGTAATTTTTTTAGTTTTGGTTATGCATTTCTTGTAGGGTAGTTATTGAGCTCGTTACCAGTAAGTAAATACTCAACACTGAAAACAACAAATCTAATAAGTACATATTGTTCTGATTTTTACTACACAAAAATTTGGTAAAAGTAAAAAGTAGTTACTGATGTCATTGCTAGTAAGCACCTTTTGAGGTTTTCAGAATAATGACAATTTATTTATTTATTTATGATTATGAAAACAACTACTACCTAGTACCGAAGTTCAAAAAGTTTTTCCTGGGTTACTACACAATATGTAGTACTTTTTAATCATATGTAATATGTGGCATGTCATAACGTCCAGTGGCACTGTATCCATGGACGTTGTGACGCTCAAAAAAGTGTCATAGTGTCCATGGACTTTTAAAAGTGCCCTAATGTCATTCAGAGCAGCGTCGCACAGTGCTGTGGCCCATAGACATAAATAAAAAAAAACAAGTCTTATATTGTATGTACTTAAAAATGTACAGATCGATAGATAACAAAATAATTCAAATGAATTTTGAAGAATTTTTAATCTTTTTGGTGGTGCAAGAGGGCGCTAAAGTTTGAGAATTTATAGTAAAAATGGCTAAACAACTACTTGAGTTTTACATGCTTCAGGAAAACTGTTGTAAAACTGTTGTTTTTTAAAGCACGAGATTGCAATTTTTTTCTGTGGTAGTTTACTATATTTAGAGCTAACTGTAAAAAATTTTTATTGAATTATTTTCTCATGTGTTTTTTTTTTATTGATTTGAAAAATGCTTATTATTTACTTAAGCTCTAAAAATTAGTTAACTTTGATGGTATATTAAAAAAAAAATAAATATCGTCTATGGGTATTTTTCTGATTTCGAATATTTAGACTGTTTTCTAATAACTACAAGAAAAACAAATAAAAAATTTTTACCACAACTTGAAAAAAAAAATTTTTTTTTAAATGGCTATTTTCATGATTTTTTCTCAAATTTTCATAGTTTTCAGGAGTTTAAAAGACAATTAACTACAAATACTGTGAAATATTAATTCAAACTTATACCGTTCAATAAAAAAACAACAAAAATCAAAATATGTGCATATACAAAAATTTTGTGTTTGTCTGCATTTTACGGCATTAGAGGGCACTGAAATCACAAATGCCCTTGGTTTTTTATTGTTTCAAGAAAATAATGGTAAAAAATTCATTTTCTGGATTACGAGATTAAAATTTTTTTCTGTAATACCTAACTATATTCTAAACCATCTATAAAAAAATTTTAGGTGAATAATGCTCCTATACATATTTTTTAATGGTTTGAAAAACGCTTATTATTTACTTAAGCTCAAAAAATTTCTTAACTTTGATGGAATATTAAAAAAAAAGATAAATATCGTCTATGGGTTTTTTTCTGATTTCGAATATTTAGACTGTTTCCTATTAACTACAAATAAAACAATTAAAAAATTTTTTCCACAACTTGAAAAAAAAATTTATTTAAAAAAATGCTATATTCGTGATTTTTGCTAAAGTTTTCATAGATTAAATTAGTTTAAAAAAATAAACTAGGAACAGAATAAGAAATAAATCCAAATATATATACTATTGAATTAGATAAATTGGCAAGATAAATAAAAAAATTGGTTGTGTCTGTTTCTTTTTGTCGCTACAAGATGACGCTAAATTCACAGATGACGTTGATTTATCATCGTTTAAAGAATGTTTTCAAAATGTGACTTAGTGCCGTTATAAATTAGGAATATAATAAAAAATATCTCCAAATAATTCGTTAGATCGGTTCAGAATCACTTTCTAAGTCGATCTAACGATATCCTACCGGCCGGCTGGCTGTCCATGCAACCTTGTGCATACAGATCGCAAATTCGGAGATAATTTGATGAAATTTGTCACAGAGGCTCTGACTGGTACAAGGTCCAAGCCTATTGAAAATGGAACGAATTGGTGCATAATTTTACAAAAACCATCTTATTACATCGGCAAGATTAAATTTGGTCCAAACCAAACTAATTTTATTGCAATCAAAATCAGCTTATCAAATTTTATTGGAATCTTTCTATTTTTGAACATAGCTCCCATACAAATCATTCTCCCGAAAAAAGCTTTTAATGCCAGCTTCCTTAAAATTATTAGTATTTACATACCAAAATAAACCATAGGTTCCATATAAACCCTCATCCAAAAAACTCATATATGAAGATGAAGATATCTAAATAATATTCAGCAGAAAGAACTTTTAAACGAATCTTAACCTCATAACATAATTTTGTTCTGGCGGGTCCTTGATTGCCCATGGGTCCCAAATAGATTACACTCTAGGAAATTTGTTTTTAAATACTACGCTATAGGGTATCACATGGTCGGGTTTGACCGATTATACTTTCTTACTTGTTATTTTTGCAAGAGCATTTTAAGCGTTTTTAACTCATTTTTCATCAAATGATGTTTTTGTATTTTTTACATTAATAATCAGATTCTACCAAATTTGGCATAGATATAAATCTAACAAATATCAATTTTCATACCAAATTTTATTACGATTGGACAATTTTTGTAAGAGTTATAGCATATTTAAGAAAAAGGATATATGGCAGGACCTTGAGTCCTTGTTCAGATTTAAATGAAAATTAACACAAACGTTGCTAGTTGTGTGTGTATCAGCATGACCATTCTTTGTAGTTTTGTGGGCATTATTGAAGCTAAAATTACATTTTTCCATTTCAGGACACATGGGGGGTAGGCGTGTCCTTGGACCGAATTCTCCAAAAATCCATATTTTTCTTAACTAAGCTATTGTATGCTAGTGTACCAAATTGGGACAAAGCACTGTGCGTCGTATTGTCCGAGGACAGGATTTTCTCCTCTGTGGTATAACAAATACCAACTTCGGTAACTAAAGCTTCTCTTCATTGGCGGCCTTCGGCCGTGGGCAATGACACAAGGACACAAGGCATTTTTGGAGCTTTACTTAGCGAGCTGATACTTGTTATACCGTAGAAGAGAAACCTAGCGCCCGGCAAAAGACCGGCTATACAGAAAAGCTTTAGTTAGCGAAGTCGGTACTTGTTTTACCACAGAGGAGAAAATTCTTTAGCGCAGCCGGTAGTTGTTATACCATAGAGGAAAAAATGCTTGCACCCAAAAGGGGGTTCGTTATATATTTAATACATACATTCATCCAGAGAAATCAAGTAATTCTTGGGAACACAAAATTTTATTTCACAAGATTTTGTTAGTCGTGCTTAATTCCCAATTTGTATTATTTGATAAACACACTAAAATTTATTGTTGAAGGGATATGCTATTCCTATGCGTATTTCACTGGTGGCTTAGGCCAGATCGTCAGGAAACTTTATCCAAATATTTTAGAAAAACTAAAGATATTAAACAAACAAAACTGTCTAGCGAATAAGAATTATAAGCAACAGCTTTACTTGTAACAATATCAAAGCTTGAACAAAAACAACAACAATAAACAGTGAGATTATCTCTTCTTACATTCCGCACTACAACTTTAATTTAAATAAACTGTTGTCACCGACAACCATATTATGGTTAAATTTGTTTCTTTAAAAATAGTTTTGTTGGTTGTGACCACAATAAAACATGTTTTTCTCTGCGTGTTTGTAGATCTTTTTTTGTATTTCAGTTCATTAGTTTTATGGACCTTATGACATGCCTCCTTTAAAAATGACATAATGCCCATTTGCAAAGTGACGTAATGACCACGGACATTATGACATTTTCAAATGTGTCATAGTGTCCATGGACACTGTGACACTGGACGCTATGACATGCCACCTATGTAATATTAATTTTTAGAAATCCCTTTCAGTAGCTAGTTTCTGTATTTCTCGCATCGTAAATTTTTTACACATGAAGTGTGAAACAAAAAATTCCATCGTTTCTCGATTTGCGAGACAAAAGTGTTTCTGTATTTAAATGCAAAAAAACAGACAACACTGATTCAGTTTTAACTGGAATATTTCCAGTAATTAAGTGTCAAATGAAAGCGAAACGTCAACAAAAGAAATAAATATAATAGACAGGGAAACATTTGGAAGGGAAACATTTTGTTTGGGAGCAAATTACGGGTGGGGAAGAGAGAATGGTTTTTGTGTTCGGTACTCGGCGACACGCTTTGTTCTCATTTTCTTTGTTGACATTTACTTTGCTTTTTGAGAAAAAAAACAACAACATTAACAGAATGTTTCCGGCAACATGTTCGTCTGTGTGACCGATAATGAAAAAACAAAAGAGAATTCCAGATGTTTTTCTTCCAAATGTTCGCTCGTCTAAACTCGGACAAAGTGACGAAAGCAAAAACAAAATCAACAATATTTTATAACTTTATTGTAGCTTTCTAAAAAAATTCATATTGAATTTTTAAGTTTCAAACACTTCATATTTTGTGGCGTTGAACATTTAAAAAAACAATATGAATTTCTGAAGAAAGCAACAACAAATTTATATATTTGATCTTCTTAGCTCTTGTGGACACTTTTGTGCCAAACCAATATTTCGGCAAGAAAAAAAAGTTGATTGTCTATAACCCGTTTTTTTATGAACCGATATTTTCAATTTTAATTACCTAAGTCTATTTCAGGTGGAAAAGAAAAAGTAAAGTTAATAGTTATAAGAATAGGTTAATTAATGATTTATGGGTAAAAATTAGAGGCAAACGTGTTTTTCACTCATATCTCATCCATTTGTGAACCGATTTTTTTAAATTTCAATAATATCCTATTTGGACTACAAACGATAAAAATTTAAAACAACGTCGTCACTATCAATTCTAGGGCTTTCACAAAAATAAAAAACCCTAAATATTTATTATACTGTTATCTAACCGGATTTAATTTAAACATTTTTTGTTTCTTGGTATTTTTATATATCTATTTCAAATAAGTTTGTATGTTTATTTTATTAAGCTTGACTTCTTTTTGTTTTTTAAAAATATTTATTTTATATCCAAATTTTTAATATTTTAATCAGGCTTAAAATAAAATAACCACAATTCTAATTATTATTTATTTTATATTTTGTTAATATTTATTTTTAATATGATATTTTGTCACGCCTTTGTGTGACTTCTTCAGGAAAAAAAACAATTTTAAATTGTTATCGGATCAAAGAAAATAAATAATTTTATAAAAAATAGACCTCAAGCTTAATAAAATAAATATAAATTAAAACAAATTAAGTTCGAACAATAGACAATTTATAGTTCATGGGTATGTATAAAATACCCATGAACTTTGACTATGTTTTTGTTTGATTCAAAAATCGAACAAAATTTGTTTATAATTAATTTTAAATTATCCGATTTTTTAAAACAAAAAGACGATCTTTTTATTTTTCTCAAGAAATTGACGAGTTTTACACAAATTTATCTGGCAGCCCTGAATAAAACCAGCACAATAAAAGGCTAAAAATATAACAATGGTGTTTTCTTTATTTTCACCATTAAAATTATGCATTCATAATTAAAATTCTTTTTATTTTTTATTAATATTAAAAAAATAGTAGTTTATACATATTTTAAATTTAAAATGTCTATATTTTGTTTTTCTCGCACAATTTCAAATGTGACTTATTTTGACAGTTCTTGTAAGAAACTTTTCGCAAAATATTGTTACAGAAACACTTTTTCTCACATCCTTCCAATAATTGCTGGAAAATTATTTAAATGACAGATAATTCTCGCAACGGAAAGATACAGAAACACTTGTGTGAGAAAAATCATTTTTTGTTTCATTTTGCATTGTTTCCGTCCCGATTCACTTGTTTCATGCGGAAAATTTTACGATGCGAGAAATACAAAAACGGGCTACTGGACTAGAAATTTTATTGGATTTTCTAAAAATTTCGTTCGATTAACTTTGCGGACTTTGTAAGTGGAAACTTATATGTTCGTCATTCATGTTTTATATTATGGAAATAACCATATTTTTATTCTTTTATTATTCGCTTTACCTTATTTAACTGTTTTAAGTCAACATTTAAATGTTGATTTGGCTGCTTGAAACGCTTCTCTATCCGATAAGAATAGATTGAAGTGTTTCTTTTATCATGGTTGCGGTGGTTCTCTACAGTCTGAAAAAAAGATATGTTTCCAAAATAAAAATCTATACAACTAGAGAAGAGCATGAATTCAACAGAATACAATTCATAATATTTTATGGCATGTCAAGGACACATTCTTCAAGTTATTCTATTGTTCGTACTTAAAAGACGAATGTCATACATTCAAAGATAGACTCATTGTATACTGAAGTTTGTTTATTTATGCAAGTATCTAAATTTTTTTCTTACAGTAGACTAACCTGCAGATACAAATGAATATATTTCTCTAAATTTTTATTTTAAAGGGTGTTTTTTAACTGCATGAGAATTTAAAATTATATAGCAAGACAGAAATGTTTCTGGAATGACATTTTTATAAACTGGTAGATAATTTGATAGCATTTATTTTTCACTCTTTCAGTCCAATTGTTTCATTCTTTTCTCCAATAAATATTGCCGTATGGTGCCGATGCTGGCTAAAATATTGGCTTCCAGTGCTTCATCGGCTGCCAGTTTGTCGGCATAAACCAAAGAATTAACATAGCAACATACAAAGTAATCCAGATGCGTTTAATCGTAGAAAAGGGGCCAGTGAATAGGACCACTTCTGGAAATAAAGTGATTTTGCAACAAATCGATTGTTGAGCGCGCTATATCACAAGTTTCGCCGTATTGTGGGAACTAAATGTTTATGTAAAATTTCAGTCAGTATGGCTCGATGGCGCTCGCCATTCACCGTAACTGCAGCTCCTTGCTTATTTGAAAGATAGTGTAAGCCGCACCAAACAGTTAGTTTTAATGGCCATAATGGTAATTCGCTAACGGCTTGAGGATTTTCTCACTCCAAATAAGGCAACTTTGCTTATTCCCGTAGCAATTTCACTAGAAATAAGCTTCGTAAAATGGACGAAGTGCTCTATGAACTTCGCGAACACATTTATTATTTCAAAATAATCTCCGCAATTCGGAAGCGTCGTTCTAGCCTTATACGGTGTTCAGATATGCACATTAATTGACTTTTACGCAATAAATGCCATTATTGAGCTCAATTATCCATACAAAATTACAATTTAGTTAATTGCTCAATTAATACGAAATTGTTATAAATATTGAGTAAAAATAAACACAAGTGTGTTTAGTGAGCAAAATACAACTTACTAAACAAATTGTTCTGACATTTGGCAACTAAAACTACAACAAACCAAAGGCACATCCATTAGGTCTGCGCAAAAGCCAGATGTTTATTCCTTAAAGATGTTAAAAGTTGTTTACATTTTGCTTATGCATGCACATTTTTGTTTACGTTGAATGTTGTGTGTAGTAGTAATATAAATTGAGTTAGCTAAATTGTGTATATGTGACAAAGATAGATAATTATGTCAATAAACTGAATTTTGTCTCAATAAAAAAGGTATATCTGAACCATACCTGTTAAATTTCGATTACGATTAGTAATCAATTAGATTACTTTTTAAAAAGAATCGTAATGATTATTTAACTCTATAAGAAAAAATTTCTGATTACTAATTGATTACGATTACAAGTAATCAAAATATAATCAGAAGTACCGGCGATTACTAAAAAATAATCAAAAAGTAATCCGATTATTTTCAACGATTATTTTTGATTCTTTTTTAATAACTACTTTCAAAAATTGCGTATTCATTCGTACAATTATTTGTATTGCAAACAGTTAAATGTTATCATAATTCAAAAATGTACTGGCAAAAACTTTTATCCATTTAAAATTGGGCCAGTATTTGACTGTATTTATTTATTTCCAAACAAAAACTGTAATCATATTGATCGATATTATATTTAATAACTTGATAATAAATGTAATAATATAACATATTTAAAATATTTGTATATATGCATATATCCATATTAATTAGGTTCCCGGCTAAGAATGGATTAAAGGGCAAAGAATTAAAATTAAGAAATTGTGTGACCCTGGATATTATTGTTTTTATCTGTTTGCATTTTTCTTAATTTCTTTTTTTGCATTTGAAAACAATTGCTTGAGGTATTTATTGTTGTTATTATAATTTGAGATGGGACTGTTATAGTTTTTTTAAATTAAAAAAAGGAAAAAAACCCAACCAATTGTAGGGGAATGTAAGAAAAGATAAACTCACTGTTTATTGTTGGTGTTTTGTTTTGGCTTTGATATTGTTACAAGTAAGACTTTGAGTGTTTATAATTCTTTTTCGCTTTAGGGTTTTATTTGTATAATATTTTTGGCCTTGCTAAAGTCTTTGGAAAAGGTTTCCTGATGAGCTGGCCTAAGCAACCAGTGAAATGCGCATAGAAGCTAGCTTTCCCTCAACAATAAATTTCAGTGTATGATATGATATGAAAAACTGGGAATTTAGCACGTCATACGGAAATCGTATTAATAATTTAATTATGAAATTGAAAATAATTTATCGGCTGTCCCTGATTTTTTTGATTTTAGTTTTGATGGTGAGCTAATGCGTGTATTATTTTAAAGTTTGTTTGATTTTTAGCGACTTAACTTTACAGATGATGAAATTGATACAGGTCCTTCTTTACAAGACCATACAAAACCTGACCGACGATCCGCTATAAAGCATCAATTCTTCAGCTATCTAAACGAAAATTCAAGCGCTGACGGAAATTGGCAAAAATATGATTTGCTTAAGGAAGGTCACTGGTGGGTCACTGATGTATGAGAAAAAATAAAAGTTCTCGAATCATATTCTAATAGCAATATTTTTTTGTATTACGTTAAAACAAATAAAAATTGCAAAAAAAAAGTTCAAAAAAGTCTCATCTTGAGCCCGCGCATGAGCTCCTAAAAATTAAGAATATTTGAAAAAAGTCCATTTTTTAAATTTTAATATTTTTTTTACTACCAATTATTATTAATTAAAACTAAAAATATTTTGAATTAAACTTAAAAAAAATAAAAATTTGGTTCTTATACAACATAAAACAATAAAATCCTTTTTGGTCACAAAATCTTGTTTACTGTAAAATCAGGGCATCTCTCGTCTTGATTCAAGTTTCGTCTATATTAAACCATCGATTGACTTTTTTAGCGCAAAGAGTCATGAATGCTTCTGACACTATTTTCACGAACCTAAAAGTCGTTAAAATACAGTAATATGATTTTCTGCAATACAATGCTATTGTTGCTATATTAAAAATTTAACAAAACTGAAGGTCAAAGCGCGGGCTCTTACACTAAAAATAAATTAATAAAATTTTACAGGGATCTAATTCAGACAAAAATACAACATATTTACGCTATTAGAAGTCGATAAGAGAAAAAATATTTTTTTGACCCACCCTAATGTATATACTTCAATACTCCCCTAAAATCTTCAGCTCCAGTGGAACGACTGTTTTCTTTTGCAGGGATCGTCAACAGTCTAAGGCGACAATCACTGTCTGATTTTTCCTTTGAAAAATTAGTTTTAATGAAGGCCAATTGTAAAAATATGTTGTCCGACCGGTTATTCGGCCAATAATCGTTGCTCGGCATTTGTTAATAAAATGTTTTTGTTTGTTTTTTTTTATTATCAAAAATTGTTCTAAAATCATTGTTTTTTTTTTTTTTTTGTTTAATATATAAGTTTTCAACTTACTATTTCTTTAGCTATTTTGTATTACGTGCTGTAGTTAATGTTGTTTATGTTATTTTTAAAATAAATATATTAAAATTTATTGATTATGAAAACTTTAAACAGGTTATCAACTGTTTCTAAGAAGTTTTTAGTGCAAATGAATACACAATTGTTGAAAGTAATCAAAAAGAATCAAAAAATAATCGTTGAAAATAATCGGATTATTTTTTGATTACTTTTGATTCTTTTTGATTAATTTGTAGTAATCGCCGGTACTTCTGATTATTTTTTGATTATTTGTAATCGTAATCAATAAGTAATCATGGAAAACCAAAAGTAATCGTAATTGTTATCATTACTTTATCCTTATGAAAAAAGTAATCTAATAAGTAATTATTACGATTACTAATCATTACTTAACAGCTATGATCTGAACGCGGTATTAAACAATTCCTTATGACTTGCAAAACCTCACTGAACAGAAATGTCAAACTATTCTTAGCTAAAAAAACACCCGATTTATTTTTTCTTTACAATAGACTAACTTATAGATACAAAAGAATATATTTCTCTTAATTTTTATTATATTTTAAAATAAAAAAACGCCCAAAAATCATGTTGTTTTTACGATGATAATTTTTATTATTTACATATTAATTTTATACATACATACAGTTAGAATACTCACATGAACATTAAGGTATACGAATTAATTTTAGATTTGAAATAAAAATCAAAAAAAAACATTAAAATTTAATGTTTCCTTACAAATTAAATAAATATATGTATTGCCCCATTGTTTAGCTTAAGGTCCACACAAATGTAATGCGATGACCTAAATTAAAAAGAAGGCGTCACTCGATTTTCTGTTTGTTTACAGCTGCGATCGGCAATCTATACTTAATCCCAGCGGTAAAACTTTGAAGACCTTCTTACTTCAGGCCTTTTTGAAGGCCTGATTAAAAAATTTTTTGATTTAATTACTATTCTTATGTAACTGCTAAAGAATGCCTCATAGAAGGCCTCTGCTCTCTGGTATAAAAGATAAGATACACCTTCCACACTCGCTTCTATGGAAGCGATAAAAGAAGGAGTAACATTTTTTGTTTTGTTTTTCTTTGCACACGCAAAAGCAAAAGAGTTCAGATTCCTTTACAAAAACAATGTAACATACATACATAATAAAATAACTTCCAAATGAATACAATAACGTAAATCTTTTTAGTTGATGTTAAAAAGAGAAAGAGTAAAATTTTTTGTTCTGTTTTTTCGCCAAAGCAAAAGCGAAAGAATTCAGATCCCGTTATAAAAATAAAGCTACATACATATTAAAATACCAAGTGAAAACAATAATGTAAATCTTTTTAGTTGTGTTTTGTTCATTGAAGAAGAAGGTTCTGTGTAGGGATGGACACTGTAAAAAAACATCGATGTTTTTTTCGATGCGATGCGAATGAAAATGGTCAGCCAATTTCCATTAGAACCGATGCACTTTTTACAAGGATGGTCCGAAAGGCCTTTTAAGAGCCATTAATTAAAAGGCCTTTTAACATTCCTTTCTTAAAAACCCTTTAAGATAACCTTTATTCTAAAGCCTTTTAACAGTCCTTCTCTGGAAAGCCTTCTAAGAGCCATATATTTGAATGCCTTTAAGAAGCTCTGGCGAAAGAAAGGAAAGCGGAAGGCCTTCTCCGCAATGACAACGCGTGTAAAAAAGATATGAGTATGGAATGGAGCACGAAGGCCTTGTACATCCAAAAGAAGGGGTACAGAGGCCTTCGTACTCCTTATTTTTCCCGCTGGGATATTACATTTTGCGATTGTATGCGTTGTATGAATTTTATACATCCCAGCTAGGGTTATTTCCTGGGTTTTCCCGTCTCGGGAATTCCCGGGAATTCCAATTATTTTATTTCCCGTTTTCCCGGGATTTTTGTTGCGGTATCCCGGGAAATAAAAGTTCCTCATAGTTTCAGAAAAAAGCTATTAATACTTTGAAATTAAGTTTTATATTCTCTAAAAATAAGCACCTGTTGATGGGCTGTCGATTAGATCAATAACAAGAAGTGAGTACGTTCGTAAATCAATGTCTACTGACGCAATAAATTTACCAAAAGCAACAGTTGATAACTAATAAATTTGGTGAAGTGAAGAGTTAATAAAGAACATAAATTCAAAATAAGATGCAGGCAGTAAATTTTAATTGTCCATGGACAAATCTTAAAAATAGGAGATCCAAAAATATCGCTCCTTTATTGCAGCAAAGTCATATCTACAAAAAAAATCGAGCTTGGCAAAATGTTAAAGTTTTCAAAATGTACCGATTTTGCTACAACTTTGGTTCAGTTTGAGATACAAAACCGATTTTTTGTTACGAGAAAGTATGAAGGAACACTTTGCTAAGTTAACTTAAAACTAAAAAAATTTTTTTGAGATATGACGATCTGTTTATAAGGCGATAAACATAAATTTGTTTCATTTTGTGACGGCTTATATAACCTTTAAGTACTAGAAAACCGAAATAAAAAAACTATGGAAACTCGTGTAAGATACTACAACATACAATTTTAAAAACACATTGTCCTAAAGATAACAGGTGGATCTTGTAAGAAGAAGTCTGTTTGATGCTATTTTTTGCATCAACCTTGACATACATTTGACTGATATAGATGTTGTTTATAAAAAAGAAACATTACTTCGGATTGTGAATTAGAAATATGCAACAACTTTAGACTTTTGCACTTTAAACTATTTGTCCAATCTCGATAAAAAAGTGAACGAAATTTTTCGGAAACATGGCAATAAGTAAATGAAATAAGAAATATACTCTTTGTCGACTTTCTAAACGCATTGAGTGTGTCTTAATGTTATTTCCTAAGCTGTTAATAATTGTTAATATATTTATTTAAAATATTTTATCTATTTTATTAATTTACTTTTTGATCTAATAACTTGAGTACCACAATTTTTGATTGTTTTTATTATTGTTTTATGAATTAAATTGTTATGTTTATGTAATCTTTTTAACTTGTATATAGAGCATAATGATACGACGTTTACATATAAAATCGTAAGGTAATAATAATTCAAGTTCCTCTTTCAACCTTTAATTAATTTTTGTAGTATTAAGGCATTTCTTTTACTTACTTTGTAAACAAGTTCCCTTACGCTTTTTTGAAAAAAATTTTTTTTCATTAATTTAAAACAAATTCACTTTGTATTATTTACATGGAGCGAGATCCCGGAATCCCGGGATATTTAAAAAAATTTCCCGTTTTCCCGGGAATCGAAAAACTCCGATGAAAAAAACTCTAATCCCAGCGAAAAAAAGAAGGAGTACGGATGCCTTCTAGAATGCTTCTGTATCCCTTCTTTTGGATGTACAAGGCCTGCTCGCTCCATTCCATGCTCATATCTTTTTTACACACGTTCTCATTGCAAAGTAGGCCTTCCGCTCTCGCTTCTTTAGCAGGTACATATGAATGATAACGGGATCAAAAAAAAATAATTATTTTGCTTGTGCAAAAAAAAACAATACAGAAACTGTTACTCCTTCTCTACTCTCTTCTCATAGAAGCGAGTGTGGAAGGTGTATCTTATCTTTTATACCAAAGAGCCAAGGCCTTCTATGAGGCATTCTTTAGCAGTTAGATATGAACTGCAATTCAATCAAAACAATTTTTAATTTTGTAACATTTTATTATTTTTGTGATTTTTAGCTAGGCCAGTAACAATTGAACTGCGTAGAGTAAATACTGTTTTCTTGAAGAAGAATGGTTGTGTGTACATTTAATAAAAAGTTATAAGAAATTTTTTTTTTTACATCGTTATGTGAGAAGCAAAATCGCTGTACCCAATCGAGTACAATGGCCTGATATGTACAATTTTTTTTTAATTTTTCTTGGACCAAAATGGAATTTCAAGCCATCAAACCGTCAAGTTTTTATGGTAAAGCTTTTACAAATTTCAACAGCTAGATGAAGATAATCACAAAAATTTCGATGTAGCTATTATTCCACCAGATATGGACTATAACACAGATGAGGAGGAGGGGAATGCTGAGGATATTCTTTTTGATTGCATGCTAAATGATGTACCAGGTCAAGTCGAAGTATTTTTCGGCAGTGATAGCGAAGATTATATCCTATTAGAGCAGTTGCGACAGACTATGAAGTCTTCAAAATAAAGCAAATTAGCTACTAAGTGGACAAAGATACCTTGTGATTTGTAAATGCATTAAACCAATTTTTTTTGGTAGCCACTCTTAAAAATTACAATTTCCTAAGCTAATCCCGCGAAGCTCTACGCTTGTCTGCTGGAAAGAGACCAGAGTCTCTGGCGGGAACCGAACCCACAACCCCGGCGCTGTTAGACTAGCTCTCTACCAGCTAGCCTACCGGGGCACTCAATAATTCATAAGAGATAAACCAGTGAGATTTGTTGTTGAAAATTGGATGCTAACGATTATTAATACCAATTCGATACTTACTGTGAGGCCAAACGTATAAGTGCAGAAAGGCGAAAACTCCCTTTTGAAGTCTTGCTTGATTTTTTGGACAACGTTCTTAACCCTTTAGATCATGTTGTAAACAGATGTCAAATGAACTTGCTTGAATTTCAACGCAATATTGCTCGATTTTATTTGCGAAACTATACCCAGAAAGTGAATGTTTTCAAACGGACGCTGGCTGCTGGTGTTGCAACTAGCGGTAGAAACCACTTTCCTAAAACGATAAAAAACCATTTACGATGTAGTGAGTGTCATAACCGAATAATATGGGTATGTAAGCAATGCGATTTTGCTCTATGTGTTGAAAAAGTATGCTTGAACAATTTTTATACTTAAAAAAAGGCATACTCATAATTTTTCAGGAATTTTTTTTTTATATTTAGTTTTTTCTATATTTATTAACTGTATTTAAGTATAAACAATTAAATGCATTTCACTCTTTTTGGTTTTAAATGGTCTTGGCGTTTAATGGGTTAACGTTGTTAAATTCTCTTCAATGTGCGTGCACTGTGTGCACTGCACTGCTGACCTCTGGTTCCCGAAAAAGCAAATTGACGATTTGGCAATTACAGTTTACTAAAGTTGTATGTATGAAGTGGACGATTTTTCAGCAAGTTTATCTGGCAGCGCTGATTATGAAGTTGTGTGTTTCATCTGTTGGGTTAAAACGGTAAATGGATGAGCTAAATGAGATGAATTAATGTGAATATTATAAGTATTTTTCTGAAATTATACGTCAAACTGAGGTCATTTATGAGTATGAGTACGATGTCGTCGTCGCACTCATATTAAATTCTCTTGTGAGTATGAGTGCATCAGAGCCCTGCAAATAATAGGACCAGCCCAAACACGCGTGTAAAGAGTAGCCCACAAGGGACTTGGACTAGTCCAAAAGTAACCCAAACGTATGGGAAAAACATGGTATATTTAACATTACGATGTCCTAGGGCAGGACCATATAACCCATCGTTGGACTACAAAGGAGTAGTTTTAAAACTACTCCATTGTGTACACAAGAGGATTAGTTTTAACTTCGTTTAAAAACGAAAGCATGTCGTTAAAAAACGAAGTCATGTCGTCTCAATTACATGGTACAGTTCTTTGCGATAAGTCTAAAACCGACCCCAACGTAAAGAAATGCAGCATCTGTGGCGGTAATCACACTGCCAATTATAGAGGATGCCCTGTATACACTATCGTCAAGCAGTCGTCTGGACCGAAACCTAATCCCCCTCAAACGAAGGTAACAAATCAAGTAAACACTAATGACACTCAGGCACCGCAGCCTGGTAGTAACAGAACCTCTTACGCTAACGTCCTTAAATCAAACCATGTTTCAATGCAAGGTGCTGCGCCAAGTAACGAAGAAACTCCTAATTTAAGTCGTCTAGAAAAAACCATGGACACATTAGTGCAAACAGTAAATAATTTTACTAACACAATGGGTAATATGATGCAGGAAATTCTCAGAATGCAATCGATGTTATTGCAAGCTGTACTTAACAAGCCATGAACTGTTTAAAAATTTGTTTTTGGAACGCAAACGGCATCCGCCAACATAAAAATGAATTAGAATATTTTCTTAAAAGTAAACAAATTGATGACATGATGGTTTCTGAAACTCATTTGACCTCAAGAAATAGTTTTAAAATTAATGGTTATATACTGTATGATACCAAGGACCCTCGAGATAGAGCTTGTGGAGGTTCTGCCATTTTGATAAAAACTCGAGTCAAACACTTCTTAATGTGTGATCATCGTGAGGACTATCTGCAAGCAACAAACGTTTGTGTTGAAGAGCTAAATCGAAACATAGTAATTTCATCTTTATACTCTCCACCTAGATTTTTAATATCAGAAAGCCAATATTGTGAATATTATAAATCACTAGGACCCTGTTTTCTGGCCGCTGGTGATTATGATGCTAAACATACCTTCTGGGGGTCACGACTTATAACACCAAAGGGTCGTGTTTTGTTTAATGCAATCTCTAAAATGGATTTAAATGTGGTCGCGAGCGGACAACCAACATATTGGCCTACTGATCAGCAAAAAATTCCAGATGTTATAGATTTTGGCGTGATTAAAAACATCCTCACAGAAACTATTCATGTTGAAGCTTCCTTAGAATTATCCTCCGACCACACACCTACAGTTATTACTATTGTTTACGTCTAAACTAAAGGCAATGGTGTTTCCAGCCCTGGGGTCTAATTAGATTGAACTTTGACATCTTGCGGCGCCACCGTCATCAAGAAGTTTATTTTAAGTTCTTATTTGAATTTTTATGTATTTTTACGTCAAGTAGATTTTTTTGGTTTTAAAAATAAAGTTGTTAAAGGTTTTTTTAGTCTTTGTTGAACCACCATACCTTAAAGTAAATTTGCTCTATTGTGAGAATTTAAATCTTAATAAATTATAAAATTTTATAACGTGTGAAATCTACAAAGGAAAGTGTTTTTATTTGGAAAAGCGCTCGTAGTAGCAGAAAATCACCTATTTTTTTCAATTGTTCTTTCTTCTTGTTTTCGAGTTTGGTCGTCATTCTTGGAGCAACCACCAAGTGCTAGTGTTAACGCAAAATCGGCAGATCCACCCTTGAATACAATCCATAACCCCTGAGGAACGTACTCGACGTTTTTATTGGTCCAATCGAACCGGATCTTGTATAATTCTTTGGATTTGGTGAGAAAAAAAGGTGATAATGGTATATTTTTTTCCATATTTGTATTGTTGTTGTAACATTTTGTAACCAAATACACAAAATTTTGCAAAAACAACTTTAATCTAAAAAACAAAAAAGAGAAAAAAACCTTTGTATTTTAACCAGTATTATTGGGCTGGATATAAAAAAAAGGTTTGTGTCATGGCTGTAAGGGTACGGTATTACCGATATACAACTCTAAACGGCCTTACCTAAAGTATATGCGGTTTACTTTTAACCTAGAGTATATGCGGCTTATTTTTTAACCACTCTGTTTTTTGTGGCAGACGTCAGTCTTATTTTGACAGTGTCATTGTTTTTTTTACTGTCAAAAAAGAGCCATTTTATCGTAAAAATAATTTTTATAATTTGTAATTTTTATAATGTGTTGAAAAACTTTTATGCCCAATTTTCAGGATAGTATTTAAATCTATATTAAGTTAATTTTCATAACAAACTTAAATCGTATTTAAAACAGATTGTGTTTTTGAGTTTTATTTGAAAAGTCTTATTTAATTAAGATAAAAGTATGGTAGCACTACTAAATACAAAAAAAAATATAAAAAAGTGTAATTATCTACAAGGTGGTCTGAAAAAACAGCTGACTGTTAATGCTTTGCCTGTTGTTGTTGTATTTTTGTGATATTCAGGCCACCTTGCTAAAATATTACAATGGAAACTTAAGTTGAAATTAAGTGTACCACATCGGTGACTTAAGTTTGATTTAAGTTTTTAGTGAAGAAAAGAATTTTGTATTTAAATCGATTTTAAAAATAAATGTGTTTTAATATCAATCCTGAAAACTGGGCATTAGTATTTTTAATTTATTTTGTTTACAAAAGTTTGTTGGTACATATAAAGGAAAAGAAAAGGGCCGACACAACGACAAAATACAGAACGTATGTGGTTATTTATAATTTTTTTTGTGTGGTGTTATAAAAGGCAAAGAATTATTATTTGAAATAGAAATTTTTTAGGCAAATTATTTAATTCGTAGCTTGTTGTGTTTTGAATTAAAAAAATTTAAAAACAACTTATGTATTTATTATTACACGAGATAATAATTTGAACCACGGAAAAATATAAAAGGACCTGACTAAGCTGTTGGGCGAACGTGTTACGGGCAAAAATCCTATATACAGGAAAATTTATTTAATTTATTATCAAATATTGTGCAGCAAGACGAATGAAAGGATTATTAAAGAAGACGGCAACAGACATCGTAGTGGATTCCTCGTTAATGTCAACCAGCCAAAAACCTGTCAAGCAAGCAAAAACGGAAAAATTCTTTTAATACTAAAGTCAACCACCATAAAGTCCGAGAATATAGGCAACAATCACGTTTTATTAACAACGGGGAGATGCTACAAAATTAAGAAGATTTTCCCCCAGAAATTTAACACAAACCGGCAACTATTGTTACTGGAATAAAATTTCCTCGTACATCCACCGACAGACGGAAATATAACCACAGTGTTGATAGGGAGAAAGTACCAGTGGTAAGACAATCTGTCTGTAAAGGTATGTTTATTTTGGATTTTTCGAAAATTTTGTATGTGTTTTGAATACCATCTTGGGTATTTGATGCATACATACATACATTCATTTATTTATTGATTTGTTTATAACCGATCATTATTGAATTTTAACGAAATTTCATTGGACAACATTTTCATAGGGAATCTGTTGTGTGGATCGGTGTTGAATTTTAAATATTTTTTACACTCAAAATATTATGTAGTTAAATTCGAACGAAAATTCATTTTAAACAACTTGAAATTCATTTAAAAGCCGGATCATTTACATTTCATTTTAAACAAACGATACCTATTTTTGTAAATTTTTATCGAACAACATAGTAAAATAAATACGGAAAAACATTATTTTTTTGAATAACAAACGTTAATGTTAAAAAATAAAATTATTCGTAAAATAACTATATTCTTAAAATTTTAACAGTACAGGGACGGATTTAATAACCCACAATACTGTGATAACTGTATGGATGTATTAATTCGGGTTTTATTTTTTGAGAAATAAGATCGGGTTTTTTTTCAATTTCGATTTAAAGGAAATATATTTTATATAAATTGCATCATATTCGACCTTTACGAATTTTTATTATTATTATTTAACTGAGCGTAAGGTTTTTATTGGAATTATTAAATTTATTTTTAAAACAATATTTTGGTGAATTTGTGTGCTTTTTTAAACTTGGTTGATTGTGCAGGTGGGAAATTTGTTTGTTGATACTGCTCGGAATTTATTGTTTGGTTATTGCGGACAGTGGGACCATATACTGATATATTTGGAGGTTTTATTTACTGGGTGAATTGCTGGTATTTACATGGTTTCGTATTACAATTTCTATATATATTTTTGTGTTTTCGATTGGGTTCTAGCCACTTTGGTAAATCGTACAATTTACACTGAAATTGTTGGGCTTTTTTTCGAATTTGATTTTCTTAGTTTTGGTTGATATTTGTAAAGCGGAAATGGGTAAATCCGACAATTTAAACAAATTTGAAACGCTGGCTGCGTTATTTCTCGAATTTGAGAGGGATTTTGATGACATGCCGCAGGAGAATCGAAACTCATTTATTATAGACCTTCAAAGGGAGGAATTTAAATCCTTATGGGAAAAAGTGAAGTTTGCTTATGAGTTTTTTGTCACGACTAAACCAATATTAGATTCCGATGGCGATTGTGATGAGGCAAAACAACTTTTTAAGGAATGTAGGTTAGCCTATATTACTGTTGCTGCTCAAATGGGTGAGCTATCACAATCTTTTATAAATAGACCTCTTCCTACCTCCACCGGGCCGGGAACTGGAGAAGTTTCGGCTACTGTGGTGAACCATAGAACCATTACAAATCATGGCCATCGTTTCGGGATATGTTCACCGCGGTTTACATTAATTGTGAGGATTTAACGGGAGTGGAAAAATTATTTTATTTACGTCAATTTACTTCTGATGAAGCTCAGGAGATTGTCAAGGATTCCCCATTGACAAATCAGGGGTTTGCCAGTGCGTGGAACAATTTAAGTGAGGCTTACGAGAATAAAAGAATTTTAGTAAATAGCCAACTTAAGATTTTGTTTAGTCTGGTTCCCGTTAAAGTTGAGTCTGCAAAGGAAATAAAAAGATTGCAAAGGGACATAAATAATTGTATTTCGGTTTTGAATTTGCATGGTGTTGAAATTTCAACTTGGGACCCGATTTTTGTATATCTTTGTTCGACTAATCTGCCAGTTCTTACACTGTCGTTATGGGAACAGAGCGTAAAGAATAAAAAGGAAATTCCTAAATGGTGTCAAATGGACACATTTTTAACTGATAGATTTCAATCTTTGGAAACAGTTTTTGATATTAGGAATTGTAGTCAAATGAGGGCAGATTCAGAGGATTCGGGGCAATCGGCCAAAAATAAATGGTCAAAGAACGCTAAGCTTAGCGATAATAATAAATCTAGTTCCACAAATAATGGATTTTCTGGTGGAAGGGTTAGAACCTTTTAAGCTAAGGTTCAAAAGCAAACCTGTGTTCTGTGTTCAAAGAACCACTGGTTAATATTGTGCCCAAAATTTATGGACATGAATCCCGGGGAAAGATATGTGGTGGTAAAAAGATACAATCTTTGTATGAATTGCTTGGGTAGTGGCCATAAATGGGATAGTTGCGGAAGTCAATATGGTTGTTTGACATGCAAATTAAAACATAATACCATGTTACACAGGGACATAACGGAAGCATCGGATAATGTTGTTGACCGGGATGGTACAAGTACCAGTCGGGCAGTGACGCAGAGTCAAATAGTACAAAACTGTTTTGCAACGACCAGTCAACAGGTTTTATTAGGAACAGCTATGGTACAGGTAATATCTCGTGGTGAAGTTTTTTCTGCTAGAGCCCTGATCGATTCTGGTTCTCAGGCTACTTTCATTTCGGAAAGGCTGCAGAAAAGACTAAATTTGCCTATGGACGGCATTAGCGCTAGAGTGTCGGGATTGAACGGGGCTTTGGCAGGGTCAGTTCAGGGACAATGTTCGTTTGTTTTGGGCTCAAATAGTGATCCAAGTTTTAGGTTGAGAGTAACGGGCCTTCTACTGCCAAAGTTAACAGGAAAACTGCCAGGTAAATCAATTGATGTGTCCAAGCTTTCCTTATCGAATTTAAAACTAGCTGATCCACATTTTGCGAAGAGTTGCCAGATTGATATTTTGATTGGTGGTGATAATTACCCTAGTATTATGCTAAATGGTGTTAGAAAGAATGTGCTAGGGAATTTGATGGCTCAGGAAACTAATTTTGGGTGGATTTTGACGGGTCCACTGTCTGGTGCGGGGCAAAGGGTATTCATCACAACCGTGTCATATTATACGGATGTCAGTCTGGACAGACAGCTGGAAAAGTTTTGGATTTTGGAAGAGCCACCACAAATTTCTTCGCGTACACCTGAAGATGAGTACTGTGAAGAACATTTCAAGAGGAATGTTAAGAGAACGCCAGAGGGACGTTATATGGTTTCATTACCTTTCAAACCACAGTTTTCGGTGGACAGACGTTTAGGGCATTCGCGTGAAAAAGCCAGGAAACAATTTTTGCGGAATGAAGCTTCCTTGACTAAGAATCTGGGGTTGAAGAAAATATATGATGATGTGTTATCAGAATATAAAGTTTTGGGTCATATGATCGAAACTGAATTTGTTGGATCAGAATTTTCTGAGAGTTTTTATTTACCACACCATGCGGTTTTTAAGCCCGAAAGCTCTTCTACGAAGGTTAGAGTGGTGTTTAATGCTTCGGCTCGCAGTTCCACTGGCTTGAGCCTTAATGATATTTTGTATCCGGGGCCAATTTTACAAAATGATTTGATGTTGTTGGTAACAAGATGGCGGTTTTATCGGTATGTTTTTAATGGTGATATCGAGAAAATGTATCGCCAAATTTTAGTAGATCCTAATGAAACGAAAGTGCCAAGGATTGTGTTCCGAAGAGACTCGTGCGAGGATTTGAAAGAGTACGAGCTAAAAACGGTTACTTTCGGTGTTAACTGTGCTCCTTTTTTGGCGATTAGGACCTTGTTGCAATTAGCGGAAGATGTCGAACATAAATGGCCGTTAGCGTCGAAGATTTTGCGACACATGATGTATGTGGATGATGCTTTAATAGGGGCGCATGAAATTTCTTTGGCCATAAAAGCTCGAGACCAACTTATCTCAGCCTTGACATCCGCTGGTTTTTCTATGAGAAAATGGAAATCAAATGAGAAACTAATTCTACAGGGCATTTCCAAGGATGATCTTTTAAATGAAAATTTTTTGGAGATTAGCGATGAAAGTGTAGCTAAAACGTTAGGTATACGATGGAACGCTAAAACAGATAGATTTTATTTTACCACCTCTCCAGTCCCTTCAAAGGAGCGGTATACTAAGAGGGAGGTCTTGTCCGCTATTGCTCGCTTGTTTGATCCAGCTGGGTGGCTAGGTCCAATTGTTGTAATAGCAAAGATTCTGATGCAACAGATTTGGAGCGAGGGAACATCATGGGATGAAAATATTTCGGAGCCCGCGTTAATTAAATGGACTCAATTCCTTGGGGACTATGCAGCTATAAACGATATTCAGATTTATCGCTGGATTGGTTTCAAGCCTTCAACGACTCTTGAAGTGCACGGATTCTGTGATGCTTCGGAGAGGGCCTATGGGGCCTGTGTTTATGTACGGGTCAATGATGGTGAGAACGAAATACACTCAAATTTGCTGGTGGCCAAATCTAGGGTCGCGCCACTTAAGACTGTTTCATTACCCCGCCTTGAACTTTGTGGCGCTCTTTTATTGGCGGACTTGATGGAAGTTGTTCGCCGGGATTTTGATTTGGACAAAAATCGAACAAATTTTTATACTTAGAGTAATTCGATGATTGTTTTAGCGTGGCTACAAAAACCTCCTAACTCGTGGACAACTTTTGTAGCTAATAGAGTTGCGAAGATTATCGCCAAAACGGGGAAAGAATGTTGGAGGCATGTTAACTCGAAAGATAACCCTGCCGATTTAATAAGCCGTGGTTGTCGTCCACAGGACTTAGTTGATAATTCCCTTTGGTGGAATGGGCCCTCGTGGCTATGTTCTCCACAGATTTTTTGGTTATCCCCTGCATCGGGAGATTTTGGTACGAGTGAAGAGCAACGGTTACATAAAGTTTTTTTCTCGTATTTTGAATCGCATACGGACCTTTTGGAGAAGTTTTCGTCGTACGCAAGGGCCCTTAGGGTAATGGCTTACGTGTATAGGGGTATATCGGGTATTTTAAAAATTAACTCGGATTTATTCACCACTGTGGAGATATCATTTGATGAATTGAATTTGGTTAAAATAAG
The DNA here is from genome assembly GCA_949318255.1 of Pollenia labialis. NCBI lineage: Eukaryota > Metazoa > Arthropoda > Insecta > Diptera > Polleniidae > Pollenia > Pollenia labialis. Next base: position 84,121,070 of record OX439143.1, read on the forward strand.
GTTGATTATAGTTGCACAGAAAGTTGAGTTTTCCCATGAATACCACGAACTTCTTTGTGGAAGATCTCTTAGGAATGGTAGATTATTGAATTTGAACCCGTTTTTGGACGAAAAGGGCATTATAAGGGTAGGAGGTCGATTGGCAAATGCGCCAAACTTGACCTATGACGAAAAATGTCCTAGTTTGTTACCGTCTAATTGTCATTTTGCTAAGCTTTTTGTTAAATTTATTCATGATGTTACTCTGCACGGAGGTAATCAATTGATGTTAAGGGTAATACGCACCCAGTTCTTCATACCTCGGGCCAAAAATTTGATAAAGACGGTGATAGGTCGGTGTAAGACTTGTACCATTTGGAGAAAACAGACACATAGTCAGATTATGGCGCCACTTCCCACGGCTCGTACGGTTATCTCTCGTCCCTTCACCACGACTGGCGTGGACTTTACTGGCCCTTTTGAGATAAAGAATTATACGGGCAGAGCTTGTCTAATTACAAAGGGGTATGTCTGTGTATTTGTTTGCTTTGCTACGAAGGCAATCCATTTAGAGGCCGTGAGCAGCTTAGGGACTCCTGCGTTCTTGGGAGCGTTTGCTAGATTTGTGTCTCGACGAGGATGTCCGAGTAATATGTACTCAGATAATGGGACCAATTTTGTTGGTGCTTCGAGAGTGCTGAAGGCCGAATTTCGTGGTTTTTTGCGTGATATAGGTGCGGAAGTAAATACCAGGTATGCACACCAAGGTGTTAGGTGGCACTTTAATCCTGCTAGCGCTCCTCATATGGGAGGGTTATGGGAGTCCGGAGTCAAAAGTTTTAAACACCATTTTCGAAGGATTGCTGGTGGCTTAAAGTATACCTTTGAGGAATTCTCTACGTTATGTCTTAATTCGAGACCATTGTGCCCTTTATCAGAGAGTTTCGAGAATTTAGATTGCTTGACTCCGGGCCACTTTCTTACTGGTGGCCCACTACTTGCACCACCGGAGGTTGAGATCTCGGAGAGCCCAATTTCGATTGTAAATCGTTGGCAAAGGGTCAAGGCGTTGAATCAAAGGTTGTGCGCCAGATGGAAGGATGAATATTTGAAAGATCTTCAGAAGCGCAATAAATGGAAGTTTGCGCGTAAAGACTTACAAGTCGGTGACATGGTGGTTATCAAAGAAGATAACCTGCCGACAAATGAGTGGCGTTTAGGTCGTGTCGAGAGATTGCACATGGGTAAGGATGGCCACGTTAGAGTTGTAGAGGTAAAAACGGCACGGGGTTCGGTAATAAGACCAGTGCTTCCGACTTATTAGCATTTCTATTTTTTTTTCTCTATTTAATTTTCAGGAACATGGGCAGAGCGAGAAAATATACGGATGGCCGTCCCTCGACCAACCAGATGGTTTGCCGGGTTTGCCTGAAAGACCACCCCCTGCGCTTCTGCAAGAAATTTTTACAAGTAAACTACGAAGAGAGGATGCAACTTGTATCTATTTATCGGTATTGTGCTGCCTGCTTGAGTCATGACCATACCTGGCGTACATGTGAGAGTACAGGCAAGTGCAAACGCTGTGGTGACATGCATCACACTCTGTTACACAAAGAGGGCAGACGGGCTGTCTCGTCAAAGGTAGCCAGAACTAAGCGTTCGTCCAATCGCCGAGAGCATAGTAGACCTAGTTCGTCTAACAGCTCCGCCAGAGGACCTCGTTCGTCCGATGGTCATGAGAGTGAGAGACCTAGTTCGTCTCAAGCTCTGGTTCTGAGCACTGGGAGGAACCGAAATACTCGCCGCCGCCGCCGACAGAGACATGCACGTAAGGTGATTCAGAAGTCGGCTGAAAGTATTCAAGTGCGACCTTCGTATCAAGTAAGAGAGTCGATTTTGATCAGGGCAACTGCAATCGTAAAACTTGATGCGAATTGACGGTTTTTTAAGGAACGGGCGGTCATAGATGCCAGCTCTGAATGCTCTGTGATATCGGAGAGTTTGGTCCGAAGGATTGGTGGACGTAAAATTCGATTTGGCAGCAAAGAGAAATGTGCCCTTAGGGTTGGTGGTAATTACGGTGACAGTACTGTGCTTGAATTTTACGCTGAAGTAAAGAAGGAGTTCAAAATTATGACGCCGACTCAATCAGTAGAAGCGCGTATTGTGGATGAATTTCCTGGGCTCCAGTTGGCAGATCCTCAGTTTCACGTATCGGCTCCCGCAGGCTTGTTGCTGGGTGGAGATATTTATAGTCGAATTATAAAAAATGGAGTCTACGGCGGCACGTTTGGCAAACCTCTGGCACAGTTTTCGATTTTTGGATGCATAATTTCTGGATCCTGTTCCCCTTAATAATAATGTGTATGGCATACTATTTTATTTTTAATGTCGAATATGAAGTACCCTTATTGACAAAATATTTAATGTAATTTTCTATGGTTTTAGTTTAATTCTAATTTATAGTTTTTGGATGAAGGTTTCCCGACTATGGAGTGCTCGAGAAGATTCATCACGTCTTATTATGATATTTGGATATTGAATTCTGGCAATAAATGGGGATTTAAATTTCATATTCGATTGGATTTGTGTTTTTTTTAAATTTTTTCCCTTTTTATATTTATATAGATTTTCAGATGACCGTGTGGGTTGCTGTATAGCAAGGCCGGCGGGATGTTTACGTCTAAACTAAAGGCAATGGTGTTTAAAGCCCTGGGGTCTAATTAGATTGAACTTTGACATCTTGCGGCGCCACCGTCATCAAGAAGTTTATTTTAAGTTCTTATTTGAATTTTTATGTATTTTTACGTCAAGTAGATTTTTTTGGTTTTAAAAATAAAGTTGTTAAAGGTTTTTTTAGTCTTTGTTGAACCACCATACCTTAAAGTAAATTTGCTCTATTGTGAGAATTTAAATCTTAATAAATTATAAAATTTTATAACGTGTGAAATCTACAAAGGAAAGTGTTTTTATTTGGAAAAGCGCTCGTAGTAGCAGAAAATCACCTATTTTTTTCAATTGTTCTTTCTTCTTGGTTTCGAGTTTGGTCGTCATTCTTGGAGCAACCACCAAGTGCTAGTGTTAACGCAAAATCGGCAGATCCACCCTTGAATACAGTCCATAACCCCTGAGGAACGTACTCGACGTTTTTAACTATAATGAACCCCAATAGAATTGTATCTCCGACTGGTTATTTTGCGACGTCAGCCACACAAATTAATTGGTTAAAATTTAAAAAATATCTCAGTACCCATTACACAGAAAATATTCCGCTTAGAACACCGGAGAATGTAGATCGCTCTATTGTGAATTTTGACAGTTATCTAAAACTAGCTGTTTAACATTCTAGTACCACAGATGACTGAAAAAAGGAGAGTTCGAAGAGAGTGGCAATTGCACAGATCCCCGCAACTTAAGAATTTATTAAAAGAGTGCACAAAAAGGCTTAGAAACTTACTGCAGACTCAGAAAACGGCTTCTCTAGAAAAATATCTTAAGGAACTTGATGCAACTCCACAATCTGACTAATCATTATGGCGTGCAACTAGAAATCTAAAAAGGCCAGTTATATCAAAGCCACTATTAAGAAACTTGAATGGTAGTTGGGCAAGAAACGATATTGAAAAAGGAAATCTGTTTGTGAGTCACTTGAAAAACGTATTTACACCAAATTTATCTAACGATATTGCGGTCGAGTTACCACCTATTGCTGCCAGAGCATCTATTCCCATAAGATTTGAAATAAGAGAAATCGAAAAGGCTATTTGTGACTTAAACACTAAGAAGGCACCTGGTATTGATAAGATCAGTAATAAAATGCTTTTAGAGCTACCTCGCATAGCAAAGAAAATTATACTTTTTATTTTTAATGCTATTTTACGGCTTGAATACTACCCGCAAGAATGGAAGGTTTCCTTAGTTACCATGATACCAAAGCCAGGGAAAGATCATACAAAAGTTGAGTCATATAGGCCTATTAGCTTATTATCAAATATGTCAAGGCTGTTTGAGAAATTATTAGTTTCAAAATTAACACCAATTTTAAATGACAATAGATGTATTCCAAACCATCAGTTTGGATTTAGAAGAAAACACAGCACAATTGAACAAACTCATCGAATAGTAAATGTTATAAGAAAAGCATTTGAAGAAAAAAAATATTGCTCAGCACTCTTCATCGATGTTTCGCAAGCTTTTGATAAAGTCTGGCATGAAGGCTTACTACATAAATTGAAGCAAAATTTACCAGCAAACACACATAAGCTGTTAGAAAGCTACTTAGTCGGCCGTCAATTTATTATTAAAGAAGGAGATTTCTTAAGTTCACCTCAGCCAATTGGCGCTGGGGTTCCACAAGGCAGCATCCTTGGCCCTCTTTTATACTTAATTTATACTTCGGACATGCCAACAAACAACTACACACAAACTTCAACATTTGCAGACGATACAGCTTTTCTAAGCGTACACGAAAACAGTTATGAAGCATTTCGTTATTTACAGGATCATATATTTCAACTAGAAATATGGCTAAGACAATGGAGGATAATGGTAAATGAGCAAAAATGCGTACATATAACATTCACCTTGCGCCGGGAATCTTGCCCCCCTATTACAATCAATAATCAAATAATTCCTCAACATTCGCATGTAAAATATCTCGGTATACATCTGGATCGGCGATTAACGTGGAAATGCCATATAGAGGCAAAATTAGCTCAAACGAAACTTAAAGCCATTCAAATTCATTGGCTTATTGGAAGAAATTCTGTCCTTAGCCACGGTACTCAACTATGGGGCACTGCCTCGGCCTCTAATATCGAAAAAATTCAAAGGCGTCAAAATAAACTTCTTCGAATAATCACAGCAGCTCCCTGGTACGTTAAAAACTCAAACATTCATAAGGATCTCAATGTGCCATTAGTAAAAACTATGATTGCAAAATATGCAGTAAATTATTTAAAAAGGCTTGAACAACCCAAATCCACTAGCTCGAAATATTTTAAATCATGGCGGCCACACTCGATTAAGAAGAAGAGACACTGCAGCACTTACCCAACTAGAAGAGCGATAAGCACCGATATATGTATGTGAACAGAACCCCCGATAAAGAAAATTTTTGTCTGACACTGACATAAATAAAGTATTAGGATAAGATTTGATAAATTATTGTTAGTTCATATTAAATACATATATGAAGATTCAATAAATAAACAATGAACAAAAAAAAAAAAAAATGTCGTCTCACTACAAACACTTTTTAACATTGACATGGTCTATGCTTGCATTACATCGGACCAGTCCATGGAATAGTCCATTTCATGAAATTGGATCAGGTGGTCCAATAATATTTGCAGGGAGTAGTTTAGTTTAAATGATTACTACGCACTTATACTTACAATTGCATGAGTCAGTATGAGTAGCGAAAAAACGATTCATTGCTGCCCTGCAAATATTATTGGCCCACCTGATCCAATTTCATGAAATGGACTACTCCATGGACTGGTCCGATGTAGTGAGACGACATGACTTCGTTTTTTAACGACATGCTTTCGTTTTTAAACGAAGTTAAAACTAATCCTCTTGTGTACACAATGGAGTAGTTTTAAAGCTGCTCCTTTGTAGTACAAAGATGGGTTATGTGGTCCTGCCCTAGGACATCGTACTTTTGGACTAGTCCTAGTCCTTTGTGGGCTACTCTTTACACGCGTGTTTGGACTGGTCCTATTATTTGAAGGGTGATCTTTGGTGCACACGTACGTAATAAAAGAAAAAAAATGCGGCGCCCTGATTTTGCCGATCGCAGGTTTACAGGAAAAAAAAACTTAATAGAATTTATAAAATTAAAAAAAAAAATGTAAATACAATTTTAAATAAAAAGATGTAACAATTTTAATACCAGAGCCCTTGCAATTTTAAATCGAGATACAAATGGCACTTACCTACCAGAATAACCATAATACATAACTTTTTTTGAAAAAAAAAACGCATTTTTTATGTTAAGCCAACTACATATACATATGTATATGAACAAAAAAACTAAGGCTAATATGTCCATAACATGGTGGAATAAGCAGGTGGCATCGTTACCGCAATAAATAGAAGATTACAACAAAAATGGAAATTATATCCCAGCTTACGTCAAAAAATACTTTAAGCCAAATTTAAAGCGTGCCGCTGACGAAATGAAATAAATAAATTTTTAGCGACTTTTTATTTAACAATGGTCAATATCTTATTTATTTTAATTTAAATTTATCAAAAACTTCAATAAAATACAATAATCACAGCACACAACGTGGACTTTTTGTAAACATAAACAAAACTTTGACATAAGATTAGAAAAACAATGCAAGAGCAAAACATCGTCATCTGGTCTATAGGTGCCACCTTTATTATTTCACCATGGTTCATAATACTCTCGATTTTATGAAATTAAAAAAAAATTCAAAAATTTGTAAAACTTTGAATTCTAAAAGGATGTAGTATAAATCTATAAGATTTATAAAAAGAATAATTAGAATTGTGGTTATTTTGTTGAACTATTTATGGTTTTTAATCCAAATTTTTAATATTTTTAATCAGGCTTAAGTTCATCAAATTTAATTTTCATTAAATTATTTTTTATGAAGAAAGGAATTTTACAACATGAAAATTAATTAAAAATTGTTATTGATAATCATTCATTCTTGACTGACCTGAGATTCGTGGTTGCGATCGAAACATGTCATGGTAACCAGCCACCTGGGTTCGAATCTCAGGTCAGTCAAGAATGAATGATTATCAATAACAATTTTAATTAATTTTCATGTTGTAAAATTCCTTTCTTCATAAAAAATAATTTAATGAAAATTAAATTTGATGAACTTAAGCCTGATTAAAAATATTAAACATTTATAAAAAGTGTTGATATTTTCATCATAAAAAAAGGGGGAACCATTTGTTTCGTTCGGCTTTTTTTATATGAAAATATTTTGACATTTACTTTTAGTTTTTCACACAATGGGAATTTAAAATTGTCGGTAAACCTGAAAAAAAACTTTTCATTTCACCGTTCACAGAACGGGAATTGAGCTTAAGGTCAAGTAACAGTTACTTTAATTCCAATCTTAAACAAGAACAACTCGAGAAGTATTCAATTTATAAATATTAAGTTGCCATTTTTTTGGTTGGGCTTTTCTCGTTTGAAGTAAAATAACTTATTACCGCTTTATGCAAAAGAAAAGTTCAAGGTCACATTAGCTAACCAACGCATTTATTCCATTCACTTTCGCTGGGCCTAATTTGTTGGTTCACTAACGTAAACTTTAACCTGCTTTGCATAAGGGGGTTATTCTTTAAAAGATTATTAACTTTTCACTAAAAATTTATACTGAAGAATACTTAATAAAAAGACTGGGGCATTCAAGTACTTAAATATGAGTTTTGTAAAGAGAAAAATAAATTACAGACTTGTATTTTTCGCGAACTAGAATCGTCCTTTTAAATTTCCAAAAAATAAGGCATTTTAATCCGCTCGGAAATATGGAAGAATCGAACAAATAAGTTTCGGTGAAACGCCCTAATATACACATATATTTACTTTACAAACGAAACTACTAAATAAGCATACCCTCGTTCTAAGTAAGTTTAAATACAAAAAACGCCTGGATGTGCATGTTCAAGTGCATTAGTTCCTAAACAAATGTTGCCGTGGCATTGCTTATTATTTAAATTATGGCCACAGCAGGTGTTGTTGACAACAGAGCAAATATTTCTTTGTCGTATTAATTTGACGCAAAAATGTCGTGTTAAACGCGTATAAAATTGCAAATATAATAAATGGAGTTCACTTTTCTGTTTCAATCTATGGGTTTATAAAGGAACAAGGGTGCTAACTAACTCCAAATTTATAAATTTTCAGTACTATTTCTTTCATATATTTTTAAATCTCAAATGGGAAACAACTGTAGTTTTGTTTTGCCTAAATACTTGAGAAATTCATCTCAGATTTTTACAGTGGGTATCGTTTTCATGCAAAGAGTGAAAATGTGTAAATTTTGAGTTAGATCCTTTTAGGTGAACCAGTGCGATAGAGAGAAAGCAAGAATGAAAAGAAGCTTCCATTAAAAACGACCTTTAGTACCATACAAGTGAAAACGGTTTGTAAAAGAATTAAGACTTTTTTTATTTTTCATATTGTTCGTATTTAATTACGAATTTTATGGCCAGCAATGAACCGATTACATTAAAACGTTTGATAAAGATATTAAGGGGGTAATTTTGTTGTTCACTTCACCTTGCGTTGAGAAAATTTTCATATAAAATTTTTTGAATTTTTGAAAATTTAAAATTGAAAATTATGTACAAAAAAACAAGTAAGAAAAAAATTCGCTCAAGCCCGACCATTTGATAATGTACACCATATTATTTATTGACAAATTTTTGAGAGTGTAATTTGTTTATCTCCCTTGGGCAATCATGGAGCCGGTAAAACAACGATATGTTGTATGGTAAGGGATTTAAGGGAAGGTTTTTATATGGTTCCTATGGTCCAATCCACCAGGTAGTAGCGAGAGTTATAGTCGCCAAATTTAATAACAATACCAATGTTTATAAAGAAGTTTTGGCGTTAAAAGCAGTCAGGGATGGTATTTGCACAAAAAACGAAATTTTTTTTACAACTTTTTGCTTTTTGAGTTGGTTTGACAGTGACTGTCTAGATTTAATAAATCAGAAATAAAATCAGCCGTTTTTTTTTGACCAATCACAAATAAAGAATTGGAAGAAATGGTAGTTTTACTACTTTATATTTTCTCTAGCGAGGTTTAATGCTACATACCGCAAAAGTGTTTATTAAGCACTTTGAGACCTCCTCTTGAAGCTGGCTAATGGGCAGTTATAAAATATGCCGACAAAACTTAAAAAATGCACGCGGGAAAACAAAATAATATGTATCTTTTTTAATTAATTTTATTTGAACAAAATATATTCAGGTTGTCACTCATAATCATTGAATATATTGAAAATAAACGTTCAACATTGATCGATGTTAGTGGCACCTACTTTAGTAGTATTAATTCTGATGGAGTAGTGTGCGAATATATTCATTGGTTTCGCTTTTATTAATATTTATAAATGTATATGATTTTTTAACTTGGTTAACCCTGCTAACGGTCAAGATTTTCTTAATAGTCTTCTACATATACCGCTTGTCAAAATTTACATAAATTAAAAGCTGTGACGTAGGCTGCACACAATTTGCAAGCAATTTACTTTCAAGATGTCATTAAGAAAACTATTTATAAAGACCAACTTGTAATCAGCTGTTAAATTTAAAGTAAAATTGCAACAAAAAAAAAATAGACAGGTGAAATTGAAAGCAATCTCGTGGTCAATTTAAAAAGTGTGAGTGTATTGCAAATTGTGGCCACCAAGTTACGTAAGATGAAAGGCTCAACCATATTGCGCATGAGCGGTCTTAAGCGGAACGGAACAATCAACTCTTAGAATTCCAGGGTTATCTCTCATCGTACGAGCATTAAAGTATTTTTAGTTTATTTTGGCATTTTTAAATAAATCACTATCACAAACAAAATATACAAATTTGTTCAGTAATCGTTTATTTATTTATGAAAACCAAAGCCCGATGTAATTTCTTCAAGTTGCTGTAAAAAAAGTTTAATATAGGAAAATGCATGGAAAGAAAAAGACAGATATATTTTTATTTTGTAATTGAAACAGAGTAACTTTAATGCAAATGCATATTTATCATTTAAAAAGTATTAAAAACTTGCCTGGTAGTAATAATAAGGATTAAGATGGTCTCAGAGGGCAAAGAAGTGATGTAACATATATCAAAAACGTTCCATCTAGCTTGGCTTTAAGCAAAACACCTTTTTTGTTATTATCTTTCTGTTTAGAACTTGATTAAAAGTGTGCAGCGAATAAGGCAAATGTGTTGAGCTTATTTTTTCAATATCTCGAAAACTGCTTTACATACGAAGATGATTTTTATGTACATAATTTTAGAGAGAATATTTGGGGCTAAAAACAGTGTGGTGAAAAAAATATTATATTTTAAAAACGAACTAAGTTAAAAACCTATTTCTTTATTAGGCTGATTTTTTTTGTGTAATACCTCAAACCGTTCTCTAAAAATCCTGAAACTTTGAAGGGGGTTGTTTTCTTGTTTTCTTTAAGATATGATTTTTTTTCGCTACCTTTAAAAAATTATCTTAAAATAGAACTTTAATATTGTAATTTTGAGCAATAAGTAGACTGTTCTAGTTGCAAAAAACATACAATAGTGGTGCTAACTGCTTTTTAGTTTAGTTCTTGTAAGAGGTTCCACCGCGTATATTAATTCAAAAAACCGAAATTCCGCAATAAAATTACTTTTTAGCAAAAATAAACCCTGCGCAGTCATATTAGGAACATGATTTTATTTTTGGCAAACAAATAATTTTCTAGCTACATTTCGAAACTTTTATTTGTTGAAAATTCATAAAAAATTGGAAAAATGCACCCATGCATACAATAAACGAAGTTGCAAACAAGACAAGCCATAAGTGCCGGTTCACACACGCCAAGTTTGACTCGTCAAGTCTTGAGTTTTTAGGAGAGAAGGGAAATGAAATGGCCTTCTCTTTTCCCTTCTCTCCTAAATGCTCAAGACTTGACGAGTCAAACTTGACGTGTGTGAACTAGTACTAACTGTGGTGAGAACCCAAAGATGGAATTTTTTTGTTTATGTTTACATTATTGAAAAAAAATTGTTGTGCGTTAAAAAAAAATAATTTTTTACGGGTTTTTTAATGAAAATTGTGCAAAAATATTACAATATTTGCAAAAAATTAATAATTTTTTGGTTTGTATGTATATGTGCATCTTTAGTTGGGCTAATAGTTTTATTTTTAAATAACCACGGCGTGTGAACGTTTGAAAAATTTGATTTATTTTTGATATGGACTTGTACGCCACTTTCTTTAAACATCCGAAGGACTTGTAACGAAGAAAGAGTGGAAAAATAATTGTTTTTAATTCAAAAAACATTAAAATATTAAGTATGAATCTTTTAGTAATTTTTTCATAATATTTTTTGTTTTATTTGTTGCAGATCAGCGTTGCCACTGAACATTTTCTATTCGACCAAACTTGATCCGACCAGTTTTGTAAAACATCTTTGAAGAACTAGAAACAATTTGAAACCCTAACGGCTAAATCGACTTAGAACAACTAATGACCCAGAATATACGTACATATGTATGTATATACTTTATGGGAAAAAAAAGATTCACATAGATTGATAAACGTAGTATCCCTTCATACGCCACGACTGATTAAGGGTATAAAACCGTCAAAAAATGTTATTTATTATAATAAATTTAATTTCTCTTTAATGGACAATTTGTTAAATAACGAAATTGTTTCAGAATTATTACTTTGTAATGTTTAGTTTTCTATTCCTATTCGCCCTTCCATAAATAACATTCCCCTTAGACTACTATATTTTTTTTCTGATTTTGCAAATGAGCTATGAATTTGACAATGTTTATACGTACATATATTAATTTCTATGATCCTATTAGCATCAAAAATAACCCCTTTAATATGTTAAAATAGTTTTAATCTTAATTTTGTTTTCGTTGTTGTTTTATATGTACATATGTATTTATTAAATGTGTCACATTACCCTAAGGTTAGCCTACCATCCGACTAAGCGAAAATTATCCGACCAAATTTTGTCGGAAAAGACAAACAATGGCAACGTTGTTGCACATAATTTTTGACAGCACGGAGTTTATTACGCAAACAAATTTGCCTGTTTTTGTTGTATTGTTGTACAACAACACCTAGTGCTGCCACCTTGTAGTAATTTCACCATGAACAATACAACATAAAAATAAAAACAAGCAATACAATAAACAACAACAACAATAAAAAAATAATAATTCATCAGTGATGGCCTTTTTTCGACGATGACCAGATCAGGGCTTTTATGACCCTTTTTATGGCATTGTCTTTTGGGGTTTTTTTTGTTTAAACGTCCTTCTTATTTTTGTAAGTCTTTGTGTTAATCGTTGTTAAACTGTTTTGGTGATGAAGGTATAACACTGATCACCAAACGGTTTATTTAACGACTTTTAACATAGAAGATATCGGTACTTTGCGTTTGATCTGAATTTTTTCTATGTTGTGATGAGAGGTCCGTTTAGAATCGACTTTTGCAATATACGTGGGTTGAGAGCGAATTTTTTCTCTGTTTATGCTCACGTTTGTCTTCACCGGCCGGATGTTTTCGCCTTATGTGAAACTCAGGTGTTTGAAAATTCCGATCCACTTGATTTTCAGATTCCTGGGTATCACCTTCGATCCCTCTTTAATCTTCATCGGGGTCTTGCTTTATACATACGCAATGAAGTTGTGTATCAATGCCAGCAATCAATGGGCATGTTTGATGCGGAATTTAACTGTCTTTGGGTTAAATTCAAAATCGATACACACAATTTGCATTTCGGATTTCTTAAAAGAAGTCCAAATGCGGGAAGGGATATAACCTTATCGGGCTTCGACTCACTTTCCGACTCAATAGCGAAGATTCTTGAGAATTGTCCCGACAGTGAAATCGTTGTTGCTGGTGATTTTAATGTCCACAATTCTTCTTGGCTTCACCACTCGGGCCGTATAACTTATGAAGGCCAATATGTTGAGCTTTTTGCTGCGCACAACCACCTCGTGCAACTGTTAAATGAACCAACACATATTCCATGTGTTAATGGGCACCAACATAATACCATTGACCTCTTTCTCTCTTCGCACCCTCAAAAGTATGAAGTTGAGGTTCTAACACCTCTCGGCTACTTGGATCATTGCACCATTTCCGCCTTTCCGTTCTCCGAACTTCGGAACGTTTCACGACGGGCTACGAAACGATCAATATTTGTTTACGTAAAAGCATTTCAATTGGTAACTCTGTTTCCTGGACAATGACGTCAATGCCATGGCGAAAATAGTTGAAAATGTGATAATGCTAGGAATGAAAATCTTCATTCCAGTTAAAAAAGCTTCGAATAAACCTCGATGCAAGTCTTGGTTTAATCAGTCGTGCAAATCAGCAGTCAGATCCAGAGAGTAAGCATTCAGAAATTGGCGTAAAAAAAACGCTGATACTGAATTGCTACGCAAAATGGCAAGGTCTTCGTGTGCCAAAGTACTTAGACGGGAAAAAACTCTTCACGAGCAACGTCATCGTACTGAAGTTGTTGCTGCTGCCCGGGGTAGTAAAAGCTTCTGGTCATTCGTTAAAAGAGTACGGGTTAATGCTAGTTCTTCAATACCAACTCTTTTAAAGAATGGCCGATCATTCACGGACCCGGTTGATAAGGCTAATTGTTTTGCCGAATTATTTGCTAATAATTCTCACCTACCAGCTGGCAGTCAACCACTACCCGAGCTCGAAGAGGTATCCGTAACTATGCCTAGAATACTTTTACGGGCTCGAGCTGTTAAAAGGGTTCTTGCGGATCTCGACACAAACAAGTCTTCTGGGCCGGATAGCATACCTGCACTGGTCTTGAAGCAGTGGTCTTCGACGCTAGCTCGTCCCTTAGCTAATCTTTTCAGTCTGCTGGAAAGTTGCTAACATAACGCCAATTCCTAAAAAAGGAATCGCTAATAACCCCGAAAATTACCGCCCAATTTCAATCTGTTCGGCACTTTCCAAAGTTATAGAGAGTATGGTAAATTACCATCTTGTCAAATATTTAGAGTCAATCTACCTACTAAGCGACCGCCAGTATGGCTTTCGTAGAGGTCGCTCTACTGGAGACTTACTAGCTCTGTTATCGGAAAAATGGTGCCGTTCCATTCACCATTTTGGCGAAAGTAAGGTAATTGCTTTAAATATTTCCAAGGCGTTTGACAGAGTCTGGCATGTGCACTCTTGTCAAAATTTGCTGCATTTGGTGTCGGTGATAATTTCTCTCGATTTATATCGAGTTTTCTCAGAGATCGCACATACGAGTTGTTATAGATGGGGTTTCCTCAAACGAGTACAAGATTCATTCAGTGGTGCCGCAAGGCTCCGTTCTTTCTCCTACTCTATTTCTTATCTTTCTAAATGACCTCCTTTGTCAAACTTCCAACCCTTTCTACTCTTTTGCAGATGACAGCAACCTTTGCCATTCGTACTCATTTGAACGCGGACCAAGCGTATCCGAAGATGTTGCTATGAGGCAGCATATGAATGATACGCTTGGCCGACACCTTGATATAGTCTCGGAATGGGGTCCTGCAAATAGGGTCGATTTTAATGCCCGAAAAACCCAATGTTGCGTGCTGACGCATAAACTCGCGATAAATCAAGGTGCCTCATCTGTATATATGGGTGGTATAATTATTGAGGAATCAGAATCTCTTGATGTTCTTTCCGATGGGCAGAACATATATTCAAGGTGTCGAAAGAAGCATTCAAGTGCCTCGGTTTTCTAAGACGGTGTAGGATATACTTCACTCCATCTGATCTCCTTACTATTTATACCACCTATATCCGACCGCGTATGGAATACAACTCTAATGTGTGGGCCGGTGCTTCAAAGTCTATTTTGGAGCTTCTCGACCGCGTGCAGGAGAGGTCGAAGGTTCTCATTGGTGACAGTACGGTATCCAATTCTATTGACTCCCTTGAGCACCGTCGCAATGTGGGTTTTATTTGCCTGTTTTATCGTTACTACAATGGGATGTGTTCTGACGAAATTAGGGATCTGGTTCCCGAAACCCGTACGTTTGTTCGCAATACACGTTTTTCCTCAAGAGCCCATCCTTATGTGGTCGATTGGCAGGTGAATCGTTCAACGCATTAGAGAGAGAATTCGTTTTATTCCCGGACTGTTCGTATGTGGAATAACCTTCCTTCCGAAGTCTTCCCTCTCACTTGCAACATGATCAAGTTCAAATCGAATGTTCACAAACACTACTCCCTTCATCCTCCTTCCCATAACCTATTTTCCTAGTTCCAACACAATGCAATGCATTAGTCGAGGACATCCCCTGAGTGCTGGTCCTATAAAAAAAAACTGTTAACAACTTTTGATTTTATTCACAAGAGACAAACAATTTTAATTAATTTAAGAATTTCATAAAACGCAACATTTGTATGGAAGCCCCCTTAGAAGCAAGAGTGTCTCAAAATGTTAAGGACACAAAATTAATTGAGGTCAGTCTTACATTACACCCCACTAGGGGCGATTCCTAGGCAGTTATGGGATTTGTTCTTCAATATATTTCTAATCTGTATTGAACCTTTTGTATAGAAGCCCCCTTAAGGAATGAAGATAGCGGGTAGGTATGTTAGACACAAATAATGGAAAATAAGGAAGGGTCGGTCATACAGTTGACATATCTAGGAGCATCCTTCGCGGTGTACGGAATTTCAAAAATACAAATATGGCGATTAAATAAAATTCTTTAATTTGTCCCCTGCTGCGCGTAGGATGTTCTTAGATGGGTAAAATTTATGTCCAACCCCACTTTATTATTTATTGCGAAATTTCGGTTTTTCTAATAATTTCAATATCCTTAACCGTTTTTGAGTAAAGCGAATATTTTTTGTTAGAGTTGCACGCAAAGAAAAAACATGGTTGATGCAATCACAATCGCAAACTATCATTAATGTTTGTGGTTATGATTGTGTCAATAACGTCTTGAGGAACAATATATGTTCAGACATAATGTTTTTAGCCTATTATTGTCTCAAACATAGTATTATGCTCTTAAGAAAAACGCAAACGACCATTCCAACCATGTTTCTATTTTTCCCAAAACCATGCAAAATGTCTATTTCAACACGTTACATGGTTCTCATAATAAAAACAATAACAAATTTATTCTAAAAATTCATTTTTTATTAAAAATACAGATGTATGTACATATAAATTAAATCATACAATAAAAAAATAAAATTAAATACATACATATATTGGTCGTTTTCTTATTACGCGATTATCTTTTTTCTAACGAAAAATTGCACATTAAAGAAATTTGGTTTTCTCAATGTCTCATTTGCTTCTATTCTGTCGCAAAGCTTACCAGCACTCATCTGCCAATTATTTATTTTCCTTTTTTTGCCGTACAGATAAATTCAATCAGCTGACTCCCAACTTTTTTCAATGTTGTAGGTGTTTTTGGCTGCAGGAAAAAAAACGTTTATACATGTATGTGTGTATGTATTTTTATAATTATATATAAATAACTTACCTGTTTTAATAAAGGTTTAAGTTCTGCAAGACAGCATGGCATTATTCTCTCTGAAAAAAAGTTTAAAATATTTTGTAATAATTTAAGTTTCCTGATTAACTGATGCTCACAGACTTAAATGACGCGAAGAACATTTTTTTCTTTATAAATACACATTGTTTTTTTTTTGACAATAAATGTTTGCTCAATAAGAGAATGTGTTATAAAGCAAACAAAAATTATGGTACTAAACATACCTTTTGTTGGCAACGTATATTATGATTTTAATTGTATAGTTGAAAATAGAAATATTTTAGTAGCAACCATTTCACATAATTAAATATGTTTAGCTAGATCAGAGTAACTTTTAAGGTGTAAAACACCATATAATATTATTATAGTGAATTAAAAAATGTTAAGGACAAAAAATATTTGTTCAAGTTATATTAGGACTATAATAAGGGTAAACATATTAGGCAAATATGAATAAAAATGGTCATAGTGACCATTTATTAAACATGTTTTTTCTCTGCGTGTGGATAAAATCGTTCGTTTTGTGGAATCATTCCGACCGATCCGAAAGATCAAAGGAACTAGGTCGTTCCTTTCGTTTCGGGTTTTTACTTGGAACAATGATTGAACGAGGAACGAAAAAACTTCTCTGTCGTTCGTTAAAACGTCAACAATCATATATATTTTTTATTGTTTGTTTTTATGTTGTACCGTTACAACTACCAACATAAGAATTACATATGTATTTTTTAAAATAGTTGTAAAAATAATAATAAGTGGTATATTGCTTAAATATGTTGCTTTGGATCACATAAGTAATTGATTTAATTACAAATTTGTTATATGTCACGACAAAAATACACAGAAGTCGGCAACGTTGATCAAACCTACAAAAATACATGTGACCATCCAGTGTAACCTCCTACATTTTCGAAATAGCGGTATATCTCGAAAACAAGAGCTTACCTAAAAAACCACTGGATTCAGCTTGCCCGAATTAGGTTAAAACGATAAGATAATTTTTAAAGGTTTCTAAAGAAAAAAAATCATATCTTAAAAATGAAAAAAACACCTCTTTTAAAGTTTAAGGATTTTTAAAGAACAGTTTGAGTTATTAATTTTTTCAATATACATATCATTTTTAGCCCTAAGTATTCTCTTTAAAATGACATAAAAATCATCTTCGTATGTAAAGCAGTTTTCGAGATATTGAAGAAATAAGCTCAACACAAAGCAATTTTGTCTAGAGCTTTCGTAATAAAATATTTAAACAAAATTCAAAGCGTAACGCTGAACATGATAAAATAAATAAAATTTTAGGCATTTTTTATTCAATTTAAAAACCCTCAAACCAAGGAAGGCGAGATGATACTAGTAGCTTGCTCAAGTTTGCCTGATTGATAGAGTGTTTTAACGTTCCATGTAGCGAATCGAAGTCCTTTATCATTGCGGGGGGTCGACATCGTTTGTTCTTCCGTATGATTTTTTCTTATTGAGTTACTGGGAATTGTTTGTAAGCTTTCGGATATAATGAGGAATCGGCACAAGATATCCTAGTCTGATGATGGGGCTGCCATCTAAGCATCTAAGCTTCAGTGACTGAATCATCACCTAATTGCCTGAGACATCTTCTAGACCATCAGGCTACACAGTACGCCTTCTCACGTTAGCTAGTTCTGAAGGGTATCAGAAACCATTGCCCGGGGAATACCTAGCCTAAGGCTGGCGGTGTGAGTTGCTTTATCAATTAAGCAAAATAATCATTCCTGGCCATTCCCAAGTGAATGGCAAACAGAGAACTTTCAGCTTCTGTTAATTGCCACAATCCCCCAAGGTAAATCTTTATATTTGAAAAATTAAACGGTCCATGTATGATAAGAAAAAATATTTTAAGATTCCTGGTAAAACTCATTTTCTCTTTTTTTCTAATTACAAGCTTTTTTAAGGGAAAACGTTAACAATTTAATATTTTGCCTTCTTTTTAGTTATCGTTTGTCTAAGAATGAGAAAATTAAAGGAGAATCTTGTACAACTAAATTATTTCCTTTACTTATGCCTCCTTTCAACATCTCATTAGTCTCATTCCAAGCGAAGCCAGGGCGGTCAACTAGTGCAATAAAAATACAATTTTAACTCTTGGTTTTTTAATTTTGCAAAATAAATAAAAATTAATAATTTTTTGTTGACCTACATATTTTTACAACGAACAAAAAAATTGCAATAAAATATTTTACTGACATCATGTACGTTGCGGTTTTTAAATAACAAACCACCGCATTTATTTTGCTCGCATTAATGTCACCTTCCGTTAACGGTCAGATTTTTTTTTAATATTTCATCGTCAGTATTAAAGTAAATTAAATTTTCTATGATATTTTTATTTACTGTAAACTTAAGAAAATATGATCATATCTCAGCATTTGAGAAACGTCTTTTTGGGGTTAACATTATTGATCTTTTGGAGATAAGAACTTTGTTACTTTTTCATAAAATTCTTTTCACATGTGAACCAAAATACTTATTTAACAGATTAGTCCCTACTCGATCTAGAAGATATAATGATATGATACAAATCAGATATAGAACCTCTTTCTCTGAACATCATTTTTATATTTTTGCTATACGTCTTTGGAACGAGCTACCGCCAAATCTACAATTTATTAGTAACGCTTTGCAATTCAAAAAAGAAATTTTTAAACATTACAATTAACCATAATTGTTTTTGATTTGTTTTATAATTGTATAAAGTATGTATGCTTGTATTGCCCTTGCCAATGTATAATTTTTTATAATTTTTTATTTTTTTTTTTATGTTCCTTATTATAACATTATTTTAAATTATATAATATTTTTTTTATTGTAACAATTATGCTAATTAACATTGTAATAATTCTGTGCGATAATAATAAGATTCTAAATCTTGTAGCACAGAAACACAAATTAAATAAAAATAAATAAATAAATAAATAAAATAAACAAGATTAAATGTGTCCTAGGGTTTTTAAAAAGTTGGCAAAAGGAGTTCGATGATCCCTATGCAATAAGACATGTATTTGCGTACATATTTTATTTGCGCGACCTTTTTTGAAATACCCCTCGGCCATCTGGGATCCCCAGTATGCAACACATTCCAAAAAGTTGAAATCCTCACAAAGGCAATTCTTTTTATTTTGTCTCCGAACACTTTGACAGCTAGAAAACGATGTCCGCTCTTGTTTAGCCGTACCTAATTTAATTAACTACCTAAGTTAATAATTAGACAGATACTGACAATTGCCCTCAATTATATCGGCACATAATTAATAAACATAATAAGAAGTGACAACTAGTTGATTAGTTTTGTTTGATGTTATAGGTTTGTGAAAAAGACGCGGTAAAATAGAGTAACGAGTACGTACATACGGAGTGCATAAAGAATTAAAGAAAATTACTTTTTGTTTTCAGATTCCTTGGAAATTGTTGACGAAGTTGACGAAGTTAATCGAAATACGGAGAAAATAAATTGTTAAAATAAAATAAAAAAGTTTTTTTTATTTTTATTTTATTATCCAAAGATAGAAAATCAGAATATAACATTTGGAGAGAATTATACTGAGGCCACCCGAATTAAAAAAAACTGGGGCCTAATTCTGGCAGTCGTGATCGATTACTTTCTCGATTCGAAAGCATTTTTATTACTAATTCTTTCAGTCGATGAGAATCGAAATTATTATCTGTGTATTGTGAAACTCAAATTAATGCTTTACAATACTGAATAAATAATTCCGATTCATTCAGTATTGACTGAAATAAATAGATATTAAATTGCTTTCCAATCGAGAAAGTACTCGAGAATCAGGCCCCTTGCTTAATGAGTTAAAAAAAATAAAGTTGCAATATTAGGTTGTGCCGAATCTTATCTACCCTTAACTATAGTATTAAGAATCGATACAAGTTAGGGACAGTCTTGGTTTTTTGTTTATACTTTCTCAGCTGTTGCAATTCATCACCCACATATTTAACACCATCCTCATGACTTGTGTCTTTCCAACTAATTGGAAGCATGCGAAAATAATACTAGTTTTAGAATCTAACTCTGAGTTAAGGCCTATATAAATTCTGCTATTCCTGTCCAAAGTTCTTGAGAAAATAATACATAAACAGATAAGTGATCACCTAGCGCAATATAAATTAAGATGAGGTGTGTTATAACGAGTGTTTGTTACAGTTTTGAATAGCAAAATAAGCGTGCTTTTAATGTATAAAAAGTTTAAATATATAATACTCATTGAAACAACGCTAGGTGAGTAGCAAAATCGGTGTACCCAAGCGAGTACAATGGCTAAATGGGTATACATTTTTTTTAGATTTTTGCCAATAACAAAAAGGAATTTCCGACCATCCAAACTTCAAGTTTTTATGGCAGACATTTCAGAAACTTGAACTGTGCCCTGAATTTTGTTGAAATTGAGGATGATCATCATGAATATGATATTGCTATTAAACCTCCAAATGCGGATTATAATACAGACGAAGAAGAAGGTATTGCCGAAAATATTGAAGGTGACCGTATACCATACGATGTACCAGGTGCAATAGCGGTATTTTGTGGTAGCGATAGCGAAGACGATGTTCCACTTGAACAATTACGACGCACAATAATAGTAACAAAGCCCACCGACAAAATCCCAAAATGGACAGAAAATCTGCAAAATATAGAGATGCATTCCAACAATTCTTTTTTGGAAAATGAGCGTAATATGATTTCGAACCTAAACGGAAAAAATACAGTCGAAACTTTCGAAGTTTTGTTTGATGAAAAAGTGGTTAATTTTATTATCGAGCAAACTTGTCTATACGCATTGCAAGCTAACGTGCACAATTTTTCATTCACCGAAGATGATTTAAAAATCTTTTTGGTAATTTTACTCTTTAGTGGATATCGCTCTATGCCAAGAGAGGACATGTATTGGCAGCTTGACGAAGACACTCGTACAACATTTGTTGCTAATAACATGTCCAGAAATAGATTCAAGGAAATAAAACGTTATCTCCATTTTGCAGATAATAATAATTTAGACACTATGGACAAAATGGCAAAAGTTAGACCTCTCGCAAATTTGCTCTCAAAATTTTTTTGTCAGTTTGGATACATGCATCAAAAACTTTCAGTTGATGAATCAGTGGTACGATACTTTGGTAGCCACTCGTCCAAGCAATTTATAAGAGGTAAGCCAGTAAGATTTGGCTTCAAAAATTGGATGCTTACGAGCAGCTGTGGTTATTTATACCAGTTTGATACCTACTGTGGGGCTAAAGGCGTTACTGTAGAAAAACCAAAAATGCCGCTTGGGTCCAGAGTTGTGCTTGATTTTCTAGAAAATGTGCCCAACTTCTCAGATCACATTGTGTTTTTTGATCATTTTTTTACCTCGTACGATGTACTGGTTACGTTGAAAGAAAAAGGGTTTCGAGCAATTGGGACTGTTCGTGATACAAGATCAAAGAAATGTCCGCTAAAAACAAAATTATTTTCCAAAAAAGAAAAGAGGGTATATTTTGACTACAAATTTGATGAAAACAATAAAATAATATTTTTGAAGTGGAACGACAACAGTGCTGTAACCGTAGGGTCAAATTTCGAAGGTATAGAACCAATGCATACCGTAAGTAGATTGTGTTCACTAAAAAAGGCAACCTAAGTTGATCGCAGAATAAAACGCGGGAATGGGAGGCGTTGATCTTCATGACCAAGCTTTGAACAGTTATAGAATCAAATTCCGAGGGAAGAAATGGTGGTGGCCGCTTTTTACCACAATGTTAAGTTCCGCTGTGATCAACGCGTGGAAACGTTACAAAACCGCAAACAATTCCCAAATGGATCTATTAGAGTTTCAGCGTCATATTGTTTTTCAACTACCTTCGAAACTTTACGCAGAAATTGCAAACACCAAAGCGATCACTGGCGTCTGATGTAGCCACTACTGCTGGAAACCACTTTCCAAAAAGAATAAAAAACCAATTACGATGCCGCGAATGCCACAGTCGAGTTAGATGGATGTGTGAACAGTGTGATGTTGTACTTTGTTTAGAAAGGGAGTGCTTTAAAATATTTCACACCTTGAAAAAATAAGCTTACGTATTACGCCATTGTACTCGTACAGCTTCGAAAACAAAGTTCCTGAATTTTTTTTTTTTACTTTTTCACTTTTTTTATGTTCCTTGTATGTATTTTAATTAAACTAAATAAATGAATTAAAAAAATTTTAATTTTTAATGGCCTTGGTTTTTAATGGGTTGAGCAAAAATCTTCACAACTTAAATTTTAATAATCTGGTCAACATCAGGACACTTATGCTTCATCACAAAATCGTATACACAAAAAAATCATATTTACATAATCGGATAACTTTTGCAAGGTCCAATAGAGGGAATAAGGTTATACCTATTGCGCACAGAAGTAAGCAACGGAATGACAATTTTTTTTATAACGTAATCCATCTATAGAACATACTTCCGAATAGGACACAAACAAACCGCAACGTTAACTTTTGAACAATAACACAGTACAACACAGGATTTCAGGACTCAATTCTGATAAATGCTTATGAAAGTAGACCCAAAAAGAAGACCTTCTGCATCATTAGTTTGGTCATGGTACCTCAAGAAATAATTTAAAAATTAATTTGAATTAGTAAGTATCAAATAGGGAAATTTGTCACGTTAAAGGCTCTTTTGTTTGTCATAACTCGAGAACCACTGGTCCGAATAACAATTACAATTCCTTTAATCTGTTCATACCGTTTCGCTGCATAAGCAACAGTTTCGCAGTTATAAATAAATGTATGAAGAAAAAAAACATTTTTTGCCCAAGAAATTTAAATTTTTTATTTTTAATTCATAAAAAATCCAAAACGTTAAAAAAAGTGTCAAGTCCTATTACTTTCACGTCAAGTCGCATAACCTATGAACAAAATGACACATAAATCATGCAAATCGATGAACGCGTTTTCCTTTTATTCACAATTAATTAAAGGAATGAATTTCAAAAACTTGCTCGAGATATCCACAAAATTCTTTGGAATTAAAAAAAAGTAATAAACAAAAGGTTATTTGATTTTTATGATTGCGGTATCAAAGTAATAAGCGGTAATAAATGTGAGCGGACAATTAAAAGGAAAAAAGGAAAGTTCCCTTTTTTAATTATTTGGGTTTTTCCGTTAGTTACCTGCATTATTTTTCAACCGAAATTGCACCCACATTTACGAGTGCTCATGTTTTGGAACGTTTCTAAAACATAGTTCATAAGTACCTGCCAGTAAAATATTTACAGTATTTATAGGTGCTCTTTGATAGATTTGATTGATCGATTTTTGTCATTTAACAACAGTCGACGAACATTTTTTTTATTTTTTCGAATTTATTCTATGAGCTAAATTTTAGTTATGTATTTTATAAAGCTTTTTTGAAGTAGTCCTATTCCTCTAATTTTTAGGAATGACTTTATACACTACCAGACTATTATATTGTATCTTCTTGTTACATTTTACCTTAGCTGTCCTTTGGATAGCAATGAAGTATATTGTATAAACAGAAAAATTTACAATTATTAGACACCAGCAGAATGTAATGCATTTTCTGGCCCGCTACAGCCTTCGTCAACATTCTTTGTGTCACACTGTATAGTGATACTTTATAAATTGAATGTATTTAACTCATCTATTTTAACAAATAGAAACTGGGAATTATTTCCTTTCATAGGTTAATTTATTATATTCAACATTTTTTTTATTTTTTCGAATGCTGACGAAGGCTGTAGCGGGCCAGAAAATGCATTACATTCTGCTGGTGTCTAATAATTGAAAACTTTTCTGTTCATACAATATACTTCATTGCTATCCAAAGGACAGCTAAGGTAAAATGTAGGAAGAAGATTCCTAAAAATTAGAGGATTAGGACTATTACAAAAAAGCTTTTAAAAATACATAACTGAAATTTAGCTCATAGAATAAATTCGAAAAAATAAAAAAAATGTTGAATATAATAAATTTACCTATGAAAGGAAATAATTCCCAGTTTCTAAAAAAAATTTATTTGAAAAAAAATGTTTATCTGCAAAACCGGAAATTACCAATTTAAATCAATATTTTTCTAACTTAGTACTGATTTTTTTTAACCAAAATTAGCCTACTTCTTTACACTCGTACAAAATTTAAAAATTAGATCGAAGTTAGAATGAAAGGTTTCCTGATCTGGTCCAAGCAACCAGTGAAATGCGCATAGAAACTAGCTATCCCTAAACAATAAATTTTAGTGAATGTATTTATAAAAAATAATAGCTTATCCCATCAACTATGAATTTCAGTGTTTTTATCAAATGATAAAAATTGGGAATTAAGCACGAATAACAAAATCATTTCAATTAAATTTAGTATTCCCACGAAAATTATTTTGATAATAAGCTGGCAGGTGCACGGCCTCAAAAAACTGACTGGCAACCCGCTTTTTAAATAAAGCGAGTTGTTTTTGTTTTTTTCTTAACCTTCTTACAACTACAATTAATGTTGGAAGAATTCCAATCAATTGTAGTGGAAAATGTAAGGAGAGATAAACTCACTGTGTATTGCTGATGATTTTGTTTAAACCTTGATATTGTTACAAATAGAACTATTTCTGTAATTCTTATACCGCTAACAGTTTTATTTGGTTTAATATCTTTAGTTTTTCTTAAATCTGTATGGATGAACATTGCAACATTGCAATAACCACATGTATGAGTGTTCAGAAATTTGCATAACTTTTAAACTAATAAATTTCACACAATAAAACTTGTACAATATAATAACGACACTATAGTCTAATTTCGGTTAAAAAAATAAAAAAATAGGACTATGTTAGAAAAATTTAGATTTAATTGGTCATTTTCGTTTTTGCTGATGATATAATTTTTTTTTATTTAAAGATCAATTGATTCTCTATATGAATCACTTAAAATTTTATTTTTTTGAATAATTTTTGGTTCGAAAAAATAATTCAAAAAACATTTTTTTTTAAACGGCAACACTTAACCAACCCGCAACTCGACAAATAAGCATCATATAAAATATTTCGCACACTTATTCATATCTAATAGAACTATAGTTATGCCAAATATAAAGGAATTCCAGCAAAAATTTTTTTTTTTTGAGTTGTCCGCTTCACAAATAATGCCCCATATGTGATACAATATTTAATAAAATAACTGGAAACTTGTGCCCTTTTGCTTTCTCGGAAATTGACTTGAAAACCTGTAATCCATATTAAAGTTATGAGACTTTCGGTTTGTATTAAATATTTTAGCGGAGTTCAGTATAACACCCAATTTTAATGACATGTCTTTTTGTATTTCTTTTTTAACGAAACTTCAAAAACTTGTTACATTAATTATCACTATGTTTCTTTTTGTTGCATTCAGAGTTGACTTATTCTTAAATTCTTATTTCCTCATTCGTATAAATATATGTGAACTTCTCCGAGAAAAGGGACCTATTGTGCCAAAAAACGGGTTTGGACTGAAGAGTGGATTTTGGTACCTAAAAGGGTGTAGAATAAGATGATATGAGTTTTTCTCAAAACTTAATTTTCACACACTAGGTCCATTTTCTCGGAGAAAGTCACATATATTAAATTTCGTTATTCCAGATAATTTTGATATGTTTAAATTTTTTTTTAATTAAATTTTTTCTTTTTCTACATTTTAATAACTACTTGTCAATTTGACATAAGAATAAAACCAAAATGTAGTAATAAAATTACCTCAATTGCAAGAATTGAGATAGCAAATGACAAAATTCCTTATTAAAAAAATGTTAATAAATAAAAAAAGACACCAATCGTCACACCACGAAGAAAATCACTGCAAACAGCTGCGCTTGTGAGGTCACTTTATTAGTACATTCTGAATAAAACAAAAAAACACAAATAAGTGCAAATAGGAATGGCAAAAAAGAAACACAGAAAAAAAGATTTGTGTCTTTTTTTCTACCCTGAGTACTTCTCTACTCCGCTCGCTTTCAAATGAAAAATATATGATTTAAAAATAGGGGAAAAATCATCTTGAAAATTCGGTTTTAGGCTTGCAAATATGCAAATGCAAAATAGCGTAGCTCTGTTGTTTAATCCAAGAACAAAATACACAAAGTTTCCGTTAGATTTGAGTAAACTGCAACGATATTTTGCATTTGCTGCAAAATATGTACATATATTAAAGCTTTTTATTGTTTATTATTTCTCTTATATTCAATATACTCTTATCTGTACGCAACTTTAAAAATTCAGCCTGTCGTGTTATAAGACAAAATTTTTGTAGTTTAGAGTACCCATGTTAGTAATTTTATTGAAAAGGTTATTTTTTAACGACTCTCTAGCTAAACAATCAAGAATGGAAGAGGAAATGTTTGATCTCAATTTTAATTTAGGTGTAAAGTTGTCGAATGAAACCTCGACAAACACAAACCACAATTGAAGATCCTTTAGTTTAAATATTAACATGTTTGTTGTGCGGATTACATACATCATAGAAAATGGGTTTTCTTGTTTTTACATACCTACATACCTACATATGGTTTATCATGTATGTGTATACATATATCTACAAAATCTGGAAAAAACTTTTTCGGTTAAAAATTATACCAAGAGCCACACGTTCGAAGAATTGCTTTGATATCAATAAACACTTAATACACTCAGCCACAAATATTTACATATGTACATACTTATGTACATGTATTTACGTTAGGAAATACATATATACTGACCGAATATGTGAATTTGTATGAATAGAAGGTAACTAAGTGGAATAAAATACATCACTGAAAAGGGACCAACCATTTAGTTGTAGTTGTTAACTTGGGAAATTAATTTTATGCAAACAAACTGGGACAAACGACCACACCAAGCGGAAAAGTGAGTCTCTATTAAAGTCCCTGATTGCCAATATAAAGTGTGTGTTTTTTTACTCGGCTAGGGTGTGTTCTTGAGTTTGTAAATATTTGTTAAATGGCAATAAATTTATGCAAACTCAATCGGATTTTCAGTTCGTTTGTTGGTGAGTAAAGAAGTATTTTTTTAAATGGTGGGTGGAAATAGCTGGCAATAACGGATATGATTTACGCAGTAGAAGTCGCAATGTGTAGACATATTGATTTTGCTTTTTTTTGGGTAATTTTTTTGTAATGCCCACAAATCCTTCGATTCTGCTAAACATTCTTGTAAATTGTCACTTTTGCGCTAATAAATTATAATAACAAAATTTGCAAGTAGTTGCTTTATGGTTGTATATCTTTTGGGGCACCCCTCTAAAACGTGCCAATAGCCTTGAAAATCCGATTGACAAAGTTTAAGCCTAATTGGATAACTCCAGGTTTGTACTTATCAACTGCGGATGCATACTTTTCCTTAGAAATTAGAATTATGTATTTTGAGTTTTTAAAATATATGAATATGTTTGGGTAGTTATCGGTTACCTCTTGTTTTCGAGATATACTGTTATTTCGAAAATGGAGGAGGTTGCACATCATATATTCGCGTATCTCAAAAACGGTTTAGTTTATTGCATAAACTAAAAAAAACCGAAACTCGGCAATAAAATTACCTTTAAGTAAAGCCATGCTCACACCTATTACTCTTTTTTGGATTTGTTTCGTCAAGTATTTTTTAGATCTTTATTTACTAGTTTCTTTATTAGTTTATTTCTTCAATAATAAATATTTATCAAATTTCTGAAAAATCATTTAAAACGTTAAGTGAATTTTTTTAAAAATCATTTTTAAATTTAAGACACTACATGCTTTTTTGGTCAGATCGCACATTTTGATTGAAATAAAAAAGACACAAGAATTATAAAATTTTAGGTAACAATTTCAAGTAAAATGGGCAATTTACCAAAGTTTATTCCTATTCCTTGTCTTACTTGAAAATGTAGAGTATAAAAATACAAGTAAAAGTACTATATTTGGCTTTATCTAAAAATTAGTATCAGAATTCGTTACGGTTCTATTCGTTTTGAAATCTATTTTGAGAGTACGCTTAATATGTATTAAATTCGGCAGTATTATTTCTTGTTTTATAAAACTATGCCAACCAAATTGTACTACGGTTCGTTACGGTTTTAAGTGTTCGGTGTGTTTGCCGAGAGTGGGGTCCATGGTACACTATGGACCGATCTTCAGAAAATTTAGTAGCACGATTTCGAGCCACATAAAACGAATTTGTGCAAATTGAATGATTTTGAAATGAACTAATGCTGCTGACAATTGTTCAAATGAACAAACAAATAAATAAATTAATTTTTTGGTACATTTTTCTTTTCAATTATTTTAAAACAAATTTAAAATAGTTTTCGCGGAAAAACGTGTATAGAAAATATGGGGTTTCTTGAATTTCACGAAATAAAGTTTATTTTAAAATAATGATTGATAGGTGTGTAGTAAAATATCAATCTCACAGGTATTCGAATGGTTCATCGGCAGTAGCTGTCATTGGGGCTTATAATGATTTTCCTTCAGAATCATTTGTGCTGGATTTCAATCGCAAACTGCTTAGAAATAATTTGCCACCAAAACTGTTCTTTGCTATTGAGTTGGTTTCAACAGACAGACGGACGGATACTGCTAAATCGACTAAGAATTACACAAGAACCTAGAATATATATCTATATTTGTTGAGGTCTTACAAAAAAAGTTTCACAGAAATGGCAACATACACAGAAGATTTTTTTTAGTTCGGCACAGGTAATCAAAATCCATTTTTGATGTGTCCAAAGCATGCCAAGACCTTCCCATATTCTGTTTTATTTGTAGCGATGAATCAGATATTCCGCTTTGCAAAATCTGCATATGATGTCCCTCAGCTTTTCTTCTTTTGATTTTATATCAAAATATAAAAAAAATTGGGATCCACAAAAAATGTAGGTTGAAATATTTTAATTTTGTTGTTTTCATTTTTAAGTGAATTTATTGTGTTTGAGTTTTAAAGATCTATAGCCCGCTACGAACCCACAACGATAAAATTTAAAATATAGACAACCTCTTTTCTGGGTGGTTGAGTGAGTGTCACCTAGCATGGTGTACGAAAAAAATGTTTGTACTTATGGAAAAAATATAAAAGTTTTTATCACAAACTATAAAAAATAACGAATGGAACGATTGTCGATAGTATTGCCACTCTAATATAAACACATATCGGTATGTTTTATCTAACCCTGCCTTTACACATACAACTTATTTCTTGCAAGTAGTGTATACGTTTTAACATCGGAAATGTTGAATAAATAGTCGAATGTCATGCAAGTTGCACGCATGTTTACACAGTCAAGAGAAAATTCTTTATAAATCAGAGTTACCAAAAGCGAAGAGTGCTCACAAAAAACAGTTGGCGTTAATAATTACGCAGGTCTGCAATGGAAATCTCTTTTAAAACATATATAATCTTCCATTAAATGTTCGAGATAAAAGTTGATATGTGATTTTCGATTTTAGATAGAGTATGAAATCAAAGATTTTATGAAAACTTTAACTTGTTCACCAATTGTTTAAATTCAAAAGATTTTTTTAACCATAATAAACAACAAAATCTATGCATAGTCTTATAGCTTAATTGTGTAGTCCACTTGACAGAAATGATTAAGCTATAATGGAATCGAAATCGGGTAAAAACTTTGTCATATAATAACAAATCGAACGAGCATCTCACTCTGGATGGCGCCAGCACAGGAAGTTTACATAAGAATGGTAACGGGACAAAAAAATTATTATTTTGCTTGTGCAAAAAAAAAATAATACAAAAAATATTACTCCTATTCTACTCCCTTTTCATAGAAGTGAAATTGGAATGTGTATCTTATCTTTTATAAGAAAGAGCCGAGGCCTTCTATGAACCCTTCTTTAAGTAAAGAATAGTAATTGAATTAAAAAAATATTTTAAGAAATCCTTTAAAAAGGCCTGAAGTAATAGGGACTTCAGAATTTTAACGCTGGGTGCATGTAAAATGGCCAGGTAAATTCAATTAAAAAAATTACTTGTCACATATTAAATAAACATATTCTGCAGCAGATTGATTAAATTAAATTGTTAGCATTTCTATCGACACATACAAACAATATTGATATTAAGTTATTAAGAAATATTATTCCTCAATTTAATAAAAATAAATTAAATGCAATTTACCAGCCCCTTATCAAATAATAACGACAAGCTACAGCTTTCGGCTTTAAGAATTTGACTGCAATTAAAAGGCTTCTCAGTGTGGAAAGATGTAAATCGAATGTTGGATTTATATAATGGAAGTTTAATAAAGTAAAACGGAAATTGAAGTTAAATTGGGCATCAAACAGGAGAAAGGTCCTTTGCTAATATAGTTTGAATAGGTTTGTACATACATATATTGTACAATTTTTTATGTACATTATTTATGCGTATTTTTGTACATTTTAGGATGTATGTTTTATGTAATATAAAATATACATAATACAAAAAGATACACACTTTAACACAAATAAAGTTTTATTCAAAAACAACTATGATAAAAGACATGACAGAGACAGAAAATAAGAGACTTAAGGGCTAACTATAATGTGCTTAAGCTTACATACCCAAATGTGCAAATACATAAATTTATGTAACGAACCAAACCACAAAAGGCCCGTTCTATAAAGAGGACTTGCTACCTATAGTTACCGGCCGTGCTCGTCGAAATGAGGGAGGTTCTTTCCTCTTTCTAGTTAGACTATGGTTCGAACATTCATTTAAAATTTAGGTAGCTGTAAATATTAAAGTCTACTAACCAACTAATAAAAATACATAATAATAAAATAAAATAAAAGAATCTTTAAAGTATCTGCTTAGTTCAAGAGGTTTTGTTGTTATAACCTCCGTCAATTTCATTACCCTCCCAAGCCAACTGTACACAACTATTATGTACTTAAGCAACTTTTCGTTAAGTTTCGTCAAGTGCCATTTGCTTAAGCAAAGAGCGAAACTTATCGTACTTTGCTTAAGGAGTCAGTTGTTTCTTGGTTACATATTGAAAAATATTTAAAAAAAAACACACACACAATTGCATATTTTAGTACTCTTTTATTTTTGCTTAATTGTTTTTAAAATTAATAAAAATAAACATACTAATGGAAGTATATTTATTAATTGTCGACACTAAAAAATGTTGTCAATGAATTGATATTTTAAGGAAAAATAAGAAGAAAATAATTTCTGCAAAAGTACAAATGTTTTCAACGAAGCGTTAAAGTTATTTAAGTTCAAAAAGTACAATATAGTCACCCAAAAGCCCACAATAATTTGCTTAAGCATAAGCCAGCCTAAGCATATTATAGTAAGGCCTTAAGACATACCACTAAATAATACATACGTACATACATTTACTGATGTTTATGCAAATACCAGTCTACACAAGTTCATTTTCTAAGTTTTTTTTTAGAACCATGTCTGTTTAAAAGCGAAGTTTGTTGTCATAACAAGCTGCCAAACGTCGTCGTCGCCTCGCTCTGTATTACTCTGACACTCTATTTCATTTCTATACCCTTCACCACAGGTGAAAAATGTATTTAAATGGATATTAGTTTTCCATTTCGTTTGTAATTTCTACAAAAAAAAAATGATTTAAGAACCTATAAAATTTATATATTCTAGATCCTTATGAGTTGCGAAGTTGATTTTACGATATCCACCTGACAGTCTGTGCATGTGAGTGTTGAAATGGGGTTCTCCAAGAACCCAGAAATAATGAGGACTAGTTTTTGTCACATGTACTCCGTTAAAGTTTACTATTAAAATTCAGCCAGATCAGTCCCAAGTGACTAAGTTATTAATTAACCCAAATCTACGTCTGCCTCTAAGCACCTTGTTTTTGTTTTTTTTATTATTTTCTTGTAAATCTGTAGAATGGCAAGAAGTGAAGTTTAATTAGGTAGAAAAAAGTGCTGGGATACTAGCGATATTTATCGATAGTTCAGATTTCACTATCGATACTATCGATATTACTATCGACTGAATTTTATTTATTTAGCGTATGGATTTAAAATACAGATTTTCTGAGCGGTTTTATCTAGGTGACTTCTTTACGTTAACGATCAGTCTAAGGTTATGCCCAAGGCGAATTCATTTTTCAGGTTGCGTTAAAAGCACAGCTGTGCTACTTTTTTTCTAAATTATAGGGAGGAATGTCAAAAGTTACTTGTCTTTTTGACATATCGACCAACGAAAGCAACAAATAAAATACAATGTTATGTTGTTGGTGTTGTTACTTTTTGTAGTATCGCCACCACCGTTTACATGAATTCGCCTTGGATATACCAAGATATTTTAGATAAAAATTGTGTGAGAGGGTGGTACCATTAACACGAATTGATAGCTTCCTATCAGCATCTCTATTTATAAGGTAAAAGCAGCATACTATAGTCTTCGTAGGACTTGGCTTAAATCTCCATTTATTTATAAAGCTTTTTTAGAGTAGTTTTATTCCCTCAATAGTTCACATAATTTTTGCTTAAGCCAACCTTTGGTTAAATGTTCTAAAAAAACTTTGATTATACTTATTTAAAGCCAAAAAATCTCTAGTTAAGAGACCTAATAAGTAGTTATTGAACTCGTTACCAGTAAGTAGATATTCAATACTGAAAACAACACAACTTATAGGTAGTTATTGAGCTGATTATTAGCAAGCAAATATTCAGTAGTGAAAAGTAGAGTAAGTACTTATTTAAGTTTTCAGAATAATGACAATTGTAATGACAACTGCATACCAGGTAACATATGAAATAACTACCACCTGTTACCAAAATTCAAAAAGTTTTTCGTGGGTAGTCACAATACTTTAATAAATAGTCATCTTGAGCGGATGTATTTGTTAACACATTTGTTTTTGTTGTATGAATGTGGTGTAAAAATAATAAAAATAAACTTTCTAAAAGGGTCTATTCAGCTCTTTTAAGATAATTACATTTTGTAAAATCTTAATAATGCTGTTGCCGTTCAATTTGAAAATGTTTTTGTTTATTCAGGTCTGTTTTTAAAGTTGAAAGTAATCGTAAAATTAGGCTAGACAGGACCACTTGTGTAATCCAATATATAACATGTATATCTTATACTTAACAGTATAACTAACATAAGTTCCGTTTGAAGTTCCAAACTGTCAACTAAGCTCATTCACAACTGAAGGCAGCGAATAATCTATATTTTTATTAAAAACAAACTGAAACTATAAAGAACACGGCAAAACATAACGATGTCTAGTACTCAAGTAGTCTAGTTGGTAGTGGCGGGGTTCGATTCCAGCCAAAGACTTTTGTATAAAGATTTACATACCTTACTGTTGCTCCGTGAATAAAGTTAAAATATAATGTGAAAGTTAATTTGTTGTTTTCCCACGGGGGTTGTAGGGATCATTACAAGAGTATTTCATCTTTTGGTGTTACATCCTCCGACGCAATACCTGAGATTTAGCCAAAATCCAAAATTTACAGATTTCTTGAGAACGCGGCTGGTACCATGGTAGTAGGTATCCCCCGGTTTTTAGAAAGCAGTCAATGTAGAAGTGCTCATTTTGCATTCTTGAGCTTCAAATGCTGAGAGTAGTTCTTGTGTATTGTTGAATGAAACCAACGCTTTTTTTTTGTCTTCCATTGTTTCTGAAAAGAAAAAATCAGTTAGAAATTTTCTTATATTAAAACATCCTATTTTTACTTGGATTTAGATGATGATGTGAAAGTTTGGTTACATGGTAAAATGGGTTAAAAAAATGGCTAAAACTTTTTTAAATAAAAGCACATTAAATTAAAATTAAATCATCGATAAATTCGATGTCGTTACTGTTCATCTCATAGGAATCACTCGCGCCTATTAGTTTTAAATAATTTGGAGGTAAATCATAATCACGACAACATTTACCCAACACCTTTTAAGTCCAGATCTACAAGAAAAAACAAGTAAGAAAGTATAGTCGGTCAACCCCGACCATAAGATTGCGACCTGTACTTTGCGCACAAGGTTTACATGGACAGCCAGCCAGTCAGGCGGACAAACATGTTAATTCGACTCAATAATTGATTCCGAGTGAGTCGGTATACGTTAAGGTGGGCTTAGGACCAATATTTTAAGATGTTACATCAGCACAAACGCGTAGTAGCCTCTCCACTATTGTGGTGTTGGTATAGATATTTTATTGTTTTAGTAAAAATATTAACAAAATTCAGGTAATTTTTCAATTTTTGTTCAATTTTATAAAAATTATATGTATTATAAATAAAAACTTTTATTGTATTTAAAATTGTATAGATCCACAGAAGATGTTTGAATTATATTGGTCCAGTTTATAAAAAAATACAATAAAGTTTTTTATTTCATTGGATTTAAAGAGGCAATACAACATAAAAGCTCAATATTAGCGTGAAGTTAGATGAACAGAAGATGTTTGAATTATATTGGTCCAGTTTATAAAAAAATACAATAAAGTTTTTTATTTCATTGGATTTAAAGAGGCAATACAACATAAAAGCTCAATATTAGCGTTATTGAAAATATCGAATTAATGGTTGCTAAATGTAACTTATTTCTCAAATAACTTTTAACGATGTTTACTTGGCTACTACTTTAGAATTAGACCATGGAAGTGAGAGCAATTTTATAGTCACTTCTGAAATTTCTAAAAAAAATTTTGTTGCCGCCTGCATCTCTTTATTGAAATACTTGCAACCAGAAAGAAACACCGATGTTTGTGTTGATACCTTTTATAAATTTAATATTGGAATACTGTTCCTTTATATTGAAAGATGTTTCATCATCGTCGTTTATAACGATTTTCAACATTTATAAAAGTTGTGATTTAAATAAAAGTCGTTTTGATTGTTAAAAATCTTTATTTTACTCTTATAAATTTTTACAATAACATAAAAAATTATTGTTTAAAAAGAAAAACGGCAAAAAAATGTATGGCTAAACAAGTTGAAAAAAGTGGCTAATGGCTATACTCATTTTTGAATGGCTAAAAAGTGTGAAAAATGGCTAAATCTTGCAACTAAATGGCTAAATTGGCAACACTGGTGCTTATTTCTGTTTTTTTTTTTTAAATGTAGCTTTCGAAACTGTCTAGATCTACGTGTTTTACTTAATTTTTACAAGATCATAAACAATGGTAAACCAGCATTATTTTGATCGATCTTTTGTGAAACGGGTTCATCATGCCTGGATTCTATTTTTGAATGAGCTTAAGCTTGTTTCTTACTCGTATTATACTTATAAGAAAAAGCTTCTTGACTACTTCAACTACAACCATTGATAATCGCTTTATTTTATTTTTTTGTTAACGTCTGGCTATGTGGAAAAACCTTTTTATTTATATTTTTATCTGGGGTCTCACTGACTACATGTCATTAACATATTAAAACAAGTAAGATAACTTGTATGATCGATCAAGCCCGAATTGATAATGAGCCCCTATAAACTCCCTTTCTAAAATCGCGTTAAGACGAGCAAATTTCATATAAATGTTGATCTCTACGTAATATACAGCACAAAGATCTTTTATATTAATCTTAACCTCATAACATTTAATTTTGCCGGGTCCATAGTTGATCATGGCTCTCATATATGGTACACTTTCGACACATTGTGTGTGGTGTAGGGTATAAACTGGTAGGGGTTGACCGACTGTACTATCTTGCCTATTTTTTGCCCCATATTCTGGGAAACTAACACTGGTCTACAAATTTGGAAAAAATTGACTGCAGAAACAAAACATGTTTTTTAACTAATCTGGGTGCGCTGAATGCGAATTTGGCATAAAAATTGGGCTATTACGTCTTGTTAATTTTCTATCGCATGCTGTCAATACCGCAACAGTCAATACTGCCACTACAATTCCACAATTATTTATTTGACAGAAGCCCACATTCACTTTAAATTTTCATAATAGAAGCGTTTAAGCATGTCATAGAGATCGTGTGTAACCAGGCATCAGAAATTAAGAACCGAAAACTTCAAATTTAAGTTTTTCATATATAAAATTCAAAACTCATGCGTACAAAAAATTTTTTTTTCTATCAATTAAAATAAAATATAGGAAACACAAAAAAAGATAATTATTTTTAAAGTACAAAATCATGGTAAAATAATACAAGTTATAGGTCATTAGAAATTTTGTTCTCAATTAGAAAACCCATAGAATGTTAAATTTATTTCAAACAAAAGTAAATGCCAAAAAGTAAAATAAATTAAAAAAAAAATTTAAACAAAAATTTAGACAAAAATTAAAAAATTAATATAAAAAAAGTTACCAATTAAATCAGATAAAAAAATTTTGCATTTGCAATTGTTCTTATGAACAAAAAAATGTACAATTTAATACATGTCCCGAAAAATTTTGAAATCTGTATGTTTCATTTCAAAAACACTGATTTTATTGATCTATAAAAAATCAAAACGTGCCCGTTTGATGCCCTGTGTTATACCAGCTTTCATTCCTGTAAAAGGAATAGACGAATTTCTGATATATGCTAATTAATTCTCCGGTAAGATTTTTTTTATTCATTTGTGTCCTTTATAATATTATTTTTTTTCTTAAGCAAAAACTAAAATACAACCAACTGTTGCAGAAGTATTTAAAAGTTAATATCAATGCATTTTTTAGAACCATGTAAGACAATACAAATTTTATTAGTCAAAAAGCTATTTTTAAAATGATTATATCTTTTTTACAAAGAATCTTTATCAAGTGATTGTAAAAAAAGACACCTGCGCAACATTTTTCCAAACTACGGGTTACAAACTTAAATAACTTGTCGATAATAAGGGATGAAATCACTTTTTTATGAGAACTTTATTATCTTGAACTTTAAAAAACAATATCAACCAAATATTTTTATAATTTTTTGTTGTTTGTACAGTTAAAAATATTTTTCGAACACCAATGATAAATATTTTTTGAAAAACATAAATAAAAAACGTTTTCCGGTCCTTGTGTGTAACTGATTCAAGATATTTTTGCTTTGTGTATGGTGAATATTTGGTTGAAAAAAGGATATACAAAATAGAACCATTTAAATATGCATAAATAAATTTTTTTTGGTTTTCCAGTCAGAAACTTGGACAAACCATGGACACCGCCAATGTTTTGCATATTCTTCAATCGCATTTAGATAAAAAAAAATAGGTGCAGTGAGCGCGAACAAGGGGAGCGTGCTCACCAAGATTTAATGCAAATTTAAAGAAATCAAAGATTTTCAGACAAAAGCATGCTTAAAGACTATTGCTGAATTCTAATACTTGAAACCGAACAAACAAAATATAAACGACGTTCAAAAAACGTCATTCACTTTTGAAAATTCATTGATTTTTAAATAAACTAGTGAATTTTGATGTAAGAAACGAATAAAAACATTTTTTGTATCTCGAAGTGATTACAGATTCAAATTCAGCCCACCAAATAACCATGGGAAAGATATATGGTTGCTCCAGTCCAAAACCTTGTTGGCTAGTGTAATTAAATGGGAGTGAAGAAAAGGCAATTTTAGTGACATATTGCATTCCGTCTTACATTAGCAGTTCAACAAAACTTTTATTTTTTCGGAAAAATAATTTGATTTCTTGTTTCTAAAAAAATTCATTGCGACATCAATTCATGCGTACGATGAATATTGAATTAGCTGTATTACGTCGAAAATACTTCTTTAATTTTTGTTTCAAAACTCTGTTTGGCAAACTGGAATGGCTCAATCTTTTTTTATAAAGTTTTTTTATCCTTAATTAATGTTCAATGCTGCTCTAATAATTTTGGCTGGCTTAGCTAAAGGTGCAATCTAAAGTTTTTCTGGAACGCTACTTAGGAGTAACGTGACGGCCAATCTTTTTTAGAAAAGTGTTACGCTCACGCTCAGTTATCATTCTCCCAAGGAGAGCAGCAATATTTTGTAAAGCATGCCAGCAAGCAACTTTCCAGAGCATCCTCAAAAATTAGTTATGTATTTATTTTCTCTGTATTTTATTTAATTTAATTACACAGTACAACATTTTTCAGGTGATTGATTCGGGACTCAATTCTGATAATTGGTTATGAAAGTAGACCCAAAAAGAAGAACTTCTGCATCATCAATGTGGGTGCAATTTCTGTAAAGAAATAATGCAGGTAACTAACGGAAAAACCCAAATAATTAAAAAAGTGCACTTTCCTTTTTTCCTTTAAGTTGTCAACGCACATTTATTACCGCTTATTACTTTGCTACCGCAATCATAAAAATCAAATAACCTTTTGTTTATTACTTTTTTTTTTAATTCTGAGAATCAAAAAAAGTCATAAATGTTTTTCCAAAGAATTTTGTGGATTTCTCTAGCAAATTTTTAAAATTCATACCTTTACTTAACTGTGAATAAAAGCGAAACGCGTTCTTCGATTTTCATGATTTATGTGTCATTTTATTCATAGGTTATGCGACTTTACGGGAAAGTAATAGGACTTGACACTTTTTTTACGGTTTTTGATTTTTTATGAATTAAAAATAAAAAATTTCAATTTTTTGGGCAAAAAAATATTTTTCTTCATACATTTCTTTATAACTGCGAAACTGTTGCTTATGCGTTATATGAACAGATTAAAGGAATTGAAATTCTTAATTTTTTCCAATTTGTTTCAGCTTATTCGGACTAGTGGTTCTCGAGTTATGACAAACGAAAGAGCCTAAAACGTGACAAATTCCCCTATACGATACTTACTAACTTCAAAATAATTTTTTAATTATTTATTGAGGTACCATTACCAAACTAATGTTGCAGAAGTTCTTTTTGGGGCTACTTTCATAACCAATTATCATAATTGAGTCCCGAAATCATGTGTTGTACTGTGTTATGCAATAAAATTTCTTTTAAGTTCCTTTTTAAGGAATCAATAAATAAACTCCATTCAGTAGAAATTCATGTTTCAAGTTTTTTTTCGAACAATTTCAAAAATCTACTTAATATTACGACAAAAATAACAATCCGCGGCTTGCCTTCTTGGCTCCGTCCATACCTTTGGCGTACCAAATTGCATTTTTTTAGTTGTTTTCTTATACCAGCCATTCAGATTTGTATGACAACTTAAGAGGCATACTTTTTATAAGCCCACGAAAGAACTGTGGCTAGACAACACCGTTTAATTAAGACAGCAAATGAATTTGTTCGATTTTAGCGTGAATTCGCCTTTTTATGGTTACTTCATTTGTACAATAAATTAGTTAAGCCTCAGCGCCTATAAGGCTTTGGAGAGTTTAACTATTGAGCATTTTAATAATATATATATAAGTTAACATTACTTTCCAAGAATATTAATTTAAAATTAAGTTCAATTGAAGCTACATCAGAAGTATTTCGATCTGCTGTAGCAAATAATCTTTAATATGAGTTTTTAAAGACAGAAATTTCTTTAATTTTACGTATATTTAAAGGCAGTTGATTAAATTCATGTAGTCCAGCAAAAGCAAGCTTTGTTAACAATAGATGGCATCTGACTGAGCTTAAATTAGACAATTATAGCAAAATAAATCAATACTTTTATCTCACACTAGGGACATTTTGGAAAAAAAATTATTTTTTTTATCAAAATTTTGAAATTTTTGTTTTGTTAAAAATTCATAAAAAAAATTGGAAAATGTAGCTTCTAATTTTTTGCAGACAACAAAACAAGCCATAAATGGTATAAATCTGCTAGCAATTTTGATTTTATTCACAAAAGTCTTAAAATTTTTGTTATTTTAAGAATTTCATAAAACGCAATATGTGTATGGGAGCCCCCCTAAGAAGTGGGAATAAGGGGCAAGTATGCCTCGAGAAAATGTTTATGACAAAAAATTAATTGAGGTCGTTCATACATTATATCCCACTAGGGGCGCCTCCTGGGTATTAATGGGACTTTTCTTCAATATATTTCTAGTCTGCATTTAACATTTTGTATGGGATCCCCTTAAGGAATGGAGATAGCGGGTAGGTATGTTAGAAATACATGATTGAGATGAAAAATTAAGTGGGATTGGTCATACATTTGACCCATCTAGGGGGATCCAAGGCGCTGCATGGGCTTAATTTAAGAATTTTATTAAACCGCCATACAGGTAGCCCTTGATTTGCACGGTACTCCATTTACGCGATTTAGATAAAACACGGATCAATAATAGCAACCATTTTTTGAATTACGCGTTTTCTTTTACGCGATTTTATATAAAATACTCTCAAAAAGTTATGGCACTCCTTATTTTGTGCGAAAGGCAGCACTGCGAATCCAGAAATGTTATCATCTGTGTGCTAAAATAGAACTACACAAGTGCATTCATATTTATAAAAAATTAATAAAAAATAAAATGTTTTTTGCACTACTTTATCGTTTTTATTTATAATTTTCTTAAATTCAGTGAATTATATTTTTGTATTTTATTTTAAGGATTCTAATAACTATTGAATATATTAATTTGTTTTCGACTATTTTACGTACAATTGCCATAATTTTCTTATATTTTTGCTTTTACCCAGTTAAAAAAATTTGGGTTTTTTGAAGCACTTAAGAGAAAAAACGAATAATCGAGCGCTTCAATAAGAGAGCTTTTATATAGCAGTAAATGATAAAGAATAAAATATAGGAAAAAGCTGCTATTTTATTTAATACATTTCAGCAATTAAAAGCAAAACATCAATGAATATGGAAATATAGTTATCCCTTAAAAAAGCGCTTTAGGAGTGCTTTGTTTGCATGTAAAAAAGGGCTGATTGTCAGCAGTAAATAGTCCTCCAAACCGGGAACACTCCATACAAAAATCAGGCATCTTATCAGCAGGTTTGAAGCGATTTGGGGTATGCATTCATACATAAAACCTTATCTTATGTTTTGATTTACGCGATATGTTAAATTTCTGGTCCCATAAACGAAATTTGTACCAGCCCTGAACCTTGTTTTAAGCGAATTTGATTTACACGTGCTTTCTTCGGGCCCAGAAAACCGCGTAAATCTTAAATGAAATTTTATTGCGGTTTCTTTTTAGTAATTTAAATAAACTACTCCGTTTTTGAGTTACGCGAACATATGTTGTGCAACCTCCTCCATTTTCGAAATAACGGTATATCTCGAAAACAAAGCCAATCTAAAAAACGGCGAGCACCAATGGATTCAGCGTACCCAAATTATGTTAAAACGACATGTGCCCGGCTTGTCTTTTTTTTCAACTAGCATAGTGTTATTAGTAAGCAAATATTCAGAAGTGAAAATAATAGAAGTAATACATAAGTAGTGGCTAAGGTCATTACTAGTGAGTACTTATTAAAGTTTTTAGAATAATGACAATTGTAATGACAACTACTTACCAGGTAACATATGCAATAACTACCACATATTACTAAAAAGTTTTTCCTGGTTATGTACATACACGTATTATATAGTATAACGTAAATGTAAAAGAATAAAAAAAAGTTTTTGCTGAAGAATCTGAAAATCTTGTTATTTATTGAAAAAGACTTGGAGCTGCCTTTTCCTATATAAATTTAATATTTATTTCAAAATCAATACATAAACACACATTTACTCACTTATAAACTTAAATACATTCTGATGTATTCGCTCAGTATTATGAAATGTATACAAATTCGTACGGAACTAAGATTCAAGCATCCCACAACAAACATACTGACATACACACTCATAAATTTTAAATAAAGTTTTTAAGATAAATTTATTATACATTCTTATTGATTTAGAAAAAAGGTTGAGTATGAAAAAACAAATACTTCTTAATACCAAAATTAATGAACCAAAAGTTAAAGGAGAATCAACATATGGTCACACGAAAACATAAAATATAATAAATGAATACTTTTAAAAATTTTATAATATACTGTTCATTTGCTGCAACATTGTCATAACTCAAAAATATAAGTTTGGTCGGAAGATAATTAAATTTTAAGGAAGTTTCAACATGGATCGTTTCTATGGGGATGTTTTTAACAACGCCGAAATCAATGACATCTGGAATTTTTTGCTGATCAGTAGGCCAATATGTTGGTTGTCCGCTCGCTACCACATTTAAATCAATTTTAGAAATTCTGTTAAATAAAACACGACCTTTTGGTGTTATAAGTCGTGACCCCCAGAAGGTATGTTAAGCGTTATAATCGCCAGCGGCTATGAAACACGGTCCCAATAATTTAATATTTATTTATTTATTTTATTTATTTAAGAATTTCTTGCTTATCCTACACAACAAGATATAAATCTTAAAGTTAAAGTGCAGGAATTATATTAGTTTAAAACATAAATAGGTTATCACAATTCAACGATAAAGTTTGAAGAGAAGAAAAAAAACAAAAAAAAAGGATATTTATAATATTGGCTTTCAAAAATTGAAAATCTAGGTGGGGAGTATAAGGATGAAATTACTAGGGTTCTATTCAATTCTTCAACGCAAATGTTTGTTGCTTGAAGATAATCTTCACAATGATCACCCATGAGGTAGTGTTTGACTCTTGTTTTTATCAAAATGGCAGAACCTCCACAAGCTCTATCTCGAGCGTCCTTGGTATCATAAAGTATATAACCATTAATTATAAACGTATTTCTTGAGGTCAAATGAGTTTCAGAAACCATCATGACATCAATTTGTTTACTTTAAAGAAAGAATATTTTCTTTCATTTTTATGTTGGCGGATGCCGTTTGCGTTCCAAAAACAAATTTTAAAGCTTGTTAACATCGATTACATTCTAAGAATTTCCTGCATCATATTACCCATTGTGTTCGGAAAGTTATTTACTGTTTGCACTAAAGTTTCCATGGTTTTTTCTAGACGACTTAAACTAGAAACTAGAGTTTCATCATTACTTGGCGAAGCATCTTGCATTGGCACATGGTTTGATTTAAGGACGTTAGCAGAAGAGGTTCTGTTATTGCTAAGCTTCGGAGCCTGAATGTCATTAGTGTTAACTTGAGGGAGGATTAGTTTTCGTTTCAACCGACTGCTTAACGGTGATTACCGTCACAGTTGCTACTTATCGCAAAGAACTGTACCATGTAATTCACTAATACTTCGCAAACAAGGGAAAATAGCAGTATGCCTTAGTATGACCATATTCTTGACAGTTTGAACATTGAACGGCACCATTTATTTTGTTTGGCTCTTCTATAATTATTCTACGAAATCGATCAAAGAGCACCTATAAATACAACAAATATTTCAATATTTTACTGGCAGGTACTTAGCGAAACGATGTATGAACAGATTAAAGGAATTGTAATTCTTATTCGGACCAGTGGTTCTCAAGTTATGACAAACAAAAGACCCTAAAACGTGACAAATGTCCCTATACGATACTTACTAAATTCAAATTAATATTTAAATTTTTTATTGAGGTACCATTACCCAACTAATGATGCAGAAGTTCTTCTTTTTGGGTCTACTTTCATAAGCAATTATCAGAATTGAGTACAGAAATCATGTGTTGTAATGTGTAATACTTTATTTCATGTCCTGGCAGTGCCAGACAAAAATTTTATCCATCGCGGGTTCTGTTTACATTTCTAGGTGTTTATCGCTCATCTAAATCGGTAAGTGCTGCAGTGTCTCTTATCCTTAAGCGAGTGTGGCAGGTGTCATTTAAAATATTTCGAGCTCGTCGGTTCGGATGCAATTCGAGCCTTTTTAAGTATTTTACTGCATATTTCGTAATCACAATTTTAACTAATGGAACATTCAGATCCTTGTGAATATTTGAGTTTTTAACATACCAAGGGGCAGCTGTGATTATTCAAAGAAGTTTATTTTGGCGCCTTTAAATTTTTTTTTGATATTAGAGGCCGAGGCTGTGCCCCATAACTGAAAACCATATCACCAGATTGGCTTTAAGATAGATTTGTAAAGTAGATATTTGCAGCCGCGACTATGGACAGAGTTTTTACCAATAAGCCAATTTCAATGGCCGTGTTTTCTCACGTCGTAGCGACTTTGCGGACATTTAAAAGAAAAAGTATACGGTAATAAGCCAAGAACAATTCAAGAGCTTAAGGTTGAGATAATTTAGGACATTGACAACATTGAACCTCAATTATGTCTCACAGTCATTGAAAATATTGACCATCGAATATAGGATAGGTGTGTTTCCAAAGCCGTGGCGAGAATTAGGCCGATATTTTATTTTTTTTATTTATTTTTTATTTATTTAATCACGGTCTATGGACTAAAATCCTTACAGACCAATAAAATGATCTACAATAAAATAATACATATTGCACACATATTTGTCA
This sequence comes from Pollenia labialis, assembly GCA_949318255.1. Taxonomy (NCBI): domain Eukaryota; kingdom Metazoa; phylum Arthropoda; class Insecta; order Diptera; family Polleniidae; genus Pollenia; species Pollenia labialis. The sequence goes on from OX439143.1 coordinate 84,165,547, forward strand.
GAGTGGGGAATGTAAGATGAGAGAAGCCCACTGTTTATTGTTGATATGTTTTTGTTTAAACTTTGATATTATTACAAGTAGAACTGTTGCTATAATTCTTATACGTTTAACAGTTTTATTTGGTTTAATATCATTAGTTTTTCTAAAATCTTTATGGATGAAGTTTCCTGATGATCTGGCCTAAGCAACCAGTGAAATGCGCATAGGAATAGCTTATCCCATCAACAATAAATTCCAAGTGTTTTTATCAATAATAAAAACTGGGAATTAAGCACGAATAACAAAATCTTTTGAAGATCCTTCTATAATAATAAAAAATATCAATATAAATCTCTGGAAGCTTTTTGTTTTATAACAATAAACATCGTTCGATTTAGTTGGACCACCATTTAGTTTAAGCATAAGTAATTGGTTGAAAAAACTATATAAAAACGAGATAAAAGAAGTAACTCCTTGTAGATTCTTTAATGTTACCTATTCCAAACTACGCACATGCTTTTCATAAACAGTCGTTTGAATGCAAAAGTATCTGTTTATTGTTCATTGGACAATACAAGAGCATAAAACGTGAATACGCAGAGTTCTTTTGTTTACCAAGTTAGCACATACACAGTACATATAAATACTTACGTTTATTTTTATGTGTGAGTATTAATGTTTCTATGTGTGTATACATAGTAAATGTACGTATAAACAAAAGGGTTAAACGCCTTAAGATAGTGACAATTAAAAAACTTTAGGATGTCCTTGTTTTTAAATTGGCGTCATGTTGTTGTTTTTTGTTGGATATTTGTAATGTTATAATATTAAAATAAAGAAATCTTTTAATTGAGGTCAAACTGTTGTTGTCGTTTTTTGTTTATCCTTTTTGTGTGTATGTGTTTGTTTTTTCTTCGCCTCCGGATGTTAGAATTATAAGGGGAAATAAACTGTATGGCTAACAAAAGCATGTACATCCGATGTTTTCGCTTGAAAAGAACGACAAAAATAAACAATTTTAATGTTTGGTAAACATTTGTAAAATGTTGCTACTATACAAACAATTACTGGAGAGAAATCTTGCTTTAATTTAATACGAAACGCATACCCATTAATAACGATCATAAATTCTTTAGTGGCATGACATCCTTCTCTTATCCATCCATAGTCATAATACATGAAATAGATTTAGAAATGCCACACTGGCTTACAAAAAAGGACACAATATCGGTGGTATAAACATATGCACATATGTAATGGTTAACAAATGGCTAAATACATTTATCAAACACATACATAAATACTTTCAAAATAGATACATTAAATCAGAATGTGTGCGATCATATCAGCATAAATTTCGCACACTTCCTCTATATTTGACTTCCGCACAACTGTCACAAGCTATCATGAAAAAGCTTTAAATGAAAACTGTGAAAAAATAAAACATTTTCAGTTTGCTTCCTTTTATTTCGCATCTTTTTGCAAAACTGTATGACTTTTTTAAAAAGTTTCTATGAAAAATATTCCATAACTTCATAAACTTTTTTCTATACATTATTCACTCATTTTGTTGTTTGTGTAAATGAAAATTTTAAAATTAACAATATGCAAAAATTTATTTGGCCTTAGAAACCAGTGAAATGCGCATGGGAATAGCTTATCCCTTTAACAATAAATTTCAGTTTCTCAATAGCATGAATTTATCACATTGGAAAGAAACCTTGTTAATTAATTTTTGAATCCCAAGAAAAAATTTGATTAAAATTTTAAAATTTTTTTATTTATTATGTATTAATTATATTTATATTGTTTTAATATCAATACAAATAATTTTAAAAATCCATATGGGTAATTCCATGTCAAAACGACCAAGAGTGGGACACGACTTCTTCCGATTGTAATGAAATTTGGTGAGAAGGTTTCTTTTATCTTATAAGGAACATATATGAACAAAAAAAAATTAAAAATTTTTTTTTCAAAAGTTATGTCATATTCAAAATGTCATAATTTTGCAGATTTAGCCGAATGTGTTGAGCTTATTTCTTCAATATCTCGAAAACTTCTTGACATACGAAGATGATTTAAATGTCATTTTAAAGCGAATACTTGGGACTACAAACCAAATACTGAAAAGAAATAATTTTTTTGAAAAATGTAATACCTGCAAAATATTAAATTTTAAAAACGGACTAAGTCAAAAACCTATTTTTTTATTTGGCTGATTTTTTTATATAATACCCCAAAAAGCTTTCCTTTGAGCAAAAAAAAAACATTCCCGCTAAAAAAAAAATTTTCAAAATTTAAAAAAAACAACAAAAATGTTTTTTCAAAAGATGGATCAAATAGCTATCGAACTTACTTGGGACAAATTTTGCTAACACCAATAGGTAATAAGTTACATGGATGAAAAAGAATACCTGTATGGCCAAAATGTCACACTTTGACCCCCTCTAACTCAGAAACTTTTTGACCTAATTTGTTGAAAATTGTTTGTGTCTTAACTACTTTCCAATAGGACTAGCCTTGTTGCAAATTTCATCCAAATCGGAAACATCGCTTTTAAAATTGGATCACTTGACATGAAATCTCCCATATATTAAATACAAATCGCATGTCTAATAAAAATGTACTCTTTAATCTTTCTATCAACTTTATTTTGTTCGATTTGTTTTAACGCTTCCTCGCCTTTTGCACTGGGCGTGAAGATTATGTTCTTGGAAAAGAATTTTTTTGTTTCAAACTTTGGAATTTTTTATTCGGCATCCCTGGCAGCATCCAAAATAATATGAAAAACGTTACAGTATTAACATTTCACTTCAAACACGTGTACACTTTGTGGTTTATAAACGATGCCTCAAGAAAAATGCTTAACATTCAAAACAAATTTGTAATTCACAAAAAGTACATTTTTTGTGTTAAACCAGTTGAGGAAGCTAAAATAATACGGCTGGAACTCTAAGCAAATGTTGCCATTTTAACGTAATTATTTGTGAAAATAAAGTTATTTGGATGTCTATAGGCAATTAGGGTTTCAGTACGGTTTCGTCGCAGGCAAAAACTTTTAATCGGTTAAACAACTTTGTATCTTAAATAATAAAAACTTTTTACTGAAGTGTGAAATAAAACAGTCTATTCATAATATTTTCATTTTAAATATAAATTGTGTAATCTTTACTTACATTTTCTTATTTTTTGTGTCTTTACAGGAACCCCATTATAAAATCACAAGGTAAGAATCATTCAAATGAAATAAATTCATTTGCGATTTTTTGTTTTGTATGATGTTTGAATTTATTAATGGCATTCTTTCCAGCAAATTTCCTTAAAACGTCATTGTCATAAGCTTCTTATAGATATTTTTATCGTGGTAATTTTGTAAAGCTCTTAATATCGTTAAAGAATATTCGTTTGTTAAAAGCACGAAAGAGCTTGCAATAGAAGGCTGAAAACTGGAAAAATTATTACAAAATTAATTCGCAAATACTTATTTTCGGTAACAAGAAAGGCCCAATTCGATCTACAACTTTATCTAGCCTCTATACAAATGTATCAAAAAGTCTTGTTCTACAAAATTAACTAAAGAAACAAAAGTTGGCTTGAATACTTTCGTCCGTATTCATAACAAAAAGTTAGCCACAGTTTGTACACTACGTAAAACGAGCTGCTAACTTGAATGCCGACTAAGCTTAGCAACTTGTTGACACAGAGTTAATTCATAACGAACTTTTAATAAATCAACTCTGAATTTTTATGATGACACATACTCATGCTCAAAAAAGCATCACGTTTTGCATTTATCATAGCTGAAATTGAATTTTTCTTTTTTTCTTCACATATAAAAATTTTTAAAATTAAAATAAAAAAAAAACCAACAAAATTTTTTGACATTAAACGACTGTTTTTCACAAGTTGGCAAACGTTTGGCAGCTCGTTAACAAGAGCTTAGCAAATCGTTAGGCAGAGTTTGGTAAATGTATTATGAGCTTTTTTATTGTATTGCATATAAATTTTGTATGAAATTTTCCGCTTACAATAAAATCGTTACGGTAACTTACACGCAGTCTACAACTGACATAAAATGTTTAACATTAACACTAATATGATGTTAGTGTTAAGTATAGACTCATTATGTTAGAGTTTTTCTCATGTTATAACACGGTTGTTAATGCAAATGTTTTAACAACGCTATTATGGGATCATGTCAGACGTTGAGTTATATGACCATGACATTTTAGGAGATGATGCAATTGTTGCCAATAAATTCATTTATAAAAAAAAACGAAAATTGAAAATCATGTCGCTTACGTTATTTTCGCGGTTAGGGCTTGCGACTCAAATAAGAGTTCAAAGTGACTATAAAAACGGTTAATAAATTGAATCTTTAAGAAGCTCCGCGGTTAGAATTGCATTTGCTTACGACAAAAAAATCCCCAATGGTCAAAGACAAAGAGATTTTTTGAAAATTTTAATTGTGCAAAATAAGCGATACAGACTCTTTATGACTGATCATTTTCAAAAATGCTAACTGGGTATATATTAAGTACATACATATTCATGTATCTATATGTGTGTATAGTAAATTACATATATGCATGTACTAAAGCATGCATGAGCACGTATAAGGAAAAATTCATACCTAAATTTTATTTCGCAGAACTTACAAACAAATGCAAGGGTAATTTTTATGTTAAAATAAATACATATGTATGTAAATGTAAGAGCATATTGCCACATTTATACATATCGTTCACTAAATCATAAACAGGCACAACTGAAATTCAATTCAAAAATGTTTTAGAGAGCCAAAAAACTGGCTTCAAAACATGGCTGCAATTTTTAAATCAAAATTAGTTTCACAAATGTTAAAGAAGACAGTGACCCAAGCGAAATAGATTTGATATGCTTAAAAAAACCATTTTGAAAATTGTGAGTTGTTTCTGTTTATGATTAAGTGTGCGATATATTGAATACATACAAATATGTATATTTGCATACGTTGTATTCCCAACATAAATTGGCAGTATTCTTTACTCTTCATCTTTAAGTCATTGCCATGTCAGAGGGGTTGAAAAGCATTTATTACCATTTAAGTAAAACTTACATATTTCTAATGTTATACTGATGTTCAAAAGCGGAATATAATAAGAAATATATTTTTCTCAAAACTTTTGAGCTGGAGAATAAATAAGCAAGCCCACAAACTCATCCTCATATCTTGAGAATTTGTTTCGTATTTTCACAAGAAGTGCGAAATGTCCTTAAAAGTGTTGGGGGAAAAACTTTTAAAAATTGCACAACCACCAAAAAGGGTCTGCGTTTATATGGAAATTTCCTTGTGTTAATTATTCGCAGGATATACAATAAAAATAAATACCTGCTAATGTAAATTTCTAATTTGTTTTTCAATATTATTTATGGCAAAATGTAATAAAAGTGCCTTATAAAAATTACAATAAGAAAGATTTTTATGTTAAATCCACTAGAAAAATCTCACTTATAATGTACGTAACAACATTAGCAGACAAAGCACTTGATGATACTTCAACTTAAAACATTAACTCTTCAAATCCTTTTGCCAGTGAGCCTGTATTTATGTAGTGGTATTTAATGCTTCTTTGCGATTTCTAGGAGCTGCACGCACACTTTCAATTTCTTGTGTTTTTTTTTTATTCGGCAAACAGGAACAAATGGTGTCAAGTGATGCACGAGTACCACGTGTCAAAGGATAAACAAAAATATTTACCCAAGATGATGATAAAAATTGTACTAAGAATCTCTTCACTCACTTACAGTCACACAAGCCACACAGACAGGGCTTGCCAGATACATTTGTGTGGAAATCGTCGATTTCTTGAGAAAAAATAAAAAAATCGTCTTTCATGTTTCGAAAAATATTCAAAAAAATCGGACAACTTAAAATTTAGTTTTGTTTTGACAATTTTTGTTCGGATTTTATAAAAAAAAAAACATAATTAGTCGATGCACGTATTTTTTAATCGTAGAAGATTTCTCACACGGGAAAAACTGTAACACGAGTGAGATTCTTTCATAGCACAGAGATTATCCATTCTTTCATGCTATGAATCGTTGATATTATCTAACAACTCGTAAAATGCTCGCCATATAATTGTTGAAAATATAATTTTTACAGAGAGTCGTAAAAGGTTCATTCGATAATGGATTGACGAAAGATAAACAAAGTGTTGTTTTTGTACTCTTAAAAAACATTTTAAGATTTTCTTAAGACTTGCATATTACAGCCGTACCTAAAAAAAGTGGCACGCGTTTTCTACTTTTCAAAAAAATTTGTATGAATCACATCCAAATAGAGCGGCGTCAACGCTTTGCATTTTGAAAACCCGATTTTTATAGCTCGTTTAATAGTAAAGTTTGCCGCTATTGTTAATTAATAATGGCAACTTAGCTAGCGTTCTTATCTCTATTTTGATTTATAATTTGTGGCATTTATTAAACAAGAATGTTATCACTACCGTTCGTGACACAACGTTGTCGCTCTGCTTAGCGTTTAAGATAAGCGGAAGAAAACGTTTCGCCTCTCGCTCTTGTTAAGGTACGGATATTAAACATTCTAAGATTAAAAAACCAACGTGTCAGAAAATTTATTGTATTATTTATACTATGGAGACTGAAAAAAATCGTCACATTTAAGAAAATATCAGCAAATCGGTACTTTGCTAATTTCGAAACAAAAAATCGTCAAGATGGCGATAAATCGTCAAATCTGGCAGCCCTCCACACAGAATGTTAATATACACACACACTTCCTAACAAAAAATGTGTACGCTGGAAAAAAGGATAATTTTCATAAAATTTTGTTTTTTAAATGTTTAAATGGTTTGTAGTTTTTAGGCAAATTGTAGCACATGTTATTACTATTGGTTGAGCATCATATAACAAATTCTAAGTCCTCATCAATTTTATTTTCCTCCAAAGACCTTGTTGTTAAAACGTTACATTTTGTTAAACAATTTCTATAAAAAATATTTTACACATCAATGAAGTCATAAAGAAAATTTCAAACCATTTTATCATAAACGGAAGTTTTTGTTGGTTCTCCACTTTGCCTACACTTATTTGCAAAATATGTTAATTTTGAAACCTTTTTAATATGAGATTTGGGAATTTTCAACGAAAAGTCTACTTTTTGTAACGTAGCGCCAGCAAGCAAATAAGCTTGTATTTCAGACCCATATTCTTTAAATGTTATCCCATTTTTTTTTTACTAAATAAAAAGCTTGAATAGTAAATTATACATACAAAATTTTTTGGGAAACAATTTGAATTAATTGATGGCGTTGCGTTACTAAAAGTAGACCTTTTGTTTAAAATGCCCATATACAGAAAGGGGTATATTCGAGAAGAACTCCTAAGAATTTTAAAAGAACATTTCTGGAATTTCCTTGTAAAGCTTTTAATTTAAATTTAAGTTTTTGTAGCAATTAATTTCTCTAACTTCCAGTTGCTCAATGTCGAAGAAATTAAAAGAACTTTTTTAACCAGAGAAAAACCTCTTACGTATACCAAGGAGTTATTTTAAGACTACTCCTTTGTAATTCAAAGCTGGGTTATATGGTCCTGCCCTAGGACATCGTAATGCTAAATATACCATGTTTTTCCCATACATTTGAGTTACTTTTGGACTAGTCCTAGTCCCTTGTGGGCTACATTTTACACGCGTGTTTGGACTAGTCTTATTATTTGCAGGGAAATGCAATACGCACACATATGTGTATTAAAATTCAATTTCAAAATTAACATTGTGTGACAAATTAAAATTTTGTCTTTTTGGCAGAAACGCCTCTATATATCCTTTAATCAAGAGACAAAACATAGTCAAACTTCCTATTTGATTTTTCATGTCCTCATCTTTTGTCCTTTTTAAAAAGCTTAATATATTTCAAAAATACTTATTTTAAATAATTTTTTTAATATATGTAAGTCTCTAACTAACCTTGTGTCAAAATGATATTCCGTTCATGTGGTTCTGGGTGTTCGGTTTAAATTATAAAATTTTTTAAATTATTACATTTTAAACAATCAATTTTAAATTAAAAAGAAAATGAAATATTTGTTTAAATTGTTTTCTACAGTGTTGTATTATTTTTGACACAACGTTAAAATATTTTACAGTGTTGTAAACGTCTTCAAAATAAGACCACATTGTATGAATTCGCCTTGTCTCTAACAAACTTAAGCACACTTTGTACCAAAAAAAAGGAAGGCCCTGTAAAATTTGAATTGAATCAAGTACAGAAAGATTGATTTAAGTACGGATTTTCAATTGCTTATCCATATTCAATCCCGAAATACAGTCTAAACACAATGTTTGCGATGCGGTGAGAAAAATAAACATAATACAACGGAAGACGATGACGGCAATAGTTGTAATTTTTTGTTTACATTTTTATTAATTTTTTTGTGCATACATTTTTATACGATTTTCTAAAAAAAATATTTTTTTTGTATAAATTTTGATATTATTCTAAATCAAATTACAATTTTTAAAAGCTTTTAACTTTAATTAGGGATGGGAAAATTGAAAAATATATCGTTATATATCGAATCGACATTTTTTAAGAGTATCGATATTAATTTTTCAAAAATATCGCTGAAGCTATTAGATTAGAATTTTCTTAATTTATTTATTTTATAAAAGTTTCTTAAGTATTAATTATGATGTAATGAATAAAAGTTAAAATAAAAGATAAATATTAAGAGCTTAACGACATGTTTTCATAAAAACGTCCGTCGAAAGATCACAAACAAATATTGGCATTTAATGCAAAAATAAAATAAAATTTCATTATTAAAATTATGACAAATTTAGTTAAATTCTGTTATTAAAAAATTTCTATAAGTTAACGCATATATTAAATATTTTACTAAATTCACCCAGTCTTCTTCATTTTGGCCATTTAGTATATGTATCAAATTTTCTTCCGCTAGGAAAGATTTTCGAAATATAGCATATCTAAATTCTCTAAGCACAGGACAGATACCAAGAAGATGTTGGAATGTTTCATACTCCTGTAAGTTGTACAATTTACAAAACTTGTCAGCGTTTGCTGCAGCAAATCGGTTGTAATTTAGTGCAATGAACCCACTGCGTGCTTTAAATATCCATGTAATTTCGTCTTTATTTAAGTCATCATTAATGTAATGTATTCCTCTTTCATAATCCAGATGTGTGTAGATTCTTGTGGTGGTTTTTGATTTACTCTCCAATCTTTCATTCAAAATATTAATTTTCAGGTTACTAAACAATGTGACCGATAACTTGATTTCGGTCATTTTTTCCTATCATTTTCTTAACACCAAAATGAAAAATGTGACTACTCGCTCATTCGTTTCTTGTAGGGTTATTTCTATTTCATACGCCGGCGAACGACGAACAAATCAGTACCAGGTGATCATGTTTGATTTTAGTTTTTAAGTATTTAATTATATAAAGTTACTTTTTTACTTTAATAATTGTTTTTTATTACTTTATCACATTTAAAATAAATATACAAAGTAGATAACTATAAGAATAGTTTTTAATTGTGTTTTTGTTAATGGTTGCGTTTTTAAAGTAATTTTTTTTATATGGTCGCACTATTTCTCTCTCTTTGCTCTAGGGTAGCCAGATATGGAATTGACAAAATAAGTACTTGATGAAAAAAAGCAGTACATTAAAAAAAAAAACACATATATTTTTTTTAAAAAACGTTTAAAAAATTCATTAAATAACATAAAATAACAATTTATTCAACAAAGAACATAAAAATGAGATCGTAAATAAGAAAAAGTAATAACTTAAAATTAGTCAGGGGCCTAATTCTGGCAGTCGTGATCGAGTAATTTCTCCATTCGAAAGCCATTTTATTTCAGTCGATACTGAACGAATCGAAATTTTTTCAGTATTGTGAAACTCAATTTAATGCTTTATAACACTGAAAAAATAATTCCGATTCGTTCAGTATTGACTGAAATAATTAGATAATGAATTGCTTTCGAATCGGGAAATTACTCGAGGTCTTTTCAAATTCAATTCTTTTTTTTAAATAAAATTAATTTAAATATTTTTTAATACAGTGGCCGACAAATGTCTGCATACGACTACATTGAAGATGTAATTCGTTATCAAGAAAGTTAACAATAAAAGACCAAATTACTATCAAACAAGTTCTTTCGTAAAAAGTGCTGTTTAGATAATTTATCAAGCCTTAATTAAAGCTTAATGGCGCTCAGATTGATTAAATATTAAATCTGCTACGAGAACAAATTTTAATTTTTTAAATGCAGTAAAATAATCGGCATATTTTGACCTTCAATTCTTTTGACCACACATTTTTTTGTAAGCAATGAAAATGTTTAATTATTTTCATATTTCATTACCATCTCATTACTTCTTTCTTTTGGCCACAAATTTTTTGAAAGAAAGGATTTTATTGTTTATTAATTTTAGTAACCCTAAGTGTATAGTAATGAGATATGAATTTTCATTACTTACAAAAAAATTTATTAAAATCAAAAACTTGTTAAGTAATTTAAAGTGACAGCAAAATAAATATAGGTAATAAAAAATGCATATTTATATGGAAACTATTTTTGATTTTAAGAATTCATACAATTTAATTTCTTCAAATGTATGTGCATTAAAATTATTGAAATAAAACAATGGACGGTGCAAAACCAATAAATTTGTCATAAATGGCTGATAAGTTGCTACAGAAAAAGTAAATATTAAAATTTCGAAACAGAACGGCACGGAACACAACAAAAACAGAAAGTAAAGACTTATTCTGCCTGAAATAAATATTATTTACCTAATATCAAAATTAAATTAAAATATCTAAAACAGCACGATTTTTTACAATAACTTTAAAAAACTTCACATAAATCGCTCTGGTAAAATGTTTGACATTCGTTTTGTTTTGATTCAGAGTGGAAGTATATCGAAGGCTTTGGCTTTAAATTTTGCTTGTAACCAAACGTTTAATAAGTATAGCAAAAACGCCACCAGTAGCTCTGCTTTTCTACTTATAAAATGTTAGGAAACAATCTAAATTCAAAGCCAAAGCCAAAGCCTTCAATGTACTTGTACCCTCAATCGCCATTGTAGATATTTTCACTGGGTCTTTAAAAAAAACTTTTTTTTCTACACCGAAAAAAAAATTATAAAAACGTAAAGCACAGAAAAAAGTACAAAAAGAAGTAAAAAAGGCCTAAAAAAAGTACTTTAGCGTACTTTTTTAGGTGTTATCAAGGCGAATTTTTTACAGGTGGTCTTAAAAGCCCTGCTGATAACTTTTTTTTTAAACTAAAATCACTGTTGGATGTCAAAATTTTGTTTATTCTCTTTTATTAACTTTGTTTCTGTTTTGTTTTATTTCTGTTTTTGACATTGTACAATGATTTTACAAAAACAAATTGCTTGTGGTTTTTGTACGAGTTGTACTTGTTGTAGTACCGAGATTACCTGGAATGAATTCGCCTTGGGTGTTATGCAGAAACCAGTACATTGATGAGTACGTGTACTGCTGAAAAAAGTACGTCTGGCAAGCCTACTTTGCACAAACAGCAAACAATTTTCTCAATTATTAAAGCTGTAAGCAGTGTGACCAGATTTTTAAAAAATATAAAGCTAAATCATGCTTAAAATGGAGCTAAAAAGAGCTAAAAAAGGAAATTTAAAGACAAAAAATAAGCCAAATTTTTTTTATAGCTTCTTGTAGTAACTTTTACTTATTTCGATATTTTTCATAGATTAAATAGTGTTTAAGGAAGTATATATGTTCTTAAAAATATCATTTAGGCCCGTTTTCACAACTAACCGATAGCTAAAGGTAGAAATTTATCGGCCGTATAAAACGTGCACAACTTAACATTAATTTAAGTGAGCGATAAGTTAATGGAAGGTTTATCCTACCTTGTAGGTTAATTATTAGTTGTACTAATGGAAAACTTTTTATATGGCCGATAAAATCCTACCTTTAGCTATCGAAAAGTTGTAAAAACGGTGGTTAAAGTTTTTAGAAATTTTTTTTTTATTATATGTATGTAGCTAAGAATAACTCCAAACCTTACTTGTCAACTTTGACTTATGCCCGTAACTTTTAGAAAAAGAAAGCAGGTCGTGTTCGTACCTGAAATAAAAAAGTAAATGAACGCTTTACCACCAAAAACTAGCAAGTTGGTCATATCGACACTATTCAGATGTAATAAAAGAGATTATATCGTAATTAATTTAATTGTTTTAAACCATTTGCCGAAGAATATAATTCTTAAATTTTAGGAAAATAAATATTTTATGTTATTGAATGACTTTTAATTTAAAAATTTTGAAAATAATTTTTTTAAATAAAAACATGAAACAGGTTAAATAATTCTTGCTGGTAAAAATTTAACTATCAGATGTTTCAATAAATTTTAAAAAAAATAGTTGACGAGTCGTTTTCGTGAACGAAGCAATAACAATGTAAAACACATAAGTATATTTTTACCCTGATACCGAAACCCAAAACTAATTTTTTTTAAGTTGAGTGTTGATGACAAAAATTAAACGATTTAATTTTAGTTCTTTTATATGGTAGAACGTTTTGCTATTGTGACTATAATGAACATACCATATGCTTGAAACTTACTCTTTGCTATGCTTTTGTTCTATTCATAATTGATAGTCTTGCTATTATCACTGACATATTGAATATAAATATGTATTTGGTTTTTACAAATCATATAAACTTACTATTTATTCAAGAAATATTTTGAACTGTAACTTTTGACAAAAATGTTTAACTTTTTTGAAAAATAGCGTAATTTTTTTATTCTTGCCCTGCAGCACTGTTATGTATGTAGTTTAAATCTGCAAAAGCGATTACTTCTGCACTGTCACACTATTACTCTTTCAACTAAATCACAAATAAGTTTATTTGGATAAACTGTTTTATTTATTTTGAAATATAAATAAACACGAAATTAAAATTAAAAAAAGGCTAAAAAAGCTAAATGCATTATTGAAAAAAGCCGAAAAAAAGCTTAAAGTTAAATGAAATATCTAAAGCTAAACATGAAAAAATAAAGCTAAATTTAGCTCGAAAAAAACTAATATGGTCACACTGGCTGTAAGTTATTCGTCGTTATTGTGTTTTATGCGACGAATTTACTCAGCGATATTTTACTAAAAAATTCGTCGTGTAGGACGAAATTCGTCCTATTTTGTTTTTGTTTTAAATGTAAGTTGAACGGACGAGTAAGGCGATCGTGTTCTATAAACACCACATTAAAAACAAAATACGATGCGTATCGGGCATTCTCCGCCAACAATTAATGAGAAAATAAAATATTTGTGTTCACCTGTGCAAATCGTAAAACACCAACAACTAGAGCAAATACTTGTTCAACAAAAACATCAACAGCATGTACAACAACAACAATCTCAACTTCATCGGTATGTAACTCTCTCATTAGTACTCCCCCTAATATAAATAGAACTACCATACAAACTAAAAATTATAACGATTAAACAAGTGGTACTCGTAAAAATTCCCTTTCATCGGACATACAAGAAAATTATGCTACTTCAAATAAGTTAGTAATAAAGCAATTTAATAAATTAATTAAATTAAACAATTAAAAAAGATTCCGCAAAAGGTAACGAAAACACATTGAAAGGTATTGATCGAAACTTTACAATATTAAAGCGAAAACGTAGCCCCAACTCCTCCAAAAATAACCCCACTCCGAAACAGACAAAAAAAGCAGGCACTACCGAAACGATGAGCCAAAATCGTTTTCTTTATAAACAATTAACGACGTCGAAGAAGATGCAGTCGAAACTGTTAAACAGCACAAACCCCCAGCAATTTTCCTACGTGAACAAAACTCCAACGTTCTAGTGAACTCCTCAACAGCAACAGTCGGAAAATATAACTTTTTTGTAGAATCTCTGCGCAAAGGAAACGTTCTTGAAACGAAAATTCAGACATTTACGGAAACAAATTTCCGTGAAATTGTTTAGTATCTCGATTCTGAAAATAAAAATTATTATACCCATCTGCTTAAAAGCGCAAAAGGTTTATCAATCGTCATAAAAGGCATTGAAAGCAACGTTCCAACAAGTGAAATAGCAAATGCTATAGAAAACGAATGCTACAAGGTAAAGTCAGTTCACAACATAAATAATAGGGATAAAATACCGCAACCACTTTTTAAAGTCGAAATTGCATTTGAATCTTGCAAGCTTAAGGGAAACGAGCCCCACCCAATTTATAACCTTCGATACCTTCTTCACCAAAGAATTTCTGTAGAAGAACCACGCAAACGAAAATACCCTCCACAATGCTTAAACTTCCAGGAATTCGGGCACAACAGAAGTTATTGCAAGCTTCCATCAGTATGTGTAATCTGTGGTAATGTTCATAAAACTTCTGAATGCACGAAAATTAAAAGTGACCCCAGAAACAAAAAGTGTAGCAACTGTGGTGGTAACCACACCGCAAATTATAGGGGAAGTCCAGTATTCTTACAGATAACGAAAAACACTACTTATAAACCCGCTTATCGACGCTTCCAGTCAAATGACTTGACATATTTATCCAACAATAATAATAATAATATCTCCACACATTATAGGCCCTCTGATCAAACCAATATAAACTCCGCCAATTACTCTGCCAACCCACTCCCTATTCCTTTGGTACAATCAGCCGCTCAGAAAATCCCAGAATTTAGAACTCCTAAAGAAGCATCAGAGAAATCGCCCCTAGAAAACTCAATAGAGCTTCTGATACAAACTATGAACAGCTTTTTATAAAATATGCAAGTCATGATGCAGGAACTGTTAAGAAACCAAGGTATGCTCCTTCAAGCATTCGCCTATAAAAAATTAACCAGATAAGAATATGTTACTGGAATGCAAACGGCTTAAGGCAACACAAGATAAAAGTAAAAAGTTTTCTTAAGTCTCAGTCTTTTGACATATTGCTGGTTTCTGAAACGCACTATACACTAAAAAAATGTTTTCGAATACAAGTGGTGGTGCAGCTATAATAATTACACTCACAATATTATTACAGTAACGGACTGTAGGTTATTTAAGAAATATTCCGTTCAGTAATTTTTAAATTAATAAACATTTAAAATTCCAAGCAAATTTATTTTTAACTGATTCTAACGTTTATTCAAAAAACTAAGTGCATATTAATACGGATTTTCAGTTGGAGTTAATATTGTCCGTTGATTGAGTTAAATTCTTCTTTATGTTAAAGTAAATAAAAATGTAATTTAAAGCAACGAAAAGTTTATTTAATTTTTACTGTCGAAAATTCAACACCATATTCAGTAAAAAAAAATTTAACTGTCAATTTTTTACTGTCAAATTGACCCCATATTCAGTAAAAACAATTAAATATTCAGTTATTTTATATAATTTTACTACCAAAAATTAATTTTTACTTATCTATAAAAAATGAATTGCTTGTTTTGTGTAAGCAATACCCATTTTCTATTTGTTAAAATAATTTAGTTAAATACATCAAATTTTAAAAGTTAAATAATTGCGAAGCCATATCGGTCATGCTGCTGGTGTCTTATAATTGAGAGTTCTTCTGTAAATAACGTGGTCAGTACAACAAAAGTAAAACAAACTTGTGTTACTGGGTAAGTAAATAAAAATATTCTCCCTCTATCGCTTATAAGAAAAACAAGCGGACAGGTGTCTGTCTGGAATTTTTTAGAAATTCGGCTCTTTTGTGGAGTAAACGAAAATTTAATAAAATAACTGAATATTTAATTGTTTTAACTGAATATGGGGTCAATTTGACAGTAAAAAATTGACAGTAAAATTTTAATAAATAACTGAATATTTAATCGTTTTTACGGAATATGTTGTTGAATTTTTGACAGTAAAATTTTACAAAATAACTGAATATTTATTTGATTTTACGGAATATGGTGTTGAATTTTTGACAGTAAAAATTAAATGAACTTTTTGTGAAAAATAAATGAAAAATAGGTAGACCGGTTTTTAATTGAACTTTCATTTTTTTTATATTACAATTTCAGTTAATTTTACGTACAGAATATTGTGAGTGTAGGAATCAAATTAGCCACTTCTTAATGCCGAAATATAAAACTGATCACATTCAGGCCTCATCAATATGCCTCTCGGCCACAAACATCACCATATCTTCCATATACTGTCCCCAAGACACAAAATAACTGATGATGATGACCGGGAGATTACAATGCTAAGCACACGTTCTGGGGCTCACGACTCACTACTCCCAAGGGTAGACAGCTATTTAAAGCTATCTCATCTCTTACACTCAAAGTTATATCTGATGGACGGCCCACTTATTGGCCTTCACATCTAAAAAAACTCCCGATTTAATAGATTTTGCAGTCATTAAGAATATCAGACGCGATCAGCTTTCTCTTTATTCGACCTATCCTCAGACCACTTATAACAATGCTACATTTTCAAAACATCGAAAAACATTTTTGTTTCCCTAATAGACATACTAACTGACTCAAATATAGAATGTATAGCTCCCACGTACCGCAAAATATTTCGCTTAAATCCGATAATGAAATACAAGATGCTATAAACTTATTCTCTGAAACATTATCAACCGCAGCTAAAGTAGCTACACCTTTTAAAAATTACAACGGCACAAAAAATAGGTGCTAAACAACTATTCAAAACCTAATAAATAATTGTCAAAGAGCCCTTCATAGTGCTCTTTTGGAGGAAAGACAATCAGCTCTAAGGGCATATTTAGAAGGGCTAGAACCAACAAAATCCTCGGATTATAGTCTTTGGAAAGCCACCAATAGACTTAAAAACCCGATTAAATGCGAGTGTGCTATTCGTTATAGCGATGGAAAATGGGCTAGGTCCCATAACGACAAAGCTGAAGTTTTTGCCGATTACCGCGAAAAAGTGTTCACGCTTATATCACGAACTCAGACATAACCTTACCAGCTATTGAAGACCGTGTTGTTTCTCCAATGAAAATTTGTTTCTCGTCCTTAACTTCGGTATTCAAAAAAATTAAGGGCCTGTTCGTCGATAACGAATGAAGACTTCGTTCGCTTAAATAACATTTAAAACAAAAACAAATTATAAAATATTGTTTTTGTTTAACATGTAAATTAAGCGAACGAAGCCTTCATTCGTTATCGACAAACCGGCCATAAAACAAATAAAGCCCCTGGTATGGACAAAATTTCCGAAAAAATGATTCGTGAACTACCAACATCTGCCCTTAGGCTTATTTTATTAATTTTCAATTCCATCCTGCGAACTGGTTACTACCCTAAATCATGGAAAATATCAGAAATAATTATGATACCTAAGCCAGGTAAGGACGCTGGCCAAGTGTCATCTTATCGCCCGATAAGTATACTTTCAATTTTGTCAAAGCTCTTTGAGAAAGTATTTTTAAATGCATTAACCCCATATTTAAACGACCGCTACATCATTCCAATCCATCAGTTTGGATTCCGAAAGGATCATAGCACCATAGAACAGGTTCATCGCATAGTTACTCTTATCAGAAAGGGCTTCGAGTACTAACACTATTGCTCATCACTCTTTATTGACATTTCTCAAGCCTTTGACAAAGTCTGGCACGATGGGCTTTTATATAAAATATGGTCCTTGTTACCCCAAAATACCCACAACTTATTGCGAAATTATCTATTAGATCGTTCATTTGTAGTAAATATAATTATTATATCTCAGACCCAAGAAGAATCGCAGCAGGAGTTCCCCAAGGCAGTATACTTGGTCCTCTCATGTACATATGTACTTTCTACTTCAGATATGCCCACAAATAATCTGATACACACGTCAACTTTTGCTGACGATACAGCGTTTATAAGCGCACATAAAAATCCAGTAATTGCTCCTAGTCGTCTGCAGACTCATATTAAAGAACTCGAAAAATGGATTAACAACTAGAAAATAAAAGTAAATCCAACAAAGTGCGCACATGTTACTTTCACCTTGAGAAACTGTCCCAATCTAAAGATTAATTACATCGAAATACCTCAACAAAATCATATCAAATATCTTGGTATACACCACGATCGTCGCCTTACCTGGTCTCAACATATTGAATCCAAATCCACACAGCTCAAACTTAAAACAATACAGCTTGGAATCAAAGGTAAATAATGGTCCATATATCACAAAATTGCATGACGTTTTTTCTGTAACCACAATAAATATATCTGCTACGGTATAAGGCGTACTTAATTAATTTATCAGAGTGGACTTTACATGGGGCCTAAACTTAATTATGGACCGATTTTCACGAAATTTATTAGTGCGATTTCTAGTCCTATAAAACTGTGAGGTATTAAATATTATTCTTAAAGCATTGCTATTTACGGTTTTAGGCGTACTAAACTGTTTTCCGGTAGAAGGGTAAATCATGAATCGATTTTAACGAAATTTCGCAGTGTCATTTCTAGTCCTATAAAACTACGACGTATCAAATTTTATTAGGATTGCATTATTTATTACTGTTTTAGGCGTACTAAACCGTTTTCCGGTAGTAGGGTTTATATGGGGCCTAGGGTAAACTATGGACGGATCTCCACGAAGTTTTACAGTGTGATTTCTAGTCGAATAAAACGAATTTTGCAAAATCTAATATTATTTCGTTCATTGTTCCACCGTTTATGTTAATTTTTGTAAAAAATTTCAATTTTTTAAGGTGGTGGTTCCACATTTTGATTCATAGCTCTGATCCTACTGAACCGATTTTTCTGGATTTCAATCCCAAACAGCTTAGGATAACTAGAAGAAATTTGACACCAAGTTTGTTTACTTCTTTTGAGTTTTTTGAAAGTGAGTGTGTTTTCAACAGACGAAAATGGCTAAATCGACTTAGAATTACTCAAGAAGCCACAATATATAAACTTTATGGGGTCTGAGATGAATAATAAGAAAGTTTCACACGGAATGATAAACTTAGTATACCCTCTTCACAAATAATTGTGGTAAAGGGTATAAAAATTAATTTTTATATATTTAATTCATAAATGTTATCTGCCGTATTCATAAAAAATAAATCAAGTTGTGTTTTTAAGCAAAATTTTCATACAATTTTTTTTTAAAATACAATTCAAATCATTTTGAAATTAATGAGCTAGTAGTCACATTTTTCTTTTTGGTGTTAAGAAAATGATAGAAAGAAATTACCGAATGTGACTGAAAACTTGATTTTGGTCATTTCTTTCTATCATTTTCTTAACGCCAAAATGAAAAATGTGACTACTCGCTCATTCATTTCTTGTAGGGTATGTAATGTTTAAAAATACAGTAAGCAACAAAAACTGTAAACTGTTTTCTTCTAAAATTGCATCTTAACACACATACATATGAATAGGCAGACGGCAGAAAAACTTAGAAAACCTAACAACAAAATTGAATTCATAAAAAAAAAGAAAAATTTATCTTTCGTATCATAATGGCATCACTGCACAACAAGCAAATCGTTTTTTCCCAACTTGTGTTGTGTTGTTGTTTTAAAAACACGTATAAAGAATAAATGAAGATGAGACTAATAAGTTATATGAGATTAAAACCCTCACTTTTTAATTTTACTCTTAGAGTGGCACTATAAACGAAAAGTTCAATTTTGTTTACTTGATTAAGGAATTTTATACTTATATGTATATTTTAAGAAATTCCGAGATTGATTTTCGGAAGTTATCCCATTTGGGATTGTTTTGAGTACTTTTTAGAGTTATTCGTTCTTGAATTTTTGAGTACGACTCGTACTTAAAGTAAGTATAAGAATCTTAATTTATCCCGAGTGTTTTTCTTTCTGTGTACTTTATTTGCTTTAAATAATAAATCTTTATTCAGGGAAACATTAAGCCTTTTAATGCATTTTTTTTGCAAATCTAAAATAACATTCGAATGCGAATACGAACGTCGTATAGAATACAAATATTCTTTCGAATCGCATTGACTTTGATGCAGGATAAGCCCCCTTAACATAGCAACACAAAATTTTGGCACGACATAGCTATCGTCAAAGTTACTGTGGAAAAATTTTATGTCAATACCAATATTTAAAAAGAAGCTATGACATTAAGATCCTTATAGAAGAGATATGCCAATAACATTTTGAAAGGTGATTTGGATTGCAATATAATGTGTTTGAACCAAAGTTAATCTAAATACCACCCACCATAACATGGTTTATTGGCACAAAGTATTTATTCCGGAAGAAGCTTGTATATGGGCTATATGAAATTATGGACCGATTCTCACCATTTTCAATTATCTTTATAACTGCGAACTTTGATTTGTGTACAAGGTTTATCTGAACAGCCAGCCTACCGGACGAACTTACATCGTAAGGTCGACTCAAAAAGTGATCCTGAGTGTAAGGGTATATAAGAGGTGGGCCCTAGGACCAATATTTTATGATGTTACACACATCAGCACAAACGCATTATACCCTCTCCACTATTGTGGGTGGGTATAACTAAACAGAAACACGAACTTAAAAATTTTGTTTTTGTTTTAAGTGAAAGCTTTATTTTGTGTTGATATCGATGAACACGCAGTATAAAAACTTATAAAAAATTCGCAAGATTATTATTCCGTAAAGTTCAGTAAATTTTACCGTTTTTTAAAAAATAAAGTGATGCAAATATTTTCCGCCGTATTTAACAATAGTTTTTTTTTTGTGCAACATAAACCATTTTTCGGTATTGGCGAAAAACGGACTTGGAACGAACTCGTTACTTTCATAAAATTTTAAATGCTAGAGTAGACTGTAAGACAATAGTACAAAAAAGCAGATAAGAAACTTTTTTTCATAAAATGTCGCATTAATAATGTTCAGTTTGTATACGGTTTCTTGCGTGTGAAACTTCAAAATACAATCCATGTCAGAACAGTTGAAATGTTGTAAATTGAAAGTTTTAATAAAATTCGATTAGACTGATTGAAATACTGTACGTACATACTTTTGTATACAGTTTTCGTATTGTTTTTCCTCATTTCTAGTATTCGTGTAAAACATTGAACAAAAGCCATCAATCACTGCCAGTGATTTTAATTTTCACTTCAATTGCAGCTGCAATTACATTAGTAAATTCGTTTGTATCTCTTCGATATTTTTATGTGCATCATGTTCAATTGTTTTATGTTTTAAGTGCATTCGCAGAAGATTTATTGATTTAGTTCTTATTTATTTATTTTACTATTTTGCAATGATCCATGAAGAAAAAATTAAAATTGTGCAAAATTTGTTGCAGCATACAATATCATTACATATACATACATACGTACATACTTATTTCTAAAAAAATAAAATAAAAAAAATTAGTAAAAGTGTTCTATGAATACATTAAATGTTTGTTTGAATGTTATTGATTTATAAAAAATAGGCGTCGACTTTTGGATCTCTTTTTATTAAAGTATAAATGGTGCTTGTATTTCTTCTAACTTTCTAAAGTTTACTTTTGTCGAAATGTTGCACGTAATCGTAAAGAAAACTGTTTAAAAGAGTCATTAATCTTTGTCCAACAAACACCAAACAAATGACCAGTGACAAACGATTCTCAAATGCATAAAATGTACGGGTACAAATAGCCAGCAATGATTGTGGAATGGACAAATTTATTTAATTTTTATGTACATAAGTACTAATACAATGTAAGTGCAAGTATGTATGCATGTGTTTATATAAATAAGTAAGTACATAAACAGAGGCATACACATACAAATTTATTTATGAACTCTTATATTTGTATATACTTATGTAAGTACTCACCTACTTTTATATACCTTTGTGCTGTATCCTTACCTTTTCCTTCAGAGTTCTTTTTTTTAGCACACAAATGTTACTTTCAATCGCCAAACAGCTACAAATACATAAATTAAAACCCTGTTGGAAGAAAGACATTATTTGCAGAATTAACGTGGAAGTGGAGAAGTTATTATATACATATTTGTAATACTAGATTTAAAACTTTATTATGTTGGTCGCACCCCGGTAGAATCATATTTATTTTCTAAATCGATTATTTTTAAATTAATCCGACTTTTATTGACGCGTCATGACGGTCATTGAAAACTTTAGACAAAAGAAATATAACGAATTGTAATATCAGTAAAAATTTCTAATAATTTTTCGTAATAATGATCTGCCAAATTGGAAGTAGAAAGCAAATCCACTTTTCGCATTCAACGCCTTAATGCATCCTACGCATTTGTGCATGTTACGTGCTACATAAGCCCAGGGAAACCAGAAATATGCTCTAAAAAACACGTTTTATGCGCATTAAATATGCAGTAAAAACTTTAAAAACATTCTCTCAAAATTGTTAAAAATATGCTTTAAAAAATTTAAAACTTGCTAATTTGAAAACGAAATATTCAACAATTTAATAACAGTTCCATTTAATAAAAATAATCATAAAATTATTATCGGTAAAGCCCAAACACCATAGGATTTTACCTTATTTGGAAACAATGGGCAGTTATCGGCTAACAAAAACCAAGTCACGTTAAGAAATTAAAATTCACATGAGTGTTATTTGTGCCGAATATATCAACATCTATAGAAGATTTTTTTCTCTTAAAGGAATGTTAGGCACGGACGCTAAATTGTTTATTAATGAAAACATTTCAAAGGAACTTAAAGCTATTTATAGATGTGAAATGATTCGAAAAGAATTTAGTTTGTAGTAAAACATTTTTGGGGCGAATTTTATCAAAAAACCAACGTAATGAGATGGTTAACGGACACAAAGAGTCCAATTTGGAAAAAGTTTTTATGGGGAATATGTAAAATTATAGAACGATTCATAGACATAGACAAAGAATTTGTCCTTAGTACAATTAAAGTGGTTTTACCAAATTTCATCCAATTATCTACAAGATTACAATTGTACTTTGCGCACAAAATTAACATGGGCAGGCAACTAGCCAGACGGACGGATGGTTATGGTCAGATCACTTTGAAAGGGATTCTAAATTGATCGGTATACTACACACATTGCCAAAACGTATATAATTGCCTTTTCTCTAAATTTTTGCTTATTCATATAAATAGAAAATTTTAAAGCTTAAAATAACATTAATCTTTAAGGACAACCTGCTTTGTCTCGCAATTTTCGAGTAAAAATTAAATGAAGATGGTGAAATTGAAGCAACTCCTTGGGTATACAGATAGATATTTAAAACAGAAAAGCCGAAACATCGAAAAAAAAGAAAAACAAATTATCTGTTGCGAATGCTCTTGTATCAAAATATGCGTGAAAAAGGCAAGATATGCACAAAAAATTAGAAAAAGGCTCTTTTTACCAAACTATGCAAAAAATGCTCTTAAGGCTAAAATATGCAAAAATATGCACTAGCGAATCGATGCCAAAATTCATAAAAAGCTCCATAACGGATCAATTTTTTGTTTCTGTCTTCATTGGTCGTACATGGAAAAACATGCAATTGCATATTTATGGTTTCCCTGCATATAACTATACGGATTCTACTTTTTTGCAGCTGCGTATGCAGCGAAAACGCGTGATTGTTCGAATAAATCAGTTCTTGGTCCAATTTTAAAATAACGTAAATGTTACTTAAAGCTTCAGTTCTACGAGTACCTTAATAGTATTGAATGTTCAATGATCCCATCCTGAGTACAATTTTTTAATAAATAAGTTTTGTAAAAATCACCTAGATGGCTCTTCAATGATCGGTTTTGATGATTAACTGAGCTACCTCAACAATACATTTCAAATAAAGCAAACCGACTTAGCGATCAGTCAGATATGATTATCCAGCCTGGTGGTATTGAATTCGTGTTCTAAAAGTTTGTGTCGCATAAAATATAAGAAAATTAGATGTTTTGACATAAAACAAACGCATTCCGCTCTTATTTAGGTAACTCAGTAAAAACCGATATATCACTTGAGCGAAAAAAAAGGATTCATATATGATTCATTGATATGATTGCAAAAGGATTCATTGATATGTCCATATAATGATTTTTAAAAACATATTTTGAATTTTTTTGTCAAATGGATTTGACTTAAACAAAAATTCAAAATATTTAAAAATCCTAATTTGAACATATCAATGAATCCTTTATCTTGCGCTGAAGTAAAAAATCAGTTTTTAATCATCAAAACTAATATGAAAAAGCTCATTTAGGTGATTTTTACAAAAAATAATCACCCAATTGCTAGCTGGGGAGTGAGAAAAAAAATTGAGAATAATGGTACCAGGGTTGCCGTTTAAAAAAATGTTACCCGACCAAAAGTGTCTGCAAAACCAACCATAATCCTTTGAAACCGACCAAATTTTTAAAATATTTAAAACAAATATATCTTCATATAAAATGCAAAGGGGCCTATCACCTTTTTGAAAAATTTTTCAGGATCGATAAGAGAGTTAATAAAAAGCAAACTATTGTAATTACAAAAAAGTTTGTTTTCAGCTGCGGCATTTTGACAAAACATCTTAAGACGAGATAAGATAGCAAAAACGTTAAAAAACTCGAAGAAAACATAATTTTTATCAAATTATAGATTAATCCAATATTAAAGAAACGTTTCGTTTTTATTGCAAAGTTTTAAAAACGTAAACAAAAATGTTTTTGAATGAAAGTTCGTATAGTTAACAACATTTTTTCAACTTTTTAAATTTGACTTAAGATGTTTTGTCAAAATGCCACAGATATAAAAAACCCCATAATGAAAAATTAAACAGAATTTGTTAGCTTGAGTACAACATTAAAAATAGAATTAACTGTAAAAAACTTAAGCTGAGCTTCAAAACATCCTACCAATTTACAGACAACGTATTGTTTCAACACGGTTGCATTTTAGAACGCTTACTAAAGCGAGCAATACAGTATCAAAACTTCCCACCGTTCTATAATTGTTACAATATCTCCCTCCAAGGAAGTCTACCTGTATAAAGCAGCCCATACACGATTCAATTCAATTGTCAACTGAGTCGGTTGTTGTCCAAATCAAAGCGTATATGGCTTTGTTAATAAGTTTGACGGTTGTCGAGTTGGTTGAAGAAAAATCCAAAGATTTTGATTTTTTCAAGTTGACTACTAAGTCTTTCAATTCGATTGTACTGTGTGTGCTCGAATCTCTTGATCAGAAGTCAAAATTAATGTTTGTAATTTTCTTTTGCAAGAAAAAAGTTAAGTATTTAAAAAATTGTCTTTTATTTCATTAATTTTTAAAATTAATTCAAAATCTTTCAATTCAGTTGATGAAGCGTGTGACCAAGCATCAATTCAGTTGAAAGACTCAGTTGACAATTGAATTGAAACGTGTGTGGGGCGCATAAGAAACATCTAATATTTTATGGGGTGGTACAGAACAGTATTCCTTGAATTCTTTTATTTATAATATTAAAAAAACTTTGCATATTACCACAAATAATACTTAATTTCTAAGATTCAATCTATAAAAAAAGCACTAAAAAGAAAACTATGTCAATTTGGAGTCAGCAAGTTCTTGTATATAAAAAAAGTTCTTTCTACGTATACGGATGGTAAGGGAGCATATTTTAAATAGAGTTTTTGCTCTGAACTTTACTTCCCAATATATCCCCAATATCTCTTAGTACCGAAAATCCTTAATTTTTTAATTAAACTGATTTAAATTTTTTATTAACCTTGTTTCCTATATCCCCTGGAACACCGGACATTTTTGTTTCTAATTTTGTCACAACTTTGTGTAAACACAGAAATGAACAATCACTTTCATTCCAGAATTCTTAATAGCTAAAACTATATTTAAAAAAAAAAACGTTACTATATTTAGAATTGTGGTTATTTTGTTGAAACATGTCATGGTAACCAGCCGCCTGGGTTCGAATCTCAGGTCAGTCAAGAATGAATGATTATCAATAACAATTTTAATTAATTTTCATGTTGTAAAATTCCTTTCTTCATAAAAATAATTTAATGAAGATTAAATTTGATGAACTTAAGCCTGATTAAAAATTAAAAATTTGGATTAAAAAAACGTTACTATACCATATAACAGAGAGAATGGGAACTAATACCCCTGAAAGACAAAGGATTTGTATACTATACTAGCATAGTAAACTACATACATGTGTGTCAACTTAAACTACAATTAAACCCCGGAAAAAATGGTACATATGTATATTGCTGGATTATGTAATACCAAAATATACGTAGTGTAAATATGGTATCTTATTAAGCACAGCTTTTTTGTTGTTTTCAGTAAGAATTGTAGTATGCATACAATGGTATGTAACTCTACTTTGCGTTTAGTATCAAAAAGATACTATTTTACAAATTCATTATTTAATATTTATTTCACAAGAGTAAATATAAACAAAAAATTTCATTAAACTAATTAAATTTTAAATTCAAAATATAAAGTTCTTTCTTACGAAAATAGAAAAGTATAACTTGCAGTAATTTAAGTAATACGGGTTAAAATATTTCCAAACGTGAACATAATATATCAAAATGTTTACATAGTAATTTCACTTACAAAATAAATTAAATAGAAAAACTTTAATTTATAGAATTTTATTTAAAAGTAAAATTATTTCCACACCCTGTACAAAATAAATATATTGATAAGAGGTATATAGGACGAATATGAAGATATAATAAAATAAAAAAAATAACGAACGGACAGAACAGGGCTTAGTTAGATATTTACTTAAGAATGATATATTAAAAATTACTAAAAAAATATACTTAAAATTGTAGCATTTAATAAGGAATTTACGTAATTTTTTTAATGTCAAAATTTTCTTTCTTTTTCCGGTTGACCTTCTCCAGCACAACTTGAAGGACAAATGTACACATAAAGCTCGTGCCTTAGCTTTAACAATAATCAGTATTGTGGTTATTTTGTTGAACCATTTATGGCTTTTAAATGAAAATTAAATTTGATAAACTTGAGCCGAATTGAAATATTAAAAATTTGGATTAAAAAATTTTATATAATTTTATATATGTATATTGACATTCTAGAAGTTTTGATTACTTTTTATTTTTTTGTATTTATTTTTTTTTGTTGTAATTAGAACAAAACAAGATTTTATTTTACATTTTAAAAAGGGTATATTAAAACTAATTATTAGCGGTTTTCACCCTTGATAGTAAAGTCCCTTGTAGTCCTTGTGAATCTTATTTATTTAGTTAAAGTACTAAAATTTACAACACAGCAACAACAAAATGTACTAGACTAAAATTTACTACGCTGTGGTTGAAAAATCCAACAAAATGCTGTAGTAAACATGTTTGTTAAATAACCCAGAATTAAACAGTTGAAGAAACTATATCTGCCTCTGTTCCTCCCTCAGCAACTTCATTACAGAGGGTGAAAACCGCTATTGTTTTTTCCTCTAGTAGTAAAAGAAACTAAAGGCCAATGTAAAATAAAGAAGTATGGGCTGGAGAGAGACAATTATAAAGCTTATGTTTGATGTGATCGATGTGATATCTTTTACAAATAACATAAAAAAATCAGCAACATGTATCAAAAGATGTTATCAACATTTTCTGGTAAAAAAAATTTTTTTAGATAATAGTTTCTTTTTATGTTTTTTTTGTAAATATGTATATTCCGATAGTCCGTATAAGGGTGTCCAAGTAGGTTACGTTTTCCTTTTTTCCCCTGATAGTGGTTAAATCAAAATGTTACTCCTCTATATATTCGGTAGGAAATAAAAATTTTAAGTCGTACAAGTATGGGATGTTTAATACACTGGATTTGCAAATCACTTAGACCACAGGAACAATTTTTATTAAATTCTTGAAAATCCTCCTTGCAATAGCAATTTATGCACTCTTTATCCAGGATAAATGGTAGCACATTCAAAACTTTTGTGGTTGGAGTTGGTAGAATTTTCTTTGAAGAATTAACAATTTGAATTTTATAGCTGGCACTAATTAAAAAGAATAACGCCAGATAAACTGGTGCAGGAAAACTGTTGTAAGAAATTATAATCTTCATTTATTTTTTTTGTTTTTGATTTTTAGGGATTCACAAAAAAATCAATAAATTTTATCCCTTTATTTATAGGATTTTAACAATTTTAAGATGATACTTTTCCGCTTGAATATACTTTAAATAAGTTGTTATGTTAAACAAAATGAAAAAGAAGGCCATGTTTTTGGCAAGATTCGATTTTATACCCCGGCTCTAATATTGCGTAGATTGCTTAATAAAAATAGGCGCGACATTTAGTTTGCTAAAAAGTAACTAGTAAATATCATATGGTAAGATTTAGGTACTTGTCACGAGTGGTGAGAATTATTTTGATAAACAGTGTAACCTCAATAAAAACAACGTTTGAAATATAAACGTAATTTATTGTATTAAAGATATATTTGGATGAGATTTAATATAATCTTTTCTTTATGTTTAGAGATTATATTTTTTTGTTAATTTTAAGTAATATTCAATGCATATTTAAGTTATATATAAATTCATTTATATATATATTTATATATATATATATTTTAATTTTCTGCCAGCACTTTACACCATATTAGTTATTTTTAAGCTAAACTTAGCTTGAAATATTTAATTTAGCCTTTAGACTTTTTTCAGCTTTTTTTCAACAAAACATTTAGCTTTTTCTAGCTTTTTTCTTTAATTTCAATTTTGAGTAATTAATTTATATTTCAAAACAAAAAAATAGTTTATCAGGATACATGTATGTGTGGTTACCATAAGGCGCGGATCCAGCTTGAGCTGGAAATTTATGATTTCCTTGTGAGGCAAATTTAGATAGTACAGTCTTTCTTCTGTCATTGTTGATCTGAGCCATGTTTTTATTCGACGACGGATAGGAAATGACCTCTCTCTCGTTGCATTACTGAAGTGTAGGGCAAGTTTTTTATGGCATATGCCATTTTTTCAATTATTTTTTTTAAAAGCAATTTTTGGTTCAGCTTGCCAAAGAATACCTTTTTGCAACCTAGAAAAAAATTTTTAAGTAAGCTTAGCGAATATGAGGCAGAATCTATTCGAAATGCTAAATGAAAATTGCAAAAAACGGACGTAAAAAGTACTTTCAATGCATCTGCTCAAGCCTCTTGAAGGTACAAACGAAAGGGATTTCTATGAATGAAAGCTTTGGCTTAATTGACAGTGCTAAGGAAAATAATACATGATGTCAGTAAAAAAGATCGTAATACGTGTGGTAAATTATTCAATACTCCTGAAAAATTTATATGGCTTGGCATTTCAATTTTAAAAAAGTGTTTTAATCGATTTCCTCACAATTTTGTTTTAATGAAAGTGAGACGGATGAATTTATTGACAACCTTTCTCCATCTGAACTTTTAGTGTTCCAATATGCTAAAGTTAAATATTGCGATGTTGAAAGAGCGTGTTTTTCAATTATAGAACTTTTTTATGTGATAACAGCAGATTAAACGTCGTTTTATAATAAGATTCCCCTGATAAAAAAAATTTAATTTTCAAATATTTTAAAAAAATGTCTTTATTTAACAAAAATTATATAAAAAGTGTATTAAAAACAACTTCCAAATTCTTGCGTTTTGCCCCCAGATTTTTTTTTTTTTGACAATTT
Organism: Pollenia labialis; assembly: GCA_949318255.1. Classification (NCBI taxonomy): domain Eukaryota; kingdom Metazoa; phylum Arthropoda; class Insecta; order Diptera; family Polleniidae; genus Pollenia; species Pollenia labialis. The sequence goes on from OX439143.1 coordinate 84,195,122, forward strand.
TATGAAACATACTATTGTACTTACAATAAAAACTTAATAATATAAATGTTTCTTAAATAAAATGTTTATTTTTGCCATTTTTATACTTTTTCGTACCATTTTGCCAGCCATTTTTAACCATTTTTCGTGCCCTGCTGACGAGCATTGAAACGAATATTTGAAATATTTTGCTTAGATTTCGGTAGATATCTTCATCACAGTTTATTAAAGCATCTACAACGTTATCTGATAGAGTTTAAGATATTTTCCATGTTTGTTGCCAATGCAACAGTTCAGACTAAAGTTTAGATGTTAGTAGGTGTTTATCTATCTCTTTTATCAAACATAATCAGCTCATCAGCTAGTTGTGATTTTAAAAATTTTGTATCTGTATTTGACTTGATTACACTTTGAGGTAGAAGTTTAGGTATGTTCAATACATTAAGGATATCTATTGGGAAACGTGTTTTGAGATCTTCTAAAATAAATTCAATAAGAGGAATGTAACCTACAACTCGGTAGTAATCTTCAACATTTTGAATGTGATTGGAACCTCGATTTGAACGCAGATAATTTTAACTTTTTCAAAAATATCTTTAAATAGTTCTTCGGCTTTATTTCTTTTGTCTTCAAGGCACATGATTTTAGTTTTGATAAGGCTTGATCGTTTTTGAAGATCTATATCGTGCTTTTGTAAAAGGATACTAAGCGGCTGTGATACAATAAGTATCACACTTAATATGTTTATTCCGTAAATGAATTCAAAAGTACTAAGCGAGTTCCTTAATATAAGGCTTTGATGAAGTATCTCTACCTTTCGACTCAGATATTTTTTCCAAAGCTTCTACTATATGATGTACACTAGTTGCAAAGTGTAAAAGTGAGTCGTGACGATCCAACCATCTTGTCTCGCATAATGTAGAGAGTTTGGCTCCCAAATACTTTGCTAAAACTGCGTTTCGGTTGGGATGATTATATTTAAAAAAATTTGTTTCTTTAACAAATGATACAACTTATTGTATTAATGGCACTTTGTTGCTTTTTAGAATTGAGTTATTTGATTTATGGGAATAGCAAGGCGTTTGTTTTGCATTTGTCCAGAATTTTATAACAGCTCCATTTTCTGATGGCATCAAAGGACACCCATCTGTTCCATTTCCTACACAATTTTTTAGGTCAAGACTAACATTTGTCAAAGCTTTTAGAACTATTGATGATAGTGGCTTCGCATCAATTGACACATCAACGTCATTATCAATATCCTTTGAAGCCTCTTCAAATGCGTTTACAACAAAGCCAATAAATGCTTTCCTAACAACTTTTTGTTGTATGTTGAAATATCTTTAATATAAGGAAATCAGGGTTTTCTCCGACAAATCTGTGTTTTCGCCAAAAATTATCGAATAGAATTTTGATTCATATAACACATATATACATAAATATTGCATATACTAAGACGTTTATTCTTTGGATATAGATGGCACCTGCTGGGATTGAATGTGGAATAATAAGTATTTAAATACAGTAAACTCGATGTTTCATTTGAAATATCTAATAAATAAGTATTAGAATTAAGATTTGGATACTTATTGAAAATTTTGTTAGATTCAACAAAAAAAAACCTTGCTGGGATTTCCTAAAATCTTGTGCATATAAAAAATATTTTTATTGGGAATTCTTGTATTATCGATATAACCAAACATATTTTTATAATTGAGGGGGGAAATTTCCTTATAAACAACAACAAAAAACGATTTTTTTTTTATTTTCAATATAATTTCTCACTCACTCACTTGCTTACGTTTTCTAAAAACAGGCAGTTGATCTACTTACCAGTGTCGCCGGGGGAAGAACACAAAATATTATGCTCCAGAACCTGCACCTTAAATTGTATATTTCGAAGTACAATATTATAAAAAATTCAAAAAGTACCAGAATGAAAAATAATTTTTCGTTTTTTCCCTTGTTGATGCTTTTTTCTCCTCATTGAAAAATATTTTGTAAAAAAACACCAAAAATTGGTATGATTTTCATCGTTTTAACGTTCAAATTTCGAAAAAGTACCTTGTTTATGAACGTATTTTTTAGATAAGTTACGAATGTGATATAATTTTTAGTTTCATGTTTATTGGCTTAAAAGAAAGATAGGGTGATAAAAAAGTCCCAATAGGAATATTTTACCCCTCAACTCCCCAAAAGAGCAGAACTAAAGAAAAAATAGCAGACACTTGCCTGCTTATTTTTTAATGACTAACGATAAGTATTAATTTTAGTTAAGGAGATATAAGGTTAGGAAATTTACAAGTTTTTACCCCTTTTTTTTATCTCGGAATCACTTGAATTTCCAAAATTCTCGTCTAAGTGGATCGATTTGGCCAGAGAACTACTTCCGGCCCAAATATAAAATGTTTAGCTTAATGTTGTGCGATACTGGATCAGTCAGTCAGATACGTTTCAATTTTATGTAAGACATACCTACATTAGGATGGGGCGATTTGAACATCTTAATGGGAGCTTCGCGTTTCTGATTCTTGGGATTGTACACTTGCAATATTATTGTATATGATATTCGCCATATTATTTCAATTTTATCCTATATTATGCAAAAAGTCGCACAATGGTTTCAGCTTAAACCACTTTTCAATCAATAAAAAGGTGCAATTTTCATGTTGCCAACACATTTCACTTTCTTTTCGTTGTGCAATAAAAATCAAAAGTCTTTTGATTGTTGCCAATATATTGTGTCACCTTCCAATATTACATACACATTGGCGATCTAATTTTACAATATACATATATAATGAATTTAAATTAAAAAAAGAAAATATTTTTATTAATGTTCCACATTGTATTATAACCCACATTTGATAAACACTCGAGAGTTGCGTTTGAAAGCAAGTTGAAAATAAGGGAATTTTTTAATTTGATAATCGCCCCTATCGTGAATAACAAGTGGAATTTTTGTTCCCATGAAATTTTCATTCCCCTCGAAGGGAAAAAAGCAATCATGAATCTCATGTGAAAAATTGTTCACGCAAACAGTTCCAGTGAATGTAACAAAAATGAAGAAAGATTAGGAAATATTAAAAATCAATGAAATTTATGTTCAAAAATATTTACGTATATATTTTAAAGAAAAGTGAAAATAATAAAGCTAAATGATTAGTATTGGAGGGATAGGTTGATTGCTACGTTAGTTTTTTGCATTTTTAAAATTTTATGTAGTAAAATATTTCCCAAAATTCTGCCACCACGTCTTTCGAAAGCTTTACAAATCCGCCGGCAATCAACCTCTTGTTTTGCATTTTGTTGACAAAAAAAATCTGTTGGTGCCTTATTAACGGAAATAAACCTTAATATTCGATTTATAGGAGAAACTACTTACATACATGTTCTGTTCCCTAGCAAAAATAAAGTGAGAAAATTTAAGGGAAATGTGAACAAATTACGAGGGAAAAAACTTTTCACGATAAGGGGAATTTCTTCACGTGAACATTTTTTCACGTTATTATTCTCTTTTGAATGACCTTTTTTTCATTTGAGTTTTTCATGATCGCAAATATGTGAAAAGGGGAAAAATTACGAGGGAAACATTATTCACGATAGGGGTGAATAATTTCCCCTTTTTGTTGAGAATGCTATGATTTTCAAATTGTATCAAATCATTTTCAATTTGAAATCAAATCTCCGTGTTTGTTGAGCAATTTAAAAAGTGTGAGTGTTAGTAAAAAAGTGAGAGTGTATTGCGAATTGAATGGAATTGAAAGCCAAAACTGATTGTGTGGCCACAAAGTTAGGCTAGGTTAGGTTGTTAGTGTTTTTCGTGGTGGCGTGAAGGTAAATGTAAATTTTTTTTATTTGCATTATTTATTAAGGAGAATAAGATTATTTTGAAAATTGCCGTCACAATTCTAGCCACAAAATGTCTGTTGTCACTTAATTAATACATTTTGGATTGCATGAACGCAAAATAATATATTTTACTGTGTTGATTACCCAGAAAAAACTTTACTTACCTGGTAAGTTAGCAAGTAATGTTGGTACAAAATAAACACTACTTATATTTCGGCTGAATAATTAATTACTTATTTTTGTTCGAGGTGTCAAACGAATGCAGTACTTACAATACACTTACTAGAAATCGAAAAATATCTATTATTATTTAACTACGAATTAGTTGAATTGTAAGTACTTACATTATACTTACTAGAAGCCAAAAAATTACTGTTTAATATACCTAATAAGCAGTTATTGAGTACGTTACCAGTAAGTAAATACCCTGCGGGAAATTTGTGTCAATTGGCCCAACAGACTGGTCCTGGTTTTGTGAAAATAGAACAAGTACAAAAAGAAAGGACCCATGACCAGTGAAAGAAGAACCAATCCCTTAACTGGTTTATAAAGAACAAAAGGGTAGAAAAAGTAATGAATTATAGTACAGATTCAACTGGTGCTGTGAATATGTTTTGGTACTTTCTAGCATTTGGTTCTTGAATTTAATTCTAGGACTTGTCATACTACATTGTTTTGAAATAATACAACATTTTAGTAACTGAAACTAAGCACGTTCATTGAGAATATATCTGTGACTGGTCAAATTGTATCAATTGACCCCCTCCAATGACAACCCCATGTAAAAGGGATAGGTCTTATTCATATAAAGTGGTAGAACTAAAACCGGTCTCTACCACCAAAGACCTATCACGGGAATACTTTGGTGTCAGTTCGCTTCCCTCTAGGGTACTTAGTACTAAAAACAATACAACTAATAAGTTGTCATTAAGCTGACTATTAGTAAGCAAATGGTCAGTAGTGAAAATAATAAAAGTTATAAGTAGTTGCTGAGGTCATTACAATTGTTATGACAACTACTTACCTGGTAATGTGCCAGTAAAAATTCGGCTACTTTTTAAAATTAATAACTTATTTCCCTAATTATTTTGTAGCTTTCTTCTACACACAGAAAACAAATTGGTTGGGAAACGGTTGCAGTAATAAAATATTGATCAAGTAACACAATTTATTATTGCAACTATTAAAAATGTATAGTTCTAACTGATTTTTAATTCTCTTGATTATTAAAACGTTATTATAACTGAAATATGATTCCTTCAATTCTTTTATTAGTTATGATAACTTATTTAATTTAGTTCTAAAAATTAGTACAAATGGTTAGAATCACAACCGAATTTAATACGGGGCAATACTGAATATTGGTCTTTGCAATTAATAATTTGCTTTCGTCAATAAATTTTGTAATATACATGTTAATTCATTTATTGCAGCCAATTATCGATTGCTTGTATAGTTTCAATTCGAGTACAACAAATGAAAATATAATTATTTGGTATTCACAACCAAAAAAAAGCTATATGTCCCAATTGTTTACTAAATTTTCTGTCAAAACATTATATATAAAAAAATAGTTTTAAATTTATATTAAAATAAATAATTGTGCGTTCAAAAACTCAAAACAGTGCAAAAACTTAATAAATAGGGGTAAGTTATTTACGTATTTTTATAATTATGGTATACACGTACATATGTATGTATGTATGTATGTATTATATTTCTTATAAATACATACATATGTGTATGTATCCAGCTAGCATTTTCAATCGAAAGAATCTACTGTGAATCTCATGAAGAGCATTAATCGTTCACGAGCGCAATTTTTAATCGTAAAAGATTCCTCTCACGGGAGAAACTGTTACGCAAGCTGATTCCTCTGTGAGATACTTCTACAACACATCGAAATACGCTTATATCACAGTGCAAAAAAATGCGGGTCATTGCCGCCAGCCTCAACACTTGCAACGCGAAATAAAAAAATAAAAGAGAAAATCTGCCAAAGGGTTTTGAAAAGTCAGCTTGGGTTCGTGGAATATTCGTGGAGCTTTTTAACCTTCTAAAGTGCCGTTTTAGTATACTTTTGTTGGGAAGTTAAAAAAAGGACAAAAATTACACCTCAAATTAGTGTTAGAGGGTTAATATATCCTAAGAAAAGAATCGCTATACGAGCTTACTGAAGACATTAACCCTCTAAAGTGCCGTTTAAGTATACATTTGTTGGGAAGTTAAAAAAAGGACAAAAACTACCCCTTTAAATTAGTGTTAGAAAGTTAATATATTCTAAGCAGAGAATCACCATACAATTTTACTGAAGACATCTGAAATATCATTTTAGCTCAGAAGTACATTTAGTGTATTTTTTTCCAATAACTTTAGGGGCCCACATTTCGGGAACCCAAGCTGACTTTTCAAAACCCTATGGCAGATTTGCTCTACCAATATTCTAGTTTCATTTCGCGTTGCAAGTATTGAGGGTGTTTTTTTTGTTGCACAGTGTATTGATCGTAGACGAATTCGTTTGAGATTTCTGTAAAAATTTTCTAATGAGGCTTTCAGAAAGCACATCAAGAATCTTATGAGACTCTTGTAGGAATTCACTTACAACTTGTGGAATGTTTACACATATAACTGAGCCAACTAAACAAGAGCATCAAGCTTCTTTTTGATACAATTTATAGGAATTAAACCTTTAGATCAGGAATTCAACAACAATCCTGTTGGAAAATCTTATTTGACAGATCCTTACGTCGGCTGGTTTAAATAAAATTGTATGAACTAGTGAATTTTCATGTTTTAAAAACGCTCTTATTTAGGTAGCTCAGTAATTGTTATATGACTCATAAGGAGAGCCGCAAAAGGTTCATTCCAAGATTAAAAGGCAAGCGTGTCAGAAAATGTATACAAAACTAATAAATAAAAAAGTTAGATGTTTTTATTATTGCTACTCATCAGAAGATTCTTTGAGGAGTTAGACAATCGCCTAACAAACATCCGATGCTATCTGGGCAATATCTTAGACAAACATACATATGTACAACACATATACATGTACATATTGTTTATATTATCCTCCGCGTGTACATTGGTCAAACAAATATGTTATAAATACATTAAATGAAAATTGCTCAGTTTTTTAGTGATTTTCATATTAATTTACAGCTCAATCACTGTTCGATTTGTAAAATCCACATGTTAATTATTCTGTTTTACTTCAGACACTAGATTGCGTTGAATTGAAGCCAAAGATTGTTTTTGTTGGTACTTTAGGGGATAAGCTTAAGGGGATAAGGTGTACACCTTTGGAAATCCGTTGGATGATGTGGAAAGCTGCATGTATGTGTTTGTATAAAATTAAATAAGTTGTAAACTGTACATAAAAATATTAATAAATAAATATACTAACAAAAAATTGAGTTTATTGGAATTATTTTGATTTCCTTTCTAATAAATCGTGAAAATGGTTTATGTAACCGGTTAAAAAAAAATATTGATAAAGACAATCAAATCTTTTGTTATGAACACCAAATTTGTGTTTATTCGGTTGCATCTATCATATATTCGGCTGTAAGCGTATTTTTGATTTCTAATAATCATACTTACAACTAACAATATCTGTTGTTACAACTGATAGTGTACTAAAATTCAAATGTAGCTATCAAAAATATTATGCTAAGCAACGAAATTTTCAGTAATTGTAACCGAATTGTGTGATAGTACATGCAACCGACAAAATTCGATTGGCACCAAATTCGGTTGTGATCACGAATCTGTTTTCTCTGTGTATATAACTACTTTAACTACTTATATTTCGGATGTGTGTGGGGACTCAAATAATGACTTACTTTTAAATGTATTCATTTTCGGACATCGCTTGTAAATTCATTGGTTCTTTCAGTAGAATTGGAAGTGGTATTTTTACTTTTTCCTGATTACTTAACTCATTATTTTGTAGGCGAAGTTTTTACTAGGGTATGAAATAACTACCACCTATTACTAAGAAACAAAAAGCATAATATTCTTTCATGCTCATCTTTTTATTTTTGTTAACAAGCAAATGGAATTTCATAAACATTTCCTATGAAAAAAAAACATTCAATGGCGTAAAGGAAACACAATGAATGATAAGATAAAAAAGAATAAAGAATAATATGAAAATAAATGAGTGACACATTGACAAAGGACATGATGGGCGACAACATGCTTTTAATGTTCTACCGATTGTTGCTGATGTCGAGGATGGTAGTAGTCGTGATAGTAGTGGTAATAATATATAAAAATGAAAGCAACTACATTTGACAGCTCACTAATTTAGTGTGAAAAGTGTTACAAACATTGCCATTACCATGGAATATACAAGTATTTTTAGAAAAAAAAAAACTCTATACGTTTAACATACTTCCATACTCAGGCACAATTCACTACATCCCACCTTTTTGTCTATAAAACACTTTTAAAATTAAACCTTTCTTCTCCAAGGTTTAGAATATAATTTATTTTCCATGGCACTTGCAAGTTCATCTCTTGTACTCTATTTTTATTAAGGTAAAATATGGTATTGGTGAATAAAAGATGCGTGAGAGAGCTAAGTGGTATACATAATTTTAGGTATTAGGAGAGAGCATTTTCTTAACCTCCGGTATACTTAACTTCAGATATGTTCTTTTCTTAATAATATATTTATAATCAAATCATGCCTACAGTTGTATAAAAAATTATGGCAGTTTTAATGTAGAATTATGAATATTTTATATATATTGGTACTCGTACCAAGACGTTATTAATCTGCTGAAGTTTTTATAGGAACTAATGACTTTCCAGCCAAAACTTTTAAATGGCTTGCAATTACTGAGCAACTTACTTTTGAATGACTGCTTCATACCATCTGCATTACATAGAAGTAGTCTAGTGATGGCTGACATATAATCTGAAACATAAGTACTTGTTAATGAGTTGATTAACGAAATTTATTATTAATTCATAATAAAATGCATCTAAAGTTTTATTTATTCAAATCTAATACAAATTCATTTTAAATATTTGTTTTTACAATTTGTTTTTTTTATATTTCTTATAAATTGATTTTGATATATTTTTTACTACACTACCCAATTAACCAAACGATATTATAACGATATCGTCTAGGTGATCTAAATTATGCTATATGATATCGATCATGCATCATAAACGATAATATTAAAATTGTACTTTTCCATAAAAATATCATATCGTTATCTAGTTTATTGGGTATGAATATGTCCTTAACGCAGGATAAAATTTGTAAAATTTTACATTAGAATTTACACAGAAAAAAATACCAATGTTAAATTAACATGGCGAAATGTTGATTGGGAATCATAGTAAATTTCTGCAAAAGTACGCCATTTATTTAAATTTATCATTATTTCATATTAATTTTAAATGAATAATATTAATATAACCTTAAATCACATTTTTTTTTATATTATTCACTGTTAAAATAACATTGTTCAATATTGAATCCATATAACACCTGTTTTGTATTAAAATCAAAAGTTTATCTTGTTAAATTAACATGCATACATAATTACGTATATACTTTTTTTAATTTCATGTTTAAAATATGTTATAAAAAGAAGACAATTCCCGTATTCTTTTAATTAAAATTATTTAGTTAAATAGTACATCATGTTTTCAAAGTATAATGATGACGAAAACCACATCGAGCGATTCTGCTGATGCTTCTGTTAACAAAGGAGACTACAAAATAAGTGAAACATGTGTTATGCTGGGGTAAGTGTTTTAAATTATTATTCTTTAATAAATGCATATGTTGTCCCTGAAGCTTCTTCACACTGTTATATCACACTCAAACCAATTTGATTCTACATGAAATTCACGTTGTTTCAACTTGGAATAACTTTTATTCAACGTGATTCGGATTGTTATATGAATTACTGCAATGTTAAATTAACTTGAATTATAGTTTTTTAAAAAGAAAAAAATGTTGTTCGCAGGTTATTGAAAATCATGTTAAATTAACATGAAGTAACAATGAAGGAAAATCACTACCGAAAACGGTAAAATCAACCTTGTTTTCGACGATTTTACATTGATTTTTTCTGTGTGTATCGTACCAGTAAAAAACCGTATCGTAACCTCCCTCATTTAGACGCATTATTTCACTATGTTGGAAAGCGTATAATAAAGGCAGATACTTCATATATACTTTAAAGTAAATTAAATTAAAAACACACTTTGTTTCACAAATTCAGTTTTGTTGATACCAATGAAAAGTGCCTAAACATATTTAAGCGAATCTGGTAATGACTTGTTTAACTCCTTATTGTAAACAAATATGGTAATGACTTATTTAACCTCCTATTTGTAAGCGAACGTGGCAATGACTAATTTAACTAAGAACATGACTCTAATGACATCACCGTGTTAAAATAATGAGATAAAATTTTAATGCATATGTAGTGAAGAGTAGTTATATTACCTTTTGAATTTATTACTTTACAATGTAAGTTTTTGCTGGGTATATATTGAATCATTCTGAATTTCGTATATAATTTTGACTGCATTTATTGTATATATATAATATTTTCTATATATGCGGATGACAAAAATTATTTGTCAAAATTGACAATGTCCTCCTCCTCCTCTAAGCAGTGTAAATATAAATACTCATATGCTTTAACTTGACAAGGCGAAATATGAAAACACCAACAGAATAATCTTTTTTCAATGTCCGTATAGGATCAAAAGATTATTGCAAATTTCTCTACTTTCTCTTCTCTGTTCATTGATTTCGAATGAACAAAACAATATTTTATAATTTGTCTTTGTTTTCAATTTAAGTTAATCGAACGAAGTTTTCGTGCGGAAATAAATGAACAGGCAGTATATTTTCATTTAGAATTTTTTATTTAATTTTCATATACAAATGTAGTTGTTAAATTTTAACTTACTATTTGGATATCACTTATCCTAATATACAACACGGTACATCATTATTTTCAATTGGCCATAATACAGTGTTGAAGTATTAGGGCTTGAAAGAAACGCAAGATTATAATTTAAATACACTTTTTAATTTAATTTGTTTCTATAGGTCTTAAAAAAGTGGTAAAACTAAATTTAGGAATTGACTTAAGGCTTTAATGCAAACATATTCAAGCACCTTTTTCAAAAAACGTTTGAAACAGTCACATATTTAATATGTATCTGTCATTATAAATCGATATTTGTTGTTGTATCCAATGCAACAGTTTTTATGAATAGAGCTGGGATCACACGATTGCCGCAAATGCTTTATTGACGCACAATAATGAAATTGCACCAATCAAATATTCTGAAATCACATGATTGCCCTGTTTTCAACAAATTTAATTGTAGTTAGTTGGTACAAAGCGAAATGGGTACAAAAATTGTCGCAGCACAGCAGTGTTGCCACCTCACGTGTAATTACACATATCATGTGCAATATTTTTATTCATGTGTAGGCCATGTGTAATTGACTGTATGTGTAATTCATGTGTAATTTAATAGTTTAACGTTTTGTAGCACTGATTTTTGTTATTATTTTTTCACAAGAAGTAAATACACAGAAAAAATTATTGGCAGTTTCTTTTCAATTAATGGTGATTTTTGAATTTTAAAATAAATCTAATAACGTTCTTAATTGATTGAATTAAAAAAAATTTTTTTTTTCAATTAAAATTTTACTTGATTTTAAGCTTAATTTTAAGTAAATGTTTAATTGAATCAATCAACTCTGTTGTTTGAATTGAAAACTTTGTTGAAATAATGCTAACACAAACATAGTATAAGAACGTAGATATTACGTTTATTTTCATATAAGTTGAGTGCGCCGGTAGGCTAGCTGGTAGTGAGCTAGACTATCAACGCCGGGGTTGCTGGTTCGATTCCCGCCAGAGACTCTGGTTTCTTTCATGCAGACAAGCGAAGAGCTTCGCGGTATTAGCTTAGGGAATTAAAATAAAAATTAAAAAAAAAATTCCTGTGTTGTAATCAATTACGTCAGTAATTCATTCAATTAATATATTGATATTTTTTTAAATACTTTGTTAATTCATTCAATTAAAAGATTGTTTAATATTAATAATTTTTTCAATTATTTTTGTAATTGAAATATAAAAACTTTTTAATTGGAAAAAAATCACTGTTTTGCAATTTTTGCAAGTTTGAGTAATTGGTATAATCATTTCGGTGATAGGTGCAAAATTAAACAATTTTTTGCTTGTTTCAATTATTTTGGTGATTAAACCCGGTTTTTACTTTTTTCTGTGTAGGTTTATTATTCTTAGCAAATTTGGCATTTAGATAGCTTTTGCCACAATATTATTACGACGAAACATTATGGGTACATTATTCTTTTTTTTTTTATTTAAAAGAGAGTGGATAATCGACTGCAAAAGAAATGTTTGAGCTTCTCAAAAGCAGAATTAAAGAAAAAGGGATTTTTTTGAAAATCTAGTTGGATTTGCATCAGATACACCTAATATTATGCTTGGACAGTATAATTCAGAAGTTTAGTTGCTTAAAGACGAAAAGCCAGTTATCATTTTGATGAAATGCTCATGCCACGTAATACATTTGGCAGCGCCGAAGGCCTGTCTGAACCTTCCAACATATATAAAAGTTTTACTTTGTAATATTAGATCTTGTTGTAATAGAAGTACATATCTATAAGGAGTTTCTAGAATATTTTCGCGACAACGTGCACTCTTACATTTTGAAAAATTTTAGCATAAAGTAATTTGAACGCAGACTATTATTGGAAAAAGGTTTTGTGAAATAAAAAATTCCTTTGGAGACAGATTATTTCCTACTTTGCAAATAGTTATTTTTGTTTTAATCTTTTAAATGAAAAAATGAAAATATTTTTGTTTGCATTAAATATGGCAACGATACGATTGTTGTAAACAAAAAGCAAATAAAGAGACATTTGAAAAATATATTTGTGTTGGACAAGTAAAAATATAAAAATATCCGACGGATCCTTTAGGATATCCAAATGAAATGCAAGTAACATATCGTCACCTAAAATGCTAAGCCCTTTTGCAAATTCGAAATTTAGAAATTCAAACGCCAATTATACCTTGTTATTATTGATTTTGTAAAGTTGTTTGCCTCTCCTGCAAAAAAATCAAAAGTTTTGTTACGCCCTTTTACATTTACAGTGACGATATTTATGTTTATTTGCTTGCAAACAAAAATTCTATACATAAATATTAACGCTTTTAGCTTTATACATTTTAAGGGGGTTGTACGAAATAAAAAGGTGGCAATAATAAGTTTTTTGGTATACATGATGCTTATAATATCAATTCCACTTAGAAAATTTAAATTGGTTTACGTTATCTGAAGAACCCAAATGCGGTTTTAATTCTACTTTTGATCGAAATTTGTTTCTGTGAGATGCGTAAAAAGAAAGCATGTGCTATTTGTATTTTCATGTGTTCTTACTTGTGTTAACTGGGAACACAGCTGTTGTGTAGCCATTTTATTTGTTTGAAAGTTCTTATTGGTTTTTTTTCATTAAAAAAATTAAATTTGTATCATATACTTAAGCAAATTTGTTGAATAGTTTTATTTAATTTTTTTGAGAAATTTCAAAAATTAACACATATCTTTAACAAAAATATTCGCACTGAACAGCTTAATATGCTTGTGAACATACATACATATTTTGTTAATAGAAATAGTAAAAAAATTTAAATGTACATATAAGAAATAAATGCATATTTATCTTCATTACCTACTAAAAGAAACACAATAAAGTAAATTTATTGTATCCATATGGATACATACAATGTTTTAAAAATCAGTTTTTTCCGGTTTAAAACAAAAACCTATTAATGCAAAAAGTTAAAATAAACCTTTTTCTTCATGTTGGATGTGTTTTTTTTAAACATGGTTATATTTTGAAAGATAAAAAAACCTTTTTTGCAAAAAAAAAAAATTAAATGTAAAAAACTTTTTTTTTAAATTCTATATTTTTCTCAAGAGTTTTTCATTAAAAATTATTCATAAGATCGTAAAAAACAAAGACATGCCGATTCTTTGACCTGGTTAGATTCCTCCAAAGTTGAGTGTATTAATACAATATAGCAAAAGGGTTAAGTGCCAAACGACCCAAAAAAATTATATGATATTCCGCTGGCTGGCTGTAAGCAGAACTGCGCAAAGCAATATACAAAATATCGGTCAATGCAAATGAAAAATGATAAAACTGTTAAAATGAAAATTTAATTAATAAAAATTCACGAATATTTTTAAGCACTTGATTTCATAATTTTTAAAAAGTGATTTTATGTATATTTATCTGCCTGTTTTTAGAAAATGTAAGCAAGTGAGTGAGTGAGTAATTATATTGAAAACAAAAACAAATTTTCGGTTTTTATTGTTGTTTTCAATATAATTTCTCACCACAGGTGATGTAAAAACGGAAAAATTTTTTGGAGTATTTTTCAAATCAAAGAAATTGAGATTTGCAATACTGGGACTTGTTTAAATCACCTTAGAGAAAGAAAATAAAAATTTTTAAAATTTGGGTATGGCAACGATTTTATTTTAACTGATTTCGAGGAAAATGCTTTTTTTGCACAAAATTCGGTTCATCTATTGTTATGAAATTCCAATTAATGCTATTCAGAGTTCTATGACACAAACTTTAAGTACTAAATTCTAAATGGTATATGGTCAAAATTTTTGTGGTTACACATTTTAAGACTTTCTTAGTTACAAGAACTATAAGCGATTCATAATGATTCATTTGAGAAGGCATTCGGCACCCTGGAACATAATGTTATCTGTAATACTCTCGAATGTAAAGGGGTACCACGTAAACTCATCCAACTAATAAAAAGTATGTACACTGGGGCAAGCTGCCGAATTCTGCACGATGGCATGCTTAGTCGTAAGATTGAGGTTGGTACTGGCGTTCGTCAAGGGTGTGTGATGTCTCCGCTCCTGTTTAATATAGTGCTGCATAGTGTAATGCACCAGGCAATGCTGGGAAATCGCGGCCTTCTCTCTCATAGCTATACAGACATGGACGCACAACTAAGACGTCTTACCTACATATCAGAGAAAGCCGGATTGAGAATCAATATTAAAAAGACCGAAGTTATGAGAATAAATTCTGAAAACTCGAATCCCTTTCTAATAAATAATGAATTATTAGAAGAAGATGAAACATTCTGTTACCTCGGAGCTGTAATAAATCGAACTGGTGGATCGAGCCGAATAAAAAAGGCCACACAATCCTTCGGCCAGCTCAGATAAAATCAACATTTTCAACACTAATGTAAAGTCAACTCTTTTATATAGATGCGAAACTTGGAACGCTGCCTCCCGAGACATTAACACATTGCAAGTTTTCGTAAATAAATGTCTCCGAAGAGTTTTACGAATCTTCTGGCCAAGAACCATCTCAAACAACAATCTGTGGGCTGAAACCCATCAAATACCGTTGTGTGTAGAAAATCAGAGGAGAAAGTGGAACTGGATTGGACACACACTCCGTAAGCAACAGTCCGATCTTGCCAGGAATGCTATCAAATGGAACCCGCAGGAGAGGCCGACCAGCACATACATGACGTAGGCAAATTTATAGCGAGGCTAAAAAAATGCACAAAAGTAAAAAATATTGCGATGAACAGATCTGAATGGAAGAAGTTTGTTGAGGCCCTATGCTCCTTATAGGATCGAGGGGAATATATATATGGTCAAAATAACAATGTTAGAGGTTAAACTCGTTTTAATGATAACAGTCTTATTCATAGACTTGACTGAACAATTTTTTGTAATTGGTTATTAATATTTCAAAAGAATTTGGCCATTTTTGAACGTTAAAAAAGCAGCTTAATACAAATATCTGCCCAGAAAATATGTTCACCAAAAAATTTTTAATTAAAACAAGTAATGCTGTTTAAAAAAACTTTTTTAATTGTTCCAATTAATTTGCATTAATTGAAAATAAAAATTGTAATGTTTGTGTGAATATTTGCAAATATGAAAACATATATAAACTTCAAAATATTTAATGCTGTATAGACACCTATAAATATTTTTTTATTCGCCCAAAATTTTGTATTTCTTAGTTTTTTGGTAGTTGCATATTCCCAGAAAAAACTTTACTTACCAGGTAAGTTGGCAAGTAATGTTGGAGAAAAATAAACACTACTTATTTTTCGGATGAATGACTACTTATTTTTGTTCGAGGTCAAAAAAATCTAGTTATTATTAAACTACTAGTTAGTAAGTTGAATTGTAAATACTTACAATATCCTTACCAGAGGCCAAAAAATCACTTGTTAATGGACCTAATAAGTATTATTGCTAAAACGAACGCAAACGAATCAAAATAGTATTTTTCCTTGCTCTTGCCCTGTGATGTTAACCGTACGGTAATTACCCTTTTTACTATAATTTTGGGACGCAAAAGGTTGCAAGGTAATTTTATTTAAAATACGGTAATTTAAAGAAATTTGGATTTTCGGAATACATACATATCGTCATCTTAAAGACCAAATAACCTTTCTGCAAGAATTTCAAAATTGAGTTTTTTATGGATTTTTATTCCCTATATTATAACTAGGGTGTTTAGTCGACTAAATCTTTTTCGATTAATCGAACAATTTTAGACGAATAATTGTTCGAATAATTTAAAATAGCTAAATTCGATTAAGGGAATAATCGGAGAATCTATACCGATTAATCGAATTATTATAATATGTATATAGTATTTCTGTTAAATCTATAATTTTTTAAGGTTTCAAGTTCAAGTTTAGTGAGTAATTTAGATTATAGTTTTGTTAAATTTTCAACGCAATTTAAAATTCATTTCACAAATTTCTCTATTTAGAATGAGTTTGTTTCAAAATATTGTACGAAAGATAAATCTAGTACTGCTCAATGTAACAGTTGTCCAAAAATGTATTAACGTAAATGTTCTTCAACAACTTCACTAATTTACCACTTACACAGTGACTATAAAATATTACTTAAAAAGGATTCTTTACCCGCTGACAATTCTTCTCTTTTTTGAACACCTTACCACGTTCTTTTTTGTTTGACTATCCATAAAAAGTGCAACTGTAATAATGTCTACCTTCCAATACTGTCAGTTCATGTTTATAAAGCACCAACATTTCATCAAAATGTTTAAAATAACGACATATACGAAAATGTGAATTAGAGTACGAAAAATGGCTTAAATTGTTTTGTTATAATATAAACTGTTGAATATTGAGTAATTATGATACTCAATGGCAACACTATCTCTTTTAAGCTTAGAGTAACATAAGCTTTTAATCAAATTGTAGTTTTGTATCAATAGCTGTTCTGAATAAAGTTTCTTGTTTTTTGCGGTTGTCATTGTTCAACCTTCTAAAAAGACATTACATTTGGCGACGAGGATTTTTTTTTTACATCTTGGAGCCCACATGCTAAAAGAAAAGTACATGTGTGTACAATAAAATTGCAAATTTTGCAAAGTTTAATCTGTACAATACAGATTTTTTATTAATAAATAAAAAAAAAAATTAAAACGAAGAAAATATTTCAACTTTAATTAAATGGCAACTTCAGGTGGAGCAAATTTACCCTAAAATGTGGTCGCAGATACAACAACAATTGTGGTTTCAAATGTTCCAGAATTTATACCAGAGCGTGACTCGTGGTTTTTATGGAAGGAACGTTTGGATATACACTTCTGTGAAATCAATTGCACAGAAGATAATGGAAAAAGCGATTTTATTAAAAGCGATTGAAGCTATGCCATACAAGTTGCTGCACAATTTATGTAGTCCCAGCTCACCTGTAATGAAAACTTACAGGGAGTTATGTGAAATAATGAAATTTCATTCTTCATGTAAGAGCGAAGAAGAATCTGTTGCTCAGTGGTTTGCTCGAGTGAAACAACTTGCACTTAACTGCAGTTTTGGGTCTGATTTAGGTGCGTCGTAAGGATGTGTGAAGAAAGTCACACGCTTACTATTGACGATGCGTTAAAAAAAGCTATGATTTGGGAAACAAAATTTTCATTAAAATCAACAAGAGATGAGTCTGACATAAATTTTGTGAGAAGTGGAAGAACAGTGTCAAAAGTCGGAAAGCGATGGGTTAACAACAAAGAAGGCAATAATGATAGAAGCAGTATAGACAACAGAAGAGTTCCGAAAAACAGCAGTTCTGGCAATCCAGATAACAGTATAGAGAAATAAGCAAGCGTGTACTCATTGTGGTTAGCGCAATCATGAGTCACATACATGCAAGTTAAAAAACTACAAATGTCACTCCTGCGGTAAAAGTGGCCATTTAGCTAGTGCTTGCTGTTGTAAAACAAGGAAATCTATAAACTATGTATGAGATTCGGAAGAAAATAATAGTTGTAATGTAGAAAGCGTTAATGATAGTTTTGATTAGCAATGTCAGGTTCTGTATGTTGCTACTGTGGTAATCGTATAAAAATTTTGGGTGAGTTTGATGCAACAATTTGCTATCGTGGTGTTTCTAAAAAGGTTAGAGAAGTAGTCTCAAATTTGAAAAACCCGTGCTTGTTAGGTCGTTCGTTTTTAAGGGCATTCAACTTTGAGTTGGCCCAGGTGAATTCAGTTACAGAAGCTGATTTTTCAATGATTATTGAGGAATTAATGGATGAGTTTTCTGAGGTTTTAAATCAGCCACTAGGGACTTACAAGCTAGATAAAATTTCACTCCCTATCAAATATAGTGCAGTACCAGTTTTTTTTAAACCTCGGCCAGTTCCACTTGCTTGGAAAAGCAAGATAGAAGCACAGTTGCGTGATTTAATTAAAAAAGATGTTTTGGAACCAGTTGAAAGTTCAGATTGGGGGACACCATTGGTGCCGATAATCAGATAATGGAGATCTGCGTATCTGTGGCGACTATAAGGTCACTATAAATAGGTTTTTAATTGAGTTTATTTTATTATTTATTTATCGATTTCCTGCACAACAAGAACAAGTCTTATAATTAAAGTACAGGATTATATTGGTTTATAAGGATTACCATATAAAAGATTTTAATAGGTAACATTTAACATTAAAATAAAAAAAGAATAAATATAATAAAAGTAATATTACAAGTTATATTAAAATAAAAAATTTAATACAATATATAAAAAAATTAAACAAAAAATACTGATATAAAGGCATTTAATAAATTTATCACGAACATTTTTAGTTTAAGCTAAGCGAAAGTTTTAAATAAAAATTTCCTAAAAAGATTTGCGTTGCTATCTGTTTGTTGGTAGTTTGGCACACCATTCCAAAGACGAACGGCGTTAATAACAAATTGCTTTTCCGAAACAAGACATTTAAATCTAGGTATAATCATGTTCTTACCCCTAGTGGATCTAGCAAATTGTATAAAGTTATAAATGTATTGTGGTTTTTTCGTATATACAACTTTGTGCAGAAAAATAAGGACTCTAATTTTAAGAAGGTTTTCGAAAGATACTCCATAAAGGTTTTTTGGAAATGCAGAGACTCCATCACTCTTCCTTAATCCGTAAACATATCTTATAATGTTGTTGTACAAAACTTCTAATTTTTTCCTACTGATGGAATCACATTTAGCGAAAAGTTCACAACCGTAAGTAAGACTAGGAATGAGATAAGCCTTTGCAAGAAGCTGCCTTATTCTTAGTGGCGTGAAGTGTTGTGTGGACCACAGCGTTCGAAGTTTGACATACGTCCGAACTACGAGAATATTTATGTGGCTTGACCAGGTCAAGTTGTTGGTCAACACTATCCCTAAGTTCTTAACTCTTTGCACCATGTCGATTTTTTGATTATTTATAAAAATGTCATCTTCAATAAGTGGTGTAATGGATTTTTTATGAATTATTAAGCATTTCGACTAGGGATGCCAAATGGGACCAGGCTTTTTGAAACCCGGGATTCGGGATTTTTTATTCAAAACAACGGGATCCCGGGACGGATCTGGATTTTTCGGGATTTCATATATAAGATCCAATTTTTAAAATTCATATACATAATTATAATTTAATGTTTATGTATATGTATTAAAACAAATCAATTCATAAAGATTATTAAACTAATTACAAAATAAAACATTTTAATGTATTCTTTTAAAGTAATATGGACGAAAAATGCATTTAAACTTATATTTTTAAAAGCTTCTAAAACGAAATAATGGCGTCTGATAATCGATACCTTATTTTATTGCAAACATATCCTGCCGACGAAAACAGCGTTCGCATTAAACACTTCTGTGTGGTATCGTAAATAAATAGCTACATATATGCTATATAACAATAATTAGTTTATTTTATCTCAAATGTATATGCAAGTATAAGTTTAATAAAATAAACTTAAACAAATATGTGTCGAAAGACCTTTGGTAGAATCCCCTAAAGTTTTTAACACCTTTTGTGCGTGCGCAGTTCTTTTATCATTCACTTAGAAAAAAGATCACACCGAACTTTGTCTTCTGATGTAACATTTATTCACTTGCGACTTCTTTTTGTAACCAGTTAAAAATTAGATTAATTGCCAGTGTGATTTAATATTAAATTTTTAAAGTTAATTTTTTTAATAAATAAAATACCACATATTTACTAAATCCAAAATCTCGGGATTTTTACATAAAAAATCCCGGGATTCGAGACTTAAATTTTTAGAATAATCCCGGGATTTCGGTATTCGGGATTTCGGGATTGGCATCCCTAATTTCGACTTTTGTGGAATAAGGTTTCATGGCTTACGCTGTCAAATGCCTTGGAATGGTCGAGTAGTATCAAGAAATTAGTTTAACCATTATCGAGTTCGCGTCTTATATTTTCAGACACGTCAACCAGTGCAGTTACACAGCTGTGGTTGGGACGAAACCCCGATTGTTTATCGGACATTAAACGATTTGCATGTATGTAGGCACTCATTTGCAAATGCAAAATCTTCTCCAAAATTTTTGAAAGAAAACTAAGAATTGCTATTGGACGATATTCCGTGTTAGACTTTGGTAGTGGTATAACCTTTGCGTGCTTCCATTTTGTAGGAAAGGAACTATAAGTTATAATTGAATTTTAAAGGTGAGTTATGAATGGCAGTAGTAACGGTAACAGAATTTTAATAAAATAAGGATGTATATTGTCGGAACCCACAGCATTGGATTTAACCAATGAAAAGCAAGACAAAACCTCAACCTGGCTAACACAAGAAAATTGGAACGAATTAACTCGAGAACACGAGTTATTATTAAAAGAAGTAATGTTTAGTATCACATTATTTGTAGAAACCGATGGTAAATTGGTGAAGACATTATTGAGTTCATCAGCATCAATGGTACAGCTATTAGTTTTAACAGCTTTCCCGATACCAATGTCTCGAATGGTCTTCCATGTGTTTCTAGAGTCAATGGCAGAACTAAAGCGTTTAGTATAATAGTTGGATTTAGCCAATCTTATTTGATTATTAACATTCCTACTGGCAGAGCGGAATTCACCTTTAAGCCCAGCTGTTCTAAAACGTTTCCATCTAGAGTATGCTAGATCTCTACGTTGTATGGACTGCTCAATGTTTTTTGTTGAACCACGGTTTGTTGTTACTTGTAATTTTTTTCATTATTAATGGCACAGTTTCATCATATAGGGATAGAATATTGTTCTCCAAAAATGTTAGCTGATCATCAACAGAACTCATAAAGTTAATGTTATTCCAATCAAAAGAATAGAAACTTTCATATAGCAAGTCGTAGTTTACGTTTTTAAAATCCCGGTAACTATACACCTGATCCTCCTGTTGTAGCGAGAAATCATATACTAAAAACATCAAATCATGTTTTGAAAAACATATAAAGAGACTTTAGATGGGTCACCCACAAATATAATATCAATTAATGTACTATTGAAAGTTGTAAAATGTGTTGGTATTGAAAGATTGGTAGGTGAAAGTCCTAATGATTCCGTACTATTTAAGTACCCACTTCCTCGTATCGATGAGATATTTTCTTCATTGACGGGTGGCGAGATTTTACAAAGCTCGATTTATCAAATGCCTATAATCAACTAGATCTTGATGATAAGTCTTAACATTTGTGCACTTGGAGCACACACATAGGTACTTTTAAAATGAAAGGTATGCCATTTGGCATTAAGCCGGCTCCGGCAATATTTCAAAAAACCATTGAAAGTTTACTAAGGGATATTCCACAAGTTGTTGTGTACCAGGATGACATAACAGTCACCGGTAAAATTTAAATGACCACATAAAAACACTAAAAATAGTTTTAAAAAAACTAGAGTATGCTGGTCTCAAGCTAAACCTAAAAAATGTGATTTTTTTAAATCAAAAATTTCTTATTTAGGATTTATTATAGATAAAAACGGTTTAAGTAAGCAAAAGAGTGTTATTGATGCACCTTTTCCTGAGAATGTGTCTCAAGTTAAAGCCTTTGTGGGAATGGTCTACTACTATTCCAAATTTATTGATAATTTTGCTCAAAAAGTGTATCCTTTATATGAATTATTACAAAAAAATCATGAGTTTCATTGGTCTAGTAAATGTCGGAAGCATATGCGACTATAAAAAAGGACATTGCGTCAGAAAATGTTCTAGTGCATTTCAATCCAAAACTACCAATAATTTTATCCACCGATGCTTCCAATAATGCAATTGCTGGTGTCTTGTCGCACCAATCTGATAATGTTTTAAGGCCGATTGCCTTTATATCAAGAGCACTTTCGAAAAGTGAACGCAATTACAGTGCAATTGAAAAAGAGGCACTTGCAATAATGTTTTCTGTTACGAAATTAAAACAGTATTTACTAGGCATTAATTTTTTTTCTACAAACGGACCATAAGCCTTTATTGTCAATTTTTGGTGAAGGTAGGGGGTTGCCTATTATGGCAGCGGCCACAAATTGAATATGAAAATTGCGGAAACTTAGAAGGTTGTAATTACATAAATTATATTCAGAAAAATGGTTGTTTGAATTTATGCTAAAAGGATATTGCTAAGGAAACAAGGCGTGATCCACTTTTAGCAAAACTGTGTGAAGCTATACATAAAGGGGGAAGGCGATCAATTCGATGCTTTTCGAAGTAAAAGCTTCGAACTTACTGTTGAAAGTGACTGCATACTGTATAGGGTTGTTATCCCTCAAAAATTTCGTAAAAATGTACTTGGGGAACTACATCTATCTCATTTAGGTGTTGTGAAAACAAAGGCACTATCTCGTTCTTACGTCTGGTGGCCTAAAATAGATAAAGATATTGAAAACATGATAAAAGAATGTTTTTCTTGTCAAAACACCCAAGCTAGTCCTGAAAAAAGCACCCTCATTCCTTGGAAGCCGGCTGGCTCAGTTTGGAATCGCATTCATGTGGACTTTGCGGGTCCTATTAACAGTTCACTTCGCAGGAATTTAAAAATTTTTTAAGCAATAATCACATAAGTCATGTGCTTACTGCACCTGGCCATCCATCAACAAATGGTCAAGCAGAAAATATGGTAAAAACCTTAAAAAAATCAATATGTGCTAGTTTTGGAGCTGATAATAGCACTGATATGGACACCATCATAAATAGATTTTTATGTGATTATAGGAACACTAGACACTGTGTAACTGGCGAATCGCCCGCAAAATAATTTTTTGGTAGATCTCTAAAGACTTGATTTAGTTCATTAAAATCACCTTTGATTGAAAATGTTATTTTGGACAGTTAGGAAAAAGCTATTTCTAATTATAAGGGTAAACGTATGGAAGAGTTTAGCAAGGGGCAGGAAGTATTGATTCGTGATTATACAGATCCAAACAAACAGGGCTGGTCTCCAGCCACAATTTAAAAAAAAATTTGTTTACTATCGTATAGCTGCATCATAACTCATAACAACAGAGAGATAAAACTTCATTTGGATCAAATCCGAAACCGTAATACTGCAAACAGTGATATTGTTTCAGCGGAAATACAGAAAGCAACTGAAGAACAATACTTGCCGACATCTACACAAGTTCATGATTCTGATGAAGTTCGCTCGATTATACCAAGTAAAAATAATATTAATTCTAATACGTTGAATCATAATGAAGCTTCTAAAATATCATTACGGCCACGTCGGTACAACAATAGTTGTACTTTAATTCTCTTCAACTTTGGTAACTTTGAAATTCATATTTTTTTTATATTCATATATTTTTTTTTAATATTTTTTAATTATAAAATTTTAAACAGTATTAAATGTTATAATCCTATTACCCTTATTCATAAAAAAGTACATTTGAATTAAAAAAACGCTTATTAAACGAGTTTTCATAGACTTCGATCGATTCTCTAAAGGAAATAATATTCAACAAATTCAATGTTATATATAGACTCTTTTAAAATTTAAGTGCCCGAAAATTAAACAACAATTTGGAGCTACATTGACAAGTTTTATTAAAAAAATAATGTTTATTTACTTAAGTACTAACTTTTTCTAAAATTATCAAAAAAAAATCTCGTCAATTATAACATTTCTGGATTTAGAAAAATTGGATTAATCGATTAATTTTAAAATTTTATTCGTTTAATCGAATAAGTTTAAAATGCCAAATATCGAATAATCGTTTAATCGAACAAAAATAAAACCCGATTAATTGAACACCCTAATCATAACGCATATGTATGTGTGCAAAAATTTTAACATGTAATATTTAAAATTTTGTTGCATAGTGTAATTTAACAAACATTAATGGTGTTTTCTTTTCTACCAAAAAATGTGCCTTTTTTAAAAAAATGCAATTTGGTGTCTGTTTCTTAAAAATTTTGCTCCCGAAAAGCATGAGTTTTTTAGAATAAAACAAGCCACCCTTTTCGGGAGCAAAATTTTTAAGAAAAAGACACCAAATTGATTTAAAAAAAAAAAAAAAACACATTTTTTGGTTGAAAAGAAAACGCCATAAGTAATTTTTTTTTCTTAAACCAGTAAAATAAACTATAAATGTTTTTATTTAATGTATATAATATTCATATCCCATAATGAAATTGTTATTTATAATTTTATAATTTCGTCTTTAAGGAGACGATATCTGTGGCATTTTGACAAAACATCTTAAGTTGAGATAAGATAGCAGAAAAGTATTCAAATAAAACTCGGTGAACAAATCATTTTTATCAAATAATAAAATAAACCAAATTAAAGAAAAATTTCATTTATAATACAACATTTTAAAAACGTAAGTAAACATGTTTTTTGAATGAAAGTCGTATGATAATTTTTAATTATTTAATTATAATTTTTTCAACTTTTTAAATTTGACTTACATGTTTTGTCCAAATGAACCAGATATGAAGGTTTTATAATTTTAATTTTTGAAAGGTTTCAAACATATAAAATATCCGTAATGTGAAAAATGTAACTATTGTTTTCGGATTATTTTAAGTACGCATCAGGGATTTAATGTGGCTAAAGACAAGTAATTGGCACTTGAATAATTCATATATAAATCAATTATTCTGTACTTTATGTAAGAAAATTCGTACTTATTGTAGAATTGACTCCGCTTTGCCTCGGTTTAAGTACGGATAAATTGATTTTTCTTGTGACTGAAACAATTCAAAATTTATTTTGTTTAGATGTACAAATAAATTTAAATGAAATTAACAAAACATTTTTAATGTTCTTCACATACATACATATGTATGCACGCTAAGCGTATTAAATAAAAATATTTTGAGTTGAATGAATATGCATATTCAGAATTATGTATTTTACTGCCGTATTTATAAAATATAAAATAATTTTGGTTAAAAATGTATTTTAAGACAAAAATTTCTTAAAACACATTTAAAAATTGTTTTTGAATACAAAATTTTGCTGCTGTTTCCAAATGACAGGCGATGGACTGAGCGCTTTTAATATAAATTTTACAACACAATCGATCGCATGTTATTTGGAAACAGCACATTAATGCTTTGAATAAAAACCTTTGGGTATGGTAATTTCGTCTCAAAAACGGTAATTTTTAGAGGGCCGTAAGGTAATGAAAAAATAAAAGTTAACATCACTGCTCTTCCCTAAAAAGTAATAATCTTATTATTCATTCTAACTCAAACTTAATTAATTTACTCATCTATCTAATATGATTTGAAGACATTAAACACAAGTCTTATAATAAATAAATATGTAATACGTACATATTAACATAATACCTAATATAACACACAAATGCACTAACGAATATTTTACAAACATAAAAACATAACAAACCACATTGATGTTTTCAGTTTTAAACAATTATTTATGACTTTTGACTTATTTTGCACAAATAAAATTATTTGTGTTGTTCACACAATTTCTTGCCAGTTGTTGCTGATGTTAAATGACCAAATAACAACAAATTCTTTTATTTCACAAAGACGACAAAATCTTGTATACGGATTAGAATTCAATGCAGTGTTCAGTGTAAAGAATTATTAATAATTTTGTGTTGCTGGCATGGTGAAATAAACAGGTGGCAGCACTACGCCAGATGACGATTTTTTGCTCCTACATTGCTTGTCTAGGTTTATGTCCAAGTTTTGTTTATGTTTACATAAAGTTAACGTTTTGTGCTGAGATTATTGTATTTTAATAAAGTTTTTGATAATTTTAAATTAAAATAAATAAGATATTGACTATAATAATATGAAAATTGACTAAAACTTTATTTATTTCATCACGTTCAGCGGCACGCTTTGATTTATGTTAAAAGTATTTTTTGACGTAAACGGTGATGCAATTTCCAATTTTTTTGTAATGTTGTATTTGTGGCCGTAACGATGCCACCTGCTTATTCCACCATGGTTGCTGGGTTTATAATTGCTTTGGCTCCAAATTAGCGAACACTCTTGAACATTTGTCTGTTAATTCTGTGGTGTAGGCTATCAATATTTTTTATATATAAATAAAACGGTAGTTGTATAATGTTGCGATTTCCATGCAAATGCATGTTTGTTTTTTGTCGACAGACTAAGAACGATGCCGACCAAATTATCTTTTCGAATCATTAAATTTGCGTTAAAACGGTATCGATTTGTTTTTGCATATTTTGGTTTTATATGCAAATTTTTGCATTTTTTAACATTTTGCGTATTTTAAAAAGTTCATCAAAAAATTTCCAACTACACAAAAAGTATCTTATGTGCTGTTTATAAAACACAGGTGATTGAATGTGTGGGAAAATTTTATATGAAAAACACTCAAGAACTGAGTGCTAAATCCATTCTTGAATGTTAAAAACCCAAGTTTTTTATGGCATACGACATTGTTGCCATTTTTTCAATTATTTCGTTAGAAAGCCATTTTAGGTCCAGCTTGCCAAAAAATACACGCAACCTAGAAAAAATTATTAAATAAGCTTCGCGAATACGATGGAGTATCTATTCGAAATGATAAGTACATTTGATTGGCTATCGGATGTTCCTACATCAGCCTCAATTGCGTATAATAAGTACATATTATAAGAATGCATTCATTGATAGTGAATATTAATTTAGCTTACCCTTAGGCAGAATTAGTCTTTACTTTATGTTTCTGTTCTGTTCCGTTCCATGCCGTCCTGTTTCGAAATTGTAATAGTTACTTTTTCTGTAGCAACTAATCAGCCACTTATGTCAAATTTATTAGTGATGCACTGCCCGTCCATTGTTTTATTTCAATAAGTTTAATGCACATAAATTTGAAGAAATTATATTTTATAAATTCTAAAAATCAAAAAATTGTTTATTCCAATATAAATATGTATTTTTTTATAATTAATTTGGTATCACTTACAATTAAGTACTTAACAAGTTTTTGATTTTAACAAACTTTAATAACAAAAACAAATCAGCTGATTCCTAACAGAACAGTAAGTAAAGACTTTTGTAAGTGTCTATTCATTTTCAAACGTAAATTAAAAGTATTTTGTATTTTCCTTATAGAAAAATATATTTAACTTAAATTGTTTAAGGGTTTAAAAATGATTTTTTTCCTTTAGCTTTATTTAAAAAATAATAATTTTTAGCTTACCGTGTTTTAGGTATTTATCGAAAAATCGGCATTTTTTTTGAGAAAAAATTGGCAAACCGGCACCTTGATAACTTAGAATCAAAAAATTAAAGCTTAGAGTTAATTGCCAGTGCTAAGGAAAATATTAAGGATGTCAATACACTCAAAAGATAAATCGAACCATTCGTCGGATTTTTAATCGCGAAATTCTTAAATTATCTATATTCAATCCAGAATTCGTACTTGAAATAATCAGAAAATGAGATTAATTTAAGTAAAACTAAGATTGAATGAATCGCAAAATGTGCTTGTTTCAAGTATTATAAAGTTGATTTTATCCCGAATTCGCGCTTAAAAAAATTAAAATTAGAAACAGGAAATTATTATGATTAATTTACTAACCCGTTATAAATTGGGTTAAAACACCAGCATCATGCCCGATACTGTGTTTAAAGGCACCCATCAACTAAAAGCTTGAAAAACGTATTTATACCAAATATATCTCAAGATATTGCGGTCGATTTACCACCTGTTGCTGCTTGAGCAGCTATTCCCCTAAGATTTGAGATTAGAAATTATTAGTTTCAAAATTAACACCAATTTTAAATGACAATAGATTTATTCCAAACCATACACAGAAAGATAAACACTCGGGATAAATCAAGTTTTATGGGATTACTTTAAGTACGAGTCGTACTCAAAAATTCAAGTACGAATAACACTTAAACGTACTCAAAACAATCCTAAATGGGACTACTTTCGAAAACACAAGTTTGGAAAAACCGGTTTGCTTATTGTGTGTAAAAAAAACAAAACAAGAAAAAACTCATACATATTGTTTTCATGTTTAACCCTCCGGCTTGCGCATGTTTTGATTTTCTTTACACATGGAAAAAGGTCTGGCCAGACTCATGTGTACAACGAAGGTTTAAAAAGTAAATTTGAACTCATGCTACTCATTTAGATTATATTTTTGGTTAAATATCTACATACATAAGATATCAATTTCAATTTCAATTTATTTATTTATCCATAATATTTACATTTTCATTTCAATTTAAATTGTTCAAGATTTTTCTTTTTCAGCTTAATAATAGATCTATATTTACAAAAATTTCTATATGTATACATATATACAACATTTATTTGGAGGAGAAAATTTGGCAAAAAACCTATTTGATTTATATTTTTAAACTACTTAACCTACTTAAACTACTTTACTACAGACTAGATAAAAACCTAAGATGATACTAGCTCATTAATATGGACGAATTCAGAATTCAGACATCGAGTATTAAAATTATGTGTAAGTCTATTGATCTTATCTGCAACTAATTCCAAGCCCGCAATATCATGAAGGCGTGATGTTGAAAAAAACCAAGGAAGGATATATATAAGTTTTAATAGCTTATTTTGAGCTATTTGCAGTTTTTTAATATGGCAAGATGCCCTAGTTGACCAAACGGGGACTGCATAAAATATTACAGCGTGAAATATAGATTTTAGAATGAGTTTTTTATTATTAATGTTAAGGCTAGATTTCCGATTTATAAAAGGGTATAGGATACGGGTTAATATGTTAACTTTATTAGTTACATAAGGTATATGATCTTTAAACTTCATTTTCGGATCGAGCATAATACCAAGATATTTTACTTTTTGTTCCCACTGTATTATTATTATTATTTATAATAATATTGGTCTGTGGTATATAGCATGCTTTTCGTTTCCTTGTAAAATATATCGCTTGTGTTTTTTCATAGTTTAGTATAATTTTCCATTTATTGAAATAAGATAAAATATCAGATAATGCTCTTTGTAAGTTTGCTATTATATCAACAGCCAAAATTTCAGAGCATAGGATTGCTGTGTCATCCGCGAATACTGACAAAGTGCAGTAGTCCAATTGAGGAAAATCAGATGTATATAAATTATAAAGGACAGGGGATAAACATGACCCTTGGGGACAACCAGCAGTTATGGAATGACTTTAAGAATGGTGTGAGCCAATGTGAACTTTGAAAGAACGAGAAGTGAGGAAACTGTAAATAATTTTTGTCAAAGCTATTGGAAAATTTAAATTTATCATCTTAAAAACGAGACCTTCGTGCCAGACTGAATCAAATGCAGCTTTGGCATCTAATAGAACCATGCCGGTTGATTTTTGATTGTTGAAATTCGTTTTTACCAAATTTCTTATTCTTATCAAGGGATGAGCTGTGTTGTGTTCTCTGCGGAACCCAAATTGTTGAGGTGGAATAATATTATTGGCTTCCATAAAATCAGTTAATTTAATTTTAATAACTTTTTCTAAAATTTTACTGACACTCGACAGCAAGCTGATAGGACGGTATGACGATGGACAGTCAGCTTGCTTACCAGGTTTTTTAATTGGGATAACTTTAGCTTCCTTAAATTTTTGGGGAAAATAGCAAAGTTTTAGACATGAATTGATTATTAATGTTAAAAATTTAACGCCTTTGCTAGGAAGTGCTTTAAGACATCTATTATTAATACCGTCGATGGCAGGTGATTTTTTATTTTTTAAAGTTTTTAAAATATTTGAAATCTGTGAAGTATTAATTAAACATACATCCAATGGATTAACTCTTAACGATCTATACGATTCCAGGGTATCATTCACTAAGGAAGTTGTAATTGGGTCCCATAAATGGGATGAAATAGAATAATTAGCAGCAAATGTATGCGCTAAAATTTCACATTTTTCTTGATTAGTGGTGTACCGAACACCGTTTTGTTTTAAAATAGGGATGTTGTTAGTTGTTAGTTCGTCAAATTCCAGAAAGGCGTAGAGCCTTTATCAAGCGTTGATAATAAATTATCCCAAGATTTATTTCTAAAGGAATCAATTTCCTCACGAATTCTCAAATTAAATATCTTCATCTGATAGAAGTCGTTTAGATCCCTGTATCTTTGCCAATCCCGCCGGTACCCATTTCTTCGTTGTATCATATTCTTAATATGGTAGGGCAAAGATTTTCCTCTTAATGAGGGATATATCTTAGGCACACTACAAGCGATTGAATCATTTAAAACATTTTCGAAATTTATAATATTCTGATCAATGTGTTCATGATTCAAAATATTGTTGATATCAGGTAGATTTAAGTTTCTATTTAAGAACCTAGAGAATTTGTTACAACTAGCATTGTGAAAATCATATCTGAAAAAATTTGTGTTGTTGTAATTACCATTTAATGAAAATTTTACGGGTAAATGGTCCGAACTCAGGTCGTTTATGACTTCCGCTGGTGACATTATAAGCGGATCATTAGTCAGGAATACGTCCAGTGTAGAACCTTGTCTATTGGCGCTTGAAGGTATGTGAGTATTATCACTAGTATATATGATATCAATATTGTATGATTCTAACTTTTCATATAAAATATTTCCCCAGCAGTTTGCCCTAACACATCCCCAAGATCGTTGTCTACTATTAAAATCACCGCCAAACAAATACCTTTCGTTCCTACTGAGTTTATGAATGTCAGATGCGAATTGTCGTTTTCTTACGCCATCAGAACCCGCTGTGCCACCAGGATAGTAGCACGAGTATATGTCAATTGGGCCTAAATTAGTGAATAGTTTGATGCCAATATTCTCAATAACAGATGTGTTAATAATAGGTAGTAATTGATGAGAAATGTTTTTTCTTATAATTATTGCTACACCTCCACCTCGCGCAGTTGTCCTATCGTTTCTGTATACTTTAAATTCGTTGTTTCTGATAGATAAGTTTGAATAAAGGCCAGTTTCGGATACCAAACAAATATGAATACTACGGCTAGTTAAAAATTGAAATAATTCTAAATATTTATTGCGAATGCCTCTTGCATTCCAAGTTATTGTATTGATTCCATTGTGTTCCATTATGCTAAGAATTTACATGCAAGGTTAGTGATAACCTCGAACTGATCGGACTTGTTTTTACAATTTCTAAGATTTGTAATTAACTCTAAAGTTAAATTCTTTATTTCCTTAAGAGTGAAAAAATCATTAGAGCTATTATTATTCACAGAAAAAAATAGCAAAAGTTATTAAGTAATTAAAGAAAATTTGTTAAATCTTTTTAATAATTTTAACAATTTCTTTAATTAACATGTTTGTAAATTGTCATATTAACAATTTGTTTTTTTTTAGAAAATAAATGTGTATATCATAGAAAAAATATTTTGTGTCAAAAAGAAAAACCATAAAAAAAATTCTTTTTTTTCCATTTTAAATCTTTAAAAGAATGAACGATGTGGCAATTGTTCTGAAATTTTACCGATCTATACGGTCAGTTAACTTATTATTCAATTATTCATAAATACATTTTAACGGGTTTTCTATAAATTCTAGCTTTCTAAATAATAGTATTAATGATGGCAAGTTTCCGTTTTGTGTTGATGTCAGAAACTCGCATGCAGGACTATGTTTGTTCCTTAATCAGTTATAATGGTTTTTGTGATGTAATTTTTTATGAATTTTATTAAAACGTTAATAAAAACAACTTTTAAATGCATCTTTAATTTCAATTTAGTTAGAAACAAAGTATTTTGTTAATATGACAATTTATTAATAAAAATTTATATTTAATTGTTAACAAATATTTTATTCAATATTACAAACTCATTGTTAAAAATATTTGTTGAATTTTAACAATTTTCATTAACAAAATAGTTTTTTGTATTTACATATTCAGTTGTTGGTGCCTTTTCAATTAAAAATTTAATTGTATTGACGAATATGGTATTCAATATGACAATTGATTTGTCGTAATTTTTTTCTGTGTTAGCATTATTATTTATATAATTATTAGTATTGTTATTTTTATTATTATTATTATTATTAGCGTTGTTACGGTTGGTACTGTTGTTGATAATATCTCTTTGACCTTGCCAATTACTAGAAGTAGTTGGAGCACTTTGGCGCAGTGTGTTAGGAAAGCTGTTGCTATAATTTACGGTAGAAGAAACTTCTGCATTAGCACGGACTGGACGTCTTGGAGCTGGTTGGGCACGTTGTCTAATATTTAGATAATTTATCTTACCTGGACATTCGTCGAATGTTGATTTGTGGGGACCACTGCAATTTGCACACTAAGGGGTGGATTCTTTGCAATCAGATGTATTATGCTGACCAGCACAGTTTGAACAAAAGGTTTTAACCTTACAGCGACTAGAACCGTGGCCAAACATTTGGCAGTAATAACATTGAGTTATATGCGTTTTTTTAGCTTGTTGAAATTCCCATTTGACCCTCAAATATTCAATTACAGAATATTTTTGCCTGAGCTCTTTCATTGTTATTGTTTGTCTTTTAAGATAAACAACGTAAATTATATACTCCACGTTGTATGCGTTCTTTTTTATGACGATTTTAACGTCTAAGCACTGAAGTCCCATATCGGTTAATTTTTTTTAACGATTAATGGATCATATTTATCAAGACCGAACAAAAGAGCTTTGTACGGCTTGTCATCTTTGGAGGCATAACTGAAGAACTCGTATTTGTCAGTAAGAGCACTAATAATGGTTTGGTATTCAGCTTTCGTTTTTAAAAATAATTTTAAGCCGATAGAAATTTTTTTTACAGAATAATCTGTTATTTTGTTTATTTTACAAAGTTCGTGAACTTCTTCAATTTTGCTTTTTAATATGGTAATTGGGGATATATGAACCTTCAATGTATTGTTAACGATAACTTCATCAACATCATCAATTTTATCATCTTCTATAGTTTGAAGAGGGGAAAAGTAATTGTAATTTTTTGATGCACATTGTTTTTGGTTTCTTATTCATATTATTAACGCTTAATGCGTTGACATTGTCACTAGCAAGTGTACGTTTAATTTTGTTTGTATAAATTCTTTTATATGTAACAGTTTTTTATTTTTTTTTTTTGTTTTTGTTTAGAATATTGAAATAAATTGTATTATTTTAGTAACACAACACTATTTAAAAAAAAGGCAGTCGACGAGAGCAATTGAAAGTATGTCTCTTCACATCAAGTGATCAAAAATTAAAACCATATCGGGCATGATGTTGGTGTTTTATCATTCTGTAATATGTAATACGGGTAAGTAAATCAATCATAAAGTTTTTTTTTTAATTTCTTTTTTTTTTGTTTTTTGAGATTGATTCAATCTTAGTTATACTTAAATCAATCCAATTTTATAATTTTGAATGAAGCGCATTTTAAGATTGATTCAATTTTAGTTTTACCTAAATCAATCTCATTTTCGGATTATTTCAAGTACGAAATCGGGATTGAATATGGATTATTTAAGTTTTTTTTTGGATTAAAAATCCGTACTTGAATCAATCTTTCTGTACTTGATTCAAGAAAATCCGTACTCACCGTACTATTAATACCGCTTCGGATTGATTTGAGTACGGATGGATTGATTTTTTCTTTTGAGTGTAAGTTTGGAATTAGAAGAAAATACAGCACAATTGAACAAACTCATCGAATAGTAAATGTCACAAGAAAAACATTTGAAGAACAAAAATATTGCTCAGCACTCTTCATCGATGTTTCGCAAGCTTTTGATAAAGTCTGGCATGAAGGCTTATAACATAAATTGAAGCAAAACTTACCAGCAAACACACACAAGCTGTTAGAAAACTACTTAATCGGTCGTCAATTTATTATTAAAGAAGGAAATTTTTTTAGTTCACCTAACCAATTGGCGCTGGAGTCCCACAAGGCAGCATTCTGTTCTCACTATTACACTTAATTTATACTTCGGACATGCCAAAAAAAAAAACTACACCCAAACTTCAACATTTGCAGACGATACAGCTTTTGTAAGCGTCCACGAAGAGTTATGAAGCATTTCGTTATTTACAGGATCATATATTTCAACTAGAAATATGGCTAAGACAATGGAGGATAATGGTAAATGAGCAAAAATGCGTACATATAACATTCACTTTGCGCCGGGAATCTTGCCCCCCCTATTACAATCAATAATCAAATAATTCCTCAACATTCGCATCTAAAATATCTCGGTTTACATCTGGATCGGCGATTAACGTGAAATGCCATATAGAGGCAAAATTAACTAAAATAAAACTAAAAGCCATTCAAATTCATTGGCTTATTGGAAGAAATTCTGTCCTTAGCTACGGTACTCAGCTATGGGGCACTGCCTCGGCCTCTAATATCGAAAAAATTCAAAGGCACTAAAATAAACTTCTTCGAATAATCACAGCCGCTCCCAGGTGTGTTAAAAACTCAAACATTCATAAGGATCTCAATGTGCCATTAGTAAAAACTATGATTACAAAATATGCAGTAAAATATTTAAAAATGCTTGAACAACACCCAAATCCACTAGCTCGAAATATTTTAAATCATGGCGGCCACACTCGCTTAAGAAGAAGATACACTGCAGCACTTACCTAACTAGATGAGCGGAACGCACCTATATATGTGAACAGAACCCGTTATGAAGAAAATTTTTGTCTGGCACTGGCCGGGCATAAATAAAGTATTAGGGTAAGATTTGATTAATTATTGTTTGTTCATACTTAATATATGCAGATTCAATAAATAAATAATGAGAAAAAACACTAGAAGCTTTTCATTTTTGCCATTGCCATTGTAATTTGTAATAGCCATATCAAGAGTTAATGGTTTGTTTTATTTTTTTAAATTTTAATTTTTTACCAGCTACCGACAATAAGTCACCTAAAAAGCAAAACCTCAAAATGATTCTTTCGCCTTTTTTCTTTTTTACTTTTTCCTAAAAGAAGAGCTAGTTAAAAAAGACAAAACTAAAAATTTAAAAATCAAATTCTTCCCCGGCTATTTATAATACAAATGCTGATTAAAGAAAAGGCAGAGCGCAAAAAAGCCGCACTTATAAGTGCTAATAGCAGCCGAACCATGTGCTAGTAGGAAGGTACTAGGAACCGATGTACGTTTGAATAGGAAATGGTCAGTAGTAGTGATACATACTTGCGTACATACGCAGCGTTTACAAAACTGCAGTCAAAATTGAAAAACTGCCATTTCTTCCTCTACTTCACTTCTCATTTTCCAAAAAAAAAACTTTGCTTTTACTTCTAATTCATTAAATGTAAATAGTCGCTGTCAAATCAAATCAAAAAGCGAACAATTGTAGAAAAATTTTCGGTTTTTGTGCGACAGTTTTTGGTTTGGAATACAGTTTTTTAAACGTTACGTACATATGTACATGTTTAAATACCTAAATAAGTATGTATACATATATGTCCATTACACCGACTCATCTTGCATGGGAAAAAAAAGTAAAAGTTGTTCCCCCCTGAAAATTAACTTTGACATGTTTTATGAAGATTCCCAAAATATTTTGGCTCTAGCCAGAATCTCCCGTGTGCTAAACCGCGTCAAGAAAGGGTCAAAAAATGGTATTTTTCGTGAATTAGAAGTTCGGCAGTTTTTTGTATAATGAATGACTAAATAATATTTACGAATTTTTTGATTCTGCATTGAAACATTTTAACCATTTTTTGACCGATTTTCATTTCCAATCCGTCGTTAGAACCGCTTGAGATTTAAGTCAAAATTTAACCCTCAACTGCATATCTTACTTTTTTATAACATTCATTAAAATATCACTAAAAACCCATTTAATAATCACAAAAAGTACATATATATTTGTCCAGAAAACAGGTGTTATATTAAGCTTCTATTCAGTTAACCCGTTCATGACCACCATTTTTTAGAGGACTTTTTTTTCATGAAAAATACCATTTTTTGACCCTTTTTGACAATGCTTAGTTCACGGGAGATTATAGCTTGAGCCAAAATATTTTGGGGATCTTCATAAAACATGTCAAAGTTAATTTTCAGGGGGATTCATCCAGAACTTTTTGAGTCGGTATAATGTACATACTGGGTGATCGATCGAATAGTATTCGACCGGTTTTAACCGGTTATTTTAGGTTTGCCCAAGTCGAATATTTTAAAATGTCCATTTTTCGAATATCGAATAAACCGGTTATTTTAGTAAAATAAACCGGTTACTTAAGTAATGTGTAATTTATATACTTATTCCTTACTTTTGTTTTAAATGCACCCGTAATTTAAGTATTTTTCTAATTGAATATTTGCAAACTTTAACTTTTCATAAAAAATGTCAAAACAAAATGAAACAAAAGTCAAAAAAACATTATGAGCAATGTAAATACAAATCGCCTATATAAGCGTTTTTTTGTCTTGTGACAAAAACCAAAAACTATTTAAAGTATGTACTACAAAAAAAGTTCAGCTTAAAAAAAAATAGCTGTCACTTTTTTGAACTTTTTTTTTGCAATTTTTATTTGTTTTAACGTAATACAAAAAAATATTGCTATTAGAATATGATTCGAGAACTTTTATTTTTTCTCATACATCAGTGACCCACCCTAATGTATATCTTTATAAAGATGTCATCTCTGGTGATATTTCGAACTGACTTAAAAGATGTATTTTGTTGGTTCCCTTCCTTCGTGAGTTGTTTTGCTTTTATTCAATTATCTTTTTATTACAAAAACTAATTTGATTTTTGTATTTTTATGTATTCGAATTAAAACCGGTTAACCGGTTATTTTTAAAATGCTTAACCGAAAACCGGTTTTTTTAAAATAGCAACTATTCGGAATATTCGAAAACCGGTTATTGAAAAAAGTCGAATAATCGATCACCCTAGTACATACTTAAATTTAATAAACAAATTGTTTTTGGTTTTCATATAAAATTTAACAAAGCAGAGCACACCATTTTTGAAATGATTTAAATACGCACCAAAACGGAGAAAAAAACGACATTTTAAGAAAAACAACTTTTTTATTTAAAATATTTATTGTGTTAATTAAGCATAAAAAGTTTTACAGTTCAGAGTAAATTTCCTTTGCACTACACCATTATGCATATAAATTGAGA
The DNA here is from genome assembly GCA_949318255.1 of Pollenia labialis. Taxonomy (NCBI): domain Eukaryota; kingdom Metazoa; phylum Arthropoda; class Insecta; order Diptera; family Polleniidae; genus Pollenia; species Pollenia labialis. The sequence continues at coordinate 84,232,874 of OX439143.1, forward strand.
TAATTCCTGATGAAAATTATCGGCTGTTTTCACAACACAAGTGACTGAACGTGTAGTAAAATTTATATGGAAATACTCAAAAAACTGAGTGCTTTTCATATAAGTTTTACTACACGTTCAGTCACTCGTGTTGTGAAAAGAGCACATTAGAATTAAAATTCCAAAAAAAATTTTAATTAAATTGTGAATTTCAGTATAAAAAAATATAAAAAATTCCAAATGAAATTGAGAAAATTCCAGTTGAAATTAAGAATTTTTATTTGAAATTGAGAAAATTCTACAGCAAATTTTATATAATGAAATTTTTTTTACTTAATACAAATTATCTACAACAACATGACCGTTTTACCCAGTGCATATGATTTGGTACGTCTTTAACATCAATTCTTTGTTGTTCTTTTGTGGCTTGTAAAATTGTTGGTAAAAATCATGTTGAATGAAATGCTATTGAAACAGGTGTATTTCATTGTACAAACAGTGTTACCGTTATGCGACTAAAGTCGCATTTTTACCCCTTTCTGACTGCCGTGCCACTTTTTTGACCCCTTTGTTTTAAATCCCCTTTTGTATCATTTTGTAGTTTTTTGTGCCCCTTTTGCCCCTTTTTGAACCAAATTTTTTTTATACTGTCAATCAATGAATCCGAGCTCAATTTGAAGAGAAAATAGCATCTAATTTGGAAAAAATTTAAATAATTCAGGAAGGGCTATCTATTAACAATAAAATTTACCTCAAATTTCTAGTATATGTATTAAATATTATGAATAAATTAAACCTTAATTTTCAAAACGAATCATCACAAATTATATATTTAGTTTCATCCCCGAAAGATATTGTATTAGAAATTTTTAAAAATTTTTTAAAAAAAGAGTATGTTATGCAAACAAATATAGAACAAATTGATTTTGTTGATGTTCTGCATATAAAAGAAACTCTTAATACATATATCGGCCACGAAGCCGAGCTAGAAATATGTACTAACAACATCTTAAGTAGTGATATTGTAGAAATTAAAAACAACATTTTACTTTTTTACCAAAAGCTGTGCAAGGAAATTTTATCAAGAATTAATATTAGCGATAAGAAGCTGAGTTCATTAAAGGTTTTAGATCCAGTATTTATTAATGTAAAAGAGTTCAAACTTTTAGAAACCAGATCAAACGATGAAACATTTTGGAACGAAATAGGCAATTTAAAAAACTGTTTGGGTGACAATTTATATCCAAACTTGTATAAATTTGCTTCGTATGTTTTTTACCACATAGTAGTGCATCCGCTGAGCGGATTTTTTCCAAGTTAGCATATTTAAAAAATAAAGTGACAAAAAGACTGAAAGTAGATACCTGTCAGTCTATGTTATCCGCTTTAAATTTGATTCAAAATGACTTGGAAGATTGGATTCCAAGTGATCATAAATATTTATACATATCTCTATCTATTTAAATGTAAAGTTTTTTTGTATCAAATCATATTATGAACTATTTTTTGTTTTTGTAAGTATTGTTATTACACTATTTTAAGCTCGTTTTATTTACAAGTAATAAGTAACTGTTTTTGTATAAATAATTGAAATAAAAATTTTATGCAACAGTTCATTATCGTTTACTTGCAAACAAGACATGTATTTTCACGATATATGTATATATATATATATGTGTGTGTTTTTCCCAAACAATTTGTATTATATACCTATAATGTATTTTTTTATAAACATGAAGTTTATTTTTTGTTATGTTTAGTTTTCGATGAAAATAATTTAAAAAATACATACGTTTTTTTAAATTTTCCTGTTTTTAAAGTTGCCCCTTTTTTTCTCAGAATTCCCCTTTTTGTGACACTTTTTTTTTGAAAATCCCCTTTTTGTGCCCCTTTTTGAAAATTTTGAACGGTAACACTGTGTACAAAGATTGTTTTCTCATACTGAAACAAAAAGTTGTGTTGAATTTGCTGTGGTGCCACCAAACGTACCGAAATTTTAAAAAAAGCGCACCACGCAATAATAAAGGAATTTTTCGCATACAAAATTTAAAAACGCACCCAAAATGGTGCGAAACGCGCCGAGTTGACAGCACTGCACATAAGGTTGTGCTGCTATTACCCAGTAAAAAATTTCATCATTTTGCGAAGCACTAATGTCTAATATATAAAAATATGTGCACAATTATGCGCTACGCAAAAAGACATACAGAGATACAGTAAAGTAAGTGAACGAAGTGTAAGCAAGTTTAATAAAAAAAATAATATTTCAATGGAACAACAATGAAGGTGATTAGTTTTCTTATCTGGACAAGGGGCTGGATCTTGGGCTTATGCTCTTTCTAAGTCCACCGTTGATCAAGGTAAGTAGGTATTTTGTTCTTAATTCACAGTTTATTAAACAAATAATTCATTCGGTTGGTTTAAGTAAACGCTAGGTAAAATTTAAGGTAAGTACTAGTAGTTAAGGTAAGTTAACTTGGTAGTTATAAGCTTCAAGTAAATATAAGTTTTATGTAAATTTAACTTTAGGTAAAAATAACTTTGGCTAAGAACGGATGCAAGTGAAACGTTGCTTTTGGCGGATCAAAAAAGTTTTTAATTACCCAACGTACAAAGGGCTAGTAAATTGTATCGCGAATTTAAAAAAAAATGGATGATTTGCAATTTTCCCACCGGGTGAAAATTTCCCTTTAGTTTAACTTATAGCGAGTACTAAACGTGGTGATGCCAAATTTTGTGCTGCCCATTTTACGTTACTACTATAATTCATTCAAATACTAAATAATATAGATACTACAATACTTTTATTGAAATGATACAATACTTAATATAAAAATTTTAATTCGTAACTTCATGTTGATTATAATTTGAGAGTTCAATCTTCATTGAACAGTGATTTTATCTTTTCTTACAGTACCGACTACAATTGGTTAATTTTTTGTCAACTCGAAATGTGGGAAAAGAAAAAACAAAAATAAAAACAAATAACTTTATTTTGTTTTGCCAGTTCAGTTTTATTTACACAGCCACATGCAAATTAGTTATCAAAGTTTTTCTTGGGATTCAAAAAATGTATTAACAAGGTTTCGTTTAAATGTGCTAAATTTTCATTTCATACTATTGATAAACTGAAATTATTGTTGAAGGGATAAGCTTTACCTATGCGCATTTCTTTGATTTTAAAATTTAGCAATTTTTAGTTCTTTTTGACTGTTCAGTCGGTACGTTGTGCCATTGAATAGTTGTCATCTCTGGATACTAGCCTGCGGCAGCCCTATCATATAAGTATGTATGTATGTATATATGTATGTATGTTTGTATTTATCTATGTATGTACCGGGTGACCCGGTAGACTAGCTGCAAGTGAGCTAGTCTATCAGTTCGGGGGTTGCGGGTTCGATTCCCACCAGAGACACTTGTCTCCGGCAGACTAGCGTAGATTTTCGCGCGATTAGGAGAAAAAAAGTATATGTATGAATGTATGCATGAACATTAGGGTGGCAGCGAAATGTATGGAGCAATTTTTTTGTATTAATATTGATGTCTCCCGGGCGGAATATTGTGCCACATGGTCTAAAATTGATGTCGAAAAAATTTCAGCCAAATCGGATAACTTTAACCTGTGCCCCTTTGAGGTCAAAGTTCATATGATAAAAAAAATATTTTCCATACAAGCAAAAAATTTTTGTTTTCTATTTTATTTTTTTTTTTATTTTTTAATATTAGTTAGCTTTATTAGCTTATTAACAACAAAAAATCTCTATTATCAAAGTTATTTTCGGGAATACAAAATTTATTATTAATACGATTTCCGTATGACGTGCTAAATTCCCAGTTTTTTATATTTGATAAATACACTGAAATTTATTGTTGAGGGAAAGCTAGCTTCTACGCACATTTCACTGGTTGCTTAGGCCAGCTCATCAGGAAACCTTTTCCAAAGATTTTAGAAAAGCCAAAAATATTATACAAATAAAACCCTAAAGCGAATAAGAACAAGATTATCAGTTTCAAAAGTGACTCTGAAAAAAAATTTTCAGGCTTGTTAGGGGCTTAATCTAAAAAATTTTCAAAATTTTTTTTTTTAGTTTTGACAAGCATACATTAAAGATATTTTGTCGCTCTTAATAATAGTTTTTTTTAAACATTTTTTGTGACGTCGTAATTTTGTTTTTTAATATTGCCAAAAACTAAATTTTTGCATCTTTTGGCCCCAATTTAGAACAAAGCGATGCCGAAAAAAAATTTAAAAAACCTGGGCCCAAATCGTCGCACACGTGATCGAATGAACTTTCGTATCGAATAAAACTTCGTCACGTATCAAAAACGGGATTGCGGCATTCGAAAGCTTTCGAATCGAAATTAATTTAAAAAATGTAATAGATTTTATGCTTGTATATAAATCAACAGTGTTAATTAATAGTGACTTCGGCTTATCGGTGTTCGGCGCTTGTCAAAAAGAGCAACGCAAAATTTTCAAAAATTCGAAAACAAAAATAAACGAATTATGTACATCATTTAGAAGGCGGAGCGTTACTTTAACTATGCATGGAGTAGTTTTCCAGGTTTTCATTTAATAATAAATGCATATTTTAATATTTTAAGAGCATATGTTGACATGTTTCAAGCACATGTCCATTAAATAAATATGGGCATATTTGCCTACAAAAACTACATCAAGTTTCAACCCTTCGTTTAATTGTAAAACAAAATTTTACGGTCGCCCGTAAAATATTTGAAACTGTCTTTATCGACGTTTACAATATCATTAAAACCAAAGAAGTAATTAAAATAATGAACAAAAATAACCCGACGAATTTTGAAAAATTTTGTACCATTTTACGAAAAATGTATTCAAATATATTAAACTTGTGTTACTTTTACAGGACGTGTTTTTTTATATTGTTGTGGGTTGTGTTACTGCCACTTTAAAATTAATTGGTTTTGCTTTAAGTAACACAAGAAATGCTCCATGTCATAGATAATTTGTATCTGTGTACCATTTACATGTTTTGTAGTATTGTATATGTATGTACATATGTATTTATTTATATGCTTATGCTTCTAATTGTTTGTGCGTATTGCAAATGTAAGTGTGTTTAAACTTTTTAAGACACAAAGTGTCTGGTCTAGTTTGGACTGTTTTCCATTTTGACTTTGGCATTGGTAATTAATTACAATGCTAATCAACTACAAAAGCCACTTAGCAACGTAATCCACTTTTAGTTATAAACAGCAACAACAAAATGTTCAAAGTGTTTCATTTAAAGCATAATTAAGTTTAAAACATTTATAAGGATTTGCTGCTGTGTGAGTCAGTCTAAACTGTGAAAAAAATAAATGTGTAAAGGAAATTTAAAAGAAGAAAAGTAAATAGACCGGAAACTGACAATTGGTCGAAGAGAAGGAGCAAAAATGTGAAATAAAAATTGTTATTTACTGACATGCGTAAAAAGGAAATTTATAAAGGTCTATTAATCGAGAGCAAGAACAACTGTAAAATGCTGTCGTAAACAATCAAAATTTTTGTGCTTCTAAACAGGATTACAAGACTGAAAATAAAGCACGCAAATTTATTTAATTTAATTTTTCTCTCAAAAGAATTTGCTTTAAACGCTGGTTCAAGCCAGGGATTATCTCAGCGCGCATAAGCTGATACCAACTTTTTAATTTTGGAGGATGTTCCTATTATTTTAATCCAGATTAAAATAAAAAATATATTTTTACAGGAGCAGAAAAATACTTTGTAAAATGAAAACTACAAACATGTCAGAAAAAATGGGTATTTACGTCAATTTGAATTTATTAAATAAACGCAAGTATAGTTACGTCCCTTTGTTTTTTGCTAATAAAAGCGTAATTTTAGATCGCAGAAGTGTACAATTTTGTCAAGACATGTAGTTTAATAGCATTTATAATCTTCCTCTTCTTCAGTCCAACTAACTTCCTGCATTCGATAATTTGCAAGTAATTTTATTTCGTTCCAGCTTCATCCGCTGATTTCGATGTCATTTAGCAAGCTTCGTTACCAAGCAGTCTTCGGCCGTCATCTTTTTCTACTGCCTTGTGGGTTCCTGTCAAGGCCTTGGCGGCATATTTAATATGGGTCCTTCCTGAGAGTGTGCCCTATCCATTTCCACTTGCTTTGTTTAATAATCGTTTGGATAATCTCAATGTTGCATTTTCTATATAGTTTGTCATTGCTTATGACGTAAGGCCACCAGATTTTCAAAATGGTGCATAAGCAGCGGTTTGTTAAAGCTTGTAATTTGAAATTAAGTGCCGTCGTTGCCAGCCACGTTTCGAAGCTATAAAGCAGCACTGATAGAACGTTTGACTTAAATATGTTTATTTTAGTATTATTTATAATAATCAATTAAAAACTCGATTCTGCTTAGTTTGTTAGCAACGCCTTTTTGCATTTTAGCTAACAATATGTGCCATTGTTGCCATCTTGGTGCATGGTCTTAAAATTCTTCCACATCATCCAATGTTGTTAATGAACCTGAACTGCATTACTGTTTTAATTTTCAGCGGATTTTAAAATATTAATGTGTTTCTTTTCAAAAGTGTAACTTGCAATACAAGGCCAAATATAAATATTACATATTTAAGTTTCGTTTAAAACCCTCTTAGGGCCATTATTACAACTTATCGGTCCGACAAAATCCGACTTTTAACTATTGGCAAGTTGTAATAATGGCCCTAAGAGGGTTTTAAACGAAACTTAAATATGTAATATTTAATTATCCACAAAAAATGTGTATTTGACTTATGCTAATTCTTCTTCTTCCTTCCAGAAAAGAAGTAAAACGAGAAGTAGCATGAATCAAATCATAAAGATGCCTAATTCAGCAATTTGAGACCATAAGTATAAAAAATATAAATTTATACATTATAAAATTAAAAATAAAAAATATATAAATTTTATAAAACAACAAAATACATGAAATTGAAGATTTCATTTAACACCGGCCCGCTTGCACGGCTGGTAATACAGGCTACAACAATTCATAGCATTACAATTCATTTTCATCTAGCACTGGTAAGGGAGCAAGTTTATGAATGGGCCTTCTAAAAATGCCGTTTTTGGTTTTGACCTGAACGAACCGAACCTTGCCGTCCGTGCCCGTTTCCACAGCAACAACTCTGCCCAGTAACCACGTTTGCGGTGGAAGGTTGTCGTTGTGTACGGATACGACGGTTCCGACCTCGACGTTTTTTATGCTTTTGTGTTGCTGCTGAAGCACGTAGTCCGTCTGCCATGCAGACCAGAAACGCTCCTTCAGGGACGATAACGCTTGAAACCGCTTCAAGCAGTTGAGCTTGCCGGTCGTCGAGCTGGGATCGGGCAGTGCCTTGATAGAGGACCCTATAATCAAGCGGCCTGGTGTTAGGGGGTTCCCATCGCATGGGTCGCTCGACAGTGATGCTAGTGGTCGGGAGTTCAGGATTGCTTCTACGTTCACTAGAACGGTATTTAGCTCTTCGGGAGTCAGGCCAGCGCACAGTGGTCCAAGATGCCAATCTAGCTGGATTCCCGTGGATTCCCGTGAAATGAATTGTGCCGTTTTTATCTGTGTAATGTCCACTTTAGATGATAAAAAAATTAGCTGCAATTATTGACCGGTAAACTTTTTATATACATAAATAGATAACATACCAATAACACGGAGAGAACTATATAATGTGTAATTTTTCATATTTATTATTAATATTAAAAAGCTGTGCCCGAAAGCCTCGTTCGATTGCGCATATGCAGTCGAATTTTAAAATTTCCAAAATGAGTTTTCTCCTCTTCTTAATTAATACAATAACATTCTAAATCGTTACATTTTGATATTCTTAAAACGCCATTAAAAATTGCCACGCCCATTTTATCTACAACGCCCACTTGCGCAAGGAATGCTTTCAATAAGAAGTACATAATACCAAAGTTTCATCCTTCTAGCTGCTTCCGAAGAGAAGTTATGACTTTTTTCCAGCTAGATTGGCATCTTGGACCACTGTGCAGCGCTTCCAACGGTTCTTAGCAAGTGGCGCTTGGCACTTTTCACGGCTGCCTCCCACAGCCCTCCGAAGTGAGGAGGTCTGGGAGGGATGAACTGGAACTCTACTCCTTTCTCGGCCATGGCTCCTTCTATTTTCCGTCGCTCTTTCTCTACGGTGGCCTTCGGGCTCAGACGATTTGCGGCACCGACGAAATTTGTGCTGTGGTCGCACCACATCTTGCTCGGCAGTCCTCTCCTCCCCACGAACCTAGACAAGGAAGATAAAAATGAATCTGTCATTAAATCAGAAACAGCTTCTAAATGAACGGCTTTGGTGGCAAAGCACACAAAAACTACAATGTAGGTCTTTACTAGGGGCCTACCCCGAATTTTAGTGGTAGTGTAAACCGGTCCACAAAGATCAACGCCACACACCCAAAATGGCCTAACCGCAGTGAGTCGATCTTTCGGCAAATTACCCATAATTTGGGTTAAAAGTCTCGGTTTATACCTACAGCACACAACGCAATTGCGCACTGTCCTTCTGGCTACTTCTGGAGCATTTACTAACCAAACTCTCTCTCTAATAAGAGCAACTAACATTTTTTGGCCAGCATGACAATTGGTTCTATGTAAGTGTTCCAAATACACTTTCACAAAATGCGAACTTTTCTTCAGAAGCAATGGAAACTTTGTCTCCTCCTTCATAGGAGCATTTAATAAGCGTCCACCGACGCGAAGCAAATTGAACGAAACACCATGTTCTTCACATTCTTGAATAAACGGGCTCAACGAGCGACATCAATTCATCAGAAAATTCAACGATTTTCAGAAATGAGGAATTTAACTCTTTAACAGATAATGTATCCTGAGTTTGGCTAAAATTCTTCCCCTTAAATTTCCTAATTGCTCTTAGCACAAAAGCAAACATTCTAACAATCTTCGTGTATGAAGAAAAACGATTCAAAGACTGTATCAAACCATTCTCACTAGTTTTAGTTACACACAGAAAACAAATTGGTTGGGAAACGGTTGCAGTAACAAAATATTGATCAAGTAACATAATTTATTATTGCAACTATTAAAAATGTATAGTTCTAACTGATTTTTAATTCTCTTGATTATTAAAACGTTATTCTAACTGAAATATGATTCCTTAAATTATTTTATTAGTTATGATAACTAATTTAATTTAGTTCTAAAAATTAGTACAAATGGTTAGAATCACAATCGAATTTAATACAGGGCAATACTGAATATTGGTCATTACAATCAATAATTTGCTCTTGTCAATAAATGTTGTTATAAAAATGTATATTCATCTACTGCAGCTAATTATTGATTGTTAATATAGTTTCAATTCGAGTACAACAAATGAAAATATAATTATTTGGTATTCACAACCAAAAAAAAAGCTAAGAGTCCCGATTGTTTACTGTGAGTACTAAACTAATTATTTTCATATAAAACTGAATTTTCTGTCAAAACTTAAAAACAAATTTTCTATCAAAAAAACAAAAATAAAAACCTTTAATAAAATAAAATAATTTTTAATTGTGGTCAAACACGAAAACTGTGCAAAAATTTATTTAAAAGGGGTAAGTAGTTTATGCATTCTTATATATATGCCCTGTAGTAAATTAAATAGTCAGTTGTAGAAAACACTAACTATAAGTTAACTATTTTTCAAATGACTACAAATTGGTTTAATTCACATGCAGATATCAACCAAACATATTGCATAGAGGCACACGTAAAACACAAATATAAGCAAAATAAGTAAAACAAGCATGCCATGAAGTCAAATGAAAAAAATATATAAAAATTTATTAAAATAATTAAAAATTAAAACGATTCGAATCTGTTAATGTACTAGAAATTATGTAGCGTATTTATTTCAGCACTATTATACATTATAATTTAAAGCAATTTGATGCAAAATGTTCTTAAATATTATTTTCTATATAAAAATATGCATGTTTGTTCATAGGAACATATATTTTTTTGACAAAAATTATTTCAAATTTAAATAATTTATAATAAACCGACTATACTATTAATTAACTACAAATAGGTTGAACAATAAGTAGTTAGTAGTCAGTTTAAAAGTCATGCAAAGATGGCCAATTGACTACTGCCTATGACATGCGTATGTTAAAATAATGAGTCGGCGACAAGGAAAAAAGTCACTTAATCAACTAGATGTGGTTATTAATAAACCAGTTAGAAGTTACTTAATAATGTGTTTGACTTCCTACAGGGTGTATATACATACATACATATGTATGCAATATCTTAGTCGAACATACATACATAGATATGTATGTGCATATTGTACATGTAGGAATATGAAAGCTATATTTTGAACCGAATGTACATTGGTCAAAATAAATAATAAGTATGCACATCATACATATATATGTATGTATATACATAAAAATATATAAATGTACATATATAAACAAATACGTTAAAAGAGTGAGTATTATTGTGAGTATTATTAACTTAATAATATTTAAGTATGAAATTTCCAAAACAGTTTTTGCTTAATATATATACATATATGTATATCGTTTCGAGTTTTTGTGTCTCGCAGATTTAGTAAACAACATTTTTCCAAGGGAGCCTATTGAAATTTATTATTCTCCTGCCAAAAATGGTCAAAAAGCTTCAGGAAAAGTGTACGATGCTTACAATAATTATCGCAAAAAATTATCAGAAATTGGACTGTTGAAAAGAAGGGGATATACTATAAAACATGTAACCTCTTTTGAACGTAGTGGTAAGATGTTGTACTACATATAAAAAGGAGACGCTTTAAATGTTTAACCGTTTTTAAGGCTTTTCCGATGATTCAAACGATTTTACATTTATAAAGGCAAGCTTAGTTCAAGTTGATGAATTTTCCATTAAATGGGCGAATTGTTTAAAAGAAAGGCAAAACGTATTAAAAATTCAAACTACAACAACATATGATTTCATTAAGCTATTTCCAATATTTAACACCAACGATAACTTTATCTTTAATTTGCTAAAATCAGATGTAATATCTTTATTTCCAACTTATTCTGGTGTTAAAACTTGGGATGGTTTTTACCAAAGAGTTTTTCAAAAACTTCGTTACATAAATGATAAAACAGCTCAAAATTTTTTAAATATTTCTGAAGATTTAAGTGAAGGTAAATAAAACAAGTCCATGTATTTCCTGAAAAGTATTAAAAAGAAAGAAAAGCATTCATATCACTTATACACCATAGTGTCAAATACCGTCACCTAAAAGGCAAAAGCCCTTATCTAGCATTTTGAAAATTTTACAGGAGAAACAAAAAACAATTTAAATGATAAATTAATAAATTAGCTTAAACTGTTTAAAATATTTTTCTGCTACTTTTCTTGTAAAACCTACCAGTTGTTTTGGCAATAATTGTCAAAAAAAGTTTCATTGATAGTTCGGGCCTTCTGCTTTTTAGGTAACGATATGTTTCCTAAGATGTTATTGTCTAAATTCCAAGTATGTATGTACATAGTATGTGTATTTATATTGTTTTTAATTTGCAGAATCCAAAAAAGCCGTAGCATTTCTTTTGTTGCCTTATCTGTTTCCATCGACGGTGTTACGAGCCAAAAGCCAAAACTATACAAAATTAACAAAAATTGAAGTACAAGAAAAATTTATATCACATTTTGATGTAAGTTTTAATATATTTTAAAACAGATACATAATCATTACTAATTTTAATTATGTGCGGTTTGCATAATACAACCAACTGACTGTAGTTGAAAATTTATATGAAAACCGCTTAATTTTTTTTAATGATTTTCATATCTGTGAAATTTTGACAAAACAAAAAAGTTGAAAAAATGTTGTTAATAGTAAGAATTATTATTCAAAAAAAATTTTGGCTCACGTTTTTAAAATTTTGAATTATAAATGAAATTGCTCTTTAATTTTGGTTTGTTTTATTATTTTATAAAAATGATTTTTTACCGAGTTTTTTTTTAATTTTTTCTATCTTTTCTCGATGTTTTGTCAAAATGCCACAGATATAAATTTGCAACTTCAATCAATTGTTCGTATTATGATAACTACACGTTTATTATTCTGTTTTACTTCAGACTCTAGAACAAACCGACATTAATGAGACAAATTGCATTGAGTTGCAGCCAAGGATTGTTTTTGTTGGAAACCTTTTTTTCTGTATACATGGGATTAAATGTACAATATTCTCAGGAAACTAAAATTATTTCGAACTTTATTCAAAAATATGTTTGTTAAAATTTGTACACAACATGATTTAAATAACACAAGTTTATTACAAACTTTAAAAATTATTGCTTAAGTATATTTTAAAAATTTCGTTATGAAATGCACATGTTGTCAGAAACCATTTCAAAGCTTTATGTTGTATTCTGTACATTTAAGAAGTAATCACCGTAGTGCCACAAGATTTAAGTGCAGCGATAAATGCAACAGAATATTTTCTAACATAAAGTCACATTTATAACATATTAAAATTTGTAATTTCAAAGACGTCCAATTAGTTTCGCAAAAAAAAAATAATAATTTAACTGTAATCAACAGTAATCAAGAATCAGAAAATTTAAATTTTGATATCGAGCAAACACCTGTTTCAGAACTGAGCTCACATAAAGAACTTTTAAAAATAATTTTAAAAGTTGTTAGTGACGATAGAACTCCAAGAACCAGTGCATTTAATACATTTAAAGATCTTTTCTCATTTTATGATGTTGGTATAACAAACGCAATGAGCTGTTTAACTGCAAGCTGTTGTAAAAATCAAGAACTTTTTTCTATATTAAAATCTTTGATATGCCCTTCAGAAATAAAATCTGAATATTTGCTTTTGAAACACTTAAAAATTCAAAATGTTCTAATTAATTATGAAATTGTTGATCTCGGAAAAGAATATTATTTTGCTCAACTGTAATGAAATAGTCAAACAAAAAAATGATTTCTTTTATATAATAGTTGACATCCAAGGCGAATTGACTAGAAGGTGAGGTCAACTCTACAACAACACTGCATCTGTGGTCGGGTTGTCAAAAAAATTGCTAGTAAAAAAAATTGGTTTGTTTACATAAAAAACTAGTTTGTATACAAACTTTGACAAGTCGACCACCGAAAAAAACACCATATGTTGACTTGAACCCACCTTCTAGTCAATTCGCCTTGGTTGACATCCAACAACTTTTTACCGTTATTTTTTCTAAAACAAATTTGCTCAGCATAATTTTAAATTATGAAGAGCAAATAAATTCGTCAGCTTCGTTCTGCAATATAATTCAAAGTCCGCTGTGGAAAAACAAAATGAAAGATTTAAATCCAGACAATGGCAAAAATATAATATTAATTCCTGTAATGATCTATTTTGATGATTTTGAAATCCCTTAGGATCACATAGTGGCCAGCAAAAAATTGGAGGCTTATATATAAAAATTTTAGCACTTCCAGAACACCTTAATTCAAAATTATCAACAATTTGTTTGGCAATGTTTTTTTTTCACAGAAGATAGGAAAAAATTTGGCAATGAAAAAATATTTAAAAAACTTATAGAAAAATTAAATGTTTTGCAAAATCAAGGTATTAGACTGAATAATAAAATAATTAAAATTATTCCATGTATGGTGGGCAGGCGCGGATTCAGGGGGGGGGGGGAAATAAGGAAATTCCCCCCCCCCCTAAATTATAAAAATATGTTTGGTTTATCTCGATAATACAACAATTCCCAATAATAATATTTTTTTATACGCACAAAATTTTAGGAAATCCCAGCAAGGTTTTTTTTGTTTTTTTTTTATTGAATCTAACGAAATTTACAATAAGTATCCAAAACTTAATTCTAATAGTATTCAAATACTTATTATTCTACATTCAATCCCAGCAGGTGGCATCTATTTATATCCAAAGAATAAATTTTGACTTGAAAATGCGGTTGAATTACACTGGTTTACAGCCAAAAAATACCAAGAACGCCACATGCCTAGATAAGTTAATTGGGACTTCCTGAACACGAAAAACGCTGTAATTTTTTTTTCTAAGTACCGTTTTTTAGATAACGGTACTTTTGTGTTTTTCGGTGTATGGTCCCACTCAAACCCTTGTGGAGCCCAGCCGAGAAGTCCGATCGAGATAAATGGTACATCGTTGCAAAGGTAATTTTTTGTCGATATGTCGGAAATTACTATCTGATAAGAACTGGCTAAGTTATGGAACCTCAAAATTCAAAATTTGCCTATTTTTTACGTTTTTTTGAAAATTTTTCATTTTTATTTCGTTTTTTTTCTACGTTATAGTAAAGATCTGGAATGTTTTATTTGTTTACCTAATAGTTTATTTAATTACCAACATTTTAAGTGTAATTTGAAAAAAATCGGATAAAAAATAAAGTTTTTATTAAGGATTTTGTGGAACGACAATATTTTCATCTTCATTGCTCACACACTATATTCGGCGTAAATTCAAAAAATTTAAATTAAAATGACGAGAGACTTGAACGAATATAGTGTGTGAGCAATGAAGATGAAAATATTGTCGTTCCACAAAATCCTTAATCGGACTTCTCGGCTGGGCTCCACAAGGGTTTGAGTGGGACCATACACCGAAAAACACAAAAGTACCGTTATCTAAAAAACGGTACTTAGAAAAAAAAATTACAGCGTTTTTCGTGTTCAGGAGGTCCCAATTAACTTATCCAGGCATGTGGCGTTCTTGGTATTTTTCCAAATTTAAAATTTGTAAAGCAGTGTTATTAATAAGCCTTTATTATATGAATCAAAATTCTATTCGATAATTTTTGACGAAAACACAGATTTTTCGAGGAAAACCCAGATTTCCTTATCTTAAAGATATTTCAACATACAAGAAAAAAATTATAAAACAAGTTTTATTAAATATAATAATCCCAAGCGAAACGCAGTTTTAGCAAAGTATTTGGGAGCCAAACTCTCTACATTATGCGCGACAAGATGGTTGGATCGTCACGACTCAATTTTACACTTTGCAACTAGTGTACATCATATAGTAGAAGCTTTGGAAAAAATATCTGAGTAAAAAGGTAGAGATACTTCATCAAAAGCCTTATATTAAGGAACTCGCTTAGTACTTTTGAATTCATTTACGGAATTAACATATTAAATGTGATACTTATTGTATCACAGCCGCTTAGTATCATTTTACACAAGCACGATATAGATCTTCAAAAAGGATCAAGCCTTATCAAAACTACAATCCCTGAAGAGAAAAGAAATAAAGCCGAAAAACTATTTAAAGCTTTTTTTGAAAAAGTTAAAGTTATCTGCGTTCAAATCAAGGTTCAAATCACATTCAAAATGTTGAAGATTACTACCCAGTTGTAGGTTACATTCCTCTTTTTGCATTTATTTCAGAAAATCTCAAAACACGTTTCCCAATAGGTATCCTAAATGTATTGAACATACCTAAACTTCTACCTCAAAGTGTAATCAAGTCAAATACAGATACAAAACTTTTAAAATCACAACTCGCTGATGAGCTGATTATGTTTTTATAAAAGTGATAGATAAACACCTACTAACAACTAAACTTGAGTCTGACGTGTTGCATTGGCAACAAACATGGAAAATATCTTAAACTCTATCAGATAACGTTGTAGATGCTTTAATAAACTGTGATGAAGATATCTACCGAAATCTAAGAAAAATAATTCAAATTTTCGTTTCAATGCTCGCCAGCAGGGCAAGTTTAAAATGGCACGAAAAATGGTTAAAAATGGCTGGCAAAATGGCACGAAAAATGGCGAAAATAAACATGTTATTTAAGAAACATTTATTTTATTACAATAGTATGTTTCTTTAAATTGTCAAAAAAAAAAAAATTTTTGTGGCAAGACGCAAGAATTTGGAAGTTGTTTTTAATGCACTTTAATCTAATTTTTGTTATAAAATTCTTTTTAATAAAGAAATATTTTTATAATATCAGGGAAATCTGATTAAATAACGACGTTCAAAATTCTTGCGTTTTGAGTCTTCGATTTCTAGAATACCCCTGATTATTTCCTGTTATCACATAAAACAGTTCTATAAATGAAAAACACTCTTTCAACGTCGCGAGATGTAACTGGAGCATATTTGAACACTAAAAGTTCAGATGGAGAAAGGTTGTCAATAAATTCATCCGTCTCACTTTCATTAAATCAAAATTGTGAGAAAATCGATTAAAACACTTTATTTAAAATTGAAATGCCAAGCCATATAGATTTTTCAGGAGTATTGAATAATTTACCGACAACTTTTCAACAAAATCTTTTTTACTGACATCTTGTATTATTTTCCTTAGCACTGCCAATTAAGCCAAAGCTTTCATTCATAGAAATCGCTTTCGTTTGTAACTTCAAGAGGCTTGAGCAGATGCATTGAAAGTACTTTTTACGTCCGATTTTTGCATTATTCAGTTAGCATTTCTAATAGATTCTGCCTCATATTCGCTAAGCTTATTTAAAAATTTTTTTCTAGGTTGCAAAAAACTATTCTTTGGCAAGCTGGACCAAAAATTTCTATTTAAAAATATATGTGAAGAAATGGCAAAAATGGGATATGCAATAAAAAACTTGCCCTACTCTTCAGTAATGCTGCGAGAGAGAGGTCATTTCTTACCCGTCGTCTAATAAAAACATGGCTCTGATCAACAATGACAGAAGAAAGACTGTACTATCTAAATTCGCCTCACGAGGAATTCATAAATTGCTTATTTAAAAAAATCAATTTATAATGAACTGATCTTATATTTCATTTCACCATATTGTTGAGTTTTTTTTAAAAACAAATTTTTTACTTTTTTGTATCAAAAAAAAATTTCCCCCCCCCTAAGGCTCGAGCTGGATCCGCGCCTGATGGTGGGCGGTGATAACTTAGGCATTAATTCAATTTTAGGATTCGTAGAATCTTTCAAATCAAACTATTTCTGCCGTTTTTGCAATTGCCACTCTAATGAAACAATATTATTATGCACTGAAAATATTTCGAAATTAAGAAACAGAGAAATTTTAAACACTGACTTTCAAATTTTTGGTATAAAAGAAAATTCAATTTTTAACAGTTTAGACAATTTTCATACAATGGAGAACTGTTGTGTTGACATAATGCACGACCTTTTAGAAGGAGTTTGTCATTATGATATTTTACTAATTTTAAAGAAATTAGTTTTAGAAAAACAGTTGCTTTCTATTGAGCTTTTAAATAAACGTATCGAATTATTTGATTTTGGACCTAATAACGTTAAACCACCTCTTTTTGATACAGATTGTTTAAGCAAAACAAAATTTAAATTAACTGCTTCAGAAATGCTATTAATTGTTAAATATTTGCCTATCCTGATTGGCGACCTAGTGAAAAATAATGTAGAATGGAAACTATTTCTATACCTTAGAGAACTTATTTATATCTTGTTCAAGAAAAGTTTATCATTTGGTTCACATATATATTTAAAATCGCTGATTGAAAATCACAATAAATTATTCATACACATTTCAAATAGCAGTTTAAAGCCTAAATTCCATTTTTTAATACATTGCCCAAACATAATAAAAAACATAGGACCACTTTTTCAAACAAACTCTATGAGATTTGAGAGCAAACACCAAGTGTTTAAAAAAACTGCTCATAACTCAAACATTAGAATTAACATTCTGAAGTCTTTGCATATCAAAAATCAGTTTAAGATTGCAAGATTCATTTTATATAATAATTTCGATTAAAATATTTCAATTGGCTCTTTTAAAAAGAATTATATTCAAAATTATAAATTGAGTGCGACATCACGAGAAATAACCTATCTGAGGTATGATACCTTATATTTAAAAAAATATGTAGTTGTGTGTGTAAATTTTTATGAAAATTGCGAACCAGTTTTTGGGTTAGTTGAACATGTAATTAGTGACAATGATGATTTCTTTCTTTATATAAAATTAGTGGAAACATGGTACTTCGATTATCAGTTTTTTGCATACAGAATAAACAGTCAAACTAAAATGTTTCAACTTGTAAACATAAAACAAATAAAACTAAAACATATTTGTAATATGGGATTGTTAATTATTTTAAATGTTATATCGTGTAGTGTAACAATTCAAATTTATCTTTTACATTAAACTTAAAATGTATGCATATACAAATAGATATATAAATATTAATAATTAACTAAATATAAACTATACATGTATATCTTTATCTGTTTGAATAAAATTAAATTATGTAAAAACGATACATAAAAATAACTTAATAAATACCTATACTAACAAAGCGTGAAGTTTATTGGAATTATTTTGATTTTCTATCTTATTAGTCGGGAAAATAGTTTATGCAACAGCTTTAAAAAAATTTGATAAAGTCAATCAAATCTTTGGTTATGAACACCAATTATATGGTAATTCAGTTGCATCTATCATATATTCGGATATAAGTACATTTTTGTTTTCTAATAACCATACTAACAACTGAAAATATCTGTTGTTATAACTGATAGTGTACTAAAATTCAAATGTTGCTATCAAAAATATTATGCTAACCAACGAAATTTTCGGTAATTGTAACCGAATTGTGTGATGATTGGCGACAAATTCGGTTGTGATCACGAATCTGTTTTCTCTGTGTACAACCATGGCAACTTTTGATTACCTCTTCTCTAAAGATGCTAAGTCAGGGGTTAAATAAATATGTAGATTCATCGGCCATTTATCTGACCATAGGTACAAGATACTTGGGCCTGTAAACCAAATAGATTCCGTCAAACCATCAACATCACTCCCACGTGACACAATGTCAGCAGGGTTATCTTTAGACGGCACATGCCGCCAAAAACGAGCATCTGTACATTCTTGGATTGCACTAATTCGATTTCCAACAAATGTGGATAGTGAAGATGGATGGCTTTGCAACCAATGCAGAACTATTTCGGAATCTGACCAAAACATTGCACTTTTAATGAAATGTGGTAGAAGAGGTTTTACCGTACGCCAAATCTTCGCCAGTAGATGTGCACCACAGAGTTCAAGTCGTGGTACCGACTTTACTTTTAATGGGGCAACTTTGCTGTCAACAATCTACATGTTATACCCTCAGGGTGCTCTGTTCTTATATAAATGCAACAGCCATATGCATTAGTAGACGCATTCGAAAAACCATGCACTTCACAATTGACTGTAGAGCATGCCTCTACAAACCGTGGTATAACTATTTTATGGCTATCTGCTAAAGAGTTCTTTATCTCTGACCATGTGGTGTCCAAAAACTGGGGCACAGATTCATCCCAGTCGAGTTGTCTTTTCCACAATTCTTGCAGAAGAATTATATGTCTAATAATTATCGAAGATAACAGTCCCAGAGGGTCGAAAAGTCTTGACGAAATCGACAAAATATTTCGCTTTGTAGTAGGTAAATAAATCTCTCCCGGTACTCCAAATGAGTCTAAGAGCTCTTGTGACATCCGAGTCGTCGAAGTCAAGGTTCATCTCCGACAATTCATCATTATATGAAGGGTGGTTGGAGAACCACTTCGCTAAATCAAAACCACATGATTTCAAAATTTCTGTTACTTCGAAACGTAACTTTTCTAATTCCTCAAAACTATCAGCGCCTGATATCAAGTCGTCAACGTAAAAATCATTTAAAATCGTAGAGGACCCCAAAGCATACACTGACTCAAAAAGTGTGACATGGTCCATGCTTGCATTACATCGGACCTGTCCATAGAGTAGTCCATTTTATAAAAATGGATATGGTGGCCCAATAATATTTGCAGGGTAGTAGTTGATTGTTTTCCCTACAAATAATATTGGACCACCTGATCCATTTTTATAAAATGGACTACTCCATGGAGTGGTCCGATGTAATGCAGGCATGAACAATGTCACACTTTTTGAGTCAGTGTATCCTTTGGGGTATCCTTTATTTTTCAGAAATATCACTAGCACTTTTGTTTTTTACTGTAGAACAGTTTGGCATTTTTGTTTGTCGATTTAGCACTTTTAATTTGAATTCTTCTGGCAAGCCTGCATAAAACGTTGCCTTATTTCTTACCTTGTCAAAATTTACATAAATTGATAGCTGTGACGTAGGCTTTACTCAATTTGTAAGCAATTTACTTTCATGATGTCGTCAAGAAATCAATTTATAAATACAAACTTATGATCAGCTGTTAAATTGAAAGTAAACTTGCCAAACAAATGGAAAGGTAAAATTGAAAGCAATCTCGTGGTCAATATAAAAAGTGTGAGTGTGTTAGTAAAAAAGTGAGAGAGTACCCTGCAAATAATATTGGACCACCTGATCCATTTTGATAAAATGGACTACTCCATGGACAGGTCCGATGATTTGCAAGCATGGACCATGTCATTGCTAAAAAGTGTTTGTAATGAGACGACATGTCATCGTTGTTAAGGACATGTTTTCGTTTTTAAACGAAGTTAAAACTTATCATCTTGTATATACAATGGAGTAGTTTTAAAACTACTCCTTTGTAGTCCTAAGTTGGGTTATATGGTCCTGCCCTAGGACATCGTAATGTTAAATAGACCATGTTTTTTCCATACGTTTGTGTTACTTTTGGACTAGTCATAGTCCCTTGTGGGCTACTCTTTACACGCGTGTTTGGACTGGTCCTATTATTTGCAGGGTATTGCAAACTGAATTGAATTTAAATGCAAAACTTGATAGTGGGGCTGCCAAGTAATGTATATGAGAAGGTGGTATTTCCATAAATGCTATTTAAAAATCTATTGGCGTTTTTTTTTCTAAAAAAAAGTGTTGCATAGGTGTTACATGTGACTTGGTCGCACCTACATATATAAAAGTTCTATTTAAAATTATTGTAAATGTGATTCCCAAAATTTAGATGCACACCTTTATTTAACGTTAAAAGTAGTTCAAAATCCACACAAGAGAACTAATATTGATTATACTTGCGACTTTAGATTTTTTTAATTGGACAAATTTAAAAAATCAACCGAATTTAATCTGTTGTTCGAAGCACGTAACTCCTAACAGGTTGAAAATATGGGATAAGCAATTCCTATGCGCATTTCACTGGTTGCTTAGGGCAGATCGTCAGGAAACTTCATCGAAAGATTTTAGAAAAACTAAAGATATTAAACCAAATAAAACTGTTAAGCGTATAAGAATTATAAGCAACAATTCTACTTGTAACAGTATCAAAGTTTAAACAAAAACATCAACAATAAACAGTGAGCTTATCTTTTCTTACATTCCCCACTACAGATCTGGCCTAAGCAACCAGCATAGTTTTTCCTAATAATTTGTAAGTGTTTTGATTAAATCGTTTCCAAGTTATGATGAAATGTATTAGCAGTGTTGCCCTATTTCGGGGAAAATATATTTCTGCCGTACATAAAAAAACCCTACGTAAAAAAAAACCGAACGAAGATTAAATTTTAGCACCTTAAAATTCTTATATTCCATATATTTGTAAAACAATTTTTTGCCGACCCGTGCTATCGGCATATATTTTTTTATTTTTTCTTAAATATTTTGTTGCAATCGTGAACAGCCCAAATATATCTATATATAGTTTACCGGTTTATTATGGAACAAACATGTGGATTTTCTAAACTACAACTTAATTTTAAAATGAAGAATAATCGAGAGCTGCTTTCTGGGGCACTGTATATGCTAGGGCTGTAACGATACGCCTTTTTGCCGATACGATACCGATACTCTAACGGAAATGTCAACGATACCACTATAAAACTTAAATTTAAGGTAAAATAAACAAAACTCAAGTAGAGTAATTTCTTTATTATAGAAAATTAAAGTGTAAAGCTACGGTCAAACTTATTAAATATTTGACCAATTAAGCATAAGCACTACTTTTGTTAATAGTCACTGTTAATGGTATTAAGATCACATAATAAAACTTATTATACTACTAGACAAAGTAAACATTAAAATTAAAGATACTTATATGTTAGTTTGTCTGTTGGTCACGTCTTTTTTTGTCAAATATTTGCCAAGTGTGAGCGTATTTCAAAATTGATATTAACATGGCCCAATTAGTAGGTCTGCGCGCAACTACAACAAACCAACAATGGAAGAAACAACACGCATTTTGTTTCTGTAAGAAATAAATAAAAATGTCAAGAACAAAAGCATTTGTTTGTGTTAGAAATTATTGCTACAAAAACAATTGCACGTAAAAACGCAACTTTGCAAAAAATCTGCAGGCATTTCAAGCAGACCTACTTATTGGACCATGTATATTAATACGATTTTCAAAACAAAGGATTGAATTTGATTTCATTGTCAAATTAACAAAAGTAAAATTATTTTTAAACAAAAAAAAAGCTATTAGAAATTATTAATTTTATATTAATAAGATTTTTGTTTACTGCAACTCAGTTTATTGCTAATGGCTATTGTAATCCCTTTTAAGTAACCCAAAATTTGTAGGAAAATTGTTTTTATTCTCACAAATATTAATAAAAATTAAACGAAAGATCTTTAAACATACAAGTACATACAATAAATACATATAATAAAGATGCCGGTCCAAAAAGGAGTAGTATCAAATTTTATGCACATGTTACACAGCAAACGCGTAGAATGCAGAAGGATTACATTTTACTTTAGCATGCGTCTTAAAAAAGGTCAAAAAAGTAACATAAATATCGATCGCTTGGTGTGGACCTCCAGCCTAAGAATTAAAAGACTCTATTATTCTGTTTGACTTTATGCTCTGCTTTTGAATGTGTTATTGCTCTTAGTTGTTGTGCAAAAAATACACGTAACCTTTTTTTTAAAACTATAAAAAAGTATCTCAAGTAAAATATCGCCGATACCGATGCATCGGAAAATCCGAAGTATCGCCGATATATCGGTGTTCGTTACATTCCTAGTATATACATTAGGTTAACAGTTAATCGGTTAGCCGATTAATTACTACCCGATTAACTAATGGGTTAATTTAAAATTGAATATTTTTGATTAACGATTCAACCGGTTAATTTCAGTCGATTAACCGATGTAACAGAATTTTTAATTTTTTGTAGTTTTTAACATATTTTTATGTTTTTATTTTATTTGTTTCGTCGAATTTACAAAAGGTATGTGTTTGACGCCTGCGACTGTTTGGTAATAGACTATAGAGAACGTGAACTTATTTCCTATATACTAGGGAGATCGATCCAATAGTATTCGACCGGTTATTTTAGTTTTGCCCAAGTCGAATATTTTAAAATGTCCATTTTTCGAATATTGAATAAACCGGTTTTTTTAGTAAAATAAACCGGTTATTTTAGTAATGTGTAATTTATATTCTTTTTCCTTACTTTTGTTATAAATGTACCCGTAATTTAAGTATTTCTCTAATTGAATATTTGGCAAACTTAAAATTTTTATAAAAATTGTCAAAACAAAATGTAACAAAAGTCAAAAAAACATTATGAGCATTGTAAATACAAATCGTTTATATAAGCGTGTGTTCTTGTAACAAAGACCAAAAACAATTCAAAATACGACAAAAAGAAATTCAGCTTAAAAAGTAATTAGCAATTTGACAGTATTCTAAATACTGTATATGTATATCTTTATAAAGATGTCATCTTTGGTAAAAATATCGAACTGATTAAAAAGACAATGGTGCTTAAACGGCCTTAAAATGTTAAGTTGCAAAGGTTCTTCAACGTCACTACTTATTAATCACTTTTAATTAGTATACAAGCTTGACATAAATATACGCCAAGTAAAACTTCACTCTGTTGCAAGTAGTGTTTAAGTGACTGCAAATAATACTTTACTAAAGTATGCTAGCATATATTCATGCTTAAAACTACACCATATCGCCGAGATCAATTGTAAATAATTAGTCAGCAATAGAGTTAAATTGTTATTCCCTCCATCACAATTAGTTGTGAAGAGGTATTCTAAGTTTGTTATTCCGTGTGAAACTTTTTTATTATTCATCTCAGACCCCATAAAGTTTATAAGTCGATTAAGCCTTGCCCATCTGTTGAAAACACGCTCACTTTCGAAAAACTCAAAAGCATCCTAAGCAGTTTGGGATTGAAATCCAGCAAAGTACGATCAGAACTTTGAATCAAAAAAAATTGATAATTTTGCTAAAAAAACTAACATTAATGGTGGAACAACAATGCACGGAAAGATATAAGATTTTACAAAAATTCGTTTTATTTGACTGCAAATTACACTGTGAAATTTCGTGAAGATCGGTCTATAATTTACTCTAGGCCCAATTTAAACCCTACTTCCGGAAAAGAGTAAAGTACGCCTAAAACCATAATAAACAATGCTATCATAACAGAATTTGGTTCGTCACAGTTTTAAATGGCTAGAAATTACACTAATAAATTTCGTGCTGATCGGTCCATAATTTAATAAAGGCCCCATATAAAGCCCACTCTGGTAAATTAATTACATACGCCTAAACCCGTATCAGATATATTTATTGTGGTAAAATTTCTTCTTGATTGGTTCATAACTTACCATGGCTCCTGAAAATCATTTAAGTTCGGCTTAAACTGTTACGAATCATTATATTTTACTCAAGCTAGTCAAAATTGCTAAAAAAAAAGCATACAACTTTCTGATTGTCGGTCAATCATTTAATATATGTCTTAGCCGCAACCAACTTTAATGCTGATGTTGTTTTTATAAAGATAAATTAATAATAAGCAGATATCGTATAGATATATCTCATGAATATGGTTGCCAAGCAGCCTGGAATGGCCTGGATTGTCCAGGTTATTTTGGGTGTTGTCAAGGTTCCAACTAAAATGCAATTTATCCAGTTTCCAACTAAAATGCAATTTATCCAGTTTAAAAACGTTATTTAATTTTGAAAAATTACTTTTTTATTAAAAATCCTATCCTAAGAAAAAATGTTAAGGACAAAATTTCTAATTTGCCGTCAGACATTCCAACTAATAAGATACGGACCAGTTTTTCAAAAATGCGATAAAAATAACCTACAAAATATATAATTAGAATTGTGGTTATTTTGTTGAACTATTTATGGTTTTTAATCCAAATTTTTAATATTTTAATTTTCCTATTTTCCATCACTATTGGTTTATGATAGACTACTAACATTAAAACTTCGTAGTAACCTTTTTTAATATTCATTGAAGACCCCATAAGATATAAATATACTGGGACCTTGCAGTTTATAAGTTTATGTGAATATGTTTCTTTGTATATTATATCCTGTGGTTTCTAAGGGAAACAAACTCAGTTTAAATTGTAATTAGATAATTCCACATAGCCTTCATGCAAGCTTCTTTTAGGAATAGTTTCTTAATGCATGGAAACTGTATTGTTGTTAAAGCCGGTCCATATTTGATAATAGCACTTCCGAAAATAGCACAAAATGCAATAACTTCCTTTGAATATTGTTATTGGTATAACATTTTATTACTATCAATATAGCTACTTTATCAAATTCAAAGAATGGACCGCAGGTCGCACATAAACATCTTCTTTAAAATCGATCAAAGATCCCTTACATGAATACTAAGCTCATGGAAAATTTCGTTGTGCTGGGTCTATGCTTGCCCGTGTGCCCCAAACTGAGCACTTTCCTAGAAATTTGTTTGTATATACTGAGGTTTATGGTATCTAATTGTCTGGCTAACCTGTGTTTATATGATTTTCAATGAAATTTTACAAATTTTATTTATTTAACTTTTTTTATTTTTTGAACATTTCATACATTTTTTTTTTAAGTAAAAGACAATACACAAAACAATTTTATAACTAGTAAAATAGCAACAACAACGTTATCCTGATATTTTCTTTTGGCGTAATCACATAAATAAATAATGAAATTGAAATGGAACACAAAAACTATAAAAGTAAATTCAAATGTTTACTGAAATGTATAGATTTCCAGTGAAAATTAAATTCTCGAAATATAGACATTGTAGAAAGTAAGTTAGTAAGAAAATGGAATAGATAAAAAAGTGTTAATGAACCTTTAGCAAAATAAAGGTTTGTACAAAGTGAGTTTGAGGCATTATTTTAGTTTAATTGGGAGGAGGGGAAATATATATAAATACCAAAAAAAAGGAGGGGAAATATATATAAATACCAAAAAAAAGGAGGGGAAATATAAATAAATACAAACATCAACAGTTCTTATCGCGTATATGCATTATATAATTATACAATGACGAACAAATTCATAGACTTCTAAATCTAAACCCAAATAAAAAATATTAAAAAAACCTTCTCCTGTAAAATGTTTCTTATGTCGCTTACAACATAATCGCAAAAAAAGCGGGAATATCTGTAATGAATAAAAAATTAATAGATGTAGGACTTAGACGTTGTTTTTAAATAACATTGTTAAACAAAGTTTAAGAGTAATAAAGTTAGCAAAAGGGTATGGTCTGTTGTAAAAAAAATACTAAAGACTTAAAATGTTTTCAATAGCGGTTTTCACCCTTTGTATTAAGTGTACAACTCTGATTTTCTTAATACGATTTTATACTACAAAGCATGAGTGTCTTTTTCGTTTTTATTGTAAATTAATGAAGTTGCTGAGTGAGGAAAAGAGACAGATATAGTTTCTTCAACGGTTTTATTCTGGGTAATTTTACAAACGTGTTTACTAAAGCTTTTTGTTGGATTTTTCAACAACAGCGTAGTAAATTTCAGTCTAATACATTTTGTTGTTGCAGTGTTGTAAATCTTCGTACTTTTACTAAATTAATAAAATTTACAAGGACTACAAGGGACATTACTATCAAGGGTGAAAACCGTTAATAAAATTATTTATGAGCATAAAGAACCAAAAACAAGTAACAAATTAAAAGATTTCTTGTTTAAAATAATTTAGTGGAAATTTTAAAAACTAATTACAGGTATCCCTTGATTTACACGGTACTTGATTTACGCGATTTTGATACAACACGGATCAATAATAGTAACCTTTTTTGAAATACGCGCTTTTTTTTACGCGATTTTAATGAAAATTATGGCAATTTGTTAAGTTACTGATAAATTTACAGTATTCAGCAAACTTTTACAAGTTACTGAAATAATGCAGTACATACTCAGCTAATTTCCCTTTTCTGAAACATATGCTAGCAAATATATTTTACCTTGATAAAGTCTAAAAGTTAACATAATGCTTACAATATAACTTTTATTTTAAATATTTAAATTGTCTTAAAAAGTGAATACTGATTTTTTAAGTATTCAGTAAAAATTTACTGAATATTGCCATTATTTCAGTAACCAGTATATTTAACTGGTTCTTAATTCAATTTTACAATTTTACAATTTACATCATTTTCTTATATTTTTGATTTTAAATATTCATTTTTATTCTTTTTTAATTCAATATTATAAAAATAAAAAAACAATGCTTTATGCATATCGTTATAAAAAAATATTCTCTAATTTTTTAAAAGTAAAATATATATCGTTTTATGTTCTTGCTTTAATACGGTTTCAGGGAACCAAAATGAAATTTTGTATGTATCTCATGTTTTGATTTACGCGATTTGATAAATTTTTGGTCCCATAAACGGAATTTGTACCAGTCCTGAACCTTGTTTTACGCGAATTTGATTTACACGTGCTTTCTTCGGTCCCAACAGACCGCGTAAATCGAGGGTTACCTGTATATCCGAATTAGATGCGGTAAATTGGTTTATATCATACAAGAATAAGGGATACAAAACCGGAATTATGTATTATATTACTCTTTAGTAAATTTAGATAAAAAGTCTACAAAAAAAAATTGGTTACACGTTACCTTCCAAAAAGGCAAAAGGTCACTAGTTATATATGGGTGTTTCCACAGAAAATATTATACCAAATTAATGTATCGGTCACTTTCCGAAAGATTAACTTTAATTTCCTTTGTACTAACAAATATATGTAACTTTGATTTACCCATAATAAATGAATTCAAACACAAAAAAATGTTAATTTTTTTAAAACAAACCAAAACAAAACATATCAAAGAATTTAATCAGATATTTTACTTGACATATCATACATGACGTTTGCTTCCGATATTTAAAAACAGCACAATTATAAAGTAACGACCGTTACTTTTTTAATGGTCAAAAAAGTATTTAAATTAAATTTTTTATGAATTCTTTCGGTTGCTGCCGTTACTTGAACTTTCGTAAGTCCAAAATGGAGCAATCCTCGTGGCATATTTGGGTAGATTGGAATTTTATTTAAAAAATTTTCGAAAATGGGTAGCGACCGTTACCTTGAAAACACCCATATGGTAAAATGTCTGTAAAAGAGAAAAATTAAGAAAAATATATTTGTAACATTGTCAAAAATCAGTTTTCATTAAAAAAATATTTCTTTTTCTTTTGAAAGCAATTTTGTAAATCATAACATTGCACGTCGGGGCAAGTTTATGTACATAGGTTCTTGGCAACAATTCAGATTTTAAATTTTCGTTTTTTTCTTTTAATCATTTGAAAGCTTGCAGTTTTCTGCTCTTGACTGCGCTTATTTTTTATTTGACTACTGACCTTTTATTGGCACAGTGTAAAGCTTCGCAAATTAAAAAAAAAATGTATTAAAAAACAAATTAGAGTGCTTTATTCGGCTATGCCGAATCTTCGATACCATCCACCGACATTTGGATTTTTAGGAGGGGGATTTGTATTGGACCCATGGTTAACTATAAACCAATCATTCCAAAATTTTGCATAGTGATTTCTGGTATTAAAACACATAAATTTCAATACTGCGGGGAAATTAGTTTTAGAGTTTACAGTGATTTTCTGAAGGCTGCTATATATGGGATCTAAGGTTAATTACATACATATCTCAAAATAAACATTTTTCTGGTCATATGAAGCTTAGTTGGAAGAAATTTTACCGCAAGAAATATATCTGCTACGGTTTTAAGCGTATTTAATTTATTTACCAGAGTGGGCTTTATATGGGGCCTAAAGAAAATTATGGACCGATCATCACGAAATTTATTAGTGTGATTTCTAGTCATATAAACCTGTGACAAACCAAATTTATTATGATAGGACCAGGCTTGCCAGTTAAGCACTTTAAGTGCTAGATTTAGCACATTTTTTCAGATTTAGAACTAAGAACTTCAAGAAACTGCTAAGTGCTAGTTTAGCTCATTTTAATAATTACTTAGCATCTTCAGCACATTTTTTAGATCCCAAAACTACTTAAAAACTCACATAATAGATTCAAGTAAAGTATCCATTCTTTAAGTGTGTCAAGGAAAATTCAAACATATACACATGCTATCTTTTTTGCAACTTTGGTGCATACTGTTTTTTGCATCTTTGTAGTGTACAAAGAAGAAACAAATACAGTTACTTTAAGTAAACTCTAGGCGAATTGAGTAGAAGGTGAGGTCAACTCTACACTGCTTCTGTGTTCGGATTGTCAAAAATATTGCTCGTACAAAAAGGTTTGTTAACATAAAAAACTAGTTTGTATACAAACTATGACTAGTCGACCACCGAAAAAAAACACCATATGTTGACTTGACTCTATCTTCTAGTCAATTCGGCTTGAGTAAACTAAGACCTGGAATGAAAACAGGAGGCAAATTAAGGCAGTCGTTATCGAATACTTCTTAGATTCGAATGCAATACTGAGAAATAAAATTGCTTTCGAATCAAAAAAATATTATATCACGACTGCTATAATTTGTCCCCAGAACTGTTATGTTAAGTTATACGCAAAAGAGAAGGTTCAAAATTAGACAACGTTTGTTGCCACACTTTAAACATATCGGATAATATTGTAAAAATCGGTTCATCTGAAAGGGACCAAAATTAGTTGGTATATGAGAAAGATAAGAATGACATGTTTGAAATTTTGTTTTAACCAGGGTTGAATAAGTACAGGGTATAGTCATAAGAAATGTTGTTCTCAATTTGAAAACCCATATAACGTCAAACAAAAGAAAATAAGGAAAAAATTAAGACAAGCGTCTCAAATTAAATGAATGAATTTAACATAACATGGGTAAAAATGGACAACTCTCCCTAATGAACCTACCTTGGACTAATTTAAATTTAACTACATATATTATATTGTTACATTAAAAAAAGTTTTTATATAAAACAAAATGAATATTTAAAAAAATTTCAACTGTAAAGTTTTTATTATATTCATAAAAATCAATGTTAAAAAACTAGCACTTTTGTTTTTTCTCGATTTAACACTTTTAATTTAAATTTTTCTGGCAAGCCTGGATAGGATTGTGTATTACGATTTTAGGCGTAATAAACTGTTTTCCGGGAGTAGGGTTTGTATGGGTCTTAGGGTAAATTATGGATCAATCTCCTTTTTGTTATGATAGCATTATTAATTATGGTTTAAGGCGAACTAATGGCAGAGATCCCGGACATTCATTCGACAGTAGGAGCTTACAGGTCTCCATTGGCGACTCAGTAACGTGCCATCTGGACGTTTAAGAGTGCAAACATCACATGTGTGGTCCTGGAATAGCGCCTTTTGCAGACTAATTGACTCAGGAAGGTCTTGGATTTTGCCGCAGTAGTTGCGTCATGTTGATCTTTTAGACTTCCTAATCACCTTATTGTATTTAGTAAGTGCAGCTCTATAAGCGCTCCACGCACCAGTCTCCGAGGCTTTGTTGATTAAACCCTTGGCCTCAGCCCTTATTTTCTCCAGATGCTGCTTCCACCAGGGAACGTTCCTCATTGGCCTTCGGATCTGGAGTGGTCAGCTCATCTCATAGGCCCGGCGGATATTCGTACAAAGTGTATTGGATTCAAAATCGATGTCCGTTGAACACACAATTGTTTCATCGGACTGGTCCTCATTGAGAGTAATAACGAAAAATTTCCCTATTCGCCCTCTTAGGATTGCGATAGGCCTGAACATACCACGAGGAGCATTCGATGGCTAAGATCTGATATTGGTGTACTGGCAACGAAATGTCAATGTGCCAATTGTTAATGGCATGAAAAAAATTTTACTAGTAAGTGTGAGATCTAAGGCCTCCTGTCTAATAACGTTCCCTAAAGTGGGTTCATCGCCACTATTTGCTACAAATATATTATTCATACATTCAAGTAACCACTCGTCCCGATTTTTGATATCCGTAGTGTGTTTGTACTACAGCCAATGATTCAACCGAGGCCACTTTTTGGCAATAAGATGCTAATGGCAATAAGATGGAGCGTTATCGGTGTCTCCTGCCAAATAGGCAGAAGCGATAATGACCTCATGCTTGCACGCCACGGATAGGATTATCGCCCTGATCCCCACAAGCTCCCCATGAAATTTGTGAAATAGGTAAAAATATTAAATCTTTTCTAACAAGGAGAGCCGCTCTCGGCCTCGAAGATGCTGAGTCGTAAATAATCTTACCGTGATCGTTGTGTAACCCTTGAATGGCCCCAGAGTACACCCATGATTCCTGGATGAAACAAAACTCCAGGAGGTTTGTATTGAACCTACGGCATAGCACGTAGCACGCCTTGGCGTGGTGTAGGATCACATGAAGGCACTTAAGATGCCTAGCACCCGTTTAATTTTTCGTCGTTTTTTGATACTCCATCCGTGCGAACTTTCCCCGTTGGATCCTCCAAAGCCATTTCGGTCCCAGTAGTGGACCTAGTTTGTCCAACTTTGTCACCTGACTTCTTCTTTGTTGGGTACGTCATTCTCTGGCCCGTTTGGACTGTTTCGTACCCGTAGCCAATATGGTGATTTTTCTACCTGAGTATGGAAGCAGAGTTGGGGTCAATGGCAGAGGTTATCTCTGCAACGCTTCCTTTGTTGACCCGATTCAGCACTCTCCATAACTCGAGAGAGAGGTCGTCGTTCTGTCCTTCAATGAGTGACAGAATCCTGTTTGTCGGTATGTGAGGCTTCTCGGGGAAATATTTCAGCCTTTGGTACCTTTTCCTCGGAAACTACTTTCAGCACGGCATCCAGTAGCGCATCCTTCTTCCGTTGCGATATGCATCTCAGTGGCGTTGGGCACAGAATTCCCCTGCACTATAAGATACATTGGTTCGCAAAGAGATTCCACTACATTGCGAGTGGCAGGATCAAAAGACCTTAACACAGACTCAATTTGTTTAACTTTTTCTAAGTTTTCATCCATATGAATTTATGTTAGAATATGGTAACAGCAGAGCCCTATGCCGAAGGTGGGCAAAATTACAACCTAGACATTGCAGATGTTCGGAGGTCACCGTTATAAGATACTCCCACGCAGTACTTTTTATCCCAGGGACACGGTACGGAAAACATCGGGAATGGCGGGTTTTTATCGAGCGTCCACTCTAGATCCGCCATGTTAAGCAAAGTCACTTCGTGCAGGTTGTGATACCGGATCATGCATGGACGGTCATTGGTAACTGAAGTTGGCTAATGCAATGCCAAATGATATCCTAATAGAGCATTCAGAAACCCTACAGCACTGATTGTTTGCACCCTCAAAGGGACTTGCCAATGGGAAAACAGCCTACTATCTTTCAGGCGGATTTACTGCATCCTTATATACGTTGGGAATGTCTGAGGGGGAGGGCAAGGGGACTTATATTATTTATAATGTCGGATAGCCAAACCGCTTTGGTCATGGACTGTTTCGTGACTCTGAACGATCTGGGGAAACACAATGACTTGAAGTTGTGTTGGGTACCCGGCCACGAGGGCCATGTGGACAACGAAAGGGCACTCGTCGTTCTTTTATTGGCCCTGAGACTTTCTCTAGCGTCCCTGCTGGTCATATTAGGGAGACAATTCAGGCATGGTCAGAACGTGAAGTCCTTCGTACATGGACGTCGGTTTCTGCACTGTGGGCGGATATTTTTCAGGTGGCATATGATGGGCCCAACTGAGATGCTTGATCTTCCACAAGGCAGGGTAATTGGCTTTGTACGTAGCCTTAACCTGCACAATCTATCCATCTATCGCCTGTTCGTCGTTTTCGAACAAAACAAAAACAATATTTTATAATTTGTTTTTTATTAAATGAAAGTCAAGCGAACGAAGTATTCGTTCGGAAATAGATGGTGCCGCTTGCCATTTTGCGCTTGGCGATGTTAACATGATCGTGGTATGTGATTTGACACCGTTGGACTTCTTTCTTTGGGGATATTTAAAATAAAAAGTGTACGTTAATAAGACAAGAACAATTCAAGAACTAAAGGATGAGATAATTTGGCATATTAACGAACCTCAATTATGTCTCAGAGTCATTGAACATATGGGTTGTATGTCACCGGAACCGTGATGGAGTAGTCATAGATCCTTCTGTAATAATAAAAAAATATTAAGGTAATTCTCTGACAACATTTTCTTTTATTTACAACTAACATTGTGCGTTTTGGTTGGACAACTTTTTAATTTTAAATAGTTTTTTGACTCTCCTGTAGTAACATTTTCAAAATGTTATTTAGGCCGTCTTCATTTTAGGTTACGATAAATTTATTTTTATATATTTTTGTACTTTCTGTTTAAAAAGTTTAGGGGTGTCTGTGGTGCATACACATGCTGTAGATTGTTATGACTTTGAGAGAAGGACTCTTGATGATGATGATGAAAATTTATGTATTTAACTTGAGTTTGCTTGAGTGTGTCTGTGTGTGTATTTGTTTATTTCATTTTCTTGTTTGGTTGTTAGTTTGACGATGATGGTCCGTTCGGTAATTTAGTTTCCTTTTTTAAATTTTTTGCTGTGATTTTTATTGTATATTTCCTTACCATTTTTATATTGTTTAAAACAAATGTGTGAGTCCTTTTAGTTTTTTTTTATATCTGCCATTTTTATTTTTGTTATTTTTAAGTTGGTTGTAAAAAAGTTGGGTCAGAAATTGAAATATGGTTATAACGTTCTAATAAAATCACTCGTCTGTATAATCAAAAACTTTGGTTTGTTTACTTTGCAGAAGCTTATTCTTTAAGAAAAAAGTTAAAATAAACAGAGAAATAATAATAGTCTATCAAACTAGATACGTTAAGAAATATTCTGTGTCTGACGTTTGATCCGTAAATATTTTATTCAAAACTAACTTGTTCTTTAAACGAAAATTGCTTTCAAAATTTTTTATTTAAATAAAGATTTATGAATATAAAACAATTTAAAACGAACCTTATAACAATTATACAATAATTTGTTATATAAATAAGTTTACCATGTCTAATTTAAAACAGGGGTTCCCACAAAGTTGGAATTTATGGACCCCTTTACAAACTAAAGTTGGAGGTCCACATCGTTCGTTTTGTGCACTTATACCATGCTAAGTTAAAGTTACGTGCAATGAGTTGTATGCGAAATTTTTTTTTGTTTTGATCATTTGTTGTCTTAATATTTTTATGAAATACTTTTGGTAAAATGGAAAGTGAAATTCAGGTTTTAAAGGAATTAATGGAATTTATTTAGTTTTTGTATTTTATGCCACAAGGGCCTACGAAAAGCTTGAAAAGAACATGAAACGATTTGGTGCACTCCTTGTATCCAGAACGGAAGTGAGTGGGTTTTTTGCAGCGACAAAAATTGAAAGAAAGCAGTTTTATATAACGACGAAATTATCTTCAGGCGTTTTTAACTACTTATTAACAATTCTAAAGAAAACCCTTGAAAAGAACTCAGCAAGAGCTGAGTATGTATAAACAATTTTAAAATAACCATAACATTTTTTCAATAAAGCTACTAAGCGCAAGGAACCAGTAGGCAGTATCTTTCACTAACACTAAAAATGTTAGTCACCGTGGTAAGACGAATTATTTGGGAGACGTGGGTGGTAATATGGAAGCATTTAAGTGGCATTTTCTTATCGTTGCCAAACACTTATAAATGGAAACGAATAGCAGAGGATTTCAAGAGCCATTGAAGAAATGCATGCTGCCAGCCCAGCTCATTCGGGCTCCCATTAATATTATAAAAGCATTTTTTAAAAAACATTCTACAAAAAAATTTTAAGCTTAACTTTTCCCACAACTTTTTAGTCACATATAGCATTGTACTTTGCGGTGAAAACTATACAATAACTGCAGTCGCTTATGTTAGTCAAAGCGATAGCAGTGTTATTAGCCATTCTCAATTTGGAAGGTTCTTAAAATCAGCAAATCTTAATTTTACAGCGCACACTACATTCCTAAATAGTGACCGCATTGGTGCTTTTCCTCTCAAACCATACCTAATGAGGGCACAGCCAGGACTATTTTTAAGGGAAAATAGGACAACTTTTTTAAAAGGTTGGCTAGAGCACGCAATAGAGAACACTTTTGGTCTATTGACAGTACGGTGGAAAAAACATCGCGGAACACTGATTATGACAGCGGATTCCACAGAAAAATTTGTTTTCGCCACAGTTTTGCTTCACAATTTCTGAAAGATGCAAGATGAAAATTATTGCCCACTAGATTTTGTAGACCGAGAGCAAAATTGCCCTATTAAGAAAGGATAATGGAGGCGCAAAGAAATAAATGGTTTCTTCAACAACTCGACCAATTAGAATGTATTTAAGCAAAGGGACATTTTATATGACTACCTTTTTATAAATAAATTATAAAATTTCAGTTTAAAATGTAAGTTTTACTTTTATTAAATGCAGTTTTTTTTTATTATTAGTTAATATGTATGTCCATAACATTTTTAAAACAATTTTCAAAAGATTTTGTTATTCGTGCTTAATTCCCAGTTTTTATTATTGATAAAAACACTTGAAATTTATTGTTGATGGGATAAGCTATTCCTATGCGCATTTCACTGGTTGCTTAGGCCAGATCATCAGGAAACTTCATCCATAAAGATTTTAGAAAAACTAAAGATATTAAACCAAATAAAACTGTTAAACGTATAAGAATTATAGCAACAGTTCTACTTGTAATAATATCAAAGTTTAAACAAAACAACATCTACAATAAACAGTGGAATGTAAGATGAGATGAAGCCACTGTTTATTAATAAGAATTATAATGAGAATTTTTTTTATTTAAGATTGCAAGACATTGGTAATTTTTTATGCAGCTAAACTCGGGTTTTATGCACAACAAAATGCACTAAAAATTTAAATATATGCAATAAGAATCGAAAAAAATCATTAAAATTTTGTTACAATTTTATTAGTGATACAAAAAAATACAAAAAAATTACAAAATTAACATAAGAAGCATAAAAATTCAGTCTGATAAACGTAACTAAGGAACAATAACCAGAAACATAGAAGTTAAATTTTTTATTTTAATAAAAGCTAAAAGTAAAACAATCATGTAACTTAAGTCACTTATTAGATAGATATTTGAACCTACATATAAAATGAATTAAGAACATAGTAAAATTTACTGCCTTTTTTTTAAATAAACAAAACGGAAGTGATAGGTGGTGCATGATTAAATGCATATAGTTCCTTTGTGGTGTATTCATTTTCACAGATTTAATATGCCAGCAGTTTGTTGTTTTATTGTTTTAAATCCTTCATTAAAAAAAAAAACTTTGCCAAGTTTAATACGAATTTGTTTACTAAAATTACCCTCTACAGCATAATTCTTATGTATGGCAATCTCAATTAACTTAATTTGTTTTCTCAATGGATTGGATTTCTTATTTCACCACAGTTGCCATAATTTATAATGTTTTATTGATACTACATTCTATAATTGAAGTTGTCTCTTATCTCTTTTGCAACATGGCGCATGGCAAAAAAGAAATTATAACATGATTTTTTTTTTCAAAATATGCAATATGAGCAAAATATGCAAAAACATGCATTAACAGCAAAATATGCATTAACAAATCGATTTGCCATTTTACAGCGAATTTTTTTGGTTTGCAAAGATATTAAGTAAATGGTCATCTCAGACTGACGACTGTAAATACGCATTTGCATAAAAATCCGGGCCTTGGTAATAACAATATAGGAATCCCATTGTCATCGGATATATTTGAATCTGTTTTAATTTTAATTTATAATTAAAACACATGTGTGTCAGTTTCAGCTAAAAGGGACCTATGGGCAAAAAATGAGTTTTGGAGCAAAAGGATTTTGAAGTTAACAAGTTAATTTTGAAACTCCTGGACGCTTTTATAGCTCGAAACCCGTTAAAACCGTGTTTTTATTGTCGCTGATTACGAATCTGGTATTGAATTTTGAAAATTAAAAATGGCGGATCCAATATGGGGACTATTTTTTTGGAATATTATTGAATTTGTTTGAAACTCGTCACTCAGAGCTTTTCGGGGTACCTGGCTATGAATATAAAGTCAGACTTTCCAAGTTTAAATTGTCGAAGTTTAAGGCTCTGTTAAAAAACCCGACTTAAAGTTCATTATCAGCGATCGCAAAAACCAGTAAGTAATGATTTTAAAACAAATCTGATCAATTAAAAAAAACATCCATTATTTATGATTTTATATCAGATTCGTGATCAGCGACCCTAAAAACCCCTAAAAAATGAGTCCATATAAATCAAATAATGCTATAAAAACACTCCGCCATTTAGAATTTTAAAAATCTAAGAACAGATTCGTAATCTACAATCCAAAAAACCCACGGATACCTAGTTTCAAGCCATAAAATCGATCAGATGTATAACAACCGACTTGGTAACTTTACAAAAAAAAAGTCCGCCATATTGGATTTTAAATTTCAAAATCTAATACCAGATTCGTAATCGTTACTCCCGAAAACCCCCCGAAAGGCGAGTTTCAAGTAAATTAGATCAATTACAAAAAATTTTGTATCCTCGTGTTCATTTTTTCTTTTCTAATCAAAGTCGTAGTTTAAAGCTTATTTATGACAAAAGTAATGCAGTTAGAATACTGCGGTTTGCTGCATTAGAAAGGCGTTTATTTCAAGAATCACCAAAAAAGTAAATATCGGTTTTTTTCAACCATAAGTCCCTTTTAACATATAACATAAAATAATAATTTTTACAAAAGAATTGGGCAATTACATATATGTATGTATGTACATAAGGGTGGTTTTAGTGAATGTGGCATTGTACACATGTATGAAAAAATATATTAAGGGTCCTAATGATATCGTTTATAAGTCTCGTAATCGGTGCAAACTGTGCATTTTTACGCCCTCGTAAATGAACTGTCAAAAATTTTATGAGAATTCATTTACACAAACTTGGTAAATTTGCCCAACAATTTTGTCTCGTAAACTTGCGCTGTTTAATTGTGCATTTATACAAACAGATCTTTTAATGATTTTAACGTCGTTTTCAATGAAAAATCCAAGTGTCTATAAATCACAAACAATAAATTCTAGCAATAATTTCAGTAAATTGGTCTTTTGGCTTTCTTTGAGCATTTTTAAAAGCAAATTTCTAATACATACATATTAATCACAAATTTAAACACAAATTTTTATATTTTTGAATTTTAATTTTTAATTTATTTTTGTATTGACGTTTCTTACAAACTGACATTAATTGTTTAAAATTACACAAAAGTAAAAAAAGGGGCTTCATGAAACAAGACTCGTAAGTTTGCGCATTTGCACAAATGGCAATTTTAAGCGACATCATGAGGACCCTTATTATCATTTTGAAAATCATAAATTAGGTACACATGTAAGTAAAATATAAGTAGTTGTATGCGTTTTTGATTTAATGTTATTTCTAAATCCCAAACTAAAATTTTGTTTGTATCTCATGTTTCAATTTAATAAAATAAACTTGGTCTCAAAAAACAATTTTGTTCCAGTTCTTGTTTAACGCGAATTTGATTGAGTCCTACCTGTACTTTGAATCTGATCAAAATACAGCAATTTCAAGTTTGTTTTCTAAAACATTTTAAAACTAGCTTGCAGATATATCAAATCATTTATGATTTTTATTAATAGTAGTAGAAAAGTTTTATACCACAATAAGTGTTTAAGAAATGTATGCATCCTACTGACTTTAATGAATACACTGTGCTAGAAATTGACACTTTTTTTAGACAAGATGGGCACTTGGCTTTTCTTAAGGTAAGCTCTGGCTTTAGGATATGACGTTATTTCGAAAATGGAGGAGGTTGCACAACATACATATGTTCGCGTAACTCAAACACGCTTTAGCTTATTGAAAAAGTATAAAAAACGCAATCGTTTTAGAAACATAATTTTTTTTATCAAAATGTTAAAATTTTTTTTTCTTTAAAATTCATAAAAAATCGGAAAATGCTGCTATGGTTCTAAGTGCCGATTCACACACGTCAAGTTTGACTCGTCAAGTCTTGAGTTCTTAGGAGAAGGGGGGAAAGAAATGGCATTCTCTTTTTCCTTCATTCCTAAAAGCTCAAGACTTGACGAGAAAAACTTGACGTGTGTGAAGCGGCACTTATTTACAAAAAAATGAACTACAAAGTTGGGTTGGTGATACATTTGACCCATCTAGGGGCATAATTTTAATTTTGTATTTACGTACATATGTATGTACTTAAGTGTCTTCCTTATACGGATCAAAATTTTATTTTTGAGAAATTCGATACGATTCTTATTTTTTTAGTTGTTTTTGTTTGGGTAAATAAATAAAAAAAAATAAAAATTCGTGATATTTTTGTTTTTATATTTTTATTTTGTTCCCAATATTTCGGTTAGCATCGCTAACCATCTTCAGGGGTATGTAAACAATTAAAAAAATATAATAACACAAAACTTCACAACAACACTTGTGCCACTACTTATTAGATTTTCTTTTGTTATTTGGTTAAAACCGTTTTTTTTTGCAAAATACCTATCAGCTCCCAAAAATAAAGTTAACCCGTGCCAAATTGCCGACTAAGGTGTCAAATCTACCCTTAAGCCTGGTACTCTGTTCAACATTTCACGTGAAATGCTGTCAAAACGCATATGAAAAAACTTGTGCGGAATGTCTTCGAAATAATGTTGATAGAGTTGTACTCTGTACATTTTGTGAAAAAGTTCCGAAATGTTTCTGGCAACATTTGTTTACATTTGCGAAATAATTTAAGCTGCACTTATTTCACGTGGAATTTTAAGCAAAAGCAATAAAGTTTGGACTGATTATTAAATAAGAAATAGTGCCGGTTCACACACGTCAAGTTTGACTTGTCAAGTCTTGAGCTTTTAGGAGAGAAGGGAAGAGAGAATGCCATTTCTTTTCCCTTCTCTCCTAAAAACTCAAGACTTGACGAGTAACACTTGACGTGTGTGAACCGGCACATACAAATCAAATTAACACTACCGGTAACAGTTTTTTATCCATATTTACTTTCTTTTTTATTAAAAAAATAAATTTTAGTTAAATACATGTGGGGTTTGTTTACATTTGCAAATCAATGTCGCATATTTTGCAGGAATAAAAACGTTAAATTGTACAAACTCGCATGATAGGTAACATTGATACATGTCAAAATTTTCTTGTGAAATAATAAATGCTGCTCAACATTTTTTTACAAATTTGAGCAGAGTACTTGACTTTATGTAAAATATTTAAATCAACTTATAAAGCCTTGGGAAGGCTTTTTAAAAAATAAATAAAATGGCGGCTTTTGAAGAATTATTATTTTTTTTTTAACTTAGCGGTGTTTTCAAGTGGACAACTCAATTAGTGTGTGCTATCCTAAACACGACTTCGTTTTTAAAAATTCTTAATCACTTTGAGATTTCCAGCTTTCGGAACACAAAACGAAGGATGTTGATGTAACTAAGCACATACTTGAAATGCTGTTTTATCATACGTTGATAACTTAAATTGAGAGCTTAATAGCAGAGAATATAATGCTTCGGCGTATTGCAGCAGGTTGCCTAATTTTTTTGTCCTCTTCTTTCCAAGTCGCTAGCCAGGTATAGAATAGAGAGTTCTTTTAATTCCCTATCGTCATATCTAATAATATTTTCCAATAACTTAGATTTGAAGGTCTATCAAAAATGTGAATCGGAGCCATTAAATTGATTCTTTACCCATGTTTCGCCAGACTGAATTTGATTTGGATTGACAATTTACCAATTTTCCTTGAGTGATTTTAAAAGAGTAATATCGGGACTAGTCGAACATTTGGGATCTAAGCTTCAAAAACACTTTTCAGTGCAAATTCGTATATATGATGTCTGCAAACAAAAACTTATAATTTTCTATCAAGCTTCTGCTTCAGAAGCACACAAGCCCCATTAATTCGACCCAACAGAGGATTCAAACTCATTATGCAAGATTCCGCGATCGTCGATCGCCTTTCAAATTTCTTGTAACTGTTCTTTACCGGATGAGCTTTCCAACCTTGTCTGCATCAAAAATAAAGACTGAATCCCTTATCTATGTAATGCTATCGCTAAAATATTTCCCATCTCGATACGTATTTGGTTGTGAATGCAAAAAATTTTGGATTAGTACATACTTGTACATTCACAGGCAAGATGTTATTATTTTTATCTTAGCTGCTGGAATAATCGTTTGAAAAATCGGTTACTGCTGATGAAATTATTGAAGAAGATAAATGCTTTTTTCGACTACAATCATCTGTTAATGCTCTTTTTCTTGCATTTTTCCTCTGAAATCTTACATATTTAGCTATTTCCATTATTTCGCGAGCGTTTTCGTAGGCAAATTTGTTTTTTTAGGGGCTATAATCAATATTGAGTCGTTTCTTGCAAACTTTGGCAAAATAGAGATCTTTGGTGGTGGGACTTCAGCATGGTGACTAGGTGATATCTTGTCCCGATTCTTACCAATTTTAATTGGCATCATTTTAAGGCAAATTAAGTATGTTTCATCAACTAAGCAAATAATGCTAGGCCAACAGACAAAATTAAAGGTAAGTCTAGAACTTATACGTTTATACATTACAAACTTTACCATAAACGCAAAATATCCTCCCTGCCTATTTTGGTAAAGGGTATAATGAATGGGCACTTATCAAAACTTTCTAAATATGTAAATAGTTTTAAAAACAAAACTCTTATTTAAATAGCACCAGCAAAAGGTCAACTTGTGTATAGTAATATTATAAAAAAGGCGTAAAATGGAAATACACGTGTATGTAAATTAATGGTCGGTTTTTTTTTCTTTATGGAAACCTATTTAAACATAAATTTTATACGGTAAATACTTTAACTTTTAATATATACACACAAATACAAGTACAAAAATTTCATATTCATATTATGAGTATGAATTTTTAAGTGGACATTTTAATAAATGACAATTTTTATAAAACTGGAGACAGAATACTTTGTGATACATATAAAAAAAAACTGAATCTAATATAATTCAGTGACACAAAGTACAAAATACCAGGCAGTTAATATGCCGAGTGATTATCTAAGTTTTGAATGCAATAGTTTTTGCCAAGGTGGATCAAGTTTCATCATGCCCAATAAACAAATGGAGCTTCAAACGTAGCAGGTTTGTAAGGAAGAAACGTAAAAGTTTCGCTTATCATATCGCTTACGAAAGACATGAATTTAATACGGCGAATTCCCATATTAAAACAATTTTTGCATTGTTGACACAGAAAGCGCTTCTCTTTTCAGCG
Organism: Pollenia labialis; assembly: GCA_949318255.1. Classification (NCBI taxonomy): domain Eukaryota; kingdom Metazoa; phylum Arthropoda; class Insecta; order Diptera; family Polleniidae; genus Pollenia; species Pollenia labialis. The sequence continues at coordinate 84,275,295 of OX439143.1, forward strand.
CATATAAGAACTGGTGAATGTAACGATCATATTTACACACTGAATGTTTTGTTGTTGCCGTTAGTCTTTAATATGCTCCCTTACAAATATTATATTTTTTTTTTAATTTGCTAAGAATTCGTTAACTAAAGGTCGATTCACCCATGCGTTCCGAACAATATTTTTGTCCGGAGAATAATTTTTTTTGAGCAGTGTTCTGCAGAACGATTCACCCATTTCGGAAAATATTTCCGGACAAACAAAGCTACCACATGGTTTTCAGATGTAAACGATTATACAAAGTGGCAGCGCAGTTAGCAATTAATTAATTTTTTTTTTAATAAAAGTGTGTTAAAGAAAATGGACGAAATGCAATGCAATTTTTAATTGCATTGCATAAAACCATTTACTAGCAAAACAAATTTATCAAAAAAGGTTGAAAGTAAAAATTAAAGTAAAAAGTAAAAGTATATTTTAAATACTAAGTTTCAAATGTGATAAAGCATTTATTTCTATATTAAAAAAAGTTCTAACATTTTTCTGCACCTGAACAATTTTATGTTTCTATGCCCAATACTAACGGAATTTTAAAATGTACCAGTCAAAGCAAAAAAGTAACCAAAACTCTCTTTAAGATTTTCATTCACTCAGGACCTTTAAGGCATTTTAAATTTAATGTTTCTGGGTCCAATATTAACAAAAGTTAAGAAAAGTAAAAGTATTAGAACAAAAAAGCTAAAAAAAGAAATTTAATTTCCCGTATTTTCCCTATTTGGTACTTTTTTATCCCCACTGAAGTATCAAAAATTTCAATATTGTGGTTGGAGCCCATAATTTTATACGTATATATGAATGAACGGAGAAAAATGTTGTGTAAAAAAAGTACCAATAATAGTTACGATTTTTACCCCTTTAACGTTCGAATTTCAAAAAAGTACCAAACAAATATTTGTATTTTTTAGATAAGTTTCGAATGTAGTTAAACCAATTAATATAGAAATAAATGCTATATTATAATTGGTTTAAAAGATAGATAGAGTTAAAAAAAGTGCCAAAATACAGGGTGTTCCTTTACTCCCTAAAAGGGCCCAATTTCAAAAAAGAACCAGACACCTATCCGCTTATTTTTCTAAGCAAAATGGATAAGTTTAAATTTTTTATTGTATCTCTTATAGTTTTGGAGATATATGGTTACCGAATTTAACCGTTTTTATCCTTTTTTACCCCCTAAATATTCGAATTTCCAAAAATTCCGTCTTAGTGGATCGATTTGGGGAGAGACAAACCTTCGGTCCAAATTTCAAGTTTTTAGCTTCAGGCATTTAGTATGAACGTTACAATTATATATATATGTATATATGTATGTTAATAAAGAAAAAACATTCAAAGTATTAATATATTGCAATATTTTCTTCTACATCCATTTTTGTTTAATTTTTTTTATTTAATTATTCAGCACAAAACGAAAAATGTAATAACACTACATACTTATGTGGCAGCTCAATTCTGCTTTTATATTCAAATTGAAAAAAGTGGCATCTCAGTTCATTTTGTTCGGAACAAGAATTAAAATTAAACCAATTCAAGAAAAAACGTGCCGAACAAAATAATTTCAAAAATGTCAAACTCAATATAAAAAAATTTTGTCGGGACAAAAATTTTGTTCGGAACGCATCACAGTGGTCCAAGATGCCAATCTAGCTGGATTCCCGTGGATTCCCGTGAAATGAATTGTGCCGTTTTTATCTGTGTAATGTCCACTTTAGATGATAAAAAAATTAGCTGCAATTATTGACCGGTTAACTTTTTATATACATAAATAGATAACATACTAATAACACGGAGAGAACTATATAATGTGTAATTTTTCATATTTATTATTAATATTAAAAAGCTGTGCCCGAAAGCCTCGTTCGATTGCGCATATGCAGTCGAATTTTAAAATTTCCAAAATGAGTTTTCTCCTCTTCTTAATTAATACAATAACATTCTAAATCGTTACATTTTGATATTCTTAAAACGCCATTAAAAATTGCCACGCCCATTTTATCTACAACGCCCACTTTTTGCGCAAGGAATGCTTTCAATAAGAAGTACATAATACCAAAGTTTCATCCTTCTAGCTGCTTCCGAAGAGAAGTTATGACTTTTTTCCAGCTAGATTGGCATCTTGGACCACTGTGCGCATGGGTGAATTTCTAAGTATTTGGGTAATATTTCTAAGTATTTGAATAATTTTTTAACCATAATATTTTTGTGTAAATCTTTAACAGTGGTGTTAGCCGTCACGTTAATTACCCTTTTTACGGTTATTTTGAGCACAAGAAGTAGCAAGGCAATTTCATTTAAAATACGGTATAATCAAGAAATTTGATTTTTTGGTATAGGTGTATATATGTATGTACATACTTACATACATATGTATGTATGCTTTATGATTTTAACTTTTGAGAGGTAATTTTCAACGGCAGCTTAAAAAAAGAAAAATGTTTTATTAAAAAACTAGCTGTTTGGTCCCGGCGCTGGTCGGGGTTTTCTAAATAAAAATAAAAAATTAAATACTGGACAATTTTCTTAATAACTTGACCCCAGCGCAATTAACCGGGTCAAAGTTTTATCAGGAAACTTATTTTTGCTTAGTAAATGTTTTCGATAATTTTAGCCAAATCGTTCCATAAATAAAAAAAATTTAAATATCACGACAACAGCGCCACCTATCGGGATTAAACTAAAGAGAAACCTGGCTCCCGACTAAATTAATTTATTATCCAAGTTTGGTGTTAATCACTTCAGTGGTTCTTGAATTTTAGGAGCACATACACGAAACAAACGTTTTTATATTCATAAAAAATATAACAAGTTTGAAATGTGTTTTAAGTCAACATTTTCATGCAAATTTTTCTTAAAATACATTTCAAATCCATTTTAATTTTTTATGAATATGGTTACACTTATAAGTCAAAAATTAAATAACTCATTGTAAATTATTCATTTTATGTGAAATTTTTTGTTCGTTTTCAAAATATAAAAAAGCCGTAGTGTGATTAGTTTTACTACATCTATTAAAGTTTCAAAATTTTCGATAAAAGCAAAACTATTTTTAATTTTATTTAAAGGCATATGCAAAAGAATTTTTTAGCCAACCGTTTCATTACCAAAAAGTAGACAAAATAGCACGGTATTTTTACATCCGGCAGATATGAATATTGCGTGTCGTTTCGTTTATCCAAAAAGTAAAAAAATAACTATTTCAAGTTAATGCCAGTGTTATCACTTTGTGGGTAATTGCCCGAATTGGGTTTTATTTTTAGTGCAGTGTGTTGTTCGTGGTAATTTATTTTAGGTGTAAACCAGGTGTAAATTGAAATTATATTACATGCTGATAAAAGCTTATTTTTGCACGTTAATTAATAGTACAAATGTTTTATTCCGATATCGACAAATATACATACTTTAAAATTGAAAAGAATTTTGTATCGAAAAAGTTACCCAAATAAAATCAAAATGTGATTAAAGTGATGAAATTTAAACTATTTTACATATTGGGTCTACACGGAAATGTAGCACTGCGCTGCATCTGATGCGCATTTGTGATTAGTTTTCAAAGCTCAAGCAAATAAGCTGATGCAAAGCACAATATTTATGTAACTTTCTGTTACTATCGCACCATGGTGAAAGGTATATAAAATTCGGCATAGCCGAATATGCCACTCTCACGTTTTTTAATTAACATAATTTTTTTTAATCCATATAATTTAAAAGTTTTAAATAGATGTTTAAATTAAATAACTCAAATTATTAATGTATATTATTCTTCTTTGCAATAAGCTTAAACGAATTGCTTAAGAATACTGTAAACATTTTTAGATTTAGACATAAATTAGAAGAAATGAAATAAATACTTGTCCGTATAATTGAAATAAATTATTCCCAACGCATGTTTATTTTAGTTTCGTAATTTTGTTTTTACTTTTTCTTATTTTGTTCTTCTTTCCTAAGGGATCAAATAAAGATTTTTTTTATTTTCCAAAAGGCAAAACAAAATATTATTTATTTTGGATACTACAGTAATAGTCATAAACCCAGCAAACACAGAAATACACCTTAAGAATTGCCAAACGTATTGCCTGGATGAAGATACTTTCTCTGGGAAGAAACGTGTCTCGATGGCAATACTTCTCAAGCAATATCGCCAAAATATCATTGGCATGATAAAAAGAAGATTTTGCGTTTTTAAAAATTGCCATTAATGTACAACGAAGCACAGCTTTTTATTTAAAATTTAATTGGTAATTGTATACATATAAATTTTACTTGTAAATAATATATCGCTGGCTTAGCATGTAAAGGCTCTAAGTCCACTTTTTTAAGAAATTGAGATTTTAATGCAGTAATGTGCAATAAGTAAAAATACATTGTTTACAAAGAAAAAATTACAGTTATCTAATTTTTTGTTGTTGTTTTGTAGTGATGAGCAAAAGCGCTAAGTCCAATTTATCACAAGAAAAAGCTCTAAGTCCCAATTAAAAATACAGTTTAACCATTTCTCTCAAATTGTTCCATCACATGTATTTTAATTGTTTTTTGTCTCTCCTGTAAAATTTTCAAATATGGACTTAGAGCCTTTACATGTTAAGCCAGCGATATGTAATTAATAATTCAAATAGAGTTAAATAATATACGTGCATAAATATTTTGTTTCCTCCATATTTTTGAAGAAAAAACCTACCACTTCTTTAAAATTGAAATATCTTGACTAAATTCAAAAGGAAACATATTAATATTGAACAGATTTATTTATTTTTAATATTTACCTTTTGCAGAATACCTACTTTGAGAACTAATTTCTTATATTTAAAAATTTTATCAATTTTTATTTTTTTTATTTATGACATACATACATATGTATGTATGTATTATAATTGATTTGTGTAATATTCTCGAAAATTATAAAAGGAAGAAAATAAAAAATGTCTGTGATTATTTTCTTTTAGAGAACAATTTGGGGATATTGCTAAACTATTGCCTTAGGGGATATCTTCCATTTACATATGTACGTAAATACAAACATTTTAAAAAGAAGTCCAATAGTATTACTGTAATAGCCTTTTCACACTTGTCAACATTTAACATCTGACATTAATTTTTGAAGATGTTGAAATTGTCCCATAAGAAATACATTGGCCTAAAAATCAAATTTTTCAACATCTTTACAAAATGTTCCTATTTCATTGTATTTCATTCTACATTTGGTTTGAAAGCAGTGTTACCATTTTTCAAGCTTTTTCTTTTTTGCAAGCCTTGTGTTACTTGATGTTTTTTAAATTATTAAGCAAAATGAGTTTTTAATACATTTTGGTGTTATCTTTTAAAATTTTGACTATTTTGTAGAAAAAAATTTAAAAAAAAATGCATTTTTTTCAGAAATGGTGACATTTTTTATTGATAGTAGATGTTAGATGTTTCAAGTGCGAACGCGTATTTCGCATTTTCGACATCTTCCATGCGTTCCTCCGAAATGTATGCAAGTGTTCAAAGGGTATCATGGAAAAAAATAAACAAAATAAGTAAGAGCACCCTCTGCAAAGAGTAAAAATATGTCAAAAGTGGGCTTTATATGGAAGCTATTAATTATATACAGGGTCCGCCAAATAACTTTTTTTTTTTGAAAATGCTATAAAAAAAAACTACTGAATATTTTCTCAAATTTCTTTTTTTATTTGAAAGTTCAATCCTTCCGGTTAATAATGGAAAATAATTTCATTCAAATGGCTGCCTCGGCTGGCCATGCAGTAGCCTACAAGATCGGTCCAATTTTTAAGCACATTATCGATTGTGTGCAGCTGTATTTTAACAATGGCTTCACGAATATTGTCCTTTAAAGCGTCAATTGTCTCTGGCTTGTCGGCGTAACACTTATCTTTGATGGCACCTCACAAATTATAGCCCAACGGGGTCAAATCGAAGCTCCGAGGTGGCCAAACGACATCAGCTCTGCGGCTGATAATGCGATCTTCAAAAACAGGGCACAAAACATCGAGTGTAACTTCGGCTGTGTGGCACGTAGCGCCGTCCTGTTGAAACCAAATGTTGCCAATATACTCCTCTTCAATTTTTGTGAACAAAAATTCGTTCAACATGGCCCGATAACGATCGCCATTGACTGGAACGGTCATTCCTTGTCCATTTCGAAGAAAAATGGCCCAATTATGCCTCTGGACCAAAATCCGCACCAAACAGTAACTCGTTTTGGGTGCATCGGCTTTTCAATGTGTGCCCCAAATGCGACAATTTTGTTTGTTTACATATCCGCCAAGATCAAAATGAGCTTTATCTGAAAATATGACTTTTTTGGCAAAATCTTCATCTTCTGTAAGTCGATCGCAGGCCCACTTAGCGAAGCGAAAACTCATATTTCCCAGCGTTGTTCAAGCATATTTAAACCATATTCATTCAGCGGAAGGATAAAACTTATGATCTGTCGAATCAGCCATGAGCTAAGTGTTACCATTCACGAAATAAGCACTAGTTGAAAAAACGTTAGATGGCGGACCCGTTACTATTCTTTAAAAAAAACTAATCCCACAGTAATATTATTTGGTTTAGTTATAGGCGTATTTAAGTTTATGCCAAAAGAACACTTTATATGGGCTGATCATCACAGTCTTTTATGATTTTTATTTATCATGACTCGTTTCTGGCTTTGGCGTATTAAAGTGGTTTTCAGGGAAGTCCACTTTATGTATGTACTACTGTCACAAAATTGCACTGTATTATTTCTTGATTAATTAAAACATTTTATTTCTTTGTTACAGTTTCATTTGGATTAAATTGTTTATAGAGAATTGGCTTTATATAGGTACGCCTTATGGTATTCAAATTTACAGTTTAAGGCATACCTCAGTGTTCTCTGAGAGTTAGTTAAATGTATGTGGAGCCTATGGAAAACTATGTACCAATTAGAGATGAGCGATCCCATGATTTTTAAGGAAGATTGTGATTAGTGAATGTGATATGAAAATCGCTGTACCTTAAAACTGTGATAGTGATCACGGTTTGTCAGTTTTCAGTACAATTCTTTAAATTAAGCAACTGTGCTATATGTTCTAAATTAATTTAAATTTTTTATTACTTGAATCATGTGAATAGGTTCAGAACTTAAAAAAACAACAAAATATTCACTAACACAAGTATGTTAGTTTAAAAGGTATTTTTACCAATTACCCATCCCTGCAATTTCGGATAACAGAAAGAATGCCGGATAATAGAGGTAAATGAAATCAATGTAAAAAAATTTTGTATTTGGTGGTCTTCGATTAGACGGATAATCAAGGCCATACTGTAAATAAAAAAAACATGCAACCAAAAATCATCGTATGAACGCAAAGAGATTTTGGAAGTTGCTTTAAAAGGGAATCAAGATAAAATGACGTCGTAAAAGCCCTCATGTGAATTGAGTGAATCTGTCAATCAAAAACAATAGAAACATTAAAATATCTTAAATGACTAAGCAAGGTACTGTTACTTGACAAATTTACCCACAACAAAGTAGACAAAATAGCATGATATTTTTACGGCGGGTTGATTGATATGAATACTACGTGTCTATTTTTTTTAAAGTAAAAAATAAAAACTTTGAGTTAAGGGGTTAAAGGGTGATCGATTATTCGACTTTTTTCAATGACCGGTTTTCGAATATTCCGAATAGTTGCTATTTAAAAAAACCGGTTGTCGGTTAAGCATTTAAAAAATAACCGGTTAACCGGTTTTTATTCGAATGCATAAAAATACAAAAATCAATTTAGTTTTTGTAATAAAAAGTTAATAAGAATAAAAACAAAACAATTCACGAAGGTAAGGAACCGACAAAATACAAAGATATGACTGAAGGTATGTTCAGACCTAACAAATATTTGACGATAAAATCAGGAAAAAACGTGACCAGTGAATTGATAAAACTTAAGCATTATTTCTATTTATTTGCTAAACTTTATGTCTAAGATGATAATGCATTTATGTATAATGTAGTTAAGAAACCGTTAAATTATGTTTGGTCTAGCCAAACAATTCTTTAAGAAAACTAGTGGTTACGTGTAGGACGTCAAATATTTAATAGCTGTAGAAATTTTGAAAAACTTTGGTTCTAAAAAATTATAGGAATTTAATAAATTTATTATTTGAGATTTTCTCCTAAATTTATTTTAAATGATTTTTATTTGTTGGTGGCTAAGCATGTCTTTTGAACCAGTAAACTTCAGCAATATTTTTGAAAAGTTGCAAACAAAACCTCTTATCCAGGATTATATATTTAAATTTTTTTGTTTTAGCATTATAGAAACAATAGTAATATGAACATGCTTTTTGTATGAAATATCTGTCTATTCGTCGATCACAATTTAAACTCTGCCATGAAATTGTTTGATTACTTCAATTTTGTTTTAAGTTCTTGGTAATTTATTAAATATAACTGAATAATTTTTCTATATATTTGATTTTGCCGATATGGTGTAGTTTTAAGCATGAAAATATGGTAGAATTACTTAAGAGTTTTTCATTTATTATTGGCAACATATTTTATTAAAGTATTAGTTGTAGTCTCTTAAAAACTACTTGGAAAAGGGTCATGATTTACTTGGCGAATATTTTATCAAGCTTGTAGACTAATCAAAAGTGATTAATAAAACATGACGTTGAAGAACATTTGCAACTTATGATCTAAGGGCCGTTCAAACACCATTGTCTTTTAAGTCAGTTCGATATTATCACCAGATGTGACATTTTTTTGAATATATATGTATATGTTGTATTAAGAATGCTGTCAAATTGCTAATTACTTTTTAAGCTGAACATTTTTTGTAGTATTTTAATTTGTTTTTGGTTTTTGTAAAAGAACATAAGCTTATATAAGCGATTTGTATTTACATTGCTCATAATGTTTTTATGACTTTTGCTACATTTTGTTTTGACATTTTTTTATAAAAAGTTTAAGTTTGCCAAATATTCAATTAGAAAAATACTTAAATTAGAGATGTATATAGATATAGATATATAAAAGTAAGGAAAGCGTAAATAAATTACACACTACTAAAATAACCGGTTTATTTCACTGAAATAACCGGTTTATTCGATATTCGAAAAATGGACACTTTAAAATATTCGACTTGGGCAAAACTAAAATAACCGGTTTAAACCGGTCGAATACTATTCGATCGATAACTCTAGTTAATATACTATTGTTCATTATGTGCGATATTTTTCCTGCAAGGGCTAAGAAAAACTAAGATAACATTTAAATAGTAAATTCCACTCTAATACATCCAAAATTATTTGTTTAATTAAAAAAAAATAATATAATTTTTGTACATTTTCCAGAAAAGACCCATCACTCAGACAGTCAGTTAATAGAAATGGAATGTGTTTTTGTGTATGTATATAAATTAATTATAGAAACATGCAAAAAGAACTTTCATGACAGCAAATGTAACGATTGTAATTATATTAATATATTTCTTGAATTCAAAACAAAACAAAACAAAACAAAAATTTAAACCTCTGGTGAACAGCTCAAATATATGTACATATGTACATACAAGCAACATAAAATCGTTTCAAAATAGAACAAAAAGTTAAACGAAATATAGATACATATTAACATACATAAAAGAAATGAAGAACAGAAGGAACCCCAAGGTCATTTAACATGACATAAAAAACGGGGAACATAAAATGAGCAAAACATATTTAAATGATAATAATTAGTTGACACACGCAATAAACAAAACAACAAACAGCAACGGAGAGACAGAAAAACGTCCAAATTACTAAGAAAAAAAAAATTATAATACTCAGACGCATTTGTGCGGGTAAACATGTACCCATATTTGTTTATAAAATCCTTCAAGAAGAATGTGGGTTAGCCCTGTCATTAAATTTCCTTACAAAATGATATCAAACAAATTTTTTGATTTTATGATGTAGCAGAACTGAAGTTTTCCATATAGCTTGACATAAAATTTTGCCAGGGAACGCGGTCGTGGACAGGGACATGCGAGCAAAAAGAACAAAGAAAGTTATTTGGGGATTGGGGATTTTTTCGGGGATTTAAAACAAAAATTCGGGAATTTTTTGGGGTTTTTTTACATTTTAAATATAATTTTTCCTTTTTTTTTTACGCCTATTTTTTTTTTTTTTGTTTCGTACATAAAATATGAAAAAATTAGCAAAACTTTTACCTTACTCTTATCAACAACTAATACAGTGAAGAGCGAGTAAGATTACAATTTTTCTTAAGTGTGTAAAAGGAGCTTAAAAGCTTAAAAAATTTTGAGTGAGTGTTCTAAAAAGGAAGAATTTAAAAAAAGAATCTTAAGCCGCTGACAAAACATCAAATTTTTGATTTTTTAAAGACAATTTTCAAGCAAACATATCATTCCCAAAAATAAGTAAGTCGTTACCTGAAACGAAAAAGGAACTTATTAAAGAAAAATTAAAAATCAACGTTTTCATTAATTCTGATCTATTGCATCAACACAAATATCCACAAAAAAATTTTTCGACAAAAATTTGCAATTTTACTATCAAAAAACAAATGGCGATATCTACAGAAGATACTATGATAAAAGCTAAAAGGCCTAACTGACAGTTTGCATAATATGCTACATTGTCAATTATCAAAATAACTGGAATGTTTTACAAAAAAAATAAAAGAAATTTATGTATAAACAGTTAAGGTGATTTATTAATTTATCATTTTTAATAGTTTTTACTTCTGCTGTGAAAGTATTAAAATGTTAGATAGGGCCTTTTGCGTATTAGTTGACGAAATATAAAAGACAATATAATAAAGTTTGGGTAAAAGAATGCGGGGCTATTGGTTAGTACTTATTATGCTTCGAAGTATTAAATAATCGACGGATTTATGTATTTTTTTATGGGTGGCTAAAACCAACTGAACAAGCTCCAAATTCTTATCAATTGGCTCATATGTCTTCAAAAACAGCATATTGTTCTGCTTGTAATTCCTCACTGGAATTACATAAAAAGGATTTAAAAAACATGCCGAAACCAGTCACTACAAACAAAATAAATAATTTTTTTACTAAAAATTTTTATTTGGGGATTTTTGGGGATTTCCTATTAAAATGTTTCTTACTAATTTTAAAAAAATTTTAAATTTTTAATTAACAAGAATAAACATTTGTTCAGAAAAAAAAATAAAAGAAAATATTAACTTTTTAAGGTTTTGGTCTTTAGTTTGGGGATTTTATGGAATTTTTCTTACATTTTTTGGGGACAAGGCAAAAAAGTACCTGACAGCCCTGGTCGTGGAATAAAATTAATTTTATTTTGAGGACTTTTTCTACTGCTCTCACATATAGTTACTTGTTCCAAGGCCCATTGAAAAGGTCTGCGCAAGAAGCCTGATGATCATTGTTTATGTTCTTTTTTGTTGTCAAAAGTTGTTTACATTTTGCTTACATGTGCATGTACCCAGCGGGAAAAAGAAGGAGTACGAAGGCCTTCTAGAAGGCCTCTGTACCCCTTCTTTTGGATGTACAAGGCCTTCTTGCTCCATTCCATACTCATATCTTTTTTACACGCGTTGTCATTGCGGAGAAGGCCTTCCGCTTTCCTTTCTTTCGCCAGAGCTTCTTAAAGGCATTCAAATATATGGCTCTTAGAAGGCTTTCCTGAGAAGGACTGTTAAAAGGCTTTAGAATAAAGGTTATCTTAAAGGGTTTTTAAGAAAGGTATGTTAAAAGGCCTTTTAATTAATGGCTCTTAAAAGGCCTTTCGGACCATCCTTGTAAAAAGTGCATCGCTTCTAATGGAAATTGGCTGACCATTTTCATTCGCATCGCATCGAAAAAAACATCGATGTTTTTTTACAGTGTCAATCCCTACACAGAACCTTCTTTTTCAGTGAACAAAACACAACTAAAAAGATTTACATTATTGTTTTCACTTGGTATTTTAATATGTATGTATTTTTATTTTTATAACGGGATCTGAATTCTTTCGCTTTTGCTTTGGCGAAAAAACAGAACAAAAAATTTTACTCTTTCTCTTTTTAACATCAACTAAAAAGATTTACGTTATTGTTTTCATTTGGAAGTTATTTTATTATGTATGTTACTTTGTTTTTGTAAAGGAATCTGAACTGTTTTGCTTTTGCGTGTGCAAAAAAACAAAACAAAAAATGTTACTCCTTTTTTTATCGCTTCTCATAGAAGCGAGTGTGGAAGGTGTATCTTATCTTTTATACCAAAGAGCCAAGGCCTTCTATGAGGCATTCTTTAGCAGTTACATAAGAATAGTAATTAAACCAAAAATTTTTTAATCAGGCCTTCAAAAAGGCCTGAAGTAAGAAGGTCTTCTAAGTTTTACCGCTGGGTATACGTTTCTTTACGTTTATGGTATGCCACACATACACGTTTTTTCCTTTGTAAATGTGGTAGTACATTTTTGACAACTACCCAGCGGTAAAACTTAGAAGACCTTCTTACTTCAGGCCTTTTTGAAGGCCTGATTAAAAATTTTTTTGATTTAATTACTATTCTTATGTAACTGCTAAAGAATGCCTCATAGAAGGCCTTGGCTCTTTGGTATAAAAGATAAGATACACCTTCCACACTCGCTTCTATGAGAAGCGATAAAAGAAGGAGTAACATTTTTTGTTTTGTTTTTTTGCACACGCAAAAGCAAAACAGTTCAGATTCCTTTACAAAAACAAAGTAACATACATAATAAAATAACTTCCAAATGAAAACTATAACGTAAATCTTTTTAGTTGATGTTAAAAAGAGAAAGAGTAAAATTTTTTGTTCTGTTTTTTCGCCAAAGCAAAAGCGAAAGAATTCAGATCCCGTTATAAAAATAAAAATACATACATATTAAAATACCAAGTGAAAACAATAATGTAAATCTTTTTAGTTGTGTTTTGTTCACTGAAGAAGAAGGTTCTGTGTAGGGATGGACACTGTAAAAAAACATCGATGTTTTTTTCGATGCGATGCGAATGAAAATGGTCAGCCAATTTCCATTAGAACCGATGCACTTTTTACAAGGATGGTCCGAAAGGCCTTTTAAGAGCCATTAATTAAAAGGCCTTTTAACATACCTTTCTTAAAAACCCTTTAAGATAACCTTTATTCTAAAGCCTTTTAACAGTCCTTCTCAGGAAAGCCTTCTAAGAGCCATATATTTGAATGCCTTTAAGAAGCTCTGGCGAAAGAAAGGAAAGCGGAAGGCCTTCTCCGCAATGACAACGCGTGTAAAAAAGATATGAGTATGGAATGGAGCAAGAAGGCCTTGTACATCCAAAAGAAGGGGGACAGAGGCCTTATAGAAGGCCTTCGTACTCCTTCTTTTTCCCGCTGGGTAAAAAGAATCGTTTTTTGTTTTTGTACAAGTAAGCAGACCTGATAGATGGGCCTTGACTTGTTCTCTTAAAAATTTCATACATTTTGTAAACAAACAATAATAACAACAAAAGAAAGAAATGAGAGAGAATTTGAAGTTACTACCGACCAGTGTTGCCAAGTTAGGGATTTTCACCCCAAATTTGGGGTTTTCCTTTGCATTTAGGGTCAGTTTTAGGGACTAAAAAGTAGTTAGGGGGAAATTTAGTGTGTATAAATTTCATTTGGGGATATTTTAGGGTTGATATTATAAAATATTTTCAAAATTACAAAAAAGAATGGAAAAGACCAAATGAATTTAATTTTAGTAGGATAACATCTGCGTTACTGGCACTACCATTTTCGAACGCAACTGTCGAGCGAGCATTCTAAATGTTTAGTATTATTAAAAATTAAATAAGAAACCAACTGGCATCTTCAACAGTTGAATATAATATTTTACGAGTTAAGGCCTAACCTTAATATGCATAGCCTTGCTTAACCTACTCTCAAAAATTAACAAAAAGTCTCTCAAATGTATTTAGCAAAACAAAATAAAAAACATTTGATTCCGTATGGAATGTGCGATTAGATTCGCACCTTGCGTAAGCAAATGACAGTTTCATTAAACTTAGCAAAAATTTCCTTATGTTCAAAATGGGTTTCCTCATATAATTAACATGTATTCGCACATTTGCTTAAGCCAGCTTATGCACAATATGGTTGGGCCTTTAGGTATTGTTTAAGCAATGAATGCCAAATTTTTATTCCGTCTTCTGAAAGCTCAAATTATTTAATTATGAAAACATTTACGTGGACGTGAGGGATGAAAATTTACTAGACGTTTTTAATGAGCTTTTTTTATATAAGGATATGTTAAAATATAGTTGCATACATACATATGTAAATAATTAAATGAAATAAAATGGTATATATTTAAAAAATTATTCTTTTTATTTTGGGGTTTTTTTATTTGTTCTCAGTACAAATTTAGGGGGTATTTTTTTGATTTGGGGTAATTTCTTTCAATTCACTTGGCAACACTGCTACCGACGTTATAATTATGGGCTTTAGAATTTTTGCCTGAAGTTGATGACTCAAATCTGTTTCCTTATTTAAGATCAAAAATCGAAATTATTTCTGCAGTGTTGTTAAAGCTTAAATAAATGCTTTACTTTACAAAAAATAATTTTGATTTAATCAGTATCGACTTAAGAATTAGAAATAAATTGGCTTTCAAATCGAAAAAGTATTCGATCTCGACTACCAGAATTAGCCCCAGATCTTACTGCAACTTAAATTCACATAAAGTCATAATCAGGGAAACCAGAAATATGCTCTAAAAAACGCGTTTTATGCGCATAAAATAGGCAGTAAAAACTTGAAAATATGCCCTGAAAATTGTTTAAAATAAGCCCCAAACATTTAAAAAATTGCTTATTTGAAAACAAAATATTAAACAATTTAAAACATCTGCATGAAAGAAAAACAATCCTAAAATTATAATCGGGGAAGCCCAAACTCCAACGTATTTACAGACGAGTTTTCGAGATGCAATCTATTTGGAAACAATGGGCAGTAATAAACAAAGTAATGTAAAAAGGTTAAAATTAATATCAGAGTTAAAAAGGAAGTTAAAACTATTAATAGATGGAAACTTTGGGAAAATGTGAACTGAATTTAATTTGCAGTTAAATATTTTTGGGTCGATATTAATCGAATCAACAACAGATTTAGATGGTTTACGGACAGAAAGAGTCTAATTTGGAAAAACGTTTTTTTGGGTAATGATTCTCACTTCGTCCTTCGTACAATTAAAATGTATTTACCAAATTGGATCAAATTACACAAGGTTAAAATGAACAATGAATCAGCCAAAACGGACGGATGGACATGGTTATATCACTTAAAAATCTGATTCTGAGTCGATCAGAATACTAAAAGATTTGTCCAGATTTCTATGTATTACACAAATCGCCAAAAACGTATATTATTGCTTCTTCTTTTACTTTTGCTTATTCAAAATATGCACTAAAAACTTAAAAAATGCTTGAAAAAGGCTCTTTTAACTAAATTATGCAAAAAATGCTGCAAATGTAAAATATGCAAAAATATGCACTAAAAAATCGATGACAAAATTCATTAAACCTCTAAATCGGATAAATATATTGTTTTTGCCTTCATTGGTCGCACAAGAAAAAACTTGCAATGGCATATTTATGGTTTCCCTGGTCATAATTTGTGGTTTTCACGAATAATCGCGTAAGTTATAAAACCAAACTTTTCAGGAGAGCAAAAACAATTATTTTTTTCAATTGCGGCTTCTGTAGATGCTTTTTTAAACTTTTTTCTTTACTATCCTCTTAACAATGACTTTCTACGTATTATACATAGTTTTCATGAAAAAATCCTCACAGGATCACAATCTGTAAAAGGATTAAAAATGCATATGTTTGATTGACTCATTAAGTGTGTGCAATATAACATCATATCTCCACATAAGTTCTTTTTTGTGAAAATAAATGTTATCATTTTAATTACACATGACGACTTACGTTGTTATTTTTAGCACACAAGTTGTCGACATATTCAGAGTTTTTGATACTTATAGCACAACGTATGCAGTAAACGGGACTTAAAACTACAAACAACCGCACATCTGCTGTTGTTGCAACTAAAGAAGTCAACAATAAACGCACATGTACATATAAGTTGTTATTAATAAAAAAATTTTCAAAAAATACTTTCATATTTTTTGCACGAATAACAACATAACATCACATATGCTTTTTATTTGGAAACATATTCAGCAATTTTACAATTTTTGGCGATGTGTGTCGACATAAATCGTTATAATAGCAAAATATTTTATTAAACAGTTAACTTAAGTTGTTTTTAGCAGAAAAAAATTAATAATACTACATTATATTCTAAAAAGCTTAATACTTATAAAAACCTAATGCAAAATGTAGCACTTTGACATCATTATCTCAATTTCGGTAAAAACCGACTTACGCGATTATTTGTGAAATCCACAGAATTAAGCGTTGGTAATTTCTAATAGTTGTAGATCAGATGTAATTTGAAATTCTTTCGTTTTAGAACAAATAATATAAAGATTTGATTTCAGTGAGAAAATGTATGTCATTTAAATATAGATTTTAAGCCAATTGAAAATCCAAATTAAGCACTCACTTTTTCAAGGATGCATTGAATGCTCTTGGAGCTCATGTGATCTTAATAAATGACTCATGTGTCTTCAACAATACGGCGGCTCTTAACTGTCAAAGTTTGCAAGTACTTAAATTTAATTAAGAAACGAGGAGTGCAATATTGGAAGAAACAGAAAATCAAATTCTTGGTTTTGTCGTCAAGTATATTTAAACGTGCGCTGTTTGCTTATAAAAAATTAGTTACAGTTTTTAAGGGTTAAGATATGAGCCCTAATATTTGGTCAATATAAAAAAGCATTTCGTTGAATACTTTTTGAACGTTGTAGCTAGTTTTATTTCGAAATGATGGCCACTGCTGCTTTGTATGTAATATTTTTGCTAATCATTACTTCTTTCATTAAGGCAAATATCATGGTTATTGAATTAAAAAAAAATTACTCAGTATTAAAGCGATAAAATCAATATTTATAGTAGAATAAATCTTGTATTTATCACTAAGTTACCTGGTTCGGCAAATATGGAGAGAGCAAAATTGGGCTGTAATGTTTTATTTAGTTTTAAATTTTTTGGCGCATTGTATCGGTAATACTATACATTTTCGGACGATTTAACTTTTTTTTGTTACATCAGCTATTTTAATAGGCTTTTCATTATATATTTGCTATTTCAATTCAGTCCTAGAGGTGAAAATATTAAGTTTTATTGCGAAAATACGATCAAAACGGCATTTTAACTACTCATGCGCTATTTAAATATCAAGTATGAAGTGTGTAAGTTAAAAATTAGTATTTAAAACCATTTTTCCTTTATCTTTATTTTTAAAGTTTTCTTAAGAGTTTTTCTTATAATTATCTCAGAGAAAAATTAAGATTTTTTGTGTTCTTGAATTCTTGTTTTATTCCAAATAAACTTAACATATCGGCTTTATAAGCTTCCTTAGCCTGACATGGTGAGACACACGGGCTGCACAAAAGATCCTCTGGGTCGTGGTGCTCATGCCCTTCACGTCTGCTCCATTTTCTTGAAACTTAAAATATATTTTATTTAGTCTCGGCGTTTTTCTGTGTCATTTCGAAAGTTAAAATTTTACTAACAGTATTATTAACGAAATAAAACTTAAAATTATAACGGTTGTTGTCTAAGAAGCTCAGCCCCTGTGTTAAAAATATCAGCCTAATTATTACCGAACTTATAGCTCATAAATTCATCCTTACATTTTTGGCGGATCAGACTATTATTTTGAAGATATGAATTTTCTACAACAACACTGCTTCTGTTTTTTTTCAGTTTTTCTCTTGTTAAAAAAAGCTATGAGTATGGAATGGAGCAAGAAGGCCTTGTACATCCAAAAGAAGGGGGACAGAGGCCTTATAGAAGGCCTTCGTACTCCTTCTTTTTCCCGCTGGGTAAAAAGAATCGTTTTTTGTTTTTGTACAAGTAAGCAGACCTGATAGATGGGCCTTGACTTGTTCTCTTAAAAATTTCATACATTTTGTAAACAAACAATAATAACAACAAAAGAAAGAAATGAGAGAGAATTTGAAGTTACTACCGACCAGTGTTGCCAAGTTAGGGATTTTCACCCCAAATTTGGGGTTTTCCTTTGCATTTAGGGTCAGTTTTAGGGACTAAAAAGTAGTTAGGGGGAAATTTAGTGTGTATAAATTTCATTTGGGGATATTTTAGGGTTGATATTATAAAATATTTTCAAAATTACAAAAAAGAATGGAAAAGACCAAATGAATTTAATTTTAGTAGGATAACATCTGCGTTACTGGCACTACCATTTTCGAACGCAACTGTCGAGCGAGCATTCTCAATGTTTAGTATTATTAAAAATTAAATAAGAAACCAACTGGCATCTTCAACAGTTGAATATAATATTTTACGAGTTAAGGCCTAACCTTAATATGCATAGCCTTGCTTAACCTACTCTCAAAAATTAACAAAAAGTCTCTCAAATGTATTTAGCAAAACAAAATAAAAAACATTTGATTCCGTATGGAATGTGCGATTAGATTCGCACCTTGCTTAAGCAAATGACAGTTTCATTAAACTTAGCAAAAATTTCCTTATGTTCAAAATGGGTTTCCTCATATAATTAACATGTATTCGCACATTTGCTTAAGCCAGCTTATGCACAATATGGTTGGGCCTTTAGGTATTGTTTAAGCAATGAATGCCAAATTTTTATTCCGTCTTCTGAAAGCTCAAATTATTTAATTATGAAAACATTTACGTGGACGTGAGGGATGAAAATGTACTAGACGTTTTTAATGAGCTTTTTTTATATAAGGATATGTTAAAATATAGTTGCATACATACATATGTAAATAATTAAATGAAATAAAATGGTATATATTTAAAAAATTATTCTTTTTATTTTGGGGTTTTTTTATTTGTTCTCAGTACAAATTTAGGGGGTATTTTTTTGATTTGGGGTAATTTCTTTCAATTCACTTGGCAACACTGCTACCGACGTTATAATTATGGGCTTTAGAATTTTTGCCTGAAGTTGATGACTCAAATCTGTTTCCTTATTTAAGATCAAAAATCGAAATTATTTCTGCAGTGTTGTTAAAGCTTAAATAAATGCTTTACTTTACAAAAAATAATTTTGATTTAATCAGTATCGACTTAAGAATTAGAAATAAATTGGCTTTCAAATCGAAAAAGTATTCGATCTCGACTACCAGAATTAGCCCCAGATCTTACTGCAACTTAAATTCACATAAAGTCATAATCAGGGAAACCAGAAATATGCTCTAAAAAACGCGTTTTATGCGCATAAAATAGGCAGTAAAAACTTGAAAATATGCCCTGAAAATTGTTTAAAATAAGCCCCAAACATTTAAAAAATTGCTTATTTGAAAACAAAATATTAAACAATTTAAAACATCTGCATGAAAGAAAAACAATCCTAAAATTATAATCGGGGAAGCCCAAACTCCAACGTATTTACAGACGAGTTTTCGAGATGCAATCTATTTGGAAACAATGGGCAGTAATAAACAAAGTAATGTAAAAAGGTTAAAATTAATATCAGAGTTAAAAAGGAAGTTAAAACTATTAATAGATGGAAACTTTGGGAAAATGTGAACTGAATTTAATTTGCAGTTAAATATTTTTGGGTCGATATTAATCGAATCAACAACAGATTTAGATGGTTTACGGACAGAAAGAGTCTAATTTGGAAAAACGTTTTTTTGGGTAATGATTCTCACTTCGTCCTTCGTACAATTAAAATGTATTTACCAAATTGGATCAAATTACACAAGGTTAAAATGAACAATGAATCAGCCAAAACGGACGGATGGACATGGTTATATCACTTAAAAATCTGATTCTGAGTCGATCAGAATACTAAAAGATTTGTCCAGATTTCTATGTATTACACAAATCGCCAAAAACGTATATTATTGCTTCTTCTTTTACTTTTGCTTATTCAAAATATGCACTAAAAACTTAAAAAATGCTTGAAAAAGGCTCTTTTAACTAAATTATGCAAAAAATGCTGCAAATGTAAAATATGCAAAAATATGCACTAAAAAATCGATGACAAAATTCATTAAACCTCTAAATCGGATAAATATATTGTTTTTGCCTTCATTGGTCGCACAAGAAAAAACTTGCAATGGCATATTTATGGTTTCCCTGGTCATAATTTGTGGTTTTCACGAATAATCGCGTAAGTTATAAAACCAAACTTTTCAGGAGAGCAAAAACAATTATTTTTTTCAATTGCGGCTTCTGTAGATGCTTTTTTAAACTTTTTTCTTTACTATCCTCTTAACAATGACTTTCTACGTATTATACATAGTTTTCATGAAAAAATCCTCACAGGATCACAATCTGTAAAAGGATTAAAAATGCATATGTTTGATTGACTCATTAAGTGTGTGCAATATAACATCATATCTCCACATAAGTTCTTTTTTGTGAAAATAAATGTTATCATTTTAATTACACATGACGACTTACGTTGTTATTTTTAGCACACAAGTTGTCGACATATTCAGAGTTTTTGATACTTATAGCACAACGTATGCAGTAAACGGGACTTAAAACTACAAACAACCGCACATCTGCTGTTGTTGCAACTAAAGAAGTCAACAATAAACGCACATGTACATATAAGTTGTTATTAATAAAAAAAATTTCAAAAAATACTTTCATATTTTTTGCACGAATAACAACATAACATCACATATGCTTTTTATTTGGAAACATATTCAGCAATTTTACAATTTTTGGCGATGTATGTCGACATAAATCGTTATAATAGCAAAATATTTTATTAAACAGTTAACTTAAGTTGTTTTTAGCAGAAAAAAATTAATAATACTACATTATATTCTAAAAAGCTTAATACTTATAAAAACCTAATGCAAAATGTAGCACTTTGACATCATTATCTCAATTTCGGTAAAAACCGACTTACGCGATTATTTGTGAAATCCACAGAATTAAGCGTTGGTAATTTCTAATAGTTGTAGATCAGATGTAATTTGAAATTCTTTCGTTTTAGAACAAATAATATAAAGATTTGATTTCAGTGAGAAAATGTATGTCATTTAAATATAGATTTTAAGCCAATTGAAAATCCAAATTAAGCACTCACTTTTTCAAGGATGCATTGAATGCTCTTGGAGCTCATGTGATCTTAATAAATGACTCATGTGTCTTCAACAATACGGCGGCTCTTAACTGTCAAAGTTTGCAAGTACTTAAATTTAATTAAGAAACGAGGAGTGCAATATTGGAAGAAACAGAAAATCAAATTCTTGGTTTTGTCGTCAAGTATATTTAAACGTGCGCTGTTTGCTTATAAAAAATTAGTTACAGTTTTTAAGGGTTAAGATATGAGCCCTAATATTTGGTCAATATAAAAAAGCATTTCGTTGAATACTTTTTGAACGTTGTAGCTAGTTTTATTTCGAAATGATGGCCACTGCTGCTTTGTATGTAATATTTTTGCTAATCATTACTTCTTTCATTAAGGCAAATATCATGGTTATTGAATTAAAAAAAAATTACTCAGTATTAAAGCGATAAAATCAATATTTATAGTAAAATAAATCTTGTATTTATCACTAAGTTACCTGGTTCGGCAAATATGGAGAGAGCAAAATTGGGCTGTAATGTTTTATTTAGTTTTAAATTTTTTGGCGCATTGTATCGGTAATACTATACATTTTCGGACGATTTAACTTTTTTTTGTTACATCAGCTATTTTAATAGGCTTTTCATTATATATTTGCTATTTCAATTCAGTCCTAGAGGTGAAAATATTAAGTTTTATTGCGAAAATACGATCAAAACGGCATTTTAACTACTCATGCGCTATTTAAATATCAAGTATGAAGTGTGTAAGTTAAAAATTAGTATTTAAAACCATTTTTCCTTTATCTTTATTTTTAAAGTTTTCTTAAGAGTTTTTCTTATAATTATCTCAGAGAAAAATTAAGATTTTTTGTGTTCTTGAATTCTTGTTTTATTCCAAATAAACTTAACATATCGGCTTTATAAGCTTCCTTAGCCTGACATGGTGAGACACACGGGCTGCACAAAAGATCCTCTGGGTCGTGGTGCTCATGCCCTTCACGTCTGCTCCATTTTCTTGAAACTTAAAATATATTTTATTTAGTCTCGGCGTTTTTCTGTGTCATTTCGAAAGTTAAAATTTTACTAACAGTATTATTAACGAAATAAAACTTAAAATTATAACGGTTGTTGTCTAAGAAGCTCAGCCCCTGTGTTAAAAATATCAGCCTAATTATTACCGAACTTATAGCTCATAAATTCATCCTTACATTTTTGGCGGATCAGACTATTATTTTGAAGATATGAATTTTCTACAACAACACTGCTTCTGTTTTTTTTCAGTTTTTCTCTTGTTAAAAAAAGCGGTAAATTTGCCCATAAACCGGTGATTCAGCGAAACTTTTACTATTACATTTGCATTTAATAAATTTTCCTATTACATTACATGTATTTGCATTGTTTACCAAAACTTGAACAATGCATTAAAAATGTAGAGTCATAAGGCCTTTATGGACTACATCCTTGCCTATAATTCATGCATATATATATTTTGTGAATCAGATAATTGGTTTGGAAAATATTATTTTTCCGCAGCTAAATTGGCCTTATTTTCCGGTGTGTGTCCTTTCGAAAATCTTTAAAAATAAAAGAAATTAAATTCAGCCCATAAAACAAATCGAGCATTGATTTTCATTTTCGTTGATCCAAATTTACCTCTAATACATATGTTTTGCAGAAAAACTCTCCCCTTCTTAGAATTTTTGGGAATTTAAGAGTTTAACAAAAAAATTATTTTCTTTAACCTTTATAAAATATAAAATATTTTTGTATATATATATATACAGAGAATAAAGTTTAAAATGGGGTAACTTAATTTCATAATTCAATCTATTAATTTAAAATCTTGGAAGACATTTTTAGTTTTCTTTTTATTTCGTGTTGGAATATTATAAACTTATCGATATTTTGTATGAACATACTTAACCAACTAAAAAACATCGCTGAGTCAACGAGATTACACTCTTTACACACACATTTAAATAATTACGTTAAACAGAATTTAAGACGAAAAACATTAATTGAATGAAAAAAAGCAGGATGAAACCTTTCATATCGTTTATATCATAATTATTAAAATTTTAATTAAAAATACTTGTAATTTTTTTAATAAAATAATATGAATAATAAATGAAGATAGTGTAATAAGGACGGCAGAACCTTATTTCCTGAATAATGTCGTCAAACCATAAACATACAACCTAATTTACCCTCCCAGTGTCAGCATCACCCCAAAACCAAAAATAACCTAAACACTTTTCGTTATTTAAGCTTATAAAATCAGTGGAAAAATCAGCTTAAGGGCTATCCTACACACATACATACATACATGCTTTGAATTCGTACTTACATATATATAAGACCATAAGATAAGGATATTAAATAATCCCTACTCGCATTTCCTTGTATTCTGGATAATAATTAAGAAAAATGTAAGGAAAATAAAAAAAATACCCGGAGATGTAGAAATGGAAAAGTTCCGTTGCTAAATACTTTAGAAATAGAAAACTTACATTCTACATAAGGAGATAACGGAGAAAACTAAGTTAAACAGAGGCAGCAGCAACAACAACGACCACAACAGCCCTATTAACATTAAAACACCAGCTACTGTAATAACATAACAAAAGTAATAAGTACAAAACGAAAACCAACATTAATACGCAATACCTACAGATAAACATTTATAGATTATAATTCTTACAAATGTCTCTCCCAGGGATGGTTAACATTTTTTTTTTTAATTTTGTACAAGCCTTAAAAACAAAATGTGTCTTCAAGTGGGTCGAAAAAAAGTTGTGCCAGTCACCCACTAGAATGAAAGATAAGTATGTTTTCTAAAACAGGAAGAAAAAACATTTTTTGCCACGCCCAATTATACGGCTCTTTTTGCTTTTTAAAGCGCTGCCATTTGAATTACGATCTCATCATATCGCATATGGTTGTTCATGGCTTAGCTGTTGCATAATGTTTGCCTTGGGTGGCTTTTTAGTCCGACAGAAAATTCTGGGCGCTACTTCTGTTATCTTAACCCTAATGACCAAATTTTGCACATGCCAAGAAAGTTATTCTAAAACTTAGCATGCATAGTTTTAAATGTCCTCACTTTTAAGCAATGTTGCCAATTTAGCCATTTAGTGGATACATTTAGCCATTTTTCACTTTGCTTAAGATGGGATTACGCGATTGCCTCAATGCACCAATTTTCATACTTTTTAATACCCCAATCGGGGGACTGCACAACTAAATAGCTTATGTACTAATCGAAATGAAAATAGCAAAAATGCACCCGAATTTATTGTGTTCTTTTCCGGCAATCAAACAACACAATACGCGCCAATATTTACCTTTTTTAAAATTAATTAACGTTTTTGTGTTTCTTTCAGTAAGTAATGAAGATAAATATGTATTCATTTATTAGGCATTCTTTTGTTTTATTATTGCTATTAACAAAATATAAATATAGCGGCAATTAAATTTGTATTAAACATGTCAATCGTGTGATCATTATTGTACGTCAAAAAAGCACAATCAGCATTGTGTCATATGGGTGCATTTGCGGCAATCGTGTGATCCCAGCTTTAGTTATTAAAAATGAGTTAAGCCCAAACGAAACAACATTTTTTCATCGTTTTACAGCACTAGCGATTATTGTTTCGTGAAACAATAGCTCTGTTTACTTTTTGGGTAAAGTTCATGAAAATGAGAGGAAATATAAATTTCCCTCGTAAAGGTACAAAATTACACAAAAGTACGGGAACAGTAAAAACATAATTTTAAGTACAAAATTAAAAGTCACTGTTTCGTAAATCATTTATTCAACAGCACTCTTTCCAGAATTTGGATCATGAACTTATTTTCTTTGCCTTTTTTTTTGTTTGACGATTTGTACGAAGAAAAAGTCTGGGCTGTTTCGTACGGGAAAGCTTTTCGTGCAAATTGGGATCCTGAGGGATCCAAAGTAGAGTAAAGAACCCGAGCTAATTGTCAATATCTTCCCATTTGGAAAGTTTTTTTCACAAATTATTTATAAGCAAGATGAAAGAAAGCGCGCCAATAAAAGCAGCTAGAATTGCTAATACATTTTTTGAGAGGAAAATATTGTCGTTGCAAAAGATATTATTAATTTTAAAAAATTTTCTAAGACAAAATCGGAAAAGTTGAAATTTTAATTTCAGGGACTTGTTTAAAAATCCTTAAGCAAAGAGCGTGGCCTTTGTTATATTAGCAATTTGACCAAATAAGCGTAACCACTACTTTTGTAAATAGTTATTGTGATTTAACATCCCAATAAAACAAATAAACATTTAAAAAAATAAGCACACATTTACGCGCTACGCCATTCGCATGGCTAAGCAATAAAGTAAGTGAACGAATTCTTAAGGCTCAGATCAACGGGAGTAAGAGTAACTTAACCTTACCGTAAAATAGTTACACCAATCGATTTCTTACAGATTGAAACATAACATCTTACTGTTAACTATAATTATTTTAATTGCTTCACCTACAACAAGAAACTCTCTTTAAGAAGCGCTTTCTAATATGTATGAAAACAGAGGTTCTTACTGGCACATCAAAAAGCGCTTCTCGTAAATATTACACTACCCACTTCTTATAAACGTTGAATAAAGGGCTTTTTGTGTCAAAGATGTATTGCTTCAAAGTGGGTTCTAGCCATATTAAATTTATGCCTTCCGTTGGCAATATGGTAATTGAAACTTTTACGTTTCTCCCTTACAAACCTGCTTCGTCCAAAGCTCAATTTTGTATTGGGATGGTCTTAATATCACAATATAAAACTTATTATACTGCTAAGTAAGTACAGCAAAAAGTATTTTTGTAACTTTTTTGTAAGATGTAGTATCAGTATTAAAATAAATATCGGAATTATTTTTCTAGTTGACCAACTTGTATGTCCAGTTATTTTCGTCAAATATTTGCCAAGTGTGACTGACCGTAATTTACAAAATTTTTTTTAGAACTTAAGGTGCGTTTAGACTATGCTAATATTTGTCCAAACACAGCAAATAATGGTTTGGGCTAATAGTATGGTTTGTGACAAATGTTTGGGCATGGGTTTAGATTGCACTAATATTTGTTTGAATTTTATTTGCGCAAATAACAGACAATTTTGTGTCAGCCTAGTTTGGTACAAATATTTGTATACCTCTTTACACTATGCTAATAATTTTATTTGTCCGGTGTGTATGACAAACATTTGTCAAACAATGAGGTTAAATACATGGGTTGTTTTTTCAGTTGTTTCGTTATTCGTTCTTTTAACATACACGTACCGTCGTGACTACACGATTCGTTATACATGTATGTATTTTCATTCTTCTTCAGTACCATTTGTTTGTCTACATAATTAAAATTGCTTAAAAACTGATTATTTGTGTTGCATTTCACTCCATTTTATTGATTTTTCTTATTTTTCTGTCTTTCTTTTGTTTTATTCACTTTATAACTTTGTTATTCCTTCCTTTTTTGTAAGCGTCAAAGTTCAACCAGAAAAAGTTTTAAATTTCCGGTTGTGCTTCGTTACTCTGAACCCCTTATATTTCTATACCCTTCGACCAATCTGTCAAAAGAACGTATAACGAAACAGCTCCAAAAACAACTGGTATAATCATCGTCAATGTTGTTATGTTTATGAAATCCATCTGTCAAACAATATCAAATTGTGTTTGTGGAGCAATGTGAAAAGTTAAAATGTTTAGTGACAGTGATATTGGAGATTTATATATAACTTCTGGAGCTATAGCAGTTTCAGAAATCCAGCAAAAAGGAAAAAAGAAGAAAAAAAGATCCAGAAGAATGTGGGTTCGAGCTTGGGTGCAGCGCCGTAAAATGGAAGGATGTTGCCAAAAACTTCTGAAGGAATTGCGTTCTGAAGAACCTTCGCTGCATAAAAACTTCGTGCGCATGGGTTCAAATGACTTCGATTACTTGGTAATTGTATTACAATATTCAGTATATTAACATTAAATATATGTTCATGTTTTTCACATAAAGCTGAATCTAGTGGCGCCTATTATAACAAAGAAACCCACACATTTGCGGGAACCAATATCTGCGTCTGAAAGATTTCAATTTATTTAATTTTTTATATGTTAAGCACTGTCAAAAATAACTGTTGGCAACTCACGTTTCTACAAGTATTTGTCGCTGTTTGTTCCGCCAAAAATATTGCGAGAACAAACAAAATATCGAGCCAAATATTTGTTGCGACGTGCTGACAAACTGTTTACACTATCCAAAGCTTTCTTCACAAACAAAGATTTTTGTTAGCCAACAAACAGTCGAAAAATATTTGGTGGCTAACAAATTCGAGTGTTTACACTAGGACAAACAAAATTTTTATGATTTTGCACAAATATTAGCATAGTCTAAACGCACCTTTAGTCAACTTAACAACCGTAATTTAAAGTTTTTAATCACAGCTCACTATTAAATGTTTAAAGTAGAATTTTTCATTGCCATCTGGATGTGGCATTCCTGCTCTTATCCTCACGTTTAGATGACTTTAGACTATTCGAGCATTATTCAGCCCAATTATGAATAAAAATTTGGTGGGGTGCTTTAATACCATGGGAGATAAGGCCATGATGGCTTTATCTCTCATTCAAAAGGGAGATAAAGTCTTTTATTTTTTTTTTGTCCATTTGAATGGGAGATAAAGCCATCATGGCCTTAGCTCACATAAGTAATTTTAGAAAATGGCTTTATCTCTCATTTCAGTTTTGAAGAACTTTTGCATTTTACATTGATTAATAGTTTTCTTATTTTTATAATTAAAAGGTAATGATTTTCCCTTTTACTAAAGTTAAGTATTGAAATCTGGCTTCGCATACTAAAGTTTTTCTGCGTGGCAGCCTGCAGCCGTGCTTACGGATTTTCTCCTCCAGTAGGACGCGGCAGGTGGCTTCGCTGAATAAAGTTTTCCTGTGTGCGTCACAAGAATAAAAAAATGTCTTTTCTCGGAAACACTAAAGTAAAGTATTGGAATCTGGCTTTGCATACTAAAGTTTTTCTGCGTGGCGGCCTGCAGCCGCTCTTAAGGGTTTTCTCCTCCAGTAGGACACGGCAGGTGGCTTTGCTGAATAAAGTTTTCCTGCGTGCGTTACAAGAATAAAAAAAATGCCTTTTCCCGGAAAGCGTGGTGCTATTATCAGTCATTATCAGTCCCTCTGCAAAAGGGATGCACAATTATATGCGATAATATTTTACTACATAAATACAATCTTGCCATTCAACTACTTTGTCGGAATATTACATAAGTTAGCACTGTAAGTAAAAATAAAACTTTTTTGTCATCAAAAATGCTAGATTTGAAAAAAGCCCTATTGCACTCTGATTTTTTGTTTTCTAATGATATAACAATAGTATCCGATGTTCCAAAAAATATATATATACGTGCTCCTCTTAAGTTCTCTTCATCATTCAGCCGATGTAAGAGATGACCGTTGATGCGCTTGTCCAACTAGTTGCTAATTACACATGTAAGCGCATGACTAAGCGATGGCCTGTTGCCTTATTTTCAAATATGATAGATGTATCAGCATATAACTCTTACATCATATGGACTGATATAAATCCTGCCTGGAATTCCAATAAAAAATTCAGACGCAGGCTTTATCTTGTTAAAAATATTCTAGAACAAAATCAGCACAGGTGCCTCGCAACGTTCTAAACAAAATAGTACAAATTCACCATTATCCAGTAATTTACCTTATTAACGACAGCTCAGGAAGGGCTTGTTTAAAGTTTTAATTTTTTTTATTATACTAAATAAAAAAACAACAAAACAGATAAATTTCCTATATTCAATATGAAATGTTGTTTACATTTTATTGTTGGGTCATATTGACCCAAAGGATCATAGGAAGGGCACATAACCAAGGAATACAGAAGGGTTAAGGTCATTTGTAAAGAAATTATTACATGTTACCCAATAACACTACACAATAGTTTCGGGCTTTTTCCAAAATATTGAGGTTCTGACAGCGGATTCTAATAGAGGAAACCAAAAAATTTGACATTCATTCCTGTCCCCCCCTTCTTAAGCATGTTTTTTACAAATACAGTGCACTCGCGATAATATGAACTAATTAAAACAAAGCCTGTTCAAATTTTTTAAAATATCTGATTTTTGTTTTAAAAAATCAAAACTTATGTTTTTTTAAGTTCATATTTAAGAACTTTTTACGTTAAAATTATTATGTTAATGTGGGCACTAACTAAAACGTGCATCTAAAACATTTTGATAAACAACTGAAGACAATTTTAAAGCAGATAGCTAGGGAAATCCCCAAGTTATTATGATGTTGAATCAAAATTGATTTTGATTTTAGCACTGTGTAGATAGATAAAAACTGTTAAAAATACAATTATAAGTTGTTCATATTTTAAAGATTTTGCACAAGTTCATATTTTAGAGTAGTCAATGGAAGAAAATAAGTGTTCATATTTTGCGGTGTTCATATATTAGGGTGTTTTTATTATCGAGAACACTGCTGTTAGAATAGAGCCAAAATTACCATTATAAAATGGAGTTAAAGGAAAATATGTCCCACAGAAATATTTGCCGAAACATTATCTAAAAAGTTTCTGAACATACATAATAATATGTAAATAAAATATAATATAAATAAAATTCCGATGTTATCCTTTATCAGAATCCGTTGTCAGAACACCATTGTGTTTTGTTGTACAGTGTTACATATTAATAAACTGATGCTGCTTATTCGACAATTTTTAGCTCTTATACTAATGTATTGCGGAAAATTTATATTTTGAATTTTTGCTATAAATAAAACCCAACAACAGTAACTTTTCTCTCATTAAGAGACAAATATCAATGAAATAATATCACTTCATTTAAATGTTTGCACTGAAAATACCTGATGCTCATACCCATCACATACACAAAGTGAACTGAATTCTGTGGGTGATTGCGAGGGTATCAGAAAATGTGTTGTTTTCAACTGCAGTTACGTGCTGCGACACCTTGTTGATGAGCAGTAGGACATGCATGTAGTGCGCAAAAACGTGTTACATTTTCTATAAAGAAAGCAAAAATAAAACCAAAAACTTACACTTGATCACGTTTCAGTTTCTTATCGACTTTTTGTCTTTTTACTTCAATATAAGAATGTAAATGTGCTTTATGTGTATTAAGGAAAACAAAATGAACAGAAAAAACACATGAGACTGCAAAAACTTAGCTACAAATATTTTACACTTTAACATTATAGACAAAGAACCACAACTCAGCATATGTAGCAAAGAAATTGACCTAAAATTAAAAGTTTCTTTAAGGTAGAAAGTACATAGCACGCGTTAATTCGTCGACGTTTGTCGTGCGTTTAAAAACTCTAGCGCACGAAAAATTGCAAGTTACACAACGCGCGTTACAAAAGCCGTTCCTGTCAGCTGTTTTTTATTTGTTTACTTATTTTTACATTGAAAACGGATTCGAAAGTATTTCAAAATTTTTTTATTTTATTGAATTTATTCTTTTTATATCAATATTGCTTGCAGAAATAAATTTAAGGCATAAACATGAAAAAGTGTCCTAAAAAGGGAATTTTGGCAATATTTTCGAAATAAAAAACAGGGAAACTTCATTTGCATATTTTAGTTGTGTTCCCTACTAGCTACACCGAATTTTCCCAACGTTACGAAAACTATCTCAAAAGCGATGCCGTACACAATACCCCTAATTGTGCTAATGCTAGCTTAAATTGCTACTAATTAATTTTCTTCTTTTACAAACTGAGCCTTAAGTATGAACCGACCAGCTATATCTTGATTATATTGCGTACATTCATAAGACGTAACAGTTGCGTAGCAATTGAGTGTGTTCAATGGTTGGTAGATTCGTTCAATACTTACGTGTGTTAAAACATGTTTAAAAGAAAACAGAAAATTTGCTAAAATTTGTAAATAAATTGTATATATTTTACATATTATAAAATTTTACACGAAGTTAGCACAAAGTTTATTCATAATACACTACCAAAGATTTGCTAGTCTCTTGTTGACGAGCTGCCAACTTTTGGAAAACAGCCGTTTAATGTAAAACTACTTTACTGTCTGTAATTTGCTTTCTTTTTCAATTAATTTGATTTTAAAACTTCTTAAAATGTTTATAACTATGTATTTATGTGGAGTTGATTTATTAAAAGTTAGCAGATGGACAAAAGTTTGTTATGAACAAACTCTGTGCTAATAATTTGCTAAGCTTAATCAACATTCCAGTTGGCAGCTCGTTGTACGTAGTGTACAAACTGTGGCTAACTGATAATTTTAATTTTATAGCCTTTTAAAATTTAACATCTAACATTAATTTTCGAAGATGTTAAAATTTTCCCATAAGAATAAATTGGCCTAAAAATCAAATTGTTAAACATCTTTACAAAATGTACACTTGCATACATTTCGAAGGAACGCATGGAAGATGTTGAAAATGTGAAATACGCGTTCACACTTAAACATCTAACATCTACTATCAATAAAAAAAAGCTAGCTTTCCCTCAACAATAAATTTCAGTGTATTTATCAAATATGAAAAACTGGGAATTAAGCACGTCATACGGAAATCGTATTAATAATTAATTTTGTATTCCCGAAAATAACTTTGATAATATACATACTTGCATGTGCCCGTGCAAAAAAACTGAATTGGCGAATTGGTTTTTTTTTGTTGTTTTCTTACGAAGGCAGTAGAATGAAGCAGTTTGTTTTTTAATTTTGTTTTTTCTTTTTACCCACTTTCAACTACAATTCGAGTCGGAAAGAACCCAACCAATTGTAGGGGAATGTAAGAAGAGATAAACTCACTGTTTATGGTTGGTGTTTTGTTTTGGCTTTGATATTGTTACAAGTAAGACTTTGAGTGTTTATAATTCTTATTCGCTTTAGGGTTTTATTTGTATAATATTTTTGGCCTTTCTAAAATCTTTGGAAAAGGTTTCCTGATGAGCTGGCCTAAGCAACCAGTGAAATGCGCATAGAAGCTAGCTTTCCCTCAACAATAAATTTCAGTGTATTTATCAAATATAAAAAACTGGGAATTAAGCACGTCATACGGAAATCGTATTAATAAAAAATGTCACCATTTCTGGAAAAATAACTTTTATTTTTTTAATTACTTTTTTTCTATAACAGATCCAACATTTTAAAAGATTTTTTTTTTTTTTGTTCATTGTTTATTTATTGAATCTTCATATATTAAATATGAACTAACAATAATTAATCAAATCTTATCCTAATACTTTATTTATATCCTGCCAGTGCCAGACAAAAATTTTCTTTATCACGGGTTCTGTTCACATATGTGGGTGCTTATCGCTCTTCTGATTCGGTGAGTGCTGCAGTATCTCTCCTTCTTAAGCGAGTGTGGCCGCCATGATTTAAAATATTTCGAGCTAGTGGATTTGGGTGTTGTTCAAGCCTTTTTAAATATTTTACTGCATATTTTGTAATCATAGTTTTTACTTATGGCACATTGAGATCCTAATGAATGTTTGAGTTTTTAACGTACCAGGGAGCTGCTGTGATTATTCGAAGAAGTTTATTTTGACGCCTTTGAATTTTTTCGATTTTAGAGGCCGAAGCGGTGCCCCATAGTTGAATACCGTAGCACCAGATAGGCTTTAAGATAGAGTTGTAAAGTAGAAGCTTGCAATCGAGACTAAGGACAGAATTTCTTCCAATAAGCCAATGAATTTGTATGGCTTTTAGTTTCATTTGAGTTAATGTTGCTTCTATATGGCATTTCCACGTTAATCGCCTATCCAGATGTAAACCGAGATATTTTACATGCGAATGTTGAGGAATTATTTGATTATTGATTGTAATAGGGGGGCAAGATTCCCGGCGCAAGGTGAATGTTATATGTACGCATTTTTGCTCATTTACCATTATCCTCCATTGTCTTAGCCATATTTCTAGTTGAAATATATGATCCTGTAAATAACGAGATGCTTCATAACTGTTTTCGTGTACGCTTAGAAAAGCTGTATCGTCTGCAAATGTTGAAGTTTGTGTGTAGTTGCTTGTTGGCATGTCCGAAGTATAAATTAAGTATAAAAGAAAATTTTAAAAGATAACACCAAAATGTGTTTAGAACTCATTTTGTTTAATAATATAAAAAAAAATCAAGTAACATAAGGCTTGCAAAAAAAAACTTGAGAAATGTTTTTTTTACGCTTTCAAACCAAATGCCATTTTGTCAGTGATGCCACAAAAAAAAAAATTTATTGCCACTAGAAAAGTGATTACACTAAAATAATCGGAAGATGTAGAATAAAATAAAATGAGATAGGAACATTTTGTAAAGATGTTGAAAAATTTTGATTTTTAGTCCAATGTATTTCTTATGGGAAAATTCCAACATCTTCGCAAATTTATGTTAAATGTTGACAAGTGTTAATAGGCTATTACACAGAAAAAATTAAAAATGTAATCACCAAATTTATAGAATCATAATAATAAACATAAATCAGATTTTAAAAACATTAATAAAATATCAACACAAAAAACTGCACTCGCATCCCACTGTGCAGAGAGACTACATACGCCAAACTTAGAAAATGTGGAGATATTACAAAGAGAGGCGAAATATAATAAACGGTTTACTTTGGAGATGCTCCATATAATTAACATACCAAAGGAGAGGAGAATTAATTTTAAAACAGACACGGAAAACTGCGCCAATAGCTATAGACAAGGCGAATTCATGTAAACGGTGGTGTCGATACTACAACAATTAACAACACCAAAAACACAACAATGTATTTTTTTGTTGCTTTCGTTGGCCGGTATGTCAAAAACACAAGTAACTTTTGACATTCCTATCTCTAATTAAGAAAAAAAAGTAGCACAGCTGTGCTTTCAATGCCACCTGAAAAATGAATTCGCCTTGGCTATAGACATATAATAAAAAAGAAAATTAAATAATTTAGTTAGTTCAATAATAAATGTAGAGACAGTAATAAGTCTCTTACAGATATACTTGTAACTCATTGTAAGTGTTTTGTTTTCTTTTTGTTGTTATTATGTATTTTATTTTTATTTAAGAATAATCTTTGTTAATATTATTCGTACATTGTTGTTTTCTCTTATATTGTTACAGCCTTGATAATGATATCCGAGGGATATCGAAATATTGGAACTAATAATTTAATAAATAATATATTTATTTTTAAAAATAATTGGCCTCGAGCTCGAAAAAACTTTTTATTTTTTTTTTATTTTGAATATTTTTTTTTAATAAATAATATTTTTAATTTAAACTTTGCCGGTTCAAACACTGTGTAGATTGATTTTCACAATTCCAACAACAATTTCACAAATTAGATAATTTTATATTAAACGAAATAATTTGCTGTTATTTAATTTATATTTTAATTCTAATTTTATATTAAAACAACTCAAATATTAATTAAATCAAAATTATATTTTTAATTTTTTGCAACCAAAAAAAAAAAAATAATTGATTCAATTATCACGTTTATTAAATTTAAATAAGTTTTTAATTGATAAAAAAAACTATTAATAATTTTGTCTATGTATCATTAAATATAAAATTCTTAACAACTGATGCTATAAACACATTCGAGACAGCAAGCTACCGACTTCAATATGTCAAAAATACAATACATGTGTGCATATGGAAATGATTATTTTAACGACGACACGGCTCCATGGCTGAAGGTTGTTGTCTGTGCTTATTTTGTCGTTGTAGTCGAATTACACTACTTTCTATTTTTGTCCACTACAATATCCTTAATAAATTTAAAATTTTACATGATGGAGTTACATATAATATGTTTAATTAAATATATTGACAACATTTAAGTTTTGTTGAAAAATCTATCAAGAAATATTAATATTTGAAATTGGTTCTTAACGGGCTAATAAATCGGAATTTTTAACCCATCATGTGAAAGATATATCGAAGTAGTTTCTTATAATACTAATACTTTTTAGATCCAGTTATTGATGAGGGGAACGTTCGTAAATGCAGTTGTTGGGTGTCCCTTCCGCAGAAGTAAAGTTTAATGTTCATAAAAGCATCACTTGTAAGAAACTTGGCAAATTTATAAGAACACTGTCACTTTTTGTTTCAATATTTGTCATCGTTATTGTTGATAACATTTTTATTATTATTTTATGTTTGCCTATTAAACTCTTAAAATTTAGCTCGTGTTCAAAAATTCAAACTTTGCAAAGCTGTTGTGCAGTAAAAAAGAATCAAGGCGCAACCATAATGTGCTTAATCAAATGTGGAATGCATGTAAATTAAATAAGGCAAACCATATTGAACTTAAGGAAACTTTTTGCTAAATTTAATGAAACTGTCTTTTGCTTAAGCAAGGTGCGAATCTAATCGCATATTCTGTTCGGAATCAAATATTTTTTTATTTTATTTTTGTTTTTTAAAGTACATTTGAGAGACTTTTTGTTAATTTTTGACAGTAGGTTAAGCAAGGCTATGCATATTATGGTTGGGCCTTTAGCATTACAACTGCAACTGGTAACCACGCATCAGCAACAACATTTTGCATCACTGCAACAGTGATGCATAGCTTTTATATATTTACGTACGTACCCAACGTGTTCTGAAACTTTTATGACGGAACAAAATTTTTATTTTAAAAGCAGTATACAACTTTTTTTTTTAATCTGCTGTTAAAATTATATTGTTTATTAATTCCAAAAACAAAATTAAAATATTTTAAATGATTAATAAGTAAGCGAATAATTGAGCTCAAGGCCTTAGTTTTAATAAATTTTATTTATTTATTTTTATGTATCAATATTTCGTAACCCTTCGGGAAACATCTTCAGGAATCTTAAATAAATATAAAGAAAAAACAAAAAATTTTTGATTATATTTTAAAGGTCGAAAAAACATACATAATAATTTTAAATGATTTTTAATAAATTCATTTGTTTTTACGCTATAAAATGTATTAAAAATAAGTATTTATATGTTTATTGGCTTAAATTAATTACGAGTCTTGAATTATGCATGTGTTTCCATTTCATAAAAGTTTAAAGAAATGATAGTGCACCACTGAAATATAAATACACAATAAAAAACAGCTGTTTAATTTTTTCAATTGTAGCTGTCGACTTCAAAATAATTCAGTAGCTGTCTACACGACTGTAATTGCACCGAGCAGCAGTTGTAGTCGTGTGTTCGTGTATCCTGTTGCCCGTTTCTGTATTTCTCGCATTGTTAAATTTTCCGCATGAAACCAGTGAATCGGAACAGAAACAGTGCAAAATTAAACAAAAAAATGGTTTTTCTCGCACAAGTGTTTCTGTATCTTTCCGTTGCGAGAATTATCTGTCATTTCAATAATTTTCCAGCAATTATTGGAAGGATGTGAGAAAAAGTGTTTCTGTCGCAATATTTTGCGAAAAGTTTCTTACAAGAACTGTCAAAATAAGTCACATTTGAAATTGGTGCGAGAAAAACAAATTATAGATATTTTAAATTTAAAATATGTGTGTATACTATATTTTTAATATAAATAAAAAATAAAAAGAATTTAAATAATGAATGCATAATTTAAATGATGAAAATAAATAAAACACCACGGTTATAAGTATTTTGTTAACTAAAATTTTTTAAGCCTTTCCTTGTTTTGGTTTTATTCAGGGCTGCCGGATAAATTTGTGTAAAAATCGTCAATTTCTTGAGAAAAATAAAAGTATCGTCTTTTTGTTTTAAAAAATCGGACAATTTAAAATTAAACAAAATTTGTTTGATGTTTTTTTAAAACATAATCAAACAAAAACATAGTTAAAGTTCATGGGTATTTTATACATCCATATGTACATATAAATTGTCTATTTTTCGAAATTTATTTTTTTTTAAATTTATATTTATGTTATTAAGCTTGAGGTCTATTTTTTTAGAATTATTTATTTTCTAAATTTTCATATTATTTGAATATGTATTCTAAGTCAAATTACAATAACAATTTAAAATTTTAATAAAAAATAAAATAAATGTTTTTATATATGTCAAGCTTAATAAAATAAACATACATACTTATTTAAAATAAATAACAAATACCAAGAAATGACAATTTTTTTAATTAAATCAGCTTTGATAGCAGTATTACAAATATTTAGTTAGGGTTTTTATTTTTGCGAAAATAAACCAGAATTGATAGTGACAACGTTGTTTTATATTTGTACCGTAAGTAGTTCAAATAGGATATTATTGAAATTTAAAAATATCGGTTCACAAATGGCTGAGATATGAGTAAAACCACGTTTGCCTCTAATTTTTACCTATTAATCTATAATTTACCTATTCTTATTACTATTAACTTAACTTTTTCACATGAAATATACTTAGTAGAATAAATAGTAGTTAAAATTTAAAAAAAATCGGTTCGTAAATAAACGGGTTATAGACAAACAACTTTTTTTCTTGCCGAAATAATGGTTTGGCACAAAAGTGTCCATATAAGCTAAGAAGATTAAATATCAAATATATAAATTTGTCGTTGCTTTCTATAGAAATTCATATTGTTTTTTTAAATTTTCATCGCCACAAAATATGAAGTGTTTGAAATTTGAAAATTCAATATGAGCTTTTATAGAAATCTACAACAAAGTTATAAAATATTGTTGATTTTATTTTTGCTTACGTCACTTTTTAAGAACAAATCAGCAAATCGGCACTTTGCTAATATGGGAGCAAAAATCGTCAAAATGAAGATAAATCGTCAAATCTGGCAGCCCTGTATTTATTATATTTATTTCTTTTGTTGACGTTTCGCTTTCATTTGACACTTAATTACTGGAAATATTCCAGTTAAAACAGAATTTGTGCTGTGTGTTTCCGCATTCAAATACAGAAACACTTTTTCTCACAAATCGAGAAACGATGGAATTTTTTGTTTCACACTTCATTTGAAAAATTTTAAGATGCGAGAAATACAGAAACGAGCTACTGCTGTGGTGAATGTGTTTAATGCATGATACGTAAAAATGGAGAAACATTTTAATTTTACCCGGTTCATCCGCAACGCACCGTCACGTTAACGTAAGAGTACATATTTTTTCACACACAGAAAAATTATCAATGTTAAATTAACATGGCGCAATGTTAATTTAAAATCTAGTAAATTTCTCCAAAAGTATAGACTTTATTAAAAATTATCATTGTTTCATATTAATTTTAAATAACATTGTTCAACATTGAATCCAAAAAAGCCTGTTATAATTTTTTGTATAGAAAGAAGAAAAACATGAATTTTTTTATTTGCATGTTTAAAATAATTTGTAAAAATAACAAAATTCCCGCATTTTTTTTTTAAATTTTTAAGTTAAATAGTACATCAAATAGAACGATGACGAAAACCATATCGGGCCATTTTGCTGGTATATTTTAATTGTGAGTGCTTCTGTGAACAAAGGGAAACACAAAACTGAAGCATGTGTTACAACAAAATAAATAATTATATTCTCTCTCTCTCTCTCTCTCTCTCTCTCTCTCTGGTTGTAAGGATAAGTGCTTACAATGTTTCTTAAAATAATGCATATGTTATCTCTGAACCTTCTTCTCACCAATTCGATTCTTCATGAAATTCAAGTAGTTTCAATTTGAAATAACGTTCATTCAACGTCATTCGAAGTATTATTTCAATATAAATGTCCCTTTACGGGAATGTTAAATTAACATGAATTTTAGTTATTTAAATAGATAATAAATTATGTTAAATTTACATAAAGTAACTATGAAACAAAATCATTACTGAACAATGTGAAATCAACCTTGTTTTCGAGGATTTTACATTGATTTTGTTTTATGTGCATAAACTTGGTAGGGAAAACGGAACAGCTGGTCCGCAACGCTTATATTTGTTTAATCACAATTTATCACAATAAGATCTAAATTTTGTGTTTTTTTTTTTAAATTTGAGTTTAAGTTCTGTTGGTGATGCCCATTAAGCGTTTACCGTAATCAAAAATTTTAATTTTGTTAAAAAATTTATAAGTTTGCAAACAATAATTCAATATTTAATTAACAAATGGATATAACTTTTGTTAAACCGGCGTCACGTTTGTGAAAAATGTAACACTGACAGACATTTATGTCAAAATGACCCTAACTTTTGTGCCCTTGTATATTTCTTAAATTTTAAAATTTTAGTGTTGTAGCGATAAAAAATGTTTGTATTACCCTTGTAACAGTTATTTGTATGAAATAAGAGATTGTATACGCTGCCTTTAGCTCTTTAATTCAATTACAGTGAAAACTCCGTATAGTGGACACTCTCTTTAGCGGACACTCCCTTTTAGTGGACAAAAACTCTGAAACGTAGCCCCAAAAAATAATTTTCATCTGAATGAACCTCCGATAGGTGGACACTCCCTTATATGGACATGGACAAGCATTTTGTATATATTTTGGTTGAAAACCCTCCATTATGTGGACATCTTCATAAAATCGCTGAAAATTTTTGAAATGTTTTTGTATATTTTTTTTATCTGGCATCGCTTTTGCATATTTTCGGTTTGTTTTCAAATATTATTCAATTGCTAACTCTGAAGCAACTAACTAACTAACTTATCTTTAATGTAGACTGCAATTGTTTGTACATATTTATTGCCGGCAATTTATGCTGCAATAATTGTTAGTCCATTTTCGTTGACAATTATTGCCTACATAAAACGTCAAATTTGGTTGCCAAATACACAAAAAGAAGCAAAAAAGTAAAAATAGAAGCAAATTGTGTGAGAAAGAAATAAAATTTTTGAAATGGGAGCTAATTATAATTAAAGAATTTAATAAACACTAAAATAAAATTACAAAAATTATTTTTATTATTATAATTTTTTTCTTATTCGATCTTTATTATTCAAATTTAAATTAATTTGTTTAATTTTGAAAACTGGTTAGATGTAGCTAACAAAATCACAAATACTATTGAAGCTCTGAAATATCTTTATAATGTAAAACAATTCTTATTGGCTGATTTTAAGGCATTTAACTATTTAAAACACTTGCAAAGCTGTTTGCAATATCGTATTATTGCCGAAAAAGAAGCCAATTTAAAACAGAAAATTATTAATAACTTTTTTAAATCGATTTTAAATTATAAATTACAAAACATTATTATCTAGTGAATATGTATGTCCATATTAATGAAATTAGAATGATCTCTTTTTGTTTTGGTATTAAATAAACTACAAAAAAAATACTAAGCATTTTTTATTAGACCTCCCCTTAGGTGGACACCTCTCAATAATGGACAAATTTCAGGCGACCGCAGCTGTCTACTATAAAAACAATTAATAAAAAAAATTATAAATAAGCAACTTATGCAGTACAAAAACAGAAATTAAGGAATTCGGAAATTAACTTCTTTGCAGATTGTTCGGTGCTGAGCTTTGCCAGGATGATTCAGATGATGACCTGGCAACAGAAGAAAGTATTGATAGAAGTGTTGAAAATTTTTAAAAATTAAAAAGGATTCAAATGGCATAATGGAAGATTTTATATGTTTAGAGAAATCTAGCAAAAGAACTGAGAAATAAGATATTCTGCATTGTCAAAACTAAAGAAAAGAGTCGCTTAAATCCTAAACATTTTAACCTAATTTTTTTCTAAAAGATTATTTAAATTTAAACTTAAATGATTTATTACATTACATTCTGCTGGTGTCTAATAATTGTAAATTTGTATGTACATACAATATACTTCATTGCTATCCAAAGGACAGCTAAGGTAAAATGTAACAAGAAGATACAATATAATAGTCTGGTAGTGTGTAAAGTCATTCCTAAAAAAATTAAAGTAATACGACTATTACAAAAAAGCTTTATAAAATACATAACTGAAATTTAGCTCATAGAATAAATTCGAAAAAATAAAAAATGTTGAAAATAATAAAGTAACCTATCAAAGGAAATAATTCCCAGTTTCTATTTGTTGAAAATTAAAAATATTATTTTGATTGAATTAACATTTTAGTTGTGTTGAAATAAACTTTGAATTAAAATAATAATCAAATAACAAAAAAATATTTTGTTTATTATAAAATAATTTAAACTTGTGAAATTGTTGTTGGAAATTGTAAAAATCAATCAATCAACACATTGTTTGAAACGGCAAAGTTTTTTGATCATTTTTTTAATTAAAATTAAAAATATCATTTATTGAAAAAAAAAAAATATTCAAAACCTTTAATTTTTACAATTTTTAGTAATCAATCTTTTTGGTAATTCTATGAATTTGGTATAAAATTGGTGATTAGAGAATTAATGGTGATTAGAAATTTTAATTGTTTCTGTAAAGTGAAATAACAAACAAAATGAGAGTGCTATTAACCCCAGCTACTGTGTAATTTGGAAACGTTAAAAAGTTACACCCCATTAAAATGTGAATGAATAGTAATAAACGAAACTGCATTTGGTCCAGTTTCACCTTCACTCTAAAGAAACTCGATTTTTATTTGATAAATAAAGGTTAACTTCTAAAGCTTCTGATTTCTACAGTAGCAATCAGGGATGTGGAGTCTTCAAGAAATAGTTCTAATTCCGACTCCGACTCCATCCGCTGACATTTTTTATGCACGACTCTGACTCTAATTCCGACTCCTATGCCGAAAAATTTCGAAGTCGGTGTCGCTTATTTTTTGTGGGTACTACGACTCTGACTCCGACTTCGGTACACAAACTTAAACTCCGACTCCACAGCCCTGGTAGCAATAATTAAAATTGCTTACAATATGTTTAGTCGGTTTATTAAGTAAAAGTAAGATGCATCTATATTTTTTTATTTAACATAAACATATTCCATTTTTGGGAATTGGCCCACTTTTATTCTTAATATATTTTCTCCTGAAATAATTCCCACACCACATATAAACAGACCCTAACATGCTTTTTATTTACACATGTATGTTTGTAGCTACACATGTGTAAAAAGTTTACTGGGCTATTTAACATACATATGTACATACATACATACATTCATACATCCATACATATGACTGCGAAATAATGAAATCGATTCTTGAGCAAGAGTGTCAGTAATATTCCTCAGTCCATAAACAGACATGTGTATGTTTGTATATTAAATGCCATGTATTTATAGTGCTTTCTCTTGTTTGAATATATTTTTTACGCCATGTTGCATCCTTTGGTTTTAAGCACAAGTTAGAGTCAATGCACTAGTGTAAATGTTGTAGCAGCAGAACTCGCAGTCATTTCTGAAGGATAATATTTTAATAAAAGGTGTTCAATTCAGGTAACAAAGGCAGCAATTTATTGACAAACGAGCTAAAAGTAGAACATTGTGGATTTTTTATACAGAATCCCTCAATTATAAAAACGACAAGAGCGAAAAACAAAAGAAGGAAAATATTGTCGTACGGTATGAACTTCCTTGTGCAGGGTTAAAACAAAAGTCCATAATACTTTTTGTAAAACATTTAGAGGAATGTTATAAACATTACTTTACTTGGAACACAAACTTCTGCAAACATTTCTTCATGCAGTCATTCATTCGTTAGCTCGTTCATTTATTTGCGAGCATATATCTGGAAAATAAAATCCACAACCACTACAAAAATAAGTACATTGAGCAGCAGCAAAAAAAAGACAAATAAACGCTCTACATCTGTAGAATAAAATTTCTAATTGCAGTCATTGTATTGTGAAATGGACGTGAATGAGTCAAGTACTTCTGGCAACAGTCAAGCCTTCATTAAATGCACCGACTGTGTCAAATGTTAAGTAGTCTAAAGCACATGACATCAGGTTGGTTGGTGTATTGTCTTTTAACGACTACAGAAATGTAACTGAAATTTTCTGTTTATTCTATTCATCTTACACGAATATCAAAAGACTCTATTCATAGTTTTTTTGCCACACAAAAAATGGATTTTCGGTTAAGAATTAATGAAAGCAAAACCTTTACAGATATAGACACGAGTATTTTTTTTATTTTATTGTGTAACAATTAACCAATTTTAAGAACACTATTCATAAAGTGTGTACGTAAAAAGGAACGTATTATATATTTAGATAAAACAACAAAATTGAATGTCTATAGAGTGCACGGCATGGAGAGCAATAAAAAAATTCTAATTCAATTTAACAAAGATAATGTAGAGAGCATAAAAAAGTGCTAAGAACTTTTATGTTGATTGCAAAAGGAAAAACGTATTTTAATTAAATTGTATTTTTAATTAATAACAATTTTTGAAGTAAAATTTCCTCTTTTGAAAAGGTTTTCTTTAAGCACTTTAAAAAAGTTTATAATGAAAATTAAATTCTTTAAAGTCTGTTTATATTTAAAATTTTTTCACTGAAAAGCGTTATTGATTTTTCTAAACGAATAAATAAAGGAACATCAAAAGGCTTATCAATTCCCCGTACCTTGCGTTAAGAAATTTTTCGCATAAAATTCTAAAATTTTGTAAAAACCAAAATAATTTTCGTGGGAATTCTTAATTTGATTTAAATGATTTTGTTATTCGTGCTTAATTCCCAATTTTTATTTTTGATAAAAACTCTGAAATTTATTGTTGATGGGATAAGTTATTCTTATGCGCATTTCACTGGCTGCTTAGGCCAGATCATCAGGAAACTTCATCCATAAAGATTTTAGAAAAACTAAAGTTATTATATATAGTGTTTTTAGCAAAAATAAAAATTGGGAATTAAGCTCGAATAACATAATCATTTAAATTTTAAAAAAATTTAATTCAGTAAATATTTACAAGCACTGTTTTTAATATTAAATAATATTTTTGTAACAACACTATTTTTTAAGTGTATTTTTTGTAAGGAAACCAGCTGAGCCGGCAAACGTTGAGATAAAAACCAATACCACCCTTTTATTTTTCAATTGAATGTACATATTTTAC
This sequence comes from Pollenia labialis, assembly GCA_949318255.1. NCBI lineage: Eukaryota > Metazoa > Arthropoda > Insecta > Diptera > Polleniidae > Pollenia > Pollenia labialis. The sequence goes on from OX439143.1 coordinate 84,319,365, forward strand.
CTTTAAAAGTTAAATGTAAAAGTAACAAAAACTTAAACATTCTTTTTATTTAAAATCAATATTAATTTCAAAAAGCAATTCAGTCCGTGAGTTCAAAAACTCTGTTGGGTTATATTTAGCTTATTTGGTGTCACAAACTGTAGGGATTTCTGTTCGGTTTTAACAGAAATCGAAACCGCGGTTTTATTGCCTAAAAACCAAAAACCGACAAAAAAAACCTCGTTTTAGCTTTTACTTTAACAATATATTAATGCTTAAAGAAATTGCAAATTAAAATTAATACTCCTACTGCAAATACAAAAACGGTATACATAACAGCCTGAAGCAATGGCAAGGAATTTCAAAATAAGTACTAAGAATAACAAACCCAGCCTGCAAAATGCTCCCAAGTAGTCTGAATTAGACATTTCTTGCAAATGGCTGACTTCATTCTTAGAGATTTCAATTAAATTTCTGTCAGACATTAAATATACTTACTGTCTGGGCGATTTCTGATCGATTTCGAATGGATATATCGGGGGAAATTTATGTACAGATATGTCTAATTGAATTCCGATGGAATTCTTACAGATGTGTTTAACGGGACTTATTAGTAGAACAAATAAAGTATATACATTCTGGGTCCTTATGAGGAGCGAAGTTGATTTAACGATGTCCGTCTGTCTGTTGTAATGGGTTTTCCGAAGACCCCATACATGATGGGGGGTCCATGTTATTATACATTTATGTCACATATAGTCCGGAATTGTTTGCTATTGAAATTTAAAAAATCGGTCCACAAATGGCTGAGATATGAGCAAAAAACCACGAATACATCTAATTTTTTCCAAAAATCCCTTGTGGTTGTTGTATTTTTATTACTTTTTGCTGTATATATGGGGAACGGCAAGAGCCAAAGTTTCAAAATTAGGGACACACATTTAAGTTGTCAATACACACCATCCTACAAAATGTGGGCGTGATTGAAGAAGTGGGCGTGGTACCTCCCATACAAAAAAATAAAAAAATTTATAAAAACCTAAATTTTAGGGCGGCCATATGTCCTATGGGTGTGACTTATTTACCAAAATATTGGAAATTTTTAGTTGAAAAAACTCGGAAAAATCGATTCAGATACAAAAATGTTATGACCAAATTTTTTTTTAAACACCCACTTCCGGGAACCATCTTCGCGAGTCCAAGCTTTGTAACTCAAGTAAATGGAAAATTTATTCTTAAGCACGTCGGTATATATACGAAACCAAATGAACAATATGTATTTATATGTATATAAGTTTTAATGCATCAAAACAAATGTATGTATGTTCCTTGCATTTTGTTAGAAAAGTACTTTAAAATGTAAACTCAAATCATGTTTATTTGTATACCCTTCACCGAACGTGTAAGGTTAAATATATACATACATATAAGTTGATCATGTCCGTCTGTTGACATGGCGTTTTCGAAGACGGGGTCTTGGTTGTTTAAAACTCTATCACATCGGCTCCGTTAAGATCGAATGCCTTTAATTTTTTTCATAAAATTCCATGTTGCTGTTGTTTTTTATGTATGTCTAGAATATGCAGCTTTTTGTTCATATAACCATAACGTTCCCATAAGTCCTATTTTTAACAATCACTCTTATCGCCATAAATCTTAAAAAAAAGATGTTAAAGTGTTTTTCTTAGTTTATTTATATACATCAGTGTTGCCAATTTAGCCATTTAGCGGCTAGATTTAGCCATTTTTCAACTGGTTTAGCCATAAAATTTTTCTTGCGGTTTTTCTTTTAAAAGAATAATTTTTATTTTATTATAAAAATATATAAAAGCAAAATAAACATTTTAAATAATTAAAACGGCTCACAACTTTTACAAATGTTGAAAATCGCTATAAACGATGATGATGAAACATCTTTCAAAATAAAGGAACAGTATTCCAATATTAAATTTATAAAACGGATCAACACAAACATCGGTGTTTCTTTCTGGTTGCAAGTATTTCAATAAAGCGATGCTGGCGGCAACAAATTTTTTTTAGAAATTTCAGAATTTACTATAAAGTTGCTCTCACTTCCATGGTCTAATGCTGAAGTAAACATCGTTAAAAGTAATTTCAGAAATAGGTTACATTTAGCAACCGTTAATTCGATTTTATCAATGAAATATTTATACCAAGACCACAATAGTGGAGAGGGTACTATGCGTTTGTGCTGATGTTTGTAACACCATAAAATATTGGTCCTAAGCCCACCTTTTCGTAAACCAATTGACTCGGAACCACTTTCTGAGTCGAATTAACGATGTTTGTCCGGCTGGCTGGACGTCCATGTAAACCTTGTGCGTAAAGTACATATCGCAAATTTGCAGATCATTTAATAAAATTTGGTACACAGGTTCTAATGAGGTGTAGGGTATCATATAGTCGGGGTTGACCGACTATATTTTCTTACTTGTTTTTTATTGTAGATCTGGAATCAAAAGGTTGGGTAAATGTTGTCGTGATTACTATTTACCTTAAAATTTTTTAAAACTAATAGGCACGAGTGATTCCTATGAGATGAACAATACCGACATAACATTTATCGATGATTGTATTTTTTAAATATCTTTCAGAATATTAAATAACGTTTATTCTTATTTAAGAAATTGATGTTAACTAACAATTTCATCGTAAACAACTTTAAATGAATTATTGCTGTTGTGCTATTGAATTTAAATGTGTTTTTATTTAAAAAAGCTTTTAGCCATTTTTTAGCCCATTTTTAGACATTTTTTAGCCATTTTTTCCCGTAAATTTAGCCATTATTGGTCTCCAAGTTTTGGCAACACTGATATACATGTCCACTGTTAGAGTATTATATGTGTCCGACTCTATTTTTTTAATCGTTTTTAATAAAAATAAGATAAATAAGTTATCTAGTCCGATCCATAGATAAATCTCTAGGATAAAATGCTGTCTTAAAACTTATTTTATACTTATTGAAACATAATTTGTACATAAGATTTTAATTTAAGTTTTCCTAGAACACAGAAAAAATTCTCCAATTTTTTTTCAGGTAAACCATTAATCAGAAATAAAATCAGTTTTAATTAAAAATTAAATCAAGTGAATTAAACGTATACTTATATCAACAAAATTACTATAGAAAATGTTGTTAATACCTATCAATAAGTATTTAATTGATACTAATAATTTGTTTACTGGTGCAAATTAAATTAGTTTTTTAATAGATATCACGAATTTTGTAATTAAAATCAACTTTTATTTTTTTCTGTGAACTAATGAAACTATTTTTGAATTATTTTTTTATGTCTTTAAATGCTCACACCCAATAAAAATTTTTGTCGTTCTGCGAAGCACTAATTGTACATTAAAAAAATAAGCACACAATTATGCGCTACGCAATGAGACAAACAGAAATGCAGTAAAGTAAGTGAAGGAACTTTTAACAAGTTTTATAAAAGAAAAAATAACATTTCATGGCCACGGCATTCCAATACTCAAAGAAAGTTTGTAAGGGAAAATACTAAAAAAAAAAACTGTAAAAAAACATTAAGTGTGTAAAGCTGATATCTAGGCTTATTAGTATTACATGCGTTGAATAAAACACTTTTTGTGTCAAAAATGTATTGCTTCAAAGTGGGAACTCACCATATAAAATTCATGGCTTCCGTAAGCGAGATGGTAAGCGAAAATCATACATTTCTCCCTAACAGACCTTCTTCGTTTGAAGATCAATTTTTTGTTGGGCATTATTACGTTATCTTATCTTATCACAAATAAATCTTGTAAAATTCTTAAACCTAATAAAATATTTTGAATGCCTTTATTACAATATGAAAAATTGTAAAAGTTTTGCTAACGTTTCAAAATTATTTTTTAACGTTATCGCGGTATTAAGAGTTAGACAATATAATTTTAAAGTCACCCTGTATTTAAGCTTCAAAAAGAGAAAATGTAACTTAAAATTGAAATTAATCACACAGTTAATATTGCATTATTTAAAAATATAAATTTTATTTTTAAGCATATGGATTTAAAAAATACAGAGTAAAGATATAAGATCTTAATTACCCCATATACGTTTCAATCCAATTGGCAACTGAGTCGATTTTTGCAAATCATGGCGTGCATGGCTCTGTTAGTTTGGCATTTGGTTGAAAAATCAAAAGATTTTGGTTATCAATGGTGGGGTTCAGTTAAGTATCGATTCCCAGTAAAAACTTCGCTTACTTTTTCAAAATGAATAGCTTCTCTCACTCAGTATTAAGTAGCTTTCTTCTATAACTGATTCTTTAACAACTTCTATAACTACTTATGTCTGGCTGAATTTAGGTTAAACAATAATGACTTACTTTTGAATGCGTTCATTTTGGGACATCCCTTGTAAAATTCAATGGTTCCTATAGTTGAATCGTAAGTAGTGTTTTTTTAAGTTCTTCTGATTACTTAACACATTATTTTGTAAGCGAAGTTTTTACTGGAACTGGAACATCACAACTGTTTAATTAAACAAAATTTGCAGCCAAAATCAATTTATTAAACTCCTTAATTTTGTTCCACAAGTTTAAAAGATGACAACATTGATTAAGGCGCCCTCTGCTATTTGCCCATAAGCCCCTTTAGTTAATTTTTATTTTGTTTTTTTTTATTTCTCACTTATATAATAAATCTTCAGAACTGTAGAAAATTAGTTTCTATACATCACACATTAAATCATTAATAGATACAAATCAAAATTCAAATCTTTAACATTTGGGGAACTCAATTTGACTAAAATATGGCAGTCATGATTTTAAAGCCAGTATTCTGCCTCTCCTTAACATTTTTGAAATTTTGAGTTGTGCCTGGGGATGCTACATCGTTGTGAAAAACACCGATGTTTAAAAATATCGATTTTTTTTCACAATAACAATCGATGGTAAAAAACATTGGTAAAAACACGATACATCAATGTTTCAACTTTGATGTTATAAACTACTTTGCACTAATACTTACGGACTGGTTAAACTCTTCTTTGCTACTTAATATCTTGAGGCCCACCTACAATTTGCATAAGTTTCTGCCAAAAATTAATAAAAAAACCTGACATGTTCACAAAACTTAAGTACAATGTGGTGTGACACATATGATTTACATGTATTCGCACAGTTGGGACTTCACACTTGTTCACAAAGTCTCCAAAACTGTTTTAACGTTTCTTTAGTTTATAAAAGAGGTTACCCCTTATTACATATATTTATGCAATGCATAGTATGCATGTACATACATACATGTGTTTGTATATGCTTTGAAATACACTTTTTTATATTTTAAAAAAAGGCTTTAATTGAAAAAGTTAAAATTAAATATTGTAAAAATATAAGCACAATATAAATAAATGAATGTATTAAGGAGCATATAGACGACATGTTTTTGTCATCTGACATGTCAAATTTTCAAGTCACATGTAATTGTGCATGTCTGTCAAAATCGCTGTTTTACATAACCCCCCGTTTCCACATGCAAGTACAAGTTCGAAAAACTCAATACACTCACACTTTTTCACTAACATTCACACAATTTTTGTATTTGCAGCCAATCGGCTGTTTCCTCGATTTTTCGTTGATAATACGTATACACTACTTGCAAGTAATTACTTGCATGTGGAAACGCCGGGTAAGCTTTATAATATTCGGTCACAAACGTACATGTTATTTGCTTCTGACATTGTCTCTGTTTTTTCGCATTGTTATTGCAGAAACCAAAGTAGTGCTCGGTTTCAAAACAGCTTGCTGCCGCCATGAAATTTTTTGTTTGCGCTGTAAAATAGTTTTGCCATCTTAACATTTTTTTCTTTTAATTCAAAGATACCAATTTAGGATTTTATTATAATACGGTTTTTATATATATATATTCACATAAATTCTATTCAATGGTAAGATGATCAAACATATCTCGGTATTGTAAAAAATTAACTTCAGCCGGCTAATGATTCCGTCAATAGAGGACGCCGCTGCCGGTTTCTTCCCGGCATAGATTTCTGATGTCAGATGGTTTGTCAGAAGAAAATAGAGCTCGCTCTAATTGAAATTTTGTCAGATGACTTTGCGTCTGACTTTTACAGAAGCAAAGTTAAAGTTAAAGTTACACGACATGTATGTATTTTGAAGTGGAAAATTTGACAAAATGAAATGTCAGATGACAAATACATGTCGTGTACGGTCGCCTTTAGCTGGACGATGTCGATGTTTTCAGTTTTGACGACGATGTATCGCTGATGATAACATCGATGTATCTTTTGCATGCCTAGTTGTGCGTGTTTATGATTTGGTGTGCGTTATGTATTGAATGATAACTAACTCTCCCTAATTACAATCCAAATCCAATATGAAAGCACTTTAACTTTAGATGAATTAAAGATGAAAACTTACTAATTTAATCCAGTAGATTATTGAGTTTTAATTTATTTCCGTTTTGATTACTCTTCATCTTCGTTTGTGTAGCAAGTAAAATATTAAAAAACAAAAACATAGGATGCACAATGTCAGCCTACATTTTACTTTATTATTAATTTTACAATAATTTTCAATGATTGTTTGTATTTTTATTGAATTGCTGTGAGAGATTAAATTATTGTGTACCTTGATGATGCCATATTACTAAATACATCCTAACAAATCCTTGATTTGTATAAACTTGAACATTTAGCTTCTAACATGCCATAATGACAAATAAGATTTATCAAACTTTTACTGACAGCTGTAATTATAGGAAATATGATTATCTTTTATATCTCTGTTTATAGCAGCTTTTGTATTGTATTTCAAAATTTATCTATCAACATTCATACCCAAAAACAAATGGATGTATGCATATAAATATAAGTTTGTGTGCGTATGTGTTCGCTTGTATAAATGTAAACATCAATGGCTAAATATGTAAACAACTGTTAAAGTCATTATCTATTTAATGCCACATTGTATTTAGTGACGCTATGCATGCAAAGGATAATTATACAGCTGACAGTTTTATCTATCACTCTATCTCTGATTCGTGTGATTCATACTTATACTTGTGCTATATACTTAACGGAAATGCTAACTGAAATGAATGATTCAGATTAATACACATTCGTTCATCCTTGCATACTAATAAATAAACATGCACACCAATATGTATCGCGCCATCCCACGTATCCTTGTTTACAACAATCTGTGTTGCCAAAAGAAAGGAAAAATACGTACATGAAGGTTTTTTAATGTTGTAGGAACTATACAAAAGCCATTTAATCTAAAAGTGTTAAAAACTATACGTTCCTTTCCGAGAAGGAAAACTCTTAGTTTTACTTGAAAATTAAAAAAAAATAAATTATTTTTTTTGTAATAAAATGTATTTATCTTTTTGAAGAAAGTATCCTTTAATGTAGGATAATCATTTGGCATGTAAAAAAATCTGGCAATACTGTTATGAATGAACATAAATACGTAAATATAAACTCATATTGTTTCTAAATTTGCAAATATCTTGTTTTAAGTCAACAAGCATGTGCACTTACGTAGACAAACAAACAATTTGAGTTCAGTTGCTACAAAGTGAAAGTATTATATATACAGTTTAGTTAAAGGCTTAAAGGATAGAAATCGTATTTCTAAGATCGCTAATTACAAATTACAACCAGACTTTAATGACATTTTAAAATAGGAAACGAGTTAATTATATTTATTACTAGATAAAGTCATTAAAGGCTATTACGAATTTTGTATTACAGTACTTAAAGCCATTCGATGTAATACAAATTGGTAAAACACAAGGCTTTATGTTATTATTTTGATAAGATACTCTGAAAAGACAAATCAATTCAGCCGTACTTCGATCAAGCCGCAGCGGTGTCAATAGTGCGCTAAGTACAGATTTCCTTGATTCAAATACAGTTTATATGAGTGTGTAAGTAATACTGAGATAAAAGTTTATCTAAAACTGTGTTTGATTCAAGAATTTCTAAGTTGGTTTAAACCCGATTCGTATTTGAAATGATCCGAAAGTGTGATTAGATTGAATCCGTACCTAAGCACTTACCCCAGAGAACGGAGATACAGGGAATATCATTATTCACTTTTGTTGTGTTCCGCCCTTTGTTTACAAAATAAGTCTCAATTAAAAGACACCAGCACCGGTATACTTTAAAAATTTGATGTAGTTGACAAAATAACTATAGCAAATAGTATATGGGAATTATACTAGAAACTTAAATTAAGTACGAGTTTTTCTTTCTGTGTATGTATTAATATCTTAATGAGTCTTAATCATCCATGGCTAACATTCTAACATACAGATGCCATATAGAATGATATCCATAAAGCCGTTCACAAATTTAATCACAAACTGCTGCTAGAAATAATTTTTTGCAATGGGTTTCGATTATTCTTATTTAAGCCGGTTAATGTCAAATCTTTTATGTAGAACACAGTCTGTAAAATTTAATTCTTCAAATTCGAGAAATATTTTAACTAAATCCGGTGTTCCGCAGGAAACTCACCTCGGCTCCATTTTATGTTTACTTTTTATCAACGATTCTAATATATTAATGTTTACAGATGACGTTAAAATAGTTTTACACTTCCATACTGTAAACGCAACATACTATGGTTGGATTTTTACAATGTTTACGTTTGCAGGTAACAACATTATGGTTAAATATGACCATATTATGATCAAAAATAACAATAATTTGACAAAAATCAACCAAAATATAGCCAAAATTACCCATTTTATGATCAACATGGTCAAAACTTTCCAGCTCAAAAGTAATCATATTATGACCAGAATTAACAGTAATTAAAAGTACGACAAGCAAGTGATTGAAAAGGATCCAACTGCTTTTGAAAGCAAAACAACCATAATGTAGTCACTTTTAAGCTCATTGTTTTAAATTTACAACTAAATTTTATTATTAAAAAATTTAATTTAAACAAATTAATGTTATTAATATTAATCATAACATGTTTGGAGACAATCAAAATATGGTTGTGTCTTTTTGATGGAGGAATTAACCCATAATATGTTTGCCAGTGACAATAATATGATTAAAGAAACCAAAATTAGTAAAAGTGTATGGTTGTAGCTAAATTTAAAAAATATTATATTGTTCAATTCAACCATATTTAAAGTTTAACAGCCGTATTCATAAAAACTTATTTATGATTAATTAACCGCTTTTAAGCAAAAATAGCTTAAGTTGTATTCATAAACGAAAAAAATCTATTAAACCTGTAATATACCATTCATAAGAAAGTTTATTGTTGGATTTACCCTTCTTTTAACCAAAAATAAAATGACATTTTGATAAGTGTTTGCATTTTATGATATTATTTTTGTGAAATACCTTGAAAAATAATGAAAAAAAAGTTTTATTTATTAATATGGTCATTAGGGGTATAACCAAAACAAATACCTATCACGACGGGGTGGCCACTGATATATATATATATATCAACGAAATAGTTTTTTGAGATTAATTTGGATAAAAAACCTCCTCCCAAACCGTTTTTTCTAAGAGCTTTCAAAAATAATAATATTTGAATTTTTATTTTTTAAATACCATACAAACAGTCATATACTATATATCATCTTCGGATACTACAAATTATCTTTGTTGAAGGAAATAAACTTTAAGTTCAAAGTGAATGTTGTTTGCAATTTTGAAAAATATCTTGCACAAGTTTGATTCTACGTTCCGCGCAAATATTACTTCGTTGTTGTTTGTGAATTTTAGAGGCTTCTCTCACCCATTGTTTAAGAAAGCATTCCCGATCATGTGTAAATTGGTGGCATGCTAAAACGTCCAGTGTCATAGTGTCCACGGACACTGTGACACTTTGCATATGGTCATTATGACACTTTCAAAAGTGTCATAAGGTCCGTAATTACTAAAGAGGTTAAATACAAAAAAAGATCTACATACACGCTGAGAAAAACATGTTTTATTATGGTCACAGCCAACAAAACTATTTTTTTAATGGGTTTGTTGCTTTTTCTCTGGGTGTTTATAATAAATATAACGAAAACACTTTTGGGCTAAAGGATTTTTTTCTCTATGGTATAACAAACACCGGCTTAGCAGCTTTAGTTAGCCGAAGGCCGGCTATACTGAGACGCTTTAGCTAGCGAAGCCGGTGTTTGTTATACTATAGAGGAGAAAATCCTTGCGCCCGGCCGAAGGCCGTCTGTGCAGATAAGCTTTAGTTAGCGAAGCCGGTATTTGTTATACCATTGAGGAAAAAATCCTTTCGAGTCGGAAAGAACCCAACCAATTGTAGGGGAATGTAAGAAAAGATAAACTCACTGTTTATTGTTGGTGCTTTGTTTTGGCTTTGATATTGTTACAAGTAAGACTTTGAGTGTTTATAATTCGTATTCGCTTTAGGGTTTTATTTGTATAATATTTTTGGCTTTTCTAAAATCTTTGGAAAAGTTTTCCTGATGAGCTGGCCTAAGCAACCAGTGAAATGCGCATAGAATGTCCGTGGACACTATGACACTGGACGTTATGACATGCCACCTGTAAATTGTTCCAGTGATAGCTTTAAAGATTCAAAATCAATTTCATTAAAGCAGTAGCCAGAAAACCAAACGTTATACCCGGCTCCACATATAAATTCGCATACTCTGTATAACTTTTCATCATTTTTATACACTTCAGTACCTCAAATTTTTCTAGAGTTTCTCTGATGCCATTAAAAATATTACACGCTTTTCCATTCTCCAGTACTAAAACGCCTAGCTTTATTTCCCGGAATTGGTTTTTAAGCATAACAACCTGTATTTCCTTTTTTCCAATTTTCTTCCCATCAAAATGAACACACCAGTTTTCGTTTTTTAAACTTTCTTTTAGAATATCTATCTTTTGTTCCGTTGATTTAATTACTGCCTTATAAATTGCTGGTTGGGATGGAGTTGAGATGTAGACCCCTGATTCAGCTAGTTCCTTGCATATTTTAGCTGCTTTTTTGGTACTTACTTAAGCATTGTTTACTAAAGTTATTACTACTTTAAAGTTTTATTGACTGCTTATTTGCTTTAAGTCTTTAAGGTGGCGTGTAATCGTTATCGTCATCATATGGGTCTTCGCCATCTTTGTCGTTCATCAATACTGAATCTGAGTCGGAGAGATTTCGTTGTGAGCTCGTTTCAGATATTGGTTTAAAAGTTTGCTTGGAAATATCAAAATCGTTTTCAAACTCATTGGCCTTTGGAAGCTTTTGAGTTTTTTGATACACAATAATCAACTTTGTTCTTTATAGAAGACATAGCCATTTTGGGAATACTTAACTTAATCCACAAATCGTACAGTTCTTGAGATACAATTTCGCATCTTTTTATTTTAGATTTTTCTAACTGGAGCAACGTATTAAAGCTTCCAATATCTATTTTCTGTTTGGGCACTTGGTTTAATTCATATGGGGGTATTCGATATTTTGAACTTCTCGAATCTTTTGAAATTTACCAAAATTTTGGGTCCAGATTTCCAAATTTTTCCGGTTACGAATTAGAGCACTTTTATGAAACATTTTATAAACTTAAATGTCACTACGCTCTACCACTAAAATAAACGAGTATATGGGATAGAGAACCTCTCTATCTTGCCATGCCTCTGTAACGGCTGTTGGTTGCATTTTTATGTAAATGGGAGTGGAGAGGATTTTACATTAAAATGCAACCGTGCAAACTGCTAGAATATATTTTTTTGACAGTTTGCACTGCTGTTCAAAGAGTGTAGGCAGCGCGGCCAGAAGTAAGATTTTACCTTATTTTTTAAGATTTTTTAACCGAAAAAAGATTTTAAGATTTTTTTCCAAAAAAACAAGATTTTTTGTTTTGTCTAGACGAAGTTAGGTTCAATAAAAAAAAACCTTCTTTGTTCCTATTTAAAATTTTTTAAACTAAATATACAATTTAGTATAAGAAATTAAATTGTTTGTTATGTTTTTTTTTGTTTATTTAATGTATTAAATAAAATATTAATTGTTTTTATTATTTATAATAAAAAAAAACTACTTTTTTCCAAAAATAAGATTTTTTCTTCAAAAATAAGATTTTTTTTTGGTGAAATGAAGATTTTTTGCTGAAAATTTCTGGCAGCCCTGGGTGTAGGGGACTTGCGAGGAAGGAAAAAAAAGAGAAGAAAAAAATAAGAGGAAGAAGTTTTTTTTTTGTTTTTTAAAGTTCGGGAAAAAGAGGTCGAAAATTTTTTTGTGACAAGTTTTTTTAAAAAAAAAAAAATGGAATATTGTTTTTTAATTGAATACCAGTGGAAAAAAGAAAATGTTAGGTAATAAAAAAAATATTGTAAATAAAAAATAAAAGAGTATCCAATAAACGTTAAACTAATTACACAAAAATAAAACTGTGAACTTAATTTATGCAAATATACACATTGACATCCATATAACCAACACACATAAATCATACACACATTCAACCTACATACCTACATCGTAGACACAACACCTTCATTCATCCATCTATCCAGCATCCATACACCATCATTGATCATCACTACACACCATCCATCCGTAAACGCACACTCACCACACATACACGCCGCACACACTAGCATTCGACACACCACTGACACATAAACGGACAGGACTTGGTCCAGACCGACGAGGGTATTATTGGTAGTCCTACCCGTAATTTTAGTGTACTAGACCGAGCTCGGACTAGGGTTTTCAGGCATAGAGTGGTGCCTTGGAGTTGGCGACAGCCTATAATTTTTTCCTAGTGAGGTTTGTTTGAGCGGACAGTTAGGACGGGTTTTTTTCGTACTTACTACTTGGTGAGCTTGCTATTAATGGGAATGTCCTGAGGAGGAAAAAATTAAACATGGAGTGACAAAATCAACAGGTAAGTGAGCAACATTTAAATTTGTAGAGGTAGTTTCGTTATTATGGAGCAAATCCACATATGAGCCAAGGATTTGCCAAGGTAGTGGGGGGGCAGGCCAGGCAGAAAACATCAGCTGCCCGCCAGGGAAGTGATGGGTTGAGAAGTTCGGGAATCGAATTATTGCAGGGAATTGGAAAATCTTTTGAGGCTTTGTTTGTTCTTTTTGTATTTTAATTTTGTACAATATACTAGTATTTTTTCCTTTTGTGTCCTTAGCCTTCCAATTTGTTAACTATTTTCTTTTTTCAGTTTTATTAAAAGTTAGTAATTTCTTTTTTTATTATAATTCATTTGGTTTTTTTATACATATTTTTTGGACAATGGCTTGTGGGTTGTTAAGATGGCGAATTCACGCCTCTACCGGCCTAGCCTGGCAAGATTTTAATAGCTAAGCGTTGCCATCCTAACAATCCACCGGTTCAGACCAAAAGTCATTGACAGTCTTGGTGAAACTGTAAACAAATGAAAATAAATGAAACAATTGGGATTGTGAGGTTGGTTCCATTTTGTTCAAATAAAGAGTTTCCGTGTTATTTTAACATACTTTTAACTGTTTGGATGTAGTAAAATTGGTGGTATAAGTCTTATTTGTGAAATAGCAAAAAAATATAAACGAATGGTTTGTCTTTTTACAATAAGGATATTGAATTTTTAATAAACAAAAAAAAAATCCAAATACTAAACTTCAAAGTGATTTGGAGGGGATTTTCATTGTCTATATGGCATGGATAGGTATTTTTTGATAATTTAAAAAATTTTTCAAAAAGTATATCCCTAATGGATATGTTAAATACATTTTACTAAGTTTTTTTTATATAAGACAACCATTTGAAAGTTATATTGTTTACTATTTAAAAAAATTTGTACAGTGAAAAATCCGTATAGTGGACACTCTCTTTAGCGGAAACCCTCCATTATGTGGACATCTTCATAAAATCGCTGAAAATTTTTGAAATGTTTTTGTATAATTTTTTTTTATCTGGCATCGCTTTTGCATATTTTCGGTTTGTTTTCAAATATTATTCAATTGCTAACTCTGAAGCAAGGCGAATTGACTAGAAGGTGGGGTCAAGTCAACATATGGTGTTTTTTTTCTGTGGTCGATTTGTCAATGTTTGTATACAAAATAGTTTTTTATGTAAACAAACCCATTTTTTTTACTAGCAATATTTTTGACAACCCGACCACAGAAGCAGTGTTGTTGTAGAGTTGACCTCATCTTCTACTCAATTCGCCTTGCTCTGAAGCAACTAAATATGTGTGTATGTTTTGTTGTCAAATTAACTTATTGGTTTTGTTTCAAAAATGGCTTCACAGCGAAAGTGTGTAAAAAAAGTTACTGAAATAGAAAACTGGGTAGACGAGCTAACAAAATCACAAATACTATTGAAGCTCTGAAATATCTTCATAATGTAAAACAATTCTTATTGGCAGATTTTAAGGCATATAACTATTTAAAACAATTGCAAAGCTGTTTGCAATATCATATTATTGCCGAAAAAGAAGCCAATTTAAAACAGAAAATTATAAACCAATTTTTTAAATCGATTTAAAATTATAAATTACAAATCATTATTAACTAGTGAAATTAGAATGATCTCTTTTTGTTTTTGGTATTAAATAAACTAAAAAAAATATTATGCACTTTTTATTAGACATCCCCTTAGGTGGACACCTCTCAATAATGGACAAATTTCAGGCGACCGCAGCTGTCCACTATAGAGAGTTTTCACTGTATATGATATAAATAAATATGTTCAGAGCAAATGCAGATATTCTCTATGATTATTTTTTAAATTATTGCAACTAGTTGTTTTTTTTGTTTAAGACAACAAATTATTTTTAAAAAATATTAAAGAAAAAATAAAACAAACAAATCATAATAATAGTGATGTTAATAAATAGTAAACAAAATTGTTATTCGAATACTTTCTAATCATATATTAAAAAAAGGTTCAAACAAAAGTTTTTATAATACCTTTTGGCAACATTTTGTTAAGAATCTAAAATAATATGTAGTTTAATTTGATAAAAATAATTGTTAAGGTCTACAATTAAAAAAAAAATTATAAAACAAAATTAGATATAGAATATCATGTGAACCGAATAGAAGTTTCATGCATCACTAGTAGGGATGCAAAACGGGAAATCCCGAAACCCCGGGATTTTTCGGGACTGACAAATCCCGAATGCTGGGATTTATTTTTATGAATCCCAGGATTTTTAATTTTAACAACTTGTATGTATGAACAATTTTTATATGTATAAAAATGTTTGTTTGTATTGAATTTTTATACTTTCTAATTATTCATTGTCTTATGGCTGTTTTCTCATTACGCGATTATCTTTTTCCCCTACGAAAAACTGCACATTAAAGAAATTTGGTTTTCTCAATGTCTGATTTGCTTTCTATTCTGTTGCAAAGCTAACCAGCACTTATCTGCCAATTATTTATTTTCCTTTTATTTGCCGTACTGATAAATTCAATCAGCTGACTCTCAACTTTTATATGTATTTTGAGAGGTGTTGCCAACTGAAAACAATGTTTTTTGTCGGTATATGGAGAAACCCAAAATCGTTACCGGATACTTTATCGGTCAAATAAATTTATGTTGACTTTAAGTAAGTGTGAGTTCATACGGCTCATGTCTTATTGATATGATTCTTCCTTTCTTCTTTAAACATAAATTAACGTTCAAATGATTCATGTCATGTTGACGACATGTTTTTTTATTTTGTTTGGTCATGTATTTTATTTTTTGGTCGATAAAGTATTTATTAACAAATATTGCAAATTTATGACTGTATTCATAAAAATGTTAAACCTTAATAAAGGTTTACAAAACAAATTATTTATGAAAATGTCGTTTAATAAACGTTGGTAAATTTAATAATCATTTACGAATACGGGCTTACATTTCAAGCGTTTATACAATAAAGAGTTATTAAAGACATAAAGTCATAATAATAATTTAAAATTTTTACATAAAATCAATTGTTTTGTTAAGTTGTCTTTTTTAAAAATAAAAAATATATATATTAACTTTTGTTTATAAAAAAAGAACGTGTTAATGAATTGTTCTGTTAATTTTTCTTTTTTAAAAATTCAAAAATAAATAAAATTTAGTTAATTAAAAAAAAGTTGCTTATGAATTGTTTTGTTAAGCTTTCTTTTTTTAAATTCAAACATAAATAAATAAAGTGTTGGTTATTTAAAAAAGTTGTAAAATAAAGAAAATCCCGATAATCCCGAATTCCGGGATTTGTTAAAATCGATCCCGTTTGGCATCCCTAATCAATAGCAAGAAAATCCCTACAAGAAATGAATGAGCGAGTAGTCACATTTTTCATTTTGATGTTAAGATAATGATAGAAAGAAATGACCGAAATCAGGTTTTCGGTCACATTCGGTAATTTGTTCCTATCATTTTCTTAACACAAAAATGAAAAATGTGACTACTCGATAATTCGTTTCTTGTAGTGATGCCAGCAAAATATAAAGAAATTTGCCATACTTAAACACAAAATCGATACAAACAGTTAATAGTAAAAAAGCTGTTAATGTACGTTTATGAATACAAATTTTTATAAGAGGTTTATAGGACAAAAATCGTTTGATAGTTATTACATACTATAAGCTTAAAATAAGAACTTTTTATGAATATAGCTGTAAACGTTTATTGGCAAAAATAAACAAAATTGTAGTTATCGTGAAAAGTAATGTTTTAATGTTGTTAAAAAAGATGTGTATCGAGGATATTATACCGAAGAGTTAAGGCCATGTTAGCCGACCTTAAATGTAGAAATGCATATGAAATGTAAACAGCTGATCGTTTCTGTTACATGGAAAGCAAAGCAAATGCTTAGCTGAATGCAATGTCACTAAACCGTAACGTTCCAACCTGTAGAAAACAGAATTTCATTAGTGCTTACGTGACAGTTGTAGATAGTGATGGGAGGCTTTATTTTAAATGGAGTGGGGGTAAAATCACTCATTTTCTTTGGTACTTTTGTCAGTAATAATATCTGTGGACTTTTGGCAAAATAACAATACATACATTTTTCATTTACACAAATATATACATATCGCACTCGTTCAACAATACTGTATTAACTCAAAATTTTTATTTTTTCACTTTTTGGAAAAAATGGATACGTAATATTCATATCTACCCACTGTAAAAATATTGTGCAATTTTGTCCACTTTTTTGTAATGAAACGGCTGCTTTAAAAATTCTTTTTCATATGCCTGTAATGTTAAATTGAAAATTGTTTTGCTTCTACTGAAAATTTTTAAATTTTGAGTTAATACAGTATTGTTGAACGGGTTTTTAATTGTATCAAAACCTTGCACATTTTCAAAATAATGAAAGTACATGTAAATGAATATGCTTTAATACATACATATATGTTTATAGTAAATCTGTAATATTAATATAAAATATTCAATTATTTATGTAACTATTTATACATACAAGAAATACAGTTTTAATACTATTTAAATCACTTGGTCCTTTTTCTGCAAAGCGGTCATCATTTGAACATTATAATTCTCTTTACTATGTGTGTTGTTTTATGTACACTAATGCTTTTTTTGTTTATGTTTTGGAAAAACAGCTGACACGTTCTTGCATGTTCTATAAGTTTGCGAACAAACTACGAAATGGCAGATCTGCTTAGAAAATGATTTTACGTCTGCAAAAAAACTCTAGCAAAAAATTTTGAGAAAGGTGATCAAGTTTAAAGCTTAAGAATTAAATGTTTAAGAGGAATGACTTCTTAACTAGTTTCAAATATTACTTTTTTGTAAGGCATGAGAATACAAACATTTGTTCCAAAGAATTACTTTTTGGAAGCTAGAAAAGTACATGTGCGCTGATATATGCGCTGGCTATAACATACTACCAAGAAGCACCAGCAGGGCTGCCAGATTTGACGATTGTTTGTTCCCGAATTAGCAAAGTGCCGATTTGTTGATTTTTTTCTAAAAAGTGACGATTTTTTTCAGTTTCCAAATTCTGAATAAAATACTACACGTTCGTTTGTTAATCTTGGAATGTTTAACAGCCGTACCTTAACAAGAGCGGGAGGCGGAAAGTTTTCTTTCGCTTAGCTTTTACGCTGATATGCAAGAGCATCAACGTTCAGACACGAACAGAAGTGATAGCTTCTTCGTTTAATAAAACTCACAAATTATAAATAAAAATAGAGACAAAACCGCTAGATTGACCAAAAAATAGCTAAATTGCCTTTATTACTTAACAATAGCGGCAAACTTCACTATTAAACAGCTGTCAAAATCGGTTCTTCCAATTGCAAAACGTTGAGGGCGTTCTATTCAAAAACAAGAAAACGCGTGCCGCTTTTGTTTAGGTACGGCTGTATCATTGAAGTCTTAAGAAAATCTTTAAATGATTATTTACAGAGTACAAAAACCACAATGTTACACTTTGTTTATCTTTCTTCAAACCATCATCGAATGAAACTTTTAAGACTCTTTATATAAATCATATTTTCAACAAACATTTCACGGGTAGTAAGATAATTTCTACATGAGTCTAATACGATTCTTGACATGAAAAACACGTGTTAAACGATTGAAGAAGCGCTTTCCGCTGGCTATGAAAGAATCTCAATCGTGTTACAGTTTTTCCCATGTGGGGAATCTTTTTCTATTTAAAAATACGGTCATTGACGATTAAAGATGCTTTTTTTGTTTGAATGTTTTTTTTTACAAAAATCGAACAAAAATTGTTTAAAAAAACTACATTTTAAGTTGTCCGATTTTTTGACGATTTGACGAAACGTAAAAGACGATTTTTTTATTTTTTCTCAGGAAATTGGCGATTATTTCACAAATTTATCTGGCAGCCCTGAGCACCAGAAAAGCGAATAATATTGAAGTTAATTTCTAATTTAAGTAAATAGAAATTATTGAATAAATTCGTATTATCCCTTATATGTAAGCAAGTTGTAGGTGGGTTATTAAAATCATTATTTAAAAGCCTCTGTTATTCCCTTACATCTGTTTACATGACATTCCCGAAATATTACCAAACATAGAAATTACATTTGTTTATAACGCGATCAGGCAACAAATTGTGTTTTAGCAGAGAGGAAAACATTTGTGTTCCAAGTGGGAATTCGCCATATAAAAATCATGTCTCTTGTTAGGTTTGTAAGGGGGTAATGTGCTTCTCCCTCTTTCAAAACTGCTTACCGGCTAGCTCCATTTTTACTGGGAAGTTAGTAGTGAATTAAGTGAACCAAATAAAAAAGTAAGTAATACAGGATTCATATACTTTTCTCTTAGTTATTACTTTAAGAGTAAATGTTTTCATTCATTCTAATACTAATTACACAATCAGTTCTTTTACTACTTTGTATTTTATGATCTAAAGTAATGCGTTTGGTAATCGAGTTACTTGGCTACCAAAAAAGGATGTCATTTTATGGCAAGCCGTTACTATAGATTTCTTTTTATAAAACGTTTTTATAAGCTTTTATTCGACTATCCATTATGGATTTATATATTTGTGGTCAAATTAAACAAAGTTACAAAAGTATCGATTTTGTTATGAACTGTATCAAAAAAATCTTCCATAATTACCAAATTGTTTAAAAATCGTTAAAATGTTCATTAGTTACTTTTATGCGCGTAATTCAGAAGCCTTCAAAAGTCATACGTCATTTCAATCAAACGAGAATTTCACTCTGTATAGCGCCTGAAAGAGAAGTATATCTCGAAAAACACATACATATGTACATTGTACAATTGTTTAAAAAAATACTGTTGTGTTTGAAGCAAAATAATAATATTAATGCTGTGTTCATTGATTCGTTATAACTGTACAGTAAAAATCTAAATTATAAGCGGTTGCCCACCGCTGTCGTATATATTTCTTGTAATTATTTTAAGCCATACGACATTACAACTTTACGACTAACTTGTGAATCCCCCATATGTTTTAAAAAGTTTACTTTATGTGACCTTCTCCGAGAAAAGGGAGATAGTGTGTCAAAAAACGGGTTTGGACTTAAGAGTGGATTCTGGTACCTAAAAGGGTGTAGAATAAGATAAAATGAATTTTTCTCAAAACTTCATTTTCACACACTAGGTCCCTTTTCTCGGAGAAGGTCACATATATAGCGTTTACGAATTTTGGAAAGTCCAAGAGTCGGCTTTTGCCTTGCATAGTCTGCTTTCACACGTTTCATCTTTTGATGCTCAACTCTTATTGTTTTAGGTGAGAGAAGAAAGAAGAAAGGGGGTTAGTACGGAGATGCCTGTACTCGGTCAGTACGCTTTGTGTTTTTATTTGTTGGTATATGCACAACGATGGCTGCATGTAATTTTTTTTCTTTTCTTTTTCTCGTTGATTCGCTATTAATAAAATTGTTGTTGTTTTGTACCGAAAAAAGTTGAAACCGATTGCTGTGTGTGAATATATTGGCATCTTTAAAAGGGAATTAAAAAGAAGTTGAGCATCAAAAGATGAAACGTGTAAAGTCAGACATACCATCTAAATTATAACTAAAGGTCGTGATACACTATCCTACACAATCGTACGATTCATTCACTGGAAAATCTGACAAATTTCTATCACACTCAAAAAAAATCGCAACAAAAGTCTGTTACAGGTGTCACACTATTACAAAAGATGCTTTAAATCAGGGGTTTCCATTTCTTTGCACAATTGTGCATACCACTTCAAACACGAATTTTTATGCTCTTCAATTCAGTCGTCGGTGTGACTTCGACAAGTGTACATGTTTAGCGGATGCTATATTATTTTGTTTCAGCTTACACTCAAAAATATTGTGCGGTCAAAAATGCTTTTGGTAATATCCAATGCCTTGCGTGCAATATTTAGAGTCTAAATTTTAAGACTTAAATGCAGAGTAATATAACATTTCTATTTAATTTTAACATCATTTAAATTGTTGAAAATATTTAACAGCAAAGCTAGAGTAAATTTTATTAAAACTTTTTTTAACAATAACATTTACTGCAACGTTTAAGCTAACGATATGTGTTTTGTTTGTGAAAAAAAATTCTTTGATACCTGTAAAAGGGTCCCTTTTGCTTTCTTTAAAAAGACGTACCTAAATTCAGAAATTATTAAGAAAAAAATAGCCAAAAGAATTTGTTGGTATTTTGCTTGTAAAAATATTTTGGTTTCTGTACCAATCGCGTCGGTTTGTTTTTTCTTTCTTTGAAAACAGTAGAAATATTTAAAAAACAAGTAAAAAAGTCTTGTTTTGCTACAATTTATGTGCAAATAACCTCTACACATAAAAGCAAATGTGACAGTAGGTAAAATGTTTGGGTAAGAAGATGTGTTTTATTGATGTATTAATGAAACTTTATTGTTTCGCACTATTTTTATTGCTATCTTTTTTATGCTACAATTATTTGACCGAGCCCAAAGAGTTAAGGCTCAGTAAGCCTTTACTTTCTGTTCTGTTACGAACCAGCTGATTTGTTTTTGTTATTAAAAAACCTGTGAAATTGATTAGTTGTTCTGTTCTGTTGCGGTTCAGTTTGATAACATCAAAAACTTGTAAAGTAATTGTAAGTGACCGCAAAATAAATGAAAAATACATTAATTAAATTTTATTTCTTCAAATTTATGTGCATAAAAGTTATTGAAATAAAACAATGGATGGTGCAAAACTAATAAATTTGTCATAAATGGCTAATTAGTTGCTACAGAAAAAGTAACTTTTACAATTTTGAAACAGAACGGCACGGAACAGAACAGAAAGTAAAGAATAATTCTGCCTTTAACCTTACCAATTTATGGTAACTATTTAACGTAAATTAGATGGAGTCTGCACAAATGGAGCCAATGTAATGTTGGGCAAATATAATGGACTTATAGGCCAATTAAAAAAACACGAATTTGCAGTTCATAATTTTCACTGCATAATTCATCAGACCGCTCTTGCATCGAAATTCATAAATGATACCCGAGCTATGAAGACAGCAGAGGATATAATAAATAAATTTGAGGCGGACATCAAGCGCTTACCCACCGAAAATTTGTAACCTTTTTGAAAAACAAAAATGCTGTGAATTGTGACCTGAAAATGTTTACAGAAGTTCGGTGGCTAAGTCGCGGTGATTGCCTGAATAGACTTTATGATTTAAGAGAAGAAGTTCTTCAGTTTCTAGAAACTGAGAAAATAGAAAAAGTTTTAGTCCAGTGTTTAAAAGACAATAATTTTATTTTAGACTTAGCTTTTTTGGCAGATACGACAAGTATGTTAAATGAACTTAATTTGGAATTGCAAGGAAAGGAACGCAATATATGCGACTTGTGAAAAATCATTCACAGTTTTAAAACAAAACTTTTTCTAATTTTTTCCCAAATTAAAAGTGGTGATTTTTCCAACTTTCCAAAAACTTCACTTGTTTACAGAAATCTCGAAATCGACAAAAGATATGAATATGCCGAAATATTTGAAACACTTTTCAAGACAGGTTTCAAGATTTTGTAATTTTACAACCGCTATTAGATCTTTTCGAAAACCCTTTTCGTTGCGATGTAAGCAACTACGAATTTGATATTCAATCAGAACTCATCATACTACGAAGCGAAGCAAATGCCCCAGACGAAAATAATATTGTAGAGTTCTGGAAAGATTTGTATGGCGAGTTCTATCCTGAACTAAAAAAAAATTCATTGAGGTGCCTCTCTTTATTCGGCACTACTTACCTATGCGAACAAATTTTTTCGGATTTAAAATTTATTTGTTCCAAGCAACGTAATAAATTAGGTTCATCCCATTTGAAAAGCATTCTACTATTACGAAACTGCCATAAAAGTATAAATTTAGAAGATTTTATTTTATAACTTGTGCACAAATATTGATGCTTTGGCGATTTTAGAGGGTTGGGTTAGTGGACTGTATGGCCAGGTGCAGGACACTGCAAGTGTTATAAGTGACACCAATATCTTGTAAAAATATAATTCCTCATGTAAATGAGAAATTATATGCACGTTTGGGTTAATAATATGAGTTGGGATAAAATTATAGAGATTAGTTTAAGGTTAGATATGTGTGGCAGAGTGAATGTGTGTATGTGTGTGAGCTCACCTTGATGGTATGTATGCAGATGTGTGTGTGTTAAATGAATAGAGTTTAGGTTAAATTTCAAATTAGGACAATTAGTTTTATTAAGAATTCATATAACAAATTTATTAATAACTTTAAGGTTAATAACTTTAAGGTTAAATTAGTTTTAAGTTTTATGTATTTTCAGATTTATTTCAAGTTACTCAAGCAAAGTGTAAAATGTAAGTGAAGTTAAACATTACATGGCTCATATGAAGTAGCCTGGATTTCATTTTGTAATAATGTTTATAAACATTTCGAAATTAAATTAATTCACAATAGTTATTCGTTACAGTTACTTTACACTTCTAAATGGTTATTTTACAACTCTTTGCAATCTTATTACAATTCAGTTAGAATTTCGAATTTAATTTTAAAAATATTAAAATGACCAATAGAAAAGTGAATAAATAAAAATTATAAAATTTTTAGTATAAAATTTACAATTTTATACATTCCGGTCTTCTGGAGACAAAAGGTGAACTGGTTGAGTGCACAAAACTTGTGCTAAAGACCTAATGGCTTCTGATATTATACGCTGGTCAGGAACCGCGGACGTTGATGTTTGTTGACTAGGCAGTGTAGTAGTTTGAATTGCAGGATGACTGGTTGAAGCATATCGGTGGTTGGATGATGAAGATCGGTGGACGGATGAACCCACTCGGTGCTGAGATGGCGTTGTGGGTGTTGTACGATTTAAGCGAACGGTTCTACGGCTTATTCTGCTTTGTATCCCTGGATGCAGTAAAGTATGGTGACGACTGCCACATTTTCGACACGTATCCGTGGATGAACAGGTACGAATATCATGACTCTTGGCAAGGCAGTTAATGCAATACCTGTGTTTGCTGACTACACGATTGCGGGTTTTTATATTCATTCTTAAGAAACGTCTGCAGAACCGAATGGAGTGAAAATTGTAACACAATTTGCACATATATATCTCCAGGTGACGATGTGTTTGATGACGGTTGCGATGATGAGCCATAGAGCTGTAAGTTCAATCATAAAGAAAAGTAATAAAAAAATGCGAGATTAGTAGAGATTTTGACTGCAGAGATAAGGAATGCTAGAAAATATTATATGTATAAAGAGAACTTAAGAGACATCACTGTCATTAAGTAGTGGCAAATAGCAAAGCTTAACTATAGGTCGTTTTATTAGACCGGCTGCAGTTCTAATGTCCGCAATTCGAACATTGTTGTCTGTTCCACTATATGTGTTCTGGATTCTTCCTAAGCGCCATTCAGATGGGGGTAATAAATCGTCCATCACGACCACCAAGTCGCCTGCTTCCAAGTTTTTAGAAGTGTTTTTCCACTTGTAGCGTTTGTGCAGTAATTTTAAATAGTCTTCTTTCCATCGAATGGCTAATTGGTGATGTATTGTTTTGAGCCTTTCCCAACGATTGAGAAGTCCTATTTTTTGGTTGTCCTGTTCGGGAAAACTCATAATTGGAGCCCCTCTTAGGAAATGACCAGGAGTTAAAGCTGAAATGTCTGCAGGATCCTCTGACATTGCGGAAATAGGCCGGGAGTTTAAAATTCCTTCAATTTGAATTAAAATTGTAGAGAATTCCTCAAAGGTAAATTTATATGATCCCGTTACACGTTTTAAGTGAAATTTAAAACTCTTAACGTCCGCTTCCCATAGGCCGCCCATATGAGGTGCATGGGGTGGTATAAATAACCATTCTAGTCCAAGGGTTATGTACTTTTGAGCTATTTCTTTTGATGCAGAATTTATAAATGTATCGAATTCTCGTTTAAGCTGTCGACTTGCACCAACGAAATTGCGGCCATTGTCTGAGTATATCCTGAAAGGGAGTCCCCGCCTCCCAACAAAACGAGAGAATGCTGCTCGGAAGGCGGCTGTGGATAAGTCGGAACATACTTCCAGATGAATAGCTTTTGTGCTGAAGCACACAAACACACTTACATAACCTTAAATTATAGCGGCATTTTTAAGAATCGAGCTTTTGAGTTTGAATGGACCGGCAAAGTCTATACCAGTCGTTTGAAATGGGACTGATAAGGTGCATCTATCCGAGGGTAACGGTGCCATTATTTGAGTACATGGTTTTTGTTTGTATATAATACATATCTTACAATGACGTATAATCTTTTTAATATGAGACTTTAATCTGGATATATAAAATTCAGTATGCACCATTCGGCACATTTGATTGCATTCTGCATGAGCAAGAAATTTGTGTAAATGTTCCAAATAAAGTTGACAAATTCTTGATTTTCCCGGCAATATTATTGGGTATCGTTCATTGTAAGGAATAAAGGCATTTGAAAGGCGACCGTTTACACGTAAAATATTTTCGGAATCCAAAATTGGATTGAGAGGTTTTAATGAGCTTTTGTTAGAAATTGGCAGAGAGTTTGAGATTTCTTTAAATTCTGCCTTATAATGAGATTTTTGGGCTAAAGAAATTAAACGGAATTTTACGAAATTAACCTCTTTTTGAGTGAGTTGTATTTGGGAATAATTGTTTTGAGATCGGATTTTTCTAAGGCTATTGTGATAAAATCTAAATACATATGCTAAGACTCTTAGTGCCTTATGATATGAAGAGAATGTGTCTAAAATATCAGTATTATCGACAGAAGTTTGTAGACTTTGAACTGCTTTTTCTAATTCCTGAATTTTTACTTGAGGGTTTTTGGGCCATTCCGATTGTGGTTTTGTTAACCATGGAGGTCCTTGCCACCATAGCATATTGTTAGACAGCTCTTCAGGCTTGCAGCCACGAGTGCCAAGATCTGCTGGATTATCGTGTGTACGTACATGGTGCCAATTGGCATTGGGTAAATAGTTGTGAATTTGGGCTGTTCTATTGGCAACGTAAGTTTCTCAATTCCAGGGCGGTTTAGATAGCCATCCAATGACTATTGATGAGTCTGTCCACAAAAAAATTTCATATTGAGTCAAATTAAGAGATTGTGTAACATATTTTACCAATTTTGCTAATAATACCGCACCCGTTAGTTCCAATCTGGGTAAACATGTTGGTTGTAGAGGCGCAACTTTACTTTTGGCTACGATTAAATTAGTAAATGTTACTTGAGATGAAGTTTGACATCGAAGATAGACTGCCGCGCAATATGCTCCTTTTGAGGCATCAGAGAAACCATGAATTTGTATATTATCTTTGGGATTATACTGCAACCATCTTGGAATCTTAACTGTATCAATATGGCAAAGATCTGTTAACAGTTTGTTCCATTCATCTAAAATTTCTGAGCTGACAATATCGTCCCACTGCAGACCTTCCAGCCATAGTTGTTGCATAAGCATTTTAGCCCTTATGACTATGGGTGTTATCCAGCCTGCTGGGTCAAAAATTGAAGCTATGCCGGACAAAATTTTTCGTTTAGTGATACTTCCAGACTGGGTTATCGCGGAAAAAGTGTAGCTGAAAGAATCAGTCAGGGCATTCCATTTAAGTCCCAGCGTTTTAGCGCAGCTAGCCTCTGTAAAACGCAAAAGATCTGAGTCGTACAAGTCTTCGTTTGGGATATTAGAGAGTAATAGATTATTGTTTGCAGTAATCTTTTTTAAAATAAATCCAGCGGATTTCAGAGTTTGTATGATTTGAGTTTGTGATTCTCGTGCTTCTTCTATTGTATGTCCGCCAGACAGTATGTCATCTACATATGTCTCTTTGCGCAAAATTTCTGCAGCTTTGGGATATTTTACTTTAGAATCTTCTGCAAGTTGATGTAAAGTGCGAATTGCCAAAAATGGTGCACAGTTGACTCCGAATGTGACAGTCTTTAGCTGATAATCTTTACATGGGCTATTGGGATCTGTTTGATAGATTATACGCTGAAACGGTCTATCATCGGGATGCACTAAAATTTGACGATACATTTTTTGTATGTCACCGCTAAAGACATATTGATAGATCCGCCAGTTGAGAATTACTGTTATCAAATCAGATTGTAGTGTTGGGCCCGTATGCAAAATATCATTCAGCGAATGGCCTGATTTGGTTTTACGAGAGGCATTGAAAACTACCCTGACTTTGGTAGTTTTGTGTTCAGGGCGAAATACCGCATGGTGAGGTAAGTAAAATGAAAAATATTTGCCGTCTGAAATGATTTCGCGATAAGAAGTTGGTTCCATATGATCTAACTCTAAATATTCTTTTAGCGCGTTGTTATATTCGTTTTGAAGTTCAGGAGTTTTGGATAGAGATTGGTTTATTCTAGAATTTTGAACTAGAGCTAAAATACGAGAAGAGCTAAGAAATTTTAAGTCAGGAAACTCTTTTTTGAATGGAAGTCGCACCATATACCTTCCGTTGATGTCCCTAGTTGTAGATTCTTTAAATAATTTTTCGCAATATTGATCGTCCTCAGAGAAAATTGGATTTGTGGGTAATTCTTCTTGCTCCCAAAATTTTCTTAGTATACCATTTAGTATATCATTTTCAGAAGGAATGACAGTTGTAGTAAACGAATTGACAGTGTTAGTTGATACAGGACCGCTTAATACCCATCCAAATATGGTATTATAAGCTGAGGCTTTACCGCAAATATTCTTTTTGATTCCTTCAATATTGATAGAGTGTTCTGAGTCGTTTCCCAGAATTAGATCGATTTGGGAAAATTGATTAAATGATGGATCTGCGAGATCCAGATTTAAGAGATTTGAGTTTTTAGCGATTTCAAAGGAAATTGATGGAATTTGTTTCGTGACTTTTGGCAGAACAATCGCATTTACTTCGAATTTTAAATTGTGACGTTTTGAAAATAAAGTGATATTACACTCCTTATTCGCCGACTGAGTTTGCCCGCCAATTCCAATAATTTCGACATGAGATTTTCGATAAGGTAAGTTAAGCAGAGATCTGACTCTTTCAGATAAAAATGTCCTTTGAGAACCCGGGTCAATTAGTGCTCTAACGGTAAATAATTCTCCTCTGTGTTCAATTTGCACCAGAGCTGTGCGAAGTAATATAAATTCATTGTTAGCAGAGAAGTTTGCTTGTACTTGAGATTTCCGAGATGTTGAAGGTTGATCATCATTACTATCAGATATACAAGTACCAGGAGAAACAATATTTTGAGAACTAGAGAAATTTTGTGAGTTTCCAATGGAAGGTGATGATTTAATAGAATCTTTGTGCTTATGTAAATGTAAAAGTGTATGATGTCCAGCTTTGCAAATAAGACAAGTGTTTTTACTGGAGCATTTTTCTTTAGTATGAGAAGAAGAGAGGCAATTATTGCATATTTTGTTTTGAAAAACATAATCAATTCGTTGTTGCACTGTAAATTTACGAAATTTTCCACAGGCTCTTAAAGTGTGATCTTCTTTACAAAGTTTGCAGGGACTATAAAGCTTTTCTTGGGATGAATATGATTGGATATTAGAACGTGAAACTTTAGGGAGTGAAGGGAGACTAAATCTCTCTTTTGTGATTCTAATAGAAGAAATTCTTTCGACAACTTCGCAACGGTTGACGAGAAAATCATCCATTTGAGACCAAGTAGGCATTTCCCGTTGGGTTTTGAACGATTGTTCCCAGAGCGCCAGCGTATCGTCGGGTAATTTAGTAGAAACGAGATATATTAGTATCGGATCCCATCCATCTACTTTAACGTTAAGATCTTTGAGCGCCGTGATACAGTCCGTTACTGTAGAGTGAATTCTTTGTAGACTTTCACTGTTTTCAGAGGTTGAAACAGGAATATTAAATATAACTTTTAATTTATTGTCTATTAGAGCCCGTTTGTTATCAAATCGCGACTTTAGGGCATTCCATGCATGGTTGAAATTGTCATCACACTGGGTGTATCGCTTAACAATGGCTCCAGCGCTACCACTAGTTTTTAAGCGTAAATAAAAGAGTTTTTGTGCTTTTGGAATTTCATTATTCTCGATACAAGCGGTAGTGAATAGGTCACGAAATGCTGGCCATTCTTCATAGCTACCTGAGAATACTTCTATTTCGCAGGGTGGGAGTTTAATAAATGCAGTTCTAGTTCCTGTGGGGGGTAACTGAGGTATGATACTAAAACGATTTACTGAACTTTGAACTTCACATGCCCTTGAGAGTTTAAGCAGATCCATAATGTGTGATCTGCATGTATAGTAAGTTTCTGAACAAGCTGTAAAGTTGATTTTTGCATTTTCTTAAAAATCTTTGCTATTTTCTGATCTTGGGGAAATCATGAGCATTTCATAAGACATTTGCAATTTTCGCCATCTGTTTTCTAAATCCTCCAACTTCGTTTCTAATACGGAATCTGTCTGATCATCCATATCAGATTTTTCGAAGTTCGTGCAAAATGCAATTAAGTGATCGCAATCAAACAGAAACTTTTCGTGCATAAGAGAAACGCCATTTTCGGACATGTTTTCTGAGGAAGCATTCATTTTGCACCTTTATTTAGTTTTAAACTGTAAAAAAAATTCTCTTAAAGTGGATAATATTGCGTTTTATATTAAAACACAATTAGAATTAAGAAACATAAATATTTGATGACTGTGAATATGAATTCACTATTGCATAAAATACAATTAGAGATTTGATAAATATTTATTATTAGAATCCGTTAAATCCACTATTAAGAATTAGTGTATAATGTGAATGTTGGAGAATTTCTGAACTTCAAGAGATTCGCTAAAAGTGGATAATATTGCGTTTATGTAATAAACACAACTAGAGATCAGAAAAATAAATCAATGTTCGATGATTGTGAATATAAATTCACTATTGCATAAAAAATGCAATTTGCGGTTAGATATTTGGTGAATATTTGGTATACGTAAAAAATATATCCACTGATAGGAATTAGAGCACGAGTTAGAAAATTTGGGGTTCAAGATGATAGATAAATGTGATTAATGCTCGAAAACGCTAAATTTGTGGTGTTTGAGATTAAAGAAATAGAGCAATTTGCGTTCTTTTAAATTATGCTAAAAATTTTATAATTTTAATGAATTTAATTTAAAAAAATAGATAGGATTTTTAAGCCCATTAACCGTTTACGTACGAAAATTCATAAACCTTTTCCAGGATTCAACAACTTCTTAAATTTCCATGTATGTACCTTTTACGCGGTAAAATTATTTACAAAAAAAAATAAAGTAAAAATTTCTGATTACGTTCCGCGTGACTTAAAAGTTGTTGATGAAAATAGCAGATTTGACCGAATAAAAGCTATTACTTTTCAAAAATCAATTTTATTTTGTATGACAATTTTTAGAAAAAATTTATGTAAATACGAAGTAAATTGTTTTTTTTTTTTTTTTTTTTTTTTTTTGAGTATTTTTGCTTGTTAATTCTGTATAATATTTTGTGGTTTTGATAATACTTTCTTCTTTCTATTATCAATTAATGTTTTTGTTTTTTTTTTCTTATTTAAAAATTTTTGTAATTAATATACAATGATTTTAAGTTTGTTACCTTTACAAGTATCTTCTTTTAAAGTTGTTCAATTTTGTTTTTGTTTAGGTTTTGTTTTTAACTATCCAAATTTATCGTACGTTTGACGTTTATTATTATTTGTTTTTTGTTTTACGTTCGATTTTTCGTTTTGGTATGTTGATTTGTTTCGCATAAACTCACCACACATTATTCTCTCTCACTTTATTTGTTTTTTATATAGATTTACTTTTATCAAACAGAGTTGCCAACTTTTTTTTTTTTTTTTTTATTAAAAAAATTGTAATTTTATCGAAATTTTTTATTTGTTTTTAAGTTTAATTTATGTACGTTATTTGATTTTTGCGCTTTAAAAACACTTTTGAAAAATAATTTATTGCATTTAAACCGCTTTGTGGAACAAATGTAGTTACTGTATTCTCTTACTACCCAAGTATAACTTTAATTTTTCAATTTTTGCTTTGTAATACAGTGACATCAAAAACTTTTTTGATTAAAGGATGTTGATTTGAATTTTTCCGTGAATTTGAAATTTATTTAAATTCAAATGGAAAAACTTTTTCTTTGTTTTTTTTACACTTAAATTTATTTAACTTTATTTAAGAAAATTTGTATGTTTACTTTCTTTTAACATGAATTTCTTTATTTTATTAATTTTTATGTAGTTAATTTTTTATTTATACGTTGTTGAAGTTAAGCAATTATTTTTGAATAAAATAGAAAATATATAAAAGAATTTTTTCCATATAATTGATTTTAATTTTTCATTTTTTTTTCTTTATTCTTTATTTTCTTGCACTTTTTTTTCTATTTTATCTTTATATAAGTAAATAGGTATACATACAGCATATATATTAGAACGAGACAGATATATGTATGTATTTCTTTTTTTTTATTTTAACTTAAAATTTTGAGTAAATATTTAACGGGATTTTTTTTTGCAATATTTTTAGGTGATATTTTAAAGTGTAAAGCAAAATTGTGTATACTAAATATTTTTAACGGAACTTTATGTACAAATTATATTTTTTTTTTTGTATTTTGAATTTTTTAACTTCTAAAAATTTTTTGTTGTTAGCGGAATTTTTTTTTTTTTTTTATTTTATGTTAACAATATTCTTACTTTTTTTTTTTTTAATATTTTACCGATTCTTTATAACTGTAGATTTTTTTTTTTTTTTAGTAGTTTCAATGATTTCTTTTAAAAAAATCGAACTGTTGCACAAATACAAATTTTCTTTTTGATTTTTGTTTTCCTATACGTATATGTACTTATGTATATGGCTTTTTTAACATTTAATTAATTAATTTTGATTTTACTTTAATTTTAATAATTTGATTTCAATAATTTTTACAATTTTTTAACTATTTTTTCTTTAGTTTTTTAGTTTTTTGATATTCTACCGTCGCGCTCGCGTATAACTTTTGGGGTTGTTTTAATTAAACTGACTTTCATGTACATGTATGTATGTATGTAAGAATTTGAGCATTTCTTACCTCATTCTTTAGTGGTGAAAAAAAATCGGTGATGACAACTGGATTGATCTTAAACGGCTGACGAAGGACCATGCACAAATATTGATGCTTTGGCGATTTTAGAGGGTTGGGTTAGTGGACTGTATGGCCAGGTGCAGGACACTGCAAGTGTTATAAGTGACACCAATATCTTGTAAAAATATAATTCCTCATGTAAATGAGAAATTATATGCACGTTTGGGTTAATAATATGAGTTGGGATAAAATTATAGAGATTAGTTTAAGGTTAGATATGTGTGGCAGAGTGAATGTGTGTATGTGTGTGAGCTCACCTTGATGGTATGTATGTAGATGTGTGTGTGTTAAATGAATAGAGTTTAGGT
The DNA here is from genome assembly GCA_949318255.1 of Pollenia labialis. Classification (NCBI taxonomy): domain Eukaryota; kingdom Metazoa; phylum Arthropoda; class Insecta; order Diptera; family Polleniidae; genus Pollenia; species Pollenia labialis. The sequence goes on from OX439143.1 coordinate 84,351,664, forward strand.
TAAATTTCAAATTAGGACAATTAGTTTTATTAAGAATTCATATAACAAATTTATTAATAACTTTAAGGTTAATAACTTTAAGGTTAAATTAGTTTTAAGTTTTATGTATTTTCAGAAATTAAGTCCGAAATTAAATTAATTCACAATAGTTATTCGTTACAGTTACTTTACACTTCTTAATGGTTATTTTACAACTCTTTGCAATCTTATTACAATTCAGTTAGAATTTCGAATTTAATTTTAAAAATATTAAAATGACCAATAGAAAAGTGAATAAATAAAAATTATAAAATTTTTAGTATAAAATTTACAATTTTATACAACTTGTATAACACAAGGGAAAAAAATTAAAAATTTTTTGTGTTGCTAGAAAATTTGTAGCAGTTCTTTACCAATTACATGTCGCTGATTTTAAAACTGACTTTTTTTCTATCAGCTGTGATTTGCGTGCAATATTTATTTTTTATGAATTTTTAAAACATAAAAATCTTTAATTTTTACAATTGTTTGATAAGATGAGGCCCTATGCTACTTATAGGAACTAAAGGAACCAATATATGTTTGATAAGATATTTGAAACTGATTTATGTGCTGTTTTCACAAGACAAGTAACTGAACGTGTAGTAAATTTTATATGGAAAACACTAAAAAAACTGATTGGTTTTCATATAAATTTAACTACACGTTCAGTAACTTGTGTTGTGAAAACAGCACATTAGAGTCAAAAAGCTTCCGAATAAAAAAAAGTGTAGTTTAAAAATCAGCGACATTGAATTGGTAAAGAATTGCTACAAATTTTTTATCAACACAAAAAATTTTTAATTTTGTACCTTTGTGTTATACAACTTTTAAAATATATTACTAACATTTTATTTCGGCTGTAAATAAATGCATTCTCTCAATTTGCTTACTCTCTGGTACTCACTAATACACAACCAAAACAATTTTGGAAATCCCTGCTTTAAATCAATGAAACCGACATTGTTGTTTTCTTATCAGCTGTATTAGAAAATACAACTCTGATCGCATAGAAACTATAATTTTATGAAAATTTTTAAAAACTTTTGCAAGTCGGTCAGACTTGTCAAAAAAATCTGTCTTTTAGTTAAATTTTTAGGCCACACTATCATACTTTATGAACACACACGATTTTTTTGACATATCGTACGACTAAATAGGATAGTGTGGAGTGACCTTACATAGCGGCCACACGATCAAGTTTTGCCTTTCAATTCCATTCAATTTACTCAACTCTCTCATTTTTTTACTAACACACTCACACTTTTTAAATTGACCACGAGATGGCTTTCAATTTCACCTTTCCATTTGTTTGACAATTTACTTTCAATTTAACAGCTGAGTACATGTTTGTCTTTATAAATTGTTTTTTTTTATGACATCTTGAAAGTAAATTGAGTGCCACCTACGTCACAGCTCTCAATTTTTGTAAATTTTGACAAGCAGTATATGTAAAAGACTATCAAGAACAACTTGATCGTGTGGCCTCAGGGTTAAGCAATAGTTTAATATCAAATATACTTGTAAGACATTTGCTTAAACCGCCGTGACTTATAATATTTTTGAGTGTCGGCAACTGTAAATACAAGTTAAAATTTTTAGTTAAAGAATCATTATGAAGTGAATAGTTAATGCTTTTTTACCATTGCATATTTAGTTCCATCATTGATCTCATTTTCAATTTCTTTTAATTCGCCTGCCAACCGGATAGGAAGTTAATCTGAATATTTTGTCCTTTTGCTACAAAACATTTAAGCATTACTTTCAGCCCACAAACCATACCAACTATTATTTTATTTTGGTTGATGACAAATTCTAAAAAGATGTGTAAAAATATAATAATACAATAAATAAAAATAAAATATCAAACTTCCATTGTATTTTGTTGATGTTCCACAATTTCTGCAATGAAAGAATTAAAAATTAACTCCCTTATGCAAAAAAATTTCAAGTTCACATTAGTTAGCTAACACATTAATTACTTTAAATTTTTTATATCGTTAGTTCGCAAATGTTACATGGTAAATTTAAAAGAAGTTTATATTTTTAATACAAAGACCACCATCTATTTATAAAAGATTTTCTTCGCAGACCTGTGAGATTAACCGATCATTACAACATTCCTTAGGTTGATCAGTTGTAATAACAAACCTAATGGGGACCTATTTTCAATTCAGTAATATAGTTCTTTAGCTTTTTATGCATTTTAAAGTGTTTTTCGAAAGGCCGCTATATAGTTATGGTAAATTCTGGACCAACTATTAAAAAATATAGAGCTAGGTACGAGGGTTGCGGTGTTACGGTTTTAGGTGCACTTAAGTGCATTATGGAGCCTATTGTAAATTATAGGCTGATCTTCAGGGAAGTTTGCAGATTTATTTCTGGTTATAAAACTTGAACAAACCAAAATTTATTATGACAGCGCTATTCGTTACTGCTTTATGCATGCTTTTCGATAGTAAGATTTATATGGGGACTACGATAAATTATGGATCTGTACGAAATTTAAGTCGATTAAACAAATTTATGCAAAATTCAATGATACCTTCTTCGTTTTGAAAAATTAGATAAACACAAAATGATTGTAACACATTGGACTGGCACAGTGATGCATTTCGAGTTTTTTTCTTCGGTTTTTGATATTCGAAATATTATTTTGCTATATATTTGATTATTCAGTTTGTATTCAAACAAAACCTATCTACCTATCTATCACGCACCGACCGCAACATCACAGGCAAAGCAGTAAACACAGAACACGCATCAAGGGACGCAGCCCACAATATAAAAGCGGTTCACTTTTACGGTGTTAAGAATCATTCCTAGGAAGTTAATATGCTCTAGAAAATTGTTTATTTAGTACTTAGGTACATTTTTGTAGTTGATTGTTTTCTTGAATTTTGAACGGTTTGCTAGCTATGGACCTGAACAGGGGGAAAAAGGTAAAAAAAAACGATTTTTTCAAGTTTTTTTGCGATTTTGATCTTTAAGATGAAGTTTTTTTGATTTTATATGTTCACAATTGTTGTTCTTTATGGCAAGAGCTACAACTTTGTCTCAGAGGGTTAAAATTCCGAACGGTTTGCAAGATATGACCCTGAGAAAATTATCACTTTTTTGCAAAAATGACACCGAGGCCCTAAATCTTTAAGGGCCCATAAAAAAGTGCAAGACTTTCGGAGACACGGGTCTTTTTTTTTTTTGTCCTTTATGGTTAATTATTGTGGTTATTTTGCCATGACTTAAAAAATTGCACACAGTGTAATAAATATATATTAAAATATGATATAGATAGACATAGCTACAAATAAAAAGCCCCTACTTTGCTATATTGATCAATTTAAATTTATGTATATAGCACTTAAACTAAAAAGACGCGTTGCAAATAGTATCATCGGTGAAAACTTTATATTTGCATATGTATCAATCAGTGTTCGAAAAAAGCAGTACATTATTTAGCGTTCTGGTCACACATCCAAGATCGATATCTATTTTTTTAGTGATTGTGTAGACAAACACAACCCTTAATACCGTTCGTAACTATTTTCATGAAAGAGCCGAACATTATATAGTTTTCCGTTCTTCGTTAAAACACAGAACAATTGTAGTGAATACTGTAGAGAAACATTATATTTTAATGTTCTATAATGTTTCTTTGTTACATTGGTAAAGAAATGAATAAACAAAAAATTTTAGCAACGACCGCTGTTTTGTTTGTGTAAAATTATTTTCCTGGCATTTTGGTTTTTTTTCGTATGTGTATTTTGTTTTTATAAAAAATGTTTGGTTTTTGTTTACAAGCCAAAGCGACGTACATTAATTAACCGAATTTAATGCAATGAACGTTGTGATTTAAACAAAACCGAACGGAATTAAATGTTTTCATACCCAGTAAAAAATGTGCTCCAAAAGGAGCAGGTTTTATGTATGAATGCATACCTCAAATCGCTTCAAACCTGCTGATAAGATGCCTGATTTTTGTATGGAATGTTCCCGGTTTGGAGGACTATTTACTGCTGACAATCAGCGCTTTTTTTAACATGCAAACAAAGCACTCCTAAAGCGCTTTTTAAGGGATAACTATATTTCCATATTCATTGATGTTTTGCTTTTAATTGCTGAAATGTATTGAGTCAATAATTTTCGTAAGCCATTATTTTTTTTTTGCTTTAAAACCTCATTGTTGTCATTTTATTCTTTATCATTTACTGCTACATAAAAGCTCTCTTATTGAAGCGCTCGATTATGCTCCTTTTCTCTAAAGTGCTTCAAAAAACCCAAATTTTTTTTACTGGGTAATTTGTTGAGTTGGATAAAAACAGTATTATTTTTGGGTTCGAAAGATGACAAACAGGGAAACGTTATTTTTTTTTAATGATTTTCCACACTATAAACGTTTGTGTTTTCCACAAATCTACCGAACCGAACACTAAGGAGTGATATTGAGTGTATATTTTGAAAGCTGATATCAATATTGGCGATATTGTACTATCGATACGACACAATACTTCTTACATTTTTTTTAGAACTTTTTAAACAACAATTTATTTTTCAATGCTTATTTTTTACATAATAGCAAACAAAGCTACCGTAACAGGAGCGGCAAGCCGAATGTTGTTGAATTCACGTTAAAAATGTTTGCTTCTTTTAAACTGTATGAAAATGAGAGGTTATGACATAAAAAATGCTTGCCGCTGCTTTTAGATAGTTAAGTTAGAGGAATAAAACATTGCAAAGCAGAGCATAAAATCAAAACAACATAATGAAATTCTTTCGGTATATTAGCATATTTCGTTATAAACTTTTAATACTAATATTTGGCATTTTCTACGAAGAAATCGGAGTGCCAACGGTGTTTGACAACTGACACTCTTTTAAGGCAACCACTTTAATTTTGATAATTTTTACCGCATCGTTCAAACAACGGCTTTCTTCTACTCTACCCACGTACTTACGATAACTAAGAACAATGTTATAGGGTTTTGACCGAAATCTCCCACTGTGCAGGGTAGTGAAATGGTCTTTCATTGCTAAGTCTTGTATGTATTTTTGCGTTTTCGAGATTTGTTTTGGTTATTTTCATAACTTCTCATTAAAGAAGAATTTAGAGGCATCTAAGATCTCCTAATATTTTTGGGTAGGCATATCTGGTTGATTACTTCCCCAATGACATGTTATATCCAAACTAGAAGAAAATTGCGCATAAAGACTTCAATTAATAGTCAGGTTTCAGATTTGCAAAATCGTCTATCAAGAATACTTTTGGCCGTTTTCTCATCACGCGATTATCTTTTTAACCAACAAAAAACTGTACATTAAGGAAATTTATTCTCAATGTATCATTTGCTTCTGTTCTGCCGCAAAGCTAACCAGCCCTCATCTGCCATTTATTTATGTTTCTTTTATTTGCTGTACAGCTAAATTCAATCAGCTGACTCCCAACTTTTACATGTATTTTGAGAGGTGTTTCTAACTGAAAACAATGTTTTTTGTCGGTATATTGAGAAACCCGAAATAGGTAACGGACAGTTTATTGGTCTAATAAATTTATGTTGACATTTAGTAACAGACAGTTTGTCGATATATTGAGAAAAGGGCAATTTTTAACCACAATCTTAATAATATAAATTTTTAATTTTATTTACCACATTTTTTTCGAATTGCAATACAATGGTTAATATAATTAAAAGTTATTTATGAAAATGAAATAATTCCCACATTTTAAAAATTTTAAATATTAAAAATTTAGTTTTTGTGAATAATGAAAAGTATAAGTTTGTATGTTTAAATTTTCGATAAATTTGATATTTATGTATGTATATAAGTACCAGTTTTTCCTCATTTTAGTCCCCCTGAAAGTGCACTGTATTTAATTTTAGGATGTAATCTGTATATGGGTGTTTCTCTGGTTATGCACGCGACATTTGTACGCGTTTTATTGTGTTTGAATATTAAAAAAGTAGAAGTGGATTGGAATTTTAGAATGAATTCTAGAATCGTTACATTGTTTGTGATGAGTTCTTTCTAAAAAGTATATATAATGGTAAATTGAGCACTGGGTACCCAAATGCCATGCAATCAAAGTTGCCTTACTCACGTGACAAAAATAGAAGTGCCTTTTAGGACCGTAAGAAAAAGTGCGAAAGTGAATTGTAGAAGGTTTTTATTTCGGAAAAAATGTTTTTATAAAGGTTAGTAATGGGCCTTTATAATCATGTTTTGTTCAAAAGCAACTATGCATGGGTTGGCGAAGAAAAAAATAAATTGTAAATTACGCACGTGACACTTTTTACCTTCATACATTTTAAGTAATTTTACATACATATATTTTCAGAACTTTAAAAAAAAAAATTAAACTTTTATTCAAAAATGAAAAATAAAAAATAAAAATATACTACAAAATTAATCCAACTTAATTTTTGTGCTAAAAAAATTATGCGAGCGCTTTGATTTTTTAAGTCACGGTGGACCATTTCAGAGAAATACCCATATATATATATATATATATATATACATATATTCTGGTACTTTTGGTATTCTTTTATCTTTGGTACTTTTTCTCTTTTCGAAAAATTTGGTGTGGCCAAGCTTAAATTATACAGAAGTACAGTGCCCAAAATATACATATTTAAAAACACTTGCTTTTCATATGAACAGTTGACTGTCGGCTGCTCAGCAATATCGAGTGCTCAAAACTTATATGTGCGTGTTTGCGAAAAATGGTAGTTCTTTAATTGTTGTTTATTGATATATGTATTTTAATCAGGTACACTGAAAGAAAATTGCTTTATATATTTAACGAATCATTTTCATAAAAAAATTGTCACGATTCAATGCGATAGTGGCCGCTGCCATACGCACGGTTCGCGTGCACTGTCCATTTGTCACACTGGTAACTAACTACTTTTCAGCCGGGCTATGACTCGTCGGGCATGGGCGGGTGTTCGCTGCAAATGAACGTGCATAAAACATTATTTTATGTACCAGTGTATTTGCCTAAATCACAAAAAAAAGAAAACGGGGCGCAAACGAAATGAAACCGATACATACCGAAACCAAACGCGAGATACAATACCTTTTTGTTTTGGGGATTTAGATGTTATTAAATCCCTGGCTGGCCCTCCCTCAGCATCCATCCTGATGCTCGACCATGGTAGCATATTAGCCGTAAGATATAGCTACCCCTAAAACGAATTTTCACCACCAAATACCTACCTTTACCCTTTCACACTTCCATTCTCAAAATAAAACCGGTTTGCATTTCAAAATTCAATATCAAGTTTCAAAACAAAATTTATTATAAAAATCTTAAAATAGCTTAAGTAGTGTTCAATCAATCATAGTTATGTTAAAGGTTATTTAAAACACTAATGTGATAACTACTGAAGATATTGACGTCGTCAGATGGAAAATTTGGCTCACAAAGATACTCAAACACCTATATTAGCGCTAATACTGATGGAATCTAGTAATTCATCCTGCCTAAACTGTCACTCTTACCGACGTTCAATTAAGCTCATAATGAACCGGGCAAAATTATATTTTCAAAATACAATATAATAAAAAAAATTTAATCAACGGGTGACCTCAAAGGGTTCTAAGACTCTACGGGACACGACTAGTTACAATATCTAAGAGGTACATTTCATTTAAATCACTACCAATCGAAATTTCAAAAAAAAAAACAAAAAAAAAATTACAGTGTAGGTTTCAACTGGGTTTGCTTAAAAATTATAACAATTATACTTCAAGTTTTACTTCAAGTTATACACTTAATCGATTAATCTTTGAGCTCGTCCGAATTCCAACTTAAAGTCTTTTAAAGTTTGTTAAAAAATATGATTTGCTTTGTTTCCTGAAATCGTGAAACACAAAAAAACTTATGCCTTTAAGGCTTAAACGATAGTTTTGCCCGTGTCTTTGAGAATTAAACTTTAAACAAAATTACATTAAGTTGCCATTCGTACGAGGTACGGGTTATTTGTTCGGTTTTGGGTACAATCTAATTTTAACTTCCCGAGTCATTTGGGTAGGGTTTTTCCCTCCCTTTACTTTTGTTTATTTTCTTTTTTCTTTTTTTTTTTGTTTTAGATTTGTTGCTGTAAAAGGTGTTTTACAAATATTATACCAAAAATTCAAGATTGAGTTATATTAATAATTTATACTGGGCTAGTTGTCAATTGATTCGATTAGAACTTATTATCAAGATTACAATAATTTACCATTGGTATAAGGTATGTTTTAATTTTTTCCAAAAAAAAAACTCATCAGTAAATCAACCCGATTTTTAATTCTATTTTCACAAAATTAGGTCTGTGATATTTTCACAAAATTTGGCTGAGGATATTTTTAATTTAATTCTCACAAAATTTTACTGATGGTATTTACAATTCAATTTTCCTAAACTTAAACCGATGTTGATTTACAATTTAATTTTCATACCACTCAGCTTATGGTGAATTACAATGTAATTTTATTTTTACTATTTTTACAAAATTAAGCCTGTGATATTTTCACAAAATTTGGCAGGTGATCTTCAAACTAAATTTTCATAATATTTGGCTGATGGTGATTTTATTTTAATTTTCATAAAATTTGGCTGTTTTTCAATTTAATTTCATATAATTCGGGCTATAGTGATTTACAATTTAATAAGGCCAAACTAAAAGCGTCTAGCCAAAGCCTGCGATGACTCGGTTTGTTAATGAAATGCAAAAAAAAAACGAATTTCCATACCGTGGTGTGATCCCACCCAATCCACAATTCAAACGGCACTACTAATCGAAATTCACTCACGGGGAGGTTCTAACATTGTCTAACAACAAAATTCAAAATGGTGCTACTTATCTTTTATAATTCCACAGGTTCGATGATGATTAGGGTCACTGGCTAATGGTGGTTTAGAGTTGGTATGAGATGGTTTCGCCTTGTTAGCGTTGCCTCCAGATGTTACGGTTTTATCGGTGTCCAAAAATGTTGCTCTTCCGTTATAGATGGTATTTTTAACGTTGAATTCCCGGCGTTGAAAAATGCTGCTATTACCGTTTTCGCTACAGGTGGTATCCTTAATGGTTGCGTGGTCCAAGAATGTTACTTGTGGATCGAACTTGCTGTCTGATCCCGAACGACTGCCATGTGATCTAGTTTTTGGAGTTCATAAATAATTTTTATCTATGGTCACCACTCAGAAAATATCTGCACTTTTTACTTACTTTTTCTCCCCGAGAGCTGTATTTCGACTTTGTCCAAGAAACGCACTAGCCAGGACCGGCCGATATTGATATTCCTTTGGCGGATGCCCAAGAAGTTCGTTACAATTTAGCGCAAGACTTTACTTCACCGATCACAGAGCACAAAAAGAAAGGGACCAAAATGCCGGAAACAGGACGTTACGTGAAGTTGGCTGGAGTTGCCACTTACTTCAAGTGTATGTGCCACAATAATGCAACCTTGGTGGCAATGTTGTAATCCTGTGTAATACGGCGAATTCGATTCGGCTCAACTTATGTCCTGACATAAGTAATGTGCCTTGACAATGCCTTGGCATGGCACAAAATTTTCATTTGTTAAATAAAAATTTTCATTATCTAAATGGAATTTCATAGTTATAATGAAGTATTTTCGTTAAAATCGCTTCATTGGATTTCGTGACAACGTTAAAAAATTTTAAGTTTGTCCAAGTTAAACAAAAAATTTTAATTGGGAACATAAAAAAAACCATATACAAACATAACTATGTATATTCATAAATTAATACAAAATTATAGTTTCCTTAAAAAATGTTTAATTGTTAATTAAAAAATGTAAGATTTAATTATTTCATACATCAAATGTAATATGCCATTAAATTTATTAAATCAACAATATTTTTATAAAAGCAACAAATTTCAATAATTGAAAAAAAACATTCAAATAACTCTATAGTCTCAATAATTAAGAGTATAAAAATATTTCGAAAAAGCATGCCTTCATAAATTGAAAATTTCATTATGACAATGAAAAATGTCATTATAGTAATGAAACAAAAACTTTCAATCCATAAATATGTATGTTTTTAGTTTTCTTTAACATGTTCACACGCTAGCAAAAAAAAAAATCAACGTGGTTATTGTTGTTATAGACAATTTAATCTCATATTTACGCTCTTAATTGAGTAATAGCAAAAAACATAGTTTTTTATTATTCAAAAACTACACTGCCCCGGTAGGCTAGCTGGTAGTGAGCTAGTCTATCATCGCCGGGGTTACGTGATCGATTCCCGCCAGAGACTTACTCTTGTTCTTGCAGACAAGCGTAAAGCTTCGCGGGATTAGCTTAGGGAACTAATAAAAAATAAAAATAAAAAAAATTCAAATAAAGAATAATTAAAAATAAAAAACATTAAAAAAAAATTCAAAGTCTTGATTAAAATCGTGATAAAAAATGTTATTTTCAATGAAATTGTGTCATTAAAATCTTGTATATTTATCATCAAATTAATGAATATTTTCATGAATATTATAAAATAAAATCATTGAATCTAATAAAAATATATTTATTCATCCAATGAATAATATTCATAGATCTAATGTAATGTTGCATTAAATACATTTTAATGAAACAGGTTTCAGAAATCCAAAGAAGCGCTGCATAGGTTCCTTTTTAATGCAATTTTTCATGGGATGTCAAAATTCATTATTATTGTGAAGAAAATTCTTTCAGTGTACGTGATGAAAAACGATCATTTTCAAAACGATCGTGTTTAGCAGGTGTTATGAATTTTGACTGATTTTAAAATCCATTTGTTAAGTTAAGTCTTAATGTTTTGTTCAAAATGCAATTAAATTTTATATATAATATTAAATTCAAAAGAATATAGAAAGAAAAATAAGGAACATTTATTATTAATCAAATTTAAAGGATACTGTTAACAAAATTAACGATTTAAAAAAAAAACTAACTTACTGGAGTATTGTTAATTTTACCTTGAATTCAAATTGAATATGCGTAATGGAATTTTTATCGGCTATACTTCTTTTTGGATATTGTAATTTTTATAGTATGTTTAGGCAAAAAGGCTTATCGTTACATCCCTATTCAAATCGTATTAATTTAATTGGGATTATGTTCTAGTTTCCATTTTACTTTACGATTTTGGTGTTATATTTATATTTCAATTACAATATTAAACACGTAATCCATTAATTATTTTGATGACACTTTATAAATTCCATTTAAAGACACGTTTTCTAACACATATGCTACACACATATACAACAATACAAACTTATAGCACATTGACCAGACATATTTTTGTTTACTCTTATGTAAAATTAGAAGTCTGCAGATGTATGAACATGTATTCTGTGCGTAAAGTAAGTTTATTTCGAATTTTCGAATACAAGAAAAAACTTACACAATCTCAGGCACACGGATGGACATAAATCGTATTTCTTATTCAGGTCAACCTTTTAAATATTTTCACGTATACACAGTAGATTCTACTTATAAAACATAATTCCTAAATTCAACTAGAATACTTGTGTTTTCATTTTGCGTTACACCATTTCCATGGGTAAAAGAGAAGGATATGTGCTTTAAATATGGGGGATTTCATGTCAATTGACCCAATTTTTAAATCGATGTTGAATCTTGTACCAAGGGTAGTACTATTGGATAGAAGTTTAGAAACAAATTTTCAACAAGATCGGTCAAAAGGTTTCTGTATGGCCAAAATGTCAAACTTTGACCGCCTCTATCTCAGAAACTTTTTGACCGAACTTGTTGAAAATTTGTTTCTAAACTACTATCCAATAGTACTACCCTTGGTGCAAATTCATCCAAATCGGAAGACATCGATTTAAAAATTGGGTCACTTGACATGAAATCCCTCATATATATGTGGAGTTATTTCTTTCTTTTTGATATTTTAAAAGTTATTTAGCAAAAATAAAAAATAACTTACATGAAATGGTGTTTTAATTTTATTTATTAAAATAATTAATTTAATTTGCAGGTTGCAGCTCTTAAGGACCATTAAATATTAGCATTTCTTAAATGTATGAATTCATTAAATAAAACTTTTTTTTTTTTTTTTTTTTTTTTTTTCAATATTATTTATACATTTAATATGAACTAACAATAATTAATCAAATCTTACCCTAATACTTTATTTTATGTCCTGCCAGTGCCAGACAAAAATTTTTTCATCACGGGTTCTGTTCACATATACATAGGTGTTCATCGCTCATCTAATTGGACAAGTGCTGCAGTGTCTCTTCTTCTTAAGCGAGTGTGGCCGCTATCATTTAAAATATTTCGAGCTAGTGGGTTCGGATGCAATTCGAGCCTTTTTAAGTATTTTACTGCATATTTCGTAATCACAGTTTTAACTAATGGAACATTGAGATCCTTGTGAATATTTGAATTTTTAACATACCAAGGGGCAGCTGTGATTATTCGAAGAAGTTTATTTTGGCGCCTTTGAATTTTTTCGATATTAGAAGCCGAGGCAGTGCCCCATAACGGAATACCTTATTACCAGATTGGCTTTAACATGGAGTTGTAAATTAAAAGTTTGCAATCGAGACTTAGGACAGAGTTTCTTCCAATAAACCAATGAATTTGCATGGCGTTTATTTTCATTTGAGTTCATTTTGCCTCTATATGGCATTTCCACGTTAAACGGCGATCTAGATGTTTACCGAGATATTTTACATGCGAACTTGGAGGTATTATTTGATTTTAATAGAGGGGCACAATTCTTGGAGCAGGGTTAATGTTATAAGAAAGCATTTTTGCTCATTGGCATTTGTCCTGCATTTTTTTTAACAATATTTCTAGCTGAAATATATGATCCTGTAAGTGGCGAGATGCTTCATGAATGTTGAAGTTTGGGTGTAGTTGTTTGTTGGCATATCCGAAGTATGCATGGTTGAATATGACAATACATAATTTGTTTTTAAATTAACAATAGTATTTTGCTCTTTTTCAAGAGTAACATCCTATGTTGGAAAAGCTACAATGCTATTATAAGTGTTAAACAAATTTAAGTTATTGTTAACCATAAAATGTTCAGCGGCAACCATAGTAGGGTTGTGGCTTCTTGATGGAGAACTAATTTAACCAAAATATGGTTGTCGGTGAAAAATAAAATGGTTCAACTAAACATAATGTTCTTAAAATTTTCTTTAAAAATTGTTTTGTTGGAGGTGACCACACTTAAACATGTTTTTCTCTGGGTGTAAGAATTAAGGGGTAAAAATATTTTCTGGTGAAACTGGGTAGCTCCATTTTTTCCGGCAAATTAACGTGCTGAGTCAAATAGTAAATAATTTTTCACAAATGATTACTTAAGTTGCCTTAATTTCGTAAAATATAAAAATAAATTGAAAAAAAAGTTTGTTTGGAAAAACTGGGTGAAGGTTGGTTTTCAGGTTATAGGGGTACTTAGTTATATTCACAACAACAAAATGCATTTATTTAAATTTTTTTTAATATCTTTTGTTGCTGTTGGTATAACTACTTAACCATAAAGCCTGATAACCCAATTGTAACTGACATTGATTTGGGGTTTTAATGTCTAAAATGACTTAAACGGAACCAGAAATGTTCAACCTATTTTTGTTTAATGCGCATGCATAATATTTATAGCCCATGTTAAGCGTCGTTTAATCAGGATAATCGGTTCAGTAGTTTAATATCCTTTAGGGAACAAACAAATGTTTTTTATTTGTATCCCAGCAAAAACTTTACTTACAATCCTACTTTTAATGACTTCCTGGATTCATTACTTTGTAGCTTTATTCGCCACTTTTTTGGATTATCAGTTATATATTAAATAATAACTTTGTTATTATTCTTAAATAAGTTATAATACACATTATAAAAAAAATTTAATGTAATGATGTAGATAAGCTATTATTATACGATTTTAAATAATTATTTAAATCAATTTGTAGTATATTTCGTTAATATTTTTTAGGCATTCGGTAATACTATATAATTTTAACAATAATTTTGATGTGAAATCCATGAAAGATCCAAATATCAATCAAATGTCACGATATACATAAATATGTTCCAAAAAAACCCCCACAGTATATTTTTGTTATCAGAACACTAGAAGTTATATTGATCTAATGTGAACGATGGTTTTTGAACAACATAACATTTACATTACACACATTTCTATTACTTTGTTAGTGCTATAAATGAGTTTGTGCAGCCAAAACACTCTTTATTAAATTTCGAAAAATGTATTATTGTGTACACTTTCATGCATATAAGAGCAATCTTATTAAGAGTGTTTTAACCTTTTTAAATTAATTTGCAATAACTTATTTTTGTCCTCTTTTTGTAACTATATATTTTTATAAAACTTTAAGTATAAAAAAACATGTTATTTTTGAGGTTATAATTGGCCAACTTATAAGGGATTACTTTTGGGACATCGCGAACAAAAATAAGTACTTTTTCTAGTAGAAAAGAAAGTACTCCTCTCGTCAAGTTCTCATTATTTTTCTGCTTATTTTGTAAGCAAAGTTTTTGCTGGGATGTTTATATATTTAGGTGGCACTATGTGCGGATTATTGCTAACAAAAGTCTAAACATTTCGATGAGTTGTCTTTGCCAGCATTTACAAATTTCGTAAGTGCATCACTCTGTTGTTACACTGCTAAAATAAATTTATACTGCAAATAATTTGGATACAATTTTAATAAATATTTGATAATTATTTTTCTAGGGCTTGAAATTTTATCCTATATGAAGATGTTTTGGACCCTTAAGTTTCAAAAAGTTCTCATATGCAAAAAGAGTCAATAACTTGTTCAAAAATCAACTAAGAATAAATTGTTTAAACTTCTGTAAGTAAGAAATATGTACGTGCACAATCATTAATTTAAGACAATAATTTTCGTCCATTTATTTTACACACATGACAGACACCCATACAATAAAGGGTAGTTGTACTTACGTGTGAACAACTACTCATATCCTTGTACACTTTATTTAATGATCATTTATATAAAGGAACATTTGTTGTAACTTGTAAATAATTACTTTGGTAACAGGTATTTATTTGTGTGTGTTTTTATATTTATTTCATTATTAATAACAATCACAACGGCAACAGCAAAAACATCAACAACAGCAAAAAATTCTTTATAAATGTCGTTAATAAATTGCTTCATAGAAATAATGAAAAAAAAGGAAAGAAAGAAGATAAAAGTGAAAATATGTAACAACAAAGTCCATTGTTGACAGCTTAAGACTGCTTGTGACATATTAAGTGTTTTTCTTTGTTTGGTTTATGTTTCTACATTTTGTTTCCAAGTTCTGTCAATGAGTTTTGCAGGAAAATCTTTAGCAAAAATAGATAGGAAGGGTATGAGTCGTTAACATTTAGTTTTTTCCCTAATCGCTAAAAATGTTTTCCTCTATTGTTTCCTATCGGCTTTACACAAAGATTGTAATAAAAAAAAATCATTTATCAATAAAATTAACTTTTTTTTTGTCATATGCAAAAATAGGCGAAATTTATTTAAGCATGCTTCTGCAATATGAAAATGTTGTTATTCCAAAGATTTCTTTAAAATATTTCAAAAACGTATTTTTTCCTCAGCCACATCTACATAGTTTTAAAGAGCGTATACTAAGTTTGTTATTCTGTGTGAAAATTTCTTATTATACATCTAAGACCCCATTCTATTCTGGCTCCTTGAGTAATTCTAAGTCGATTTAGCCATGTCCGTCTGTCTGTCCATCTGTTGAAAACACGCTCACTTTGGAAACACTCAAAAGCAGTAAACAAACTTGTAGTTATCGTAAGAAGTTTGGGATTAAAATTTAGCAAAAGTGGTTCAGTAGGATCGGAGCTATAAATAAAAATGTAGAGCCATCACCCTAAAAAAATGATAGCTTTGTTACAAAAACTAACATAAATGGTGGAACAATGCACAGAATGATATTAGATTTTGCAATAATTTGTTTTATTCGACTGGAAATCACACTGTTAACTTCCGTGAATATCGGTCCATAATTTACTACGGGCCCCATTAAAAACCCTACGCCTAAAACCGTAAAAAACAACGCTATCATAATAAAATTTCTTACGTCACACTGTCAAATTTCGTGAAGATCAGTTCATAATTTTCTATAAGAAACATATAAGCCATATTCCAGGAAAACAGTTTATTACGCCTAAAGCCATAATTAATAATGCTCAGAATAAATCAGAATAAAATTTAATACTTCACAGTTCTATAGGACTGCAAATGACACTGTTAAATTTCGTGATGATCAATCTACACGAATATAGCATTTATTTATTTTTCTCAAGAAGCGTTTTCGAGATATACGCGAAACCCTGTGTTTATCGGACAAAAATTCAAGGAAAATGCAACATATTCAGTACTCTGTTAAGGCAAAAAATTTTTTTTTTTTATTTTTAAGCCCATCGGGGAAAAACAAGAAAGTTGCAATATAATTAGCAAAAACATCCAAATTCAAATTTTCAATAAAAAATTTGTTGTTTCTTGGTTTTGTTGATTGGATTAGGATTAAGTGTTAAGAGGCAATTTAATTTGTATATATAATTCTATTTTTGGTCAAAACTGCTATATTTTTCCTCTTCGATTTATCTTGTCAGATATCAATGGCGTTGACAATGCTTCTCCATTACCGCAAGACCTCAGTGAAAACTTCACCTTGTTCGTCACTATGAAACAAGTCAAAAAGTGTTAAAGAAAACGCATTTTCAATGGCATGTGTGCTCCTGTAAATACAGAAAACCTATTTAGACTTTAAATAATACCGATTTTTGTTTGTCATAATAGTCTTCATATATGGAATTAGGTGACTATAGTTATAGATTATGTTGTTGTTTTCTTAAAACACACTGACTACTTTCTGAAAAGAATTTTATATATCTTGGAGAGATTGCGATAGTAACCTGTGTCCGAAAATCCTCTTTCTTTCAAACATGAAGCGAGTAATTTCGAGATCTCTTATGGCAAGTTTAAGTCACGATGTAAATTATTAAGTGCGCTTTGGCTCATAGTTTAATTCGTAGCCCGCATTAAATCAAAACTCGAACTTAAATTCTCCTCTTCTTCATTATCTGATTTTACTTTTAATGCTGGAGGTTTTCGCTTTAGGAATGGAGATCAATTGATTTATATTCGGATAAATAACAAGGCCATTTTTTCCGCTGTCATATGATAAATTGGATCCCTCTATTCAACTGGATAACTGAAAGACAAATACTCTTCGGTTCCCTTACAAAATTTAGTTAATTTTACAAAACACGTAGATTAAATACATTTCGACTCCATGGCTTAATGACAAATCTGGGAAGTACCGAAAATAAAATTTATAAGATTCCAAAAAGATGTTGGTCAAATTTCTTCACACACTTTTTTATTAACTAACTAACAAACTGTCTAAGAATTATAAGGTGAATATTTACATATTTAAATATACAATGCAATTAAGAAATACCGAAAGTTATTAAAACAACAAAAGCAAGACAGTGGCTGACTTCATAAACTTAGTGTTACAATGCAACACTGAAAGGCATAGAATTAATATACAACTTTTCTAAGAGCAATGCCTTGAGAAGATTATTGAATAGTAACCGCCTTTACTGCACAACGGTTGCAAAAATTGTGCATTGTTTTTATTTGAGATGCTTTGGCACTAGATGCACAAGATTTCAGTGATGCTTTGCATCATTGCATTAAGTCATCCAGTATCTTGAAATAGTCCGATAAGTGAAAGCATACTTCCTTAAACCGCAATAGCGTACATAAATATAATTGTAGCATTGATAAAAAAATTGCGTATGAAAACTTAAATTCGGATGTTTTCACTAAATGTGCCACTAATTGTATGCTCTTTATTTATAAATTTTTTTTATTGCCTTACTGGAGCGAATTAAAATGGTGAATTTTGAAAAAACGTAAAAAATCATTTAAAGTCCTGTAGCTCAGTAAATCTTTATCCGACCGACTCGGTATAGATATTTTTCGAAATACATAAAATAACTGCAGAAAAACACGCTTCCTGAGAAAAATAAATGAATGCCATATTCGTGTTCTGCAGCCCCAATTTAGTTTAGAAAATATCTAATTTTTGAGGTTCTTTTTTGTGGCATAGTGAAATTTACCGTATTATAGACAAAGATATCAATTTTTTTTCTTTCAAAATTTTTTTTCTGAAGTGTTGTAATACTGAAAATTAGCAAAATTGGTTCATTAATTTAATTTACATGGCGCTCCTACAAATGGCCTTCATATCACCTAAACAAAACAACCTTGGATAATCATACTCGGCTCAAATATCTTTTACATGTTAACTTGGTTTTATACCGAAAACGAGCTAAAGTCTCCATAGAAAAGTCCTTCCCATTCTAAGGGGTTTTGACGAACATTATAAAACAAAAGTACTAAAACGTTTAAATTTTGCTCATGTAAGTATTTTATAAAATGCTTTTTTGACTGCCTTCTACTCAATGCAAATGGATAAAACTTTGCAGGCATTCATAATGGAAAAAAACTCACACATCCCTTAAAGAAAAGCGTAATGCGCGTTGTTATGAAACAAAATGTTCAATTATTGAAAATTCGTGGCTTTAAACATGATTGGTTGTATTTCTTTCGGTCTGATATATTAAAATGTACTCACGGCAGTCATGTTTTTTTAAGTTCACGCTTTTCTTTAAGGGATGTGTGAGTTTTTTTCCATTTTGATTTAAAAGTTTATGTTATGCGATTTTTTTAGAATGTATTCATATTTATTTTGTGTTCACAACTGATCAATATATTAAGGTAAAGCGTTTCTTAAAATTTCTTTTTTTTTATTTATTTTCTAAAACAACAAAAAAATCGGTGTACAAATGTTTGATTTATAAAGAAAATATCAAAAGGATTTTAAAAACTCAGCAAAAAAAAAATCTTAAAAGTTATTATAAAACCCATATTTTTCAGGCTTCAGCTTTACTTCCAATATATTTTGTTAACGGTAATTTTTGGGAGATAAATCTGCCTATTCTTAGCGGCTGGCTCAATTGGTACTAAATTAATTGTTTGGATTGCAGTGGATTATTCGATTTTACGTTTAGATGATAGTCTCAAAGTATGACATCTCGGACATGTAAAGTTCTTAATTTGTTCATATTTAGCAAATTAATTGGCGTTTAAATATTTTTCATTTTAGTTGACGATACATAAAGCATAGTGAATAAGCACATACATAGCTATGCATGCGTGTCAGATATGTACATATTCATATATTTAAATTACGTATCACAAAGTATGCACTCATGCTTACGCATATAATTAAGTCTTCAACTTTTATACTTTTTATTTTCGCTTGATACTTAACCCTTGTATTTTCCTTTTGTTTATTTGGTGGCTTTAATTGCCATCGTTGTCTTTGGTTCCTTTCATTTCACACTCTATTTGCTGTAGTCTAAATACATTGAATAAAATTGTTTGCATATGTATGTGTTTTAAAACCGCTGTCAGGATATTTCCTTTCTCACAGCGTTCAACGTGCACGCTAAGTGCGGGCCAATGTTGCCAAATAATTTGCTATTATGGTATAAAAAGAAAAACAAGTCGATATTGATAGTAAATTTTTTTCTTTACAAAATTAGATGTAAAAAAAATCGTCAAAATATATTTTGTAAAAATTAACGCAACAAAAATTTTTAAACTTAAATGGCTGGAATAAAAGAACTAATTTTTCAGGCAAGATAAAATCTACACATTATTTGTATGGCTAAGTAAGTCAAATTGGCAACCTTTGTGGGAGCCTGCATGTTCATATTTGTTGTTTTAATGTATGAGCGTTTAACGAAATTCATTGCTCGACATACACATGGTTCTTTTTAATTTAAATATTAGCAAATGATTTCTTATAAACAAAAAGAATGTATATTTGATTTATAAGTACAAACAATATAAATCCTAAAATGTCTGTATGTGTGGCATATAATGTACTTGCAAGCTTTTGTTGTTGTTCTTCTGCGTTTGATGTCGTTGTTGATATTAGGTGCGTTCGAGTACGTTCGAGTACGTGAACGGAAAATTTGTAAAATTTAAAAAATGTTTACACTTTTGACTACTTAAATCGTTTTCTAAACGGTACTCGATTCAATACTTTTTATAACATGAACATTTTAGGATACAAACGTAACCTTTCAAATTAGTTTTTTTATATTATTTGATTTTGCTAATTTGTGTCCGGTTAAATTTTTTTGAAAGTATGTACATATTTTTTTTTTTTTGTTTTGATTACTTAAAAAACAAGTGCAACAAAAAAAGAAGGTTGTTAATGTACATTTTAAGGATGGAAATTGCTTCTTTTGATTTTTACTTTCTTTCAAAACAAAGTGTACCCTTTAGACCAAGATTCCCATATAACGATTAGACATAATTAGATGAAGAAGAAACGAAACGTTTAACCGCGATTAATTTAGGTTAATTATTGATACATTTTCAATTTTGACAAAATTAAAAATGAGTAAAACAATAAAAAAAAGTTAGGGTTCCATTAATGAAACAATACATTAAGCCCAGCAAAAGTGTATGGGCTTAATGTATTGGTTAGCTAATGTGAACTTAAACTTTTTTCCTATGCATATAGGCTTTAGTAAACGAAGCCGGTGTTTGCAATATCATAAAGAAAAAATCCTTGGGCCAAAAGCGTGTTCGTTATAAATTTAAATAGCACCCAAAAAATATATTGGGGCTTTACTTCATAATTTTTGTTTGATTTCTATATGCAATAATCTCCCAATTAAAAATATATAATAATGCCCCCAAAAAAATTAAATAACTCGAGAACTCTGAGACATAATTGAGGTCAAATATCGGCAATGAGCCGAATTATCTCATTATTTAGCTCTTTTATTGTTCTTGTCTTACTGACGTACACTTTTTCTTTTAAATATCCCCAAAGAAAGAAGTCCAACGGTGTCAAATCACATGATCGTGACTGCCAATTATCATCTCAACGACGTGAGATAACACGGCCATTGAAATTCTCGCGCAAAAGAGTCACTGTTTCGTTGGCTGTGTAGCACGTGGCAAGGAATCCATTGAGGTGAACAAAAAAATCACGAAGTGCACGCAATGCATTTCGATTTGAACGCCCATTTTTTTAAAAAAGCTTTAACAATCTTAAAGCGCTGCTCAATTGTGTACTTGGTTATATTTGTCAAACACTGAAAGAAAGAAATATCAAATTAAGTTGGGCAAAAAACTTGACGTCAAGGTGTGCCTCACAATTAACATCGTGCATTATGATTGGACTATTTAAATATTTCATAATGAATCGTAAAACTTTTTAGCTTTGTGTAATAGTGGAGAGGGTATTATGCATTTGTACTTATGTGTAAAACACCTTAAAATATGGGCCCTAGACCCACCTTCAAGTTTACCGCTCGACTCAGATTCTCTTTCTGAGTCGATCTAACTATGCCCGATCGGCAGGCTGTCCATGTATTCTTGTACGCAAACTACAGGTCGGAATTTTAGAGATAAATTGATGAATTTGACACATCGTTGGGCCGTGAGGGCCTCTCCGTAACTATCAAACCGATTTTAATGAAATTAAAAACATAGATAGATCCTTATTCATGTAGCCACATTAGCTAACTATTTTTTAAAACTAGGTCCCAAATAGTTACACTTGCAAAAATTTCTTCTTATATACCGTAGTGTAGGATATCATATGGTAGTAGTACAACGGTACCAGAAACGACTAAAATAGACTGAACAAACGTTCAATTGTATGTACCATGACTTTCATCCCTGATACATCTGGGTCGAATCGGATTGAGCCGAGCAAAGTTGAATTTTAACTTTAATTGCTCACCAAAACAGCAGTTCTACTTTTATTTTCTTTTTATTTATTTCAGCATTCTCACCATTTTAATTAACTCATATAAATGCAAATGTAATGTTGGTTCAGGGACTTCTGTACTCAACAGCTTATAGCCTTTGATAGTGTTGTTTTTGTTATTGTTGCTGTCATGGCTGGTGTACTGTATTTGCAATCTGTTAATTAAAATATGATACAAAAAATATAAAATCTAATTAATATAGCGCTTATGTTGCTTATTATCATTATAATTATTATTATTTATTCTTCTACATTTTCGGCTAACAACATTTGTCGTAAATACAAAGAATTTCATTATTTCACTTGCTCATCACACTGACTCTCACATAAGCGAAATGTAGAATAAAGTTTAAAGTGTGTTTTTTTACATACATATACGTTGTGAAGTCGATGAAGTGGTGTTTGCCATGTGAACAAAATAAGAAAAAACTAAATCTGATTTACTTTCGTTACTTGGGATGCTAAACTTATCAGGCTTCAAAGGTTAAACAAAAGCATTTAGCTTTATTATTTTTAAAATATAATTAAAGTTGAAATTTGTTAATTTATATAGATTTTTATTTTATATTTTCAGGTAAATATAATTCATACACGGCTAACCTAACAAAAATAACAGGTTTGAGAAAAATTTATAAATAATATTTTTTTACTGTAATTTATTTTGATAACCCACTTCGTTTTAGTCCAACATGAAAACTGCTATTTATTGCGCACTACTCTTGCAAAAAGAAATTGGTTTTAAATTCTAGCAGATTCAAATATTCCTGTGAATAATTTTTGAACGATACGGACATTAACTAAATGCATACAATACTTTATTAAAAATAACCAAATTGATGTCGTGATAGCTTCTGAAACTCATAAGACGTCAATAAATACGTTTAAAATCAATGGTTATATACTATATGGTACCAAGGACCCTAGACATAGAGCTTGTGGAGGTTCTGCTATTTTGATAAAAACCCGAGTCAAACACTATCTTATGAGTGATCATCGTGAAGATTATCTCCAAGCAACGATCATTTGCGTTGAGGAATTAAATAAAAACCTAATAATTTAATCGTTATACTCCCACCAAGATATTCAATATCAGAAAGCCAATATTTTAAATCATTAGGACCCTGATTCCTGGCCGGTGGCGATTAAAACGCTAAAGATACCTTCTGGGGGCCACGACTTATACAACCAAAGGGTCGTGTTTTATTTAATACAATTTCTAAAATGGATTTAAATGTGGTAGCGAGCGGATAACCAACATATTGGCCTACTGATCATCAAAAAATTCCAGATGTAATCGATTTCGGCGTGGTAAAAAACATCCCCTTAGAAACGATCCATGTTGAAGCTTTCTTAGAATTATCTTCCGACCACACACCTACAATTGTTACTATAATGAACCCCAATAGAATTGTTTCTCCGACTGGTTACTTAGCGACGTCAGCTACACAAATTAATTAGTTAAAATATAAAACATATCTCAGTACCCATTGCACAGAAAATATTCCGCTCCGTACATCGGAGAATGTTAATTTTCTATTGTTAATTTTGACAGTTTTCTGAAACTAGCTGTTCAACATTCCAGTACTGTCCCCTATATTGGTAGTTTAAACGACCAATTTTATGCGTTTAATATGAATATGATTAGATTTATTGTAGTGCTGCCACATGGTATGTTTTTAACAACATATAATACATGGGACACTGATTTATATTTGTTGAGTTTAAACTACATATAAATTTAAGTTTAGTTCAACTAAGCCAGCGCTTAAACCATCAGCGATTTTGCAGATAGCACTATTTGAATATAGACTCACGATATGTTGTAGTTAAATTTAAATTTAGGCATTTTATGCCTAAAAACGAACAACATTTTATTAGTACTGACAATATAAATGTAAAGAACAATAATAGTTGGTTTATGGACATTGAACATACCATACTATCAGTTTTATCAAAACTTCAACCTTGTTTTTTGTGGGCTTTGCAAATTCATTATAATCACTATTAATCGCACAAAAATTCTTACGATTACTAAAAAGCTTGGTCTGCGCTCTTAATTGACCTTTCTGAAGCTTTTTAGGCATTTTATGCCTAAAAACGAACAACATTTTATTAGTACTGACAATATAAATGTAAAGAACAATAATAGTTGGTTTATGGACATTGAACATACCATACTATCAGTTTTATCAAAACTTCAACCTTGTTTTTTGTGGGCTTTGCAAATTCATTATAATCACTATTAATCGCACAAAAATTCTTACGATTACTAAAAAGCTTGGTCTGCGCTCTTAATTGACCTTTCTGAAGCTTTTGATAAATGTGACATATTAACCAAAGCTTACCTTACCCATAACTACTCACAAGCTATTTAATTGGTCGAAAATATATTATTAAGGAAGGAAATTTAAGTTCTTCTTAATCGATTTGTGCTTGAGTCCCACAGGGAACCAATCGAGTACCTCTATTGTGTCTGATATACACTTCAGACATGCCTATTAACAACGTAACCCAAACATAAACCTTTTCATATAATAATACTGCTTTTCTAAGCGCCCACGAAACCCGCTATAAGGCATCTTAATACTTACAGAACCATATATTCTATATATAGGTATTCTAATTGGAAACATGGTTAAAGCACTGCAAAATAAAAGTCAATGAAAAAATGCATTCATATAATATTACATAGAAAAACATGCCCTTCCATTAAAATCAATAAACCAATAATTCCTTGACATTCAAATGTACAATATTTTGGTACGCATCTTTATCGGCGTTTAGCGTGGAAATGCTTTATAAAGGCAAACTAAACTCAAAGTTAACTAAAAACAATTCAATTGCTTTCGCTTATTACAAGAAATTCTGACCTTAGCCTCGATTGCAGACTTCTGCTTTACAACTCTCTCTTAAAGCTAATCTGGTGCTACAGTAATACAAAGGCATTAAAATAATTAACCATATATGCAAGCCCAGGTAGTATAACAACGGTACCAAATACGAATAAAGTTGGTTTAAAAAAACGTTCAATTGTTAGTATCATGATTTTCATCCCCGTTACATCTCAGTTCGAATCATCATTTAATGCATAAACAAATTTAATACATTTTGTTTGACGTTTCAGGGCAGACAGCAAAAATTATTATTAGTTTTTTTACAATTGCTTACCGGCACGATTCACACTAAAATAAATATAGAAACCAATGTTCAATGCAGAACTAATACTCAGTCTGAAGTGCATAGTTTTTAGTGAAAAATATCAATTAAAAAAGCGGAATTTTTTTTCGTTAAGAAAAGAAAAAGACCCTTTTACTTTTTATCAGCATGAATGGCTTACATTTATTTTATTTATTTATTTGTCGTTTCATACACAAGACTAATGGCCATTTTCTCAATGTACCGTCAAACTGCCTGTTACTTAATGTCGACATAAATTTATTAGACCGATAAACTGTCTGTTAACAATTTTGGGTTTCTCAATATACCGACAAAATACATGGTTTTAAGCTGGCAACACCTCTCAAAATATATGTAAAAGTTGTGAGTCAGCTGATTGAATTTATCTGTACGGCAAATAAAAGGAAAATAAATAATCGGCAGATGAGTGCTGGTTAGCTTTGCGACAGAAGAGAAGCAAATGAGACATTGAGAAAACCAAATTTCTTTAATGTGCAGTTTTTCGATGGGATAAAAGTTAATCGTGTAATGAGAAAACGGCCATAAGAGTCTTATATTGCAGTACAGAACTAAGTATGTATTTGCAAAAATGTTGTAATGTGAAATATTAAAACTGTAGCTATTTAAAAATAAATGACCCAGAATCCTTCTAGTTAGATTATCGTTTTTCTAAAGTCCGTTTCACACCATAATACAAGTATGTATTAAAAATTAACAATAACAACTAATCATGCCAGGGTTGCGTTTTCCTAAAAATTTAACTTAAGTGAATTGCGGAAAATAAAACCAAAGCAATCAAACCAAAATTGGTTTTATTCCCTGGAATTTCATAATCAGCAAAAAAATAATGTATTATTTTGTTAATTTCAAATTCCAACACAAACATTTATTATTAGCACAAAATAAAGAAAAAATAATAGATTTGTATTTATTTTCTGATATTAATTTATGAAAAACTGCAATTCACGCGAATCGTTTTCCGTCTGGAGTCGCTACTTCTACATATAAAGACAAAAAACAACCACCAATACACAAGTATTAGAAAGTATGTACCCTGTAGTAATAAAATAGTCAATTGCAGAAAACACTAACTATAAATTAATTATTTTTCAAATGACTACAAATTGGTTTAAATCTCATGCAGATATCAACCAAACATATTGCATAGAGGCACACGCAAAACCAAGGCGAATTCATAAAGGTGATATTTTCGAGTCATTAGTTTAATGTTTAAGTCCTTGTGTGTATACTAAATGTCAAGCGTTGTTTACATTTTATGAAAAAAATTTGTTAAAATTTAAAATTCAATAGAAATATAAATTCTTGAAAAAAAACCTATTTAAATGTTATAACTAATAAAAAAAAGTGAACATAAAATTTAAACACAAGGATTTTGAAAAGGCGTAAGGAATAAGTGGAGCCACAAATAAATTTGCAATACACGAAAAAAATTTACCTTCTTAAGCAATTGTGTATATTTTATAAACAAATAATTTTGACATTAACTCTAACATTTTACAAAAACAAAATAGGTACATAGTAGTTTTTTAAAAAAAAGGGATAGCTAGCATATCTCTATCTCATGATGCGGTCACCTTTATAAATTCGCCTTGCGTAAAACATAAATAAAAGCTAAATAAGTAAAACAAGCATGCCATGAAGTCAAATGAAAAAAATATATACAAATATATTAAAATAATTAAAAGTGAAAACAATACAAATCTGTTTATGTATTAGAAATTATGTAGCGTATTAATTTCAGCATTTTTATATATTATCATTTAAAGCAACCCTACACGTAGAGAAAAAACATGGTTTAAGAATGGTTAAAAAAACCATATTATGGTCCCTGCAATGGCAACAAACAAACTTTTGTTGTTTTTAAAAAAAACTTTTTTCACGATTGATAATATTTTGTTTCTATTTAACAATAAAGTGTTTACATCCCTTGAAACTTTAAATATGGTTGGTTTTAACAATATAATGTTTAAATAATATAAAACTACAACCATACACTGAAACATATTATGGTTACCTTAACCATATTATTATCGCGGTAACCATATTATTGTTAAATTCATCCATCCAAAAGATATAACCATATTATGGTTGCCTCCAAACATGTTATGGTTAATATTTAATAACAATAATATGTTCGAAATTATAATATTTTAAAACATTGTATGATTAATTTTAAATTTAAAATAATATGTTTAAAAAGCAACAACATTCTGATCGTTTCCATTTTACTTGGTTTGCTTAAAATTCTCATTCATTTTATTTTAATAATTGATTAAAACACATAAATTAACATAGAAAAAACTAGTAGAACAGAAAAAATGGTAATATGAATGTCGTCACAGGCTGGAATAAGAACCAAAGGGGATTTTTATTAAAAGTGGAACGTAACACCTATCAAGAATATAAAATTAAATACAATTTTAATTTGACACTTAACAAACAAATTGAAAAAATTGATTTACCATAATATGATTAAGCATTCACCATATAATTGTTAATCCTGACCATAATATGGTTACTTTTCCCAAAATTCTGGGAAGTTTTGACCATATTATGGTTAATTTTGAACATAATATGTTTAGTTTTGACCATTAATATGGTTAATATTGACTAAAATATGGTTAATTTTGACATTTTTATGATAGATTTAGGGAAAAATTTTGTTGATTTCAAACATACTATGGTCAAAATTCAACATAATATGGTAACCTGTAAACATAAACATTGTTAAAAACCAACCATAGTATGTTGCTCTTAGAATATGGTTACCTCCAACCATATTTTTTTTTCTGCGTGTAGAGGGAAGCGAACTGACACTGAAGTAGTCCCGTGATAGGTCTTTGGTGGTAGGGACCGGTTCCAGTTCTAACACTTTATATGAATAAGACCTATCACTTTTACATGGGGTTGTCATTGAAGGGGGTCAATTGACACCATTTGACCAATCACAGATCTATTCTCAATGAACCTGTTTAGTGACAGTTACTAAAATGTAGTATTATTTAAATACAATGTAGTATTATTTCAATAAAACTAGTCCAAGAATTAAATTTAAGAGCCAAATTTTAGAAAATACCAAAACATGTGTCACAACACCAGTTAAGACTGCACTCTAATTCATTACTTTTTCTACATTTTTGTTCTTTATAAACCAGTTAAGGGATTGGTTCTTCTTTCACTGGTCATGAGTCCTTTCTTTTTGTACTTGTTCTATTTTCACAAATCCCAGGACCAGAATGTTGGACCAATTGACACAAATTTCCCGCAGGGAATTTGATGCAAAATGTTTAATTATTTCTATATAAAAATATGCATGTTTGTTCATAGGAACATATGTACATAAGAGCGACTCAAGTTGTATGGGAGCAAAATTCGTGCTCGATGTACCCTCCTAAAAATGAACCTTGGACTTTTTTAAGATACCATTTTGTGACATTGTGACATGTGTCACAACACCAGTTAAGACTGCACTCTAATTCATTACTTTTTCTACATTTTTGTTCTTTATAAACCAGTTAAGGGATTGGTTCTTCTTTCACTGGTCATGAGTCCTTTCTTTTTGTACTTGTTCTATTTTCACAAATCCCAGGACCAGAATGTTGGACCAATTGACACAAATTTCCCGCAGGGAATTTGATGCAAAATGTTTAATTATTTCTATATAAAAATATGCATGTTTGTTCATAGGAACATATGTACATAAGAGCGACTCAAGTTGTATGGGAGCAAAATTCGTGCTCGATGTACCCTCCTAAAAATGAACCTTGGACTTTTTTAAGATACCATTTTAGATATCGGTTCCAGCTTTGACCTCTCGTGAGCTGGACCATTTTGAAAAAGTGTATATTTTTGCATGTTTTGTTAATTTGAGATTCTGTTTCCTTACCAACATATACAAATTGGGTATCGTAAGAAAGGTTTTTTAAGGCGCGTCCAAGGTTCATTTTTAGGAAGGTACATCCAGCACTTTTTTTGGTGAGTCGCTCTAATGTACATATAGGTATTTGTTTGACAAAAATTATTTCAAATTTAAATAATTCATTAAAAACCGACTATACTAATAATTAACTACAAATAGGTTGACAAATAACTAGTTAGTAGTCAGTTAAAAAGTCATGCAAAGATGGCAAATTGACTACTACCTATGACATGCCTATGTTAAAATAATGAGTCGTCGATAAGGAAAAAAAGTCACTTGATCAACTAGATGTGGTTATAAAAAACCACTTTGAAGTTACTTAAAAATGTGTTTGACTTCCCACAGGGTAGTTGAACAACGAAATAAACACAAATAAAAAAAAATAAATAAATGAACCAAAAAATGATTGTAGCGAAATCTAACAAAAACTAAAATTGGCACGAACATTAACACAGTCACATACTACGTTTATACGTAGACTATTCGCAAATAAAAATTATTTGCGATTAACTAACTTACTGTTTATATGTCCTATTTTGTTACGTAAAATTCTTATTTTTATGTGATGCCGGATGGAAAATTTATGCATTTGGTAGCACTGCATGTATAAAAACTTTTTATTTTTTAATGAATAATGAAAAAATTAAAATTTTTTGTGTATTTGTGAAATTTATTTCCACAATTTTGAATTAATTTTACTTTTTTTGTCGTATGAATGTGCCACATCGAAATAAAAACGTAAAACGGTTAAAAGTGTGGCAATGCTTTAAATCTTATTTGCAAATAGTGTCGTTAATCAGGAATTGTTTTCGTGAGTTAGCTATTCGCAAATAAAAATTTAAGTCACTGTTTATGCGGCAATTTTCTTTACTTGCAATATTTTTATTTGCAAATAAGAGGTGCGTATAAACGTAGTAACAGTCATTTGTTCACAATTCACCCACTTATTTAACTGTATAAATAAAAATTCGAGCAAAAATATCTTCGTACATACGGACAAATATCCAAATATACTTCTACACGAACAAAGGAACCGTGCATTGAAGGTATGTATGTATGTATGTTATACATATTTAACTTGAAAAAACCGTAAATAATTTATAGTTTTTTAAATAAAATTCTCATTCAATTTGTTGTAATAATTTTTTTTTGATTTTAAACCTAAAAAGTTGAATTCTTATTAATTCACTATTAACAAAAAACAAGTAAGAGTGCTATATTCGGCTATGCCGAATCTTATATACCCTTCACCATGGAAAGAACAGAAGTTAATATATATATATTTAAATATATGTATATATACATGTATATTTATAAAATATATATCGTTTAGTTTTATTTAATTATTTGCACATGATTGCGTGCTATTAAATATATTAAAGGTTTAATGCCCAATTTTCAGGATAGTATTTAAATCTATATTAAGTTAATTTTCATAACAAACTTAAATCGTATTTAAAACAGATTGTGTTTTTGAGTTTTATTTGAAAAGTCTTATTTAATTAAGATAAAAGTATGGTAGCACTACTAAATAAAAAAAAAAAAATATAAAAAAGTGTAATTATCTACAAGGTGGTCTGAAAAAACAGCTGACTGTTAATGCTTTGCCTGTTGTTGTTGTATTTTTGTGATATTCAGGCCACCTTGCTAAAATATTACAATGGAAACTTAAGTTGAAATTAAGTGTACCACATCGGTGACTTAAGTTTGATTTAAGTTTTTAGTGAAGAAAAGAATTTTGTATTTAAATCGATTTTAAAAATAAATGTGTTTTAATATCAATCCTGAAAACTGGGCATAATTAATATATAGCACGTTTAGTTTTGATCGAATTTCAGTATTTGGTCATACCGACATTTGGTCATACCGACATAAAATTACCATTTACTTTGGTGATATAACTTGTATGGTTCCCAAAAAAAGATGTATTAAAAAAAAACTATATATTTGACATTACTTTTTTTTACCGATATTCCGAGTTTTTCTAAAGATTTCCGATATTGTGTTCTTCTAAACATTTCCGATATTTTGATATCTAAAACGAATGAATAGGTCATAATACAGCTCTAAAATTTTAGTTAATGTTTTTCAATCCTTTTTTGGAGTATTTTGCACATAACTTAACCATTTTTAGCCGATTTGGCAGATTTATATACCAACGTGCTTAAAAATAATATTTCCATTAAATTGGCTTATAGGCATATATGTATATATACCTACATATATGTACATATATTTAAGCAAACTTAATTATTAAAAAAACAAAATTAATTATAAAAAGAGTAGTTTTTGGGATTTCAGTATTTTGATTATAACTCAGTCATTTTTTAACCGATTTGACAGATTTATACACCGACGTGTTTAAGAAGAAATTTACCATTTACTTGTGTTATGAAACTTGGACTGGGAAAGATCCATCGTTACCGAAAATGGGTATTTTTAAAAAAAAAATTTAATTTTGGTCATAACTTTTTTGTATCTGAACCGATTTTTCCAAAATGTTTAGAAAATATTTTCAACTAAAGATTTCCGATCTTTTGATATATAAGGCGTAGCCATAGGTCATATTAAAGTCAAAAAATTCTTTGATACAATTTTTTATATTTTTTGTATGGGAGGTACCACGCCCACTTCTTCAATCCCGCCCACATTTTGTGGGATGGTGTGCATTTATAACCTTAATGTTTGTACCTAATTTGGAAACTTTGGCTCTTGCCGTTCTCCAGATATACATAAAAAAGTAATAAAAATACAACAACAGTCGTTGTTTTTTGGTCACATCTCAGCCATTTGTGGACCGATCTTGCTAAATTTAAATAGCAAGAAATGGTGGACTATTTGTAACATAAATGTAAAACAACCTTGCCGCTATCATGTTTGGAGTCTCCGATAAACACATATCAAACGTAAGACGGATAGACGGACGGATATCGTTAAATCAACTTCCCTCCTCATAAGGACCCAGAATATATATACTTTATAGGGTCTAAGATCAATATTGTAGAAATAACAAACGGAATGACAAACTAATATATACACTTTTCCACCTGTGGTGAAGGGTATAATAAAAAAAGGTACAAAAAGGTCGTTTGATATCGAATAATCTTGAAAACTGAACTCGCAGAAAAATAAATTTTGAAAATTTACTCAGACAAACTTTATTAAATGCATTAATAATTTGTTTTTGTTGTGGTTCTTAAGTCAAATTAGATTTTATTTTAAATCAGCCTCAAGTTCATCAAATTTAATTTTTATTTAATTATTTCAATGAAAGAAGGAATTTTATAAAATGAAATGAATTAAAATTAATTGGTAATTTTTATCCTTGACGGAACGAGTTGTTGAACAGATAGAAATCGGCATAAAGCTTGACATTCAAAAGAAAAAGCTTGAAATTCATTTAAATGAACAAACAGATTTATATTGTTGTTCAGTTTTATACTTTAACAATACTGATGTAATACGTAGCGAAGCTGATATAACGATGTTCGTCTATCCGTCCGTTGGTTTGTCTGATATTTATATTGCGCATAGTCCGGAATTGAAATTCAGCCAGATCGGTACACAAATAGCTGAGATATTAATTATTAATTCCTCGTATGTCTACACATAAATCTTTATGAATGCTGGTAGTGAAAATAATCTTGTTGTGCAAGGATTTTCAAATATGTAAATAAATATGTAAATAAAAATAAAAAAAATAACAAAATCGTTCTATAAATGAACTAGTTATTGACAAATATCTACATTATTCTACCAGAAAGCATGGGTTTCTTACAGTAACGCCCATTCTAAATGAGATAGGAGAACTTTATTTTGCTTAGATGTTTCGCAAAATATATCTAAATTCAAAATTTATTTCTAAAGCTAAAATTGAAACATAAAATTAATTGATTATATAAGAAATGAAGTACAAATAAGACTCTGACAATCTTTCTGCAACATATTCTTCATCTATTCTTTAGGATACAAATTCTCATAGTTCTTTTTAGAGCCGTCGCCGTTGATGGTATAATTTTATCCGGCTAACATCCGAATTTAATCTGCGGCTAGCAACTTTTGCAACAAACCCCTTGCGGCGTCAAATTAGATCGGCCTAGAACGCTGATGTTTGATAAACAAACAAAATAAAATTTATTTGTGGTTTGAAAAATAGTCAGGAAAGATCCAATTTAATTTATTAATTCGTTGATTAGAATTAAAAAATATTTTGATTTTAGGAAAATATTTATTTTTTATATTTGCTTTAAATCAGTTGATTTAAATTCAAAATAGCACACTAATTTATGAGGGGTTGTTCACAACAGTCGTATTTTTTCATGTTATTATTTTAAGAAATATTTTTTTTTTCATTATTTATTTATTGAATCTTCATATATTTAATATGAACTAACAATAATTAATCAAATCTTAACCTAATACATTATATATGTCCAGCCAGTGCCAGACAAAATTTCGTCATAACGGTTTATGTTCAGATATGTGGGTGCTTATCGCTCTTCTGATTCGGTGAGTGCTGCAGTATCTCTCCTTCTTAAGCGAGTGTGGCCGCCATGAGTTAAAATATTCCGAGCTAGTGGATTTGGGTGTTGTGCAAGCCTTTTCAAATATTTTACCGCATATTTTGTAATCATAGTTTTTACTAATGGTACATTGAGATCCTTATGAATGTTTGAATTTTTAACGTACCAGGGAGCGGCTGTGATTATTCGAAGAATTTTATTTTGACGCCTTTGAATTTTTTCGATATTAGAGGCCGAGGCAGTGCCCCATAGTTGAATACCGTAGCACCAGATAGGCTTTAAGATAGAGTTGTAAAGTAGAAGCTTGCAATCGAGACTAAGGACAGAGTTTCTTCCAATAAGCCAATGAATTTGAATGGCTTTAAGTTTCATTTGAGTTAATTTTGCCTCTATATGGCATTTCCACATTAATCGCCGATCCAGATGTATACCGAGATATTTTACATGCGAATGTTGAGGAATTATTTGATTATTGATTTTAATAGGTGGGCAAGATTCCCGGCGCAAGGTGAATGTTATATGTACGCATTTTTGCTCATTTACCATTATCCTCCATTGTCTCAGCCATATTTCAAGTTGAGTTATATGATCCTGTAAATAACGAGATGCTTCATAACGGTTTTCGTGGACGCTTAGAATAGCTGTATCGCCGGCAAATGTTGAAGTTTGTGTGTAGTTGCTCGTTGGCATGTCCGAAGTATAAATTAAGTATAATAGAGGCCCCAGAATGCTGCCCTGTGGGACTCCAGGGCCAATTGGCTGAGGTGAACTAAAGAAACTTCCTTCTTTCACAATAAATTGACGACCGACTAAGTAGCTTTCTAGCAGCTTGTGTGTGTTTGCTGGTAAATTTTGCTTCAATTTATATAACAAGCCTTCATGCCAGACTTTATCAAAAGCTTGAGAAACATCGATGAAGAGAGCGGAACAATATTTTTTTTCTTCAAAGGCTTTTCTTATGGCGTTAACTATTCGATGGGTTTGTTCAATTGTGCTGTGTTCTCTTCTAAAGCCGAATTGATGATTAGGTATACACCCATTGTTATTTAAAATTGGAGTTAGTTTTGACGCTAAGAGCTTCTCAAACAGCTTTGATATATTAGATAATAAGCTAATAGGCCTATATGACTCAACTTTTGTGTGATCTTTTCCTGGCTTTGGTATCATTGTAACAAAGGAGACCTTCCATTCTTGAGGGTAGTATTCAAGACGTAAAATAGCATTAAAAATATAAAGAATAATTTTCTTTGCTATGCCAGGTAGCTCAAAAAGCATTTTGTTGCTGATCTTATCAAAACCAGGGGCTTTCTTGGGGTTTAAATCACAAATAGCCTTTTCGATCTCTCTTAACTCAAATCTTAGTTGAACAGCTGCCCTAGCAGCAACAGGTGGTAACTCTAATGCTATATCGTGAGATAAATTTGGCGTAAAAACGTTTTTCAAATGATTAACAAACAGATTTCCCTTTTCATTATAATTTCTTGCCCAACTTCCATTCAAGTTTCTTAATGGTGGCTTAGAGACAACTGGCCTTTTGAGATTTCTAGCTGCACGCCATAATGAGTTGTCTGATTGTGGAGTTGCATCAAGTTCCTTAAGATATTTTTCAAGAGAAGCTGTTTTCTGAGTCTGCAATAGCTTTCATAGCCTTTTTGTACACTCTTTTAATAAACTCTTTAGTTGAGGGGATCTGTGCAATTGCCATTCTCTTCGAGCTCTTCTTTTTTCAGACAGGAGACGCTCAACATCTGTGGAATAAATTTTAATATTTTTAGTTTTTTTTGGGGTCATACTGGAATTTTGCACAGCTAGCTTCAGAAAACTGTCAAAATTAAGAATAGCGCGATCTACGTATTCCGGTGAACTAAGCGGAATATTTTCTGTGCAATGGGTGCTGAGATATTTTTTATATTTTAGCCAATTGATTTGTGTAGCTGGCGTCGCTAAGTAACCAGTTGGAGATACAATTATATTGGGGTTCATTAAAGTAACAATTGTTGGTGTGTGGTCTATTGGGGTTCATTAAAGTAACAATTGTTGGTGTGTGGTCGGAAGATAATTCTAAGGAAGCTTCAACATAAAGCGTTTCTAAGGGGATGTTTTTAACCACACCAAAATCGATGACATCTGGTATTTTTTGCTGATCAGTAGGCCAATATGTTGGTTGTCCGCTCGCTATCACATTCAAATCCATTTTAGAAATAGTATTAAATAGAACACGACCCTTTGGTGTTATAAGTCGGGACCCCCAGAAGGTATGTTTAGCGTTATAATCGCCAGCGGCCAGGAAACAAGGTCCTAATGATTTAAAATAATTATAATATTGGCCTTCTGATATTAAAAATCTAGGTGGGGAGTATAACGATGAGATTAGTACGTTTCTGTTTAATTCTTCAATGCAAATGTTTGTTGCTTGAAGATAATCTTCACGATGATCACCTATGAGGTAGTGTTTGACTCTGGTTTTTATTAAAATGGCAGAAACTCCACAAGCTCTATCTCGAGGGTCCTTGGTATCATATAGTGTATTGATTTTAAACATAATTCTTGAGGTCAAATGAGTTTCAGAATCCATCATGACATCAATTTGTTTACTTTTAAGAAAATATTCTAATTCATTTGTATGTTGGCGGATGCCGTTTGCGTTCCAAAAACAAATTTTTAAACAGTTCATGGCTTGTTAAGAACAGCTTGCAATAACATTGATTGCATTCTTAGAATTTCCTGCATCATATTACCCATTGTGCTCGTAAAATTATTTACTATTTGCACTAATGTTTCCATGGTTTTTTCTAATCGACTCAAATTTGAAACTGGAGTTTCATCATTACAAGCACCTTGCATTGGCACATGGTTTGATTTTAAAACGTAAGCATAAGAGGTTCTCTTAATACTAGCCTGCGTAGCCCGAATGTCATTAGTGTTTACTTGATTTAATATAATAATAATTGGCAGTGTGATTACCGCCACAGTTGCTGCATTTTTGTACGCTGGGATCGGTTTTAGACTTATCGCAAAGAACTGTACCATGTAATTCCCCACATACTGCACAAATAGGGGGTAAGTAGCAGTATGCCTTAGTATGACCAAATTCTTGGCAGTTTAAACACTGAACGGGTCCATTTCTTTTGTGCGGCTCCTCTAACGTACAGGAAAATTTTCAAGCTGTATTTAGGATGGGTTTCGTTTTTTTTTAGCTTAACATCGCCGGGCTGAAACTCCACTCGAAATAGTGGTTGGGGAATTTTTTCCCTATTTTTAATATTAACTACATGTTTTATTTTGATGCCTTTCTCTTCAAGGAATGTTTTTATTTCTTCAGGGTCCACACATGAGTCAATTCCCTTTATCACTACTTGAAGACGTTTGCTGCTCTTCAGTTGGTATGTATAAAAACTTTTTTTTAGTGCTTCAAATTGGTTAGTAATTTTGCGAAAATCGTTTTCATGATTTACTTGAATTTTTTAAGAAATATGACTTAATGGCATCTTGTGAATCCCCCAATTATGTTCAACCAAAAAATACAATTTTAAAAGTGTTAAAATTTCATAATATTTTCAAAGCATAATTGCTTTTTATATCCACCTCTTACGGCCATTATTACAACTTTCCACTAGCTAAAAGTCGGATTTTGTTGGACCGATAAATAGCTTAATGGCTTTCATGAAATTCTTATATTTAATAAAAAATTTATCAACTTTTGTGAATAATATTTGTAGACAGATTTAACTCATTTATGGCTTGTTTTGTTTGAAACTTTGTTTTCTAAACATGTAGAAACAATTAGAAACATAGCTGCATTTTCAAAATTTTAGTACCGAAAAATTTCGAAATTTTGCTAATAATTTTTTAATTTTTGCCAATTAAAAATTATGTTGCTAAAACAACTGCGCAGATAAGATTAAAGTCTAGCCTTGCTTGAAGGAAAGGAAAGTCTAGCCTTGCTTAAAGGAAATTTTATTGTGCGGTTTTTTATGCTAATGTATATTCCATTTTCAAAATAACGGTACATTTCGAAAAGAAAAGCTAACCTAAAAAACGGTTAGCACTACTGAATTTAGCGTACCTGCCAGGTGCCCCGCTTGACAGGAAAAAGTTTCAAATTTTAGAACGGTGTAATCGAAATTGTCTTGAAATTCCAAAACATAATAATGCATATGGGGAATTGGTAGATACCAGCTTTACCGGCCTTTTCGTCATCATGTTTACGAACTAATTTTGAAGGCAGTGTTTAAAAAGAAGTTGCCCCATTTTACAACGAGTCCAGATGTGCCGTTGCTTTAACAATATATTGCATAAAAATATTTTTGTTACAAAAACAATATTCCATTCCTGCAGATCAGGAGGCTGTACTAGCAAATGTTTTTTTACAAACTGTTATTGTGCGAAGACAACGACCCGGTTACGCCAGAGGCAGCTATTAAAAAATGTTGGAACTATTTATGGTAAGTTGCAGTGTTGCCAAGTAAATTTAAAGAAATTACCCCAAATCAAAAAAATACCCCCTAAATTTGTACTGAGAAAAAATAAAAAAACCCCAAAATAAAACGAATAATTTTTTAAATATTTTTTAAACATACATACCATTTGGTGTACTTCAATTTCATAACACGGTCTCATTCGATACTCAGATGTTGTTCACATCAAAAAAAGTGTAAATTGATTTTTTTTTACCCTTAGGTCCCTTTCTCTATAGGCTATCACATATATGTACTTACATAAAAAAAGCTTTTAGAAAAACAGAATATATTATTATAACTCATTAAAAATGTCTAGTTCATTTGCATCCCTCTCGTCATAATTAAATAATTTAAGCTTTCAGAAGACGGAATAAAAATTTAGATTCATTGCTTAAAAAATATCTAAATTGGCTTAGGAAAATGTTAGAATACATGTTAACCATTTTGAACTAAAGGAAACTTTTTGCTAAGTTGAATGAACCTGTCATTTGCTCCAGCAAGGTGCGAATCTAATCGCACATTCCATACGGAATCAAATGTTTTTTTTTTGTTTTTCTAAATACATTTGAGAGACTTTTTGTTAATTTTTGAGAGTAAGTTAAGCAAGGCTATGCATATTATGGTTAGGCCTTAACTCTTAAAATATTACATTCAACTGCTGAAGTTGCCAATTGGTTTCTTATTTTATTTATTATAATACTAAACATTGAGAATGCTCGCTCGACAGTTGCGTTCGAAAATGGAAGTGCCAGTAACGCAGATGCTATCCTACTAATATTTAAACATTTACTTGTAATGAAACTTATATTAAATAATCACCTTTAAATTTATTTGGGTTTTTAATTTTTTTTTTAATTTTGAAAATATTTAAGAATATTAACCCTAAAATATCCCCAAATTATATTTATACACACTAAATTTCCCCCTTACTACTTTTTAGTCCCTACAACTGACCCTAAACGCAAAGGAAAACCCCGAATTTGGGGTGAAAATCCCTAACTTGGCAACACTGGTACGTTGTTGAAAAACCTTCGGCTTTAGCCTTTTTTGATTTGAGATAGAACGCCATTACAAGAGCACATATGGTTAAGGCGTGAACAACAGAGGCAAATCTTATCATGAAGAAAAGCAGCTGATCGACTATTAAGATATACATATTAGCATTATCAGGTTAAATATTAAATGGTATCCTATAAATACTGTGTTTTTTTTTTGTTTTTAAGAAAATCAATTAAATTTTAAATGATTTTGTTATTCATTCTTAATTCCCAATTTTTATTCTTGATAAAAACATTGAAATTTATTGTTGATGGGATAAGCTATTCCTATTGCGATACATATAACTTATTCCCATTACATTCGCGAGAGAACTGATTGTGCCATACAAACAGTGCTTAATACATTGATCCTATGAAGCTTAGTATTTTACAAATAAAGAATTCCAATTTTTTATAATTTTGTTAAAATAAATTTTTTTAAGTTACCAAAAAATCGGTAAATATTCTACAAAAAGATCTTTTGCAATTAAGCAACTATTTGAATTTTTTTGTAATATTTTTAGCTTTAAAAAAGTATTTTCATACTAATTTATTTGTAAAAAAAAATTCAAGTTATGTACATACTGTTTACATACATATATTGTAAACTAGCTTTTAACGGTGACTTCGTTCATGTGAAAATTAGAGCAAGATTACAAGGTAAGGGTGTATCCAATAAAAATTTGCTGAGATTTTGTGTAATTTACTGCATCTAAACTTATTTTATGTTAAAACTTTTCAATGTAGGAATTTTTATTTTTCATTGACACATATACATATATAAGTTTTTAATAATCGATAATCTTGAGTAGCCGACATTAAACTGTCATGAAAAGCAAGGGGTGTCCAAATATCCTATCTCTATACCAAACTTTTCGAAAACATACAAAGTACCAAAGATAAATAAGCACCAGGCACCTAGAAAGTACATAGTATGTAAATGTAGGTTATAATCTGTGTGTATAACAAATTTATCGAAAATAGAAAGGTGCCAATTTTATCGCCTTTTGACCCCTTAAAAAGTACCATTAATATCCCTGGAAGAGTATCTGGACCATATCCGTCGCCGTTGATGGTGTAGTTTTATCCGGCTAATATCCGAATTTAACCTGCGGCTAGCAATTTTAGCAACAAAACACTTGCGGCGTCAAATTAGATCGGCTTAAGACTCTGATGTTTGGTAAAAAAAAGATAAACTCACTGTTTATTGTTGGTGTTTTGTTTTGGCTTTGATATTGTTACAAGAAAGACTTTGAGTGTTTATAATTCTTATTCGCTTTAGGATTTTATTTGTATAATATTTTTGGCTTTTCTAAAATCTTTGGAAAAGGTTTCCTGATGAGCTGGCCTAAGCAACCAGTGAAATGCGCATGGTTGGTTGGTTGGTTAACGTGGTAGCACGCACAGGTCCAGGCGCAGAAGGTAATTCCTGAACAGTCCATGTCGCATAGAGTTAAACGCCGGGCAATCACATAGAATATGAAATACTGTCTCCTCAGTTCCAGGTTCCCTGCAGCTGCGGCAGCATTCATTGAAAGGGAGGCCGAGTCTCATAGCGTGCTTGCCGATTGTCCAATGGCCAGTAAGCACGTATATAAGTCTTGACACGTCCTTCCGACTGAAATTGAGAAGTCGCTCAGAGCGACCTATGTCATATGTGGGCCACGTTTCCCTGGTAGCCCTGCAGCCATCTATTGACGAAGATCCCAATTTTGCCGCTGATGTTCCTACCGAATAGCGTTCTGCATGCCTCTCTGATCGCCAGTATTTCAGCCTGAAATACGCTGGCCCAATCCGGCAGACGAAAAGAGAGGTTCATATGTAGTTCCTCCGGGAAGACCCCGGAGCCGACACCACAAGTCATCTTTGACCCATCTGTGTAAACCCTCGTGCGGTATTCCTCGGCCAGGATACCCCTGCTCCATTCCCATTCAAAGTCCATACGGGGTATCATATAGTCCGTTGGTCGTTTCAGAGATGTGGGTTGCTTCTGTAAGATCCCTGCATGACCGTACGTCCTCGCCTTCAATCATCCCGATGAAGAGAGCCTGACCGCGCTATTGACGGATATGGTCATGAGGTGTATTTCAATTGGAACAAGGTGCAGTATAGTGTTCAGAGCCTTTGAAGGACTAGTGCGTTGAGCGCCTGTTGCTCCAATGCAGGCTGATCTTTGTACTCTGCCCAGCTGAACCACGATGTATTTCTTGACCGTCGCGGTCCACCATACCAGAGATCCATATGTAAGAATGGGCCGTACTTTTGCCGTCTATAGCCATTTGACCAGTCTAGGATTAAGGCCCCACCTGGTGCCAAACATTCTACGGCAGGCGTAATAAGCCACCGTAGCCTTCCTAACCCTGTGTTGAGTATTCAATTTCCATGATAGTTTCGAGTCCAGGATAATTCCCAGATATTTCGCGTGATTCGACAGGGGAAGTTCGCAACCCCCCAGCCGTGGCAGTCTAAAAGCCGGAATTTTTGTCCTTCTGGTGAATAGTACCAGTTCCGTTTTGTTTGGGTTCACTCCCAGTCTGCACTCAGCGGCCCAGTTGCCGAGCGCCCCCAACGCACTGGACATAATGTCACTCATCACATCCAGAAACGTACCAGATACCAGTAACACCACATCATCCGCATAGGCTACCGTCCTAATGCCCCTGTTATCCAGGCCAATAAGAATCGAGTTAACAACGATGAGCAAGAGCAGAGGAGAGATCACCCCATCTTGGGGTGTACATCTACTAACATTCTTTGACCTAACACTGTTTCCAAGACATGATGTAACGATCCTTGACCTCAACATGCTCACTAACCATCTAATGATGTACTCCTGGACATCCAGATCAGTTAGAGCCTGTTCGATCGCAGTAATCGTGACGTTATTAAAAGCGCCCTCAATATCCAGGAAGGCGGCCATAGTAGATTGTTTATATTCCAGTGATCGTTCTATGGTCCCTACTACTTCGTGTAGCGCCGTCTCCGTAGACCGACCCTTAAGGTATGCATGTTGACTACATGAGAGTCGTGATGTACCCTCCAGTCGATGCCTTATATGTGAGTCCAGAAGTCTCTCCAGAGTTTTGAGCAGAAAAGATGATAGACTGATTGGACGAAAGTCCCCTGCAGTCTCATGACTACTCCTTCCGATTTTGGGTATAAAAACCACCTTTACCCTCCTCCAATTAGCCGGTACATAATTGAGGGATAGGCAGAGTCTATACATTAACTTCAACCAGGGAGTGACATACCTCCGTGCACTTTGCAGCATCCTAGGAAAAATGCCATCCGGTCCTGTGGATTTATATGGGGCAAAACTACCGATCGCCCATTGGATTCTTTCCTCCGAAATTATATTTTCGTCAATCTCGAAGAACGAATCATCGTATACTGGTTCCACATCAGTAGCGTCCAAGCAACCGGGGAAATGAGTGTTAAGTAGAATGTCAAGTGTTTCCTCCGATGATTCC
The DNA here is from genome assembly GCA_949318255.1 of Pollenia labialis. Lineage (NCBI taxonomy): Eukaryota > Metazoa > Arthropoda > Insecta > Diptera > Polleniidae > Pollenia > Pollenia labialis. The sequence goes on from OX439143.1 coordinate 84,394,180, forward strand.
GACCAGATATCATCCGTTTTCTTGACATACGTTGGGTTCGAGTGGCCCTTGGCCAAAACTCTGCTAAGTCTGGCAGATTCTTTGGTATTATCTATTGATTCGCAGAAGTTCCTCCATGATCTTCTTTTTGCGACTGGTATTGCCATTTTATATGCCCTCTATTTTTCGCGGTATTCCTGCCACGAATTACTGGCATAACCCGTGTTGAAAGTCTTACGGGCTTCCTTTCTTAGAGCCGAGAGTTCCACCAGGGAGGGAAGCTCTTCCTGGCCCTCGTGATGAGGCAGGAGATTTCAAACGCCCTAGTCAGGGCGCCACTGAAGGTCTCCTCCACCCCCTCGAGTGCAGAGATTGAATCCCGAATTTTCAGCACTCTACTGAGTCTACGTTCAAGAATTCCGTTAAACTTAGCCCAGTCCGTTCGTCTCGGATTTCTAAAGCTAAGTTTCCCGGTATTATCTACGTGTCCAATGTCGAAGAGTATCCAGTTGTGGTCCGACAAGGACCTACTGCTCGATACCCCCCATCTATCAACTGATAAATTAGACCTATCGTTCATAAGTGTTAAATCCAGAACCTCCTCCCAACCATTGAAATTACCTGAACTAGGAAATCTAAATGTTGGCCTTGAGCCAGAGTTACAAATAGTAATTTTGTTAGTATTTATGAAATCTAATAGACACTCACCTCTATTGTTGATTTCACTGCTGCCCCAGATGGTGTGCCTGGCGTTGGCATCACATCCAAGGATGAAGTCCTCTTTGGCGCCTAAAGAGGATAGGAGCGCCCGTACCTCGTCCGGAGGGGCGTCTCTGTCATGTGCCATATAGCATGAGGCAATCACAAAGCTTCTTTTTCCGCCATCTCGACCCTTGCGACTGAAAGGTCTGCTGAGCTAAGCTGTGAACAGAAGAAAATATTAATGTGTTTTTTCGCAACCAGACATGCTTTTGGCCTACCCTTGTCTTTAGCGTACAGTATATTATATGTTTTTGCCGGGAACCCTTTCACCATTCCGTTTACCGTCCAGGGTTCCTGAACCAGCGCTATGTCGAGGTCCTTCTCGGCTAGGAGGACCCCGAGGTTGTCGGAAGCACATCTCGAGTGCTGCAGATTAATCTGCACGACTCTCACTGCCATCGGGTGGCTTCTCCTCCGACTCGGTGAGCTGCATATCGGTGAGCAGGTTGTGGGCGACCTCGACCTCATCCTTTTCACCACTCGCCGAGCTTGTTGGGCGGAACACCTTTACCTTAGCGTCCCGCACACCAAAGAAGAGCTTCAGGCCTGCCTTCTCGAGCTCCGTTGAGCCCTCCTCCGTAATGGCAAGCGTAAGGCAAGTACTGTTATCCCCGTGATCTTCGGCCCGGATAACAGTCCTCTCCTCCATCGGGATACTGGGGTTCTGTCTCTTCAGACATCCCAGTATTTTCTGCCCGTCAGAGCTTACCTTCGGTAACCAAATCTTTGCTCGAGGTCTCAGTGGAATTTCCTCGGCGGGGATTAGCTTAAGACTTAAGCCATCCCATGCATCGCTTATCTTAGCGATACACTTGCCTAAGAAGTCCTTTGAGAAGACGTCCAGACATTTGATTACCCTGTAGCCCCGGTGAATCTCACCGGAGTCAAAACGAGGCGCAGGACTATCCACATTGGTGAGGACGTGCTCCATGACGAGCTCAGCCAATTTGGACTCGATCGCGCCCCATTCTGTTACCACAAGGGTAAGATGACCACTCTCGTTGTTTGCTAAGGCCATCAGTAGGTGATCTTTTACAACCTCATTAAAGGGTCTCCTAGTGGTTGCAGAGCTCGATGGTCCCGGAGTGATCGAGTTATCTCGGTTCTTCCTCCGTTTTGGCGGCTTTTCACTCTCTTCTTGAGAGCGATTCCGCTTGGACCCTTCTTGAGCGACATTTGATGTGCTGGGCATGTTGTCCTTAAACTTAAGTTACTATTCTACCACAGCCTGATATCTAACACGATCTTCCTCGTCGCGATCGTTGGGGTACCGTTCGCAGCGTTCTTAGCGATCTTGCCGAGAATGAATTGCGCCTTGTGGTACCTTTGCCTGAGGATATCACTAGGACTTCTCCTCTTTTTAGTGTTTGGTTTCTCACCCGGTTGTCCATCAGACTTGACCGTCGGTTGGGTGAGATTTGATTGGTTTTTCGGGGGCAGTGGCGTGCTCTGGCTGTCACCCACACTGCCGGAGAGTCCGATCAAGGTCTCTGGACTAGAGGCCAGGAGATCGTCCTCAGATGAGAGATTTCTCTCATCTTGTTTTTTCAAAAATTGTTTTTTGTTTAATAAATTCTTCTTCATTTTGTTCCCACGAGTAGGCACGTAAGGGGATGGACAATCCATGCAGTGACGGCGTACATGGACTAGACAACAACTTACAACCGGCCCGTGTCCTAGCACCGGAGGGGAGCTGTTAGCGACTAGTCTTCTTTTACCACTAACTAGTCATTCAGGTTCTCGGCACTGCTACCAACCACCTTAACCTTACAAGTGGGAGAGAAGGGATGGGGTTTAGAGGGATATGAAGGGAAAGAGGATGGGAGAGAGGATGGGAGAGAGGATGGATAACCATTAGTTGCGAAGGCCTTTGGGTTTACTAGCTCATGTCCAGATGCAGTGTTGACCAGTCACCCACTGTTTCAGGGCACAAACTAGTAACCATAGCCTACGCTTAAGCCACCACATCACGACAAGTTTGTTATCCAGGTGGTGGTGAAATGCGCATAGAAGCTAGCTTTCCCTCAACAATAAATTTCAGTGTATTTATCAAATATGAAAAACTGGAAATTTAGCACGTCATACGGAAATCGTATTAATAATATAAATAGATATTGTTTAATCATATATTTAATTTTGCTTAAAGCAGTTTTTTAATAAATATGGTAGCACCGCTTTCAGATAAAAATACACAATACAAAATATACTTAAGTATGTATATTTTGTAAATAGACACATAATCCCAGCGGTAAATATTGATAGGATCGAAAGAAGAAGGCCTTTTTCTATACTCTTTTGAAACATTCGCTTCGTATTACTTTTTTAAAGACCTTCCCTACTACCTTCTTTAAGAAGGGTGAGAGTCAATTGTTAATTTTAATTGATTTTTTTTAGTCACCTTCCTTACTCCCTTCTTTGGGAAGGGAATGAAGTGTTTATTAAAGGGAGTGTAGAAGGGCTTGCTCCAAACGACAATATGTGTTTTAAAAACTAAATAAGAAAGGAATGCGGAGAAAAGCGCTTGTGTCTGCTTAATAAGGCCTTATATACTAAGTCCTCTTTACTCATTTTTGTTATCGCAGGGATATTATGTATGTGTATGTATTGTTGTTGAATTATAGATGTGTATGTATGCATGTGTATGATCTAAAGCTTGTGTAACTGTCTAAATTCAATTTACTAGGGACAAAATCTTTGTATTTATTCTACAGTCAGTGCTGCCACAACCAATAGAATTTTTACAACCAACATTTTTGAAAAGCTACCAAATGTAAAAAAATATAACCAAATTTAAAATACCTTTTATGCCCGTAATTTCAACAAACAGATATCTGGTCATGTTCGTACCTAACAGTTATCTTTACCTATCCGGTAAAAATAGTTTGGTAATTTCAACGTTAATTTTGCCTACGTGTTTTTTCCTTTAAGTTTTCTTTTAAAATATGGCAACATTTGTATTTTTATTAATATTTTTAATTAACTGTCAAAAATCGATGGTGTAAATTACACTACAGTTCAACCAGTAGGTAAGACAAACATGTTAAAATTATCAAAAATTCGTTACACCATAGATATCTATGCACAGCTAGATATCTGTTTGTAGAAATTACGGGCATTATTAATTGAGGAAATCATTAAAATTTATTTTATGTTGCATTATAGCCTATTTACACTTGAGCACATCTTAGAGGAATGCGTGGAAGATGTTGAAAATCAATAAAACTTGTTTACATTTGTAACATCTTTCATCATTCATCATAAAAATATTTATTTTCACGTGTATGAGCGAATAAAAACTAAATTAATGATATTACTATCCTGCTCTTTTGTATTTTTTTCTAGTGATAGTAAAAAATTATTTGTTTTTCTAGTGATGACACTAAAATAATCTAAAGATGTTGAATGAAACAACATGAGATAGGAACTTCTTTTAAAGATGAAGAAAGATGTTGATATTTAGCCCTGTAAGATTCTTATGGGAAGATGTTATCATCTTTGCGATAAGATGAGAGATGTAAGATGTGAGCAAGTGTAAAAACCCTATTAGAATACAAAGGTTAGATATTTGCAATTTATAGTAAAAACAAAACCAGTAATGAAATTCTTTTACATATTAAAAAATAACAAGAAACTTAATTAACCCCCAGTTTCACCAAGTTTAGTTAAAATTATCTATCACTTTTATTTTATTTTAGACTTTTTTCGTAAACAAATTTTTTTATTTTATAAGAGTTAACCCTTCAAATTTCCAAACGAAATTCAGTATGTATATTGAAGGTTAATAAATTAAATATATTTTAATATGTCGCTAACAACAAACGAAATTTGTACTTCACAGTTATAAATAACAAAACAGGAAAATTGTTTGAAAAATCTGTGAAATTCCCATGTGTATTTTAAAATATGTACTTAAATATATCTACTTCGGGAAATAACCTAAATTTAAAACATTTAACTTATATTCAAGTTTTAAGCAACACTAAAACGACTTTTGTGTAATTTTTCAGTCATTCTCTGAAATCGATTCCGCATGATTTTATGCACTTTCTACTTAAAGTACTACTTACCTTTGGTACTCTTAAAATCAAGAAAAGCTACGCTCATTGAAAAATATACTGAAAATCTCCATCGATTAACACTGTTTTCGAACATGGCCGTTTTTTATATAAAAATCGCGAATGGCAATATTTTTCTTAGCAAAAATCTTTAAAAAAATCATTTGATTGCAGTTTTGAAAGCGATTTTATTCCCAAGTTCATTGGTAACAAATAATGAAAAAATCATAGTACACAGTACAAACTATTTGAGCTAGTAAATAATAGTATTAAGAAAAATATGTTCGTATGTATTTTAGAAAAAAGTAACCAAAATGTAAAAAATATTCACATCTCCACATTGAAAAAAAATATAACCAATTTTGGTTAGAAATAACCAAAAACGGCAGCCCTGTCTACAGTACATGTTGCTTGTACCAGTACGAATACCTTCGTGAAAGCTTAAAAATGAAAATCATTTAAAAAAAATAACAAAAACTGTAATTTAAGAGTTATACAGAGTGAAGAACAATATTTATTTCTATTAAATGGCAGGTTAAGAACACATTTCCTTTTCCTATAGTTTAGTGAATACACACACAAATTTAAAAGCACAAGAATACAACACTTTATCATGCTCTTTTTGTTACATCTCACTTTAATTCATACAAACACAAAACAGACAACCTGCATCCGATCACATTCGAACCCCCAAAAACTTTTAATAAAGAAGGTGAATCAAGCTTAACTTTACGTATAGAAACCAACAAACTACATCTACCAAATAATACAAAGTATCTAGTAAAGCAACATTCAACTACAGAGATATCCTTAATGGAGAAGAATAAAATCAAACGAAATAACTGGCAATAAGAATGAGGGCAGAGGGGAATGCAATGAAAGTAACGCACTTTTATCTCGTGTGATTTCAAACGTATAAAAAGGAAAACGCTCACCCACACAACCAGTAAGTTTTAGTTATTAAAGCAAATCTCATGAGAATAAAATAGATAATTTCCGTTCCATTGAACTAATATGAAAAAAAGAATAAGTAAAACGAAAGCATGAAGAAGTATAAATAGAACCTGAAATAAAACATGGTGTTTTATCAAATTCTTTTTGTATATACATACTAAAAAGACATTAAGTTAACTTATACCACAATATCTAAATACATACATACTCACATATGTACATATATATATATATATATATATATATATATATATATATATATATATATATATATATATATATATATATTCCATTTAACTTTTGTACATACAATAATAACACAAACATGTATTATCTTACACTAACAAGTGTAAATGAAAATAAAGAAGAAAGAAACTAGTATAAGAATAAGAAAGTTTAACAAATATTATGTACAATACAAAATGGCAACAGCAGCAATCACCATAAACATTCGCAAAGTATTTCGGTTATAAAGCGTTTGATTGGTAAAACCAGATAAATTGTATATGAGTCTAGTGAGACTCGTTATCACTCCTCATATGTATAAACAATATTGCAATTATGTACACTCACACGTATTTTATATTAACACAATGAATACCACACCAAAATGAGGAAAGTGAGCTGGCGAAGAAAAAATTTACTTCAGAAAACAACTACAACATTGATATATAAAATTACTTGTTACAAAAAAAAAAAAAAAAAATTTGAACAACTAGTGAGTCGAGAATAACCATACGATACCCAACACCACAGTATTTGGCTGAAAATTTTGGAAAGTATACCCTTTTTGGGGCCAACATGGCCTTGCCACAAATTATTTTATGAGGTTAAGATTCATTTAAGGCATATTTGTGCCAATTATTAACTAGATATTCATGCATTAATTTCAATACCAATATAATTCGATGGTTTCCAAGCACAAAGACTCTATTCTAAAAAAGAAGTTCATAACACAGTGTTCAGATATGCACGTTAATTGAGTTTTACGCAATAAATGACATTATTGAACTCAATTTAGTTATTGCTCAATTAATACGAAATTGTTATAAATATTGAGTAAAATTAAAATGCTACCCTGCCCGTTAAGAAAGCAAAACACAACTTACTAAACAAAGTGTTTTGACATTTGGCAACTGAAATTACAACAAAACAAAGGCCAATCCATTAGGTTTGCGCAAAGCCAGATGTTTATTTCTTAAAGATGTCAAAAGTTGCTTACATTTTGCTTTTACATGTACATTTTTGTTTACGTTGAATGTTGTATGTAGTAGTAATATAAATTGAGTTATCTAAATTGTGTATATGTGAACAGAAAGATAATTATGTCAGTAAACCGAATATTGAGTCAATAAAAAAGGTATATCTGAACACGGTATAAGGGGGATAGGTAAAATGAGGGACCTAGTCCCAGCATCTTCAATAGGCTTCGTTTCATTTCCCTTATAAGGGAATAGATAATCCCGGAAAGCTCTAATACGGTACCAAAAAAATTTGCACCGGTTCCTCAAATAACACGGTATTCTGATACCATTATTTATGATTCATTTAAAAATTGTTATATCAACGCCACACAATGGTTGAAGACCGGCATTAATTAATTTTTTCCATGTTCGACGATTTGGATAATTTTTTGGTATTTTGTTGTCAGATATCTAAATATTATGATTCCGTAATATTAGGATGATATTTTAATCATTTGTTTGGACGGACACGCTCAAAGTTCATATATGTTCGCTTGCTTAAAATGGCTTGCAAATTTACTGTATATTCAATCGTTTGGTAAAATCACAGTAAACTTATCATTTGACTTTGGTGCATATTTTTGTATATATATCATTCATGCTTTGTTGTTGTTGCCATAATTCTTTACTGTTTATTTTAAATAATGTTAATTTCATTGTTGAAATAAGCATTTTTATTTTTTTACTATTTAATTGATTATTTGTATCAGGTATGCTGTCCAAGGAAGCGAGGAATAAAGACTATAGAGCCTATGGATTACATCATTCGCGAAGAAGTGGACGTGTAGCTACTAATGAAGACGTGATGCATAATCTTTAATTGCCTTCAGAGCCATTTATAAATAGATTTCGCTCAAAGCTGCAAACAGGGTTGTTAGACTTTTTTCCTCAAAAATCGTCAATAGTTTTAACAAAATTCGTCAAAATCGTCACGAAAATTGAACAAAATCGTCAACAAAATGTCAAATATATAAATATTACAAATTAAAGACAATTTATTGCATGGATTGGTTCGAAAATAAAAATTTTTAGCAAGAAATTCTATTTATGAAGAAGAAAGTGATATGGTTAAGTTTTATTCTATTTATTTCAGCAAGTGAGCTGAATATATTTATCATTTAAAAAGAAAACATAAGAAAAAATATATTTGCATAAATACATAGCAAAAATATTTTTGATTTGATTTATCCATATTCAGAAAAATATTAAATAATAAATAAAATCTCATTTGCTTTTAACTCGAGCTATTTTTAATTGATTAACTTTTAGCGCTATCTCTATTGTAAATTGCTTTTATTGTTAAAGGTGCTAAAAACCAAGGATTCTGTCAATATCAACCGACTTGAAACGTTTTATTACGTCCAATATTAGTTCCAAACTAATACATTTTTTTCTCATTGCACTCATTTTTCTACACAACTTCTTATTAAAAAGTAACTTTTTACTTCCTAACACGCAATTTTACTAAGAATAACTAACCAACAGAATTAAATGGGATTTGCCTTTTTACACACAAATAGAAAAATTTTTCACATGTGATTATGACTTCATCGAAAAATGCATTCGTATGTGGCGATGCAAATCGATTGTATTGGATTGGATTGGATTTAACCAATTTTTTAAAAGCGGACCAGATAGGACTGACGTAAATCGGGGCTCTAGTGTATATTTTTTGCAGTACCGATGGCATTTCTATAATTGTAGAATTTGAATTACTAATGCTTCTAATGAAATCCACCTGGTTTGTGATGGGGGAGGAATATTTTTGTTTAATTTCCAAAAATTTTTGTATTTCGAAAAATTGATTTTTAAGTTTTGAACTGTTTTCAATATAATTGTAAATATTTCTTGTGTTTTATCGATGCCAGAAAATCGTCATAACACTATTACTTTTAGTCAAAAAATCGTCATATCATTCTATTTTCTCAAAAAAATCGTTAAAATTACGAAAAATCGTCGCATCTACCACACCTGCTTGCCAGATTAAAGTGTTATAAAATTGATGCCAGATTAAAGTTTAAAGTAAATTTATTGACGGGATTAAATCGTCAAAACATTAGTGACTCTACATCAAAAATCGTCAATCGTCATTTTGGTAAATTCATCGAAAAAAATCGTCAAAATGACGTAAAATCGTCACATCTAACATCCCTGGCTGCAAATCAAAAAATTTGAGTACGATAATAATGTTAAACAATTATAAAAAGACTATGTTTAAATTACGTATTCATGTTTTTTCTATGGGAGGTGGGCGGATCAGGTATATATTTTCAGCAGCCCATTCTACAATTACAATATTTATTTTTTGTGAAAATTGGGTTTATGCATTTAAGATCAAGGGAGTTATGCCACTTTTTCAATAAAAGTTGTATGGGAAGTGGGCGCATATTTTTCAAATTTTGCACAAATGATTCTGTCAAAAAACAATGCCGTAGGTCAAAATTTAATTTTTACTTTGTATGGGAGGTGGGCATAAAAGTGGGGGATCATTTAAATTTTTCCATTTTTTTCTTGATTTAAACAAAAAATGCCTATGTGCCAAGTTTTATTGTCCTTCGACAACTTCTTCTATTTTTAGCAGTTCGTTCTATGAACTTCAACCAATGTGCGCCACAATAGTGGAGAGAATATTATATTATATCATACCTTGTGAGCAAGTCCCATTTTTGGAGATAAATTGATGAAATTTGGTTCCTAGCCACAAGGACCAAGCTTATTGAAAATGTCGAGAATCGGTCCATTACTTCATATAGCCCCATATTTCCCATTTTTCCCATAAATAATTTTTTATGTTGGTATTAAGATTAAATTTGGTTGAAGCTTATTTTATTCCAATCCAGATGATCGTACCAAATTTTTTAAATGTTGGCTTTTTATTTATACATTCGTTACCATTTTGCTTTAAGACTCGCCTTTTAATAAACTCATCAACCTAGAATAATTTTCAGAATAGATCTAACGATGTGCATTTGACAGGTGTGATGGCTGGTTGTCTGTCCTTTAGAGCGTTTTGCAATAATAAAAATAATTTCATTAAATTTTTGTCATAAAAGCAAAGCTTATAAAAAATGGTAAGATTCAATCATAAATTTCAAATAGTGTTCATTAGGGTTATGACTCGTTTTTTACCAAAAATGTTTCTATCACCATGTGATAGGCAATACTTAATTAGAAATACAAATCGTTGTTCCGGATCATTTTGGCCGCACCAAAAGCCATTTCTAAAAATTTACACATAACTTTTTTTACAACATTAGCGGAGTTCTGAAATAGCAAATGAATAAAATCATACAAAGAGTTTCCGTTAGATTTCTTAAAAGAGCTACGATATACTTCAGCCGTTTAAAATTGAGCCAATGGTAAATTTATTAGTTAATTTTTTTGAATTCAGAGCAACTTGTGAGGACGACTTTCTAAATTTCTTGTTTATCTATTAACAAATACTATTTTTTTTTTGTTTTGTCTGTAATAGTTGCTCATTTTCAAAATTAAATTCAAATTCTACATTTTATTTTTTTTTTTAAATTATGAACATTTTTCCTCATTATAAAAATAATTTCTGTGTCGTCAGTTCAAATGAACTAAAATTTTTATAAAACAGTTCGGTTATTTGGGCTGTCAACCAAATCCTAACGTTTGACAGCATGGAGGGAGGGTTTAGACCAGGTGTGGCAATTAACATCTTACGCTTCACCCCATTCATCTTCAAGCTGCACTGCTTCCCTACTGCCCCGGTATAGTGTATCGCGTTTGTTTTTTTTTTTTTTTTGTTTATATGCTACCTAAAGTTAAGTTCTCCAGTAGCGGCTTAGATAATTATTTAGATTATCTTTCATTGGGAACCATAACACCCCCCATCCGACGAGCACGGCCGCATCTATTAGGTAGCCCTGTTTCCAAATAAATACACCTAATCGCAAAGAATCGTAATGCTATGTTCATACGACGATAAAAACCACTGGTTTCGCTCACTGAAACTAGATTGCCAAACATGCTGTTCATACGACTTATTCCTGTTTCATTTTGACATTTTTTTTTAAATAGATAAAAAAGTAAATAAAACTTAAGAATATATTATTTAATAATTTTATTTTAATTATTTTATTATAATTATCACTTTATTTTATTAAAAATCTATTTTTATTTTGTTTTTTTCTTTGTTTTGATATTTTTTGAGAGCTAGTTCAGATAAACTAACGATAACTGTTATCAAAATTGGAGATGATAGTAAATTTTTCCTGTTTCGCAGCCTGTTTCAAAATGAAACGACCTGTTTCGCTCTCAAAATTTTGTATGGGAAAACAAGTCGTTTTTATCATGTTTGGGGCGCGAAACAGGAATAAGAGAGCGAAACGCGAATATTGCTGTGAACATGGTATAACAAACTATCAAACCGTTTGGTTAGGGAACTTTATTGACGTTTGTTAATATTCTTTTCTTTTTTTTGTTAATATTTGGCTATGGCATGTACAATTCGCTATTTGCAAAAAAATTTAAAAAGTCATAACCATAGTGCCCATACAATTTTTTATTATATTAGTATTTAGATAAAATCTCCCTTACAAACCTGTTTCAAAGTAATACCCTTTGCACACTTGCATACATTTGGAAGAAACGCATGGAAGATGTTAAAAATGTGAACTACGCGTTCACACTTGCAACACCTAACATAATAAATACTATCAGTAAACAAAATGTCACAATTTCTGGAAAAAAAACTTTTATTATTTTTTAATTACTTTTTTACTACAAAAGAGTCAAAATTGTAAAAGATAACACCAAAATGTTTTTATAATATAAAAAATAAATCAGGTTACAAAAGGCTTGCAAAAAAGGAAAAGCTTGAGAAATGGTAACGCTGCTTTCAAACCAAATGCCATTTTGTCAGTGATGCCACAATAATAATATAATTTTTTGTTACTTTTGTAGTGAGGACACTAAAATAATCGGAAGATGTGGAATGGAATACAATGAAATAGGAACATTTTGTAAAGAGGTTGAAAAATTTGATCTTTGCCCTTTATATTTCTTATACCCTTTGTGCACTTGCATACATTTCGGAGGAACGCATGGAATATGTTGAAATTGTGAAACAGACATTCACACTTGCAACATTTAACATTATTTCAGTTGTCAAAATAAACAAACACCACGCCGCTTTTAAAAATGAATTTTAAAAAAGATTTAGTAATTGGATTAAATATACGTTGGCAAGAGCATACCCAGTTATTATCGCACTTTATAGAGATAATAATGGATTCTATAGCAGATGAAGATGATGATGAGATCGTCTTACTAGATGCTCACATGCCTATTAAAAGGAACGTATGGATGTTTGTATGTAAACGAGTAATCAAAACTTTTATTTTAATATAAACAAATATTTTTTTAAGAATCGCTATGGAAATTTGTGGGAAAGAGATATCCCAAATAATAATGACGATTTCTTTAAGGAATGCTTCCGAGTCGAAAGAAAAATGTTTTCAGTACTTGTACAAAAGTTAGAAGTTATGCGAAAAAAGGACACACGTTTTATAAGAGCTATACAGTTAGAAAAGCGCAACTATTGAAAATCTTTCTGAAGATAACCTGAAATTGGAAACATATTTTATAAATATATTACAAAAAATTAAATTAAAAAAAAATACATGCTCCGCCGCTCATTTTGTTTGTTAAAATATTTTTTGTTGACAATAAATGTCAGTTTTGTTAGTGATGGAACTTAAATGTCATTTTCAATGTCAGTTTAGCTAGTGAAGACACTAAAAATATCGCAAAATGTAAAGGGGAACAAAATGAGATAGTAACATTCTGTAAAAATGTTGAACAATTTTGGTTTTTAGCCCTATGTATTTCTTATGGGAAAATTCCAACATCTTCGCAAATGAATGTTAAATGTTGACAAGTGTGAAAAGGCTATTATGGGAAAATTTCAACATCTTCGCAAAATAATGTTAGATGTTAATTGTTGACTAGTGTGAAAAGGCTATAACGGAATGCCGGGGCCCTTAAAATCTTAAAGAAGAGTTCGCTTACTTACCTTTCTGATAGCTGTCTGAAACTATCGATGGTTTCAGTGCTATCGTAAATTTTCAATAGTTTTTATTTTTCTCAAATTATTGTTTTATGATAAACCTTTACCCCTGTGTTCATAAATGTTTTTTAATTTTAAAAAATGTTTGTTAAGGAAAATTTTCATAGAAAAAACCTTTATTAAATTTAAAATTTTTTTGTGAATACCGGCATTATGGTTTAACAACGTTTGACAATAACACAACATGACGTCTTTTAATGATATAATATATGATAAATGAGATAAGTAGTACCAAGGCCAATTTATAAAGGTGGCCGCATCATGAGATAGAGTTAAGCTAGCTATCCTTTTTCTTTAAAAAATACTATGCATTTTGTTATTGTAAAAAGTTAGAGTGGATGTCAAAATTATTTGTTGAAAATATAAAGAAGGAAATTTTTTGTTAACAAATTTACACAATTGCAAATTTCTTACGCGTTTCTAATTCCTTATTTTTATAAAATTGTTTGTTTTATAAAACTTAAATAAGTTTTTTTTTCAAGTATTGGATTTTATCGAATTTCGAAAATGTCACCTGTATGAATTTACCTTGAGTAGTGCTGAAAGCATTAAGTTGTAAGGTGCGCTTGTTTACTTCTCCAGTAAAATACAGTGAGTAAATTTTGTGCAATATGAAAATTTTACTCTCAAAACTGGCTCTTGCACAAAAAAGTAAATGAACGGAAAAAATGCAGAAACTTGCTGGTTAATTCAAACATAAACCCCTTTCAACAACAAGGTCTGCAATAATTTTTTTCCTTATCGCGACTTTACCGCTGACGTCTACAAGCCAAGAGTTGCGCAAGAGAGTTTCGCAAGTAATTTGCCGAGTGTGAAAGGGATCATATTTAAGTGTTGTAAAATATGAGTTATTTAGACTTCCCAGTATATATTGTTTTTGGTACTTGATGCATTGCATTTTCATAATTATAAATTCGTAGCAAATGTATTTATTAAATAAACTAGTTTGTTAATGACTTTTAGCTTTGTATCTTGCTAAATAAAATACGAAAATACATGAATGCTTCATTTTTGAAATTCGATACCCTGAAGAATATGCGGTAAGAAGTATTCATATATTTACAGTATAACCCGGTTAATTACCCCACGCTTAAATGCCTTTCACGCTTATTTACCTTAAGTTTTAAATCCCCGTTTTTTTCTTCCTTTTTTCAAACAAAAATCCACGTTTAATTGCCTTACGCTTAATTACCCAATACGGGTAATTGCCTTTAAAATTATACTCCCAAAACCAAATTTCACATTAATTTCATTCGTTTAATTGCCTCAGTACTATTTGGCAACAACACAGTAAGTAATTCAACCAAGTTTACATGTTAATAATTTGAAAATATGCACTAAACATTTAAAAAAATATGGCCAAAAAATATTCCACAAATTAATATTTGCGTTGAAATAAACTTGCTTTAGGATAAAGTTATGCTATAAAGTTAAAATTCATATAGGAGTTATTTGTTCTAAATATTATCTAGATACACCAAATATATGAGATATTTTGCCTTAAAGGGATTAAAGGAAAGGGCTAAATTTAAAATTATATTAACATTTGAAAATATGAAATAGCTTGCATATTTTAGGGTTTGATATTTGAATGGAAGCTGTATGTTTAAATCTGAACCGACTCAACCATATTTAATTTGCAGTAAGATATTTTGGGCCAAATTTAATCTCAATAAGAACATGACAAAATGGTTTATGGGTTTCGTTATTATGACAATTAAAACGTATTTACCAAATTTTATCAAATTATCTAAAAACAGCTACTTTTCTTTCCGCACAAGGTTTACATGGACAGACAACCAGCCAGATTAACGAACGGACACGAAGAGATCACGATGCGCCTATATTTCTATGCATCAAAAATAAATTTATATAATTGCTTTTTTCCTAATGTTTGCCTACATATACATATATAAAACTTTACAGTTTAGAATAACATAAATCTTCTTAGCGAAAACTTGCTTTGGCTTAAAATTGTGGAGTAAAAATTAAATGTAGAAAGCGAAATTAAAGCAACAGACAATTTATCTGATAACCAGATTTTATTTGCTGAACATGTATTAAAATATGCTTAAAAACGTGAAACATGTGTGCAAAAAAAGCAGCAATAGCTTAAATATGCAAATTATTCACAAACAAACCGATACCAATATTCATAAAAACCTCTAAAACGGACAAACATATTCAGCCTTATTTCGGTTCTCGATGTCGAAAACGACTCAGTATTAGATTAAAGTAAATTAAATTAAAGTTCTTTAATCTACTACAAAATTCGACTTACGGTGTTACCGACATCGAGAACCGAAATAAGGCTGATTGCTTCCGCCTTTATTGGTTGCACAAGAAAAACCATTCCATTGCATATTTACGGTTTCCATGATCAAAGGTTTGAATGTATGAGTACGCTTTTGTTAGTAGGATATGACAGGACATCCCAAAAAGCATTACAGATAAAATTTAAGACAACAAATCCCATGGCTTTTAAATGCTATCTCTTAAGATTTAGCTGATACATGTAAAAATGCCTATGTCTATACAAAGTTAAGATATCTAGTAAATAAAAACGTTAAATTACATCACTGAGATTTTTAAACGTATTCGCTTAATTACCTCAATGAGGTAGTTAAACGTATTCTTATAATTACCTTAATTACGTAGTTAAGCGTATTCGTTTAAATGCTTACCCCGCATAATTACCCAAAAAGTTTGGCATTTTTGTCCAGGTAATTATCCGTGGAATACTGTATTAGGTTTAATTAATATTAATGCAATGTTATTTCTATTAAATTTCTTTTGCTTTGCAAAAATACCTATTAGAAAACTAGTTTTTAGTTTATGCTGCACTTTTAATTCAGTTTTTGGTCTTTTATATGTATTTTTTAGAAATTGTAGACTTTTTGTTTTCAAATTGTATGTTTTTTGCTTGTTTACTATATTGAATCATATGTTTATGTTTTCTACTGGATTTTACAGGCAAAAGTTTGACGTAAGCCAAGATAGCATCGACGAAATAGCGTCGAATTTGGGAATTTATAAACCGGGAAAACAAAATACCCAAATTATGGTGATTTGCAGAATAAGAACAAAAAGTTAGCGTCGAATTTAGGAATTTGAAAAGGGAAAGTAAAATTTGCAGGCTCTTTGCTGACTACTGTCAATTTACTCTCTCAGTATATACTTTTTTTTTGTAAATTTATGTGTACGCGAACGCATTTCAGAAAAATCCAGTACGAATTTGTACAAATTTTGGAATTAACGATCGCAGCTATAGACGGAAATATTTTTATGAACATTAAAAACTGGATAAATTTCCGTATATGTGCCATATTAATTTCAATCGAAAAAACAACGGCAAGGAAGTTATACGACACACTGTTAAGAGCTTAGCTCATGTTCTTCATACAGTTTCTTGTAATTGATTATTTAGACAAACACTAACACAGATAATGAAACCTTTTGTTTTTATCACTAAAATACGCATGTGCATAAACATGATCATAAAACACTTAATAACGAGTAATAAATTAAGGGTCGCTAGTGTGAGCATGTGTACAATCTTAATTTATCAGTTCTCATTACGCCCCGGTCTCATATAATTTCGCTCACAAATTTTGCAAAGGCAATTTGTTGTTGGTTTGTGTTCTCACTTAGAGAACTGAAAGAGCAAAAATTAACGTGCATTAATATATACACATGTTTGCTGTTCTTACCAAGGTATATTTATAGCAGGTAGCCGCGAGATTACAACAATTGTACAATAAGAAAAACAACAGGGCTTTTTATTGTTGTTATGCGATACAAACTGTCAAAAAGCAAAGGGGCTGGTAAGAGACAAAAAAGACAAAAGATAAAGACAAAAAAGATATTTATTGAACGTGTAGCAGTGCCCTTAGGGTGGTTGATATCCTCATTAAATTATTTTTAAATATGTATGTATTTGTATCGCTTTGGTTGATTGAAAATTTAATTGGAAATAATTTTATTTTTGTAAATACAGTGAACGCCCGGTTTAACGAATGATATAATGTTTAGACCTTTCGTTATACCGAGATATTCGTTATATCGGTCAGTAATTTTTTACCTTAAAATTTTATAAAAAACGGTGGTCCACAATTTGAAAAACATCAAAATTTAATTGAATTTATAATTTAGTGTAGAAATAAAACTTTAATTAATATTTTCACTTGGATATTACTGAAATCTTTAATTTTTTATCAAAAGAGATTCTTTTTCGATTTGAAATCTCGTTTTCGTAATGAACCAAACAAAACTACTAAAACTTTAACGAAAAAAGCAACATATCACACGTGTTCTTTAAATACAAAGCAAAAAAGCCAAAAACACACACCAAAATCTAACGGTTCTGTTATGATTTTTTTATTTTGCTTTGTCATTCGTTAAATCGGGATTATTTTTTTTTGCAATTCGCTATATAAGGTAGTTAATGTTAAAATTTGGCCATTCGTTATATCGGATATTCGTTAAACTGCGTATTCGTTATACCGGGCTTTGACTGTATCTTTTTTTTACATTTGTGAATAGACATAAAGTTAGAAATAAACTAAATTTATTCCGAATATATGAGAACTAAATTTATTTAATTTCCAAGCAACATGATTAAATAAAAACCAAACAAAATTCCTTAAGAAGGAATAATAATATGTTTTATTTTAATCTATTTTTAAATATCTTTAATAAGAATATTTATACACCAAAGCTATGAAATAAATAAATGTGTGACCATATACCTATATTCCTATCAATCTTTAATTTTACAGAAAACCAGCATCTGAATTTCGGTGCGAACCGATATAGTTTTATCTGTACAACAATAAAACACATACTCTTACCCTACAATTACACAATCGGTCACATTTGCTTTTACGAAGGTTATTTGTAAAAAATTGCAAGAAACAAAAATTCTTTTGTTAGGTTTTTGTTTTATTTTTACGTTAATGTGATTTTTTTTCTTGACTTGGCAATGCCCTGCAAATAATAGGACTAGTCCAAATACGCGTGTAAAGAGTAGCCCACAAGGGACTAGGACTAGTCCAAAAGTAACCCAAACGTATGGAAAACACATGGTCTATTTAACATTACGATGTCCTAGGGCAGGACCATATGAGTAGTTTTAAAACTACTCCATTGTGTACACAAGAGGATTAGTTTTAACTTCGTTTAAAAACGAAAACATGTCGTTAAAAAACGAAGACATGTCGTCTCACTACAAACAATTTTTAACAATGACATGTTCCATGCTTGCATTACATCGGACCAGTCCATGGAGTAGTCTATTTCATGAAATTGGATCAGGTGGTCCAATAATATTTGCAGGGTGTACATACACACACACTCGTGCACGCACATACATACACACATACATATATGCTCGTATGTTTTATTAATTTTACAGATTGGTTTCAGTTTTTGGCCAGTTCTTATTCCTCAGAATTTATTTATTTATTTTAAATATCGTGAAATTTTTTTTAAATATAAACTTTTTTGTTTGTAATTTCAGTAATATCGCACTTGTTCAAAAATACTGTATTAACTTAAAATTTTCAGTGGAAGAAAAACAAGTTTTAATTTTACATCAAAGGCATATTAAAAATTATTTTTTATCCAACCGTTTCATTACCAAAAAGTTGACAAAATGACTGTGTAGAAAGCAACAACAAAATTACAAAATATTTATTACTTTGTTTTTGTTTGCAACGTAATTCTTTGGCGTTGCGTTGCGATTTACATAATTTGGTCCTAAATCTTATAAATTACATTGATGTCAAGAAACACTTGTGATATAAACATTGAGTCAATTAAATTTTTGAGATTTTTAGTAATAAATTTAATCATAAAAAATAACATAATAACAAACTTAATACAATTGACATTTAGCATAGACTCAAAAAAAATGTTCAGAGTTCCTTTTTGAAAAGTAGTTCGTTGCATTGTACTTTTATATATGGTGGTAAGTCGTTCCAAAGTCATTAGATATTTGAATTTTGGATCTCAAATTCCACGGGGTAAGTGTGCAAAAAAAATTTTGTCACCAATAGCATTGTTTTGTGCGACTGCAGTTATTACAGTTATTACTCTCCAAATAAATAGCTTCTTTCACTCGTTATTTAGAAGCGTTCATATAACGCTACAACAATAACTACTTTCTTTTCAGAAATATGTAGGTAAAAATATAATGACTTACTTTTAGGTTTATTTTGGGACTACCCTTGTAAAATGAATTGGTTCTTTCTAGAGTTTGCTAAAAACCGTAAAAATGTGAAATCACAGTTTCGGTTTTAAAATGATTAAAACCTGTTGGTTTCGGTTTCCGGTTTTGAAAATATCCAAGTAAAACCACATATATGTTAGTGTGTCCAAAAAAGTTTTCTTTTTCGATTTTCATGGGTAAAGTGTTCTTGAGATTTTTTTTCAGATATTTCGGAAGAGGTTTAGAGGTCACTTAACCCGAATTTTTGCCAAGAATCGGGTTTGCCGGCCTATATTGAGTTTTTTTCATACCATACAAAAACAACGATTTTTTTGACTTTACAGGAAATAATTTAAAAGAAAACGGGCCTAGCTTTATTTTTGTGTGCATATACAGTATGCTTTTGCAATGAATTTGCTCATTTAGGCACTCTACATTAAAATTGTTCGTACTATTTTCATAGATTTCGTAAATAACGCTTTATAACTTTTAAAATTAGTATGAAGATAAAAAAAACTGACAACGTAGTTTGAAAGACCAATGAAATTAAATGATTTAGGTACAAATATTTTTGAATTTGCTCTTACTGTTCCTAAGTTATAAAAGTGTCCATCTGTAACTCTCGCGTCGAGAAACTTTTCGATTGAAATGTGTGAAATGAAACAAACACGATACATATATTGAAGCAAACAGCTGGTTTTCTGACTAAACTGTGTCTTTAACTTTTTTTTTGGCTAGTACTCGCCTGTCACGCAAGGAAATTACTCGCCAATTTTCAGAAAAAGTGTGTCTGTAACATTTTCAATTAAAAATGCAAAATGCAAAGAAAAATAATAATAACATTTTGTTCCTGGCACATTTTACCATTGTTTAATTATTTTGCTTTTAACATTTTTATAAATTAAACCAATTTATTAAAAGCTCGTTTGCAAACACCAAACATTAAAGTCGCACTTTATGCTAGGAACACAACTGGGACGAACGACGAATTTCGTCCAGCACGACGAATTATTCGGAAGAAATTCGCTGTATAAATTCGGCGTTGTTCCCGAATTTAAAGTCGATGGTAGTTTAAAATGTGATTCTGGTAAATATGAGTGGTCCTCGAAGTATGAGGTTTAAAAAAGAAAAAATATTTTTTTTTTGAACTTTCAACACAGAAAAGTTATAAAAATTTGTTCGATTTTATGAACATAGCATATAATTTATTTATATTATTACATTTAAAATATCTATCCAAATTTAATTACTCAGGCTGAGTAAGGATTAGTCATATCTTTGTTAATTTAAACAACAAATTGAAAGTTAATTGCGTGATGACATAAGTCCCGCCATATTAATGTGTCAAGACAATGCGAATTTTTAATTTTTAAGTTATCTTTTGGGAATAATTTTTCTACTAATGAATTTATTTCCACACGGTTCTTCCATGATTGGTTGATTACTATATTTATTTATCAATGTAAATAAGTTTCCACCGAGCTAAAAAATCTGCAATGTTAAACCAAAAATCTGCAAATCTGCATTTTGATAACTTTGGGGAAAAAAAGATAAATCTGCACTTCTGGCATCGCTGCTCTCTGTATTAATCATACTTTCAACAATTATATGGCGAACTTTTCACGAGTTGTAAGATAATACCTACATACATGAGTCTCATACGATACTTGCCATGAAAGACTCCTTAGATAATAGTTGCCCACGTTTAAACGATTCCCACAACGATTGAAGAAGCGTCTTTTGCTGGGCTATGAAAGAATCTAAGTCGTGTTACAGTTTTTTCCTTGTGAGGAATATTCTAGGATTAAAAATGCGATCATCGTCGTATCTCTTACACGCTTGAAACTGCTTTTTATAAAAATCGAAGAAAAATTGTTAAAAAAAAATAAATTTTAAGTTGTCCAATTTTTTTTGACGATTTTTCGAAACATGAAAGACGATTTTTTTATTTTTTCTCAGGAAATTTACGATTTACTCACAAATGTATCTGGCAGCCCTGGCCACAACCCTAAAACCAAGGCCCATCTATCAGGTCTGCTTACTTGTACAAAAACAAAAAACGATTCTTTT
The DNA here is from genome assembly GCA_949318255.1 of Pollenia labialis. Classification (NCBI taxonomy): domain Eukaryota; kingdom Metazoa; phylum Arthropoda; class Insecta; order Diptera; family Polleniidae; genus Pollenia; species Pollenia labialis. The sequence goes on from OX439143.1 coordinate 84,415,546, forward strand.
TATTTGTCAAAAATTGACTACCACATATACAAAGCAAAAGGAAAAAACGTGAATCTGTGGCATACCATAAACGTAAACAAACGTATACATGCACTTGTAAGCAAAATGTAAACAACTTTTGACAACTAAAAAGAACATAAACAATGATCATCAGGCTTCTTGCGCAGACCTTTTCAATGGGCCTTGCCTAAAACTAATACCATGTTCACACGGACAGCAATATTCGTGTTTCGCTCTCTTATTCCTGTTTCGCGCCCCAAACATGATTGAAACGACTTGTTTTCCCATACAAAATTTTGAGAGCGAAACAGGTCGTTTCATTTTGAATCAGGCTTCGAAACAGGAAAAATGTACTATCATCTCCAACTTTGATAACAGTTATCGTCAGTTTATCTGAACTAGCTCACAAAAAATATCAAAACGAAGAAATAAACAAAATAAAAATTTATTTTTAATAAAATAAAGTGATAATTATAATACCTTAATATTAATAAAAGTATTAAATAATATATTCTTAAGTTTTATTTGCTTATTATCTATTTAAAAAAAATCACACTAACAACACAAAAAAAAATGTCAAAATGAAACAGGAATAAATCGTATGAACAGCATGTTTGGCAATCAAGTTTCAGAGAGCGAAACCAGTGGTTTCTATCGTCGTATGAAATTCAAAAATATAGTCAGATGGACTAGGGATGGGCAAATTGAAAAAATATATCGATATGTATCGAATCGATATTTTTTAAGAGTATCGATATTTATCATTTCAAAAATATCGATATATCGAACGTATTTTGCTGAAACTATTACCAAATTAAAAAATTTAATATACCTTTGTGCATACATATTTATGAACACACATATTATATGTAATTACATTTACCGTATTCACAAAACCCCTTGTTTCGTTGTATGAATTGAATGTTGCATTGAAATACATAGTTTACTATTGGGTTTTTTATACAAAATACAATAGATACAACGATACAAAGGGTTTTGTGAATACGGCAATTGTTAATAGTTATTGCTTAATTTTATTTAAAAAAATTAATCAAAACAACAAATTCAATCAAAACTAAAAATTCAATTTTAACAAAAACAAAAGGGAAGAATACAAAAACCATATGAAATCCAAAAAAAAAATTACGAAAAATTTAAATGGAAGTAAATAAGTCATGGAAGTACCAACTAACCTTAAAATTTGAATTGCACCCAAAAGTACCAAGTACCAACTGGTTTTAGTCAAATCAAAGTAATCAACTGACACTGAAAGAATTTTCTTCGCAATAGCAATGAATTTTTAAATTAAACCCATGAAAAATTTCATTAAAAAGGAACCTATGCAGCGCTTCGTTGGATCAATGAAACCTGTTTCATTAAAATGTATGTAATGAAACATTACATTAGAATAATGAATATTATTTATTATTAATTGGATGAATACTTCAAAAAAGTAAAAAATTTTTTGTTTTATTTTCATTTTTTTTTCTTTTTAATTATATTTTTTCTTTTTAACTTGTTTTTTCTATCTCATTTTTTTTTCTGTCTCTGGCGGGAATCGATCCCGCAACCTCGGCGCTGCTAGACTAGCTCACTACCAGCTAGCCTACCGAGGCAGTGTAATTTTTGAATAAAAAAACTATGTTTTTTGTCTTTACTATGTACATATTAAAGAAATCTAAAAACATACATATATGTATATTGATTGCAAGTTTTTGTTTCATTACTATGATGACATTTTTATTGTCATAATGAAAATTTAAATTTATGATGGCATGCTTTTTCGAAATAGTTTTATACTCTTAATTATTGAGATTGAGACTATTATTGAATGTTAAAAATAATTTTTTTTATAAAATATTAAAATATGTTGCTTTTATAAAAAAAATTTTGATATCATAAATTTAATGGCATATTACATTAGATGTATGAAATTATTAAATCTTCCATTTTTTAATTAACAATTTAACATTTTTTTAAGGAAACTGTAATTTTGTATTAATTTATGAATAAAGTTATGTTTGTATATTGTTTTTTTATGTTCCCAATTGAAATTTTTTGTTTACTTGGACAAACTTAAGTTTTCAAATATCCAATGAAAATTTTTAACGTAATTACGAAATCCCATGAAGCGATTTTAACGAAAATACTTCATTATAACTACGAAATTTCATTTAGACAATGAAAATTTTCATTTAACCAATAAAAATTTTTATATGAAAATGATTCATTAAATATATGAACAATTTTTTTTAGTGTGATAATGACATCAGGAGCACTCTCTGTTTTATGTGCTCTCCTGTCAATCTGCTGCTTGTATGCGGCACTGCTTCTTATAAATGTTCATAATTTTAAATCTTTATATTAGTTTAAAAAAATATATGATGCATGAATGATGCCAATTCTTAACAACATATTGTTTGAAAAACTGCTAAAATTTTGAGTTTTTAATGAAGACTGACTTAAAAAAATATCGAATTCGATAGTCGTATTTCAATATCGATATATTGATATATCGGTATTTTAAATATCGGCGATATACATATATCGATTATTTTTTTTAAATATCGATATTTTGATGTATCGATATTTTTTGCCCATTCCTAAGATGGACAAAATTGTTATGTCCCAATTGGATGCACTTACGTTATACACCTTCATCAAGTTCACTAAAAACAGAACCATTTTTATTTTCCATACAATTATTTTTAATGATAACAAGTCAATGTTTAGCTAAAAAAAAACTAACAATTTTAAATTTTTGAGTAAAAAAGTTTGACAACAAAAGTTTTTTCCCAGTTACTAAATGCTTCTTTATTTTCCAACTCAAAAAAGTACCATGTCACTATAAAGCCTGAAAAATAAGGAATTGCAAAAATAATGAAACTAAAAAGTTTTCAGGTAATACATTTTGTTTGATGTCATTTATCATACAGCCAAACACTAGGGGAGGTTAAATATGTTTTAGTCAAAATTGTTTGAAGTTCCAAAAACAAAAAAGTTAATGGTTCCAGTTACGAGCAGTCAACACTAAAGTATTGACTTTTTAGCATGTTTTTATGATGTTCTTTAAAAAAAAATATAATAAATTTCTACAGAAACCATTAAATTGTTAGATTTAATGTTTTTTTAAATGTTATTGCTAACAGTTTTTTTTATAGCTTACCAAAGTCGACACCTTCATATATTAACAAAACTATATTTAATTGTTATTTATTATTCCAACTAACATTAAGAGCATTTCATATTTTAACTACAAAATTGGCATTAATGGATAAAATATAATAAAAAACATTACCAAAATATGAGTCGACTACAAAAACAATAAATTTAATTTGTAGAAATATAATGAATTTAGGAACACACAACACGCCAAATAAAGCAGCCCATACGCGATTCAATTCAATTGTCACCTGAGTCGGTTGCTGTCCAAATCAAAGCGTGTATGGCTTTGTCAATTGATTAGTTTGACGGTTGTCGAGTTTGTTGAAGAAAAATCAAAAGATTTTGATTTTTTCAAGTTGACTACTAACAGGGAGTTCACACGGTGTCTTTTCAGACATGTCTAACAAACACGTTTGTTTTGTTTGTTAATTTAAAATCTTTCAATTCAGTTGATGAAGTGTGTGGCCAAGCATCAATTCAGTTGAAAGACTCAGTTGACAATTGATTTGCCGTAACAACATTACAGTGGGTAACAGTGAAAAGAGTAGCTGTTGGGGAACAAAAACAAGTCGAATTATTAATTAAAAACTCCATTTATTATACCATGATGTGGCAGATAGTAACAATAATATGTTCATCACAAATAATTGCATGGTTTTTGCACATTATTAAGTGCAACATGTTATGGTTGCTGTAAACACATTAGTGTTATTATGGTCGAGAAGTTCCCCCAATATGACTGTGGCTTTCTTCAAGGATACTTTATTTAGCCATAATATGGATGCTTGCAACAATAATCTCATTTATATTTTTTCATGGAACATGTGGCAACAGTTTGTTTGTTCGTTTTTTACTAATAATAACACTTTGCAAAAATTGGCCATAATTAACAATAATGCGAAATAATTTGATACGTCTTAAATCAGGTGTGATGAATTGCGGCCGATTTTAAATTTCTGAATTATAGTCTTAATTTTTAATTAAAATACATATATAATACAAAATTAAAAAAAGAATATAGACAGGAAATAAGAAGAAAATGTACTTAAAATCAATTTTTAATGATACTGAAAATAACATTATCGATTTCAAATCGTTTTGTTTTCAGACGCATACTTTATTATTTTATTCTACATGATAGTCTTCGCAAATGTACTTTTCATTTCTTTGCCATCTTCCAAGCACATTCATATTCATTCAATTCAGAACATATCATTTATAGAATTCACGTCCCTTTATTGTTCTTTACTATACTTGAAAAAATAAAATGCAAGCAAAAACAAATTTGGTCTGGTCAGACGAAGATGGTAATACAAGGGTTAAAAGATAATGAATGGTTAATTATATCGACCTGTATGGGAGGTTTCCACTACAGCCCATTTAATGACTGATATTTTGCATTAACTGTAGCTGTTTTCCATATCACTGTTATTTATATTGTCTTTGTATGGGAGGTGCATTAGAACAAAAAACAATACTGGAGGGAGATTTATCGAAGTTCGCCAAGCTTTCCAACTAGTAATTGGTGGTTCAATCTTCCCACATTAAAATCTCAATAAATAAATAAACACGGACGCAAATGGATACACTCGAAATCAAATAGAACACATTTGTATTCGTCGCAAATGGAAAGGATCGCTAAATGTCGTGCGCAGTAACAAAGACCACAGAACATACAGAGGTGTCACGAGACAGTAAATATTGTGTTTTTTTCTGTCTTTTTCTGCGAAAGCTGCCCTTTTTGCATTTTTTGTTTTGATTACGCAATTCGTGTTAATAGTTGCGGCCTGTTTTTACACATTGCCACTTTAATACCAAAAAACATTTTCTTTCTCTTTCTTCGAAAGCTGCCCTCGCAACTGATTTGGGCCTTTTTCACACGTCACTTTTCACAGTTCTGTATATTCTGTGACAAAGACGCTGATATGGGCAGCCACCACCAGCTACTAGTTGTGACTATAAGAATCAAACTGAAACTAAAGTATAGAAGGAACCAACACGAATTACCCGAAAGCTTCAACGTCTTAAAATTAAAAAAACATAGAAAAGAACCGTCGACAAACACAACATGGAAACATACACGAATTCTGACATTACGAAAACCTATACCGCAACTCAAGTAGATTCAATAGTCGATGATCGATTATCAATAGAGCATCCTAGTAAAGAAGAAAATAAAGAGAAACAAAGCTCCAGGTCAATACGGCAAACGTCCGAAGCTGCTCCAATCAAAGCAACTAGATAGAGAGTATAAAAAGTCCATGCTACAATTATAAATATTAAACTCCAATTCGTATAGCAAGCGCTTCAAGAAAAAAAGCAGTATTCAGACCACATCGTTAATGCATTGACTAGTCAAATGCCTTATAAATAACACTGTACTTGTTGAAAAAATAGACAAGCCGGGCGGGCACAAAGCGTTTTAACACAATTCGGGTGCACTGAATCCAATGGTGCTAACCGTTTTTTTTTTAGGTTAGCTCTTGTTTTCGAGTTATACCGTTGTTTCGAAAATGGAGGAGGTTGCACAACATATATTCGCGTAACTCTAAAACATTTTATTTTATTAAAATTACCAAAAAAAACCGAAATTCCGCAATAAAATTTCCTTTAAGAAAAGTAAAAAATCGACTTTTGTGAATAAAATCCAACAGATTTCAATCATTTATGGCTTGTTTTGTTTGTAGCCTCGTTTTTTATATGTCTGGAAGCATAGCTGCATTTTCCAATTTTTTATGAATTTTTAAAAAAACATTATTTTTTTGTTTCTAAAACAACTGCTCACATTAGAAAAACGATTTGCTTTTCTTATAGGAAATCATATTGCGGAATTTAGGTTTTTTTTTAGTAATTTCAATAAACTAAACCTTTTGAGTTACGCGAATATATGCTGTGCAACCTCCTCCATTTTTGAAATGACGGTATATCTCGAAAACAGGAGCTAACCTAAAAAACGGTTAGCGCCATTGGGTTCAGCATACCCGAATTATGTTAAAATGCCATGTGCCCATGTTGTCTATAAAGCGTAAATTTCGAGGACAGTTTTATTAAAGAACAATCGGAACTTGGTAATGGTCGACTTCCAAAAACCCTTCGAATATATTCGGTGCACAAAGGATCAAAATTTAGTTTTATTGGTTAAAAATTAAATTTTTTGTTATCACAAATTTCCAAAATATTATTAAAAGAAACAACAACATTGAAATACGGACCGATTTCGAAAAAATTTGATATGATGATTAAGGTTTAAATAATTTATTTGTGGGCAAATTTTACTACACGTTCAGTCACTTGTGTTGTGAAAACTGCACATTAAACAAACAAAAATTGAAATTAGTAATTTTTTATTTCAATTCAGTGTATTTATCAAATATGAAAAACTGGGAATTTAGCACGTCATACGGAAATCGTATTAATAATAAATTTTGTATTCCCGAAAATAACTTTGATAATTAGTAATTTAAGTTTTTAAAGATATTTGAATAACAAAAGACTGAATTTGTTAAATTTTTTTTTTTACTAAAATTAAAATTTTGTGGAAATTTTTATAAATTTTAAGTGCATATTTTTATTGCATATTTTGGATTTTTTAGAGCATGAAAATCTCAACCCTTATTAATGCTGTTGTTAATTACGTTTTTGCTAAATATCGGCTTCATAATAAAGAAATTGATACCAATTATTACACGCAGAGAAAAAATATGGTTGGGCATGGTTACGGCAACCACACTGTGTTTATTGTAACAATATATTGTTGTTGTACACAAATAATTGTTAGTTTTATTAAATATCAGCAATATTATAGTTACTGTAAACATATTAATGTTTATCGCAATTATAAATTTGAGTATTGTTGACCGAAAAATAATTATTTTTCTAACAACTAAATTATGATAACTTTCAAAACATATTATATTACTCACAACCATATAATGATATTTAATAGCCATAACATGATAACTTTATATACATTTATCATAATAAGTTTAAGATGCAATCAAAATATCGTTACTCTAATAATATTTTGGTATCGCCATTTGTAAAATAATTTTGTATCAGTTGTGTCGTGTTTTACATAAAAATTTCGAATTATTTGTTAGTGAGTGGCTAAATAACAAAAAAATAACCATTAAAATAAACAAGAAATTAAAAAAAATAAAGAAAAATATTAAAAAAGAAATAACAAAATAACCATTAAAATAAACAAGAAATTAAAAAAAAATTAAAGAAAAAACAATAAAAAAGGGTTGTAGTGGCACAAAATAAAATATCTTTGCTAAAATATTTTAATAATCTTAAAGTGGTGGAAAAATTTGTGAAATATTGGTGCAAAATATTAACCATTACTGGTAAGTTTTGTGTTATTTTAAGAGAAAAATAATGAAAACTCCATCAAATAATTTATAAATAATGGCGACCTACGACAAAAAGATTACAGTAACTATATTATGTTTTTTATTTTATCATAAGTATTTTTTTCCAATAAAAATATTATGTTTAAAGTTGTATCATATTATGATGTAAAAAATTTATGTATAACAGTTCATATCACTTTGCATCATAATATGATTACTTCTAAGCTTATTATGATTGCCATGACAATAATATGATTACTTCTAAACTTATTATGATTGTCATGACAATAATATGATTACTTCTAAGCTTATTATGATTGCCATGACAATAATATGATTACTTCTAAACTTATTATGATTGTCATGACAATAATATGATTACTTCTAAACTTATTATGATTGCCATGACAATAATATGATTACTTCTAAACTAATTATGATTACCATGACAATAATATGATTACTTCTAAGCTTATTATGATTTTCATGACAATAATATGATTACTTCTAAGCTTATTATGATTGCCATGGCAGTAATATTATAACTTCGTAACGTTTTATGATTAACAGGATAACAATATGATTAAGGGAAAAATATTATGATGTAATATTACGAACATATATGGTCATAATATGATTTAATAACAATCGTAATATGGTGACTACAATCATGAATCTTATCATAATATGTTGCTCTTGGAATATGTTTACCACAACCATGTTTTTTCTTTGCGTGTAGATAAATCAAATTGAACAAAGCTCGCATTCGAAGCAGTAAACAAATATTTGGTAGATTGGCCAATATCTTATAATGAAAGATGAACCATTGATACCCAATTGTGGCAGATCTTCTAAGGAATAGATAAAAGTGAGAGATCAAAGCGAAAGAAAAGTTATGCCTTATTTAAGAATTGCTCTACAAAAAACTGTCATATACTACGATGCTACTTACTTGAAAGCGTTTCGGACATATCCCTTCGAGTATTCACCAGGAATGTTTTCAGAAGAAACACTGGAATCTCGCAACAATGACGAAATATTTGAGAAAGTCATAACCTAAATATGTCATATTGAAAGGCAATGTATAATCTTATTCGCTATCCCCTTTTATAGCTTATTTTTCGATAAAGTACTTTATGCATTCTCGTATTACAGAGCCTTAAGACGAAAAAGTTCTATCGTTGCTTTTAGATACGTTAATGACAGATCCTACCTCGATTTAAAAAGTAAACCTGACTAAGATTAAAAAATAAACATATTGCCTTTAATAAAACTCTAATACCTGTGCAAAATTTGGTCCGCTTTTTGATAATCTGGGCGCAAAAAAGTCCTTACTTGTTAACTTGGTTATTTTAATAATTTTCTCTACCAGTATTCTCCTGAGTGTAATTGTGCCAAAATGAAAAACATAAAAATTCATAAATTATTCGTAGTTTTTTCTCATTTCTCAGCCATTTGAGAATCGATCGGACTTTATTTCAATAATTAACCATTCCAGACAGTATGTGATATAAATATATAACAATCTAGTCCATATCATACCTAGAGTCTTTGCAAAATCCATTGATCCGGACAGACGTTAAGTCCACTTTGCAACTTATAAGGATCCAGTGTATAAATAAATAAATATATATATATATATATATATATATATATATATATATATATATATATATATATAAATGTACTTTATATGGTACAAGATCAATATTGCCTATGGTAAAGGGTATAAAAAGGCTGCGTAAAAATATTATTTTTAATGTTGGCCTTTATAAAATTAATAAAAATGTTTGCAATTTTTAATAAATTTTTTTATGTGTTTCAAAGACTAAATATTAACACAACCAAAATGCACGATTCATGTGTTTCCAAAAACTAATCAAGAAGTAATTATTAAATTTGATTTTATTTCATTGAAGTTAAGAATAAAAAATTATGGCGCTTTATGACAGCTCATCATTAAATATGAACGCTGGACTAATGAATAACGTAAATATGTATGTTTTAATACCCAACAGAAAAAGTAACTGGTGTGAGGTTAAAATTTTACTAGTAATATATCAAACAATCGATTTTAACGTTGGGTTGTTATACGAGCCCAACTATTTCTTTTGAATGCAGTTATAATCTAGTTAAAAACTAGTTTTTTTTATTTATGAAAGGCAATAGTTAATTTAAAATTTTACTAATAAAGTTTTCAAATTTTGTTTAACATTTTCCATTAAAAACTATCCATAGTAAATTTTTGCATTAAAGCCCAATTGTTTTCTCTTGCAGTGTTGTTGCCGTTTCTACAAAAAAAGTTAATTGTAGTATTGGTTTTGTTTCTACAACTAACTGCGTCACGCAAAAAGCTGTGCAGTCGATAATTTATCATCTTTGTTGATGCGAAAAAATAGTACTTTTGCAACAAGTCTCTTAACAACTAGTAATAAACTATCCCAAACCCTTGCTAGTTACGAATCAGCTACAGGATAGTTACTGGTTCCTACTTGTTTGTTTGACAAAAAAATTTAAATAATCATTTTTTTCTATCCGTCTTTTTTTCTTTTTTCCTTTTTCAAATTGAATAATAATAACGCATAGCCATACAGAATAAACTCATGCAACTAGACCGCAAGTGATTTTATATTTTGCATTTTTATTTAAGTTTTTATCCCATTTTATTGTTGACCGGAAATGGGAACAACACGCAAACAGTTATCACAGATGTCCGCTTTCTCTTTCGTGCAAATAATGAAATATACGCGATGTGCTCCATAGTTTAATTTGATGTGTGAACATGCATGTGGATTGGTACATGTATCTACGTACACATAATATACATACATTTATAAAAATTTGAATTTATTACATGTACATATGTATATATGTAGATCTATGTTTTATTTTATTTCAAATTTTTACCAATTTATATTGGTCGAATTTTTCTTTTTTCAACTATTTTACTAATGCACCCAGTCATGTTTTTTTTTATTGTAAGGTTTTTGTGAGATTTTCTTTATCACTGGTTGTGTTTTATGATGTACCATGCATGTTTTTGTTTTATATGTACATTAATATTTATGAATATATGCATGTCTATCAGCTCAAGTGCGATTAAACTTTATGATTTTTCAATTGCTAAAGAATGCTAAATAATAAAATGAAAAAAAATAAATAAATAAATAAAAGCGAAACCGACAAATGCGCACTCACAACAATCGTTGAGGGTAAAAATGGTTATAAATGACAGTTTCAGCTAAACAGCATTTATTTATGATAAATGGCACAATAATGAATAAAAAATATAAGTAAATGAATCCTTTTTTACTGACAATCAGCTATGTCAAAGAGTACAATTCCATTCGGAAACTAACAAATATTTCAGAATGAAACCGTTTTTTTTTTATATTTATATATTTGCTTATAGAGCAATTCCATATGAAAACGATCAAAATTGGCAAATTTTTGGACGACCCCTCTCCGATTTTAAAATAAATAGTCTCAATCGATTGCCCAGCAAAAAATAATGTAGCTACATATTTTTTTTTTTTATAGTGACTGGTTTAGTGGTGGTGTACACCACTGTCATGTGACAAAATTGAAGAATTCTTCATAAGGGACCTCATTGAAAGTTGTTTTAAAAAAAAACTACTAAAGCGATCGCAACGAGTGATAGCTCGTTGGAAAGGTATTGAATCAGGCTTTAATTGAAAAATAAAATTTTCCTAATTTTTCTTAGAAATTTACCTTTAAATTTTCCCATGAAAATTAAATTTTCCGATTTTCCACAGAAGCTCCTAAATTTTCCGGCTAATTTTTTTTTTTTGGATTCCTCATAATTTTTGCTTTAAGAATCAGCAATAAAAAAATGGGCCCCGACTCCTTGTTTGGACAGGAGAAGAGCATTTAAGAGACCACCTTATTAAAAATACATTTTAAAAATTATTTTACAGTTAAAAATACATTTATGAAGAAAAAATCTTTCTTATTTTGCTGCTTATACTTAATTACAATATTTATTAAAAATTTCAATTGTCTTGGCATCATTATATAATTAAAGTAACTTTAAATTTAGCACGTCGGCAGACGAAGAGTACCGCTTTACGTTAATTGACATATTCCAGAAATATTTGGTATGAAGCAATGAAACTCTTGCGTTCCAGTTATAGTTTTGACATTATTATATCTGTTTTGAATTCGTCGCTCCATGGCATCGTGTTCTTTTTGAGTGCATAAAACTGTGTTAATGGCAATTTCCTTGCTTTGAATCCACGAAAACAAATGTTGTACATTTAAGATCTGGTCAGTATATGGCCTTTGCAAACTTGCCTTAGTCGCCATGCGTTTTAGGGTTCCCCCTAACGCATCGCATGGGCCCTTACCGTGGGACGTCGCGAAAAAGTGCCACTCGACCTTGCATTTTTGTTCTTCTCCAATCATGCAAAGATTGTAAAAATTTTTTTTATTCTTGTACTGAGAAGCCGCGCCGTCTGAGAAAAACGTTGCTTTGTCGATTGCATCGAATTTAAAAAGATGTTTGAAACTGTTCAGAAATCTTGCGTATAGACCATGATTGAGGCAGCACAGATAAAAAGAGATATTTCTCCGGAAAAGTGGTCGCTAAATTGAATTTTCTTTTCAACTGCTCAATCATTTGTTTGCCGTCATCAACGTCATCTGCTTGACTGCATTCGTTATCAGAGCCTTCATCAAATATTGTCGCGATTGCACTCATAACCTTGCCTTTTTTCTCTTTCCTGTATGTTTCACTTCGCAACTTTCTTTTTCTAATAGGCGTTTCACCTAAAGTGGTAATAGCCTCATTCAAAGGACTCAAAGACATATTGACCATCGGAATGTCTGCCTCACTATCAGATGAAACATTTTGTTCACTTGTCATTTCACTCTCGGATTGCTGCTGCATTTGTTTCAATGCATTTGCTTGTTGAGACAAATCGATTTTACACTTGGGGCAAATAAATTCTGCTTCGTCACCGTATTGTATATTTAATTCATTCATGTATCGCTTCGAAACACCAGTTAATTTTAATACTTTTATCTTTTTCGAACGATGTCCACTCTTGTTAAACGGATTGCAGCAAAATTTATTCATTTTACTTTAAATTGTCTTTACAGCTTCACTCTTTACTTTACAAAAAAAAACACTTTAACACTTTCACGTTTAGTATTCACCTGAAATTTGACTCAGAGTGTGTGAAGTATTTATATTTATTTTTTGGTAAAAAATAGGTAAAAAAAAATAAGCGATATTTGCTTTTCTTTAATAGGAAAATTTGCGTGAACTACTGGTCATAAAATGTTTTTTAAAGAGGGACTTAATTGGTTACTGCCAATAAGCCGACCACAGGTCATAAAATGTTTTGCAAATTTTTCAAATTACCAGGTAATAAATATTTCGCCATATTTATGGAAAATCCGTGTTTTATGACTTGTTTCTGCACGTGTCATTTTAGACGAAATATTTATTACCTGGTAATTTAAAAAATTTACAAAACATTTTATGACCTGTAGCCTCAGTCGGGTTTGGTGTGCCATTACATTTTTAATAAATATTGTAATTAAGTATAAGCAGCAAAATAAGAAAGATTTTTTCTTCATAAATGTATTTTTAACTGTAAAATAATTTTTAAAAGGTATTTTTAACAAGGTGGTCTCTTAAATGCTCTTCTCCTGTCCAAACAAGGAGTCGGGGCCCATTTTTTTATTGCTGATTCTTAAAGCAAAAATTATGAGGAATCCAAAAAAAAAAATTAGCCGGAAAATTTAGGAGCTTCTGTGGAAAATCGGAAAATTTAATTTTCATGGGAAAATTTAAAGGTAAATTTCTAAGAAAAATTAGGAAAATTTTATTTTTCAATTAAAGCCTGATTCAATACCTTTCCAACGAGCTATCACTCGTTGCGATCGCTTTAGTAGTTTTCAATGAGGTCCCTTATGAAGAATTCTTCAATTTTGTCACATGACAGTGGTGTACACCACCACTAAACCAGTCACTATAAAAAAAAAAAATGTAGGTACATTATTTTTTGCTGGGCAATCGATTGAGACTATTTATTTTAAAATCGGAGAGGGGTCGTCCAAAAGGTGATCGCTTTCATATGGAATTGCTCTATAAATATATATTTAGCATTTTAAAAATAAAAATGAAAAATTTTTTATTTAATTTTTTCCCGACGTTTCGTGAATTTTATATTCACTTCTTCAGGGGATTCGTGTATTGTTTTAATGAACAGAATGGAATTTTCTGTATCTTTAAGGGCAACTAACTATCGTAATATTCATACTTTCTATCCATATGTTTTCTTTATTTAATTTTGAAAGGAAGTTTATTCTAAATAATTTTGAGCGCTTTTTTTTATAAATATTACAAAAACTTATCAAAATAATTTTCGTGGGAATATAAAATTTAATTTAAATGATTTTGTTATTTGTGCTTAATTTCCCAATTTTTATTTTTGATAAAAACACTGAAATTTACTGTTGATGGGATAAGCTATTCCTACGCACATTTCACTGGTTGCTTGGACCAGATCATCAGGAAACTTCATCCATAAAGATTTTAGAAAAACTAAAGATATTAAACCAAAACTTTTACAAGAAACAATATTTTCGTAAGGAATTTATGAATCCTTGCCATCCTTGTGTACCAACCGTCCGGTAAAATTAACTTTCGCGCATAATTTCATGCAAAAACCATGCTATGCACTTCACTTTGGTACCATTGTAATTTACAAGAAACGGTGAGGAGACTTTAAAAACTATAAGGTTAATTTCGCAACCCAGCAATATTAAATTTGAAGCTATTAGGGATGTTTTAACTTACAGTCGTACACATATATACCGTCCGGGTCGAAAGGGTTAACGCTTATTACTTTTTTATACATTAATGAAAACTCAAATGTAAATATTTTTGTAAAAAATTTTGTTACCAGCGGTTTTTTGTTTTGCTAAAGGCTAGTTTACATGGTAATACAATATATTACGACTTTGTAGAATCAATATAATATGAAATTCTCTCCGCGCTTAAAAGAAATAATAAAAGTCTTTTTTTGACAAAGTTTGTTGAATTCTTTTTTAAACTTTGTTCGTTGTTTAGACACACAAAGTTTAATTTGACAAAGTTTTGTTTTCTTTTGTTTGAATATGTGATGTAAACAGCGTTGCCAGAATGATAATTTTATCATATTTTTTATTTATTTTTTGTTTGACTAAAATACCATTAAAGATTTTTTTCCTCAAATCATGATTTTTTTTATTTTTAGAAATATTGATTTACTTTAAGTTTGTTTGTACAAAACACACAAGTTTATTAAAACAGTAAATTTTTAAAACAATGAAGTTTTGAATCAGCTTGTTGTTTGTTGGTTTTGCGCTCTTTTGCACGCAGTGTCAAGAATACACAAAATTGCATTATTACTTGTGAAAAGAAAACCCGTATTACTTATTATAAAGTTTCATATATTTAAGAACAAAAAATCAAGTATTTTTTATACAATATATTTCCTTCTAGCAGTACATTCCTAAAAACAGTACAAAATCAGAAACAAAGATATTAAATTTTTGTGAACAAAAATTCGTTCAACATGGCCCGATAACGATCGCCATTGACTATAACGGCCACTCCTTGTCCATTTTCGAAGAAAAATTACCCAATTATACCTCTGGACCAAAACCTGCACCAAACAGTGACTCGTTTTGGGTGCAACGGCTTTTCAATGTATTGGGGGGTTTTCTGTGCCCCAAATGCGACAATATTGCTTGTTTACATACCCGCCAAGATCAAAATGGGCTTCATCTGAAAAGATGATTTTTTTTTTTTGGCAAAATCGGCATCTTCTGTAAATCGATTGCTGGCCCACTTAGCGAAGCAAAAACGCATTGGATGGTCAGTTAGCTTCAACTCCTGAACCAATTGGACTTTTTATGGTGTCATACCAAGGTCTTTATGCAAAATTCGTCTCAATGATGTCTCCGAAATGTTCAATTGTTGACAACGACGGTGAATTGTTGTTGATGGCGCTTCACGCACACTTTCTGCTACAGCAGCAATATTCTCGGGTGTACGCACTTGTTTCACAAGATAACGAACATACGTAGCTGACGGTGCTTCTCTTCTTCCAAAATTCGTACGCAATTTTCGCACACATTCTGCAACATTACCATGATTTTCAAAGTAATGTCGCAATATTTCCCAGCGTTGTTCAAGCGTATACACAACCATATTCGTTCAGCGGAAGGATAAAACTAATTATCTGTCAAATCAGACATGAGCTAAGTGTTACCATACACTGAAATTTATTGTTGAGGGAAATTACTTAATTTATTATAAAAACTCGTATGATTAATCGAGCGATTAACCGATTAAAGCAAAAGCCCGATTAAATTACATGCTAATAAATGATGATGCTGACAAATTGGTGTCACAAAAATCGCGTAAAAATAAAACTGAAAATCGCTTAAAAAACTGATGAACACTTTTGCCAAAAGTAGGGGAAAATCCCTACATGTAGGTATTTCTGATGGCGCCGTGCTATAAAGCCATAGGAAATAAAGCCATATGGCCTTATTTCCCAATAAATTGAAAAATAAAGACATATGGCTTTATTACCACCACCCAAGTCCAATAACACCATAATCGTTTATTAACCAAAGAGGAAATAACGCCATAACAGTGTAATTGTTATGGTTACAAATTGGCAAAAGAAAGAGTTGCCATTGTCAAGTGCTGAACAAAATATGGTACGGTAGGTGGAAGTGGGGGAGCGCGCCCGGCGGGCGATCGCAGCGCGTGCGACGCGTACGGGCCCGGGACATATCCGTCAGGTGCGCTCTATATTGCATATTGTCCGCCGTTCTTCAATATATTGAAAGCTTTAGTTAGCGAAGCCGGTGGTTGTTATACCATAGAGGAGAAAATCCTTGCGCCCGGCGAAGGCCGGCTATGTAGAGAAGCTTTAGCTAGCGAAGCCGGTCTCTGTTATACCATAGAGGAGAAAATCCTTGCGTCCAAAAGTGTTTTCCTTATATTTTTTATTTAAACACCCAGAGAAAACCCAACAAAACAATTTTTAAATAAATTGCAATTATATGAAAAGAAAAAAATTTAAATGGGAAATAAGGACATGTATGGGTTTCTGATACTAAAATTTAATCGTAGGGAAAATCCGACAGATTTTTTTTAATCTCCAATAAGTAGGGATTTTTCATCATATCGCATTATTTATGAAATAAATGCAGAAACAAACGTATTTTTAGTGATATTTTTTTTGTCCAAAACGGTTAAAACATTTTCTTTTCCCTAAAATCGTTTGAAAAAAGATTTCCAGAGTTGTGTGTGGTTTAAAATGTTGGCGACACTGATACGTATGTATGTATATGATTTTTCTAAGATATCCTAAAAATCAAAGGTGTGGGGCTTCTAAACAATTGTTTGCTGAAATGGACATCAATGCTTTAGTGACAAATAAACAACTTGTCGTAGAAAAAATATGTTTACGGCATTACTTAGGGTTAGCGAACAAGTTAACGAATAGTGGGTACCAATTGTTACAGCTATAGGTGACTGGAAATAGAGATATGTACACTACGGTATACCCTACCACAAGCGCCATTGGTGTATAATATGAAAATGCCAACCATTTCGTTAGTTACTAGTGGCAATGGTTCTTTCTTATACTACTGGGATATTATTCAATAATGAAAGATTTAATTGAATTTAATTAAAAGTTCTTACAGTAGTTCAATCGCATAATCAGACAAGTGTTTGCAAGACCAAAACTTTCAAATGAATTTTATGAATCTCTTATAAATTTAAGAAAGTCTTAAGCTGGGATCACACGATTGCCGCAAATACACCAATATAACACAATTTTTATTGTGCTTTATTGACGCACAATAATGAAATTGCATCAATAAAATATTCTTAAATCACACGATTGCCCTGTTTTAAACAAATTTAATTGCGGCTAGTTGGTACAAAGCGAAATGGGTACAAAAATTGTCACAGCACAGCACACGATTGTTCTTACTTGTGTTAACTGCGAAAACAGCTGTTGTGTAGCTTTTTTATTTGTTTGAAAGTTCTTGTTGGTTTTTTTTCATTAAAAAAAAATTCAATTTGTATCATATACTTAAGCAAATTTTTGTTGAATAGTTTTATTTTAATTTTTTACGAAATTCAAAAAAAAAAAACATTCTGTTCAACAATTTCGTATGTTAAGGTTCGCATAGAAATATCTTTATTAAAAATATTCGCGCTGAACAGCTAAATATTCTTGTGAACATACATACATACATATTTTTTAATAGCAATAATTAAAAAAAATTAAATGCAAATGAATCAATGCATATTTATATTCATTACCTACTAAAAGAAACACAAAAAAGTAAATTTAAAAAAAAAGCAAATATTGGCACGTATTGTGTTCAGTGTTGCCAATTTAGCCATTTAGTGGCTAGATTTAGCCCTGTTTAGCCATTAAAAAATCCATTTAGCCATTAGCCATTTTTTTTAGCCATTTTCAACTGGTTTAGCCATAAAATTTTTCTTGCCGTTTTTCTTTTAAAAGAATAATTTTTATTTTATTATAAAAATAAATAAAAGCAAAATAAACATTTTAAATAATTAAAACGGCTTTAATTAAAATCACAACTTTTACAAATGTTGAAAATCGCCATAAACGATGATGATGAAACATCTTTCAAAATAAAGGAACAGTATTCCAATATTAAATTTATAAAACGGATCAACACAAACATCGGTGTTTCTTTTTGGTTGCAAGTATTTCAATAAAGAGATGCTGGCGGCAACAAATTTTTTTTAGAAATTTCAGAATTTACTATAAAGTTGCTCTCACTTCCATGGTCTAATGCTGAAGTAAACATCGTTAAAAGTAATTTCAGAAATAAGTTACATTTAGCAACCGTTAATTCGATTTTATCAATGAAATATTTATACCAACATCACAATAGTGGAGAGGGTACTATGCGTTTGAAATGATGTTTGTAACACCTTAAAATATTGGTCCTAAGCCCACCTTTCTGAGTCGAATTAACGATGTTTGTCCGGCTGGCTGGACGTCCATGTAAACCTTGTGCGTAAAGTACATATCGCAAATTTGCAGATCATTTAATAAAATTTGGTACACAGGTTCTAATGAGGTGTAGGGTATCATATAGTCGGGGTTGACCGACTATATTTTCTTACTTGTTTTTTATTGTAGATCTGGAATCAAAAGGTTGGGTAAATGTTGTCGTGATTACTATTTACCTTAAAATTTTTTAAAACTAATAGGCACGAGTGATTCCTATGAGATGAACAATACCGACATAACATTTATCGATGATTGTATTTTTTAAATATCTTTCAGAATATTAAATAACGTTTATTCTTATTTAAGAAATTGATGTTAACTAACAATTTCATCGTAAACAACTTTAAATGAATTATTTCTGTTGTGTTATTGAATTTTAATGTGTTTTTATTTAAAAAAGCTTTTAGCCATTTTTTCCCCGTAAATTTAGCCATTTTTGGTCTCCAAGTTTTGGCAACACTGATTGTGTTGTTTGATTGCCGCACAAGAACACAGTAAATATTGGTGCATTTTTGTTATTTTTATTGACGCGCGGTTGCATAGCAAACAGTCACACGATTCCCGCACCAGCGTTGCATTCGGTTGGTAAAAGTAAGCACAATATTGTCCTCCATTGGTACATGAGCCATTTGGTTATGCAGTCACACGATTGGGGTATCAAAAAAGGGAAAATTGGTACATTGCGGCAATCGTGTGATCCTAGCTTTAAAATGTGTAACGTGCTCTAAACTTTAAAAACAAATTTTTATAAATTAAGTGTTTTTCACTTTTTATACATTTTATATTATCATCTTCTCAAGCAGTAAAAAAACAGCGAACTTTTGCAATATTAACGTAAAATCCGAATGAAGAACAAAAACAAACCAACTTTTTTGTCAACAGATAAATGTATCAGTGATAAAAATGCCGTTAACCAGCAAAAGCCGAGCATATTAAGATTAGGAAAAGATTTTTGCCTCAACGCTATTCGCAATACATAACATAAGTACGATTTATACGGAACGATTTGCACGAAAGGAGCCATTTATAAGCCCTATTGTAAACTTACGTTGGCGGCCGGAAGATTACATTTGTAGCAGATATGTATTTGTATGGAAAACTATGTCACATATCAAAAAAACATTAGTAGGAGAGTTCAACTTAAATGCATATTTGTAAAATATATTAAGTTCAAATATGCAAGATCACTAGGCTTGCCAGATCGAAATCGGCAAAAAGCTTGGCATTGAAAAGAAAGCTTGATTTTTCTTTACAAATAATATTTATATAAATAAATATAAATTTTATAATGGGTTTTCTGAAGAAAATATGTATTTATAACGTCCGGAATAACTTGCAATTGAAATTCGGCCAGAAGGGTCAACAAATGTCTGAGATATACGCAACAAATTACGACTGCCTCTAATTTATACTCATAAAACTTAACTTTTAAAAGCCTTGTTATACATTATGAACTTTATTATTAAAATTTTGCATAAAATAAACTAAAAAAAAGTTATATAAATTATCTAGTTATAGATAAATAACTACCCCTTTCTTCTAGAAATCACGGTTTTGGTACAGGAACGCCCACACAATATGAGATGGAAGGACTTAATTTTACTCCGATACTTCGTATAATATCTGTAAATCCAAAATGCTTTCTAAATACAATATTGATGCTTCACATGAATGGAATGTGGTATAAATGAAAAACGAAATAGAGGCTGATAGTCCTGCTATACATTCTTCTTCTAACAATTCAAAATTCCTTGGGGTACAAATTCCCGTATCTTCCGACAAAAATACCAAATTGGTCAATTATTATTATTGTATCTTGATTTTCTGAAAAATTTAATGTAGCAATTTTTATAATTCCGGTTGAAATTTGCAAATGATATTTTTTCTTGATTCTTGACCCTCATTGAAAAAGCTTAACAACCAAGCATACACAAACGTGCACAAATACATTTTCGACATGCCCCATTCGAAAAATTCGAGTTGAGTAAAACAATGATGTGAATTTCCATACATTTTATATAATGTCTACGTTTGTAGACTACCGGCCAGGAAATGGTCATTTTGAAAAGTAGGGTCTGCGGAGTGCTGTAAGTAGCCAAAACTGCTTAGAATTGATTTTTAGGGAGCTACTGAAAATTTCGGACCCTTTTGTTGTAAAAATTTTTTTTATTCAACTTTTTCTGCTAAAATGCTTCAAATGTAGACTACCGAGCACGCAAAGGTTAAATTCCTGGCAGAAAGGTCTTAAGACAAAAAAAAACGCATTTTGAGTTATCGATTGGATATAATTAAATGCACCATATAAATATATTTCAATTTAACATAAAGAAAAACTACAGTTTCTCACCAACATAATGCCCGATATGTTTATTAATTTAGAAATCGTATGTACACATTTAACAAAAAAATATAAACTAAATGAGAAGCAAGAGTTCGGGCTAAACATTAGTCTGGCCATACTTTTTTCAATGTGTATAAGAAATAAACACAATGAAAAGTTTAATCTGTTTTTTTTTTACTTTTTATTTCAAGAAATTCCGGGATTGATTTTCGAATGAAATTCCATTTAGGGTTGTTTTGAGTACGATTTATTGTTATTCGTACTTGAATTTTTGAGTACGACTCGTACTTAAATTAATCATAAAAAACTTGATTTTTCCGAGTGTTTTTATTTCTGTGTAAGACATTAATTAGGGAAACGCTTATTCGATTCAAAGAAAATACATTCGTAGAATGGAAACGAGTTTTCTCATTGAACTCTTTTTGATAACAATTCAAAATAGGCTTTCAAACGATTCTGAACTTAAGTCCTATTTTAAAAGAAATATTTTGTAATAATTTGCTTAAATAATTTAACTTTTTTGCTTTGAATTAATTCTATGGCAATAAGTGCTTAAGTCTATTTGTTAAGTTTTATAGGAGACTAATGCTATGTTCATACGACGATAGAAACCACTGGTTTCGCTCTCTGAAACTAGATTGCCAAACATGCTGTTCATACGACTTATTCCTGTTTCATTTTGACATTTTTTTTGTGTTGTTAGTGTGATTTTTTTTTAAATAGATAAAAAAGGAAATAAAACTTAAGAATATATTATTTAATAATTTTATTTTAATTATTTTATAATAATTATCACTTTATTTTATTAAAAATCAATTTTTATTTTGTTTTTTTCTTTGTTTTGATATTTTTTGAGAGCTAGTTCAGATAAACTACCGATAACAGTTATCAAAACAGGAATAAGAGAGCGAAACGCTAATATTGCTGTCCATGTGAACATGGTATAATGCAAAACTTTAAAGGTGGCTTTTGGAAATTTACTCCGAATTTAATGTAATCACCCGTTCTTTGCAATTATAGTTTTTAAGCTTTTATTCCCTAACTTTCCTAATGTCACAGATCGGACGTTTTTATTATTCCAAATGTTATTGCACATTGAATAAAGATAACGAAAACGTCATTTTGCTATAACTTTATCTAAAATCCTACAAAATACTTGAAATTTTGCCCATGTGACTTTTTTACATGATGATGTTAAGGTGAAAGCACCTTTTCTTATTGCCAAAGAAAGAAAAAGTTAAATGCACTTATAAACTTTTTTAATTGATCTCAAGAAATTTTATTTCTTTAAATATATTAAAGTAAATAAAATTTTGCATCGATTTGTATTGAGCGGGAACTCCTGGGTTCCCGCTAAATTTAAAAATAAATCCTGCTATCCTTTTAACAGAAGAATTCCGGAAAAATAAAAACTCTAAGGCCCGTTTTCACAACTTACCAATAGCTAAAGGTAGGATTTTATCGGCCGTATAAAAAGTGTTCCATTATTACAACTTTACTTTAACCTACCACGTAAGATGCACCCTAATCGCTAACTTTAGGTTAAAGTAAAGTTTTAATAATGGAACACTTTTTATAAGGTCGGATAAAGTCTACTTTAAGCTATCGGTAAGTTGTGAAAACGGGCCTAGGTGTAAGAGATTATCTATATCTTTATCTATCTTTTATATCTATATCTATATCTATCTATATATATATAAAAACGAAAAATGTTTGTATGTTTGTTTGTTTGTTTGTTTGTTTGTTTGTTTGTTTGTTTGTTTGTTTGTTTGTTTGTTTGTGTGTTTGTTTGTTGGATTATAGACTCCGAAACTACTGAACCGATTTTCCTGAAATTTTTACAGTAACATCACGTGAGCCCTAAAAATAAAATAGGCTACTTATTTTTTCGATAGGGGCAGGGGAATTGGTACCCCCATAGGATGCCAATATTAATTATCGCATATCTTAAGAGCCGCTGGACGCATTTTGCTGAACTTTTTGTAGTAGGATCTTCTGAGCCCCAAAATTGAAATAAAATAGCAGCGGGGGAAGTGGTTCCCCCCATAGGACGCCAATGCTAAATATCGCATATCTTATGAACTGTTATAGTGAGAAAGTTCAAACTTTGTAGAAGTCACTCTTATGGTATACTTCACTTTGAAAATAAAAATAAAGCGGGTAGGCGCAGGGGGGAACTACCTTCCATAGGATGCATATATTAAATATCTCTCAACCGATAAAGTGGTTAAAGCAGTGTAGCGAAGCGCACCGGGTTAAGCTAGTATACATATATAAAAACGTTTGTGCCGTGTTTGTGCTCCTAAAACTCAAGAACCGCTGGACAGATTGACACCAAACTCGCACAATAAATTATATTGGTCGGGTGCTAGGTTTCTCTTAAGTTTGATCCTGACAGGTGGCGCTGTTGTCGTGATATTTAAATTTTTTTATTTATGGTGCGAGTTGGTTGAAAAAATATTTTAATTAAACAAAAATATGTTTTCTGATAAAATTTTGACCAGGTAGATAGCGAGTTATTAACAAAATTCTCCAGTATTTTATATTTATTTAAAAAATCCCGAGCAGCGCCGGAACGAAATAACTAGCTGTACATAAAATTTAATAAGATTTCAGAAACAAAGAATTAAATTTGCATTCATGATAAAATTTACAAAAAAAAAAAATTTGTTTAACAAAAATAATACCAAAAGAAATTATTTGAAAACTTGATTTAATTAACTATAGAGTTAAAATAAAAAATAAATTTATGTATTTAAGTAAATTTTAGTTCGCTTTGAGTCATAACTTTTTGCTTAAACCAAGCTACTCATATGTTTACAATTAGAAATTTTTGGCTTGGATGATATTCGGAAAAATTTTCTGAGTTCTAGCCATATTTTCTGGTGATTTACCCAGCAAAAACTAAGCTTACAAGATAAGCAGAAAAATAATGAGAACTGGACGAAAAGACAACTTAGTTTTCTACTAGAAAAAGTATTTACCCAGTAAAAAATGTGCTCCAAAAGGACCAGGTTTCATGTATGAATTCATACCTCGAATCGCTTCAAACCTGGTGATGGGATGCCTAATATTTGAATGAGGTGTTCCCGGTTTGGAGGACTATTTTCTGCTGACAATAAGCACTTATTTGAACATGCAAACAAAGAACTCCAAAAGTGCTTTCTTAATGGCTAACTATATTAACATATACATTAATGTTTTGCTTATACTTGTTTAAAGGCCTTTTTCAATAATTTTAGTAAATCATAGCATATTTTTATTTTTTCGCTTTAAAACTTTCTTCGTTGTCAGCACTAAAATAACAGCTTTTTTATATTTTATTGTTTTTCATTTACTGCTGTATAAGGGCTGTCTTGTTAAAGCGTTCGATTATGCGCTTTTTCTCTTAAGTGCTTCAAAAAACTCAAATTGTTTTTACTGGGTATTTTTGTTCGTGATTAAGCCTTCACACATTAGACTAATTTTTAAGCGAACAATTTTTGTTCCATCAATCCACACTATAGTAATATAATCTGCCATATGTGTACGTGTACAAAACTTTGTATGTTTAAGTGTCCCTTCAAACATTTTTCATATTTTTTGGCGATGGTTTGTTTGGCGATGATTACGCGATCCTTCTCAGGGAATACGAATCGCTCACCATCGCCTACGCCTTACAACTAGGCGATGAATACGCGAGCGCACACAAGTAGCGGCAATCATCAGTTTTTTTTATAACTTTCGATAGAATTTTTTTCTTTCTTGTTGTTTTGTTAAGGTAACGGGAAAATAAATTTTTGGTTTTAAGGGCAATTAGCAAAATTGTCATTCCAGTTGAGCAAGTGATTTGTGAAAGGTGTTTTATTGAAATAAATATTTGTAAATAATATTAAATAATTAAATAACAAAAGAAAAATGCCAAAAGAAGTAAATTACAACTTGAATACCGGTAAGATTTCTCTTACATTACAACATTTTCTTTAATATTTAAACTTTAATCTTTTATATAAGCTTCTACTAGCAACCCCGATCCCCTGACGCTAATACTTAAGGAGCTCCAAGCCTTACGGGAGCAAGTGTCCCAGCAAAGTGCGAAAATTACATCCTTAAAAGGACTTGTTTCTTCATTAACTGCCGAAGTTGTGACAGGTCGTAATGAGGTTCGGGAACTGAAAAAAGCAAACGTTTCAGTGGAAGTTGACAGCATTTTGAGGAAACTGCCTTTTTCTACCCTGGAGGATATACAAAAATTCGATTGGGAGATGCAAGAAAACAATAGCAAGGTTGACGATTTTGTACGTATGTAAATACATTTTTTAATATACCTATACATATATCTTCTTTTATTTCAAACCACATTTTAACCATCTCCAGTGAAACGCAATATATTTTTGTACTACTTTCAGACACGTATCATTAAAAGAGTTGGGGGCGCTGATGTTGTGAACTTCACCAGAAACGCAATAAAACGGGTTGTTAATGATGAGTTGGCCATGAAATGTTCTTGGAAGGGCACAAAAACAAAGGAATCTGTTAAAAATAGGCTTTTTATAACATTGATCAGAGGTATGCGTTTTAAAAGATTTTACTATTTAACATCTCCATTTAATACTAAAATTTCAATTTTGCATTGCATTATGTAGAAGTTTGGCAACAAAAATTTGTCGCTGCTGAGGGACACCAAATAAATCGTGTTTTCCAACAACATTTTGTCCACGCAGGGGATCGCCTCGCTAAGCGAAAGGAACAATGAAATAACAAATAAATAAACTTTATGACTAATAAATAAAAATTTAATACAAAAATGAATTAAAAATAAATGAAAAAATAAATAAAATAGTATTAAAATATAGTAAAAATAGTAATAGTAGCGCAGAATATCGAGCGAATCGCCATCCGCGGATCGCTCACAATTCGCGGTACGCGATGTTCACGCGAATCGTGGTGCACGATGTTTACGCGAATCGCGATGTTCACGCGAATCGCGGTACACGATTCGCGTGGTTGACACATGCGAACGTTTTCGCGATTCGCCAGAGGATCGCATTTAGCTTCCACGCGATGCATCGCGGCGATGTTAGACAACTTTCCGGCGATTCGCGGGCAATGATTCGGCGATGGAAATTGTTTGCAGGGGTTTTTTGCATTCATTTGTTTTTGAAATTGTGCATGTATTAGTTTTGTGCTGCTTGTGCGGGGTTGAAGCCGGTTGAAACTTTACGCCAACGAAGAACCATTCCCTTCACCTCTCTTGCCAACAAACTGCCATTTTACGCCAGCATAATTAGTCTAGTGTGTGATGAGCCATTAAGAATTAGCTTAACTGATTAACGCCCAAGAAAAAACTGCTAGTAAAAACTTATTTTTATTGTTATTTATTTCTTAAGTGTGGATAAAATAAAAGGAATTCATTGAAAACAGTTAACATTTTTGCTGGGTTTTGAGAAAAATGGGTGTCCCCACATGGGGATAATGGGCGTTTAAACTATGAAATTGACAAAACCAATTTCGCTCTTCACAAAGCATTTTTGTGCATGATTCGCATCTCCATCGAGACTTACAATGTCAAAAAACACTGATTTGCTATCTTTCAGGATTATGGTTATACTTTTAACGATCAACATCAGCTATTGCAGCACAAGTTGAACGTTATCTAGAAATTGAAGTCTGCAATGAGGCCCTAGTAATATTTCGTTAAAATGACAATTGGTCAATAGAAGTTGTATTATTAGCTCTATTTAATAAAACCTATAACCGCAAAGCGTCACTTATTGACAAATCAACAATATACGAAAATATGAACCACCAACGCTTTATTCATATAATTTATTGGTCGAAATCAAAAAATCCCTGGTTGTATTTTACAAAAAATCTTTGTATAGTTAAGTCAGCACATCCTTTTTGAGTCCTACACCATCTATTTACGTTTCTAAAGATACGCTGATATTTCTGCCTTGTAACTTTTTTTTAAAACTAGAAAGTGGCTCATCGCCACTGTCATTCCTATCTAAACCAGAACTATAATTTTTTTTTAAACACAAGCTTTATTTTTCCGGCACATCGTTTGGCATAAAGTGTATGGGGAAAACAAAATTTTCAGGGAAAAAACTATTCACTTTTTTCACGATAATGTGAATAAGTCTTATTCATTTCCTTCATCTACATCACTTATAAAAGTGGCGTCAGGTGGCACAACTAAAATATTTTATTCAGCATCAGCATCAAAGTCATCGTTTGGCCTCAAAAATATTGAGATGGGTCACATTTCACATATTGAAAAATTAAAAAAATGTTTTTATTTGTAACGCCCATTGTCCCCAAATGAGGACAGCTATACACAGTCATACCTTGTACTAAAATGTTGCACTTTTTCCTTTACTAAATGATTTAAAAAGCATCAATACCCTTCTCAGACAACAAATAATTTGTACTTTTTTATTTAAAGCCACTAAGCATAAAAAAATAACAAATTTTTAATTAACAAAGTAAACCAAATTTAAGCTGTAAATAAAAGCTTTTAAAACCTTGTATGCTTTTTCGCAATTTTATTAAGGCCTTAAGATGAGATATTAGTTCTAACATAGAAAGACATAAAGCGTTTTCTTAGCGTTGCCATCAGTTGAACAAGTGTTCTCATATGGGCAAAGTGGGTGGTAATGGGGGAATATCTCCAGAATGAAAGGCAAGTAATGAAACTTATAATATTTAATGGCACACAAAGTTTAAACTACTGGCCAACTCCGTTTTTTTAATTTATGAATCGTGTCCGCTATCACTAAAAGTTCGAATCAGGATGCCTGATACAAATGTGATACATTATATTTTGTTCTTAAATACAATGCCAATAAATACAAAATTAATAAATACCCGCTACTTTTCTTCTATTCCTCTTGTAAATCAGCTCTTAATACAAGGTTATTAACATACACATCTGTATGTAATTTCCCAGCCAGCAAAATAGTCCGAGGTCTTCCAGGTATCAGAAAGAAACGTCGATAAAAAAGTTTGGATCGTATAAGAATTCTGTCAGTTACATATCTGACCCAAAAACGTATGAAGTGGTTGACACGAATTTTGACAGACATGTCGTGGGAAATTCTTTTCCGACATTTCTTATAGATATATCTGACAGAAATCTAATGAAAAAGGCATGGGAAATTTTGATGATCTAACCGAGATTCTGATTCAGACAAAGTCGGATTTTTTTGCTGGCTGGGTTGTAGTTTATAGATTTTAATACATATCGGTGGCTTAACATGTAAAGGCTCTAAGTCCATATTTGAAAATTTTACAGTGAATAATATTAAATAAACGTGATTTAAGATTATTTTAATGTGTTTCATTTAAAATTAATATGAAATAATAATAAATTAAAATAAAGGGCATACTTTTGCAGAAATTTACTATGATTTTCAATCAACAATTTTCCATGTTTATTTTACATTGGTATTTTTTTCTGTGTGTAGATTTAAATAATTATTATTTTTTATTATTATTTTATTAATAGATAAATGTAAATATAATATGTACATAAATATTTTGTTTTTTTATCATAATTCAATTGTTTTTTAATACATATCTATATTAGGCTGAACATTTTGTTGTAAGCCTGATTGGCATAGTTATTATAATAATTCATTGTTGTTAAAAAGTTCAAACTTAGGAATCAAATTCGTTTACAATTAGTTTTCTATAGTTAAGGCAAACTTTTATGTATTTGTATAGATTGTTGTAATTGAGCCCATTCAGCATATTTAGCACCTCGCTTATATTAAATTGTTGTTTCCCAAGGAAGCTAATCCTGAAGTGATTTAAAATTGGGCACACTCCAATAAAGTGAAAAGTGTTCTCAGGTTCACCAAGATTACATAAAGTACATAAAGTAGTAGAGTTGTTACAAAAGCTTCTAGCATTTAAGTTTAGTAGTCCACCCCTTGCTTTAATTATAACACTTGAGATACTTGAGGATAAATTTGCGGAGAGAGAAGCCGGACCATTAAAATTAAGTTGTGAGTAGAGATCATGATGCTGTGAGTTTGTTGCATTTAAAATGTAATTTTCGCGTTCTTTACTTCTAAGTAGGTTTAAAATAGATTTCCAATAGGCACATAAAGGCTGGCCAGAGTCAGGAGGGGAGAATTCCAGATAAACACAGAGATCAGACCACTCCTTTGCCCAGCATACATTTTGTGCTATGATACTTTTGGCCAAGATTCGAGGTAAGCGATTGTGATTTAAACTCAATATAGTATTGATGTAATTAAAATGTAGTTTCAAAGTAGTTAGATATAGTGAATCGTGATCAGTTTCCAAGTGCAACATGTAATTGGGAGTATTGGCGGGCAAGTAAAGCATTTTTTTAATAAAAAATCGATATAGTTTTTCGACTTCGTCATATTTTTCGTATCCCCATATTTGTGCAGCGTAAAACATTATAGATCTGGAAGCAGCATGAAAGACTTTTATTTTATTATTTTGCGATATTTGTGGATTTAATATATATTTAGACCATGCCGAGTTTATTGCTAACTTCGAGTCAGAAAGCTTGCCAGTCAGATGTTTCTTGAAAGATAAATTATATGCAATTATAATTCCAAGATATTTGTAGTTATTAACGATTTCTATATCTTGAGCTCCATAATGCCATTTCAAGGTAGAGGGTAATCGTGTTGCTGTTCGAAATATGAGAATTTTAGACTTATCTAAATTTACTTTTAGGCTCCAAATTGAGCAGTAAGCATATAAAGCATCAATCATTTGCTGCAAATCCTCTGGTGAATCCGAAAGTAGAACTATATTATCTGCATAAAGTAAAATTTTGACCTTTGTTCCTGCTACATTTACACCACCAGGTAGCTCATCGGGAAGGTCATTTACATACAAAGAAAATAGTAAAGGGCTTAAAATACAACCTTGTTTTACACCAAGTTCAACCGCAAAAGTATTTGAGAGGGTATTGCCATCCCAGATTTGGCTTACTGTGCTTTCATATGTAAGAATTAATATTCTTACTATTTTAGACGACAATCCAAGCCTAGATAATTTGTAAAACAAGCTGTTTCTCGGTATCATGTCAAAAGCGCAAGAAAAATCAACAAAAAAGGCATATGTTTTTTTTCCGATCAATTTATTCAAGTTGACTATGTTTACCAAATTAAAAATATTGTCGACAGTAGAGTATTGTTTTCTAAAGCCGGCTTGGTACTCATTTAAAATATTGTTGTTGTCAATCCATTCAGTTATTCTATTTAGTAGTATAGTATTAAAAATTTTGCACGATGTATTAATCAATGACAGTCCACGATAGTTACTAGGTATCTTTGGATCTCCTTTCTTAAATAGTGGTTTTATTAAAGATTTTTTGAAGCTGGTTGGGATTTGCTCATGCAAAAATATCTTGTTGTAAACTGTTAGAATTTCATAAAGAAAGAATTCTGGGGCATTTTTATAAAATTCGTAGGAAATACCATCCTGTCCTGGAGCTTTATTTTTTTTGAGCTTACTAATTACCGAGCGTAGTTCACAGAATTCAAAAGGGGAATCTAACAAAGGATCCGTAAAGTATGGCATGCACCAGCTCATAGTATGAATGTTTTCATCTATTCTCAACATGGTACTGAAATGAGAGTAAAAATCCTCAGCATTTAATACCCCCTTAACACTATATGTAGTGGCTCTCAATGATTTTGATAGTTTCCACCATTCGCTAGAACTTTTAACTGTATTCAATTGTTGCAAGTTTCTATTATAAATTTCTAGTTTTTTGTTTCTGCAAATCAGCAAGTATTTGTTTCGAGATGCAAAATATCTTGATTTATTAAACGGCGTGTGATACTTTCTGTATATTCTAAGCCTTGTTATCATATTTCTTCTGTAGCGCCAACAGATCCAGTCAAACCATTTCTGTTTAGGTTGGAAAACTGTTATTTTATTATTACTATTCTGTATATTGGCTTGAATGATCTTATCTGCAACAGACTGTATAAGCTCATCTACTGATTTATTAGTTTGTAGGTTGATACTTGTGGTAAGTTGCCTTAACCTAGCTGCGTACTTTACGTGATGTTTTTCATTCCAATGTAGTCTCCGAAAACTTTGTTCAACGCTATTATCAACACTGAAGTTAATAGTTTTTATTTTAAGGCATAACGGCATATGGTCAGAATATGGTTTAGATGGAATAGCGAAATTAGCAACATATTGCAGAAAGCTATGTGAACAAATACAATAATCAATAACAGAGCTACCCATAACTCCGCAAAAGCTGAAATCTCCCCATACATCATTTTCCGTTCTTCCATTAAGCACTATACCACCAATATTTTCAATGATTTCCATTAATTTTTTTCCTTGAGTATTATAAACATTATCTCTTGAGCAACGAATTTCACGAATATGCGGCAAATTTTCTAATAAATTTATATCCAGAACCTGTTCACTTGCTATTCTAGCATTCAAGTCGCCAACTATACAAAAATTTGTGGGATTAAATTCTTGCAAAAATTCATCAAACGTTTTGATATCAGTATTCCATGATGTACAATTTAAATACCTTGGTATGAAGTAAAAAATGTTACCTTCGAGATTTGCTTGTAATATAATATTATTACTTATATTTAAAAAAACTTAAAACCATAATCATTCTGCAGTGTTTTACGAAAACCAAACACACAACCACCAATAGCGCGGCCAGCCGAATGTATTTTCTTTGCATGAATCCATTGTAATGAAAATTTTTGAAAAAAAGACGCAAAACGATGATGATTTTCGAATATTACATGGGTTTCAAATAAAAAGAATAAATCAAATTCATTACATATGATAGGAATGTACTAAAGTTTATTGTTCTAGATAAGTTAGCTACATTATAAGAAAGCAGTTTGATAAATTTAAATTGCTATTGCGTATAGGACAAGTCCGTATTAGCTATTGCATTTGCTTGAACTTCTTTAACATGAATTTCCATAGGATAATTGCATTTAGCTAGAAGACTATTTAAAAACTCTGCATCGCTGTTTGTATTTGCAATAACCTTTCCGTTCGACCATGTATATTTCTTATTATTAATATAAATACAGAATTCGCCGAGTCTGACTTTAATATTTGTACAGCTTTTGGATATTTTTTTACTTATTTGTCGCATATTGTACCGGACATTTTGTTCTACTGCAGTATAATCTTTTTGTAAATATATTGCCTGTCCTTTTAATTCCTTTTTGGCACTAATAACATTTGCTGCTTGCATCCTTGACTCTAAGGTAAAACAGACAGATTTTCCTGAAGCCAACATTCGTGTAGACATTACATTGGTGTTTACTTTTAGCACTTTCGTACACAGATTTAAAAATTCTGCCTTAACAGCATTTACGTTATTACAACTAAGTCCAGAAACGATAATATTTGTCGATCTTGCATTGCGATCAACAAACTCAAGACGTGAAGAAAGTTTTTTTAAGTCGTTTTTTAGTTGTAAATTTTCTTTTTTTATTTCTTCCATTTCAGCTTTTAGATCCACAAGATCAGACTTCCTCGCAACATCTTTTAGTTTATCGTCTAAAAGGCTACACAACTTGTTCCACGAAAAAACATCTTGAGTATCTGCTGACGACATATTTTGACAATACAAACGTTTCTTGCAATTTTTTTGATCAGTATTTTCTGGTGATGTTAAATTTAATGTGCGCTTACAACTCATTTGATTTAAAGCATACCTTCAGGCATACTCATAAATTTTGTAATGGTTGGCAATACTTCCCACAGCTGATGTTTTCTCACAGGTTAATTAATAAAACACACACAACTCAATCACAGTGTATAAATTTTATCTTTGAAATCAAGTTTCTCACCGCAAATAACCACCAAACTGCATATAAACTATCAGGGTTTTTTGATCTAGTTTCGTGTAATAAAGGTTTTTAAGCTTCCGCTAAAGAATTAATAAAGAATCAAAGTTGAGACTCCAGTAAGTGTCGGCATCCAGATTCTATAAATTATGTAGGCCCATAACAATAGATATGTATATGTATGTATGTACATTACAGCTTCATACATAAAACTCAAAACAGTATATCACTATGTGATTCAGAATAGTAATCTTCACAGCAGTTTAGAGTTGAATACTTTATTTTTTTTAATTATTTTAATCAATATTAAATATTTTAACCAACAAGAAAAACTTTTTGACTTTTTGACACTTTCAATCCAGGGTTGCCAATCAATTTCAATCAAATAATTATTTAAAATCGTATAATAATAACTTTTTTAAAGTATTATATTAAACTATTTTCTACAATATATAATTATGACTTATTAAGGATATAATAATAACGTTATTTTTTAATACATAAATTAATATCCAGATAGTGGCAATTAAAGCTCTAAAATAATGAATTCAGGAAGTCATTAAATTAAGGAATGTAAGTAACGTTTTTGCTGGGTAGTAAATAATTCTTTCCGTGTTTGGTTCTGAGATATCATTAAAGTTTAAAACAAAAAATAAAAATTTTATAAAAGCTTTAAAAATATTTTGTTATAAAGAATTCTTAAAATGTTAGATTCCATCATGGACTTTTTTTATGGTCCCCCAAAGATTTGGGACCTTGTTGTAATTTTGCAAAAAAGTGATCTTTTTCTCAGGCTCATATCTTGCAAATCGTTCGGAATTTTGATTATCCCACTGAAACAAAGTTGAAGCTCTTGCCATTAAGTACAAAAATTTTGATAAATAAGATCAAGAAAACTTCATCTTCAAGATCAAAATCGCAAGAAACTTCAAAAAAATCGATTTTTGTTTACCTTTTTCCCCCTGTTCAGGTCCATAGGTAACAAACCGTTCGAAATTCAAGGAAACAATCAACTACAAAAATGTACCTTATGCCTCAATAAACAACTCACGCGATCACGCGCAGGAAAAGCAGTAAGCTCAGCACACGCATCAAGGGACGCAGCACACAATCTAAAAGCGACACGACGCTCACATCGAGGCATTACACAACGCGACGTCAACGACAGCTCAGCGGTGAAAGTTAAAGAGAATGTGCTACAGTATACAATATGCAGTGTGAAAAAATTGATTAGTTTTGCTACGTTTGCAGTCATCAAATCAGGAAAAAAAAGTTCTACAAGATTTCAAAAGAAAAATAATCTTTTAACTAGTGAATTCAATAGAGCAAATAAGTTTCTTTTCAACGATGTAGGCTTGTTCGGCGAAAATTACACACATAATATGTACAGTGTGTCGCCAATGTTATAACAATCGCATAGCATGGTTGAGTGGAGGCAAAAATTATATGAGGTATGTAAGCCAGTAAGCTGGATTAATCGCCCAGGTGATCGTGATGCTACCAGTTG
This sequence comes from Pollenia labialis, assembly GCA_949318255.1. Classification (NCBI taxonomy): domain Eukaryota; kingdom Metazoa; phylum Arthropoda; class Insecta; order Diptera; family Polleniidae; genus Pollenia; species Pollenia labialis. Next base: position 84,449,838 of record OX439143.1, read on the forward strand.
CTATGCATGCGTAAATTACACAAGTTGTCTAAATCGACACGCTGAAAAGAACAAATTGTAAAGCAACTGTAACAGCCACACTATTAGTACTTGCACCTGAAAATTTTATATTCCAAGGCCGCCAACTCCAGATCGTTGGACAGAATTTACAGGAATGACTACAGCATGTGGTGTTACTTATGAAATTTTTCACTTTTGCGGCTACCTAAACGGTGTAAAGAATCATTCCTAGGAAGTTCATATGCTCTAGCAAGTTGTTGTACATTTTTGTACTTGGTTGTTTCCTTGGATTTTTAACGGTTTGCTGCCTATGGACCTGAATAGGGAAAAAGGGTAAAACAAATTTAATTCTCCAAAGTTTTCAAAATTCCGAACGGTTTTCAAGATATGAGCCTGAGAAAATTATCACTTTTGTGCAAAAATTACACCAAGGCCCCAAATCTTTGGGGTCCCATAAAAAAGTTCATGACTTTGGGCAAAACTGGGAGACACGGAACTTTTTTTTTTTGGGTCTTTTATCACGTAGTTTTGTCTGTAAATGATTATTTTTCCATGACTTAAAAAATTACACACAGTGTAATTAAAAAAGTTAATAATGACTTTAAGATAATTTTGTTGTCGAATTTCGGAATGTTTATTTTACTAAATACAGCAAAGCCTTCTAAAGTTATGCTAATATATGTCCGGAAAGTGGCTTTATTTTTGATATAACACTATATCGCGCAAACTACAGCTGTTTACAAATTTTACATTGAACGTCTGTATATTATAAGTAGGCTGTGTGCAGCTACAGGAGCATATATATACGACATGTTATTTACATCTGACTTGTCAGCTTTGCAACTCACATGCAATTGTGCATATCTGTCAAAATTGCTGTTTTGCATAAGGCTTATTATATTCGGTCAAAAACGTACATGTAATTTTCATCTGACATTGTCTCTGTTTTTTTTTCGCATAGTAATTGCAGAAAACAAATTAGTTCTCGGTTTCAAAATAGCGTGCGGCCGCCACACACATTTTAATTAGCGCCGTAAAAGAGTTCAGCCATCTTTAATTTTTTTTTCTTTAAATTCGAAGATGTCAATTTTGGATATAATAATGAAACCTTTTTTTAATATGCATGGACATTATTATTATTAAAAGGTCATAAGAACATACATTTATCGGTATTGTAAAATAACAACCTCAACCGGCTAATGATTCCGTCTATACTGCACCGCCGCTGTGAAGTCAAATGGTTTGCCAGAAGAAAATAGATCACGCTCTAATTGAAATTTAGCCAGATGAATTTGCGTCTGACTTTTACAGAAGCAAAGGTAACACACGACATGTATGTATTTCGCTGTGGGATATTTGAAAATGTACTGTTGTATACTTGTATTATTTATCACTGATAACCAAAAAATAAAAAAAATTTGTAATGGATATTTATAACCAAAAAATCGAGTCATAGGAATCTCAGATTCGGATTGAGCACGTCAAAATACATAATGGTTGCTGGGTTTTACCAATAAAAGAACGCGAATCATGTAAATTTTTTCCACAAAGCTTCACTTGTGCATTAATATTATACATACCAAATTTCATTCCTATATCTGCTCCGGAATGGCAGTTATTAATTTTAGCCTAAAACGGCAAAGAGTATAAAGAGATCTACAACGGAGCAAACTGTTTTGGGTTGCATAAAGGAACATTTCTTTAGTCTTTTAAGTATTGAGTGGATTGTGCAACTGCTTTATACTATCGCCTTTTCTTCTTTTATTTGTTATTAAATACGTAATATCTTTAACCTCGTTCCCACGAAGAGGCGAATAAAAAACCTAGCCTATGCGGATGCAATTTGTATACTGTCAAACAAAGTGGGTGACATATAGCGTTACCGTTATAATAGTAAAGTATCAATTTGACCCTTTTTCGATGGTCTTGCTACTCTTTTTTGATACACCCTTTTGTATCATTTTTAACTATTTTGTGCCTCTTTATGACCCTTTTTGGAAATAGGACTCACATATTGTTTTAGTCAGCACCAGTGTGACCAGATTTTTAAAAAATATGAAGCTAAATCATGCTTAAAATAGAGCTAAAAAGAGCTAAAAAAAGGAAATTTAAAGCCAAAAAATAAAGCTAAATTTTTTTTATAGCTTCTTGTAGTAACTTTTTCATATTTCTGTACAAATCATATAAACTTACTATTTATTCAAGAAATATTTGGAATTGTAACTTTTGACAAAAATTTTTACTGAGCTACCTAAATAAGGGCGGCAAGCGTCAGTTTTATGTGAAAACTTTTCATTTTCACACAGTTCATACAAAACAAAACGTTAGAACGCGAATTTAACACCACCCGACTGGAAAATCTTATTTGATAGATCGCTTGGTCGTTTTATTTCATTGAAAATGTATTGGAAATAGTATTTTCATGTTTAAAAAACGCTTGCCGCTCTTGTTTAGGTAGCTCAGTTACATTTTTTGAAAAATAGCGTTACTTTTTTATTCTTGCCCTGCAGCACTGTTATGTTAAAGTTAAAGTTAAAGTTATCTTTATTGAGCCTTTCCAACGTTATTAAAAGTACAAAGTAAATAAACAAAACGAAAACTTAAGACTATAATGTAATATCTTAAAAACTAGAGCGCTTATAGCAACAAGCTTACAATAAAAAGTAATTTACATATATAAAACAAAAAAATATTGTTTTTTCCGCCCTTGCTCCCGAGGCTTCCATAACTTGAGAGAAAATCTCCTAAACTTAAATTATCAGCTTAAAACTACCTTAAAAATAAACTTTAAATAACAAAAAACAAACACAAAAAAAAACAAAAAAAAAAAAAAAAAAAAAATTAACCCCTATGAGTTCCTAAAGAACTTTTGGAATAAAAAGGATGTCTAATTGATAAATTCAAATCAAAAGAAGGTGATTCATTTATAAACCCAATGGGTGACAAGTAATTTGAATTTGACCAGGTAACATTTTTCTGATTATTAAAAACATCTGTAATGAATTTATTTTCATGAAATCGTGATCTAGTAACAAACCTACTTAATACATCACAAACGTATAAACCTATAGGTGTAACATTAGATTTTTTATAAATGTAAAGATTTGAATAGCGTTTTGTAAAAGACTCAAAATGTTTTCCAATACAGCAACGTAAAAATTTTCGTTCCAAAATTTCAAGTTCCTTAATTATTTTAGGAGAAATGTTAAACCAAATAGGAAAACCATATAAAAAGACAGGTCTAATACATGTTTTGTACAATAAAAGTTTAGAATTTTTTGATAAATTTTTATTATTAAGGATTTTACTAAAAGAACCTATTATTTTATAAGATCTTCCTATCACAAGTCTTGCATGCTTATTAAATTTTAAAAGCTTATCAAATGTTATACCAAGATATTTTATTTGATCTTTAAATGGAATTTCAATACCATCAAGAAAAAGATTTAAATTTTTACTCTCAGGAACCACAAATCTTCGACATTTTCCGGAAGCATTTCGTATACATATTGCTTCGCATTTTGAGGTATTAAGCTTAATTCCCCAATAATCGTAATAATTTTTAACTAAAATCAAATGATTTGAAACCTGACTTAATGCAGTTTGAGGAGATTCACTGTGAGAATACAGCAATGAGTCATCAGCATACAATAAACCAATTGACTGAGTGTTAAAATGAGGAAAATCATGTACAAAAATATTGTAAAGATGAGGTGCCAATATTGAGCCTTGAGGAACTCCACAGTTAACATTTCCAAAACTACTAAAACTTGTATTAAAATGAACACAAAATTTTCTATTAGAGAAAAAACTATTAAACATTTTAACAATAAAAGAATCAAAACCCAATTGAATCATTTTATACAAAATACCCTTGTGGTAAGCATGATCAAAAGCTTTTTCGACATCTAAAGATACTGCCACTGTGCATTGTTTAATGCGAAGATGTTTAACAACATCATCTTGAAACTTAAGCATAGCATCAACTGTTGAGTGATTTTTTTTGAATCCAAATTGTAGTTCTGAGATATACGACTCAATAATTCCGAAATCCATTTTTTCCCGTAAAATTTTTTCCAACAATTTTCCTATATTTGAAAGCATTGAAATTGGTCTTAAATTGTTTACATCATAATTATTCAGTTTTTTCTTAATCGGGACTATTTTGGACAATTTCCAAACATCGGGAAAATAGGAATTATTAATGCAATTATTAAAAATAATTACAAGGTATGAAATGGCTTTTGCTGGAAGTTTTTTAATAATAAAATTCGAAATGTTATCCAAACCAACAGATTTTTTACTATTTAAATTTTTAACAAAATGTGTTAGATCATCAAAAGAAGTCAACCTCGAACATTTTTGAACGTTGCTTGCCGGAAAATTGTTATCGAAAATAAAAAGATTATCCTGCACCTCAGAAATTATGGAATTAACAACGTCATCAATATTTGAAACATCTCGATTTGGAATAGAACCACTATAAATTCTAGAAAAATGGTCTTTTAAACAATTTAATTTTTGCGAATCCTCTTCCAACAAAACACCATCAACAGTAATTTTTTCAACAAATTTATTTTTCCTATGTCCAATAATATTATAAATCGTTTTATGTGCAGTTGGACCAGGTTTAATTTTTTTTAATTTTTGTGAAAATATTTCTATTTGCTCTAACTCAACTTGCCTTTTTATAATAATATTTAGCAATTGAACTTGTTTTGATAGAACAACATAGTCAGGATCTCTTCGATTTAAAGTTCTTCTGTAAATCTTTTTCATATCCTTTTGCCATCTATATTTAATTCTGAACAAATTTTTTATATTCTCAGAAACTTCATACTTTTTAGACTTTAATACTACCTTTTTGCTGTTAACCGTTGAAGCAAAATTAACTGTTGTTGAAAATTGATCAATATAATAATCAATCTCAGAATTTAACAAGTTTTTATTTTCAACTGGAAAATGATTTAAAAGATCGTAAATTGCATCGTTTCTAAAATTATTCCAGTTTGTATCCTTGAAAGATGTATACGAAGGGAGTGGATTTGAAATAAACTGAAAATCATCGAAAAAAAATTCCAATTTTAGAGGAAAATGGTCGGAAAATGTTGCAAGTGAAGAAATTTTGTAGTTAGGATTAATATTATCTATTAAATTAGAACTAACTAAGAAGTGATCAAGATAAGAAGATCCATTAGGAAATGAAGGAAATGAATTACATATTCTTATAAAATTAGTAGAAAAATGTTGAAGCCAATTGAAAAATATATTACCATTGCAATTATTCATATTGTCACCCCAAGAAACATTTTTTGAATTAAAGTCTCCACCAATAAAAGTACCATCAAATGTCTCAGAAAAATTTGCTATCGCTGAAAGACCATTGTAAATTCTATGCGGATTAAAATTACATGGCAAATAAATAGAACCAAATAAAATGTGCCTTACAGAATTATTAAATAATATCTCCACATCCAAAAATAAATTTGGAAATTCAACTCCAGGAACTTCAACCCTGGTACATTTAAATTTGTCCCTAATAACAACAGCAACGCCTTGGCTACTACTGTCCTTAAAAACAGTATAACCTGCTAAATAAATCGTATGCTCATTTCTCAAATGAGTTTCCTGAATAAAAGCAATATCAACGCAACTAATACTTAATAAATTAAACAAATCAATTCTACGACTCACTTCAATCAGCGATCTTACATTAAAAGTTACTAAATTAAATCCATTACGGACCATAAACCTTTTGTACTTCATCCATTAAACAAATACATTGTTTCCTAGCTTCCTCTTTAGAGAGATCTTGAGAATTCCTCATAAAATGTGCAATTTTCTGTTCCAACGAAATAGGCTCAGGACCAAACAAAGAAACAGCAAATTTAAGAAATTCTTGAACAAATAAAGGCTTATTAGAAGAATTAGGTTTATTCGAATTGGAATTACTTAACTGACTTGCAAAAGAAATATTAGGTTTTATAAAATTTGATTGATTTATAGAATTTAAAACATTATTTGTAGCATTTGCATTTCTCTCTTTAGCTATGTTTTTAATTTTTTCCTTCAAAAGAACATACTTTTTAAAAGCTGGGCACCCCCTAAAGTTTGAAGGGTGTCCTCTGTTGCCGCAGTTGGTACAATAAGGCAAATTAACATTATCTGACTTAAATTGGCATTCACCAGGTCCATGCTTTTCATCACATTTAATACACGCGTATGGTCTATTGCAATTGCGTGAAATATGTCCCCACTGCTGACAATTCCAACACTGAATCTCTTTTAAATTACTTTTAGGTGATTCCCAAGAAACCTTTTGATTTAAAATAAAACGCAACGCAGTGATTTCATTAATTTTTCTCCCAATAAAAAGTGTAACCAGAAATAAACCCGTATCAAGATCATTTTTCCTGGAAAAATTTGTTGAAAATTTGGAAACCAATTCTACTGTATTAGGAACTAATAAATCTAATTCGCTTTTTATTTCATCCAAATCTGTTTTATAATATAAACCACGTAAAACTAAACTTACGCGTTTTAATTCATTAGGGGTATACGAATAAGATTCAATTTTTTTCTCTTTTAAGAGCTGCATCATTTCAGAATGAGCATTAGCATCTTTTAAAAACAATTTACTTTTGTGTTTGTTTTTGTTTACAATTTTAAACACTAAATTTTTCGAGTTTAATTGTTCCACTAACTTTTTTATGTTTACATTGTATAAAAATATTGGAGGACAGAACAATTTATTGTTTTGTGTACTTATCTTACAATCTTCTTTATTTTTTCTAGAGACTCTTGGTTCTTCTTCTATGTTCAGTTCTCCGAGTACTGCAAACCTATTCTGAGAGTTTAAAAGGGAATTTTCTTGAGGCTTCTTTGAATAATTAAAATTTGACAAATCTATTTCGACATCACGGGTTCTTTTCCTTTTGTTATATAATTGGAATTCTTCATCTACAGAAGAAATAGAAATATTCGACCCAGCGAAATCCATTGAAGTTTGTTTTTGCTTTTGAGATTGAGCCAGCTCAAGTAATGCACAATCTTTTCGAGGAATAGCACCCAATTTATCTGGAGGTACGTTTTTATCCAGGGAGTCATTATTAGAATCCATATTAAATGGAAACAGGTTTTATAGAATTTTAATTTGTAAAGAAATTAAATTTTTTTAAATTTGGTATATTTTTTTATTTTCTATTGAATTAAAATACGTCTGCTCACTACGATCAAACAAAACCTTCCCCTTCCAGCACTGTTATGTATGTAGTTCAAATCTGCAGAAGCGATAACTTCTGCATTGTCACACTATAACTCTTTTAACTAAATCACAAATAAGTTTATTTGGATAATCTGTTTTATTTATTTTGAAATATAAATAAACACGAAATTAAAATTAAAAAAGCTAAATGCATTGTTGAAAAAAGCCAAAAAAAAGCTTAAAGCTAAATGAAATATGTAAAGCTAAACATGAAAAAATATAGCTAAATTTAGCTCGGAAAAAGCTAATATGGTCACACTGGTCAGCACTGCTGAACAGTGTGCTTCTGCTTAACAAATGTTTTCGAAATAAGCATTGCTTAAAAATAAGCTTTGTAACAGACTCAAAGTATAAAATTACAATTCCATGCTTTCTTCTCATAATTTGTTAAAAGCAGAGATGGAGAAATTGACTTCAAGTGAAGATTTAATAACAAAGTACAGAACGCACATTCCTAAAAATGAGTTAGAATCGTTTAAAGTTTATGTTAAAACATTTTTTACGATTTCTAAATTTAATTTTCCATAGTAAAACACAAATTAAAATACAACTTCCCTTGCCCTAGGTCTACACTAAAGATAATTATCTCAGCAAGTTGGCAATAACGTCGGCAGAATAACAGAGCAATATTTCTTATTGCTCAGCTTATGTTAAAGGCATGGGAAAACGTATTTATGTTAACTCATAGTTTGAAAAAAATAAAGAAAGAAGGTGCAGTATAAAAAATGGCGGTATCTTACAAGAATTATTATTATTAATATAAATTCTTTCTTATTCGACTTTATTATTTAAATTTATATTCATTTGTTTAAGATTGAGGTCATTTTTAATACAAAAATATTAATTTTATTAATTTTTTTATTTTTTTATAAAAAAGAACTCGAACTTAAACGAATTAATATTAATTTTAGCAATAAAGATCGAATAAGGAAAAAATTATAATTTTTGCAATTTTATTTCAGTGTTTATTTAATTTTTTAATTTAATTATTTTAATACAATTATAATTTGCTGCAATTTCAAAAACTTAATTTCTTTCTCACACAATTTGCTTCTATTTTTTTTTCTTTTTTGCTACTTTCTTTTAACTGACAACCAAATTGACTTTTTTTGTAAGCAATAATTGTCAACGAAAATTGACTAACAATTATTGCAACATAAATTGTTAGCAATAAATATGTACAAAAAGTTGCTGTCTACATTAAAGATAACATAATTTTGACAATTCCTGCAATATATGTCGCAATAATTATCTCTGGTTTAGACGGGCAGTTATAACAAACATAACTCATATATACATATTTGTATTTTTTAAATATATTTTTTATAATATGTATTATTATCTTTATTCGGCCTTTAAATTTCCAATAATATGTTAATAAACAAGCTCGAGGCTCCTTTGGATGGCATCTTCAGGAATAATAAGAGACGAGTTACAATATTAAAACACACAACACAAAGCATACAGTGACGTCGCGAGACGGAAGAGTTTCCGTTTTTTTTGTCTCATTTTAAGAAAGCTGCCCTTTTTGCATTTCTCTTTGCACCATCTTTTTTGTCACAATATAATGAACACGAATTTATTAAGCTGAAATTATCATGAAAAACTGTTGTAAAAATTAACTTTTAAAATTACCACAACACTAGTAAATAATATTTAAGTGAGTAAATAACATTATAAAACAAAACAATGTAACAAATGAATTTTTTTTCACTTAACACAACGTTTGTTAAAAACTAACACGCCGTCCAGACTTTCCATTGTTATGTTTGCTCAAGAACAAAACGATGGCAGAATTAACGACGTACAATTGTTTATGTTCTTCTATGCGGAGAAAACGTATGGCAAGAAAAACCCTATAAAAAGCAACAATAACAAACAATATGGCGTTTATTTATATGGCAATACTGCAGTGATGTTAGACATAGTTGTGCAAACAATTGTTTTAACAACGCAAGAACAAAACACCGACAACAGCAGTCTTCACTATCCAAATTCATGTGTGCACAAGAAATTGTTTGTTGTTTTAACATAGCGATGTCTAATATAGACGGCCTGTAATGCATTTGTTTAACGTGGGTTGTGTTTTGTTATTTTTGTTTTGATCGCGCCATTTGTGTTGATGGTTGCGAACTGTTTTTACACATTGCCACTTCACTACCAAAAAAAGCTTTCTATCTTTTTCTTCGAAAGCTGCCTTCGCAACTGACTTGGGCCTTTTTCACACGCCACTTTGTTCATCTCTGTATGCTTTGTGACACACAACGACTAGTCGCGTTCACATTTAAAATTGTACTAAGCAACAGCGGAAATGCGCATAGGAATAGCTTATCCCTTCAACAATAAATTTCAGTGTTTTTATCAAGAATAAAAATTGGGAATTAAGCAGCACGACAGACAAAACCTTGTAAACTAAAAATTTTTTTTTTTATAATATTTTTTATGTATTAAATAACTTATAGGTTTTCTTGCCTTCAAAAAATGTGACATTTTGTTAAAAAAAAATGCAATTTGGTGTTCGTTTCTTGAAAATGTTTGCTCTCCAAAAGGGTAGCATGTTTTATTCTAAACATGCTTGTTGCCCCGTATAAATCGACAGTGTCGAAAGTGCCCTGTAAAATAGGTGACTTCAGATTTTTAAAACCGCGATTGCCTCAAAGAGCAATAAAGCTAAGCAAAAATTTAAAAGTTTGCAAAAATAGTAAATATTACAGAACATTTTTTGAAAAAGTGATCAAATTGATTAAAAGTTCAGCGATGGTGAAATTTGGCGGTAAGTCTAGTTAAATTGTATCACATTAAAGATTTTTTAAAATGCTTGCTGCCTACAAATCACCTTTTACAACTTCTTTATTGACTTTGCATTCTTTTTTATTTCAGAACCTTCCTCCTGTTTTATTAACGTCTTTTTTTTAATACTACTTACCGTTCCATAAAGTAAAATTTATACCTATTTTTATATGTATATTTTGGGGGTCTGCATATTTATCCTTCTTAAAAGGAAATGGTTACATACACAGGCACAGGGATGTTTGTGTGCCTGTATTTTAGCGTTTGTTGTTTGTGCTGCTATTATTACAATTTTATTATTGCTATTATAAACTTCGCCTTTGGCTAAAATATGCCACTTGAATAAACAAACCAACAGAAAAAGTTAAAAAAATAATTAATATGATGCGTAAAAAAATGCTTTTGTTTTTCTTTATTTTAGTTTATTATTATACCCTACACTTCCATTAGTAAGAAAATCATTATGCGTTTGTACTGATTGATACTTTTTAAGGTCATCAAATGATAATAAAAAAATAATATTTTTGATTGACTCGGAGTCGATTTGTCTGCCTTGTATGCCCATGAAAATCAAAACACTGATTACAAGTCGAAATTTAAAAAAAAAATTGTTAAAATTTGGTACTCGGAACGACAACCCCCTCCTATAAATGATATTCAGGAAAAGAATTTGATAAGAACAAATCCATTAAAAATGCCAAACGATTATACAATATTTAGTTTTGATCATTACGATGCACAATACCATGATGTAGAACAAAATTGGGCAAAAATAGCAGGAGTTACCCCAGACTAATAATATTTTGCATGGTGGTATATATGTACATATGATAATAATAAACAAAATTTCAAGTTTTTAAATTTCGTCAATATATCCTTTTTTAAAAATATTTAATTCGGCAACAACATTACCAAATCTATCTAAATATAATATTAAAATTAATGTACTTGATGTACATATGTACATAAATTTTCAATGCTACACAGAAAGAAAAACACTCGAGATAAATCAAGGTTTTTATGATTACTTTAAGTACGAAATTCTTTAATCAAGTAAAAAAAGATTAAACTTTTCGGTGTGTTTTACTATGTTTTGATTTTCTTAACACATTAAAAAAAAGTTTTGGCCAGACTCATGTGTACCATGAAGGGTTACAAAGTAAATTAGAACTCTTGCTTCTCATTAAGTTTAAATTTTTGCATGATATTGGCGTTTTATCATTATGTAAGGTGTAATACGGGTAAGTAAAATAATCATAATAATTTTTTCTTTCTAATTCGGGATAAAACCAACAATCAAGCGCATTTTGAGATTTATTTAATCTTAGTTTTACTTAAATCAATCTCATTTTCGGATTATTTCAAGTACGAAATCGGGATTGAATATGGTTAATTTAAACATTTTGCGATTGAAAATCCATACTTGAATCAATTTTTTTGAACTTGATTTGAACTTCGGATTGATTTGAGTATGGATGGATTGATTTTTCTTTTCAGTGTACAAACAATTTAAATATTTCATAATTAAAATATTTCATAAAAAATATAAAAAACAAGTACAATTTGGTGTTCCGGAAAAAGCACAAAAAATGACACTTAAACTTAAAATGTGGTAAATTTTTTTCTTTACATCATTAGTAAGGGCAACGGAGCATATATTCTTTTTTAATCTAAAGTACTAAATTATAAAAAGAAATAAATGAGTTTTGGGCCTCTAAAAAAATCATATATGTGTCTCTAAGTTAAAACTAAAATAGGGTTAGTTTCTTTTTTGATTCTTAATGGCGGACACTTGGTTTATTAAACGGCAGAGAAAATTGAAAAAAGTATTCATTCAGTTTTTTATCTGTCCATCAAAATTTTTTTTATTTTTGTTTTCGTTTTTACCAAATATTAACTTAAGAATTGTGGTACTTCTTTAAAATAAATGTTTAGTAATTTTTTTCCTAGTACATGAATTAAGTTTAAATTTTCTGGTAAAATTTTATTAAAAATTAGGACAAGTTTAGCGTCCTCTAGCAGTGGTGAAACGCATTTAACATAAAAAAGGTTTTTCCTACATGTAATTTATTTAGATAGGAATACAGTACAGTAATTTTGTTAAACATTGGAACAAAATTGTTTCAACTTATTTTTGTATATGAAACAAAGTACTGTGCGACGTTTTACCAAACCCACTTTTATTGATTTTGAAACGGCATATTTTTATTATAGAAAAATTTTCGGCTCTTTTTGTAACGCCAAAATGGATTTAAAAAATAAAAATTAATACTAAAAAGCAAGGTTGGCAACCGTTAAGGTTTCTATACACTATCCCACACGAAAAGGCAACCCTGTTGATAAGTTGCTATTGTTTTTTGAAAATTTTAGAGCAATAAAATTAATTTTGAAATTATAAAAATAATTTTTTTTAAAAGCGCCTTTAGATAAGAAAGTGTACGGCGCAATTTTTTTCTTGTAAGGTGGTACGCTCTAACGTACATATACATACATATGTATGCATATGAATACTTTTTTATAGATTCTTAATGGAACGCCCGAAAAATAAATCGTACTAAACAAGTTGCTGTGACTATAAATGTTAATGTGTTTGTGTATGTGAGCTGCAAAAGGATTGCGATTAAATATGTATGTGTGTGTGTTTGGTGTAGTTAATGGGGTTTGTTTATATTAAATGTTTTCAGGTGGCTAAATGCTTTTCGGCTGATTGTTTGTTTAGTTTATTTAACAGATTTGTGTGCCTCGGGGGTAAAATATATTATTATTTATTACGGTCATTCGCTTAAATGGCATCGATGATGTTGGAAATGGTGATTTCCGGACGCACAGTTTTATCGAGTTGTTTATTTTTACTTTAAGTTATTATAACTCTACGCTTACATAAGCAAGCAAATACATGAATGACGAGTTCTTTAAAAAGACGATAAAGTTCCACTTTATTAGCTTTTTGGTTTTTTAATTAAATTCAATTCTACATACTTAAATTGTTATAAACTGTATTAATGATAAAAAATTCAATGTAATTAAATACCAAAAATAATAATTGAATCTATGGTCTATTATAAACTATGATCTATTATAGAGCAACCCTAGGATATTGTATTATGCTGCAAATCTAAAAGGTGTTTTTTTAAACGTATAGAACTTCCGATAGGGATAACTGTGAAATGCACTAATGAAGTGTGTGTCTTACACTTTTTTGTAGTATTCTTTGAGAAATCACAATGCAAAAAGTTCTACGAGAACAACGTGGAATTTATTTCCAAAATTCGCGGTATATTTGTCAAAATAATAAAGCAATTGTATTGCTTAACGAGCATGTAAACAAGCTTAAATATCGTTTTTGGAGAGAGCACAATCCACATGAGACTCTTTAGACTCCATTACATTAAAAACACTGTTTGGTGCGGTTTACAAGTCGTCAGCGTTCAGGCAAATGATTCGTAATTTTTTTATCCCTCATGCTATGGTAATCATTTGTTGGAGAAATGGTACAGACACGACGGTGTAACATGCCATACAGCGTGTTAAATCATCAGTTTGTTGCGCCAAACATTTGACGACCGAATCACTTCAAGAAATGGACCCGTGAAATGACCACCTCGTTCGTGTGATTATTCACCTTTGGTTCACTAAATGCCAAATCAGCAACTATTGATCATTTACAAGGCACCACTCGACGCACCATTGACGAAACAAGACTTAAAAAAGTGGTGCAAAATTGGAATGGTGGCGTTCATAAGGCGCAGTCACGATGGCCATATGCCAGAAATAATTTTTAAGCATTAAATGCAATTAACTTTGAGAGCTAATAGCCAAAATTTCGGTTATTCCTTGGAAATTGTTGTGTATTTTGGTTAAAGTTTTATAATAACCTGATAATTTTAGGTAAAGGCCGAAAAATTGCCCTAATTTCCCTTTAACGCAAGAACAACGGGCGACCTGCTTCTTTTCCAATAGCAGTTTTATGGGTTTTTAGTTCTGTACTTAGAAATTCAACAAGAGGAATCGCAGCAGAGGAAGAGTAAAGTAGGAATACAAATCGTTACCAAAAATGCAAAAATATAATTTTACAGAAGAAGCAGAAAACTTTGAAAAGGGAAAACTATAAACATGTTAGAAAAACATTCATTAAAAAGTTGTCCATGGAATTCTCCACACAATTTTCAAGGAACCCCATTTCATTATATTATGTTAGAAACAAATGTGTAATTACGTCGTTTTGCATATATCAAATTAACACACTCGTTGCTACGTGCCTTTGTTTTTTCTCAATAAAAGCTTCATTTTTGATCACAGAAGTGTAAAATTTTGTCAAGACATGCAGTTTAATGGATGCATTATAATCAATCAAAAACTCGATTTTGAATTTTTTGTTAGATACGGCTTTTTGCATTTTAGCTAACGATATGTATTCTTAATGTCACACTCCATACAAAAAATGTACAGCTAAAATAAGTCTCTCTCTGCGGTCACCCGTTTAAATACACCTTTTCGAACATAGTCAATTACTTTTTATTTAATTATGAAAACTTGACATTTTAATCGTAAAAATATTACATTTAAATGACAGTTAAATTGTTTTGCCTATGAAACTTCTACCTTATGTATGTCGTATGCACGTATGAACCTAAGAGCGACTCACCAAAAAAAGTGCTCGATGTACCCTCCTAAAATTAAACCTTGGACTTTTTTAAGATACCATTTTAAATTTCTTGCGATACCCAATTTGTATATGTTGGTAAGGAAACAGATTCTCAAATTAACAAAACGTGCAAAAATATACCCTTTTTCAAAATGGTCCAGCTCACGAGAGGTCAAAGCTGGAGCGGAAATATTTAAAATGGTATCTTAAAAAAGTCCAAGGTTAATTTTTAGGAGGGTACATCGAGTACGAATTTTGCTTCCATACAACTTGAGTCGCTCTAATCAACATATGTAAAAATCCAACCATTCTAACCAATTAATATAAAATACGCTGACCATGCAGTTTAATATACAATTTAAGTATAAAGATAGAAAGATAGTAATCTAATGAATATTTATGTTCATAAGTGCATATTTATCTTTCCAAATGAAAAACTCTTGGATGTGTTTATAGAAAAATTTCTCACAAAGCCCTTATAATTTTACATTTTGGCAAAATATGTACTGACAAGTGTTTTTCATACGGGATTTCCTGGGACAAAAATCCCGGGATCCCGCACATTTTGCGGGAAAAAATCCCGGGAAATTTGTGTGGGAATTCCCGGGATTTTTTTAATTAATTATGGCAACTTAACTGGTGATATGTGTAATTGTAAATAGGTTTTAGTCGTAAGTCGTAAGTAAAAAAAAACGCATTTTAAGTTTTGGTTTGGCTTTAATTAAATTTGTTTCGCTCTTTTGTTTGGTTTAAACATACATGTTAAATTCCAATTAGAATTAGCAATTGATGCAATTAGTTTATATTCTCTAATTGATCAAACAATTAGAATTCGTTCAACTAATTCCCATTAGCTAATTGAAATTTTTATTCTAATGGTAAAACTAATTGCAATTAGTTGCCATTAGCAAAAACAATTGGCTTACCTTTACAATTAGAAATCTAATTGACTTCTGCTAATGCAATTAGGTATTCAATTAGCTCGAATTAGAATCAATTATTTTACATTATTGATATAGCACTGTTTTGCAACACACCGCTTACGTCTTCAGGCCCTGTGGAGCGACTATTTTCCTTTGCGGGCATTATTAATAGTACAAGGCGGGGTCGCTTGACGGACTTTTCTTTTGAAAAGCTCGTATTGCTGAAAGCGAATATACCCGGTCATTGTATTTATTAAACAGTTAGTACGTACGTTAAATATGTGTGCATGTATGTAATATATGTACATAAGTAATATATATATGTGTGAAATTCATATTATGAAAATTGTAGTTTTTTTTTTGTTTTTGAAAATATCAAAATAATTGATTCTAATTGAAGCTAATTGCATTAGCAGAAGTCAATTAGATTTCTAATTGTAAAGGTTAACCAATTTTTTTTGCTAATGGCAACTAATTGCAATTAGTTTTACCATTAGAATAAAAATTTCAATTAGCTAATGGGAATTAGTTGAACTAATTCTAATTGTTTGATCAATTAGAGAATTTCACAAAAGAATGTTAATTAGCAATCATTAGCATTAGCTAATCATTACTTAACATGTATGGGTTTAAATCACTTTAGTCTAGCACAACTGCTTCTAATCGTTATCATCTGCGCTAAGGTAAAAAGTCTATGAAATACACCAAGGAAATAGTTTTCAATTTAACATAATAAAAAACTACAATTTCTGACTTAAGACAGTTTTGCCAAATGCTAAAGAGATGCCAGTTCATTATTCCAATAAGTAAGGCAATGTTTAATGTTGAATGCTCTGAAGTTTCAAAAAGAGAAGAGTCACACCCTACAGAATTTTTAATTTGTTTAAAGGCACAGATTTATTTTATAAAAACATATGCAGAGCAGCTGCATAAAAGATTTTTCGGATTAGATTCTGTTAAAGATGATGACCGAAGTTATTAATTAGTAAACTCTTACTTGATTCAAGGAAAATAACTTTTTTTTAAAAGGAATTACAAGTTTTGAAGGAAGTGCTAAGAAAACTGAAAGTGACTAGAGATTATATAATGTTCCTTTGGCTATAAAGACAAACATCCGTAGAAAGGAAATCTTCTTGATAAAAACTAGAAAAAGGCTTCCAAATGATTCTGTAAATGCTTGTTCTGAACTAAAATCGTATTTTAAAAGAAATATTTTGTTACAATTGGTTTAAATTTTTTAACTTTGGTTTTGTATAAATGCTGTTGGCTTTGAATTCATTCTGTGGCAATAAGTGCTTAAGGCTATTTGTTTAGTTTTATAGGAGCACAGTTTAAAACTTTAAAGGTGGCTTTTGGAAATTTACTCCGAATTTAATATAATCATCAGTTCTCTGCGGTTATAGTTTTAGGTCTTAAATCCTTAACACTCCTAATGTCACAGATCGAAAGTTTTTATTACTACAAATGTTATTGCACATTGAAAAAAGA
The DNA here is from genome assembly GCA_949318255.1 of Pollenia labialis. Taxonomy (NCBI): domain Eukaryota; kingdom Metazoa; phylum Arthropoda; class Insecta; order Diptera; family Polleniidae; genus Pollenia; species Pollenia labialis. The sequence goes on from OX439143.1 coordinate 84,466,948, forward strand.
TAACCAAAAATCACTTTGCTATAACTTCATGAAAAATCCTACAAAATAATTGAAATTTTGCCCATGTTTACTTTTGAACATGAAGATCTTAAGGTGCCATTTCCTTTTTGCCGCAGGAATAAAAAAAGTGTTTAATTGATCTCAGGATATGTTATTTGTTCAAATTAGTTGAGTTAAATAATATTTTGCATCGATTTGTACCGAGCTGGAATTCCCATAAACCTGGGAAATTGAAAAATAAATCCCGTTTTCCTAGTCCGGGAAAAGAAAAACTCTAGTACTGACACATGTAGATTTTTGTAAATGGCTTGTATTTATCGCAAAAGTTACTATTAGTCTTTTTCAAATCTCTACGAACACATGCATTCATATGTACATGGGTATGTACATACGCAAAACCTAAGGTCGAGCACACTTTTGTAGTTTTATTTAATCCAATTGTGAATAAAACCCGGAAGTTCTTTTCTATTCCTTATGTATATATATATATATATATATATATATATATATATATATATATATATATATATGTATATATATACCCACGTTACAATAGTAGGTAGGGTATTATGCGTTATTGCTGATGAATGTTACGCTTAGAAATACCATTTCTAGTAAACCGATCGACGCAGGATACATTTTTCAATCGATCTAACGATGTGCTTAAAGAAGACTGGTCGGCTGTCCATGTTAACCTTGTGCGAGAAGTACAGGTGGAAATTTCAAAAATAATTTGATTTAATTTGGTACATACGTATAAAGGATCATAGTGTAATTGTAGATGTTCACGAGAGTGTTTTTTGCCTCACGGCCACTTACGATCATGCGTCAATCACGCGTGATACGCGAAAATCATGACATTTTCCAAATTTTGTTTGTTCTGCATAATTTTTATACCCTCCAATACAATTAGTTGTGAAGAGGGTATACTAAGTTTGTCATTTCGTGTGAAACTTTTTTATTATTCATCTCAGACCACATAAAGTGTATATTTTCTTGTTCCTTGAGTAGTTTTAAGTCGATTTAGCCATGACCGTCTGTCTGGCGGTCTGAAGCTGGTAGAACAATGCACGGAATGATGTATGATTTCGTATAAATTCGTTTCATTCGACTGGAAATTACGCTGTTAAATTTCTTGAAAATCGGTCCATAATAAGCCCTTCTCCCGAAGACAGCTTAGTACGCCTAAACTATAATTAATAATCCTATCAGAATAAAATTTAATACTTCTATAGGTCTTTTAGGTACTTTTATAGGTCTAAAAATCACACTAATAAATTTCATGATGATCGGTTTATAATTTACTATAGGCCCCATATAAAGTCCACTCTGATTAATTAAATAAATACGCCTAAAACCGTATCAGATATAAATAATCCGGTAAAATTTCTTCCAACTTAGCATTATATGCTACGGTCCATAATTCTGTGATTTTCACGAATAATCGCGTAAGTTATAAAACCAAACTTTTCAGGAGAGCAAAAACAATTATTTTTTTCAATTGCGGCTTCTGTAGATGCTTTTTTAAACTTTTTTCTTTACTATCCTCTTAACAGTGACTTTCTACGTATTATACATAGTTTTCATGAAAAAATCCTCACAGGATCACAATCTGTAAAAGGATTAAAAATGCATATGTTTGATTGACTCATTAAGTGTGTGCAATATAACATCATATCTCCACATAAGTTCTTTTTTGTGAAAATAAATGTTATCATTTTAATCACACATGACGACTTACGTTGTTATTTTTAGCACACAAGTTGTCGACATATTCAGAGTTTTTGATACTTATAGCACAACGTATGCAGTAAAAGGGACTTAAAATTACAAACATCCGTTCATCTGCTGTTGTTGCAACTAAAGAAGTCAACTATAAACGCACATGTACATATAAGTTGTTATTAATAGAAAAATTTTCAAAAAATACTTTCATATTTTTTGCACGAATAACAACATAACATCACATATGCTTTTTATTTGGAAACATATTCAGCAATTTTACAATTTTTGGCGATGTATGTCGACATAAATCGTTATAATAGCAAAATATTTTATTAAACAGTTAACTTAAGTTGTTTTTAGCAGAAAAAAATTAATAATACTACATTATATTCTAAAAAGCTTAATACTTATAAAAACCTAATGCAAAATGTAGCACTTTGACATCATTATCTCAATTTCGGTAAAAACCGACTTACGCGATTATTCGTGAAAACCACAGAATTAACCATAGATTCCATATTTAGCAGGCTTCTGTAATTCACTGTAAAGCCTGGTACTCTGTTCAACATTTCACGTGAAATGCTGTCAAAACGCATATGAAAAAAACTTGTGAGGAATATCTTTTTGTGAAAAAGTTCCAAAATGTTTCTGGCAGCATTTTTTTACAACTGCGAAATAATGTAAGCTGATCTTATATCACGCGGAATTTTAAGCAAAAGCAAACAAGTATGAACTGATTATTAAATAAGAAATAAGAAATTAAAATAACGCAACCGGCAACAATTTTTTTTTATTCTATTAACTATCTTTTTTTATTAAAATAAAACAATGTCGCATTCTTTGCAGGAATAAAAACGTCAAATTGTACAAACTCGTATGATACATTGATACATGTCAAAAATTTTTCGTGTGAAATAATTAATGTGGCTCAATATTTTTTTACAAATTTGAACAGAGTTGTAGGCTTGAACGCTAAAATTAATTTCATTGCTGTATTTAAATTTATTGAAATTTATGTTTTTTAATACCAGAAATCACTCTGCAGAATTTTGGGATGATTGGTCCATAACTTACCGTGGCTCCAATTTAAATTCCCCTCCTGAAAATCATTTAAGTTCGGCTTAAACTGTTACGAATCATAATATTTTACTCAAGCTAGTTAAAATTGCTAAAAAAAAGCATACATTTTTCTGATTGTCGGTCAGTCATTTAATAGGTTTGAACCGCAACCAATTTTAATGCTGATGTCTGTTTTTATAAACATAAACTAATAATAAATAGATATCACTTGGATATCACTCCTAAAAAAATCGAACTGTCGGTGGAGGGTATAAAAGATCCGGCACAGCCGAATATAGCACACTAACTTGTTTTAAGAACAAATTTTTTAATGAGATGAAGAGAATAATTTCGCAAATAAAATTTTTCCAGTAGAACTTAACTATAATAATGCAAAGACACCGAAAAAACATAAATTTAATTTCATTTATTTATTGATTCCATTTCCTGTACAGCAAGACTTGTTCTTATATTTATAGCACTGGAATGTATTACTTTACAAAACAAACTTGCTACAAATTAATATAACAATCAAGGTACATTAACATAGGTAGACTTATTTGGGAGTGTAGACATGCTGCTCTACAAAAATTTCCGACTTGTCAAAATTTTCTTCATATAAAACAAACACAATTTATCGCAAAATACTCCGACGCTGTCTGACTTTATTCTTAGAGACTTCGTTCAGATTTCTGTCAGACATTGAATATACTTACTGTCTGTGCGATTTCTGGTCGATTTCTAATAGATATATCAGGGGAAATTTTCGTACAGATATGTCTAATAGAATTACGACGGAATTCTTACAGATGTGTCTAACAAGACTTATTATTTTTAATTTTTTGTGAATATAATGACAATTGCCATTAAGTTGAAAATAATTTTAATTTTATTTTATTGTTTCAAGATAAAAAGATAAAAAAAGGTACGTATTGTAAATTTATAATTATATATGTACATACTTTTAAATATTTTGCAGTAAAAGAAGTTCTTTCAGCTATCAGTTAAAAACCAATAAGAATCTCGGTTAGATCATCAACATTTTCCATGCCGTTTTCATAGATTTCTGTCAGATATCTATCAGGAATGTCGGCAAAAAACAAGAATTTTCCACGACATGTCTGTCAGAATTCGTGTCAACCACTTTATACGTTCTTGGGTCAGAAATCTGACAGAATTCTTAAACGATTCCGACTTTTCTCTCAGATATCTGGAAGACGTATGACTATTTTGCTGGCTGGGCATGTACAACTTTTGTCTCATACACACGAATTTGACGATTGTGTATATATTCCTTGATAAAAATATTGATATAAAAAATTATAAATATAAATTAAAAATTATTTAAAGAAATTGAATAAAATTGTTTTGAAACTATTAGCATTGCTGTTTAGTTGTTGACTTTGTGGAAAGCCCTTTTTTAAAAAAAAAACTACAAAAAGGAACGTTTTGTTCTTTGACTGCTCAGCTCGAATTAGATATGAATATTCCATAGCGGATTCGCAAACAACAGGAGATATTAAACACACCTAAATAGTATAAGAAGAGGCAAACTTTTTACAACGAATCTTTATAATTCTAAAAGCAAATTTAGTAGAGATAAGCATGTAATAGACACTGATTGTTTGCAATATGGTTAAAAAAAATACATACACAAATATTGTTCAGTGTGTGTTTAAAACTAAATGACGATAAAAAAAGATTCTGGCAGCATTTTCTTATATCTACTACATAAAACCTTCCTGCAGTTAGTTTTATTTTTATGTATGATTGTCTATTTAAAATCTGTATGGATCAAAATCTATGCTACCACTTGCAAAATGTTACCAAACATAAAGACTAGAGTTTTTTTCCGGAGTTTTTCGATTCCCGGGAAAACGGGAAATTTTTTTGAATTTCCCGGGATCCCGATCCATATAAATAATACAAAGTAAATTCGTTTTATATTAATGAAAAAAACATTTTTTTAAAAACGCGTAAGGGAACTTGTTTACAAAGTAAGTAAAAGAAATGCCTAAATACTACAAAAATTAATTAAAGGTTGAAAGAGGAACTTGAATTATTATTACCCTTACGCTTTTATATATAAATTTGGTATCATTATGCTCTAGATACAAGATTAAAAGATAACATAAACATAAACATAAAAATTTAATTCATAAAACAATAATAAAAACAAACAAAAATTGCGGTACTCAAGTTATGAGGTCAAAAAGTAAATTCATAAAATAGATAAAATATTTTAAATAAATATATTAACATTTTTTAACAGCTTAGGAAATAACATTTAGACACACTCAAGGCGTTTAGAAAGTCGGCAAAGAGTATATTTCTTATTTTATTTACTTATTACCATGTTTCCGAAACATTTCTTTCACTTTTTTACCGAGATTAGACAAATGTTTAAAGTGCAAATGTTTAAAGTTGTTGCATATTTCTAATTCGCAATTCGAAGTAATTTTTCTTTTTTATAAACAACGTCTATATCAGCCAAATGTATGACAAGGTTGATGCAAAAAATAGCATCAAACGTACTTCTTCTTACAAGATCCATCTGTTTTTAAAATTGTATGTTGTAGTATCTTAAACGAGTTTCCATAGTTTTTTTTATTTCGGTTTCCCAATACTTCCCGGTTATATCAGCCGTCACAAAATGAAACAAATTTATGGTTATCACCTTATGAACATATCGTCATATCTCAAAATTTATTTTAAATTTAAGTTAATTAAGCAAAGTGTTGCTTCATACTTTCTCGAAACAAAAAATCGGTATTTTATCTCAAACTGAACCGAAGTTATAGCAAAATATATCAGTACATTTTGAAAACTTTAATCGCATTTTGCCAAGCTCGATTTTTGTTTGTAGATATGACTTTGCTGCAATAAAGGAGCGATATTTTTGGATATCTCCTATTTTTAAGACATGGCAATGGACAGTTAAAATTAACAGCCTGCGTCTTATTTTGAATTTATGTTCTTTATTAACTCTTCACTTCACTAAATTTATTAATTATCAACTGTTGCACGGCACATTCGGCGTTTGGTAGATTTATTGCGTCAGTAGACATTGATTTACGAACGTACTCAGTTCTTGTTATTGATCTAATCGACAACCCATCAACAGATGATAATTTTTAGAGAATAGAAAACTAAATTTCAAAGTATAAATAGCTTTTTTCTGAAACTATGAGGAACTTTTATTTCCCGGGATCCCGCAACAAAATTCCCGGGGAAAAACCCTAATAAAGACATTAAATCTAACAAACACTGACAGTTTTGAATTTTACATACATACATTGAAATCAATGTTCTAGTAGATTTATAAAAAGGGGCGAACAATAAAAAGCAAAAAAAGGACTGAAAAAATGTTAGTAGCCAGCAGCATTTAAGATTTTGCTTGTGGCTTCAGAGCAAAGCGGCATCCAACTTTTATGAAAGCAGGTCATAGAAATTGTTTTTGTGCATTCAGGCCTAAAACATTACATTGGTTACCAATTTTTTTTGTTTCGTCCTTTTTCAGTTTTGCATTTACACATTCGTCTATATTCTCATAGAGATATATTTGTTTGTGTTTTAACTTTAAAAAAAATATATGTAATTTTTTTAACGTCATGTACCAGCAGCTAACGAACAATGGCCAGTAAAAGAAAATTAAAGAACTAAACTGGACACGAAATAAAATGACAATTTACTCATGATCGCGCATTGAATGCTTGCCAAAGTTAACAGTGAGGACTGTGAATATAAAACTTTTTTCGCTTAATGATGATGGTACAGAAAGAAGAATTATATGTATGTACATATATATTGTTCTTTGTATAGGAATTTTTTGATATCGAACTTTTATGTGATAAATTGTAATCAGGGAAACCGGAAGTATTAACAGACAATTGTTTGAGTGTTCCTCTTTGGGGCCCAAGTGCAGTAATGGACTAACCAGAATAAATTTATGTTTTGATGTTAATATAAGAGATTTGACATAAATTAAAAAGTGTCCAAATATACATCAAAAGGTGGAATATACAATATAAACAAAAAATGCTCTTTTGGCTAAAAAAAAGATCGATGCCAAAATTAATGAACCGATAATAAACCAAAAAATATATGGTCGCACAAGGAAAAACAAATTGCATATTTACGGTTTCACTGCTTATAATCATATTACACTCAAAATATTATGTAGTTAAAATCAACGTCGAATGAAATTTAAAACAAATGAACTTTCATTTGAAACCCGGTCAACTTATTGTTCCTTTAATTCGGGCTAAAAATCAGTTTATTTTTAAATGTTAAAAAAATACTCACTAATGACCTTAAAAATTACTGGTTTTAACTTTTAAAATAAGCTACAAGCAGTACATTTAGAACTTTTTTGAGTGTTCTGCGCAGAAAAAAATAAAAATTAATTTAAATTAAAAAATTTGTGATAATAATTAAAAAACTTGTTGAATTTGCACCAGTTAATTTTAACAAACTAATAGTATCTATTAAATATATTTTATATTTACTATTCAATTGATTTTATTCATCTATACCAGTATATAAAAGAAAAAGTCGCATTGTGCAGGAGTGGTGAAACTCACTACTAAAGTTCGTGTTCAGTTGCAGAATGATCCATCTGCTGATAAGTTCTGTAAGCAATTGCTGAAAATTGGGAATGGTGCAATGCCTGTTAATCACACTGGTTTGATAACATTTCCAAATGATTTTTGCCATTTCGTACAGTCAAAAATAGAATTGATTGAACGTGTTTTCCCTAACATAGCACAAAATTATACATGCAGAGCAATTTTTGCGGCAAAATACAAAGATCTTAGTGAATTAAATATGGCTATACAATCAAAGATTCCTGGCGAATTGGTTTCGTACAAGTCTGTGGATATTGTTACAAATATAGAAGATGTTGTAAATTATCCAACAGAATTTTTGAATTCGTTGGACTTAACAGGATTGCCTCCGCATAATCAATCAAAAAATTAAATAAATAAACATTTAAAACTCCAAGCAAATTTATTTTTAACTGATTCTAACAGTTATTTAAAAAACAAAGTGCATATTAATACGGATTTTCAGTTGCAGTTAATATTGTTCGTAGATTAAGTTAAATTCTTCTTTATGTAAAATTAAAAAAAATGAAATTTAAAATAACGAAAAGTTCATTTAATTTTTACTGTCAAAAATTTAACCGCGAATTCCGTAAATACAAATGAATTTTCAGTTATTTTATATAATATAACTACCAAAAATTAATTTTTACTTATCTTTTAAAAACGATGTGCTTGTTTTGTGTATAAAATTCCCATTTTCTTTTTGTTAAAATCATTCAGTTAAACACATCAAATTTTTGAAGAAACATAATTGCGAAACCATATCGGTCATGCTGCTGGTATCTTATGATTATGAGATCTTCTGTAAACAAACGAGGTCAGTACAATAAAAGGAAAACAAGCCTGTGTAACAGACAGGGCTGCCAGAAATTTTTAGCGAAAAATCTTAATTTCACAAAAAAAAAATCTTATTTTTGAAGAAAAAATCTTATTTTTGGAAAAAAGTATTTTTTTTAATATAAATAATAAAATTTAATACATACATAAAATAATCAAGATAAAAACATAACAAAAAATTTAATTTCTTATACTAAATTGTATTATTAAGTTTAAAAATGTTTAAATGGGAACACAGCAGGTTTTTTTAATTAAACCTAAACTTCGTCTAGACAAAACAAAAAATCTTGTTTTTGGGGAAAAAATCTTAAAATCTTTTTTCGGTTAAAAAATCTTAAAAAAATAAGGTAAAATCTAACTTCTGGTAGCGCTGGTAACAGGGTAAGTAAACAATAATTTTCTCTCACTCATAAGAAAAACAAGCGGGCAGGTGTCTGTCTGGTGTTATTTAGAAATTCGGCTCTTTTGTAGAGTAATCGAAAATTACTGAATTTCATTAAACAATTGAATATTTCTTTGTTTTACGGAATATTCAGTTCATTTTTTTGATTATTAATTTATATAAAATAATTGAAAATTTATTTGTTTTTACGGAACATGGGGTTGAATTCTTGACAGTAAAAATTAAAAAAACTTTTCGTTAAAAATAAATGAAATATAAGTAGACCGGTTTTTAACTGAATTTTCATTTATTTTATATTACAAATATTGTGAGTATACGATTTGGCTGAAATTCGCAAAATATTTAAAACATAAATGAGTTTCCTGATAAAATTTTGACCCCGTAGACAGGGATGGGGTTAACAAAATTCTCCAGTATTTAATTGTTATTTGGAAAATCCCGAACAGCGCCGGGACCAAACAGCAAGTAAGTTATAAATAGATTTTTTAATGGAAATCATATATGGAAACATGAGTCGTTTTATCACTACACTTGTAGTGTTTATTATTTTACGTTTTTTATTTCAATAGGATCTTATTTTTATATGGCTAAAACAATTTGGAGGTTGTAATACCATAAATTTCTTCTATAAGTACGTGTGTATAATTTTGTATAAATATCGGTGTGCCGAAGTTATCTTGTCGTAAATCAGAAAACTCAACAATTGAGATAAGGCTGCTTAATGTGGTAAATTTAATGGGTTTTGAGTTATTACAATGCCCTTTTGTTGTTTATCTATTTTTACGTAACACACGCACGTAACATAATTGTGGATATACAACAAAAAGCATATGAACATTTACATTTAAATATATCTTGCGTTGTCTTGTTGTATGTCAACAAAGTATATCAGGCATGTAAAGAATTTTTCGGATTTAGTACACAACGGTTATTTATATTGATGGAATTAAATTAATTTTATTGTTAAGTAATTAAAGGTTAATTATAGTTATAATAAACTTAAAAAGTATTCATACATTCATACAAAATTTAATAATATCATATAAAAACAAGTGAGCAAGTATAGCCCATCCATATGATACCCTACACCACAGAATTGAAAAAGAATTTTTTCTTGTGTTTGCGTTGAGAAACTTTTCGATTGAAATGTGTGAAGTGAAAAAAAAAATTCCAAAAAATTAATCAAACAACAGTTTTTCTAGTAAACTGTTTATTCACGTAAGGAAATTACCCGCCAATTGATAGAAAAAATGTGTTTGCATCATTTTTATCAAAAAAAAAAAAGTTCCCGCTTTGAACTGCCAAATATTCTCACATATAAAAACATTTAAGCAAAATGTTCAACAACAATGAATATTAAAACGGAAAAGGTAAGTATGTATTTTGTTTTTGAGTGATTCTCCATTGTAAAATTAGCTTGCTTGCAAAGATTTTCAAAGCTTTTTTTGTAAACAACAAACACAAAAGTTAGACTAAGTTTTAAGTTTTAGGTTCTTCTGGTCAACGGAATTTGGTATTAGCTTTCTCAATGTCTGCATTTCGAGTTGTATATTACGACATTTCTAACGTTTAGCTGTAATTTTTTTGGATAGTTTTTTAATGAGTTATTGACACATTTGTTTCTCAGTTTTCGAGCAACGTTGCAATTTCTTGTTTGACTTCTTTTATACGCGAGCAGTTCTCACCAAAATTATAAAACAAGGGTATTGTACAACTTTTTGTCAGATAAATATCTATTTTTAAAGTTTTAAACATTTATTGCATCTAAGAGTAGAACATTTGGCCGTATTAACAAGTAAAATTTAACCTGGTTATAAGCCCACTTGAATACACATAAACATAAGCGCCACTAGTTTTTTATATTTTGCACTGTACAGATTGATTTGGAACAGTCCGTTTTGTGTACCAACGTACATTGTATTGTGCCAACGAAAATGTTGTCAACCGCAGGACATTGGAATTGAAAATTGATTTTGCCCTCTGACTAGCCATTGCTTATTCTTCAATGCATTCAATGAATGCACCCAAAACAATTTTGAATATTTATTTTCACATAAATATGAAAGTATTTCTGAATACTTTTATGTGTATGAGTGAGTGTAGGTGAGAGTGGTGTGTATTTGGATGTATAATGCAAGCATTTTTTGTTTTGAATGACAATAAATACTCGTATACAACTGAAGCAACGATGAAACAAACAAACAAAACAAAAAGGACAAAACACATTCATATTAATCGATAAAGTACACAAACAGCCAACCAAACACACTGATAAACAATACATTCTGTGCTGTAACAACAAAAGTGGCAACTCAATAATGGTTGAATGGTTTTCGATAAAAATCTCTTAATAACACCACTAGACTGACTGTTTAATATTATTGGACAACATTGAACACACACTTTTCGTTTCCTTCTCTGTTTTCCCCGATTTAGTTTTTGGTTATTTGGTTGTGGGTGGCAAATATTTTTTGTTGTTATCGATGTTGTTGCTACTGTTGTTGTCGTCATTGTTGTTTGTTTTGTTGTTCACAATAGAATTTAAATTGGAATTTACATGCGGACCCAAATTCTTGTGGTGAAGCAGAATTAGTGGTCAACATAATTGATTGTCATTTTACTGCTCCAATTTGTTGTTTTGCTCTCATTATAAATATTTCTGACTGCAAAGCCTAATATAAAAAAACGATTCGCTTAAGATTTAAGAAATGCTAAAAATAACAGTGGCTAAAATATTTTACAATATTCAAATACATAATTAACTTTTTTTAGATGGTAAAAAAATAAATTAATGAAATATTATAATATTTATTTCAATGGTCGTACATATCGTCGTTCGGAAGTTATTGTGTTCTATATGACAAAAATATTTTTTTGGTAAATCGCTGTTAAAGTTTAGTTGTTAGATACAACAAGTAAGAGTGCTATATTCGGCTATGCCGAATCTTAAATACCCTTCACCATGGTGAGATAAGAACAAGAAGTTTTTAAAAAGAATACCTATGACAAATTCAAAAAATGTATGTATATAACTAAGTCCGTTTCCTCTTTTGACAAAGTTGATGTTTAAAATTCGTTATATAAGTTTTAATTATATTTAATCTTAAAATCGTGTATAAAAAAATTTAATAAAAATAAAAAAAAAATTTATTTTGGAGACTTGAACTCGCAATCTTACGAGCCTTAAGCGAGAACTTAGACAACTCAACTACGAACGGTTTTATTGAAGAAGCGTTAAATTAAAATATATTGAGAGAATTTTATGAACATACATACATGTGTATGCGTAAAAAACACATTAAAATCCACCACTTGTGGTAAAGATTATAAAAAAAAACCGCAACCAAGAGAAATGCAAGAAGAGATCAACGTAGCAACAGCTTATTAGACGAAACACAATAACAACAATTACTACAGCAATAAGAGATAAAAATATAATGCAACAACAACAATTACGAAAGCAATGCCTTTATACATAAATAACTTTTGCTCATTCATACATACTCATGTGCATACATATGTATGGCTTTGCAATAGCTAGGTTAACCTACTAGTTAGTATGGATTTATTTAAATTACATACAACTTTTTATGTACATATGTAGGTACGTATATGCTTGCCGAAATAAAATAAAACACTGTGTCATTACCAATAAAATTAAAATATCGAAAAGCTTTATAGGTACCTAAGTAATTTTAAAATCGTTTTTAGGACATAAACAAATTAAATAAAAAATAAAAAACAAATAGGTATAGAATATGATTTTTGTTTTACATGTAAGTTAAACGAACGATTAATATTTACATTGTCAAAAAAATCAAAAATTGCTGAATTATTTTAAAATCGTTTATAGAATATAAAAAAGTTAAAAAAAATTTTTTTTTGAAAAGGTGGATTTGAACCCCGGCAACTACTAACGACGCTGCGTGTCCAACCGCCCAGACAACTCAGCCATTAACGCTTATGCAAATACACGATTAAAGTAGAATATATTCCGTCACTTTGCTTATTTAATATGTAGGTACGTATTTTTCAATTTAAGCGACCAATCATGTACAAACATGTGTGTGTTTGATATGCCTAACATTCAACACGTTCAAATAAAAGCACAAACAAAAAAAAAAACAACAACCACAAGGGATTTTTGGAAAATATTAGAGGTAGTCGTGGTTTTTTGCTCATAACTCAGCCATTTTTTAACCGATTTGACAGATTTATATACCGACGTGTTTAAGAAGGAATTTACCATTTACTTGTGTTATAAAGCTTGGACTCGGGGAGATCTGTGGTTCCCGAAAGTGGGTATTTAAAAAAAAAAAATTAGTTTTGGTCATAACTTTTTTGTATCTGAACCGATTTTTCTGAATTTTTTATAAAATATGTTCTACTAAAAATTTTCGATATTTTGGTATATAAGTCATATCCATAGGACATATGGCAGCCCTAAATTTTAGGTTTTTATACAATTTTTAATTTTTTTTGTACGGGAGGTACCACGCCCACTTCTCCAATCCCGCCCACATTTTGTAGGATCGTGTGTATGGGCTACCTAAATGTGTGTACCTAATTTGGAAGCTTTGGCTTTTGCCGTTCCCCAGATATACAGCAAAAAGTAATAAAATTACAACAACCACAAGGGATTTTTGGAAAATATTAGAGGTAGTCGTGGTTTTTTGCTCATAACTCAGCCATTTGTGGATCGATCTTGCTGAATTTCAATAGCAACCGATGGTAGACTATATGTGACACAAATGTAAAACAACCTAGCCGCTATCATGTCTGGAGTCTCCGGAAAACACATATCAAGCGTAAGACGGACAGACGGACAGACGGACAGACGGACGGATATCGTTAAATCAACTTCTCTCCCCATAAGGACCCAGAATATATATACTTTATAGGGTCTAAGATCAATATTGTAGAAATTACAAACGGAATGACAAACTTATTAATACCCTTTTCCACCTGAGGTGAAGGGTATAAAAAACTGAACCGAAAAAGTTGTCGCAACCTTCTTACCAAGGAAACTTCTAGAGTTTCTGGTTTTTTTTGGCAAAAAAAATTTCAGTCATTGGAAAAGCTTCTAAGAGTAATAAGCGTTCTATATGCACTTTTTTACGAAACCCTTATTGTTTTATAGCATATAGAACAAAACGTAACAAATTATTGTGAGAAATAAAAAAAAATGTGTTTTTATAAATCCACTTAGGCAATACTTGGTAATTTCTAAAACAAGGTAAGTTTCGTCTATTAAATAAGAAAAAAAAAATTAATTAAATTCACTTGACTTCGATTTTTAATTTAAGGTTGTTAATAAAGGTTTACAAAACAAATTTTGTATGAAAATTTCCCTTTATAAACGTTTGTAAAAGCTAATAATCGTATATGAATACGGGGGAAAAAGTTGTAAATATTTTTTTAATTGTATTAAACAAATTATTGTAGTATGCCACATCATCTAGCGATTAAAAGTTATATAAACTTTTCACCTGCCTCGATTACTGTTTGCTGGATACTTAGGAAACTGCAGCGTTAAAGAGAAACTATCGTTGCATTGTTTTTTTGCTGCTAATTTTACTTAACCAATCTTGTCTTGTAGTAGTGGTGCCGGTCGCAAGCCCGGAAAAAGGTGAGCGTTTGGGGTAAAGGGATATAAACCGATCCTCTTTAAAATCGATGATAAGAGAGTTCCCGAAAGGGACTGGTCTTGAGGTTGACACCCTAATATCAGTATAAAAGAAAACCGTCATGAACCTGCAACAAAAGCCTCTAAATAAAAGATCTCAAAGATACCGACCCACGCAACGAAAAAAGGACAATGATTAGAATAGCAACATGGAACGTTCAAACAATGATTCAGGTTGGTAGATTATACGAAATGGCAGACGAACTCTTGATGTACAGGTCTTATTCACAAACATTTTATATGAACGCTTAAACGCATATGCCAATGCGGATTTCGGAGAAACCGTTCAACAATTGACCAAGGCTTTATCATCACACAGATCTTTGAAAAATATTATGAATATAACAAAGATATACACTGCTTATTCATCGACTTTAAGCAGGCTTTTGATAGTCTACATAGACAGCAAATTGGCATACGATTACTTAAACTTGGAATACCAGGTAAATTAGTTAACTTAATTAACATGACTCTTACCAAACAGCATTGCTAAAGTTGTGATACAATGTGAACTATCTGAACCTCTTAATGTTATATCCTGTGTTAAACGGGGAGACGCTCTATTTAACCTCTACTACATGCCATAGTAGATGATGTTGACCCAGGCAGCGCAATATTTAATAAATCCAGTCAAATATGCGCGTATGCGGATGACATTTTAATAATATCTAGACACAAATCCTGTCTTAAAGATATATTTTACCAACTTGATCTCCTAACTACGGGAATTTAGCAGATCTTACCTTTGAACCGTATACATTTGAAGCCGTAAAACAATTTAAATATCTTGGTGTGATATTAAGCTCTCACAATGACACAACAGCTGTCATTCAAGACCGAATACCAGCAGCAAACAAAGCGTGGTTTTTACATTTAAAATTATTTAAATCAAAGCTCCTATCTCTTATAAGGCTAATTTTAACGTACGGATGCGAACTTTGGACACTCAAAGCATTTGATATGTACCAGCTGCTATGTTTCGAACGTACAACATTTGCTATTAGAAATGCCTTCAACACTGCAAAATGCCAACGAATCTTAGACGCTCTTAGGTGCAAGGGTGTGCACAGTCTCCTGTACAACATAATTGCGTACTACCTGGACAACAGAATTCTATTATATGAGACAGAAAGTCGTATGAAAGAATATCGTATCACTGAAGGGGTACCACAGGGATCCGTGCTGGGCCCCATCCTTTGGAACATAATGTATGATGGTCTATTGAACATGAGACTACGACAGCCTTATTCGCTGTAGCAGATGGTTAAAGAGAAATGGATTGGAAATGGCAGTGGCAAAAACTAAGGCAATCCTGGGAACGGATCGAAGGGCTTTTAAACCACCAAAGATCTTCCTAGAAGGCAATACACTTTCAACGGAGTCTGCGTTATCTTGGTGTAAAACTTGATGATAGACTTAATTAAGGTCAACACGTACTAATGTTACGAAAAAAATCCATGCAAACGGCAACGTCACTAGCAAGGATAATGCCAAATTGTGCAGGTCCTAAGCCATACATAAGAAGGCTTATAAATAGTGTAATACACTCCCAGCTACTTTACGCTGCCCCGATATTTGCCACGTCGATGAGCATAAAGGCAAGAAAAAGGGAAATGCAGATGCCACATAATTATAACAATATTATAGTGTTCGATAAATCTTACAGGGATGTGCTGGAAATCGCAAACGTAAAACGCAAGAATTTTAAAAGTTGTTTTTAAATAAGATTTTTGTAATAAAAGAATTTTATGACAAATATTTAACAAATATTTTCCTATTAAACAGGATTTTAAACCAAAAATTATAAGAACTAGGTTTAAAGTTTATTAAAAACAACTTCCAAATTCTTGCGTTTGCGATTTCCAGCACACCCCTGTTAGGCTTTAAACTCCGTAAGCAAAAATATTCGGTAATTTAAGGCATTTATTAAAAAGTTTGCTAGGTTTTTCCAATTACAACCACCACATGTTCCGTTTAATAAGCTGATTGACTTATTTTGATCAAAATTATTTTTCCCGAAAAAACGAACCCTAAATTCTCTTAGTATCGGGCATGTTCCCATAAAGTTTAATAAATGTTAATCTACCCCATATTAGAAAACTTGCAGATTGAAGAAGTGTTACTATTAAACATACATTTTGCAAGAGGCAGCGTGTCGCATCGCTCTTTAATAATGACAGATATTTCGTTTATTGACAAATTTTCCTCAAGTATGTATGTATGTTGAACCCATAGCAGGTGTGAGGTGCTTGTAAGTACGAGTATTACTTGCTGAAGTAAGTTCTTCCATTACAAACTGTTTACTTCTTTGAAGTTTGGACACAAATTCCAAAACTGATAAATCCACTCATTTATAGATAGATTCTCATCAAAACATATATTATTCTGTTCACCAATTTTATTAATTTCCTTTGCCCAAAAAATGTTTTTCTGGAGAACTCACTTTGATAATTTATGTGGCAATCTTTTCGAATTATAGTTATACAATGCTTTACTCAGATACTTAAGATGAGGACATTCTAAAGCCAGTGAATAATAAGGAGTGAAATATTTGGATTTTTTAAATAGTTTTGCCATGTAGAATTAATGCTAGATTTCGCTGCGTTGTTTCTACGTTTAACATGCTTCATGAAAGACATTCGTGGTGTAAAAATTACTTCTAGATAGAAAAATTCTGATGATATTTTAATTTCCTCATGCTTATAAAACCACTTATCTTCCTACCTACCTAAAAACCATAATTTCCGATTTATCCATATTAACTTCCATGTTACATGTTGTACAAAAAGTGCCAAGTTTGTTTATTATTGCCTGCATAATCTCTTTATCTTCCGACAGCGTATAAAAGAATTCGTATATTAAGTTTTTCAACCATATCGCCTCCGCCTAGGTATTCATGTAAATCATTTAAGTACATGGTTAATAATAATGGGGACTCAAGACAGCCTTGTTTAGCACCCGAGTGAGTCTCAAAATATTCGGAAAATATTTCCGCCAAACCAGCCTCTAGCAATCTAACAATCTTTCTGGATAATCCCATCGTATGTTGTTTAAAAATTAGTTTTTGTCGAGGAACTTTATCAAACGCCGCTCTAAAGTCAACAAAAAATGCGTACACTTTTTGTTTCCCTCGAACTTTAGTTTCACCAATGACGCCAGATTGTATATATTGTCTATTGTTGAGTACTGCTTTCAAAAACCTGCTTGATATTCGTTCAGAATCATATTCTTTTCTTACCATGAGCTTTAGCTATACAGTTCATGGACGAAATTCCTCTGTAGTTGCAAGGTAAATTTTGGTTCCCCTTCTTAAAGATTGGGAATATTATGCTGTTTGCAAATGTTTCATCTATCTTACCAGAATAGAACATTTTAGTATAACTCTTTGCAAGTTGTATCATAAATTCGTTTGTAGAGTTTTGTAAAATCTTCTCCAGGCGCTTTATTTTTTTCAAGTTTTATCAATAGTATGTATCTATTTCTGCAGTAGAAATATTTGTATCCAACTCATTGTACGAATACCACATACATACATAGGTGCGTAATGTATATTATTTACCGTAAAAGGTTATCAAAATAATTTCAAAAATCTTCTGCTGATACCGATGTACTACTAACTTGAAAAGTACTGCCTCATATTTTATTTGCAATTTTCCACCAGTTTTTTTAATCTTGGATTCCATCAATCTTTCTCTCAAGTTCGGCGAAATACTCTACTTTTCGGTTTGGGCATACTATTTTGTAGTTTTGTTAGGCTTTTAAATATTTTTGATTGTCTTCTATTTCATATGTTACTAAATCGTATATTTCTGTTAAATTTTTGTTGATGTGTTGTTTTAAGAGACTCGTTCCAGGTTAATTTAGGCAACAGATGCAATTTTTTAACAGTCTCTATATTATTAATCTTTAAACATAACTTTATTGGCATATGATCTGAATACATTTTCTTTCCTACTTCAAAACTTTGGATAAACCTTCCTGAAAGACTGCACAGATGTCGTTAAGTACAACTCTATCTTAACATACTCTACTACCATACATAATTAAATTTTAACCAACAGCCAAAACGATGTTTATAATAAAACGAATAATAATGCTATATTCGGCTATGCTGAGTCTGTTGCACCCTTGAAAATCGTGCGATATAAAACATATCATGTAGGATGGGTCTTCTTGACCACTGTTCTTTATTGTACACAGACATGACAACGACACATACGTACGTTCACTATATATGGCCAGTGATGCCATTAGGATACGAAAGATACACAGAAAAAAAATTTCCAAAAAACTATTCAATTAAATAATTAATTGGTGTACATTAATTATTCAATTAATTTTTTGTTTGCTGCAATTAATTTTTTTAATCAAAACCCATAAAATTAAATGTTTGTGTATATGTGGTGTATTTTTTGTTTATAGAATTAATTTTTTAATTGACTAAATTTGTGTCCCATGACTCGAAAATACAAATCCGTTAATTAATATGATCAATTCCTTTGCAGGGGCAAAATTAGTTAAATATTTAATTGTCTGAACGAATTGTTTAATTGAAGTCGATTTTCTATTTTTTCTGTGTACATATATCATATCTCTTGATGACTTCAGGTACCATGTATAATCCATGCAGCTTAATTAATGGTGAAAGAAAATATTAAGGATCTATAAGTGCGAAGTTGTTCTAAGGAAATATGAACAACTTTTTTATTTTCAGGCCTTAACTCGTATATTAATTTTTTAAATTAATTTTAAAATTGGCTTACTGCCTGTTAAACAATTTCGAACGTTAACGGTCGCATAGAAAATTACATTTAAAACAAAAACAAAATTTCGAATTTTGTTTTTGTTTCAAATATTACACAGTAAAACATTTTTCAGGTGATTGATTCGGGACTCAATTCTGATTTATGTCTCATTTTGTTCATAGGTTATGCGACTTTACGTGAAAGTAACAGGACTTGACACTTTTTTTTACCGTTTTGGAGTTTTTATGAATTAAAAATAAAAAATTTAAATTTTTTGGGCAAAAAATACTTTTTTTTCTTCATACATCTATTTATAACTGCGAAACTGTTGCTTATGTAGGGAAACGTTGTATGAACAGATTAAAGGAATTGTAATTCTAAATTTTTTCAAATTTGTTTCAGCTTATTCGGACTAGTGGTTATGACAAACAAACAAAAGAGGCTAAAACGTGACAAATTCCCCTGTACGATACTTACTAACTTCAAATTATTTATTGAGGTACCATGACCAAACTAATGATGTAGAAGTTCTTCTTTTTGGGTCTACTTTCATAAGCTAAAATTGAGTCCCGAAATCATGTGTTGTACTGTGTAATTTATTATGCGAACGTTAACGTTCGAAATCGATGAACAGACTGTTAATGTATATTTAAAAATTACATACCTAATCTGACTTTTTACATGATATCATTTTCTTTACAATATTCATTAAATATATTTCCTATAGGAATAAAAATTTTGTGTTAATAAATGTTAAACGTTAAAAATGGATTTTAAAATTTTTTTCAAAATGTATCGTTTTGGGAAAAAGTATATTTTTGGGTAAACCAAAATGTATCTTCCTCGAAATTTCACTGGCATGGCAATCTTGCGTTTAACACAAGAGAGTTAGTTGAGCAGAAGTGAAACTGCCGTCATTGAATTAACAAGCGCTCGCGCACAATATCCGTTACGCGTTAGTGCGCGCGCCCTCTGTAGACTTCTGTCAAAAAAGTTAAACTAGTGTATTTTAATAGAACAAGCTACATGCAAATTATTTTGACGCGTTAGCGCCAGAGAGTTGGTTAACTTTGAACTTTTTAACGCGTTGTGAATTTTCGACAAGTAATCAGCTGACAATTAAAAGAAAAATTTAACAAATTTGCGAATCGTGAAAGATAAACTTATTGAAGTGCTTCAAAAACATACAATATTTATATAAAAAGGATAAATTCAATTAAATAAAAAAATCTTGAAATACTTTTGAATCCGTTTTCAATGCAAAAATAAGTAAACAAATAAAAAACAGCTGACAGCTGTGTAACTTGCAATTTTTCATGCGCTAAAGTTTTTAAACGCACGACAAACGTCGACGAATTAACGCGTGTTATGTACTTCCACCTTTGTTATTAATTATTTAATGAATTCAATAAACTTTTACTTAATAAATAAATTCGTGTACGTTGTTTTAATTGGATCCTACATATACATATATAAATTATATATTTGCTAATTTTTTAGCATGTCTTGTATTGAAATAAATTTTAATAAAAATGGGTACAACGAAAAAGAAGTACCTTTAAAATTATGTTCACTTCATGTGGTACTTGTAGTATTACACAGTAAAGCTGAAATTTGTGTAATTACCATAAAATTAGACAACAATTTATTTCTTAGACTATTGATAATTAGAAAATTTTTTTGTGTAATTTACCCCAAATATTTTTTCATATACAAGTAAATTTTTCACTTCTAAAAGAAGAAAATGTATTCGTTTTTTGGCGCAAAAATCGATTTCCTTTTTTTTTCTAAAAATGACTGGTTGTTTCCCATGATTATTATTTTCAAATAATGTTTATTAATGCAAATAAATTTCACTTTTAAATATTTATAAATTAATGAAAATCTAAATGATCTAAATAAATAAAATTATAAACAACCTCATTTATTTCCATTTTTTTATTAAGCTTAACAGTAAAAAAAGATTAAATGCATGGAACAATATTTTTTGTTTTTAATGTTTGCAAAACTTCAGGTGGTACTGATAGTACCTAGTGAAGGTTGTCTGTCGCATGATACTCGACCGTTCGTTTTATGAATGGTCAAGTGAGATAGAAAAACAAACAAGTGGTTAGCAAGCACAAGCAAAGTTGAGTAACAGCCAATAGTTACTCGCTAATTTTGTTGTTCTCAAAAACGTGTATGTACCTTGTGGTTGATTATAGTTCGAGTAAGTGTTCCTGCTTTGCTAGATCATATGTACTTTTTAAGTACAAATCCATTTGGGCAGGAGTCTAATAAATATATAACAATCTACTCCCCATTACTTCTGTGGTCTTCGGGAAACTCATTTCAACATACACACGGACATCGTTAAATCAACTTCGCTCCTCACAATAAGATCAATATGTGTTGTAAAAATTAAAAACGGAATGAAAAACTTATATATCCTCACCTAAAACGCAAAAGGGCGTAACAACAAAAAAAGTGCAGAATGGAGATTTTTATTGATTATGATGCACTAGACTAAATAACATGGCCCATATTCATAGTCAAAAATAAAGTCGACTTTTTTTAAAGTATATTTTAAAACAATGGTGTTCACATGCATTTAAAACCGGTTTTTATTTAAAGTCGACTTTATTTTTGACTATGAATATGGGCCCATGTCTCTATAAATTTAAAAAAAAGGTGTTGTTACGCCGTTTTGAATGTTAGGTGACGATATGCGCTTACCACCTGTGGTGAAGGGTACAAAAAGCAGAGATTGGCTTTGACGCATTCCTTAAAAATAAAAAAAAAATTTGTTGAAAGTATTGAGTAGTTTTGAGTTCCCAAATATAAAATGCATTGCAGTAAATTTTCTGACAAATTTTAGAGTTACGCTACTATCGAAGTCAACAAGCGATTTTTACATACAAACGTAAATTGTACTACAAATAAGAACAAATTTGACAATAAAATAGTATGTACTACTAAACTGGAGTTCTCCGAAGAACCCGAAATATGTTATTGGTATACAAGTAGAAGTGCTTTATTCGAATCTTTGATACACTTCACCGAGAATTTGAATATTTCATAGACGGGCTTTAATTTTATTAATTATAATTTAATTATAATTCAGATTTTAATAATTTGTATTAGCATTTTATTCCTTTTAAATTGTTTTTATAGAATCTATGGTAAATAATGGACCGATTTTCACAAAACTGCATGGTCTTATTACCAGCCATATTAAGTTAAATTAAAATTTTACCACAATAGTCATTTCGTGGTCTTTATATTGGGCGTATACTTAATTATGGATGATCTTCACATAATTACTAGAGTGATTTCTACCCATTTTTAACTTAAAATTGAGAAAATAAAAATAAATATCGAAAAAAACTAACTGATGTCGAGAAAATACAAATTGATTATAAGAAATTGAAATTGATATTGAGAAAATACAAATTGGAATTAAGAAAACCCATGTTAATATTAAGAAAAACCAAATTAATAATAAGATAAAATACATGTAAGAGTAACCTATCCATGAGATGCTGGGTTTGATCCTTTTTAATTATCAAAAAATTTTAATTAATTTCATATTGTAAAATTCCTTTCTTTATAAAAATAATTTAATTGAAATTAAATTTGACGAACTTCAACCTGATTAAAATATCAAAATTTGGATTAAAACCCACAAACAGTTCAACAAAATAACCATAATACTAATTATTGTATAAATGAAAAGTTTTATTAATATTAGGCATAGAAAATTTTGAGTTTAAAAACCATGGTGAAGTTACTACAAGGTGGCATCACTAGGGCATCTGGTAATTTTTTGCTTAACGGTGGTGAGAACCCAAAGATGTCATTTTTTTTTGTTTATGTTTACATTATTGAAAAAAAATTGTTGTGCGTTAAAAAAAATAATTTTTTACGGGTTTTTGAATGAAAAATATTTGCAAAAAATTAATCGTTTTTGGTTTTTATATGTGTATCTTTAGTTGTGCTAATAGATTTATTTTTAAATAATAAATAAAAATAATTGTGTATGTGACCAGTAGCCCGTTTCTGTATTTTTTGCATCGTAAAATTTTCCGCACGAAACCAGTGAATCGGGACAGAAACAGTGCAAAATGAAACAACAAATGGTTTTTCTCGCACAAGTGTTTCTGCATCTTTCCGTTGCGAGAATTATCTGTCATTTTAATAATTTTCCAGCAATTATTGGAAGGATGCGAGAAAAAGTGTTTCTATAACAATATTTTGCAAAAAGTTTCTTTCAAGAACTGTCAAAATAAGTCACATTGGTGGCGAGAAAAACAAAATGTAGATATTTTGAATTTAAATATGTTTATATACTATTTTTTTAAATAAATAAAAAAAATAGAAGGAATATAAATGCTAAATGCATAATTTATATGATGAAAATCAAGGCCCATCTATCAGGTCTGCTTACTTGTACAAAAACAAAAAACGATTCTTTTTAGTTGTCAAAAATTTACTACCTCATATACAAAGCAAAAGGAAAAAACGTGTATGTGTGGCATACCATAAACGTATACATGCACATGTAAACAACTTTTGACAACTAAAAAGAACATAAACAATGATCATCAGGCTTCTTGCGCAGACCTTTTCAATGGGCCTTGATGAAAATAAACAAAAAACAATTGTTATATATTGTTAGTTTAAATTTTTGTTAGCCTTTTCTTGTTTTGGTTTTAATCAGTGCTGCCAGATAAATTTGTGTCAAAATCGTCAATTTCCTGAGAAAAAAATAAAAAAATCGTCTTTTTTGTTTTAAAAATCGTGCAATTTAAAATCAATTTTTAACAAATTATTTTCGACTTTTATTAAAAAATAATCAAACAAAAACATAGTTAAAGTTCATGGGTATTTAATAATTATTATTTAATAATTGAGATATAAATCTTTAATTTACCTATTAATATAATCTTTTTCTTTTTTACCTGAAATAGACTTAGTAGAATACCTTGTAGTTAAAATTAAAAAAATCGGTTCATAAATAAACGGGTTAAAGACCCAGTAAAATCTTCGCCTACAAAATAATATGTTAAGTAATCAGAAACACATAAAAGCACTACATACAATTCTACTGAAAAACTAATGAATTTTACAAGGGTTGTGCCAAAAAGAACAAATTCAAAAGTAAGTCATTTATTTTATCTTAATACATCCAGAAAAAAGTAGTTATCGAAGTTCTTATGGAAGAAAGCTACTTAATAACGAGTGAAAGAAGTTATCCATTTTGAAAAAGTTTTTACTGGGAGACAAACAAAATCCTTTCTTGCCGGAATAATGGTTTTGGCACAAAAGTGTACATATAAGATAAGAATATCAAATATCAATCATATTTTGTATATGTATATAAGAAGTATTAAATGTTCAAAATAAGCCACGTCGGTCCATTACTTTCCCTCGAATTTTTGCTTTTGCCGACACATTTTTTAGGGAAGAAACAAACAATTTCGAGGACAATTTTCACAATAGGGATAAATATAAAAATTTAAGCAGCCTTGTTTCTAAAGATATCTTTTTTTCTAATAAACAAACATATAAAACTATTTACAATTATCTTATTTCGAAGACTAAGGGGCTTATAGTGTAAAACGCAACGCCAACAATTTCATTAAAAGCAAAAATAAAATCAAATATATTTTATAAATTTGTTGTTGCTTTCTACAGACATTGATATTATTTTTTTTCAATTTTCATCGCCACAAAATAGAAGTGTTTGAAATTTAAAAATTCAAGATGAATTTCTATAGAAAGTAACAACAAAATTATAAAATATTTTTGATTTTGCTTTTGCTTTTGCTTTCGTCACTTTTTTAGAAAAAATCATCAAAACGTCACTTTGTTAATATCGGAACAAAAAATCGTCAAGATGACGATAACTCGTCAAATCTGGCAGCCCTGTTTTTATTATATTTATTTCTTTTGTTGACGTTTCGCTCTTATTTGACACTTAATTACTGGAAATATTCCAGTATAAACAGAATTTGTTGTGTCTGTTTTCGCATTCAAATACAGAAACACTTTTATCTCATAAATCGGGAAACGATGGAATTTTTTGTTTCACACTTCATGTAAGAAATTTTACGATGCGAGAAATACAGAAACGACCTACAGGGCGTGCGAACGTTTGAAAAATTTGTTTATTTTTGATATGGACTTGTACGCCACTTTCTTTTAACCTCTGCAGGACTTATAACGAAGAAAAAGTGGAAAAATAATTGTTTTTAATTCAAAAAACATTAAAATATTAAGTATGAATCTTTTAGTAATTTTTTCATAATATTTTTTGTTTTATTTGTTGCAGATCAGCGTTGCCACTGAATATTTTCTATTCGACCAAACTTGATAACCAAAATCCTTTGGACCCGACCAGTTTTTTATTTTTGATGTGTTTAACTGCTTATTTAGCAAGTTCAGTAATAATTAAATACCAGTTATAGCTGTTAGCTTAAAATTTGTTTTTCATATAAATAACTTTAAAATAAGATTAAAAATTGTTTTGCATCTACTGAAAATTTGTAAATTTTGGGTTAACATGGGGCCATATTTGAAGACATAAAAAAGAGTTTGTTGAAATTTACAAGAAATTTACGCTACAAATTTATGTTAGTTTTTAGGGAGGTAGCTTCACATTTAGGAGCATAACTCTTTTCCTAATAAAAACATCTTTGAAGAACTAGAAACAATTTGGAACCCTAACGGCTAAATCGACTTAGAATAACTAAAGACCCAGAATATACATATGGGGGATTTCGTGTTAAGTGACCAAACTTTTAAATCGATGTCTTCCGATTTGGATGAAATTTGGACCAAGGTCCAAAGTTTAGACACAAAGTTTCAATCAGATCGGTCAAAAAGTTTCTGAGTTAGAGGGGGTCAAAGTTTGACATTTTGGCCATACAGGAGTTCTTTCTCATCCATGTAACTAATTACCTATTGGTGTCCCAAGTAGCTTCAATAGCTATTTGATAAATTTTTTTTAAATTTAAAACTTTTTTTAAATTATTTTAGCGGGAATGTTTTTTTTTTTTTTTTGCTCAACAGAAAGCTTATGTCTTTTCTTTTATGGAAAAAAAGATTTACATATTATGATAAACGTAGTGTTTGAGGATGAACTTTAAATTTTGTTACCTCAAATTTATCACGGTTCACTAATTTTTATTTTTAAATAAAACACTTTTTTTTTATTTTTAGTTTTTTGTATTTTAGTTTTATTTACATGTATGTATTTTGTTTTGTTCACAGTTTTGTTTTTGTTTGTTTTGTTGGGTCACAATGTTTTTCTGTTGCTTTACTTGTTTATTGTTCTACGGTTTAAACTAGAGTGAGTTGTAATGATTTTAAAAAAGATCAACTAGCAAGTTAAATTTAGTACAAGAAGAATAATGGAATGACAAAATATGAAATAAATAGATAACAATTTAAGGACCGTTAATATTTTACAGGGTGCTGCGTTTGGAACGAGTCATCATTAAACATTCCGGCCCCCATGACTTGGTGCAGTTTATCGTAGGTCCAAAAAACAGGATACACTGTAGCAAGGTGTTGTGATGATTTTGACAGATATGGCATCTAGGATCTCACTTCGATTCAAGTTTGCGGGTCGTGGGGTTGAGAATTTTGACAGCAATCAAATCTGTTGATGAGAAACTTAGAAATGCTTTGTGGGATGCCATACCTGTAAGTAGGAATTCAGTGTAACATTAGTTGGGAAAATTTTTTTAAAAAAAATGTTAAATATATTTTAAAACAAAACCACAATTTTTGTAATGGGTCTGGTAACGATCCCATTTTTTGTCTGGATGTCCACAACTCGACAGTTTTGCTCTGTTCCAAAATGAGTCTTTGTGATTCGACCCATTTGCCATTCGTTGGGTGGCAAGTTGTTGTTTTTGATAACCACCATGTCGTTGACTTTAAGATTGTCCCTTTGAGTCTTCCATTTATATCTGCGATGTAGCTCGGCCAGATACTCGGATTTCCATTTTTGGCAAAATGAGTGGTAGATGACCTTTAGGCGTTTCCAGCGGTTGATGAGGGTCAGGTTTTCGCTGCTCACATCAGGTTCGGCTGGGGTCAATAATGGGGTACCAATAAGGAAGTGGCCAGGGGTCAATGGGTTAAGGTCATTTGGGTCATCGCTAGCAGGACTTAAGGGTCTAGAGTTTAAACACGATTCTATGCGAGTAAGAATTGTTGACAGCTCTTCAAAGGTGAATTTCATATCTGGTATCATTTTCTTTAGGTGGGTTTTGAAGGATTTTACACCGGCTTCCCAGAGTCCGCCCATATGTAGGGCACCAGGGGGTATGAATTTCCAATTGATATTTTGATGGCTATAGTTGTGGGTAACTTGGGTTTGAAGAGTTTTTATAAATTCCAGACGATCCTTTTTGATTAGTTCTGCTGCTCCGACAAAGTTCGTGCCATTGTCCAAATATATGATTGCTGGACATCCACGTCTTCCAATAAAGCGGGAAAAGGCAGCTAAAAATGCTTGGGTCGATAAATCACTTACTGGTTCTAAGTGAACAGATTTAGTGGCAAAGCATACAAATATGCAGGCATACCCTTTTGTGATGAGACAGGCTCGACCAGTGAAGTTTCGTATATTAAAGGGTCCAGCGTAATCAACACCTGTAACGGTAAAGGGTCTTGATATTGTTGTGCGCTCAGGTGGCAGGGATGCCATTATCTGACTTTGAGTGTGTTTTTTGTAAAGTACACACTTTTTGCAATTATTTATGACAGTTTTAACTAAGGGCTTAAGACGAAAAATCCAAAATTCTGTTCTTATTACTCGGGTCATGAGCTGATTTCCTCCATGCAAAGTAATTTTGTGCACAAATTCTGTTATCATTCTGGCCAATTTTGATTCGTATGGCAACAGAATTGGACAGCGTTCATTGTATGTTAATGCTGGGGACTGCGCTAAACGCCCATTGGCCCTTATAATCCCATTGCGATCGAGAAATGGCGTAAGGGTTAAGAGTTTACTTCGAGGGGAAATTGGACGTTTATGAAGTAAAGCGGTATATTCGTCAGGAAACAAGGTTTTTTGTGTCCAAATAATGATGCGATTTTTTGCAGATTGTATTTCTTCTGGTGAAGGTTCTACAGATGAGATTTGACTTCTTGGTATAGGTCTTCCTTAACGTAAAATGTATGCTATGGCTTCTTTAACTTGTATATCTGGGGCTGTGAATGTAAAGGGGTCTGATGAAATGTTCCATTTTATCCCTAGAGTCTTGGTCCCGTCATTTTCTGACAGATTTAACCAGTCGAGTGGTAGTAGAGTCTCACTAGGTAAATCCTGAATGACTTGTGGCTCATTTGAGTTCCATTTCATTAGATCAAAGCCGGCTGATTTTAAGACAAAAGCTAATTCTTTTCTAGATTTTATAGCTTCTTCTATGGTATGACCTCCTGCTAAGACGTCATCCACATACATATTATGTTGGCCGCTTAGGGATGAGTCATTTGTACATCTTCAGCTAACTGAACAAGCGTTCTGATGGCTAACAATGGGGCGCAATTAACTCAAAATGTAACTGTGAGAAGCTCGTAGTCTTCTATGGGGTCATTTTTGGATTTTCTGAATAAGATTCTTTGAAACTTTGTTTGAGTTGGGTCGACTAGTATTTGACGATACATTTTTGTAATGTCGGCGTTAAATACAAAGTGGAAAAATCTCCATTTTGCTATCAAAAGAACAAGATCTTGTTGAAGAATGGGTCCTGGATATAAAATGTCATTAAGACTATTCTTATTTGACGTTGGGCTCGAGGCATTAAAAACCACTCTAAGTTTAGTGGTCAATCGGTCTGGTTTTATTATTGCGTGATGCGGCAGATAATAGTTTGGAGCTTTGTTTACATCCGAGGGTTCGATTTTTCTCATGTGTCCTAACTCAATATATTCTAAAATAACGTTGTCATATAATTGCTGAATTTCGGGTCTTTGGATGAGCGTGCGTTCCATTATTAGGTACTGAGCCATGGCAATGTTGCGAGTTTCTATTTCGACAATGGCAGTGAAAAGCAACGTTTCGTGGTCTGTTTGATTTGTCGATGTTTGTATGTTTTCGCGCAGGGTCAGGGAAGTAAGGTTGGGAATACCTGATGCTGAAGTGGACTGTATGTATTGGGCTTGAGCTGCGGCACTTGTGCTTGGTTGCTCGTCAGCGTTATTTTGTGGCAAGTTTGTAGGCTGGGTCACTGTTGCCTTGTGCAATATAGTGTTGTGTTTTTGTTTACACAGCCTACAACTGTATTTACTAGGGCACTCCCTGACACTACGACTGATCGACAGACAGTTGTAACATGAACTTGTGACTTTTACGATATGAATTCGATCACTTACATTTTTTTCTAAGAATGTGGGGCATGATCGTAGGGTGTGTGACTCGTTACAATGTTGGCATGTTATGGCGTTATTATTAAAACTTCTAATTGGTTTATTTTTGTTCTGATTGTGACTCTCAGATTTCGCAATATTCGTTTGGAATGAATTAATGTTCCGTTTATTCTGGGTATTTTTTGCGACTTCAGACTTGGGAGGTATGGGTTTGTCCTTTGATGATTTGATATTGCCTACTGATTCTAGGGTCTTAAATTTGTGGGTCAAAAACTTGTCGAATTCTTGCCATTTGGGTACTTTCAAATTCTTGAACAAGGGCCCTGGGAAGTTTTTGAGCGCAAATATAAATTAAAAACGACTCCCATGTCGAAGTGTCGATTCCTAGTGTGCCTAATGTATGCCTACAATCGTTTATTGTTCTTTGTAATTTCTTAATTGAGGCTCCCGAGTCTATAGAGGCATGAGGCAGATCCAAAATAATTTTATATTGCTCATTGACCTGCATCCATTTATTTTCGTACCGGTCAACTAAATTTTTCCAAGCCATGATAAACCCATCGTTTGTTAAAGGCACATGCGTAATAGCATCTCTGGCGTCTCCACCGGTTTTTTGCATCAGATAAAAAAACCTTTCAACATTGCTAATTTGAGGATTTCTAATGTATGTATATGGCTGTGAACAAGTCACGAAAACTCGGCCATAATTTATAATCCCCAAAAAAGGTGTCGGTGTCGCAAGGAGGGAGTCTTATTGAGGAAACATCTCTTTCTAACGAAATATTTGACTGACGGTCAACTTTTTCCATGGTTGTGTCTGAAAGCGCATGGATTTCAGCGTTTACTGACGAAAGACAATTTTTATAAGCCATTAGGGCAGCTTGGTATCGATCCCGTAATATTTTTTTGTCAATTGGTTTATCACCATCCTGATCTAAGTCCCTACATTCTTCATATGATCTTTTTACTTGTGTCCATATGGAGTCTAATTCTACTCGAATAATTTGCTTGAAACTTCTCGAAGTCGACTAAGTCGTTTGTGCAATTGACGAATTTTTTCAGGGACATATTTGTAAATTGAAAAAGAGTCAGAATAATAATAAAATTGAGTCAAAGAAATTGCCTGCTAGCGATAAATAAATTGTGTCTTGAAAATTTTAAGTCAACTATTGTATTTATTTTCCCGGTGAGAATTTTCAAAAATTGACGCAATGGTAACTCGGTTTTTATTTATTTGGATAGTGACGTCACGGTTATTTTTTTTTTGTTAAAAATTGCAGCGGCAAAAAATTAAAGAGTAACACAACAAACAAGAATATTTATTTCTTGTTGTATTGTATAATTGGACTTACTTGTTGTTTTTGGGTCTTATTTCTTTTGTGTCACTGCGTTTACTAAGCCTTCTGTTTTTGTTGTTATGTCTGCCAATAATGCTGTTGTTATTGCTGCTACTGCGCAAAGGAATTTGGGTACCGTTAGATTTTGTTTTTAATTTTAAAAATTTTGATTTTTACACACAATTATGATTTAATTAGTTCTTTTATAAAAATCTTTATGTTTTGTTTCCAAATGACCAAATGTTTGGGGGTTGATTTTGTGTTTAATTTAAAGAACTTTCTTTTTTTTGTATTTTATTTTCAGAGTCACACTTTCTATTAGAGTCACAAACACTTATTTTTTGTAAAATTAAATTTGCATACACGGTAGGTAGGTAATTGTTATTTATTTTTTTTTTTTTATAAAAATTATCCGGCTCGAAGGACCAAAATGTTTGAGGATGAACTTTAAATTTTGTTACCTCAAATATATCACGGTTCACTAATTTTTATTTTTAAATAAAACACTTTTTTTTTATTATTAGTTTTTTGTATTTTAGTTTTATTTACATGTATGTATTTTGTTTTGTTCACAGTTTTGTTTTTGTTTGTTTTTTGTTGTTTGTTTTGTTGGGTCACAATGTTTTTCTGTTGCTTTACTTGTTTATTGTTCTACGGTTTAAACTAGAGTGAGTTGTAATGATTTTAAAAAAGATCAACTAGCAAGTTAAATTTAGTACAAGAAGAATAATGGAATGACAAAATATGAAATAAATAGATAACAATTTAAGGACCGTTAATATTTTACAGGGTGCTGCGTTTGGAACGAGTCATCATTAAACACGTAGTATCCCTTCATACACCATGCCTGATAAAGAGTATAAAACTGTCAAAAATTGTAAATATTATGATAAATTGTTCAATATTTATTGTTGACCTGTGTCGATTATCTTTGTTGTTGTTTTTTGTTTGGCTTAAGGTCATATATTAAAATTATAAATAAAAAAATCCACAAATTTTTGTATTTTTAATTTTGTTTTTTATTTTTAATCCGATATTTCGACCATACATCGATGGTCATCTTCAGGGGATTTAAAACACTGTCAAATTTAAACTAAATACAAAAAAGTTGACACGTCCTCACTGTTCGTCAAATTTTCATCAACTTGTAAATTATGATAAATTTAATTTCTTCTTAATGCACAATTTGTTAAATAACGAAATTGTTTCAGAAATATTACTTTATATTGTTTAGTTTTCTGCTCCTATTCGCCCTTCCAGAAATAACATTCCCCTTAGACTACAATATTTTCATTCTCATTTTGCAAATGAGCTATGAATTTGACAATGTTTATACGTATGTATATTGATTTCCATGATACTTTTATCATCAAAAATAACCCCTTTAAGATCTTAAAATAGCTTTTATCTTAATTTTGTTTTCGTTTTTGTTTTATATGTATGTATTTATTAAACATGTCACATTGCCCAAAGGTTTAGCCTACCATCCGACTAACCCTGAGGCCACACGATCAAGTTGTTCTTGATAGTCTTTTACATATACTGCTTGTCAAAATTTACAAAAATTGAGAGCTGTGACGTAGGTGGCACTCAATTTACTTTCAAGATGCCATAAAAAAAAAAACAATTTATAAAGGCAAACATGTACTCAGCTGTTAAATTGAAAGTAAATTGTCAAACAAATGGAAAGGTGAAATTGAAAGCCATCTCGTGGTCAATTTAAAAAGTGTGAGTGTGTTAGTAAAAAAATGAGAGAGTTGAGTAAATTGAATGGAATTGAAAGGCAAAACTTGATCGTGTGGCCACCAAGTAAGCGAAAATTATCCGACCAAATTTTGTCGCAAAAGACAAACAATGGCAACGTTGTTGCACATAATTTTTGACAGCACGGAGTTTATTACACAAACAAATTTGCCTGTTTTTGTTGTATTGTTGTACAACAACACTTAGCGCTGCCACCTTGTAGTAATTTCACCATGTTTAAAAACAAATAAAGGCACAGTTTTGAAAATCAAGTATATGAACATACAGTGTAACCAATAGAAATTTTAGGCTGTTGCAATAACTGAGTTGTTGCGCAAACCAAGCCACAAATTTCTAGTCATATTTTTCTATTTAAAAGCTTTTTTAAACCAATCAAGAATTTTTTAAAACAAACTAAGGTTAGCTTTCAATAATCGTATTTATTTAATTGAAATAAAGAAAAAAACAGAAAAACAAAATATACGTACATCTAATAAAAAAAAAAAATAAACTTCCAAATGTATGTTAATTTGCACTGATGGTTGTTATCGAGTTATAAAGCTCAATGGCAGTTCGTCTTCTTCAGTCCATCCATGATTTGGGCGCAGTACTACGTTTCAGCATTTCGCAATGGTACTGGGCGTTATTTTATTCCAAGCGTTTGCCAAAAGACAAACAGCATTACGCAAAGGTGGGCCAAAAGACTTTTCTTATACAGAAATATTGTAATTTTAATCACGTCTTGGAATTGGAATTGCATTGCAGTTTGCTGGAAAACACATAACAGTTATCATTCCATCATTACTTCTCAACTCTCCCTCTTTGGGATGATAGGGTGCATTGTAACAAAGCCTTTAACGGAAACAACATTTTTAAACTACAGAATTAAAAAAAACGAAAGCAATAATTTTACCTTTGGGAAGCCATTGTTCGAAAAATTCTAAAGCCATCCAAGAGTTTTTGTTGGCTTTGTAAACAATTGGCATATTGACAAATCCTTTAAATGCTCTAGGGTTTTGGGCTTTACCAATTACAAAAGGCTTAACTTTATGTGTTCCTGTTGCATTGGTGCAAGCGAGAAATGTAATTCGTTTTTGCTTTTCATTCTTAGAATAACGGTATATCAACAAGACTATTGCACTTAAGCATAAGATTTTACATACTCACGTTTTAGTTTTAAATTACTTTTTCAAAAACCAAACTGCGTTCAACGAGGCTACACTGTATCTAAGTATATAAAGTTATTCACCAACAGGCAATTCTATTGCCTTTTGGTAAAATATTGTAGAATGTTGTAATCCTCTTGCACAGTCAACTGTGGCTATAAACGACTTAGCTTCGTCGATAATACTACCTTCTAAATAAACAAGACGTTGTTCGAAAACACCAGGATGTTGCGCATGTTTTTATTTTGGATCATATAAACTTAATTGGGTTCAACATTGGGCTATAAGGAGCCAATCGAAGAAGCGTCGCTGATGAATTTTCAGAAACTTTTTCCTTTTGGCTTTTGCATGGGCATGGAGCATTATCACACACAACAACTTCATCTTGTAAGAGGTTGCCTTATTGCTCCCATCGCTTCATTAAGCTGTTTACCAGTGTTGCCAACTCACGTGTAATTCCACATATCATGTGTAATATTTTTATTCATTCAGATACACCTAATGTTATGTTTGGATAGTATAATTAAAAAGATAAGTTGCTAAAAGATGATAAGCCAGTTATTATTTTGATAAAATGCATTTGGTAGCTTGACAGATAAGACTTAATAAGTTCAAGAATATTTTCGCAACAACATGCACTCTTCCATTTTGAAAAATGTTAGCTTCATAATAATTTAAAGGCAGAATACTATTGGAAAAAGCATTTAAAAAATATTTTTGTGTTGTATAAGTAAAAAATATAAAAATGTCCGGCATATCCAATGTTGCAGCAAAAGAGGAACTGAATTAACATTCGGTTGAAAAATTGTGTCGGCGACATTTGAGGGATGCATCAGATCCGTTATCATACCAAATGAAATGTAAGTTATATATCGTCACCAAAAATGCAAAAGGGCTTAACAACAAAAAAAAAAAAATCGAAATAAAAGTTTTTGATTGAGTTTTGTTCGTTTTCTAAAACTTTATGTTCACAAAAACTTTAAGATCAAAAATGGCGACTTTATTAATGAAACTTGTTTTGTAAATTTTGTATATATGCTGCCTAAAATATCAATTCCACTTCGAAAAATTAAATTGGTTAACGTTTTCTGAGGAAGCCAAATACGGTTTTAATTCCACTTTTGATCGAAATTTGTTTTTGTGACATCCGTAAAAAAGTTAGCATGTGTAAATCGTATTTTCATGTGTAATTTTGGCATGATCTATGTATGTGAAATTTACCATTTCGTTGGTGGCAACACTGCTGTTTACCCACTCTTGCATTTTGAATGATCCTCGTTTTCTCGTCATAAGAATAACTCCAGAGGATGATATTCCCCCGAGTAGGTGGATATATTAACCTCGGGAAGATGGTACGTGTATTGTAGCTCTTGAGCCTTTTCCTGGACCAGCCCCCAGTTCTTCTGCAGAGCAAATTGACATTTGTTTCGTTAATCCAAATTATTTGTTTTCCACTTTGAATGAACTTAGTTTAATATTAAAAATATTTCAATAAAAAAATCTCAATATTATTTTGTTTTATCATAATGTTAATTTATATTTACTGAATATTAATTTGTATTTTCAATATTGCAATTTGTATTTTCCCAATATCAATTTCGATTTCGTATTCTCAATTTGAATATTCTCAATATCAGTTTAGAAATCTATCAATTTGTATTTTCTTAAGATTTATTTGGATTTTCAACTAATCTACTCTTATCAAAATATATTGAGCCAAATTTTAAGGCATATTTAGGTGTTTTCCGACAATGGGCTTTATATGAGGCTTGTGGTAAATTATAAACCGATCTTGACAAGATTTAGTAGTATTTTTTCCAGTCATATAGAATGAACTAGTACAAAACTTAATGAGAATTTAAAGAAAAAATTATAAATATATTATGGATGTTGTTTTACATTTCGGTCTATAACTTTTTTCCTACTGAACTGATTCTGCTGGACTACAATTTCACACTGCTGAAGATAAGTCGAAATAATTTCACACAAAAATTTTTATTTTTTGTTGAGTCTGTTGGAAGTAAGCATTTTTTTCAACAAACGTACAGGCAGACGGAAATGGCTAAATCGACTTAGAATTACTCAAGGATCTATTTGATTCGACATTTTGATATGAAATTTCTCGCAAATCGGACCAAAAAACTAATCCTTTGTACCGATTCATTTTTGTTAAACCATTTCTATCAAAATCGTATCATCCACTTGAAAACTTGAAATTTATTTTTCTTTCTTTTAAAATTCCTTACTGAGCACTGTTTAGTCAACGTAACAATTTCATTTAAAATTAATTTCTTATTTAAAAAGCTCTCTGTTAATAGCACAAAGTGTTGGCAACAACAAAAAATATTTGATGAAATTTTAATGTAACGTGAAACGGATGCTGGCATTCAACATAAAAAGCACTTTGTTACCAAGTATTCTATACAATACTTTTTTAAACTCGTATCCTTTTGACACTTAAAGGGACTTAAATTTACAAAGTTCCAAAGTGTTGTGACATCGTGGCTAAAAATAAACTCAGTTGTTGGGCGAAAAAGTAAAATTAAAATTAAAATTTTTAATGAAAGAGTCCTAAAGAATAACGACGAAGATAAAAATACATATTATTAAAATAATTTAGCTCAAGTTTTGAGAAACATTAAACAAATCAAAAATATATAGAGAAACTACATTTGGAAGCTTTATTTTAGAAATTAACGTGAGCGAAATGTAATTTTATTCAGATACAAATATATTTCTGTATATATGAATGTCCATAGTTTTCAACATTAAATTTGAATGGTAAATTGAAATGTACATTTCGATTTTAATTTAATGTAAGTGAAAATATTCACTCTGCTTTATTTACTTTTGTTTCTTTTAATTTTTTGTTCGCTGATATAGAAATTTTGGTGTAATTAGGTTTTATACTAACGGGGAACAGGTGCTGGAAATCATAAACGTAAAACGCCAGAATTTGGAAATTGTATTTAATACACTTTTAATCTAATTTTTTGTTATAAAATTCTGTTTAATAGAGAAATATTTGTCATAAAAATCTTTAATAACAGAAATCTTATTAAAAAACAACTTTTAAAATTCTTGCGTTTTACGTTTCCGATTTCCAGAACATCCCTGTAAGTTTCACTAAAAAATTGGAAAATTTATCCACACCCTGACTTTTCGGATTATTGATCTTTAAAAATAAATTGCAAATTTTTAAAAAGTTTTAAAATATTTTGAATGAATAGGGCGGGAAGCAATTGTATGGATCGGCCCCTACAAAAAAATAAGATGCGCCACTCACTCCCAAAATTTAAAGATGATGTCGTGACGTTTTCAAAAGAGCGAAAATACATTTTTACCACGCCCTAAATAATGCCCTCTATAGAGCGTGATCGAATTATTTTACATGTTGCTGTTAATTGATTCTTAATATTTTAGTAATCTGACAGGAACTAAATTTACTGCTGTTAACTTGGATTCTAACCGTTTAATTAATAGTATTTTGCAAAAGTTATGTAACTGTAAAAGCTACTCAAATTATTATATTCGCAAATAGCGATGTTTTAATAGTTAATAAATACTTAGTTTTTTTTATTTTCGAATTAAAAATTGTAAACAAAAATATGATTAGAGGTGATCATAGTATAAAATTTTAACCCTCTTTGCGGTTGTTAGAGGATAACATATTTAATGAAGTCGACTAGTCAGGAAGAAGATGCTCCACATATTCATTTAAGTTATGCAAGTAACCCTGTTTAATGCATTTAGTAAAACCCTAATACCTACGCAATAGTAATTTAATTTTAAACTTCTTTTGTGTTATACTATACTCAAAGTTAAAGCGAAAACAAAACTGCTGTATTAAATTTTTATTTGCTTTTGGTTACTTCAAACACGCTTATATCATATTTATATTTAGCTGGTGAATTATATGTTTAATTTTATGATGACTTACAGTTTTTCCTATCTTGTGGATTCTTTGTCTTTATTTTTATTATCGCTCCTAAAATATTATTAGTAAATGGTTTTCTACATACACTAATGATATATTATTTTTTATAAATCATAATTCACAATGTAATACAATGAGATGAAACAAACCGTGATTAAATACAGCTCACGTTGAGGGTGATACCAGTAAAATAATTCAGGAAACTAGTTAATGGAAAACACGAGCAAAGAAAAGCTCTTAAAGTGTCAACCGCTTTTCTTAACAAAAATTTAATACCCAATATGATTAAAGCTTTTTACAAAATTGGACTCAAACAAAGAGAATTTAGCTGGATCCCCAAATACATGTTAATAATTTCAATTTCCCTTACTTGCAAACATTGTTTGTGTTCTGTGTGCTGGTAATATTATATTTACTAATTTTGTATATTTTTCTTCATAATTATCAGAGCTTGTTATGTTTTGGTTTTCCCCCCTCATTTTTCCTTTGCATATAAACTGGCGTTAAGCAGGATATTCGCACTTGGTTTAATGACCTCTGTGCTTTGTTTTAACTATTACGAATGGTTGATTATTAAACAACTCTAGAGTATAAAACAGTCTGCAAACTACGCTCTTTCTAACTTTATCAAACTCTATTACACAGTGACTTATTCACTCATTTTAACACAAACACATACAAGTAAAAATGTTGCCAGAAGTGGCTAAAAATGAATTCTTTACATTTGTAAAATCATTGAAAACTTGCATTTAAGGGCTGTTTGAAGAATGGAAAATAGAATTTAAATTATTAACGGCTAATTTTACCAAGTTCAGTTCGGTTTTAACTGTCAAAACGTTTTGTTAACTGAAGTTATTGTTATAGTTAGTTTTAACACGGCGGTCTTGCAAAAGAAGAAGAAGATAGTTAGTTTAACTGAACTTGGTGGTATTAGCAGTTGATGAAATAAAATATCTAAAAACTTATTGAATACAATTATTAATAATCACGATGCACATATTAAGAAATAATCACTAATGGCCAATTCCACCAATTTCATTTAAATATTAATTTATATTTAAATGTAGTTTTTCATAGAATTTTATTTTTATATGACATGAAAAGCGAATTTTAAACATAATTTGGAGAAATTGGCCATAAGTGTTAAGTTTTTTTAAGTACCTTTATAAGTTATTCACAGTTGGATACTTTCAGCACTAGAATGTTTACATTTAATTATGTACGGAAGGCGTTAGGATTTTTGGAAACAAAAAAAAAAAACAAATACCACCCTACTAAGCCTAATAGCTTTACATATATCTAGTTCGCAGTTTCCTGTTATAAAGGCAGGTAATTTTCATTACGAATCCCGTAATTTTTTAATCCCATAGCTCGAGAAATCTTCCGACATCCTGCGTGGGCCGTTAATTTACCTATCATGGTATAATAACGGCCCACCTTGCTCCTTCTCAGTGGCAAAGCCGAATCGGCCCTCCTAAGCACCGGCCACAGCGCCAGGTGGGTTCTACAGTCCGTTCTGTTCTGCCAAACTCGATTATTCTCAATCAGAACCTTTTCCCTAATCCTTCCAAGATAAAAGCCTATTGCAGGCCTGACTGCCTCTAAGCAGTCGGAGTCTTCTAATTCCGATCCCAGTATGGCAAGCTCATTAGCCATTTCTAACTGATCATGTTGCAGTGACCCGCTACCCATCACAGCCTCACTACATACTTCCCTAAGATTTCCTATAGAGCCCTCCCTCAATCATCCACTTTATTCACATAACAACCCACCAAGGCCCATAAGAGCGGCCTGGCTGTGCATTAGGGGTATAATCAAATTTTGGCCATGCACTACGCGATAGCGAATATTGAGTTATTTACGAAAACAATTTGTTTGGGTCATTTTAAAATCAAAACCTCACCCACAAAATCGATTTTCTAAAATTCCTAAAGAAAAAAATTTAATAAAAAAATTTTAAATATTTTATTAATATTATCAAAGTAATTTTTGGGAATACAAAATTTACAAGATTTTGTAAGTCGTGCTTAATTCCCAATTTTTATTATTGTTAAGCTATTCCTATGCGCATTTCCCTGGTTGCTTAGGCCAGATCGTCAGGCAACTTTATTTTTTGTTTATTTTTTTAATTCTTACTTGTAACCATATCAAAGATTTAACAAAAACAACAACAATAAACAGTGAGTTTATCTTTTCTTACATTCCCCACTACAATTGATTGGAATTCTTCCAACAAAAATTGTAGTTGTAAGTAGGTTAAGAAAACACAAAATGAAAACAACAACAACTTGCTTTATTGCTCTTGCAAAAATATTATTATTAATAAATGAAAAAAAAGTTAAAAAGTTTCTTAATTATTAAAGGACATGAATTTAAAATTTAAGTGCATGTTGTTATGCTAAAGTTTTTGGCTAAATGTATAAGTACAAATAAAAATAAAAAAAAAATTATTTTCCAACTTTACCGCGTTTTGTGGATGACCTTTTTTGAAAACCGCGAAAAATTAATTACATTTGTTGTAATAGTTATTAATGGACTATTCGCCATTTTGATATTTGCAAAAAATGGGAATAAGTTGTACCCCTACTGTGCATATAATTACTTGTTGCTTTTACGCCATATAGTGGGCGCATAGTGCCAATAAAGAATAAAATCTAAATCTTATTACCAGGGAAACCAGAAATATTCTCAAAAACATGCGCTTTAAATTAGCAGTAAAAACTGGAAAATATGCCGTGAAAAATTTTAAAAATATGCCCTAAAAATTAAAAATTGCTCATTTAAAGACACAATAATAACAAAATTTAAAAAATATTATCGCTTAAGCCCTTCCATATAGGTTAAAATTCATTTAAGAGATATTTGTGCCGATTATTATCTAGATATTAACATGCATATGGGTTATTGTCTTTAAGGGTTTTTTGGTACGGTCGCTAAATTGTTAACAAATGTCAAAATTTAAAGGAAGTTCAAGCTATTTAAGGATTGGAGCTTTGGGCAAATATAAACCGATTCGAAAATAATGTAAATTGCAGTAAAATAATTTGGGGGAATTTAATTAAAATACCATCATCATTAGATAGCTTGCGGACACAAAGAGTCTAATTTGGATGTGCAATTGTAGGCCGATTCTCACTATTTGCAAATACTTCGTCCATATTTGATCAAATTATCTACAAAATTGGAACTTGTACTGGGCGCACAAGGCTAACATGGACAGACAACCGGCCAGACGGACGAATGGACATCGTTAGATCACTTTAAAAAGTCGATCGGTATTCTATAAGATTGGTCTAGATACAAATCGCACAACATTTATCCTTAATGGCAACCTGCTTTGTCCTACAATTTTAGAGCAAGATTTTGAAAAAAAAATTGTATTTGCTGCGAAATCTATTGGAGGCATCTAAAAAAATTTCGTATGTATCAAAATATACCTTAAAAAGGGCACTTCTAACTAAATTATGCAAAAAAAATGCTGCAAACGGTAAAATATGCACTAACAATTCGATGTCAAAATTCATAAAAAGCTCTAAAACGGATAAATATATTGTTTCTGCCTTCATTGGTCGCACAAGAAAAAACATGCAACTGCATATTCATGGTTTCCCTGCTTATTACAAATCATTACAATTACAAATCAGAATTTAACAAATATTAATTAATTCCTTTTTTACAGCTTCCAAACCAATTGCATGACCATAAAAGGTATTAATATAAAGAAACCATATTTTAATACTTAAAAACTTAAATACAATTTAAATCAAGTAACAAAATCAATTTTTTTTTTGTCTCTCGGGAGACGAATTATGATTTTGTCCAGTTGACTGGGTATGTTTTCTGAATATGGTGCTAGTGCTAGTCCACCTTGGCCGTCTACCCTTATCAATTGGGAAACTTTTCATCGTCATCTACGAGTTGTGTTTTTTTAGTTTAAATATAATCGACTTTATGCCTGACTAGATTTTGACGAAATCTACCCAAAATCTAGTAGTACTGAGGGCTGATAAATCATGGCAAGTTAAACTATATTTTTGGCTTAAAATATGTTTAAACCAACAAATCTATAAATCGGTAAACATATAAACCATCTTTAAACGCATAAAATTGGGCGTTTAAACTACCAATACACACCACATGAATTTGGCAATATTTATCGTAGTTCTGGCAAATTTTTTAAGCTACCAAAAATTACATGAGACACTGGGTAAAAGCTGTTTAGTTTAAGTTTAGTTCAACTAAACTGGCGTTTAAACCATCAGTAAATTATTAGCAATTAGGGCTGCCACATGTTATTTTTTAACTACATATAATACATGGGATACTGATTTATTGTTGTTGAGTTTAAACTTAAACTAAATTTAAATAAAAAATCAATAAATAAATTTAAGTTTCCCAATAAAAAATGTTGCTTCGAGCGAAGCAGGTTTGTAAGGGAGAATGTATCTTGCTTATGGAAGGCATGCATTTGATATGCTGAGTTCCCACTTTGAAGCAATACTTGTTTGGCTCAAAAAGCGCTTTATTCAACGCAGATAAAACCTGGTGAGTGTTACTATTAGATTTACCCACTGAATGTTTTTTACAGTTATTTTTTAGTATTCTGCCTTACAAACCTGCTTCATTGTAAGGGAATGCCGAGGCACTTAAAATTTCATTTTTTGTTTATAAAACTTGTCCAGAGTTTGTTCACTTAATTTACTAAAACTTTGAATGTATTATTGCGTAGCGCATAATTACGCGCTTATTTTTTTAAATGTACAATTTTTTATTGGGAATTAGTTCAACCAACCCAGCGTTTAAAGATTCACTAATGTACTAGCCATTAGTGATACAACTATTTTTTTTTTTCATATAAGCCCTTAAATTGCATTTAAGCAAAGAAAACCAAAAATGGCAGCTTGTTTAGACTGTAAAATAAAATGTTAATTTGAAAAAAAAAAAGATTTCAAATCAAATCAGCAATATTTCGGTACAATTTAAACGATAAGGAATGGTTTATCGATTTCGATTCTAATCGAAAATAGATTTTAATCGAAAATAGATTTTAATATATCGCATTCGAATTTACGCCTTCGATTTTATACTGAAATCGATTATTAGTATTTTAGAATCGATTATTTTTATTATTGTCAATCTTTATTAAACAGAATACTACAAATTTTTATTTAGGTATTCCAAGCCAAGCATTGGCAGTAGTCTGCTTAAAATTTACAATAATGTAGTAGAAACACAAAAGATGAAAATAAGTCATGATTTGTTAATGTCATTCCTCTAAAATAATTGGGGGATTCACAAGGTGTGCTATCAAGTCATATCGTCATAATGTCCTAAATAATATTTTACAATTGTTTTAAAAATATTTTGTTGTGCTTGAAACAATATAAATATTTTAATGCTGAGTACATAAATTCGTCATATCTGTACAATAGAAATTTAAGTTATAAGCGGTTGCCCACAGCAGTCGTATATATTTCTTGCAATAAGTTTAAGACATAAGACTTTATGATTACCTTATGAATCCCCCAAATATGTTTATACAAATATTTAAGCAGACCACTTTGTGGTCAAAATTTAAATCCCCTTGACGAGTCGGAAAACTTAAACCTTTTAATCCAAAGAAAGATGAAATTTCTAGGGATTATTTGTGCATCCTTGCGACAGCAGTGCCCTTTTTTACAAAATTCTTAAATAAAATCTATACTAAGCGATTTTAAAATCCATTTTGAGGTGCGATTGATAGATTTCACAAAACGAAATAAAAACAGTAGACCGAAAAATCGAAAATCGACTTTTGAATCAATTTACCATATTCTAGTATTTAAACGGCTCATAAAGGTAAAGAACTTAAAAAATTTGTGTTCCTGTGAGAACATAGAAAGAATTTTTTTTATAAATTTAGAGCCATATTATTCCCGTTCACTAAATTCTCTTAGAGCTAAGCTGTAAAATTCTTATTCGTAAATCTCGAAACTTGTTGGGTTTTTGGAATAACTTTTTTGAACGGTTTATGGTTTTTAATTAAAATTTTTGATATTTTAATCAGGCAAAAGTTCATTGAATTTAATTTTCATTAAACTATTTTTATGAAGAAAGAAATTTTACAACATAAAATTAATTTAAATTTATTGATAATTTTTCATTCTTGACAGAACTGGGAATCGAACCCAGGTATTCTCGGACAGGTTACCCTGACATGTTTCTATTGTAACCACACAATCCCTTCAGGTGGGTCTGCCGTTTAACACTCACCTCCAGTGACGACGGCTGGAAGTCTTTGATCAAACATCATTCTTTAAACCAAATTGTATTTAATATTTAATAGATCGAAATTAGCTTTGAATGATTATCTATTTAAATTGATTTACTTGTTCTTCCTTACCTTTTTTTGTCGTACTTTTTGTCATGAATTCTTTCTGAAGTCCAATACATTTTTCTGTTTTTCATGTATTCTTATTGGTCTTTTTCAGCACTACTAAAAGGACAAAAGTAAACATAGAGCTTGTTTTCCCAGATTCTATTCTCTATTAAATAGACAAACCTTGTAATACAAATGAATTAATACTTTTAAACTCCAGTGAAGTCTTTCCAAATGTAAGTTCTTTCTTATTATGTGGGTGAATATCTATGTGCTTATGAGTGTGGCTTACCCAGCGGGTAAACTCAGAAGACCATATTACTTTAGGCCTTTTTTAAGGCCTGCTTAAAATTTGTTTTGATTTAATTACTGTTCTTATCTAACTGCTAAAGAATGCCTCATAGAAGGCCTCGGCTCTTTGGTTTAAAAGATAAGATACACCTTCCACACTCGCTTCTATGAGAAAGGAGTAGCGAAGGAGTAACATTTTTTGTATTGTTTTTTTTTGCACAAGCAAATAATTATTTTTTTTTGATCCCGTTACCATTCTTATGTACCTGCTTAAAAAGCGAGAACGGAAGGCCTACTTCGCAATGACAACGTGAGTGAAAAAGATATGAGTATGGAATGGAGCGAGCAGGTCTTGTACATCCAAAAGAAGGGGTACAGCACCCTCCTAGAATGCATCCGTACTTATTCTTTTTCCCGCTAAGTTATGTTCACATTTTTCTTGCTGAAAGTTGAAGAACAGTTCTCAGTTGTTGTGCCGGGGGTATAACACCCTACCGCAAATTCTTACAGCCTTGGTTCTAAAAAAAACAAAAGAGGTTTATAATAGAATTATTTA
Organism: Pollenia labialis; assembly: GCA_949318255.1. Classification (NCBI taxonomy): domain Eukaryota; kingdom Metazoa; phylum Arthropoda; class Insecta; order Diptera; family Polleniidae; genus Pollenia; species Pollenia labialis. The sequence continues at coordinate 84,511,763 of OX439143.1, forward strand.
ACGAATTTTCTATGATTTTTTTTTAAATCACATAAGAACATATTATATCGAAATAAACAGTATTTATAAAGTAAAAAAAATCATTTATTGGAAGATAAAAATTAAATAAATTTTCAAATTAGTTTAAGGTATAAATTTTTGGGCTGGAATATATTTTTGCTTGATGAAATCGCCTTTTGTTCTGTGTCTTAATTTCTGGCTTCAACTTTCATTACCTTAGAGATTTTGTAATTCTTTATCCGTTGGTTTTAATGAGCTTTTGCCTCATGAATAATGAAATTTTTTGCTTAGTCTAAATGAAATTTTTTTCTTTGTTTTAATTTTGCAGTTTTACTTTGTTCTGTGCTTTATTTTCCCATCGTGTTTTATGGAAGTTTTTGTTAAATATTTATGTTTATGTGGAAAAAAGAGTTATGTAAAAAATTAGAAATACGACTATCAAAATATTTTGAATCTATTATGGATGTTTATTTTAACCGTTGAAAGAATCAATTTTTGTGCAATATATCGCAATAAAAACAAACACACTCAGAAAAATATGAAAGTTTAAATAAAATCAAAAGATGAACAAATAAGGAAAACGGTAAATTTTTGGGGAGTTGCACTTTTAGCTTTTTTTTGTTGTTTTAAATTTTATTTTCCTCTCTTAAATACATTAAATATGTAAAATATACAGTATAACCCGGTTAATTACACTTCAGTTAAATGCCTTTCACGTTTTTGACCTTGAGTTTTAAGTCTCGGTTTTTTTCTATTTTGCAAACAAAAATCTATGTTTCATTGGCACGCTTAATTACATTAATATATACCCAAAAAACAAAATATGGCTTATTTGAAAGCGAAATGTGCCACAATTTAATATTTGCATTAAAATAAACTTTATTCTAGTCTCCGGAATAAATTTATGTTATGAGGTTAATATTCATATACAGCCCAATACTGTGGTTTTCATGTGCAACCACGTATGTCCATTTTTGTCGATTTTGAAATGTTGGTACCATATCGCTTGATTTTAAACGGTCTTTAAAAAGAGATAGACCCATTTCGATTTTTTAACTCAATTACAAAGTTCAAAAGCTGCAATACCTAGCCCATAGTTTGATCTCGAATGGTTTTTTCGGCTCTTCTGAAAAATTTTATTTTTAAGACATGCGCGGTTGCCAATGAAAACCACAGAACTATGAATACAAATTCCCCGGGAGTTTTTTGCCTTTTCCATTGAATTTACATTATGAAAATGACAGAAAACTCCCGCAGATTTTTATTCATTATTGGGCTGACAAGAGTTATTTGTGCTGAATATTTTCTAGTTACACCAAACATATGAGATATTTAAAGGTATAAAAGGAAAGTTCGCTAAATGTTAAACTATATTAACATTTAAAAGGATAAAATATCTTGAATATTTTAGGAATTGATGTTTGAATGGAAGCAGTATGTTTAAATCTGAACCGATTCAACCACATTTAGTTTGCAGAACGATATTTTTAGCCAAATTATTAAATTAATACGAACATGATTAAATGGTTTATGGACATAAAGAACGGAATTTGCATGGGGACTTTGTAATATTATAGACCGACTCTTACAATTTTACATAGGCATCGTTCTTATGACAATTAAAACGTGTTTACCAAATTTTATCAAATAATCTAAAAATTGCTCCTTTTAGTTTCCGCACAAACTTTACATGGACAGATAACCAGCCATACGGACGGACGGACACCAAAAAATATCACTTTTAAAAGTGTTTCTGATCCGATGGGCGTACTCAAAGATGCGTTTAGATTTCTTCATATAAGCACCAATTTATATAATGGCTTCTTCCCTAATTTTTCCATATTCGTATGTATATAAAACTGTATATTTTGAAATAACATTTATCTTCAAAGAAAACTTGTTTTGGCTTACAATTGTAGAGTGAAAATTTAATGTAGATGGCGAAATTTAACCAGCAGAAAATTCACCATTTAACCAGAATTTTAAACAATATTTTTATTTGCTGAGCATGCATTAAATATGCTTAGAAAACGGGAAATGAATGTCCAATAAAAATGAAGCGATGGCTAAAATATCGAAAATGGCTAAAATATCGAAAATATTCTAAAACGGATAAATATATTGTTTCTGCCTTCAATGGTCGGATAAGAAAACCCGTACAATTGCATATTTACGGATTTACTGATAATAAGTTTGTATGTGTGGGTACGCTTTTGTTAGTCGGATGAGACGGGACATCTCAAAAAGCACTATTGATTAAATTTAAGAGAGCAAATCCCATTCTATTTTATTGTTTTTTCTTAAGATTCAGCTGATTGATACATGTAAAAGTTCCTACATATGTCTTAACTTTGTTTTCTAACATCAAAGTTGAGGTATGTTGAAAAAATACGTTTAATTACCTCACTGAGGTATTTAAATGTATTCGCCTAAATACCTCAATGAGGTAGTTAAATGTATTCTTTTGATTACTTCAGGTAGTTAAGGGGTAGTTAAGTGTATTCGTTTTAATGCGTTTCCCGCATTATTACCCAAAAATATTGGCATTTTTGGCGAGGTAATTATCCGTGAAATACTGTAAACATTTTATTTATTTGTATTGTCGAATGTGTTTCCTGAAGTAAAATTTAAGTTATAAAGCCTTTTTCGCAATATTCCTATTTCATCAATATTTCACATGATTTTTGCTTAAGCCATTTATTAAGGAATAATGTTTAACACAACGAACAAATTTTGTGTCTTCCAGTTACAAGTTTCACTTTAGCTTCTCTTTGGTTAAGCAATGAACACGATTATTTGTACAAAAAATTTAACAATTATTAGACAATAGCAGATTGTTAGGCACAGGCCCACTAGGGCCTTCATCAGCATACTTTGTGCTTCAACTGAACAGTGCTACTTCATAAATTTCATAGGTTTAACTCAAGAATTTCCACATATAGAATCTGGGAATTTTTCTTCCTTTTTATGTTTTTTTTTATTATTGAAACATTTTTTCGGGTGTGCTTCTTGAAATTAAATATCATTTATAAAGCCTTTTTCTTTGTAAAAATCGTATTCCCTCAATATTTCAAATGTTATTTAAAAAAATGTTTTAATAGTAAAAATAATTTATAAAACGCAAGATAAATTCCCAAATTCTATTCATGTTAATTTTTAATTAAAAACTTTAAATTCCCAAATTCATACATATGTATTTTCTAAGTTATAAAAATTATTTTTTAATTAAATATTTTTTGTAGAATAAATATTTGATTTATAAATTTATACATAATTGTTTTTAATTTAAATGTAGAAATTTTTTCGCATTTTTTGTTTTATTTTTTTGTTACATGTTATGCTAAATTTTATATTAAACTTAAAATATTTCAATAATTTAATTTCAGTAATTTTAAAATTTCATTTTATATACACAGCAACTAACCGCAGAAAAGCAATAATATTTATATAAATAATATCAAATGAAATTAATTTATGACCCACTTGAGTGCAGTTTATTTAAATTGATTTTATTTTCTTTCTTAACTGACAAAAAACTCCAGCACAAATAGAGTTAGAAAACACAAAAATAGAACGAAACAAATATTATTTGCCTTTGAAAATGAATAAATGTACTACGCGATTCATGCCACCTACTCCTTTTGCAACAAACATGTTACATCATACTTACACCAAAACACTCACATGTATGACCATCAAAGTGGAATGAATGGATTTTTTATGGAAGATTGAGGTAGGAGAGAAAAAATACTTTCTCTGCAAAACATTTCTAAAATGTAGACACGTACATTTCACCATTTTTATTATCTTTGACACAATACTAACTAGGAAAATATGCAAAAAGAAAAAAAATACTAATGAAAAAAAAACAATATTTTTGTAAAACGAAAAAAAAACTTAACTGCACATGCAAAAATGTTGCATGTTTTAAAATTGTGTCTGATTGTATTTGTGCAATCGTTCTTCTTTATGTGTGTCCTTTTGCAAATGGATGTCAAACAGAATATACGAAAGGGAAGAAGTGAGTAAACACTCTGGAAAAAAATTGAGTAAATTTTAGTGCCACTAATTTCTGAATAATTATTAAAAAAAATGTGAAATTCTCAAATATCTGGATAATTATAGAACCTTAATATTTTTGTATTCCCTTTGTGTAATTGCTAAGAACAATCTATAGCAAAAAAGTTTTAAGTTTAAAGAGATTTCTTCTATTTTATCGTCAAACCAAAACGAAATTTTGTAAGTTACAACGTGTAACAAAATATGTATTGCACAAAAGTCCGTTTGCGTAATCTTTTATAATAAAAAAGATGGTCTCATGCAAAAATAAGCCAGAAATTTGGATAGAAATAACTAACACTCAGATGAATATTATTTGATTAGACTAGAAAACTATGTATACTCTTTTGTTGTATCTATACTAAAGTAGGAAATATAGCAGGATCTTACAAACAATCGTATAGTTAGGCTTGCCATATAGGAAATCCATAAAAACAGTGCATCGAGAAAAAAAAACGGCAGTACATTAATGAAAAAAGAGGTACATACAATTTTTTTATTTTATTAACTTAAAATTAAGTACATAAAATAAATAATTATTCAGCATTATTTTAAAAAAGAAATCGATTCTTCGCTTTCCAGTTTTCGAATATGTATGTATATACTAGGCCCCTAACTATTTCTATATGCAGACAATATTTTATTTTCATTTTTTAACTTTTTTTAAACGATTAAAATCTGGTGGTTTGTAGGTGTGAGATTTTCGTTGAAAAAAAACGGATTAGTACTCAATTCCAATTTGATTTAGTTGTAATGGCGACTGGGTTGATTTTATATTTGTAGTTATCAATCTGAGCATATAGTTACGGTCATATGGGCTATAAAATTTAGTTATTATTGGGGCATCTTCAATATTCTTTCTATTTCCAATGTTTCTTACACGATAAATTGTTTTAAATGATATAGTTTCAATTTCGACGGCTTCACATTATTTTATACATAGATTATAATAAAATTGTCATTGTGCATATTTGCACTAGGTATACCAGTAATCCTAATGTCACTAGATACTTTTGAATTTTCCTGCTTTTGCGCATACATTTTGAGAGTGTATATTTCGTTTTTTTGTTATTTCAATTTCATTTTGGTTTGCTATATTTTTATTCACAACTGTCTCTAGTTCAGTTACTTTGTCGTTACCTTGTTTTATCTCAATGGTTACAGATTCCAACATTAGTTTTCATTACACTGCATCAAGATCTCTTACAGTAGTTCGACAAGGGGGGGGGGGTGCTTTAAAACCATGTGGGATAAGGCCATGATGGCTTTATTGCTCAATTGAATGGGAGATAATGCCATAATGGCCTTATTGCAGGAAAACTTTATTCAGCGAAGCCACCTGCCGCGTCCTTCTGGCGGAGAAAACCTGTAAGCACGGGCGCAGGCCGCCACGCAGAAAAACTTTAGTATGCGAAGCCAGATATTAATACTTAACTTTACTGTCTCCGGGAAGACATTTTTTTTACAGAATGTGGTTATTATTATTAATATTATTAGATTTTCTTTCTTCTATGAATTCACATAGAACAGGAAACATACTGTTAAAGAAAGAATTCGTATGCAGGTAGTCAAACAATATTAAAAATTATGAATGGGAAATAAAACAAAATTTGCTTTATTATCAATCCTGTTTGGAAATAAAGCAAATTCGATTTTTTTGTCCTATTTCTCATTTAAAAGTGAAATTAAGCAAATTTTGCCTTATTGCCGTTTGTGGTAATGCACCCCCTCATAATATAATTGCTAAAATTTATAGTGCTTTGTTTACACAATGTTGTGCAAATTTTGCTTCATTATTATTATTACCTCTTTATTATAAAAATAAAAGTAAGAAAAGATAAACTCACCGTTTATTGTTGGTGTTTTGTTTTGGCTTTGATATTGTTACAAGTAAGACTTTGAGTGTTTATAATTCTTATTCGCTTTAGAGTTTTATTGGTATAATATTTTTGGCTTTTCTAAAATCTTCGGAAAAGGTTTCCTGATGACCTGGCCTAAGCAACCAGTGAAATGCGCATAGAAGCTAGCTTTCCCTCAACAATAAATTTCAGTGTATTTATCAAATATGAAAAACTGGGAATTTAGCACGTCATAAGAAAATCGTATTAATAATAAATTTTGTATTCCCGAAAATAACTTTTGATAATAGAAAACTATTAATCAATGAAAAATGCAAAAGTTCTTCAAAACTGAAATGAGAGATAAAGCCATTTTCTAATATTGCTAATGTGAGCTAAGGCCATGATGGCTTTATCTCCCATTCAAATTACAAAAAAAAGGCTTTATCTCCCTATTGAATGAGAGATAGGGCCATCATGGCCTTATCTCACATAGTATTAAAGCACCCCTCTCGGCAAGTCCTGTACGAGGAGTTTTACACAACAATAAAAACTGGACTTTCACTGGCGATCAAAAACACATTATTTCACAAAAATCGCTTAGCATTAAAAGCAAGTAAAACAATTATTTATGTTGACATATTTTTTTTTAGGTTTTGAAAATTAGAAATTTAAAGAAAACAATTAACAATATAAATGTAAAAGGACATATTTTTTTGGCGAAAGTAAAAAAACAAAATATTAACAATTTTAGGACGAGAGCTTAGCCTGGGCCCAGATCGTCGCAGTCGTGATCGAGTGACTTTGATCGAAATTTTACTTTTTGAAATCGTCCCATTCGTCATCAAAAAACTTCTATCGAAATTCAAGATTATGCCATTCGAAAACGAGTAGACGATCGAAAGCCTTTACTCGAAATGTCATTCGATAGGTTAAGAGCTTTCGTAAAAACATTTAATTGTTTTTTTACAAATAATTTACACACTTTTTCAGAATAATTATTAAATTTTTTCAACAAATTGCTAAAAATGTAAGTGTGTATTAAACTTTTTTCAGCAATAAGAAAAAAAAATAACATTTAGTTTTGCAAATTTTAGTCATGTTTGCGGTAGAAGCGATTTTTGTATTGTAAGTTTTTTGATTCTATTAGCAATTAGAAATTTTTTGGGAATTTCCCCTAATTTAGCAATTTTTACAGAATATTTTCCATCCCGTATACTTTTATGGACTTTTAATCAATTTTAGGGCTTATTCGAATTATTAAAAATTTTCGCGAATTTTCGCTATTATTCGCGAATTTTAGCCATGTTCGCAATATCAGCGAATTTTTCTGTAAGTTATCTGATTCATTACAGCCTTAAAAATTTTTAATAAATATTAGACTTTGCTTTCATACAGCTGTTTGCAAATTTTTGCGAATTTCCGCTAATTTAAAAATTTTTATCGAATTTTTGCCATTCCTTGTACTTTTAGGGACTTTTAATCAATTTAATGGCTTGTTTTATATATTAAAAACTTTCGAGAATATTCGCTATTTTTGCAAGTTTTCTGAATTTGTAACATTTTTGCAAATTTCTATAGTTTTCCGAATTTTTTAAAATTTTGCGTTGCTTTTTTTGGCAAGCGCCGAAAACTGATAAGCCGTAGTCACTATTAACACTGTTGATTTATATACAAGCATAAAATCTATTACATTTTTTAAACAAATTTCGATTAGAAAGCTTTCGAATGCCGCAATCCCGTTTTTGATACGTGCCGAAATTTTATTCGATACGAAAGTTCATTCGAACACGTGTGCGACGATTTGGACCCTGATATTAAAAAAATTATTTCAATAGGATTATTTCACGTTGTTTTTTCTAGAAACCTGCAAATTTTTACATTCCGAATATTTATGGAGAATGCTCCTTGGAAAAAAATTCTGTGTATTTAAGATTTTATATATGTAGATATTTTTTCATATTCTTTGCAAAAAAATTCCAATAATGTTCGTTTTCAACTTTAGAAGAATTGCACAGGTTTGAAGATATCAAAAAAAAAAAAATCAAGCAAATAAAAATATTTTTTGTTTCTTTCTGTTTCTTTTCTTTAAGAATAATCTTAATTTATCTTACATTTTTTTAAATTTAATTAAGTATAAAAACATTGCAAATTTAAAAATATTTGGTTATCTCTTAATAAAAATCCTAAAAGTGTAGAAAAGATTAAAAGTTATTTATTTCAGAGACCGTAATTGTTATAAGTTTTATGCAAAAAATTGTTCTTTAGTGATTATTTCATTATTTACAGATAATAAAAATAGTTTTTCAAATAAATCACCACAAAAAATGATTTTATCATTCATTATTGAATATTATATGAATAATGAACGTGTTTGGATAATTTTCGGAGCCAAATTGTAATTTCCGGAAGCTCTGGCAAAATTCTCGTTATGGCTTCTGTGATATACCTCCTTCTAATAGTCCATATTTTCAATGACTCTAAGAGATAATTGGGGTTTAATGTCGTTAATGTGCCGAATTAACTAATCCTTTAGCTCTTGAATTGTCCTTGACTTACACTTGACGTACACTTTTTGTTTTTTTATCCCAAAAGAAAAAGCCAACGGCTTCAAACCACATGATCGCGACTCCCATGACATGAGATAGCACGGGTATTTGGTGCAAAATGGTCTTGCATCGTAGCATTTGCAAAATGGTATAGTAAATACTGTAGACGCCGTTCAATAAAGCCATAGGAAATAAAGCCATATTGCCTTTTTTCTCACTCCATTGAGAAATAAGGCCATACGGCTTTATTCCATGTAAGTTGTGAAATAAAGCCTTAATGGCATTATTTCCCATTTAAATTTCGAATCGAGAAAGTACTCGATCATAACTGCCAGAATTAGGCCCCAGTGATTACAAAACTGCAGTAAAAACCGAAAACTGTTGCGCAAAAAACGAAAATTTGTGTACATCTTTTTGGTTTTTGAGTTCGTTTTACAGCGACTGTTAACATTTAATAAATTAGAAGTAAAAGCAACCGTTTTTTTCCCAATGGCAAATAAAGAAGTGGAAAAAATTGCAGTTTTTCTACTTTGACTTCAGTTTTTTTAAATGCTGGAATTAATTTTAATACCTATGTAGGTATATCTGTGCAATGTTTCTAATTTTGGGTATAACATCTCATTGCGCCAGTAAACAAGCGGAGCTGCGTCTTTGTAAAACTTAGAAGATCTAAAGTATATCTACTAGGGTGGAGTGAAATTGCCAAAAAAAAAATTTTTTTCTTATTTTTAAATGTCCTTTAATACTAATAGATGACACTTTAAAAAACATTAATTGATACAAAAAATCAGGATTCTATGACCAAATTAAGAGGTGGCACACGACCGGTGAATTTTGAGAGTATACCATTGATTTTCCTAATTGCTCTTTGAAATTTAAAGTTATTAACATTTTAAATGCTTTGGCTTCCAACACTGTAGCGAAGCATTAGCAACACAGAAATTTATGTATGCTTGAACAGAAGTCGGGGAATTCCCTTATGCTAATGTTGTTTCATTGTTATTCGTTCCAGCTTCTTTATAAGAAAGTTAAGTGGTACGTAGGTGTTCTGAAGTGTAGCACAAACGAAATTTTTAATTAAAATATTGCTTACAACCTTTTCTTTGTGTTATAAATATAGAAATATTTAAAAACTGACTTAGCATAATGCCTAAAACTCGGAAAGATGTGTTATGCCCTGTATTTGGTGCAGCACTTGTATTAAATACCAATGTGTTGCCGACTTATTTTGATATTATTAAATATTACTTGTGGATAAAAAACGATTTGCTTGAATTTAATAATGCAAAAGATCCTTCTATTAAATATTTCTGTGAAAAGATTGCTACTGATGTAGAACAAATATGGCATAAGGCATCGATTCCAATAATAAGTCATCAGCAAGTTGTCGCAAGATTGATATCATATTACAACAAGTATAAGAGTATGAAAAAATTGCGAAGTGATATCAAGAAGCAAAATTTTTACAATGATTCTAAAAAATTATTTGACATCGCAACGTGTAAGTGTGCATTCTTAAAAGTGTGTAAATGTAAAACTAAAGTATGTACCAGAGGTCTGCAAGAATAAATAAAAAGCAATTTTTTAATTACAATGTGTCGATCACCCAATGATAACGAAACAAATGAAAAAATAACCAGAGACAAAACAACAAAAACTCATTCAATTCAGTCATCTCAAGTCAAATGAGTAAATTATTCAAATATAATTTGAATGTGAAATATGTGTACCTACACATTATGTATCTATGTGTAAGCTTAACTTTTATAAATAAAAGAAGCCACAAGCTTACACACATATTATGGCAGGGTATTCAAATAAATGTATGCACATTCAATAATTCAAAAATTATTTGAATATTTTTTGTAAACTTGCTCTCTCTAACGGGTCATTCCAATGTTTTGTTATTTATGAATGCCTCTCATATTCATTTACAGTAAACAAGTTTTTTATTCAATTCATTCATTCTTATTTTTGTATATGGTTTACTCTCTCCTTATCTTTTTAAATGTTTTATAATTGAATAAATGTTGTGCACTTTAGGTAAAGGCAAACAAGTGAGTTATTCAAAGCAAACCTCTAGTATGTACCTGCTGCTGAAGAAAGATTTTGAAAGGACCAACGAAATGAACGCAAGATGTATATTGGTTGTTTCGATAGAGTTATCGCAAAATCTGCACGACTCAAGGAAATTAGAAAACGAAAGTATGAAGAATTTGCAACTAAAAATAATACTTCAAGTGTTTGTTCGTATGAATGCTCGCCAGTAATGCACTGGTCGTCTAGCAGTTCTTCAAAGGAAACGTCAGAGTCGGAGCAAGATGATATTTGGCTAAGTGAAAGACACAGAAACTCTCAAAAGAAAAGTAAGCAGATGAGATACAAGTTGCAGAACTAAGCCACAGCATGTGACAGAACTGGAGTTTCAGATCGATCTGCAGCATATATTGTAAATTCAGTAATGCTTGATTTAAATGTTATAAGTGCCGAAAATACATCAAAAGGAAAAAAGTGCGCAAAGAGTTAATCTCTTTGTGTAGCGAAAAGTGTCTGAAGGCCATTTATTTTGACGGTCGTAAGGACAAAACTTTAATTATGACTACTAATGGAAATGCGCCACATCGGAAGACTATTACTAAAGAGCATATCACAATGGTATCTGAACCAAGTTCTGAATATATTGGTCATTTCTCGATAGAATCGGGAAAAGCAGCTAATATCCCGAAGAACATTGTTAGGTTTATGGAAGAAAAGTTTAAATTTCATTCGTCATTGGTAGCAATCGGATGTGATGGAACGGCTGTCAACACAGGATGTAAAAATGGAGTAATTCCATTATTAGAAAAAAATCTGAAACGACCTTTGCAATGGTTTGTGTGCCTATCATTTGTTTTTAAATCTGGATGGAACTCCAAATGTTCTTTTAAGATTTTCACAAACGCTGCGAACGTCAGTTATTGTAGACTAATTAGAAAATATCGTCGATACCGATATATCAGCAAACACGGAGTATCGCCGATACATTTTTATAAATTTTCACATCGTAATATTTCTCCTTCATTCTGATATGTTAAGCTAAAACTTGAAAACCGTAATCGTTATTTGCGGTCCCTGATTTTTTTTAATTTCTGTGTAATATGTAACGGGTTTTCCAATAAGGACTTGACAATTTTTTTTAAAATAAAACGCAAACCATTTGAGACATTTCCAAAACTTTATTATCGACTTGAAATACAATCAAAAAATTTATGAATGGAACTCGACGTCGTTCGTATGGCCACCGCAGGCACGCCGGCAGCGTTAAATCGCACGAACGAAGCGGCCAATTGACTGGCCCTTTTCTTGAGATAACACGCCCACCAAACTTACTCTTCAATAAATCGATTATACCGTGTGCTGTGTGGCTTGAGGCACCGTCCTGTTGAAACCATTCACAGTAACTTGACGATCGTTATTGTCGACGAAAGATATGGCTAATGACGCGATATTTTCGTCACTTCGAACAACCCGTTGTCTGCACTTTGCTTAGGGCGAGAAAAATTACCGAAAATTGGAGTTAACACTCTTAGGCCCGTTTTTACAGCTTACCGATAGCTAAAGGTAGGATTTTATCGGCCGTATGAAACTTTACTTTAACCTAACTGGTACTTTATGGCTCACTTTAGGTTAAAGTAAAGTTTTAATAATGGAAAACTGGTTAGGATCTTCTTTTAGCTATCGGTTAATTCTGAAAACGGGCCTTAAAGTGGCGGTCACCGACTCCGAATTTCGGTAGTACATTTTTATAATTGGCATACGCTGTTAGTTCGTGGACTTTTCATTATGATAAAAATGTTGAGTAAACTGAAAAAAGGATAGTAACAGTTTAATGATCAGTGAAATAGTGCGTTCACAAATTAAATTTAATGTTGTCAAGTACCTATTGGAAAATCCTTTATGTATGTGCACACATTTGCAAACATATTGTATGGGTGTATGCATATGCATGTGAGCAAAATTTTGTCTCTATAATAATTAAATTAGTTTAATGGACAATTTTATTAAATTAAGAGAAAAAAAAAAATTTTTTTTTATTCATTATTTTACTACATATTTATCGTCATCTACAGACAAATGACGACATTATTTTTTATTAAATATTGAAAAGTAAATCCAGATAATTTTCCAAAGTCTTACAAACGTAAATGCCATTTTACAAAAACAATGCCAATTTCTAAAAAAAAACTAATTTTTATTGATACAAATTGGTTTATAATCCAACTTATGATATTTTATTTTAATTAAAATTTATATTTACATAAACACACTTACTCATTCACACACTTGCAGTTAAGACACAGAACTTTAATATCTAAAAAAAAGTTTTGGAAATGGACACAAATACCACTACAAAAAATTAATTTTTAAATGTTTGTATATGCAAAATTTTAAACAAATCGATGTTTCCATAAACTTTTTAAAATACTTTTTAATATTAATCGTTTAAACTATCCAATACTAATCTTTAAAGCTGGTGTTAGACGACATGCATCTAATGGCAAAAAAAGCTTCACTAAACGCAACTCTAATTAACAGTCTAATGGCCCTTTTCTAAATGTACCGTCAAACTGCCTGTTACTTAATGTCAACATAAATTTATTAGACCGATAAACTGTCTGTTAACAATTTTGGGTTTCTCAATATACCGACAAAAAACATGGGTTTAAGTTGGCAACACCTCTTAAAATACATGTATCTGTACGGCAAATTAAAGAATAATAACACGGTGCTACAGTGTAAAAAAACCTGGAAAACGACCTAGCGTGGGTTATTGGTCTTGTTGAGTACATTAAAAATTGTGTCGAAAAATTTCAGAAACACCCTCAAATTCAGAAGTTATTTTATAAAAACCGTTTTCAGTGATGTTCGTCAACTTATCGACCTGTAACTCAGTCAGTTCTTGTCCGATTTTAATTTTTTTTAAAAGGTTTGGAAAGAAAACTGATTACGCTTTAAAATAACGTGCATTTTTTATACTTTTGTAAATTATAAGTATTGTTTTTGTTAAGAATATCTACAAAAAAAAACGAAAATTATAAACTTTTTTGATTTTAGTAGCTTTTCATTGCTTATTTTAATATGAAAGCTTATAAAAATTTATATTAGCGTATGAAGAAAATTTAGTTCTTAACAAACCATGGTTTTAATTTTTCAAATCGGATTAAAATTGTATAAGTTATTCAACTTTTCATTAACACCTATTTTTAGTATTTTCTCCCTCCGCGCAAAAAATATGAATAAAAACAAGTTAGAGTGCTATATTCAGCTGTGCCGCATTTTTAATACCCTCCACCGACTGTTCGAATATTTCAGGAGGGATATCTATATGATGTCTATTTATTATTAATTTATCTTTATAAAAACAGACATCAGCATTTAAATTGGTTGGTTTGAGGTTTAGATCTATATTAAATTATTTAGCAATTTAAACTAGCTTGATTAACAGTTTCAATTCAAATTTTGTTATGATAGCATTATTTTTTATCGGTTTTAGGCGTACTAAACTATTTTCCGGGAGTAGTGTTTATATGGGGCCTAGGGTAAATTATTGACGGATCTTCACGAAATTTTACAGCGTGATTTCCAGTCGAATAAAACAAATTTTTGCAAAATCTTATCTCATTCCGTGCCTTGTTCCACCATTTATGTTATTTTTTATAACAAAGTTATCATTTTTTTTAGGTGATGGTTTCACACTTTGATTCATAGCTCTGGTCCAACTGCACCGATTTTGCTGAATTTCAATCGCAAACTGCTTAGGATAACTGCAAGCAATTTGGCACCAAGTTTGTTCATTTCTTTTGAGTTGTTCGAAAGTGAGCGTGTTTTCAACATACGAACAGACGGACAGACAGACATATGTTTGCGGTTTATTCGCTGACAAAAAAACATCGCTTTGATCTGAAGAAAAATAAAGCCTTGGTAAATGCCTTCAATACAGTTTTTAACTGCTCATACAGTTCTAGCAAATGGTATAAACCCTAAAGTATTTGTACAAGCTGTTCCAGTATGCTTAAGAAAACTAAGTCCGAAAAGGTTATAAGCCAGCCATTACCATTATCTTTCCCATTGATTTAGCATCATAAAATATTCCATAAACCACAAGACTGTTATTTTTGCCAAACAAACATCACTGGTTATCAATATAAAAATCGTGATAGCATTAAGTATGCTAATGTGTTAACTGTTACTAAGCCAGTATTAAGTGCAATTAAATGTAATGAAACTTTACATAAACAAAGTGATGATGAATCTGAAAACGAGGAATGTGATATGGAATATTTACCAAAATCGGCTGAGCCACATTTTGTGACAAATGCATATTTTTGCGATCTTGTGCGAGATTTAAAACTTTAGTAACTTTTGCAAATATAAGCCGATTTTAACAAATGATATCTCGTTTTTTTCTACATAAGTAAAATTATCTTTAAAATACGGTGCAAATAAAGATAGGTTTTCATAGAAAAAAATTAAAATAACTCTTGTTGAATTAGAAAAATTAGGAAAAAAATTAGATAATTTTGAGAAAAACTCACCTAATTTTTTGGAATATATTTTTTATGAATACATTTCATAAAAGCCTAATTCTTTGCCTCTCCAAAACAGTTTAAAATTTTAAAATCGATAAAAAAATTTGTGAGTTACAGGTACTAAAGTGCTACGACCTACCCTAAAACAGTTTTTTGAAAATAACTCAAAATTTTGAGGGTGTTTCAAAATGTTTGAAAACGGTTTTTGTATGTCCTCACCTAGGCCTACAGCCCCCACTAGGTCGGTTTTCAAGTTCTGACAAAAAGTGTTTTTTTGTAGCAGTGTGTAATTAATTGGCAGATGAGTGCTGTTTCTGTATTTTTCGCACCGTAAAATTTTGCGCATGAAACCAGTGAATCGGGACAGAAACAGTGCAAAATGAAACAAAAAATGGTTTTTCTCGCACAAGTGTTTCTGTATCTTTCCGTTGCGAGAATTATCTGTCATTTTAATAATTTTCCAGCAAATATTGGAAGGATGTGAGAAAAAGTGTTTCTGTAACAATATTTTGCGAAAAGTTTCTTACAAGAACTGTCAAAATAAGTCGCATTTGAAATTGGTGCGAGAAAAACAAAATATAGATATTTTAAATTTAAAATATGTTTATATACTATTTTTGTAATATAAATAAAAAACATTTTAATTATGAATGCGTAATTTAAATGATGAAAATAAATAAAACACCATTGTTATATTTTGTTAATTAAATTTGTTTAAGCCTTTTCTTGTTTTGGTTTTATTCAGGGCTGCCAGATAAATTTGCGTGAAAATCGTCAATTTTTTGAGAAAAATAAAAAGATTGCCTTTTTGTTTTAAAAAATCGGACAATTTAAAATTAATTATAAACAAATTTTGTTCGATTTTTTATTACAACAAAATCAAACAAAGACGTAGTCAAAGTTCATGGGTATTTTATACATATAAATTGTCTTTTGTTCGAACTTAATTTTTTTTTAATGTATATATATTTTATTAAGTTTGAGGTCTATTTTTTATAAAATTATTCATTTTCTTTGATCCGATAACAATTTAAAATAGTTTTTTTCCCTGAAGAAGTCTCACAAAGGCGTGACAAAATATCATATTAAAAATAAATTTTAACAAAAAATAAAATAAATACATATTTTTATAAAAACAAAAAGAAGTCAAGCTTAATAAAATAAACATACAAACTTATTTAAAATAGATATATACAAATACCAACAAATTAAAATTTTTTAAATTAATTCCGCTTAGATAACAGTAAAATAAATATTTAGGGTTTTTATTTTTGCGAAAAACCAAGGATTTATAGTGACGACGTTGTTTTAAATTTGTATCGTATGTGTCCAAATAGGATCTAATTGAAATTTAAAAATTTCGGTTCACAAATGGCTGAGATATGAGTGAAAAACACGCCTCCAATTGTTACCCATAAATCTATAATTTACCTATTCTTTTTACTATTAACTTTACTTTTTCTTTTTCACCTGAAATATACGTAGTAGAATACCTGTTAGTTGAAATCCAAAATGGCATAAAAGTGTCCATATATGCTAAGAATATCAAATATGTATATAAATTTGTTGTTGCTTTCTACAGAAATTCATATTGTCTTTTTAAATTTTCAATGCCACAAAATATGAAGTGTTTGAAATTTAAAAATTCGATATGAATTTTTATAGAAAGCTACAATAAAGTTATAAAATATTGTTGATTTTGTTTTTGCTTTCGTCACTTTTTAGAAAAAATCAGCAAATCGGCACGTTTTCGGAGCAAAAATCTTTGAAATGAAAATAAATCGTCAAATCTGGCAGCCCTGTTTTTATTATATTTATTTCTTTTGTTGACGTTTCGCTTTCATTTGACATTTAATTCTGGAAATATTCCAGTTAAAACTGAATCTGTTTTGTGTGTTTTCGCATTTAAATACAGAAACACTTTTTTCTCGCAAATCGAGAAACGATGGAATTTTTTGTTTCACACTTCATGTTGAAAATTTTACGATGCGAGAAATACAGAAACGAGCTACTGGTTAGCTTTGCGACAGAATAGATGCAAATGAGACATTGAGAAAACCAAATTTCTTTAATGTGCAGTTTTTCGTTGGGAAAAAAGTTAATCGTGTAATGAGAAAACTGGCATTAACATTTCAATTAGAGCGTGTTCTATCTATGTATAACTAAAAAACCATCTGACATCAGCTGTTTTGCACGTTATTCGGTTGTGGCGGTAAATATACATATAAAGACGTGCACAAGTGTATCACTAAGTATTGTTAAAGCAGATGAACCACATTCATATCTGTTACTTTTGATATACATAACTGAAAGAATGAGTCTGAGGATTTTGCTTACGCACGATATCTTTAAAATAAAAACAGCTGTTTATGGTTTTGCATTGATTATGCCATGATCCGGGAAAGTTTTTTATGGCATATTCTATTTTTAGCCATTTTTTCAGTTATTTCGTTAAAAAGCCATTTTTGGCCCATCTTGCCACAAAGAATACCTTTTTTTTGCAAACTAGAAAACAGAATCTATGCGAAATGTTTTTCATACAGTGCATGACTTTGGGTAAAACTGGGAGACATGGGTTTTTTTTGGTCTTTTATCACGTAGTTTTGTCCGTATATGGTTATTTTTTTTGTGTTGCACTGTGTATTCGGCATGGGCAAAACCAAAATAACCGTTTAAAACCGGTCGAATACTTAACGTTCGATCTCCTTAGTTGTGGTCGATTTTTGATATCTAATCGCTAGTTTTTGAGTTGTGGTAATTTTAACAGAAAAGAACATAGTGGTTCTAAACAAACTAAATTGGTAATATGCATCGCACTTGATCAATAAGAGGGTATTAGCTTAAAATTTAAACATTTTTAGTGGAACAAAACAATTTTTAAATTAAAATTAAAGGCACATAAAAAATGTTTTTTTTTTACCAACCGTTTTTATGTTATTTTATAATGGTATTGGTATATTCTTTGCGTTTTTCAATTTTTACAAGTAATTTTACTCAGAAAATGGTTAATTTAAAAAAAATTGTTGTTTGTTTTCGAACAAAATATGCTGACTCTGAAAAAGTATTTGTTTTTGATCAACTAAAAAGTGCTATCTCAAAATATAACTAAACTAGTTCAGATAATGAAATTATGTATTTGCAAGGGTATAAATTTGTTCGATAATTTTAACAATCTTTTAAAGGATGGTTTTTATAGAGTGACACAAGTTTAAATCATAATAAAACAAGGAAATATATTTTTAATATAAATGAGAAGGCGCAATCTGAACACCAGTTTTCCACAACTTTTCACATTCTGACCATCATCGGAGACATATGGGCCAATGACTCGGCCAGCTTAAAGTGCACCAAACAGTAATTTTCTGTGGATGGGATGGTGTTTCGACAAATATTTGTGGAATCTCCTCACTCCAAATTCGACAGTCCTGCTTATTTACATACCCATTCAACCAGATATGGGATTCATCGAAAACTAAAATTTTTAATGGAAATTCAAAATCAATATCAATTTGTGCTTCAGCCCCTTCGCCGAAATATTTTGATTAAAAAATTTAAACAATTTACGCGTTGCTCTGGTGTAGGTCGATTCATAATAAAATTTTAAAGCAAACTAAACAAAAAGCAACTATCAGCTGTTAAATGGGTGCTCAAATAAAGTAGTGATACTTAAAAAAAACACCCTTTAGAAGGTACGTGAAAGTATGTGTACCACCTCCAAACTAAATCTTCTAGCACAATTGTACTCCTCTACTAATCGTTTAACATCATCGAAGTTTGGTTGATTGGGCCGCGAGTGCTGTGTTTTGCTCTAGTGGTTTGACAGTTGCTTTTATATCAGACTTCCCAATAAAATATTTTAACATTCAATGGCATATTTAAAAAAAAATATGCGCACAATTATGCGCTACGCAATAAGACATACAGAAATGCAGTAAAGTAAGTGAAAGAACTCTCAACAACTTTTATTAAAAAAAAAAACATTTCAAGTGCCACCGCATTCCCTTACTACGAAACATTCAGTGTGTAAAGCTGTTCGTTTCATCCAACAATTTTTTTATGCGCTGAATAATGCGCTTTATGTGTCATAAATGTATTGCTTCAAAGTGGGAACTACCATATAAAATTCATGGTAAGCGAAACTTTTATGTTTCTCCTTTACAAACCTGCTTCGTTGGAAGCTCCATTTATTATTGGTTTATGTAATTAGTGTCTGGTTTTTATTTCCTTTTAGTTGTGCCTACGTATGTCTTCTGGCATATGTTGGTATTGTCACCGTTACAATTGATTTTGTACACTAAATTTTGTTTTTCCTAATTTGGATTTTGTTTAACTGAATAATTTATTAGCAGTATTGTTGCATTAAAGGGCTAACTGGAACTCGTCCCTATTATATATATTAGAATTTTTCAACCTTTTACAAAAGTTCGCTAAATAACTAATTGATTCAATGCTGTTCTCCTCCGATTCTATAGTATACGATATGGGACATTTATTTCGTACACGTTTAACCAAATCATTTATTGTCGTTTTAGGAAAGTCATTAATTTTTAAAGTATCCTTGATTTTATATAAATTTTCTCTGTGAAACTAATTATAAACTCTAAAACCCTGCTGATGAAACTGGTTGCTGTTTTTAATGTTTCGATTAGAAATGTATTAATCTACCCAACGACGATGGTTTCTGGTACCAATCCAGTTTTAGCAGATTTCCTTGTCTTATTATTATTGAGTGCAAGTACGGTACATTCTTTCCCATTGGTTAATTGAATTTGTCGGTTATATGAGTTTAAGATTTTCAGTGCTTCATCAACATTGCCCTTTTTTATGATTCCAAACAAATCATTAACATAGTTGGTGATACATCTGGGGTTACCTCCATTAGCTCCACGCCCATGTCCAATAGATCCTCAAAAACTATTTCAGCAATCACTAGCGGTGCCGGAGATCCCACGGACGTTCCTAGCTTGTGTCATTTATGCAAAAACTCAGCATTTGGATAAATAAATCTTTAGGTATAGTTTTATGTTTCTACAGTATATCCCATTTTCTTTCAATCCTCCTTAAGACTTATTTAACCGGTATGCTGGGAAACAGCGGATTTACGTCAAAAGATATGAAAGTTTCATAATTTTCTATGCGAGTATTGTTTATTTTAGATTCGAATTCCCTAGCGTCTTTAACATTATATTGTGAGTCAGTAGTCGAATTCTTAAGAATATTATTTATGTATTTATATTGTCCATACGATGGTGAATTTATGGAAGAACAAATCGGTCGTAAAGGCATTTCAGCCTTATGGATTTTTGGAAGTCAATAAATACGTGGGGAAGTGGCTATTCTGTTAACCATCCTATTTTTCTCAGCTTTGAATATGAGGTTTTGATTAAATAATTTGTCTATTAAAGCATTGTGTTCTGTTTGTAACCCTAAAGTTGGGTAGTTATTCATTCTTCTGTAAGTGCAAAAATCTTTTAATATAACTTTCATTTTTAATTCATAAGCACTTCTATTCATTGCAACTGTTTTATTTCCCTTATCGGCAATAAGTATTAGTATATGCCATTATTTTCTTTAAAATATCTTCTTGTTTGTCGCACTGTGTTAAGTTTTATTTTTTTTATTATTTTCTCTCTATGGTTTAATTATGGTTTGTTCAAGTGATCGATCGTCTTTTAATGTTATAAGCAGAAAAACCAGAAATATGCTCAAAAATCGTGTTTTATGCACATTAAATATCCAGTAAAACTTGAAAATATGCCCTAACAATTTTTAAAAATGTGTCTCAAAAAATTCAAAAATTGTTAATTTTAAAACCAAATATTCAACAATTTAATAACAGTTCCTAAAATTATAATCGGTAAATCCCAAACGAAGACGAATATTAACATTCATAAAAAAATTTTTGTCCTAAAGAGATTTTAGGGACGGTCACTAAATTTTTTATTAATGTTAACATTTAAAAGGAAGTTAAAGCTATTTATGGATAGGAGCTTTGGGTAAATGTGAACTAATTCAAAAAGAATTTAATATGCATTTGTAGTAAAATATTTTTAGGGAAAATAAAATGTATATACTAGGGTGATTAATCAAATAGTATTCGACCAGTATTAACCGGTTATTTTAGTTTTGCCCAAGTCGAATATTTTAAAATGCCCATTTTTCGAATATCGAATAAACCGGTTATTTTAGTAAAATTACCCGGTTATTTTAGTAATGTGTAATTTATATACTTATTCCTTACTTTTGTTTTAAATGCACCCGTAATTTAAGTATTTTTCTAATTGAATATTTGCAAACTTAAACTTTTTATAAAAAATGTCAAATCAAAATGAAACAAAACTCAAAAAAACATTATGAGCAATGTCAATACAAATCGCTTATATAAGCGTGTGTTCTTGTAACAAAAACCATAAACAATATAAAGTACTACAAAAAAAGTTCAGCTTAAAAAGTAATAAGCAAGTGGACAGTATTAGAAATACTATAGTATATAGCTTTACAAAGATGTCATCTCTGGTGATATTTCGAACTGACTTAAAAAAAAATTGTGCTTAATCGACCCTAAAATGATAAGTAGCAAAGGTTCTTTACATCACGACTTATTAATCACTTTTAATTAGTCTACAAGCTTAACAAAAATATACGCCAAGTAAAACTTAACAGGGTCAAGTAGATTTTAAGAGACTGCAAATAATACTTTACTAAAATATGCTGCCAATAATGAATGAAAAACTCTTAAGTAGTTCTAGCACATCTTCATGCTTAAAACAAGAACATACCGGCGGAATCAACGTTATGGGAAAATTCATCAGTTTTATTTATTAAAACACCAAGAACTTAAAATAAAATTGAAGGAATCAAAAATGTCCTGGAAGGGTTTAAGTTGTGTGATCGACGAATTGACAGATATTTCATACAAAAAGCATGTTCATATTACTATTGTTTCTATAATGCTGAAACAAAAATAATTGAAATATATAATCCTGGATAAGAGGTTTTGCTTGCCACTTTTCAAAAAAAAAGCTGAAGTTTACTGCTTTATATAGACATGCTTAACCAGCAACAAATTAAAACTCATTTACAATAAATTTAGGAAAATATGTCAAATAATAAATGTATTGCATTCCTATATTTTTAAAACCAAAGCTTTTAAAAAATTCTTAAGCTATGTTCACACCTATTAAATATTTGACTCTTAACGTAAAGAATTGTTTGCTTTTGCAAAACGTTTGGCTAGAGCAAACATTATTTAAGGGTTTCGTAACTACATTATACATAAATGCAATTATCATCTTAGACATAAAGTTTAGCAAATAACAAGAAATTATTTTAAATAATGCTTTAGTTTTATCAATTTACTGGTCACGCTTTTGTTTGATTTTATCGTCAAATATTTGTTAGGTCTGAACCATACATGTTAAGTAATGATTAGCTAATGCTAATGATTGCTAATTAACATTCTTTTGTGAAATTCTCTAATTGATCAAACAATTAGAATTAGTTCAACTAATTCCCATTAGCTAATTGAAATTTTTATTCTAATGGTAAAACTAATTGCAATTAGTTGCCATTAGCAAAAAAAATTGGTTAACCTTTACAATTAGAAATCTAATTGACTTCTGCTAATGCAATTAGCTTCAATTAGAATCAATTATTTTGATATTTTCAAAAACAAAAAAAAAACTACAATTTTCATAATATGAATTTCACACATATATATATTACTTATGTACATATATTACATACATGCACACATATTTAACGTACGTACTAACTGTTTAATAAATACAATGACCGGGTATATTCGCTTTCAGCAATACGAGCTTTTCAAAAGAAAAGTCCGTCAAGCGACCCCGCCTTTTACTATTAATAATGCCCGCAAAGGAAAATAGTCGCTCCACAGGGCCTGAAGACGTAAGCGGTGTGTTGCAAAACAGTGCTATTTCACTTCAATAATTTAAAATAATTGATTCTAATTCGAGCTAATTGAATACCTAATTGCATTAGCAGAAGTCAATTAGATTTCTAAATGTAAATGTAAGCCAATTGCTTTTGCTAATGGCAACTAATTGCAATTAGATTTACCATTAGAATAAAAATTTCAATTAGCTAATGGGAATTAGTTGAACGAATTCTAATTGTTTGATCAATTAGAGAATATAAACTAATTGCATCAATTGCTAATTCTAATTGGAATTTAACATGTATGGTCTGAACATACCTTTTGTCATATCTATGTATTTTGTTGGTTCCTTACCTTCGTGAATTGTTTTGTTTTTATTCTAATTAACTTTTTATTACAAAAACTAATTTGATTTTTGTATTTTTATGTATTCAAATAAAAACCGGTTAACCGGTTATTTTAAAAATGCTTAACTGAAACCCGGTTTTTTAAATAGCAACTATTCGGAATATTCGAAAACCGGTTATTGAAAAAAGTTGAATAACACTGCTATACAAAAAAAAATAAATCTGCGGCAGGGATTTTGTTAATGGTTTTTGTTAATACTCATATTAGACCTTCACGCTGCATGCTTATTTATTTTTGATTCACTCTGTTTATTGAGATAAACGGAACTAAGAAATAATTGAAATACCCTATAAACATTGTGGTTCATTGATTTGTTTTCACTTACGTTTATTTCTTATTTCAAATGTTGTCATTCATTTTTATGATTTTTATTTATTTATTCTAGTTAAAGGTACCCCAAACTATTATTTTTGTGTATTTTTGTAAAGATAAACAATTAAAATAAATTTTAAATAAATCTTTTGGCCCATTTATTGAAGCATTTTATGGAAAATGTTAGAAGCGTTTATCTCAAAAACTGGAGTCAATTTGACAATTCTGGTATTTTTCCCGTTATCAGCACACTCGTCTTATACAAAATCGACTTCAAGTATGCCTGCCGCAAAATGACTGTATAGCAGTGTAATCGATCACCCTAGTATATACCAATATAACTAGATAGTTTGCGGACACAAAGAGTCTAATTTGGAAAGAAGTTGCACACACTTTGTCCTTATTACAATTAAAATGTTTTTACCAAATTTAATCAAATTTTCTACAAGACCGTAACTTGTACTTTGCGCACAAGGTTAACATGAACAGACAACCAGCCAGACGGACTTTAAAAAGTGATTCTGGTTCGATCGGTACACTAAAAGATTGTTCTAGATTTCAATGTATTACAGACATTGCCTAAAACGTATATAATAGATTTAATTAATCTTAATTTTTGCTTATATATAAAATTTTAAAGTTTTAAATAACATTTATCTTCAGTAGCAACCTGCTTTGTCTTACAATATTCTAGTAAAAATTAAATTAAAATGTCGAAATTGAAACAGATTAGGGATGCCAAATGGGACCAGGTTTTTTGAAACCCGGGATTCGGGATTTTTTATTAAAAAAAACGGGATCCCGGGACGGATCGGGATTTTTCGGGATTTCGTTCAATGGTTCTTTAAGTTGAATTTTAAGTAGTGCTCGTATGTTTTTCTGATTACTCAACAGATTATTTTGTAGGCGAAGTTTTTACTGGGTATATGCTATATAACAATAATTTTTTATTTTATCTCAAATATATATTTAATAACATAAACTTAAACAAATACGTGTCGAAAGACCATTTTGCACAACTTGCATTGTGCGTGCGCTAACAAATCGATGCCAAAATGTATGAAATGCTCTAAACCGGCTAAATATATTGTTTCTGTCTTCATTGTTCGCTTAAGAAAAAACAAGCAATTGCATATTTATGGTTTCCCTGGTTATAAGTTTTGTTCTCAATGCTTCTTGTTGTTCCTTGTTCTTGAATGTTTGTATACAGTCCTCCCCCTCAGCTATACAATTGATTAGTGGGAATAAAGTTCTTGTGATAGGCAGAGCATATTTGTAAACATGGAAATAAAAAAATAACGTTTTTCTTTTTATGGTGTTGTTTTTATTCTATATAAAACAAGAAAACAAGGTTTATATAGTTTCAATCATACATGTTAAATTCCAATTAGAATTAGCAATTGATGCAATTAGTTTATATTCTCTAATTGATCAAACAATTAGAATTCGTTCAACTAATTCCCATTAGCTAATTGAAATTTTTATTCTAATGGTAAAACTAATTGCAATTAGTTGCCATTAGCCAAAACAATTGGTTAACCTTTACAATTAGAAATCTAATTGACTTCTGCTAATGCAATTAGATATTCAATTAGCTTCAATTAGAATCAATTATTTTGATGTAAGTTACTGTATGTGGAAACATGTGGTAATTCAATAACCGTAATATATGGTCCAATATATGGTCCAAATATCCTACATTAAAGGAAATAGCACTGTTTTGCAACACACCGCTTACGTCTTCAGGCCCTGTGGAGCGACTATTTTCCTTTGCGGGCATTATTAATAGTCCAAGGCGGGGTCGCTTGACGGACTTTTCTTTTGAAAAGCTCGTATTGCTGAAAGCGAATATACCCGGTCATTGTATTTATTAAACAGTTAGTACGTACGTTAAATATGTGTGCATGTATGTAATATATGTACATAAGTAATATATATATGTGTGAAATTCATATTATGAAAATTGTAGTTTTTTTTTTGTTTTTGAAAATATCAAAATAATTGATTCTAATTGAAGCTAATTGCATTAGCAGAAGTCAATTAGATTTCTAATTGTAAAGGTTAACCAATTTTTTTTGCTAATGGCAACTAATTAGTTTTACCATTAGAATAAAAATTTCAATTAGCTAATGGGAATTAGTTGAACTAATTCTAATTGTTTGATCAATTAGAGAATTTCACAAAAGAATGTTAATTAGCAATCATTAGCATTAGCTAATCATTACTTAACATGTATGGTTTCAATATTAACCAATGTTAATTTAACATTTTTCATTTAAAGTTAATTTAAAACCAAAATAATTTTCGTGGGAATACAAAATTTAATTAAAATGATTTTGTTATTCGTGCTTAATTCCCAATTTTTATTATTTGATAAAAACACTGAAATTTATTGTTGATGGGATTTTTGTAAAATCTTTATGGATGAAGTTTCCTGATGATCTGACCTAAGCAACCAGTGAAATGCGCATAGGAATAGCTTATCCCATCAACAATAAATTTCAGTGTTTTTATCAAATAATAAAAATTGGGAATTAAGCACGAATAACAAAATCATTTAAAGTTAATTTAAAACAATGGTAATAATTTTGCAGAAATTTACTATGATTCTCAATTAACATTTCGCCATGTTAATTTAACATTGGTATTTTTTCTGTGTGTAAGATTCGGCAAAACCGATTAAACACTCTTGGCAATTTTGATGACAACAAGAAGACAAACAAATTAAAATTAAAGAAAACATTACAAATAGCATTTTATAAAAGAGTTGTAAATTGTTTCACGCCCTGCACTAAAATTAAAATGCTTAATATATTTAAAATGTCATTATAGTAATGAAACAATCAATTAATATGTATGCTTTTAGTATTCTTTTATATGTACATACGTACCTACATATAGTTGAGTAATGGCAAAAAACATACAGCCGTATTCATAATGAAAATTTGGCATAAAGTTAGCAAAAAGTTTATTCATAATACACTAACCAAACTCTGGCTAACGATTTGCTAACGAGCTGCTAAACGTTTGCCAACTTGTGGAAAACAGCCGTTTAATGACAAACAATTTTGTTGGTTTTTTTAATTAACTGTTTTTTTTAAATTACTGTCTTTTACTTCATTTATTTTAATTTTAAAAACTTTTTAAGATTTTTATATGTAAAGGAAAAAACAAAACAAAAAGGAAAAAATTACAAATTCAGCGATGATTAATGCATAACGTGTTGCATTTTTGAGCAATACAATGTGGCATCATACAAATTCAGAGTTGATTTATGAAAAGTTGGCAGATGGAGAAAAGTTCGTTATGAATGGACTATGTACCAACAAGCTGCTAAGCTTAATCGGCATTCTAGTTAGCAGCTCGTTGTACGTAGTGTACAAACTGTGGCTAACTTTTTGTTATGAATACGGCTGATAGTTTTTTTATTCAAAAACTACACAGCCCCGGAAGGCTAGCTGGTAGTGAGCTATTCTATCAGCATCGAGGTTGCGGGATCGATTCCCGCCAGAGACAGCAAGAAATGCGATAGAAAAAAAAGTTTAATTAAAAAGAAAAAAAAAACAAAAGAAAAAAAAATTTTACTTTATTGAAGTATTCATCCAATGAATACTTTTCATAGATCTAATGTAATGTTTCATTAAATACATTTTAATGAAACAGGGTTCATTGGTCGTTTTTAATAAAATTTTTCATGGGATTAATGCCAAAATTCATTGGTATTGCGATGAAAATTCTTTCAGTGTACAATTTTCAAAAATATTTCTTATATTTTTCTCGAGTCCTACAAACTGTGTCTCCTTTAATTAAAGGCAATATGCATCTAAAAATGGCAAAAAATACATGTTCAAATTAGAAACACAAACTATAGTAAATATTCCTAATTTACTTCGGTACTAAGAGGTGAAAAATATTGTTTAAATGGAAATAACTGTTCCCACGCATTAAAAGTTTTTACAGATTCTTATCACCCAAATCTGATTGTTCGAAACATTTTAAATTGTAGTGGTTATACCCTCCTCACCGGATAGAGGAACGCTTAAAATTAAAGAATTTTTGTTTTTGTTAGTTTTTATAAGATTCAATCCACAAACATGAGCAATAAACCTTGAAAATAATTTTTTTTTTAAATGTTAAAATAAAAGCAAACGAGAGTTTATATTTAATAATTAAATTAAACTTGCTTTAAATACGAGATAATACTTTGAAATATTTTATTTTCTTAAAACTGTTATAAAAGTCCCTACAGCAAATGTCCAATTATAATAATGGGTGATGTTAGCGTTAGAAGAGTGTTATTTTAAGAGAAACATATTTAAAGCACTCACCCGTTATATTTTAATGTCCACTTCAAAGAATACAAAGCACTCCCATTAACAAGTTTGTAATTTTCATTTACACATAAATGCGATAAAACACATGCATATGTACGTACATACATATATACACACATAAATACTTACATTAGGGTTTGCAGTTTATCGCAACTTTTAATAACCTCGGCCACGATATTAAAATTGTAAAACTTGACATTGATTTAGATCAGTTAAGTAAACAAATGTTAAGAAATTATAATCCAAGATGTCACATACTTAGATCAGGAAAATGCTTGCAATTGTATTTGGGCAACAGTTTGTTTATAAGTATTTCTTAATTATACTTAATAAGATAAAAAATAAGTTCTATATAATTTACCATAATTTCATAACAATGACAACCCAGCCAGCAAAATAATCCGACGTCTTTCAGATAGTCGGAATCGTATACGAATTCTGTTATGTATGAAGTGGTTGCCACGAATTCTGACAGACATGTCGTGGGAAGTTCCGTTCTTTTGTCGGCATTTCTAATAGATATCTTAAAGAAATCAGACGAAAAATGCATGGGAAATTCTGATATGTTTGTCGACATTCCTAATGTTTTCTGACATATTTCTGAAAGATTGTCAGAAGCAATTCTTACCGACTAATCGCACAGATTTCTCACAGAATTAAAGGAACATTAAAGGAAATAGCACTGTTTTGCAACACACCGCTTACGTCTTCAGGCCCTGTGGAGCGACTATTTTCCTTTGCGGGCATTATTAATAGTCCAAGGCGGGGTCGCTTGACGGACTTTTCTTTTGAAAAGCTCGTATTGCTGAAAGCGAATATACCCGGTCATTGTATTTATTAATGTCCACTTCAAAGAATACAAAGCACTCCCATTAACAAGTTTGTAATTTTCATTTACACATAAATGCGATAAAACACATGCATATGTACGTACATACATATATACACACATAAATACTTACATTAGGGTTTGCAGTTTATCGCAACTTTTAATAACCTCGGCCACGATATTAAAATTGTAAAACTTGACATTGATTTAGATCAGTTAAGTAAACAAATGTTAAGAAATTATAATCCAAGATGTCACATACTTAGATCAGGAAAATGCTTGCAATTGTATTTGGGCAACAGTTTGTTATAAGTATTTCTTAATTATACTTAATAAGATAAAAAATAAGTTCTATATAATTTACCATAATTTCATAACAATGACAACCCAGCCAGCAAAATAATCCGACGTCTTTCAGATAGTCGGAATCGTATACGAATTCTGTTATGTATGAAGTGGTTGCCACGAATTCTGACAGACATGTCGTGGGAAGTTCCGTTCTTTTGTCGGCATTTCTAATAGATATCTTAAAGAAATCAGACGAAAAATGCATGGGAAATTCTGATATGTTTGTCGACATTCCTAATGTTTTCTGACATATTTCTGAAAGATTGTCAGAAGCAATTCTTACCGACTAATCGCACAGATTTCTCACAGAAATTTATAAGAATCCGAATCGTTATAAGAAACGTGAAATAAAATTAATTAAGACTTTTCATTGTCAACTGTTTGTTCTTTATTTGTTTTATTTATTTTTTCAAAAAGTATATACTACAGACATACATATCGTTACTTTAATATAGAAAAGCCCTAACTAACCCAGTTTTTTATTAAATTGCTTAGAGAATTGAACAAAGTTTTTTCCTTCTCCTGTAAAGTAAGGAAAATATTAGTTAGGGCTTTTCTATATTAAAGTAATGATATGTTAATGAAATTAATTTGTAATAGTTTTAATATTTTTTAGTTTCTTATATCTTCTCTTTTGCGTTTTTCTGCTTTGCCAATTCTATGTTTGGTTAAGTTGAAAAATTGTTTCACGAGATTGTCCACGGAGCTGCTTGTTGTTTTTGGTATATTTTCCAAAGCAAGATCTAGGAAACAAAAATTTTACAAAAACTATTAAAAACTAATATTGCTAAAAAATAATTATTCTCTTTTTTCAAATAATTAGGATACAATAATAATAATAATATTTTTATAAAAAATCAAGTAAACGTACCTATTAAGAGCTTAATAAACACGAAATCTTTAACACCTACATATACTGCCTTTCACGTTTGTCCACGAAAATTTAATGGTAACGTCGTCGTTCTTAAATTTTCCCATACAAATTTGGTAACGTTATCCTGTGGTTTTTGGTTATATCTGGCTATCTAAAATTAAATATATTTAGTAAATGAAAACAAAATGCCTTCATATATTTTAAAACTTACTAGTTTCAGTCTTTTTTTCTTCATCTTTTAAAATTCTTTTTTCAACAATAAAAAAATCTAAAAATATTTAAAATTTTTTGACAATTTTCATTATTATTAAAAACAATATTTCCCGGAACAAGTGCAAGAAATGTCTGATTCAGACAACGTCGCAGTATGTTGCTGGCTGGGAAGGTATTTCGTAATTCTTAAAATTCAAAATATGTAAGTACTAAGAACACCAAATGGTACCATTTTAAGTGTTAAGTAGACACTTTATTTGAGTGGCACAAACTACCACCTGGGCCTGGCTGGGACCACTAGTATTTTGTATGGAGTTTTTAAGATTAAAGAAAAAACACTAACGAACGCCTGGGCAAGGCTTGGACTACTTTTATATGTATGGAGTTTTATTGCTATAGCAGGAACGTTATGTTGGGAAATAGAATAATTCTTTGAAAAAAAAGTAAAGAAAGAATTATTATGTGTTGTGTATGCTTTTTAATACGTTTCATTTTGATTTTATTTACTGCAGTACATATAAAAAAGGCCTGACCAAAAAAAAACTGGAAAAGAGTAAAAAAATGGTACACACTGAAGGGTTAATAGATGTAACTGAATTGAAACAATAATAAAAAAGTTATATAACATACAAAACAAATGTGGATGAAGTCTAACTTTGATATTTTACAAACCGAAAACCGAACCGAAACCGACCAGTGTTAATCATTTTAAAACTGAAACCGCGGTTTCACATTTTTACGGTTTTTAGCAAACTCTACTATGTAATATATATATTTTTTGTTATAACATTCACGGATTTTTAAATTGAAAATCACATCTCAAAAGTTAAAATTATTAAACCTACATATCGCTCCTTTATTGCAACATAGTCATATCTCAAATTATTAATAATCTGAACTTACTTTAGCAAAAATGTTCATTAATGCCTTCTTTAAATGTAAAAAAAATAAGTATTATATATAAAATTGAACCAAGGGTAAAATCTGTACGCAAAGGTGAATTTTTAAAACTTGAATTGCATTTTGCCAAGTTTGATTTTTTTTCAGATAAGACTATGTTGCAATCAAGTGCATATAATTATCTATAACAAAAATCCAAAATTCTTTAAATTACCGTATGTATTTTAAATAAAATTACCTTGCTACCTTTTGCGGCCCAGAATAACCCTTAAAAAGGGTAATTACCGTACGGTTAACATCACTGCACACCACAATAGTGGAGAGGGTATTATGCATTAGTGCTGATGTGTGTTCTGAGTTGATCTAACGATGTCCGCCCGGCTGGCTGGCTGGCTGTCCATGTAACCTTGTGCGCAACGTACAGGTAGCAATTTTGGAGATAATTTAATAAAATTTGGTACATAGGTTCTTATTGGCACAAGGACCAAGCCTATTGAAAATGGGCCGAATCGTAGACCACGAAGGGAGATAGGAGGCAATTTCTGCCTCTCAGAAACTATCAAACCGATTTAAATGAAATTTAAAACATAGATACATCCCTATTCATATAGCCATTTTTAAATACTGTGGTGTTGGGTATCATATGGTCGGGCTTGACCGACTATACTTTCTTACTTGTTTTATTTTGATTCATTTTATTTAACCTCTTTAAAAGTTTACAACCAACAAAAGTAAATATTTTTGTTATAAAAGTTGATATTAAAAGGGGACTAAGCACTTTTTCTTTAACATTTTTGGATTAAGCACTTTTACGTACCAAGTAAAGCAACAAGTTTAATCTATAAAACAGTTTTTTTGTTTGAAAACAGAATCTATTTATTGCACTGCATCAAATTTAAAAGATGTGTACTTAGCCCCTATAGAACTGAATATAAAATATATCTGCTGACAATGGAACAAATAAACAAATACAAACACATATTTATAAGCTTATGTTTAAGTCGAATTTAGCGGTCTTCCCATCGCTGGTGTCTGCTTTGGTGTCTAGTTTTTCTTAAAATATTTTTTATTTTCGATAAATTGTTTTTGAAGTAGAATTGTTGAATAGAATCTATATTGGACGGCTGCTTTTTGTACTCGTTTAGTAAGAATTGTTTTAAAAATTTAATTACTAATATTTATAGATGGGATTTTACCGGGTATTTACCTCGTTAAATAAAATACCTCGTTAAATATTAAAAAGCTGGTTAAATTGGAATTTAACTGCAATAAAACGGAGTGTATTGATTAAAATTAAGAGGATGGCATGTGTTCTTTAGTGAAGCAATTATTGAGGAAATTAAACAAGAAAATTTTGTTTCTTTTTGAGCTTAACGATGGCAAGGCCTAGAAATTAAGATATCGGAAGTATTTTGCAGCAAGCACACTGGCTTAAGCGCTGACAATGCAAAATCAGTTTGTTGCAGTTAATGTGGGAGGGCTTATAGATACGCGTATATTTAAAAAGAAGGCGAAATAATGGCAAAAAATATGTGTAGATAAGCTTACATCAATGTCAAGTGGCATTTCGACTCAAGCTTAAAAGTATCTGGCTCTCCACTTTCAATTGTAGAGCTTCTGCTCTGGGTAGAGGTTTTGAAGATTTGCAAACATCGTATAAATTGCCAAACAGGAATGCAATATACAGTTAATATAAAATGTCAATCGATATTAACAAGAAACTTGTGACTTGTGTAAATAATTTGCCAGTTTCTAAGCCTGAGTTTGCCTTTGTTTGCAGTTTGACAACGAAAGGCATTGGTCACACTCCTGCTTATGTCTATTTGGAGTGAAACTGACAATTTCTTAGTTTGCATGATTAAGAGCGAGCGATTCAATAGATTCATTTTAAAACAATGGATAATTAAGTCAAACAATGGGGGATTAAGTGATGGTGATTACGACATCAATATGCATGAATAGATACGTGTTGTTTGTTTTATAAATATGCATATGTGAATTTATATTTTGAAACGGATTATTGTTTTTATTTTGATAAAAATTGCAATTACAACTATGTACTTGAGCACTTGAGTGGAGCCTCGTTAGGATCAAGCTGACATCAGGACTTGCTGAGGTGCAAGGGCGGACATAATGACCACGGAACTAGGAGGGGCTGGATCGATGGAAATCCCTGTCAGGGAAACCATGAATTACATTGGTATACCAACGGGTCTAAATCGGTGCACAGAGTGGGTGCTGGGATTATTGGACCTAATAAACGAATCTCGATGGCGAGTGGCGAATCACCTAGTGTGTTTCAGGCCGGGATTTGCGCCATTGATGTGTGTTGCAGGAACATTCTTGACCGCCATGTTCTTAAAGTTGGTGCGGAATGCAGGGGCAGGCTACAGGAGCCGGGAACTGGAAACAGTGTGACTCTCTGCTGAGTGCCGGGGCACTCAGAAATCCCGGGTAGTATTGGGGCTGATTGACTGGTCCCGATCTCCTAAAGGTTGAGTCGGGCCAGGGTCCAGCCCCTCATTGGGGACGACCAAGTACCACCTTTATCGGATGGGCCTGGCAGAGGATCAGGAATGCAGACTGTGTCTAGACGAGGAAGACATCGACGAAGCATATACTGTGCGACGCTGACATGGGCCAGAAGGAGGCTCTTAGGGCATGGTACAATGGTGCGTCCCGAATTGGTTAGATTCCTTTCGGAAGCAGAGGATCTTTTTGGGGAGTTGGTACAATAGACCTAACCTGGTCTCGGTACCCGTCGGTATTGGGGAAACCTCCCCGCTTTGTCAAAAAAAAATGTAGTTGTAAAGAGGTTAAACTAAGTTTGTCCTTCTGTGTGAAATTTTTTAATACATATCCAGTTAAGACCTCAAAAAAAATATATATATTCTAGGCCCTTTTCTAATTTAAAGTCGATTTAGCCATGTCCGTCTGTTGAAAAAACGCTCAACAATACTATTGATGTCAAATTGTTTCTAGTTATCCTAAGCTGTTTGGGATTGAAATCCAGCCAAATCGGTTAAGTTTGATAAGGGTTATGAATCCAAAACAACCACCAAAAAACTTGATCATATTGTTACAAAAACAAACATCATTAGTGGCAAAATGCTCATATTAATATAAGATTTTGCACAAATTCGTTCCATATTCCAGTCAGTCTTATTTCGTGAAGATCGGTTTAAAATTTAGCATAGACCCCATATAAAACCTACTCTCGGAAAACAAGTACAGGTAAAACCGTAATAAATAATGCATTGTTATAAAGTTTGGTCCGTCATAGTTTCATATGACTAGGAAGTTAAGTGTTAAATTTCGTGAAGATCGTTTCAATTTACCATTTGACTCCTAAACTATTCTAACTGTCAGTGGAGGGTATCAAAGTTTTTTCGCACCCGAAAATGGCACTATAACTGGTTTTATTTTGTTTGATGTTCTGGATTTGTCCAAGTTGCTTCGATACTTGGCGCTTAGTTGCACCAACCTACATACCGGGAAGAACTTACTGGACATTTCATTCGCTTTGAAATACCACCCAGTAGTTTGGATACTTGGCGTTTATTCTGAAACCTTGTCTCACTCCCTATACTGTCTATACCTCATTAAACGTTATCCACGTTTTTTAATAAAACACGAAAATTGGAAAATAAAACTTGCACCACAAAAAGATCGGTCAATAGTGGATTATTGCTCTTAATCTAACTAGACCGCTTTTACATGGGTATGTCTATAGTCTATAATTTGAGTGTTACACGACATTTTATACTTGTTTTTAAATGCTACTCCAAACAAGGTATTAAGATTTTTTACTATTTTCATCGTGATCGCAACGACAAAAATTTCAAGGTGCGATTAATCGTTATTGCGGTTATAATCGACTTGTAAACCCTAACATATACAGTGCATCGTAATGAAAAAATTCTATTCCGGTAACGGCAGAAACAAGAACATAAAATTTAATGTGAAAAACTAAACAAAGGAAAAAAGTGCAAAGACTGCAAGACATTTGTAAGTCGTTCAAGAAAAATGAAAATCTGTGTTGTAGAGACAGTGAAGTTAAAACAATTAAGAGTAAGTTTTTGTTTTGCTCCCTTCGGTGCATTTTTTTCCATTAAGTATTATTATTTCTTAAGATTCTTCTTTCATTTTGATTTTCACTCAAGGTTTTCCTTATTCGGATATTTTATTCTCTTTCATCTTCCTCTTAAATAAAACCCAAATGATAAAGAAAAAATGAACACTAATTAAAATAACAACAAAAATTCATTGGAATATAAAAAAAAAACTAAAAGTATGGAGTAATTAAAAATTAATTAAGTCGGCAAATAGCCAATATTATGATACGAAACTGCAAAAAAAACAGCTATAAAAATCACAAGACAAACAATTTGCACAGCTTTGTAAGCGAAGCTGTTGCAAAAATGCTTTTGGCTATTTAATGTTTAACTTGAATAAAGTTAACTTAAGCTGAGCTACGAACTAAGAATGACACTTTTAAAACAGACATTTTTTCTTCTATAAAAAAAAACTAATAAAACTACTTAAATTAATTGGTTTTCATAAAAGTGTTGTAAAGGTAAATGATGCCAAAAAGCGAGCAATTTAAATTAAAATAATGTATACGCCGCTTTTGAATGAAAAAGCTGTTATTGAAATAATTAAAGCTTTTTAGATAAAAATTAAATAAGCAAAATGCTAAACAAATAATAATTATGCTGCGCTCAGGACAAATACATTCAATAATATTTAATTACATTCAATTTGCACAAAAAAATATTTGCAATGTCAGCTTTTAAGGTACTCAAAGATTTTTATTTTCTTATTCGTAATAGAGTAGAAAATTCTTTCAACCGGTCGAAAAAATGAACAGGAAAAAAACTGGACTCCGGCAGCAGTACGGCTATGCACAGACCTACCTACGGTTCATATTTTATCTTCCACGTTGGTAAATTTAATTTTGTAAGTTCAATATAAAAAATATTAGAAAATATCAACTGAAAAACCAAAAAGTATCAAGAAATTTCTTATTAATACGATTGCCGTATGACGTGCTAAATTCCCAGTATTTCATATTTGATAAATAGCTACATTGAAATTTATTATTGAGGTAAAGCTAGTTTCTATGCGCATTTTACTGGTAGCTTAGGCCCTTAGCTCATCAGGAACCCTTTTTCAAAGATTTAAGAAGAGCAAAAAATATTATATTAATAAAACCCTAAAGCGGATAAGAATTATAAACACTCAAAGTCTTACTTGTAACAATATCAAAGCTTAAACAAAACAAAACAAACTGCTTCATTCTACTGTTTTCGTAAGAAAACAACAAAAAAAAAACCAATTTGCCAATTCAGTTTTTTGCACGGGCACATGCATACACTGGTTTACAGCCAAAAAAATACCAAGAACGCCACATGCCTAGATAAGTTAATTGGGACCTCCTGAACACGAAAAACGCTGTAATTTTTTTCCTTAGTACTGTTTTTTAGATAACGGTATTTTTGTGTTTTTCGATGTATGGGACCAAACCCTTGTGGAGCCCAACCGAAAAGTCTGATCGAAATTAATGGCACATCGTTGGAAAGGTAATTGAATGCCTTTTCTGTCGATATGCTACAAATTTCTATCTGATAAGAATTAACTGAGTTATGAAGCTACAGAAATCCTGATTACGCTGAGAAAATCGATACAATACTGCAAAAATTCAATGCCATTGGTAAGCGTTGAGTGAAAACATGTATATCAAAAAGGCCGTTATCATTGGAAATTTTATTCTTTTTAACTTTAAGGTTCAAATATGACACCTAAATTACACTTTTTATTCAGTCATTTGGATATTTTCCCCACAAACTTGGGCTCCGAAAGTGATGAACAAGGTAAAAGATTTCACCAGGAAATGGAAGAAATCGAGAGACGTTACAAAGGCTGGTGGGACGAATAAATGATGGCAGACTATTGCTGGTTTCTCATTCGCGAAGATCCATCCGAAAATAAACGCAAAAGTTCAAGTCGCTCGTCATTTTAATTTAAGTTTTTTGAATATAGTGTGTGAGCAATGAATATGAAAATATTGTCGTTCCACAAAATCCTTAATAAAAACTTTATTTTTCATCTGATTTTTTCAAATTACGCTTAAAATTTTGGTAATGAAATATACTATTTGGTTAAAAAATAAAACATTCCAGAAAAAATACGAAATAAAAATGAAAAATTTTGGAAAAAACGTAAAAAATAGGCAAATTTTTAGGTGTCATAACTCAGTTATTTCTTATCAGAAAGAAATTCGTAGCATATCGACGGAAAAGGCATTCAATTACCTTTTCAACGATATGCCATTTATTTCGATCAGACTTTTCGGTTGGGCTCCACAAGGGTTTGAGTGGGACGATACATCGAAAAGCACAAAAGTACCGTTATCTAAAAAACGGTACTTAGGAAAAAAAATTACAGCGTTTTTTGTGTTCAAGAGGTCCCAATTAACTTATCTAGGCATGTGGCGTTCTTGGTATTTTTCCAAATTAAAAATTTGTAAAGCAGTGTTATTAAAGTTATTTTCGGGAACACAAAATTTATTATTAATACGATTTCCGTATGACGTGCTAAATTCCCAGTTTTTTATATTTGATAAATACACTGAAATTTATTGTTGAGGGAAAGCTAGTTTCTATGCACATTTCACTGGGTGCTTAGGCCAGCTCATTAGGAAACCTTTTGCAAAGATTTTATAAATTTCCTTTATAAATTAAGAGCCAATTTCAAAAATAAATATTTCTTGAAAGATATTTTACAAAACCTAAAATGTTGTCAATATATACATATTAAAACATAATAAATATGTTTAGGGATGAACACTGTAAGCTTTTATATACCATATTTTTAGTAACTCCATCATATAAAATTTTAATCTTATTATGCTTTAAAAAGTTATATTTTGAAAAATTACTGTAGGTATTTATTTGAAAGTTTGAGTAAAATATATATGTTTGTGGTTATAATTTATGTTCTTGTTACATATTTAAATATTGTAATAATCTGCAGTGCCGAAAACCCGCAATACAGAAAAACTTTATTAAGCATATTGTAATGGTTTAATAATAATTGTTATATCGACATAATTTCAAGATATAGCCAATTTTGTAAAAAAAAGTCATCCACGAAGTATGAATATGTGAAATTACTTACCTCTTAATTGGTAAATAGGTATTAGACGCCATGTGAAACCCACTTTGAAGCATTTTCCAACGATTCCCATATTTTATAGGTTAATTTTATACTCAAATATGGATAAAGCATTTTGCAACTTTTACGACCTATAACTTCTAAACAAGGACCGGTGCACACTGGTTCATATTTTGAGAAGGCGGCCAAAATTATTTTTTTTTATGTTCTCCGATTTTAAAATTTTTTTATTCATGTGAAAGTAAATACTAGTGAACCTCGGGAGCCAAAAAATTTCAACCCTATTTCAACTATTTCATTGAGAACAGGGTGGTCCGAAATGGACTTTCTCAATATTTGGTTATAGTTGTGAATTTCTGAGTCAATTTTTGAAGTTGAAATGCTCATAACTTTTTTGTTTTTTTAAGATTTTTTGACAGAATAAGTTTTGTGTATTAGTTTATTTTATACGTGGTTTAAAGCATTAAACTCTGCGACCTCTAGAACTATTTAATTTTTTTTTTTAATGTCAAAATTTCCCGGAAATTTCCTACTTTATAGAGCATCAGTCCTGCCCGTCAAAACGCGCCAAAAAAATCTATACTGCCTTGTAGTCCAGAATCTAACCTACATTTCTATACCCCATTGTACACACATCTGGATACGACCTTGCGAACTACAGCAATTTCTGTGACCCAAGGTAAGATATTCGGTTCAAAAAATAAGTTCTGCAAGGAAACATTACTGAAATTAAAGAAGGTGAATCTTAAAGAATTTTCGACAAATAAAGCAGTTCAGACCACATAAATTATCTAGAACTCATTGTGGGTGAACGGATGCTGCAAAACGAATAGGCGAGATAAATAGACTAACACGTTAGATTTCTGAGTCAGTTAAAAGGTTAAACATTAGTACATAGCCGCCACAAAAACTACATTGTTTAATTACCTGAAAATTGCAATTAAATTTAAAAAAATGGAAGAGCAGGTAAATGGTAAAAAAACTAGCACGCAGTTATATTTTACGTGAAAATTACCTACATGTTACCTGCAAATTTATTGCCGGTATGTTATCCTTTTAAAAAGTGTGAAAATGGGGGTTTTTTATGTTTCAAAGAAATGCTAATAAAAGATTAAATTTGTATTTAAAAAAGGGTTTTTATGTTTTAAAGAAGTGGTAACAAAAGATCATTTAAAAAACTTCTATCAAGAGTATAAAATTGCATGCATTCATAATTTTACCTTCATTATTGTTTTTTTTATTAGAATTAGAGGAAGAAGCTAAACAACTTCTGGAAAATGAAACCCAAAGATATTTAGAAGAAATTCTTAATAATATTGTTTAATTTAAAATTGTTTATTGATTAAAATTTGTTTTTGATTTAAGTATATATTTGTATTAATATATAAAAATAAAATACACATACATCTCAAACCAAAAATAAAAGTTGAATTACCTAAAATGTTATCGATAGCCAAGAATGTTATTTTGGGCATTTTTCAAAATATTCCTTTTCAGTTTTATCCTTATAACAACTCGTCTCGTCCCAAAAAAAAGCCAACCTTTGGCCCCTGTGAATATTGGGACTAAACAATTTGCTGGGGCCAAATATTGGCATTTTCTAACAGGATCTAAGTTCGACAATAAAAAATAAGTATCAGTTGTAAAATACAAGACAAATAATGGTAAATTATAAAAAAATCATATTTGAAATATTCAACTTTTACACCGAAACTCAACAAAAAAATGAAAATGCATTTTGAACTCCCCATAACTTTTGCTCCTATCAGTCGAATTTTACGTTTTATAGCGCAAATTAAAGCCTAACATCGCACCTATCGAGCAAAAAATCGCATAAAAAAATACCGATCCAGCCAAAAGTTATGGAATTTTGACCGCCTTCTCGTAAAATTTCCCACTGTGCGGTGGTGCGAAAAACATCTTCCTGTAGAACTTCTTTCAAGAATACTAAAAAATTATATAAATATCATGTTTGTGTTGAGCTGAGTTTATATTCTTGTTTCAAGCTGATTCTTTTCTGTTTAGCAAAAAAAAAAAAAACATTTGTTTATGTAACACCGTCCGACATTCAATATTAGACACGAACCGGATGACAAAAGTCTGAAACTAGAGATTAAATGGAGCAAAACTGCGTTCACAGTTTTTTATTTTCTGATCCTGTTTCCTTTTAAAAGCTCTTCAAAATTTCAAAGGACTACATTTTTAAAAAAATGTTTTAAAATACTTCTGCTCATCCTACTATGCCAAATTTGGTGTCAAATGATCAAGAAGAGTTGTAAAATATTTTGCATTATTTTGTTATTATTCTTTTAGGATTAGAAGATGTCAAAAATGTCCTTTCAAATTTTTATCCTTTAATGTCCTTTTAGATTTCCAATAATTTTTTTTAAACAAATAGTGCGTTGAAGGACCAAATATTGAATACCACATGCAATCTTAAAGGATATTAAAGGATAAATATTTTAAAGGACATTTTTGACAACTTTTGATCCTGACAAGATAAAATAATAATAATACAAAATATTTTACAGCTCTTCTTGTTCTTTTGACATCAAATTTGGCATTGTTGGATCCGCGGAAGTATTTTAAAATATTTTTTGAAAAGTGTTCTTCTTTGAAAGTTTGAAGTCCTTTAAAAAGGACACAGGATCACGAAATGAAAAACTGAAAACGTTGTTTTTCTCCATTTAATGTATAGTTTCACAATTTTATCATCCGGTTCGTGTCTCACAATTTTTTTCTTTTTTTGTCGGACGGTGTAATCAACACTTTTTCTGTTTTGTGGTGGGCAAAAATAAAAATAACTTTGCAAATAGTAGGACTAGTCAAAACAAGCGTGTAAAAGGGACTAGTACTAGTCCAAAAGTAACCCAAACGTATGGAAAAACATGGTCTATTTAACATTACGATGTCCTAGGGCAGGAACATATGACCCAGCTTTGGATTACAAAGAAGTTGTCTAATAACTTCTCCATGGTATACTTAAGAGGATTAGTCTTTAAGTCGTTTAAAAACGAAACTGCAAACAAATTTTATCAATGACATGGTCCATGCTTGCATTAAGTTTAATTTGACTACAACGACAAAATAAGCACAGTCAACAACCTGAAGCCATGTAGCGGTGTCGTCGTTAAAATAATCATTTTCATACACACACATGTATCCTATTTTTGACATATTGAAGTTTAGAATGTGTTTATAGCATGAAACGTATGTGACTCATGTAAATTTTATCTAACAACTCGCGGGTTGCTCGCCGCATAATTGTTAAAATACGATTAATACAGAGAATCGCAAAAGGTTCATTCGATGAGGGGTTGACGAAAAATTGGAAAATTCGATTTAAATAGTGCGTTAAATAGTAAATAGTGGCCGGATTGCTAATAAATAATGGAAATTTGGCTATTTTTTTGGTCAACCTAGCGTCTTTTTATCTCCATTTTTATTTATAATTTTATAGGTTTTATTAAACAAGAACCTTATCACTACTGTCCATGACACGCTCTTGTCTAGGTATGGTTTTTGTAGCAGAATTTTGTCTTTTGCAGTTTCATAAAGCTTTAAATCAAAGTAAAAAATGTCATGAAGATCATTTTAAAATTTACCGTTCCTCATGTAAAGCCCGCCGCTCTGGGAAATTATTTTAATACGACTAAAACTGTAGGAGATATATATATTGCGGAAAACTTTGGCTCGATTTAGCTTCATATGGCCAGAAATAATACCATGTAATTTACCTTATGGCCCATATTAGGCAGTAATCTAAAAACTACTTTAAAACTAAAAAAAGCTATAACAAATTTCAATTCTGTATAGAAATTTGTTCGAATTAAAGTTTTTTAATACCAAAAATCCCTCTGCAGAATTTTGTAATAATTGGTCCATAATTTTCCTTGGGTTCAATATTAAACACAATTTTCTAAAATAATTTCAGTTGGGCCAAAACTGTTACGAATCATGATATTTTACATCAATTTGTTTAAATAAAATATTATGTGACTTGAAATAAAAACATAAAGTTTTCTGATTGTTGGTCAATAAGCCGCAACCAATTTTAATACTGACGTCCGTTGTCCTAAAAATTAATAATTAATTTATAGGCCTTTACAAGGCCCATGCCTGAATTATTCTAAATGTCGGTGGAGAGTCGGCACAGTCGAAACATACACATAAGTTACAAACAGAATTAAAAATATTAACAAAAGAAGCAATAACAATTAAGTTTTTTGCAAAAGGACATTTCTGACCTAAGCTTATCCTGCATACAAACCGAGAATTATTACTTGTTCAAATATTTAGTCATATTATGAATAACGTGTAGGTATAAAACTTTGTTTTTTTAGAAAAAATTCTGATAAAAAAGGAATTAAGGGTATTCATTTCAAATTTTTTTGGTTGGAAAAATGGAAAAAAGAAAAATTACACTATTATTGACGTGAACGGGGTTTTTTTATTTTTGTTATAAGTACATACTGTCAAATAATTTTTACTTCATTCTTTTCATTTCGTTTTTT
Source organism: Pollenia labialis (assembly GCA_949318255.1). Lineage (NCBI taxonomy): Eukaryota > Metazoa > Arthropoda > Insecta > Diptera > Polleniidae > Pollenia > Pollenia labialis. Next base: position 84,554,589 of record OX439143.1, read on the forward strand.
AATTTTTTTTTAATAAATTTATTTCTTGAACTCATTCTTAATATGTATATTTTCTTTTTTAAGTTAAATGAGAAAGAAGTTATGTTTGAAAGGTTGTAACCATAAAATGTAATTTTTAAAATCAGAGTTGTACAATTCAAGAGTCTATAAAAAATGATGTACTTTTTCGTACTTTGTATAAAAAATGAATAATTTTTTTATGAATGACAACATCATTTCGTTTGCCGTTTATAGCGGAAAATTAGATCTATCTATCCTGATTTTTTACACTTGGTTATAGTTTGACAAACATGTCACTTTTGCTGGAATTTTTATACCCTTCACCGAAGGTAAGAGGGTATATATAACTTTGTCATTCCGTTTGTATGTTCCACAATATTGATCCTACACCCTATAAAGTATATATATTTTGGGTCCTTATGAAAAGCGAAGTTCAAATCCGGTTGTCCGTCTGTCCATCTGTCCGTGTGTATGTTGAAATGGGTTTTCCGAAAACCCCAGAAATGATCTGGACTAGGTTGATGTATATTTATGTCACATATACTCCGTTCAAGTTTGCTATTGAAATTCAGCCAGATCGGTCCAAAAATGACGGAGATATGAGCAAAAAACCACGACTACCTCTAAATTTTTCCAAAAAACCCTTGTTGTTGTAGTATTTTTTTTATTTCTGTATATCTGGGGAACGGCAAAAGCCAAAGCTTCCAAATTAGGTTCACACATTTAGGTTGCTAATACACATTATCCTACAAAATGTGGGCGGGATTGGGGAAGTGGGCGTGGTACCTCCCGTACAAAAAAAATTAAAAATTGTATAAAAACCTAAATATTAGGGCTGCCATATGTCCTATGGGTATGACTTATATATCAAAATATCGGAAATTTTAAGTAGAACATATTTTATAAAAAACTCGGGAAAATCGGTTCAGATACAAAAAAGTTATGACCAAAATAAAATTTTTTTAAATATCCAATTTCGGGAACCATAGATCTCCCCGAGTCCAAGTTTTATAACTAAAGTAAATGGCAAATTTCTTCTTAAACACGTCGGTATATAAATCTGTCAAATCGGTTAAAAAATGGCAGAGTTACAACCGAAATACTGAATCCCCTAAAATTACTCTTTTTATTATAATTAACTTTGTTAAAATATATGTATACAAGTATATATAAATGTTTATATATAAATATAACTTAAGTAAATGGTAAAATTCTTCCTATTTAAAAATATCAAATCGGTTAGACAATGGGTAATTTATGAGCAAAATACTCCAAAAATGGGCTAAAAAACATCAACATTTTTATAAAAACCTAAATTTTAGGGCTGCCATATGCCCTATGTATATGACTTATATACCAAAATGTCGGAAATTTGTATGAGTTATAACCGAAATACTGGGGTCTAATCACCGCATACGATATCGAGCAAAATCCATCGAAATTATTTATTTTGGTATCTTGAAACTCGATATCGAATGAAATGTATTGAATTTGAAATAATACCATTCGACATCGAGTAACTCGACATTACATTTATCGAGTTTTCATTCGATACGCCAGTGTCTATCGTATGCAGGGGTGATTAGACCCCTAACTTCCCGAAAATTACTCTTTTTATACCCTTCACCGAAGGTAAAAATAGTATATATGTATAACTGTAATTTCTACAGTATTGATCCTACACCCTATAAAGTATATATATTCTGGGCCCTTACGAAAAGCGAAGTTCAAAACCGGTTGTCTCTTATTTAAAAAAAAAATTTTTACCAGTTTTATTTAGTTTCTGTCTAATTGCTATGTATTCTGCTCGCACAATGGTGAAGGGTATATAAGATTCGGCACAGCCGAATATAGCACTCTTACTTGTTTTTCTTCTGGTTGTTGTAACAAAAATAAAAATTTTCCAACAAATAACAAAACTGAAATGAACACCTTTATTGTGTTTGGTGCGGAAACTTTTTTGCACTTTCGGGAGATATACATATAATTGATCTTGATTATTTGTTATGCTCTATTCAACTATGCTAAAAAGTCATATGTCTAACGGATATTCATATCCAAAATATGTATGTATATTAGAACGACTCACCAAAAAAAGTGCTCGATGTACCCTCCTAAAAATGAACCTTGGACTTTTTTAAGATACCATTTTAAATATTTCGGCTCCAGCTTTGACCTCTCGTGAGCTGGACCATTTTGGAAAAGGGTCTATTTTTGCATGTTTTGTTAATTTGAGAATCTGTTTCCTTACCAACATATACAAATTGGGTATCATAAGAAAGGTTTTTTTAAGGCGCGTCCAACTGTATGTACAATTTGTCCAAGGGCGATCATCCATGTCCTTTTACTAAGGATTTTCTGTAAAAAAACGGTTTTTGAGTATTTTGTTCGGAGTTGTTTGTAATAAAAATGCCAAATTAACATATTTTAATCTTTAGTCGATTTAATTAATTACGCGTTTCCGCTTTTTTGGAAATTCATGCCAGTTCGCGTTTTGACAATAATGCAATGGGGTGGCAACCCTTCGTTTTAAATAGAGCAATATGGGTAGCAAATTTTTTATTTTCCCAAGTACATCATATTTGTATGTAAATAATTTTGGTTTTTGCAAATTAGAAGCATTTTACACGGTGGTCTGGAATATATATTAATGGAATTTTGCAGTAACTCTAATGTGATAGCGGATTTAGTTTCAATATCATGTATGGATCAAAACTAAAGAAAGAAAAAAAGAAATGATCCACGACTTTTTGGCGGCATATTTTTTTCGCAAATTAAAAAAATTTTAAGTCGTGGATGATGTTTTTTTTTCTTTCTTTAGTTCTATTTTCATCCATACATGATCTAAAAACTAAATCCGCTATCATATATGTTGTATATGTTGGTAAGGAAATAGATTCTCAAATTAACAAAACATGCAAAAATATACCCTTTTTCAAAATGGTCCAGCTCACGAGAGGTCAAAGCTGGAGCCAAAATATTTAAAATGGTATCTTAAAAAAGTCCAAGGTTAATTTTTAGGAGGTACATCGAGCACGAATTTTGCTTCCATACAACTTGAGTCGCTCTAATGTATCTTGATATAAAAACATAATTTACTCAATTTAAAATTGATATATAGTAACTTTTATGGCAGTTATGATTCTTTAATTTTGATTTATTATGAATAATATTTTGTAGTGGCCGTTTCGCATCCAGTTTTTTTTTATTAATTTTCCTTTAGTGCAATATAAAATTTAATATTGCATGAGCTATAAAATCAATTTTATATGCAAATTAAAAAAAAAGTAAGAAAAATAATATTTGTACAGTTTTGCAAAAATATTGTGATAAAATAAAATTTTTACGTTTGATACTATAAAACGGAAATCAAACTTTTAGTATTTTTCTACAAATTTTTTATTGCAAAATATATTAAAATTGCAAATGAAACGATTTAATTTTTTTAGCTTTAGATTAAACGAAATAAAAACTAACTATTTTTTTATTCATCATTTCTATTTGCAGATAAAATTTTGTAAAAAGACGTTAGAATGAAATACAACTTTACAAATTGTAACGGAAGGAATGAAACCAAAGAATGAACAACTACCGAGCAAGCGAATAAAGGAAGGAAACCAAAACACAAGCAAATAATAAAAACTGAAATAATCTTGCGAATAGAAACTATTGCAAGAAAAAAAATGAATTGAAATAAAATATTCGTATTTGAAATTTTTGTAAATCAAGATGAAAGACTTGTAAAAAGTAAAATTTAAACTGAACAATAAAAATCATCAAAAAATTAAAAAACAAACAATACAAAAATATTGTACATGCAATTCACCACCAAAAACCATTCATTTATCATTTGCGCCAACAAAGGCCATCACAACTTATCTAATGCAAAACCACAAACAACAACAAAACCGGGAATCAAAATAAAAAGTTTAAAGATCACAAATAAAGACGATGAAAAATGATTCAGTGTACGAGTAATATGATTATGGCAAACGACCACATTCCCATAAAAGTAAAACATTACTTGGACCAATAACAATAAGTTTTATAAAAAAAAAAACTAGGAGCAAAATAAAGAATAATAAAGCAATATAACGAAATTAATTTTATTGTCATTGCAAAATAACACAGTTTTTCACTTTCGCCCTGAGAACCAACAGCAGCAGCGACAGAGCAAGAACAACACTTAAGGCTGACATCTTTCAAGTCTCATTTATCATTGGTGCAAGCAACAATTCCACAAAAAGGGCAGCAACTATAAAAACATAAAGACAACTATTCTTACATCAGCGTTTTAGATACAATTGTCGGTTTTTTTGTGTTTCTATATTTGTCTTTTTTACATTTAAATAAACATTAACCTTAATCAAATCACAAAGCAACAACAAAAACAAACAAAAAATATAACAAAAATTACTCCAACAACAATTACACTAACTAACGCACAACATCAGTACGAATGTTAAGTGTGTGACAACGAGCGGCATTACCACCTACAACTCCTACTTCCAAACTTTAACAACAACATTGGCTTTGTAGCAGGAAGTACAATTGGTGGATCTACTACAAATGTTACCAATACTAATGCCAATGCACATGCTAGAAATACGTATCATTCTACTTTGCCTGCCATCAATTTTACTGGCGACGACACTGGAACCAGGTAAGTCCGTTAATATTTTTTAAATGGCAACTTTAAAAAGTTTAATGTTTTGCGATGAGCGTTGGTGAAAAGTTACTCCCCATACAAATTAAATACTAATTACCCTAAAGGAAAGATAACTAACACCAAAGTAGTCGCGTGATAGGTCTTTGGTGGAAGAGACCGGTTCTAGTTCTAACACTTTATATGAATAAGACCCCTTTTACATGGTGTTGTCAATGGTGGCGGTCAATTGCCCCATTTTACCAGTCACATATCTATTCTCAATGAACATGCTTAGTGCCATTTACTACAATGTAGGATTATTTCAATAAAACAAGTCCTAGAACATAATTTTAGAAGTCCCAAAAAAATGTGTCACACCATCGGTAAAGACTGTACTGAGATTTATTACTTTTCTACCCTTTTGTTCTTCATATACCAGTGAAATGATTGGTTTTCCTTTTACTTATCATGAGTTTTTTTCCAATATTCAAACTTCTGTTTGCTATTTTTATTTAAACAAATTTGGTCAACGTAAGACAATAGAGATCCAGTTCAACTCAAAATAAAGTTAAGAAAAGTGAGCCGGGTATTGCAAGTACAGTACTTTTCACTTATAGTCCAATCCGCTTAAAGGCTAAAAACGTATTTAAGCCAAAGCTGTCATATTCACATGCAGATTTTTTCGAACTTCATACACATTTTTTGTTCTAAGGTTCATTTCGCTTGTAGTCCATTTTCGTAAAAAGCCACATTTTCTTATGCAAAAATGTTCGCTTATAGACCACTCTGTTTTTTTTTTTATCAACCGGCAACATGTTTTTAATTACCTTTCTGGCAACTATTATAAATGCCAAATTTCGCAATTTATATTTCATAACATGGTATCTTCATCTGTCAATTTTTTGTCATAATAAACGACAAACTTCATACAAAAAAAAAAACGCTGACGAAAATATTAGAATTTTTTTTATAGACTTTGACGTTTGGTATAACAAAAAATTGTCAGGTAAATAACCAATGAAATTGATGTTTATGTTGTGTTTGGTTTCGCCATCCAAAGAATTAAAATTAATCTCATACTTAAGGCTTATGAAGCATTGAAATTATTTACATTTTTGTTTTTATTGTAAGCGCTTAAAGCATTTGAATTAATAAATAAAAAAGATTTTTGTTTTAACTAGTTATTTAAATTAAATCAATATTTGGTTATGTTTTAAATAAACTTTTCGTTTTTAAAAAAGAGTGGTTTTATTGAAGAAAATAACGTTTATATAGTCCAAAATTGTACTAGGTTTTACTTACTATCCATAAAATGGCTTATAAAAAACTCGGCTAAAATGCAAATTCGTCCACAAAAGTTGTGCAACTATAGGAGTGGACCATAAGCGAAAAGTACTGTATTAGATAAATAATCTTTAACTTCCAACGTTCTACTTTTTGTACCCTTTTTTTGAACATTAGACCCGGTCTACCTCCAGACAAAAAAAATTGTGCCAGTCATCCCCTAGAATGAAAGATTTGTCAATTAAGTTTCCACGCCCCCAAAAATACAGCCCATTTACATTTAGTTTTTTACATGTAGCGTTTCCATTTAAAGTCCGATCTCATCATATCGCTCATCGTTGTTCATGGCTTGACAGTAACCTTAATTTTTTCTTTGGTGACTTTTTAATCTGACACGAAATTCTAGGCGCCACTTATGTTATCTCGGATCCTTCCCCCAAATGTCCAATGTTTTTTCACGGGTTTTTTTGCCTGGTTTAATGTAATTTTATGTGAAACACAAACAAGGGGCTTTATTTGAAGGCGTGTCATAAAAGTGAGTATATTAAAAGCTATACATACTAAATTTTAAAAGGACTTTCTTGGCACGTAAGAAGTTGGACATTCGGGGGAAGGATCCAAGATGGCATAAGTGTTTTCGTTTTTGCCGCCTTGACACTTTTCATCATTGTGATGCCTTAACATCACTTGGCCAAATTGTAATCTGGGTCAAAAATTTTAATTATGTCATCAATAGGATGACACATTCCCTGCAAATAATATTGGACCACCTGATCCAATTTGAATCCGATGTAATGCAAGCATGGACCATGTCATTGTTAAAAAGTGTTTGTAGTGAGACGACATGTCTTCCTTTTTTAACGACATGTTTTCGTTTTTAAACGAAGTTAAAACTAATCCTCTTGTGTAGACAATGGAGTAGTTTTACTCCTTTGTAATCCAAAGCTGGGTTATATGGTCCAGCCCTAGGGCATCGTAATGTTAAATAGACCATTCCGTTTGGGTTACTTTTGGAGTAGACCTAGTCCCTTGTGGGCCACATTTTACTCGCGTGTTTGGACTAGTCATATTTTTTTGTAGGTTTGGCATCACAGAAAAGACGAGTCGGAGTCAGTTTTATAAAAATTTTATCAGTGCGATGACTCAGTATCAAGGGAGGAATGAGTCATGAGTAGGCTTAATTTAAAGACAAGCTGACATTAAATCGAGTCATTGGGATTGACTTAAGTCAATGTGAGAGAATATTATTATTTAATTACCCGTTACATATGTTTGTTTTACTTTTGTTGTATTACGACCTTTGTTTACAGAATAGATCTCAATTATAGGACAGAAGCAGCACGCCCGATATGGTTTTCGTAATTATTCTACCTTGAAAATTTGATGTATTTGACCTAATAATTTCAACAAATAGAATATGGGAACTTTTGCTTCTTAATTTAGTTTTTAAACATTAAAATAATCTTAATAATACAGAAAATGTGGCATCGAATCGATGTCACTGTAGTAATAGCCTAGATGACGCATACAATATTTCAAAATGTTATGATGACGTTCGTCATTGGATTAGTGTCACTTTTTGCTTCATTAATGCTTTTTTTAATAACATTGATGTCACAATTCTGATGTAAGGGCATCATCAATATGAAAATATTTTGTTTTTCTATTAGTGTACGTCAGCAAGCAAAACTACAGAATTTGGGCTACTGAGAATCCAATAGAAGACTATAAGCGACAATCATCATCCACTAGAGTGAACTGTTTGGTGGGTTATATCGTTTGATCGGACCATTGGCCCACCTTTTTTTTGAAAATGGCATTGTTGTTTTAATCTCTATCAACGTCGGTGCATATCGGACGATGTTGGAAAATTTTGTTAGGTCAGCTGTGGAAAATCAGCCAAAATTGTGGTTAAAACCAAATAAAGCTACAGCTCCTACTACAGGTAGGCTTCACATTTGCGAAATTCTTGACATTCACTGAGAGAAATCTTGATTTTGAAATGAATTCTTGACAATTTTGAATTTCTCAACATAATCTTTAATATGTTCACGTCTGAACCGAAGGCAGCGGATTTCCCAACCCTGTTTTCTATTTTGAATGATGATATGCCCTAAGACGAATTGACGAAGTGAGGCGCCACTATCCTCATGTATTATATTTAAAATTTTTCTTTAATTTGTATGTATTTTTTTATTGTTGTAACTAAAAATTGGTGCTAAGTCGAATCGTTGTTTTAAGGCCATATTGCCTGATTTTTTTATATTCGCGTTGTAACTTAAATTATTTACTCTGTTTTGAAACTTCTATAAGATTAGTAATTAACTTAATTGTTTGAAAATTAAATAATTTTTTGTATTAAATATATGGACGTGTTATAACGACGGAAATAACAAATAAGGAAAGTGTTTTTATATGGTTAGAAGTGCCTTCTTTATGTTTAAATATTAGTGCATTTTTTCTCTTCTAGCTTTTATAAAATCACCAAGTTGTTTGGATACTTGGTGGATACTTTTGCGCTAAATCCCGAAGTTACGCCATACACTCCATAAACCCAGAAACGCAATCGCCGTTCTCTCGGGGAATATAACCAATGTGTTTGGATCCTTGGCAGGTATTCTGCAGCTGTAGCCCAAATCTACCGCTGTATACAGTCCACACTCCACGATACGTGTCGGTGTTTAGTCCGGATCACTTTAAGACGTAGTTGACGTTTTTTATTAAAAATAACACAATTGTTTAAACCGAATAAAAGCAAAAAGTACAATCAAATGAACTCACTATTTGCACCAAAAACTTTTTGAACGCTTTTGTTTCCAATCAAGCGGGGCATCCGGTGGCTGTACTTATACGAGTACACTGAGTCCAGATGTGGTACCCGTTTTTTTTTAGGTTAGCTCCAGTTTTAAAAATGATAAGATAATTAAAAAACGCCATTTTCAGTTTTTGAATATTTTTTAATTTGTGTACCGTTAATACTTTTTTGAACTAGCGCAGCGTTATTTATTTGAGTTGAGTATAGAGGAAAATACATACAAGTGTTGATACGGGCTCCTGTTGCAAATAAGCATCTCCGTGTTGACAATTTGTTTGTGTTGAATAAAGAAATGTTAATAGATTTTTAAACAAATACACTTAAACAAAACGATAAAATATTTATTTTCTTTTAATTCAGCTTTTAGTTTTAGGAAAACTTTAAACATATGTAAAAAAGAATTACGTGTTTTTGGTTAGGCTTAAAAAATCTTGACAAAACCTATTTTTTCTTGATTCTTGACAAGCACTGAAAACTCTTGTAAATCAAGAAAAATCAAGACCTAACCTTACTGCATGTGCCTAATTGGCTTTGGTAAGGAACACATCCGACGCACGAACTATTCCACTAATAATTTTTTTGTGGCAGATTGTTTTTGGCATAATTAAAACAATGGGTCTCATGCATAAAAACGAGTAATGGTATAAACATTTTCATCTTTTTTAACTAGTAATAAATTTTATTAAAATTTCTTTGTAATTTATTTATTTGTTAAGATTAATCAAATCATAGGTTGACCATATTTCAAAAAAAAAAAAAAAAAAAAAAAAAAAAAAAAAAAAAAAAACTTTTGATTAGGTGTGTTCTAGAATTCGAATCCACTCGAAAATTGATTACTTAAGCATTTTTGTTGTTTTACATTTCGATTTAGCAAACTTAAAATCGTTTTTGGGTTTGTTCCATATTTTGCAATTTTTCGCGAATTTCAGCCATGTTCGCGATTTGTTCTTGTAAGATATCCGATACTTTACAGCTTTATCGATTAATAATAAATAGTAGACTTTGCTATCATGCCGCTGTTCGCCAATTTGTGCGAATTTCCGCTAATTTAGTTCGCAATAATAGCGATTTTCCCTGTGATTCTTCATAGATTTCACGATTAAGCTGCGATTAGCTGTCCCGTCCCAATTTATTCGTCGTTCGTCTGCGTAAGACATAGAAATAAACCTATCGCAGTGTTCGTTGCGCAGGACGAATTTCGTTATACGCAAGGATTGTGTGTATTTTCTTACATACACATGTGTTCTATTTTTGACGACGAAAATTCGTTGCGAATAATTCGTCGTTCGTCCCAGTTGTGTTTCTAGCATAAAAGCGATGAGTTGAGGCAGGTGAGCAATTGCTCGTAAGTGGAGTTCGATCAAACAGCAACTGCTTCTGCTCAATTTCATATGCATAAAAATGAATTCAATCCATTTGCAATTATTTGAGCAAAGTGAGATTAAATGTCTAATTGTCATTGAAGTGCAGACATGTCGTCAAGTGAAAGTGAAGTAGAATCAAATAATAAAAATAAGATAGAAACTGACGACATTTCTAAATTTTTAGTAGAACAAATAAAACAAAATAAATATTTACTAGAAAAGCATTAAAAATAAAAAAAACAAACAACAGAATCATGTATGCATAACAGAAATTAAGCAAACATTTTGATTTGAATAAGCGGGGAAAATATAATGAAAAAAAGAGCTAACATGAAATGTCGCATGAAAAATAGAATATACATGAATAAAACAGGCAATAATAAAATTATTTAAAAAAAAATGGGAAACTGATTTGTCACAATTGCTTTGTGCTAATTATAATCCCTTAACAAACAAACTTACAGGTAAGTGTACCGTTATCGAATTAAAATTTTGTTATAGATTTCGCTCTTCGTTTATTTTTTCATCTCTCTCTTGATGACAACTGTACGTTGGTAGATTAGAAGAGGCATCAGCAACAACAACATCAGAAACAAAAACCACAGCAAAGAAAGCGCCGTTGCACTGATAATGGTGACCCACCCGTAATTTTTTTTATTTTACATTTTGCTATATGTTGTTTATTTTTGAAGGTTAACAGCAGTTTTGATTCGTTATGAAACTGATGAGACAGGGGAGGTAAATTTTCAAAGTCTGCAGAAGCTTGTTTTGTTAAAGCAAAACAAATAGTTTTCTACAAAAATGCAGATTTTGCAGATTTGCAGTTCCAAAAATTTTGAATTTTATTAATATGTAATTAATTAATATTTAATGCCTAATAGTGAATTACATTTATTTTATTTTGTATAAAAAAGTTAATTAATTGTATTTACGTTTATTATTTTTATAAACCAAAAAAATTTAATACCTATTTTCATTTATATTATTTTTATTATAAACTAAGTCGATAACAAATTTGAGATCATTCTCCTTTTGTTTTTTCCAGCTTCTAAATTTCTTGCTGTTTGTTGTTCGATATCATTTCCTAATTGCCATACATCATTATTGTTGTAATCTTCATTGATAAGGATATATTCGTCTTTTAAAAATTTAGCTATGTTATGCAAAATGAAACAACTGGCTAACTCTGTCGATTCACGAATTTTGTATTGAAGTGTCGAAAATCTTTGCTTCAATTGCCCAAAATACCGTTCTATACTGACACGTTTCCTTGTAAACACTTTGTTGAATGTTTTTCTATGTCAGTTGTTGGGTTCCGAAATGGTGTCATTAGACATGGGCATATTCCAAAGCACTCATCCCCGAGATGTAATGCATTTCATTTGAGCATCTTTTATTTCATCTGCATCTATCGGGAATTTTATCCGCTTGCTTGCTTTGGCAGATATACATAAGTTTCGCAACTTCCGCAATAGTTCGCGACACAGTTGATTAATGGACTCCAATATCTGTGGCTATAAACCATTTTGGAATCCAGGATCTGCACAAATACAGTGTTTCTTCTGACTACTCAAAAAAATAATTAGGCAACCAGCAGATGCCACAATCATCATTTTATTATTAATTGTATAAAAAAAATTAATAATTGAGAATACAAACCTGTATAATTTTTTATCCTCACTTGCTAAATTTGTTTAACGCTGCTGATAGCATTTGGTATTTTCTTGTGGCTCAAAATATTCAACCATGATTCCTTGTTAGTGTTCGCGAGTCAAATATAACGCAGGCTCAAACAAATTTGAGCAAGAGCTCACAAACGAAAGCAATAGCTTGTTTTTATGAATATGAAAATTAGCACAAGCTTAGATGAGCTTAGTTCAAACTGAGCAAGACGAGATCAAACGTGAGCAGTGAGTAAAAGCAAATGCATCAAATTTTTTTCCATACGACAAGCATAATTTACTCAAAAAATCGAGTCCGTGCTCGAGCTCACGTTTTATGCATGATAACCAATGACTGTATGTATGTTAAAAAAAACTAAAAACCTACCCTAACTAAAAACCAGTAGTATGACAGATATTGACCACCTTTAAATAAATTTGTAGGGTTTTTTTTTCTCCCAATAGTTTTTTTAATAAAATAAAAGGTTAATTTAGTATCAATTGTAATTTCATACTAATCGGGGAATTTTGCTTCATCTCGCGTGTAGTTTAAAATTTACAAATCAACGAAGATGGAGAATAGTTCAGAGTTCCAAAAACTAACTTAAACATTAGCTCTTAAGCAAAGAGTAAAGAATCTAAATTAAGTTGGGATGTCTAGGGGTTTTTCTGTGTCATTTCAAAAGCTTAAATTTTTCTTACAGTGTAATCTTTGTTTAAATAAACTACCTGATCGGCCTCATTTTGAAAAAAGTACGGCTGCTTATTGACTAATCCACTTAGGTGAAAATGTGCTTCAACACTGAAGATGATTTTCTTCGAAAATTTGTCATCCACCGTTGCCATTTCTCTCCATTGACTACGTTTGGCTTTAGTTCTTGAGTCAATTGCACCTTGTAAGCGTATATGCAAGTCTTTATGAATAATGTTCATCAACGACGAGCATGAGAGGTGCAATTGTTGGGCACGACGACGAGTTGTGGTGGACGGTGTTTTCACATCTCATACAGACCCGGCTTGCTAAAATTTTTGCAATTTTTTTAGATTGTACGCACATTTGGACGATTAAATTGACCAAAAAGTTACGAAGTGCACGATAGGCATTTTGATTTGAACGCCCATTTTCATAATAGGCCTGAGTCACTTTAACGCGTTGCTCGATTGTGTATCTTTTCATAGTTCAAATTGAATTAGTCTGAAATTGAGAAATGTTTAGGTGTGGTTCACATTCAACAACGGCCCTTAAGATTAACCACCCTTTATACCATTTTTTTCAATTTATTCGCTTTTTTTTTATAAAATTTACATATCACTTAACTTATATACATTTTAAAGAGTTCAAGATTTTTATCTTTTTCTGCTTTTTTATTTTATAAAATTTAACAATATGTATTTCATGAACTTATGTATATGTATATATATACAAGAGAAATTTTATTGGAGGTAAGAATTAAGCAAAAGCCTATTTGATTATTTTTGTTTTTTTTATAAAATAACTTAAACGAAACCACTTACACTCCTAACTAAGATGAGCTAACTCATTGATATGTTCATAACCAGAGCTCAAGCATCTGATATTAAAATTGTCTGTGAGTCTTATTATACTTTTTGTAACTAGTTCAAATCCGGCAAGGGAATGAAGTCGCTCAGTCGGAAAAATCCATGGAAGATTATAAATAAACTTCAGTAACTTGTTTTGCGCTATTTGCAATTTTTGTAAATGACAGTTTGCACTTGTTGACCAAACAGGGGCTGCATAGAAAATGATAGCATGGAAAATAGACTTTAAAATTTAGTTTTTATTACTAATGTTCAGTCTTGAATTCCTATTCATAAAGCGATATAATATTCGAGTTAGTACGTTTACCTTATCTGTTATGTACGGTATGTGGTCTTTGAAGTCATCTAAGGGTCAAGCATAACACCCAAATATTTAACTTTTTGTTTCCATTGGATGAAATAGTTGTCGAATATAATACAACTCTGTGGTAGAAAACAATCTTTGCGTTTTCTAGTCAAAAATATATTGCCTGAGTTTTATCAGTATTTAGCATAATTTTCCATTTGTTGAAATACGAATGTAATTAAGTTAAGGCTCTTTGAAGATCAGTTATAATGTCTGTAGCTAATATTTCGGAGCTAAGAATCGCTGTGTCATCAGCAAAGATTGACAGAGCACAGTAGTCGAATTGGGGAAAATCTGCTGTATAAAGGTTGTTAAGAATGGGAGACAGACAAGAACCTTGCGGACAACCTGCTGTTAGAGAAACACATTCAGCAGAATATGAACCAATATGAACTTTAAAAGTTCGAAGATGGAGAAAACTGTGAATGATCTTTGTAAGCTGTATTGGAAAGTTAAAATTAATCATTTTAAAAACAAGACCGTCATGCCACACCGAGTCGAAGGCAGCTTTGATATCGAGTAAGACCATGCCTGTTAATTTCTGGAGTTTAAAGTTTTCGTTAACTAGGTTTCATATCATTTATCAATAATATGGTTAAATATTTTATGGAAATTTATTTTCTGTATAAAAAATGTATAATACAAATATAAATCAGAAAAGTTTTTTCTGTTTTCTCCTACAAAAAAGAAATTTGAAATTATTAACAACCAAACTTTTATCATTAAAATTCATTAAAACTCTGTGAATACAATTTGGAACGAATACATTTTTGTAATACCTTTTTAAAAATATTCTGCCTGTTGTAATTATTTACCCGTAATTTTAATTCTTCCTGTAATTTAAATCACCTAAAACAGTTCATATTAGAAAATGTAAATAACGGGTAAGTGCTTTGTTAGTTTTGAAACTGAATAGAGTAAAACAAAATGAATTGGATATTTTAAAGGATAAGTAAGGGATTTAACAGAAGCACACCGTGGCCCGCCATTATCAGAATAATAAGAAGAATAAAAAAGGGTTATTTTGTGAAGGACACCATAATTGATTTATTTAATATTTCTTTGGCGTTTCCTTTAATTTTTGTGAAGAACAAAGTTGTATTGTTTTTTAGAGATTTAATTACATACTTTTAACTTTTCAGTTTCTTTTTTTATCTTAAACAGTAATGCTTTATGGTCAAACGAGGTAATGTGATTTTTTATTTATATTCCCCTTTAAGAAAGATTTGTACATATTCTTGGGGCTAGACTTATCGCTCATTTGTTGCAGCATCGTCATAATTCAAAAATATTAGTTTTGCATAAAACGATTTTAAAGTTTTAAATTGACACAAAAAATAAAGGAAACATAAAATTGAATTCTTCTCTCAAGAGTTGAGTTAACAATATCTTCATAAGAAATAATTACCACAACGTTTTTGCAGCAAATAAGCGATAAATGGAAGGTTAAATCATAAGGCCCGAAATAATTTGCAACGATTCCATTTCTAACACTGAAAAAACAGTTCAATTCATCCGTACTTAAATCAAGCCGAAGCGGTGTCAATAGCGCGGTAAACACCGATTTTCTTAAATCAAGTACAGAACGCTTGATTCAAGTACGGAAGTGCGAAATACTTAACTTATCCATATTTAATACCGAATTCGTACTTAAAATAATCCGAAAACAGGATTGACTTAATTAAAAGTGAGATAAAATTAATCGGAAACTGTGCTCGATTCATACTTGAAATAATCCGAAAGTGAGATTAGATTGATTCTAACTTAAACACTTACCCTACATAACAAGAGAGAATATTATTATTTTACTTACTCGTTGGACATGTTTATTTCACTTTTGTTGAATTCCGCACCTGCATGCCCAATAAGGTTTCCATAATAATTCTACTAAAGTTAATGTATTTAACTAAATAAAAATTGATACTCTCTATGTACAGTTCGGATATTTTAGGAGTGAGCTTTATATGATATATAATTTTCAGTTTAAATAAAACCATTTTCAAATTTATAGAAACCTTTTTCCAATTAAACGAAACTTTATTCAAAATAAATAAAACTTTATTCAAAATAAAAGAAAACTTTTTCAAAATAAAAGAAAACTTTTTCAAAATAAACAAAACTTTATTCGAAATAAACGACACTTTATTCAAATGGAGTTGAAAATTTTTCAAATTAAATTAAACCATTCGAAAATTTTGTAGAGATTTTGTGTTTTATTTTTTTCTAGGGTAGGGGAAAGAGCTCAAGTTGTTGTTTCAACTTTAAGGGGAAGGAATGCGATTATAATTGCTGCGATAAATAATGTTGGCGTAACTTACCATAAATTAATTTTTCTGTCGTGAAATCTTCCCGTTTCCAAGTAGTTTTTCGGGAGCTTTTAGATAAAATCTAAATATCTCCTATGCTGAACCCGAAAGAGAAGGCATTTTCTATGTTAAAATTCCATGCCTGTACCCATGTTCCGTAACTTTAGTAAGAATTTCTCGCATCGAAAAGAAGTGAAACAAAATATTCCACCATTTCTCGAAAAGTAATAAACCCTGTGTCTGTAACTCATGTCGAAAACTATCAAAGGAGATTACGTCGTTTCGTTATCAACACCATAACATTGCACCCGAAGCCGATATGACATTGCAGACGTTGAGAACGTCAGTAAGACATATCGTTGACGGCGACCAAAATTTATTAAAATAGAAAAGTTTTCAACGACGGCGGCGAAAATACAGCCGTCGGCTATACCAAATAATGTAAAGTGCAACTTTAATGGTTGTTGTTTGCAAACGATCTTTGAAAACATTTGTATTTTTTATAAAAATGTTGAAAGCAATAAAATTAAACAATAAAAAATGTGCCAAGAACAAAATTTTATTATTCGTTGCATTTTAAATTGTATTTTAGTGTTAAAATTTTTTCACGCCCCATTTTTATTCTTAAGTTTTTTTGACAGTTCAAGGCGGGAACTTTTCTCACAAAAATGTAACAGTTACACTTTTTCTGTTAATTGTTTTCTTACGTGATAGCTAGTACTCGCCAAAAAAAAAAATTACAGACACAGTTTAGTGAGAAAAACAGCTGTTTGTTTCAATATATGGCATTTTTGTTTCATTTCAGACATTTCAATCGAATAGTTTCTCGACGCGAGAATTACAGAACACGGGCGCAGATAAGAAAAAACTTGCTTAGGGCCAATTTTATTGCGAAATTTCGGTTTTTAGCTTATTAAATAAACTAGACAGTTTTTGAGTTACGCGAATATATGTTTTGCCACCTCTTTCATTTTTAAAATTATGGTATATCTCGAAAACAAGAGCTAACAAAAAAAAAAAAAAAACGGTAACTGATAAAAATGAAATAACTTCCAAGTTTTGGGACTTATTTCAAAATGTAAAAATAAATCCCAGTAAAAATGAATTAACTCCCAATGAAATAAGTCCCAACAAAAATGAATTAACTCCCAATTTGTTTGGTACTGCCTGGCAAAAGTGGAACCAACAGCCATAGGTTTTTGTATCCAAAAATTGAGTTTTAATAGCCCTTCTTAGACTCGCTTCATAATCGGTGATAAAGGTCGAACCATTTAAGTTTAACACATTAGAATTGATGTAATTAAATAAATGGGCATGGCAATTTGCTGACTTTTTATTCGTCAAAATAAAAAATACTGGAAAAACCTATTGGAGGTAAAAATAAAAATTAGTCTAATTATTGTATAAGAAATCGCGTGGCGGAGCGCGCGGCGCGGTTGACTATCTTATCGCATCTAAAGACGCAGTATGCAAAGTCCTTCGAGTCGTGGCACACTTTAAAAAACGCTGTTTTCTCTTGGCCCTCATGCAAAGTAAGTCCAAAATTTGTGTAGATATTTTCCTTCTGAAACATACTGACAACATCGGTTGGAGTCTTCGGAGATGCCGCAAAAACTTTTGATGTCAAATATTGCAGACCTCGTTTGCCTTTGTTAAAACCTATATTTTACGTTGCTTCCTGGTTGCTTTATTAAAGAAAAGCATTGGTAATCACACTATGAAAGTAAAAAGGGTTTACACCACTATTCACTTACCTTACGCAAACGTTCCCAAAATTCGCCCGTATTCCGTTTACATCGTTAGCTGCGCCCAAAGTACTTGGAACATCCAAACATTTATCCTTAATTTCGTTGAGGGCTTTTAGCTCATCATACAGTTGTTGTTGGTCTCTATTGTTATTTTCAATGAAATCAGTTGCCTTACGACACTGCGACACTTTAACACCGATCTTCACTAAACAAAAAAAAATTCTAACAAGAACTGATTATGTTTACACTGTTTTATTAAGTGGAATACCTGGCTGCCTTGCAACTACTTGCTTCAAGACAGTTTTAAGAACCGTTACAAAACCATCAAAAAAGTGTTTGCAATTAAAATAAAATAAGTCCCAACTGCGATGAAATAAGTGCGAATGAAATAACTCCCAGCAAAAATTATTAAATAAGTCCCAATTTGTGTGAAAATTTTTTTGGGATTTATTTCATTTTCCCATTGGGACTTATTTCATTTGGGATTTATTTCACTGTACCGTTTTCCCTTCGCAACAATTTTTGTATCAAAAACCCTACATGGCTATTTCCAAAAAAACGTCAACCACAAAACATGAAAAAAAATTTTTTCTTTTCAAGATTTATTTAGAGAATAGCTTATATTTTTTTAATATATGCGTATAAATTAATTGATTCGAGAAAAATATAAATGGTAAACGAAGTACTACAACTTTTAGCACATTCTTGTGCATATTAGAAAATGTGCATTTGGAACAACAATACTCTAATCTAAGGCATATATATGATCTGAAAACATTTTTTATTAAGTTTCTTATATAAAGGATTATAAATAGCAACATAAAAAAATTTTAAATCATGGTGGACAAATTGTCCCGTTTACAATGTCCCGTTTACAATTTCTTTAACAATTTATTTAAAAAATGTAATTCATATTTTATTTTGAAATCGAACCCATTTTTAGGGCACATTAGTACGCAACATTTCAAAATTAATCCCAAAAAAATATTGTGTCAGGTTTCGCAGAAATCACTGTTTAAACGGTTACCCCTTAAAACCCACAATCACTGGTTTTTTGCAATTCTCTCGGAAACCACGACAGTAAGCGAAAAATTTCATTTGCGGAAATTAAAGCGCTAATTGAGAGTTAAAAGAATCATTAATTTAAAAAATGAAAATCAGGCTGTTTTGTCAATATAAACGTGTGCGAATGTCCCGTTTACAAGCTTGGAAGTGCCCATATGTAGGGATTTTCTCTTTTTTTTGGCACACGCAGGGAAAAACAATTTTATATTTGGTCACTTCCAACAAAACTATTCTTAACGAATGACATCGAAAAAAACGATTGAAGTTGGAACGAAAGCAAATTACAGTAGTCCACGTATAATTACCTCGCCAAATATGCCAATATTTGTGGGTAATTATGCGGGGTAAGCATTTAAACGTATTCGCTTAATTACCTCAACGAGGTAAACGTATTTATTTACTAGATACCTTAACTTTGATGTATGAAAGAAAGTTTAGGCATAGGAATTTTGACATGTGTCATTCAAAAACAAAGGGATTTGGTGTCTTAAATTTTATCTGTAATGCTTTTTGAGTTGTTCTGTCATATCCTACTAATATATTTATCAGTTTTAAAACTTTTTATACAATTTGGTATCGATTTGTTTGTACATAATTTGCATATTTTATCTATTGTTGCACTTTTTTGCACATATATTTCACATTTTGTAAGCATAGTTTTAAACATGTTCAGCAAATAAAACCTCCTTCAAATAATTTGCATAACAAATGAATATTCTGTTGCTTTAATTTCGCCATCTACATTTAATTTTTACTCTACAATTGTAAGCCAAAGCAAGTTTTCGTTGAAGATAAACGTCATTACGTATTCAAAATTAAGAAAAAGGCCATTATATAAATTTGTGCTGATGCATAAAAATCAGGATACATCCTTTAGTAAGCCGATCGAATCAGAAACAGCTTTTAAAGTGACCTTTTCGTGTCCGTCCGTCCATCTGGCTGGCTGTCTGTCCATGTAAACTTTGTGCGGAAAGTAAAAGTGTCAGTTTTTAGATAATTTGATAAAGTTTGGTAAATACATTTGTGATAAGAGCTAAACCTATGTGAACTGTGAGAATCGGTCAATAATATCACAAAGTCCCCAAGCTTGTTAGTATTAAGATTAAGTTTGGTCCAAAATATCTTTCTGTCACATGCAATCACAATCGCAAACTATCATTAATGTTTGTGGTTATGATTGTATCAAACACGTCCTAAGTAAAAATATATGTTCTGACATAAACGACCATTCCAACCATGTTTCTATGTTTCCCAAAACCATGCGAAATGCCTATTTCAATGCGTTACAAGGTTCTCACAATAAAAACAATAACAAATTTATTCTACAAATTTTATTTTTTATTAAAAATACAAATGTGTTTACATATACTTTGTTTTATATATACATTAAAGCATATAATAAAAAATAAAATAAATACATGCATATCATTCTCATTACGTGATTATCTTTTATTTTAACGAAAAACTGCACATTTAAGAAATTTGGTTTTTTCAATGTCTCATTTGCTGTCGTAAAGCTTACAAGCACTCATCTGCCAATAATTTATTTTCCTTTTTTGCCGTACTTTTATCAATGTTGTAGGTGTTTTTGGCTGCAAGAAAGGCAACGTTTCTACATGTATGTATGTACTTTTATGATTACAGTCAAATCCCGATAATTCGAACCCCGATAAATCGTAATTCCCGATAATTCGTAATAAACAATCGGTCCCTTGAAAAATCTCGTTAATTCGTAAAATTTGCATACATTTTGGTACCCTCGCTAATTCGTAATTTTTTTTCCAATAAAATCTTCTTTACCTCTTATAAATCGTAATTATTTGCTAACTACCACTTATAATTCGTAATACAAACAACAGAAACAGGAAATAATGATGTTTTGTTTTCCGCTATTTTGTTATGGCAACAACGAAATTCCGTTTATTACGAATAAAGAGGCAAAATTGGCAATTAATAAATAAAGATTTTATGTCTCCAATTATTATGTGGGCGAAGAAATTTCTAGTACCTAAAAAGGTATAAATTGAAAATGCAAATCACTCATTTTTTTTTAAATTAATTTGATATAATGTAAACATGTATTTTAAGTTAAGAAAATGAATTAGTCAGTTTTATTTTTATTTTATTGTTTTTTTTTTGCTATTAAAATGACACGTATTTTACGCTAAGTAAATGAATTTGCTATGTTATTTTATGTATTTATTTTGTATTTTATTTTTAACAATTGTTTTTTATGTTTTTTTTTTGTTCTAGTAAATAAATTGAAAATCCCCGTTAATTCGTATTTATTTTATTTTAAGCCCGTTTAATCGAAACCCCGCTAAATCAAAAACTCCTATAATTTGTAAGAAATGGCCGGTCCCTTATGATTACGAATTATCGGGATTTCACTGTATATATAAATAACTTACGTGTTTCAATAAACGTATAAGTTTCGCAAGGCAGCATGACCTTTTTCTTCCCGAAAAAAAAGTTTAAATTATTTTGTAATAATTTAAGTTTCCCGATTAACTGATGCTCGCAACTTAAATGACGCGAAGAAATTTAATTTTCTTTTTTTTCGACAATAAATGTTTGCTCAATTAGAGAATGTGTTTGAAAGCAAACAAAAATTATGGTACTAAACATAACTTTTGTGTGCAACTTATATTACGATTTTAATTGTATAGTTGAACATAAAAATATTTTCGTGGCAAATATTTTACATAATTTAATATGTTTAGCTTGATCAGAGTAACTTTTTAGATGTAAAACACCATATACTATTATTATGGTGAATTTAAAAATGTGAAGGACAAAAAATATTTGTTCAAGTTATACTAGGACTATAATAAACTTATTAGGGTAAACATATTAGGCAAATATAAATAAAAATGTTCGTAGTTACCATTTATTAATCATGTTTTTTCTCTGCGTGCAATTAAAAGTGGTTAAATCGGTTCGTATTGAAACATACAGCTTCCATTCAAATTTCAATCCCTAAAATATTAAAGATTTTATCCTTTTAAATATTAATGTAATTTAAAATGTAGTGACCTCTCCTTTAAGCCCTTGAAAACAAAATATCTCATATATTTGGTGTATTAAAAATAAATTATATGAATCCTTACCTCACAACGTGACTTTATTCTGGTGAGCACAGCATAAAGTTTATTTCAATGCAAATATGAAATTGTGAAATATTTTTCTTTCAAATAAGCCATATTTTTTTTTAAATTTTTAGTGTATACATATTTTCAAATTATTAACAGGCAACTTCGTTGCATTACATGTAGTCTTATTGTTCAAATATTACTGAGGCAATAAAACGAATAAAATTTAGGTGTAAGGCAATTACCCGAATGGGGGCAATTAAGCGTAAGGCAATTAAACATGGATTTATGTTTGAAAAATGGAAGAAAAAAAACGGGGATTTAAAACTCAAGGCAAATAAGCGTGAAAGGCATTTAAGCGTGGGGTAATTAACCGGGTTATACTGTACTTGCAAATGATCGAATATCTTAAAGACATTTTGTCGAGGCCCTATGCCCCACATGGAGAGGAAGTACAATTCATTGATAAAAAAAATTTTGAAATCCGGGCTAGATGAAGAATCCAGGATCATTTTAACCCATTAAGGACTAATCGGATACCCAAAAAACAGAGCCTTCGTAGAAAAATTCTGGCTAACTTCAGGTAAGAGGTATCGGAAATTGGTTTTTACAGAAACATAAAGGAAGGATAGGACTACTTTAATTAAAGTTAGAAATATTTAATACTTGGAAAAAGTGAACAAAAAATTGGAAAATTGGGGTAGGAGAAAATCGGAAAACCCTCTTGATGACTTATAGCCTTAAGTGTGCTCTGCTTTAGAAAAAAATAAATTGGGCAAATAACGTTGAATACATGTTTGATTCAATAACATGGGTATTTAAATACCGACTTCGCTGTCAGAGGGTTTCAAACACATATTTTTTTTTAATTTTTTGGCAAGTAAAAATGCTTTGTTTTATGTAAAATTAACCATTTATTTGGGAAACCAGCATGAAACTGTGCAAAACAATCCTTTGGGAGTTACTTAAATTTGCATTTTGTACAACAACAATCCGTTTTGCTTAACATTGTCCACAATGGCCACGCTTAATCATTTGGCTTATCATATGGTCAAAGATATCCAGGCGCTTTCCCATTTCTTGTCCATTTGTGACAACTTGTTCTCTTACACAAACGCGATTATCAGGAATTGTTACCAATGATTCAACAACGCTCACATGAAATTAAATTGACTCATGATTGCAGATCCTTCAGCTTTTCTTAGCATGCACTGTAATTTCTTGGCATACACCATACCAGCATTCAAATCATTAGCAAAAAGGCCTCGTTTTTTTCGTATAAATTGTAAGATACACATTCCACATTCCCTTCTATGAGAAGGGAGAAGAGAAGCAATAACATTTTTTGTTTTGTTTTTTGCACTAGCACAAGCAAAATAAAAGAATAATTTTTGTTTGATCCCGTTACCATTTATATGTAACTCTAAAAGAAGCGATTGCAATGACAACGTTTGTAAAACAGATACATTCAAAAGATGTGGCCTGACCACAAAGTCACCTGCCTTGTATTCAGTATCCTGCATGCCTCTTTCCGTTACAGATATGCGTAAAGAAGGAATCGATGCGCAGATCAGGCGATAAACCTTATTGAGTATCACTCTAGCTTTCGCCTGTTCGGTCTTAGTCCACGACGCTAAGGCGGCATTGTTCAAGATTTGTCTAATTATCGTAACAAAAGACCAGAAGACTTTAGCTCTCATGTCATACTTCGCTAATATTTTGACATATATGCTCAAGTTATAAACCACTTCGTGATGTTGGTGGCATATGGCTTCATTTTTGGCTTCACCGATTTGTTCATAAGCAAAACTGCTGCATTTGGAGTAGACCAATCCATAAGAGACCCTACCGACTCCTAATGGATTATATCCAGAAAAATTTGGAGCGGTTTACACGCTAGACATATCTGCGAAATCGGGGGTCAGTCTTTTATGGGTTAAGTGTTGCAATACCCAAGGCGCCCTACATTGGAAACCTATGGCGGCCCTCCCGATACGTCTATAGATCCGTTATCCAAAATGTAAACTCGCATTCAAGCTCTTAATTGCCACCTTAAATTTTATTCCAATCGGAAAAACCGTTTACAATTCAAGATGCAAAATTGAGAGAAACAAAAAACACAACCCCTCTACTGTTTTAACTTCGGAATTTATTAAAAGTTTCAATCAGTCAAACCAAACACTTCTAACATATCGACTGACGAAATACTTTGTTGTGTATGACTATTCAAGTTTTTGCTTTAACCTTGACTACGACTGTTTGTATATTTAGAATCTAAAATAAAAGCGGAAAATTGAAAATCGGAGAAACACAGTTCTTCCACTTTGACTGCAGTTTTTTAAATACTGCATTAAACAACAAAACAATTTTGTAAATAAAAAAAGTTTCAAAACAGTGAGAAAATTGCATTAAAAAATATTGTATGAATTTAGTTTAAGAACAAATAGTTGAAAGGGCCAAAATATTTTAGAAAGTAGCATAGCGCCATCAAACATTCAAAAGTGCCACAAATGGCCCAATTGTGTCACAATTTGCACCACTTACCACATTTTCTTTTAACTAGATCAATAAACAAGTAAAAGTTCTGCCAATACCAAAGCTACGGGTCACACTTGTCAAATATTTGACGAAAAAAACGGGGCCAACAAGCAAACTAATTATTTCCTTTAATTTCAATGTTTATTTTGGATATAATACCAAAAAAGTTTTTTGATATGTCTAGTAGTATTAAAAATTTATTTTGAAACATTAAGACCATGTTAAATCTCACTTTCTAGACAGGGGGAAAGAGGTAAAAAAATCGATTTTTTTAAAGATTTTAGCGATTTTGACCTGGAAGCTGAAGTTTTTTGATTTTATATGTTCACAAGTTTTGTTCTTTATGGCAAGAGCTACAACTTTGTCTTAAAGGGTTAATCAAAACTCCAAACTTTTTGCAAGATATGAACCTGAGTAAATGATGACTTTTAAGGGCCCATATTTTTTTCGTATTGCCTGTGTTATGCAGAACAACGATCTTTAAGCATACTTCAGAAATAGCTAAAAGTTAGGTTGAAGAAAATCAAAATTTAAAAATAAATTTGGAGTTTGACCCGGCGATGTAAAGCTTAAAAATACGAAACGCATCCTATTTACAATTTGAAATATATTCTCTATAGAAGAATAACTATAGAAGAACCACGCAAAAGAAATGGTCCCGTTAATGTTTAAACTGTCAAGAATATGGTCATACTAAGGCGTACTGCTATTTACCCCCTGTTTGCGTGGTATGTGGCGGTAATCACACTGCAAATTATAGAGGTTGCCCTGTATACACTATCGTCAAGCAGTCGTCTGGACCAAAAACAAATCCCCCTCAAACACAGGTAACAAATCGAGTAAACACTAATGACACTCAGGCTCCGCAGCGTAGTAGTAACAGATCCTATTACGCTAACTTCCTTAAATCAAACCATGTTTCAATGCAAGGTGCTGCGCCAAGTAACGAAGAAACTCCTAATTTAAGTCGTCTAGAAAAAACCATGGAAACATTAGTGCAAACAGTAAATAATTTTACTAACACAATGGGTAATATGATGCAGGAAATTCTCAGAATGCAATCGATGTTATTGCAAGCTGTACTTAACAAGCCATGAACTGTTTAAAAATTTGTTTTTGGAACGCAAACGGCATCCACCAACATAAAAATGAATTAGAATATTTTCTTAAAAGTAAACAAATTGATGTCATGATGGTTTCTGAAACTCATTTGACCTCAAGAATTACGTTTAGAATCAATGGTTATATACTATATGATACCAAGGACCCTCGAGATAGAGCTTGTGGAAGTTCTGCCATTTTGATAAAAGCATGAGTCAAACACTACCTAATGTGTGATCATCGTGAAGATTATCTCCAAGCAACGAACATTTGCGTTGAGGAATTAAATAGAAACCTAGTAATTTCATCGTTATACTCCCCGCCTAGATTTTCAATATCAGAAAGCCAATATTATAAATATTTTAATTCACTAGGACCGTGTTTCCTAGCCGCTGGCGACTATAGCGCTAAACATACCTTCTAGGGGTCACGACATATAACACCATAAGGTCGTGTTTTATTTAACACAATTTTTAAAATGGATTTAAATGTGGTAGCGAGCGGTCAACCAACTTATTGGCCTACTGATCATCAAAAAATTCCAGATGTCATTGATTTTGGCGTGGTTAAAAACATCCCCATAGAAACGATTCATGTGGAAGCTTCCTTAGAATTATCTTCCGACCACACACCAACAATTGTTACTTTAATGAACCCCAATAGAATTGTATCTCCGACTGGTTACTTAGCGACGACAGCTACGCAAATTAATTGGTTAAAATATAAAAAATATCTCAGTACCCATTGCACAGAAAATATTCCGCTTAGTACACCGGAGAATGTAGATCGCTATATTGTTAATTTTTACAGTTTTTTGAAACTAGCTGTTCTACATTCCAATATTTCCCCCAAAAAAACAAAACATATTAAAATATATTCCACAGATGTCGAGCATCTCTTGTCTGAAAAAAGGAGGGCTCGAAGAGAGTGGCAATTGCACAGATCCCCTCAACTTAAGAACTTACTAAAAGGGTGTACAAAGAGACTAAGAAAGTTATTGCAGACTCAGAAAACGGCTTCTCTGGAAAAATATCTTAAGGAACTTGATGCAACTCCACAATCAGACTACTCATTATGGCGTGCAGCTATTTAGAAATCTCAAAAGGCCAGTTGTCTCTAAACCACCATTAAGAAACTTGAATGGAAGTTGGGCAAGAAATGATGTTGAAAAAGGAAATCTGTTTGTTAATCATTTGAAAAACGTAGTTACTCCAAATATTCCTGACGATATAGCGGACGAGCTGCCGCCTGTTTATGTTAGAGCAGCTATCCCACTAAGATTTGAGATAAAGGAAATAGAAAAGGCTTTTTGTGAATTAAACACCAAGAAGGCACCTGGGATTGATAAGATCAGTAACAAAATGCTTTTGGAGCTACCTCACATAGCAAAGAAAATTATTCTTTTAATTTTTAATGCAATTTTACGCCTTGAATACTATCCTCAAAAGTGGAAGGTTTCCTTAGTCACCATGATACCTAAACCAGGAAAGGATCACACAAAAGCAGAGTCTTATAGGCCTATAAGCTTACTTTCTTATATATCAAAGCTGTTTGAGAAGCTGTTAGCGTCAAAATTAACGCCAATTTTAAATGAAAATATATGTATTCCTAACCACCAATTCGGCTTTAGAAGAGAACACAGCACAATTGAACAAACCTATCGTAGAGTAAACGCAATAAGAAAAACCTTTGAAGAAAGAAAATATTGTTCCGCTCTCTTCATCGATGTTTCTCAAGCTTTTGATAAAGTCTGGCATGTAGGCTTGTTACATAAATTGAAGCAAAATTTTCCAGCAAACACACACAAGCTGCTAGAAAGCTACTTAGTCGGTCGTCAATTTATTATAAAAGAAGGAAATTTCTTTAGTTCACCTCAGCCAATTGGCGCTGGAGTACCACGGGGCAGCATTCTGGGGCCCCTATTATACTTAATTTATACTTCGGACATGCCAACAAACAACAACACACAAACTTCGACATTTGCGGACGACACAGCTTTTCTAAGCGTACACAAAAACCGTCATGAAGCATCACGTTACTTACAGGATCATATATTTCAGCTCGAACTATGATTAAAGCAATGAAGGATAAAGATCAATGAGCAAAAATGCCGACATTTAACATTCACCTTGCGTCGGGAATCATGCACCTCTATTAAAATCAATAATCAAATAAAAGCTCAAAATTCGCATGTAAAATACCTCGGTACCTATTCATTTAGATCGCCGTATAACGTGGAAAATCCATATAGAGGCGAAATTAACTGTTGCCCCAAGAATATACGGATTACCAAAAATCCATAAGCCGGAAACCCCTCTTAGGCCAATTGTGTCATCAATACAAGTGCCATGTTACAATTTATCCAAATATTTAGGAAATATCCTTAAACATATTATATCTAGGGAATATAACATCAAAAATTCGTTTGAATTAAAAAATCATCTGTGTAATATAAAACTTGAGCCCCATGATATATTAGTATCTTTTGACGTCATCTCACTTTTCACAAATATTCCGGTACACACAGCTATTAAAAATATTATGGAAAAATGGCTAACAATAAAGAAATTTACAAACATTCCTAGACCGACATTTTTAGAAATTTTGAAGTTCTGTCTAATGGACAATAATTACTTTGTTTATGGTAAAAAAGTAATTAATCAGATATTTGGTATGCCAATGGGCAACCCGCTCTCTCCTACAATAGCGGATATTGTTCTTGATAATTTGCTAGACGATGCAATAATTGAATTAAAAAATAAAAATATCAATATTAAATACATAGCAAAATATGTAGACGACATTTTCGCTATCATTAATAAGGACGATAAGGACGAAATTCTTAAAACTTTAAATTCTCACCATCAGAAAATTAAATTCACCATCGAAATAGAAAATAATAATGAAATAGCATACCTCGACGCAAAACTACGGAAAAATAAGGATAACATTATTTTTAATTGGTACTCTAAGGAAACGGCTTCAGGCAGACTTATGAATTTTAACGCCACACAACCCAGAAGTCAGATTATAAATACAGCGAGAAATTTAATAGAGAGGGTACTGAAAATTAGTGACGAAATATTCCACAACAAAAATATAAACATAATACAAGAAATATTGATACAAAATAGTTTCCCTAAAAAATTAATAAATTCTTTAATAGACGACGTATTTAGGCGATTATATAAAAATAAGAAAATTGACAACACTGATGAAATAGAAAACAAAAAATTCTACAGTGTACCATACATCCCTGGCCTTACTGACAACAGAAACATGATAATAACACTGAAACAAAATAACATATGTTTTGCGTATAAGCCTAACAAAACAACGAATGCAATATTCACTAAAATAAAAGCGCCAGTAGAAAAACAACAACAAAATAACGTTGTTAATGAAATAAGATGTAAAGGAAATAACGAAGAACTCTGTGATCAGGTGTATATAGGAACAACAAAGAGAGCTTTATCAACAAGGATAGGAGAACACAAGATGGATATTACGCGACAGAAAGAAACAACAGCACTAGCCATGCATATGATCAGCTCACACCATGCACCAGATTTTCAACGTATTAGAATTTTAGACAAGGAGGAAAATATGTGAAAGAGATTTACGAAGGAAAGCTTGAGAATTCAGCAAAACATAAACAAGACAATGAATTTGAAAGAAGACACCAACAACATATGTGCAAGTTATAGAGTAGCCATCAAATAAATTGTGATACAATTTTTAAATATTATGTGTTTAAAAATAATTCCATGGTTTTATGTTTTTTGTATTATATATGTTAAATGTAAAATTTTTGGTTTTAAAGTTTGTTTTTAAATGTAATAATATATAAAAAATGTAAGTTCTAAATGTTATTTGGTAAAAAATTGTTAATTAATGTCATGTTTTTATTAAATAGACGATCCCCAGAAGAAGTCGACAAAAAATCGACGAAACGTCGGGAAAAAATGTATTAAAATTGGGTTTTTAATTACATAAAAGATTATAGGCCGTATTAGCTTAATAAGGAAATACAAACAGAAAAATAAAAATTGGCCAAATAAAAAACAACATAACTCAAATTAAACTAAAAGCCATCCAAATTAATTGGCTTATTGGAAGAAATTCTGTCCTTAGTCTTGACCGCAAACTTCTACTTTACAACTCCATCTTAAAGCCTATCTGGTGCTACGGTATTCAACTATGGGGCACCGCCTCGGCCTCTAATATCGAAAAAATTCAAAGGCGTCAAAATAAACTTCTTCGAATAATCACAGCAGCTCCCTGGTACGTTAAAAACTCAAACATTCATAAGGATCTCAATGTTCCATTAGTTAAAACTGTGATTACGAAATATGCAGTAAAATACTTAAAAAGGCTCGAATTGCGTCCGAACCCACTAGCTCGAAATATTTTAATTTATAGCGGCCACACTCGCTTAAGAAGAAGAGACACTGCAGCACTTGTCCAATCAGATGAGCGATAAACACCTAGATAAGTGAACAGAACCCGTGATGAAAAAATTGTTGTCTGGCACTGGCAGGACATAAAATAAAGTATTAGGTTAAGATTTGATTAATTTTTGTGAGTTCATATTTACTATATGAAGATTGAATAAATAAATAATGAAAAAAAAAATAAATTTACCTCAGTCGCCAGCGTTGTACCCACTTGAGTACCTTTGGTCCATTCCAAAACGCCCAATTTTGTTTTGCTCAGAGGAACCTGCCTAACACTGTATATAATATTTGGGAGCTTGCTTTTAAAGCTTGAAAAAAACCAAAAAGACGAAAAACTTTTGTAAAAGTATGGCAAAAAGGAATAAGGCAGCTTTAAAGAGCAAAGGGACAACACACCAAACGCTAGGACCTAAATACAACAATAATCTCTAACTGCGGTCATAATTGTTCACATTTAAGAACTTAATACTAATACCGTCTAAAATATTATGAACACATGTTTTTTGGAAAAGTTCTACATTTTATATAGTTAAAAAATATTAAATAATTATAAAAAACCAAAATTTATAGCCTATTTTGCCAATACCACTAATTTTGTTAACAATTTTGTCCCTAACTGTAACTGCGTTACACAGTTATGGACTTTAAACGTCAAACGTTTTTTTCCTTAGCCAGTTTGCTTGTGTGATGGTTCTTAGCTGATGTTAGTGGAGTAAAACTGAAAGAACAAACTGAATACAAATAGCCAGACAAGGTGGTGGTTACGGTGGTGGACATGTCTTTCGTGTTTTGTTTACCTAAGTTAATGCAAATCTCTCCCCTGTGTATTATTATACCTACTTATTATTACGCAAATCATATCCCATGGTATGCTAAGTTTAGAACAAGTATGCCCATGTAACGATAGGCAAACATAAATAAATAAACGACCAACTTTGAATTTGAACGTGGTTGCCGTATAGTATTTGTTAAAGACAGTCGTTTCTTTAATGGTGTTTAAAATAAATCAAAAAGGAATTTACTGTACATTTATTTCATATTAAGGAATTTGTCTTCTTTATTGTATTTAACGTTTTTTTTTTTAACGAAGTAAGTAAGTAAGTGGTATCCAAAATTGCTGCAAAATTTCGAGTCCCACATATAAGTAAGTCCAAAATTTAAGTGATGTAAGTAAGTATGTACATTAGAGCGGTACCACCTTGGGGAATTTCGTTTTTTAGCTTATTCAATACACGGAACCGTTTTTGAGTTACGCGAATATATGCTGTGCAACGTCCTCCATTTTTAAAATAACGGTATATATTTTCATATAATTAAATTTTAAAATGTTTTTGCTGGAATAAGTGAATTACTTCAAGAGCAAAATTTAAAAGTTTCTTGCAAGCCATGAGCTTGATTCAAGTATTATAACGTTGAGTCAACCCCGAATTCGTACTTGAAATAAAACAAAAGTGAAATTAGAAGGAGAAAATGCAGCAACAGCTTATTATTCACAAGCAAATCGATACCTTTATTCATTGAAAGATCTAAATCTGATAAATATATTAGTTGTGATCCCGTACTCAACATTGGGGGCCCGCGGGATCCCAATCTCACCGAAAACTGTTCCCGTACTCAAAGTTTGGTAAAGTGACAGAACTTTTAAGAGAAAAATATTATTCTTCTTTTTGAATGTGCCATTAGTGCTTCGCAAAATGATATAATTTTTTATTGGGTACATTCTCAATTTTACTTTTATAAATGTAAGAGTGTTCTCGTACATTTGTACATTTTTATCTATTAGTGAGAGAAATTTTTGTTTGCTCCCATTTACCGAGCTTTACCCAAAAAGTACAGGATCACACCTATTGTTTCTGCCTTCATTTGTCGCACACGAAAAAACATGCCATTGCGGTTTTTTGATCAGGTTTCCCTGTTCATAAGTTTGTATGTATGAGTAGGCAATTGTTAGTAGGATATGAAGGGACATCTTAAAAAGCATTACTGATAAAATTTAAGATAGCAAATCCCATTGGTTTTTATTGTTATATCTTTGGATATAGGTAAAACATGTAAAAATTCCTATGTCTTAACTTTCTATCATACATCAAAGTTAAGGTATCTAGTAAATAAATACGTTAACCTCGTTGAGGTAAATAAGCGAATACGTTTAAATGCTTACCCCGCATAATTACCCGAAAATATTGGCATTTTTGGCGAGAATACCTATATAACTGAAAATGTAAACTAAGTGAGAAGCAAGAGTTCTCAATTTTACTTTTAAAACATAAAAAAATGTGTTTTCGCCACAACAAACAAATCGTTTTTAACTACTTATGTGGTGTTGTTGTAGTTTATGTAACAAACTTTGATAATTTAAATGAGATTAAACTGCTCACTTTGTAATTTTACTTGGTTTAGGAATTTTGTATTTATTTTAAGAAATTATGGGATTTAGACTTGTTTTAGGTACGTTTTGTTGTTCGTACTTGAAGTTTTGAGTACGACTCGTACTTAAAGTAAGTATAAAAAACTTAATTAATCCCGAGCGTTTTTCTTTCTGCGTACTGTTACTGTCAGCTTACTTGGGCTTAATAGTTGACAGCAACTTTTATAGGTAAAGTTTCGTCCTCTTAACATGGTGAATTATTTGTCCTTAATTCTAATAAATATTGTTTAAAACAAAAGAGATAAAAATATTAAAAAATTACCTAAAAAAAAATTATGTAACTATTTTCGTTATAAATTTTAAAAATTAAAAAGATTTTTTCAGTTTCAAGATTATTCATTAAAATTGAAAATAAATCACACCTTTATTTTATGATGAACAAAATAAAGCGTTTTTATTTATTTTCTAGGCAGTTGCCAGTTTTAGAATAATACGCCTTAACAATTAAAAATATGGTTGTGTTTGTTTTTGGGGACGCAGGTGAAAGATGGATATTCCTAAATAAAAACACTTTGTTTTGCAAGGAATATAATTTAACGGTCTCCCTTGAAGAATGATGGTAAAGTTTTTGCCATTAAATCGCATGCAATAAATCTGAAATATTTGTTTCACGACTAAACAAAAAAAAAAACAGAAACTGTTGGAAAAAATGTTTGAATAGATAATTTAAATAATATGACATTGCATAAATATCTTTTTGAATATCTTATCTGTTGTTCTCATTATTTTGGCCGCTGAATAAATGAAAATGCTTTAATGCTTAGAACACCATATTGTATATTCTTCAACAGTTTGACAAAAAAATTGTTTTCTATCGCTTAAAACACAATTTTGTATACAATTATTAACTTTTCTAAACGTATCTATTGATTTGTAAACCCTCTTTTACCACAATTGGTTAATAAGGGCGTATAAAGTGTTATTCCGTGTGTAAAACCAAGAAATATTCATTAATGGTCCCATAAAGTATGCATTGCGCGTCGTCTGGTTTGCCCCCCCCCCCCCCCCTCACACACTATGAACTTAATATATTTGCTTTTGTTGTTGTTATTTATATATTAAAACTTTTTGATATTCTTTTCTACTCGTCGTTGTAGATACTTAATCTGGTAAAGAAAGCATGTGCCGGAAATTTATCTTACTCACTTCTTCCAGTCCTCTAACTAAATTTTGTTTTAAGCGGTGTTTAAAATACTGCAACTAAAGAAACAAAATGCTCTTTTTTTTGACTTTTCAATTGGCCAAATACAAGCTGTGGCTTTTACTTCTGATTCTTAAAATACAAACAGACGCAGTGAATGCAACAAACGAATAGTTATAAAATACAAAGCACTTCGGCAGTTAACTCCGAAGTTAAAGCTGTATACATGCAGAGAAAACACGTTTTTCAATATGGTTTCCTCCAACAAAACTATAGAAAATTTTAAACATATTGTGTTTAATTCCACCATATTATTTTCACCGACAATCATATTATTGTAAAATTAGTTTTCCACCAAGAAGCCACAACCATAATATGTATGCCTCTAAGCATGTTATGGTTAAATATGACATTAATTTGTTTTTAAATTAAAAATTGTCTTTTCTTCTTTTCAAGAGCAACATGCTATGGTTAAAAAACAACCATGCGTTTATAAGATATGAACATATTTTTGTTTTTATTACCCATAACCTGTTAGGAGGCAACCATAATATGGTTGTGGCTTCTTGATGGAGGACCAATCTATTCATAATATGGTTGTCGGTGACAATAATATGGTAAAATCAAATATAATATTTTTAAAAATTTTCTTTAAAAATAGTTTTAATGGAGGTGAAAATATTTAAACATATTTTTTCTCTGGGTGTAGCCGTAATTTGTATCCTTTCTTTATTTATAAAACAATATTGTTTGGTAATATATACATAAGTACCTACATATCGCACTTAATCAACAAGATAGTATTAACCCAAAACATTTTATTTATTAAAAAATCGACGCGTAATATTCACTGCATTTATTTAAATTGGGTTTTCGCTGTCACATTAGCAAAATAAACTTAACCGATACTCCTTGTTTAAAGTATGAAACGAACTTTTATTTTTGTTGCAATCGGTTTTGGTACTGCATTCGTAAATGATCAAATTTTGCTATTAGATTTAGATATGTTTTTAATAATTTTCTTGATATAACATAACATTTGTTGCCAGTTTACAATTGAACTATAAGAAATTGCTTTTCTTTTTTTTAGGAAAAATGTAACACACTTCCTTGTACTTTAACTGTCAAATTTAACAGCAGTATTTTTTGGGAGAACATCATATGACAAATTCATATGATACGTTTTGACCTCCGGTTTTGTAATAAATGCTCAGAATGATATGGCAAATGCTTTTGTGCTTATGTATGTCTGTTGTACATTCACGACAGACATTACCGGAAAATAAAATATTTGAAATTTCTACTTTCATTTCCGAAAAGGGGGTTTAGGTAGATGCTTGTTTACTTAGTTGTTGTCATTATTGTTATTTAGTTCATACATTTAAACTACAAGGTCAACAAAAAGTACACACGATTTTTTCTCTTTAGTTTTTCTCGTAGTCAGTTCCCCATCATGTTTTTGTATAAACATGTGTATGTATGAGTGTATTCAATTTACTTTAAGAACAAAACAAGCAACTCGTCCATTTATGTGTTCATGTATGTGTACTTTCATAAATGCATGTGTACATATTCTCGTATATTGTGCCTCCAGAGTTTCCAAACATTTAAGCTGAATTCAAATGCTGGTATATAGAGTTATGTTTATACCAACTCAATAAAGATAGCTTGCTATTTAAATTGCTGGTTATTGTTTTCAGCCTAAACAAATATTACACATCGCAATTAAAAAAACGTATGTATGAAAAGAAAATATTCTAAAAGAATTCGAAATTTCCTATTGTGTAATATACAGGCCTGTTCTGAAAATCACATTTTTTGAAAGTGATTTCAAATCACAAGAAAGGTGTTCTGGCCATATTATTTTGTGATTTCAAAACGTTCAGCTACGTAAACAACTTTTTGAAATCACTTTGTTATTATGCGGCTATTGTAAGTTGACCGTTTTAATAAATTTCTTAAATAAAATATTCCATGTGTTGTTTATTAATTTTTTATGCATTAAGCTATTTTATTTACAACAAATCGTTTAAAATTAAGAAAATTCGATGAAACTACAAAATGATATTTGCTTTTGTGACTTCTGTTGTGATTTCAGTAGCCCGTTTCTGTATTTTTCGCATCGTAAAATTTTCCGCATGAAACCAGTGAATCGGGACAGAAACAGTGCAAAATGAAACAAAAAATGGTTTTTCTCGCACAAGTGTTTCTGTATCTTTCCGTTGCGAGAATTATCTGTCATTTTAATAATTTTCCAGCAATTATTGGAAGGATGTGAGAAAAAGTGTTTCTGTAACAATATTTTGCGAAAAGTTTCTTACAAGAACTGTCAAAATAAGTCGCATTTGAAATTGGTGCGAGAAAAACAAAATATAGATATTTTAAATTTAAAATATGTTTATATACTATTTTTGTAATATAAATAAAAAACATTTAAATTATGAATGCGTAATTTAAATGATGAAAATAAATAAAACACCATTGTAATATTTTGTTAATTAAATTTTTTTAAGCCTTTCCTTGTTTTGGTTTTATTCAGGGCTGCCAGATAAATTTGCGTGAAAATCGTCAATTTTTTGAGAAAAATAAAAAGATCACCTTTTTGTTTTAAAAAATCGGACAATTTAAAATTAATTATAAACAAATTTTGTTCGATTTTTTATTACAACAAAATCAAACAAAGAAGTAGTCAAATTTCATGGGTATTTTATACATACATACATATGTACATATAAATTGTCTTTTGTTCGAACTTAATTTTTTTTAATGTATATATATTTTATTAAGCTTGAGGTCTATTTTTTATAAAATTATTTATTTTCTTTGATCCGATAACAATTAAAAATTGTTTTTTTCCCTGAAGAATTCTCACAAAGGCGTGACAAAATATCATATTAAAAATAAATTTTAACAAAAAATCAAATAAATATTTTTATAAAAACAAAAAGAAGTCAAGCTTAATAAAATAAACATACAAACTTATTTAAAATAGATATATACAAATACCAAGAAATTAAAAATTTTTAAATTAATTCCGCTTAGATAACAGTAAAATAAATATTTAGGGTTTTTATTTTTGCGAAAAACCAAGGATTCATAGTGACGACGTTGTTTTAAATTTGTATCGTATGTGTCCAAATAGGATATAATTGAAATTTAAAAATTTCGGTTCACAAATGGCTGAGATATGAGTGAAAAACACGCCTCCAATTTTTACCCATAAATCTATAATTTACCTATTCTTATAACTATTAACTTTACTTTTTCTTTTTCACCTGAAATATACGTAGTAGAATACCTGTTAGTTGAAATCGAAAATGGCATAAAAGTGTCCATATAAGCTAAGAATATCAAATATGTATATAAATTTGTTGTTGCTTTCTACAGAAATTCATATTGTCATTTAAATTTTCAATGCCACAAAATATGAAGTGTTTGAAATTTAAAAATTCGATATGAATTTTTATAGAAAGCTACAATAAAGTTATATAATATTGTCGATTTTGTTTTTGCTTTCGTCACTTTTTAGAAAAAATCAGCAAATCGGCAAAAATCGTTGAAATGAAAATAAATCGTCAAATCTGGCAGCCCTGTTTTTATTATATTTATTTCTTTTGTTGACGTTTCGCTTTCATTTGACATTTAATTCTGGAAATATTCCAGTTAAAACTGAATCTGTTTTGTCTGTTTTCGCATTTAAATACAGAAACACTTTTTTCTCGCAAATCGAGAAACGATGGAATTTTTTGTTTCACACTTCATGTTGAAAATTTTACGATGCGAGAAATACAGAAACGAGCTACAGGTTTGTTTTTTAGTTGAATTAAAGTTCGCTTTTTTGCTTACAGCGGCATGAAAGCAAAGTCTAATATTTATTAAAAATCGTAAAAGCTGTAAAGAATCACAGGGAAAAATCGCTTCTATCTCTAATATGGCTAAAATTCGCAAAAAATTGCAAACTTGGAAACTAACCTTAAAATCTATTTGAAATCTCTAAATGGATTAAAAAAATAAAATGTCGAAAAATAAAACAAAAAAAATTTGCACAATAGCGAAAATTCGCGAAAAAATTTTATATTTCAAACAAGCCATAAAATTGATTAAAACTCCCTAAAACTGTAAGGAATGGCAAAAATTCGGTAAAAATTGCTAAATTAGCGGAAATTCGCAAAAATTTGCTAACAGCGGCATGATAGCAGAGTCTACTTTTTAATATAAATCATTAAAGCTAAAAAGAATCCGAAAACTTACAGGAACAAATCGCTTCTATCGCGAACATGGCTAAAATTCGCAAAAAAAATACAAGATTTTAAACAACCCTAAAACTAATTTG
This sequence comes from Pollenia labialis, assembly GCA_949318255.1. Lineage (NCBI taxonomy): Eukaryota > Metazoa > Arthropoda > Insecta > Diptera > Polleniidae > Pollenia > Pollenia labialis. The sequence goes on from OX439143.1 coordinate 84,592,476, forward strand.
ACATCGCTAAATCGGTAAAAAAAACAAATTGTCGGAAAATAACATAAAAAGCGTTAAAAATTAGCTATAATTTTGAAAAACAAACCCTTTGTGTTTACATGTGCTTTCGACAATTGAGAATCACACCGAAAAACACAAAAACGGTGTGATGTACAGAACACCACAAAATCACACGTGTGATTTTAAAAGCACATGTGATTTGAAATCACGTGATTTTCAGAACAGACCTGATAAGTTTTAATTTTCAAAAGGCTAAAAGCAAAATTGCCCTTTCAAGAAACCTATGATAAAACGTCTACAAGTCGCCACTTTTGTCAAAAAAGTGTTTATCTACATTTATATCTGTCTTGAAGAAACCAAATTTTTGACAGCTTTAATAGCAATATGTCCAAAAAAAGGGATATTAGATTTCAAGATTTACATACCCAACTATTTTTATTGTTTCGGAAACATTTTGGTCTACTTCAAGTGGCATATATATTGGCCTTGATTTTCCCGGTATTTGAAGTACAGTGTTGCCTCGTTTAACGCAACCCTCGATGAGCGCAACCCCTCGCTTAACACAACACCCAATTTCGTAACATTGATGAGTCCGTAACCGTCACTTTTCAAAAAACAAAGCCTCAATTAATGCAACTTTGCAAAAGCAAAACAAGTAAGGCTTTTTTTGAGTGTGGTTTTTGATAAATTATTTCAAAACTAAAAAGTGTGTATGTAAAATCTTATGCTTAAGTGAAATAGTCGTTTGATTTACCGTTATTCTAAGAATGACAAATATTTTGTGCTTCTGTTTTTTTAAATCAATTTAGTTTAGAAACTTCATTGTTTATGAGTGGTTCTTTCATCAAAATAACAAAAATTAAATGCTAACCTTAGTTTTATTCATTAAATTCTTGATTGGTTTAAAATAGGCTTTTAAATAGAAAAATATTGCTAGAAATTAGTGACTTGGTTTGCGCAACAACTCTGTTATCGCAACAGCCCAAAATTTCTATTAGTTGCGTTCACTGTATATGGTGTTGTTTTTAACTGTTTCTAACCGAATAGGAATTCTGCACGTTTTATTTTTTTTTAATAGCTTATCATATGCCATCTTTTATAATTGATAGACTTGCCATCTTCTATTATAAATAAAACAAATTGTAGAACAAACAAAATTTTGGAGAAAAACCAAAAAAAAAATATATTTAATATTTTTCATATTAATCGTAAAGCGGAATATTAAAATTTTAGATATTTATTTCATAAATTAGTATGCAAATATTCGTTGCGCCATTTCTAGAACAAACGATCAAATTTTAGCCATTTTTTGGCATTCCAATGATGTTTATGAAATCATGAAACAATAACCTTTCGTCATACATTTTTATATAAAAAGTTCATATCATACCAAGGCGAATTCATCCCAGGTAATCTCGGTACTACAATAAGTACAACTCGTACAAAACCACAAGCAATTTGTTTTTGTAAAATCATTGTACAATGTCAAAAACAGAAATAAAACAAAACAGAAACAAAGATAATAAAAGAGAATAAACAAAATTTTTACATCCAACAGTGATTTTAGCTAATATCAGCAGGGCTTTTAAGACCACCTGTAATAAATTCGCCTTGTATCATACATAAAAAAGAGTTTTGGAAAAATGTCAAGACAGATTAAAAATATTTTTTAAGAAAAAGAATCTTATCTAATCTAAAAGCAATTATTTTCTCAGTTTTATAAAGAAAAAATAATCAAGATCTTATTATGTATATTAAAACAACAAAATTAATTTAAAAATTGATCAAGTTATCAAGCAAACTAAGGGTTGCTGTTCGGTTTTAACCGAAATCGAAAACCTACAAAAAACCTCGATTTGTAGCTTTTACTTTAAAAATATATTTATGCTTAAAGAAATTGCAAATTATATTTACATAATACTCGTACTTTACATAAAAGAAGTTTATACATAACAGCCTGAAACAATGACAAGGTGTTTCAAAAATTCTTAACAATTAAAATAAGTACTAAGAAAAACAAATGTGCTTTTTTAATAAAAGTACCTCGATCCCTGCTAGCATTTATAAGATGGTTTTTATTTTTTCAAAAATCATCTTGTTGATTTTTTTTGAGTAGTTTTTGTGATCCAAAAACTGTTTAATCGGTTACAGTTACACTAACCAAAAAAACCAATCATAAATGACTCTTAAAGGAGTCACGGGTAGGGTAAAATTTTCTCCAGACAAAAGAATCTTTTACCCCAGGTCTACACTAAAGACAAATATCTAAGCTAGTTGACAATATCGTCGGCAACATAACAGAGCAATATTTCTTATTGCTCAGCTTATGCTAAAGGCATGGGAAAACTTATTTATATTAACTGGGAATGTGCAAAAATTACCAATATATCAAAATATCGATATTTAAACAAAATTAATCGATATTTATCGCAAAACTGTTGATTATAAAGAAAAACGTTATATGAACGGATTAAAGAAATTGGAATTCTAATTTTTTTTCAGTTTGTTTTAGCAAAATCGGACAAGTGGTTCTCGAGTTATGTTAAACAAAAAAACATCAAGATAAGGAAAAAATTTAAAATGTCATAAAAAAACTGACACATACGAACGCCAAACCCTTTGAGGGTTTTACTATACTGACCCAAAAATCCCAAAAATGTTCCATAGTGTAATCAGATAATACGCTTTAGTGCGCGCGCGCGCTCTTTAGACTTCTGTCAAAAAGAGTTAAACTAGTGTTTTTTCATAGAACAAGTTATTTGCAAAACATTTCGACGAATTAACGCGTGTTATGCACTTTTACCTTCAAAAAGATTCGTATATGATTAAAAATGTATCATAATCGAAAAAAATAAACGCATATGAGCTAATTTTTTGATAATTAATGATACACTCGATGTGAGAAAATGGTACCCTACCGATGAATCATTTGAAGAAATCATTTGTGATACAATTTTCTGATTCATTTTTGAGAATATGAATGAATCACCCTCTTCAATGATTTACGAAAAATTTGGCATACCACTAAATATTTTTATTTCGAGACACCAATGTTTTCAATTATTAAATGAAATAAGTTTTAAATTAAAAGTACACAATATCAAAATGTCTTGCACAATTTTAGTTGCACGTTCTGTGCAGAGTTTGCTTCGTAGAGCTTCCTGAATAGCTGATGGTTTTTTGACCCAATGTCTGAGAAATCATATTAATTTGCTTTTGTAAAGCCGAACAATGATTTTTGTAGTATGTCGAAATTATATTTGTTGAAAGTATGATCAGAAACCCCGTCTGTACTCTAAGCATCACATACAAATTTATAAAAAAGAAAAAATTGCAATCTATTTAAAAGAAAAAAGTGTCGAAATAGCTCTAGAATTTCAAAGAGCAGTACTGAGTGCTGGAATTGCTTATTTGTTTATTATTAATTACAGGGAAAATATTTGTTTTTTTAAGTATTTAAAAGCTTGTACCAGTTCCTATAAGTATTGCATGCCACACTTTTATGCTCTATTCGACTATGATCCTATTTGTAAATTTTGTAAAAACTTATATGCCTCATGTACACATTTGCAAAAATTGGTTTCATAATATCCTTAAATTAATCTTGTTTATTTCAATTTATACATAGTTTTGCAAACAAATCATTTTTTTTTAATAAACAAAAATTAATATACATATTATTTTTTGTCCGTCTGGTTAGATAACTGGCTCTTTGTCTACGTAACAAAGAACAAATATAAGAGATAGCTGAATGAATGAATGGTACATTTCTTAGCTTTAATTGTCACAAGGAAGATGGACAGAAAGAAAAACACTCGGGATAAATCAAGTTTATTATGGTTACTTTAAGGACGAGTCGTACTTAAAAATTCAAGAACGAATAGCACTGAAACGTACTTAAAATAATCCTAAATGGAATTACTTTCGAAAATGAATCCAGGAATTTCTTTAAATAAGTATAAAATTATTAAATCAAGTGAAAATAGATTAAACCTGATGATCATTGTTTTCATTCTTTTTAACTGTAAAAAGTTGTTTACATTTTGCTTACAAAAAATGTAAATGTTTGTTTACTTTTATTGTTTTTTTCACATATGCCACACATACAAGTTTTTTCCTTTTGCTTTGTATATGTTGTACTAAGTTTTTGACAGCTTAAAAGAAATTTTACACAAGCAAAATACATGTCGTTTTTTGTTTTTGTACAAGTAAGCAGACCTGCTAGGTGGGACTTGGATTAAACTTTTCGTTGTGTTTAACCCTCCGGCTTAGGTACGCATGTTTTGATTTTCTATACACATTGAAAAAGTCTGGCCAGACTCATGTATACCACGAAGGGCTAAAAAGTAAATTTGAACTCTTGCTTCTCATTTAGTTTATACTTTTTGGTTAAATGTACATTAGGGTGTTACACGGTACATGGTAAATTTTTAGGGGATATATTTTGACGCACCCCTCTTAAATGTGCCAATAGCCTAGAAAATTCGATGGACAAAGTTAAAGCCCAATTGAATAGCGCCAACACGTGTCTTATTGAGCATAAATTAGGGAAAACAGCGATTTTTTACTAAAATTCGTATTTCTTTGTCCTTAATTATTGCTTAATATCTCTTTATCTATTGGCATAAGGAACAAAACTACCAAGATCAAAATTTATAAGAATAAAATTTTCTACAAAACAAGACTCGACTCATGTTACTACATATAATGAATGGTTTCGGTTATAAAGACAAAGAAATACGAATTTTAGTGAAAAATCGATGTTTTTCCTTAATTTATGCTTAATGAGACACGTGTTAGCGTTATCTGATTGGGCTGAAACTTTGTCAATTTTTAATTTTTTTTTTTTAATTTCCTAAGCTTATCCCGCGAAGCTTTATGCTTGTCTGCAGGAAAGAAACGAGAGTCTCTGGCGGGAATCGAACCCGCAACCCCGGCGCTAGGTGTTTTATCATTCTGTAAGGTGTAAAACGGGTAAGTCATAATAATTTTATTTTTGTAATTTTTTTTTCGTTTTTCAAGTATTCAAGTACGAAATCGGGATTGAATATGGATAACTTCAATATTTTACGATTGAAAACCCGTACTTGAATCAATATTTTTGTACTTGATTTATGAAAAGATTGTGGCATCTGACTACAAAAAATAGAAGCATTTATTCGCGGAAAAGGACAATAACGCATAATTTTTTTGTTTTGTAGAAAGCAATTGTAAATTTAAACGTGATTTTTGAAAATTTACTCCTATTTTTATATATTCATCATTTCTGTGCGATTATAGTTTTTTTTTTTTAATTCATGACATTCCTAATGTCATAGATCAGAAGTAAACTTGAGTTTTTATTCCAAATGTTATTGCACATTGAACAAAATAAAACATTTTGCTATAACTTCCTTAAAATATCGTACAAAATAACAAAAACTTGCTTCATGGGTACTTTTACACTCGGATACTACGAAGGTACTATGAACTCATGTTTTGCTTAAGGATACCTGTGCACTTTTTCCTTTTTGTCACAGATTTTTTAGTATTTTCCTGTATAAAAATGGCATTTAAAGTATCTACAATTTAAATGTTAAAAACATCTGCTCGCTAATATTTAAAATGAGGCAACACTGGTATCTAGACAAAATTCCACACAAATAACTTATTAAAAGCTTATCCGCTTAACATAATGTTAAGCTTCTAATAATATTTCTAAACTATCTGTTTCCAATAACAAAGATACAAAAAAAAACTTATGTAATTGCTTTAAAAACAAATAAATTATTATACAAAAACGAAAAGGATTGAAAATCTCTGACATGATATTTTCATTAATATAACTTGTTTTATAATATGCGAATGTTTTAAAAGTTTATCACTTTTTGTATTTAATCACGTGTGACCTTCATGTCAGTGTGAACACCTCATGGTTCTGAGTAAACTTTTCTTTTAAGTAGATTTAATTTTATACACAATTTTTTTTTGAATGAGTAGTTAGTGCTTTTTTAGTAAAATTGTATATAAAAAAAATTTTAAAAGATGTTAAAAAAAGTATCTCTATCAGGGGTTACATTTGAAGGTTAAATTTAATTCATCAAATATACTTTTTAAAATTGACCTTCACTTCGGAAGTATTTTTAAAAAGTTTATGGAAAATTAGAGCTTTAACACAAATTTCTACAGTTTTTTCGAAGGAAGGAGAAAGGAATAATTAATTACATCTCTCTAATTAATTGAAGAGTGTATAACCCGTCAACCCCATTAATACGATACCATCCACCACAGTATTAAAAGGTAAAGTGTCGGGAACAAAATTATGTTATGTGGTTAAGATTTATTTTATTTGTTATTTTCTAGATAAAAACTTCTAGATATATGGGATTTTTCGTATTTTAGTGATTAAAGGGATGGAGTTTACCACCAGAACTATATTTTGCCATGACATATTAGCTATCGCATAAGTTACTGTCGTCAATTGTTCAGTCAATACTAACTTATACAAGAAAGTTGTGGCATCAAAAGGGAGTGGTATTTTTATGGGAGCAGAATGGCTCAATTTCGGAAAGAAACTTGTATGAGAGCTATGTAAAACAATGGTTGAATTTTCCCCGAATTTTATAGGCTTGGTCTTTATGACAATTAAAATGCATAAGCCGATTTTTTTCATTATTTATTTATTGAAGCTTCATAGATATTTAATATGAACTAAAAATAAATAATCAAATCTTATCCTAATACATTATATATGTCCAGCCAGTGATAGACAAAATTCCGCCATCACGGTTTATGTTTACATATGTAGGTGATATCGTTCTCCGAATTTGATGAGATTATCTTAAAAATTGAGACCTGTTTTTTGCACACATGGTTTAAATGTCAGCAAACTGGACCAATCGGTATGCAAAAAGGTGGCTCCAGCACCAATATTTTTTATGTGTTAGCACAAACGCAGATTACCATTTCCACACGCAGAGAAAAACTCAATACAGAAGACACGACCATATTTTGGTTGCCTATAAACATGTTATGAATGTGTTTTTATTAAAAGTTCAAGTTTGCCCAATATTACAATTAGAAAAATACTTAAATTACAACAAAGCTAAGGAAAACTTATATAAATAACACATTATTAATAAAACCCGGTTTAATTTATCAAAATAAACCGCTTTATACGACAATCGAAATATTAACATTTTTAAATAACCGACTTGGGCAATCAATCCTAAAATAACCGTCTGAATAATAACCTTTCCACCTCCCTAGTTCGGGCCTTCTTTTAAAGAGCACAAAGAAGAACAAATAAAAACCTACGTGTCTGGCGGACAACCCGAAAAAAATAAATGATTTAATTAAAAAATTTGTGACATTTATTAAATTTGCACCAATAAACAAATAAATAGTATCAATTAAACGTTAAATTTACGTCTTAAATTTGTAACTAAAACTGATTTTATTTTGATTAATGAAGAATTTTCGAGAATTTTTTTGTGACAAATTGTGCTGTTTGTCACAACACTAACTCTGACTTTTTTCTATTTTATGTTTTATATTATAATCCGACTTGGAAAAGGATGTTTAAGAAAAAAAGGCTGTAAAAATAAGTAAACATATTCCTCAGGCGCGGATCCAGCTTGAGCCTTAGGGGGGGGGGGGGAAATTTTTTTTTGATACAAAAAAGCAAAAAATTTGTTTTTAAAATTATATTAAAATTAATGTGTGTATGTTATATTAAAAAAACTCAACAATAAGGTTAAATGAAATATAAGATCGGTTCAATATAAATGAATTTTTTTAAATAAGCAATTTATGATTTCCTTGTGAGGCAAATTTAGATAGTACAGTCTTTCTTCTGTCATTGTTGATCCGAGCCATGTTTTTATTAGACGACGGGTAGGAAATGACCTCTCTTTCTCGTAGCATTACTGACGAGTAGAGCAAATTTTTTATGGCATATGCCATTTTTGCCATTTCTACAATTATTTTTTTAAAAAGCAATTTTTGGTCCAGCTTGCCAAAGAATACCATTTTGCAACCTAGAAAAAAATTTTTAAATAAGCTTAGCGAATATGAGGCAGAATCTATTCGAAATTCTAACTGAATAATGCAAAAATCGGACGTAAAAAGTACTTTCAATGCATCTGCTCCAGCCTCTTGAAGTTACAAACGAAAGGGATTTCTATGAATGAAAGCTTTGGCTTAATTGACAGTGCTTAGGAAAATAATACAAGATGTTAGCAAAAAAGATTTTGTTGAAAAGTTTAAAAAACGTTTTAGATCGTTAACGTGTGGTAAATTATTCAATACATACTCCTGAAAAATCTATATGGCTTGGCATTTCAATTTTAAAAAAGTGTTTTAATCGATTTTCTCACAATTTTGTTTTAATGAAAGTGAGACGGATGAATTTATTGACAACCTTTCTCCATCTGTACTTTTAGTGTTCAAATATGCTCCAGTTACATCGTGCAATGCTGAAAGAGTGTTTTTCATTTTTAGAACTGTTTAATGTGATAACAGGAGGTTATCAGGGGTGTTCTAGAAATCGAAGACGCAAAATGCAAGAATTTTAAGCTTCGTTTTTTAAAAAGAATTCCCTGATAAAAAAATTTAAGACAAATATTATAAAAATATTTCTTTATTAAACAGAATTTTATAACAAAAATTAGATTAAAAGTGTATTAAAAACAACTTCCGAATTCTTGGGTTTTGCCCGCCAGTATTTTTTTGACAACATACTATTGTACTTACAATAAAAACTTATTAAAATAAAAGATTCTTAAATAACATGTTTATTTTTGCCATTTTTCGTGCCATTTTTCGAGTCATTTTAAACTTGCCCTGCTGACGAGCATTGAAACGAAAATTTGAAATATTTTTGTTCGATTTCGGTAGATATCTTCATCACAGTTTATAAAAGCATCTACAACGTTATCTGATAGATTTTCAGATATTTTCCATGTTTGTTGCAAATGCAACAGTTCACACTCGAGTTGAGATCATCAGCTCATCAGCTAGTTGTGATTTAAAGTTTTGTATCTGTATTTGACTTGATTACACTTTGAGGTAGAAGTTTAGGTATGTTCAATACATTTAGGATATCTATTGGGAAACGTTTTGAGATCTCCTAAACTAATTCAATAAGAGGAATGTAACCTACAACTCGGTAGTTATCTTCAACATTTTGAATGTGATTGGAACCTCGATTTGAACGCAGATAACTTTAACTTTTCGGGTTTATTTCTTTTCCCTTCAAGGCACATGATTTAAGTTTTGATAAGGCTTGATCCTTTTTGAAGATCTATATCGTGCTTTTGTAAAATTATACTGTTTATTCCGTAAATGAATTCAAAAGTACTAAGCGAGTTCCTTAATATAAAGGCCCAATCAGAACATGCATGTATTAGCTTAAAGCATATAGTACACGGAATGTAAAAAGCCACATGCGCATGTGGTTCTGACGAAATTTTGACGACACTACAAAGCCACAATAGCAAGTTCGGGTTGTGTGATGACGACAAAATTACGTCAGAGCCTCATGCGCATGCAGCATTTTACATTCCGTCTACTATAGGCTTAAGCAACTGTCAAAAATTAACGAAAAGTATGTCAAATGCATAAGCAAATAAAAAAAGACTTTTAGGTGGCCATAATATACTTGATATCTATTTAACCATTGTTGCATATTTGTGCAATATTTTGTTTTTTGCGAGTACTTCAAACTAAAAAGTACCAAAAAGTCCAACCGTGTATTTGTTTATTTTATGCTATTTAATTTGTAAAGAATTTAAAAATAGATAATTTGTGAGTGTCTTAAAACAATGGAAAATAAATTAAAATATGTAAAAGTCCATTTTAATTTATTTTATTTCATGGTGAAATAAAATCTATTATTTTTTGCTCAAAGCATGGTGAACTTCCTTTATGTCAAAATTATTTGTTTATTTTTTGGTAATGTCAAAATATTGTTAATTTTCTTTACAAAATTTTTTGTGATAAAGGGTGTGTGTGAAACGGTAGCAAAGTTCTATGGTGAAATGAAATTTGTTTGTGGTAGAAAATTTTCATATTTGTGATGTGTGAAATTATAACATTTTTGACAACGTAAAATTTTGACATAAAGAAAAAAACCATTTCTAGTAGTTTTGTGAAAATTAATAAATTTATCAAGTTTTTACCAATAATCATTTCAATTCTGTTGGAATTGAGATCGTCCCAACTATTTGATGAATTCGTTCTGATATATTAACAATTTTTACAAAAAGTGCGGGCAAGAAAGCTTATACATGTGTAAATACTTACATGTTGTATAATTCTTTTTAATTTTTTTGCCGCTGGTCCTACTTCCATATTATTTTTTATTTAGTTTAAACAAATTTGATGAAAAAAATAATTTTGTGGTTGTCAAAAATTTCAACACTAATGTCAAAATTTATACTAGCCCCCAGGGCTAGTAAAAATTTATTCACCTCAATAGGGTCGAAATTTTACTTCCATGAGTACTTTGCTACCGTTTCACACACACCCAAAATAAACATTTTTTTAGTTTAGGTTAGCATTTTGACTTTATTTACAAAATTTAAAAAAACAAATTGTGCAAAAATAAACATTAATAGACATAAATAACACATTGCTTTAAAAAGATTCTTGCATACTAAATAAAACTATAAAAACCATATTATGGTAAGTATGTACGTATTCTACCATGATAAAAATTAAAACAAACATTTGACTAAATCATCTAATTTTCAAATAGGAAAAAGGGACAAAGGCAGTCGATAAAAGTATAAATTTCCAAATCCTTCGGATTCTGCTCTTATCTCATCCAATAATTAGATAAATAAATAAAATATTCTAAGCTAAATTGTTATTGTATGATACCTTTTTCTAATCATCTTTAATATTGGAAAACTGTTAGGAAATTTCATTGTTTTAGGAATATTTTCCTAACATTCTCCCCGTATTAATATTAAGCCTCTCATTTTCTAATTGTAATCTTTGCAAGATAACTTCACTTTCATCTAATGCTTTAACTTTCCTCTCTATCTTATATAGTTAAGCACCATTTTTCAAAAGATTTTCTTTAACCTTTTGGCTTTTGCTTTGTAGATTTTAAGTTCCGCTATTTATATATGTATATCTTTGCGTTCTTCCATTTATTTATTGTTTAATTTGTAAAGTGAAGGCTTCTGTTTCGATAAAATTTAGTTCTTAATTTCTTGCAAAGAGCAACTTGTTTGCAACGTTTCAAAAAAACAATAACATTTTGGTGTGGTAAAACCTTATATTTTTGACACAATGGACTTTTTTACACAAACAAATTTGCCTGTTTTTGTTGTATTGTTGTACAACAACTCCTAGTGCTGCCACCTTCTAGTAATTTCACCATGTTTTATTTTTTATTGTTATTCATACGCAGCTGTTTTCGTACGGAATGTGCGTTCAGTTTGGCACTTTGCTTAAGCAAATGACATTTGACGACACTTGACGAAAAGCATCATTAAGTACATTGTAGCTTGCCATATATGTTTTATATATATTCGCACAGCTACAGTTGACTTAAGCGACCTCATTCATGTTGTGGTTGGGCCTTAAGGTTTTCGATGAAGTATCTCTAACTTTCCACTCAGGTATTTTTTCCAACGCTTCTACTATATGATATACACTTGTTGCAAAGTGTAAAATTGAGTCGTGACGGTCTAACCATCTTGTCTCGTATAATGTAGAGAGTTTGGCTCCCAAATACTTTGCTAAAACTGCGTTTCGCTTGGGATGATTATATATAAAAAAAATTGTCGTTTCTTTAAGCTTTTTAAAATTGAGTTGTTTGATTTATGGGAATAGCAAGGCGTTTGTTTTCCATTTGGTCATAATTTTATAACAGCTCTATTTTCTGCTGACATCAGAGGACACCCATCTGTTCCATTTCCTACACAATTTTTTGGGTCAAGACTAAAATTTTTCAAAGCTTTTAGAACCAGGCCTGCCATATTTGCCGATTTATCGGCATTTTGCCGATTTTTTGCCTCTAAATTATCAAAGTGCCGATTTGCCGATTTTTACTCAAAAAATGCCGATTTTTTGATAAACATCTTAACCAAAGTAACTTTTTGTTGGATTTAGTACAATTTATTAATTTTGGGTAACATTGAAATACTTGTTTCATTAAAAAGAGAGAACTGTTATTAATTTGCTAAGAAAAAAGGTTAGATTTGTCCTAATTATATGCAGTGTTTGTTATGTATGTTAACCCAACACACACATGTTGCAATTGTAAAGAATAAAAGATCTTGATCAAAAACGAAAAAAATATCAACAATTTTTTTGACAAAAGCTAAAAGAAGAAAAAAAAGTTAAATTAAAAAATATAAAGTACTTTATATTTGAATTTGGAAATAGATTTTTACTTTCAAAAAAGTTGAGGCAAGTTAAATTCAAAATTCACTTTAAATGAAGAAACTTAAATCAAAAAATGATTTTTATAAGCGCATTTGAGGATGATGCAAGTTCATCCGATAACCAATCTTTTGTAAGAAAGTCAAGTAAATTAACAAACTTTTTGTCAACAAAATTTAGATTTAAAAGTGAGAATTCTCCTGGTTCATTTCCAACAATTTCACATTCTTCCGCCAATGTGGGAAAATGTTAAGCCAAGTCAACCTTAATAAAACGAAATTTTAATGTACCATGCAAATTAATCTTTGCATAGAATTCATCATTCCAAAAATTATTTAAAATTTTAAACTATTTTCATGCTGATATTAAAATTAAGGATTTAATAAAAATGTCAAGCTCATATGAATCTAAAATAACAAAAAGTACAAAACTTTAAAATAATTTACCCTAAAGTACAGAATATATGTATACATTTTTGTTTCTAATTACTTACAATTTATTTGTAAAACGTTTATTTTTTGTTGAATTTTTTGCTATTAGCATAAGGTAATGCAAAATTGTTGTGTTTTGATATTTTTTTCCACAAAAAAAAAGTGTTTTACTGTATTTAAAATAGGTATTTTTTGTTTGCCGATTTTTTGCCGATTTCTTTAAATTAAAATGCCGATAATGCCGATTTATTTTTGAAAATATGCCGATTTCTTACCAAAATCACCTGGCACCCCTGCTTAGAACTATTGATGATAGTGCCTTCGCATCAATTGACACATCAACGTCATTATCAATATCCTTTGAAGCCTCTTCAAATGCGTTTACAACAAAGCCAATTAATGCTTTCCTAATAATTTTTTGTTGTATGTTGAAATATCATCAAAAATTAATTTCAATTTTTGGGAATACAAAATTTTAATTTCAAAAAGTTTTTGTTATTCGTGCTTAATTCCCAGTTTTTATTCTTGATAAAAACACTTGAAATTTATTGTTGATGGGATAAGCTATTCCTATTTACTGGTTGCTTAGGCCAGATCATCAGGCAACTTCATCCATAAAGATTTTAGAAAAACTAAAGATATTAAACCAAATAAAACTGTTAAACGTATAAGAATTATAGCAACAGTTCTACTTGTAATAATATCAAAGTTTAAACAAAACAACATCAACAATAAACAGTGGGCTCATCTTATCTTACATTCCCCGCTACAATTGGTTGAAATTCTCACAACATTAATTGTAGTTGTAAGTAGGTTAAGAAAAACAAAATAAAAACAACAACAACTTACAAAAGATGTTGTCAATTAAGTGTTTTTTAGGCCGTGCACTTGCCTGTTTATTATCAAAAAGTAATTAAAATATCTTTAAGATAAGGAAATCTGGGATTTCCCCGACAAATCTGTGTTTTCGTCAAACATTTTCGATGATTCATATAACACATTATCGATGATTCATATAACACATATATACATAAATATTGCATATACTATGGCTTATTAATAATTCAACCGCACGCATTTTCAAGTCAAACGTTTATTCTTTGTATATAGATGGCACCTGCTGGGATTGAATGTAGAATAATAAGTATTTGAATACAGTAAACTAGATGTTTCATTGGAAATATCTAACAAATAAGTACTAGAATTAAGATTTGGATACTTATTGAAAATTTCGTTAGATTCAATAAAAAAAAACAAAACAAAAACCTTGCTGTGATTTCCTAAAATTTTGTGCATATAAACAAATATTATTATTGGGAATTCTTGTATTATCGATATAAGCCAAACATATTTTTATAATTTAGGGGGGGGGGGGGAATAAGGAATCCGCACCTGATATTCCTACAACTTTAAAAAATAGTTTTGTTTTAATACGAGTTTTTACATAAGCGACGAGAAAAAATTAATTTTAATTGTGACTTTTACTGGAAGTATATTGATTATAATATTTATCGTTCAGCTACATTGTGTGTTCATATGGCGGACGCTGTAAGACGAATTGGAAAAATGGTTAAGATCATAAATACTCTATTTGGATACGCAAATAATTACTGATGCTGTCTAGAAAATTAACTTTTACAACTACTAAGGTGATCCGAAGGTACAATAATTGGTGTTCAAAGATCCAGTGGCCCTCGTGGAAAGTAATGATAAGAAGAGTGTTAAGATTTATGATGTTTTATTGGACCAGTGTTCGAAAATTAACACCAAATATCGCTCCTTAGTGATCGGTTTGGTAGATTTGTGGAAAACACAAACGCTAATAGTGCTTGTGTAGCAAATCATTAAAAAAATACCGTTTCCCTGTCACTCGTCTTACGAACACAAAAATAATGCTGTTTTTATCAAACTCAAATATGAGAACATTTAATTACATTCGTTTTTTTTAATCCACAAACTTTATAGTGTTCGGTTGGGCTCGGCTCGGCTCATTAATGTTTGTCCCTTTTGGCTGGTAAAATAATCTAAAATTTTTTAGCCAACAAAATAATTTTACACAAACAAAACATTTACATATATTCTTTATCAATGTAAATAAAAGAAACATTATAGAACATTTGTCTACAGTATCACTACAATTGTTCTGTTTTTTAACGAAGAACAGAACAATATATGATGTTCGGCTTTTTCTTGAAAATAGTTACGAACGGTATCAAGGGTTGTGTTCGTCCACAAAATCACAAAAAAAATATAGATATTGTTTTTGGGTGTGTTAGCCGAACGCTAAATAATGTACTGTTTATTTTCGAACACTAAATAAAACTCAAAAAACAATCTGTATTGAAATACGATTTAAGTTTATATGAAAATTAACTTAATACAGATTTAAATACTATCCCGAATGTTAATCATTAGTGCTTGCTCAATGCAGTCATATTATTTTGTGTCATTATCATATGCCTTTATGACTATCTTGTGAAACCCTCAAATGTTATCGTAAAGTAGTTTTGTTTTATTTTTGTAATAAAATTTAGATAATAAATTAACAATTTAAATGACAAATTACATACGACAAACACACGTTTTCTTTACCTAAACAATGTTTACATGTTCATTTAATTGCTTTTCAGTTTGATAAAATATACAAACTGTTATAGCAATTTTTTTAATAAACTATAGACAATTTGTTTAGTCCTAAAAGTTAAAAATTAAAATTGCTCAATCATTTTTTAAGACAAGGTTTTAATGTTATCTTGTAAATTTTGGACAATTACACACAAGCAACCACAAACATATACATTACAAGAACACGCTTCATATAGTTTTTACTGTGAATAGCTCTCAACTAAAGCAATAAGGGCAACGATACGTATGAGTAACGACATTTCCGGTTAATAAAAACTTCTAACAATTTGTTACAATTTAAGTTCGTTTTATGTCAGTTTCTTTCCTTAATTTTTATAAATGTGGCTTTCCATCATAATTTTAAACAACCTTTTTAACCTTTTGTAAATGTGGTGTCATTTATTTATCTGTTCCACGCTGTAGTTACACTCGTTTTTGTATTTCTACCATTTCATATTTTATCGCCGCAAGAAAGAACTCTATTACTCCTGTGTCAGTATGTGTGTTGGGTTCACATTTGTGTGCATGTTTATGAGTATGGCTGTGTTATTTGATCTTAAGAATAACATATAATAAAAGAACGAAATAAATATAGAACCCAAGAACAAACGGATAAATGGAGTGAGAATCGCTGATAATATTATTATTACAGTTGAATAGTTTTCATACTTGAACAATTATGGAAACTTATGTAAATTTTTTAACCTTAAAAATAAAAAAGGCCCTTCGCTGAATGTCAGACAGATTATAATATAATCTCAGAGGTTATTGTTCTAGTCAATGTAGAATTTCGCTAATTTTTGATCTATTAAATATTAAAAAATTTTCTGTAACAGATATTGACTAGAACCTTTAATTTGTTATAAAAAAGTTCATATTCAGCACTTTGTCGTTATGGTATGGGCATAAAAAACAAAGTTGTTGGATTGACTTAGAATTGTTGGACAACTTAAATCCTGCGTAGAGCCATTATAACAACTTGCCGTTAGCTAAAGTTTGGAATTGTTGAACATATAAGCAGTTATTTACTATTTTATTTATCAACTTTACTTTAATATTTTCTTAAGTAATCGTAAAACCGTTATAAATATGGCTAATTTAGTATGTCAGGGTTATTTGAGACTGGAAAACCCACGAACAACTTTCGTGAAGATCAGGCAGTAATTTACCAAAGCCCGATTATAAAACCAATTTTCGAAAACGTTATTTTGGAACACGCCTAAAGCCGCAATGATTCATAATACTCTGAGTTCTGTTATTATACATATTGGTTCATAAGCTTATGAAATATTCTTGCACTCGGTTGAGAGTACCAAATTTTCGGCACAACCGAAAAATCCCTTCTTTCCGTATGCTAATCCCGCAAAGCTGGACGCTTAACTGCAGGAGACCAGACTCCCTGGCGGGAATTGAACCCGCAACCCCCGCACTGATAGACTAGCTCACTACCAGGTAGCCTACCGGGGCACCCTTGAACAGATATATCAAGTTTTAAGGCTCCGTAACTACCTTCCTACAGAACTGTTTGCACTTGATTTGAAGAACTAGAAACCATTGGCAGCTAACATTTTTTATTTTTGTTGAGTCGTTTTAGGCGAAGGATATTGTGGGCATTAGTCATTGAACAAAATGAAGTAAACAAGGTTTCTTTGCATTAAAAATTTCGACGGTGACACGATGCTGAATATGTTCCATCGTCTTTAGAGTGCAAACGATAGCTAGTGCGGGTTAGAAGTGTTTATTTTAACACCAAAGACAAAGTCCGCTTATCTTATTGCTTTTTTTACAAAATGTTTGTCAAACATTTGTCGAAAATAATAACCAATATAGACCTGTTTTTGCTTAAACAAACATACATCAGATTCAAACCATGATTTTAAAATCATGTTTTTTAATTCCTTTTAAAACTAGATTCCGAAAGCACAACATATTCAAACGATGACTTTCCCCAGGATTTTAGGATTATTTTACTTTTATCGATCAGTTTTGCTTAACTTTCTTATTTGTAAAAATAAACATTTTAAATGTGCTCCGTGTTTTGTATTGTAAATAGATGTTACCACATTGAAATAAAAAATTAATCAAAGCAACATAACAAAAATACGAATATGTGCAAAGAAAAATATAAAAAAATACGCAGGGAACCAAGGCGAATTTATTACAGGTGGTCTTAAAAGCCCTGCTGATAACTTTTTGTTTAGCTTTATCATTGTTTGATGTCAAAATTTTGTTTATTATCTTTGTTTCTTTCTTATTTTATTTCTGTTTTTGACATTGTATAAGGATTTTACAAAAACAAATTGCTTGTGGTTTTTGTACGAGTTGTACTTGTTGTAGTACCGAGATTACCTGGGATGAGTTCGCCTTGCAGAGAACAGAAAATTTTATTTTTCCTTTCTTGTCTGCACCGTTCGCCTATAAACACCAAAAATTATTCTTTAAAAACATGGAAAAAATCGCTGTCTTAATCTAATATTTTCCCCGATCGTCAAAGTCCATTTTATTACTTATTTTCTTTTATTATTTCTATAGAAAAACGAAAAATGTGGAGGTCCATTTTAATGGAATTTATAGACTAAGAAGTTTACAAGAACTAGCAAAATCATCATTCAAGCAGCGTGAACCTTTAAAAAAAAAGAATTTTTGCACTGAATCATTACTGTCAAAAAACTAGATCCATTACGACAAATTAAAAGAAATTTTAAGTGCAATCTATGCCAAAAACGTTAATATACTTGGCTAAGGTAATGCTTTATGTTTGGAGAGACCAAAAGGATCCCACCTATTTTGTGCTGCTGAAATCGGACCAGTCTTACTACTTTATCTAAACAAATAAGCCGTTCTTTGGAAACAGAAAGAGGTGAAAATATCACAGCTAACAATACCTTGAAAAAATATTATTCTACACACCAATCTCCCCGCCGGTGAAATCGAACTAAAATCCAAAATTTTTAGATCTGTTACGATGGCGGCTGACTAAAGAAAATATCTTTTGCCTCTGAAGACAGTAGACGTCGGTAGCACGTCAACGGACTGTCTATTGGTTGAGACCTCCGTCCGTATGGTTCTTGCGGGAAATTCCTCCTGTCTTTGCAAAAGTTTCGCTTTTCCTTGAACAACTATTTTCTGGGTTCACGTGGTAGTTGCGGCTTACTACCGAAAGTCGCGGGAATAGATGTACCAAAAATCACACCAAAGAGCTGATTTTTCACCACTTGTGGGAGAGTTAACCATAACAAAGGACTATCCTTGAGTGCTGGTGCTACTCAACAGATGCTGCTAACATATTTTCAATAACCGCTGAGGTTAGATAGCTCTAGGTCCTAAACTAGGTGCTAGTGTATCATATTGCCGGATTATTCACTCGAATTGCTAACTTTGGGTGTGTTTGTGCTCACACTTAGGGGTGGCCTTGTTTGGCACCCGGTGGCTAAGATCCACCATGAATTATGCGCTATGGGAGGTCTCCATGTAGATCTCTTCCACATCTGTGCATACCCATGTTAAAGAATAAAGCTTAACATTTTCCAAAAGCCCGCTATGGTTATGTACAACCAATACAAATACATATACAGCAATGCTCTGGAAATCGAATTCGAGTGAAATTGAAATCGAACGATTTTTTAAAACGCCCCTGTATTTAAGGATCATAATATTTCATTTTATATACGTGATACTTTGAGTAGCATTAATATTTATTAGAATAACTCTAAAAATTATGAAAAGCATGACCGTAGCTTTTTACGCAATTTAACTCAAAATTTCCTTCGATTTAAATAATAAGAATCGATTCTTAATACAGAAAATTATAAATTAACCATTTTATAAAGATATTAAATTTTCAATAAATCTTTTTAACGTTTGCAGCTTACAAAATTCATTAATACGATGTTTTAGATCACTTAATTTTTTAGACTTTTAATTTTTTTTTTGTATTCACATTGAAGCAGATGATATAAAAAAAACCTTTTGTTAGTAATTATTAAAGAAAATTTGCCGGTTAAGGCAAAAAAGAGCTTTTTTCAAAAATTGCATTTAATTTGTAAAATTTAGAAGAACGAAAATTTAAGTTTTGCAAAATTAAACATTAGACAATAACATTTACATAAATTTCTCCGAAAAAATAATAAATCTAAAAATTATAAAAGTTAAAGTATGTTTGCATTAAATTTTGTTGGAATCATGAAGAATAGCAATTAAAAAGTTTGTATCGTGTAACTATTTATTCTTGCGAATCGACAAAAACATTTTACGAGTATTAATTAAAAGTTTATTTTAGCATATTTTATTAAATGTTCCTTTTTTATCTGCATTTAAAATAAATGAATGAATATGTTGGGAAACTGTTGGGTGAATGTGTGAGTGTGTTTGTATTTGTATGTACTTTTTTTCATTTGCACTTCCCAACAAACACGGAGGTTTGATTTCAAATTGAAAGTGATTTGAAATCAAACGTTTTCTCAAACGTCAAACGTTTGATAATGATTTGAAAATCATTTGTTAATCATAGCGTTCTCAACAAAAAGGGGAAATTATTTTCAAATTGAAAAATGCCTTTATTTTCAACTTGCTTTCAAACGTAATTCTCAAATGTTTTTCAAATGTGGATTATAATAGAATGTGGAATATAAATAAAACTATTTAATTTTTTTAATTTAAATTTATTATTTATTTAAATAAACTTTGAGATAAACATTCGGTACCATAGCAAAAAGATGAAATAGTGTTCTTTCCGTCTTCTAATTCTTGGAAAGACTAAATACTTGGCTCCCTTTTATTTTGAGGATTGTAGCACCGCGATCGTTCAACAATCTTTCTTCACTTTCCTGTTTTATTATTTTTCTTTTTTTTTCGTATTTTTAAACATTGTAATTTCTCACAAATAATTTTTATTTTTCACTAGAAATAAACTGTTCACTTTATATTAAAATATATTTTTAATAGTAAAACACATGTAACCACAAGGAAAAATAATTTAACTTTAATCGCCATTTTTAATGCTTACATTTATTTTTCGCTTTAGTACTGCCAAGTTTATTTTTGATTTGATTTTAACTTTGACAAACATTTGACATCAAATTGAAAAAACATTTGATATCAAATGTTTATTTTCAAATCATTATCAATTTGAATTTAAATGTTAAATCAAACAATTGAAAAACGTTTGAGAATTGCGTTTGATGTCAAATGATAAAGTCATTTCATATCAAAGGTTTGACTTCGTGTTTGTTGGGTTTTGACAGAAAACAATAAAATATGAATTTTTATTACTTGTGCGTGTATTCGAATGTAAACACATTTTTAAGATACTTGTGTTCCTTCTTTCTAAAAAAATATGAATGAACAAAGAATGAGGATATTTAAATGCGTATTTCTACTAGTGATGGGATACTATCGATATTTGTTACTATCGATATTTATCAGATTTCACTATCAATACTATCGATATTACTATTGGTTGTACTTGTGTAGGAAAGCTTTAATTAATTTCTTATCAATCTGCAGGTTGTTGTTTTTATCATTTCATCGAGCCCCAACCGCGTAAGCCCCAAAAATTAAATTTTTCGGGAGAGTTTTTTTTTAATGTATTTCATAAAAATTTTGTATTAAATTAGTCGCTTACGATAAAATTGTTCTTGCTATAAAATCTTAACGAAACCTTAAGTTTTGCCAATAAAGTCATTTATTAAAAAAAAAACGAAAATTGAAAATTATGTTGCTACGTAATTTTCGCGGTTAGGGATCGATATGTACATTAACATTAATTACATTGTATATATAATTTTAATTTTTTTTAAATAAGACGTATGTATGAACGTATGCACGCACATTATTTTAGATGGCATACATTTTGCTGCTGTCAGCTAAAAAATATTTTTTTCTTTTTTGAAAGTATTAAATTTTTATAACAACTAAAATTCATTTCAATAACTCAATAGAACAACGAAAAAAACCCGATTAACAACTTGATTCTACATATGAGGCATGTGGGTTAAAAAAATATACGATTAATTTAAAATAAGTAAGATTTTTGTATTTAAAAAGAAAACCATAAACGTTAAATTTTATCCAAAAAACAATCAGTAAATAACTAAATAGAACTAAACTAAACGGTTGAACAAAAATAAAATAGTTTTGAGTGTTTATTTCGAAAAAAAACTGTATGTAGACTTTTGGCGTTTGATACTTAAATACAAAGGCATGACCAGTAGTCATATACATATTTATATAACATACAGGTGTTAAGAAAATTGTTTTTATTTATGAAACAGTGCTTAACAATGCGATTTTTGATCTGGCACAAAGCGACTTACATTTAGAGCACTCAGTTCGTGAAAATCCATTGTACCCTGGAAGTTTGCACCTGTTTTTAGTAGAACATTTATTTTCATTTTGCCCTTTACTATCGGTCCGTATATCCTGTATCGGTATAGGTTTACCTCCAACTGTCTTTCTGGTTGAAGGTCTTCCTCGTTTGTTTTCATATGTTTTATAGGAGCACAATGTTTCCGCCATGTCTGATTTTGAATCTGGCAATATTATGTTTGGGTGGTTTGTTTTTAGAGTATCCATGAAATTATTACGTGTATATCTGTCATATGGTAAAATAATCTAAAATACCACTTACGAATTTACATTCTTAATTTATACCTGCCCAAAAAGCTATCATAAGGTCAAATTCATATGTGCGTTATAATTTTTGACCTTTTTTGGACAAGCTATTGAAGCTTTGTGTTTTTTGCATTTTGTCAAATCTATTGGCAGCTTCAACTGGTTCCGCGCCTACGTAATTTGAAGCCTACGTAACAAGCTTAATCTCCTTTCTGCATATAATATATTTGTTACAAATTCCTCCTAGAAACCCCGCGCAACAGATCGTTTCATAAATTATTTTGTGGCAGGGAATTTGCAGTTCTTTTCGAGCATATTTCTTTGAATTCTGTCCAACGAGTGTATTCCCTGCATACATATGTAGGTAATACATTTATAGAAAAGACGTACAATAATAATCGAAATATATTACTTGGTTAATTTTTCTGGGAATTGAACGGCACAGTCTAACCACAGTATAACCAAACAAGTTGTAACCGTCTATAATTACACTGTGTGTAATTTTTCAAGTCATGGCAAAATACCCATATACGGACAATAAATAACCATAAAGGACCAAACAAAAAAGACCCGTGTCTCCCAGTTTTGCCGAAAATCATGAACTTTTCTTTTTAAGGGCCCTTAAAGATTTAGGGCCTCGGTGTCATTTTGGCAAAAAAGTGATAAATTTCTTAGGCTCATATCTTGCAAACCGTTGGGAATTTTGATTAACCCTCTGAGACAAAGTTGTTGCTCTTGCCATAAAGAACAAAAATTGTGAACATATAAAATCAAAAAAACTTCATCTTCAAGATCAAAATCGCAATCGTGTTGCACTGTGTTATTTATGTCACAAACGCATGTTGTATACATTTGGCAACATACATACATTTTTTTCAAAAATATTACATTTATTCAATAACATTATAAAATACAAAATGACCAGCCCATAGTTTACGTGTTAACAGATGCAAAATTATTTTTTTCCAATGTAATAACACCCGGTTCATAAAAAAGACAAAAATACAAAATTTGTTTTTAACTAAGAAACTGATCTTTGTCACACAGAATACACAGAACTGTCACGAGACGGAAGATTTTGCGTTTTCTTTTGTCTCCTTTTAAGAAAGCTGCCCTTTTTGCATTTCTCTTTGCACCATCTTTTTTGCCACAATACATTGAACACAAATTTATTAAGTTGAAAATAACATGAAAAATTGTTGTAAAAATTAACTTTTAAAATGACCACAACACTAGTAAATAATATTTAAGTGAGTAAATAACATTATAAAACCAAACAATATAACTAAATGAAATTTTTTCACTAAACACAACGTTTGTTGAAGTAATGCACTTGTTTAACGTGGTTTGTGTTTTGTTATTTTTGTTTTGATCACGCCATTTGTTTGAACACGCTCAAGTTTTTCTTGATAGTCTTTTAAATATACTTGGGGGATTCACAAGGTGTCACAAAGTCATAAGTCTTAAAACAATAACATGAAAATATACGACTGTTGTGAACAACCCCTCATAATTAGCGTGTTATTTTGAATTTAAATCAGCTAATTGAAAACAAATATAAAAAATAAATACTTACCTAAAATCAAAATATTTTTTAAATCTAATCCATTTATTAATAAATTAAATAAGATCTTTCCGGACTATTTTCCATTTTTCAGACGCAAACCACAAATAAATTTTATTTTGTTTGTTTACTAAACATCAGAGTCCTAAGCCGATCTAATTTGACGCCGCAAGTGTTTTGTTGCAAAAATTGATAGCCGCAGGTTCAATTCGGATGTTAGCCGGATAAAACTGTACCATCAACGGCGACGGCTACAAAAACTAATGCGCTTCGGCTCAGCCGCTCAGCGCAGGTCTCTTCTGATTAATAACGACAGCACAATAAACATATCAAGCAAAGTTCTATTAATTTAAGACACTTTTTGTGTCAGAACATTATGACAATATAACATGATAGTTTGTCAAAATATTCAAAAATTTAAAGTTGTGTCGTAGGCTGCATTAAATTTTTAAACAATTTACTTTCAAGATATCATCAACGAAAAAATTTATAAATACAAACGAAACATTTGGTCACTAGCCTTTAAATCAGCTGTTTCCTTGGAATTAAATTGAAACACTCACTCGAAAGAGAATTTTAAAGGCAAGTTCGTTTAAATGATTCATAGCTGTATATTAAATAATAACAATATCGATATTGTTATTTTTCCCATCGATATTTTAAGACTATCGACAATACTATCGATAGTTTCCCAGCACTAATTTGTACGTCTTTGAAGTACTGTGATGTAAGAAAAACCATTTTCGCTTGACCTCAAGTTACACAAAGAAATAAATAGAAAAGTAACAAAGAGGGTTCCTTGTTTCTGTAATTGGTTTAAGAGGAGGGCACATGAACTGAGTCAGTAAAAAAACGCGTGATGTTATTAATTTCTTGGTTGGTTTTATTTTATTTTATTTCATTTTATTTTTACTTCATTTCTCATTTGGATGTTGGTTAGTTGGTAGGGACTTCTACTTATGATTTCAAATGGAGCTGGCTATGAATACAAATTTTATTCGAATTTGAATAGGGTTTGGATGTGTGTAAAAGGGTGGCTGGATGTACGATGGTAGATATCTTGTAGATTTTGCACACTTATACATACATATCGTCATAAAATGCAAAAGGGCGAAATATCGGCGATACCGATACGAATATAAAATTTAAATTCAAGGTAAAATTTACAAAACTGATGTAGAATTTTGGGAATAGCATTTCACTCCGTCAGTAAACAAGTGGAAATGCCTCTCCAGAAAAATAAGAAAATCTTAGATATCTTGAGACTTCTTCTTTAGCTGAACCTCAGCTTAGGAAGGATGGAGCATAATTCCTCTCGAAATTTTCACAAACGCTCAGTTCTTGTAGACTTATCAGAACTTTTATCGGGTACCCCTAGACCGTGTCTTCAATACTTTCGAAATGCCGAGTAATGTTAAGTAACTCAATAATACGTTTTTCCAGCCTATTGTCTTTGAAATTTTTAAGATTTGTTTCGCAAGTCGTTTATTTATTGAAATTGGCGACATTTATGTACACATGTATTATTTAAAAAAAAAATACGGAAAAAAACACAACGTACCATCTTCAGTAGCTACGGGAATTTTTAAAAGTTTCATTCTGTCAAACCAAACACTTTCCAACATGTCGACAGCCGATGTTCTTTGTTGTGTACAACTTTTCGTTTTTTTGTTTTTGCCTTTACTGCGACTGTTTTCATTTAATGAATCTGAAGTAAAGGTAACAGGTTATTTTTGTCCAATGACAGCACAATCTTATGACTTCTACTATCTCAACTGCAGCTTTTTAAACGCTGGTTAAAAGGGGTTAAAAAAAATAAAAAAGTATCCTCGTATCGCCAGTACAAAATCGCCAATAACGGTATGTCCGCAAATCCAAAGTATCGCCGATATATCGGTATCGGTATTTGTTACTTCCCTAATTAAGATGCACTAGACTAAATTACATGTCCCTATAAAATAAAAAACAAGTGTCTGACGCCCTTTTGCATTTTAGGTGACGATATGTATGTGTATTTCCTAAGAAGTTGTAAGTAGCATTAAAGGGAGTTGTTTTTCTTCTACATATACATACAAAAAATTTTTTTTTAAATTAAACGTTATAATACAAATTCCTTGAAAGTTATCAGCAAAAATTCTAATCTATTAAATTGTGCATATAAATATACGTTCATGACAGATAACACACATTTCTAATGACATCTTGAATTGCTCTTAATATGAATATAAGTTTTAATCAAAAGGGGAAAAAAGAAATGTGCAGATGTCACATAAAAGATACATTTAGGATTCTGCTTTAATAACGTACTAAAGCGGGGTAGATACTATCGAACATGAACGACAGTTTTGCCCGAATTTCCGTTTGCTCGATAGTATGGCCGTTAAGTTTTGCCAGTCAATAGCACTACGTGACAGGTTGTTGACCTTTTATGTTGATCTTTTTGTAAAATTGTCCGTTGAATCCGAATAGGATGTCAGAATGGTCAAAGTAGAACAATTTTCGAGATCTTTCAAAATAACCGTAATTTGTGTTTTAAAAAAAAATTTGCGATTCAAATGCAAATTTTTAAAAAAATATTATGCAAATTATGTATTTGTTTTTTTTAATGATATTAAAAATACCAACATAACCAAAACTAGTTTGTAAAAATTGGTGAACAAATGACAGAGTAACAGATGTACAAAATTTCAAAAATCATGAAAAATTTGATGATTATTTTTTTGCAATTTTGCTCTTTTTAATTTATTTTTTTTAACTAAGCAATTAAAACTTTTAATATACATATGTATATTGGACATAAGTTTATTATCGCCTCACAAGACCCAGGTGCAGAAATGACAGAGCTACAGAATATTTATTGAATTAACCCTCTTTTCGCTTTTTATTAAATCAAAAAACCAAAGGAAAAATACGCAGAATTTGAAAAACGAAAGCCGTAAATACTACAAACATTGAATTTTGTAAAAAAAACGCATGCTAATTAAAATAATGATGTAGAAATTATTTTTAAAGATGGAAAGGGGTAAAAAGCTGTATCCATTAAAGATTTTTGACAACACCACTCTGGTGCTGGCATGTTTTAATTTTATTGACAGTTCACAATTGAACATTTTTAAATTTCAAACTCTTCATAATTGACATTAAAAATTTTAAAACAAAATATTAATTTCTATAGAAAGCAACAACAAAATTAAAAAATATTTTTGAATTTCTTTTAGCTTTCAATGAAATTTTTGTGCGTTGCGTTGGGTTTTACGGAATAAGGCCCTAAGTAATCTTTGTAATTACAAACGATTCTGTTAAAATTTTCAATGGAAATAAGTATAACTTTAATATCTAGTAAACATGTTCATTATAGAAGTTATTGGTTAAACTCTTTTTGAACAACCTTAAAAGTAGTAATCAAGTACAACTACCGGTCGCGAAATCAAGTTTTCGTAGGTGGAGGGAAACATTGCCAACACTAAATCTTGACAGTCATCGACTTAATGTACTTTCAGAGTCGATTTAACGATGCCCCTCCGTCCGGCAGGCTGGATGGTTGTCTGTCCGTGTCACCTTGCGCGCAAAGTACAGGTTGCAATTTTGAAGGTAATTTGATGATGTACATCGGTTTCAATTCATAATCATGTAGAATACTAGTAATGATGAAACTCCAGTCTCTAATTTAAGTCGTCTAGTAAAAACCATGGAAACATTAGTGCAAACAGTAAATAATTTTACAAACACAATGGGCAATATGATACAGGAGATTCTTAGAATGCAATCACTGTTATTGCAAGCTGTACGTAACAAACAATGAACTTTTTAAAAATTTGTTTTTGGAACGCAAACGGCATCCGCCAACATAAAAATGAATTAGAATACTTTCTTAAAAGTAAACAAATTGATGTCATGATGGTTTATGAAACTCATTTGACCTCAAGAAATACGTTTAAAATCAATGGTTATACACTATATGATACCAAGGACCCTCGATATGAGCTTGTGGAGGTTCTGCCATTTTGATAAAAACCCGAATCAAACACTTCCTAATGTGTGACCATCGTAAAGATTAAAGAGCTGAATCGAAACATATTAATCTCATCCTTATACTCACCACCTAGATTTGCAATATCAGAAAGCCAATATTATAAATATTATAAGTCATTGGGGCCCTGTTTCCTGGCTGCTGGTGATTAAAACGCTAAACATACCTTCTGGGGATCACGACTAATAACACCAAAGGGTCGTGTTTTGTTAAATACAATCTCTAAAATGAATTTAAATGTTGTCGCGAACAGACAACCAACATATTGGCCTGCTGATTCGCAAAAAATTCCAGATGTCATCGATTTCGGCGTGGTTAAAAACATCCCCACAGAAACAATTCACGTTGAAGCTTCGTTAGAATTATCCTCTGATCACACTCCTACAATAGTTACTATAACAAACACCAATAGAATTGTATCTCCCTCTGGTTGCATAGCGACGTCAGCTACACAAATAAATTGGTTTAAATATAAAAAATATCTCAGTACCCATTGCACAGAAAATATGCCGCTTAGCACTCCGGAAAATGTGGAGCTCTCTATTGTCAATTTTGACAGTTCAACATTCCAGCAAAACCCTCAAAAAAACCAATTATAATAAAATATATTTTACAGATGTCAAGCGCCTCTTGAATGAAAAAAGGAGAGTGCGAAGAGAATGGCAATTTCACAGATCCCCTCAACTTAAAAATGAATTAAAAGAGTGTACAAAAAGGCTAAGAAAATTACTGCAGACTCAGAAAACGGCTTCCGTGGTAAAATATCTTAATGACCTGGATGCAACTCCACAATCAGACTATTTATTATGGCGTGCAGCTAGAAAACTCAAAAGACCAGTTATCTCGAAACCACCATTAAGAAACCAGAATAAAAGTTGGGCAAGAAATGATAATGAAAAAGGAAACCTGTTTGTAAATCATTTGAAAAACGTATTTACCCCAAATATACCTGATGATATAGCGGACGAGTTGCCGCCTGTTTATGTTAGAGCAGCTATCCCACTAAGATTTTAGATAAAGGAAATAGAAAAGGCTATTTGTGAATAAAACACCAAGAAGGCACCTGGTATTGATAAGATCACTAACAAAATGCTTTTGGAGCTACCTCACATAGCAAAGAAAATTATTCTTTATATTTTTTTAATGCTATTTTACGCCTTGAATACTACCCTCAAGATTGGAAGGTCTCCTTAATAACGATGATACCAAAGCCAGGAAAAGATCACACAAAAGTTGAGTCATATAGTCCTATTAGCTCTTAGTGTCAAAGTTAAGCCCAATTTTAAATGACAATGGGTGTATACCTAACCATCAATTCGGTTTCAGAAGAGAGCATAGCACAATTGAACAAACCCATCGGTTAGTAAGCACCATAAGAAAAGCCTTTGAGGAAAGAAAATATTGCTCCGCTCTCTTCATAGATGTTTCTCAAGCTTTTGACAAAGTCTGGCATGTAGGCTTGTTACATAAGTTGAAGCTAAACCTACCGGTTAATACAAACAAGCTGTTAGAAAGCTACCTGGTCGGTCGAAAATTCATTATTAAAGAAAGTAATTTTTTAAGTTCTCCTCAGCCAATTGAAGCTGGAGTCCCTCAGGGAAGCATACTGGGCCCACTTTTTTACTTAATATATACCTCGGCCATGCCAACAAACAATTACACCCTAACCTCAACATTTGCTGATGATACAGCTTTTCTAAGCGTACACGAGAACAGTCGTGAAGCATCTCGATACCTGCAGGATCATATATTTCAGCTCGAACTATGGTTAAAGCAATGGAGGATAAAGGTCAATGAGCAAAAATGCGTACATATAACATTCACCTTGCGTCGGGAAACATGCCCCCCCATTAAAATCAATAATCAACTAGTGCCTCAACAATTGCATGTCAAATATCTCGGAATTCATCTAGATCGGCGTTTAACATGGAAATGCCATAAATATCGAAAAAATTCAAAGGCGTCAAAATAAACTTCTTCGAATAATTACAGCTGCCCCATGGTATGTTAAAAACTCAAATATCCACAAGGATCTCAATGTGCCACTGGTAAGGACTATTATTACGAAGTATGCTGTAAAATATTTAAAAAGGCTAGAGTTGCACCCAAATCCACTAGCTCGAAATATTTTAAATAATAGCGGCTACTCTCGCTTAAGGAGAAGATACACTTACCCATTAAGATGAGCGATAAACACCTATATATGTGAACAGAACCCGTGATGAAGAAAATTTTTTTCTGGCACTGGCAGGACATAAAATAAAGCATTAGAATAAGATTTGATTAATTATTGTTAGTTCATATTTAATATATGAAGATTCAATAAATAAATAATGAAAAAAAAATGTAGAATACTGAAAATGTTGAGATTCGGTCCATAATTTATCGTGGCCTCAATACAAACTTCTTTTCGGAATAGTGTATGTGCCTATAAACCTGTTGATAAGTCCAAAATTTAATATAGGTCCTCCTTTCTAAAATCATGTAAGGGGAACCATATCATATATAATAATTTTACATAAATCTTAACCTCATAACATAATTTTGTTCTGGCGGGTCCATGGTTGATGATGGGTATCAAATGGTCGGGCTTGAACGACTATACTTTCTTACTTGTGTTATTAAATAAAAAGATGTTATGAATTCTTACTATGTATGCTTTTTTATTTTGTAGCCAAAATTTGGTACAATTTATGTCAATTCGGTACAATTTTGCCATTGAATCGGTACAATTTAAGAATTGGCCGATCCCAACAGTGATTATGATCGCTTTTTGTTTAACACATAGGAAAAATATTAACTAATGAAAAAGCTTTTTGAGCAAAGAGTGGTTTAAACAACAAGCAGTTTTGTGGCTGAATAAAATAATTTGAATGCTTCTTCTTTAACTACTTCACTCTGCAAAGTTTTTGCTGAAAGGATTACATTTAGCAATAGACAACACAAAAACTTTGACATATGCTCAACATACCTGCCAAATATTAAAAATGTTTAATATTACAAGCTTTTGTTAGTCGTGCTTAATTCCCCATTTTTAATTATTGATAAAAAAAATACTGAAATTTATTGTTGAAGTGATAAGCTATTCCTATGCGCATTTCACTGGTTGCTTGGGCCAGATCATCAGAAAACTTTATCCAAAGATTTTAGAAAAGCTAAGGATATTAAACAAGTAAAACTATTTGTTCATTTCTTTTGAGTTGTTCGAAAGTGAGCGTGTTTTCAACAGACGGTCAGACGGACATGGCTAAATCGACTTAGAATCACTCAAGGACCCAGAATATATATACTTTATGGGGTCTGAGATGAATAATAAAAATGTTTCACACGGAATGACAAACTTAATATACCCTCTGCACAACTAATTGTGGTGGAGGGTATAAAAAATGCTAGAAAATGCTAAATAAATAATTGGAAGATGGCAAAGAAAATGCAAACTGCTAAATCGAAAATTTTGCAGCTAATTCAACCAAAAAAATGCTAAATTTAGCTCCAGAAATGCTAAAATGGTTACGCTGATGACAACGTGTTTACGTCCAAAAGAAGGAGTACAAAATACCTTCTAGAAAGCATACGTGCTCCTTCTTTTTCCCGCTGGGAAGGAGTTATTCTATACACTACCAGAGTATCTTGTATCTTCATGTTACCTGAAAAGGTGGCTTTAAGCAAAAAGTATGTGAAATATTGAAGGAATAGGACTCTTGCAAGAAAGCTTTATAAATTAAAATTGATTCATCAAACACAATCGAAAAAGTAAAGTAGCTAATTATTTATTTTTAATATTAAATGGGAGCCCTATGCTCCAATGGGAGTTAGAGGAACACATATATATATATATAAGTTTTTTATAACGTCGATAGTACTGTCTAGGGTATCCATTCGGTTAACCGTTGATCGGTTAACCGATTAGTTACTACCCGATTACCTGCTCGGTTTATTCAAAATTTGCTATTTTCGATTAACGATTACCGGTTAATTTCAGTTGGTTAACAGATTAACCGATGTTACAAAGTTTTTATTTTTTGTAATATTACAACATATTTTTTTAGTTTTAAATTATTTGTTTCGCCTCGTTTACAGAGGCATGTGTTTAGAAAAATATTTTTTTAATACAATATATTTCCTTCTCGCAATACATTCTTAAAATACAGTATAAAATCAGAGAAATCTAGGAAAAGGACTGAGAAATAAGATAATCTGCAATTGGGTTGCTTTTCTCCAACATCTTCGATATGTGAAAGGATTTTTTCTAAATCAAGTTTTTTTCAAAACTAAAGAAAATAATCGCTTAACTCTTAAACATTTAAACCAATTTATTTTTTAATATCTCCTTAAACTGATATTTATTCTTATTTGACCTTTATTTTATAACTTCTTTTAATTATTTAAGCTTGAGGTCGTTTTTTATAAAAAATTATATTTATTTTCTCAATATTTCGCTAACCTTTGGTTAGCATCGTCAGGATATTAACAAATTTTAATAATAACAAAAACGATAACACAATTATGAAAAAATTTTTATCAGAAATTAAATTCAAAAACCTATTTGTCATAAAAATTTTTTCAAAAACCATTATAACAAAAATAAAAATTTAACTAAAGTATAACAATTCATATAAACTGAAAAAATTTCCTATCTATAAACCTAATTCGAAAACCATATTTACAATAATAAAAAAATATTTTGGCTAATGAAAACTCCTATAAAATAAAGATTTTTTAAAAACTAAACTTATTTTTAATTGCTATAAAATAAAGATTTTTTAAAAACTAAACTTATTTTTATCTTATCTTACATTCATAATTAAACATATTTTCATTATTACACAACTAATGTGAATATCGCGACCTAAGGACAAGAAGGTCCTAGTTTTCATGTAACAAATTGAATCCTCTTGTTCCAAGGCTGCGATAGGTACCTATATTTATATTATTATATATGTAATCTTCTATCCCTTAATAACTAAATTCCTATAATTATTCGCTATATGTTCTGTGTCTGCTTTAAAATTTATTCTCTGTGTCGTTGGTGTATTAAACTATTGAAATAATTAAAAAAATTATATTATTTTTTTTTTAATAAATACATAATAATATTATGTATAAATTATAAAATATGTTTTCCATATTTGCTCGTTTTAGTTCAAGAATTGTTTTGATTGTTATATTATTGTTTATTTTTACTCCAACGAATAAATAAGTTTTGCATTTTTATTTATTGAAATTACTTAATTTATAACGAAACTTTATTAATCGATTAACCGATCAATAAAAAAATTAATTGATTAAAGCCAAACCTCGGTTAATTATTCGAGCGATTAAACTATTAAAGCAAAATCCCGATTAAATAAATACCCTAGTGCTGTCTCGTTTTATTCCTTACCACAACTTCACATCTCTAAATCCTTTTAGATGAGTTTCTGTATATGTAGTTTTCAGATGGCCTTAAAATCAATATACAAGAGAGAAACATAAACATTATAAACTAAATTAAAAACAAGTAAAGTAAATTAATAACCCAACATGGATTTTATTCTTCAACATTCTCTTTTAATATGGCCTCGTGGTCTTTGAATTAGAATGGGTACCTGTAATAATAAAAAAAGCTTTACCTGTAATAGAATTTGTTGTTTTAGGTAGAAGTCAGCATATATTTGAAGTTCTCTCCTTCATTGAATAGTTTCATCTATTCAGAGAAAATATTTGCGAAGAGCTACAAGTAATCGAATACACTCATAGAAAACGAAAGAATACTTGTATGTAAAGTACTTGAAAAGCTTAACTAAAATATGGGTGAAATAAGTTTTTATAAAAAGCTTAAACATATTAAAAAAAATTTGTTTAATTAC
Organism: Pollenia labialis; assembly: GCA_949318255.1. Classification (NCBI taxonomy): domain Eukaryota; kingdom Metazoa; phylum Arthropoda; class Insecta; order Diptera; family Polleniidae; genus Pollenia; species Pollenia labialis. The sequence continues at coordinate 84,625,965 of OX439143.1, forward strand.
ATTTCCAAAGTTAAATTTACTTTAACTTTGTTAAATTTACTTTATATTTTACATTGGGTTTTAAATATTTCATTTTGTAGACGCTTTATAACTGTTCGATGTACTTTTGGGTCCTTATTTTTTTATGAGTGTATTATTGCAACGACGTTAGTTTTTCAATCGAAATCAAGATTTGTTCTGTCTTAATTAACGAACAAACAAAGTTTTACTAATGCACTGAACAGAGCTGAGCTAATGAACTGCAATCCACTTTTTTCTGTATTTGTATCGTGTAATTGAACAAATCACAAAATAAAATCTAATACAAAATTGGTTGAATTAAAAAAATAAAAATTAAAAAACTCATAAATGAATCAAATTTGGTGTTTTTGTAAATTTTGTAATATAAAATTCAGAGGGAAAACAATTAAAATATGCTACCAAAGAAACAAAAAAAAAACAAATAGGATTTTAGTTTAAGTTATTTGGAAAAATTAGGTACTTTATAAATTACTTTAAAGTTTATTTATAATGAATAAACAAGTCTTGGTCATCAATGCCTCAAAATTACAAGGAAAATCTTAGGGTTTTTATATAATCAATATTATTCAAAATTGAGATTACATACAATTAAAAGTATGTTAGTAAAAGTGTAAACTCGGCTGAGCCTAACCCTGCAAATGATAAACACGCGTGTAAAATGTAGCCCACAAGGGACTAGGACTAGTCCAAAAGTAACCCAAACGTATGGAAGAACGTGGTCTATTTAACATTGCGATGTCCTAGGGCAGGACCATATAACCCAGCTTTGGATTACAAGGAAGTAGTCTTAAAATTACTGCATTGTATACACAAGAGGATTAGTTCTAACTTCGTTCAAAAACGAAAACATGTTGTTAAAAACGAAGACATGTCGACTCACTACAAACACTTTTTAATAATGACATGGTCCATGCTTGCATTACATCGGACTAGTCCATGGAGTAGTCCATTTAATCAAATTGGATCAGGTGGTCCAATATTATTTGCAGGGAATCAATTGCACCCTATACCAAGAGCAGTGTTGCCAAAATTGTATGACCAAAAATGGCTAAACTTACGGAAAAATGGCATTAAAATTCAATAAAAAAAAAACAAAAATAATTTATTAATAATTTTTTACATTGAAAACTATTTACCTAATTGTTAAAATCGTATTAACGGTTGCTTAATGTAAACTTTTTCTCAAATTACTTTTAACTATAAAATCTAGCATTAAACCATGGAAGTAAGTGTAACTTTATAGTTAATTCTGAAATTTCTAAAAGATTTTTGTTGCTGCCTACATCTCTGTATTGAAATTAGGGATGCCAGTCCCGAAATCCCGAATACCGAAATCCCGGGATTATTCTAAAAATGTAAGTCTCGAATCCCGGGATTTCTTATGTAAAAATCGCAAGATTTTGGATTAAGTAATATGTGGTATTTTTTTTAAATACAACTAAATTTAAATAAACGTGAGGCACCCTGGGATAAAAATAACTTTAAAAATTTAATATTAAATCATACTGGCAATGATTCTAATTTTAAACTGGTTACAAAAAGAAGTCACAAGTGAATAAATGTTACATGCAATGCATTTTGTACACCAGAAAATTAAATCATAAGATAAAGTTCGGTGTGGTCTTTTTTCTACGTGAATGATAATAGAACTGCGTACGCACAATGCAAGTTGTGCAAAAAGGTGTTAAAAACTTCAAGAGATTCTACCAAAGGTCTTTTGACACATTTGTTTTAAGTTTATTTTATTAGATTAATACTTGCATATGTATATATTTAATATACAATAAATTAAATTTTGTCATGTATCATATGCACATGTCGCACTTGTTCAACAATAGTGTATTAACTCAAAATTAAAAAATTCAGTAGAAGCAAACCAATTTTTAATTTTACATAAAACGCATATGTGCGAAAGAATTCTTAAACCGACCGTTTCATTACCAAAAAGTAAACCAAATAGCATGATATTTTTACAGCGGTTAGATATGAATACATATAAAACGTTTCGTTTTTTTTCCAAAAAAAGAATAGAGAAAATTTTTGAGTTAATACACTATTGTTGAACAAGTGCGATGTATCTAAATATTAACGATACCACCCAGAAGTGTTTATTGCGAACATTGCTTTCGGCGGCAGCATATGTTTTCAATAAAATAATGTATCGATTATCAGACGTCATATGTTTGTTTTAGAAGCTTTTTAAAATATAAGTTTTAATACATAATTTTTCCATATCACTTTAAAAGAATACAATAAACTGTTTTATTTTGTAATGAGTTTAATATTCTTCATGAATTTATTTGTTTTAATACTTATAAATAAACATTTTATTATAACTATGTATATGAATTTTAAAAATTGGTCTTTATATATGAAATCCGGAAAAATCCAGATCCGTCCCGGGATCCCGTTTTTTTAATAAAAAAATCCCGAATCCCGGGATTCAAAAAACCTGGTCCCATTTGGCATCCCTAATTGAAATACTTCAGACCTTAAAGAGCCAGTGTTGCTTGCATTGATCCATTTTATTAAATTTAATATTGGAATTAGGGTGATCGATTATTCGACTTTCTTCAATAACCGGTTTTCGAATAGTCCGAATAGTTGCTATTTTAAAAAAACCGGTTTTCGGTTAAGCATTTTAAAAATAACCGGTTAACCGGTTTTAATTCGAATACATAAAAATACAAAAATCAAATTAGTTTTTGTAATAAAAAGTTAATTAGAATAAAAACAAAACAATTCACGAAGGTAAGGAACCAACAAAATAAATATATATATGTACATATATATATGTTCCCGTCGATCCTATAAGGAGAAAAGGGCCTCAATGTATAGATATGACTTAAGGTATGTTCAGACCACAAATATTTGACGATAAAATCAAAAAAAAAGCGTGACCAGTAAATTGATTAAACTTAAGAATTATTTTTAACAATTTCTAGTTATTTGCTAAACTTTATGTCTAAGATGATAATTGCATTTATGTACAATGTAGTTAAGAAACCGTTAAATAATGTTTGCTCTAGCCAAACGTTTTGCAAAAGCAAACAATTCTTTAAAAAAACTGGTGGTTACGTTAGGAGTCAAATATTAAATAGGTGTGAACATAGCTATAGAATTTTTGAATAACTTTGGTTTTAAAAATATTGGGATTTAATAAAATTTATTATTTGACATATTTTCCCAAATTTATTGTAAATGAGTTTTAATTTGTTGCTGGTTAAGCATGTGTATACGAAGCAGTAAACTTCAGCCATATTTTTGAAAAGTGGCAAACAAAACCTCTTATCCAGGATTATATCTTTAAATTTTTTTTTTTTGTTTCAGTATTATAGAAACAATAGTAATATGAACATTAGGCTGGTTCCTATATGACACTTTTTTTTTTTTTTTTATTATTTTAATGTGGGCCAACCGGAATATATATTAAGTACAGTGAAAAAATAACACATGATTTTTTAAAAATTTTTGTATTAAGATTTAGGGGTCGCTACCGGCCCTTAAAGTTTGGCGTTTTTGAAAAAAACTTGCTGCCTTTATATATTCTTCCATTTGGGTGTGCATTAAAAAAATGAATTTTATGCACACCATTATTGAATAAAGATTTTTTAAAAAAGAGGGAAACTTTTTTTTCGAAATCATTTACTGAGACGGCTAAGCGACTTTTGTCTGATCGTCCTTCCGATTGTAATATTAATTAAAATTGCAAGGTAGAATTAAAAAATAACAAAGATATTGTGTTTCAATTTACTAAAAATACTTTTAATTTATCATGGATTCGGGTGAAATTCGTTAGAATCGGCCCGTGTTGAGACCTAGCCTCTCACAATTTTCCCAAGTGCCCGCCCCTGAAACTCTAAAATATAGATTACTTATTTATATATTTTTTGAAATATTTCAAACTGTTAGAGAATTATATGTTTTCTGTGCAAAAGTTTCTTTCACATCAAGAACAAACGCGTTCTTTTAAGACTTCGGAACCGAAACTACAGTTTTTGATCTTTTTCTAAATACAAATATAAACGTAGCACAAATTGAATTATGTGTTCAATTTTGATATAAAACAATTACCATTTAAAAAAATTCAAATTTCCTATTCAAAGTTTCTATTTTACCAACCAAGCGAATTCAAGCTAACTGAAAGCGAAACATCCTCAATTCGAGATGTTTGTATATTTTCAGTAAGAATTTATGTAAAGTACTGGTTTGTAATCCCAACAGCAATTTGTGAGCCAAGAAATGATCTACAGCTTTTAAAGGACCTAAAATATTATGCAGAAGTAAATGAGTTGATTGGAACTGCAGCCATTAAAAAAAATCCTTGGTCATCTTTGGTACTTATCGGAAGAGCTTATTGCATTCGCCTTATTTGACGACCAAGTTTCTGTTGATACAAAAAAAAGATGGTGGCCGCTTTAGATGTCGAAGGACCGGAAAATCCCTTAAAACGGATTACGTTAGATGCCACTCTTATAATTAGCAAGCAACTAGAAGATTTTGTTTCTAAAAACAATCTTAGATTTTTTAGCATTACCGGTATTTCATCCAATTTCATAAAGAAAAGTGTTGAAGAATGGGAAGAAGATGAGGGTTACGTAAATTGTAGAGACATAGTTCGTTCTATGAGAGTTGTTAACGATATAGCAGAAAGAGGAGTAGCACTGATAGAGGAATATAATAAGCTACATACCAACAATGAACAGCAGAAGCAGTATTTATTGTCGCTGGTGAAAGATTATAGACAAAAATACCCAAACTGTAATAAATCAACTTTGCTCCAATAATTTTTTTTAAGAAACTATGCAAAACTTGAAAATTCTTCAAAGGTATAACAATATTTTATGTAAATCATTATTAATTTCATGAATTGACTGATTTTGTTAAGTTTCTATTTTACGTTTAAACATTAAAACTTTTTTTTGATTTAATACATATGTATATATTTTCAATAAACACATGTAACCTACCCTGCAAACAAATGGAAAATATCCCCTAAGGCAATAGTTTAGCAATATCCCCAAATTGTCATCTAAAAGGAAATAATCAAAGCAATTTTTTATTTTCTAGAGAAAAGAAATTTATAAAATATTTGTATTTTATTCATAAATAAAAAAAAGAAATATTAAATATAAAATATAAAATAAATAAATCTGTAATATATTAATCTGTTTCCTTTTCAACTTAATCCAGATATTACTTAACCCTCATAATGGATGCAATTTTAAAGGAATTTGTTGGAAATTACAAAATTATTTTATTTTACTTTATTTTATTTGTAAGTATAATTTACTTATATGTATGTTTGTGATAAAAAAATGTATGTTAAATAAAATGAATGTTTTTCAAAATGCAAAATCTTCTTTTTATCATCATAATGATATTTTGGCGATATCTTCTTATTTTCTTATATGTGGTTATCTGGCGATATTGCCAGTTTATCATCTAACAGAATCGCTTTCGTATTGCTAAGGAGTATTGCTATCGAGACACGTTTCTTCCCGAAGGAAGTATCTTCCGCAATACGAAATCGATTATTGCCGCAATAATATTTTTCATCCAGTCAATACGTTTGGCAATATATAGGGTGTATTTCTGTGTTTGCTGGTTATTTGAAGATTTTTATGTAAATATATATGTATATGTTATCCCTATTAATTTTGAAATTAATCTTTTTAAATATAGTAAAAATACGCTCGAATTCGCCTTATTTCTGGGCCATAATACCACTATTTAAACACACACAATTCGGGGGCCGGTAGCGACCCCTAAACCTTAACAGAAAAATTCAAAAAAATCATGCATAATTTTTTCACAGTGCTTAATATATATTCCGGTTGGCCATTAGCAAAATCCAATGTTTTTATTTATGAACCACCCTAATGAACATGCTTTTTGTATGAAATATCTTTCAATTCGTCGATTACACAATTTAAACCCTTCCAGGACATTTTTGATTCCTTCAATTTTGTTCTTGGTGTTTTAATAAATAAAACTGATGAATTTTCCCACAACGTTCATTCCGCCGGTATGTTCTTGTTTTAAGCATGAAGATATGCTAACTAGAACTACTTAAGAGTTTTTCATTCATTATTGTTAGCATATTTTAGTAAAGTATTATTTGCAGTCTCTTAAAAACTACTTGGAACAGGGTCAAGTTTTACTTGGCGTATATTTATATCAAGCTTGTAGACTTATTAAAAATGATTAATAAGTCGTGACGTTAAAGAATCATCATTTTAGGGCCGTTTAAGCACAATTTTATTTTAAGTCAATTCGAAATATCACCAGAGATGGCATCTTTATAAAGATATATATAAAGTATATAGAATACTGTCAAATTGCTTACTACTTTTAAAGCTGAACTTTTTTACGTACTGTAAATTATTTTTGGTTTTTGTTACAATAACACACGCTAACATAAGCGATTTGTATTTACATTGCTCATAACGTTTTTTGACTTTTGTTTCATTTTGTTTTGACATTTTTTATAAAAAGTTTAAGTTTGCCAAATATTCAATTAGAACAATACTTAAATTACGGGTACATTTATAACAAAAGTAAGGAAAACGTATATAAATTACACATTACTAAAATAACCGGTTTATTCGATATTCGAAAAAAAGACATTTTAAAATATTCGACTTGGCCAAAACTAAAATAACCGGTTAAAACCGGTCGAATACTATTCGATCGATCACCCTAATTGGAATACTGTGGCTTTTTTTGAAAGGTCATCGTTTATAGCGATTTTCAACATTTGTAAAAGTTGTGATTTAAATTAAATGCATTTCATTGTTAAAAATGTTGAATTTAAATTTTTATAAGAAAATAAATATTATTATTTTAAAAGAAAACCCGCAAAAAAATGTAAATGGCTAGAAAATTGCAACCCAGTATTTCTTATGGTATTTTTTTTCCTTAAAAATAATAATGCATTGTAATTGTGTAATTTAATAATCAGTTTACACGTACCCTTAAAAAAAATTAATGTGTATTTAGCGTGTTAAATATTGAATGCAAAGTTTGTAATAAAAGTGATATTCACCACGCTTGCAGCAATTTTCAACATTAAATTTTCTTTGAATTCCATAAGCGTTAACAGCACTAATTTTTAATAATTAATGTCAGCTGTTGATAAAAAATTTGCGCAAAAAAATTAATTATTAATTACTTATCGTTTTTCCACGATATTAAATTTTCCCTTAATTTAACGCAGATACTTAAGTGCGGCACAGCTTCAATTAGTTATTTTTATACCCTCCACCACAATTAGTTGTGAAGAGGATATATTAAGTTTGTCATTCCGTGTGAAACTTTTTTATTATTCATCTCAGACCCCATAAAAAATATATATTCTGGGTCCTTGAGTGATTCTAAGTCGATTTAGCCATGTCCGTCTGTCCGTCTGTTTAAAACACGCTCACTTTCGAACAACTCAAAAGAAATGAACAAACAGTTTTACTTGTTTAATATCCTTAGCTTTTCTAAAATCTTTGAATTTTGAAATAAGAATGCTTTTAGCAAAAACTTATTAAATTCCAGTTCTACTGTACGGTTGCGAAATATTTTCCAATTGCGACACTACTGACATTTAGTGTATTTTATTTTTGACTTAATTCAAACGCCTAACTTTTCAAAACGCTTTGCCAGATTTGCTCTACCAGTAAACTGGTTTAATTTCGCGTTGCAAGTATTGAGGCTGTTTTTTTTTGTTGCACAGTGTTATTTAGCTGATTTTCAGCATAATTTTTTTTATAAAAATTCAGCAGATTTCAAGCATTTTATTTTATTTGGCATATTATTATAGCATAATTTTAGCAAATTTAAAATATTTCATCATGTTTTAATCTCAGCCAATTTTTATCATTTTTTTATATTACGATTTAACAGATTTTAACAGATATTTTTTTAAGTTTTGGCATATTCTTATAAACAGCTAGGCAATACTAGTTTCGACATTATTGGTGTTTTAAAATGTTTTGCTTAACCAAATTTCGAAATATTAATAGCGAAAGGTAATTTGTCCTTTTTCCTGTAGCTTTTCAAATGGGTCTTGGACAAAACAACAAATATGGTTAGATACGTTTAATGCCTTTATTTCCAAATTTTGGTAACGAATTCCGACAGTGTCTTTTGCTGACAAGCATATCGTTTTGCGTGAGCCATTTTCTTAGAAAACTTAGGCCCTAATTTTGTAAAACACAACGCACGCCAAAGTATTATATTAAAAGCAAAAACAAATTCATAAATATTTTGTAATTTTGTTGTTGCTTTGTACAGAAATTTATTTACCGTTTTAAAATTTTTCTTAATTTCAATTTATTTATCTAATATTTATTTTCTTTGACCTTTATTATTTTAATATATAAATTAAATTCTCGAGCTTAAGGTATTATTTTTTATATAAAAAACTTTTTTTATAAATTTATTAAAAACCAATATTTCGGCACTTCTTTGAGTGCCTTCTTCAGGGTTTTTTTTACTTTCTTTTTAACAAAAAATTAACAATTTTTCATAAAACAAATTTAACAAAACGACAAAAAATTTACGAAATTAAAAAAATTTTGGAATTGAAGTTATCATATTATTATATTGGTTTTTAATAAATTTACAAAAAAAGTTTTTTATATAAAAAATAAGACCTTAAGCTCGAGAATTTAATTTATATAGTCAATTTATTTATTTAAATTTTTATAATTTTTCTTTGAAAAATTTCAATTTCAATTTGAAATTTTCAAATGTACAAAAAACTTTTTGTTGTTGTTTTTTGTTTGGCTTAAGGTCATGTAAAAATTATAATTAAAAAATCTACAAATTTTTGTATTTTTAATATTTTTTTATCCGATATTTCGACCATACAACGATGGTCATCTTCAGGGGATTTAAAACACTGTCAAATTAAAAATTACAAACATTTTGGATGAAAAATACAAAATACAAAAATTTGTGCACAAAAAACTTGTTTTTATATTTTTTTCTTTTCTTCAAAACTTTTTTATTTAAGAACTTTATTATTTTGAACTTTGAGAGATAATAATTTGAATTTTTTATACATATTCGGGCATGCGACAAATTGCGACAAATTGAAATGAAGTGGATTTAAAATCGAACGAAATTTTATTTAAATTATTTACAAAATGACTGTAGTTTTTGCTGTTTTTAAGAGTTGTTCTTGTAAATACAATTGGTACTCAAAGTATGGAGTTTTAAAAAAGGAATATTTTTACAAACTTTCTATACAGGCTCAAAATTTTTTTTGAGTGGTTGCAATCGAAACATGTAAGGGTAACCTGTCCGTAAAAACTGATTTCATGTTGTAAAATTCCTTTCTTCATAAGAATAATTTAATGAAAATTAAATTTGATGAACTTTAGCCTAATTAAAATATCTTTTGTCCAAAACGGTTAAAATGTTTATCTATATATATAAAAATGAAAAATGTTTGTATGTTTGTTTGTTTGTTTGTTTGTTTGTTTGTTTGTGTGTTTGTTTGTTGGCTTATAGACTCCGAAACTACTGAACCGATTTTCCTGAAATTTTTACAGTAACATCACGTGAGCCCTAAAAATAAAATAGGCTACTTATTTTTTCGATAGGGGCAGGGGAATTTGTACCGCCATAGGATGCCAATATTAATTATCGCATATCATAAGAGCCGCTATACGCATTTTGCTGAACTTTTTGTAGTAGGATCTTCTGAGCCCCAAAATTGAAATAAAATAGCAGCGGGGGAAGTGGTTCCCCCATAGGACGCCAATGCTTAATATCGCATATCTTATGAACTGTTATAGTGAGAATGTTCAAACTTTGTGGAAGTCACTCTTATGGTATACTACACTTTTGAAAATAAAAATAAAGCGGGTAGGAGAGGGGGGGGAAACCTCCCATAGGATGCATATATTAAATATCGCTTAACTGAAGAACTATTAAAGGGGGAGTCTTCAAACGTGGTTAAAGCTACTAATATGGCAAACTATAAATTTCAGTATAAAAATGGGCGGGGTAAACAGGGGAGGAGCAGTACCCCTCATAGATAGAAATATAAATAAGAGCCACTGCACGCATTTTGTTGAACTTTTGGTAGTAGGATCTTCTGAGCCCCGAAATTGAAATAAAGTAGCAGCGGGGGAAGTGGTTTTCCCCATAGGACGCCAATGTTTACAATCGCATATCTTAAGAACTGTAATAGTGAGAATGTTCAAACTTTCTAGAAGTCACTCTTATGGTATACTTCACTTTTGAATATAAAAATAAAGCGGGTAGGCGCAGGGGGGGAAATACCTCCCATAGGATGCATACATTAAATATCGCTCAACTGAAGAACTATTAAAGGGAGAGTCTTCAAACGTGGTTAAAGCCACTATTATAGTAAACTATAAATTTCAATATAAAAATGTGCGGGGTAGACAGGGGAGCAGCAGTACCCCTCATAGAAGACATATAAATAAGAGCAACTGCACGCATTTTGTTGAACTTTTGGTAGTAGGATCTTCTGAGCCCCAAAATTGGAATAAAATAGCAGCGGAGGAAGTGATGCCCATCATAGGACGCCAATGTTTAATATCGCATATCTTAAGAACTGTAATAGTGAGAATGTTTAAACTTTCTAGAAGTCACTCTTATGGTATACTACACTTTTGAAAATAAAAATAAAGCGGATAGGCGCAGGGGGGATGAAATACCTCCCATAGGATGCATACATTAAATATCGCTCAACTGAAGAACTATTAAAGGGAGAGTCTTCAAACGTAGTTAAAGCTACTATTATGGTAAACTATAAATTTCAATATAGAAATGGGCGGGTTAGCCAGAGGAGGAGCAGTACCCCTCATAGATAGAAATATTAATAATAGCCGCTGCAAGAAATTTGTTGAACTTTTGGTAGTAGGATTATCTGAGCCCCAAAATTGAAATAAAATAGCAGCGGGGGAAGTGTTACCCACCATAGGACGCCAATGTTTAATATCGGTTATCTTAAAAACTGTTATAGTGAGAAAGTTCAAACTTTGTAGAAGTCACTCTTATGGTATACTTCACTTTGAAAATAAAAATAAAGCGGGTAGGCGCAGGGGGGAACTACCTTCCATAGGATGCATATATTAAATATCTCTCAACCGATAAAGTGGTTAAAGCAGTGTAGCGAAGCGCACCGGGTTAAGCTAGTTTAATATAAAAGAAACATTAACAAAAACAATGAGAATTCACAAAGAACATAAAACATAAAAAACAAAATAATTGCGATTTATATTTTTATAAACAGCTTAAATTTGATATTTATGTGAAAAAGTCGCCACCATATAGTTTTATGTGTGCAGCTAACTTTGATGTTTTGTATGAGAATATTTTAAAGCTGCCCAAAAATTTTGTGCATTTATCTTAAATGTGCAGGTATAGAAAGTGCACTTAAAAAAGGAATTTGTATGGAATTAGAAAGAATAATTCCAAAAATTATCAATTTTGTGCAGTTAAGTCAAAAGTGCACCTAAACAAAAGGCAATTAAGTCAAAACTACTGTATATTAATTAAATAAGACTTTTCAAATAAAACTCAAAAAACCAATCTGTATTTAAATACGATTTAAGTTTTTATGAAAATTAACTTAATAAAGATTTAAATCCAATCCTGAAAATTGGGCATTAGTCACTATTTTTGTTTTTCTTACCACAAAGTACAAATTTTATGCAACAAATGTTATTTTTTAAGTTATTTTTGTTGTTTTTAAATTAATATGAATTCTTTTTTACGTTTAATTTATTTTGTTTTTTAATGGAGGGTTAACCGATTAACCGTTTTTTTCGAGTTCGGGTAACCGAAAAACCGTGTTTCAAAAAAGTCGGTTTTTTGAAAACACTATATACATATTTCATTTATATATTATTTTGGTTATCTTTTTAAAATTTTTTTATTTATTTTTAACACATCTGATTATTTAACAATTTTATAAATTAGCCATAAAAAAAGTACGGACTACTTCGAGCAAGAAGAAGAATATTTTTCTCTTGAAAGCTCCACCTTACCAAACTTTGAGTGCGGGAACAGTTTTCGGTAAGATTGGGATCCCGCGGGATCCCAACGTTGAGTACGGGATCACACCTAATGTTGAAGACTTAATTGAATTTAATTTAATGTATTTTTTTTTTTTTAGTTTTGCAATTATTTTATGTCAAAGCTTTAATATACATATTCGAAAAAAATTCATTTTTTCTAACTAAAAAACATTATATTTTAATGATAATAATGCGTAGGGATTTTTGTAGGTGAAATTTTTTCAACGTGTAGGAAAAAAAATCGGATTTTTATTAGCATGTGTAGGTATTTTTTCGAAAAATCCACTGGCAACACTGCGTGCAATCATTGTAATTTATTAGATATTTATTCAATAAATAAAAAAAGAAAAAAATCAAGGTCTTTTTTGTGATTACACATTTTAATTAAGCAATAATTTGATTGATTTTAAAAGTTTCACAGTCAAGGTTTATAAACCATCTCTTTTCAACGGACATCTCTGTTAAAATATTATTAATTATAAGTATTTAATAAAATATTAAATTGCTTTTGGTATAAAGGATTTAAGCTCTTATTCATTTTTCGATTGCCGTAATTTATTAAATCCATCATATTTTCGAGAATCACTATTATTTTACGTTGACGTGCTTGTCGATGAAAATTAAATGAAATCTATTTTTTCCCAGCACTTAAACGTGATTTTTGTTGATTGTCACTGATAAGAACGAAAAGGTTTAATAGAAACTTAAGGAGAAATTGTTAAAAGCAGAAGGACAGCAACAATAAATGGATAGTTGAGTTTATCCTTGATTGCATTTAATTTTTAGGTTTCCTTTTCTTCTTTTTTTTTGCATTTTGATTTCCTTTTTACAGTCGTTAGTAAACATTGCTTCTCATTATCTTTAAACACATTTATACAACTTCATAATGTTCAAGTGTTTTTCAATTGAAAAAAGAGCAGATGAACTACGATTACATAGTAACAATTTGCATTTTTTTTTGTTGCATTTTTCACATTGTTGGCTCCTTTTTCTTCATTGCAGATCAAAAGTCAATACTTACCGATAGCGATTGGAAAAAACTATGGATGCGAGGAGGTATAAGTCCCGATTCAAAATTGGATAGCAATAATATTGATTCAAGTGACAGTCCAATGTTCGAGGACAGTGAAGTAAGTATTGAAAAGCCTTACAAATCTAATTTGTGTTTTAGAAAACAAAGTGATCATATATTGAACAGTACAAAAAATTAAAATATTTGCAATTTTATTATTCAAAAGTAAAGTAAAAGAGAAGTGCGAAATTAAAATTCATTTTACTTTTTGTATTTGTTTTTTCTTGTTTCGTTTCAGATGATGGCGCATAATACGACCGTCCAGTTGGGTGGCACAGCGTTTCTGGTGTGCAAAGTTTCCGGCGTGGATAGAGTGGGTGTAAATTGGGTTTGTTTGTTTATTTATGTTTGAAAATGTGTTCATTTATTTTTTTTATTATTTTTTAATTTGTTTTTCTTGTCTTTATTCTCTTCATTATTTGAGTGATTGCAATATTTGATTTGTTTTATTTATGTATTTTTTTTATTATTTAAATCGTATAAAACTGTATTGTTATTTAAGGAAATGCATGATTTAGTATTTTCGGAAAACAAATATTAAGCAAAAAACAAAAACTAACAACATCTAAAATATTCATAGTTTTAACTGTTGCATAAATAGTTTTATAGTTGACCAGAAGCAGCGTTTTACACTCAAAATTAGAAATGTATAGAATCAAATTTTATTGTTAGTACCGCAAAAGTGAAAACAAATATATTTATCATAAAATTAGGTTAGGTTAGGTTGAAAGGCTGGTGTGAAGTCTCCTTCACACCCTCACCCAGAGACCGGTATGGTCCATCATAAAATTAACTCAGTTAGATTTTTGTTTTCAAAATAATATAATTTTTTTTTAATTTTAAGCCAACTACGGACGTGTTAATGCTGCAGTATAATGATAATTAAATATTGATTCAAAATGAAAAATTCAGAGTAAAAATTATTTTAAGCTTAAAATTTTAAAGATCGCATTTTGGGCTATTTTTATAATCGCGACTACGATTAAACCAGAGGTCTGCAAAACACCGCAAATGTGCGAATGCTCTCACACTAATAAAGAAAGCACACTCACAATATTATTACAGTAGCGGACTGTAGTTTATTTAAGAAATATTCCGTTCAGTCATTTTTAAATAAATAAACATTTAAAGTTCCAACCAAATTTATTTTTAACTGATTCTAACAGTTATTCAAAAAACTAAGTGCATATTAATAAGGATTTTCAGTTGCAGTTAATTTTGTCCGTTGATTAAGTTAAATTCTTCTTTATGTAAAATTAAATGAAAATGTAATTTAAAGCAACGAAAAGTTCATTTAATTTTTACTGTCAAGAATTCAACCGCGAATTCCGTAAAAACAAATCAATATTCAGTTATCTTTGATAAATTAATTGTCAAAAAATTAACTACATATTCCGTAAAAACAAATAAATATGCAGTTATTTTTTAAAATTTTACTGTCAAAAATTCAACACCATATTCAGTAAAAACAATTAAATATTCAGTTATTTTATATAATTTTACTACCAAAAATTAATTTTTACTTATCTATAAAAAATGAATTGCTTGTTTTGTGTAAGCAATTCCCATTTTCTATTTGTTAAAATAATTTAGTTAAATACATCAAATTTTAAAAGTAAAATAATTGCGTAGCCATATCGGTCATGCTGCTGGTGTCTTATAATTGAGAGTTCTTCTGCAAACAACGTGGTCAGTACAACAAAAGTAAAAAAACGTGTGTAACTGGGTAAGTAAATAAAAATATTCTCCCTCTCTCGCTTATAAGAAAAACAAGCGGACAGGTGTCTTTCTGGTATTTTTTAGAAATTCGGCTCTTTTGTGGAGTAAACGAAAATTTAATAAAATAACTGAATATTTAATTGTTTTTACTGAATATGGGGTCAATTTGACAGTAACAAATTGACAGTAAAATTTTAATAAATAACTGAATATTTATTTGATTTTAAGGAATATGGTGTTGAATTTTTGACAGTAAAAATTAAATGAACTTTTTGTTAAAAAATACCGGTTTTTAATTGAACTTTCATTTATTTTATATTACAATTTCAGTTAATTTTACGTACAGAATATTGTGAGTGCATGAGAAAATAATTTGTATTTTTACCTCGATAAAACTCCACCTGACCTGAGATTCGAAAAAATTTAAAGATAACTAAGGCGAAGAGTTTTCGAAACAAGTCGATAATATTTTATATAGCGAATGTTCTTTTATGTCAGCAATTCTCGAAATTTTTACGACAATTAACATTTGAAAATGTGTTATATTTCATCACATTCGAGATTTTGTATTTCTTGATAAAATCCCGAAACTTAAAACAGTTCTAGAGTTTTTTATTCTGGAAAAATCCGTTAAAGTATTCTGTATACTTTTTATTTTCCATAGGTTCGATAAAATTACTTTAATCGAGTTTTAAGCGAAACTTGTAAAACAAGGTAACGGAGTTTTTTTTTTTTTTTTCTTAACATGAAAAAGAAAAACATTTTATTTGTGATTAAGATTTTATAAAACTTATATCTAAAAGCGTGTTGAAAGCAAAAAAAGTGATAATAATATGAAAAAATTAAGTGAAATTCGGTATTTAATTACCTTATAATGGGGACTAGAAAAAAATATATGAGTTATGAGTCGGTGTCTGTAAATGTGCGGTATATGTACATATGTGTATTTAAAAACATTTGTTCAATTTCTATCCAGACAAAATAACTGTGCCAGTCCGAGGAGTGAAGCGTTCGACAAGTTTATAAGAGCATGTTGGAAAAGGATATTAACTGACATCCTAGCAGAACAATTTTTTTTGGAAGGTACAAGTACGAAATGATGAATAAGGGGCTGCAGACTAAAGCCCTTATGACACTACATTTTAAATGCATTGTTTAAGTTTTGGTGAACAGTGCAAATATAAAGTAAAAGAAAAATTTACCAAGGCTTCAGCTGTTTAAGATAAATGGCAGACTGTCAAAAATTTTACTAAAGTTATCGATAAAAAATGAAGTTATGTCAAAAATATGTAAAGTTATTGAACTTAAAATTGACATTTCAAAATATTAAAAATGTTGCTGAATCAGTGGTTTATGGGCAAAATCAGCGATTTAACGCTTTTTGTTTTCAGGTATCTCATAAACAAAAGTTGGCAACATTTAATAAAATTAACAGAACAGGAATGGTTAAGTTGTTTCAATTGTACTTTTTTGTTGATACTTTTTAAACTAAGATTTATAATACCTTTTTGTGGAGTTTTTTAAAAACACAAATAAAATTAATTTCAATTAAAAAAATCTTTTAGTATAATTAGGGTAAAAAAGTAAAAATTTTAAAGGTTGTTGGTACAATCTTAAAAATTCTCAACGCCATCCCTGAAAATAAACCATAACAAGAGCATGGCGAATTAACTACAGGTGGTGTCGAAACGCCTTCTGATTTTGACAGTACGAGCCTATTTGTTTTGATTTGTTAGTGTTTTGCTAAGAATGGTTGACATTTCGAGCCGTAAACACTAACAATGCAATGCAAAACCCCCTATGTTGTTTCTGTTGTTTTTGGATTGTTGTAGTTGCGACACCACCTGTAGTTGAGCCTTGAACAAGAGAAAAAAAACTAAAAAACTTTGTTTACATTTTTTAAAGTTTGCTCTTTCTAGCATTAACTGTTTCATTCTATCAATTCTATAACAATTAATGAATACAAAATGTAGTGGCATAAGGGCTTAACACTGGCTATTCAAAGTAAATAGTTTTAAAAGCAATTTTTTATGTATATATACTTATATTTTTTAACCATTGCTTTCTATTTATGTACCTAGATTCTTTTAAAAACAAATTTTCAAATTCAAATATTTTTATTTATTTATTTATTTAATCAATGGACATTATCCTTACTGACTAATAACAATATTGACTTAAAATTAATGAATTACATTAACATTATGCATTTTAAAATATGGTAACCAACTTTACAGAATATATGTACATATGTACATAAAAAATAATGTTATGCTTTATGGAACTTAAGCATAAAGAAAAATCAACAAATTGTGACAAAGAATAAAATTGTCTCCATAACCTTGAAAAAGGATCAGCAATAGCATAATTTACTCTATAAAAT
Organism: Pollenia labialis; assembly: GCA_949318255.1. Lineage (NCBI taxonomy): Eukaryota > Metazoa > Arthropoda > Insecta > Diptera > Polleniidae > Pollenia > Pollenia labialis. The sequence continues at coordinate 84,643,210 of OX439143.1, forward strand.
TTAACAAAAAGCAGATTATAATGACGAGTATTGCGACAAGGTATATTTAATTTAACAGAGTCTAACAGAAAATCACTAAAAACATTACCATTTTAATAAGATAAACCATAAAAGATACATTTAGCATTGTACGACGACTTTTGAGCGATGGTAGTTTTATTAATGCCAGTCTACTAGCATAGGAAGAAAAGTTTGTCGAGTAACTCCAATGAAGATCACGTAAACAGAATAATAAAAATTGTTTTGGACAGATTAAATACGAGAATTATGAATGTTGTAATAAGGATCCCACATGATTGACCCATATTTTGCTTCGTTATGTATGGATCGGTGAATTCTTTAGCCCAGCGCTTAATAAGGCCAAGAACACCTCGAGCTTTATTTACAGTTAATGTAATATGAGAAACAAAGTTTAATTTAGAATATAATAATAAGACTCCAAGATCAAGTTACAAATCAACCAACTCCAGTTGATGACCACCCAAGCAAAAAACGCATGCATTTGCATTTCATAAGATTTAGCTCCATCATATTATGACTAAACCATAAAAAGAAGTTATTTAGATCCGATTGAAGATAAAAATGATCAGCAAAGCAATTAAAAGAATGGAAAATTTTTACATCGTCAATATATTGGCGAAGTTGATAACGTTGGGCAGATCATTAACAAACAGTGAAAATAAAAGGGGACCAAGAAGACTGCCTTGGGGAACATAGGACGAAACATAAATGTACTTGGATATACAATTATGTAATAGTACTTTTTGCTTTCAGCAAAATAAATAAGCACTTAACCAGCTTAAACTTCTACGGGATAAGCCTACTACATCCAATTTAGTAAGAAGAAGTTGATGGTTAACTTTATCAAACGCTCTACTGAAGTCAGTATAAACAGCATCAGTTTGTTTCTTTTTTGTAAATGCAAAATTAATTAAAGTTGTTAAATGAAGTACATTGGTTGTTGTTGAACAGCCTTTTCTAAAACGATGCTGGCATGATGCCAGTAACGACGATGTGTGATGTCAGAGGAAATCAGCGATTAGTTTTTCAAAAAGCTTTGAAATAGCACTTAATTTGGCAATTCCTCTGTAATTTGTTATATCCGATTTATTACCTGATTTAAATGAAGGTTTTGTATACGAATCTTTCCATAATATCGGAAAATAACTACATATAATCGAAGCACTGAACATAAAAGTTAATGGTGTAGCTAATGATTCAGCACATTGATTTAAAATACATGTTGGAACAAGATCAGGACCATGACTAAAAGACATCTTTAGCCTTTTTAAGTTAACCAAAATATCATTGCTATTAAAAGTAGGGAAAGAGATTGCATCATCGTAGGCAGCATCAGAATAAATTGTGTCAAAAAAATGGGCAAACATATCACATATGACCAGAGAAACTTCAGATTCTTGGCAACGGTATTTCATAACGGATGGATATCCAATAGATTGTCTTTTAGAATTGACAAATTTTACCTTATTAATGTATTAGTTATATAAATCATGACTCAGCAGATTATATTCTGAACGACTGACAGAGTATTTTCCATAATCAATAAATGATCTAGACTTTTTGAATTTTTTATAATTTGTATTCTTTATATATTTTACCCTAATAAGCTGTTAGAGTTCCATGGTGGCCCAACTGGAGTATTAACAGATTGTTTAGGTACACACACATATCAAAAAAGGCATACATTTTATAATAAAATGTAGAAACCATATTAATTGATTTAATAAGTTCTAATTATTCCGTTTCAAACAAAAAACTTTAGCAAACTTAACAAGATTTAATTTGACTTCCGATGGAATTGAAAAACTTACTTCAATAGTGGGGATATAACGATCTTCAGGCAACGTTGCAGGTTCTGAACGAGTAATAATACAATCATCCGCATTATTTATAAACACCAAATCAAGCAGTTTACCAAAGTTATTGTATACGTTATTCATTTGAAAAAGAGATAAACCAAGAATTTCATTCAAGACGTCTTCGTGGCAGTTTTTATTTTTAACAGGAATTAAAGAAGGCGTATCAGACATTTGCATCCATGATATCGAGGGCAAGTTGAAATCACCAACAACAAAAATAGATTCATCATTATAAAAATTTATCATAACAGAATTAATGGCTTGAACATGTTTTAAATAAATAGCACTATCAGAATCCGGAGGAACGTAAGAATAGGTTAAGTATGTTTTTATATTCTTCAATTTAACCACAACAGCAACAAATTCAATACCAAGGGTATCAGTACTACAACTTCAGATGGATATAAACAAGAGTCAGCAATCATAACTCCACCACCTCTACGTGCATTTCGATTATACCTAAGTATTTGGTATTTACAGAAGACAGAATTTCTCTACTTTGGGTGTGTGTGAAACGGTAGCAAAGTACTCATGGATGTCAATTTTTGACACTGTTGAGGTGAATAAAATTTCACTAGCCCTAGGAATTTTTAACAATTTTAATTCACCATAGAACTTTGCTACCGTTTCACACACACCCTATAAATGTCATCAGGCCAGGTTTCAATGAAGGTAATTTCATCGTAGGCAGGGGTGCTAGGTAAATGTGTGAGGAAATCGTCAATTTCCTGAGATAAAATAAAAAAATCGTCTTTCACGTTTCGAAAATCGTCAAAAAAAAATCGGACAACTTAAAATTTAGTTTTTTAAACAGTTTTTGTTTGATTTTTATAAAAAATAAATTCAAACAGAGCCTCTTTGATCGTCAATGGCCGCATTTTTTAATCGTAGAAAATTCATCACATGGGAAAAACTGTAAAACGACTGAGATTCCTCAATAGCACAGTGAAAGACGCTTCTTAAATCGTATCCCAGTAAAAAATTGAGCTTAAAATCATGCCTCTTGTACGCTGGTTTGTAAGGGGGTATTGTGCTTTTCTCCCCTACAAAACTGCTTACAAGAGGCATGCTTTTAATATGGCAAATTCCGACTTGGAAGCACTACTTTTTTCCTCTCAACTAAAAAACAATTTGATAACTGATCGCGTTATTAAAAATTTAATTTCTATGTTCGGTAATATTTCGGGAATGATCGTAAACACATTATAAAATCAGTACAATACAACCTGCTTTGATGTAAGGGAAAAACAGAAGCACATAAAACATTGTTCGTGAATTTTTCTTTAAAATGATTTTCATTATTCCCTTACAACCTGCTTACTTATAAAGGATAATGCGAAGTTATTCAATCATTAAATTAAAAATTCTCTTAAATGGTTTTGCTTCTGTTCACCGCAGATCCGACCCTGCAGTTTTTAAATTGGTTTGCATTTATTTTCTTTCTTGCTTAACTTATGTAAATTTATTTAAGTTTGTAGCTACATAAGTGTGTATATATTTTAAAGCTCACTTACGGTGCATACTTTGTGACAACAACAAACTTGCGTACAAAAATATTAAATATAAATAACTTTAACTGTAACTGATGAAGTTGTTCTTGTTGCCTTGTCTTTTTAGTAATTTTAAATAAGATGTAATTATTGATTTTGGAGTTCTATTCATTCGCTTTAAATTCTTTGAATAAAACAGTTCGTTTGATTTCTAGAAAAATAGAAGGTCGTTTTATTTTTCAAGTAACATTCAAGTCTGTAAAAGAGCTTACAGATCCTAACATTGGTGACCCCGACGTGATCGGTATTTAAATAATTTCGTTTCTATTGGTATTAACTCAAGCTTAATAATGAGTGAAAGTCAAGAAGATTCTTGCACTGCCAATGAAAGTTTATCGGCATGCCAAAATAAGGTCATCGCTATTACCGGTCAACTTGTTACCCTAAACATGGCATTAAGCTCAGTTCAATTAAAGGAGTATGATGCTGATGATCTCTTGGTTCGTCTCGAATTCGTCGAGAATCTCAATAAGGGCTTTGATCAAGCTCAAAGCATTTTAGAGGATATGGACAACAGCCTTTTTCAGAGCGATACACGATACAAATTTATGTGCACTTATTTTGAAGCGAAGGCTAAATTAACTCGTCAGTTAAACATAGTTAGGAATACTGAACAACAAGCCCAACAGCGTTCTTCAACATTTCGGCAGTTTTCCTTAGATGAAGTTCCATCGCATTCGTTACCTAACCGTAGCTCTAGGTTACCTGAACTTAAAATACCAACGTTTTCAGGATCGTACCTTGAATGGTCGGATTTTTTCTCCATGTTTTCTACCGTTATTGATAAAGATAACATAACAAAAATTGAAAAATTTCAACACCTACGTTCCTGTCTAAAGGGTGCCGCTTTGGATACCATATCGTCATTAGAGCCAACCGATGCCAACTATGATGAGGCCATTAAGCTGTTGAAAAGACGTTTCGACAACAAGTTGGTAATTTTTCAATCTCATGTAAAAGAAATTTTTAATTTAACTCGAGTTGAAAGGGACTTTGCAGTAAGTATTCGTCAGCTTAGTGATAAGCTTAGTGCTCACATGCGTGCTTTGCAAACTATGAGTACCAAAGAGCAAATAGCAGATGGGTGTTTAATTCACCTAGTGACTTCAAAGTTAGACTTAAAGTCTAAGGCAAAATGGGAAGAAGAGCTGTCTGCAGATGCTCTCCCAACTTGGGCTTCATTTGAATCGTTTTTAGATAAAAGATGTCGCTTTTTAGAAACAATTGAAAACTCCACGCCTAGAAAACCCACAGATCAAACCGCTAAACCAAAAAATAGTGGAAGAAATGTTCTTGTAGCCTCTGCATCAGCATTGGCTTTATGTACGTTTTGCAATGCCAAAGATCATTTTATATCAAAATGCTCGCGTTTTGAAAATCTTTCCCCAAATATCCGTTTTAAAGAAGCCAAAAAGTTACAACTTTGTTTGAATTGCTTAAGGAAAGGGCACTTGATGAAAGATTGCAAATCTGGCCACTGTCGTCAATGTACATCTAAGCACCATACGTTATTGCACATGGATAATGCACTAGACAGTTCTATAGCTAACTACTCGAACGATACAGCAGCAGATGCAACAGCAACAACATCGCAGTCAGTACTCGTTTCCTCATTATCCTCACTTTCATCTACAGCGCATAGGCCATGCATTGATTATAATGTTTTGTTAGCTACAGCAATTGTTTTAGTTAAAAATAAATCTGGTTCATTTTTACCTTGCCGTGCTATTTTGGACTCAGCCTCTCAGCTTAACTTTATAACAACTCGTTTTGCAAAACAGCTTCAATTACCGACAAACAAATCTTATGTCACGTTTTCTGGTATAGGTGATAATGCTTTCGTAGCCGACAAATTTGTTGATGTTATAGTGAAATCTCAAATTGCAAATTTTTCAACTTCGTTTTCTGCTGTTCTAGTTCCCTCTATAACAGATTATAAGCCCAATGTAAGCTCCACTATAAATGGTTGGAATATTCCTCAGAATTTAAAATTGGCAGACCCCTTATTTTATAAACATGTACGTGTCGACATTCTGATTGGGGCTAGTTTATTTTTCGAATTAATGTGTGTTGGGCAAATTCGTTTAAATAAAAATCTACCCGTTTTGCAAAAAACCTTGTTTGGATGGGTCGTGTCAGGTGGTAGCTTCCATGCATCAAACTCTGTAGCATTGACCACAACTTGTAAGTATCTTGAGGATAAAAGTGAACAGGATCTTGGAGACCTTATTAAACAATTTTGGGAAATAGAAAACAATTTTGATGATACCCGTACTTTTGCATCTGAAGACGCTTATTGCGAAAGCTTTTTTCAACAAACAACCACTCGACTAAACTCTGGTGAGTATTCCGTAAATTTGCCAAAGGCCAAACCAAGTAGTGTTCTTGGTGATTCATTTGAGCAAGCTTTGCAACGTTTTAAAGGCCTGGAAAAAAAACTTAATAAATCTCCGGATACTAAGAAGCAGTACGTTGATTTCATGAATGAATACATAGACCTTAAACATATGTCCTTACTTTCGTCAGCCCCTGTTGAAAACACCTATTATCTACCTCATCATTGTGTAAAAAAAAGAAGATAGCACAACTACAAAATTGCGGGTAGTTTTTGATGGCTCAGCCAAAACGTTATCAGGGCTTTCGTTAAACGATATACTTTGTTCGGGACCCACAATTCAACCCAAACTTTTTAATACTATTTTACGTTTTCGTTTATTTAAAATAGCACTTACTGGCGACATCTGCAAAATGTACCGATGTGTTAAAGTATCTCATCCAGATGACTACCTACAGTGTATACTATGGAGAGAAAACCCAAATGAGGACATCAAAACTTACAAGTTGAACACGGTTACGTATGGCACAAAACCCGCTGCATTTTTGGCAATTCGCGCTATGCATCAGCTCACATTTGATGAAGAAATTAATTTTCCAATGGCTGCAAAAATTGTTAGACGGGATTTTTATGTTGATGACATGATCTCTGGAGGTGACTCATGTGATGAGGTAAGGGAACTTCGCCAGCAAGTTACAGAGTTGCTTAAAGCGGGCAATTTTCTTATTCGAAAGTGGTGCTCTAATGATGCAGCAGTGTTAGAGGATGTTTCTCCAGCAGATTGCGAACAACTTTTTAAATTTCACGATGGAACTGCCATTACAAAAACTCTAGGTCTTGTGTGGAACCCGAAACATGACAATTTTATATTTTCATTTTCATTATCGCCAAATAACAACATCGTAACTAAACGCACTATACTGTCTACAATCGCCACTATATATGACCCCTTAGGCCTTATTGGTCCTATTATTACAAAGGCAAAGGTATTTATGCAGATATTGTGGAAACATAATTTAAATTGGGATGAAAGTTTGCCGCAATCGCTACATTCAGCATGGACTGACTTTATTACAAGCCTATCAATTGTACACAGTTTAGAGTTTCCTCGTTTTGTTTACACATCAAATGCTCTTGTTCAAATTCATGCATTTTGTGACGCAAGTTTAGCAGCATATGGCGCATGTGTCTATGTTTGCTGTGAGCTCGATGGAGTTGTCAGAACCAACTTATTGTGCTCCAAATCGCGGGTATCACCGTTAAAAACAATTTCAGTTCCAAAATTGGAGCTATCAGCAGCTTTGCTGTTAGCCGAACTCGTAAATGTTGTTTTAAATTCGTTTCCAGCACAATGTGAAGTACACTGCTGGTCAGACTCCATGATAGTATTATCTTGGTTACGTGAAGAATCATCAAATTTTAACGTTTTTGTAGCCAATAGAGTAAGCCGCATCCAAAATCTCACAAATCAGATGACTTGGCATCACGTCCCCACAGCTCTAAATCCAGCAGACATTTTATCCAGAGGGGCTCTACCAGAAGAACTTCTATCATCCAAACTCTGGAAAAATGGTCCAAGTTTTTTAAAAAACGACTGCACAACTTGGCCAAAACTTCTAAAATTTATGACGGATTTGCCAGAAAGAAAACGAACAGTGTTAGTCGCTATTCCTGTAAATGATTGGTCAGTTAGTTGCAAATATCACAATTCTTTTTCTCGAATGCAACGTATTTTTGGATATGTTTATAAATTCGTAGTTTTGAAATTCGCATTGCGCAAAGAAATTAAATCAGGCCCATTAACACCATTCGAATTAAAAATGGGTACGAATTTGTTAATACGAAACATACAAAAAATACATTTTTTAACCGAATATAAAACTTTAAAGGCAAACAAGCCAGTGTCCCCATCAAGCAAGCTTTGCCCATTAGCACCGTTTATAGACTCTACAAATCTGATTCGTGTAGGAGGAAGACTCGAAAACTCGGACTTAAGCTTTGAAGCAAAGCATCCCATAGTATTACCAAAACTTCACCCTTTTACTCGTGCTTTAGTAATGGGTTTTCATCAAAAACTTCTGCATGCTGGCCCGCAGTGCTTACTTTCAACAATTAGATTGCAGTACTGGCCCCTTGGTGGACGAAAGGCTGTAAGTGCAGTGATTTCAAAATGCATTCAATGTTTTCGATTGAGGCCCAAGTACGCACAGTATATTATGGGTAATTTGCCTCGTGATCGTGTGATACAGTGCAGAACATTTTACACAACTGGAATTGATTTTTGTGGACCCTTTTATTATAAATCTGGCGTGAGAAAACGGCCACCAGTAAAATGCTACGTTTGTATTTTTATTTGTTTTGCAACGAAGGCTTCGCACTTAGAGCTTGTTTCTGAGCTGTCAACATCAGCATTTTTAGCAGCATTAAAACGTTTTACTTCTATCAGAGGAAAGCCGCACACAATTTGGTCTGATAATGCCACAAACTTTGTTGGTGCAAAAAACGAATTGTCAGAACTGAAACAACTGTTCATAAGTAGAACGCACATAGACATGGTACATCGGGAGTGTCTAAATGACGGTGTTCATTGGAAATTTATTCCTCCCCGATCTCCACATTTTGGCGGCCTCTGGGAGGCAGCGGTGAAGGCGGCAAAATATCATTTTAAGCGTGTTATAGGCCTTTCAATACTTTCATTTGATGAATTGCGGACATTGGTGTACCAAGTATCGGCCATTTTAAATTCTCGACCATTATGTCCAATTTCGGAAAATCCAAATGATCTAGACGTTATCACCCCAGGTCATTTTCTAATAGGCGCACCATTAACTTCTATCATTGAACCCGATATTACTGATATAAATATATCTCGTTTAAATAGGTGGCAACAAATTTCGTTCATGCAACAAATGTTTTGGAAGAAATGGAGCACAGCGTATCTTACTCTCCTGCAAGAGCGCTCAAAATGGCGTTCTTCTTCTGCTAATATTGTCAAAGGGGACATGGTCCTTCTTAAAGATGAAAATCTTCCACCTCTTCAATGGCAACTAGGTCGGGTTATTGACATCGTACATGGGGAAGATGGAGTGGCCCGCGTTGCAGTGGTTCGAACCAGAAACAAAGAGATGAAGCGAGCTGTTGCAAGGCTAGCCATCCTACCAATCGATAAACACCAAGTTGAAACCCAGAGCCTTTCAACGGGGGGAGGATGTTCACCGCAGATCCGACCCTGCAGTTTTTAAATTGGTTTGCATTTATTTTCTTTCTTGCTTAACTTATGTAAATTTATTTAAGTTTGTAGCTACATAAGTGTGTATATATTTTAAAGCTCACTTACGGTGCATACTTTGTGACAACAACAAACTTGCGTACAAAAATATTAAATATAAATAACTTTAACTGTAACTGATGAAGTTGTTCTTGTTGCCTTGTCTTTTTAGTAATTTTAAATAAGATGTAATTATTGATTTTGGAGTTCTATTCATTCGCTTTAAATTCTTTGAATAAAACAGTTCGTTTGATTTCTAGAAAAATAGAAGGTCGTTTTATTTTTCAAGTAACATTCAAGTCTGTAAAAGAGCTTACAGATCCTAACAGCTTCTATGCTGCTTCTTAGTAGTGTATAATAGCCAGGGCATATAACAGCACTAGTGTGGCCGCAAGTTATATGGACAATTTTTTTTCGTATTTTCACTTGGCAAACCCCTTAGATTGATTCCAAATTAGAAAAAAATAATATTTAAAAAATTTTAGATCGTTTGCATAGTTATTAGGCGTGCCTTGAGCCCACAAAGTTTGCTAAAAATGCTATTTTTCTCACTATGTGTCGCTTTAATTGTTGATAACTTCAGTAATATTTGTTTTAGAGAAAAACCTTATTCACAAATATTCAAGGGCTATATCTTATGAACAATGTTGCTCTGTATTAGTTTTCTTTAACATTAATATTTAATCCAGAAAAAGCCAAATTCGAAAATAACACCGAAATATTCACATATCTACGCTACGTGACAAATTTTCAACAAAGTCGTGACCAAATGAATCTAACAGCTAAAATATGTAAAAATTATTTAAAATTTTCCCCGGAATCCGAATATGAAGTTAGAATTGTCAAAAGTAGAACCGTTTTTGAGATATTCCAAAATAACCGTTATTTGTGTTTTTAAAAAAGATGATGTGACTGAAATGCAAATATCTTTAAACATTTTTTATTATTTAATTACTAAAATAAAAATGGATTGCTAGTGAAGATCAGTGATGTTAAACACTTTTTCGAAAAATTCTTACCCAGTCCGAAATACACCCTATTTTTCTCTACAAAAATCCCTACAACTTTCAAATGATAATATAGCAATACAAATAAATCCATTTGTATTAATGCATATAAATTTTATTTAAAGTTGTTCCCAGAAAGCATTTGGATGATAATTTTTTATAAAATTCACCTGAATAAGTCTTCTCAGATAATTTGTTTGTGTAATTTGTTGATTAAAAACTGATTTATTAGTTGAGCGATTGAAAAAGGATTCATATATAATTCATTGACGAAGAAATAAAAAGATTGGCGAAACTAGAAGCCCAAAAATTATTGTCAATAAATGAAAATAAATTAAATAACGAATGTTTTCTTCTTTTATTTCCAAGATCCCTATAACTTTTGTTGTTTTGTTCAAAATAAAATTTGTTCAAATAATCAAGAGCCACAATTGTGCTGCTTTTATCGGAGAACAAATTAAAAACATGACGATTAAAAATTTATTTAAAACATAATCAAAAACTTTATAATTAACGATTGAAAAACAAGATGATAAATACTCACTAATTATTATCAAACTACCATTAAAGAGCTCAAAAAGAGATCAGAAAATTGTATCACAAGTTATTCTTTGAGGTGATTCATCGCTAGGGTACCATTTTCTCACACTCACCTGACTATTTCGACTTTACTCCAAGACTTTTTGATTCCCATCTTTTACATATGTATTATCTATTTCTTGCTCTATAAAATAAGGTTCAACAGATCTCCATTCTTTAAAAAGAGCTTATCACAAAATTAGGTTAAAATCAAAGCTGAAATAACGGTAAACTCAAAGAAATTTAACAATTTTTATTGCTGCCGTATTAACAAATTTATAAGTATGTTATCACAAATCGAAAAAAGCTACCAAGCGTATAATTTTCCAACATTACTGAAAAGTCCCTACATTTTAATGATTTCAAAAAATCTGTCCTTTTTTCCCTACGGCTATTTTTTTTAGAAGAAAATCCCTACGAATGGGGATTTTTCCCTATGTATAACATCACTGGTAAGATTGTTCAATAAATGACAGAGTTACAGGGGACAAAAGTTCAAGCTTCATTGAAAATTTTATGATTTTGTTCAATTTTGCTCTTTTCAAGTTATTTTTTTTAAACCAATGATTTAAAAATCTTAATGTTTTATTACATGCGACATTAGATTATTTTAATATGAACATTTTGCGCACAACAAGACATAGATTGGTACAAAAATGACAAAGCTGCAGAAGATTTAGTAAATTTACCCACATAGAAATTCAATAGTTTTAAGTTATTTTTACTAAAAATGTAGCTTTGTATATTTTAAATTGAAATTACTTTTTGATAATAAACAGGCAGGTGCACGGCCTAAAAACACTTAATTGACAACATCTTTTTTAAGTTGTTGTTGTTTTTATTTTGTTTTTCTTAACCTACTTACAACTACAATTAATGTTGAGAGAATTTCAACTAATTGTAGGGGGAAATGTAAGGTGAGATAAACCCACTGTTTATTGTTGATGTGTTTTTGTTTAAACTTTCATATTATTACAAGTAGAACTGTTGCTATAATTCTTATACGTTTAACAGTTTTATTTGGTTTAATATCTTTAGTTTTTCTAAAATCTTTATGGATGAAGTTTCCTGATGATCTGGCCTAAGCAACCAGTGAAATGCACATAGGAATAGCTTATCCCATCAACAATAAATTTCAAGTGTTTTTATCAATAATAAAAACTGAGAATTAAGCACGAATAACAAAATCTTTTGAAAAGTTGTCTTTTTCTTTGATTTGATACAGACCGAAAAGTGGGTTAATTCAATTAATCTTCTGTTACTTTGTAATTTTTGCACCGATCTGGTTCCTATTGGGCACAAAATGTTTCAATTGAAATAGGCTAATATCGTAAGTGATAAAACTTAAAAAAATTTTATTTTTTGGTTTAAAAAAAATAACTTGAAAAGAGCTAAATTGAACAAAATCATAAAATTTATAATAAAGTTTGGAGTTTTGTCCACTATAACTCTGCCATTTAATGACTCATCTTCACAAACTACCCATGGTTATTTAAGAAATTTTATAACCTCTCAATAAAAAGAAAGAAATACATAGTCCGTTAAAAATTTTTGAAGATAATTGCATTTCAGTCACATCATCTTTTTTAAATACACAAATAACGGTAATTTTGGAATATCTCAAAAACGGTTCTACTTTTGCCAATTCTGACTTCAAATTCGGATTCAGGGAAAATTTTTACATAATAATTAGCTGTCAGATTTATTTGGTCACGACTTTGTTGAAAATTTGTCACGTAGTGTAATAACCAGGCAAAGAATGCGTAGATATGTGAATATTTCGGTGTTATTTTTTAATTTGGCTTTTTCTGGATTAAATATTAATGTTAAAGAAAACTAATATAGAGCAACATTGTTCATAAGATATAGCCCTTAAATATTTGTGAACAAGGTTTTTCTCTAAAACAAATATTACTGAAGTTATCAACAATTAAAGCGACACATAGTGAGAAAAATAGCATTTTTAGCAAACTTTGTGGGCTCAAGGCACGCCTAATAACTATGCAAACGATCTAAAATTTTTGAATATTATTTTTTTCTAATTTGGAATCAATCTAAGGTGTTTGCCAAGTGAAAATACGAAAAAAAATAACGGCCACCCTAATCAGCACTCATGTAGTTTTCGTACTTCCACAAAATAAAATTTTTTTGCTGGGATGAAACTCATGTCGATATTATCTTACAACCGGTGAAAATATGATTTATACAGAATCGTAAAAGATTCATTCGATGATGGTTTAACGAAAGATAAACAAAGTGTAGCATTGTTGGTTTTGTTCTAAGAAAAATTTAATTTAAAGACTTGTATATTACAGCCGTACCTAAACAAAAGCGGCACGTCTTTTCTAATTTTTTAATAGAGCGGTCTCAACGCTTTGCAATTGGAAAACCCGATTTTGACAGCTCGTTTAATAGTGAAGTTTTCTGTTATTGTTAATTAATAATGGCAATTTAGCTACATATTTTTTAATCAATCTAGAGTGTTTTATTTATAATTTATAATTTTTATCATAAATTATAATTTTTTCGTGAAGCATCGTTGATGCTCTTGCTTAGTTAGGTATTGCATATCAGCGTTAAATCTAATCGAAAACACGTTCCGCCTTCTACTCTTGTTAACGTACGGCTGTTAAACATTCCAAGATTTAAAAACGAACGTGTCAGAAAATTAATGTTTTAATCAAACTTTGGAGACTGAACAAAATCGTCACTTTTAAGAAAAAAATCAGAAAATTGGCACTTTGCTAATTCCAGGACAAAAAATCGTCAAAATGGCGATAAATCGTCAAATCTGGCAGCCCTGATCGTAGGTGAAGTCATAACTATTTACCAAGAGAGTTGACAATTTGTAATTTATTCCACTAGGTTAGGTTAGGTTAGGTCGAAAGGAGGATGAAGCATCGAAATGCCTCCTCATATCTTACGATATACACCTAGGCCTCTGCTGGGCCTGTTGTGCGCTCCTTAAGAACATGGAGATCCAATTGTCAATTGTCAATGTCCGGTATTCAGAAACCTGGTTTCTCGGACGTAACTCCTCAAAGTTCTCCAGTTGACGTTCCTCAGGGATTCCAGGTCCGATAAGACAGCGCTCCCGAGGTGTCTGGACCTTAATTCGGCAAATGCCTGACAGTGGCAGAGAAAGTGCTCCAACGTCTCGCTTTCCTCGCCGCACGCTCTACACTCATCGGAATCCGCCCGTCCAATTCGATACAGTTGTGCCCGTAGTCCTGCATGACCAGTCAGGATACGTACCATCATACTGACCTCGGACTTGCTCCCATTTAGGAGGCCCTTAGTCCTCTTTTTATCTGGGTTACCCCATAAAATTCTAGTGATCCTGGCCACCGTCCCGTTGTTCCAACAGGCCGTGTAGGTTTCTCTAGCCCACGCCTTTAACTCCGCCTTCGTTGCCTCAAACGGTTTTGCGTTCGCCAAGTTAACTGCCTCGAGTTCCCTTCCCCGAATTGCCAGTGTATTGGCCCTTTCGTTCCAGGCTATCCCCGAGTGGCCCGGCACCCATATGATATGGATCCTGCCCCCGTAGGAAAACTCGGTAATGGCCCTTCTACAGTCCAGCAAGGTTTTGGACTTAACCCTACTAGCTGATATCGCCCTAATTGCCCTTTGGCTATCCGTGAAAATGTTAGCGTCCACTCGCCCCATATTCGATCCAATCTATTCCACACACTCCGTAATAGCACGGACTTCCGCTTGGAAGCTTGTGTTGTGATCAGGAAGACGGTAGAATATCTCGGTCTCCGGGTTCTCAACAAAGACCCCTATATCCGTTCTATTCCTCAACTTAGATCCGTCCGTGTAGCAACAGATCCCCACGGGCATCTGCACCAGAGTTCCGCCAGACCTTTCTCCCCTTTCAGGGATCAAAATACCGCAGTTTCCGACAGTTTCCGTCTCCGGTATGCGGTCGGGGATGTCTGATGAGTGTGTGTATCCGGGCAACGTTCCCAGTATACACTGATGACCTGCTCTGAAGTCACCTATATATAGTTCGCCAAGAGATAGGAGGCGTTCGGCCGCAAGTGCCGCCTCGTATCTCACCTGCGTTTCGATTGGTGGTATATCCAGCAGTGTCTCCAGAGCCCTGGTTGACGTGGTGCACATTGCCCCACTTATACCCAAGCAACACGTACGCTGGACCCCTTGAAGTGGTCTTATGTTGCACCCTTTATCCAAAGAAGTCCACCAGATTACAGAGGCGTAAGTTAAGATCGGTCTTATTACGCTCTTGTAAAGCCAGTGTATAATATTCGGTCGCAGGCCCCATTTCGGGCCAATGGTCCTCCTACATAGCGCCCAACACCGGCTCGCCCTGTTGGTTCTGTCCTCTATGTGGTGTTTCCATTTCAGTTTCCGATCAAGGGTAACGCCCAAGTACTTAACCCTGTCGGTCACTGCTATTGTCCTGCCCGAGAAACGTGGTTCCTCATAGGCAGGAATTTTTGTTCTCCCCGTGAACAGACATATCTCCGTCTTCTCCGGGTTTACATTTAGGCCCCTAGTTCGGGCCCAGTTAAAGGCCGTGTTTAGGGCCGTCTCGGCCCTTCTGCACAAATAGTTTGGATCCCTTCCCCTTAGGAGTATTACAACATCGTCTGCGTAGCATACCGGTTGGAACCCCGCTTAGGTTAAGGTCCTTAGGAGACTGTTTATCGTGGTTACTCATAGCAGGGGAGATAAGATCCCCCCTGCGGCGTTCCACGAGGTACCCTTCTCCTAGTGGTAACACCGTACATTTCGCAACTTATCCATCTATTCCTTAGCATGTGGGTGATCCAGTCGCTGAGCGCCCGGTCAACCAGAAACTGGTCCAAGGATCGGATAAGAGTATCGGTTAATACGTTATTAAAGGCTCCCTCGATGTCAATACACACCGCCAATGTATACAATTTCTCATCGAAGGATTTCCGTATATAGTGTACTACCTCATTCAATGCGGTCTCCACTGATCTGCCCTTTACATAAGCAACCTGCCATCTAACCGAAGTGTATGCGAATTTTAAGCACGCAGTGAATATCCCTGACAGATGAGTTGACACTAGGTCCACCTCCCTCTGTAAGAGTGCCGGAAATATACCATCTAGCCCTGCGGCCTTATATGGTGCGAAACTTCTGATCGCCTTCTTGATCATCTCAGTCGTTATGACCATCCCTCCATTTTGGTCTCCCCGCTCCCATAACGGTTTCTCCGTGACGCCCGTTACGGTCGGCGGAAAATGTGAGTCCATTAGAAGTTCCATGATCTCCTCTATATCTTCCAATCTTCTCCCAGTCTCATCGACCATTGATCCTGGTTGGAGATGGGTTTTAGATAAGAATTTCTTAATCCTCGAAACGTCATTAACGCTATCTACCTGTTCACAGAAAAGTTTCCAGGAGTCTCGTTTGGCCTTTCTAGTGATTTTCCTAAATTCTTTTAGCCTACTGTGATATTCATCCCAGTATACTGCAGTCTTCTTACGCTTAGCCCGGTTGAAGAGTTTGCGCAGATTCCTCCCCAGATCCCGAATCTCCCCCGTTACCCACGGCCTCTCCCGTGGGGATCTCCGCTCTCGTAGGGGGCAGCTCTCCTCAAACGATTCAACCAAGGCGTTTGTGAGCGTTTCCACTTTGGCGTCTATGTCCTCCTTATTTCGGCATTGACTTGTGCCCAACCCCAATCGGTTCCTCAATCCGGTCCCGAATCGTACCCAGTCGGTTTTAGACCTGTTCCGAAATTTTATCGGCTTCGGCGGTGGCCGAAGAATTTTGAACCTTATATACCGGTGGTCCGAAAAGGAGTGTTCATCCGAAACCCTCCAATCCTGGATCTCGTTTATTAGGTCCCCAGAGCAAAATGTAATATCTAATACTTCTTCCCTGATCCTATTGACAAAGGTTGCCTTATTCCCTACATTCAACGTGATCAAGTACTTCGTATTTAAGAAATCTATGAGAGCCTGTCCCCTACGGTTGGTGTTAGTACTACCCCAAGCTACATGGTGAGAGTTAGCATCACAACCTACTAAAAGTTTCATACCTTTTCTTTGCGCCTCCTCAGTCAGTTTCATCAACTCCGACGTGGGTGGAAGTGTCGGAGAGTCGAAAGGCAGGTAAACAGCCGCAAGGTATGTATTGCTACCCCCTAGTTTAAGCACCGTTGCATCCGACGTTGACAACCCTGTTGAGAGAAGAAAACATAAGTATTTATGACATAGGATACAAGTTCTCGGACGAGACCCTGTATCAGAGTAAAAAAGTTGATAATTAACATGGTTCAACCCAGAAACCTTGTTCCGAGTGGTCCAAGGTTCCTGGATTAAAGCTATGTGTATCTTACCTTTGTTTATTTTAGACATCAGAGCGTTGGTTGCCGTCTTGCTCCGATGGAGGTTTATTTGGATGACCTCAATCATGGCCCTCCAAGTGTCTGTCTTCTTGCGAGTTGGACATAGCCCCCGCGCTTTTAGGATCTGAGTCCTCCGGGTTAGCAGATACTGCTGGTGATTTCGGCACCGTTTCTTGTTTTTCATTGCCAGGTCTGGCCATGGCAGCCCCTCCAATGGGTGTCTTCCCGTTCTTTAAAAATACAGCTTTTGAGGCGAAATAAGCCATACCTTTATTCTTGGCAAGGCTAGCCATGGAGTCTTGGTCAATGCCTATCACAAGAAGAGTTCCATCAGAGTCCTCCTTCCTGTGAAAGACCTCCCATTTCTCCACGGCTAGTTTAGCGTTTTGGCTGCCTAGAATTTCCAGTATACGCTCATTCGCCAGTTTGCTGCCCCATCCTTTGATGTAGACGGTGGACTTCAAGAGCAACGGAAGTTCCTTCCTCTTCACCAGTCCTAGCTTT
Source organism: Pollenia labialis (assembly GCA_949318255.1). Classification (NCBI taxonomy): domain Eukaryota; kingdom Metazoa; phylum Arthropoda; class Insecta; order Diptera; family Polleniidae; genus Pollenia; species Pollenia labialis. Next base: position 84,660,682 of record OX439143.1, read on the forward strand.
GCGCCGTCCCAGGGAGGAGGAATGCTTTCCACTAAGCCCTTCAGGGTGCAAGCACATTGGTGTGATGCCAGCCTCATGATCATCACACCCCTGACGAACTCGCTGCTAATGCTCTCTATGGGCTGTTGTCCCTTAGACGCGATTACATGGTCCACTATCTTATTATTGACCAAGTCCTCTACCTTGCTTTGTTGGTCTGCTGGTATTTTGCCTGTTGGATTACCAGCGTCATATACTGCATAGCATAGATCTTCCTGGTATTTTTTCCTGGCAATTTTGGCATAAGATGGCGGCTCTTTTCCTGTTTCAGCGTCTAGCTTCCTCTTCCGCGTCGGGGGAGGCTCCTTTACAGGTGCCCTTCCCTTCGGGGTTGATTTCGCTGACGTGCTCGCCTTCTCAATAGCTGATTTTGCTTTGCCTCCCTTACTCGTCGAATTCTGACAAGAGTCTTCTTTGAGTAAAGTATGGCTAGGCTCAACCAGTCTATTTGATGGCGGGGAGCTCTTTTTCTTCTTGGGCTTATTCTCGGTATTCAGCTCCTCAGGAGATCTGATTCTCTTCGTTTCAGAGACTGAAGGGGGATCCGATACCGTCGCAGTGTCCCGGGATTGGCCCAATATGTTCTTTTGGTGCATCTTCTTCAGCTTCCTTCGTTGTGCCCCAAATAGCCGTTTTTTGGTTGTTGATAGCTTGGCTATGCTGTCGCTCACTTCTTCCACCATACGGTCTACCTCATCCTTGTTGGGGTTTGGTAAAATGGTGGTATTGTTTTCATTTGAGGATTCGGAGTCGGACCCTTCACCCTTGTTTAAGGGCTGAGGTTGCTTTGAGCCCCCTCTGAGTGCGTCCTTCTCTTTCACCTCTACATTTTTGCCACAGGCATTATGTACGCTTGTCACATTTCTCTCTACTGAGGCCAAGGTACCCACCTCTGTAGTAGTTTTGTGCTCACGATCGCGGGATGACGACGGCACATGACTCGCGAGCAGATCAACGTTTGCCGCCGGCACTGGGTTATTTAAGCCCTGCACCGTAACTTTCATTTTATTATTTTCCATATTCATTTTTCGTAAATTTTTTTGGTCCGCGGGGAGTACTAGACTCCCTAAGCAATGGGCATACTGCCCCCTCTCCACCATAGGTACAATTATGTTTGAGAGAGGACAGGACGCCCATCACCCCCCCTACCCGCCACCTGGGGACGCGTCCGGTAGGAGAAATTGACCAAAACACCCCCGGATTTATTCCACTAACGTATTGATAAATAATAAGGGAAATCACGATGGGTAGTGCAAAGTGTGCAAACGATGTAATGCGTGCAAAAATACACTCATTTGCACAACACAACAACAAAATGTACGTATTTGAAATTTGATCTATTATACTTCGGTTGCACTAAAAAAAACAAACAAATGTAAACAATAACATTTGACATTTTAGCCGCCATATTGTTTTTAAGGAAACTTATAAAGGAAAAATTTATTTTAATTTACTTGTGTATAATTGTAAACAAATGCAGATTTTTTTACAGTGCTGCCAGAAGTTTTTAGTGTTGCCAGAATAAATTTTTAGAAATCAGCATATTTGCATTAAAAATAAAAGTGGTATGCTCACGATCAATCATAATATGCATTGCAAATTTGCACAATGACCATCGCGGTTACCCTTTATATTTATACTATTCTTAGAGCAAATTAGTTTTTTGAAACAAATGAATTTCTAGGCGGCAAACGAGCAATATTTGTAGATCTTGGATTATCTTTAAAGATGTATTCACGAACAATGAATGATATTAGCAGGCCAAAAACAGGTATCAAAGACATAAGCAGCAACAGAAATTTTAAACGATGTTATACTTGTGGGTTGAGAGTACGAAAATTTATTTATAGCAATAATAAAAAGATCTTGGATTATCTTTAAAGATGTATTCACGAACAATGAATGATATTAGCAGGCCAAAAACAGGTATCAAAGACATAAGCAGCAACAGAAATTTTAAACGATGTTATACTTGTGGGTTGAGAGTACGAAAATTTATTTATAGCAATATCAACATTAGGACCGAGTTTTGTTTTAATGTAATAATCAATGTCTTCTACGGTGGTATCGCATGCCAAACGGGAAATAAATAATGTACGTTTTGGATGCACTACAATTAATGGCTTAGGAACGGTAAAATTGGAAACATTAGTTCAACAGTATTTTTAGATCCAGTAACAGTATCGAATATAAGAACATTACCCAGCGGAGAGGTAACATTCATTGCTAAATTTGGTACAGATATTGTATTAATGTTATTATCAGTGCTTAATGCTAGACCAGAGGAGTTAATCATTACTGGTCTACCAGGAGACCAATATGCTCATGACAGACTGTCGCAAACATCTACCAGTTCAACCAGTTAAAAGGGCAAAAACTTGGAGGAGAGTTGACGACCTCTTAGCCAAAAAATAAACAAAATAATATTCTTTTACCAAATAAAAAAATGGAGCTTCCCACGAAGCAGGTTTGTAAGGGAGAAACATAAACGTTTCGCTTACCATTGCGCTGACGGAAGACATGAATTTTATATGGCGAGTTCCCACTTTGAAGCAATACATTTTTGATACATAAAGCGCATTATTCAGCGCATATAAAAATTGTTGTATGTAACGATCGGCCATACACACTGAATGTTTTGATACAGTTATTTGTTAGTATTCTCCCTTACAAACCTGCTTCGTGGTAAGGGAATGCCGTAGCACTTGAAATTTAATTTTTTTTTATAAAAATTGTTGAGAGTTCTTTCACTTACTTTACTGCATTTATGTATGTCTTATTACGTAGCGCATTATTGTGCGCTTATTTTTTTAAATGTACCATTAGCGCTTCGCAAAATGATAAAATTTTGTATTGGGTATTTATTCGCACTCAACGAAATTGGAAATTTTTAAGTAGAAGCAAAACAATTTTTATTTATTTTATTTATTTATTAAAGAATTAGGTAATACATAAATGTATATGCTAAATATAATTATATTAGCTATAGCAACTAGGCCTTAAGCTAAGTAGTTACAGAATATATGCTTTACAAAAGATACTTATATTACAATAAAAAAAAAAAAATAAGATGATGTTAGATTTTTATAAAAAATTTAAATCTTATATGTTGTTATAAAGGTTAATTCTTTTCAAGTAAGTTATAACTTTGTTAATGGACTGTTCCGAGGGAAATGATAGCAACGAAAGTGGATTGATATCATAAAATATTTGTCTTCTAATTAGTTCAAATTTAGTACACCTACATAAGATGTGTTCAATGTTTAATAGACTACTATTATCACAATCACAAATAGTTGGGGAATTGCCAGTAATTAAGTGGTTATGAGTAGTTCTAGTATGACCTAATCTAAGTCTAAGGAATATAATTATATCCCTCCGTTTAGTGTTATTGTTCCTTGATAACCAAGTGTAGATATTATTCCTACCCGGGTTAATAGATTTATACCAATTATTCGTATCAGACCAAGTACGGGAGTTCAGGATGTTAGCATGTTCTTTTACAAATTTTCTAATATCTGAATAATTTCTGTTAATTTCCATAGTTAATGGAGAAATATGAGCTAAATTTGCTGTACTGTCTGCGAGTTCGTTTCCTGGTATCAGAGTATGGCCCGGTACCCAAATAAGGATAACTCTTGGAAAATATTGGATGAGAAAGTTTCTGATGTGGACCGCATACAAATTGTTGTTGTTAATATTTTTAATGGCGCGGACTGCAGATAGTGAGTCAGAGCATATAGCGAAATTACCAGATTTTCGACAGTATTCGGTAGCTTTATATATTGCTATTATTTCAGCTGTAAAAACAGAACTGTAGTTAGGAAGTAACGAAGTATAAATAATTTTTTGTTCTAATGTGATCGCAAAGGAGACTGAATCATTAGACTTAGAACCATCCGTGTAAATGAATGTTCTGTCATGATTCTGCTCTTTTATTTCTTGGAAACCTATGCGGTATTGGTCTGGAAGGGTTTCTTCTTTTTTATATTTGGAAAGAGATAATTCGACGGCTTTAGCCTTTAGATTCCATGGAGGATAAGAAACAGGTCTAGGCTTGGGAATTTTTGTTGGAACATCAAAATTTAAGGAGAGTCTAATTATTTCATACAGAGCTGATTTAATTTTTTGTTTTCTATTAATTTTTCCATATTTTTCGATAAATTTTTGTAATGGTGTATCATGGTAGTAAATGATTGATTTAATGGCTTTTTTTAATTCTAGTTGGTATAAAATTTTTAAGTTTAGGGTATTGGTATCGAAATTAATATTTTTAATTGGAGTAGTTCGAAGTACGCCAAGAGCACATCGAGTTACAGTGTTTATAATTGTATTAATTTTTCTTAGAGAGGGTGTAGAGGAATTACCAAATAAAACTAATCCATATCTAATTTTAGATATAATTAAAGATTTTATTACGTTTAAGAGCGTAATTGTATTCGGGTTGAATTTTGAATAGGACAAACATTTGATAATGTTGATACGATTATTTAAGGATTTTTTTAAGTCCTCAATGTGGCTGTTCCATCTTAGTCTTCTATTGAAGGTAATCCCTAATATTTTTAAGGTATTGGTTTTTTCAATTTGAATAGCGCCTGTTATAATACTACAATTGCAATTGTGTTTTCGGCATATATGTATAAATTTACATTTTGTACTTGACAATACAGCACCCGATTCATTACACCACTGAAGGATATCGTCGATTATTCTACTCATATTAATGTTTGGATTTTTTACATTCCCTGATTTAATTATTATATTGAAATCATCAGCATAAGCACAAAAACTAATGTTTTTGTGTATGGATATAATATCGCAAAGTTTATTATAAGCGACAAGAAATAGAACTATCGACAAGGGAGATCCCTGCGGAATTCCATTATAGAGATTAAATGTTTGTGAATATGTTTTTCCCAATCGAACCAAAAATTTCCTGTTACTCATGAAATTAACTATATAACTTATAATTTTAGGTCCAACTTTCCATGACACAAGTTGGTCAATTACAGTGTGTATTCCTATTTTATCGTACGCCTTCTCAAAATCAAGTGAAACTATGGTCAGGTGATTCTTTGACGCTAGGCTACTAGCAGCCAAATGCTCAAGAAAAAGAAGAGTGTCCGTTGTAGACCTTCCCTTTTTAAAGCCGAGTTGATTATTATTCAGAAGATTGTTTGTAGATATATACCACAATATACGATTAGCGATAATTCTATCTAATATTTTTCCAATACATGAGTTTAGTGATATTGGCCTATAAGACTTGGTCTTGGTTTGATCACAATTGGGTTTTAATATCGGTATTACTAAACTTGTTTTATATTGTTGGGGAATTTGTGTTTCAAGAATGTTGTTAAAGAAAGTGACGATTCTGTTCTTAACGGAATTTGGAGAATTTTTTACCATACTGTAAGATATTCTGTCAAGTCCCGGGGATTTTCCCCTGAGTCTGTTAAGAGTTGAGTTAAATTCAATAATAGTGATATTCTCTTCAATAAGTCTTGCTTTTGTGCATGGGTTTATATTTGCTAAATGTTGTCTGAAATTTGATTTGTTATCCTGAAATTTAACTGGAAATTTGTGATCCGATGAATTTTCGGACCAATATTGACCCAATTCATTACCTATATCAAAATGATTGGTTAAGTTGTGAAAGGGTGGATTATCACTTTGTATTGAATGTATATTAAATGTTGTTTTATAGCCACAGAATCTTCTTATATTGCTCCAAATTTTCCTTGAGGTGGTATTAGGGTTAATTTCTGACGTAAATTTAAGTAAAGATTCCCGCTTAGCGGTTTTGATTTCTTTTTTGAAAATAGCGTTTGCCTGTTTATATCTTATCATGTTCTCGTTATTAATATTTCTTCTAAAGATATACCACAGTCTATTTTTTCAATCTTCATATGCTCAAGTCGTTGATTCCACCATGGAACTGGTGTCCGACGATTGGGAGGCTTCGATTGTGGAATAGATTCATTTGAGGATTGTATAATTATTTTCCTTAAATTGGCTGCTTCCCTATTAATATTTGTATCGATTTGTCTACTAGTTTCATACGAATGACATTTTCTATTAAAAAGACCCCAGTCAGCTCTGTCGGTTTTAAAGCGTGGTTTTGTACCCTGAATATTCACACTTTGTTCCTGAAACAGTGACAAAATTATTGGAAAATGATCACTTCCCCATAAATCTTCTTCTACCGCCCATTTGGAATGAATATACAGTTCAGGAGAACAGAATGATAGGTCTATGTTAGTTAGTGAGTTTTGGGTGGAAAAATGAGTAGGTGATTTATCGTTTAATAATATAAAATTATAATTATTCATAAACTTGTTCAAAATATTACCCCTTTTGTTATTTTTTTTAGAGCCCCAGTTCTGGTGCCAACTGTTGAAATCTCCGGTAATAAGTGTTGGTGTTGTAAAATTGCCAAAAACGTTCTGTAGGCTTTGATACACCAATTTTACACTTGGGGAAATATATGCCGAGAAAAGATTAAATTTTATTTTGGATTTGATTTCTAAACATATTGCTTCAAAGTCATTATTTATAGGTATTTGTTTATGTTGAATCGAGTTATGGATTAGAAGGGATACCCCACCATAAGAATTTGAGTTGTTATAATTATATAAGGTGAAATTGTTGGGTACAGGAATATTCGTCGGGTTGTGGATATGGGATTCCTGAATTGAAATGATTTTAATATTGTACTTATTAATAAGCAATTGCAATTCGTTATAGTTGATGAGATAGCCTCTGACATTCCATTGTAAAATATTTAGAGATAACATTTTAATAAGATAAAAACAAAAAATAAAATAATGTTAGTACTAATAATGTTAAGAATTATAATTGGTGTTGTTGTTTTTTTTTTTTTTTAAATGTATGTATATTTGGGTTAATCCCTCTGATATTATATTTTACTACTCAATATCAAATGACTGGATTGACATCGATTCCGATGTCTCTCCTTCATCACTGATTGTTTTGGTTTTAGGTTGCTTTGCATTATTTTGCAGTTCTTTTTTGTTCTTTCTTTTCATTATTTGTATTGATCTCTTCGACGTATTTTTTGGCAGAATATTTATTAATTTTTGTTTTGCTGTGGTTATGGTAGACTCGATATTTGAGCATGTAGGTGTTTCAATATCATTGTAGTTCACTGGTTCTCTTGTGATAGCTGCATTGTTGGTACTATTAAAGTTCGTAGATTCTCTTTTATTGCTACTAAGAGAAGTTAGGTTATTGTTATTATTAGTTGAGAGAGAGACTTGTTTATTTGTTGTTGCTGTTTTTAGGACAGATGAGTATGATGATTGTCCACTTTGGTGACGTTGTTTGTAGGTTTCGATAGCTTTTTTTCTATCTACTTTTTCTAATGTGACAATTGATTGTATTTCTTTTTCTTTTAAAAATAACGGACAATTTTTGTCCAAAGAACTATGTTGGTTGTTAACATCATTGTAATAAACACAGTTTACACATGTTGATGGATTTTCGCAGATTTCATCGTCTTCTTCGAAATGGTATGATAGTGCGCAATTTGGGCATATTGCATTATTTTTACAATTATTTTTAGTGTGTCCATATTGTAAGCACTTGCGACATCTTAGCGGGTAGGGGATATAGGGACGGACTCTTACTTTTTCATAGCCTATGTTTAAATACTCTGGTAGGTTAAGAGTGGCTAGGTTGATAATTATTAATCCCGTTTCAGTAAGATCCTTACCAACTTTTTTTAGTATTTTTCTGATTTCAGTCACTTTTTGGTTTTTTAGTTCGTTTAATATTTCATCTTCATCTATACCTCTAAGGTCATTAGAGTAAATAACGCCTTTTGAGAAATTAAGAGTAGAGTGTTCGCGAACTTCAACTTGTATGGTGGGTGAAAGGGACGTCAGTGTAATAAGTTTGGTAGCTTGCAAATTGTTTTTGGTTTTTATCAATATGTTACCATCGCGAATTTTTTTGCACATTTCGACTTCACTGCCGCATGTACAATCAATTACTTTTTTAATGAGGAATGGAGAGACATTTGTCAAATTTTCAGTTGTTTTTTCTTTTGAGTTGTTGTTTTCTTTTGATATTTCACTGATTTTTTTGTTATTGGTTCTACTCATTATTAAATATTTGGGACCATCGGTGAGAATAGTTAGTTTCTTACTTTTGTCCATAGTAAATAGTTGTTGGTTTTGGGAGATCAACCTGTCCGGAGGATCACCCGAACTTCTCTCACCCATCGTGAATTTAGTTATAAAACTTGATTTTTTTATTATTTTTTTTTTTAAATTTGATTTTTTTTTTTTTGATGTTAAATATATGAATGTATATATGTATGTAAATGTTTTTTTGTTTAAAGGTTTTATATTGTTTGGTTTTTGTATTGATGTGAAAGAGAAGTATTAAATTCTTACACGGAAAACAATCGAACTAAGAAAACGTCTGATCGCATTCACTGACGAATTGATACTGAAAAAACAATTTTTAATTTAATTTATTAGTTTGAAAATGTAATATTAATAAAATATTTATTTTAAATAAATTCATTAAATATTAAAACGATAAAAATTGTTGTATTCAGTAAAGCCCTGCACGAATGCATTTGTTTCTTTTTCACAGTTCTCCACACCAAGTTATTGTTGTGTCAAATACTGTGTTTTTTTTTTTTAATCAATTCGAATGATACATTACAAAAACCGAATCAATGTTAAAACAGTGGTTGGTTTCAAACAACTCGGTGTTAAGCAGTAGTTTAAATTAAAAAAACAAATCCACACAATGTATAACTTCATGTGAAAACACAACACACAACAATTGTGAGTCTATAACAGGGATTTCCATTGCTTTGCACAACGGCCCTCCAAAAATTACCGTTTTTGATAGAAATTACCGTACGTAAATGTTTTTGAATTAAACATTAGCAGCAGTATTTAAAAACTATTTACATATTTAAGGTTTAAATGTGTTTTAAGAAACATTTTACTGAAAATCTTTGTTTTAAAATACATTGTAAACCAAAATTATTGTAATTTTTATCAATACGAAAGTAAAATCTTCATACGTATAAAATTCTAACGTTACTGATTCATTGATTCATCATCGCACAGCTTAAACGACTGAAGCTTATAAGCAGGGATGTTAGATGTGACGATTTTACGTCATTTTGACGATTTTTTTCGATGAATTTACCAAAATGACGATTGAAGATTTTTGATGTAGAGTCACTAGTGTTTTGACGATTTAATCCCGTCAATAAATTTACTTTAAACTTTAATCTGGCATCAATTTTATAACACTTTAATCTGGCAAGCAGGTTTGGTAGATGTGACGATTTTTCGTAATTTTAACGATTTTTTTGAGAAAATATAATAATATGACTATTGACGATTTTTTGACAAAAAGTAATAATGTTATGACGATTTTCTGGCATCGATAAAACACAAGAAATATTTACAATTATATTGAAAACAGTCCAAAACTTAAAAATCAATTTTTCGAAATACAAAAATTTTTGGAAATTAAACAAAAAAAAATCCTCCCCCATCACAAGCCAGGTGGATTTCATTAGAAGCATCAGTAATTCAAATTCTACAATTATAGAAATGCCATCGGTACTGCAAAAAATATACACTAGAGCCCCGATTTGCGTCAGTCCTATCTGGTCCGCTTTTATAAAATTGGTTAAATCCGCTTTGCGTTTTTATGATTTTGATTTGCGTCGCCACATTCCAATGAATTTTTCGATGAAGTCATAATCACATGTGAAGAATTTTTCTATTTGTGTGTAAAAAGGCAAATCCCATTTAATTCTGTTGGTTAGTTATTCTTAGTAAAATTGCGTGTTAGGAAGTAAGAAGTTACTTTTTAATAAGAAGTTGTGTAGAAAAATGAGTGCAATGAGAAAAAAATGTATTAGTTTGGAACTAATATTGGACGTAATAAAACGTTTCAAGTCGGTTGATATTGACAGAATCCTTGGTTTTTAGCACCTTTAACAATAAAAACAATTTGCAATAGAGATAGCGCTAAAAGTTACTCATTTAAAAAAAGCTCGAGTTAAAAGCAAATGAGATTTATTTATTATTTAATATTTTTCTGAATAAATAAAAAATATTTTTGCTATGCATTTATGCAAATATATTTTTTCTTATGTTTTCTTTTTAAATGATAAATATATTCAGTTCACTTGCTGAAATAAATAGAATAAAACTTAACCATATCACTTTCGTCTTCATAAAAAGAATTTCTTGCTAAAAAATTTTATTTTCGAACCAATCCATGCAATAAATTGTCTTTAATTTGTAAAATTTATATATTTGACGTTTTGTTGACGATTTTGTTCAATTTTCGTGACGATTTTGACGAATTTTGTTAAAACTTTTGACGATTTTTGAGGAAAAAAGCCTAACAACCCTGCTTATAAGTTTAAATAGCTAATAAGTATAAACTTATTATAAATTACAATATAGTTTATATCAAATATCGCAAGAGAATATTAACTCAAAATTTTATATTTTTTACGTTTTGGAAAAAATTTACACGCAATATTCATACCTACCCACTGTCTTATCATGAAACGTTTGGTTTAAAAGTTCTTTTTCATATGCCTTTAATACATAATAGTTTTGCTTCTACTGTAAAGTTTTCATTCTTACAATAGTTAAATGCATTAAATTGCGGCTATTTTAAATGGTTAGAAAATGGTTGATTTTAAAACAAATAAAGAGTAAAATTAAAAATATACAATGAGTTATTTAATTTTTCATATTCTACACTAATCACCGTAACCTAAGCATTTCGAGAAACATAACATTCATAATTTTTTGTTATAACATTCATGTATTTTCAAACCTGCTGTTGAAAGTTCAAATCATAAAGTTTTCATATGTAACTATGTATATGTGATCTTCTCCGAGAAAAGGGACCTAGTGTGTGAAAATAAGGTTTTGAGATAATCGCATTTAACGTTATTCTACACTCTTTTAGGTACCAGAATCCACTCTTAAGTTTCAAACGAATTTTTGAAAAAGCTGATACCATTCCGTGCTTTGTTTTTGTAAGAAAAATATAAATTTTGTGGTGGTGGTTCCACATTTTGAAAGTGAGTGTGTTTTTAATAAACGGACAGATGGTCAGATGGACATGGCTAAATCGACTTAGAATTACTCAAGGAGCCAGAATATATATTATTTATGGGGTCTGAGTTGAATAATAAAAAAGTTTCAGACGGCATGACAAACTTAGTATACCCCCTTCACAACTAATTGTGGTGGAGGGTATAATAATCTCTTACATTGTAATTTTGCCTAATAAAAAATTACCTGCTTGAGTTAAATTTAATATTCGTATCGGTATGGCCGCTATTTCTTTTTAACCAATTTGTATATGAAACCTGAATTAAGATTTTTTACGAATACGGCTCATTTTTATTTTAATCTTAAAAAATAGTGTGTTAAAGTTATTCAGGAAAAATTTATTCACTTATAAACGTCTTCTTCAAAATGTAGTACATATGTAATTTTTCACAAATTTTTTTTTGTCATTCTGAATTCTGATATTTATAATTGTCTCATTATTTTAAAACATGCTACAAATTCATTTGTTGACTATCTTGTGAATCCCCCAAATGAAGTTTTTTAATACATATACATATATTTAAAGCACTAATTAAAAAAAAAACTTAAACAAGGTTCGTATATGTTCATCTTGTTTTGATGTTGCATATAATATTTTTTTAGCAAATTCTATTGGATTATACCATAATATTTATGATTTTATTATGTTCATTTCAGTTTTAGTTTTTTTTTTTGTTGTTGCTTGACTGCTGTTGGTTGTCTGAATGTGAAAAATTATTTTCCATAAAAAATGCATTTCAAAATAAAGATTTCCTTATTCATGTAATGAAATATTGTTTTGTTTTTATTTTATTTCATACTCTTACATGACGTGTTCACATACACGTACGCAACTGTGCAGAATCAAATTTCTTGGATACGTCGCCGAGATTGGCACATACTGTCGTCAGGTGCTCAACTTTATACAAATGATGAACGTTTTGCCATATTGCATACACCTGGATCAAATATGTGGACATTGCAGATAAAGTTTGTGCAACGACGAGATCACGGCATGTATGAATGTCAGGTGAGTTAAAATTTATTCAGGGTCTTGTTGTTCTTTTCACTATTTGTTTTTTTTATGTATTTTTCTCTTGTTAAAGTTTTAAAAATGTATATTTTTTATTTTGTATCTTGAGGGAAATCTGTTTATTTTTATTTACTATGTATGTATGTGTATGCACACGATGAGTACAGAACATATGAATGCATAAATTTTTCTTAAATACAATATGCAGTAGTACGTATACTTTTTATTTATTTGGATTGCGTAACTCTCCCACAGTTGGAAACATATTAAAGAACAGATATTGAAGAAACTAAATTTAATAACGTTATAAACATGGGCAATTGAATTATTGTATCTAGGAATTGTAGAAGTTTGTAATTTTAACAAAGTTTAAAACCAACTTAGGTTCTTAATACTTCGCTTTATGCAAGTAACATGTTTAAACTTAGTCCTTGTTTCTTATTAATGATATTTTTTAAACTCTTTAAGTTTTATACATAAGTATTTTGACAAGTGAGCGACATGTGTCCATTCTTACTATCGTAAAATCTAACAAATTTCTAAACACATTTCCATAAAATTCAAAGACAAAAACACTTATTTGTAAACAAACAGTTTAGAAAATTAAAAATAAACTTTACTTCGGATTAGGGGGAGTGAATTGACAGTTGGAATGCACTTTCTTACATGTATAGAACATTTGAAGGGAATAAAATATTTAAGACTGCCATGCATATATACAAACTGTCAGTTACGTAAAATGAACAGGCAGAGATAATTAAGCTGGACATGGACAAAGCAACAGAAAAGCATTTTAAGGTTCCTTAGAAGATTAATGTATAAGGGTCCTACTAAAAAATTCTAAAAAAAATATTGAAAAAAAGATTACATTTCCCATTTTAGGCGAACACTTCTACAAAATACAAACACTTTTAGTCTTTTTTTATATATCTTTTAAAAATGACTCTCTTATAACTTTAACATGATAGAATAAATTCAGTTTAATACCCTTCACATGGGATCTACAAATTACTAAATAATCTTTATAAAAGTTAAGTTTACAGTATTAAAGCGTGTTTTTTAGAGTGTCCCAACTTTGAGTTGGTATCACTGCTTTATTTGAGCACCCATTCAACAGATGCTAGTCGATTTTTGTCTAGTTTACTTTGAAAATTCATTATGAATCTACTTACACCAGGGCAACGCGTGCAAATTGTTGAAATTTTTAATCAAAATAATTGTTCTATTCGTCAAACTTATTGATAATTTCTATTCAAAATTTTAATTTCCGATGAAGCATATTTCCGATTGAATGGGTACGTTAATAAGCAGAAGTGTCACATTTGGAGTGAGGAGAATCCACAAGCTTTTGTCGCAACACCATTAAATCCACAGAAAATTGCTGTTTGGTGCGCTTTACGAGCTGGCGGAGAAATTGGCCCATACGTCTTCAAAAACGACGACGGTCAAAATGTTACTGTGAAAAGTGAACGGTATAGGAACATGATTTTAAATTTTTTCGTACCGCAATTTCGTGGCATTAATCTTGCTGATATGTGGTTCCAACAGCGCCCGCTGTTAAAATTAAAAATATATTTTCTTGTTTTTTTATGATTGCAACTTCTTTCACTCTATAAAAACTCCCTTTATAACTCATTGCGGACTACCCCCTATTCAAAAAATCATAAAAAACTGAATTCGACATAATTTAAATAAAATATCATGATTTTTTCAGTTAAAGATATACCAACCTGGTTTTCGTGACGGATTTACATATGTTAAAATCGTTCATCACGAAATTCGGTAGGATTTAAAAACCTAAATTGGATCAAGTTTGGATACAGTTGTTTAGCATTATATGCTTTCGAAGGATCACATAAAGCTTAATGGGATTAAACATTTGTTTTGGTTTTAGGCGTATGTCAATGATATCCCAGAGTACATTATGGGCCGATCTTAACGACATTTGGTGGTCTGATTTTTACGGCGAATTTTTATTGTTCATATTATATCACATTTACAATTCAAATCGTTTTAAAAAACAAAATTCTTTAATTAACTCAGCACTTAACTGAAACTTTATTCACAAAGCTGGTACATTTAAATTCAACTTAAGTTTCCATTATATATAACTTTGCAAGGTGACCTCAATATCACAGCAATACAACAACGAAAGGCAAATCAACAAAATCCCGCTGTTATTTTTTTGCATTTAGTACTGCTACCATACTTTTATCTCAATTAAATAAAACTGAAAAAATCCATCTATATTTAAATGCGATTTAATTGTATACGAAAATTAACAAAATATTGATTCAAATACCATTCTAAGAATTGGACATTAGACTAAAGCCTATAGTACACGGAATGTAAACAGCCCACATGCGCATGTGACTCTTTACAGTCCGTGTACTATAGGCTTAATGATACTATGACAACATTTTACGACTGCAGAATTGTTCTTTAAGGTTGTAGGCAAACTAAAGCATTTTTTAAGTAGGCTTATATGCCTATGGTAAATTAGGGCCAATCCTATGTCTATAGTTTAAGGTGTACTTCAGTGTTTTCTAGAAGTGGGCTTTATATGGTGCCTATGGTAAATATGAGGGTGTTCGGTAGTTTAATTCTTGTTTGATTAATCGATCAAATTTAGACGATTAATTGTTGGAATAATTTAAAATTGCTCTTTTCGATTAAAGGCTTAATCGAAAAATTTATACCGATTAATCGAATAATAATAATATTTAGTATTTCTGTAAGATCCATAATTTTTTTAAAGTTGTAAGTCGAAATAAACAAACTAAACGTATGTGTCCGTTTGATTTAAAAAAAAACAGTCATGTTTAGTGAGTCATTTAGCTTATATTTTTGTTACAACACAATTAATTAATTCATTTCACAAAAGAAAAAACGCAAAAGTAGGTATGTTAACTTAAAAAGTTATATTAATTTATCGGGTATGTTGTAGAAATCGAAATGAAGTGGAATTGAAATAGAACGATAATTCAATTACTATTTACAAAATGCCCTTAATTTTACGTGGTTTTAAGTGTTGTTCTTGCAAAAATAATAGATACTTAAGGCTAGTTTACACGGTAATACAATTTATTACGACACTACAAAAAATGATGAAGAATGAAAAAGATCTTATCATGTAAAACCAAAATGTATTTAGTAAGAGAGAAAACGAATACAAAATCTGACAAGCTAAACTTGCCTTAAATAATGAAGTAGATAAAATGAAATATTTTTACGAACACGGTCGTTTTTAAGATTTGCTTGATTTAAAATCCACTTCATTTCGACAAAATAGTTCATGCGTTACTAATTTTTTCTAAGATTATCGAAAAAAATTTCTGGATTTAGAATTACTCGATTAATCGTTTTATATTAAAATTGTATTCGTTAAATCGAATAAGTTAAGAATGCCAAATAACGATTAATCGTTTAATCGAACAAAAATAAAACCCGAATAATTTAACAGCCTAGTAAATATGGACCGATATCCACATAAATCAGTAATTTTATATTTTGTCGTAGTATAAATTAGTGCAAAATTCTATGACAATCGGTCATTTCCCTTCTAAACTGTTGTTAGTTTTTTATTAAAACAATTATCAATTATTTAAGAATGGTCGTTCCACACATAGATTTATAAATCATTTTTAACTAAATTGATTTGTTGGATTTCTATACTAAACTGCTAAGGTAAACTAGAAACAATTAGACGCCAAATATTTTTTGCCGTTCAGTCTTTACGTGTATGAAAAGTTTTAAATTTTTATACAAAATGTTGCTTTCTTTCTTAAGTTCTGGAAAGCATGATTTATGGTTTTATGGTTTTTATACTGAACGAATCGGAATTATTTTTTCAGTGTTGTAAAGCATTAATTTGAGTTTCACAATACTGAAAAAATAATTTCGATTCGTCCAGTAGCAACTGAAAGAATTAGAAATTAAATTGCTTAAAAAGGAAGGAGTACTAGATCACGACTGCCAGAATAATTTTATGTAAGTCTCTAGTTTCCGAACGACTCTTCTGATTTTGCTGTCAAAATGTTTATACGTCTTGGCAGAAAAATAGTTATATACCTAACTGATATACGTATTCTCTTAACACAGTATTTAGTATTTAAAACAAGCATTAATTACATTTTTAATATACAATGAGCCTCATAAATATTTTGCATATTTTTTACCCCATAAAGATAAAAAACATTACTCAAAATTAAGTACAAGTTTTTTTAATTTTTGAAAAAATAGTTCATTTATTATGTAGGTGATATGTGTTACAACGTAAATATGATTATAAAATTACAAAAACTTGTAATGTCTTGGCTTTTTTCTGGCATTAAAACTATTTTGACCCTAAAATTAAATCTCACAAAAGTATTTTGCCTTTTAAAAAAAAATCTTCATATCCTTGCAAATATTGCTATACATTTTTACATTTTAAATGGGATTGCTTCCTTTATACGTTTCAATCATATTTTAGTTCGAATAAGGTACCATTTTCAAGGTATTTTGCTGTTATGTATCTTATTAAAATGCCGAAAGGAAAGGAACAAAGTTTTGCCGAGAGGAAAATCATCTAGCACCTGGTCTGATGGACGAAACATGGTTTGGAGAAAGCCGAATGAGTCCCTTAATATAAAAATATCAAGCCGACAGTAAAACATGGAGGAGGTTCTGTTATGGTTTGGGGCTGTATGTCAGCCTCAGGAGTTGAAATCTAGTCTTCATGGAATGGATGGAATTATGGGCAGACATGTGTGTCCGCAATTCTTAAAGAAACCCTTAATGCTAGTGCTGATAAAATGGGACTTCACGCAAGAGGTTTTTATTCCCAAAAGGACAACGACCCCAAACATACAGTCTTAGATGTTAAACTGTGGATTATTTATGGCACCAAACATTTGACAACGCCTCCTCAAAGACCGGACTTGAACGCAATAGAAAATTTATGGACGTATTTGGAGGAAAAGTTTCGTGAACACCACATTTCTTCGAAAACTATGTTGAAATGAGTTTGCTACAAGAATGGGGAAAAATACCTCAAGCAAATTGTCAAAATTTGGTGGAATCTATACCAAGGCGATTAGCTCCGGCTTCTTAAAACTGTAAAAATAAATGATATTTTTTAAAAGCTAAATACTTTTCTGACCTTAAAAATGCACCATATTCTTCTAAAATCTAGTATAACGAGTTTAATAATTAAGATATTCAAAATTGTTTTTATAATTTAATTATTCGTCTTTCTCCTCACATGTTAATGAAAAGAAGTTCCTGTTTAATAGAATAATTAAATGGATGTCAATCAAGTGTTTTTCTAAAAGGGTAATTTTTCATATATGCAAAATAATTATGAGACTCACTGTATGTCACTTGTTCAACAATACTGTATTTACTCAAAATCTAAAAAATGTGAGTCGAAGCAAATCAATTTTTAATTTAACATTAAAGAAATACGAAAAAGATCTCTTAAATCAACCACTTCATTACCAAAAAGTAGACATAATGGAACGATGCGTTTATAGCGTGTAAATATCATAATTACGTGTCGATTTTTTCCAAAAGTGAAAAAGAAACATTTCGAGTAAATACCGTATTGTTGAACAAATGCGATATACTAACGATGTTCTTACAAACATAATATGATAATATGGTTGATATTATACTTATTTCAATCAAAGGATTAAAATAGGTTCACTTATGTGAGCGATACCTTAAAAAAACTACCTAAATTAAAAAAATAAACATATATATTTATATATAAATTTTCATATTATTCGAATATGGATTCTAAGTCAAATTACAATCCACAAAAGCTTTTATACTTTAATAGTCTTATTCCTTCAATATTTTGCAGGAATATTTTCTATGCACTATCAGAATTTTCGTTTGTATATTTCTGGAATAAGACTATTAGGGCCATTATTACAACTTGCCAATAGTTAAAAGTCGGATTTTGTCGGACCGATAAATAGCTTTGCATTATAAAACCTTCATTTATTATGTTTCATCTATTAAATATTATTATTATTGAAAATAACAGCAATAAAAAATGGAAGTTGTAATAATGCAAAGCTATTTATCGGTCCAACAAAATCCGACTTTTAACTATTGGCAAGTTGTAATAATGGCCCTTAAAGTATAAAGCTTTTGTGGATTGCAATTTGACTTAGAATACACATTCGAATAATATGAAAATTTATACAATAACTGTACTCACCATGAGAAATAAATTCCCAGATTCAAATGTATATTTATGTATATACCAAAGTGACAAAATATAATAATGGCTGCATAACTCAATTGTCATCATATTTAACAAAAAATTGGTTGTTCTTTATGAATCGAAATTAAACTACCAACTTTTGATATGATCTGTCAGCAGGCGCGGATTCAGAGGGGGTGGGGGGAATAAGGAAATTCCCCCCCCCCCCCTAAATTATAGAAATATGTTTGGTTTATCTCGATAATACAAGAACAATAATATTTTTTTATATGCACAAAATTTTAGGAAATCCCAGAGGTTTTTTTTTGTTTTTTTTTTATTGAATCTAACGAAATTTTCAATAAGTATCCAAATCTTAATTCTAATACATAGTTATTTATTAGATATTTCCAATGAATCATCTAGTTTACTGTATTCAAATACTTATTATTCTACATTCAATCCCAGCAGGTGCCATCTATATCCAACGAATAAACGTTTGACTTGAAAATGCGTGCGGTTGAATTATTAATAAGCCTTAGGATATGGAATATT
Organism: Pollenia labialis; assembly: GCA_949318255.1. Classification (NCBI taxonomy): domain Eukaryota; kingdom Metazoa; phylum Arthropoda; class Insecta; order Diptera; family Polleniidae; genus Pollenia; species Pollenia labialis. The sequence goes on from OX439143.1 coordinate 84,679,625, forward strand.
TATGTACATATTTGTTATATGAATCAAAATTATATTTGATAATTTTTGACGGAAACACAGATTTGTCGGGGAAACCCCAGATTTCCTTATCTTAAAGATATTTCAACATACAACAAAAAGTTGTTAGGAAAGCATTAATTGGCTTTGTTGTAAACGCATTTGAAGAGGCTTCAAAGGATATTGATAATGACGTTGATGGGTCAATTGATGCGAAGGCACTATCATCAATAGTTCTAAAAGCTTTGACAAGTTTTAGTCTTGGCCAAAAAATTGTGTAGGAAATGGAACATATGGGTGTCCTCTGATGCCATCAGAAAATGGAGCTGTTATATAATTCTGGACAAATGCAAAACAAACGCCTTGCTATTCCCATAAATCAAACAACTCAATTTTAAAAAGAAACAAAGTGCCATTAATACACTTAAAGAAACGACAATTTTTTTTATATATAATCATCCCAAGCGAAAAGTAGTTTTAGCAAAGTATTTGGGAGCCAAACTCTCTACATTATGCGAGACTAGATGGTTGGACTGTCACGACTCAATTTAACACTTTGCTACAAGTGTACATCATATAGTAGAAGCGTTGGAAAAAATATCTGAGTGGAAAGGTAGAGAAACTTCATCAAAAGCCTTATATTAAGGAACTCGCTTAGTACTTTTGAATTCATTTACGGAATAAAAATATTAAGTGTGATACTTATTCTATCACAGCCGCTTAGTATCATTTTACAAAATCACGATATAGATTTTCAAAAAGGATCAAGCCTTATCAAAACTTAAATCATGTGCCTTGAAGAGAAAATAAATAAAGCCGAAGAACTATTTAAAGCGATTTTTGAAAAAGTTAAAATTATCTGCGTTCAAATCCAGGTTCCAATCACATTCAAAATGTTGAAGATTACTACCGAGTTGTAGGTTACATTCCTCTTATTGAATTAATTTTAGAAGATCTCAAACCACGTTTCCCAATAGATATCATTAATGTATTGAACATACCTAAACTTCTACCTCAAAGTGTAATCAAGTCAAATACAGATACAAAACTTTTAAAATCACAACTTGCTGATGAGCTGATTATGTTTGATAAAAGAGATAGATAAACACCTACTAACATCTTAACTTGAGTCTGAACTGTTGCATTGGCAAAAAACATGGAAAATATCTGAAAATCTATCAGATAACGTTGTAGATGCTTTAATAAACTGTGATGAAGATATCTACCGAAATCTAAGAAAAATATTTCAAATTTTCGTTTCAATGCTCGTCAGCAGGGCAAGTTTGAAATGGCACGAAAAATAGCTGGCAAAATGGCACGAAAAAGTATAAAAAATGGCACGAAAAATTTATTTTATTAAGTTTTTATTGTAAGTACAATAGTATGTTTCTTCAAATTGTCAAAAAAAAAAATACTGGGGGACAAAACGCAAGAATTTGGAAGTTGTTTTTAATACACTTTTAATCTAATTTTTGTTATAAAATTCTGTTACATAAAGAAATATTTTTATAACATTTGTCATAAAATTTTTTTTTATCAGGGAAATCTTATTAAAAAACGACGTTAAAAATTCTTGCGTATTGCGTCTTCGATTTCTAGAACACCCCTGATAATCTCCTGTTATCACATAACACAGTTCTATAAATGAAAAACACTCTTTCAACATCGCAAGATGTAACTGGAGCATATTTGAACACTAAAAGTTCAGATTGAGAGGGGTTGTCAATAAATTCATCCGTCTCACTTTCATTAAAACAAAATTGTGAGAAAATCGATTAAAACACTTTCTTTAAATTGAAATGCCAAGCCATATAGATTTTTCAGGAGTATTGGATAATTTACCACACGTATTACGATCTAAAACGTTTTTAAAACTTTTCAACAAAATCTTTTTTACTGACATCTTGTATTATTTTCCATAGCACTGTCAATTAAGCCAAAGCTTTCATTCATAGAAATCCCTTTCGTTTGTAACTTCAAGAGGCTTGAGCAGATGCATTGAAAGTACTTTTTACGTCCGATTTTTGCATTATTCAATTAGCATTTCGAATAGATTCTGCCTCATATTCGCTAAGCTTATTAAACATTTTTTTTCTAGGTTGCAAAAAGGTTTTCTTTGGCAAGCTGGACCAAAAATTGCTTTTTAAAAAAATAATTGAAGAAATTGCAAAAATTGCATATGCAATAAAAAACTTGCCCTACTCATCAGTAATGCTACGAGAGAATGGTCATTTCCTACCCGTCGTCTAATAAAAACATGGCTCAAATCAACAATGACAGAAGAAAGACTGTATTATCTAAATTTGCCTCACAAGAAAATCATAAATTGCTTATTTAAAAAAATGAATTTATATTGAACTGATCTTATTTTTCATTTAACCTTATTGTTGAGTTTTTTTAAAATTTTTTACTTTTTTGTATAAAAAAAAAATTTCCCCCCCCCCTAAGACTCAGGCTGGATCCGCGCCTGTCTGTCAGTAATTTTCCACAGTTGCCACATAGCCATATTTCGAAAAACCCTTTAACACACCTAACCCAGTATTGAAAAATTATATTGTGGAAAAATACAGCAAAATTTGATGAGCTGCCCATAATTGACCATATACATAGGTCTCATATAAAACCGATTCTCAAAAATACTTTAATATTATTAAAATTGGTTTAATTTGCTTGCTATCAATGACTAAAAACAAAAGTATGAAAATTTGTGATGATGGGTCAATAACTTACGATAAGTCACATATTAAACGTACTCTCGTTATACGATAAACCCGGAACAAATCATAATACTGTTAGAAATTTGGCACACATTAGCTTTGTATGAATAGAAATTGTGATGCCAGATTTTATAATGAATTGTTCACTATTTATCTCTTAATATGGGAATACTAAGTCCATACCCGCTTAAGGCGGGTTGATCTGTTCAAAACAGTTAACAGTATTTTTACCACATAATTAGTGTGTTTGAGTACTTTTACAGTAAAATACAGTAAATGGATACATTGAAAAATTTGCTCTCACAAAAAGCTGTTGTCCAAAAAAGTGCACGAACGCAAAATTCGTAAAATAAAGGCAACATATGATGGCAATTAATTGAAGTGTTGACAAATATTTGCACTTTTGACTACATAACTTTTTTTTATCGGTATTCGACTAAAAATACTTTTTATGAAACAAACGTTTTTAGAAAATACAAACAAATTATTTTATGAAATCTTTCATATTTGTATGTTTTTAATTTTATTTGATTTTACTTATTTTTGGCGGATTAATTAATTTAAAAGAACATTAATAATTTTATTTGATATTGATTACTTAAGTACCCAAATACTTTAAACTTTTACAACTCTTAAGGCCTATTATTACAACTTGCCTATAGTTAAAAGTCGGATTTTGTTGGACCGATAAATAGCTTTGCATTTTTACAACTTCCATTTTTTATTGCTGTTATTTTCAATAATAATAATATTTAATAGATGAAACCATAATAAATGAAGGTTTTATAATGCAAAGCTATTTATCGGTCCGACAAAATCCGACTTTTAACTATTGGCAAGTTGTAATAATGGGCCTTAAAAATTAACATAACAAAAAAATTTTAAAAGTTGGTATTTATCCATATAAATGATGGTTGCCTCCGAACATATTATGGTTAGTAATAAATAAAATATGTTTAACACTTATAATAGCATGGTTGGTTTTCAACCATAGCATGTTGCTCTTGAAAAAGAGGATAACACTATTGTTAATTTAAAAACAAATTATTGTCAAATTTAACCATAACATGTATAGAGACAACCATAATATGGTTGTGGCTACTTGATTGGGGACTAATTTAACCATAATATGGTTATCGATGACAATAATATTGTTAAACTAAACATAATATGGTTAAATTTTTCTTAAAACATAGTATTGTTGGAGGTGACCATATTTCAACATGTTTTTTCTCTGCATATACGGGAACGCAATTTAGTAAAATGCAGTACAGTTCAGTAAAAAATAGTAAAAACTTTTATGTTCTCGGATTCATCTAATTATAAAAAATCGTAAATATATTGGTGGACGATATAAATTGATTTTTTAAAAACACTTGATGTAAGGTATCGATACATCGAAACACTCCTATTTTTTTTAATCATCACCATCAAATGAACATTGATGTTTTTTATTAGACGCATCGAAGCGACAAATTTAATACACGAACTTTGTAGTTTAATAAGAAAAATTTGCTAAGTCCACTTTTTAAGTAAATTGAGATTTTGATGCCGTGTGGTATAAGTGTGTAAAACCAACTGCAAATATGAAATATAAGAAGTTTTTTGTTTCTCCTGTAAAATATGCTGAAAGCGAGGCATCAGGTTTGCATGTTTTGTCCCAATTAACACTATGTACATAGTATGTCCTGCATGAAATGTCCATAGTGTAAATTGCGGCAAGGGGCTAATAAATCAGTGCAAGCTAAACTTTTTCGGTTTAAAAGTGTTTAAAACTGCAAGTCTATAAATCAGTAAACATATAAACCATCTCTAAACGATTAAATTTGGCGTTTTTAATTTTAAGGCAGACCATATGAATTTGACAAATTAACAGATGTTAAGTTTAAACTACATATCAATTTAAGTTTAGTTGAACTAAGCCAGCCATTAAACATTCACTAATTTATAAGCCATAATTTTTTGAACTAACTAAAAATCAACGCACACAGAAGTATAACTTTGAAATAGTTTGGCGATTCTTTTATTAAAATGAGTTGATGATTGACAGCGATTTAAAAACACACACTCAGGCAGTGATGCCAGTAGAAATTTAGAAAATCCCTACATGTCTAAAGCAAAAATCCCTTTTTTCCCTACAACCAAATAAAATTTTCCCTACACTTTTCTCTACGTTGAAAATGTAGTTTTTTTTTTTTAGCAGAAATACAATTTTTTAACATTTTGAAAATATTTTCGCATTTATTAAAATTTATTTTACACACGCTGTGCGATAAATTAAATTTTGTTTCTTTCATTTTAAATGATTTTGTTATTCGTGCATAATTTCCCAATTTTTATTTTTGATAAAAACACTGAAATTTATTGTTGATGGGATAAGCTATTCCTATGCGCATTTCACTGGCTGCTTAGGCCAGATCATTAGGAAACTTCATCCATAAAGATTGTAGAAAAACTAAAGATATCAAAACAAATAAAACTGTTAAGGGTATAAGAATTACAGAAACAGTTTTATTTGTAACAATATCAAAGTTTAAACAAAATCATCAACAATAAACACTGAGTTCATCTCTCCTTACATTCCCAACTACAATTGATTGGAATTCTTCCAACATTAATTGTAGTTGTAAGTAGGTGAAGAAAAAACAAAAAACAACTCGCCTTACTGTTTTAATTGAGATACAAAACTAAGTTAAACTTTGTGCTTAATTTTTTATTTCCCCATCTTTTTAAAGGACAGTATTTCTGAAAAACTTACATATCCCCACAGGAAAAAGTCTAACGGTGTGATATCACACGATCTTGGTGGCCAATCGACCGGCGCAAAACATGAAATTATGTGCTCACCGAAGTGTTCTCTCAATAAATCCATTGATTGATGCGATGTGTGGGAAGTGGCGCCGTCTTGCTGAAACCAAATGTCGCCGAGATTACGAGCTTCAATTTCAGGCATCAAATGGTCGGTTTTAGTGGCACGATAACGGTCGCCATTGATGGCTACGTTCGCACCGGCATCATGTTTAAAGAAATATGGACCGATGATTCCACGGGACCACAAACCCCACCAAACCGTTGTTTTTTCTGGATGAAGTGGCAGTTCTTTAATCTCTTCAGGTTTGTCTTCGTCCCAAATGCGGCAATTTTGTTTGTTTACATACCCATTGAGCCATAAATGGGCGTCATCGCTGAACAAAATTTGCCTCGAAATCGTCGGATCTTCTTGGAACTTTTTAATAGACCTAGAGCGAAGCGATGTTGATTGGGAAGGTCAAGTCTTTCCATTATGAAATGCCAAACAATACTTAACAAAAATAACATGACAGCATGACACGAGTCACACGTGATCTGTCAAAAAATGCTATTGAAAAAAGTATCTCTACTTGAATCACCGCCGGTTCATAAATTTCGAAAGTTATCGTTAGCATGGAAAATTTCTACGAAAACATTAACTGCCAGGCCCACAATGTCGATAAGAAAATTTGTTTCGTATATTTATTTTGAAAACTATAATAAAAAATTAAAGTTTGATTTTGTTTTCAAGATTAATATTCGAAAGAAATGTTCTTATCGACATTGTGGGCCTGGCAGTTAATGTTTTCGTAGAAATTTTCCATTCGAATATTGTGGGCCAGGCAGTAAAATAAAAATAAATGTTCAGGCATCTTCGTCGCTGTGTATCTATAAATGGCTGATCAATGAAAATTAATAACTCCATTTATGCGTCGCCCTTATGTTGCCATTCCATAAGAATACAGTAAATATATTTACTTATATACAAAAGTGTACACTAAAAACTTTTTTATATTGGTATGTATTTTTGTATATTTAACAATATATTTACTTTTAGGAATTGGTCTTTGTTCGTACTAATGTGTGTGTTTATGTGGTTTGCCAGAATGTGTTTGCTTAGCAAATATATTTTGTACATTGAGCTCAAATTGCACTTGGGTTTTTACTCAGTTGTGTGCTTGCAATTTCTGTCTAACAAATTGAATGACAGAACAACATTCTTGGTGATATTATCTCAAGTTTTTTTTGTGTTTTTTTTTTACTTATTTCTGTACTGCCTGCTTCCCTTTTTTTCAAAGAATTCTTAACTACTTTTTATTATTCAGTTAAAAAAATGTGTGTACTTTCAGGTATTTTTTATGAAAAGGTCAACAGCACTCTTCATGTACATTTATGAAATTGAAAAGAAAAATATGCTTTAAAAGGTGTTCAAGTACAAAAAAGCTTAAAATTCGTACACATATACAAAAAATTAAATAAATCTTAACCCTATCGGAACAACTGGGATAATACGTACCAGAGAGTTTGAATGCTCCGAACTGTGTTTTCTTTTTAATATTTGTTCATTTGGGATTTATTATCACATTCGGGACTTTCACTGAACTGGACTCATGTCTCGTTTAATGCGGATTCAAATTTATGCGATTTTTAAATTCACAACTTGTTTTTTATAATTTTAACAAATTTTTTAATCTTAGATGTGTTTTTAAGCTTTTTTAACGTTTTACAATAAAAGCAAGCTTGCAGAACTTTTTTTCGAGTTATTTCTATGCATAGCCGATACGTATGTATGAGTGTTTTCAAACTTATGTTGAGCACTTAATAAAAATTTTGCAATATGATAAGAACGCCGAAGGCTAATTTCGGTAAAAACAAAATCAAAACATTAGGCCGAAGTTAAAAAAAATTTAAATTTAAGCTCGTTCTTTCCTGTCTTTTACGGTACAACATTGCAATAACCACATGTACGAGTGTAACAAATTTGATAACTTTTAAACTAATAGAGATCACACAATAAAACTTATACAATATAATGATACAAAAGGCTTATTTAGATTAAAAAAAAATTAGGAATAAAAAATTTGGGTTTAAATTGGTCATTTCCGGTTTTGCAAACAAAAAGAGGTTTTTTTTTTCAAATTAATTTTTGTTTTAAGATCAATCGATTTTATATTTTTATAAAAGGTTTTTTCATTAATTAAAAACAAAATGTACTTTGTTTTATTTATATGGAGCGGGAATCCCGGAATCCCGGGATCCCGGGAAACTTAAACAAATGTCCCGCTTTCCCGGGAAAAAAAAACTCTAGTTACTCAATATGAGAAATAAATTCCCAGATTCTATTTGTTAAAAAAAAATGTTGTTGCTAACCAAAGGTTAGCGAAATATTGGATCAAATAAATATAATTTTTTATAAATAAAACGACCTCAAGCTTAAATAACTAAAAGTAATTATAAAATAAAGGGCAAATAAGAATAAATATCAATAATGTACATACATATAAAAAAACGTTTCATTATTATACCCAAAATTGGCATCTTCGAATTAAATAATAAAACAAATTTTTAGATATTTTTGGATGTTGCTTAATGTTAATCTCTGCAAACATTTGTATACATACACCCTGCAAATAATAGGATCAGTCCTAACACGTGTATTTTAAATACGCCAAACACAATAAGGGTGATTATTTGTAGTGAGATGATATGTCTTCGTTTTATAACGACATGCTTTCGTTTTTAAACGACTTCATAACTAATCCTCTTGAGTATACCATGGAGTAATATTTTTGGTACTTGTTGAAATGTTGCAAACTATTTAAAGCAATGCGACAAAAAGAACAAATTTTGGATCTTAATTGCAAAATATATGCAACAACTTTACAAAAGTACGCTTTTTTAAATTCTTTAACTAAGTGTCAACACTGTTAAAACAAAAAATGAAAGAAAGTATTAAAATCAAACAAAGTGTTTAAAGTCAAAAAAAAACATTTATAAAATGCGTTTTGCATTTAAACAAACGATTGTTTGAAAAAAAAATTACCATAATTTTTTCTGTGTAGCTGAACTCTTTTATGGCGCAAATAAAAATTTTTGTGTCGGCGGCACGCTATTTTGAAACCGAGAACTACTTTGGTTTCCGCAATAACTTTGCGAAAAAACAGAGACAATGTCAGAAGCAAATGACATGTACGCTTGTGACCGAATATTATAAACCTTTCGGTACGGGAGACGATTAGTTAGTTTCAAGCTTTTATAATGGGCTATTTTTACAAAGATATGCATATTAAGCTAATATTTATCTTGTTTTGCTGTGTGCTCCTACCCAGGGAAGAGACTTGGGGTGGGACATATATGTCCCATCAGGAGTTTTCCATGGGACATACATACATATATGTAAGTCCCATTAGTCGTTAACATATAAAAATAGGGTTACAAAATCAAGAAATTGGTTTCTTTTTACGATTCATATATATGTATGATCCACGAATTTACAGCTGACATCACCAATCTATAAAACTTTATTCCACCATTTCTGTGTTTTACGTTCTAGTTCATACATTTTTGATAACTGATTAAAAAACTCCTCGAAACAACACGTGTTATGCTAATTGGCAAAACTTTGTTTAATATTTGTACTGAAACGTATAAATAACAAAATGGGACAGTTTTGAATCATATAAAGTGAAAAACTTTAGTACTAGGACTCTGGGAACATTCAGTGGGATACATATGTCCCAATAGGTGCGAAAGGGTTAAACAGCAATTTTGACAGACATGCACAATTACGTGTCAGATGTAAGAAACATGTCGCCTATATGCTCCTTTAACAAAGCTATCGATACTTTCGTTTTAAATAAAACTATCGTAACTATCAATTGGACCGACTGTAGATAGCTTTGCAGCTAAATCAACTTTACGAAATAATGGCAAAGACTATGGAACAAGTTCGTTTTGATAAATAACAAAAATTTAAACAGAACGTTTAGTAATGCACCATTTTTTAAACAAAGTTTCTTAGTTAAACAAATGTGCTAACTACAAGTACATTGTTTTAGAAGATTTCAACCTTTATATTAAAAAAAAAAAAAACAATTCGAAAAAGTACGATTTGTTCTGCCGTATGTTCTTTCCATTTTAGTTTTACGCCAAGCGTTATTCCAAGATATTTTGCATGGTTAGCATATGTAGAGTTAGCTAAAACCCGTAAAAATGTGAAACCGCGGTTTCGGGTTTAAAATGATTAAACCCGATCGGTTTCGGTTCGGTTTTCGGTTTTGAAAATATCAATCTTAAATGTCATACATAAACAAAAATATATTTAATACAATTTTTTTATTTGTTTCAATACAGGTACTTTTATAGGTGTATACCTGGGCCTGGCCAGGCATTTTTTACCTTTTTCCAGTTTTATTTTTTATATAATTATTACGTATATTAGAACGAAACTTTATGTATTCCTCAATCAAAGTGATTTTTACAAGAAAATGAGAAACAGTGAAAGCACCGTGGGCGTCGCAATTGGCCAAATGAAAATGTTGTGCATATTGTATCCACCTGGGCCTGGCCTAGCCCTTCCCTAGTATATATGTACTGCAATAAATAAAATCAAAAAGCATACGCCACACATAAGAATTCTTTCTTCACTGTTTTTGCGTAGAATTATTCTATTTCCCAACAAAATGTTCCTGCTATAGGAATAAAACTCCATCCATATAAAAGTAGTCCCAGCCTTGTCCAGGGATTCGTTAGTGTGCGTTTTTTCAATAGTCACAAAAACTCAATACGAAATTCTAGTGGTCCCAGGTGGTAGTTTGTGCCACACAAATTAGGTGTCTACTTAAGAGTTAAAAAGGTAACATTTGTTCTTCTTATGCCCGTAATTTCTACAAACAGATATCTAGCTGTGCATAGATATCTATGGTGTAACGAATTTTTGATAATTTTAACATGTTTGTCTTACCTACTGGTTGAACTGTAGTGTAATTTACACCATCGATTTTTGACAGTTAATTAAAAATATTAATAAAAATACAAATGTTGCCATATTTTAAAAGAAAACTTAAAGGAAAAAACACGTAGGCAAAATTAACGTTGAAATTACCAAACTATTTTTACCGGATAGGTAAAGATAACTGTTAGGTACGAACATGACCAGATATCTGTTTGTTGAAATTACGGGCATTAGTACTTATTTTGAATTTTAATAATTTTGAAACACCATGCCATTGCTGCAGGCTATTATGTATGTATAAAGTTTTTGTATATGAAGTTTGAGTATTATGTATAATTTGCTATTTCTTTAAGCATAAATATATTGTTAAAGTAAAAGCTAAAACCGAGGTTTCTTTGTCGGTTTTCGGTTTCGGTTTTTAGGCATTTCAAAATGCGGTTTCGATTTCGGGTAAAACCGAATAGCAATCCCTAAGCATATGGGACTATAGAGTTTGATATTTTTTAAGGGGTTTTTATTTAATAGGTTTGTAGGTTAAATTGATACGAACTAATTTATTTTCTATTTTTCCGTAAATTATAGCAATTTGTCTATAGACGATTGAAGTTTACAGCACGTTTCTTAAAAGACATATTAAACAAATTTTGTACTCATTTCATGTGCAATATTTTTATTTTGATTATATATTTACAACTTTTTCTTATAAGTTTATAGTAATCTTATATTTTTGTTCATTTTATAGGTCTCAACACCCACGGGCATTATTTCGCATTTCGTTAACCTTCAAGTGGTTGTACCAGAAGCATTTATTTTAGGTTCTGGGGAACTACATGTTGATATGGGTTCAACTATTAATCTGGTTTGCATCATTGAAAAGGTAAGATTTTTTCTCAATTGTTTAGTAAGCTTGGGAGATTGAAGAAACAAAAATTAACAGAATTTGTAGGCAAAAAGCTTGGAGAAATTTTTCATAAACAATAACAGCAGCTTTTACTTTCAGTCGTTTTGATGTTACTTTCATTTGTTTGCAAATTCAAAGAAAAAAAATTTAGAAATTTATCAAATAATTCTATATTCTCCGTTGTGGGCCCCCTGAAATCTGCAACGCTTCCATTATTTGTATTTAAATATTGAAAAATTCACTCTGTCGCTACAAGTTCTATGACTTGGATGCAAAAACCAAATCAGAACTGCAAAAATGTTATGCAACTGATAAGATTTGTTTGTCGTGCTTAGTTCCCAATTTTTATTCCTGATAAAAACACTATAATTTATTGTTGATGGGATAAGCTATTCCTATGCGCATTTCACTGGTTGCTTAGGCCAGATGATCAAGAAAATTTATCCAAAGATTTTAGAAAAACTGATGATATTAAACAAATAAAACGGTTAAGCGAATAAGAATTATAAGCAACACTTTTACTTGTAACACTCTCAAAGCTTTAACAAAATAAAAATAATTTAATGAAAATTAAATTTGATGAACTTATGCCTGATTAAAATATTAAAAATTTGGATTAAAAACCATAAATAGTTCAACAAAATAACCACAATTCTAATTATTGTTAAAGCTAAGGCACGAGCTCTATGTGTACATTTGTCCTTCAAGTTGTGCTAAAAAAGGTCAACAAGAAAAAGAAAGTCATAATGAATAAAACAAAAAATGTACTTTGGACTTCAGGAAGAATTCTTGACATAAGTACGGAAAAAACAGAAGTTAGGAAAAACATGTAAAATCAATTAAAAATGGATAATCATTCTAAAAAGCAAATTTCGATCTACCAAAGGATAAAATACAATTTGGTTTAAGGATTGATGTTTGACTATTGACGTCAGCAGTCGTCGATGGCTGCGAGTGTAAGACGGCAAATCCATCTGATGAGATCGAGTGGTTGCGATCGAAACATGTCATGGTAACCAGCCGCCTGGGTTCGAATTTCAGGTCAGTCAAGAATGAATGATTATCAATAACAATTTTAATTAATTTTCATGTTGTAAAATTCCTTTCTTCATAAAAATAATTTAATGAAAATTAATTTTGATGAACTTAAGCCTGATTAAAATATTAAAAATTTGGATTAAAACCAACAACGATAAAAGTGAGTTTATCTTTTCTTACATTCCCTATTTCAGTGTTTTAATCGAGAATAAAAATTTGGAAATAAGCACCTCAAATAAATCTTGTAAATTAAAAATTTTGCGTTCCCAAAAATTACTTTAATATGGAACATATATTTTCTCTAAGATTGTTTTCGACTGCAGCAGGGACCCCTGAAGTCCAAACATTCATAGTTAAAGTAACTTGTGCCGACCATTTACTGTATAAGTGACTTACGCCGTTTTCTGCTGTTTATGTACAGATTCGGGCTTTGGCGTCGCACACAGGGGCCAAAAGCAGTGATTTCACGGGCTAATTAAAAAAAAAGTTCAAGAACCGAGAAAACTAAAAGTAGTCGGCTAAAGTGCACAAAATTCTGCATCAGGAGGCAAAAAATAAATGTCTAATATGTAACGGTGCTTTTGTAGGGTGCGCCTTAGAAGTTATGTACGAATTAGTAGCAACTCGCGTTAAGTTTACCAACAAAAAGCGCTTCACGAGTTTTTATATATTTTTTATTGCTGTTGTTGTTGTCATTGTCATTTTTGTAGAGCATTTCATCTCCTTCCTCGCACTTCTTAATGGTTTTTTCGAATATAGCCAAAAAGTACTGTTATGAAGGGGAGTTAAAGGGTTAATTTGTTTCTCAAAAATTTTTTCCGTAGCAAGTTCTACAAAATTGCTGAACATACTTTATACCTCAGATGTCAAGAACACATAGTTTCATATACCGATATGCTTCATGAACAAGCCAAAGCGATGAAACTTGAATCACCCCTTAAATAAAGATCCGATTTGATCTTTCCAAACGCCGACATGCAAATCTATTATTATAGCGTTATTGTTCATCTGCACGCAGAGAAAAACATGTTGAAGTATGGTTCAAAAAAACATATTATGGTCCCTGCAAGGAAAACAAACAAACTTATATTGTTTTAAACAAAACTTTTTTTATGATTGATAACATTTTATTTTTATTTAACAATAAAGTGTTTACCTCCTTTGAAACTTCAAATATGGTTGAATTTAACAATATAATGTTTCAATAAAATAAAGCTACAACTATACACTTCACGGCAACCATATTATGCTTAATCCATCCAAAGCTGTAACCATTCTATGGTTGTCTCCAAACATGTTATGGTTAATATTTTATAACAATAATATTTAATTTAAAATTTAAAATAATATTTTTAAAAAGCATTTTACAATAGTTGCTTTCTTTGCTTAAAGAACACATAAATTATTTATAAAAGTGGAACAGGAATAAAAAATTAAATAAAAATATAATTTGACACTTAACAAAAAAATTTTAAAAATGGATGAAATAAATAACCCTAATATTGTTAACACTGACCATGTTATTGTTAATTCTGACCATAATATGGTTAATTTTGTCAAAATTCTGAAAAATATGGTTAGTTCTGACCATTATTATGGTTAATATTGACCAAAATATGGTTAATTTGGCCATATTATGGTTGATTTCGGGAGCATTTTTGTGGATTTTAACCATACTTCGTTCATATTTACACATAATATGGTAACCTGCGCACGTTAACATTGTTTAAATCCAACCATAGTATGATGCGCTTAGAATATTGTTACCTCCAACCATATTTGTTTTCTACGTGTGGTTTACTTATAATCATACAATGTTCTTTGTAAACGTTCTAAGAATGCAGTTTCTGAATATCAGCATATTTCGAAATTTCTGCTGCAATTCTGTCAGTTATATTCTGCCTTACAACATCGCTTTGTAGTAAGGTAGTGCCGTGTTCGCTTAAATGTTTTTTTAAATTGTAGAGAAATTGCTGCATCTTTGTAAGCCTTATGGTGTAGAGCATAAATGTGCTCTTCCTTTAAAAAATGTAGTATTAGTGCCTTACAAAATAAAACTCCCACAGGGATTGTCTCAATCATATTTCAAAATTTAGTGTTACATCCTCCCGGAAAGCGCACACATACCTGGGATACCACAAACATTTATTATTACAAGACTGTTGAAGTCCCTTGAATTCTCGTGTTCGAAGTTGCACAAAAGTACTGTCTCTATCTGGTTCCACGGGAGTCAGTAGCCCCCGGCAAGCAGGCATTGGTCTGAGGCCTTCGTTTGTATGCTTCTTGTGCGAAATGCGTCCTGATTTCAGGAAGATTGTCCTTGTGAAAAAGTTGCTCTGACTAAAATCTATCTTGTTGTTTATATATGAGAAGTATCCATGCCCAAACGAAGGTGGTTCGTTAACATTTTATTTGTCACCCAGTGGCTGGCGCGGATCCAGCTCGAGCCTTAGGGGGGGGAAAATTTTTTTTGATACAAAAAAATTAAAAAATTTGTTTTTAAAAGTTTATTAATATGTGTATATTTATTAAAAAAACTCAACAATAAGGTTAAATGAAATATAAGAGTAGTTCAATATAAATTTATTTTTTTTAATAAGCAATTTATGATTTCCTCGTGAGGCAAATTTAGATAGTACAGTCTTTCTTCTGTCATTGTTGGTCTGAGCCATGCTTTTATTAGACGACGGGTAGGAAATGACCTCTGTCTCGTAGCATTACTGACGAGTAGGGCAAGTTTTTTTATGACATATGCCATTTTTGCCATTTCTTCAATTATTTTTTTAAAAAGCAATTTTTGGTGCAGCTTGCCAAAGAATACCATTTTGCAACATTGAAAAAAAAATTTTAAATAAGCTTAGCGAATATAAGGCAGAATCTATTAGAAATGCTAACTAAATAATGCAAAAATCGGACGTAAAAAGTACTTTCAATGCATCTGCTCAAGTCTCTTGAAGTTACAAGCGAAAAAGATTTCTATGAATGAAAGCTTTGGCTTAATTGACAGTGCTAAGGAAAATAATACAAGATGTCAGTAAAAAAGATTTTGTTGAAAAGTTTAAAAAACGTTTTAGATCGTAATACATGTGGTAAATCATTCAATACTCCTGAAAAATCTATATGGCTTGGCATTTCAATTTTAAAAAAGTGTTTTAATCGATTTTCTCACAATTTTGTTTTAATGAAAGTGAGACGGATGAATTTATTGACAATCTTTCTCCATCTGAACTTTTAGTGTTCAAATATGCTCCAGTTACATCTTGCGATGTTGAAAGAGTGTTTTTCATTTATAGAACTGTTTTATGTGATAACAGGAAATTATCAGGGGTGTTCAAGAAATCGAAGACTCAAAACACAAGAATTTAAAACGTCGTTCTTTAATAACATTTCCCTGATAAAAAAATTTTGTGACAAATATTATAAAAATATTTCTTTATTAAACAGAATTTTATAACAAAAATTAGATTAGAATTAGAAAATTAGTTTTGCCCCCAGAATTTTTTTTTTTTTTTTACAATTTGAAGAAACATACTATTGTACTTAAACTTAATAAAAAAAAGATTCTTAAATAGCATGTTTATTTTTGCCATTTTGTGCCATTTTTTATACTTTTTCGTGCATCTTGCCAGCCATTTTTCGTGCCATTTTAAACTTGCCCTGCTGACGAGCATTGAAACGAAAATTTGAAATATTTTTCTTAGATTTCGGTAGATATCTTCATCACAGTTTATTAAAGCATCTACAATGTTATCTGATAGATTTTTAGATATTTTCCATGTTTGTTGCAAATGCAACAGTTCAGACTCAAGTTTAGATGTTAGTAGTTGTTTATCTATCTCTTTTATCAAACATAATCAGCTCATCAGCTAGTTGTGATTTTAAAAGTTTTGTATCTGTATTTGACTTGATTACACTTTGAGGTAGAAGTTTAGGTATGTTCAATACATTTAGGATATCTATTGGGAAACGTGTTTTGAGATCTTCTAAAATAAATTCAATAAGAGGAATGTAACCTACAACTCAGTAGTAATCTTCAACATTTTGAATGTGATTGGAACCTCGATTTGAACGCAGATAACTTAAACTTTTTCAAAAATCGCTTCAAATAGTTCTTCGGCTTTATTTCTTTTCTCTTCAAAGCACATGATTTAAGTTTTGATAACTCTTGATCCTTTTTGAAGATCTACATATATCGTGCTCTTGTAAAATGATACCATTCCTCAAATGAATTCAAAAGTACTAAGCGAGTTCCTTAATATAAGGCGTTTGATGAAGTATCTCTACCTTTCCACTCAGATATTTTTTCCAAAGCTTCTACTACATATATGATGTACACTTGTTGCAAAGTGAAAATTGAGTCGTGACGGTCCAACCATCTTGTCTCGCATAATGTAGAGAGTTTGGCTCCCAAATACTTTGCTAAAACTGTGTTTCGCTTGGGATGAATATATTTAAAAAAATTTGTCGTTTCTTTAACAAATGATACAACATATTGTATTAATGGCATTTTGTTGCTTTTTAAAATTGAGTTGTTTGATTTATGGGAATAGCAAGGCGTTTGTTTTGCATTTGTCCAGAATTTTATAACAGCTCCATTTTCTGATGACATCAGAGGACACCCATCTGTTCCATTTCCTACACAATTTTTGATGTCAAGACTAAACTTTGTCAAAGCTTTTAGAACTATTGATGATAGTGCCTTCGCATCAATTGACATATCACATTATCAATATCCTTTGAAGCCTCTTCAAATGCGTTTACAACAAAGCCAATAAATGCTTTCCTAACAACTTTTTGTTCTATGTTGAAATATATTTAAGATAAGGAAATCTGGGTTTTCCCCGAAAAATCTGTGTTTTCGTCAAAAATTATCGAATAGAATTTTGATTCATATAACACATATATACATAAATATTGCATATACATACTAAGGCTTATTAATAATTCGACCGCACGCATTTTCAAGTCAAACGTTTATTCTTTGGATATAAATAGATGCCACCTGCTGGGATTGAATGTGAATAATAAGTAATTAAATACAGTAAACTAGATGTTTCATTGGAAATATCTAAAAAATAACTATTAGAATTAAGTTTTGGATACTTATTGAAAATTTCGTTAGATTCAATAAAAAAAACAAAAAAAAACTTTGCTGGGATTTCCTAAAATTTTGTGCATATAAAAAAATATTATTATTGGGAATTCTTGTATTATCAAGAGATACCAAACATATTTTTAGAATTTAGGGGGGGGAAATTTCCTTATTTCCCCCCCCCCTGAATCCGCGCCTGCCCAGTGGTTAATATTATTCATGAGATCATGATGCCATTTGACAGGTGCGCATGCGAATCTGTTTCCACATTTGTGTAGCAGACTACAAATATTTTAGGTTGGTATCATTAACTCTAATTGATATTTATTTCTGGATAATACTCTAATGGCCATTTTCTCAATGTACCGTCAAACTGCCTGTTACTTAATGTCAACATAAATTTATTAGACCGATAAACTGTCTGTTAAAAATTTTGGGTTTCTCAATATACCGAAAAAAACATGGTTTTAAGCTGGCAACACCTCTCAAAATACATGTAAAAGTTGGGAGTCAGCTGATTGAATTTATCTGTACGGCAAATGAAAGGAAAATATATAATCGGCAGATGAGTGATGGTTAGCTTTGCGACAGAATAGAAGCAAATGGCATTGAGTAAACCAAATTTCCTTAATGTGCAGTTTTTCGTTGGGAACAAAGTTAATCGTGTAATGAGAAAACGGCCATAATAGTTTTAAATCCTTATGCAATAGTAAAAGAATTTATAAAAAAAACCTTTGTATTATTTGTGCAATAGCTTCCACCAATATTTAACATTGACTTATAACAAACTTTTAATTGCATAGAGAATTGTTCTATAAAAGTGGCGTTAATCAGTGTTTTTAATTTAATTTTTGTTTGTTTGTTTAATAAAACTAACAATCTCATAATAGTGCTAAGGCACATACATTTTAAATCTTCTAATTTTTTAAACTTGTGTTAGTGTTTATTTCGTTGTTTAAAGCCTTTAAAGAAATTCTCTTTTAATTGAGTTGATAACTATAAAAAAACAATGTTATGAAAATTATTTCCATCTTTAAATAGCGCAAGTAATAAATAAAACCCATCAAAACAATTTTCCTTTTTTATTAGATTATTTATTACAAAAAAACTTTTGCTAATTAAACAAACTTTATTCGGTAAAAAGTTAGATAATTAAAAAATCGTTTTACCTTCATTTTAATATTTCATTGTTGTTCTTTCTTCCGCTTTTTTGCGGTTCGCAATTTTTTTAAGTATCTTTGTAAATAAAGTGTTTGAAAAAATATATGAATGTATAAATTTAAAAATGAATAAAATTAACAAACAAAAATTGTATGCAAATGGACTGTCCTTTTTTTTATCGACAACAAAATATTTATTTTTCCTCATACTCGTTTTTCTGCATCATCTGTAGAATTGTAGATGTTGTAATTGTTGTACATATTGAATTATTCATATACATAGATATTACACTTTTTCTTTTCCGGACCTTTCTCATTTCCCGGGAAACCGGGATTGTCTTTAAATTTCCTGGAAATTTTCGTCCTGAGCAAAACTATTCAAAATAATATTTAATTCGACTTATTTGTACAAAAACAACTCATGGTATCTCTCATAAAAATATGTTTATAAATGAAAACCAAAATCATTAAGTTACGCTATGCAACACATAAACTGAAAACACCGTCTCGTGTAGAACTTCTCGAAGGACCAATCGAAACAAACAAAACGCCATCTGGGTTTTGTCAGTTTAGCTCCGGTTTGAATTTTATGAGCTTGTGAAGAGTTCAGCTAAAATTTTATTTTTCGAAGAACATGCAATTTTTTGCAAAAACCAATTGAAATTTTGTTTTCCTGTCTTTGGCACAATTGCAGCTATAGACGAGTAGAGCCAAACCAACTGGCAATTGTGGCCAAGTGTTCGCCTTAATATTCATTAGGCCAATTAACCTAACCGCAAGCTAAACTAGCAAAACCAAAATAGGTTTTTGGTTTTGATAAGCGCTTCGAGAAATTGAACACAGAAAAAGTATCGCGTGCAAACTTTTTCTGACTTAAAAAATTTGAGCTATGGACCAAAAATGGTAAAAAGTGTACAAAAATTTGAAATGTTTCGACAGTAAGGCAATTTTAATGGACTCAATTCAGCTTTTTCATTCTCCCAGTTTCTTCTTCATTTAGGGCAAAGAAAAAAATTGGTTTCCGGGATAGAGATATGAGACAAATTACATGTTCTTCGGAAAAATCAAGTTTGAGCCAAAATGTTCATGAGACATCCGCACGCCCGCTTAAGTACTTATGACACTACATTTTTAATGCATTGTTCAAGTTTTAATGAACAGTACAAATATAATGTAATAGAATAATTGACCAAGTGCAAAGAGTTTAGCTGTATTAAGATAAATAGCAAATTGTCAAACATTAAATACCCTAGTAACACGGCAAAACAATAAAATTAAAATAGATTGGTACCAAAAACCAACGGCTTCTGGTAGGATAATCAATTTTTATTCTAAACATCCCAATAAATAATAATAAATACAGCCTAAAACATAATAACAAGAGTTTTAAACATTAGCGGCGAAGAATTTCATAATGACAATATAAAAAAAATAAAGATCATGCTATATAACAACAATTTTCCGACAAAAATTGCAACAAAACGTATAAAAGATTTTAAAAAACAAAAGACACGAAAATGTGAAAATAGCGAATCCCCGACCATATATAAATCTTTGACATATGTTCCAGAACTGTCCGTAAGAATTGAAAAATCCCGACTACACAACGCTGATAAATATAGAATAGATAAAGTAGAAATTGTAATGTGTGTTTTACTAGCATGTGTGGCATATAGCAAGGAAACTATATTCTTATTATGATTATGGAAACGTGAATTCTATAGTGAAAAAAAAAACCCAACACATAAACATTTGTACGGCGGTAGGTCCGTGGGACCCATCTTACCAGCTAGGTTCAGTGGTTGGGGAGGTTCTTGACCATCGCCTACAAATCACCTCATTACTGAGCAATTCCATATGAAAACGATCAAAATTGGCAAATTTTTGAACGACCCCTCTCCGATTTTAAAATAAATAGTCTCAATCGATTGCCCAGAAAAAAATAATGTACCTACATATTTATTTTTTTTTTTTATAGTGACTGGTTTAGTGGTGGTGTACACCACTGTCATGTGACAAAATTGAAGAATTCTTCATAAGGGACCTCATTGAAAGTTGTTTTATAAAAAAACTACTAAAGCGATCGCAACGAGTGATAGCTCGTTGGAAAGGTATTGAATCAGGCT
Organism: Pollenia labialis; assembly: GCA_949318255.1. NCBI lineage: Eukaryota > Metazoa > Arthropoda > Insecta > Diptera > Polleniidae > Pollenia > Pollenia labialis. Next base: position 84,700,400 of record OX439143.1, read on the forward strand.
TTAATTGAAAAATAAAATTTTCCTAATTTTTCTTAGAAATTTACCTTTAAATTTTCCCATGAAAATTAAATTTTCCGATTTTCCACAGAAGCTCCTAAATTTTCCGGCTAATTTTTTTTTGGATTCCTCATAATTTTTGCTTTAAGAATCAGCAATAAAAAAATGGGCCCCGACTCCTTTTTTGGACAGGAGAAGAGCATTTAAGAGACCACCTTGTTAAAAATACATTTTAAAAATTATTACACTAAACGTGAAAGTGTTAAAGTGTTTTTTTTTTTGTAAAGTAAAGAGTGAAGCTGTAAAGACAATTTAAAGTAAAATGAATAAATCCGTTTAACAAGAGTGGACATCGTTCGAAAAAGATAAAAGTATTAAAATTAACTGGTGTTTCGAAGCGATACATGAATGAATTAAATATACAATACGGTGAAGAAGCAGAATTCATTTGCCCCAAGTGTAAAATCGATTTGTCTCAACAAGCAAATGCATTGAAACAAATGCAGCCACAATCCGAGAGTGAAATGACAAGTGAACAAAATGTTTCATCTAATAGTGAGGCAGACATTCCGATGGTCAATATGTCTTTGAGTCCTTTGAATGAGGCTATTACCACTTTAGGTGAAACGCCTATTAGAAAAAGAAAGTTGCGAAGTGAAACATACAGGAAAGAGAAAAAAGGCAAGGTTATGAGTGCAATCGCGACAATATTTGATGAAGGCTCTGATAACGAATGCAGTCAAGTAGATGACGGCAAACAAATGATTGAGCAGTTGAAAAGAAAATTCAATTTAGCGACCACTTTTCCGGAGAAATATCTCTTTTTATCTGTGCTGCCTCAATCATGGTCTATACGCAAGATTTCTGAACAGTTTCAAACATCTTTTTATATCGCAAGAAGAAGCAAAGAACTAGTTCGACAGAAGGGCATATTGGCGACTCCCACCAAGAAATTTGGCTCAAGGACCCTCAGCGAAGCAACGGTGAAATTGATTCAAGATTTTTACTGCAATGATGACAACAGCCGCGCCTGCCCAGGTACACGTGACTATGTTATCACACGTGAAGATGGAGAAAAAGTACACAAGCAGCGCAGATTATTATTGTGTAATCTATCCGAAGCATACCATCAGTTCAATGAGAAATACCCAGCAGAAAAAGTGGGATTTTCTAAGTTTGCCATCCTACGACCAAAAGAATGCGTGCTGGCATTAGACAGGCACGGAACGCATTCAGTCTGCGTTTGCATGTTTCATCACAACATCAAATTAATTTTCTTTCCATGCAAGAAATTGAAAGTATTTCACGGTGAAATTGAAACATATAGGGACCTCCTGTCGAAGTCGTTGTGCGCATACCCCACGGAAAATTGTCATCTGTCCAAATGCGACAATTGTCCGAAGATTGACGAGCTAGAGCAATATTTGGCGGAAAAGTTTGAACAGCTGTTAATTCAGGAGGTGCATTTCAAACAGTGGATAATTAGCAGCGGCAGATGTTCCCTGGAGACCGTGGTAAAGCAGATTCCGGAATTCATCGAGGAATTCGGATTCAAGTTGAATGAACTGAAGGCGCACCATTTCATATCCGAGATGCAATCGAAATTTCTAAAGGAAAGTAAGGAGAAATTAGCCCAAAATGAGTTCATTGTGATAAGCGACTTTGCCGAGAATTACACTTTTCTCGTTCAGGATGAAATTCAGGCTTATCACTGGGCAAACGACCAGTGCACGGTGCATCCTTTTTGCATTTATTTCAAAAACGAAGATAACGAACTACAGACCGTAAGCCTTGTTGTTGTCGCGGAGAGTTTAGCTCATAATTATGTGTCCGTTTATTTATTTCAAATGAAACTGTTTGAATTCTTAAGATCAAAATTCGATGCAATCGACAAAGTAACGTTTTTCTCAGACGGCGCGGCTACTCAGTACAAGAATAAAAAAAAAAATTTACAATCTTTGCATAATTGAAGAAGAACAAAACTGCAAGGTCGAGTTGCACTTTTTCGCGACGTCCCACGGTAAGGGTCCATGCGATGCGTTAGGGGGAACCATAAAACGCATGGCGACTAAGGCAAGTTTGCAAAGGCCATATACTGACCAGATCTTAAATGTACAACATTTGTTTTCGTGGATTTAAAGCAAGGAAATTGCCATTAACACAGTTTTATGCACTAAAAAAGAACACGATGCCATGGAGCGACGAATTCAAAACAGATATAATAATGTCAAAACTATAACTGGAACGCAAAAGTTTCATTGCTTCATACCAAATATTTCTGATATGTCAATTAATGTAAAGCGGTACTCTTCGTCTGCCGACGTGCTAAATTTAAAGTTACATTTATTTTATAATGATGCCAAGACAATTGAAATTTTTAATAAATATTGTAATTAAGTATAAGCAGCAAAATAAGAAAGATTTTTCTTCATAAATGTATTTTTAACTGTAAAATAATTTTTAAAATGTATTTTTAACAAGGTGGTCTCTTAAATGCTCTTCTCCTTTCCAAAAAAGGAGTCGGGGCCCATTTTTTTATTGCTGATTCTTAAAGCAAAAATTATGAGGAATCCAAAAAAAAATTAGCCGGAAAATTTAGGAGCTTCTGTGGAAAATCGGAAAATTTAATTTTCATGGGAAAATTTAAAGGTAAATTTCTAAGAAAAATTAGGAAAATTTTATTTTTCAATTAAAGCCTGATTCAATACCTTTCCAACGAGCTATCACTCGTTGCGATCGCTTTAGTAGTTTTTTTATAAAACAACTTTCAATGAGGTCCCTTATGAAGAATTCTTCAATTTTGTCACATGACAGTGGTGTACACCACCACTAAACCAGTCACTATAAAAAAAAAAAAAAAAAATGTAGGTACATTATTTTTTGCTGGGCAATCGATTGAGACTATTTATTTTAAAATCGGAGAGGGGTCGTCCAAAAGGTGATCGCTTTCATATGGAATTGCTCTACTATTTATTGTTATTACAGAGTCCCGACCTAAGTTAAACAAATTGAAATGGTACTAATACTAGCTTATGCCCCCAATTTGCGTGAATGAAATATTACTGTTTTTCTTTTTTGAAATTTAATGAAGGTTACTATAGTGTAAATATCCTAGGGGAAAAGGTGATAAAACCCCGTGTTCGAAACCCTCCCATCCTTGTCCTTCATTACACATTAATCTTTTGAAAGACCCAAACATAAAGTTAACTTTCACTACCCAAAGGAGAAGTCTGAATAAGATTTAGTTATTCATAATTTCCATATTTATTACAAAAAAAATTCATTTATAAACCATTCCAAACATATAATTAGATTCTAAGGAGAAAAACTCCAATGTTAATAATTAAAATAAAAAAATTCGATTATATTATATTTACACCTATTAATTGCACACATAAACGGCTCGCAATTATGATTGACAACAAAAAGTTGGTAACTGAAACCGAAATAAAACGTGATTTTTTTCCAAAAGGTATGTAGCGTATTTAAATTTGAAAAAAAAAAACAATAAAATCACTTGTACATTATTAGTGGTGAGTTTTGCTGTGTTTGTTCTTAAAAAAATTATTAATTTTGTTTTACTTATATGTTCTTATCGTGAACAATACGAAAATGTTTTATTGTTGTTAACAATTTAATCGGGGTGGGTTTTTTTTTGTTTCTCTATATATACCTACATACATATGTGTATTACATGAGTTGGTTTTTGAATTTATAAAAATTATTATTCGAGTTTATTCTGTTTTGTTTTTAAATTTGGTTTTATTAAATGCTCTCATAATTTACTGTTCCATATTTAAACGTAAATTAAAAAAGACTTATTGGCCAAAATTATTTTAGTACAGCGAAAAATCAATTGTCCGTATTGAACAGAAATAAGCGCGATAGGGAGAAACTGTGGTGATCTTATTAAGTGAAAACTACCATTAAGTATATTAGTTCAAGGTTTAAATATTTACCCAACAAGACTTTCAATATTTACTTCTAACCATGAAATCAGTTTGGAATTAATACCAGATTATATCAATAAAAAATAAGTAATCATTAACTTGAACTAGTATACTTAGAAAAAACAAATTAAAAACAAAAATGTTTACTTACAAACAGTAACGATGAAAGGCCTTCCAAGGTTCTGCTTCCGTTCTCAGCTACACCTCTGACCAGCAGTATGTGCGTATGTAGGAAAAAAAATTCTTGTTGCGTTTGTTATTTGCTCTTTCTTGTTTTTAATTACTTCTGTTTTTTTTTTCATTATTTCATTACCTATGATCACTTTTTATTTTTGTGTATTTTTGGTTTTTATTTGTAAAATTTATTTAATTCTCATTTATGGTTTCTTTTGTGCTTTTGATTCTGCCATAGCTTAATACACAATTGATTTTTTATATATTCACAGTGTCGCGAATTGTACGCAATATCAAGATAATAAAATTTTTTTCTATTGTAATCCAAACATTTTTTTTATATTTTTTTTTGTTTTTTTTTCTAGGTACAGATATTAACTGGGAGACAATTAATTTTATAAATTCGACACAATCAAAAACCAACTCTGCAATATTCGAATTATCTAAAATGTGAACCACTTTTTTGTTTTCTTTTTTGCAAATTTTGTTTATTTTTTTTGAATTTAGATTTTATAATATGACAAAAGAAAGAGATTTATGTTTAATTCGATATTATCACCGGCGTTTTTGTTTATTAAGTTTTTATCGCTGTTCTGTAAACCACCGTTTATATGTGCAATTTGATTTGTAAATATATTTTGATTATAGAATAATTAAGTATGATTTTTCTGTTTTTTTCTTAACCACTACACACATTTGCTTTAACTAATTTTGGTTGCCTTTAAATTTTTTTTTCGTTAAATAGAATTATCGAACTTGATCATTAGCACAACTATTCAACCGACGTGTCAATTTGTAATGAACATTCAGAGCAAAGGCATTTGATCATCAGCTCTGTTTCTCAGTTCTGCTTTATGCCAGAATTCGCATGTAAATCAGAATTTGGAAAGCTCTTAAATCTGCAGAAAAATATAGAGTTGTTGGTTTTCTATTGGTTCTTGCAAATTTAATATATATTGACTATTACTACCCTTTGATGTATTTCCTTTCTCTTTCCTATGCTATAGTCCGTGTAAGCCTGGGATGCTGAATCAAAGTCAGTTTAAATTAATATTCTCCTAGCTCCTTGACAACCAATAATTCCTTTTCCATAAATATAAATTATTACATAACACACCAATCAGCCAGTAAAACGGTTCCTCTTGTTAAGCTACTCATCATAAAATATAATTTTTGCCAGATTATAGTTGCGAACCAGCTCTTGACGAGTACGGACGTGTATCAGTGCATAAGAAAAATAAAAAAATAAAAAAAAATTCGAAGTGAAAAAAAAATATTTGTAATAGGTGAAAAAAAAAAAAATATTTGTTATACATCCATAATTGAAAAAAGAACAATAACTAGTGTGCCCGAAGAGATTTGTGAATGAGCCTCACAAATACTCCCAATAAGGAGAGTAGGCCCAGCACAAATAGCAGAAATGCGTATATTGTGGTAAGCTCCCCGAGCGTGAGCAATGAAAACATTCGATACCCAGAATTAAATAAAAATTATTTAAGTGCAAAAATTGCCAGCGCAACTGGTTTTCCATACAGCAATTTAAGTGCAAGTGTGCCCAACCTGAGCAAGTGTGTTGATCCGACCGGAAATATGGTTCAAAGTGTGAAGTCGTGTGAACACAGGAATAATAACGAAAAACCTGGAACATCTCGATCTGCATTAATAAATACAGGAGCTGTGCCAAAAAGTACTAAAGTGCAAACAGGCATGGACAGATATATTACAATAACTAAGAGAAAGGCTAGCCCTAGGTCCACCCAGCAGGAGCGCATGGCCAAACAATACAAAAGCTCTAACGTAGTCTCTTTGCCAACAAATGGTAACAGATTCTCTGTACTATCCATACCTGACGATGAAGAAGCAGAATCAGCTAATGGAACAGCCACTAAAGAAGTTAAACCGCCACCCATCTATCTGCGGGAGCAAACATCAAATAGCATAGTCAACATGTTGACTCAACTTGTAGGTAAGAATAATTTCTACGTCGTTTCTATACGGCGCGGGCAAATTCAAGAGACCAAAATTCAAGCCAGTACAGAAACGAACTTTCGTATTATATCAAGACACCTGGACGCAGAAAAGAAAAGTTACTATACATATCAATTAAAAAGTGCTAAGGGATTGATTATTGTCATAAAAGGCATAGATAGTTCTGTTCCTATAGAGGAAATAAAAACTGCCGTTGAGCTAGAGGGGTATGAGGTAAAATCTGTTCATAACATTTGAACAGAAATAAAGTTCCTCAACCAATGCACCGCATCGAAATATCGTTTGATTCATCGGTTCTCAAAACCAAAAATTCAGTTCATCCCATATACAACTTGCGCTACCTACTCAACAGAAGAATAACTGTTGAGGAGCCATTAAAACGAAAGGGCCCCTCCCAATGCACAAACTGTCAGGAATATGGGCATACAAAATCATATTGTAAATTGCCTCACGTATGTGTGGTTTGTGGCGACGCTCATAAAACCGCCGAATGTAATCGTTCTAAAGCTGAACCGAATGTTAAGAAATGCAGCAACTGTGGCGAAAATCACACGGCAAACTATAGGGGTTGTAAAGTCTTTTTGCATTTAAAAAAACCTGCTTTTGTTCAAAAATATACTCACTCCCAATATGGTCCGTCAAATGAGCCCAGCCAAGCCGCTGGCTCTATTGCTAGTACTACACAAGCAAATAAACAAAATCAATCATATGCCCAAATCTTAAAAGGAAACCCTAATGCGAAAAATCCCCCGAGTACTTCCAACACAAAGCAACCTCCATACGCTAATGTTCATAGGGAAGGTCTACAAATGCCTTCTGGAAATATGCCTACCTCAATAGAAAATTTAATTCAAACTATGAATAACTTCATGGCCACTATGCAGAACATGTTTCAGGAAATGATGCGAAACCAGAACATGCTCCTGCAAGTTCTACTCAACAAAAAATGAACCAGTTAAAAATATGTTTCTGGAATGCAAACGGGTTATCCCAACATAAACACGAAGTTACAAACTTTCTTCATAGGCATGAAATCGACGTACTTCTTGTCTCTGAAACACACTTTACTCATAAAAACTGCTTTAGGGTAAATGGATACCTTACGTATGACACAAAACATCCCAGCGGACGAGCTTGTGGTGGCACAGCCATAATTGTGCACAAACACATCAGACACTTACCATTGCCAGAGTTCGAAGAAGATTGTATCCAGGCCACATCTATAAATCTTACTGATTTCAAACTAACGTTAACATCCGTTTATTGTCCCCCGAGGCACAAAATTGTATACGATAAATTTCTCAACTTCTTCTCCACATTGGGTCAGAAATTCATTGCTGCTGGCGACTACAACGCTAAACATACATTTTGGGGCTCCAGACTTATTAGTCCTAGAGGTAATCAGCTATACAATACCGTAACTGCAAATAATTTTGATGTGGTATCGAGTGGTGAGCCTACCTATTGGCCAACCGACTTCAATAAGCTACCAGACCTTATTGACTTTGCTGTAATCAAAAACATCAAGCGCGATCAGGTACTAGTTAGTTCCTCCTATGATCTTTCGTCTGATCATTCACCTTCAATCCTCATTTTAAAAGGTAACTCCGACGCCGCAGCTGCAAATTTTATTTCCTATCCAAACAGAAACACAAATTGGTTAAAGTATAAAATGTATGTGAGCTCTCACCTATCACAGTGCATTCCCCTAAAAAATTCATCTGACATCCAAATAGCTGTCGACCGATTTACAGAAGTCTTGGATACTGCAGCAAGAAATGCAACCCCAATCAAGCGGACAATTAAACGTGCTCCTTACAATACATCGGCGGATATTGAGACCCTTATCAGAGAAAAAAGGAAGTTAAGAAGACAATGGCAAAACAGTCGTTCCCCAACCACTAAGGCCCAACTTCAATTATGCCTGACAACTCTTCGCAACAAATTGAGACAGAACCACGAGTCTGCAATAGAAGGCTATCTAAACAGCCTAGATGCCACAAAAAACTCTAATTATAGCTTATGGAAGGCTGTACGGCATATGAAATGCCCTATAACCCAAGAATCTCCATTAAGACTGGAAAACCGCACTTGGGCCAAAAACACAGATGAAAAATTAAACGCTTTCGCGGGTCACCTTGAGAAAGTTTTCACGCCACATGATACACATACTTGTTCCAGTCGTCCAATCATTCCTAATAAGGTAAACCATCCATTAAAATTTAACATAACTCAAGTAAAATCTGCAATAGAAAAAGTGAATATAAGAAAATCTCCCGGACCTGACCGCATCACAGGGTCAATGATAAGAAACTTACCATCGACTGCTTCCAGAATCTTGCTGCTCATTTTTAACGCTAAATTAAGAGTCGGATACTTCCCATCCTCATGGAAGAGGTCTATAATTGTTATGATTCCCAAGCCAGGAAAAGATGCTAGCCAGGTTGCGTCGTACAGACCGATAAGCTTATTATCAATTCTATCGAAGCTTTTCGAAAAAATATTAATTTTAAGTATAACTCCTCATCTAAATGAACACGACATCATCCCGGATCACCAGTTCGGATTCAGAGCGAAACATGGTACAATAGAACAAGTGCATAGAATTGTCACCCTTATTAGATCGGCGTTTGAGAAAAGGCAATACTGCTCAGCCCTGTTTATAGACATTTCCCAAGCATTTGACAAAGTTTGGCATGATGGGCTACTCATCAAAATAACACGAATGCTTCCTCAAAACACTCACAAGCTTCTGGAGAGCTATCTAACAGGCAGAACAATCATAGTAAGGTCGCAAGATAAATACTCCCCCCTCAAAAAAATTACTGCTGGTGTCCCCCAAGGCAGCATATTAGGACCGCTTCTATATATAATATACACCTGAGCACGCATACCTCTACATTTGCAGACGCCCAGCATTTATTAGTGTTAACCATGACCCAAAAGTCGCATCGCAAAATCTGCAGTCCCACATCAACGAACTAGAGGCATGGCTAGAAAAATGGAGAATAAAGGTTAACCCGGCTAAATGTGCTCACTTAACTTTCACGCTCAGAAGACAAACGTGCCCAGCAGTAAAAATAAATAACATCACTGTTCCGGTAGAAAACCATGTTAAGTACTTGGGAATTCATATAGATAGACGCTTGACCTGGTCTCGTCATATTGAAGCGAAGATAACGGCTATGAAACTTAAAGCAGCTCAACTACATTGGCTTCTCGGTGGAAACTCAAACTTGTCTTTAGACAACAAAATTCTTTTATACAAGTCCATCATAAAACCAATATGGACATATGGCATCCAATTATGGGGTACTGCATGCGCATCTAACATCCAAAAGCTTCAAAGAAGACAGTCTAGAATATTACGACAAATTGTCTGCGCCCCATGGTATATACGTAATGATATTATCCACAGAGATCTCAACGTCCCCACTATCCAGGAGGAAATTAAAAAATATTCAATAAGCTACATCGATAAACTAATGGCCCACCCTAACTACCTCGCTCGGGGTCTGCTTCAGTTCGAAGGTCACCAGAGGCTAAAAAAAACCGATACTTTGAGACTAACTAGAAGACAGTTTTAAAATTTGAATACAGCAGTTAGTGGTTACACTGGTAACAACTAATAAGCAACAAGTAGAATTAAGATTTGAATACATATTGTAAATTTCGATAAGAAAGATTCAATAATAAAATTAAAAATTTAAAAAAAAAAAAAAAAAAAAAAAAAGATTATAGAAGGTCTGTAATTTACGTATTTTTGGATACATACTCACTGGGATGTTGTCCTCCCCTATCCTTGTTACTCTTTTATAAGATGTTTTCTTGAATTATAAATTCTGTCCAATCAGGATATACAGCTAGCCCATGCTTAAATTAAATTTTAATGGAGGATTTTTATAACAATGACTGAATTTATCACGGTGGAGGTTTTACGGAAAAGAATGATGGCGATCGAAGTTAACTCCTCCTAACTTTACTGAAATTCAACATGTTGCCATTTTCCCATAACCTTGAAAGGTCCTCAATTTTACTCGCTACTTTCCTAGGTTGCCAGTACCATTCTAAGTATAACATAAATTTTATGTTGGCAACAAACTTTACTTCCATGACTACTGTCGTATAAACTTTTAAAAAATGATAATACAGTGCTAGTGCAAAACTGATCATTTACATAAATGAACTTGTATTCAATTTCAAACATGTTTAAGCAATAATTATTTAAAAGGTTCAGAGAAACCTGAAGAAGAATAAGGAAACAAAAAAAATTTATTGAATTGTTAAATGTAAGGATCGCACATTACAAAATATTGGACATATTGGAGAAAGCTAATGTCGTATATAAATGACAATGCAACGGGAAGAATAATGAAAATTGCAAAGTTTATATAGCGAACTACTGAAAAAAAACTTAAAACTAGAATATCAGGACATAAATTCGATCAACGGATTTTAAATATATCGTCACAAAAAACTGCACTATCAGCCAATTGTGCCAGTACAAATCGCCAAACTTTGATGAAGTTCGAATATTACAACAAGAACAAAATTACAAACGACGCTTTATGTTGGAGATGCTGAAAATGATCAATATGCCAACAACTATGAATTTTATGAGCGATGTAGAGAGTAGCTGTGGAAAACAATATAGATATCTAGTTGATAAAACCAAGCAATACTCAAATTCAGTACAATCATGACCATGTATGGGCACCACTACATTGAAAGCTTCCCAGCAAACAATATGAGGCCTAAAAGAGTCTTTTAGGACTCCTTTTTATGAGCAAAATGCTCAGAAAAAAGCTCCTAAAACCCTCAGATATGAGCGTGTTTTCCTATGAAACCATAAAAAAATTTTGTACTGAATATGAGCGTTTTAGGACTCCTAAATTTAACGATTTGTATGGAAAATTGTGAGCCTTTTTGCTCACAAATCAATCATAAAAACCTCTTAAAAGAGTCATAAAAGAGGGATTTCGGAGCCAAAAAAAGAGTGATATAGGAGTGTTTCTTTTTCTTAAAATTAGGGTATTCATTTTATTTGTAAATTTATGCTTGTTAGCTTTTAAGGGAAAAGTTTATTAATATATGTTTTGTGCATGGAAATAATAATCATTTTAAACCAATTTCAACGAACAAAGGCTTTAAATGGATAGTTTTGTCTAATGAAAAGATTTACAAGGACAATGTTTAGTCAGCTATTTACACATAAAGTACACAAAAAACATTAGTGAATTACTGAGCTCAATCCAAGTGATAAAATATCGGAGGTTGTTATGCCAACAAGACATGATTTTAAAGGAGAATCAAAAAAACTTCTCAAAGATTTTATCAAAATCTCCTAAATTGCTCATAAAAATGAGTCTTTTAGGAGTCCTGAATTCTACAGGCTCCGAAATCAATCAGAATTGCTCTTAAATTAGGAGGGTAATCATAAAACCCCCAAGAAAAAGTATCTTTTAAGAGTCATATTTAGGAGCGCTCCGAAAATTGTTTGGTGGGTTTGCATGTGTGACATTGTAGTGGTTTATTTACGTTTGCATTAGTTGGTTTTATGCTCTTTTGCTCTTTGTTTTTTGTAAATGTATCAGTGTTGCCACTTTGTGGGTAATTACCCGAATTTGGTATAATTTTTACTGTCCTGGGTAGAGCGTGGGTAATTTCTCGTAGGTGTAATTCAGGTGTTATTTGAAATTCCTACTTCAGATACCTTAAAAAAATCAATATTCGATTTCAGTGATGACATTTATTTATTTTTCAATATTGTTGCTAAAAAAAACGCACAGTCTTCTAATACCAAAGTCTCGGTTTATTTTCAAGAAAATACTTCAATCATTAAATATATATATTTAGAAGTTCGGTAATGATTGTCGCAAGATGGACTCTTAGATTTTGATGAATCATAGTGATTTAGAACCTGAAAGTTATTGAAAAAAGTCGTTCAAACTAATTATGTTTCCAATATTCCGACATATAATTAATGTTAACTTTATTTTGCAACCCTTTACAGTTGCAAAACTAAATTACGAAAGGGTCAGTTGTACAAAACCCTGCAGTCATTTAGTTTACTAAATAAGGTATAAAGGGTATTTTTTAAGACCATGAAACATAAAATGGTAGACAACAAAAAAAATGTATTTTAATCGCAGATTGATATACCATTTAATTTCAAACAAATGGGCCCCGTGCGCCTGTTCTTGATAACACGCATTGCAGACGTCCAAATTTGTTCCTCTTTTTCGAGCATAGCTGGCTGCATGTCACGAATAAAATTAACAAGACGTCAATTGTTGCTGGTTTATCAGCATAAACCAGTGACTTCACAGGCCTACGGAAAACAATCAAGAGGTGTCACATCGCACGGCCATGAAATCTAATTGACAGTTCGTTTTTTCTAAACCAACACATCGCCTTCATATGTAAAAAAATAATTCGCGTCAGCTTTATAATGAAGTCGCCTATAAGTTGCGAAAATCGATGGCTGATTTTCAAAGTAAATTTCGATAATTTGGTGGCATTGTTCAAGCATGAATCTATTCATTATGATGTGCCTGAGCCAGAAGAGAAAGCAATATGACAGTTCGTTTCACAGCTAACCTTTCGTATGCTCTATCGAGATTAAAAAACACCCATTGTAAAGGAATGGCTATGATCATTTTGAACATTCCCTAGCTACATGGCACAGAACGAAGTAAAATTAAAAAAAAACCCATTTTGAAAACTAAACAATTCTCCCAAAATATGAAATAACCTCCAAATCGTTAGTTAGCGATTCGGGATTTTAGGTCTCGGGCATATGAACCCAACCCAATTTCAATAAATGAATATTTGAAATGTTAAATGCAATTTTAATGATATACACAAGAAATAAGTCCAAAAAATATTAATTGTTTCATAAACCCAATTAAGGGTTTATGAAACAAGTCCCCGTAAAAAAATTAAAACGGATTTCATAAACACTGAACAAACTCTCTAAAAGTCGTTGTTGTTATATTCTGTAAAAAAAATAAGGAATTAGTTAATTTTAGGACTAGTTTGTAGCGCCAATAAAGATATGAAATACCCGTCACTTAAGGGAGTATTTAGAAGAAAGAAGAAGAATTGTTACTTTTAACTTACACATAGAAAAAATGTATCTTTAACTGAATTTATGCGTTATCTTAATATTTGTTCTTTATTTCAGAGTCCTACGCCACCACAATACGTGTATTGGCAAAAGAATGATCGCTTAATCAATTACTACGATTCCAGACGAGACATTTCAATAGAAACAACACCGGGTCCACGAACGCAAAGCCGTTTAATAATAAGAGAACCACAAATTTCCGATTCCGGGAATTATACATGTTCAGCAAGTAACACAGAACCGGCGAGTATATACGTATTTGTATCGAAAGGTATGTAAATTATTAGGAAAAATTTCCTTAATTTTTTTAAGTATCGAATTATTTTCAGAATTAATATTATTTTTTATGTGAGAATGGTTTTAGATATTTAAAGAATTTCATACATGAAGAAGAATAAGAACTAATTTTGATATTTTTAGTTAGGCTTGAGTTCATCAAAAATTAAATTTTCATTAAATTATTTTTACTGAAGGTAGGAATTTTACAACTTGGAGTTTTATTAAAATTGATTGATAATTTTCTTGACTGAGCTGGGGCTCGAACCTGGGTTTAATTTACATGTTTCAAAAGTCACCTCATTCTTCCACAAGAATTCTTTGTTCTAACTTCTGCACCAATGAGGTGCTTGCCAGCCCACAGTCAATCTTCAATATTTAACCACACTCACAATATTCTGTACGTAAAATTGAAATTACTTTTTGATAATAAACAGGCGGGTGCACGGCCTAAAAAACACTTAATTGACAACATCTTTTGTAAGTTGTTGTTGTTTTTTATTTTGTTTTTCTTAACCTACTTACAACTACAATTAATGTTGAGAGAATTTCAACCAATTGTAGCGGGGAATGTAAGATGAGATGAAGCCACTGTTTATTGTTGATGTTGTTTTGTTTAAACTTTGATATTATTACAAGTAGAACTGTTGCTATAAGTCTTATATGTTTAACATTTTTACTTGGTTTAATATCTTTAGTTTTTCTAAAATCTTTATGGATGAAGTTTCCTGATGATCTGGCCTAAGCAACCAGTGAAATGCGCATAGGAATAGCTTATCCCATCAACAATAAATTTCAAGTGTTTTTATCAATAATCAAAACTGGGAATTTAGCACGAATAACGGAATCTTTTGAAATTTAAATTTTGTATTCCCAAGAATTGAAATTACTTTTTGATAATTAACAGAAATTGTAATATAAAATAAATGAAAGTTCAACTAAAAACCGGTCTACCTATTTTTCATTTATTTTTAACAAACAGTTCATTTAATTTTTACTGTCAAAAATTCAACACCATATTCCGTAAAATCAAATAAATATTCAGTTATTTTGTAAAATTTTATTGTCAAAAATTCAACACCATATTCAGTAAAAACGATTAAATATTCCGTTATTTAATAAAATTTTACTGTCAATTTTTAACTGTCAAATTGACCCCATATTCAGTAAAAACAATTAAATATTCAGTTATTTTATTAAATTTTCGTTTACATCACAAAAAAGCCGAATTTCTAAAAAAATACCAGACAGACACCTGTCCGCTGGTTTTTCTTATAAGCGAGAGAGTGAGAATATTTTTATTTACTTACCCAGTTACACACGTTTGTTTTACTTTTGTTGTACTGACCACGTTGTTTACAGAAGAACTCTCAATTATAAGACACCAGCAGCATGACCGATATGGCTTCGCAATTATTTTACTTTTAAAATTTGATGTATTTAACTAAATTATTTTAACAAATAGAAAATGGGAATTGCTTACACAAAACAATCAATTCATTTTTTAAAGATAAGTAAAAATTAATTTTTGGTAGTAAAATTATATAAAATAATTGAATATTTAATTGTTTTTACTGAATATGGTGTTGAATTTTTGACAGTTAAATTTTATAAAATAATTGCATATTTATTTGTTTTTACGAAATATGTAGTTAATTTTTTGACAATTAATTTATAAAAGATAACTGAATATTGATTTGTTTTTACGGAAGTCGCGGTTGAATTTTTGACAGTAAAAATTAAATGAACTTTTCGTTGCTTTAAATTACATTTCTATTTACTTTAACATAAAGAAGAATTTAACTCAATCAACGGACAATATTAACTGCAACTGAAAATCCGTATTAATATGCACTTAGTTTTTTGAATAACTGTTAGAATTAGTTAAAAATAAATTTGCTTGGAATTTTAAATGTTTGTTTATTTAAAAATGACTGAACGGAATATTTCTTAAATAAACTACAGTCCGTTACTGTAATAATATTGTGAGTGCAGTGATGCTACATATTACATCATATTACATCCTCCATTTTCTCGTATTCTTTCTGTCAAGACTTTGTCTTGAAAACCTGAATACATTTGTTTATTATGTTTTTTTGTCCACTTCCATCGGCATTTTATTTGTACAACTTGAAGTGAAAATGTAAACATTAGGGCTTGTGCCATAGCTATTTTTAAGAACAATTGTGATTTTTAGTTGAACTGTTAATTTCAATTTTAAAATTTTTAGTTAGGATTGAGTTCATCCGATTTAATTCTCATGAAATTATTTTTACTGAAGGAAGAACTTCCATTGTACTTTGTGTAACTATATAGGTTAGGTTCCATGGGCAGCCATCAAAGGACAGCTCACTTGGGTCCTTTATTGGTCTCTTTGTGATACCCTGTTGTGTAACTATATATTTGTATCACTTTTTTGTACGAAAGTTCTATCTAGCCTATCAGCGCAGGGCTTGCGGGTTCAATTCCTGCCAGAGACAAGCGTAGAACTTCGTGGGGTTTAAGCTTAGGGAATTAACAAAAAAAAAAAAATAAGAAAACACACATGACGCTATAGGATTTCGATACAAATTTTTTTAATAATTCTTTGACCTTACCATTACGTTTGAAATGGATTGTTATTAAAATTACCGCCTCGAAGTTGGTTGCAGCAGTCGATCCTGTTGAGGTAGCGTGTAACTTGACAAATTTTGGTTCCCAAATGCTCCAACGTTAGAGGATTATCAGCGTAAGCACGGTCTTGGACGTAGCCTCACAAAAAGGCAAATCGCGTGATATTCATGTCCAATTGACGTGGTTAAAATTCAAAATAACGCATTCTTGAAACTTCCTATGCAATCATGGCAAATTCGGTAATATTGGTGCGTATAATGTTCTTCCATTGCAGGCCAAAAAAGTCGGTTTTCATACAGTAATTGCGCTATGGAAACAATCGTCAAGCTCTGCTAATCCACCATACTTCACTACTATATAAAAAAAGTCTCCCACAAGATCCGCTTCATATTCTTCTTATATTACTTTTTCGTAAACTTAAGAGGTAAACAGTTATAAGACTTTAAATGCTTGGTATTTTATGTGTAATCGGAAACTACTTGTAACGAACAGTTTTAAATAACATACATATGGACAGACGGACGTCATTTCGAATATAAATGTACATTTTTCCAGGGTCTAATATTGATATTGTAATAATTAAAAACGGAATTAAAAACGTATTTTCACATTTACCCTTCACCCCATGTGAAATATATACGTACATAGAACAATGTACTCGGTAGCTTACATTTCATACAACAATTAATAATAATAAAATACTTTGTGAGTGTGTGTACGTAACTGCACTGCAAATAATAGGATCATTCCAAACACGCGTGTATAGAGTAGCCCACAAGGGACTAGGACTAGTCCAAAAGTAACCAAAACGTATGGAAAAAACATGGTCTATTTAACATTACGATGTCCTAGGGCAGGACCATATGATCCATCTTTGGACTACAACGGAGCAGTTTTAAAACTACTCCATTGTGTACGCATGAGGATTAGTTTTAACTTCGTTTAAAAACGAAAACATGTCGTTAAAAAACGAAGACATGTCGTCTCACTTCAAACACTTTTTAACGATGACATGGTCCATGCTTGCATTACATCGGACCAGTCCATGGAGTAGTCCATTTCATGAAATTGGATCAGGTGGTCCAATAATATTTGCAGGGTGTTAGATTTTGCAAATAATTTGTGAGTGAGCTTGCCCTGGCGACAGTGTTCGTGTGTGATCTTAACAATTTCAAAAGTCCTAGTGCATTAGCATGAGTAATTTAATGTTCATCTCACGAACACAGCTCTGATTTCAATAATTTTTTTGGAAATATTTCGTTATCATCAAAATGCAAGTTGCTCATAAAGCGCAAAAAGAATGTTTACTACTACATATTGTATTTGGGAGAATGATGTTGGTATTGTTAGATTTTGCGTTTTTAATGCTACTTGTAAAGCTACCTCGCTTTCTACGTTATTCCTGCATCTTTTGCTTCCTCTACCGCCATGTTTGGTAGTCGTATGGTTTTAATTTTAGATTATTTCTTTAACTACTGCTTTTTAATTTAAATCAGGCTTTAAAAACTGCAGTCGAAACCAAAAACTGTCGAACCAAAAACGAAAATGTGTGTACAACTTTTCGCTTTTTAAGTAGGTTTGAAAGCGACTGTTAACCTTTAATGAATTAGAAGTAAAAGCAACATCTTTGTTTTAGCTAATGACAAATGAAGTAGTGGACGAAATGACAGTTATTCTACTATGACTGCTGTTTTTTGAACGCTGATTTTATTTATACCAGTACCAAATTATATCTAAAAACTCCAATATTTTTTAGCAGCCCTAAAAAGAAATCAAGTAAATCTATTTCCCCGACACTAACCTGTTGTCTAAGGTAAAAGTTAAAGGTAGTTCATTATATTTTTTTTTAAATTTTTTTGCATATCTCTAAAATCTTAGATAAATTTATTGTATTTACTTTTAAACTTCTTTTTTAATAACCTATAAATATTCATTTAGAAACACCAGCGTTTTAATATTTTTTACCTTTTTTCTATTTGTAGGTGATAATATGGCGGCAATATCAAGAAGAAAAACTTCATCTGCTGACCGTATTGCTGCCATATTTATGTATGTTGTGGCACCCTGTGCATTAGTAAATACATTAGTAATACGGTAAGTAATTCATTATTACCTTATAGTTTATTTTTTAATACATATTTTCACTGCTGGTTATTTGATCAGAAATAATGTTTATAAATATTCTTAATGAAAATTGCTAGTAAGAAATATAAGGTGTGTTCATTTAGTTTACTAGCAAAAACTTGCAACGAGAGATCCAATTTAAAATTTACGACATTTTTATCCCAGTTACGCAAAAAAAAAGGTAATAACAGTATCCAATAATAGCTGTATTCAGATGTAAGACCGGAATTCTCTTCTTTCGATTGGTTTGAACTTTTTGCACATGTACATTATTAAATTTTAGAAAAATATATATTCATTGAAATACTCTTAAGTTAAAAATTATGAAAATTTGTTGTTTGCACATTTTCAAAGTATTGTTTTTTAAACAAAAAAAAAATGAATTTTATACGCAGGCATTTTCAAAAAAAATTTTACGAGTACATTAACGCGCATTAGTAAAGCCCCAACTAAAATATGCATGAGCTTGCTTAAGCCCTAATGACACTACATTTTTTATTCATTAAGTTGATATAGAATTTATAGAAAGAAACAGTAAATTTGGAAAGAGCAAAATATAAAAAATGTAAGCAAACATTTTTTTCAGTTTTTCTTTTGTTATCCTAGTTCTACACTAAAGATAAATAACAACAACACTAAAGATAAATAACAACAAAGATAAGAACAACAGAGCAATATTTCTTATTCCTCAGCTTATGTTAAAAGCATGGGAAAACGTATGTATGTTAACTCATAATTTGAAAAAATTCAAGGAAGAAGGTTAAGTGTTAAAACTGGCGCTATCTTGGAAAAATTATTTTTACATGTGTTTTCCTAATGGTCGAAATTCGGCCATATTTGTTTTTAATATGATGAACAAAGAAAGTTATCGACCGTAATTGGTTTGCCTGTGCCGATTAATATATAAGTTTTATATTGTCGAAATATTCGAAGCCCGGTTTCTTGCAAATGTCGAATAATCGACCACCCTATTTATTTTTATTATTTTATAATTGGAAAAAAACAAAATTTTTATTTATATGTTATGCATCTGTGTTAGTATCAAATTTAATCGCTTATAAATCTGAACATATTGAACAGATTTTAATAAAATATATATTGTGCACTTCTGCCAGCAAATACCTTTCAAATGGTGTATTTTTTATTCCAGTCGCTGGGCAAACAGGGGAGAAAACTGTTCTTAACTGTTTTGCCTTAGCCGATTTATGTATAGAGATTAATAAAAATTCTTTGTTATTAAAATGTTTATTAATTTGTTTAAGCTTGAGGTGTTTTTTATATAAAAATATTAATTTTATTAAATTTTTTTTGTTCAAGTAAAATTAATAAAAATATTAAGTTTATTAAATTTTTTTTTGTTCAAGTAAAATTAATAATTTTATATAAAAAAGAACTCAAACTTAAACAATTTAATATATATTTAAATAATAAAGATAGAATAAGAAAAAAATTATATATATAAAAATAATTTTTGTAATTTTATTTTAGTGTTTATTAAAATCTTCAATTAAATTCTTTTACTACAATTATAATTTGCTACAATTTTACAAACTTAATTTCTTTTCCGCACAATTTGCTTCTATTTTTTTTTCTTTTTTGATTCTTTTTTTAAATGACAACCAAATTTGACGCTTTATGTTAGCAATAATTGTCAACAAAAATTGACTAACAATTATTGCAACATAAATTGCCGGAAATATATATGTACAAAAACTTTCTGTCTACATTAAAGATAACATAATTTTGACATTTACTGCAATATTTGTCGCAATCATTATCTCTGGTATAGACGGCCAGTTAATATTTTGTCTACTTTTTGCTTATGGGAAGCATACAAACAAAACAAACAAAAAGCGTTAAATCGCTGAATTTGCCTATAAACCGCTGATTCAGCAACACTTTTAATATTTCAAGCTTGAAATGTCAATTTTAAGTTGAATAATTTTACATTTTTTTTGACATAACTTCATTTTTTATCGATAACTTTTTTATATTTTTTAATACAGCTGAACTATTTGCACTTGGTAAATTTTTCTATTACATTTGCACTGTTCACCAAAACTTGAAAAATGCATTAAAAATGTAGTGTCATAAGGCCTTTACTTTAGCTTCTTTTTAAAAAAAACCTCTCAAATACATTTAAAAAAAACAAACTGCCTGTTCAACGATTTCGAACGTAGACGTTCGCATAGAATTTTATATTGAAAATATTTTTAAAACTGAGTGTTTTTCATATACATTTTCTATGCGACCGATAACGTTTGAAATCGTTGAACTGGCAGAAAATCAAAAACACTTGATTCCGTAGTAAATGTGCGATAAGTTTCGCAAATGACGGTTTCAGAAAACTTAAGAAAAAGTTTATTTAGGTTCAATATGGTTTGATGAGAGATTTTAGTATAATATGTATGTCAAAACCATTAATTCTGTAATAGCAAACAATAAAATATTAATCAATATTTCTTAGAATTTAAGACCATTATAAGTTGATCTTATGTAGTTAATTTTTGCTGAATACATACGACTTTATTAAAACCATTTAGGCTTAACATCAATATCAAACTTTTTTTTACATTAAATCCATAACAAATTATAAGTTCCAAGAATACATCCTTCTATTAAAACATTGCTTTTCTATAGAACTATTCTAAATTTATATTCAGATTAAAACGAGCAGTTAGATTTTAAGATTCAGTGACATTTTTTGTTTAACTTGGAACTGGACAATAAGCTTTTTATAGTTTTTAAACATTTGTCGAAATTAAGCTTTTTTAAACATATTTCTCATTGAAGTTTTTTATATTTTAATAAGGCTTAAGTTTATCAAATTTTATTATTTATTTTATTATTTATTATTATTTATTAAGTTATTACACAGTGAGACAAAAAAAATGAAGTGAAAATACCTGGGATCTTATATCATTTTTCTGGTGGGTACTGTCGAGTATAACAACAGTCTGTTTTTGGAATTTTCAAAACACCCCCAAAATCTTGAGTTACGGGTAAAAACCCGGGTGTTCATACCCGTATGCACTTTTTATCCTGTAACTTAGTTGAATACCAACCGATTTCAAATTTTTTGATAGATCTAGAAAGAAGAACCTTAGACCTTTTGAACGGTGTACATTTTCATTAAGTAAATTTCAGATACCTATATGTATTTTTACACCAAATGTGTTTTTTTACGGTTTTTTCTCATTTTTCTATTTTCGTGACGTTTTTACACAAAATATTTGTAAAGGAACCGTGCTATTTATGGTTTTATTTAAAAAATATAATTGATTAAAAATAAAACGAGGGTTTGTGTTTAAAAATCCGTTGAAAATTGACTGATTTATTCAACTTTAAAAAAAAACACATTTTTTACAAAAAAATTATTTTTTACGATTCCTATCAAAAATGTTTGCTTGACCTTTTTCTTTTTAAATTAACGTTTTCAGTATCTCTTTTAAGTAATTATTAAAATAATTTTTGCAGCCTGCGAGTCGCGCGTTAAAAAATCACTGTTATTCTACATACGAGGGTGGTCTGAAAAATTACCGGAAATTTAGCCTTATATTTTTTTTTTTTCTATATAATCTCCTTGCGTAGGCGTACTGCCTTAAAAAAATCCTATCTTCTCAATTTTTTCATTTACACGAAAACACTCTCATCGACTTAATCAACTAAAAACTGCCCGTCCAAAATAGCTGAAACCTTGGTGAGTAATTATCAAAAGATTGAAAACTACGTTTACTAGCTTTTATAAACTAGCGCTGAGATCGGAAACTTTGCAGACCAACCTTGTCAGATTTAAAATAAAAACAAAACTGAGCAAAAAGAGCTCAACTCATGTAAAAATACTGTTTTTTTATTTCTGTGGCTTTTTGACAAAATACCTTAAGTCAAATTTAAAAAGCTGGAAAAAATTATTATCTCGACTTAGGATTTTTTGTCAAAATGTCAGAGATTTAATATGACCCTTTATTTATCACTTCTTTATTATTTTCGAACTGTGTATATTAAAAATTTGGCAATTTAATAAATCGTGTAAAATTTAAATTAAAAATGTGTGATAAACGTAACAAATTTTATTATATCTGTGGCTTATTTGCGGATATTGGTCATATGAAAAATTTTAAAAATAATATTGCAGTGGTGGAAGTTTACAACGCAGTTTTCAATCGCTCCTATAAAACCAGTTGCTGGTATGAGCCAGAGTTCATTTGTATTTATTGTTGTACAACCTTAAAAAAATTTAAAGTTAGTGTCTTTGCCCTTTGCTGCGCCTATGACTTGGCATCATCAGGTATATCACAAGTCCGCTGATTGCTATTTTTGCCAAACGAATACTTCAGGCCATAGTTTTAAAACGCGAAAAAACATTAAGTACGCAAATGTTGTTACTGTAACAAAACCCATAATATCAAATGATGAACTTCCAACAACAAGCAAATCTGCTGCTGATGATAACAAATATATGGAGGAAGAAGATTACCTTCCATTCAAATCTACGGCAATGGAGTCGAAATTAATTTCTAACGCAGATTTTATCGATCTCGTACGGGACTTAAAATTGTCAAAACGACAGTCTGAAATTCTCGGATCGCGATTAAAACAGCAAAATTTGGTGAAAGCAGACTTTCGTATTACATATTGTAGAAAAAGTGGGAGGACTTTGTTATTTGAAGAAAGCTTTGAAACTAATAAAAATGACAGCAATCTTACGTATTGCAGTGATATTCCAAAGCTATTTTCTGCACTAAATTACAATTATAATGCAGACGAATGGCGACTTTTCATTGATGGCTCATGTAAAAGTAAGTAATTTTTAAAATAGTGGATTATCTGCAATCTGTAATTTCATATTTAGGTTTGAAAGCAGTTTTATTACATAACGAAAATCAGTTGCCATCAGTTCCAATTTTCTATGCGACTACCACAAAAGAAACTTACGAAGTCATGCAAAAAATACTCCTGTTCGTCAACTATGCCACGCATAAATGAAAAATCATAGCTGATTTATAAGTATTGACAATTTTATTTGGCATGCAAGGTGGTTACACAAAATATCCGTGCTTTCTTTGTGAATGGGACAGTCGTGCAAAAAATCACTATGATTGCAAAGTATGGCCATCTCGTGAGTCGCAGCAAATTGGTAGAAAAAACGTTCTAAACATATTATTAGTTAAAGCTGAGAATATTATTCTTCCACCATTACATTTAAAATTAGGATACATGAAACAATTTGTTAAAAAGCTTGATATTAACGGCGAAGCTTTTAAGCATCTTAAATCGATATTCCCAAGATTAAGTGAAGCCAAAATAAAAGGAGGTATTTTTGTATTTACTTCGAAATAGCATTCAGTTTGTCATGGTCGTTAATGAATTTTTAAAAGCTTATGGTGAAATGGGCTGAAGCATGTCTATAAAACTTCATTTTCTGCACTCGCATTTGGATTTGTTTCCAGACAACCTAGGGCAGTTTAGCGATGAACAAGGCGAACATTTTCACCAGGAAATAATTGCAATGGAAAAACGTTTTAAAGGAAAAAATAAAATAAAAATGCTTTCAGAGTATTGCTGGTCCCTTAAACGAGATACTGAAGACGTTAATTTAAAAAGAAAAAGGTCAAGCAAACAATTTTGATCGGAATGGTAAGAAATAATTTTTTTTGTAAAAAATGTGTTTTTTTTTAAAGTTGAATAAATCAGTCAATTTTCAACGGATTTTTAAACACAAACCCTCGTTTTATTTTTAATCAATTATACAAACATTTTGTGTAAAAACGTCACGAAAATAGAAAAATGAGAAAAAAACCGTAAAAAACACATTTGGTGTAAAAATACATATAAGTATCGGAAATTTACTCAATGATAATGTATACCGTTCGAAAGGTCTAAGGTTCTTCTTTCTAGATCTGTCAAAAAATTTAAAATCGGTTGGTATTCAACTAAGTTACAGGATAATAAGTGCATACGGGTATGAAAACCCGGGTTTTTACCCGTAACTCAAGATTTTGGGGGTGTTTTGAAAATTCCAAAAACAGACTGTTGTTATACTCGACAGTACCCACCAGAAAAATGATATAAAATCCCAGGTATTTTCACTTAATTTTTTTTGTCTCACTGTGTTATTAGTGAAGAAAGGAATTTTCAACATGAAATGAATTAAAATTTTTTTGATAATTTTATTTTTCACTGAACACGGGATTGCCTTCGGCTCGAATTTGCATGTACATATTTGACCCTTATTAACCAGTGAATTCAAAAGGCTGTTTACTTGGTGGTTGTTTTTGTTAAAGATTTGATATTGTTACAAGTAAATCTGTTGCTTATAATTCTTATTCTCTTTTGTTTGTTTAATATCTTTAGTTTTTCTTAAATCTTTGTATAATGTTTCCTGACGATCTGGCCTAAGCAACCAGTGAAATGCGCATAGGAATAAATTATCCCTTCAACAATTAATTTTTTGTATTTTTATCAAGAATACAAATTGGTAATTAAGCTCAACTAACAATATCTTTAAAATTAAAATTTTGTAATCCCAAAAATTACTTTGATAAAATAGTAAACTTTTATTTTTTATGTTTATTTTTAGTCCATTTTTTAATAAAATGGTTTTTTTTAATTTACTACTTTAAAAATAGTTCCGCTAGTATTTTTTTATAAAGTTCGTCGATGCGACGAAGAGTAACCTTTATGTACCAAAATGAAGAGTAACCATTCAGGGTTAAACATTTTTCATTGTAAATAAACATGAAACCAAGAAACTTAGTCCATACTTTTGCAGAAATCGACTATGATTTTTAATCAACATTGCGCCTTGTTAATTTAGCATTGATATTTTTTCTGTGTGTAAACTCTAATCTAATAAATGGCAGCGTATGTTATTAAAATTGTACGTTCGGGGAATTTACTTGGGAGAAATATTAATTAAAATTTTAAAAACTAAATATTCTTCTACATAAGTTGAATGCAGTAATTAAATAATTTAAATTTGTTTTCTGCTTATTTCTTTTCAGGCGCATATTTCTAACTTAAGACTTCTTTATCTTTACATTATAAATAAGAACTTATTTAGAAAATTAAAGTGTTATAGAATTAAATGAAATCCTTTCTAAGATACAAATTTACAAAAATGTTAAAAGATTTAATCATAATATTAATTATTGAGCAGCATTTGATTCAACCCATGTGCATATGCATGTATGTATATGCGTAAACATCGTATATGTTTGCATGTAAATTATCCCTGCAGGAAATGTCACTAGTGAATCAGTACTGATTCACTACTGACACTGTCACCAGTACTAGTGACTTATTATACCCCCGACAATGCTTTTTTACTATAGACATTTACCATGTGCGTGTCATTGGAAATCTACTACTGACGTTGTCACTACTGAGTAGGTGGTTCTTTTGGGAACATATGCAGCCATTTTAAATATTAAAACTAAATAAGGTACATTTCAGCCTTTTAAATAGTATTTAAAAAGGTTTCATTGAATTTATTTTTAATATACAAAAGAAAAGTTTTTTATCTACTTTTTAAATTTATGAAAAAATGCTAGATTAATAAAAACAATAATGCCGCCGACGAATAATAGCGCTTTGGTGGCAAATTAGAACTCTCATTCTCATCAAAGCAAATAAAAAAAACTGTAGACACTTTGTTGACATGTCGCCAAGAAGTCACTAAAATAGTCGACAAAACTGGTGACTTAGAGGCACTTGTCCCCAAGTTTCCTTCAGGGATATGCATATACGCATGAGTGTGAGTAATATGTGCGACATTGTAAGTGTATATGTATTATTTAGCAAAAATACTGTAATTAGTCGTTAATTAGAATGACAGCAAAACAAACCAACCAAACAAACCCAATGCATGACTTTTTTTATAATAATTAATATAAATGTACTATACAACATAATTATTATTATTATAACTATAAAGAGAGTGTTATTATTATTAACGAATATCTAATAATAACAATTTAATAATTAATACTATAAATTACTTAATGATAAGTGTCAAAAAATCACTATAATTCTAATGAATAAATATCTATATAATTAAAAAAAAATACAATTTACAATACAAACATGTAACGCATACACATTAAACATTCACACCTTCACAAATGATATAACATGCGTTCATTCTCATTCAACTCACAAACAAACAATTAAATAAATTTGAATTTCATTAAATTCTACTGTTTATAATTTTTTCGTCTTCCTCTAAATTATTTATTTTCTCTTGTACAGTCTGTCTCATAAAAAAAACCTGAATAAAAAAAGTATTATTTTAGAGTTGTATTGTATTGTTGTTTTTATATGCATAAGATATTTTGTGGATGTGTGTGCAAGTTTGAAGGATCCCTCAAACGATTGAGACAGATAGTGCGTATGCATGTATGTATGCTGTATGCCAGTATTGTATTTACTAAATGACATTTTATACCAACAAAAAAAATAATGCAACTTATAAGAAAACGAAGAAAAACAAAATAAATAAAAATATAAATTCTATTATGTAAAATTTTCTATTAAAAATATATTTTGTACAGATTGTTTGTTAAGTTTTCGTCCAATTATTTATTTTAATGTAAATTTAGGTTTAACTAACATTATTGTATGTAAAGAGATTATTATTCATATTGCTTAAATGTTTTCTATTTTAATTGCAAAAAATCTAAAATAAACGAGAAAAACGATAAAAATTCCATACAAAAAAAGATTGTGACAACTTTACCAACACAAACACACATATTTAGTAATAAAAACCAATTAAGTCAATACAATGAATTACATTGAACGTTCATAAGAATTAACTTTAATTATACAATATACATACAAATACTTTACTAACGTCTCAACACAAATACATTTCAATGGAATCTATTGAATGAAATACCTGACAGAATCTATAAGCAACAAATGACGTAATTTCAAAAGTACAATTGTACAATTATTGTATTTTACGAAAATAAACAATAAGAAGGATCAATTGAACCAAACACACATACTCGTACATGTGTATATCTATCGCATTTTATTTAATTGGTTAAGTGAATTTCTAAAAACATCAATTTAATTGTAAATTTATTTTACTTATAAATATTATATTTTTCTTTTCTTTCAAGGACTCAAGTAAAACTCAATACAAGTTTCGTTATTTGAAGGAATGTATTTGATTTCAAAAGTAACATTGTTCATCTTGTCAGCACCGTGTGAATAGTTTCATGATATTTTAAGGCTTTGCGGGGTTTTGTTAAGTAGGCTCTTCTGATCTGTTGGGAATTATTATTTTCGAGTAAAACTGTACTTAAGCTGTGATAAATTTAAAGTTTAAAGTAATATGTAATATGTACAATCCCTTGAAAAAATCGACAAACAATCGACGAAACGTCGGGAACAAAATATTGTAATTAAAACTTTAATTTTATTAACATTGAAGAAATTAAGGCCCTATTAGCTTGACAAAAATAACATTCGTACACAATCTTAATTTTTTTTAAGGCCCATTTCTATCAAAACAAAAAAACTTGTTCATACTTGCTTAACAAATTTAAAAATTTTATATGCGGAACAGCTGCATGAAATATTTTCTCTGTAAGATGTGATGACAAAAGTGAAAACTACCATCTTAGGAAATTTTAAATGCAGCTATTAGTAAAGAAAATGCTAAAACACGATTCAAAGAAAATAATTTTCATCAAAACAGGAAGTGGTAAGATAACTGAAAGTGTCCAGAGATTATAAAATGTTCTTTTGACCTTACGGCAAACTCCGTAGAAAGAAAACGGGGTTTCTCATTGACAGGACTCTTCTGGATTAAAATTAGAATTATGCTGCCAAACGATTCTGTAAGGGCTTATTTTGCACTAAAATTCTATTTTT
Source organism: Pollenia labialis (assembly GCA_949318255.1). Lineage (NCBI taxonomy): Eukaryota > Metazoa > Arthropoda > Insecta > Diptera > Polleniidae > Pollenia > Pollenia labialis. The sequence goes on from OX439143.1 coordinate 84,728,537, forward strand.
AAAGATTGCTTGGGGGAAAATGGGAAGCTGGATTTCCGTTATTGAATTGCCGAATTTAATCGTTAGCCGATACTTCAAGCTTAAATTTGATATAAGTCTCGGGCTAGAGGTCGTTGGAGATCACTAGATACAAACCATAGAAGTTGGAAAAAATAAATATGTATTTTTTTATTTTAAACATTTTGTTATTTGCATATAGTAAATCCTCTATAACTACCAATTGTATAAAAAAAATATTTTAAAAGCATGAAACGATAAAAGGTAGCATATATAATACGGTGATTTCAAACACATTCACTAAGGTCAACTTTGAATGTCTGGACAAAAAAGTTATAAAGCTATAAGCCTAATATTTTTGGCACGTGATAATTAGATTGTTTATTATAAACTGTAGATCAGGTGGATCAGAAGACATAAAAAAATTTATTATTGCCGCACTTAAACCACTGTACGCCACTCATGTTCAAATTAAGATTAAAAAAATTACATGGTGCCTAATTTCCTTGCTGGCAACTCAACTTCAGTTGTGTTGCTATCCGTAATCGACCCCTCAAATTTGCGGGAATACCAAAAAGGTTAATTACTTTTTCACCATACTACCTAAGTATAACTAATTGTACGCAAACACAAGAATAAAGTTAATAAGAAAATTACTTGCTTGCATATTTAACGCAGCTGCGGGTAAAATATTGACCAAATTTACCATTTATTTGTGCATAATATCTAGAAAGGAAACGGCAACTTCTCACATTTTGATAATGGAACAAAAACCCGCGCGAATACATGAAACATTTTTGTCAGAAAAGAAAACATCAAAAGTTACAAGTTTAGATATCGTCTTTTCGCCATTAATTTTATTAACAATAAGTGTTGATCAACGTGCAAATTAATTGGATTTTTACTTTCTTTTATATTCAAGGCCATCATGCACTAAAAAACCACTTCCTGTTCATCAACATTTAAGTGTTAAACAGTAATTTTGACTTAGCTGCACAATCTCCTTTGCACGATTTTTTGTGCAGATAAATCAAAAATGCAGTTATCTTAAATATATTTAGCTGCCTTAATGTGTAAAAAGAGTGCAGCTAATGTAACGCATTTGAAAGAAGAATAAAAACGTTTTTATTAATAAATTGATAATAACAATGACGTGCAAGCTATGTACATGTAGTCATTTTTTATGCATTTTTATACTGAACAAGATAGCCAAATTGGTAACAATCAAGGTCTATCCAATAGCTCTGCGCAAAAAGTAAGCAAGGCAAGTAAGATTTTGACAAAGGCGAGGAATTTTACACAAGCAAAATGGCTGTTTTTTTTTGGAATTGTTGTATTGTCTTAGAGGTAAGCACACCTATTGGATAAGCCTTGATAACAATAAAGTGGGGAACAGAATAGTTGCTGTAGTACAACGTTAAGGATAACGCTGCGTTCTGTCAAAAGTTAAAAACGGCAGTTTCAAATTTGAAATTTTAAACTTTGTTGCGCTACAGAGCATTCGTCAGCTTCAGGTACTACCTTATTCCGTTCCATGCCTAAGATTTGCTACTCCTTTCATATAGCCGTGGTAAAGTTGTTGTAACCACCGACCATATGCATAAATGTAGGTACATGTATAAAAAATAACTGAATTGTAATGATGCCAACTTGACTTGTTTGTGAGTTTTGTTTTTATAAACAGCTTAAATTAGATATTTATGTGAAAAAGTGGACACCATATTTTTTATGTGTACAGCTTTGATGTTTTATATGTAAATATTTTTAAGCTGCCCAAAATTATGATAGGTATACAAAATGCACGTGAGCAAGGATTTTGAAGAATAATTACAGAAAATATGTGTTTTGGTCAGTTATGTCAAAGTACAGCTAACTTGAAATTTTTGCATGAAACTTATTTTAAAATGCCTAAAATTTTGTGCATTTATTTTAAATGTGCAGGCAAAAAATGCGCTTAGAAAAGGGATTTGTATGGGATTTTAAACACTAATGACAAAAAATATTAATTTTGTGCAGTCAAGTCTAAAGTGCACTAAAACATAAGGCTGTTAAGTCAATACTACTGTACACCAAAATTCTTGGTTTTTAGAGTAGATAAAGAAAATCAATGTTCGTGAAGGATATTCGGAAAAAGTGTAAGAAGGTCTAATATACTTACATACACACAAATTTGTATTATTTTTCAATAAATTTTCAATACTGTCATCATTGATTATTAAAATTAATTTCTATTAAAACGTCACGAATAGTTCAGTGGAAAATATGTAGTAATTTTTTTAGTAATATTTTTTATTGCTTTTACATGCACTTTTTTAATGTTCGTAAATTGTTGTTGTTATTATTAATTGTAATCAATGCATGTTTTACATGTGTCAAATAATCTATTCAACGAAAAATAGCCTTCATTGCTTATAACATTTAATACATATTGAAATGAATTGTAAATTGAAGAAGTGAAACCATATTGGCAGGTAACATATGTGTATTAGGGCCATAACCAAATTTTTGGCATAGTACCCCGGAGTGGTCAAGAATGTTTTAGTAATGAAAACAAATTTCTCCCGTCGTTTTGCGAAAAAAAACCCTCACGCAGGGAGGCAAATTTCTAAAACCTTCCAAGATATTTTGAAACGCGTTGAATTGTAAACCGTAGGAAAATTTTTAAATCTAAAGCAGTGGATAAATTCCAATATAGCAATTAAAAGATACGTATAGGAATATATACAAATATCAGGTGTATATTTCTTAAAATTTCCGTGAGATTCAATGGTTGTTTTCAAACTTTAACCCGATCAATAAAAAAATTGTCATATTTTTTATTAATAACTTTTTATGGCCAACACGACTATACTATGCCGTTTTTGATATTCGCAAAAGTGTGAAAAAGTTATGACCCTAATGTGTATCATGGATTTATTTCTCCGAGAATTAATAAAAATATTTGTTAATATAACCTAATGATTTATATAAATAATTATTATTATTACAAATGCAATTGCAAAAGGGATCCCATTAGGGCAGTGTTGCCATCCCTTCGCCAGTAAAAATGGAACAAACTATATTAAGGAATGGCTAAGCAATATTCTATTCCAAAAATACATCAATATTAATAAAAAACCTAAAAAATTTACATATTAAACTGAAGTAACACACAAGTGGTTATTTTGTTTTTATTAATAAATTTTTAGCAATAATAACATAAACATTAGTAAAATGTTTGAATAACGGAAAACTTAAATTATAGATAAAATTTAATTTTTATTGTAAATTTAATTTGCGTTTTTTTATCGCTAAATGAGATGTGAAAAGGGTAAATGTAGTCACTAAATTGCTTAATTGACAACACTGTATTGGAAAAAATATCTGGTTCTGAGACATTTGTCCCAATGTATCAAATTGAATTTAATTTTGTTTGTCGATGTCAAATGAATTTATAAAAAAAAATTTTTTTGGACTTGTGCAATTGGTTATCTGTTCAACGGACTGAAACGGAACTGATTTCGAAGTCTATATTAATTTGTCAAGATTAAATCTAGCCTTTTAGAATTGCAAACAAAATGATCGGAATTATACAACTTATCGAAAATAAGCACTAAACAAAAAGAAAAGCTCCAAAAACCTTTAAAGCAATATAAACCATTTATGATGAGGAAGTGATGTACATATGACCGACCCAGTCAAAACAACGCAAAGATAATCATCCCTGTTCTGTAAGTCGTGGTTGATGTTACATTTAAGTCGCTGTTCCATCTAGTAGACAACAACGTCACCTTTACATTAGTTTGATATGGTGAAGTTCCAAAACACCAAAACAGTAGAGCAAAATTTGTAACAATTGGGCCCTTTGTGGTAGTTTTTAATATTGATGGCCTTGTGGTACTTTCTAACTTGTGGTACTTTCTAATCTAATCTAATTTTGGCCCTTGCAGGTCAACATTCAACTAACTGCTGCTTTAAACTGTTCGGTACAATTTAATTGTAATTTTATTAATGTTTCGAAAACTACTTTTACCTTGGTATACTTGTAAAGTACAAATAAAGCACACAAGCGGTTTGATCAATGAAATTAAAAACTTACAGAGCATTGGAAATCAAACATTCTTAAAAATATTAATGTATATTTTTTTTTGTTCTTGATTTAATGAACCACATTCACTTTATAACCATTGATATTATTTTAATACAAATCTTATAACTAATCAAATATACTCAAACTAAACATTTTGGCCCTATCACAGGTATTTTGGCCCTTAGAAATCGTACATTACGCCCAAAACAAAAAAATTTAAATGGACCTTATAAAATACCAAGGGATTGGCAATAGTCAAAAGCGACTTAAAATATATACAGTCAGTCGAGATGGTACTGAACACCAAGCAAAGGAGTACTGTTTTCAATATTTTGGTACTTTTGTCAAACAATTTTATATTGAAAAACAAGCTTAAGAATAATAAGCAAAAATATATAAAATTAAAAAACTAATTAATTTTAATAAAAAATAATAAAATATTTTAGTTATGAAGCTTAAAAAATCAAGGCTGTTTGTTAGAAGATTATGTTTAATATACAACTCCTAAAAGAACCTTCTGATGATTATCTGACTAATAACAAAAACATATACATACATTTTTTTATTTAATCGTTTTTTATTAATTTTTTGACACGCTCGTCTTTTAATCTTTGAATGAACTTTTTGCGAATCTCTGTAAGAGTCTTATAGCACTGAGCTACCTAAATAAGAGCGTTTTTGAAATAGGACAATTCGATTGCCAATACAAATTCAATTAAACAAACCGGCCTAAGGATCTGTAAAAAAGGATTTTCCGACAGGATGGTGTTGATTTCGCGACCTTAAGGTTTGTTTTATATTATTTGTATGTAGAAGTTTTGACATGAAAAATACGCTTGATGCCCTTCTTTAGGTAGCACAGTTATACGGCTAAGCATTTCACGAGTTGTAAAATAATCACTACCTACCCTTATTTCTGGAAAATCCGCCAACGCACGAAATTAGGAATTAATTTTTAAAATGTATGACAAAAATAAAAAATATGTCCCTGTTTCAACGTTTAAAATTTAAGTTGCAATAAATTTAAGCCATTAATTTCTATGTCCGATTTCAAAGTTATTTAAATTAAAAAAATACGATAGCGGTTCCCATTGCTCCAAATATCTTTCAACCGCAGCCTGTTTCGAAAGCCATCAAGTTTGGGCATATCTTAGAATTACGTGAGCATCTGTTCCAAAATAGCCTTGAAAATTTTGAAGCTATTGTTTTCGGCTTGAGCTGTTACAAAAGTAAAATCTTAATTCCTTAACAAATTTATCAATTCCTTTAGGTAGACATAAATAAGTTGCAGACGAAGCTAAGTTTAAAAAATGGCATACACAGCCATTTACGAACAAATTTGGTAACAAGTGATCTGGCCTGGACAACACTAATTTTCTCCATCATTACATTGAAATTATCAGCCGTAAGCACAATAATTTTTTCCAGAGGAATGTTGTTTTTCCTCAAAACGTCTACAATGTTGTCTGCAATTGCATAACATAACAAGACACGAGTAATTAAACGGACGTTGGGGCAGGGTTGTTAGGCTTTTTTCTTCAAAAATCGTCAAAAGTTTTAACAAAATTCGTCAAAATCGTCACGAACATTTAAAAAAATCGTCAACAAATCGTCAAATATTTAAATTTTACAAGTTAGAGGCAATTGAAACGTTTTGTTACGTCCATTTTTAGTTCCAAACTGTCTTCTGTCTTGTCTTCTCTTTGCACTAATTTTTCTACAAAAATTCTTATTAAGAACTAACTTCTTACTTCCTAACACGCAACTATACTAAAAATAACTTACCTAACAGAATAAAATGGGAATACGTCTTTTTACACGCAAATAGAAAAACTGTTCACATGTTATTATGACTTCATCGAAAAATGCAATCGTATGTAGAAATCGAAATCATAAAAACGCAAAGCGGATTTAACCAATTTTTAAAAAGCGGACCATATAGAACCGACTCAAATCGGGGCTCTAGTGTATATTTTTTGCAGTATCGATGGCATTCATATATGTAATTGAAGAATTTGAATTACTAACGCTTCTTATGAAAGCCACCTGGTTTGTGATGGGGGAAGAATTTTTTTTTTAATTTCCAAACATGTTTGTGTTTCGAAAAATTGATTTTTACGTTTTGGACTGTTCCCAATACATTTGTAAATATTTCTTGTAAGTGTTTTATTGATGCCAGCAAATCGTCATAACACTATTACTTTAAGTTAAAAAATCGTCAATCGTCATTTTACTGTATTTTCTCAAAAACATTGTCAAAATTACGAAAATTTTAAATGGAAAAGTACTGAAAAAAGTACAATAGTACTGAATTTTCAATCACTGACTTATACTGACATGAGTAATTAAGGCCCTAAATTTGTAAAACACAACGCAACTACAAAGAATAACATTGAAAGCAAAAACAAATTCATAAATATTTTGTAATTTTGTTGTTGCCTCTAACAGAAATTCACATTGGTTTTTAAGATTTCATACGCCTCATTGCTTTTGGCGTTGAAAATTTTAAAACGGTAAATAAATTTCTGTACAAAGCAACAGCAAAATTACAAAATATTTATGAATTTGTTTTTGCTTTCAATATAATACGTTGGCGTGCGTTGTGTTTTTTAAAATTAGGGCATAATTCTCTATAATTGATGCTTTGACAACGATGGAAGTCTTTTAAAACACGTGGAAATCTGAGCAACTTCTGATGCATTCTACAGCCTAAAAAGATCCCAAAAAGCTTATGGGTTCCGGGGAATGAAAGTAGTGCGAAATATTGGAGCCCTTTATATATGTATACCCAAACATTTTAATAAAATTGAATAAAACATTTTTAAAATAATTTTTAGTCGTTTTCAGGTTGGTTGCTTGCTTAATGAGTGTAGCCACTTATACAATCTGAAACATAAATTAATATAAAAGGCTAGTATTATAATTATCCAAGGTATATTTACACAAGGTAAACTCGTTGGCCCATATGTTTGTCAGCTGTTTACCTAAGTTGGAACGCCAATGTCAAATTCCGTGTATATGAGCCAAGGCGAATTCATAAAGGTGACATTTTCGAATCATCTGTTTAATGTTTATTTCCTTGTTTGTATACTGAATGTCAAGCGTTGTTTACATTTTATGAAAAAAAATTGTTAAAATTTAAAACTCAATAAAAAAATAAATTCATGAAAAAAACCTATTTAAATGTTATAGAACAAAAAAGTGAACATACAATTTAAACACAAGGATTTTAAAAGGCGAAAGGAATAAGTGGAGCCACAATAAATTTGCAATACAGGAAAAAAAATTAACTTCTAAAGCAATTGTGTATATTTTATAAACAAATAATTTTGACAATCACTCTAACTTTTTACAATAACAAAATACATAGTATGTATTTAAAAAAAGAGATAGCTAGCATAGCTCTATCTCATGATGCGGTCACCTTTATGAATTCGCCTTGATATGAGCCAAATGTTGTACATGTGTGCGTTAAATTTATATGAAGACAATTTTCACAATTCAGTTCCACTCGGTTATTTTTATAGAGCAGCATGTCTACACTCCCAAATGAGTCTACCTTGTGTAAATATACCTTGATAATTATCATACATACTTTTGAAATGTCTAATACCATTATTTTCATTAAAAGCACACAAATCTTTTCGAGGTATGCATAAAGGGGCCAATAAACACATACTGCTGACAGCTACTGCCGATGATTGATATTTTGCGATACACCTATCAATCATCATTTTAAAATAAATTTAATTTCGTGAAATTCAAGAACACTCCTATTTTCTTAACACGTTCTTTCTCAAAAACTATTTTAAATTTGTTTGATTTTAAATTGAAAAGAAAAATATATCAAAAAATTTATTTATTTATTTTATTGTTCATTTGAACAACTGTCAGCAGTATGAGTGTGACGCACACATAAATCAAAATTTCAAATTTACAAACACATGCTGATTGAATGAGCATGAGCAGTATGTGTCTATGGGACAGGGTTCATAAAGTTGGTACAATCGTACTTATTTTGGTACAGTTCATAACTAAAAAGTACGCTGACTCATTTGGTACTATTTCCAAATTTTTTAAACCTATTCATAATTGATATAAAATGGCAACTCATTTACTGTCCAATGAATATAAGCGAAGTTTAGTGTTTGGTGCAAATAGTCTGGCGAAAATGCAAAATGTCGTTGCTTTTTTATGAAATCTAAGGGAAACTCTATTTTTTGTTGTTGGATTTAAGAAAGCAGCTATGATATTTTGCATTTGCTCTTTTCCAAGACCATTTGCACCAAACACTGAACTCAGCTATTGTGAATAGATTTTTGCACTCGTTCATTAAACGATTGCTTATGCCACATTCTGTGATATTGACAAGTTTTTAAAAGATATAGAAGTGGTTTCTTCTGCAAAAGTTGTAGAAGAAGAGACGACTTTCTCTCATTTCAAGATATTTTGAAATATTCATCAATAGGATGGTTGTCACTTTAAGAAGTAACGAACAGCATTTTGGATCAGCCCACTCCATTATTATTTTACTCCGAATTATTTTGAAGGAGATTTTACAAGCGCTAAATTAAATTTTATTATATTCGGACTTTCTACGCCTTTCCTGTTTCTGGCTGTACATATTTAAAATTGTAAACACAATAAATTTGGAAATGAAATCCGTATGCACACATTTTTAGAACTCTTAAAAACTTAAGTTTCGGTTAAAATTCGAGATTGCTTTTTTGAGAAATATTCTTTAATTTTCCACAAAAACAGAGATTCTTAAAAGTGTAACAAAAACGCTCTCTGGCGCCTTTAAAAAATAAAAATAAATGGTTTTCTCGACGCTAAAAACAGCTTGATACAGGTCTGGCTAGCCCAAATACAATTTGTTTGCCTCTATTTCTGAATATTTTGGAAAACTAAATATTTTGAAAAACCCGGGGATCGAAATTAATTTTTGACTTATGTATTCTCTGGTAAAGTTTCTTGGAATGACTTAGAACAAGAAAAAATTTTATTATGTATAATTAATGGTCATGTATTTTTTAACTATCTATACTTTACATGTACAAATGAGTATAAAGTATGTACCTTTTGTTTTTGTTGTATTAAATTTTTGTTTAAAAAAAAAAAAAATTTATATAAAAATAATTTAATACTATTGGGGCCGAAAAAGTACGATTTTAAAAGTGCGTTGGTACGATATTGGTTTTCCTTTTTATCATCCCTGCTATGGAACCCTTAAGATTTCTTTCGACCGGATATTATTATTGTGATTCAGATAAAATTTTTAAGGTAAATTTTAATTTGGTGAACAATAGTACATTTCATTTGGTGTTCTACTAAAAAATTAACTGTATCTTTATGTTGGAGTGAACAATTTCATTAATTAATATTTATAAAATATGTGACAATTACTTACAATTAGTACTTTATTTTAGTAGCAGTATGTGATTATAACAGAAAAACAAAAACTACAAAATATCCAACAATAACATAAACTAAAAAGTATAATTAATTAGAATAAAATACCATGAATTCCCCAGATGACATTATTGTCAATGTAAACATATTAAAAAATGTAGCATTATTAACAACATTTAAACAGAATCTACAAAAAAAAACATTAACAACAACAAACATCCAAAACCACAAATTCATGTATTCCTATTTTCTGGTCCTTTGTCCTTTTCATCTGTAATTATTAATTGTAAATATTGTATTCAAAAAAATTCATTATAGTATAATATAAATAAAAAAAAATATAATACTTAACTCCAATAGTAAAGTAAAACTTTGCTGATACCGATAAAAAATTAAATTTTTAGCTATAAATTATTTAAATCAGTAAAAAAAACAAACATTAATTAATTAAACCAAAAGAGATTAGATTAAACATAATATTATACAAAAAATAATACAAATGTTAAATAAATTATGATTTCATAAATTTTAAAAATTTAAAAACAACAAAAAATGGCATTTTGAAAACAAAAATCTAATAAATAAATGTAACAAAATTAATTCAAACTAAACAATTTGTTTTATTTCCTTTGACGTATGTATATTTAAATTAAAAAATATTAAAAATAATTTGCACTTATGTCATATTATATAGCGTTAGCGAAAATGCGAAAAGGCGTAACTCACAAAAATATTATTTTACAGGAAAAGCATATAACCTTTTTAAAATTAAAACTATACAAATATCAAAAAAAACATGCATTGATAAAACTGTGTGTAAAATCGCAAAAACCTTTAAAAAAATATGATATTTTTTTTCCTTTTCCCCCTGTTCAGGTCTATAGGTAGCAAACCGTTAAAAATTCAAGGAAACAACCAACTTCGAAAATGTACTTAAGATCGCAGTAAACAACTTTCTACATCATATGAACTTCCTAGTTCAAAGTGAAAAATTTCCCAAAAATTTTTTAATTTTATTTGTTTTTTCTTTATCTATTACAAACACATTAAAACAATTTTTTTGTTTTTTTGATCTTGAATTTTTTTTGTTTTTATATGTTCACAATTTTTGTTCTTTATGGCAAGAGCTACAACTTTGTCTCAGAGGATAAATCAAAATTCCGAACGGTTTGCTCTTTTTTATCACTTTTTTGCAAAAATGACACCGAGGCCCCAAATCTTTGGGGGCCCACAAAAAAGTATATGGTTATTTTTCCATGACTTAAAAAAATACACACAGTGCAATCAATCCTTAACTCGATTTGCAATTTTTTGTTAGTTACGCCTTTTTGCATTTTAGCTAACTAATAGAACGTCATAACTCTAAAAATTCTATTTCAACATAATCTTTTTTTTTTTTTTTTTTTTGTTCATTATTTATTTATTGAATCTTCATATATTTAATATGAACTAACAATAATTAATCAAATCTTATCCTAATTCATTATATATGTCCAGCCAGTGCCAGACAAAATTTCGTCATAACGGTTTATGTTCACATATGTGGGTGTGTAACGCTCTTCTGACTGCTGCAGTGTCTCTTCTTCTTAATCGAGTGTGGCCGCCATGATTTAAAATATTTCGAGCTAGTGGATTTGGGTGTTGTTCAAGCCTTTTTAAATATTTTACTGCATATTTTGTAATCATAGTTTTTACTAATGGCACATTGAGATCCTTATGAATGTTTGAGTTTTTAACGTACCAGGGTGCGGCTGTGATTATTCGAAGAAGTTTATTTTGACGCCTTTGAATTTTTTCGATATTAGAGGCCGAGGCGGTGCCCCATAGTTGAATACCGAAGCAACAGATAGGCTTTAATATAGAGTTGTAAAGTAGAAGCTGCAATCGAGACTAAGGACAGAGTTTCTTCCAATAAGCAAATGAATTTGAATGGCTTTAAGTTTCATTTGAGTAAATTTTGCCTCTATATGGCATTTCCACGTTAATCGCCGATCCAGATGTGTACCGAGATATTTTACATGCGAATGTTGAGGAATTATTTGATTATTGATTGTTTAGAGGGCCCAGGATGCTGCCTTGTGGGACTCCAGCGCCAATTGGCTGAGGTGAGCTTAAGAAATTAGCTTCTTTAATAATAAATTGACGGCCGACTAAGTAGTTTTATAACAGCTTGTGTGTGTTTGCTGGTAAGGTTTGTTTCAATTTATGTTATAAGCCTTTGTGCCAGACTTTATCAAAAGCTTGAGAAACACCGATGAAGAGACCGGAACAATATTTTCTTTCTTCAAAGGTTTTTCTTATTGCGTTTACTATACGATGAGTTTGTTAAATTGTGCTATGTTTTCTTAGGAATACATCTATTTTCATTTAAAATTGGGGTTAATTTTGACGCTAACAGTTTCTCAAACAGCTTTGATATATTAGAAAGTAAGCGTGATCCTTTCCTGGTTTAGGTATCATGGTGAGCAAGGAAACCTTCCACTTTTGAGGATAGTATTCAAGGCGTAAAATTGCATTAAAAATTAGAAGAATAATTTTTTTTGCTATGTGAGGTAGCTCCAAAATCATTTTGATGCTGATTTTATCAAAACCCGGAGCCTGCTTGGGGTTTAAATCACAAATAACTTTCTTAGCCTTTTTGTGCACTCTTTTAATAAATTCTTAAGTTGAGGGGATCTGTGCAATTGCCACTCTCTTCGAGCCCTCCTTTTTTCAGACAAGAGACGCTCGACCTCTGTGGAAAATATTTTAATATATTTGGTTTTTTGGGGGCAGTACTGGAATGTTGAACAGCTAGTTTCAGAAAACTGTCAAAATTTACAATAGAGCGATCTACATCTACAAGCGGAATATTTTCTTTGCAATGGGTACTGAGATATTTTTTATATTTTAACCAATTAAGTTGTGTAGCTGACGTCGCAATATAACCAGTAGGAGATACAATTCTATTGGGGTTCATTATAGTAACAACTGTAGGTGTGTGGTCGTAAGTTAGTTCTAAGGAAGCTTGAACATGGATCGTTTCTATGGCTCTTTTAGGATGACCCACTAACGGTAACCGCAGACGGTCAAGTTGCAGTGGGCTCATCCGCTGCCCAGGATGAACATTCTGGTATGAAAATATATTTTTCCAGTCCATCCTAAGCAGGTAGAATCTGAAAAAGAAACAAAAACAGTGATATCCATAAATCGCATTTATTTAATGGAGCGATACGTCCTTAAGACTAGTTTACACTATTATACTTTGTGTTTATACAGTTCAAAAACTCAAGTAATATGTAAAAATGTGAATGCGAAAAATATTTGCAATTCCATACGACTTCATCGCTTATCGAAATTTTTTAAAACAATGATACTTTTTATTTGATCAGAGCTACATTTTAGCAAAACCCCGTTCATATTTGATAGTATGACTACATACTGGAATGCTACATTATGCTTTGTTCATACGACGATATAAATCACTCAATTCGCTCTCTGAAACTAGATTGCCAAACATGCTTTTCAAACGATTCTTTCTTGTTTAATTTCGACATGTTTTTGTGTTTTTTTTCCTGTCCAAATTTTAAAAAATGTTTGCGTTCGACTTTTAAAATCCGTTAAAAATAGGAAAAAAAAGTATTTTTAAATTAAAATGTTGTTCATATACATTTGATTTGAAAATACATATGTATGTATGTGAATCTTAATTATTCCATTTACATTTTAGTGGATAAGATCACTATTCAGTTAACCAGTAAAAAAGGTAAAACTTTTTAGATTCGATTGCTTTGCTAGGATATTATTATTTTGTTCATTGCAATGCTTTGTGATATACGACATTTTTTGTTTGGTTGTCTGGCGCATAAACAAATAATGCTAATGGTCTTCCGACGCGGAAACAGGCGACATAATTGACCATGCGTGAAGTGAAGCACGTTATGCCTTCAAAGATTTGTATGCGCCATTGTACTTTGACCATCGTGCTGTTCTTAGATATGTTGCTTGTTGGATTTTCATTGGTTTGCACATTTAATGGCAACTTAAGTGCTGAATGAACAGTTTGACCGCATTCCAACAATGTAGATGCAGTTCCTGACGATGCGAGTGCAAGTACAATATCATTCTGCGAGCATATCGTTGCCAAAATTAACGCGATTAAAAAAAGTTTTCCCAGTTCCACCGGGAGCGTCTAGAAAAAAATCCTTTCAGCTTCATCTTTCACAGCTTTCATGAGGGTGTCGTATACATAATTTTGTTGTCGATTCAGCAGTGGAACATTTGTTCGAACTGATTCTCTTAAGGCATCGAAAAATGGGTAACTGTTTTCCGATTTTAGATAAATAAAAAAAGTGGGCGTTAAAGTAGGCGTGGTAAATTTTTGTTTCGATGAAAACTTAAAATTAATACGAACATATAAAAGAAAAATGTGTCAAATCGATGGAGCCGTTATCTGATTTTATGTAATTCGAAAAAATGGGCGTAAAAGTAGGCGGGGTAAAATTTTCTTCTTGTAATTACCTAAGTTGGACCATGGCGATCATTTTAAAGAAAAAATAAATCGGTCCAGCCGTTCTCAAGTTATGCGATCAGCAACACACAACATATAATTTTTATTACAGTGGAATCCCGATAATTCGTAATCGCAAGGGACCGGCCATTTCTTACGAATTATAGGAATTTTCAATTTAGCGAGGTTTCGATTTAACGGGGTTAAAATAAAATAAATACGAATTAACGGGGGTTTTCAATTTATTTACTAAAACAATCGCTTAGCAACGTCTATTTTTTTTCTATTGTCAATGGCTGCAAAAATTTGTGGTTTTTGTAAAACCGTCAGTGTTTTATGCGTGCGGTTTGACAATTTTTCTTTATTATTCATGTAACAAACTGATCTTAAGAAAATAAACACACACACAAGCAAAAACCCACGCCAACAAAAATAGCCCCGGTGGCGTTTTTTGAGCGACTTTATGATTCCTCCTGACAAACTGGGTCTCAAGGCGCAATTTCTATGAAAATATTGAAATGTCGATGAAAATAAGCGCCAACGACACTGCTAAATACAGTTTTGCAGACATTTTTATGAAAGATTCACTGTCTAATAGAAAGTTTAAAGTAATCGACATTGTCTGTTAACACTCGATATAAAACGGAACTCTGCTGAAATTTGTCTGCTATTCTACAATGGTTGATTAACGGATTATTAAATATATGTATGTTTGTATGATATTTTCTTGTTAATTACCGCATTGCAGCATATTGAAACTTGACAACATTGTCTGAATATCGATGATATTGTCTGTTAGGACTCACTAATACGCGGAAGCCTAACGAACAACATCAGTTCTGGTCATCTATGATATTTTGGACAATTGCTTAAAAAATTCATGTATGACGCCAAAGAAAATTCAGCATATGTTATTGATGATTTAACATTGTCAGTATGTTTCATGATGAATCATCATGACGTTCAGATAATGTTGTCTAGTTTCAATGTCCATGTCATTGTTAAAAAGTGTTTGTAGTGAGACGACATGTCTTCGTTTTTTAACGACATGTTTTCGTTTTTAAACGAAGTTAAAACTAACCCTCTTGTGTATACAATGGAGTAGTTTTAAAACTACTCCGTTGTAGTCCAAAGATGGGTTATATGGTCCTGCCCTAGGACATCGTAATGTTAAATAGACCATGTTTTTCCACACGTTTGGGTTACTTTTGGACTAGTCCTAGTCCCTTGTGGACTACTCTTTACACGCGTGTTTGGACTGGTCCTATTATTTGCAGGGCGGTGATAAACAAGAAAATAAGATACATACATACATACATACCCACACTGAAAGAAAAATGCTGGTTGTATGTCTATGTAACCTTGTACACTGAAAGAAAAATGCTTCATATATTTAATGAATCATTTTCATAAAAAAAAATTTCATTGGTTAAATGAAAATTTTCATTGTCTAATTGAAATTTCATAGTTATAATGAAGTAGTTTCGTTAAAATCGCTTCATGGGATTTCGTAATTACGTTAAAAATTTTCATTGGATATATGAAAACTTAAGTTTGTCCAAGTAAACAAAAAATTTCAATTGGGAACATAAAAAAACAATATACAAACATAACTTTATTCATAAATTAATACAAAATTACAGTTTCCTTAAAAAAATGTTAAATTGTTAATTAAAAAATGTAAGATTTAATTATTTCATACATCTAATGTAATATGCCATTAAATTTATGAAATCAAAAATTTTTTATAAAAGCAACATATTTTAATAATTTAAAAAAAAATTATTTTTAACATTCAATAATAGTCTCAATCTCAATAATTAAGAGTATAAAAATATTTCGAAAAAGCATGCCATCATAAATTTAAATTTTCATTATGACAATAAAAATGTCATCATAGTAATGAAACAAAAACTTGCAATCAATAAATATGTATGTTTTGAGTTTTCTTTAATATGTACCTAGTAAAGACAAAAACATTGTTTTTTTATTCAAAAATTACACTGCCCCGGTGGGCTAGCTGGTAGTGAGCTAGTCTAGCAGCGCCGAGGTTGCGCGATCGATTCCCGCCAGAGACAGAAAAAAAAAATAAGATAGAAAAAAAAAGTTAAAAAGAAAAAAAATAATTAAAAAGAAAATAAAAAAAAAAATTTTTACTTTTTTGAAGTATTCATCCAATTAATTATAATATTCATTATTCTAATGTAATGTTTCATTACATACATTTTAATGAAACAGGTTTCTTTAATCCAACGAAGCGCTGCATAGGTTCCTTTTAATGAAATTTTTCAAGGGTTTAATGTCAAAATTCATTGGTATTTCGAAGAAAATTCTTTCAGTGCAGTAAAAACTTCGCTTTCTTTTTCAAAATGAATAGCTTTTTTAACTCATTATTTAGTAGCTTTCTTCTATAACTACATCTATAACAACTTCTATAACTACTTTCTTCTGGATGTATTAATCAAAAAAATAATGACTTACTTTGGAATGCGTTAATTTTGGGACATCCCATATAAAATTCATTGGTTCTTTCAGTAGAATTGTAAGTAGTGCTCTTATGTTTTTCTGATTACTTAACACATTATTTTGTAGGCGAAGTTTTTACTGGGTATATTAAATAATACGTTATTCAACCATTGAAGAATAGCAGACAAATTTCAGCAGAGTTCCGTTTTATATCGAGTGATAACAGACAATGTCGCTCACTTTCAACTTTCTTTTATACAGTGAATCATTCATAAAAATATCTGCAAAACTGTATTTAGCAGTGTCATTGTCGCGTACTTTAATCGACATTTCGATATTATCATAGAAATTGCGCCTTGAGACCCAGTTTGTCAGGAGGAATCATAGATGAAAATGCCAACTTGACAAAGTCTCTCAAAAAACGCCAACGGGCAATAACGATTTATAAGAGGTAAAGATTTTATTTGAAAACAAAAAAAATTACGAATTAGAATGTATGGAAATTTTACGAATTAACGAGATTTTTTCAAGGGACCGACAGTTTATTACGAATTATCGGGAATTACGATTTATCGGGGTACGAATTATCGGGATTTGCCTGTATATAGAAGATAGATAAAAATGTATGTATAAATTAAACATATCTGGGGGTCGATTCTGGTTCTGTGAAACTGTGAAATGAAAACTTTTTTCACATTTTCATAGAGTTTCTGATTCTCGTTTAGTGAAAAAATGATAAATAAATTCGAATGTTTTCATATGAGAAGAACAAATGGAATGAAACAAATTGTTTTCACATTTTCACAGTAATGTGATTCTTGTTCTGTGTAACAGTGCAAAGAAGTGTCACAAACTTTTCATTTATGTCATATTTTTACACATTCATTTTAACGGTGAAAAATAATTTTTATTAAATTATTTAGAGAAAAATATGGACATTGCCAACGATAAATAATAATTTAGAGAAATAAAAATAATAATTTTCTAAAAAGATGCATATTTACAGATTTTTAACTTATTATATTCATATAAAATGCCAATTTTTGATGAAAAAAAAACATTACTGACGAAAAACGTTATTAACGTTTTCTTACATTGTACCATTCCGAATTTATTTCTATAATTCCATTAAAACTAATAATCCTAACATTTTTAAATTAATAATAATTTTTGTGTATTTGTATAATTTTACACTTGATTAAATGACAAAGTAGATATGTAATTACCATCGGCGGTGAAGAATTTAGGTTTAGCGACGGCTTAAAGTAAATTTAAAGCCGCCTACAAAATGTTTATGTTTTATATTTAATAACATATTACTAAATAAATCTTTATTTGGCCTTTTATTTGTTAATGATTTCACAATTTTTTGTTTGGGCTTATGGTCGTTTTTTAAAGCTTTTGTTTAACTTGCAATTAATGTATGTTTGGGTGGAACCTTGAAAGTGATGAAATAAATAAATTTTTAGCCAATTTTTATATTATTATAGTCAATATCTTATTTATTTTAATTAAAAATTATCAAAAACTTTATTAAAATACAATAATCTCAGCACAAAACGTGGACTTATTGTAAACATAAACAAAATTTTGACATAAACCTAGACAAACAATGCAGGAGCAAAAAATCGTCATCTGGCGTAGTGCTGCCAGCTGTTTATTTCACCATGTTGTAAACTATGAAACGTCATTCTAAATCAAACATAGCAGCACAGCCAAAATGGCGGTCTAGCTATTTTTAATGCAATCCTATAATATATGTATCAAATGAAAAGGCTTGCAAAGAATAACTCGAAAGCTTAAACGAAATAAATTAATGTCCAGGCCCTCGATGTCGACAAGAACATTTCTTTCGTATATTTGTTATGAAACAACAACAAATTTTATTTTTTTATTATTGTTTTCAATATAAATATGCGAAAGAAATGTTCTTGTTGACATCATGGGTCTGGCAGTAACTTTTACTTAAAATTTTTTCTAGCAACCAATAAAGGCATTACCTTATTTATAATTCATTGTCCAAATTTGGAATTTTTGTTGCAGAGATTCATGATTTCATTGGTGAAATGAGTTCCGCTCCCAAATTTTCTCACCACTCTCACAAATAAACTCAAGAATTGCTGCAACAAAAATTGCAGGTCTGGACCGGCACTTTGATATAAAATCTTGCCAATTGTCATTACACAATTTACATGATGTAAAAACTTGTCGCGAAATTTACTTGTGTAGAAAAACAAGTTAATTAAATAACTTGATGTGATTGATTTTAACTATTAAAAAATAAATTAAAAGTAAAAAACCTTTTTCAAAAACAAGCTTTTATTTTAATACCCTAAAAAGAAACTTTCACTTAAGTCAATAACATTATTTTCGTAGATGTCAGTTTTATGCCAAAATTATTTACTGCAATAAATATTTTGGGGTAATCGCGCGGGCAAGATGTTTACCCAAAAAACTCATTTGTCAACTCATTGATTGATCGATTTTACATTTTTATGACTGCTGTTGTTTTTTGAATAAAAATTTGTTTCCGTTAAAAAATTGCTGTTGTTTTTTTATATTAACACATTTTATGTAAAATGTTTTCCTTTCCTATTTCTTGCGCGCACTTGGGCAGGACATTGGAGTCAACTTCTTTCAGTTGCAATATCGTTCATGAAAAAAACCCAAATGCAACAAATTCGGAATTTTCGGTTTACTCATTATTTATTTTAAATTAAAAATATTAACCATGTACATATGTATATATATATGTATGAAAATAAAAAACAACAAAAACTCCTTTACTGAAAAAATTTATATTGTATAAAACAAGAGGAGCCATAAAAATGTATTTTTTTCTCTCTTCAAAAAAACTCTTTTAGCAAAAATAAATGCTAGCAGCTCAAGCATTAAAAAAACTCGTTTGCGGCTTAGCGCCGTTTCAAAATCCTAAGCTTCGATATCTGCATTTGACTTTTACATTTTATTAATATAGTTACAAAAGTTTCACAGCTACAATGGAATGAAACACTTTTTCATTAAAAGAACGGGAATCGCATTTTGTGTAAATGTGAAGTGCTAATGTGAAAATTGCTCATAAAAACGAAAATGAAAAGTTTTTTTTCATTTCACAGTTTCACAGAACCAGAATCGACCCCCTGTTGTGTCTTTATTGTTTGATAATCAGAAAACAAGGGAATTTAATATACATACATAATTGATCTCAATAAAAGCTAATGTTCAGAATAGAGGTCTGCTTTGAATAACTCACTTGTTTGCCTTTACCCAAAGTGCACAACATTTATTCAATTATAAAACATTTAAAAAGATAAGAAGAGAGCAAACCATATACAAAAATAAGAATGAATGAATTGAATAAAAAACTTGTTTACTGTAAATGAATATGAGAGGCATTCATAAATAACAAAACATTGGAATGACCCGTTAGGGAGAGCAAGTTTACAAAAAATATTCAAATAATTTTTGAATTATTGAATGTGCATACATTTATTTGAATACCTTGCCATAATATGTTTGTAAGCTTGTGGCTTCTTTTATTTATAAAAGTTAAGCTTACACATACATACATAATGTGTAGGTGCACATATTTTACATTCAAATTATATTTGAATAATTTACTCATTTGACTTGAGTTGACTGAATAGAATGAGTTTTTGTTGTTTTTTCTCTGGTTATTTTTTCATTTGTTTTGTTTTCATTGGGTGATCGACACATTGTAATTAAAAAACAAATGAGTGCGTTGAAATTGCTTTTTATTTATTCTTGCAGACCTCTAGTTCAGAAGCATTAATAAAGTTAATTGATATTACCTTTATGTGTGTATATGTATAACAAAACCAGTTTTACTGCAGTTTTGATATATGTGCACACTAGGGATGCCAATCCCGAATCCCGGGATTTAAATTTTGTAATCCCGGGATTTTCGATATTAAGTCAATCCCGAAATTGTTAACAAAATTTTTTTGTTTTACCTCTTTTATAAACATAAACTCATCATGACATTCCCCCTTGAGAGGATAGGGAACAAAATATTGATCTTTAATATTTATTTGATTAACTCTGTTAATACTGTCATTGAAAACGAAAAACAACAATTATAAGAAATTTTAACGAGAAGTGCAGAAAATAATTAAAGAAGAAAATAATTAAAAGAAAAAAATATCTTTTGAAATGCACAAAGCATTTCACTGGTGTACCAAATTCGAAACTGAAACTTTACTTTTCATAGAGTTTAAATTATTTAAGTGTTTTACTGGAGCGATTTTACGAAATTAAGAAATGCATTTACTCACTATTTTGATAATTAATTTTGAATAAAAATTTGAATTATTCATTCTAATTTACTTTATAAAAAATTTTAGTGGAATCTTACATATAAATCAATTACAAGTTTGCTTTATTCAATTACAATATTAATTATTTTTTTTTTATTTAGTTTGAATCAACTGAGGTAATTAAATAAAAAACTAACACATTGTTAGATATCATACGTTGTTTTTTTTTATCACATTTTTATCACACTTTTCAATATTTGCAAATTTTAGTAATAAATATAACATAAAATTTTACTTGAAAAAATTAAATAAATTAATAATAAAACTTTGCTTGTAAACCTCTTTTAAAGACTTTTTTTTAATAAATATCTACACTCAAAAAATTATGTAGTTAAATTCAAACGAATATTCATTTTTAACAACTTAAAATTTATTTAAAAAACGGATCATTTACATTTCATTTAAAACAAATGATTTTTACATTTATTTTTAATTTTTTTATTTATTAAACAGCATATTCCGTAAAATTGAATAGTTTTTACTTTTAAAAAATATATTTTAACCGAAAAAAATCAAACTACATAACAAAATAAATACGGAAAAACATTATTTTTTGGTAGTTTACTTTTTGAATAACAAACACAAATGTTGTAAAATAAAATTATTCGTAAAATAACTATATTTTTATTCAATTTTTACAGTACAGAAAACGAATGTAATAACCCACAATCAGTAACTGTAATAATTTTATAAGTGTATAAAAAGCATTAATCTTCTAATTTTCAAAAACCCCGAATCCCGATATCCCGAAAAATCCCGATAACTGGACATGAGTTCTTTCTTGTTTTCTATTTTCACAAATCCCAGGACCAGTCTGTTGGACCAATTTACACAAATTTCCCACAGGGTGGTTCATCTACATATATTTGAAACTAGTTTGCCACTACAATACGATAAGGGAGTTATTGGTTTGTAACTCAAGACTAGTTCACTTGGGCAAATACCAGTGACGGTTGTCGGTGTGTTTCTGTATTTAAATAAAAAATTTAAAATTATGCTCTGCAAGGATAACTTTATTACTTGTTCTGACAAAAAATAAGCCTTTAAGCTCCGCTTAACAGTTTGCACCCCTCGTTCTGCCAATATGCATGACTAAACAACTGATTTTTTTCCATTGCACTTCAAAAACAACTTAAGTTCCTCGCTACGAAATTGCGGTCCATTATCGGACACCAATATATTACAAAACCCAAAATATGAAAACATTAGTTTTAACTTTTCTATAACCACCAGTGTTGTGGTCTTTGAAAAAATCTGAACATCAATCCATTTTGAAAAATCAACTGTTATCAAAAAATCCGTATTTTGAAATTGGAAGAGATCCACATGTGTACAAATTAAAAAAAATAAAGCTATATTTATTTTTTAAAAAAGGTTGCGTGTTGTTCTTTACAACACGACTTACTTTATTTAAACTCAAACCCAAACTAAAACTAAAATATTAACACATAACTTATCAAGTGCCAGCCTAAACCAAAAGTGCTTACGTAGTCCACGCGCCTTTTGAATAGTGTGGGAATGTTGCGATTCACTTGTTCTCGTAATAAGACACCTTTGAAATGCTAGTGCTGACGTTGCGGCTCGTGTATTGCATTTGCAATGTGTTATGCGTTAACTCCTCCCCCTTTAAATACGTCCTCGTATGAAGGATTGTTAGAAAAAGGGTAAGCTATGAGAATACTTTTAGCCTTAGCGGGAGTGACTTTAGGATTACTTGAGGTTTGTTCCACACTAAGATCTTCTGTCCGTTTTCGTTCATCGTTTGACGTGGTGAGATTTTCATTCTTTTCACGACAGTTTCTCATAAAAATTTTGGATAGGATAACAAAAAACATCGATATAGTTGCTACTGTTAGAATGATGTTTAAGTAAAAATTTAGGTTGCTGTTGGTTTTTAACTCCTGAATTACTTTTGAATTGTTAAAGCTTACAGCCTTCATCATCTCGAGTGAAAGTGTTTCCACTTCTGCCATATTTGGTTGAACTAGTGCTGAAAGAGGTTTTGATCCTGTGAATTGTTCTGTTCTATAAATTTTCCCATCTATTTTAATTGAAGAGTTGAGGTGGTGAATAATAAAAGTACCGTTCAGATGCATTGATGATCCGTCAACTTCAATTTCTCCCGTGAACTGGTTCAGAAATAAGATGTCATCTTTTAATTCTTCAACGGTTGGAATATGGTAGATGTTTGTAGTTGCACATGTTGATGGCTGACTGATTAAAAGTTTTGGAATGCATGCAGTGACAGTAATATTTCTTATTTCGCTTAGTCTACAAATACTTAAGCTATTATAAGTTTGACAATCCTTACTTAGGCCAAAAATATCATTGCGACATTTTATTATTTTTTCGAAATCAAATTTTTTAATTGAATTTTTAAATTTAACAGGCTAAATCATTAATTTTATACAATTTTCTTTTAAAGTAGTTGGAATACTAATAATATAGATTAGGTTTTTGTTATCAACTGCCACTTTTATACTTGCAAAAGTGAGCAGTTCATCAGTGTTAGAAAAAGGAATATTATTTTTTTCGAAAACATCTTGCAAGGTTTCTATCTCTATGTTGGAGAAAATAAACGAATTAACAATGTTAGCTTTTGCCCAGTAAATAGCAAATTCAATATTTGATATTTCTTCTTTAATTATTTCAAGTTTGTATTTAAACTCGGTTATTCTCTCCCTTTGATCTTCTGATTTAATGACCTTTAAAATATTATTTGTAACATTTGCAATATTGTTCAATCTGTCAATAGAAAGTTGATTAATTATCACTTGGTTATTGCTATTCGACAAAACGTTATTCATTTTCTCTTGGATTATTTCAAAGTCATGCCGATCTGGCGTTCCAGATAGCCATTTCCACGCCGATCCAAGAAAATCTAAAGAACGTGTCTTCCTTAGGTTTGGCTTTAGTCGGGAGATGTAGGATTTGATTTGGATAATGGAGTGATTTAGGTAAGGAAAGAGAGGATGGTTTGAGGTATTTCCGAGTAAGAGTGCGTTTTCCAATTTGCCTACGATGTCTTCATAATTTTGCAAATCTATCACGTGAACCAGCTTAAATGTTCCAGCCTGGACTTTAGCCGATCCTATGTTAATCGCAACCATTTTAGAATTGGAATAATCCATTATCTGAATGTCGGCTACGCATAGTCGTATGAACAGTAAAAACCTGTAAAATTCGAAAAAGGGAATTAATTCCTAATATGTTTCTTATGAACAATTCTTCCGCTTTCCGTTACAACGGTAGAATTCCTATTTTCTTTCACTACGTCTTCTTTATATTTTTCGGTTAATTTAGTACCGAGGCGTTTATTAATCCTAACAAAGATTGTCTGTCCTGGAATATAATCATTCGCTTTTGTTTTTTCCTATTATGATATTTTAAATTCTTTTCTTGTTTCTTTTGCAGTCTGTCGAGAACGCTCATAATGTCCTGGTGAAAAGTCTATAATCCGCCCAAAAAACATGTCGACGGTTTTTTTTCCAATCGTGGAATGCACTGAATGATTGTATTCATTAACAGCTCTTTCCTTAAAATTCCTGCTAATTGCTTCATCCTTTAAGCACCTCAAGAGTTCTGTAAGTGTTGAGTGAAAGCGCTCGACTTGGCCGTTTGCTTCACTTCTATAGGGAGGTGTCGTAAAAACTTCTATTCCCAATTCGGCCTTCATCATGAACATGAGGGAAGCAGAGTTAAGGGATTTTTCATTATCAATTACAATAGTTTTTGGAACACCAAAATAAAAAATTAGTTCTCTTAGAGGCTTCCGGACATCCTCAATTGATTTTCCGTTAAGGATTCTTGCCTGAGCGAATTTTGAAAATTTATCTAAGCAGGTCATGATTAATTTTTTATCCGTAGGAAAAATGTCAATATGAATAATCTGTCCGGTATAAGTTGGAATTGGTGTTTGGTTTAACTGAGGTGTCGCTGGGTGGCGCTCATATTTATTCTTTTTGCAAATGCTGCATAACTTTACTACTCTCTTAATCTTGGCAAGCATTCCTGGGAAATAGTATTTTTCCAATATGTGGCTTTTATTTTCAAGTGCATTACGGTGGGCGCGTTTATGGGTGTCAATAATTATATGTTCTTGGTCAGATTCAGAGGTCACGTCATGTACAAATAGTTGTGAGAAACGCGTTTTATAATTTGAAAAGTGATCGGGGTACACTTCCTGTATTTTTCCCATAATGGGTTCGGGTGCTTTAATGCTGTTAATGACAGAGGGATTAAGATACCTCTTAAGTATGGTGACCAAATTTCCTGGGCCATAATCCCTTTCTATGATTGTGTGTCTATGATAACCTGGAAATATTATCTGAAACTGGTAAGAAGGAACATCGTCCAAAGAAAGGAACAATTGATTTCGAAACGCATTTATTGGAACTTCTACACTAGGTATTAAATTTTCTGCTGAACTTTCAGCACTGTGAACAGTTCCAGTTAAAGTATTAACATTTGTTGTAGAAGGGCGAGGTATTAGATTTTCTGCTGAACTTTCAGCACTGTGAACAGTTCCAGTTAAAGTATTAACATTTGTTGTAGAAGGACGTAAAGTGCGTCGGCAACTACGTTGGTTTTTCCAGGCTTATATCGGATTTCATGGTTGCATTCCTCCAAGATTGCTTTCCACCTTTTCATTTTCGCATTACTATTCTTATTGCTGAGTGCATAGGTTAGAGGCTGATGATCCGTAAAGATCACCACTTTTGCAATGCCATATAAGTAGTTTCTGAGGTTCTGCAGAGCCCAAACTATGGCCAGCATTTCCCTCTCATTTGTAGCATAGTTTTCCTCTTCCTTGGATAAGGTCCTGGAAATAAAGGTTATTGGTCGATCTTCCTGACTCAATACCGCTCCGATAGCAATATTCGATGCATCGGTTGTAAGGTTAAATTCCTTTTCAAAATTAGGGTAAACAATATAACTTCTTTTGATATAAGAGCATTTTTGAGCTTGTCAATGGCTTCCTTCTCTAAGTCTCCCACTGATATTTTTATTCTACTTGATTCACTTCTAGAGACTCTGCCATGTGGCCCTCTCAACATTTTTGTAAGTGGTTTTGCCAAGTCAGCAAATCCTTTGATAAATCGGCGATAATAGCTAAAAAGACCAAGCAGAGAACGCAAATCCTTGAGTGTTCCGGGATATGGAAATTTAGTTATGGCTTCAACTTTAGTTGGATTAGGCTTTAACCCATTTTCAGACACCACAAACCCCAAGAATTCGACTTCGTTCATGAAGCATTCGCATTTATTTAACTGAACCTTCATGTGGGCTGCGTTTAATGTTCTAAATATTTCATCTAAGTTCTGCAGGTGAGATTTTTCGTCCTTACTGAAAATAATGATATCGTCTATGTAGACGAAACAAGTTTTTCCTATAAAATTGTGAAGAATGCCATCAAGAGCTCTCTGGAATATGGCGGGCACATTTTTTAGCCCAAATGGGAGTCTTGTAAACTCGTACTTTCCATTGTTAATAGAAAATGCCGTTTTTTCAATATCCGACTCTTTGAGCGGGATTTGATGAAACCCGCTTTTAAGATCGATTACTGTGAAGAACTTGTTTCCTCCCAAACGTCCCAAGACTTCGCTTATTTCTGGGATTGGATAGTCAGCGATAGTGATTTCATTCAGTTTCCTGAAATCTACCACTACTCTGTATTTTTTTCACCTGATGCGTCCTGTTTTTTGGGTACCACCCAAATGGGAGAATTGTAAGGAGATCGGGATGGACTTATGATCCCATCGTTCAGCAATTTTTTAATCAATTTATCTACCACATCCTTTAACGACAATTGGTAAGGGTAAGTTCTGGTGTAGGTAGGTTTATCTGTAGTTGTTCTTATCTCTCCTACAACACGTGTAGTGTAAGTTAATCTATCATCGGGGTCTGCAAAAAGGGTCTTATGTCTGTTTATTACATTAATCAGTGAGTCTGATTCGAAATCTGAAAGATGCCCCAGTCTAGTATTTAGATTATTAACGTCATTGGAACAATATTGGTAAATTGGTACTTTAATATTCCCTTCAACGGTGAAGAAGCCTTTTGACGTATAAATTACAGCAGAAAGTTATTTTAAAGTGTCATTTCGAAAATTGGGGTTGTATGAAGGATTAAAATTTGAAAAAGGAGCACTTCTAGGAGGAGGAAGTGGCCTTGCTCGTGCCATGCTTTCTACGTGTGCAAGTTCGGGGTAGAACTTTTTAGGAGGACTTAATACCGCTCTTTCGTTATTACCAGGGAGTCGAGCATGAATCATGCGGAATGACATGTTGTCCAATTTAAGACAAATATGTAAAGCTTGTGGAAGTGAAGTTGGCTCTCTCACGCTCAACAATCGTGGAAGATCCCCATTGAGCCCCCTAACAAACGTATCCAGGGCCTTGTCCCTATAGGTATTGGTCAGTGCTCGCAAACTGGACTCATCCAAGTCTAAACAGGCTACTTTATCCAGCAGGATAGACAAATTTTGGTAAACAATATGATAAAATTCGGTGATGCTTCTACCCCTCTGACATAGAACCGTCATCTGGTACTCTAAAGTACCGATGTCTCTCCTATTAGAATAATGGAGCATTAAGCATTTCTTAATTCTTCCCCAGTCGAAGGGTGTCCTGTAGGACTCTAATGCGGTATCCGCTTCACCTATAATTTTAGTGCGAATAGTATGAAGGATCGCATAGTATCTACCCTTACCTATTAAAGGAGCGTATAACTCCAGTACCCTATCAACTGATTTCCGCCAAGAGTTGAACTCTCCGGGTTTCTCCGAAAATTCTCTTAAGAACTTGGCAAGATCCGGTACCTTGTCAAGTTCATCCTATCTGTTCGTAAGCGTTCCTATTGGTACATCGTGGCCTTCATCCGGTACACTCTCAGCAGAAGCTCTGAGCACTTCGTCTACTACTTCCCTAATCTGTGATCTTTGAACTTCTGTAAGTCCTGTCGTATTTCTTGAACCTGCACATTTATTTATTGTAAGTGACTGTTGCAGTCTTGAAGTTAATTGTTCTATTGTTTCGTCTGGCAACTTGTTCTTTTTTCTCACTCTTTACACGGAAAAATTAAGGGAGGTAGGATATTTTTATAAAGCGTTTTTCTGGTTAAGCTGTTTACTTTTTTTGATTGAACAATTTACAAATGTCACTTACCAAAGCCATTCAGTCATCTTTGAAGTATCCTTTTATGACCAGTATCAGAGTTCCACAAACAATTTTTTTTGAATGTCCACTGAAATTTCAATTTTAATTTTTAGTATCAAAAAATTTTTATAGTTAAATTTGCTTTATTCCTTTTCCTAGTCACAGAATTTCTTAAAAATTAACATATATTTCTTTTAATATAAATCTTATTTCTTGGTTTTCTTTTTTTTTAAATTTATTTTTAATTTTCACAATTTCTTAATTCTTATATTTTTATATTTCACAAAGCTTTTTCCATTTCTTTTAAAAATTTTTTATTTTAATATTTCTTCATATAATGTTAATTTTTATTCTCTACAATAAATTTTATTTTTTAATATTTCACATGGATTTTTTCTTTTAAATTTGAACTTTTACTCTCCACAATAAAATTTAAATATTTTTTTATTTTAATATTTCTTAATTTATTTGCATTTTAATTTTTAATATTTCACAAGGATTTTTTCCTTTGAATTTTAATTTTTACTCTCCACAATAAATTTTTTATATTTTAATATTTCACAGAGCTTTTTACTCTAATTTTATTTTACTTTAATTTAAATTTTTATTTTCCGCAATAAATTTTTCATAATTTTAATTTTTGTATTTTTTATACTTTTTTCATATATTTTTTTTTTAAATTTTATTATTTCATATTTTTCACAATCATTTTGTTTCGCTAAGCCTAATCCTTATTTCACTATGGCTTGGTGGACCGCGACGTCGAGTCGCCCCCTTTCGACTAGTACTCGGGAGTCACGCCAAGGCTTTCGATTAAGGACCTTTTTTAGGGGTCCCTGCTCGGGTTGGTTGCGTGTTGTTCTTTACAACACGACTTACTTTATTTAAACTCAAACCCAAACTAAAATATTAACACATAACTTATCAAGTGCCAGCCTAAACCAAAAGTGCTTACGTAGTCCACGCGCCTGTTGAATAGTGTGGGAATGTTGCGATTCACTTGTTCTCGTAATTAGACACCTTTGAAAAGCTAGTGCTGACGTTGCGGCTCGTGTATTGCATTTGCAATGTGTTATGCGTTAACTTACATACGTTCAAAGGGGTATACTGTAGAAGGTCATGTAAAATTTGGACAATCTTTGGATTTGTTTTGTGTTTGTTGACATATCGAACACTTTGAAACAAAATTTTGTATACACGCATCAATTGAGGGCCACCAAACACAAGCTCGAGCCAGCAGCTTCATTCGCACAATTCCAATATGCGTATCATGTAACAACGATAGAACCTTCCCTCTTAAAATGGATGGAATTACTAGGCGATCACTATATAAAAGACACTTTTCCTTAACCTCAAGAGACATTTTAACATTTCTATATGGAACCAATAAGTCATTTAACCTTTTTGCCTCTGGCCAACAATTATTCTCAATGAAATATATTACCTTGGAAATATTTTCATCCTTTCCAGCAAACTTTATGATTTTGTTCAACGAAATAGGAATAGTATTTTCATCAAAATTAAAAAAATTTAGGTTAAAATTTTTAACGTTTGTTGTACCCTCCACCGGCAGCCGTGAAAGAGCATCAACATTTTTCTGTTTGACACCGTGACGGTATTTTATCGTACAATTATAATTGTATAGAAAAAGAATCCATCTATGGAAACGAACTGACTCAATATTCGCCAAAGCTTTCTGGTCTCCCAAAAGCTTTTCCAAAGGTTGGTGATCAGTGTACACTATGGTGGTTTTTCAAAATCGATTTTCGAATTTTAAAGGTGCTCACATCTAGAATTATGCAATTTAGTGTTAAAATACAATTGCGAAAATTTTAGCTCATTCGGACTTTGCTTTCCCGTGCCTAAACAGCCCCAAAGTTTTAGAAAATTACTGTTTTTCACGAAATAGCGCTATGTTTCTGCTTTAGCTGATGATATACATATGTATATGTATTTGATGTATGTATATGTATATGCATTAATATTAAGATTTTTAAGTATGATTTTTTATTTAACTATGAATTCTGACATTTGTAAATATATGTACATAAATACAACTTTGATAACTTTTTGTGTTTCTTTGTATTATATATTTTTGAAGCAAGTGTGTTATAATTTAATGTAAAGTCATTAAAATTACCTTTCATTTGATAGTAACCCATAAAACATGGCCTTTCCTGTCCGTTGACAACAATTCTAAGAACAGCGCCCACACCATTTGGTGAAGCATCACAAGCAATTACAATTTGTTTTGTTGGGTCAAAATTAACCAAAAGATCGTTCTCACAGAGTAATTTTTTACAATTTAAAAAGGCTAGTTCGCATTCCTCGTTCCAGTACCACTTTGTTTCCTTGCGTAGCAAGTAATGCAAAGGTGCTAAAACGGTTGAACAATTTGGTAGAAACTTGGAAAAAAAACTTTGAAGCTGATCTACATTTTTAGGGG
Organism: Pollenia labialis; assembly: GCA_949318255.1. NCBI lineage: Eukaryota > Metazoa > Arthropoda > Insecta > Diptera > Polleniidae > Pollenia > Pollenia labialis. The sequence goes on from OX439143.1 coordinate 84,758,910, forward strand.
CTGGAGCTAGCATGATCGCTTCTAACTTCTTGCTCGAAGGTTTAATTCCCTCAGGAGTCAAAACGTGCCCCAGATACTCAATAGTGTTTTCCAACAGTTTATGCGGACTTTAAATTCCTGTAGTTTACTTAAAACCTTAAACAACTTCCCTATTCTTTCCGGCTACTAAAATGTCGTCTAAATAAATTGCCTTACCCTCAAGGCCTTGCAATATCTGGTCCATAATAGAGACCTGCACAGATGTATCTGTTTATATCTGTTTCTGTGTGTTTTCTAAAGTGGATGAGTGCTCTTGTGTTTCTGATATAAGTTGATATTGATATGATTTGTAAAAGAGTGGATGTAAGTTGATACAAAAGCGAAAGAGAGTATCATATCTGTTAATATCTGTTTCGCAAAAGCAGATACTAGTGGATACTGATGGAATACAATAAGTTACTTATTGTACGATGTCGTAATTTTCAATTATTTTTCAACGAAAAAGAGCGTGAATGTATTACGAGCGAAAAAAAGCCAAACAAAATTTTACAAAAACAAAACATACAGGCTGCTTGTACTATGGTCGTACAAATTGCCAAACAACAACAACACTACTAGTTACGTATTATACCCTGCAAATATTATTGGACCACCTGATCCAATTTTATAAAATAGACTACTCCATGGACTGGTCCGATGTAATGCAAGCATGGACGGACCATGTCATTGTTACAAAGTGTTTGTAGTGAGACGACATGTCTTCGTTTTTTAACGACATGTTTTCGTTTTTAAACGAAGTTAAAACTAATCCTCTTGTGTATACAATGGAGTAGTTTTAAAACTACTCCTTTGTAGTCCAAAGATGGGTTATATGGTCCTGTCCTAGGACATCGTAATGTTAAATAGACCATGTTTTTTCCATACGTTTGGGTTACTTTTGGACTAGTCCTAGTCCCTTGTGGGCTACTCTTTACACGCGTGTTTGGACTGGTCCTATAATTTGCGGGGTACCTACGACGAAAATACAAATTAGTATGTAGTAGCAGAAGAACCTAAATACCTTTTTTTTTAAATAAAGACAATAAGGCTATTCACAAATTTGCTAAAAATACGTTTTATGAATCTCAGAAAAATATTGTTTATATGGGTTTAATTACAATTTAAATCAATGTTTTTCTGTAATTATTTATTTGTTCACAAAATATATAAATACAAATATGTTTTTATTTTAATTTTTATATATTTTTGTGACGTTTTCATTAATTTATCATATTTTAATACGACTGCACACAACAGTGCTACACTCAAAAGAAAAATCAATCCAAAATGCGCTTGATTTAAGTATTATAAAGTTTATTTTATTTCGAAGTCGTGCTTTAAAAAAACCAAAAAAGAAATTAGAAAATTATAATGATTGATTTGCTTACCCGTATTACACCTTACATATGGTTTATACTTTAGAAATCGTATATACATATTTAACCAAAAATATGAACTCAATGAGAAGCAGGATTTCAAATTTACTTTTTAGCACTTCTTGGAACACATGAGTCTGGCCAGAACTTTTTTCAATGTTTAAAGAAAATCCCTACGGTGAACACAACGAAAAGTTTAATCTTTTTTTACTTGATTTAAGAATTTTGTACTTATTTCAAGAAATTTCGGGATTGATTTTCGAAAGTAATCCGATATAGGATTGTTTTGAGCACGTTTTATTGTTATTCGTACTTAAATTGTTGAGTACGACTCGTACTTAAAGTAATCATAATAAAAAAACTTAATTTATCCCGAGTGTTTTTCTTTCTGTGTATTAAGAAAAAATTATAACTATAGAACACTTTGAAGGTTGGCTAAATATAAACAATGATTTTATAAGTAACTATCGTTTTATTAATTCAGTTAAGTTTTAAGATTTTTCAGGTATCAAAAATAATTCAGTGTTTTAAACTTAAGTATTCTAGGTATTACATATATATAAAAAAAAAATCCTTGTCGGTGCATGCTTTTTTAGCATCTTGGGTTGGTTCAATCAAATCGATGTTTTTTTCATTTTTTAATAATTCATAGCACTTGTGTTTATTTAAATTTGATAAACCATTTTTATTGTATGTGCATACTTTTTTACACAATTTGCATGCAACGAAATAAATAAGTTCAATGTCATTTTCGCAAGATATGGGAGTGCTTTGGATATACAGTCAAATCCCGATAATTTGTAATCGCAAGGGACCGGCCATTTCTTACGAATTATAGGTTTTCGATTTATCGGGGTTTCGATTTAACGGGGTTTAAGTAAAGTTAATACGAATTAACAGGGTTTTTCAATTTATTAACTAAAACGATTAAATAAACAATTGTTAAAAATAAAATACAAAATAAATACATAAAATAAAAACATTCTAAAAACTAAAAACATTTCAAGCACTGGATATTCAGGTAGTTTTTCGCGCTTCAGCTTACTGTATAAAGATTTTTGCATAATAAATTCTCTTTTTTGAAAGATTGAAATAAGAGTTGATGGAGCAATTTCAAATCGCTTAGTCAAAAAATATAGCGGTAAACAAAAAATCATTCTTTCGATGTTTTTGTTGTTTTTATTACGAATTATAAGTGGTAGTTGACAAACAATTACGATTTATAAGAGGTAAAGAAGATTTTATTTGAAAAAATATTACGAATTAACGAGGGGACCAAAATATATAGAAATTTTACGAATTAACGAGATTTTTTTTCAAGGGCCGGCAGCTTATTACAAATTATCGGGAATTACGATTTATCGGGGTACGAATTATCGGGATTTGACTGTATATTCAAAGCACTCCCATATCATGCTTCGCCCTCTCTTTTCACTTATTTTGTATGCATTAGATAAAAATTTTTCTTTTATTTAACTATTCATTTTTAAGCACAAATTTTAGCACAAATTATTAAATTTTCCACAGAACCGACAATAACAACTGTTGCAACCTAAAGCGCACCAAACTCTGAATAGCGCTATTAAAATTCTTTATATGGGAAAACGCAGTTTGCATGACCCCTACCAGCGGGTTAATAAAGAAGTATCCTCCTCGCATCTAATTTAAAGGCCTTCTAAGAATAAAATAAAAATGAACTTTATCTCAGTATAATTGTTGCTGCAAATAATGCGAATTGAATAAATTAATAACTGTTATTGAATACCGTTAAAAATGTCACTGATTGGGAAATTCGATAAAATTTCGTTATAGGTATTTATTTTAACGATACGATTATCGTAATAAAAGTTAGTGAATTTCACTGCAGGTTATTTTTTACACAGGGAGTTTTTTGCTACTTCTATAAAATATGTTCAATGTAACTTAGGACCTTTTGAAATCATATGAAATCAATTGTTAACATTCTTAAAGGCCTGAAAAGTGGAAGCGCATGCAATTTTTCTTGATGAGCAGCACGATTAGCCTTTGTGTCTGCTGCGGGAGTTTTTTGCTTCTTCTATAAAATATGTTCAATGTAACTTAGGACCTTTTGAAATCATATGAAATCAATTGTTAACATTCTTAAAGACCTGAAAAGTGGAAGCGCATGCAATTTTTCTTGATGAGCAGCACGATTAGCCTTTGTGTCTGCTGCGGGAGTTTTTTGCTTCTTTTATAAAATATGTTCAATGTAACTTAGGACCTTTTGAAATCATATGAAATCAATTGTTAACATTCTTAAAGGCCTGAAAAGTGGAAGCGCATGCAATTTTTCTTGATGAGCAGCACGATTAGCCTTTGTGTCTGCTGCGTACATGATTTGTTCTTGTAAAAATGTGTATGCTGCTTTTTTTTAAAACATTTTTGAAAATTTTAGTAACGGTACTATTTTTTTTCTTAAATTCTTTGATGCCTGTGTATGGTTGTTTTTGTTAAAAAGACATGTAGACAAAAATTATTGTAAAAAAATTACTGAAAGAACTGAACACATGTAATTTGTTTTTGCAAAAAAAAATTGGGTTTTTACCAACCAAAACTATTTTTTTCGTTTCTTAAAGCCTAGTACTCTGTTCAAATTTGTGAAAAATGTTGAGCAACATTGATTATTCCACACGAAAATGTTGGCATTTATCAATGTTACCAATCTTACGAGTTTGTTCAATTTGACGATTTTTTCCTTCAAAGTATGCTACACTGTTTCGTGTATGTAAACAAACGCCACATGTATTTTAATAAAATTATTTTTTTTTAATAAAAAATTTAATAAAAAAAAGTAAATATGGATAAAAAAACTGTTACCGATTGTGTTATTTTAATTTTTTATTTCTTTTTTAATATTAAGTTCATACTTTTTTGCTTTTGCTTAAAATTCCACGTGAAATAAAGGCAGCTTACATTATTTCGCAGTTGTAAAAAAAATGTTGCCAGAAACATTTCGGAACTTTTTTACAAAATAAACAGAGTACAACTTCATCAACATTATTTCATAGATATTCCGCACAAGTTTTTTTCATATGCATTTTGATAGCATTTCACGTGAAATGTTGAACAGAGAACCTGGCTTTTCTCATAAAATATGTAAACAAGAAAATACAATTGCCAGATTTATTAACACCAAGTTTTTACGATATTTTGATTTGACTTTTTTTTCAAAACTAAATTTATAACCCCGAATTCATTTAAATTTTATACTACTGACAACCTACCATTAACAATGTAATGCTTTCTTTTGTTTTTACTATAAAATAATAGAAAAATAACTATTAAAACTTTACATTTTCCCCAACTTCGTCTGGAAACCCCATATATAAACAGAAGCCAACTTTATACAGGACATTATCAACACTTTCGATTTATACGGGGCGAGGCGTAAAGTGCAATGCCTTATGACATGTAAGGGTGATTTTTTTTGAATAAAAAGCGCTGCCCTTTTAGAGAGCTAAGCCTTTCTAAGAAACGAACACTAAATTGCATTGTTTTAAATAAAATGTGACATTTATTGTAGAAAAGAAAACACCATTAGTATGTTTTAATTTTTAGTTTGTTTTTCGGCTGACAACGAAGATTTAGCATGGAGGGCGGGCTAGGTCATAGGGTAGTGTATACCACCCCAAGCTCTCTTCTCCCTCTAACTCTGTAGGTCATTTATTTTAGTCATGCTACCTAAGGTAAAGTTACCGGTTTCGATTCTTGAATAATTCCACTTTCTGCTATTGGGATCATTGCACAACCCTCCCCATCCGAAGAGCACAGCCGAATCTAATAGGTAGCCTCGTTCCCAAACTTAGCATACCCAAACACAGAATCGTTACAAATTAAAGAAGGCTTTTACCAATTTCCCCATAAACTCTGCAGAAGTCCCAGAAATAGAGAACGACTACAATAATGTAGATTCTTGTTTTTATCAAACTCAAACTCCATTCGAGTTCTCATGTTTCGATCAAAATGATGTGATTTCTAGCTTCGTTTCTATCAAATCAAATGCAGTTTCATCAGAAGTATACTTCCATTGATTCTGCCCTTAATTACACATCTCTTCAACACCACTATAAAAACAAGTACGTTACCTGAAAAATAGAAACATGCAAAGACAATTCCAATAACTTAGTCAAACACTGAATATAGGACAATCTTAATATTGAGTTTTCTTGAGTCTGGTTTTCGAAATCAACATAGTTGCGTAACAACTTTAACTGAAGCGACTGAGAACATAAGACGTGATCTCGATAATATAAAAGTAAACATTTTAATACTTCTTGATCATTCTAAGGCGTTTGACACGGTTAATCTTCAAATACTTTCTTTGAAACTGAAGAATCTGAAACTGAAGATTTGACACAACAACTATGCTGACGACGCTCAGGTATACCTTAGTAGCTCAGATATATCCGTAGCGGAGAGTGTTGAAAAACTCAACCATGATTTAAATAGAATTTACCGCTGGGAAGACAGAAACGGTTTGTGTCTTAATCCTCAAAATCTAAGTGTATGATTATACATAGGAGATCTCCACGAATCACCGGCATCAATGTATTTATTAACAACCAGCCTATTGAGATTGTTCAAAAGTGAAAAATTTAGGGACAGTCTTTAATAGCAACTTGACTTGGTCAAGTCATATCGATGCACTAGTGGCACAGATTTACCAAAAGTTCGCTTTGGGCTACACAATATTTTACACCGCTCAACGTAAAGAATGCTCTTGGCTAAATCGTATTTAATTCCAGGACATTTGTATGGCTGTGTACTATTAGGCAAGTGTGACTCTACTAGTAGGAGGATACTTAATGTACTTTACAATAACATTATTAGATACGTTTATAGACTGCAAAGGCATGAAGGAGCATCATCGTTCTCAAAATGCCTGGTGTATCATTTGAAAACTTACAGCGGTATGTATAATGAAAAGTTAGCCACAGTTTATACACTACGTACAACGAGCTGCCAACTAGAATACCGATTAAGCTTAGCAGCTTGTTAGCAAAATGTTCATGTATAATATACTTTTTCACTGGTGCAAATTTTTAATAAATCAACTCTGATATATAACGATGCCATACTGTATTAAAAAAAAAACATTATTTTTGCTGAAATCATCCCTGATTTTGACATTTCATACTGTTTTCATACAGCTGTTTTTTCCAAATTAGCAGATATTTGGCAACTTACTAGTCAGAGTTTATCAGTTTGCTATCCACAGTCTGTAAGTGTATTATAATTCAACTCTGTGCTAACTTCTTGCCAATTTTTCATTATACATAACGCTGTTAATAATTATAAAAATGCGAATGTGTTTGCATAAAATCATTTACAGTAGAGTACCAACTTGTTTCTTTAATATGATTCACTTCACAAGATCCATAAGAGGCAAAAGATTGATAATACCTGTACATCGATACTTTATATCGGAATGGCAATTTTTATCAATGCTGCACGTCTTTGGAATTCTCTTCCTCCTAACATACAGCAAGTGTGCTCACTACAATACAATTCAAAAAAATCTTTTTAATTTCTTTAATAAATATACCACAGGTCATATAACTTTCCTAATTTAATTTTTTTTATTGTTCTAATTTCGTACTTTTTAATTATATTTTTATTTTGTACTTTTTAATTTTTGTTTAAATGTTGTACATACTTTTTAATTTTAATTTTTTTTTTCTTTATCAAATTGTTGAGGCTTTTTACTATTAACATTAATACTCTTGCTCTATAATTATAAGATTTATTCTTGTTGAACAGGATTTCAATTAATAAATAAAACAAGAATAGAAAGGCTTTTTGCCACTTGTGAAACTTTGTAAAGATTTGGAGAGATATTCTTTTCAATTTAGACTATTGAAAATATCATCACACTTACAACAAATGTCAAACGAAAAGCAATTTAAAGAAGAAAAAAGTCTGGGGTGGACATAAGCGAGTCTGGATGGGTTTTGCCCACCCCAGCCCTTTCACTAATCGACAAAACTAAAAATTTCTCAAATGTCTCTTCTCTTATTTTAGTTCAATTTAAATGTTATTTAAATTGATACTTCTAATTTGAATATTGTATAAGTAAAAAATGCACTTCTGTTTTAATGTGTATGCCAAAAAAACTTGCGAAGCTAGTAAGTAAAAAACAAGTTAGAGTGTGCCGAATCTTTGATACCCTCCACCGACAGTTCGAATATTTCAGGAGTGATATTTATTTATTATAAGTTTTACTAAATAAAAACAGACGTTAGCATTAAAATTGCACGCAGAGAAAAAATATGGTTGGGCATGGTTACGGCAACCACACTGTGTTTATTGTAACAGTATATTGTTGTTGTACATAAATAATTGTTATTTTTATTAAATATCAGCAATATTATAGTTACTGTAAACATATTAATGTTTATCGCAATTATAAATTTGAGTATTGTTGACCGAAAAGTAATTATTTTTCTAACAACTAAATTAAGATAATTTTCAAAAAATATTATATTACTCACAGCCATAACATGATATTTAATAGCCATAGCTTGATAACTTTATATACATTTATCATAATAAGTTTAAGATGCAATCAAAATATCGTTACTCTAATAATATTTTGGTATCGCCATTTGTAAAATAATTTTGTATCAGTTGTGTCGTGTTTTACATAAACATATCGAATTATTTGTTAGTGAGTGGCTAAATAATAAAAAAATAACCATTAAAATAAACAAGAAATTAAAAAAATATATTAAAAAAAAATAACAAAATAGCCATTAAAATAAACAAGAAATTAAAAAAAATAAAGAAAAAACATTAAAAAAGGGTTGTAGTGTCACAAAATAAAATATCTTTGCTAAAAAATTTTAATAATCTTAAAGTGGTGGAAAAATTTGTGAAATATTGGTGCAAAATATTAACCATTACTGGTAAGTTTTGTGTTATTTTAAGAGAAAAATAATGAAAACTCCATAAAATAATTTATAAATAATTGCGACCTACGACAAAAAGATTACAGTAACTATATTATGTTTTTTATTTTATCATAAGTATTTTTTTCCAATAAAAATATTATGTTTAAAGTTGTATCATATTATGATGTAAAAAATTTATGTATAACAGTTCATATCACTTTGCATCATAATATGATTACTTCTAAACTTATTATGATTGCCATGACAATAATATGATTACTTCTAAACTTATTATGATTGTCATGACAATAATATGATTACTTCTAAACTTATTATGATTGCCATAACAATAATATGATTACTTCTAAACTTATTATGATTGTCATGACAATAATATGATTACTTCTAAACTTATTATGATTGTCATGATAATAATATGATTACTTCTAAGCTTATTATGATTGTCATGACAATAATATGATTACTTCTTATCTTATTATGATTACCATGACAGTAATATTATAACTTCTTAACGTTTTATGATTAACAGGATAACAATATGATTAAGAGAAAAATATTATGATGTTATCTTACGAACATATTTGGTCATAATATGATTTAATAACAATCGTAATATGGTGACTACAATCATGAATCTTATCATAATATGTTGCTCTTAGAATATGTTTACCACAACCATGTTTTTTCTTTGCGTGTGGTTGCGGCCGACCATCAGAAAGTTTTATGCTATGTATATCAATTTGGCTCAAACTTAAATGATTTTCAGGAGGGGAATTTATATTAAAGCCATGGTAAGTTATGAACCCAAATTCTGCAGAGTGATATCTGGTATTAAAAATCAATTCAATACAGCGGTGAAATAAGTTTCAGCGTTTACAGTGAATTTCAGAAGGCTGCTAAATATAATAATAAATAAAAATAAAATTGAATGACATTTTTTCTGGTCATATGAAACTTAGTTGCAAGAAATTTTACCACAATTAATATATCTGCTACGGTTTTAGGCTTATTAAATAAATTTAACAGAGTGCGCTTTATATGGGGCCTAAACTAAATAATGGACCGATCATCACGAAATATATTAGTGGGATTTCTAGTCCTATAAAACTGCGAAATATTAAATTTTATTCTGATAGTATTACTAATTACGGTTTTAGGCGTACCGTAATGTTTTCTGGTGGTAGGATTTATATGGGGCCTAGGGTAAATTATTGACGGATCTTCACGAGATTTTACAGCGTCATTTCCAGTCGATTAAAACGAATTTTTGCAAAATTTGATATCATTCCGTGCATTGTTCCACCATTTATGTTAGTTTTTGTAACAAAATTATCAATTTTTTAAGCTGGTGGTTCCACATTTTGATTCATAGCTCTTATCGTAATGAACCGATTTTCTTGGATTTCAAGCCCAAACTGCGTAAGATAACTAAAAGCAATTTGACACCAAGATTGTTTATTTCTTTTGAGTTTTTCAAAAGTGAGCGTGTTTTCAACAGACCGACATGACTAAATCGACTTAGAATTACTCAGGGACCCAGAATATATATTTACTTTATGGGGTCTGAGATGAATAATAAAAAAGTTTCACATGGAATGACAAACTTAGTATACCCTCTTCACAACTAATTGTAGTGGAGGGTATTAAAACTTTAAATGTTAAACAAAAAAAGTTAAAACGAAATAATCGATAAAATACAATTACAATATAGATTGACTTTGTTTCTTGTTGAAACTGTTTTCAGCAGAATTGTTCTTTTGGCAGTTTTTAAACATTTAAAAGTCAGAAAGTTACCTGCCTTTAAGATCGAATACATGTGTACATACATGTAGAAAAACTCAGGAAACAAAATATTGAAACATAAAAATCATTTTTGAAACTTGTTTTTTAACAGTACTGTTTTACTTAAGACCCCAAGGAATAATTTGCAATCAAATTTCCTAACACATACGAACACAATGCATGTAGTAAATACAGTCAAGATGGACAACATAGGCGAACATTTACATAAGAAACTTTTAAATAAAATCTAAACAAAAAAAATTATACTTTTGAATATGAGTTATTTGTAACACACATATTTAAGAATAGAATTTTCTTTGGTACTTTTTTGGTTTAGATATTTGACTGAATTTAGTTCTTAAGAAAGTTGGTGCAAAATCGTTTTGGGATTATACAAAATATTGCACTGAGAATAATTAATTAAACAACTAATTATCGACATACTGAATCCGAATTAGTTGTATTTGTAAATATTTCAATAAAAATAAGGAACGATAATAGGGGCGAAAATAAGCCCACGGTTTGAAAAAAAAATTACAAAACACTGCTTTTATCAAGGAAACCAGAAATGTGTGGATTAAATTGTTAAAAAAAGTTCTAAAAACTAATATATGGCGAAATTGGATACCAAACAATCAACAATTTAATAGCAAAGGGTGTTTTTTATAGAGTGTCATAACTTTGAGTTGGCATCACTGCTTTATTTTAGCACCCATTTAACAGCTGAAAGTTGCTTTTTGTTTAGTTTGCTTTGAAATTTTATTATGAATCGACTTAAACCAGAGCAACGCGTGCAAATTGTTGAAATTTTTAATGAAAATAATTGTTTAGTTCAAAATTTTTGTTTCCGATGAAGCCCATTTCTGGTTGAATTGGTACGTAAATAATGCCGGTAATTTTTACAAACAGATATCTTGTTGTGTTCGTACCTAACAGTTATCTTAACCTATCCGGCAACGCTATTTTGATCATTTCAACGTTAATGTTGCTATCGAAAATCGATGGTGTAAAATATATTACATACATTTTAACCAGTAGGTAAGAAATACGCTTTAAAATTATGCAAACTATAGGTATCTATGCACAGCTAGATATCTATTTGCATTACGTTGCACCCACAGAAACTTACTGTTGGGTGCGCTTTATAAACTGGCGGAGTTATTGGGCCATATGTCTTCAAAAACGATAATGGTCAAAATGTTACTGTCTATGGTGAACGGTATAGGAACATAATTCGAAATTTGTTCGTACCTCAATAACGTTGCATTCATCTTGCTGATATGAGATTCCAATAGAACGGAGCCACATACTACACAGCGGGCGCTACAATTGATTTACTCAAACTTTTGATGAAAAAATAATTTCACGTAATAGCCCAATTAATTGGGTGCCAAGATAATTTTATTTAACCCCATTGGACTGTTTTCTTTGGGGTTATTTTAAGTCACACATCGATAAACCACAAAAAATTTAAGACCTGGATATCAAAATTCGAAGAGTAATTGACGAAATTCGGCCGAAAATGCTGCAAAAAGTTGTTGAAAATTGGTGTTCCAGATTGCGCCTTGTAAGCGCCAGCCGTGGCGGCCACATGGCAGAAGTCATATTTAAACAATAATTTCATAATATTTCTTTCTTATAAAGGCTGTCTCATTGATATAAAAAATATATTTCCAACAGTGTTACCACCAGAAAAATTCAAAATTACACTCGAGATGAAGAAAAATTACCCGATTTAAATAAAATTACACCTGATATAAAATTGAAGTTTTATTTAATAAAAATACATTTACAAAGAAGCAAAACTCTACAAACTCATTGAAAGAAGATTAATATTAGTCAAACTGTTAAGATTCTTATTTTAACTTAAAACTGTTAGAAATTTATGTGTTTTCTTCTAAAAACTGTCAACGACTGAAAATGTATTTTCTACTTTTAAAATAAATATTACAATTAAAAACAAACATTATTGATTTCATTTATAAAATATTAAAACAAGTAACATAATTAAAGTCATTCTCTTTTGCCAACAAAAACAAATTAAAAAAATAAAATTAAAGATTTAAAAACTTTTAATAAAACATAAAATAAAACTCCTAAAATAATGAGTTTAACTTCCACATTTGGTTGCATACATTTAGAGAAGGTTCAAAATGCTCATTGCCATTCCTTTATAATGGGTGTTTTTTAAGCACGATAGAGCTTACAAAGGGTTAGCTGTCATACTGCTCTCACTTCTGGCTCAGGCGCATTATCATAAATAGATTCATGCTTGAACAACGCCACAAATCATCCTAATTTACTTTGGAAATCAACCATCGATTTTCGCAACTTATCGACGACTTCATGATTTAAATGACGCAACTTATTTTTTTTAAAATAAAGGCGATGTGTTGATTTAGAGAAAATAAACTGTCAATTAGACTTCAAGGCCGTGTTATGTGAAACCTCTTGATTGTTTTTCGTATGGCTGTGAAGTCACTGGCTTATACTGATAAGCCAGTAAAAATTGACGTCTTAGAGTTCAACATTGTTAATTTAACTGGTGCCATGCAGCCAGAAATGCTCGAAAAAGTAGAAAAAAATTGGACGTCTGCAATGCATTTCGTCAAGAACAGGCGCGGTGCCTGTTTGTTTGAAATAAGTTTCAATTGGTAATGCCGTGTATAAATATGTGATTAAAATTAATGTTTTTGTAATATACCTTATTTAGTAAACAAATGGGCTACAGGGTTTTATACAACTGTCCCTTTCGTAATTCAGTTTAACAACTGTTAAATCTTTATCCAAATCAAAGAGTCAATCTTGCGACATTCATTATCGAACTTTTGAAAATATATATTAAATGATTGAAGACTTTTCTTATACAGAAACCAAGACTTGAGAAGACGTGCATTTTGTATCAACAATATTTAAAAAGAAATAAATGCCTGATATCGAATCTTTATTTTATTTGGGCATCTGCCCAAGAATTTTAAATTGCACCTGAATTACACCTAAGAGAAATTACCCACGCTCTACCCACGACGGTAAAAATTATACCAATTTCGGGTAATTACCCACAAAGTGGCAACACTGATTACGCGTGTCGCTGGTAAGCGTAACATTTCAATCCATTTAAGATTGTATCTCCGGCTGGTTAGTTGTTGAGCACTTTTCTGAATTTGCTACATACATTTTAAGTGTAATAAGGACGAAGCCAGTTAAAACTGGTAAGATTTGGTCCATAATTTCCCATAGCTCCCATACAAACTTCTTTTCGGTATATGAATTGAATTCAATTCAAAAATATTTTATTATTATTGTAGCGGATCAATATTTTATATTAATAATCCTTTTACATTTGTATTATCATCAAATATTTTATACAATTAAAACTAAAGAATTCAGCCATTTACATATGTATATGTTTACATGTTTGCCTGTTATTTGTTTATTTATTTACATGAGTGCAAGTTATTAATTTACTTTTGTTTTATCTGCTTTATTATTTGACTCAATTTTATTGTTTCTCATTTTTGCACTCTTGCGAAATATGTTGATCTGATTGTTTTATAAATATACCTTGTTCTTACTAATGCTGTACATATTATTGGTACTCATTTTTGTTTGTTTTTAAAATACTCAATTCTTATTTATATGTAAAACGGTTAACGGTTTATTTTATTTTGAGTTGACATTGTACTTTGAAAACATTTTTTAAAATAAATGATGAACGCTTAAACAAACAAGACGCAAGTCGGAGTTTTATTTGGAAAAAATAATTGTAAAGTAAAGAAGGCAGATTAAGACTTTTATAGTTTCAGAGCGAACTTTTACATATAATAAAATATTAACAGTATTACCCAGCAAAGGCGTTAATCGACTTGCTTGGGTTTACTCCATAACATTACCCCCCAATAAATCAATAAATTTACTCCTAGAAAGGAAGATTAATTCTCCCTTCCTACAACTGGCGCCCAACGAAAGTCTTTAATTGGACTTCGAGCAGAATATAAGCCCGGACTTAAAGAAAATCCCTGTGTGGTTGTCACATCATCAAATTTTTGTTGGCATTTTCGTTATAATTTAGCTCAGTACAGTTCATCAGCAGCATCGGTGTTATTATTGTTGTTGTTTGTAAAATTGTATAGTATTTCATCATCATCATCATCATCGTTGTTGTTGTTATTCTTGTTGCATTGCATATTGTGACCCCGTTGTCGTGTTAACTACTTCTGAAAATATACAATTTAATTTCTCTTTTGTCAGTTACCCTTAAAAGAAGTCTTAATTTTGGTTTAAAACAAAGTTCTCAATATTGCTTTGAATATTTTTACTGAGTTTTTTAAAAAAAAAAAAAAAGAGAAAATATGAGACGAAGTCCTAGAAATACTATCACAGATAGTTCAAATGACCCCCGTCCTACTCTAAGTAGTGCCAAAAAAGGCGACGGAATTCAAGCAACGCTTAGTAATATTTCATCCTTAAGCTCTAATCAATCACAAGCTCCAGTTAACATGGTTTTAACTGATATTCTGTTCAGGGAACTCCTAAGTGGTTTAACCATGGGACGTGATGTAAAGTCCACCTTTAGTAGTTGTACTGCAAGGTTTACTGGTGGTCGCAACTCCACAAAAGTAGAAGACTTTCTAGCCACAATACTGGTTTACAAACAAGCAGAAAATATTTCTGATTTTTATGCCTTAACTAGAGGCTATGCCTCTTCATGGTGGCAAGGAGTAAAAAATGAGGCTAAAACTTTTGACGATGCAGTTGAGCTATTGAGAAAAGCTTTTGCACCACCAAAGCCAGATTGGCGTATTTATAATGAAATTTTCCAGGAAAACCAGAAAATGTTCAAATCTGTTGACAGTTTTATATGTAGAAAAAGAAGGTTGTTTGCAAAATTATCTGAAAAACTCTCAGAAACAACAATGCTCAATATGATATTTGGCCAACTAAATATTCAATTGAGAGAGAAAATATCTCGGGATATTATTTCCAATTTGCAAGACCTATTAAGTAAGGCAAGAGAGGTTGAACAGATTGTTTCAGAAAACAAACAGGAAAGAATAGAGAAAGAAAACCCCGCTGGAAACCACCCGAAATTGTTTCAAGAAAATTGAGGCAGAAAAGCATAAACACGTAAAAGAGCAAGAGACGAAACTTAGTTGTTACGGATGTGGGACAGCAGGATTTTATCGTTCGATTTGCCCATCTTGTAACAAGAATACTATAGGCGGCGAAGAAGGAAGACTGGACTTTAACTCGCTTCATACATCTTTGGTAGGACGAAATGTATGTTGTTAAAATAAATATTGGAGGTTTAAATGGAAAAGCATTTTTTGACACCGCAGCTAGAACTAGTGTTGCAGGATTTTATCTTTATCAGAAGTTAATCTAAAAAGGTGTAATTTTCCAAAAGGTATGTGCAGAAATTATTTTGGCTGACGGAGTTTCTCACAATAAAATTGTTCACTCTACTACAGTCGACATTATTATTGGCAATCGTTTAAAAAAAATTAAATTTATATGCTTACCAAAAGCTACATCCAACAGAACTTTGATTGGTATAGATTTCCTTGAAGAAAATTGCATAGTTTTGGATTTAGCACAACGTACCTGGCATTTAAAGGATGAACCGTGTAAAAGTTTTGAATTTGAAATAAGCGAGCCACAAATTGTGAATAATATAACAGTCTCAGAGAACTATATGCCAAATGAGGTGAAGGATTTCCTATCTTGGTTTGAAAAAGGAAATAATGAGTACTCGCCTAATGGTATAAAGAAGATTTTTGGTAGCTCCATTTCTGAAAACATAGATTCACCGAAAAATTCAAATTTGTTTCCTCCCTTAAAAAAATGAGATACAGCGAAAATTGTGATGAAATCTTCAAACCAATAGAATTAAATTCAGTGGATATTAAATTACAGCCATATGAAGCTCCTCATTTGTCAGATAATGAGAGAAAGATGTTAGAAAATCTAATAATTTCTGAAAAAGAAATATTTGAAGATATTGAAACACCAATTCCCCATGTAGAACACTAGATCAAAACTGGTTTACATGACCCAATTTCAAATCCACCACATAGAATTTCACCGAAAATGAAAATGTTATTAAAAGAAGAACTTGAGAGTATGTTGCAAAAGGGAGTAATAAAGGAGATGGAATCTCCCTGGGCGTTTCCGGTGGTATTAATACCCAAAAAAGATGTTCAGTAAGATTATGTGTCGATTATCGTCGTTTAAATGCCATCACTACCACCGATACATATCCACTACCTCGCATTGATGACCTACTACACTCAGCTAAAGCAACTCCATTTATGTCTACCATAGACTTGCGTTCTGGATACTGGCAAAAAAAGTAGCAGAAAAAGATAAAGAGCAAACAGCATTTACAATACCATTTGAAATTTTTGTTTTCAATCGCATGCCATTTGGGTTGAAAAATGCCCCGGCAACCTTTTAAAGGTTAATCGACAAATTTCGAACTGGACTTCCAAATATTTTAATTTTAGCCTACTTTGATGATATAATTATTTGCTCAAAGTATTTAGTAACCCATATTGCGGACCACACACAAACGTTTAAGAGGCTCAAGAATTTTGGGTTTCATTTGCGTAGAGAAAAATGTTTTTTTTTTGTAAACCGGAACTTAAATATTTGGGTCATATTCTTACAATTGATGGTTTGAATGCAGATCCCGAAAAAACAAATGCAATATTGATGCGACCAAATCCAAGGAATCGCTTCTTATAGTTTCTACAAACCGTTCATGGTATAGACGTTTTATACCAATGTTTGCAAATATATCAAAACCATTATCTGAGTTAACAAAAAAAAATAAAACTTGGAAATGGACAGAAAAAGAACAAAATGCCGTCAATAAGTTAAAAAGAGCATTAACATCACCTCCTATCTTGCAGCAAGTTAATGAAACTCTGCCTTTTGTGTTAAAAACAGATGCCAGCAACTATGCAATTGGAGCTGTTTTACTCCAGGGGGAGAAGGAAGCAGAACACCCCATTGAGTTCGCCAGTCGGTTATTAGTTCCGGCAGAAAGAAACTACTCCACAACAGAAAGAGAAGCTTTAGCAGTTGTTTGGGCCGTTTCAAAGTTAAGAGGTTATTTAGAGGGTGAAGTGTTAGTGTTAACTGATCATCAGCCCCTTAATTGGTTGTTTAGTTTAAAAAGCCCAACAGGTCGTCTTGCAAGATGGGCATTACACCCCTGGTCGTCAAAATGTTGTAGCAGATACCCTGTCAAGACTCCCATGTACAATAGAAACCCACAATGACATAACATGTTATTGTATGTCATTATATATTGATTTTCCTCGAAAAGGGGCCACGGATTTTAGAAATGCCCAAATTGAAGATCCAGATATAAAAGCGATTATACAATCTTTTGAAAATAATGACGAGAATGTCATAAGATATACCAGTAGAGGATATATGATGTTAGACGGTGTCCTCTATAGATTTTGTTCGTCCGAAGAATCAGAAAATGGATAACTCGTAGTACCTTATTCAATGCGTAGCATGATTCTTTTCAATTATCACGATAGCCCTATTGCTGGTCATTACGGAATCGATAAAACTATAAGTCGTATAACTCCACACTATTATTGGCCAAAAATGAGAACTGAGATAACAGATTACGTAAAATCTTGCATTGAATGTAAACGTTACAAGCCGACAAATATGAAACCTGCTGGTCTTCTTCAAACTGTCTGCAGCAATCGTAGATTCGAAATTGTAGCTGTCGATTTATTTGGCCCACTGCCAACTACACCGCAAGGTAATCAATGGATCCTAATTGTAGAGGATTTTTGTAGTCGATGGACAGAATTGTTTCCACTAAAAATAGCGTCCGCTCAAAATTGTGCTCTTACGCTGTTAAATGAAGTATTTCTCAGGTATGGTATACCCCTACGCCTCCATTCAGATAATGGAACCCAATTTATATCGGCTGTAATGCAAAAGTTGACCTATTGTCTTGGAATTCGGCAACCTTTTACCCCTGTTTATCATTCAGAGGCTAATCCTGTGGAAAGAAAAACAGAGACCTTAAATTACAACTGTCTCTATGTGTTGGCAAAGACCATTCAACTTGGGACTTAAAGTTACCCTCAATAAGATTTGCCATAAACACAGTTAAGTGTGCAACAACGGTATATTCTTCCGCATATCTTACTTTTGGTCGGGAGCTCAGAACACCAATAGAAGTTCAAAATGACTTAAAAGCAATCGTCAAAGCTGAAAATTGTATACCACAGATAACGCCGCATTTACTACGTCTTGCAGATACCCTTAAACTTGCTAAAGAATCAGAAGAGAAAATGCAGGATAAAAATAAATTGTATGCTGATCGAAAACGAAAACCTCAACAAGATATAAAAATTGGAGACAAAGTACAAATCTTTACACATATGTTAAGCAGGAAAGACAATAATTTGACTTCAAAATTTGTACCATGCCGAGATGGCCCATATATCGCAATAAATAAAAAGGGTTCATCATGTTATACTGTGGCAGACGTGAATCAACCTGATATCCCTTTGTCGACATACCACGCCTTCGATGTCACAATGTATAAAGGAAATGCTGAGAATCCTATATATGCCATTACAGGTAGAGGACGTCCGAAAAATCCTACAAACAGTGGCATAAATTCAACAACAAACGACAACATACAACAAAATAATGCACCGCCAGACGAAAATGCAACAACAAATTGCAATCACACATCACAAAATCGTAAAACACATTCATCCATCAGAAGATCCGAACGTAAATGAAGACAACCTAAACAATTTGGAAATTAGCTGTCACATCATCGGGACGATTTCTGAGCTAGAGGGGGAGTGTGTAGCGGATCAATATTTTATATTAATAATCCTTTCACATTTGTATTATCATCAAATATTTTATACAATTAAAACTAAAGAATTCAGCCATTTACATATATGTTAACATGTTTGCCTGTTATTTGTTCATTTATTTACATGAGTGCAAGTTATTAATTTACTTTTGTTTTATCTGCTTTATTATTTGACTCAATTTTATTATTTCTCATTTTTACACTCTTGCGAAATATGTTGATCTGATTGTTTTATAAATATACCTTGTTCTTACTAATGCTGTACATATTATTGGCACTCATTTTTTGGTTTTTAAAATACTCAATTCTTATTTATATGTAAAACGGTTAACGGATTATTTTATTTTGAGTTGACATTGTACTTTAAAAAAATTTTTTAAAATAAAATCATTCCCTGATGAACGCTTGAACATACAAGACACAAGTCGGAGTTTTATTTGGAAAAAATAATTGTAAAGTAAAGAAGGCAGATTAAGACTTTTATAGTTCGGTCTGACTCTTTACATATAATAAAATATTAACAGTCTTACCCAGCAAAGGCGTTAATCGACTTGCTTGGGTTTACTCCATAACATTACCCCCCAATAAATCAATAAATTTACTCCTAGAAAGGAAGATTAATTATCCCTTCCTACATTATAAATTATCACACCAAATATCTGTGACATATAAAATAAAGTAATATAATGTGGTTGCAATAGGTCCATATTTGACCATAACTCCTATTAAAATGCCACATCCGAAAAAATTGTAAATGTAAGTATTGATATCAAATTTGGCTACCGCAACATTTATAATTGCTACTTTATCATGGTACTGACCCAACGACCCATATAAACACGCTCCCCAAGATCAGTTGAACTGACAAACAAATTTCATATCCATTTTAAAAATAGATGAACTAAATTTCCAGATAAGCCCTAAAAAAACAAATATTTTTTTTAATTTTATTAACCCATACCGTCCCAATGTTCGATTTGTCGAAAAGTAAATTTTACGTGATTTTGTATTTTTTTCTACTCTTTTAAGGTAAGACAAAGAACACATTTTTTCAGTGTAGTTTTTGATGCTGAAACGTGAAGAGCTATTACTCCTTTATTCTGGTCAATGTAAATTTTAATTACTCATTCCCTGATGATGATATTCAAAGAATATCGAAATATCGGAAATAAATAAAGAAAAATATTACATACAACAGACCTCGAGCTTAAGCATTTTAACTTAATATTGAATTTTAAAGGTCGAATAAAAATACAACTTAAGAAAAATTATTTTGTATAAATAATAAAAAAAGTGAAAATGTAGTTCCATTGAAAAACGATCAAGCTTTCAACAACAGCAAACAAATTTCCGTGTTTTTCAATTGTGTTTTTGTTATTTGACTTTAAAAAGCAGTGTTCGATTTGTAGAGCACTGGGCACTATATAGCACTTTTGTGTTTTCTCAGAAAGGCTAACTGAATCATCGGATATTACCATAATATATATTGTTCACGCATTTGAATTAACCTATATAAATTTATTCTGTTTTTGCCGATGAATAAAATATTTATGCACAATAAGCGTTATGTGAGAAATGTTTTTCGTGCGATTCGAGGAAGTTAGGGTACGCATAATCGACTTGCTGAAACCACCATTGCCAACATCATTCGCAAATTTGAGCCCAGTTTACATAAGTGGATGATACTCGACCGGTGAGACCACATCCAGCACGTTGCAAAGTGAATATAACAGCTGTAGCTGAGAGTGATAGGGTTGGAAGTTTGACATAGGAGGTCATTTAGAAAAATAAGAAATAGAGTAAGAGAAAGAACCGAGCCTTGAACTCGTTTGACTCAACCCCATCTTTAACAAATCGTTTAGTGCGATCTCTGAGAAAACTCGATATAAATCGAGAGAAATTATCACCGACATCAAGTTTTGACAAAAGTGCACATACTAAACTCTGTCGAACGCCTTGGAAATATCTAAAGCAATTACCATACTTTCGCCAAAATGGTAAATGGAACGGTCCCATTTTTCCGATAACAGTGCCAATCGGTCTCCAGTAGAGCGACCTAAAAATCAAGCGCATGGTCCCTGTGAACTCTGGTTTCAATAAGACGGCGCTACGAGCCATACAGCGCGTGAAACAATCACCTTGTTGAGGAATCATTTTGGTGAGCACTTAATTTCTCGTTTTGCTATGGTAAATTGGCCACCTAGATCATTCGATATCACACCATTGGACTAATCTCGCTAGAGATGTGTAAAGTATTCGGTCTTCAGGAATAACATGGCCAACATAAGCATGATATCATTTTCAAAAAGTAAATGCCATAAATTGTTCTTTTAACCCATAATAAATAAATTAAGTTCCCTTTAAATTTTATTTTTTTTATTTCACATTATAATTCAGACCTCACGATGAATCACCCGATATATCTAAACATTTTTTCTTATTATCCTTGCTCAGTGCTAGCCGGATAATCGAGGATAAATTGTATATTTTTAATTTAAATAAATGTCTTGTTCTATTTTTCTTTATTTAAATAAAATGAATTAGTAGAAACTGCGAATTATTTCCTTCCGAAGGTTACTTTTATATTATATTCAACATTTTTTATTTTTCGAATTTATTCTATGAGCTAAATTTCAGTTATGTATTTTATAAAGCTTTTTTGTAATAGTCCTATTCCTTAAATTTTTCATAAAGTCATTTCTGTGGTGGTAGTTATTTGCATTTTTTAAAAAGCACAAGGAAGACATAAATATTTACACATAAATACTTAACAAGTGTTGTTATCAAAACCACATAAAAGAAGTTTTTTAAGTTTCATCATTTTGGATGTGTACAATAAATATCCCTAATCTTTGTTAAAAGCATATGATGCAATTCTTAAAAAAACATAAGTATTGAAATCAGTCAAAAAACGCCAAAAATGTAAATTTTCTTGTTTATTTTCGATATTTATTGCCCATCCCTAAATTCCGCTTTTTGCAAGAAAACTTCGCTCTATTTAATTAACAAAAAGAAAATTTCTTTTCCGTGTTCAAACTTTGCCTAGTATTCCCAACAGTACTTTGAATTTCAACTTAAAAGAAACTATTAAGGGACATTAAATGGCATCAATTTATAGACGATTTTATTGTTTTTTTTCATCCTAAAATCGAATTCAAAACCATATAATCCCTTTTACCTAACCAAGCGAAAAGTCTGCAAATGAGTTGTAAAACGTAAGCAAGTGTTTTTAATGAAACTCAAAAGGATGAGGTGCACTCATTCATCTACAATTCCATAGACAAGAGAAAAAGTAACAAAATTAACAGATGCAGCAAACTTAGCACAGGCAAGTAAGAAAGTTATACTCGGTTGTGACGAACTTTTGATACCCTCCATCGAGAATTGGAATCTTTAGGAGAGGTAATTACATGTAATTTTTGATAAATTATAACTGAATATTAATAAAACCTGAGCTTACACTGTTATTATTCGTTATGGTTTTAGGCGTATTATAGTGTATTACAAGAGTACGCTGTAGGGACCCATGAATCAAATTTCCCGCCAATATAACCCGTTATGGATCTTTAATAAAGTTGGATTCAAAGTATATTTGAACTCTTGCTTCTCATTTAGTTTATATTTTTGGTTAAATATGTACATAAGATTTTTTACGTAATACGGGTAAGTAAATCAATTATTATAAAATTTCTTTCTAATTCGGGATAAAAACAATTTTACAATTCTTAAATTTAAGCACATTTTGAGATTGATTCAATTAAAGTTTTACTTAAATCAAAATCATTTTCGGATTATTGCGGGACGAAATTGGGGTTGAATATGGATAATTAAAGTATATTGAGATTTAAAATCCGTACTAAGTCAATCTTTATGTACTTGATTTAAGAAAATCCGTACTTACTGTACTATTAATACCGTTTCGGATTGATTTGAATACGGATGGATTGAGTTGTCTTTTGAGTGTAGACGGGACTAATGATCCTTTGGAGTCTATAGAGCGTGTTAAAGAGTTAGCCCACATGTACGCTATTGATCTCGACCAAATATTTTTTAAATATGAAATTAAAACTTATTTTATTAAATGTTTCTCTGTCTCACAAATTTGTTTTTTACATTTGACAGAAATTGTTTTTTTTTTGGTTGTGAATTCCAAACAATTATATTTTCATTTGTTGTACGTGAATTAAAACCATACTAACAGTCAATTACACTGTGTCACAAATGTTCAACAAAGTCGTGACCAAATGAATCTGACACCTAATATTTATGTAAAATTGTCCGCTGTATCCGAATGTGAAGGCAGAATGGTCAAAAGTAAAACAGTTTTCGAGATATTCCACAATAACCATTATTGTCGGTTGTTAAAAAGATGATGTCACATTAATAAAAGTTTCTTCAAAAATAATCGACGGATTTTTTATTCGTAAAAATTGGTCAAGGAATGTCAAAATTACATTGGACGAAAGTTTAAATTTCACAAAAATTTTATGATTTTTTGCAATTTTTCTTTTTTTAACTTATTTTTTTAAAACCAAACAATAAAATTTTTTTAAGTTTTATCACTTTATTTCAATGTGCCCAATAAGATCCAAATCGGTAAAAAAACAAAGTTACAGAAGATTATTTGAAATATCCCACTTTTCGATTGTAACTAAATCACAAAAAACACACCAAGTGAATACACATAGCGAAATGTTTTGTGACAAATAATATTAAAAAAACGCCTGAAACTGTTAAATTACTATTACCGCATTTAGACAATGCAATTAACGCCGAGCTTTTTTGCTATTTTCTTTTAAAGTAGTTGCTACTCTTTTCACATTTACATTTAAATTTTTTGAAGCATTTTTTCAACCGCGTTTTCTTCCCTAAACCTCTTGCTAACAAACAAAAAGTTGCATGCGAAAGTTGCATAATGTAAGTTAATTCACTAAATCTTTTGTAACTTTATCATTTTTACACCAATCTTGGTCTTGTTAGGTGCAAAATCTTCGTATTGAAATAATCTAACCCCATGCAATAAAACGTTACAATTTTTAATTGATTTGTATAAAGAAATAACTTCAAAATAGCAAAATTGCATATCATAAAATTTTCAAAAAACTTTGAACTTTTGTGCCCTGTAACTCTGTCATTTCTTGACCAATCTTCACTAGCGATCCATTGTTAATTTAGTAATTTTACTATCTTTAAAAAATATCCGTTTTATATTTTTGAAGATATTTGCATTTATGTGACATCAATTGTTAAAAAAACCCTATGCCCCAAAAAATTCAAAAATTGCTAATTTGAAAACAATGTATTCACCAATTTAATAACAGTTCCATTTAATAAAAACATAGTATATACGAATTTAAGCGATTTTACCCTATCTGCAAACGATGGTTATGAGGTTAAAATTCATATAAGAGTTATTTGTGCCGAATATTATACAGACATTTAAAAGAAGGTTAAAGCTATTTATATATGGGGGCTTTGGGCAAATGTGAACCGATTCGAATATAATTTAATTTGCAGTAAAATATTTTTGTCGCGAATTAATTGCCGTATTCACAAAACCTCTTGTATCATTGTATCGATTGTATGTTGTATTAAAATATATAGTTCACAACTATTTTTTTATACAACATACAAACGATACAACGATACAAAGGGTTTTGTGAATGCGGCAAATATTCATTAGTATTAAAAATCTGTTGATTACTTGATCAATATTCTATTACTGCAGTTTTCTAACCAATTTGTTTTCTTAATGTGTAGCTTAATAGAAACGCTTCTTTCGTAAATATGTATCCATGTTACGATAATTTATGCATTTGATAAAATACTAAATTACTTTTGTATTGTACAGTTAAGAACAATTTTTACAACTTGACTTAGGACGGTGAGGCCCCTGGGAACTATCAGAAGCGAAATCGTCACACACTATCTGGATATGGCTGACGGTAAATGGAAGAAACTGGTAGGCTGCTGGGCTACCAACATAACGTGGCCCATATCCGACATAGGTCGATCTCAGCGACTTCTCAACTTCAGTCGCAGAGACTGGTATGCGTACTTACTGCTCACAGGACGATGGTGAAAGATCGGTCTCCCTGCCCAGCTGCCCTGCAGATGCTGCACACCCAGAGAAAAAACGGGTTTAAATATGGTCACCTCCAACAAAACTATTTAAAAAAAAATTTAAACATAATATGTTTAATATAAACATATTATTGTCACCAACAACCATATTATTGTTATATTAGACCTCCATCAAGAATCCATAACCATATTATCGTTGCCTCTAGACTAAAATATGCTTATGATTTATAACAGCATGGTTGTTTTTCAACCATAGCATGTTGCTCTTAGGAAAGAGGAAATACTATTGTAATATTGAAAACAAATTATTGTCATATTTAACCACAACATGATTAAATTCAACCATAATATGATGGAGGACTAATTTAACAATAATATGGTTGTCGGTGACACTAATATGTTTATATTAAACATAATATGTTTAAATTTTTCCTTAAAAATAGTTTTGTTTAACATGTTTTTTCTCTACGTGCAGGGAACCTGGAACGGAGGAGACAATATTTCATCTCCTATATGATTGTCCAGCGTTTAGTTCAACACGGCATGTATTATTTGGGAATTACCTTATACAAGGTCTCTCTGAGCTATTGCATTATTCAATAATTATTATATTGCAATTTGCTTTTCATATTGAGCTGATTCAACAATTATGATATACTGTAACATTTAGTAAACCTAAACTTCCTTAAATTCAAGCAAACATTATTTTCATTGAACTTGTGCTGCTAGTATGTAGTAATGTAGGACATTGATTTTGAATTTGTTGCAACTTACAATGCATACAGAAAATGATAGATACTTGTCTTTGTATTTATGATCTTCTTGTCGAAAATTTTATTATGAAAAATCCTTAAAAGTCTTAAATTTTGAAATAGAATTATTGAGTACATGTTGTTCCCATTAATGCCAGTATCCATCTCAACCTTTCATTTATTTCGATACTTATTTAGAAGGTATGACTGCCAAACTAAAGTATAATGATTCTATGTACCTTAAATTCTAATACAATCAGATATAATGCAATAGGGCTTAGAAAAAGTATTCAATACATAATAATATTGTTCCAACAACTATTTGGGGATTAAATATAAAACAACATTTAATTAACGAGACGTTATAGAAGTGATGACAATACATCCGCCGTAGTTTGTTCTATTTGTACATGTGTATTCAAAAAGAAGGGGAGGAAGAATGATATGCCGATGATAAAATACTGCTAATGCCAAAATACTTTACGAACTGTTTGCGTATTGATGCTATTCGCTCTAACTTAACAGAATTTTAAATCCCTAGTGAAGACGGTAGCCAAATTGCGACATTACTGACGAATTTAAGGATAACAATGCTCATACTAAAATTTTCCTTTATTAGATACAACAGTGGATGTTGATAATAAATACGGATTTTTTGTGTTAGCTGCACTGAATAGATCTAATGTATGCGAGTTCCAAAAATAATTTATATACAATTGGGATTTTGAATGACAGCAACTAATCCATGTCATCCTTCTTTCTTTCATAGAGTTCGAACGTAATGAAGAATAATTGTTTTTTGTATTGCTTCAACTGACTAATTCAAAAAAAATACATATTGACTTCCGCACAGAACGTTGTATACAACTTTATACAAAAGTCATTTGACAACGTAATTAAAATTCGCTTAACACTTGAAGTAAAAGAGGCCCTTGTTAATATCCTTAAAAAAATCTTATTATTAATTATTAAATTAATTACATGACAACTATAAAATTAAAAGAACTATGGTTGAACCCCGAATATCTGGGACTAGGCTTAGCAAGGATAATCGTGCAACATGGATACCAGAAAAAATATAGAAAAACACAAAATATTACTTATTTTTAATTAAATAGTTGAAAACTAACTGTATGAGGGAGTTTACACGGTGTCTATCCAGACATGTCTGTTTTTGACATTCTCTTTTGAACATGCTACCAAAAACATCTTGTCTTTTCACGATGTCTTTCCAAACATGTCTGTTTTCATGTATAATAGTCTAATCAAGATATATTTACACAAGGTAAACTCGTTGGCCCATATGTTTGTCAGCTGTTTACCTAAGTTGGAACACCAATGTCAAATTCCGTGTATATGAGCCAAAATTTGTACATGTGTGCGTTAAATTTATATGAAGACAATTTTGACAGTTCCGTTCCACTCGGTTATTTTTATAGAGCAGCATGTCTACACTCCCAAATGAGTCTACCTTGTGTAAATATACCTTGAGTCTAATACACTTATACATCAGTGTTGCCACTTTATGGGTAATTACCCGAATTTGGTATAATTTTTACTGTCGTGGGTAAAGCGTGGGTAATTTCTCTTAGGTGTAATTCAGGTGTTATTTGAAATTCTTAATTCAGATACCCAAAAAAAATCAAGATTCGAACGAAAATATCGGTTTCTTTGTCAGAAAAGACTTCAATCAATAAAAATACTTATATATTTTCAAAAGTTTGGTTATAAATGTCGCAAGATAGACTCTTAGATTTGGATAAATTTGTCTATCATAGTAAAGTTTATTGAAAAAAGTGATTCAAACGAAAAACTAGCCTGTGGTGAGAAATGTTTCCAATATTCCAACATATAATTAATTGAACGTTTTTTGGCGATGTGTGCAATACGTAGAAATCTGAAATTATCTTTTAGCATACCGATCGACTCAGAATAACTTTTTGAAGAGACCTAACGATGTCCATCTGACTGGTTGTCTATCCATGTTAACCTCTGCGCAAAGTACAAGTTACGAACTTGTAGATAATTTAATCAAATTGGGTAAATTCAATTTAATTGTACTGAGGAGAAGTCTATATAAGTGGTGAGAATACGTTTATAAACTTTCTAATTATATTATTTTTATACCCTTCACCGAAGGTAAGAGGGTATATATAACTTTGTCATTCCATTTGTATGTTCCACAATATTTATCCTACACCCTATAAAGTATATATATTCTGGGTCCTTATGAAAAGCGAAGTTCAAATCCGGTTGTCCGTCTGTCCGTGTGTATGTTGAAATGGGTTTTCCGAAAACCCCAGAAATTAAGTGGACTAGTTTGATGTATATTTATGTCACATATACTCCGTTTAAGTTTTCTATTGAAATTCAGCCAGATCGGTCCAAAAATGACGGAGATATGAGTAAAAAACCACGACTACCTCTAAATTTTTCTAATTTTTTTATTTCTGTATATCTTAAGAACGGCAAGAGCCAAAGTTTCCAAATTCGGTACACACATTTAGGTTGCCAATACACACCATCCTACAAAATGTGGGCGGGATTGGAGAAGTTGGCGTGGTACCTCCCGTACAAAAAAAATTAAAAATTGTATAAAAACCTAAATTTTAGGGCTGCCATATGTCCTATGGATATGACTTATATATCAAAATATCGGAAATTTTAAGTAGAATATATTTTATGAAAAACTCGGGAAAATCAGTTCTGATACAAAAAAGTTATGACCAAAATTAATTTTTTTTTTTATATACCCACTTTCGGGAACCATAGATCTCCCCGAGTCCAAGCTTTATAACTAAAGTAAATGGTAAATTTCTTCTTCAACACGTCGGT
This sequence comes from Pollenia labialis, assembly GCA_949318255.1. Lineage (NCBI taxonomy): Eukaryota > Metazoa > Arthropoda > Insecta > Diptera > Polleniidae > Pollenia > Pollenia labialis. The sequence continues at coordinate 84,787,561 of OX439143.1, forward strand.
ATATAAATCTGCCAAATCGGTTAAAAAATGGCTGAGTTATAACCGAAATACTGAAACCCAAAAAATTACTCTTTTTATAATTAACTTTGTTAAAATATATGTATGTATACAAGTATATATAAATGTTTATATATAAATATATCTTAAGTAAATGGTAAAATTCTTCCTTAACACGTCGGTATATAAAAATATCAAATCGGTTAGACAATGGGTAATTTATGAGCAAAATACTCAAAAAATGGGCTAAAAAACATCAAAATTTTTATAAAAACCTAAATTTTATGGCTGCCATATGTCCTATGCAGGGTTACCGTTGAGAATTTTGAAAAAGTCGCACAAAAAAGTCGTTTTTTCAAATTTAAGTCTCACACTTTTTTAACATTTTAATTACCACCCGGGTGACAATTTCGGTTTTTTTTTCTTTAGAAACTCTCTTAAATTTGCTTCAGTTAAAAATACATTTTTACTTACAAAACAAACGTTAAAAAACCGAAAAAAAATTTGTATGACAAAAACTTTTTTATAAATAACCGAAAAAAAGTTGTATGGCGATGACTTGTTCTCATCGCTTATAAACTTGCAGCAACAACCGGGTGGGTATTGGTAAACGATGTACATACAAATCTTTGGTAAACCGAACAAAACTAAGCAAAAAGGAATTAACAATTTAAACGATATAAATAGATGAGAAATAAATCGTTAAAAATGTGTTTAAATACACTTATGTGTATTAATTTTACATTTGATTGATTGATAATAATTGTTTTTTTTACTTTTTTTTGTATTTTCGCACAAGTTCACCACTTGGCACCCAACCTTCTATTTCAGTATCTAGAAAACTTAGAGTTGATAGAATGGACTCACAAGTTTCTACTTTTAACCTGTTGTTTAAGTTATTTTTTTATTAATTCTAATTTTGAAAAAAAATTGCCAGCACACGCACTGTTGTGCGGAAGAGTTAATACATGCGCTGCTTATTTGTCTAAATTAAGTTACAATTGTTAATTGTAAGCCATTTTAAAGCTTCCTACTGTATACCAAAAATGGTTAGCATTTTGTAATTTTTTGTTTGTAATTGTATGATTTATCATTCGATTTACTTTCTAACAACTCCAATTCGTTAATAAAAGCGTGTGTCATTTATAACATTTTTAAATAAAGATATGAGATCAATAGCGGCAAAAAAGTTGTCTTAAAACGCTTTAAATAATAATGCCGATCAACCCAGATTGGCATGGAAATTCAATGAACACGATACAAAACAAGTCATATACAATACGGTTCAGTAGTTGAAATTGTCTGGATACAAAATAATCACCTGATGAATCGAATGAGGTTACATATCCAGGGGAATGTTTAAAACAAAATTGATATGTTTAAGGGAAAATATGTGAAATTATGCCTTTTAAAAAAAGGGGCAAAAGTCGCAAATAGTTGGAAAAGTTGCAAAATTAGACGATTTCGAAAAAGTCGCACAAAAAGTGTCAGGGCGTCAAAAAGGTTGCAAATTGCAACTAAAGTCGCACAACGGTAACGCTGGTCCTATGTATATATCAGAGAGCTGCAAGGAGTATGATCGAGCCGACTCAATCACTTCAGCTAAAAATTCAGTATAAATCAAAAAAGTATTCTACAGTTTTGTTCTTGTTCAAACGTCAACACGAACCAAAAAATTCAGTAAGATGCAGTGTTGCCACTTTGTGGGTAATTACCCGAATTTGGTATAATTTTTACTGTCGTGGGTAGAGCGCGGGTAACTTCTCTTAGGTGTCATTCAGGTGTAATTAAAAAAAAATAACTTAAGATACCTAAATAAAATCCAGATTCGATTTCAGTGATGACATTTATTTCTTTTTAAATATTGTTGATAAAAAAAATGCACAGTCTTCTGCACCAAAGTCTCTGTTTCTTTTTAAGAAAAGTCTTCAATCATTTAATATATGTTTTCCAAAGCTCGGTAATGAATGTCGCAAAATGAACTCTTAGATTTGGATAAAGATGACTATCATAGTGATTAAGAACCTCAAGTTTATTGAAAAAAGTTATTCAAACTAAAAAGTAGCCTGGGGAAAGATATGTTTCCAATATTTCAACTTTATAATTAGTTTTATTTTTATCTGGGAACTTTTAAATGCTTTAGTTTGAAGAATATTTAACGCCCTTATCCTGAGTTCATACGGCTCATGTCTTATTGACATGATTCTTACTTTTCGTATTTGAATCATAAGGTTGCCTATCAATGGCTGATTTTTAAAGTAAATTAGGATAATTTGGTGGCGTTGTTCAAGCATGAATCAAGTCATGATGATGTGCCTGAGAAAAAAGCGAGAGCAGTATGACAATTCGATTGACAGATAACCTTTCGTTAGCTCTATCGGGCTTAAAAAGCACCCATTATAAAGGAATTGCAATGCGCGTTTTGAACCTTCCCCAGATATATGCAACCAAATGTGGAAGTTAAACTTATTATTTTAGGAGTTTTATTTCAAGTTTTATTAATTGCTTTTAAGTTTTTAATGTTATTATTGTTAATTTATTTTAAATGACAATAAGAATCTCAAAAGTTTAACTAATATTGATCTTCTTTCAAAGAGTTTGTTGTGTTTTTGGTTCTTGTAAATGTCTTGGGATTAAATAAAACTTAAATTTTATATCAGGTGTAATTTTATATAAATCGGGTAATTTTGCTTCATCTCAAGTGTAATTTTGAATTTTGTTGGTGGTAACACTGGTAAGATGTATGAATCGATAGCAAAAGTATGCTTGTATTTGTTTATTTAACAGCCCAGTGACGCACGTGTGTTATACGTACTGAAATACGTATGCTATACTTTGTGTGTACGGGGTACTCGGAAGTGTATATACGTTTTTCGTTTACTTTTATATAGAACATGGCCGCTTTTTCATTGCTTACCATCAACCCACAAAGTGTACGAAAAAGTAAACGAAAAACGTATATACACTTCCGAGTACCCCGTACACACAAAGTAAAGCATACGTATTTCAGAGAAAGTGTGTTACACTCAATTCTATACCACGATTAGCTTACTTCCTCTCTGCCTGTAGTACTGTTTCATGTACATTGTACAATATGAAGTAAGTGAAAGCATACTCTGTGTTACAATTCCACTTACAATTCTGAGTACTCGGAATATTAGTCACTGGGAGCGATGCATCTGTTTATGAACAAAAAAAACTTGTACTCGGGTTTCGGCTCGGTGATTCGAACATGATTTTATTGTAATCAGTTGCAACTACCACTCGAACTTTATGATTCAATCGTTTATGTTCAACAACAAGAAATTACTTAAATGCAAAAAGCTCGTTTCAAACAGTCAGTTTTAATTCTTGTACTCGCAACGAATATGAATGTATATATTTCTTTGGTATGATAGAAGTAAAATTCATGTTATAAGCTCGAGCCACTTGTTTGAATACACATTGTGATTTATTTTTATAAGCAATATAAAGCTCATGTTATTGTGAGCGTTGCGTTCTTAGTACTTAGTACTTAGTACTGTTCCTTTATATTTTGTTATATAATACTACTTGTATTGAAAACCCATGTTCCTTTTTACATTTTGATATAAAAATATGTTTAAAAAAATGTTTTTTTTATTATTAACTTTTTTTAATATCTCCAAAAATTTCTTTGAATTTGATTATATGCCTAAAAAACAATAATACATGTAAGTAAATACATACAGACAACTTTTTCGCAAATTTAATTTTCAAACAAATTTAGCTTGGGTTACGATTTTTTAAAATTTTTTTCACTATATTCATATTTCTTAAAAATGTATGCACACAATATGAAAAAACAATATGGGCATACATACATTCATTCAAACATTTGTATTTTTTGAACCAATAATGTTGCGACTGATCCATACATATGTATAATGCTCAAACGAGAACGAAACTGTAGAATACATGAATGGTTTGTACCAGGCTTGCCAGTTTAGCACTTTTATTGCTAGATTTAGCACTTTTTTTTTTGATTTAGCACTTTTTCATAATTATTTAGCATTTTTAGCACTTTATATATCCCACAACTACTTAATAACTCACATAATTAATTCAAGTAAAGTATCAATTCTCTAAGTGCATCATGAAAAATCACATTTATGCTACCTTTTTTGCAACTTTAGCGCATACTGTTTTTTGCATCTTTGTAATACGAAAAAGAAAACAAAGAAGAAACAAATACAGTTACTTTTATTCTTATGAACAAATATGTAAATTAAAATTGTGAGTTGTCAAATTGTGAAAAAAATTCTGATATTTATGTATTTAGTTAATCAATTTAACTAAAAACATTCACAACATTATTTTACACCCTTTTAATATACATACATGTTTATGTATAAATGTATGTACGCTTTAAAAACAAAAATAAAATTTTGTTAAAAAAAAAAAATCTGTGCGCCGGCATCAAATATAGACGAACATACTTATGTACATACAATATAAGATTATATGAATATATAAAAAAGTTCGTTATTTTATTGGAAACATGGAAAGGTATGTATATGCAACAATTATAATTGCCGCTTTTACTAACGATAATTAAGATTACTTTGGTCATACCTGCTAATATGTCAACGGTATCCTACGACCACAAAAACTCATATAAAATTAAATAAGTGTAGTTTTAAGTAAAAATTAGCTCTTTTTCAAATATTTCTCAAAACATGTTAATTTTATTCCTACATGGTTTGGTCAAGTGGCTTGAGACACGTTAATAGAATTGGCAGTTTTTGCCAATGTATGCACACGCATCCGTTTAAAAAAGTGCAATATTTTTTTTGACTAAAATGTTAAAGTTCAAAAATAATTATTTATAAAAAGGTTTTCTAAAAAAAAAATAACTAATTAAATTAAATACTAAGAAAAGTTGTAAAAATTGACAAATACTAAACAACGATGATCATTTTAACTAATTTCCTATACAATTAATATTTAATTAAAAGGTACTTAATAAAACGGCCTGAAAAAGAAAATAATAATAAACAATCCGCAATATCGGTCCTGATTGCAAATGAAAATAATGCACACGAACCAACTTCATCGAATGACCACTTATAATGCTGCTACATCTGAAGATGACGATTCTGAAGAGGAAACTAGATCGTCAGAAAAGTAAGTAATTTTGTATCCGATAATATAGGCTATTTTTGTACATTTTTATCTTTCAGAAAGAAAATTTACTTACAAAAAACAAGACGAAACTGGTTGCATAATCCACTGTTCAAAGATTGGATTTTAGTAGATGAACTTGAAAAACGCAGGGTGAAGTGTAAATATTGCAATCAAGAATTGCAATCAAAATTTTCTGTATTAAAGGCACATTCTTTACGTAAAAAACATAAAATCAATTCTAACCCTTTTAAAGGATTGCAAAAGAAAATAAATTTTAATGAGAGTAGTACACTTCAAGAAACTGCCAGAAAGTGCGAGGCTAGAATGGCCTTATATATAGCGTGTCATTCTTCTATAAATCCAGTGGATCATCTCATAAGTTGTGAAAAAGAGAATCATAAAGCTGAGCCCATTTCATCTGAATTAACTTTGGGACGGACAAAGTGTACCGCAATTTTAAAAAAAGTTTGGGGTCCTTATTTCAAAAACCAACTAAAAGCAGATATAGCAGAAACTATGTTTAGTTTGATAATAGACGAAGCTACTGATTCCATAAACACAAAGTTTATCGGAATAATAATTAAGTATTACAGTAAAAAAAGAAGAAATATAATTACAACTTTTTTAGCAATGGAGGAGTGTTACGACAGTACCGCGGATGGAATCGTTAAAATAATTAAAAAAGTTCTTAAAGATTTTAATTTGTCTATTGAACAGTTATGCGGTTTGGGAACAGACAATGCACAAGTAATGATCGGCGCCCACAATAGCGTCCACAAAAAATTACAGGATTTGAAATTTAATAAATATTTGACACTTGTGCCATGCGCGTGCCACTCTTTGCAGCTCGCAGTAACACATGCGGTTTCCAAATCATTTTCACCAAATTTAGAATATATATGTAACGAAACATATTCATGGTTTTCAAAATCACCAAAACGACAACATCTATATAAAAACATTTACAAAGCCATCAATGACGAAAGAGACCCACTTAAAATTCCTCGACCTTGCCCCACTCGGTGGATGTCAATAGAAGTTAACATTCAAAGAATTTGTGAACAGTGGTTGGAACTTCAAACTCACTTTGGAATAGTAAAGGTTAACGAAAAATGTTATGCTGCTCAAATTTTACATGATCTATACAAAGATGAAACACTTTTTTTATATGCAACATTTCTAAAAAATATTTTAAAAGAAACTCAATCTACTAACAAGGCTTTACAGGCTCAAACCAACGATGCCTTAAAAATTTTAGATGATTTATTTTTTCTTGTAAAAGTTATAGCTGGAAAAATATACATAAAAGAAAAGCTAATGAACATAGTTTTGGGAGATGAAAAAGGTTTTGATGACTTTTTATTACCAAATCCATACTTAGGATACGAATTCGAAACATTATTAAAAAGCAAAATAAAACAAAATGCAATAACTTCTGAAGAGGAAGAAAAGATAAGAAAAGTATGTGTACATTTTTTAAAAGAGCTGGTCAGTGAACTAAAATCTCGGCTTCCCAAAAATATTACTATTTTGAAAAAAATTTCAACATTTTCAATAGATAATACTCTGAAACAAATAAAGGACCCCATAATTGAAATTTTAAATGAAATGAATTTTTGCGCTGGTGAAATAGAAATAATTCAAAGTCAGTGGAGCTATATAACTGAACAGGCATGGGATACAAAAATGAATACCACCGAATTCTGGATTCAAGTACATAATTTTAAAAACTTTATTAATGAAAATCCCTTTATAAATTTGTCAAGCTTTGTACTGTCCCTTTTAGTTTTGCCATTTTCAAACGCAGAAGTAGAGCGTTTATTTAGTTTATTGGGCTTAATAAAAAGTAAACTTAGAACTAGAATGAAAACAGAACTGTTACGTTCAATTATACTCATAAAAGAAGGCTTAAAATTAGATAACGTTTGTTGCCACACTTTAAACATATCGGACGATATTGTGAAAAAAATCGGTTTATCAGAAAAGTACCAAAATGAGTTGGTATATGAGGAAGACGAAAATGACATGATTGAAATGTTAAATAGTTGTAACAACTTAATTTAAAATATATTTATTATATAATAACATTAAAATAAGTGTTTATATTAATGTAAATTGTTTATTATATTAATGAAAATCAATGTAACAAAACTAGCACTTTTATTTCTTATTGTAGAACAATTTAGCACTTTTTTTTGTCGATCTAGCACTTTTAATTTGAATTCTTCTGGCAAGCCTGGTTTGTACTTACATTTTCGCGTCAATGATTGAAACGACTCCATCATACATGTTGCAGCTAAATGAACATAATATCGCATTTGAAAACGAATATTGCAAGAATGATGCGAACACCGCTTCGTTTCCTTGCAGCAGTGATGCATTTTGGGTTTTTTTGTTTTGGGCCATATTGAAGATTTAAAAGAGCCAAAATGAATTTGACAGGGCCAACAAAAATTTTTAGTACGTACCTATGTATGTATTTGAGTATTAGCTCTTTATTTAAATAAAAACAATCGTAATATAGTACATATCGTTACTTTAATATAGAAAAGCCCTAACTAACGTTTTCCTTACTTTACAGGAGAAGGAAAAAACTTAATAAAAATTATAGTCTTGTCGTCGCAATTTTTTTAAACGCAGTTTTTCATTAAATTCTCTAAGCAATTATTCTATCAACTGCAGCTTGCCGTGACAACCATCTAGTTGGAGCATACATATTTTAGTTTGGCATGTTCATCTGAATTAAAATATTTTTGAAATTCGGTAAAATCATCTTTACGAGTAGAGCTGTTACAAAAAAAAACTATTAATACTTCGTATGAGATCATCAATGGTGTTGGGAGTATACTGCGCTGCGTGCGATGATGCCAAATTCAAATTATGGCAAATACAACCACTAACTAACAATGTTGTCTTAACTTCCTTCAATAACGCTTAAACAACCTTGGGTCTTCCCATCATTGTTGCACAGTTATCGGCCCCAAAACTTACGAAGGTGCTGATTGGTAGATATATAATTTTCCTTTAAGACCTTCATTATTGTATTGAAAATTGATTGCGCTGTCCCATCGGAAACATGAGTTAATGCTAAAAAACGGTCAGCACAAACACCATCATATACACAAACCAATACTAAATTTTTCTTTGTCAAACAAAACAATGTTGTATATTATAGTAGTATTTGACAATGGGAAAAATTACATGAAAAATTACATTTTAAGTAGTTAGTTGACTTGGAAGGGCCAAAATAGATAAGGGGGTACAACAGGGCCATCGAACATTGCAAAGTGCCACAAATGGCCCAATTGTGCCACATTTTGCATCACTGCCTTGCAGTGATCTGCAGTCATACCAAAAAAAAAAATTACAAACGTTCATGTTCGATGCGAGTACAAGAATTCAAACTGATTGTTTGAAATGAGCTCGTTACTCCAAAATCATTTTTGTTGTTGAACAAAAACGGTTTGAATTATAACAATTCAGAGTAAATGATTGAATATACTCCAAATTTTAATATTCGTTGCAGTTCTCTGATATGTACAAGGTTCTCCATAAGAGACTCACAAAAGAGTTTCATAATTGATGGAAGCACAGTTGCGGCTTGCGAGGAAAAGTTGCTCAAAAGACAGTAGGCAAAAAGCCAAATTCAACCAGCAATAAGCAATACTAATTTCAGATTCTATTTTAGAATCACAAGAAATCGAGGTATATTTTGGTGGAATAAAATATCGAATGCATTCCGTAGTAAAAGCTATAGATACATGTTTCAAGATATTTTTTGTATATAATTTAGAATACCCAAGAGAATCGGTACTAGTTTGGTGCTCCATTCAGAAATATTTTTATAATATATAAATTGACTTTTATTCGACCTGTACAAAATTTATTATTATTTTATTAAGAGACCTCATGCTTAATAAAATAATAATAATAACAAATTTGTATAATATGACAACAAATTGGGATTATGACAGTCCCCAAATATATTCATTCCCAGAAAACACAGAAATACGCCCTATGTATTGCCAAACGTATTGCCTAGATGGAAAATATTATTGCGGCAATAACCGATTTCGTATTGCGGAAGATACTTCCTTCGGGAAGAAACGTGTCTCGATAGCAATACGAAAGCGATTCTGCTAGATGATAAACTGGCAATATCGCCAGATAACCACATATAAGAAAATAAGAAGATATTTCCAAAATATCATTGGGATGATAAAAACAAGATTTTGCATTTTGAAAAATATTCATTTTATTTAAAATAAATTTTTTAATCACAAACATGCATATACATACATACATAAGTAAATTATACTTAAAATTAAATAATTATGTATGTATTTTCCAACAAATTCCTTTAAAATTGCATCCATTATAATTATGAGGGTTCAGTAATATCAGGATTAAGTTGAAAAGGAAACAGATTAATATATTACAGATTTATTTAATTTATATATTTACCTTTTGCAGAATATTTTAGATTTTAAATTTCTTATTTTTTTTTTTGACGTACAAATATTTTATAAATTTTTCTTCTCTAGAAAATAAAAAATTACTTTGATTATTTCCTTTTAGATGACAATTTGGGGATATTGCTAAACTATTGCTTTAGGGGATATCTTCCATTTGTTTGCAGGATTAATTTTAAACTTAAATTAGTATATGAAAATGTTTGAATGTAAGTTTTCCCCTAAATTGTATTATTTGTTTTTATTATATAAAAGAGATTTCTACACTCTTCTTTACTTTGTAATTATTTGTGTGTTAGCAAGTATTTTGGAATGTTGGTCCATAATTTGCTATTAATTATAATACTTTCGACATCATTAAGATTTTGAATGTTTCCTTATTTCATTTATTTTTTTGATTCAATGACAAAAATTATTTTTTTAGGAGTATGAATATATTTGCATTATTATATACACGACAAAGTACTTATAAAAAAATATATTTTTTGTATTTATGTATTAAAGGAATTTGTACAATTTTCTGATATGTATAAGAATTTCGGAAGAAAGAGAATTGTTGTCTTTATTTTTTGTATACGTTGTGTTAATCAAACATATAAGAAATATAATTTTTAATTTATATATCGAGATATCGAGTTAATATATGCACTAATAGTTAAATCATTGTTTTTTACGAAATATTACGGTTTTCAGAAAAAAATATGTGTATCGATAGCTTCATATAGAAAAGGCATATCTCATTTACATGAGAAGAAAAACACAGTTATATTATACAATCAACAATTTTGATTGTAGAAGCCTAATATAATTGCGTTCAGTCAATTTTGATCGCTGAAAACTAAAATGTTGTAATTACAAGCTCCATTTTGAAAAAACTCGAGATACGCCTCTATATTAAGCCATCGATATATTATTATTATTCAAATTGTAATATTACGTAAGAAAACAACGTTTTAATTATAGGTCCATAAAGTAACTTCTAATATTTTATGCATACGCAATTATATACATATAAGATTATCGAATTTAATTTATGTTTACATATATAATTTTAATATAATAAACAATGTTAACGTCTGCACAGAAAAAGTTTTTGTTTTTGTTTTTTTATATCATTATCAGAGAAGACAAATTTGCTTTTTTTGCTGTTTTGCTTATTTTTTGCCATTTTTACCCATTCATGCTTTTTTTGCTGTTTTTGTTGTTATGGTGCTTATTTTGCTTTTTTCCTATATTTTTTCTGTAAAATAGCTTTTTTTACATACATTTTTTTTTATTGAGAAAACATGTAAACAAATAAGCCATACCAGTTTCAAAAATATCTTTCAAAAGTTTCAAGCGAAAGTTCTATTCGAGGTAAATACATACCTCAAATGTATACGGAAGCTTTGGCAAAAATGCGTGAAAAGGCTAAAGATAAATATATGTATGTATATGGATTTCTGTTGATGAAACAACAGACAGCGAACAAAGATATGGGGCCAACTTTATATTTGTTATATTCTATGATGATGTTGGAAATAAATCTTTTTTATTGAACATGGGTGTTCTCGAAAATGGAAATGGAGCTTCTATTGCAACTTTCTGCAACGATTCATTACAAATTTTATGGCCTGATGGTAAGTGAATATTTTATTCATTATTTTTTTAAAACTTTATTTTTTTTTATTTAATATAGGCATATACGACAAAGTAATGCTAATGGTAACTGATGCAGCGGCATCTATCGACCCCTTTGCGCGAAATTATCGTATACATATGCCAATTTTTTGGAAATTTAGTTTTTGATGCAATCTTGTTCTACATTCAAAGAGACGTCACCTGGCAAAATATTGTAGGCGAATTCCACTTCGTCTTATCTTATCTAAGCACATGTATATTTTCATTTAAATATTGCAAGTGAAAGCAGAGAAAAGTAGAAAAATGGCTTTCCTTTAAAATTTGGTGTTTGTAACATACGATAATTTCGCGCAAAGGGGTCAATATGAAAAGTGGAATTTTGTCCCTTAAGGTAATGTATCCTAAAATGATACATTTGACATGTTTTGCTAATGGACTTCATCGTGTTGCTGACTTCATACGCTTAGAGTTTCAGCATGTAAATATTAATTAATATCGATCGCGCACGCCAAGGAAATATATAATTTGCCCGGATTAAGTTACTAACTTGCGATTTTCAAAAACAATTTATCAATTATTGTTTCTTCATAAAAAAGCTACAAACTATTGGTTAGCTATTCACGAAAGTGTAAACATTGTGTCAAATGTACGAGAAGCACTTGAGAATCTACATGACAAAAAATATATCAAAAAATTTAATGCTGTATTTCAAAGAAATCCCGGGTTCAAACAAATTTTACAAATAAGTAACATTCTTCAAACTGGTGATAAACCGGATGACAAAATGGTAGAAAGCCTCTCATCAAATGAAATGTTGAAATATAAATTTGCTCCAACAACATCCGTTGACGTGGAAAGAAGTTTTTCCTTATACAATTCACTTTTAACAGAAAGACGAAGAAAAATGACGTTTGTAAATAAAAAAGCTGACATGATTGTTTATTGCAACTCTTTTAACGAGTCTGAAGAAATAGAATAACTGTATTTTTATGTATTATAAAGGTGTATATAAAAAAAATAAAATGCTTTTTTTTTTTGCTGCTTTTTCCTTATTTTTTTGTGCTTTTTTTAAATATTTTTTTGCTGTAAACACGTTTTTTTTTTTTGCTTTTTTTTGTCTTCTCTGATCATTATTTATAATTAATGCAATTTTATATAATTTAAACAACATAATGTTACATATCGATACCTTAATATAGAAAATCCCTTGGTAATGTTTTCTTTACTTTACAGGAGAAGGAAAAAACTTAATAAGAACTAAAGTTTTGCAGTATCGAATTTTTTTTAAACCTTTTTTTTTGTTAAATTGCTTAAAAACTTTACTTCCTATTAAGTTTTTTCATTCTCCTGTAAAGTAAGGAAAACATTACTAAGGGCTTTTATATATCAAAGTATCGATATAATCATATTGTGTATAAAGTACATATACAAAATTGCATTAAATAATATAATGGCGCTTTTTAAAAAATTCCAACTGGGATATTAAAACCTTTTAAAAATTAACGAATATTCGTAGAATTGAATAAAAAGGAATAGTTAAAATGAAGAATAAATTTTCATTTTGAATAATTATTTTTGTTAAATTAACTATTTTTTATCAAAATAATTTTCGTGGGAATACAATATTTAATTTAAATGATTTTGTTATTCGTGCTTAATTCCCAGTTTTAATTATTGACAAAAACACTTGGAATTTATTGTTGATGGGATAAGCTATTCCTATGCGCATTTCACTGGTTGCTTAGGCCAGCTCATCAGGAAACTTCATCCATAAAGATTTTAGAAAAACTAAAGATATTAAACCAAATAAAACTGTTAAGTGTATAAGAATTACAGAAACATTTATATTTGTAACAATATCAAAGTTTAAACAAAATCATCAACAATAAACAGTGAGTTTATCTCTCCTTACATTCCCCACTACAATTGATTGGAATTCTTCCAACATTAATTGTAGTTGTAAGTAGGTTAAGAAAAAACAAAATAAAAACAAAAACAACTCGCTTTATTTAAAAAGCAGGTTGCCAGTCAGTTTTTTTTAGGCCGTGCACCTACCAGTTTATTATCAAAATAATTTTCGAGGACCTCGAGCTCAAAAGAAAGACAAGTTATTTTATTAATACATATTAAAGGTCGAATAAAACACAAAATAAGATTTTAATAAAATTTTAAATTCTACTAAAAACGTGTGTTAAATAGACGAAAATTGTTGTTAGTTGTTAGTATAATAACTAGGCATTCCAATACCTTGGCCTTTCGGTATTCAGGAAATCTCGATACCGGTATTTTCGGTATTATTTATGGAATAAAAATTTATATGTATGTATGTAAATACAAAGCACTAAGAATTTTCAATTATATTATATTATTCAATCCAATTTATTATTTATTTAAAATATTTATTGAAAATCTCAGCTCAACCAAGAAAAATTATCAATAAATTTTAATAAAAAATTCCAAGTTGTAAAAAATTCCTTCTTCAGTGAAAATAATTTAATGAAAATTAAATTTGATGAACTCACGCCTAATTAAAGAATATCAAGAATTTAAAAAAAAATAAATTCATTTATACATACATACACTCTAAAACTTTGTCACGAATTTACGATCATTTTTTTTCTAAATTCCTGTTGAAAATTTCTTGTTGCCTAAAATTCCATCGATTTTGTGGTTAAAACAGAAAAACGCGCGAGAAAGAAACATAATTTGTCTAATTTAAAACATAAATACTAATTTCATATTAAAATTGCTTATTTTTAAACAACTGTGTTTAAAAATATGTCCAATATGCCTAAATAACAGGAAAATGTTTAATATTAAGCATATCTGTCCAAAAAAACAACATATAATGGTATTATAAAGGCTTTATTATCAAGAAGAAGCATTCAAGAGTTTTTTTTGCATTAGCACATGGCGTCATTTTTTCTCTGAGAAAAAAATTAAATTTCGTTGTGATTTAAGTATTAAAAAATATTAATAATTGGGTTTCCATGAAGCTAAAGTGATATACTAAAGTTATTTAATAAAAAATAATCAGAAAATATTGCTTAAGTAAAAAAATGTTAGTGTGTCAAATTTGTGAAAAAAAGTTTCAAAGTTTATGAACATATCATTTGCATTTGTACACACATAAATATGAAAAAAGAAATGCATTTAAGTGTTTGTATTCGAAATGCTGAAAGTATTTTACTAATTATAATTCGTATGCAGTGCATTTCACACGGTATCATCCTTCTTAAATGCACAGACAAAATTTGGAGTCATATATTCAGATAAGGTGTTTCAGAGAAGTTGCTGGCAAGGCAGCAAGTAAATTTCCTGATTCTTTTATAGAAAAAGACGGAGAAGGAAACATAATGTTTCATTCCCCTGTTTCCATAATTGCTACAATGAGAAATCGCAATAATTTTTTAAACGCTGCTCCCAAAAAGAAAACAGAAAATTCGAGTATGCCTTATAAAAAAAGAATTTTAAACGCAGAAGTGGTGTTAATTTAGAGCCACGAAACGCAATGGATGTCGATGTAGATGTTAATTGTAAGAAGCTATTTTTATTGTCAATTCATTATAAGAATAAACTAACCGCCAGCGATAATTCAAAGAAACTTTTTTAACAATTCAGAGCTCCATCCAACCGTCAAAGACATTCTGAACAGTTGGCCAATGATTTTTCGAAAAGCAACTTTTATACATCTTCCGATAAAATAAAAAATATTTTCGGCAAAACGCTGAAGAAAAATTTATAATAAAAGCGATTTGCAAATTTTTCAATGAGAAAGATGCCCTTATCTTCAAAGAATACAAGGTAAGCCCTATTTCCTTAAAGTTATTATTTCAAAACTTTTATATATATTTTTTTTTTAATTTTCAGTTTGGCTCAACACTTGATGACGTTAAAGATAATATACATGAATTAACTTCGTTGGTGCCTATAGTTGGTATGTACCATTATCACTAAATGATTTTAAATTTGTTTATTTATTTACTATATATATAGAAACGTCAATAGAAGAAAAATCCACAGCCTATATTTGGTTTGAAAAGGAGATAACATCGTATAACAACTGCACTGAAAACTAATTTAAGTTTATGTTTCTTATTCCTTTTTATAAATATAATTAAAGGCAAATATAATTTTGAATAATAATATGCACATACATACATACTAGGGTGATCGATCGAATAGTATTCGACCGGTTTTAACCGGTTATTTTAGTTTTTCCCAAGTCGAATATTTTAAAATGTCCATTTTTCGAAAATCGAATAAACCGGTTATTTTAGTAAAATAAACCGGTTACTTTATTAATGTGCAATTTATATACGTTTTCCTGCCTTTTGTTATAAATGTACCCGTAATTTAAGTATTTTTCTAATTGAATATTTGGCAAACTTACAAAAAAGGAAACAAAAGTCAAAAAAACATTATGAGCATCTTGTAACAAAAACCAAAAACAATTTAAAGTACTACAAAAAAAGTTCAGCTTTAAAAGTAATTAGCAATTTGACGGTATTATAAATACTATATATATCTTTATAAAGATGCCATCTTTGGTGATATTTCGAACTTTATTTAAATTTAAATATATAATCCTGGATAAGAGGTTTTGTTTGCCACTTTTCAAAAATATGGCTGAAGTTTACTGCTTCATATAGACATGCTTAACCAGCAACAAATTAAAACTCACTTACAATAAATTTGGGAGAATTTCTCAAATAATAAATTTATTAAATTCCTATTCATATTTTTAAAACCAAAGTTTTTCGAAAATTATAAAAGCTATGTTCACACCTATTAAATATTTGACTCCTAACGTAACCACCAGTTTTCTTAAAGAATTGTTTGCTTTTGCAAAACGTTTGGCCAGAGCAAACATTATTAACCGGTTTCTTAACTACATTATATATAAATGCAAATATCATCTTATACATATATACATAAAGTTAAGCAAATAACTAGAAATTGCCTCAAATAATGCTTAAGTTTAATCAATTTACTGGTCACGCTTTTTTTTTTATTTTATCGTCATATATTTGTGGTCTGAACATACCTTAACTCATATCTATGCTCCTTTTGGGATCGACGGGAACATATATGTATTTTGTTGGTTCCTTACCTTCGTGAATTGTTTTGTTTTTATTCTAATTAACTTTTACATTACAAAAACTAATTTTATTTTTGTATTTGTATGTATTCGAATTAAAACCGGTTAACCGGTTATTTGTAAAATGCTTAACCGAAAACCGGTTTTTTTAAAATAGCAACTATTCGGAATATTCGAAAACCGGTTATTGAAAAATGTCGAATAATCGATCACCCTAATACATACGTATTTTTATTTAAGGAACATGATTAAAATCAAACGTATATATACGTAAAAAGGGGGAAAACTACACACAATGTGTTTAAAAGAATTAGACATTTTTTGTTCAATGTTAAACATATTTTGTTCAAAAATCAACAAAATGTTTAAAAAAATAAGTTGTGTAATTTTAGGTCGATAATATTCGGTAAAGTGTTGCCTACTAATATTGACCTAATTTTCAACAAATTTGGTTTAGAGTGTACATATGTAGTTATTAAAAAAAGACAAAACAGGTTGATATTAAAAATAAAGCAAAACAATTAAAAATTAAATATAATATATACATAGTAATTAATTCAGAGGTAAAGTACCAAAAGTTTGTTTATTTCCTTTTTGTGAATTAAAATATACTCGAAGAAAACATAAATTGTCGATGCTTTCATCCGAAAGGCGTGATCTTATTTTCGTGCAGATTAATCCTGCTGCGGAAAACGCACGCTCAGATTCTACACTTGTAGGACGAACGGTCATAAGGATATTATACACATTTTGCAAATATTTTCAGATTCGAAATATGAGCAAAAGTGCCCTCCACAGATGGATAAGCATATGTATATATAAAATATAAATAAGTGCAAACGAAAATTTCTAAATCGGGAAACTGATGCAATTTCAAAGAAGAATTTTAAAAACTAAAAAAATGCCGGTATTCTGCATGCGGTATTTCGGTATTCGATTTTAGCCGGTAATACCGGTATTTCGGTATCGGTAATATCGGTATTGGCCCTAATAATCTAGAAAACTCCTTATTTTAATGTCAAATCACATTATGCGGCAATTTCCGCGAAAACAAATGATTTCTGTCAAAGAAAAATCGAATTGCGGCCATAAACTTCCTGCACGTTAGACGCCTTTCCAAATTAAAATCCAGTACATGCTACACAAATCTGGGGGTTTTCTTTTCATTATTACCATAGTTAAAATACAACTTTAACACATTTCTCTAGTAGAATTTTATGTCTATCTCAAATTGCACAACATTAAAAACACGTGCCAAACTTTAAAGATTCTGCCTTGAATTTGTACTTGTCCAAGCCAGATTTAGCTGTTATAAATTTAAAGATTTGGTCTAACCGATCGTCATGTATCGGAGTATACAGAAACAAATAGAGAAAAAAAGGAAGAAAAAAGTTGGAACACTTACATTATCTAAAATAGTTTATTTCTTCTGATTGCCATAATTTATCTCACACCTTGTAATACTTCTTTTTATTCCGCTATACAATTTTTTTCAGTGATGCTTATTTGTATTGTTTTCAGTAAAACAAGCTGTTTAAAGTGAAAGACTTTATCAATATTATTTTTAGTTATAATAAAAAAGATAACTTCCAATAACTTTTAAAATATATAGTTTAAAGAAATATTTGTTGTGTTCTAAACAAAAAAGTGCTTAAATAATAATTTGTTCTGCGTTTATTGTTTTGTCACAGATAAACTCAAGAAATCTAAATTATGAGGGGTTGCTCACAGCAGTCATATTTTTCGTGTTATTTTTTAGACATATGACTACCGTTTAAATATTTCAATTTTATTTCCCTATATCAGGATATTAATACTGCTTGCATTTTAAGCACCTGAGAAAGACAAAAACATATCAACATATTTTAAAACTTTATTTTTTTATATGGCTATTTCCAAAAAAACGTCAACCACAAAAAATGGAAAAAAAATGTTTCCTTTCAAGATTTATTTAGAGAATTGCTTATATTTTTTTAATATACATATGCGTATAAATGAATTGATTCGAAAAAAAAAGATAAATGGTAAACGAAGTACTACAACTTTTAGCACATACTTGTGTATATTAGAAAATATGCATTTGGAACAACAATACTCTAATCTAAGGCCTATTTATGATCTGAAAAACATTTTTTATTAAGTTTCTTATATAAAGGATTATAAATAGCAACATAAAAAAATTTTAAATCATGGTGGAAAAATTGTCCCGTTTACAATTTCTTTAACAATTTATTTAAAAAAATGTAATTCATATTTTATTTTGAAATCGTAACCATTTTTAGGGCACATTAGTACGCAACATTTTAAAATTAATCCCAATAAAATATTGTGTCAGGTTTCGCAGAAATCACTGTTTAAACGGTTACCCCTTAAAACCCACTTCCATTTTTTGTCCCGTTTACAATCACTGGTTTTTTGCAATTATCTCGGAAACCACGACAGTAAGCGAAAAATTTCATTTGCGGGAATTAAAGAGCTAATTGAGAGTTAAAAGAATCATTAATTTAAAATTTTTTACAGTTTTGTAAATATAAACGTGTGCAAATGTCCCGTTTACAATCTTGGAAGTGCCCATATATAAACCAAATACTTTTTCCGACACTTTTATAATTTTGTTTTACAAACGGGGGAAAATACAAAATTTCGATTGATATCGAATGCTGTTATTTGCATCCAGAACCTTACTTTGTATATGAAACTAGTTTTTATACCCACACCACAATAGTGGAGAGAATATTATGCATTAGTGCCATACACTTTCGAAAATTTGTTTTTAAATACTGTGGTGTTGGGTATCATATGTTCGGGCTTGACCGACTATACTTTCTTACTTGTTTTTTATTAATTTAACATTTTTAGATTTTTTGAAATATGTACAAATTAACCGAACCATATAGTGGAGTAGGCTTGCCAGCATAGCACTTTTAGTGCTAGATATAGCATATTTTTTTCTGATTTAGCACTAAGAATTTTGAAAAAAGTGCTAAGTGCTAGTTTAGCACATTTTAATAATTATTTCGCACTTTTTTTAGATCCCAAAAGTAAACTAAGTATAAGTTCTTTAAGGCCCATTTTCCCTATAAAAAATTTAGAGCAATGCGAGCACTCAGTAATGCTAGTTGGAATTCTGGAGCTATTCTGGCACTTTAGCTCTTTATACCTATTCCGGAATATCAATTGTAATTATTTTCTTTTTGTAAATTTGAATGTGATGCTTGGAGCGAAGTCTGGTTTTCTGTTCATACTTTCAACAAAAATAATTTTGCCACACCACAAAAATCATTCTCCGGCTTAAGAAAAGCAAATTAATGGTTTTCTCAGACATTGGGACAAAAGACCATCAGCTTTTCAGGAAGTTCAGCGAAGCAACCTCTGCGCAGAACTTGCAATTAAAATTGTGCAAGACATTTTGCTATTGTGTAAATAATCACATACTTTAAATTTAAAACTTATTTCAATATAAAAATTTTTAAAAAACCTTGTCTCTGTATAATCTGGACCCAGATGCAATTTCAAAGCAGTTGGTTAGGCCTTGCTGAAATCTAGATTGAAAACATGACTGTTATGTTCAGTTTTACGCATAATGTGATGTCTCTAAAAGCAAATTTTTTGTCATAATACGCGTCAGTCAGAGATTCCCTACACCCCCCAGTATATGCCACGAATACGTTTTTGAATTAAAAGCCATCGTAAAATAAAATCACCAAAACTTAAACAGTACGATAGAACATTCTCAAGATGAAAATGAAAACTTGCAAAACAGTTGAATTACAACTTATTAAGGAAAACAATTTTTTGGCATAAAAAAATCTACTTGAACGAAAGTAACATAAGTAATTTCTTCTAAATCTCAATGGTATCAATTTGTGCACAAAAAAAATAAAAAGCTTCTGTGTGTTTGTCCATCAGTCAGTCATTCAGTTTATCTATACTTATGAATAGGATGATGAGTGAGCGAGTTTTTTTTATAAATTCTTCCATTTATACAATTGGGACTTAAGTAGCGCAATCAAAAACTAAGAGTATAAAAGCTAAATGTTGCTGTTGCATACATTTAGTAAAACTTTGGTTTCACTGCTTTCGTGGCGGGTTTGTTTTGTGTTGTTGCAACAACCAACTAAACCATCATCATCCTCGTCATCAATATACCCAACACATACATTCATACATACAAGCTAACATCATCCGCTGGTAACAACATCAGCAACATGGGTATTGGTAGTTCAGTACAGTTTTATCGGAAATACCAAACCTCTGAGGCGGAAATAGAAAATTGTGTTATAATACATACCAAATATATTTACTGTTTTTACGTTTTTCAGCTTCACATTTTATTTATTTTACTTTTTTTAACTACAAAGGCGTGTTCCATAGAGTGAATTCGAAATTTCAGCTAATAAAAAACGTTAAGATTAAATAAGTTTGCAAGTACCAGCCAACTGCACTACTTTTCTAGGTATTCATTTAAAAAAATTTTTACTCTTTTAATTTGGGTCAATGAGGCATAATAGTGAGTGAATTTTGTTTGCCAAAACTACGATTTTTGTGAACCCATACAAAGAAGTGTTGGAAAGAGTGCGAAAGAGAAGGAGAACAATAAATAAAAAAGCGTTTTATTAGTCGATAAAATTATGTCATTAAGTATTTCAAAAAGCAAAAGTAAAACATCATTAAATCATCGCCGCAATTATTCATTAAATAAACTCAACATGACCAGTGCTTAAATCATTTGTGGCAGACCACAGTCCCATTGCAATCATATCCCATTGATTTTCAATAATGCCAGCATTCTTTCTGATTAAGTCATTACAACAACGGCATCATTATTTCATTACCAATATTAAAATCGGAATTTTGTCGAAATACTTTTAAATTTGCAAAA
The DNA here is from genome assembly GCA_949318255.1 of Pollenia labialis. Taxonomy (NCBI): domain Eukaryota; kingdom Metazoa; phylum Arthropoda; class Insecta; order Diptera; family Polleniidae; genus Pollenia; species Pollenia labialis. The sequence goes on from OX439143.1 coordinate 84,808,778, forward strand.
CGTTAAGATGTTTATTTTGTATCATTGCAAAAGGTTGTACAGCATATACCTACAGATATTTTGTTTTAAAAGGGTTGTCCAACCGTAATGCACGATAATAATTGTGAGTCACATCTTAACGTCAAGTTAATTGCCAAGCTATATTCGATATTTCTTTGTTTCAGTGTTTGAGAAATTCAACCATGGAGAGGTACGCAATTGAGCAGCGCGTTAAGATTGTTGAAGCCTCTTACGAAAATAAAAGTTCCAATCAAAATGTATTTCGTGCACTTCGTAATTTTTTCGGTCCAGAAATTGAGAATATGGACCTTAACGTTGTTCCAACCGAATGATGCCACTTGATACACAGCCAACAAAACAATTGCCCCTTTGCTCGAGAAATTCAGTGGCCGTGTTATCTCATCTATCTATTTAAAAGAAAAAGTGTACGTCAATAAGCTAAGAATAAGTCACAGGCTAAAGGATCAGATAATTCGGCTCACTAAGCTGCCACACACTAGTGATTTATGCGTGCTCAACGTCTAGTTACTTGTTAATGGGCTGTGTACGCACAAATCAGAAATAATTGAAAATTTTCAATTACTTATAAGTAATAGTTTCAATTACTTATGTATAAATTTTTCTACACAATCAATTGCTTCTCACCTGGAAACAGCACATTTATTTCTTTCTGCGCGAACATTTAAACATTTTTTCATTTTAGTGTACAACGAAACGTAAATTTGTATTTTTGGCGGAGTTGTTAGTGCCGGTTCACACACGTCAAGTTTGGCTCGTCAAGTCTTGAGTTTTTAGGAGAGAAGGGAAAAGACTCAAGACTTGACGTGTGTGAACCGGCACTTAAGCATACAAAAAATTTTATTATTCTTCTTGAATTTTGATCTTTCTTTTGCTTTTTGTGTACACAAAAAAATTATTAAAAGTGCAATTGCATCATGCGCCTCACAATTCATGTTTTCTTTTTGACGTTTAAGGTTATGGTGATTTGTTCAACGTGTGTGGATAAATGGAACGCTAACAAATCACACGCACGAATCACTAGCGTTTGGTCAGGTTTAACGACATTGACCCTAAATTATGTCTCATAGTCAATGAAAAATGGACCATCGATCGGATAGAGGTAGGCCACCGAAGCAGTGTTGCCAATCCATGAGGAATTACACATATTGTGTGTGTAATTTTTACTTGCATGTGTAATCTGTGCGTAATTTTACATTAGGTTCTATTTTTTCACAAATTTTGGCAGCTTTGCTCTTTTTTAGTTTCTATTACAGTAACAGTTGCTTTTAAAACCTTTCCTTTTTTCACCTTTTCATTGCATGTTCTCTTCCCCTCTTAAAGCCTGGTACTCAGTTCAAGATTTCACGTGAAATGCTGTCAAAACGCATATGAAAAAACTTCTGCGGAATATCTATGAAATAATGTTGATAGAGTTGTACTCTGTTCATTTTGTGGAAAAGTTTCGAAATGTTTCCGCCAACATATTTTACAACTGCGAAATAATAAAACAAATTTTGAAAAACTTTTAACAGTTCGTTTTGATCTGACAAGTTAAATAAATTGGTTGCTACTAATTCAGCAAGCCCAGCAGGCTTGCCATTTATGCACTTTTAGTGCTAGACTTAGCACATTTTTTTCTGATTTAGCTTTTACAATTTCAAAAAAAAAAGTGCTAAGCGCTCGTTTAGCGCATTTTTATAATTATTTAGCATTTTTAGCACTTTTTTGGATCCCAAAACTACTTAAAAACTCACATAATCAATTCAAGTTAAGTATAAATTCTTTAAGTGTATGAAGAAGAATTCAAACAAAAGTAAACTCAAGGTGAATTGAGTAGAAGGTGAGGTTAAAGGCTCAGTTAAGACAGAATTAGTCTTTACTTTCTGTTCTGTTACGAATCAGCTGATTTGTTTTTGTTATTAAAAAACCTGTGAAATTGATTAGTTTTTCTGTTCTGTTACGGTCCAATCTGTAATATTAAAAACTTGTTAAGTAATTGTAAGTGACAGCAACAGAAACAAAAAGTAAAGACTAAGTTAAGTTAGTTAATTTATTGAGTCTTCTTTAAAACACTTATAAAATACAAAAGTAATATAACAAATTTGAAACATTTAAGATTGTAATGTAATGTCTTAAAAATTATATCATGAAAATTACAGTACCAAACTTAACAGAAAATGTATAAATTGTATAATGAATGAAAATTGCCAACGCATTTGCTCCCGATGCTAACAGTTTCGTGAATATACATTATTAAAAAATAAAGTTTACAAATTCAAAATCAAAACTTAAATACTAAAAATAAAAAATTTAAAATAAAAACAAAAAATAAAAAATATATAAATAAAAAAAAAAATATAAAAAAACAAGAATATCTTTCTTCAATTAACCTCTGTGAGTGCCAGGAAAAGTTTTCTTAAAGAAATCCGAAGACGAATTAGTCAAAACACACGATTCATTCTGCAAACCAAGGGGGGATAAATAATGGGTATTAGTCCAGCTAAAGCCCCTTTGAGTTAAAATTATACTTTTAAGGACATCATTTTCATGAAAATGTAACCTGGCAATATAATTTTCAATAATTTTGATGACATAACAGCTCAAAGGAGATACTGAAGACTCTCCATTAATTACAGCGTTTGAAAACCGTTTCGTTCTAGAAACAAAATTTTTTCCAATGCATGAACGTAATATCTTTCTCTCAAAGATTTCAAATTTATTCATCAATGTAGGAGAAATAAAAAACCAAATTGGAAATCCATATAAAAGCACTGGTCTTAAACATGTTTTATAAATTAATAATTTTGTTTTAACAGGTAGAGACTTATGGGTTAAAATTCTTCCTAAACAATGTTTCACTTTGTAGACTTTATGTAATATAAATTTACCATGGCCATTAAATTTAAAAAGTTTATTGAAATAAATACCAAGGTATTTAAATTTATCTTTAAAAGGAATTTCAATTTCATTCAAAAAAAGTTTTAATCTTTTACTTTGAGGGACAACAAAATATGGACATTTTCCAGATGCATTTCTCAAACAAATGGCTTCACTTTTTGAGGCGTTTATTTTTATTCCCCAGAAATTATAGAAATAGTTAACTTCATTTAAATGAGCAGACACGATTTGAAGTGCATTAAAAGGTGATTCATGGTGAGCATAAAGTAATGAGTCATCGGCATAAAGTATACCAGTTGAGTTTAACAAATTGTGTGGGAAATCATACATTAGAATATTGTATAAATGAGGTGAAAGAATAGAGCCTTGAGGAACACCACAAGAAACTGAACCAAACTCAGATAAGGAATTATTTAACTGTATACAGAAACGCCTATTATCGAAAAAACTTTTAAACAGTTTAATTACGTGATGATCAAACCCAATTGTGTGCATTTTGAAAAGAATTGCATTATGAATTGCTCTATCAAAAGCCTTTTCTACGTCAAGCGAAACTGCAACCTTACAGAAGCGCTGTCTCAAATTACAAATAACATCATTCTGAAATTTAGATAAAGCGTCAACAGTAGAATGCCCTTTTTTGAAACCAAATTGTAAATTTGAAATATAATTATCGTCTAAATTTAGATTAATTTTCTCACGAATGACTTTTTCAAATAATTTGCCTAAATTTGACAATAAAGAAATAGGCCTTAGATTATTGATATCTGTTGAACTAGGATTCTTTTTAATTGGATAAATTTTGGATATTTTCCAACTATTTGGGAAATACGCATTATTTATAAAATTATTGAAAATTATAACTAAAAATTCAAACGCTTTAATCGAAAATTTTTTAATTACAAAATTGGAAATGTTATCAATACCTGCGGATTTCTTACTGTTTAATTCTTTACTAAGAGAAAGTATACTATCTAAATTTATAAATCGAACACAATTTTGATTGTTTAAAGCAGGAAAAGAATCATTAAAAGTAAATAAGCTATTATTATCTAAAGAAGACAAAAAGTTATCTATATCAGAAGAATCTCTGTCTAAAGAATTCCCTGAATAGACCTCTGCAAAATGATTTCTCAATATATTTAATTTATTGGTATCATTTTCAATAATTAAGCCATTAACTGACAAATCTACAATATTCGTCCTTCTTTTATATCCTAAAAAATTATAAATTTGTTTATGTGCTCGAGGACCCGGTTTAATTTTTTCTAGAATTTCACAAACATTTTTAATATTCTCCCTACTAACTTGTTCCTTAATCAATATGTTCAAAAGCTGAATTTGCTTGGAAAGTAGTCTGTAATTATTATTATGTCTATTTAATGTTCTGTGGTAAATCCTTTTCAATTCTTTTTGCCAATTATATTTAATTTTAAATAATTTTTTAACGAAATCAGAAGGAACAAATTTTTTTGAATCAAGTACAACTTTCTTAGAATGAATATCACAGCAAGAATTCACAGCCAAGGTAAACTTATTAATATAAAAATCGATTTCAGAATTCATTTAATTTCTTACAGAAGAAGGAAAATTTTCTATGATTAAAGTAGTCAAATCGTTCTTAAAACAATCCCAATTAGTATCTTTATATGATGAATATGAAACCGGAGGAATACATAAAAACTCAAAAGCAAAAAATTTCAAATTTAAATTTAGAGGAAAATGATCAGAGAAGGAAGGAAGACTAGTTATATTGTAATTTGAACTTAAAATATCAACAATATTAGAGCTTAAAACAAAATGATCCAAAAAAGAGGAACCGTTAGGATAGGAAGGTTTTAAGTCACAAAGTCTAACAAAGGAGTGTGAATAGAGGTTTAACCAGTTAGAAAATGAATTACCGTTTAAATTATTCAAGTTATCCCACCAAGAGATGTTTTTAGCATTAAAGTCACCACCAATTATTAAAGCATCAAAATCGTTTGAAAAGTTGGCAATGTTTGTAAGCCCATTTTCAAATTGAGCAGCGTTGAAGTTGCAAGGAATATAAACGGAGCCAACTAAAATTTGTTTAATGACATTATTGATAGAAATACGTACCTCAATAAAAATATGGGGAAAAAGTAAGTTAGAGATTTCTACTCTGGAAAAGTAATAATTTTTCTTAAGGGCAATGCCAACACCTTGTGAAGTGAAGTCTCTAACAAAGAAGTAGTTATCTAAATAAACTTTATGATTTGATCCAAGATGCGTTTCTTGAATAAAAGCAAAATCAATGTTATTTGAATTGAGAACATTTGCTAAATCTAATCTTCTACTAGACTCCACAAGAGATCTAACATTAAATGTTAACATTTTGAATGCATTACGGACCATATATTGAAATAACTTCTTTAAAAAGACTTTTACATTCGGAGATTGCCTCAGATTTCGACAAAGATTTAAAATTTTTCATAAAATTCATAATTCTAATTTTTAAAGAATCAGGTTCACATAAAACCTTAGCTAATTTCAAAAATTCATTAATAATGTTGAAGCGACTTCAGATTTATTTTAGTTATTTTTCTAATTTTCAATTTTCTTTGTGTTCGATTATTTTTGAAAACTTGTTTGGAGAAAAGAGTGCGTAATTTTAGAAAAATTTAATTTAAAGCACAATTATAATACATAATTATATTGGGAATTTTGATGAGTAGATTTTTAAAAAAAAAAAATTTTACAGAATCTGAGTAAAATTGATTTGTGGATAAATATTGAAAATGATTTTATGGTGGTAGAGAAAAAATTTAATAAAGAGAAGTTTTAATGAAATTAATTTAATTTTACTTTGAAATATAAACAACTTGGGAAAATTTTTTGGCAATTTTGAGGCGAATATTTTTGAAATTTTTTTGGTGAAATTTAAAGCTTTTTTAAAACATTCTACATCGCTTTCATTCGTCGCGAATAATTTTAATATACCTTCGTATAAGGTTGAATTTCTTCACGATTGTTTTTTTAATTTCTGCTGGAGAAATTGTTGAGGTATAAAATATTTAAGGCTTTTGAGCAAAAATTTTAAAAATGGTTTCGGAAAGAGCATGTAAATACGATATTCGACAAGTAGTGAATTTTTGTTCTACTTTTGAGAAGATTTCTTCAGAAGATTTGACTATTTCACTTTTAGAGGTAAAGCAGGCTGAACTTGAAAGAAGAGGGCTGAAGATGATAGCAACGTTTGAAGAGTTCATCAAAGGCGATGAAAAGGTGAAAGAAGAAGATTTTTCAGATGAAATTACTCTGAAATACGAAGATGCCTGTGAAAAGTACCAGATGCTAAAGGCTAGAATAATGGACTTGTTGAAGGCTAAGGCCCCACAACAAAAAGCGGCAGATACGACAGTACGTCAGTCATCTCTTAAGTTACCTGCGGTTGAAATTCAAACGTTTGAAGGAGGTTTCGACAAATGGCCAGCATTTAGGGATATGTTTAGGGCAGTGGTTGGAAATGAGCCTTCAGTGGCGCCAGCGCACAAATTATATTATTTACTTGGCAAGACGAGGGGGGAGGCCTACCAACTCATAAAAGATTATGATTTGGTAGATGCTAATTTTGAGCTAGCTTGGCAGGCTTTGAAAAATCGCTACGAAAACAAGCGAATTTTAATCAATAATCAAATTAGGAAAATTTATGGCATCCAGGCCCCTCAGAATGAAACTTTAAAATTTTTAAGGCAACTTCAAAATACGGTCAGCGATGGTTTGTCGATTATTAGTTCGTTTCAAGTTGAGGTGGCTGATAATGACCCCTTTCTTATGCACATTTGCACTTCAAAGCTCCCAGAAGAAACTTCGCGTGCGTGGGAAGATTCTCTGACGAACCATAAGGAACTGCCTACCTGGCAACAACTTAACAAATTTCTGTCTGAGAGAATTGAAACATTAGAAACTTTTACAAATTTGAGGAAACCGCCCAGCCGAGACAATAATACCTCTAGATCTCAAGTTTTCTATTCTGATGCTGAAACTGATAAAGGTAAATTTAGCTGCAAGAAATGCCAACAGAATCATCCATTACGATTCTGCAAATATTTTAAGGGTTTGTCCGTCCATGATAGAATCAAATATGTTTATGCGAACAAATTTTGTGCGAATTGTTTTTCACCCACTCATTTCAAAACGAAATGTCAGAGCTCCAGTAGTTGCAACAGATGCAATCAGAGGCATCACACCATGTTGCATATTGAAGAAGATAAGGCGAAAAAGGTTCCCATTCAACGGGCTTCATCTCATCAGCAAGTTCGAGACAACGAAAGGCCATCAGGGTCGGGTACTCAGAGTAACACGAGGCCATCCAGTTCTCAATCGGGACGATCTGGCACTTCGGGTGCAAATGGGGAATCAGTTCAGGTGAATTTGTCTCAACACAGCGGAACTACAATTTTACCTACAGCTTTGGTTCATGTAGAGCATTTAGGCGAAAAATTTACTGTTCGCGCATTAATTGATACAGGGTCGACTAGAAGTTTTATCCTAAGGCGTGTTCAACAAAATTTAGCGATCCCCCTAGAACGCCATCATAGCGAAATATCAGGGTTTGGTGATACGGTGGTAGGTAGTTCGAAGGGAAGGTGCTATGTCACAGTTAAATCTCGAGTATCCGATTTTAAAATTAAAATCCGAGCGATTGTGGTACCAACATTGGCACATTTTATGCCTTCACGGCCGATCCCAATTCAAACGGTAAAAGATATAAAAGGTTTGAAACTAGCAGATCCCTATTTCTACAAACCTGCAGCAATTGAAATGATTATCGGTAGTGATTATCTGCCTTTTATAAATTTGAGCGGCGTAAAAATGAATATCGGAAACAATCTTGAAGCCCGAGAGTCCCACTTTGGCTGGTATTTGCTAGGCCCTGAACCAGAAACTAGAGTTCAATCATTCCATACATTTGTCTCGCAGTGCAGCGATCTGGCCCTTCATGAGCAATTAAGAAAGTTTTGGGAAATAGAAGAGGCTGAAAAAACAGATTTCCAAGCTGAAAGTGATATTTATTGTGAAAATTATTTCAAACGTACCACAATTCGACAGTCTGATGGACGTTACGTAGTTAGACTACCGTTCAAAGAACAATTTCCGAAAGAGATTTATTTAGGCCCCTCCCGAAATATGGCTCTTGCGCAGTACCATCGAATGGAGAAAATGCTCGATAAAACCCCAGATTTGAAGGCGCAGTACGCTGAAGTTCTCCAAGAATATCTGGACTTGGATCACATGGAACCAGTTGTACATGTTGAACCCAAAGCAGAAAAAGTCTCTTCATTTTTTCTACCCCACCATGCGGTAATCAAGCCCGAAAGTAAAACCACAAAAGTGCGAGTTGTATTTAACGCATCAAAGAAAACAGGAAGCGGGGTTTCATTAAATGATGTACTATACCAGGGCCCAACGCTTCAAACAGATTTGATGCAGCTTGTTTTACGTTGGCGAAATTATAAGTACGTATTCACTGGAGACATCCAGAAGATGTATAGGCAGATTTTGATGCATGAAGCAGATCGCCCTTATCAACAAATTTTATTTCGCAACAACACTGAGGGATACGTGAATTCATTTCAACTTAAGACCGTTACGTTTGGCGTAAATTGCGCCCCCTTTTTGGCGATTAGGACTCTACTTGAGCTAGGTCATGATTGCAGAAACCTGTATCCCAAAGCATCTATTATTCTGAAGAACGAGGTCTATGTTGATGACATATTGTCCGGGGGACACACGCTTGAAGAGGCCAAGCAGAAGCAAGGGGAGTTTATCATAGCTTTGAAATCTGGCGGCTTTCCCCTTAAAAAGATGACAGCAAATCATCAGTTTCTACTCGAAAGTTTGCCCCGGGAGGATCTTCTAGACGAAGATTTCTTGAAGTTTGATGACTCCAGCTCTTTAAAAACATTGGGAATTCGCTGGAATGCGTTGGCGGATATATTTTACTATGCGGTGGAGCCAATTGAAATTACCCCATCCGCAACAAAACGAAAAATCTTGTCAGTAATAGCAAGATTATTTGACCCTCTAGGTTGGTTAGGCCCAGTCGTTATTGTTGCTAAGACTTTGATGCAAGAATTATGGGAAGCAAAGTCTGATTGGGACGAAGGGGTACCTCCACACATACTTGTAAAATGGAATTTATTCTTAAAAAACTTGCCATTTATTTCGACACTTAAGATACCTAGATACGTAGATTTCTCCCCAGGATATAAAATCCAAATACATGGCTTCTGTGACGCCTCAGAGAAGGCATATTGTGGTTCAGTGTATATTCGAACAGAAAACTCAGAAGGCCAACTAAATAGCCATTTGCTGGTAGCAAAAACAAAAGTTGCTCCGATTAAGCGGACTACCGTTCCGAAACTAGAATTGTGTGGAGCTTTGTTGGTGGCTAAACTCATTCGTAGTGTAGTCACAAATTGTCAGTTCCCCTATGAACTTTTTTTGTGGACAGACTCGTCCATTGTACTAGGTTGGTTGCAAAAACCTCCGTATGCGCTGAAAACGTTTGTTGCAAATCGTGTGACTCAGATCATCAGCATCGCCAGCACTCAACACTGGAAACACGTTAAGACTGAAGAAAATCCTGCAGATCTGGGCACTCGAGGCTGCTCCCCGCAGGAGCTTGCAGACAATCAACTCTGGTGGCATGGCCCCACCTGGCTGCAACTTCCCACACCATTATGGCCAGTACCTCGTACGTTTGACCCAGTCGACTTAGAGACAAAGAAGTCTATAATCAACTTTCATCTTGACGTAAATTGCACAGATATACTTGAAGAATTTTCATCTTTCCCAAGGGCGTTGCGAATTCTTTGCTATCGACTTAGATTTGTCAACCGAGTTCTCAAGAAACCATTTTCCACCGAAAAGCTTATTACAGCTCAAGAAATTAGCTCGATGAAGACTCGACTCATCTCGCTCGCTCAAAAGAGGTATTTTTACCGTGAATACGATTGTCTTAAGGAAAAGAGACCGTTAAGCCGCAAAAGCAGACTGCTTAACTTAAATCCTTTTATTGATAAGGACGACCTTTTACGAGTTGGCGGCAGGCTTATTTATTCAGGTTTAAGCTACGAGGAACGTCATCCAGTTATTGTGCCAGAAGGGTCTCATTTCGCGAGGCTTCTAGTTAATTTCACCCATCGCATTATGCTCCACTCTGAGCACCATATAATGCTACGTGCGATTCGCCAAGGCTTTTATATCCCCAGATTAAAGAATCTTGTCCGAAAATGCATTAGAGAATGCAAGGCCTGTACTATTTACAAGCATAAGGTCCAGCACCAAATCATGGCCGCACTCCCCCCAGAACGTGTGAACTTTTCCCTGCCCTTCACATATACCGGAGTCGATTTCGCTGGTCCGTTTAATATTAAATCCTCGACGTTGAGAAATGCGAAGATTCTCAAAGGTTACGCTGCTGTGTTCGTATGTTTCTCTACCCGAGCCGTCCATTTAGAAGTCTGTTCAGACCTCTCAACCGATGCCTTTCTAGCCTGCTTTCACCGCTTTATTGGGCGCAGAGGACTCCCCAAGACCATGTTTTCCGACAACGGTCGAAATTTCGTCGGTGCAAGCTATGCTCTTCTTAAAGGCCACCACGAGTTCTTGAAATCTCTTGAAAAGACTTTAGTCGAAAAGTACTCCACCTTGGGCGTTACCTGGTCTTTTATACCGCCATATGCACCTCATATGGGTGGCCTCTGGGAGGCCGCGGTCAAGAGCATGAAGTCTCACCTGAAGAAAGTTACCAGCAACCTATCGTTCACGTTCGAAGAATTCAGCACGCTTCTAGTCCGTATCGAAGCCATTTTAAATTCGCGCCCTCTATCGCCTCTTACCGAAAACCCGGGTGAGGTTCTACCACTAACCCCCGGCCATTTACTTAGAGGAGCTCCAATTACAGCACTACCAGAATCACTTAAACGCTGGGAAAGATTAAAAGCGCTGCAACATATTTTTGCTCGACGGTGGAAGTCTGAATATATAACCGAGCTTCAACGCCGTTTTAAGTGGCAGAAAGAACGCGACAACTTTAAACCAAATGATATTGTCATAGTCAAAGAAGACTTACTCCCACCTACCGAGTGGCTCCTAGGTCGCGTTAATAACGTAATCTATGGTCGAGACAGCAAAGTAAGAGTTGCTGAAGTAGTCACCAAAAAGGGCATAATTTTACGACCAGTGGTAAAACTATGTTTGCTACCGACAGACAATAACATGACTAAACTCCCACCACAACCTACCAAATAGTCTACCAAATTCCTCAACAAAAATAGAAAATTAGAAAACTCAGTCGCATTAGGTATTTTTTAACACTGTATATACTTCTTTCTTTTCTTTTACTACAAATACAGATGAAGAAGCGACCACGATGCCATATTTGCCAACTCAACCACCCTCTGCAATACTGCCTGAATTGCCTGGCCTACAATCATTTTCGAGACCATTGTACCTTAACCAGAGGATGTGCAGTTTTGGTCAACTGGGTGGCCTGTAATGCCTTTTACCACACTCGGCTACACCCGCAAGCTAAAAGATGTCCTCGCTGAACCTCAGCGCGAGGGACTTGTGTTAGCTAGAGCTCTGACCAACAAACGCGGTGGCAACACTACAAGCCACAATCTCTCAAATAGATGACACCCAATTGGCAGCCGTGGCCAAGAAACTTCATCTTGAAGAACCCTACAGTACCTCTAAGCAAGCCTCCCTAGGGCCTGTAAAAAGTGCTCTTGAATTCAACAATGCAGCCAGACCAGGACGGAAGCATCTACCTTTGGCTGGATCAAATCTTAGACGTAAAGGGGGTGCTTTTGCCACTCTTCGGGGGGAGCATGTTGAAGCGACTTCAGATTTATTTTAGTTATTTTTCTAATTTTCAATTTTCTTTGTGTTTTATTATTTTTTTTCATTTAAAATTTTATTATTTATATTTATTGAATTTTAAGTTTGAATTTGGTTTAGATTTTGATTTTATTTAATTTTTAATTTTATTAAATTTGAATATTTTTTCTCTGAGTGTAGAGCACTCGTTAGGAATTTCTCTTAAATTTCCTTTTTTTTTGTAAAACATATACAGATGTATGTATATAGATACGTATATACTCTGCTTTGAGTTTGTAGTTTTCCTTTGAGTTTGTTGGCTTACTACAAACCTTTTTGTTATTTAGTTTTTAAGTGTAATTTCCAACATCAACAAGGCAAGAAGCCTAAATAAATTTGTTTTTTTTTTTAAATTTAAAAAGTAGAAACCTCCCGCGTTTCATTTCGTTTTTTTGACTTGGAAGTTACTATTAAAAGGCTAGGAAGTTTCTAGCCCCAACAAATAATTTTAGGTTTGTTTGAAGTTTGATTGCTAAACAGACTTGCAAAAGAATGATTAGAATCAACCTTGTTTGAATTAAAAGTCATTGAAACATTTCCTTCCTATCTTTAGTTTTATCAGAAATGTTCTTAGTCGTTTCTAAATACTTTTTAAATGAAGGACAACCACGCCAACTAGCTGGATGACCATAAGATTGGCAATTAAAGCAAAATGGTTGACTATTATCATCAGAATTAAAAGTTCATTTACCAGGTTCATGATCTGAAGAGCATTTAACACAAACATAGGATCTGTTACAATTCTTAGCCATGTGACCCCAATTATGGCAACGATAACATTGTACTACTTTCTGATTTTTCTTTGGTTTTTCCCAAGTAACTACCTGATTTAAAATAAAACGAATACAAGTTAAGTCATTTAAACACTTACCCTCTTTAAGAGTAATTAAGAAAAGACCAGTTTCTAAATTATTTTTTTTTGAAAAAGGGGTTTTAAACTTTGTGATAGAATGAACTGTATCAGGAGCAAGTTTATTTAAATCAGAGTCAATATCCAAAATATTGGAATCAAAATAAAGACCTCGTAAGACTACCGACTGTCGTCTCAATTCCATAGGTGTAAAAGAATAGGAATCAATATTTTTTTCCCTAAGAATCTGCATCATTTCTAAGTGCGCTGAAACATCTTTTAAATAAAGTTTACTTTTATAATTACTTTTATTTACTATTTTAAAATCAAGTCCTTTTAATTCCAGTTGATCAACAAGAGATTTAATGTTTACATGATGAAGAAAAATAGGTGGGCAAAACTTTTTAATGTGTTTATGCTTTTTCGTGATCGGATTAATTTGTACATTATTATTTGTGTTTGATTCTACATTTAAATCTTCAAAAATCGCAAATCTATTTTGACTACAACTAGGTCTAACGTCAATTTCTGTGGATCTTAGATTAGAAAGATCAACTTTTAAATTGCCTTGGGAGTTTCTTTTGAATTTTTTATTTTTTATAATTTTAAAATCATTATCACCTGAGGAATTCACGATACTACAATTATCATCTTGAGAAAGGAAACCGGAAAAATCCTCATCATTGGAATGTTGAAAACAATCTTCTGGTAAATTTTGGTCCAATTGGAAATCCATTTGAAAAGAAACTTCACGCACATTATTAAAGGAAACACCAGAATCATTGACTGAATGTTGAACAGAGTTTGATGATAACCCAGAAACATTAGTATTTGTCTTAAGGATATTTGCACCATCATTTTTTTGACTAACAAGTTGAGTTTTAGGATTGCCCCAATATTTATCTGGAGGCTTCTTAGTTTGCTTAACGGCCGGAATTAGAGGCTTATCCATTTTGCCAATTAAAAATTAAAATACATATATGTATGTATGTATAAAAAATAAAAAGTTTTCAAGTAAAGACTAACTGAGCCTTTAGTCTTTACTTTCTGTTCTGTTACGAATCAGCAGATTTGTTTTTGTTATTAAAAAACCTGTGAAATCGATTAGTATTTCTGTTCTGTTGCTGTTCAGTGTGTTAAAATCAAAAACATGTTAAGTAATTGTTAGTAACATTTGCAGATGACGGTGTAATATACGCTTATGCACTTCCATATGGTACAATATTTTGACTAGTCTTTAGAAAATTTCTCTTGCCTAGATTTAAAAACTTTTATTACTCACTTGAAATTTAACAGTCTTAATTTTTGTGGATGCTATTAAGCTCCAACTATTGGTCATCTAGTTAGCAACATCGTAAACTACCGAACACACTCTAAAATAAGAAAACGCGTCGTTTTTTGTAAACCAAAAATCTTTTCTTTCTTTTCGAATTTGCACCACCAGACGTAAACATCAAAGAAATAATTAAATAATAAAAAAAAATTATATATATATAAACATGGTTAATGTTGTGTGTAACATCTTTACAGGATATTGCTAAATAAATTTATAATTACGGCCTAAAATATATGGTTATTTATTTATACTTACCACCACCTGGATAACTATCTTGCCGCGATGTGGTGGCTTAAATGCTGGCTGTAGTGTATGCCTTGTAACTTGAGTTATACAAGTTATAATGCATAAGCTCTAAGGCCAGCATGACTAAGGGTTATCCATCCATCCCATTACCTATAATCCTATCCCCCCCTTTTTGTTTTCCCACATCCCCCACTTTTAAGGTCAAAGTGGTTGACAGCAGTCCAGAGGACCTGAATGGCTAGTTAGTGGTTAAAGAAACTGGTCGTGAACAGCTTCACTCTGATGCCGATGGCAAGAATCAGTTGTAACTTAGCCTAGTCCGTCCAAGCCATCACTGCGCGCGACGGTCCTTTTCTTACGTGCATACTCGTGGGACCAAAAACTGGTCGAACTAAAAAACCAAAGCAAAAAATACGGGATTTTAGGACGCGGTTCAGGGAATGTCTCTGACAACTCGGCAGGCTCGGATTCAGATCCAGACTCCGGCTGGCTGAGTATTCACAGGGGTATTCTGCTGCAGGAGGGTCAGTTATTAAAAAAACTGACAGAGACGGACGTGATGGACACCCAAGGCGGCTCTCCATCTCGAACAGGTGCCTCGGAAAGACTCGGTGATCTAACTCTGGGCTCTGATGATGAGCACGAAATCACAATGACTTCTGCTGATGATCAAGGCCAAAGGACTGGACCATCGGCTTCTGAGGTCACACTCGAGATGGAAAGTAGATTGGCGAGTGTATCAAAACCCATTGTTCGGCAGGATGCGACAGAACAGGTCACATCAGATAGCCAAACGAGTTTAGAAAAAGCCAAGAGTGGTGTGAGAGCCTCCTTAGCCTTTTAAGAAAATATAGCTAAGAAAGACTCCTCATTGCACGCTGTGCGGGATAGGCATTTGCTGAGGAAGCACCGGAAGAACGTCTAGATTCGAACGAATCCACGGTTCTGTCGGTGATATCCTAGGCATTCCCTATACTGCGGGATACACAGCAAGGGCTGCTGAGGACTCAAAGGTTGTCAGTAAAGACAACGAATCCTGCTAAGGAATCCTCCAATAAGAGAGCTGATGAAAAAAGGAGGGTAAAGAGTCAGTACCTGTTCCTCTTAACCTTGACAGCATGGTCACGGCTAAAGGAGCTGTGCCTGCAGACGAATCACCCAAAACTAGTCGCGCAATGAGGACTGGCTCCAGAGAGGACCAATCCTCAACGTCAAGGAAGCTGAGGGAGTCGTCGGGTAAGGACGGTATTCTGGCGGCTGTCAATGATCGTATGGATCCCGATGGAAGGATCAGTGTCGAGAAATGGCAGGTGCGGGAGAAAAAACTACTCGACGGAATGTTCAGCGTGAAACGAAGGCCGGACGAAGTATCGTTCAAAGGGGCTGACTGGGCAAAAGGTGTCAAAATTGTCAGTTGCGGCAATAAAAAAACCTTTGAGTTTTTAAAGGCTGCAATTGGCAGGTGTGGTAGCGCTTGCCCTGAAGCAAGATTGGACGTTATACAAGCGTCTGAGTTGCCATTAAGGCCGGTAGTCACGGTGTGGATACCTCCACCTATAAAACCGGTGGAGGTCATACTGGGGTTACTGGCCAACCAGAACGACGGTATCATTACAGGCCAGTGGAAGTTGCTAGCTTCACTGGGTTGTAAGTTGAACCAATGGAGAGACTTCAGGTTCGCAGTAGACCAGGAGTCTCTCAAAAAGCTGAAGTCGATGGGAGGGGTTGCTGTGTTAGGGTTGGGGTCTATCATCTTTAGGGAACCTAAAGTGGTGCAGATAAACTTGCACCACTGCGAAGCAGCCTCAACCGAATAAGCAACCCACCAGGCTATCAGGCAGGCACTGGTTGTCCTAGGGGTTCCGTTGTTCTTGGTCGAATGGTTAACTATGATGCTTAGCGGCAGAGTTATTTAATCGGACAGGGAAACGAACGCTTAAGAAAATCGGTGACCAGGGGGATCCTACAGGGGGGAGTTATCTCTCCCTTATTGTGGCTCTTGGCCGTCAATGTCGTTTTGAGACGTTTTGACAGAATGGATCAGAAGGCCGTGGCCTACGCGGATGATGTAGTTACTGTCAGCATGGCTATTGATAAGGGACTGGGAGGTAATCCGGAGAAGATAGAGTTGGTTATTTTCACTAGGAGATACAAGGTGGAAGATTTTAGGTTACCGGTACTGGGAGGATTGGAGCTTGGACTATCTGATAGTGCTAAGTATCTGGGGTCTTTTTGGACAGTAAGCTGTCATGGGGAAGGAATACTCAGGAGAGACTTAAGAGGGGTATCAATGCCTACTATGCTTGCAGAACATCGATGGGTAGGAGCTGGGGACTCCGGCCATCAGTGGTGGGATGGCTGTACACTTCGGTGGTTAGACCTATTCTTACGTATGGATGTTGCGTTTGGTGGGAGTCATTGAGATTGGCTAGTCGTAGGAACCTTCTTTCTAAGGCTCAGAGGTGTTCTTGAATTGGCATGCCAGATGCCATGAGAAGTGCTCCTCAGGCCCTGGATGCCATTCTACATCTTCTGCCTATTGAGCAGTATGTGATGGGAATGGCGGCCAGGAGCATTCCTAGACTGAGGGAGTTAGGTTTGATGGGGAATGTCACGCAGGGTCACTCACAGATTCTGAGTGAGGTTGAGAATGGTGGCTATTGCCTGGGACCACCCGGCTCCACTGATTATGTGGGCACCAAGGTGGATTTTGGGCGGTTGCCGGAGGTAAAAGTACCTTCTTGGGAGAGCTGGTCAGGAAGGAGCTGATTATCTGGTTTATTTGCTATTTTCACTGATGGCTCGAAGATGAGGGGCACGGGTGCGAGGGTCTACATTGAGGATCTGGACATAAGAAGGTTATATAGGCTTCCTGACGAATGTAGTGTCTTTCAGGCGGAGGTTATACGGTGTTCCAAAAATTCATAAAATCGATTTTCCATTGAGACCAATATGTTCAATGATAAATTCTCCATCATATGAACTATGTAAATATTTAACAGGGATTCTTAGGAAAATTACAGAAAATTCAAAATACAATGTTAGGGATTCACTTCAATTTAAGGATAGAATTAAGAATATTGTATTGGATAATAATGAGAAGTTAATTTCTCTTGATGTAGTTTCATTGTTTCCAAGTGTACCAGTAGACTTAGCTATAAATATAGTAGGATTTATTCTTACGTATTCTTAAATTTTGTATAATAGATAGTAGATATTTTCAAATGAATAATCATGTATATAGTCAAATGAAAGGCCTTCCTATGGGCTCACCAGCTTCTCCAATTGTAGCAGATATAGTTATGGAAAAATTATTAGATATATGTGTTGAAAAATTAATTATAAAACCGAGGATATTGATAAAGTATGTTGATGATTTATTTTGCATAATTCAGGAATCAGGAATAGGGCAAATGTTGGATATTTTTAACTCATTTCATTCGGACATTAAATTTACAATTGAAAGGGAATCTAATTCAAGACTTTCATATTTGGACACATTGATAATAAGAAGAGGGAATAGGATATTAACAGATTGGTATCAAAAGCCAACATCTTCTGGTAGAATTATTAATTTTTTCTCGAAACATCCGAGGAGAATAATAATTAATACAGCTAAAAATTTTATAGAAAGAGTTCTGAGGATAAGTGATTCAGAATTTCATAGAGTTAATAAGAGAAAGATTTCAAACATTTTAACAGATAATAGCTTTCCTAAACAATTAATATCAGATTTATTAATACAGTATAATAATTGTAGAATATATAACCGAAATAGTATAACAGAACAGAGAATTTATAAATCTGTAACATATATACCAAAATTTTCAGAAAGATTAGAAAAATCAAATATATATGATAGTAAAATATATAAAATAACTCATAAATCTTTTAACACAGTAGGTAAACTATTTACTAAAATGAAAGACAAAATAAAGAAGATGGAAATGTCAAATATTGTTTATAAAATACCTTGTAAGGGTAATGATAGTGGACAGTGTAATATGGTATATATAGGTACAACAAAAAATAAACTAAAGACTAGGATAGCAGGACATAAGTCAGATCAAAAATATAGACATATTTCATCACAAAAAACAGCTTTATCATCCCATTGTGCTAATCTAAACCATTATCCAGATTTTGAAAATTCAACTATTTTAAACACAGAAAATAATTATAAACGTAGATTTATGTTAGAAATGTTACAAATCATAAATGTACCGATAATGTCGAGAATTAATTTTAAGTCTGACACTGAGAATGTAGCACAAAATTATAGACATTTAATTTATAAAAACAGAAACGGAAGGTAAAAAAATTTTTGTATATTGTAATAGATCAAGTTTGTATTGAAAAATATTTTTTATTCAATTCCAAAAAAATTTTCATAAGTTTGTCAATTTTTGTTAAATTTGTTTTATTTTAAAAAAAAATTGTTAATTTTTTGTTAAAAAAGAACCCTGAAGAAGGCACTTAAAGAAGTGCCGAAATATTGGTTAAAAATAAACGTTAAAGTTTTTTATATAAAATAAAAAAAGACCTCAAGCTTGAAAATTTAGTTGTATTACATAGCGTTATATATGTATATCATTTACGTTGTTTTGTGCAATTATGTTCCAGTTTGTATCATTTATTAGTTTATTGACTTTGTGTGTGTTTATATAAATTAAACAAATAAAAGCTGAAATTTTTTAAAAAAATATTTTTTTTATTTGTTAACTTTTTACAGTTAACAAAATCAACTTTATTCATTAGTATTCAAAAACCGACTGCGAAGAATTTACAATTAAAATTGTTTAAGACTTTTAACTTAATAATTAACCTGCTGATGTTGCATTTCCCACAACCTGTTGATGTTGGGTTTCCCACAATCCAATTCATGCGCTTGCCGCGTGTGAGGATTAGATTTCGTCTGGGAATTTTTAATTGAGCAGCTTGAAGTTTGTTTAGGTTGCAAATTCTATGTTGGCACGTTTTGAGTTTTGTTGGCTATTATGGTTGTTGTTGTTATTATTATGTTGAATGGTGTTGAGTGTGTTAACTCCTCCCCCTCTAAGTTCAGGCGTCCTCGCATGAATAACTGTATTTCAAAAAAATGGAAGGTCATGGATTTTCTTCTTTTTAGAACCCCTTAATGGTAATGACAAGGAGATTTTCGACTTGGTTGACAGTTGATCCTCTACACTTCCTGTTTCATGCTCTGTTTTTGCGGATTCTGTATTATTTTTGGATGAATTACTTCCAACCTCATCGGTTCCATTTGTCCTTTTCTTTTTTATTATGTAAATAATAATAATGATCGATATTATAATAGTTATTACCAATCCAATATTGATGGTTAGGTTAATTTTGTTTTCAACTTGCAGTTTCTCGATTATGTGAGAGTTGTTGACGTTAACTGCCTCCATTCTTTCTAACGTTATCACTTGTTCTTGATCATTAGAGCTACTTGG
This sequence comes from Pollenia labialis, assembly GCA_949318255.1. Lineage (NCBI taxonomy): Eukaryota > Metazoa > Arthropoda > Insecta > Diptera > Polleniidae > Pollenia > Pollenia labialis. The sequence continues at coordinate 84,828,474 of OX439143.1, forward strand.
TTGCAACAATGCCGGTAATGGTTTAGTAAGGGTGACCTGAGTTGTAAGATACGTTTTATTTCCGATTCGTACTGTAGAATTTAAGTGGTGAATTATGAACGTGCCATCTATTTCAATTGTTGAGTTATCTATTTCGATTTGTCCTTTGTACCCATTTAATAATATCATGCTCTCATCTATTTCTTCTACTGGTGCCACATGCTCATCGTTGGTTGTTGTACAGCGTGATGGTTTACTCTTTAGTAGATTTGGGATGCAGTCAGATTTACTTATGTCTATGATGTTATCTATTTCACAAATACTTATCTTATTATAATTCTTGCAGTCATTTTTTGTACCAAATATCTTATTATTACATTTTAGAACATTTTTAAAGTTTGTCTTAACTACTATATTATTTTGCCTTACAGGTTTGACTAATAGATTATCGCAACTCTCACTATTGGTTGTTGGGATATTGACAATGTAGATAATTTCTTTATTATTAGAAGCAACTTTAATCTTTGAAAAATTTAGTAATTCATCCATATTGCCAAATGGAATGTTATCATTATAAAAAATATCTCTCAAAATATTAACTTCAGTATTAGAAAAAATAAACGAATTTACAATATTTGATTTAGCCCAATGAATGGCATATTCGATATTAGACAATTCTTCTTTAATAATTTCCAGTTTATACTTAAAATCTAATAAATTTTCTTCTCTACTTTTTTCCTCTAATAGTTTAGAAATATTATTGGTTACTACTGAGAGTTGGTTTACTTTATCTATTGTTAACTGATTAATTACGATCTGATTATTATTGTTTACTAGAACGTTATTCATTTTGTTCTCTATTATCTCGAAATCATGGTGGTCCAATGAAGTCGAGTGACCTCGTTGCCCTCGTCTTGGATCTTAGTCTGGATAAACAGGACTTCGTCTGGGACATGGTATAGGATAGGTAGGGTAATAGTGAGTTGTCAGTATTGTTGTGTAGATAAATTCCTTTTTCTAATTTTCCTATTAAGTCTTCGTATTCTCCCAAGTCAATTGTATGGACTAGTTTGAACACGCCGGTCTGAAATTTCGCCGAACCCGTGTTGATCACGACTAGTCTAGAATTAGAATAGTCCATTATCTGGAACTCGCAACTAGAGGATCCAATCATCAGAAACAACCTGTAAGTAAGTGCAATAAGAGTTTAGTTCCTTATGTGTTTTTTGTGGACGACTCTTCCACTTTCGGTCACCACCGTAGAGTGTCTATTTTCTTTTATTAGTTCGCGTTTAAATTTTTCGGTTAATTTGGTACCAAGCCTTTTATTTATTCTAACAAAAATCTCTTGCCCTGGTATGTATTGTTTCGCTTCCTTCCTTTTCTTGTTGTGATAGTCTAAATCCTTTGCCTGTTTCTTTTTTAGCATCGCGATATTATTTTCTCTGGTTCTTTCATAACTCCCAGGTGAAAAGTCTACAGTCCTCCCAAAAAACAAGTCCACTGGTTTTCTACCTATCGTGGAATGTATTGAGTGATTATATTCGTTGACGGATTGCTCCAATAATTCCTCGAAATTTCTGCAAATGCCTTCATCCTTGAGACATCTTAAGATTTCGGCCAATGTTGAATGAAATCTCTCAATTTGGCCGTTGGCCTCACTTTTGTAAGGTGGTGTTGTAAATACCTCTATCCCCAGTTCGTCTTTCATCATAAAAAGAATGGTGGCCGAGTTCAGTGATTTTTCGTTATCCACGACAACAGTTTTGGGAACTCCATAAAAAAATAGAATATCCCTTAGTGGCCTCCTGATATCTTCTATTGACTTTCCCTGTAGAATTCTTGTTTGGGCGTACTTTGAGAACTTATCTATGGCTGTCAATATTAGTTTCCTATCTGTTGAAAAAATATCAATGTGAATAACTTGACCGGGATAATTTGGTATTGGAGTGACATTCAGTTTTGGTTCGTTGGGGTGTCTATCATACTTGTTTTTTTTACATATGGAACAAAGCTTGACTATTCTTTTAATTTTGGAGAGCATGCTAGGAAAATAAGATTTTTCCAATATTTGGGACTTGTTTTCTATAGCATTCCTGTGTGCTCGATTGTGTGTTTCTATAATTAGGGTTTCTTGATCGGATTCTGATAAAATATCTTCAACAAGATTCTGAGTAAAGCGAATTTTGAAATTTTTAAAATGATGTGGGTAGATTTCCTGAATCTTTCCCATAATAAACTCTGGAGTTTTAATACAGTTTATGACGGATGGATTCAAGTATTTTTTTAAGATGGAAATTAATTTTTCAGTATCGTATTCTGGTTCCGTTACTAAATGTCTATGATAGCCCGGAAATACTATTTGGAACTGATATGCTGGCGCATTGTCAATTTGTATAAATATTTGATTCTTAAAAGCGTTTATGGGCGCTTCCACACTTGCTATGAGTTCCTCTGGAGAGCTGTCACTACTATGCACTGTTCCTGTTAGTGAATTAATATTTGTTGTAGGAGGTCTGGAAAGTGCGTCAGCCACAACATTGCTTCTGCCTGGTTTATATTGCATTTCGTAATTATACTCCTCCAATATCGCCAAAACTTCCTCGGGAATTTGTTGTAAGTATTCCTCAACAGTCCCAGATTCCACACTTTCGGTATAATGGTCAACTTCGCCTCCCTCTGGTGGGTAGCCACAATAGTAAGCCTCCACCGGCATGTAATCTGTTTCTATATGGAAGTTACGTTGGAATTTATTTACTGGTACTTGAAAAGATGCTGTTGTTGGCCTTTTTAGAGCTGGATTATTCTGTGGTCTATTAATGTAGTCGACCTGACGGGTTTGGATTGATTTATCCACATCCATTGGTTCTACCCGATTGTTCAGGGGTCTATTTTGAGTCCCCGCATTCAGTCCAGAATTTCCAGGAAAATTTAGGTAATTGCTATAGTTTGGATTACGACTGTAATTTGGATTAGGGATAGGTTGAAGGTTCGAGTTATGACCATAATTTGGACTACGACTGTGGTTTGGATTAAATTTAGGTTGAAAGCTTGGGTTACCGCTAAAGTTTGGAGCGTGATTATACCGAGGGGGTACGGGGGGTCTAGTAGACGGTGCACCCCCAACATAAGCGAGCTCGGGGTAGAATCCTCTCCCATTTGTGAAACCTGCCGCACCAGCCCTATCTTTCTGTACGTTACTTCTGACAGAGTGTCCGTGTGCGTAATTTCTCCGAAAGGTCATATTGTCCAACTTTAGACAGATATGTAACGCTTGGGGCAATGACGTCGGTTCACGTACGCTTAACAGTCTTGGCAGATCTCCATTTAATCCCCTTACGAATGTATCCAATGCCTTTTCCCTGTAGGTAGTAGTCATTGCGTGAAGACTATTTTCCTCCAGATCCAGGCAGGAAACCTTATCGAGAAGTAGAGAAAGGTGCTGATAAACACCCTGATAGAATTCCGTGATTGTCTTGTTACCCTGGCATAATGTCATCATTTGATACTCTAATGTTCCTATGTCTCTCTTGTCCGAATAATGCATCGAGAGACATTTTTTAATTCGTGTCCAGTCCAGTGGAGTCCTATACGACTCCAAAGCAGTATCTGCGTCACCAACAATTTTTGTCCGTATAGTATGAAGAATTGCGTAGTACCTACCAGTACCTTTTACTGAATCATAGAGTCCTAAAACTCTCTCCACTGATTTTCTCCAGGAGTTAAATTCTCCCGGTTTCCCGGAGAACTCCCTCAAGGACCTAACTATATCGGGTACTCTGTCCAGTTCCTCTAACTTGGCAGAGGTTGCCCCGATGGGATGGTCAGCCCCCTCATCCGCCAGATGGTCGGTCGGTGACCTAAGGGCATCCCTTATCATGAGGGCTATCTGTTCCCTCTGTGGTTCGGTAAGACCTGTCGCTCCAGTCGGTTGTGTCATTGCTAATGTCCTGCTCAGCCTCTCGGTCAGTTGATCGATAGTCTCGTCGGGCATAGCGGTCGAATGGTTTTAAAATGAAAGGCTCGGAACAAATTCAACAGAATTTCGACCAGTACGGAGAATAATAAAAATTTCAACCGAATAGAAAAAAGGAAAACCCAGTGAAAAGAAATCTTTTCCCTTTTTAGGTTTTTAATTAATTCAAGATCGTAAATAACCGATTAATGAAAACAATGTTAATTTCAACCATAAAGTTTTAATTAATTATGGATTGTAAATAATCGATTAATGGAAACAATGTAAATACTAACCAATTTTAAGGATTTTTTCCTTTTCTATATTTTTTTCTTTCTTTAAGTTTTAATTAATTCTGGATTGTAAATAATCGATAAACAAAAACAACGGACTTAATAAAATCGTAAAATCGTTGTGTTAATTTAGGCAAGGCAATATACTTAATAATATACTTAAAAAAATCTTACATAAATGCCGCTAACGTCATCTTTAGGTTGGTGTTGTTAATGTTGTTAATTACAGGTGTAGGTGAAGGTTGTAAATATGGATGTTTCTTGTTGCTGTTCTTAAAGAAATTAACTCCTTTCACTTTATTCCACTTTCAAACTATAATAGTAGTTCTTCTAGATCACTTTAAGTTAGGCTTAGCTCAGTTATTTGAGAATTTGGCTTTTTATCTTTGCTTTTTATCTTTGACTTAATTCTTTTCCTTATTTAATTTAAATTTTATTAATATTTGTTATTCACTTCACTTTTTTATTTCTTTTTTATTGTGTTTTTCCTGAATTTTTGTTTTTACCTTTTATTTATGGTTTTTTTTCTAAACAGTTTTGTTCACTTATATTTAATTATTTGATTTGTTGTTTCTTACTTATTCTTTTGTTCTATTAATATTTGTAATTAACTTAAATTTTTGTTTTTCAATTTTCTTGTTTTTGTTATTTATTGTTATTTATTTCAATTTATTGTTTTTTTTTTCTGAATGATTTTCTTCACTTATCCTATGTCATTTAGTTTGTTGCTTTTTGTTCAGTTTTTGTTCTATTAATTTTTATAATTAACCAAAACTTTTCCTTATTCAATTTCTGTTTCCTATTTATTTATTTTTCTTTAATTCAAATTATTTTGTTTAATCTTTAATTCTCCTTTTTTTTTTTTTTACTTAAAATATTACTATTCGCTATTCACTTTTAATTTTTTATGTTCATTTGTTCGCTTTTAATTATTTATTAACTTTATAACATAATTAATAATTTTTTTATATTCGATATACTTTGTTCAATTTTATTCTTCAACTATTCACTTTTAAATTTTTATGTTTATTGATTTCTCAATTTTATATTATTAATTAATAATTTTTTTATATTCAATATACTTTGTTCAATCTTCAACTATTCACTTTTAAATTTTTATGTTTATTGATTTCTTAATTTTATATTATTTATTAACTTTAAATTTTAATTTATAAAAGCTGAAATTTTTTAAAAAAATATTTTTTTTATTTGTTAACTTTTTACAGTTAACAAAATCAACTTTATTCATTAGTATTCAAAAACCGACTGCGAAGAATTTACAATTAAAATTGTTTAAGACTTTTAACTTAATAATTAACCTGCTGATGTTGCATTTCCCACAACCTGTTGATGTTGGGTTTCCCACAATCCAATTCATGCGCTTGCCGCGTGTGAGGATTAGATTTCGTCTGGGAATTTTTAATTGAGCAGCTTGAAGTTTGTTTAGGTTGCAAATTCTATGTTGGCACGTTTTGAGTTTTGTTGGCTATTATGGTTGTTGTTGTTATTATTATGTTGAATGGTGTTGAGTGTGTTAACTTATATGTGTTCTCCTGAAAACATGTTGGGGGCCTCTGATTTACGTTGGATGCCGAAAAATGTTCGATACAACAGAAAGTGGAAAAGTGATCAGATATGTTTGTTCTAATAACAACAGCATTCGCAGCGTTGCCACTTTGTGGGTAATTACCCGAATTTGGTATAATTTTTACTTTCTTGGGTAGAGCGTGTGTAATTTCTCTTAGGTGTAATTCAGGTGTTATTTCAAATTCTTAATTCAGATACCCAAAAAAAATCAAGATTCAATTTCAGTGATGACATTTATTTCTTTTTAAATAATGTTGATACAAATGCACAGTCTTCTGAACCAAAGAAAAAGACTTCAATCATTAGATTCAGATAAAGATGACTGGTTTAGAACCAGAAGTTTATTGAAAAAAGTTATTCGAGCTAGCCTTTGGGTAGGAATGTTTCTAATATTCCAACATATAATTAATTTTATTTGTGTCTGCAAACTTTCAAATCCTTTACTTTTAACAATATTTAACGCCCTTAACAGTTCTAAACCTGAATTACGATAGGAACATTTGTATAAAACCCTGCCGGCATTAAGTTTACTAACGGGCATTTTTAAGACCATGAAACTAAAAATGGTAGAAAACACTAAACAAATAAATGTTAATTGCAGATTAATACACTGCATAACCATTTGAAACTGATTTAAAACAAATAGGCACCGCGCCTGTCCTTGACGAAACGCATTGCAGGCGTCCAGTTTTGTTCATCTTTTTCGAGAATTGCTGGCTGCATGTCACGAATAAAATGAACAATGTTGACCACCAAGATGTCAATTGTTGCTGGTTTATCAGCATAAACTAGTGACTTCACAGCACTACGGAAAACAATCAAAAGGTGTCACATCGCACGGCCTTGAAGTCTTATTGACAGTTAATTTTCTCTAAATCAACAAATCGCTTTCATTTGTGAAAAAATGGGATGCGTCATTTAAATCATAAGGTCGCCTTTAAGAGGCGAAAGTCGATGCTTGAGTTTTATTATTTGTTTTTAGTCTTTAATGTTATATTTTTTAATGTTAATTAATTTTAAATAAGAATGTTAACAGTTTGACTAATATTGATCTTCTTTCGATGAGTCTGTTGTGTTTTGCTTCTTTGTAAATGTCTTGTTTTAAATAAAACTTCAATTTTATATCAGGTGTAATTTCATTTAAATCGGGTAATTTTGCTTCATCTCAAGTGCAATTTTGAATATTGTTGGTGGTAGCACTGAGCATTAGTTAGAGTTTGCGATGGAACTGTTTTTGTTATGCAGTGGTCGATACATGTTTGTGTATTTTTTTTATGTCACAACGCGTTGGTTCATTTATTAGACTCTGCAACCCGTTTGACATCAACTTGTCGATATAGCTTGTAGCCGAATTGTCATCTTTTAGAATGTCTATGTTTATATCTCCTACTATAACAACGTTTTCTTTTGTTCTTATTTGTTTTAGGATTATCTCGAGCTCTTTTATAAACACATTTGTAATGCTACTGTGCAGTTTATATTTTCTCTTGCATATTTAACAATGCCGCCCTTGCTTTTCTCTCTGTTTACAAATATGGAATTAATCCCCGAATATTATAAAAACGATTTTCGTCATTTTCAATATTTGTTTCAACTAGCACTATAAAACGTAACTTTTCTATAATATTATTAATCGTAACTAAAAAGGTGTGAAAATGTTTTCTTAACGAGCGAATGTTCATGCATATTATTGTGAAGGGATAACTGAAAAGTTTATTATCGATATCACTAATTGTATTAACCGTAACAGTTTTAAAGGTATTCATTATGATTTTTTATTTATTAGTTTTCTTTAAATTAGTTTACTATTTCTGGGTTTTTTTTTATTAGGTTAGGGTTAGGTTTGGTTCAGAAGGATTATGTGCCCAAGGGCACACTTCCACTCGGAGACCAGTACGGTCCATTGTGAATCCCTTCAACATTAAGAAAAATAGATAAAGAAGATAGAAAAAGAGAAAGGTTAAGAAAAGAAGTATGAGGTGGAAAGAGTATAGAAAATAAGAAAGTTAGTAGGTACGGTGAAGAACAAATTCCCTCTCTACTGTCCCCTCAACAGAAACAACCGCACTATTTCCCTGACAAACCCCAGTAGATCAGCCGGACTACATCCAGCGATGCACCCCAGTTCGTCGTGAAACCTATTTCCTAGCCACTTCTGTCTGAGACCCTGCATCCTGGGACAATGGCAAAGTACATGCTCGATCGTCTCCAGCTCCTCCGAATCCTCGCACAATCTGCAGAAGTCCGGTATTGCGTTGTCCCATCTGCCCACAAAAGCCCTGACCGGACAATGACCCGTCAAGAACCCTAAAAGCGTTCTAAGACTACTCCTATCCAATCCCAGTAGAACCCTGGTTGCCCCCGCGTCCAATCCGGGACGTAATGCCCTAGACACCCTGCAATCCACTCTGTCCCCCCAGGACCGGTTAACGTCATCACGGAATTTCTCCCGTATCACACCATAGTAGTAACATAGGGGAGGCTTAACCCCCCTGTCCCTTACCACTTAGTCCAGATTCGAACCCTCTCTCGCGAGTTCGTCCGCCACCTCATTTCCCTCAACCATGCAGTGTCCAGGTACCCAACACAGCCTCACATTGAATGCCTCCATTAGTCCACCAAGAGCATTCCTACACCGAGCGACCAGGCACGATCGCACCGTATAATTCGTCAATGCCCTAAGCGCCGCCTGACTATCGACGTAAATTGTCACCACAGATCCACCCACGATGTGTTCCAGTATCACCTCCGTCGCCCTCCAGATCGCTAGGATCTCAGCCTGGAAGACACTGCACTCATCGGGGAGTCTGAATGACCTCTTCACCTCGGTGTCCGCGATATACACACCGGCACCAGTGCCGGTTTCCATCTTGGATCCATCCGTAAATACTGCCCACCCCTCAAACAGTCCATTGGATCCACTCCAAACTTCCCTTTCCGGGAACTCCACTGGTGGTGTCGCGCCGAAGTCCAGGGTCATAGTGTAGTGTAATGTAATTTCTAAGATGAACAATTTAATTATTTATTTTTTTTTTTTTTTGTTGCCAATGCAAATCTACACCACCCTAATGTAGTATTGATTATTGGAAATGTAGCGGAGGTGTAGTTTGCATGCAACAACTATTTCTATTGATAATTGTAGCTTTAAGATACCGTTATCCTTGTATAAAAAGATGAGTTATTTTCAATAAAGAATCATTAAATACATTGCCTAAAACCTGGCACTTTCTTTTCCTTTATTTTGGGCACATAAAACTGTGTGGGTGTACACTACAATAGTCCTATGATCCGAAATTCTCCCGAGAGTAATACCCTGATCAAGCAGACCCATCTCGTACAAGATTCTCGTGTGATCATCCCGCCTTGGTCTAACTAAGGAAGACTCGTAAAGTCTAATTAAGTTCCTAGCGGCCACACTCCTTACGTAATGCTCAATAGGGGACAGATATAGTAGGATGTCCAGCGCTGCCTGCGGAGTGCTTCTCCTTGCGCCCGTGATGCCAAGAGATGCACTTCTTTGAACCTTGCTGAGCATGTTCCAATAGCTATCCACTCCCAACGCACCCGACCTTTCTTTTTATTAAATTGTTAAGCACTATTTATCATTTCAATATCAGCATTATTAGTGATCATAATTAAAGGAGATGTTTCATTTTTTCTTGCACATATAGTACCATTTCGAATCCATACAAACTTCCAGCCACATTCTTTAGCTTTGGTTTTAGCAGACCAAAGCAATCGGCGATTATATGCTGTAAGCTGATCATTGATGTATATAAATTTATTACCATCATCTCTTTGGTTTATAATTCTTGCATCAATTCGATGTTGTTTGAATTTGCTCATAAGCTCTCTTTTTTTGTTTAGGATTTCTCTTGGGGCTGGTCCGAAACCTTATTTTCTATCTATCTTTAATTTCTGACTTGTGCTTTCGCTGTTTATTTTACCTACTTTCTATCTCTATAACGCTATCTCCAATTAAAGCATCACAATGGACCATACTGGTCTCTGGTGTGAAGTCTGCTTCACACCAGCCTTTCTACCTACCCACCTATCTATTAATACTTAAGATTTTTTTGTTTAAAATTAATTACAATGCCTAGCATCGTAGGCTAATAATTCTTTTTTAAATGAACTCATAGCGCCTTTATAAAACCAGTTTGTAGTTTAACTGTTTTGAAGAAATAGTCTGGCATCACACCATAAAAGTTTTCTTTCAGAAATACTGAGTTTATTGATGAGAGGGGAAGAGAACATGGTTTTATTCTGTCCTCTCTCACCCATAAACTCAACTCTATATGGAATTAAAAGAAAAAACATTTTTTATACAAATTTGTGGGCTTCTTTAAAGTAATACTAAGAATTTTACTTTAAATTAATATTGAAATGCCTTCACCTTATTTGAGGACTACATGCAGGATATAATACACCCAATAATACATCAAATATTGCAAAAGTCACATAAAAATTAAAAAATAAATTGAGCGTCAACCGAAGCAGGTTTGTAAGGGAGAAATGGAAAAGTTTCGCTTACCATCACGAAAGGCATGAATTTTATAATGCGAGTTCCCATTTTGAAGCAAAACATTTTTGACACCAAAAGCGCTTTATTCAAAGCATATAAAAACTGGCGAACGTAGCTATCAGCTTTATACCCTAAATGTTTTTAACAGATATTTTTTTAGTATTCTCGCTAAGGCCGAGTCTACGCAAAGAGCGGCTAAGCGTCAAGAAGCTGAGCGATGAGCGTCAAAGCGTCAAGTTTAAGCGGCTTATTACGGAGCGTCACTTCTGATCGGTTAGCTATTGAAATGCCTTTATCAAGAGAGGTTTATTTATTGTTATTACGCGAACTACATACATATATTCATATTTATAAAAATTTAATGCGCTTAAGAAAAAAAAGATTTGGTGTTCATCCTATAAATCAAGCAAGGCAACTTTACGGCGAATTTAACCATTTATATACAAATCTACGCAAATTTCCAGACAGATTTTGGCAATACTGTCGTATGTCTGTGAAATCCTTTGATTTGCTGTTGCAAAAAGTTCACACTAGATTGATAAAACAAAGAAAAGCTATTTCTGCAGAGCAAAGGCTTGTGTTAACTTTGAGGTTAGTTTATTTTTTATGTACTTGCTTTTGGATTGTGTACATGTATCAGGCGCGGATTCAGGGGACGGGGAAATAAGTTATAAAAATATGTTGAGTTTATCTAGATAATACAAGAATTTCCAATAATAATATTTTTTTATATGCACGAAATTTTAGGATTATTTTAGATTTATTGAATCTTCACTGTTGCCAATTTTACGGTTTTACCGCGATTCTAGCGGTGTTTACGTGTCCATCGGGGTAAAATTTCCGTTTTGGCGGTTTGCGGGAAATCTAGCGATTTTTTTTTATCATATGTTTATTACAATTTTAATCTCCAAATAAGAGATTTAAAATATTGGTTTTCAATTAAAATAATTAGGTGTTAAGAAAAATTTGTTTTTTTGTGGAAATTAAATTTGTTTGCGCAATAAAAAATTTTACAACGTTTTAAGCAGATTTTATAAATTTTCTTATTAGGAAGTTAAATTTAAATGTATTAGCATAACCGCCTTATTTCGAGCGAAATATTTGTCCAGCCAAATCAATATTAATATTAAAGCACTAAAGCAACGAAAAATTAAAAGTATTTTTAATTATCCCTCGGATAAAACTTCCATACAGTTGTCAAACCTAATTCCAAACAACGTACTGTAATTCGAGAATTCAAGAAATACCGTTTGTGATGCTTAAAGAACAACAAGAAAGCGCCATTTTACGCCTTTGCCTGGGTTTATATAAGTATGTTGTTAAGAATAAGCAAGCTTGTAACTGATATGCCAAAATTCTTCTATATTTTTAGTTTAGGATAAAAACCTTATTTCTAGTTTCCCTAAAAAAGTGAAAAATAGTTTGTATAAATCTAAGTGAAGACTTCGGAGCGAAACAATTGCTTTTCGAATGGATAGAAGCACCGTCATCTATATTATTGCATTATCATATGGGAAGAACTTATCCAGGAATACATGCCTATGCCAACAGAAGAGCACCTTAAAAAAGTGATAAGCGAATTTTACAGGCGTTGGAGGTTTCCCAACTGTTTTGGTAGATTTGATGGAAAACACTGTCAATTTAAATGTCCATCTAATTCTGGGTCGCATTTTTTTAATTATTTGCATTATTTTTCTATTTTCAAATTGCTTGGAGCAAGTAAATTCAATGTCCCCTCACCACAACCACTGCCTGGGTCAAATATTGTTGTACCGAACTTTTTGATTGGTGATGAAGCGTACCCACTCAAAACGTATTTGTGAAGACCCTACCCTCGTAGAAATTTGAATCCGCAAACCGAATTTTTTAATGGGCGTCTTTCAATGGCAAGAAAATGCATTGAATGTGCATTTGGAATTTTAACCTCAAAATGGCGTTTTTTCCAAAAAAAATATTGAAACAAAACCAAAAACTACAATTAATTTAATAAAATGTGCTTGCCTATTGCACAATTTTGTACGAGAATGTGATGGCGACGGTGATCTTTATTATATACAAGTAACTGGTTCAGTAAACAATGACTCAACACAAATAAATACCGAAGCACAATCCCAGCTATAGAGCGTTTAATATCAGAAATGAATTTACACAGTATTTTTTGGATTTTAAACACTAAATAAATATGTTAATTAAATAAAAGAGAGCAAAGGCTTGTTTTAAATTTTAGGTAAATTTATTGTTTATTTTTTTTCTTTGGTTTTCAATTTTTGTAGTATTAAATTTTGGATTTCTCCTCGAATTTCTAATTTTTCGAGATTATCAAATTTTTCCATAAATGGTTATGAACTTTTAAAAAACTGCAAGGCGGAACTGTATTCTCATATCTCCACCTCATTTTTTAGTATATGCATCCTTTCCTTTTCCAATTTAAGAAATTCTGCATCAACGTTCATTGGCGCGCTCTTCTGTTGTTTTCTTAATGGAACTGGAGTGAAATAATTAGTAGAAGTATTCCTAGTCCTGGGCATATTATTAATCAATGTTAGTTCTTAAGTACTGTTGCTGATAGGCGTATTGTTTACCAATATAATTTCCTCCTCACTCAGAAGATCATCAATAGTATAAATTATTTCAATGTCTATCGTTTCTAGCTCCTTCAAATTTCCTTCGGTAGGATCTGGAGCAACAGTGTCTTTGATGAAAGTCATCATATCAAAATATTGCCATCTTTATTTGTTCGTATGAGCTTTGGAGCCAGATGTTACTGGTGGATTTTTTTTCAAAACTTTTCGGTATGTGTCTTTTACATTTTTCCTCTCCTTAAAATAAAAAATATACATAATTAAAATAAATAATAATGATGTGTAAATGTATTATTTTAGTAGCTTAATATAAGGTGTAAAATAAATATCTATGTAAGGTTAATTAAATCTTACTTGTGCAACCACAAATTTCACCAACTTCACTCCATAATTTCTCGGTAATATTTTTATTTTTAAAATTTGGTAATCTGTCTTGCCATAATAGCGGCCGGCTTTGTACAGCTGCAATAGTAAGCCCCACATTCACTTTTGCCATGTTTATTCTTTGCCGCTCAGAAAACAACTAATAATAAGAACAAGTTTAAATCCTGAGCGACGCCGCTTAGCAGCTCAGAAATTTCGAGCAGATGCCACTCATTGCGTGGCCACTTCAGTAGTATTTCATATGTTTTAATTTTTTGACGCTCATCGCTCAGCCGCTTGAGGCTTTGCCGCTCATTGCGTGGCCTCGGCTTTACAAACCTGCTTTGTAGTAAGAGAATGCCGTGGCACTTGAAATGTTATTTTTTTATAAAACTTGTTAAGAGTTCGTTCACTTACTATATTGCATCTCTGTATGTCTTATTACGTAGCGCATAATTGTGCGCTTATTTTTTTAAATGTAAATTTGGTGCTTCGCAAAATGATAAAATTTTTTATTACAAAATTAAAAATACAAGATTATTATTCTCACAGTTCTTTTGGCGCTTTATGAGCAGAAATATTTCGATTGCATTAATGCATGTCCTTGGAAAAAACATGAAAGAGGGCATGCATTGATACAATTAGTATTTTTCTTCTCATAAAACGCTAAAAGTGCTGTAAGATTTTGTAACGAACTAGTTCTGCAACTCACCTACATATTTACAGGTATCCCTCGATTTACGCGGTCTGTTGGGACCAAAGAAAGCACGTGTAAATTAAATTCGCGTAAAACAAGGCTCAGAAATTTAACATATCGCGTAAATCAAAACATGAGATACATAAACAAATTTCATTTTGGGGCCCTAAAACCGTGTTAAATCATGAACATAGAACAATATATATTTTACTTTTAAAAAATTAAAGGATATTTCTTTATAACGATATGCATAAAGCTTGTTTTTTTTTAAATAATTTAATTAATTTATTTAGAATTAAAAAAGATTAATAAAAATAATTGAATCATACATATTTAGTTGAATATTTAAAATCAAAAATATAAGAAAATTATGTTAATCGTAAAATAGTCGAAAATAAACTAAACCAAGACAAATTGACTTAAAATCCAGTAAAATTTACTCGTTAATGAAATAATGGCAATATTTTTACTGATTATTAAAAAGTCAGTATTTACTTTTTATGACAATTTTAATAAAATAAAAGTTATATTGTAAGCAAGGTATATTTACACAAGGTAGACTCATTTGGGAGTGTAGACATGCTGCTCTATAAAAATAACCGAGTGGAACGGAATTGTCAAAATTGTCTTCATATAAATTTAACGCACACATGTACAAATTTTGGCTCATATACACGGAATTTGACATTGGTGTTCCAACTTAGGTAAACAGCTGACAAACATACGGGCCAACGAGTTTACCTTGTTTAAATATACCTTGATTGTAAGCATTATGTTAATTTTTAGACTTTTTCAGGTAAAATATATTTGCTTGCATATGTTTCAGAAAAGGGAAATTATCTGAGTACTGCATTATTTCAGTAACTTGTAAAAGTTTGTTGAATACTGTAATTTTTTCAATAAACAATAAACATTTACTGGTAACTTAACAAACTATTACTATTATTGATCCGTGTCATATCTAAATCGCGTAAATGAAGTTTTTTTTTTTTTTTTAATTCCCTAAGCTAGTCCCGCGAAGCTCTACGCTTGTCTGCAGGAAAGAAACCAGAGTCTCTGGCGGGAATCGAACCCGCAACCCCGACAGCTCACTACCAGCTAGCCTACCGTGTAAATCAAGGGATACCTGAAATAAGTATCAGGTGTGTACATTTAGCAGAATTGTAATTATTTACCCAGGTAATGTCAAATTAATTTATATGGGTTTTTTAATTGAGAACAAAAATTCTGATGGATATACCTTGTACCAATTTACATTTATAGTACGTTTCCACTTACATGTTTTGGGCCACAAAACGAGTTTTGCAGCATAACAAGTGTCCTGATACTTGTTTTCCCATACATTTTTCATGTTCGAAAAACTCAAACAAAAACTAGTTTTGCTCCAAAACGTGTCGAAAATCATGAATAAGACTCTGGGGTATCCATTATTGTTGATTGACAATTTCGAAAAAGTGACAATTTAACCAAAATATCAAGACTTATTAAATAGGTTCATGCAGCTCTCCAGCTGATTTATTTGTTTGCAGCGTAAAAATAATGCAATAAAAGGTAGTAAATTATGTTCTTTTATATACGTACATATATGTATGTATATCTGTGTATTACACAATAAACAAGGAAATTTCATGTTAAAGAAATATATTTTTTTTCAACACATATATTTTTGGGCTTTCATGTTTGTTTACAACATAAATGTCAAATTGATTTCGAAAATTCGAAAACCAAAACCAGTTTTACATAATGGAAACACTTGTGCCATTCTTGTTTCAAATCATGTGTTTGTAAACCGCGTTTTTGCATTCCTTTTTCTTCTTGTTTTTTGCATATCATTTGGTGTAAGTCCCAATTTACATTAGGGACATTTCTTGCCGGACATTTTTGAATTCTCTTTTAATCTTACCTGAAGCGTTTACATATGAAACATTAGAAGTCAGACAGAAATTAATACTTGTATGTTAACTACGAAAAGTAAGAAAGAGAAATGAAAAAATGTCCAGTACAGATAGTCATGTACTACACACTCTACCTTTTCGACCCCTCGCCATCAAATTGGGACTAAGTAAAATAGAAAAAATGTTGATTGTAGTTTTATAAGTCAAAGAAGAAAGAGGTGCAAAACTGCGGTGAGTAAATTCGTATTACATATTTTGCCTAAATTGTGAAATTAACCGTTTCTTTCTTTATATAGAAATAAACTAAATATTTTAAACAGTATTTTGTTCAACGCAAACCTCTTTTATTTCTGTCAGCAACACTGGGGTAAACAGCTGACATACATATGGGCCAACGAGTCTACCTTGTGTAGCTGTACCATGCCTTGTTCTTATTCTACCCTGGTCTAAAGTATGTTTTAAAACAAACACTGAAAAAAAAAATATTTCTTACCAAAAAAAAAATATACAAATTTTAACAAAATATGATTTGAAGAAAGTTAACAAATATTGCATTATCTTTCACAGTCGAAAAAAAGGTATTATAATACACTAGCTGACCGGTCCGCGTTGCTGGCCCTAAGCAAACATTAGTGTTGTATTACCAGACGATTTTAATTGATCTTTAAACGAAATTTACGGCCTTTAAATAAAAATCCATGGAATCTATCATAAAGTTTTTTTTACAAAATGACTTGCAAATGGTGTAGATATGGCTCAATCAAAAAAGAAACGCATGTATTTAAGGCAAATTGGAAATTATATTTATTTATTACTTCATCTTAAGGCCAGCGCATAGACAATGTTTTTTTTTTTTTTATTTGGTGTAAAGACCCGTTTTCTGATTTGAGGTAAATCGAAAAAAAGCGGGCGGAGCAAAATTTTCTTTCCGTAAAAACCTAAGTTGGACCATGGCGATCATTTTAAAGAAAAAATCGTCCAAATCGGTCAAGGCGGTCAAGCCGTTCTCAATTTATGCGCTTAATAGAAAAAGTGGGCGTAAAAGTAGGTGTGGTAAATTTTTCTTTCGATGAAAACGTAAAATGGATTAATACGAACAGTTAAAAGAAAAATTAGTCAACTTGATGGAGCCGTTTTCTAATTTTAGGTAAATCGAAAAAAGTGGGCGTAAAAGTGGGCGGGGCAAAATTTTCTTTCCGTAAAAACCTAAGTTGAACCATGGCGATCACTTTAAAGAAAAAATCGTCCAAATCGGTCAAGCCGTCCTCAAGTTATGTCCTTAATAGAAAAAGTGGGCGGGGAACAATTTTATATGCTATAAGCCTCACGGAGACCTTTCCAACGAATGCAAAACCGTGGAAATCGGTTCGTGCGTTCTGGAGTTATAGCGTCAGGAAGGAAAACCCGACTTATTTTTATATAATAGATAAAACCAGGTCGACCTCCATAAAAAAAAGTTGTGCCAGTCACGTTCTAGAATGAAAGATATGTCAATGAAGTTTTTAAAACATAATCAAATTGTTTTTCAACGCCCCCAAATACAGCCCTCTTGGTTTTTTATATGTGCCGCTGCTATTTAAAGTCCAATCTCATCACGTCGCATATCGTCGTTCATGGCTTGACAGTGGTTTTATTTTTGCGACTTTTTAATCCGTAATCAAATTCTGGGAGCCACTTATGCCACCTCGGATCCATCCTCTCTAATGTCTTTTTTCACGTGCCAAGAAAGTCCTTCTAAAACTAGCTTTTAATATACACTCCGCGCCGCGCCGCAATTTGATTTATAGAATATCCGTTCAATTACAGTACAACCTAGCCACCTTAAGTCTCGTCAAGATTTGCATACACCGATTACCCAATTTATAATTTATCGCATTTATATTTTTAAGCACTCACATCATGCATCTAATTAATTTTATATTTTTTGAATTTTAGAATTATGCAATTTTTTTAGTTCTAGTTTTAACTCGTCGAACGTATATGAAAACAAATGAAAATTAAAAAATATTGCATGTTTAAGAGTTTCACAAGTTTGCTAAAATTTCCGTTATTTAAAGAATTTATGCATAAAAACAAATCAAATTAGGAAAAAAACACAACAAAACAGAAATAAACTGTTCAAAGTAGGATTTGGAATAAAAAATGTGCTGGTATACCCGGGTATGCTAGCTGTTTAAATAATATTTAAGTATTATTTTTCTGCTGTTATTTTTGTCTACTGCAAGTTCATAAGTGTTTTTCATACAGGATTTCCCGGTAGAAAAATCCCGGGATACCGCAAATTTTTCGGGAATTCCCGCGATATTTACTTATGCTATTTACTGCTGCTATAATTGCAAATAAGTAACAATGTCAAATGCCGCTAAAGGCCATTACAAACTATCCCACAAAGTCTTACGTATCTTTCAAAAATGCTTCCCTGATCTAATTATTCTTTAAACATTTTCAAAAAACAATAACAACTTAGCATGACAGGGAAGCATTTTCATAAATTACCTTACCATAAATTTAGTTGGCTTTCTAAAAAGATAGAACTTTTAATTGAACCAGCCTTTAATTTTCGAAGGCGGCTGAGAGAGAGGTACATATACAGCAAAAATCACAAATGGACCATTATCTGATAAATGTGACGTGACGGGACAAAACTGAGCTCATATTCGGGTTAATCATACCAAATAACATAAGGACCAGTTGGAATGGTTAAAAAAAATTTTTAAAATTTTTGTTTTATGTCAATGCTGCTGGCTTTGCATATAAAAAACTGAAATTTTTCTAATAAAGTTGAATTCATAAACTGATGCCCCGGTAGGCTAGCTAGTAGTGAGCTAGTCTATCAACCCCGGGGTCATGGGTTCGATTCCCGCCAGAGACTCTGGATTCTTTCCTGCAGACAGGCGTAAAGCTTCGCGGGGATTAGCGTAGGGAATTAAAAAAAAAAAAAAAAAAAAAAAAAAAAATTATATTTTGCATCGCATTATATTAAGCGAGAAATTCTGGGAAAAGAAAAACTCTAACGTACTTATTTATATATTATGGCTCATTAAGAGCATAAATCATTAAAATTTAACGTTGAACTCAAATGCCAAAATAAAAACATACGTAATGTTAAAACTTACATTCAGTATAAGTTCACATTAATTGTATTTGAAAATCGTGAATGGAAAACGCAAAAGCAGAGACTAAAGTACTTCTACTTATTTACTCGTAGCAACGTTACGATTATATTCCATTTTTTACGGGTGTAACATTAATCTTTTTTAGGTCATAATTTGTGTTTGTATGATTATTAGTCAAAAGAAAGTACAAAAATAAAAGTTCTGTACCTCCTGCACCAGAATTTTCTAACATCTAATTAGCATAGAACTTTGTTCCAACACTCACACAAACACACTTGAATACTTACATATCGTCGTATGATTTTAAAAAAGCCATGAGTTACAAGAAATTCAAAATCGACTTTTTGATCGATTATGGTGCGCCGTATCAAAATACATGTTCCTTGAAAATTTTACACTCCTACAATTAAAAATAACGTTCTCATTATCAAAAATCTAAGCCGCTAAAGACATTTTAAGTTACAATATACATAATTGTTTTTTAGGGACCAAAAAACGATTTTAACAGACAGCATTATTTATTTTTTAACTTATTTTTTTTAAATTTTTAAAAATAATGATAATAAAATTGTTTATGCAAAAGGCTTTTAAAACGTTATTGCACATTACAAACCCATTTCGATTTTATTATTTTGTTAGTAACTTACAACTTTCTTAAACTGGCTGACGGTTATTTGCAATAAATAGCAAGCACCTAAAAAGGAAATTTTGTATTTTAATTTTTATTTATCAACAGTTAGTTTTCCTTGTTGTGTTGTGTTGTGTTTTAATAAGTTTGGTTTCTACTTTTCTCAAAAAAAAAAATTTTTTTTTTAAATTTGGGTTATTTTTCAATGTAGAGAGTTTTTCTGCTTCTCCAGTAAATTTTTTTAAATCATGTGACGATATATACATGCAAACACCTACATTGAAGCTAATAGAGTTTCAGAAGTAGTAAGAAAGTTGTGTGCAAAAGTGAAAAAGTAAAGTTTGAAATATCTGATTGCATATATTTTGACTGGAGCTGTAATTTTTCACTTGTTCTTCTTTTTTGTCCTCCACTTTGTTTGGGGATTGGTGTTTTTTTTTATTTTGGCATAAATAAATTCCATGTAAACTTTATTAGTCTCGCGTACAGAAAGTCCTGTCGTTTATGTTGTATTAAGTATAATTTTTTATATTTTGAAATTTTTTTTGCCACTTTCTACATAAATATGGACGAGTGTTTCTTTGCCCTCAAGTGCGTTTTCTTTATGCCTCTTCTTTGAGTGGCACTGAAATTCTGTATACATTTCGTAAGCATATTCATTTTCATCATCATTCTTTTTCATATTCTTGGTTTCTTCATTTATAAAGTCTATTTGTGTGAAAACAGTCAGTCGTCCGTCCACCAGTCCATCCGGCATTTTTTGCTGTCTGTTTAAATGTATGTATGTGTGTTTGGATTTCGCCTAAGGATAGTCGCGCCTTTTTATTCTATTTTATATTCTACAATAATAAAATAGCAGATATATTAAGTTTTTTGTTAAGCTTGTCGATAAACCTAAACAAAATTAGGTGGAATTTTGATTTTTTGTTTCGCAATCACGCTCAACGGCTTAACTTTGACGAAATGGCCAAAAACGGAAAACTGGAATCGATTTTTTTGAGTAAATCCAAAACATCCGTATGAATTTCTATAGAGTACATCTTAGGGATAAAATAGAGTATAACTTCGTACTTTTGGTTCTTTTTGTAAACACGTTATTTTCCAAAAAAATATTGAACAAACTTAAAGCCTATATTAATCATAAATACAAGATACCAACAATGTTTATTAAAGTTGCAAGACAAGGTTTGTTTTTGTCAACACGTTTTTTTCAAAATTATTTTCGGCAAACTTAAAACCTAGGTTCTTCAACAGCAAATAAATAAAGTACACTTTAGTGCAGTAAGCAAATTATGGGTCAAAGTGAACAAAAATAGGGAAACTGTTTAAAAACCTGTTGTAATAAACAGACTAAAGATGTAAAGTTTGTTTATGAGTTCATAATACCCCTTAAAACATATATGTACATTAGGGTTAGGACTCCTTTCTTGCAAAAAATTTACCTTTTAACACTTTGTTTGCTGATCATTTTGCGAGAAAAACTTCAGCACCAAACGCAATTTCTAACAAGTTACATATATGGGGGATTCACAAGGTGTGCTATCCAGTCATATCGTCATAATGTCCTAAATAATAATTTACAATTGTTTAAAATAAATGTTGTTGTATTTTAAACAAAATAAAAATGTTGATGCTGTGTTTATTGATTCGTCATAACTGTACATTAGAAATCTTAATTATAAGCGGAAACCCACTGCAGTCCTATATATTTCTTGTAATTATTTTAGGACATATGACTTTACAACTTTATGACTACCTTGTGAATCCCCTAATAGTTTTTTTCTTTACTCCATTAGCGGCGTTATGAAAGGGCAAATGCCCTGTTAAATCTAACAACAAAGAGTTGTCGTAATATTTCTTAAAAGAGCAACGATGTTCTTTAGCCGTTTTAAATTGTGACAATTGTAAATTTATTACACTCAGGTCTCGTTTTATTCGGATTCAGATTTAAAAATTAAAATTTTGGGCAAAAAGTATTTGTTTTCTTCATACATTTATTTATAACTGCGAAACTGTTGCTTATGTTGCGAAACGTTGTATAAACAGATTAAACGAATTGTAATTCTTAATTTTTTTAAATTTTTTCAGCTTATTCGGACTAATGGTTCTTGAGTTATGACAAACAAAAGAGCATAAAACGTGACAAATTCCCCTATACGATACTTACTAACTTCAAATTAATTTTTAAATTATTTATTGAGGTACCATGACCAAACTTATGATGCAGAAGTTCTTCTTTTTGGGTCTACTTACATAAACATTTATCAGAATTGAGTCTCGAATCAATCACCTGAAAAATGTTGTACTGTGTTATTGATGTCCCATAATAAAACTGTTACAATATAATAAAGACACTATACCTAGACTAATTTAGGTTAAAAAATTAGGACTAACTTAGAAAAATTTTGATTTAAATTGGTCATTCCGGTTTTGCAAATGAAAAAAATCTTTTTCAAATTTTAACCCCGTAACTCGACAAATAAACATTATAGAAAAAAATTATTTCGCACACATATTTTCCAACAAAAATTTTTTATTACAAATAATGCCCCAAATATATTTTTGTTGATTTCTGTATGCGATTTTGTTTTGATTTATTTATTAAAATTTTAATTTATGCGGCTGTTTAGAATTTTGGAACGAACTATTAGTTTTTATATGAAGCTAGAGTATCGTTTTATTCGAATTCAATTTGAGCGATTTTTTTGGAACGCATATATCGTATAAAACGATATTAAGAACAAATTTCAAATCATTTGATGCGAGAACTTTTTTAAAGGCAGCGAAAAAGAAAGATGGCGTTTGTTAATATATTGATATGATAATTTTGGCTATGGCATGTTAAATTTGATACTTGCAAAAAAATTTAAAAGGTCATGACCCTCATCTATATGTATTGCAAATCCTAATTTGAAGGGACTTTTTTGAAAGCACGCTTTCTTTACAATTAATATAACAACAAATAAAAAATATACATGTAGCCGCATTAGGGGAAATACATACATAGTTAAATTGGAATATAAGATCAATTTTAGTTTTCTTTTTTAACATAAAAAGTTGATACATTTTTAGTAGAAAATATTATTCGGAGTATAAATTTAGAAAATCGCTTCTGAGAGCCTTTTCCCAAACCCAAATTTTATGTTTTTACTCTATTTAAGTTAGAAATGTTGGAATAAATACATTGGTCCATAATTTGCCAAAGGCCCCACATAAAGCCCCTTATCGGAAAACTTATGTACGCCCAAATCCGTAACGTATAATTTTATTTTATTATACTTTTGTCTTTCATAGTTTTATAAGAGGAGAAAGCACACTGACAAATATCGTTAAGATTGGTATTTAATTTACCATATGCCCCATATAAAGACTTCTCTGGGAAATCATTTAAATACAATTTAAACCGTAACAAAAAAAAATACGGACCAATTTAGCACTATATGGTTAGTAATTGCAATTTGTAATTTTATGGGAATCGTTCTAAAATTTTTTGGTTAATGGTTCTATTCAGGGTAGGCTAAGTTTGGTACAATTGTACTTTTTTGGTTATTTTTGATATCGAAAAGTTCAATAGTACACCAGTGGATCACTAAGTACAATTTAGAAATCTTCCCAGTTTTAGATCATATTGCAACTCATTAGTTCAGTCATATTACTGCAAATGCATGTAGAGATACATAACGCACTTGATCAACAAGAGGGTATTAACTCAAAGTTTTTCACTTTTTGAAAAAAATTTTAATATTTTATTATCAAAGTAATTTTGTGGGAATACATTTTTTTTTTATTTAAAAGATTTTGTTTATCGTGCTTAATTCCCAATTTTTATTCTTGAATATTATTGTTGAAGGGATAAGCTATTCCTATGCGCATTTCACTGGTTGCTTAGTCCAGATCGTCAGGAAACTTCAACAATAAATTTAAGCGTTTTTATCAAGATTTAAGCACGATAAACAAAATCATTTAAATTAAAAAAAAATTGTATTCCCACGAAATTATTTTGATAATTAACTGGCAAGTCCACGGCTAAAAAACTTAACTTGCAACGTGCTTTATTTTTGTTTGCGAAAACAATAAAGCAAGTTTTTTTTTTGTTTTCATTTTGTTTTTTCTTAACCTACTGACAACTATTAAGTACTGTTGGAAGAATTCCAACCATTTGTAGTGGGGTATGTAAGAAAATATAACCTCACTGTTTATTGTTGTTGTTTTTGTTTAAGCTTTGATATTGTTATAAGTAAAGCTGTTGATTATAATTCTTATTCGCTTAACAGTTTTATTTGTTTAATATCTTTAGATTTTCTAAAATCTTTGGATGAAGTTTCATGACGAACTGGCCTAAGCAACCAGCAGTGATGCCAATAGTAGGGAATTTTCCCTTTTTGTAGCGATTTTTTTCAGAAAGATTTTTTCTTTTAAGGAAAATGTAGGGAATTTTCAAAATATTATTTTATTTTCAATATGTTGTCTAAAATTACGTATATATTCAGCTTATTTCCATTTTTAAATTAAAATTTTTTATATAAAATAGCATTTTAAAGAGAAACCCTATATTTGAGTCCTAACAGCCTGGCAACCTTCAACAATTGCCAAAACCATGTACCCCAATATTTGTCGTACACCCTAATATATAATTAGGGGCCTGCGAATATTCGCATTCGCATTTGAAAACCATAGAAAGATCGAAGATCTAACCAACGAGATTTCTTCATAGAAATTAATTTGTAAAAAAACCAAAAACACCTTCTGAACTAAGAGAAAAATCAATATTATTTAATGAAAACTTAAGAAAACATTTTTTAAAATTTTACAGAGCCTTCCCTTAGATACTTTTAATTAGGCTAAAGTTCATCAAATTTAATTTTCATTAAATTAGTCTTATGAAGAAAGGAATAAATAGTTCAACAATATAACCACAATACTAACAATTATTAGATATATTAAAATATAAATTATTTAAAATAAGTATTCTTGAAAAATATTAAGCTCTTTAAAAAGGACATAAGATGAGGAAATAAAATCAAATATCAAATACGAAGCTTGACTTAGTTTTGTCTCTGGTTTAAACGATATATACAGGCGTTTCTGCCAAAAAGAAAATTTTAAATTTGTCACACACGTCCGTGTATGACATTTACATATTTATTGGTTTTTTTTCTTGTTGTTAATAAATGCTTTTATTATAATATTTACAAAATTTTAACATGTTATGTGTTTGCTTGCCTGTTGCTAATAACAATAAATTTTTAACGTAGGGAAAAGTGTAGGGAATATCTTTTTAGTTGCAGGGAAAAAAGGGATTTTTTTCTTAGCCACGTAGGAAATTGTTGACATTTCTCCTGGCATCACTGGCAACCAGTGAAATGTGAAAAGGGATAGCTTATCCCGTTAAGGCGACCGTACACGACATGTATTTGTCATCTGACATGTCAAATTTCACACTGCAAAATACATACATGTCGTGTGTTACCTTTTTAACTTTGCTTCTGTAAAAGTCAGACGCAAAGTCATCTGACAAAATTTCAATTAGAGCGTGCTCTATTTTCTTCTGACAAACCATCTGACATCAGAAATCTATGCCGCGAAGAAACCGGCAGCGGCGTCCACTATTGACGGAATCATTAGCTGGCTGAAGTTAATTTTTTACAATACCGAGATATGTTTGATCATCTTTCCATTGAATAGAATTTATGCGAATATATATATAAAAACCGTTTTATTATAAAATCCTAAATTGGTATCTTTGAATTAAAAGAAAAAAATGTTAAGATGGCTAAACCATTTTACGGCGCAAATAAAAAATTTCATGGCGGCAGCAAGCTGTTTTAAAACCGAGCACTACTTTGGTTTCTGCAATAACAATGCGAAAAAAACAGAGACAATGTCAGAAGCAAATTACATGTACGTTTGTGACCGAATATTATAAACCTTATGTAAAACAGTGATTTTGACAGACATGCACAATTACATGTGACTTGAAAATTTGACATGTCAGATGACAAAAACATGTCGTCTATATGCTCCTTTAACAATAAATTTTAGTGTTTTTATCAAGAATAAAAATTGGGAATTAAGCACGATTAACCAAATCTTTTAAATTAAACCTTTTATTTAGTCTACTTTTTGGTAAAAAATACTTTTTTATATCCTTTAAAATAAAATTTAAAATTGTTTTGCTTCTACTGAAATTTTTTAAATTTCGAGTTAATTCCATATTTTTGATCAAGTGCGACATGTAATTAGAAGTACATACATATGTACATAAATATATATATTGAAATGCAGGGAGAAGATGGTCATATTGATATTATTTTAAAAAAATATGAAGGTTTTTGTTTTGTCAAATTGATCGTAATTTTTTTAAAAAGAATGTGGTAGATAAATTTACTATAACTGAGTTAAATATTTATTAAGAAACAAACTACATATCTACCTTTAAATGATGTTTACTGTTCCAGTTAAAAATGGAGCTTACTGGTTAGCAGTTTTGTAAGGGAGACAACCACAATACTCCCTTACAAACCTGCTTACAAGAGGCATGATTTTTCCAAACAAATGCCATTTTGTCAGTGATGCCACAATAATGTGTGGTGATGTTACTAAAATAGTCGGAAGATGAATAATGGAATACAATCCTGTAAAGATATTAAAAGAAGTTGATTTTTAGCCCTACGTATTTCTTATTGGAAAATTTCTATATCTTTGCGAATTGATGGATGGTTAATGTTGGCATGTGTGAAAAGGCTCTTATAGGGTTTTAAAAAAAGAAATACAAACGCCCGTATTTATAAACATTTTTTAAATTTAATAAAGGTTTACAAAACAAATTTTGTATGAAAATTTGCCTAAATAAACGTTTGTTAAATTTAATAATCGTTTATAAATACGGGGGAAAATGTGTAAAGGTATGTTCAAATCTAATTTGACGAAACATCTAAAAAAAACGTAACCAGTATATTGACCAAACTTTAGCTTTATTTTTAACAATTTCTATTGATTGACTTAACTTTATTTGTAAGAAGATAATCGTATAACATCTTTAGAAAACTGTTCAATGACGTTTGATCTAGCTAAAATTCTTGCAAAAGCAAACAATTTTGTAATAAAACTAGTGGTTACGTGTAGGACGTCAAATATTAAATAGCTGTATAGATAGCTTAAGACTCTTCAGATCTTCAGATTTTCATAATATCACCGCTGGGAAAAATAGAGTTACAAAAATAGTTCATATTTTTACACCTTTTATTTGATTATTTTTAGACTCGGGATATATAAATCATTTAAATTGTCGGAGTAGGTTTAATAATTTTGTTATTAAATTAACGAAACAAATTAGATGAGAGTTATAACCGACATTATGAATAACATATCAAAACGGTGGGCCCTCATATTAATTTGACCATCCGTTTAGAAATAGCATGTCTATTCCCTCACTTGGTAATAATGCGAAATTCAAATTACTTTGAAGGGCACTTTAAAGTTGATATGGCCTAATTCATCAGTTTTATTATATTTCACGTTTCTCCCTTGCTTAAATGAATACGTGGGAAAGGATGGGTGTCGAGGACGAAGAATGTTTACTGTAAACTGCTGACGTTTGCCTTAACTTATGACTCCTTGGAATAAATGAAATAATATTAAAAACGTAAACAGTTTACTTTAATGTGTTTTTTCCTCGCATTTTTTGATCGTTTCTTTTCAATCTTTTGTATTTGTGTAATACTTTTCCACAACATTTCCTGGTTTATTGTTTGCTAAACGTTGCCTAGCGTATTTAAATAAATTATTTTAGGTCATCGTAAAAAGTTTTGCTTTTAAATAAACAAAGAGAGAGACAAAAAAGAATAGAAAAAGCAACATCGTTCTAATACTTGAATACCACATGCACATCCCAATGTGATGAATTTTGCTGATGAGTCTGTTGGGATAACCATTATTGCCTTTTCTTTATATATGCCTGCCTATAAAGTTCCAAAAAAAATGTTTAGTCCCTTTTTATTTATGTATTGCACATTTCTTAAGATAAATAATCTTAATTTCTTGGCCAAAGTTAACATTGTTCCTTAAAGGGGGTTTCGTTTTCTTTACTGTTTTATCTGGAATGTTTAAATATCAACACTTCAATTTCCCTACCACAATAGAGGCGAATGGCATACAAAATTGTTTAATATCGAAATGAAAATTGTTTAGTAAAATCTTTAAATAAGTAGAAGTATACTTTTGTTGTGCTTTTTTGGTTGAGAAATATTATGTTCAAGCCAGATTTTCATATGCAAACAAATTTGTCATCAATTACGTATTTAGAACATTTAAGAATTTGTCATGTTTTAAATACGAATGGCAACAAGTTGAGTAGCCAAATCGTTTATGTTGTCCTGAATTGATCTGCATTGTTGACTATCTACTGAGAATTTATTAACCTTGTAATGAATCGTGGTGTACTTGTCTATATAAAACGTTGGACTAAGGAGTTCACTGATCCTATGATTACAAAGCTGTTAATTTATACATCTTTGGTAAGAAATATCATTGAATATGGCTCTATTATCTGGGATCCTGATTATGATTTTCACATAAACCGAATAGAATCTGTCCAAAACAATTTTTATTGTTCTGCATATATAGGAAACTCAACTTGGAATCCTTCTGAAGTTCTTCCATCTTAATATATAAGACTTGCACGAGTTAAATTACCATCACTAGTAAGCCGAAGAAAAATGCTCAACATTAAGGGTCCTCATGATGTCGCTTAAAATCGCCATTTGTGCAAATGCGCAAACTTACGAGACTTGTTTCATGAAGCCCCTTTTATACTTTCGTGTAATTGTAAACACTTAATGTCAGTTGGCAAGAAACGTCAAATTAAATAAAAACAAAATAAAATTTAAAATGTGTGCCTAAAAAGCAAAATTTGTTATGAAAAATGCCTAAAGAAAGCCAAAAGACTAAACTGCTTAAATTATTTGAAGAAGTTGTTGTTTGTGATATGCTAACACTTGAATTTTTTGGAAAACACGACGGTAATCTTAAATTTGTTTTGTTTAACTGTATATATGTACATATGTAAATACTCTAGATTTTTTTGTATGTATTTAAAAGATAACCAACGTAAGGCAGAAGAGGAAATTTTGGAAGAGTTCACTTATGTATGTAATTGCAGCTGGAGAATATTTTCGTTACGCAATGCCATTTGTTCATCATTCTGTTCCAAAATCACACAATTTTTTAGATGACGCATTTTATTTTTCATGGGCACCCAGTCCACAGGTGATAGCACACCAGATTTTGCACTGATTTTTTTATAAAACAATTGCGCAGTAGGTTTCTAAAAAATAATTTTTAACGTAAAATTTGTTAAACAGAAATAAGAAATTCTTACCTCAAAAGATTCCGGTTTATCTTTGACTTCTTCAGACACTTGCTGTACTAAATCGAGGGTTTGTGCGTCAGACCAACGGTGCGTGCGTTCCATTAATTCTTCGTCGCTTTAGCTTTTTTTCTGGCATTTTCTATTAAAAAATACATAAATTGTATAAATTTTGTTCTTATTTTTTAATCTGAACCTACCTCCGCCATTTTATTCAGTGATGTAAACTCAGTAACTACTTAATTTATAAAATTTACTCGTTATTCACATTTAGATTAATTTGTTTAAATTAAGAACCGGGACTGCAAATATCGATTATTTTACAAATTTAAACTTAAAAAAATCAAACTTATACAGCTACGTGCGTAGCCAAGAAATCCTAGTTCAATGTACATACGACCTTTAGATGCATTAATTTTAATTGGTTTAAGTTTTAAAAAAATTCAACATTTCGGATTATTTCCTGATTAATTTCTTACATCCCTAGTAATTTGATTTACAATAGTAAACAAAAAACATCTGTTTGTATAAATGCACAATTGAACAGCGCAAGTTTACGAGACAAAATTGTTGGGCAAATTTACCAAGTTTGTGTAAATGAATTCTCATACAATTTTTGACAGTTCATTTACGAGGGCGTAAAAATGCACAGTTTGCACAGATTACGAGACTTATAAACGATATCATGAGGACCCTTATTGCGTTTTTAGTTAATTTGCTTAATGGTAACGTTAGATCTGAATTCCTGCTTAATAATGTTAAACTCAACATTCCTCAGCGATCAACTCGCAATTACATTCCATTATATCTTCAGGCCTGTTACACACGCTAAGCAAATTCTCATCCTTTTCGGAGATATGTAAAGATTTTAATGAACTGTCTGATTTAGTTGGCTTTTCTTTAAGTGCCAGTGTCATTAAACGTAGTATTATCTTGTTTTTAACAGGGTTCGAAAAAAACTGTACACTATCGTAACGTATTTTTCTAACACACAAACTCAAAATTTTTCTTTGTGTTTGTGAATGTGTACACTAAATACAAGTAGAAAAAACCAGGCAAATCCAAGATTGCCCATTTTAGATTGCAGAGGCGCTAAAAGTTTCTCAGCTTTGGCCTTTTCTTGCTGCATGCATATCGGTGTTTTATTAAGTCTTGTTAACACAAATGCCCATTCATTTTATAAACTCGAGCGTCAACATTAATGTAGTGTTTGTTGGCTTGTTATACCGAACTCGTTCGTTAAAATTTATATAGTGTTCGTTCAGTTTAGGAAACCTTAATTATCTCCTCACGCATAAAATTTACAATTAATTTTTCGGCTCAACGAACTCGTACGTTCAAGTCAAAAAAGTTTAATTAGTTGGCTTTTTTTATTAATTTTCTATTCGAACTGATTCTTCTTAAAATATTATTTAAATGCAGTGTAAAATAAAAATATGGTCGTGTCTGTAAAAAACACTATCTCTAATTAAATAAAAGTGAAAAGGACATTTGTGAGTTAAATTCGACTCGGAAAAAAGATTTGCTACCTGTGTGAAAAAAAATTAAGTGATTTTTTTAAGACGCATGCTTAAGTAGAAAGTAATCCTACTTTATGCTTTTGAAACGTATTGGCATTCTAGGCGTTTGCTATGTAACATGTCAATACAATTTTATACTACTACTTCTTGGACCGGCAGCTTTAGCCGTTTTGCTTTGCACCATAGCAGTTAAATTTTCCCTTTTTGATAAGTCTTGTGTGTATTTTTCCGTTGTAAGATTTTTCACTGATAATTTCGATGTCGTGATTGTTCATCTCATAGGAATCAATGGTGCCTATAGCCGGTTAATAACACCACGCTTAAATGCTCGTTTTTTTCCATTTTTGCCGCATGCATCTCTATTTGGAAATACTTCCGATCAGAAAGATTTGTTATCGGAAGTTGATCCATTTTAAAAATTTAATATTGAAATACTGTTTGTTCCTTTATTTTAAAAGATGTTTTATCATCAACGCTAAGGCGATTTTCAACATTTGTAAAAGTTGCGATTTCAATTAAATGCGGTTTAATTGTTAAAAATGTTTATATTTCTTGTATAAATTGTATACATTTTTTTAAGAAAATAAAAATTATAACGTTAAAATCAAAATGGAGAAAATATTTTTATGGCTAAACAAGTTGAAAAAAGGTAAAAAAAATGGCTAATGGCTAAACAAGGTGAAAAATGCTTTAATTGGCAACACAGCTCTGCATTCCGAAAGTATTAAAGACACGGTCGCCCCCACCACTATTAATATTTCTGATAAGTCTACAAGAATTGATATTTGGAGAGTTTGTGAAAATACTAAAGGGTGGCTAAATTTGTGTTGATGTTGATTTTGAATAAAACACAAATTATTCAGGAAATTTTAGTAATTTCTTTTTATTATGATGAAATTGCTATGGTTCAATTCAGTATGGCACACAATATATCGGCACACCTCCATCCGATGGTCCAAATTTTCGATGACGCTAAGGCATAATTGAGGTTCTATGCCGTTAATGTGCCGAACTATCTCATCCTTTAGCTCTTGAATTGTTGCTGTGTCTTATCGACGTACACCTTTTCTTTCAAAATAACCCTAAAGAAAAAGTCCAACGGTGTCAACTCACATGATCTTGGCGGCCAATTGACATCGCCACCACGTGAGATAGCACTGCCATTGAATTTTTCAAGCAAACGAGCTGTGTGGCACCTAGTGTTGCCATACGTACTGTTTTAAACAGTACATGTACTGATTTTTTGTAATTGTACTGTTTTATGCATAATGTCCAAAACAGTACGCAAATGTACTGTTTTTTACAATTTGTACTGTTTTTTGTACTGTTTTTTTTTGTTCAGTCTCCAAAAAACCAAGATATCAAGAAAAACCCTGTTAAAGTCATATTTTGAAAATATCTTAATATGTAACAGTACATAGCTTTAAAAAATATGTTGTGTTCCAAACAAAAATGCTGTAAAATAATAAGACTTTTTACGCTGTGGTCATTGTTTTCTAATAAATACGCAGTAGAAATCTTAATTATTATTTTAAAGACATATGATTTTATGGCTACCTCTTCCAATAGTATTTGCCTTTAAACACCTGAGAAAGACAACAAAATCGAAATTTTGTTAAAAATATTATATATTTTAAATACTTAATAAATACTTATACCAACGCAATTATCTTTAATTCCTAGAATTTTTTTTTTTTAATATTCGGGCAAGTTCTGAAAATCGAAATCACGTGAAATTGAAAACTACAAATTTAAAAAATTCTCCAGGCTCAATATTTATAAACATACCTAATTCCTTTCAGAACCACTTTTCTTAATTTTTACAAACATTTTATTGAAAATCTTCAGCGTATAAATTTTATTGAAACTTGTTTTTTACAATTTTAATATTTTCAGATTTTGTTGAATAAAAATACACCAAACTATGTTTTTTGGATTTTATAGATTATAGCTGAACTTGGTAAAATTGGCCGCAAATAATTTAAAAATTGTTTGAAATTGGAAAATTAACTTAGGACACATACATTTTCTCAAATTCTATATAATTTGTGCAACTATTTGTGTGGTGAAAATTGCTTTAAATACCAATATGCTTAAAGAAAGTCCTAATTACACAATCAACGAGTTAATTGTTTTAAGTTAAGTTAGGCTTTTCTCCTTTCTTATATGGCTTACAGGAATGTTATGGTTTTCCTGTCTTCAAATTAAAAAAAAAACATTTAGGCCATATGCTTCGTTTTAGTGTTTTTTTAAACGCAAATGGAATAATTTCGCATACGTTTAAAATGCAATAAAACGGAAATTATTCCTTTGACGTTACACATTTTAAGTGTTTTTCGTTACATAATTGTTGCATATTAGATCAAAAGTTTTAAATATATAATAATTTAAATAAATAGTTGTGTTTTCGCCAAAAAAAAAATGTACTGTTTTTTTCTTGATTGTACTGTTTTTGTGTGTTCAATGTACTGTTTTTCCGAATTTAAAATCTGGCTACCCTAGTGGCACCGTCCCACAATACTTTGATGAAGTACTTAATTGTGCAAAAATTTAAGGAGTTGACCCAGACTAATAATATTTTCTATTGAGGTATACATATATGATAATAATAAACAACATTTCAAGTTTTGAAAAAATTCCGTCAAAGGATTCATTTATTCCCTTATATCCTTTAAAAAAAAAAATAATTCAGTTGAAAATTAACAAATCTATCTAAATATAATGTTAAAATGGATGGACATACTTAATTTTTTATAAATTGTGGCAAGGATTTCTATATTTTAAAATATCCTTTCGTTAAAAAGATCACAAAAAATAAAATCACTACGCTAAATTCCATTTAAATTATATTATTATAAATATAAAAGAGTTTAGTTCCAAACCAACTGAAGAATATGCATTTCTTATACATGTGTGTATGTCCTTTTAAGAAAAAAATTTACATGAAGGGAAAATATTTGATATTGATTTATTATTCATAATAGAAATATTAAGTCATCGGAACGATTTTTTAGGATAACACGAATTTTTTATATATTGTATCGCACTGTAATACCAACTATAAAATAAATAAATATAAAGAGTCACACAGCTGTCAAGATTTTTTGTTGAAAAATCGACCCACTCTAATACATTTTTCTGGAACCTTAGATCTCATTAGAAATGAACAGTTTAAAGTATAAATTTTAGGATGATATATATGTACTTACATACATACATTTTCAATGATACAAACAATTTAAATATTTCATAATCGAAATATTGCATACAAAAATATAATAAAAATAACAAGTACAATTTGGTGTTCCGGAAAAAGCACAAAAAATTACAATAAAACTCAAAATGTGGTAATATTTTTTCTTTACATCAATAGTAAAGGCAACGGTGCATTATTCTTCAGAAAAACTGAAAAACGGTGCACTCAGTTTATTTTTGAATTTAAAGTAAATATTGGCGAGTTTCATATTTTTTGCAAAAACAACCTGCATTTTTTACGGCTAAATAATAATGTGTAATAACAGTAGAGATTCTCTTGAAGTTAATTTCTTAAGAACGTTATTTTTAAACACGGTACAAAGAAAATAGCATAATTTTATGGTACAGAAAAATATTTATAGCTTTTTGTATAAAGTACTAAATTATTATAATAATAAATGTATTTTTGGCCTCTAAAATAGGTCATATAGTTTCTTTTTTGATTCTTAATGGCGGACACTTGGTTTATTAAAAGAGAAAATTGAAAAAAGTATTCACTCAGTTTTTTTATTTGTCCATTAAAAATTTGTTTACTTTTTTTAGTTACGGCAAAACTTTTTAGGATTCATCCAGAGCATTACTTATAACTACATACATACTTTTAATAGTGTTGGCTCATATCCAGTGTTGCCAAAACTTGGTGACCAAAAATGGCTGAAAAATTTTTTAAGTAAAAACACTTTAAGATGCAATAACAGAAGAGAAAAAATTCATTACAATAAAATTGTAAGTTGAGATCAATTTGTTACATAAGAATTAACGTAAATTAGTTTTTAGCATTTAAAAATCAATAAATTCAATGCCATTATTGATCATCTATTAGTTTTAAATATTTTTAAGGTAAATCATATTCATGACAATATTTACAAAACCTTTTGAGTCAAAAACTCAAATAACAAACAAATAAAAAGTATAGTCGGTCAAACCCTACTATATATTACCCAACACCACATTAGAAATTTATTCAAATTATCTCCAAAATTGCGACTTGTACTTTGCGCACAAGGTTTATATGGACAGCCTGACAGCCAGCCGGACGGACATCGTTAACTGGACTCGGAAGTTGATTCTGAGTTGTTCGGTATACTTTATTTTAAAGTATAACAAACATCAGCGCAAATGCATATGACCCTCACCACTATTGTAGTTATGGAAGCGTTTTAAAAACTGCAGTCAAAGTAGAAAAACTGTAATTATTTCCACTTTTTCATTTGCCTTTGGCAAAAAAAAAACTGTTGCTTTTACTTCTGATTCATTAAATGTGAACAATCGCTGTCAAACCAACTCGAAAAACGAAAAGATTACACAAATTTTCGTTTTTGTTCGACAGTTTTTGTTTTCGACTGCAGTTTTTTAAACCCTGACTGTGGGTAGAAATATTTTATTGTTATGTTAACAATATTTTCCTAATTGCTAAAATCGAATTAACGGTTGCTAAATGTAATCTAATTCTGAAATTACTTTCAACAATGTTTACTGGGCTTAACACCCTCTTTACTTCAGCATTTTACCATGGGAGTGAGAACAACTTTATAGTAAGTTCTGTGTTGATCCATTTTATAAATTTAATATTGGCATACTTTTTCTTTATTTTGAAAGATGTTTCATCGTCATCCTTAATAGCAATTTTCAAGATTTGTTTTAATTGTTAAAAAGGTTTATTTTTTTTCTTTTAAAAATTTTATAAGAAAATAAAAGTTATTTAATTTAAAAGAAAAAACGGCAAACAAATGTTATGGCTAAACAAGTTGAAAAATTACTAATGGCTTAATTAACTTTTTAATGGCTAAACAAGGTGAAAAATTGCTAAATCTAGCCACTAAATGGCTAAATTGGCAACACTGCTTATATCAAAGAAGAATGTCTTTTTTACCAAATACTAACTTAAAAAATTGTGGTACTTCTTTAAAATAAATTTTTAATAATTTGTTCCTAGTACATGAATTAAGTTTAATTTTTGTTGTAAAATTGTAATCAAAATTAGGATAAGTTTAGCGACCTCTAGCAGCGGCGAAACGCATTTAACATAAAAAATTGTTCTTCCTGCATGTAAATTATTTAGATATGAATACAGTACAGTAATTTTTTCAAACATTGGAACAACATTGTTTCACCTTATTTTTGTGTATGGAACAAAGTACTGTGCGCCCTGTTGAAACCACATTGCGTCCACAGCCATATCTTTCAATTCGGGGCATAAATAGTTGGCTGTCATCTCAAGATAGCGAACACCATTCACAGTAACTGCCTGACTGGCCTTATATTGGAAAAAATACGGCCAGATGAAGCCGCCAGCCCATAAACCGCACCAAACAGACACTAATTGTGGGTGCATTGGTTTCTCGACAATCACTCTTGGATTAGCATTCGCCCAAATGCGGAAATTCTGCTTATTGACGAATCTACTGAGGTGAAAATGCGCCTCATCACTGAATCGCGAAGTGCACGATATGCATTTCGATTTGAATGCCCATTTTCATAATAAGCCTGAATAACTTTAATTCGTTGCTCTATTGTGTATCTTTCCATGGTTCATATTCAAATAGTCTGAAATTGAGAAAGAAAGAATACTTTGTTTTTAGACAAAAAGCTTATTAATATTAAGGTAAGTCTACACGATATGTTGAATCAGCAAATTTAAGTTGAAAAATTTGCTTTCAGTGCCAACATATCGTGTAGACACCAAATTTTTTCAACAAACGTATGCTTACCAACATACACTGATAGAAAAATGCATCTTCATATTGATGATGCCCTAACATCAGAATTGTGACATCAATGTTACTACAAATGGCATCAACAACGATTCACGTCTTCGTACAATTTTATCATTTTTAACGTGTCATCTAGTTTATGACTATGGTGACATCAATTCGATGCCACATTTTGTGTATTATTAAAATTATTTTTATAATTACAATGTAACTATTATAAGAAGCAAAAATTCCTATATTCTATATTTTTAAATTATTTACTTAAATACAAAAAATTTTTAAAGTATAATGATTACGAAAACCATATGGGGCATGGTGCTGGTGTCTTAGTATTGAGAGTTCTGCTGTAAACAAATGTCGTAATGCAACAAACGTGAAACAAACATATGTAACGGGTCTGTTAATAATAATATTCTCTCACTTTGACTTAAGTCAATTCCAATAATTTTGACTTAATGATAAACTGTCATTAAATTGATGCTAATGTGTCCTTTCTCCAATGTTACTACCTATCGCACTAAGGACATGTTCGTCATTTCTATGATGCCGATGTGTCATCCCATTGATGATATAATTTCATTTTGACCCTGATGACACTGGAAAAGTGGTGTTGAGGTTGACAACACAATGATGAAAAGTCTCATGGGGTCAAAAACGAAGACACTTGTCATAGTCAGGCGCGGATCCAGCTTGAGTCTTAAGGTTGGGGGGGGGGGAATTTTTTTTTGATACAAAAAAGTAAAAAATTTGTTTTTTTAAAGCTATTTAAATTAATATGTGTATATAATATTAAAAAAACTCAACAATAAGGTTAAATGAAAAATAAGATCAGTTCAATATAAATGCATTTTTTTAATTACGCAATTTATGATTTCCTAGTGAGGCAAATTTAGATAGTACAGTCTTCCTTCTGTCATTGTTGATCTGAGCCATGTTATTATTAGACGACGGGTAGGAAATGACCTCTCTCGTAGCATTACTGACGAGTACGGCAAGTTTTCTATGGTATATGACATTTTTGCCATTTCTTCAATTATTTTTTTAAAAGCAATTTTTGGTCCAGCTTGCCAAAGAATACCTTTTGCAACCTAGAAAAAAAATTTTAAATAAGCTTAGCGAATTTGAAACGGAATCTATTCGAAATGATAACTGAATAATGCAAAATTCGGACGTAAAAAGTACTTTCAATGCATCTGCTCAAGCCTCTTGAAGTTACAAACGAAACGGATTTCAATTATTAATACGATTTCCGTATGACGTGCTAAATTCCCAGTTTTTCATATTTGATAAATACACTGAAATTTATTGTTGAGGGAAAGCTAGATTCTATGCGCATTTCACTGGTTGCTTAGGCCAGCTCATCAGGAAACCTTTTCCAAAGATTTTAGAAAGGCCAAAAATATTTTACAAATAAAACACTAAAGCGAAAAAGAATTATAAACACTAAACATCTGCATGAAACTTAATAATGATGTTCATGAAACCTTCATTATAATTTTGTGTTCGCTTCATTCGTATTCAGTAAGATGAAACACTATGAAATGAAAGCAATGAACACTCGATATTTAAAAGACGAATAAGAAAAAATTAGTTTATTTGCTTATACAAGAGAATATGAACATTAACAACCATGAAACAGAACAACCATTGAACAAATCTCGAATAAGTTCATGGAAAAACTGTATGATTTAAATGTCAGTGTTGCCAGTTGCAGAAAAATAAAAACATAGGAAAGTTAAAAAAAAAATAGAAATAACCATGAGGGGTAAATGCAACAAGTTTAAGAGATACATTAATATGGAAATAAAAACTCAAATTTATGTTTGTTTTCAATGTAAATTTTCAATAAAATTAAATATATTTAATTTTAATTTCAAAAACATTCACTAACATTAAAAAATTTTCGGCAATATTTTTGTCTTAAACAGAAAAATATTTGCTTACATTCATTTTCAAGTTTTTAATATCTTTCGAAAAAAAAAACAACCACGTGGTCAAACTCCTAAGACACTTACAAAACTAACAATTAAATTTCTCATAAACTCATTCCTCCTTTTGTTTTTCATCTTTCACCTAAAAATGTGTGTGTTTTGTATGAGTTCGTTTCATTTCAGGGCCGTGTACAGTACATTACAAGACAATAAAATCTTGCCATGTTTCAAAGATTTGTATTATTCAAAAATGCAAATGACAAACATAAAAAAACATATTTTGCATA
This sequence comes from Pollenia labialis, assembly GCA_949318255.1. Lineage (NCBI taxonomy): Eukaryota > Metazoa > Arthropoda > Insecta > Diptera > Polleniidae > Pollenia > Pollenia labialis. Next base: position 84,867,168 of record OX439143.1, read on the forward strand.
TTATTTATTGTTTATATTCCAAATATGTATACTATACATATATGTGCATAGGTATATCTACATATGTGTTAAAATTTAAATTACACATGGGCAACGCATGCAAATAATTACTTGAATTTACTGAAGTGGCAACATTGCTATTGAGTATTAATAAAAATAAATGAGAGATAATGAAAACTATGAAACAAAGCCGGTTTCATTGAACAACCTCTGTGTGTTTACGACATGAAACGAAATGTGTTCATAGCAGCATGAATAAAACAACAGTTTGTTCGGTAATCTCAATTTTATTCGAACACGACTTTCAATGAATAAACATGTCAGTATGTTTATGAATGAAGTTGTTCATGCAGCCCTTTAATAAACACCCAAAGTCTTACTTGTAACAATATCAAAGCCAAAACAAAACACCAACAATAAACAGTGAGTTTATCTTTTCTTACATTCCCCTTCAATTGGTTGGGTTCTTTCCGACTCGAATTGTAGTTGTAAGTGGGTAAAAAGAAAAAACAAAATTAAAAAACAAACTGCTTCATTCTACTGTCTTCGTAAGAAAACAACAGAAAAAAAAACCAATTTGCCAATTCAGTTTTTATGCACGGGCACATGCAAGTATGTATGTATATTATAAAAGTTATTTTCGGGAATACAAAAATGTATTATTAATACGATTTCCGTATGACGTGCTAAAGGGATTTCTATGAATGAAAGCTTTGGCTTAATTGACAGTGCTAAGGAAAATATTACAAGATGTCAGTAAAAAAGATTTTGTTGAGAAGTTTAAAAAACGTTTTAGATCGTAATACGTGTGGTAAATTATTCAATACTCCTAAAAAATCTATATGGCTTGGCATTTCAATTTTAAAAAAGTGTTTTAATCGATTTTCTTACAATTTTATTTTCATGAAAGTGAGACGGGTGAATTTATTGACAACCTTTCTCCATATGAACATTTAGTGTTCAAATATGCTCCAGTTGAAAGAGTGGTTTTCATTTAAAGAACTGTTTTATGTGATAACAGGAGATTATCAGGGGTGTTCTAGAAATCAAAGACGCAAAACGCAAGAATTGTAAACGTCGTTTTTTAATAAGATTTCCCTGATAAAAAATTTTATGACAAATATTTTAAAAATATTTCTTTATTAAACAGAATTATATAACAAAAATTAGATAAAAAGTGTATTAAAACAACTTCCAAATTCTTGCGTTTTGCCCCCCCCCCAGTATTTTTTTATGTTTTTTTTGACAATTTGAAGAAACATACTATTGTGCTTACAATAAAATCTTAATAAAATATATGTTTCTTAATTAATACATATGTTTATTTTTGCCATCTTTCGTGCCTTTTTTTATACTTTTTCGTGCCATTTTGACAGCCATTTTAAACTTGCCCTGCTGGCGAGCATTGAAACGAAAATTTGAAATATTTTTCTTAGGTATCGGTAGATATCTTCATCACAGTTTATTAAAGCATCTAGAACGTTATCTGATAGATTTTCAGATATTTTCCATGTTTGTTGCCAATGCAACAGTTCAGACTTAAGTTTAGATGTTAGTAGGTGTTTATCTATCTCTTTTATCAAACATGATCAGCTCATCAGCTAGTTGTGATTTTAAAAGTTTTGTATCTGTATTTGACTTGATAACACTTTGAGGTAGAAGTTTAGGTATGTTCAATACATTTAGGAGATCTATTGGGAAACGTGTTTTGAGATATTCTAAAATAAATTCAATAAGAGGAATGTAACCTACAACTCGGTAGTAATCTTCAACATTTTGAATGTGATTGGAACCTCGATTTGAACGTAGATAACTTTAACGTTTTCAAAAATCGCTTTAAATAGTTTTTCGGATTTATTTCTTTTCTCTTCAAGGCACATGATTTAAGTTTTGGCAAGGCTTGATCCCTTTTGAAGATCAATATCGTGCTTTTGTAAAATGATACTAAGCGGCTGTGATACAATAAGTATCACACTAAATAGGTTTATTCCGTAAATGAATTCAAAAGTACTAACCTAGGGTTTACACTTGCAAGTGCAAGTTCGAAAAACTCAATACACTCACACTTTTTCACTAACACCAGCACATTTTTCGTACTTTCAGCACAACTTGCAAGAGAATTTGCTTGCAAGTAAATATTTGAACTTGCAGCAAGTAAAATGACAAATGAAAAAACAGTGTTACCGTGGATGAATTTTGTATCAATTTACTAGTACTTAGTTATATAAAAGTAATGTTTAAAGCGGATTTTAAGTGTATTTATAAAAAATAACAAATAAAAAAAGCACAAATATACAACATCGCATCTTAATGGCAATATTAATCATAAATTTTAAGCATTTTGAAAAAAAAAATGTTAATCAAAATATTTTCTCAGTAATATTATGGCACCGCCACTACGGCAATACTGGTGTCACATATATTATAAAATAATCATAATTGTTTCATCAAGATGGACCGAAAATTAAATAAAGAAGAAATTATTAAATATATTTTGTTATAGCATGGTAAAGTTTTTAACATGGTAATGTTTTTAAACCGAAAAACAAACCATTTAAATAAGATGTTTTCGCTTCGAGAACATTTGAAAAATTAACTTACATTGACTGTGTAAACACTCAAGCTACTTGCAAGACTTTCGGCTTTTTCTTCGGCATTTTCGTTGATAATACGTATGCACTACTTGCATGTGTAAAGGCAAGGTAAGCGAGTTCCTTAATATAAGGCTTTTGATGAAGTATCTCTACCTTTCCACTCAGATATTTTTTCCAAAGCTTCTACTATATGATGTACACTTGTTGCAAAGTGAAAATTGAGTCGCGACGGTCCAACCATCTTGTCCCCCATAATGTAAAGAGTTTGGCTCCCAAATACTTTGCTAAAACTGCGTTTCGCTTGGGATGATTATATTTAAAAAAATTTGTCGTTTCTTTAACAAATGATACAACTTATTGTATTAATGGCACTTTGTTGCTTTTTAAAATTGAATTGTTTGATTTATGGGAATAGCAAGGCGTTTGTTTTGCATTTGGCCAGAATTTTATAACAGCTCCATTTTCTGCTGACATCAGAGGACACCCATCTGTTCCATTTAAAGACTAAAGACTAAAATTTGTCAAAGCTTTTAGAACTATTGATGATAGTGCCTTCGCATCAATTTATACATGAACGTCATTATCAATATCCTTTGAAGCCTCTTCAAATGCGTTTACAACAAAGCCAATAAATGCTTTCCTAACAACTATTTGTTGTATGTTGAAATATCTTTAAGATAAGAAATCTGGAATTTCCCCGACAAATCTGTGTTTTCGTATAAAATTATCGAATAGAATTTTGATTCATATATACATAAATATTGCATATACTAAGGCTTATTAATAATTCAACCGCACGCATTTTCAAGTCAAACGTTAATTCTTTGGATATAAATAGATGGCACCCGCTGGGATTGAATGTAGAATAATAAGTATTTGAATACAGTAAACTAGATGTTTCATTGGAAATATCTAATAAATAACTATAAGAATTAAGATTTGGATACTTATTGAAAATTTCGTAAGATCAATAAAAAAAAACTTGCTGGGATTTCCTTAAATTTTGTGCATATAAAAAATATTATTAGTGGGAATTCTTGTATTATCGAGATAAACCAAACATATTTATATAATTTAGGGGGGGGGCATTTCCTTATTTCCCCTCCCATGAATCCACGCCTGGTCATAGTACTGATGTCAAAATACATCAGCGTTATGACGCCTTTTCTATCAGTGTATAACAGGCATTTCTTAACGATTTCAGCAAACGTTTGTTTACAATTATAGCATATCGATAAGAGACAATATTTTTGGCTTTCAACAAATTTTCTACGTATGTTGACAAATATGTTATTTGTTGAAAGTCGTATGCAAGCTTTTCTGCATACGGCAAATTTGGTAGCATATAAAATATATAAAAATTGATATTCATTCAATTACTTGTTTAATTTTGTACATAATCCCGGAACTTATCAAGATTTCTAGCTCATCGGCAAACAAGGAACAAAAAAATGCATTTAGAAGTGCTTTGAAAATAAAAATGTTTGCCAACGAACTTTGTTTTAGAGTTATAGACCATAAGAGATAATAAATCATAGCAATATGGGTATCGCTGAAGAGTGTTTCCAAATACCTTTCACATGGTATATGAAACATGCCTAATTATTAACCCATTAAGAGACAATTTCAAAAATATTTAAATTTACTAATTTATTTTATCAAAATGGCTCAAATCTCAAAATTTTGTGGATATAAAAGTATTTTTTTCATATAATATGTTCTAGAGATTAAAAGTTATTAAAGTTAAACATTAATATTCTAATAAATCTTTTTGTTTAATATTAAGGTTTGAGTATACATGTGGCAATAATTTATATACTTTATGGAATTGCTTCACTTTGGGTACTATTTAACTCTATGGTATGACAAACACCAGCTTCGCTTAGTAAAATTTGTTTTATTTCCGTTCTTTGACTGGAGATAAGGATTCTTAATTTTATGGTATGTCAAGCTCCATAATTTGCTATATGTTCCATATAAAACCCATTCTCGGAAATACTCCAATATGGCTAATAAATCAATTATGGCTTATAAGCTGGTTTAATTGAACTAAACTTGAATTTATATGTAGTTTAAACTCAGCAACTATAAATCAGTCTCCCATGTATTGTATGTAGCAATAAAAATAACATGTGTCAGCACTACGATAAATCTTGGCAAATTCGTATGGTCTGTATTGGTAGTTTAAACGCCCAATTTTATGCGTTTAAATATGGTTTATAAGTTTAGTGATTTATAGACTTGTGGGTTTAAACACATTTTAAACCAAAAAGAGAGTTTAACTTGCTCTGATTTTTAAGACGTACCGAATAACGCTATTATAGTAAAATTAGAAATCACACAACTAATAATGGAGAAGATCGGCCCACAATTTACCATAGGCTCCATATACAGCCCATTTATGAAATCATTTAAATATGCCTACACCCGTAAAATATATCGATGATGTGGTAAAATATAGTCCAACTTAGCTTCAAATTGCTTGAAATAACACGAAGTGATTTTGTGATAATCGGCATACAATTCACTATAGGTCCCGTATAAATCGGGGCTTTAAAAAGAATAAAAAAATTGTATAGTTGTATTGAAATATGGTCCAATGTATGTTTTTTTTAACTAAAAATTGCTCAACCGAATTTTGTGATGATCGACCCAAAAATCCCGTTAATACGGCTAAACTGATACATATCATGAAAGTTTATTCAAATTTGGTCAAATTAAAATATATATTATTAACAAGTTGGCTAAGTCCGGTCGTTTAATACCCTATACCACAGAATATACAAACAAATAGTTGAAACTCATAAGGTTATGAATCAATTCCAAAATTATTAAGGAAGTTATGGTATTATTTTTGGGAGTGATGTTTGTATGGGAACTATAGATTTACAGCCATATTCATAAAAAGTTCTTATTTTAAGCTTATAGCATGTAATAACTATCAATCGCTTTTTGTCTAATAAACCTCCTATAAAATTTGTATTAATAAAAGTACATTAACACTTTTATTAGTGCCGGTTCACACACGTCAAGTTTGACTCGTCAAGTCTTGAACTTTTAGGAGAGAAGTGAAAAGAGAAGGCCATTTCTTTTCCCGTCTCTCCTAAAAACTCAAGACTTGACGAGTCAAACTTGACGTGTGTGAACCGGCACTTACTATTAACAGTTTGTGGCGATTTTGTGTTTAAGTATGGCAACTTTCTTTATATTTTACTGCCATTTTATTGCTAGTGATGCATGAAAATTCTATTCGGTTCACATGATATTCTATATTATATTGTTTTTTATAGTTATTTTTTAATTGTAGAACTTAAAAATTATTCTTATCAAATAAAACTACATTTTGTTTTAGTTTCTAAACAAAATCTTGCAGAAAGGTATCATAAACACTTTTGTTTGAACCTTTTTTAAATATACGATAAGAAAGTATTCGAATAAAAAGTTTGTTTACTTTTTATTAACATCACTATTATTATGATTTGTTTATTCTATATTTTTCAATATTTTTGAACAATAATTCGTTAGTTTAAACAAAAAAACAACTACTAAGTTTCAGTAATTTAATAAGTTTTTAATGATAATATCTGCATTTGCCCCTGAACATATTCTTTTAAAGCATATACAAATGTTTTTAATAATTAACCATATAACTTTAAATTGGTTGTCTAAAATAAAAAAAAAATTGTTAAATGTATTTAACATGTCCATATTAATAAATAAAACACTTTTTTCATTATTTTTGAACATATTTCACAAAAATATTATCATAAAATGCAGACACTTATCAAAATGTCATTTTATTTTTGGTTTAAAGAAGGGTAAATTGAACAATAAATTTTCTTACTTTATGAATGGTTTATTAAAGGTTTAATAGACTATTTTTCGTTTATGAATACAACTTTAGCAATTTTGCCTTATATTTGGTTAATTAACCATTAATAAATTTTTATGAATACGGCTGTAAGTCTTTAAGAAATAATGGACCGTTCCTCACTCTTTTTTTTAATAACAATGAATAATTAGTACCATGTACCAAATTTCATCAAATAATTGCGACCTGTACTTTGCACACAACAAAGTAAACAGCCAGCCAGCCGTCCAGACGGACATCGTTATATCGAATCAAATAGTGATTAAGTCGATCGGGGTACTAGAAAATGGTTATAGGACAGAAACTATTCTTGTGTGGGTATCAAAATGAAACCATAAAACATACAGCTGGCCGGCCCATAATTTACCATAACGGTAGAATTTTAACAAATTATAAAACTGTGTGGTTTTTTATTAAAATTTGTAAGATCAATCCAGTTCATTGACATTTTAACTACATATTTGCGGATTTGACCCAGTCCAATATATGACTTACTTATTCAGTATTAATATATGTAAATACATAAAACTATTTATTTTTGAACTAAAGGCGATAATTGATAACAAATTTTAAATAAAAATAAAATAAAAATAATAAAAAATGAGAATTTTCAAATTTAATTTAATTTATAAACAAATGTTCTCATTACTCAACATACATATCAGCATATGAAATTCAACATATCGTGTACTCAAAAAATGTATGCTAACTTATTTGTTGAAATATCATTTGCTGGCATATGCTGAATTTGAAAAATTTAGTATTTTCAGCATATCGTCGAGACATCTAACATATTGCGTATGCTGATAGAGGCATTTGTTATTATTTTTAAGCATATGAGTGTAAGCATACATTTGCTGATTCAACATGTCGTCTAGACTAAGCTTATATATAGGGTGATCGATTATTCGACATTTTTCAATAACCGGTTTTCGAATATTCCGAATAGTTGCTATTTTAAAAAAACCGGTTTTCGGTTAAGCATTTTAAAAATAACCGGTTAACCGGTTTTAATTCGAATACATAAAAATACAAAAATCAAATTAGTTTTTGTAATAAAAAGTTAATTAGAATAAAAACAAAACAATTCACGAAGGTAAGGAACCAACAAAATACATAGATATTTCAAGGTATGTTCAGACCTAACAAATATTTGACGATAAAATCAAAAAAAGCGTGACCAGTAAATTGATTAAACTTAAGCATTATTTTAAACAATTTCTAGTTATTTGCTAAACTTTATGTATATCTAAGATGATAATTGCATTTATGTATAATGTAGCTACGATACCCTTAAATAATGTTTGCTCTAGCCAAACGTTTTGCAAAAGCAAACAATTCTTTAAGAAAACTGGTGGTTACGTTAGGAGTCAAATATTTAATAGGTGTGAACATAGCTTTAGAATTTTTGAATAACTTTGGTTTTAAAAATATAGGAATTTAATAAATTTATTATTTGAGAAATTCTCCCAAATTTATTGTAAGTGAGTTTTAATTTGTTGCTGGTTAAGCAAATTTATTGTAAGTGAGTTTTAATTTGTTGCTGGTTAAGCATGTCTATATGAAGCAGTAAACTTCAGCCATATTTTTGAAACCTCTTATCCAGGATTATATATTTAATTTTTTTTGTTTGTTTCAGCATTATAGAAACAATAGTGATACGAACATGCTTTGTATGTGACATATCTGTCAATTCGTCGATCACACAATTTAAACCCTTCCAGGACATTTTTGATTCCTTCAATTTTATTTTAAGTTCTTGATGTTTTAATAAATAAAACTGATGAATTTTCACATATCGTTGATTCCGCCGGTATGTTCTTGTTTAAGCATGAAGATGTGCTAGAACTACTTGAGAGTTTTTCATTCATTATTGGCAGCATATTTTCGTAAAGTATTATTTGCAGTCTCTTAAAAACTGCTTGACCCTGTTAAGTTGTACTTGGCGTATATTTATGTCAAGCTTGTAGACTAATTAAAAGTGATTAATAAGTCGTGATGTAAAGAACCTTTACAACTTATCATTTTAGGGCCGATTAAGCACAATTTTTTTTTAAGTCAGTTCGAAATATCACCAGAGATGACATCTTTGTAAAGCTATATATAGTATTTATAATACTGTCCAATTGCTTATTACTTTTTAAGCTGAACTTTTTTTGTAGTACTTTATATTGTTTTTGGTTTTTGTTACAAGAACACACGCTTATATAAGCGATTTGTATTTACATTGCGCATAATGTTTTTTTGAGTTTTGTTTCATTTTGTTTTGACATTTTTTATAAAAAGTTTAAGTTTGCAAATATTCAATTAGAAAAATACTTAAATTACGGGTGCATTTATAACAAAAGTAAAGAAAACGTATATAAATTACACATTACTAAAATAACCGGGTAATTTTACTAAAATAACCGGTTTATTCGATATTAGAAAAATGGACATTTTAAAATATTCGACTTGGGCAAAACTAAAATAACCGGTTAAAACCGGTCGAATACTATTCGATCGATCACCCTACTTATATAAATAATTTATTGCACTTTTTTTGATTAAAAAATAATTTAACTTTTGTAAATTTTACCATGAATAAAAATTCAATTCGCTGTGTTTTAAATCTTTTTAAAATAAATTTTGTATATTTATAAACTATTAAGGCCAAAATACACTGATCAAAGTACCCTGCAAATAATAGGACCAGTCCAAACACGCGTGTAAGGAGTAGCCCACAAGGGACTAGGACTAGTCCAAAAGTAACCCAAACGTATGGAAAAACATGGTCTATTTAACATTACGATGTCCTAGGGCAGGACCATATAACCCATCTTTGGCCTACAAAGGAGTAGTTTTAAAACTACTCCATTGTGTACACAAGAGGAATAGTTTTAACTTCGTTTAATAACGATAACATGTCGTTAAAAAACGAAGACATGTCGTCTCACTACAAACACTTTTTAACAATGACATGGTCCATGCTTGCATTACATCGGACCAGTCCATGGAGTAGTCCATTTCATGAAATTGGATCAGGTGGTCCAATAATATTTGCAGTGTACTCATCAAGCATTGTGGTAGTATTAGTAAAAATGTGTTGGTATGTATGACACCGACATCGCTTGATGAAAAATCAAAAAATTTAGATATGACGGCGAATATTACGTCCAGCACACGTACACGCTGAATTCGCCGGCTGGACAAGCATTTGACAAGTGTATTTGGCCCTTTAAGCTTATGCCCAGTTTTCAGGATAGTATTTAAATCTATATTAAGTTAATTTTCATATAAACTTAAATCGTTTTTAAATACAGATTGATTTTTTGAGTTTTATTTGAAAAGTCTTATTTAATTAAGACAAAAGTATGGTAGCACTACTAAATACAAAAAATATCATAAAAAAGTTTATTTATTTGCAAGGTGGTCGCAAAAAACAGCTGAGTGTTATTGCTTTGCCTGTTGTTGTTGTATTATTGTGATATTGAAGCCACCTTGCTAAAATATTACAATGGAAACTTAAGTTGAAATTAAGTGTACCACATCGGTGAATTAAGTTTCATTTAAGTATTTATGCCCAATTTTCAGGATTGTATTTAAATCTGTGCTACTTTTTTTTTCTTAACTAGAGCGAGGAATGTCAAAAGTTACTTGTGTTTTTGACAAATCGGCCAACGAAAGCAACAACAAAAATACATTGTTGTGTTTTTGGTTTTGTTATTTGTTGTATTATCGACACCACCGTTTACATGAATTCGCCTTGAGAACATTTGTTTAAAAATTAATTTGAAAATTCTCTTTTTTTTATTATTTTATTTAAATTTTTTTTTTATCAATTATCGCCTTTAGTGCAAAAATAAATAGTTTTAGTGTAATTAAGACTTAATAACTAAGAGTGCTTGATTGGACTGGGTCAAATCTGCAAAAAATTAAAATATTTAAGGACTTAATTAATTTATTTCAGTTTTACCCCTATGGTAAATTATGTGCCGACAGGCAGAATGTTTTATCGATTCGTTTGATACCCACACCACCATAGTGTATGTAACACCTAAAAATATTGGTCCTCTAACCATCTTTTAGTATACCGATCGACTTAATCACTATCTGAGTCGATATAAGGATGTCCGTCCGTCCGGCTTGCTGGCTGTCCACTTTGTAGGGCGCAAAGTACAGGTCGCAAACATTTAATGAAACTTGGTATATTGGTTCTAATTATTGATTGTAATTTAACAGTGAGGAACGGTCCATAATTTCTCAAAGTTCTAAATATTCGGCGTAAAAAACTCTTTTATGATTTATTACCTTATTTTGTTTTATCGGGATCATGATTGCCCATGAGTTCCAAATAACACAGTACAACACATGATTTCGGGACTCAATTCTGATATTTTCTTATGAAAGTAGACCCAAAAATAAGAACTTCTGCATCATTAGTTTGGTCATGGTACCTCATTAAATAATTTAAAAATGAATTTGAAGTTAATAAGTATCGTATAGGAAAATTTGTCACGTTTAAGGCTTTTTGTTTGTCATAACTCGAGAACCATTAGTCCGAATAAGCTGAAAAAATTTAAAAAAATTAAGAATTACAATTCGTTTAATCTGTTTATACAACGTTTCGCTACATAAGCAACAGTTTCGCAGTTAAAAATAAATTTATGAAGAAAACAAATATTTTTTGCCCAAAATTTTAATTTTTAATTCATTAAAAATCCTAAACGGTTATAAAGTTTCAAGTCCCATTACTTTCACGTAAAGTCGCATAACCTATGAACAAAATGACATATAATAAATCATGAAAATCGATGAACGCGTTTCGCTTTTATTCACAATTAATTAAAGGTATGAATTTCAAAAATTTGCTCGAGATATCCACAAAATTCTTTGGAAAAAACATTGATGACTTTTTTTATGATTCTCAGAATTAAAAAAAAGTAATAAACAAAAGGTTATTTGATTTTTATGATTGCGGTAGCAAAGTAATAAACGTTAATAAAAGTGTGTGGACAATTAAAAGGACAAAAAGAAAGTGCCCTTTTTAATTATTTGGGGTTTTCCGTTAGTTACCTGCATTATTTTTTTAACCGAAATTGCACCCACATTTATGAGTGCTCATGTTTTGAAACGTTTCGAAAAAAGCTACAACTATACACATAAACATATTATGGTAACCTTAACCATAAAATTATCACGGCAGCCATATTATGGTTAAATTTATATATACAAATGCTATAACCATATTATGGATGCCTCCAAACATGTTATGGTAAATATTTAATAACAATAATATGTTCGGAATTATAATATTTTAAAATATTGTGTGTTTATTTTTAAATTTAAAATAATCACCCCTATCGTGAATAATTTTTCCCTCGTAATTTTTCCCCTTTTCACATATTTGCGATCATGAAAAACTCCCATGAAAAAAAGGTCATTCAAAAGAGAATAATAACGTAAAAAAATGTTCACGTGAAAAAATTCCCCTTATCGTGAAAAGTTTTTTCCCTCGTAATTTGTTCACATTTCCCTTAGATTTTCTCACTTTATTTTTGCTAGGGAACAGAACATGTATGTAAGTAGTTTCTCCTATAAATCGAATATTAAGGTTTATTTCCGTTAATAAGGCACCAACCGATATATTGGTCAACAAAATGCAAGACAAGAGGTTGATTGCCGGCGGATTTGTAAAGCTTTCGAAAGACGTGGTGGCAGAATTTTGGGAAATATTTTACTACATAAAATTTAAAAAGTGCAAAAAACTAACGTTGCAATCAACCTATCCCTCCAATACTAATCATTTAACTTTATTATTTTCACTTTTCTTTAAAATATATTTTTGAACATAAATTTCATTGATTTTTAATATTTCCAAATCTTTCTTCTTTTTTGTTACATTCACTGGAACTGATAGCGTGAAAAATTTTACACATGAGATTCATAATTGCTTTTTTCCCTTCGAGGGGAATGAAAATTTCATGGGAACAAAAATTCCACTTGTTATTCACGATAGGGGTGAATATGATCAGAAAGCAACAACATTCTGGTCGTTGGCATTTTGCTTGGTTTGTTTAAAATTCTCATTCATTTTATTTTAATTATTGATTAAAATATATAAATTTAAATAGAATAAACCAGTTGAACAGAAAATATGATAATGAAGGTCGTCACAGGATGGAATACAAATCAAAGGTGATTTTTTAATAGAAGTGGATCATTACACCTATCAGGAATAAAAACTTAAATAAAATTATAATTTGACACTTAACAAACAAATTGAAAAAATTGATAAAATAAATAGCCATAATATAGTTAACATTGACCATATTATTGTTAATTCTGACCATAATATGGTTACTTTTGTCAAAATGCTGTGAAATTTTCAGCATATTATGGTTAATTTTGAACATAACATGGTTAGTTTTGACCATTATTATGTTTAATATTGACCAAAATATGGTTAATTTTGACTATATTTTGGTTGATTTCGGGAATTTTTTTGTTGATTTAACTATACTATGGTCATATTTAATTTTTTTGTACGGGAGGTACCACGCCCACTTCTCCAATCCCGCCCACATTTTGTAGGATGGTGTGTATTGACAAGCTAAATGTATGTACCTAATTTGGAAACTTTGGCTCTTGCCGTTCCCCAAATATACAGCCAAAAGTAATACAAATACAACAACCACAAGGGATTTTTGGAAAAAATTAGAGATAGTCGTGGTTTTTTGTTCATATCTCAGGACCATATGTGACATAAATGTATAATAACCTGGCCCCTATCATATATGGGGTCTTCGGAAAACCAATTTATACGAACAGACGGACAGCGTTAAATCAACTTCGCTTTTCATAAGGACCCAGAATATATATACTTTATAGGGTGTAGAATCAATATTGTAGAAATTACAAACGGAATGACGAAGTTATATACCCTTTTACCTTCGGTGAAGGGTATAATAAGGGATTTGTTTTTTTGCACAAACGATAAACAGTACATTGGCTGTTGATAAAAAAAAATTAAAAACGTCAATGGCAGTCACAAAAGCAAAAATACTTAATTACCGAGAAGTTGATCATTTGCTGGGCAAAAATATTAAATATTTAGTTTTTTCTCGTACTCTAAATTTTTTAAGAGATTTGAAACCGATACTTTTTTCTTAAATACTGATCCTGATGTACGGTGTAAAAACAACATTTTTTAAAAACTTAATACTGGTAAACGGTTTAAGAATTGTTAATGGCAGAGCTGAGAGGAGTAAATTTAATCCAAGCCCAAGACAAAACGAAAAATGTAAAAGGCTACTAATTCATTCAGCAAAAAAACGGCCTTATAAAAATACTTTAAATTAGGGTTTGTACTGGGATTTTGTTTTTTTTATGTACATGCATGTAGAAAGTAATAACTCAAAACTTTTTTTTAAGAATTTTCTATTAAAAGTAAAATCGCATACAACAACAAAAAAAAAAGAAAAGCACAGAAAAGTTTCCCTGTAAAGTTCTGGTGATGAGAAAAATGGAAATTTTATGCTTAACAGTAAAACTTTAAGAGAAACATGTGTCTGAGTGAGTGTGAAAAATTATCATCAACACGGTAGTTGTGGCATAAACTTTATTAATTATTCAAATTGTAGTGTTTACACCTTTGGCAAGTTTGTTGATTTTGACAGCTTTCCAAGACGAAAACAATAGCCGACGCAGTGAAATAACGACGTTCTGCTTTAGTGCATGTTAACAACACATTGAATAATTTTTTTCTTATGCATTTGCATAATTTAAGTACAAAAAGTAGAAACTGCATTTTATTAAAACCTATTTTAAGGGGATGGTGAGCTTATATTAATTAAATTTTTACGGTTTATCGACCCTGTTGCGAAAATGGGCATATATGCTATTAAAATCATGCTATAACATTTACAAAGATCATGCAGCAAACCAGTAATGAACAATTTAAATCAGCCTAAAAATCAGTTTATTTTAAAATGTTAAAAAAAATCACTTATTATAATATATGTAGTTATGGCACCTCAAAGTTCAAAATTTGCCTATTTTTTAAGTTTTTTACAAAATTTTTCATTTTTATTTCGTTTTTTTTATACGTTGTAGTAAATATCTGGAATTCTTTATTTTTCACCCAAATAGTATATTTTATTACCAACAATTTAAGCGTAATTTGAAAAAATCGGATGAAAAATAAAGTTTTTATTAAGGATTTTGTGGAACGACAATATTTTCATATTTATTGCTCACACACTATATTCGGCGTAAATTCTAAAAATTCAAATTAAAATGACGAGCGACTTGAACTTTTGCGCCATCATTTGTTCATCCCACCAGCATTTGTAACGTCTCTCGATTTCTTCCATTTCCTGGTGAAACCTTTCACCTTGTTCATCACTTCCGGAGCCCAAGTTCGTGGGGAAAATATCCAAATGACTGAATAAAAAGTGTAATTTAGGAGTCATATTTGAAACTAAAAGTTAAAAAGAATAAAATTTTAAGGTGATATATCTCAACCATTTCTTATCAGATAGAAATTTGTAGCATATCGACAGAAAAGGCACTCAATTACCTTTCCAACGATGTGCCATTTATTTCGATCAGACTATTCGGTTGGGCTCCACAAAAGTTTGAGTGGGACCATACATCGAAAAACACAAAAGTTCCGTTATATAAAAAACGGTACTTAGGAAAAAAATTACAGCGTTTTTCGTGTTCAGGAGTTCCCAATTAACTTATCTAGGCATGTGGCGCTCTTGGTATTTTTTGGCTGTAAACCAGTGTTAACAGTAAAAATCGAAAAAAAAATTCAAACGTAGGTACATACTAAGTTTTTTTTAATTACAAAAAAAAAGAACTTATTTTAAAAATTTCAAAAGAAATTTTCGTACTAAAATGACAATATTTGGTATAACTAACGGAAAACTTTAATAATAAACTACAAACAGTTTATGTTAAACTTTTTTGATTGTGCAAAAATGGCGGATAAATAAAATTCCTAAATTTGGTCCCTGCAGCGCCTACAATGCCCTTCGATGTGACAAACCCCACTCTATTTTGCATCTCCATTATTTATTTCTAACATAAATACCCACTATCCCCATTCCTTAAGAGCGATCCCATACAAAATGTTCAATACATATTATAAATATTTTGAAGAAAAAGCCCCGAAGGGAATAAAATGTATGATCGACCTCCATTAGTTTTCTCCAGTTATATTTGCCAATTATCCCCACTTTTTAGGGGCCCCCATACAAATATGGCGTTTTATGAAATTGTTAAATTTAATTAAAAGTTTTCGTTTTCGTGAATAAAATTAAAAGTTGTAAACAGATTGTTTATGGCTTGTTTTGTTTGCAACTTTTTTATATGTCTAGAAAAAATTTGATGCATAGCTTCAATTTACAATCTTTAATGATTTTTTAACAACCAAAAATTTCGAAATTTTGCTTAAAAAAATATTATGTTTTTTAATACGTAAGCGAATAATTGAGCTCGAGGCCTTAGTTTTTAATAAATTTTATTTATTTATTTTTATGTATCAATATTTCGTAACCCTTCGGGAAACATCTTCAGGAATTATTTTATATTTTACATTAGATTTTTCCATTTTGTCAATTTTTGTTTTTGTATTAGAGTAAAGTTGTTTAAGTGTATTCCTGGTCGTTGATGCTATTTTATACTTTTCTTTATTATATATTCCGGATTTCTGAATTCTCTCTGATATTTTGGGAACATAAGTTAGTGACTTGTAAATCTTAGGTGTCTCTTCTCTTGTTCTTCCTTTTTGATTTGTATTATCTTTTATCAGTTTTTCTATAATTTTATTTGGAAAAGCATTTTTCCGTAATAACTCCCTTATTTTTATAAAATTTTCTTTATGAAACTGTTTATCGCTTATGGTAAGTACCCTTTTTATGAAATTTCTCGCGGTATTTATTATAATATTTTTAGGCTGACATGAGTAAAAGTTTGTTATCCTTCCCGAAGATGTTGGTTTTTGATACCAATCCGTTTTAATCGTGTTACCTCTTCTTACAACTAGGGTGTCAAGATATGGTAATCGTTCGTTCTTCTCCTCTTCTATTGTGAATTTTATTCTATTATGAACGCTGTTTCCTCTATTGCGCCTTCGTTTACAATCCCAAAAAGGTCGTCAACATACTTCGTTAATAGCCTTGGTTTTTTCTCCATAGTCCCAATACTTTTCTGTAATAGTTCCTCCATAACTATATCCGCTACTATGGGAGATGCTGGTGATCCCATTGGCAAACCTCTGCATTGCGCGTATACTTTATCGCCATACTTAAAGTATCTGTTATCCTGTATACAAAATTTTAATATCTTTACGAATAATTGTTTCGATATTGTTGTGTGTTGTTGAATCTCGTCCCATTTACCTGTGATCAAATCTATTGCATATTCCACTGGAATACTAGGGAATAAAGATATTACGTCAAATGATACCATCCTCTCGTCGTCACATATAGCGCTGTTGTTGATCTTATTTCTAAATTGTACCGCGTCTTTTACATTAAACTCCGAGTTTTCTGTAAGCTTCTTTAATATCTTGGTCAAAAAATTACATAGACCGCTAGATGGGGAGTTGGTCTAAGAGGTAGTCCTTCTTTATGGACCTTGGGTAATCCATATAATCTTGGAGCAAATGCCGCGTCATTTTTCAGTCTTGTCTTTTCTATCACAGTTAAAATATTGCACTTATGGAGTTCATCTACAAGATCATTGTTTTTCTTTTGTAATGCTGATGTTGGATCTTTTTTCAATCTTTTGTATGTCATCATATCATTTAAAATGTTGTTCATTCTTATATCGTAGTCTTTTTTCTCCATAGCTACTGCGACATTTCCTTTATCGGCATTCATTACATTACAAAAGAAAAACAATGATCTTGTAGATGAACTCCATAAGTGCAATATTTTAACTGTGATAGAAAAGACAAGACTGAAAAATGACGCGGCATTTGCTCCAAGATTATATGGATTACCCAAGGTCCATAAAGAAAAAGGCATGGGAAGTTCTGATGTGTTAGCCGAGATTATTTTTGCTTTCGAAGTGATAGCTGAAAGAAATAATTTTATTGCAAAATATGTACATAATTATAAATTTTACACATACGTACCTTTTTTATGCTTTTTATCTTGAACAAATAAAATAAAATTAAAATTATTTCCAACAGAAAGCCAATTGTCATTATTTTAAAAAAAATAATAAGTCTCGTTAGACAAATCTGAATGAATTCCGTTGGAATTCTATTGGACATATCTGTACATAAATTTCCCCCGATATATCCATGCGAAATCGATCAGAAATCGGCCAGACCGTAAGTATATTCAATGCCTGACGGAAATCTGAACGAAGTCTCTAAGAATGAAGATAGACATTTGCACGAAATGTCTGATTCAGACAATGTCGAAGTATTTTGCTGGCTGGGTACAAATACGCATTTTGCATTTATTTCAAATACTTCCCAGCTCTGACACTTAGACGCTCAGAAATGACACTCATTGCGTGGCCACTTCAGTAGAATTGCATATGACTTAATTTTTCCACTCATTGTGTGGCCTCGGCCTTATAATCGCAAGCGGCCAGGAAACAGCGTCCTCATGATTTAATATAACGAGGGTTATTTTTCAAATAGTGCTATCTGAAATTATTCAAAAATGCGTTTTTTATAGAAACCATTTCACTAACTGAAAGGTCATCTGTCATTTAAATTTGAAAAAAAAATTCCCAAAACGTTTTTTTTTTCATAATTATTGTATTTTTTTTGTAAAAAAGTGCTATCTACATAAAAAATATTACTTCATATAATAAAATGATAAAAAATTTTATTACAAAGTAGACATGTTATACATCAAACGGTTGCGAATTGTGCATAGATTTCACAAACTAATATTATTTTAAAATCTGTTGTAGAAATTTTGCAAAAAAAGTGCAAAAAATTTGATTATGAGTTTTTGTAGAAAATATATATTTTAATTTAAGCATTAACATTTTTAAAAGCTAATATTATTAATTGAAATTTTACAAGAAAATACATTTTTTAATGCTTAATACCAACCAGCTCAAAATTTTATTAAACTTACAAAACGAGTCCCACCATTCCCAAAAACTGCCGAAAGTTCCAAAAATTTGTTTTTTTTAGAAATATAATGGCTACCAAGCACGGGTCTAGTATTCGTATTGCACAATTATTATAAACATATCGGGTCATACAAACTGGAACGAATTACCCAAAATTCGACCGTTCGCATAGGCCACCACAGACGAAGTCATGGCCAACTTTTACGGATATTATACAAATAAAACTGTTAAGCGAATTTATTTGTATAATATCTTTAGATTTTCTACAATCTTTGGATGAAGTTGCCTGATGATCTGGCCTAAGCAACCAGTGAAATGCGCATAGAAACAGCTTATCCCATCAACAATAAATTTCAGTGTTTTTATCAACAATAAAAATTAGGAATTAAGCACGGCAAACAAAATCTTGTACATATTCCCAAAAATTACTTTGCTAAAAAAGATTTTTTTTACAATTTGCAAAATATAGAATATTAATTGATTTGCTGATAATTCACAAAAAAATAATTCAAACAAATTATGATAAATTTGAGTCTTATATTTCCAAAATACTAGACCAATTATTTTTAGCACCGAGCAAAAATTAAGAATTAAGGATCGTTTTTAGTTTTTGTTATACCCGAGATGTCCTAATGTGGGAACCAAAAGCACCTCTCCATAGCAAACTCGACTACAACTCAACTGCACCTCAAACTGCATTCCAATCGAACCAACCGTTTATAAAATACTTCCATTTTTTCCACATTTCCCACACTGTGCAGCGATCATATAAATAGAAGCGAACCCCTTACAATCTGGCACACGTCATTTTCAACTAAGCAAATTTATGCATTTCCAAAGCATTGAAGTCTGCTAGTTCACAAGAATATCATTATTTTTATGATAATTTAAAATATGCGGATAAAATTTAATTATTTATTGCTTTTCAATGCACGTTAGTGTAAAATTGTAACTTAATTTCGAGTTCTGTTAACATGATTACGCGTTTTTTAAATCTTGCTTATTATTTAAATGAAAATTCGTGTAACTTAAATAAATGTTTCGAAAAGTTTTCATTACAGCTGATTTGCATTTATGTTCAAATAGTGCTATCTGCTTATTTTAATGTTCTAATCGATAAAATTTTAGTTTATAAATAGTGCTATCAGTCATATAAGCGCGAATATCTGGATTTAGAAAAAAATTTGCATATGAATGATTTAGAAGTTGTTTTTTAATAACATTGTTAAATAAAGTTTAGTTAATGCTCGTAGAGTTATCGAAAAAATCAGTTTTTTCGCTCTCCTGTAAAATTGTGATTTTACTGATAGCACTATTTGAAAAAAACTCTCGATATGTGCTATAGAAAATCTAAGTAGGGAATATTCAGATAAAATAACTTTGTTGCGATTTAGCTCTTCAACACAAATGTTCGTTACTTGTAGATAATCTTCACAATAATCAACCATTAAGTAGTGTCTGATTCGGGAATTTTTCAAAATAGCAAAGCCGCTACAAGCTTTACCTCCAGGTTCCATTATATCATATAATCTATAACCATTTGCCCATAGCCATAGTCTTAAACAAAGCATACTTTAAGAGTAATAAAGTAAATTTTTATTGAAAATATGCTTTTGATCTACTATAGACATGCAAAAGCATACTTTACTCGTTTAAGCCGGTGTTAATTTTAAAACAAGCTGAAATTGTCTTTAACTCATTTAACAAGAGCATTAGCTGTTTTTCGCCAAATAAAAAAGTTCGTGCTAAATATTAAAAATGTTTATGTTACAAGATATTGGCCGATATTTTGCAATTATTATTGTTTTGGAGGAAAACTTTTATGGAAAGAAACACAAACTACATATGTATAGGCCCATGGCGCGGTTTCAGGGAGGGGGGGAATAAGGAAATCCCCCCCCCCTAAATTTTAAAAATATGTTTGGTTTATCTCGATAATACAAGAATTCCCAATAATAATATTTTTTATATGCACAAAATTTAAGGAAATCCCAGCAATTTTTTTTTTTTTATTGATCTTACGAAATTTTCAATAAGTATCCAAATCTTAATTCTAATAGTTATTTATTAGATATTTCCAATGAAACATCTAGTTTACTGTATTCAAATACTTATGATTCTACATTCAATCCCAGCGGGTGCCATCTATTTATATCCAAAGAATAAACGTTTGCCTTGAAAATGCGTGCGGTCGAATTATTAATAAGCCTTAGTATGTATATGCAATATTTATGTATATATGTGTTAAATGAATCAAAATTCTATTCGATAATAATTGACGAAAACACAGATTTGTCTTAAAGATATTTCAACATACAACAATAAGTTGTTAGGAAAGCATTTATTGGCTTTGTTTTAAACGCATTTGAAGAGGCTTCAAAGGATATTGATAATGAGGTTGATGTGTCAATTGATGCGAAGGCACTATCATCCATAGTTCTACAAGCTTTGACAAATTTTAGTCTTGACCTAAAAAATTGTGTAGGAAATGGAACAGATGGGTGTCCTCTGATGTCAGCAGAAAATGGAGCTGTTATAAAATTCTGGCCAAATGCAAAACAAACGCCTTGCTATTCCCATAAATCAAACAACTCAATTTTAAAAAGCAACAAAGTGCCATTAATACAATAAGTTGTATCATTTGTTAAAGAAACGACAAATTTTTTTAAATATAATCATCCCAAGCGAAACGCAGTTTTAGCAAAGTATTTGGGAGCCAAACTCTTTACATTATGCGAGACAAGATGGTTGCACCGTCGCGACTCAATTTTACACTTTGCAACAAGTGTACATCATATAGTAGAAGCGTTGGAAAAAATATCTGAGTGGAAAAGTAGAGATAATTCATCAAAAGCCTTATATTAAGGAACTCGCTTACCCTGCCTTTACACATGCAAGTAGTGCATACGTATTATCAACGAAAATGCCGAAGAAAAAGCCGAAAGTCTTGCAAGTAGCTTGAGTGTTTACACAGTCAGTTGTAAGTTCATTTTTCAAATGTTCTCGAAGCGAAAACCTCTTATTTATGTAGGAATTAAAACACAACGCGGTTGGTTTTTAAATTCACTTTTATTAGTTATTAAAGTTCATTGGGTTTTAATTTAGAATTTATTAATGTTTGACAATATGTTCACTATTTTTATTTATAATAATACATATGTAGTTCAGTATGCGTATTTAATTTAGTTTACGTAAACGAGTACAACTTCGCGGCTTGACGGCTAGACGAATACTGTCCTCTAACCTCTTGTTTTTTCCTTTTCGTTCTGTCAGTCAATGGAATGTCGCAGAATTCCAGTCCGTTACAGTATGTAAGATCTTATTTATTTATTAATACACAAATAAATGTACAATGTCCTTGCCTGTGCAAAGTGGCGTGATGTTTGGTCCGTTATGTCGCTTGCACAGTGGTCCGACTGTCCATCCTACATTTAAATGGTTTTTTTCGGTTTAAAAACATTACCATGTTAAAAACTTTACCATGCTATAACAAAATATATTTAATAATTTCTTCTTTATTTAATTTTCGGTCCATCTTGATGAAACAATTATGAATATTTTATAAAATATGTGACTCCAGTATTGCCGTAGTGGCGGTGCCATAATATTACTGAGAAAATATTTTGATTAACAATTTTTTTTTTCAAAATGCTTAAAATTTATGATTAATATTGCCATTAAGATGCGATGTTGTATATTTGTGCTTTTTTTATTTGTTATTTTTTATAAATACACTTAAAATCCGCTTTAAACATTACTTTTATATAACTAAGTACTAGTAAATTGATACAAAATTCATCCACGGTAACACTGTTTTTTCATTTGTCATTTTACTTGCTGCAAGTTCAAATATTTACTTGCAAGCAAATTCTCTTGCAAGTTGTGCTGAAAGTACGAAAAATGTGCTGGTGTTAGTGAAAAAGTGTGAGTGTATTGAGTTTTTCGAACTTGCACTTGCAAGTGTAAACCCTAGGTTAGTACTTTTGAATTCATTTACGGAATAAACCTATTTAGTGTGATACTTATTGTATCACAGCCGCTTAGTATCATTTTACAAAAGCACGATATTGATCTTCAAAAGGGATCAAGCCTTGCCAAAACTTAAATCATGTGCCTTGAAGAGAAAAGAAATAAATCCGAAAAACTATTTAAAGCGATTTTTGAAAACGTTAAAGTTATCTACGTTCAAATCGAGGTTCCAATCACATTCAAAATGTTGAAGATTACTACCGAGTTGTAGGTTACATTCCTCTTATTGAATTTATTTTAGAATATCTCAAAACACGTTTCCCAATAGATCTCCTAAATGTATTGAACATACCTAAACTTCTACCTCAAAGTGTTATCAAGTCAAATACAGATACAAAACTTTTAAAATCACAACTAGCTGATGAGCTGATAATGTTTGATAAAAAAGATAGATAAACATCTACTAACATCTAAACTTAAGTCTGAACTGTTGCATTGGCAACAAACATGGAAAATATCTGAAAATCGATCAGATAACGTTGTAGATGCTTTAATAAACTGTGATGAAGATATCTACCGATACCTAAGAAAAATATTTCAAATTTTCGTTTCAATGCTCGCCAGCAGGGCAAGTTTAAAATGACTCGAAAAATGGCACGAAAAAGTATAAAAAATGGCACGAAAAATGGCAAAAATAAACATGTTATGTTTATTTTTGCATGTTATAAACATGTTAAACATGTAAGTACAATAGTATATTTCTTCAAACCGTCAAAAAAAAATTCTCAGGAGTATTGAATAATTTACCACACGTATTACGATCTAAAACGTTTTTTAAACTTTTCAACTACTGACATCTTGTATTATTTTCCTTAGCACTGTCAATTAAGCCAAAGCTTTCATTAATAGAAATCCCTTTCGTTTGGAACTTCAAGAAGCTTGAGCCTCTTTTAAAAGTACTTTTTTCGTCCAATTTTTGCATTATTCAGTTAGCATTTCGAAAAGATTCTGCCTCATATTCGTTAAGCTTATTTAAAAATTTTTTCTAGGTTGCAAAAACGTATTCTTTGGCAAGCTGGACCAAAAATTGCTTTTTAAAAATAAATTTGAAGAAATGGAAAAAATTGCATATGCCATAAAAAACTTGCCCTACTCAGTAATGCTACGAGAGAGAGGTCATTTCCTACCCGTCGTCTAATAAAAACATGGCTCAGATCAACAATGACAGAAGGAAAACTGTACTATCTAAATTTGCCTCACAAGGAAATCATAAATTGCGTAATTAAAAAAATTCATTTATATTGAACTGATCTTATATTTCATTTAACCTTATTGTTGAGTTTTTTTAATATAATATACACATATTAATTTTAATAGCTTTAAAAAAACAAATTTTTTACTTTTTTGTATAAAAAAAAAAGTTCCCCCCCCTAAGACTCAAGCTGGATCCGCGCCTGATAGGCCCTAATTGAATCGTTTATTACAGAAACCCGACAACTCTTATTTAAAATAGGCACACTTGACGGGTTTCTGAAATTAACGATTCAATTGTGTAAAACGTAATTCCAAAAATTACATTGAAAGATATGCAGTGTTTTATTTATATTTTAACTTTTAATGTCAGCTGCTTAGAGGTGCCACTTGCTTATATTTTGTTGTTTATTGTATGAAAAAATGTTCTACATTTGAGGTGGCACCCAGTTAATTTCTTCAATTTCGACTATAATAGCAAAATAATTTAAATAATGGCCCATAATCATAGTCAAACGCTTAAGTTGGTTCTTTTTAAAAACAACTTTAAAATAAAAACATTCTTTCAGTTATTTTGCCACTAAAGTCGATAGAGTATACAGGGCAAACTCTTTAGTAGGCAGTCTGATTACCGACACAATTGCTACTGTTTTTTTTTAACGTTGGGGTCGTTTTTAGACTTATCACAGAGATCTGTATCATGTATAACAACAGGACCATTTCAATTGTGGAGTTCGTCTATCTTGATTCTTCTGTACAAAATATATGTTTCAAGCTGTAAATGGGATACGTTTGGTTTTTTTAAGTTTAACGACTCCGGGTATTTACTTCACTCGATATAGTGGTTGTGTTTTTCCCTATTTTTAATATATGTATATGTATTTCATATTTATTTTGAAACTTTTGAAAACGTTTTTATTTCATATTTGTCAACGGATAAGTCAAATTCCTTAATCACATCTAAATGGTGTGCATAAAAGTTTTTTTTAGAGGTTAAAATTTAGTAATTACTTTACGAAAATCATCCTCATAATAAACCTGTATTTTTGCCTCGTTTTTACTACCTCGCTTAATTGTAGAAACATAAAAGGAGTTTTCACCTATCATCGAGATCAAGCTCTTTATTATCATTTAAGTGTTGCCCTCTAAGATATATCGGGGGTGACTTAGACGACTTGATGACGTTTGGTGCTTCTGAGGATTCCTCATCCAGAAATGAGAAACGAACTTAGGAACTTGTTATAAAAATTGTATCCTTTTTAAAAACCTTTGGGCCGCAGCAACCGCTGAAGAAGTAGGTCTGCAACCCCGTTTATGCACTGTTATATTCCTACCAATACCAATTTATACTTGAGGCTTTTGACAATACGAAGTTTCCATTGCGTCTGTTTTTGAGTTAATCGTCCCATCAATTATTAAGTGCCCCGATGGGCTAGCTGGTAGTGAGCTATTCTATCAGCGCCGTTGTTGCGGGTTCGATCCCCGCTAGTGTCTTTCCTGCAGATAATCGTAGAGCTTCGCTGGATTAGCTTAGGAAATTAAAAATAATAAGTTTCTTGTTGCCGCTGCGGCAACACTTGCAAACGCAAGTTACTCCTGCATTTTTTTTAGTGTATTGCTATCGACCGTATTTGTAAACGCAGAAAAGGAAAATCTCTCCAAAGAAACCTACACAGAAAAAAACTATGCGCGTTCAGGGTGCAAAAAACCAAACGCGCATTCAGTTTTTTACTACGTTTTATAGAAAACAAAAACAAAATCAATGAAAAACTGAATGTGCGTTTGGTTTTTTGCACCCTGAACGCGCGTAGTAGCGCGTAGTTTTTTTCTGTGTATGGTGTACAAGATGCCATATTTTTAACTGTAAACTATAGGTAAAACACGTAGGCCAAATAAAATTAAAAAGGTTAAGATAACTGTACGATTTCGACAAGCTGGCTTTTTGTAGAATTAGCGGGCATTATGGGTTTAGCCGTTGGGTACTAACTATTATCCATTACCCTATGTCACAAATTTTCAACAAAGTCGTGACCAAATGAATCTGACACCTATCTTAAATTGTCCACTGAATCCGAATATGAAGTCGAAATTGCCAAAAGTAGAACCGTTTTCGAGATATTACAAAATATCCGTTACTTATGTTTGGGAAAAATTATGATGTCACTTAAATGCAAATATCGTTAAAACTATTAAACGGATTATGTAGTTCTATTTTAAGTGATTGATATTTAAAAATTTACCACTATTGTGGTGTGGGTATACAAAAATAAAAATCAAGTAAACTCGTCTAGTTTCAACGAGCACATCCGACTGACTTAAGTCCTTCAAATTAGGGAATAAATTC
This sequence comes from Pollenia labialis, assembly GCA_949318255.1. Taxonomy (NCBI): domain Eukaryota; kingdom Metazoa; phylum Arthropoda; class Insecta; order Diptera; family Polleniidae; genus Pollenia; species Pollenia labialis. The sequence goes on from OX439143.1 coordinate 84,893,290, forward strand.
ATTTTGAATTTAAGACCCAATTTTGTAAATTAAACAAATCGCCAAAGAAATGAAATAACCCCCCAAACATAAACTAACTTGTACTCCATACATAAGAACAAATTAAAAAATGCTATAAGTCCACAAGTTAAAAATGAAATAAGTCGCCATATTTTAAAAACTTGTAAGTAAAAGTACACTCGTTGTGCTTTCCTACCTTCAACATAATAAAATAATATCAGCAATTATTAATCCAAATTTTGATAGTTTTAACAATTAAATTGTTATTAAATTATCTGTATGAGGAAGTTAAAGTAAAATTATATATGTTTTCAGGCAAACTATATTTTTTGTTTTATCTTAATTTGCGAACATGAACAATGGTGATGATTTATTAACGCGGAAATAGCCAACATATAATTGACCATGTGAAAGACATGGTGTTTCGAGATTAAATCCACATATACTAGCAAGGCGTGAATTTCAGATTTATGATTGGTATTCATAAAATTAATACGTTTTTACCTTAGTATTTGCTACTTTACATAGTTAATCCTTGCAATGACATTATTAAATAACTTGCTTGCAGCCAATCTTCATCCATTAAAAAGCCTTGGTGGACTTAAGTTTCGTAAAAGGATTATTGGCACACGAATTCCTGCACTCAAAATATTATGTTGTTTAATTCATACGAAAATTTATTTTAAACAACTAAAAATTCATTTAAAAAACGGATCATTTACATTTCATTTAAAATAAATGAATTTTACATGAATTTTTAATTTTTTTATTTATTAAACTGCATATTCCGTAAAATTTAATAGTTTTTACTTTTAAAAAATATATTTTAACCGGCAAAACTGTCGTTGGGTGGTCTCAAAGATTCGGCACTAAAACTTGTTTTTTACAAAATCTCGCATTGTATTTAAAGCTGTATGTGGATTTGTTTTTGCAACTTCTTCGACCAAATTGTATGACACCAGCGTTGCCACTTTGTGGGTAATTACCCGAATTTGGTATAATTTTTACTGTCGTGGGTAGAGCGTGTGTAATTTCTCTTAGGTGTAATTCAGGTGTTATTTAAAATTCTTTCTTCAGATACCCAAATAAAACCAAGATTCAATTTCAGTGATGACGTTTATTTCTTTTTAAATATTGTTGATAAAAATGCACAGTCTTCTGAACCAAAGAAAAAGACTTCAATCATTAAATATACATTTTCAAAAGTTTGGTAATAAATGTCGCAAGATGGACTCTTAGATTCGTATAAAGATGACCATCATAGTGTCTTAGAACCAGAAGTTTATTGAAAAAAGTTATTCGAACTAGCCTGGGGGTAGAAATGTTTCCAATATTCCAACATCTAATTAATTTTATTTGTGTCTGCAAAGAATATTTAACGCCCTTAACAGTTCTAAAACTGAATTACGAAAGGAAAAGTTGTATGAAACCCTGCCGGCATTTAGTTCACTAAATATGGTATAAAGGGAATTTTTAAGACCATGAAACTAAAAATGGTAGAAACACAAAACAAATGAATTTTAATTGCAGATTAATACACTGCATAACCATTTGAAACTGATTTAAAACAAATAGGCACCGCGCCTGTCCTTGACGAAACGCATTGCAGGCGTCCAGTTTTGTTCATCTTTTTCTAGAATTGCTGGCTGCATGTCACGAATAAAAAGAACAATGTTGACCACCAAGACGTCAATTGTTGCTGGTTTATCAGCATAAACCAGTGACTTCACAGCACTACGATAAACAATCAAGAGGTGTCACATCGCACGGCCTTGAAGTCTTATTAACAGTTTATTTTCTCTAAATCATTTGTGAAAAAATGAGTTGCGTCATTTAAATCATAAGGTCGCCTTTAAGAGGCGAAAATCGATGGTTGATTTTCAAAGTCATTTTGGATAATTTGTTGGCGTTGTTCAAGCATGATCTATCTGTATATGATGATGTGGCTGAGAAAAAAGTCTGAGCAGTATGACAACTCGTTTGACAGTTAGCCTTACGTAAGCTCTTTCAGGCTTATAAAGGAATTGCAATAAGAATTTTGAATCTTCCTTAGATGTATGCAACCAAATATGGAAGGTTAACTCATTATTTAAGGAGTTTTATTAATAATTTTTTAGTCTTTAATGTTATATATTTAAATTAAATAAGTACATATGAAATCATTAAATTTGTTAGAAGGAATTTACATGTATGTCATGTAATAAATTTGTATGTAGTTGATGAGTCGCTTTAAGGCCGTGAGTGTTAATATTATTATTCCAAATCAGAAGCCTTTTTTAATAAAGGAAAATCCACCCAACGATGTGCTCAGTGCTTTTGTGTTCGTGTTTATAACGATGAAATATAAATCAAAATCATTGCAAAACAAAAAGTGTCTATCACATGTTTCCACAAAATGAAGAAAGAATAGATTCTTTAAATACCCTTTTCACACACTTGTCAGTCATTATATTTAGACATATTATTTTGAGCCATTTTTATGTCACTGACGACATATCTTAGTAAAAATCAATTGACAGATTTAAACGGAAAAGGTTTCTGCTGGGTTTGCGATTGCGCTCAAGATAAACCTTTAATTTCCGTTTTCATTAAGATACTGACAATTATACATACATTTTTATGCTGGGATACCCTGCAGTCAAAGTAATTATTATTAAGCCAGAAGTATACTAGTTGGTTTTACCCTTAAACCAGAGAAAATGCCGCCCATGGGCGTTGTGTGATTCTCTTATTTACACGTTCTTAAGTCAGTAAGTATTGCCAATCCATGTGTAATTACCAGGGAAACCAAAAATATTTAATTACATGTTTTTTATTGAGCGACCAATGAAGGCAGAAACAATATATTTATCCGTTTTAGAGCTTTTTATGAATTTTGCCATCGATTTGTTAGTGCATATTTTACTATTTGCAGCATTTTTTGCATTATTAAGAATTTTTCCCAGCATTTTTTAAATTTTTAGCGCATATTTTGTCTTTTAATGCATATTTTGACACATTTAAATTTTTTTAGATGTCGACAAGAGCTTTCGCAGCAAATACAAATTATTTTTTACGAAATTTTTGCTTTTCTGTTTCGATATCTATCTGCACACCCAACGTGTTGCTTCATTTGCGCCATCTACATTTTTAATTTTTACTCGAAAATTGTAAGACAAAGACGGTTGTTATTACAGATAAATGTTATTTTTAACTTTTTCATGTTGTATATCACGAAACACTAAGGAATAATCAATTACAGTACTTTTCGCCTATAGTCACGTCGCTTATAGTCCATTTAGCGATAAAGTCCAAAATATGTTTTATACGTTTTTACAGCCCTCTAAGGGTCCAAAATATTAACGATATAGTCCATTAGCGATATAATCACATTTGACGTATATGCATGTATGGGCAAATGCAAAATGCAAAAAGAGCGAACGATGTGTATACATACCAGGGCTGCCAGTTTAGGGGTTTTGACCCCAAATTAGGGGGTTTCTTGTTACTAAAAGGGACAGAAAATTTAATTTGGGGTTTGGGGTTTGCATTGGGGATATTAAAAAAATAACTTGGGATTTTTTGGGGAAATAAAAAATATGAGCTTAATTTTTCTATTAAAGACAACTTAGTTTAATGCACACATAGTATGTGTCACATACACATTACAGTGGATTTTTTGCAACATCACTTGATATCAATGAGCACCGGGCAAACAAAGTTTCGTTTTTATTAAAAAAAATATCTGATAAGTTTAAAGTTAATCCAAAATTTGCATTTTCCTGGACAACTTCATGTGTATAAGAGGTGTTCAAAAAAATTAAAATGAACTCGAAAGCCAATGAATGGGCTTATTGGATTCTTTGTATATAAAAACATTTAATATGAAGTTTGGTGACGATTGGGTAAAGAAAAGTCGATTGAAATGTCAAATAGTGTGTACAAGGCAAAGCAATCACTTATTTAAGTTTTTGGAAAATTTTTTAAATGTCGTAAAAGTTTTTAGTCTAGATTATTAACAATTCAAAATGTTTTTAAAAAAGAAATAAAAAAATCGGTTTAGAACTAGTAATAAATGATGCCCCAGACCACTAATGTGCCAATTATAACTTGACATAGAAATGCGAGCACACACCTTAAATAGTTTTAAAATTGATTTGTGCAAAAGACTAAAAATTGTCAAATAATAATAACGCATTACAGAAAATACAAACTCAATTTTGAATCAAATAATATACCAAGATCATGGAAGCTGTCAACTAATTCCACTTTATAATCACCCAGAAAAAAATCAGCAACAATCGGGTTATTTCTTACAAAGCGCATTGTTTTACATTTCTTTAAATTCAGCTCCATAAAGTTAATGTTGCACCATTCATAAAATGAGTTTAAGTCCTTTTGAAGTCGATGGTGGTCTAAATGTTGGTTATAGGTTAAATAAACTTTAACATCATCAGCATACATTAAAATATTCGAGAATTTTATTACATTAGGCAAGGCATTAATAAACAATGAGAAAAGCAGCGGCCCAAGATGGCTTCCTTGAGGTACTCCAGAAAGAACATTAATATTTTTAGAATTACTGCTTTTAAAGCAAACGGTTTGCGTCCTATCTGATAAATATGAGTATATCCATTTTATGCAATGCTTCGTAAAACCAATTAATTGTAGCTTCTTTACAAATGATTTACTTTATCGAATGCTTTCCTAAAATCAGTGTAAATGACATCAGTTTGATTTTTTTGAAGAAATCCGCGGTTAACAGCGATAGTAAATTGTAAGAGATTTGTAATCGTAGAACTTCCTTTACGAAATCCATGCTGATAAGGATATATTATATTTGCAACTTGATAACTCAAATGTTCTGAAATAATTTTCTCAAAAAGCTTAGGTATAGCACTCAGTTTTGCAATTCCCCTGTAATTTTCAATAAGAGACTTATTACACGACTTAAACAAAGGAACAATATACGCCTCTTTCCACAATTTAGGCAGATAAGCATATTTAATAGATGCGTTGAATAAAGTAGTCAGAGGGATTGCTACGGAATGTGCACACTTTATTAACACACAGCTAGGAATTTTATCCGGGCCATAACTGTAGGAGAACTTCAGTTTTTTTTAGATTATTTGTAATCGTATACACATCAAGAAGCAATAGTGATATTGTATTGTTTTCCACCAGGGGAAATGGATAATTGACTGAGTTATCATATGTTGAATTCGAGTAGGTGTTTGAGAAAAAATCTGCAAACATGTTACTTATAACTGTATCATTACTAGATTCAATTTGTCCATAAGTCATTGAAGTAGGATAACCAACGGTTTTTTTTGAGTTTATAAATTTATAGAACGACTTGTGATCACGTTTTAAATTAAATTTGATTTTATTTAAATAACGATTATAACAACTTTTGTTTAGACTAGCATATTCAGCCCTGCTGACGGAATATCTTAGATAGCCTACAGATGATCCAGATCGCTTGAATACTTTATAATATTTATTTTTCCTATTATTTGCTCGAGAAAGCTGCACGTTATTCCAAGGCGGTCCCAGTAATACTTTAGATGTGCATTTTGGCTTTACTTAGTTTTTTGGATTATTCTGTTCACGTTGAGGGAGAACACCAAAATTATTAACATTCGATCTATCCTTATAGATGTACTCGCGAACTAATGTGTTTTCAGGCCAAAAGTTTGTATCCAGAACTTGATTGAAATATCAGCAGAAACAGTTAATTTAAAAGATGTAATAGACCTTGGCTGAGAGTATTTAAATTTATGAATTAAAACATCAGAATTATATCCAACTTTAGATTTAATATAATAATATAATAATCTGAAGTAGTGGAACTTGCCAGACGAGCAATGAAAATTGATCTTTTTGGTGGAACTGCTCGCAGTGGAGTTTGATTTTCAGACGATTGCGGTAATAAATTATTATTAGAACTACTATTGTCAATACTGACTACAAGTGCGTGATCACATTTATTATTAATTTCAGAAGAATTTGAACGAGTTACAACTGTAGAATAGGTTAGTATTGGAATCATCGGGGATGTATTTAACGTTTTTTTACGCTTTGGAGACGACAGATCTGTCACATCCGAAAACTTATCTAAATTCTGATATTTTGTAAATAGTTCAACAAATTTTGAAAGCTTAGTTTGCACAGTTAGAAAGTCTTTTTTAAGATTGTTGTATTCATCTCTAAAACTTTTAAAAAATTTATAAAAATCGATGTTAATTTTTTTACACCGCGGGCAAGACCATTGCAGTGATTTTCCAGCGTCAGCAAGAGCATCCGCATCGCGTGGCTTTAATGCCGTACATTTTAAATGGTAATGTTCTAAGCACAACTAACACGATATCATTCTTTCATTTTCAGTAACGTTACAATTGGTACTTAAGCAATCCATGATAAAAGTGTTTATTTTTTTTTTTAATAGTTTATAATGTTCATAAAATTGTTTGCTGGGTGATAGTTTTATTCAATTACAACAGATGGCGCTGCTATAACAGGATCAAATACACAAACCAGTGCCCATGTTCTGTAACTTTCGCGTCGAGAAAGTTTTCGATTGAAATGTGTGAAATGAATCAAAAATTCCATATATTGAAACAAACAGCTGTTTTTCTCATGAAACTGTGTCTGTAACTTTTTTGGCTAGAGCAAGCTGTCACGTAAGAAAACTACTCGCCAATATACAGAAAAAGTGTGTCTGAAACATTTTTGTGAGAAAAGTTACCGCTTTGAACTGTCAAATAAACTCACGAAAAAAAATGGGGCGAGAAACAATTTTAACACTAAAAAAAACGATTAAAAATGCATAGAATAATAATAATATTTTGTTCTTGGCACAGTTTTTCATTGTTTAATTATTTTGCTTTTAATTTTTGTAAAATATACGAATGTTTTCAAAGCTCGTTTGCAAACAAAAAACATTAAAGTCGCACTTTACATTATTTGGTATAGCCGACGGCTGTATTTTCGCCGCCGTCTTTAAAAAATTTTTAATTTTAGTAAATTTTGGTCGCCGTCAACGATATAAGTTGCTGGCGTCCTCAACGTCTGCAATGTCACATCGGCTTCTAGTGCAATGCTATGACATTTATAACGTAACGACGGAATCTCCTTTGATAGTTTTCGATAAGAGTTACAGACACAGTATTTTCTCACTTTTCGAGAAACGATGGAATATTTTGTTTCACATCTTTTCGATGAGAGAAGTTTTCACTAAAGGTACAGAACATGGGTACAGTTCCCATAATTGTTAACTTTTAAGCCCTCAAATTCCCCTTGGTTTTATTTCCGGCGTTGCTATTAATCGTTGCTATCTTGGCAAACGTACTATTTTTGGCGAGTACTAGCTGTCACGTAAGAAAATTACTCGCCAATTTACAGAAAAAGTGTGTCTGTAACATTTTTGTGAGAAAAGTTCCCGCTTTGAACTGTCAAAAGACTCACGAATAAAAATGGGGCGAGAAAAAATTTTAACATTAAAAAACAATTAAAATGCAAAGAATAATAATAACAACATTTTGTTCTTGGCACATTTTTCCATTGTTTAATTATTTTGCTTTTAACATTTTTACAAAATAAACGAATTTGTTCAAAGCACGTTTGCAAACAACAAACATTAAAGCCGTACTTTACATTATTTGGTATAGCCGACGGTTGTATTTTCGCCGCCGTCGTTGAAAAATTTTAAAATTTAGTAAATTTTTGTCTCCGTCAACGATATGTGTTACTGACGTTGTCAACGTCTGCAATGTCATAGCGGCTTCGGGTGCATTGTTATGACAGTTATAACGTAACGACGTAATCTCTTTTGATAGTTTTCGACATGAGTTACAGACACAGTTTTGTCTCATTTTTCGAGAAACGATGGAATATTTTGTTTCACATCTTTTTGATGCGAGAAGTTTACAATAAAGTTGTATTTCAGAGTACAAATGATGATAATATAAAGCAATACAACCACAATTTACATTTTTTTCATCACTGATTTAAAGCTTACTTAGTCTGGGATCACACTATGAAAGTTTTCTTTCAGAAAGTCTGACTTTATGGGTGAGAGGGGAAGAGAACGTGCTTTTCTTTTCTCCTCTCTCCCCCATAAACTCAGACTTTCTGAAAGAAAACTTTCATAGTGTGAACCCAGACATACATGCAAATTATTTAAGCGGCTCATACACTGGCAATAAAATTGTTCAATTTTACGTATTGTACAATGATATCGCCAATGTGTTTGAGATATTCGAAGATGGCACAATATATTGGCAACAATCAAACGACTTTTGATTTTTATTGCACAACGAAAAGAAAGTGAAATGTGTTGACAACATTGTACAATGCTGTTTATGTTATTTATAGGTTATGTTTTCCTTTTTATTAAATGAATGAAACATTGTGCTACGATCAAGTTGTTCTTGATAGTCTTTTTCATATACTGCTTGTCAAAATTAACAAAAATTTAAAGCTGTGACGTAGGCTGCACTCAATTTGTAAGCAATTTACTTTCATGATGTCATAAAAAAAAACAATTTATAAAGACAAACATGTAATCAGCTGTTAAATTGAAAGCAAAATTTCCAAACAAATGGAAAGGTGAAATTGAAAGCAATCTCGTGGTCAATTTAAAAAGTGTGAGTGTGTTAGTAAAAAAGTGAGAGTGTATTGCAAATTGAAAGGAATTGAAAGGCAAAACTTGATCGTGTGGCCGCCAAGTTAGATAAAATTAGCTATTTAAGCCACAAATCAATAAAATGTACTAAAAATCAAATGGTAAAATACAACCGTGTTGTTTATTTTGACATTTTTGCTTTTTAACGACATTTAATCAATAGTGCTTTGAAAAACATGTCAAACTTAAAAATAAAACAGAAAAAATGAGTAAACGGGTGAATTTATCTGTAAAAGAATAATTTTTATTATAGTTATTATATATTTTACTTTTAGAAGTTTCGTGATTTCAATCAGAAAATATTATATTCTTTTACTTTATGTTATTAAAGTTTTTATAATTTAACCTTTTAACGTACAACGTATTTATGCATTTGTTTATAACGTATACAATACGTATACATACCATACATATATAAATTAAATAAATCTGTTTTCTTTTTATAATCCCATAAAATGCTAATATCCGATTTATTTTGTTTATATGCCATATTGTGGCATATAAGTTAATATGTCTAATTTTTTATTAGAAAATTTAAAATTATACAAAAGAGGAAGAATTTAATGAATTAAAATTTTATTTAAGAAGTTTTACACGAAAATTCAATTATTTTGAATATTTTAATTAAATTAGGTTGTCACAAATATATTTAAAAAAAGTAGTACGAGTATTTTATAAACATTTTAATTTGAAATAAAAATCAAAACAAAATATTAATACAAATTCAATTCAGAAGACTTCCAAAAATTTCAATTATTTGGATGTCAAAATATTATTATTTTTATTTAATTAAGCTTTAGGATGGTTTGAAAAAGAGTTAATTTATATAAGAAGTCAACAATATTTTAAAAATAAGTACTGGTGGCCTATTTCATCCATTTTAAATTATAAAAAACTTCCGTTCAAACAAATAATGGTAACAAATAATGAAAAAATCTTAATTCACAGTACACATTATTTGAGCTCGTACGTATTATTATTTTAGAAAAAAGTAACCAAAATGAAAAAAATATTCACATCTCCACATTGAAGAAAAATATAACCAATTTTGGTTAGATATTACCAAAAACAGCAGCTCTGATTGAAACTAGTATTTTAAGAGTACTTTAAACTAACCAACTGGAAGCCGCATAGCTTAATATACTCTGGCCATAAATTAAATATATATTTTGTAGAGTTTGTTTCAACGATTAGCTTGGTGCGGACTTCCGCCAATATAAGTCAAACTCATCTGCTGTTATGGACCCATTTTTATTTTGCTGAACATAAAAAAATATATTTTTTTTCATGTTTTGCGAAAAAAAAAAATTACAAATTAGAAATAATAATTATAAGTATAAATAATAATTGAAATTTTAAATTTACCTAGTTCAATATCTTGAGGAGATGTGTCTTCGTCGTTCTTTAAAATGCCTTTTGAAATTCTTTTTATATAAGAAAGTTTGTTGTAAATTTTTCCGCGTTTTCCGTTTGTGTAAAATTCCTGTAAGAAAATTGAGAAATATAAATAGAAATTTAATTATATCTTTATTAAAATATTGTTTATAGATTATTTTCAAAGTTACTAATTGCTCTGTGGGAAATATAAGGCGAATCTTATTTTCTATTTGCGGACAGTCGGAAATGCTATAATCAATTCCTTTTGCTTCAATATATTTTTTAATTGTGCTTATTAGTAGACTTCTTTGTTCCTTGTGAAGAATATTATTTTTCCCATACAAATTTAGAATTTCTTTCCCATTATATGTGTTAGAAAGAATATCTTTTACTGAAATAACATGGTTAGTTTGAGAGGGTTTTAAATTTGGGAAGGAGTTACGTCCATCTAATTCTTGTTGGTGTTTCCGTTTGTCTAAATTTGCTTCGAATATCGCTTGGTGTCCAATTGTATAATTTGCTGTAAGTTTTTCGATATGACTAGGTTTTAATATTTTTAAAATATCTACTGGTATAGTTTGCTCTGTAAGAAAAATATTTGCTTAGTTTTACACGTTTTAAATTAAATCTAAAAAAATTACCTCTGAATTTTCCATTAAAATGTTCCAATTTATCAAAAGAGTTTTCAAATCCAAATAATTGTCATTTTCCATTTTAATTTCTGTAAATATTTGTTTTTTTGTTAAACTCTTTTATTAAAAAAAACCAAGTCCTCTTGAAGTTTCTGTTTTTGCAATTGGCGGTCCAATAAGTTCTTTAATATTGATTATAATGTAATTTTCAGAAATTTTTTCTAATTGAAAAGCCATAAAATGTATATTATAGTTTGCTAATATTTTATTGCAACAAAGAAATACTTCAATTTTAGAACTTAAAATGAAGCAACTTTTCTATAATTCGAAGTCACTAAAGCCTCTTATTGCAGTATAGAACTTTGTTTTAGCAGAAACATTAAAAATTATAATTTGTAAATGATAAAATTTTAAAACAAAACAAAAAAAAAATTATTAAAATAATAAATTAAATTGAAAATTAACAAAATGATAACATTAAAAATCAAGAATCATAAAAATTCAACATGCAAAAAAATTAAAAATGCTTTTTTTAAAGCTCAGTGCGTTACTAATTATTTGTATATTAAACGGGAGTAGATTCCAAAGACGGATTGCATAAAGGAAAAATTGCCAATCAGAAGTTAAACTTTGGTGTCTAAACAATAAAATTCTTTTACCTCTAGATATGGTTAAGCGGTTATACAGATGTTGAGGTTGTTGAGTAAACACGATTTTGTGCATTAATATCAGTACTCTTGTTTTAAGAAGGTCATCAAACTGAATACCATATAATTTTACAGTAAAAGAAAAAACAGAATTAAACCTTTTCACGCCATATACGTATCGTACAATACTTTTAAAAACTGAGTTTAATTTTCTCGCACTTGCGGCATCACATTTGGCAAATAATTCGCATCTATACATCATAACTGGCAATAAATAGGTTTTGGCAAGAAGTATTCTTATTTTGATAGGTGTACAATACTGCGTTTGCCAGAGAGTTCTAAGCTTGGAATACGTACGGCCACATGCATAATTAATATGGTTGCACCATGTCAGGTTCTTATTAAAAATAATACCAAGATTTGAAAGGAAATATTTACCCTTTCAATACGTTCATTGCCAAGAAATATATCAGGTATATGATCGGTTATAGTAGTACGTTTTTGGATAACAAGATATTTAGATTTAACCCATTCATATATATGTTTTAACTCAGTATTCAGAGTTAAGACACATTGTTCAATTTCAGATGTATCACAGCTGATTTAAATCTGAACATCGTCAGCATACATTCTGACTTTACAGCAGGCATCAGAAATTAAGAACCGAAAACTTAAAAACAGCCTTATTCAAAAAAAGTTACTAAAGGTTTACCAAGACTTATTAAGTAAAAATCGTTAAAGTATTATTCAAAAACAATTATTAGTCTAAAATACGTTTAGTAACTCAATATTAAAAGAAAGAATTTTAAAGTACCTTCAACCCTACTTTAAACCAAAATTAATAATATTACAAACACAACAAACTTTGAGAAAATTAACAAAATAATAAAAATATAAATTTTTATCGGAAATAACAAAAAAAAAATTGCAAAAATAGCGAAAATTCGCGAAAAATTTTAATATTTCAAACCAGCCATAATATTGATTTAAAGTCCCTAAAACTAAAAGGAATGGCAAAAAATCGGTAAAAATTGCTAAATTCAAGGAAATTCGCAAAAATTTGCAAACAGCGGCATGATAGCAAAGTCAACTATTTATTATAAATCGTTAAAGCTGTAAAGAATCAGAAAACTTACACGACCAAATCGCTTATATCGCGAACATGGCTAAAATTCGCGAAAAATTGCAAAGTTTTAACAAACCCAAAAACTAAGAGATCGCTAAAGCGATTAAAGAAACAAATTGTCTGAAAATAAGTCTGCTTTTACACGTTTCATCTTTTGATGCTCAACTCTTATGTTTTTAGGTGAGAGAAGAAAGAAGAAAGGGGGTTAGTACGGAGATGCCTGTACTCGGTCAGTACGCTTTGTGTTTTTATTCGTTGGTATATGCACAACGATGGCTGCATGTAATTTTTTTCTTTTCTTTTTCTCTTTGATTCGCTATTAATAAAATTGTTGTTGTTTTGTACTGAAAAAAGTTGAAACCGATTGCTGCGTGTGAATATATTGGCATCTTTAAAAGGGAATTGAAAAGAAGTTGAGCATCAAAAGATGAAACGTGTAAATTTAGACTAACATAAAAATCGTTCAAAAAAATTTGGTATAATTACATCAATATCAATGAAAATGTCGACTTTAAATTTAGGGTTAGTAAGGGCCTTTTGCGTTTTAGATAACGATATATTTTTGATTAAATTGGATTAAGAAGATTTTAAGCTAAAAGCAATATTAATTTTTTTGTTAAAAATGTTATCACATATTACAATAAAAGTCGATTCGGTTTACTTTCACCAACCCATATCTACTCTAATTGAAAACGAATAAAAACATGTGGATGTGAAATGCAGAACACCAATAATGCTAAAGTAATCCACTTTCGAGTGGATTCGGATTCTAGAACACGCCCGAGTAACTCAATTTACCACAATTTTTTTATAATAATATAATTTGACTAATAGTGATGTTTAAAAAACCACAACAAATAAAATAATGGTTAGTCAATTTATTTTTATTCGATAGAAACTATAGTCATGTATGATTATTGATATTAATTAATGTTTATATTTTCTTTTTTTATATTTCTGAATAAAATGAAAGCAAAAAATTTTTTTTTTATAGAAAAATATTCCCTCTTAGTCTAAAGATAGGTAAAATAATTTACAATTACGGTTACGGATAAAAATAATATTCATTTTTTTTACATTACTAGAATTGAAATGCCAAGTGCATGAACCGGTGTTACCAGTCTTAAACTAAAAAAATTCTAAAAGTCATTATTAACTAATATACGTTTTTTGTATACAAATTTTTACAATAAGGTTATTAAGCGTAAAGTGCTTATTAACTAATATGTTCTTTAAGCCAAAATTAACATTTTTTTTTGAATAAGGCTGTAAGTTTTTCATTTATAAAATTCAAAACTCATACGTACAAAAAAAATTTTTTTTCTATCAGTTAAAATAAAATATAGGAAACACAAAAAAAGATATTTTTTAAAGTAAAATATGTATTTTGTACATGAAAAGAAACAAAAAAATAAAAATTCAAAATCGTTTATTTTTATTTTTTTTTTTTTTTGAAAAATATTTATCTTGATGTCCAAAAAATGTTTTCAACTGTACAAAAAAAAAATAAAAATAAAAATAATTTTGTTTGATTTGTTCTTCAAAGTTGAAAATAATTAAGTTCTTAAAAAAAACGTTTTTGAGGAAAATATTTTTTCTTTTCTTTTTAGAAACTAACAATAAAAACTAAATTTTGAAGTTAAAATTGTGAATTTTAATTAAATTTTTAATATGAAATTGTGCTTAAAATTGTAATTGCAAAAAAGTTTTTTTTAATAATACGTTATACTATACTGTGTGCATAAATGGGTCGTGAAAAACATTACAATATAAAGTGTTACTTAGAGCTGGGTGAAAACAGTACAGGAAAGTGCTTGTTGTGTAATAAAGAACTTAAGGCTGATATGGGAAATGTCAAGCGTCATTATTCCTCATTATACAGTGGGCATATTGTTATGGAAGAAGGTGAATCTTCAAATTCGCCACAGCAAAAAAAGAAACTAAAACTTCAACAAGTTTCCATAAACATGACCAGAAGTGAATTTGTTAAATCAGTGGTAAAAGCGGTAACAGAAATGCATATGTCATTCCGCGTTTTTGACAATCAAGCGTTTCAGAATCTTCTGCAACCGTGGACAGATGGATTTGAAATAAAGTATAATTCTAAATCGATTGGTGTGACCATAAATGACATGACAACATCTACTACTATTACTATTTAATTCTAGGATATTCATTATAATTGTATAACCACTTATTACTAATTAGCTTTATAAATTTTTACTATAATTTTGTACGTATATGTTTTAAAATTGTCAAATAAAAAAATTAAATTTTAAGCTTACGGTTCTTTTTTTTCTTTTCATGTACAAAATTGTACTGAAAAAATAAATATCTTACTTTTTTTGTTTGCTTTTATTTTTTTAAAGTGATGAAAACAATTTTATTTTGTACGGATGAAAAAAATTAAATTTTCGGTTCTTAATTTTTTGTACAAAAAACAAATAATTTTCTTGAAAACTTTTTTATGAGAACTTTAAGAAACAATATCAAACAAAATATTTTTATCATTTTTTGTTGTTTGTACAGTTTAAAATATTTTTCGAACACCAATGATAAATATTTTTTGAAAAACATAAAAACAAAACGTTTTCCGGTCCTTGCTTTACAGTGTGTAAGTTGACTTGGAAGGTCATCAGCATAAAGCGAAAATAGTAGGTGCCCAATAATTGACCCCTGCGGTACATCCCTCATGAGAAGGTAGAAGTTTTGATTTATTGTTACCACTTTGTCCATACTGATGCCTGTTGGTAAGATATGTTGATATGAGACGTGTAGCAGCTGTAGAAAACATAAACATGTGTTGTAGCTTATAACAGAGGACGTCATGATCGACTGTATCGAAGGCTTTTGAATGATCCGAAACCCTGATTGTTTTTCATTAAACGGATTATGATCATTAACGTAAATCGATATTTCCTTTCAAATATTTTCGACATAAAGGATAAAATGGCAATTGGATTATATTCTGATTTAGTTTTGGGTATTGGTATTATTTAAGATTTTTTCCAATTTGAGGGAAAATGACTGGTGGTAATTATGGTGTTAAATACATGTGTAACAAAAGGCAAAATTATTGGGAGTATTAATTTAAAAAATCTTGGGTGAACTTCGTCCACGCCAACTGCATTTGATTTAATTGACATACAGCTTCTTATAACGTCAAACTGGTCTACGCAATCAAAAGAGAAGTTATAATGGAGTTGACGATTGTCATGGTTGTGATTGTAAAAATCAATATCTGCTTCTACCATAGGAATATTCACAAATTTTTCATTAAGAACGTCTGGATCAATAATAACAGGGTCATTATTTCCAGATTTACCGATACCGATTTCCCTTACAGCCTTCCAAGTGTTTTTTTGATCCCAGAGCCAAGGAGAACTTCTCAGTGTAAAATTTTGATTTTTCCTGTTTATTGATTTTGTGTACTGTTCTTCTTGTCAAACAATATTCAACATGTAGATCGTTGGTTTTAAACCGCTTCCAACGTGAAAATGCAAGGTCTCTTCGATTAATAGCTTGTTTAATATTTGATGGGAACCATGGTCTTTTTGTTTGACCCACTACTTTAGTTTTTAATGGAACTGCATCTCTATACAGTGAAAACAGTTCTAATTTCATTTTGAATTTGTGCGCAATTTTTCTCTTTGCTTTTATGTATGTATGTCTTCAAATAACTTCTTGTTTAGTTTTATCTTCTAATAGAAAATTGGCAAATTGCTGCTTGAACGAAAAACTTATTGGTATATTTTTTCTTGAGGTTATTACGTGGGAGTAGATTTTAAATTCTCAATGTTTAGCTTCATATTTAAAGCTCCATAACTGTCTTAGTGGCCCACATTGTCTCATAACATTGGGATAGTGGATAAGAAAATGAAATTTAGGTGTGAGGGTTTTTTTTTATAAAATTTGGTAATTTTCCTTTAAATACTTAATTTCAGAACTTATTTTGTTTATTAGGGATTAATGAAGCTCATGACATAATATATCGTCAATTATTTCTAAGAATCGAAGAAGAAATGCCCAAACTTGATCTCCATTTGGTATAAATTCTCCAATTAACAAAGTAAAATAATGGCAAAGGGTCATCATTTGTTTTGCTGATGATTTAAATTTATGATATTCTACTTCATAAATAGACATAGAGAATTTTCACTTCCTGTACCCTCTTATTAAATGTTTCTAAGCTGAAGTTCTTCATTTTTTTTAAATAATACTGTAAAGCTTCCCCAAAACGTAATGACATATACCTTCAAAAATGTCGTGCATAACATCTACTGAAAAGTTTTCGGTTCAATGAAACGAATGTATTTCATTAAAAACACGTTCAGTGTTAATTCCCGTTTCAGATCCCCTCTTAACTGCCTCTCTGTAGTTTATTCGATTTCTTAGTAGATTTACTTTTTCACAAGACTCTTTTTGCGTTTCTGACTTTTTCATTAACCTTTTCGCTATATTGTATCCATATGGATACACTCAACTTTGGAGACATCTGACAATCTCCAGGTCAAAGGATTGGGTTAGATATCGGCATGTTATTGTTTTTTAAGATCTTATGAATCATTTTTTATGAAAAACTCTTGTATTTTTACAAAATTGTGAAAAATATGGCATTTTAAAAAAATCGTTTTTTATATACATACTAGCTTAACCCGGTGCGCTTCGCTACACTGCTTTAACCACTTTATCGGTTGAGAGATATTTAATATATGCATCCTATGGAAGGTAGTTCCCCCCTGCGCCTACCCGCTTTATTTTTATTTTCCCCGCTGCTATTTTATTTCAATTTTGGGTCTCAGAAGATCCTACTACCAAAAGTTCAACAAATTTCTTGCAGCGGCTCTTATTTATATTTCTATCTATGAGGGGTACTGCTTCTACCCTGTCTAACCCGCCCATTCGTATATTGAAATTTAAAGTTTGCCATAGTAGTTGCTTTAACCACGTTTGAAGACTCCCCCTTTAATAGTTCTTCAGTTAAGCGATATTTAATATATGCATCCTATGGGAGGTTTTCCCCCCTGCGCCTACCCGCTTTATTTTTATTTTCAAAAGTGTAGTATACCATAAGAGTGACTTCCACAAAGTTTGAACATTCTCACTATAACAGTTCATAAGATATGCGATATTAAGCATTGGCGTCCTATGGGGGGAACCAATTCCCCCGCTGCTATTTTATTTCAATTTTGGGGCTCAGAAGATCCTACTACAAAAAGTTCAGCAAAATGCGTCCAGCGGCTCTTAAGATATGCGATAATTAATATTGGCATCCTATGGGGGAGGTACCAATTCCCCTGCCCCTATCGAAAAATAAGTAGCCTATTTTATTTTTAGGGCTCACGTGATGTTACTGTAAAAATTTCAGGAAAATCGGTTTAGTAGTTTCGGAGCCTATAAGCCAACAAACAAACAAACAAACAAACAAACAAACAAACAAACATACAAACATTTTTCATTTTTATATATATAGATAATTTTTTTTTGAAAAAAAGGTTTTTTTTATATTTCAAATACATAACATATCAAAACACATGAAGAAAATGGTTTATTTTAACTTTTTGCATCAATAGATTTTTGTTTTAAACCGGAAAAAAGCTATGCTGGTTATGCTATGGATACAAAAGCAAGTTACGGTGTTGAATAATATACACAATATGTACATATAAAATAATTTTACGTTTGATGCTGCTGAATGGTTTTTATATGGGGCATATTTGCAAATTATGGACCGATCATCACGAAATTTATTAGTGTGATTTCTAGTCTTATACTATGTTCACACTCAACTAGAGGGACATTGTCCCCTAGTTTGTTGGATTTAGATCCCATTTATTTTTTCCGAAGTCGACGGTGTAAAGAAAGTATGGAATAACGATATTGTTCGGATACAAACTTTTTTTTTTGTTTCCATAATTTGCCTTGTGCAAAATTTGTAAGCTTATGTTCATTTTTAATACTTTTCATATTTTGCAACATTTGTTCCAAGTAATTATTTTGTTATAAAATTTTTTTTAATTGGAACTCAAGAGGCATCATAATACCAACGGACTTACAATTATTATTTAATTCAAAAGATTCAACATTATCAATTAGTTCATTGGCGATTAAGTCTTTATGCAATTTGTATTCGGATTTAAAATCGTTAAAAAGTGACTTTATTTTACTTAATAAACCAGGAATAGAACTTTCATTAGTTTGTATATTTTTTTCAATAAAATTTTATAATGTATTTAATAGGTTTTGCATTAGTTTTTGTATACTATTTATATACATTTGAACGCGACAAGTTATTGAAGGAATGTAATTTAATAAGAATATATTTAATGAGAGCGTTGTGAATTCCTGATAGTTTATTTTTAGTACAACATTTCGTTCCGTTCATTGGTTCAACATTTTCAAAGCAACATTTATTTTGTTCTGTATCGCATTGCTTATTTTGAGTTTGACGCGTTTGAAGAATCGCCGATTTTATCATTAAGATATGTCGTTGATTAGAACGTTTTTGATGAAACTTCTGGAAGCAATTTTCAATAGAACATTCATAAAATATTTTTGGCTGAAGACCGCATTTGCACAAATGTGTAAATAATTTTTGAGGACAATTAAAAGTGCTATAGCATAAAAAACACTTTATATTCATTTCTTTTTTACCTTAACACTTAACAAGTGAATCAATCACTCGCGTATTTTAAAATGTTTCTTTTAAAAGCAAGGCCAAACCTTTTATAAAATTTTTTAATTTAATTAAAATTTGGCAAACAAAAAATTGGTTAATCTTTAGGTAACACTTAACACTTTATCAAACAATGCCAAGGTTGAATACAGTGCCAGATCGCTAATCCGAAGGTGTGTAATCCGAATTATCCAGTTATCCGAATTGAATTTAAGACGTATTACATACTCTAATGTTTACATTGATTGCAAGAGAGCAACCCTACATCACAAATTATGTATGTTAAAAATAAACATAACATTTTGTTGAAGCGACTTCAGTAATTTCTTAGTTATTTTTCTAATTTTCTTTAATTTTCAATTTTCTTTGTTTTTATTATTTTTTTTCATTTAAAATTTGCTTTATTGAATTTAAAGTTTGAATTTTGTTTAGATTTTGATTTTATTTAATTTTTAATTTTATTAAATTTGAATATTTTTTCTCTGAGTGTAGAGCACTCGTTGGAATTTGCCAATTCTCTTAAATTTCCTTTATTTTGTTATACATATATGTATATACGTATATACTCTGCTCTCGAGCTTGTAGTTTCCTTTGAGTTTGTTTGGCTTACTACAAACCGTTTTGTAATTTAGTTTTTAAGTATAATCTTTAACTTCAACAAGGCAAGAAGCCTAATAAATTTGTTACCCTTGAATTTGAAACCTATCGTGTTTCTTTTATTTTCGAATTGGAAAATTAATGGTAAAAGGCTAGGTAACGAGTCTAGCCCCAACATTTGGTCCTTCGATAAATCCTAGAGGAGCTAGGATTGGAATAACCAGTGGCAAACCTGTCCACTGAATGCCAACAACAGTTGTTCTACCGTAACAACTGCGGCAAATTTCTTCAAAGTGTCGTCAAAAGTTGTTCCATCGCAACAACTACGACATCAACAGCAGTCAAGAGGGCTACTGGCAGAAAATATTGGGTTCATCCCGTTCAACAAGGAATAAAAAGAAGTTCCCAATTGTGCTTATCATTTCCAAGAAGGAAGAAAGGTCTACCAGACGATTGATTTTCGAGAGAAAAAATCAGCAAGGTAAACATTAAGAGCGGGTTTTTTACTTAGAGTTTAAACCAGGATCAATAGTAAGATTTGTTAATCTTATAATAAAATTAATCTAGCCTTAATCTTCTGTGGCGTTTTTGAGTGAAAGATTAAAGCTTTTAGCATTGCCATATGAATTGACAATACTTTTATGTATAAGTATGGCAGTTTAAAACAAATACCAAAAATTGTCATCAAATTACTGTTCTTAACGTGAAAAAGAAGAAGAAAAGGCGAGAATTTTGTATTGTGTTATATAATATTATATATTTATAAATAGATATTTATTCTTATTTGACCTTTATTTTATAATAACTTTTAATTATTTAAGCTTAAGGGTGGAATATTTAATAAAACTTTAAATAAAAAAAATATAAAAAATATTTCCTTTCATAAGCTGTTCGTACTTTTGAAAGTTCTGTCGCAAGTTTAAACCGCCAACTTTGGGCGTTTAAACTTGGAAACAAAATGAAATAATCGACTACCCAAAAACGTATTTCAAAGATTAGTTCTAATTTAATCGCTGATCTTTATGTCAAAAACTGGCTCTTAGTGTCATCAAAAGGATTAGATTGGGTGAGTACAGTGTTTTAATTATATTTAATGCGATTGTGTGATTTTTATTAGAAAAAGTGCAAAAAATTAATTAAAATTACTGCATAATCATATCCAACAAGTAATCGAACATAACCTTAAAATTTAATAAAAAAGCCATCACCGATATAAAAAATCCCCAACGTGCCAACACTATTAAAAAGTACTAACACTGGTAAATAAGAAAAAACAACGGAGTTTTTTTTTTACAAACGATCTGCTGTTAAACATAATTGCCATACTCGTCACCAGTAGCCCGTTTCTGTATTTCTCGCATCGTAAAATTTCTTACATGAAGTGTGAAACAAAAAATTCCATCGTTTCTCGATTTATGAGATAAAAGTGTTTCTGTATTTGAATGCGAAAACAGACACAACAAATTCTGTTTATACTGGAATATTTCCAGTAATTAAGTGTCAAATAAAAGCGAAACGTCAACAAAAGAAATAAATATAATAAAAACAGGGCTGCCAGATTTGACGAGTTATCGTTATCTTGAAGATTTTTTGTTCCGATATTAACAAAGTGACGTTTTGATGATTTTTTCTAAAAAAGTGACGAAAGCAAAAACAAAATCAAAAATATTTTATAATTTTGTTGTTACTTTCTATAGAAATTCATCTTGAATTTTTAAATTTCAAACACTTCTATTTTGTGGCGTTGAAAATTGAAAAAAAAAATAATATGAAAGTCTGTAGAAAGCAACAACAAATTTATAAAATATATTTGATTTTATTTTTGCTTTTAATGAAATTGTTGGCGATTGGTTTTACACTATAAGCCCCTTAGTCTTCGAAATAAGATAATTGTAAATATTTTTATATGTTTGTTTATTAGAAAAAAAAGATATCTTTAGAAACAAGGCTGCTTAAATTTTTATATTTATCCCTATTGTGAAAATTGTCCTCGAAATTGTTTGTTTCTTCCCTAAAAAATGTATCGGCAAAAGCAAAATTTCGAGGGAAAGTAATGGACCGACTTGGCTTATTTTGAACATTTAATACTTCTTAAGCGGCCCATACACTTCCAATATTATTGTATATGATATTCGCCATATTATTTCCATTTTGTCCTATATTATGCAATAAGTCGCAGAATGGTTTCAATCATTCAATAAAAAGTCAACAAAACCTATAGGAATAAAATAAACAGCATTGTACAATGTTGCCAACACATTTCACTTTCTTTTCGTTGTGCAATAATCAAAAGCCTTTTGATTGTTGCCAATATATTGTGCAACCTTCGAATATCACAAACACATTGGCGATAAAAATGTACAATACGTAAAATTGGACAATTTTATTGCAAGTGTATGAGCCGCTTTATATACATATACAAAATATGATTGATATTTGATATTCTTATCTTATATGTACACTTTTGTGCCAAAACCATTACTCCGGCAAGAAAGATATTTGTTTGTCTCCCAGTAAAAACTTTTTCAAAATGGATAACTTCTTTCACTCGTTATTAAGTAGCTTTCTTCCATAAGAACTTCGATAACTACTTTTTTCTGGATGTATTAAGATAAAAAAAATGACTTACTTTTGAATTTGTTCTTTTTGGCACAACCCTTGTAAAATTCATTAGTTTTTCAGTAGAATTGTATGCCTGTTGAAAAAATTTGGTAAAAAAAAGTGTAAAATTTGTGGAAAATATTTTAATAAAAAATAAATATAAGGATTTATATCAAGATAAACACAAATTATAACCAGTGGTATTAAAAAAAAAAAGGAAAAAGAATAAAAAAAA
Organism: Pollenia labialis; assembly: GCA_949318255.1. Classification (NCBI taxonomy): domain Eukaryota; kingdom Metazoa; phylum Arthropoda; class Insecta; order Diptera; family Polleniidae; genus Pollenia; species Pollenia labialis. The sequence goes on from OX439143.1 coordinate 84,915,846, forward strand.
CACCGAATTTCTGCATTATGAAAATTAATTAAAAAAATTAAATTAAAGTGGTTACAAAAGAAGAAAATAACAACACAACAACAAAGCAGAAGAAACTGTCTTACCAGCAATCAACGAGGGTGCCGGTACGAAGTTTTGCGGGGAAACGGTGAGTGTGTGGATTTTAAAAATATATGCATTTTTGTGAAGAATTTGGTACGCGATATTAAAATTAGAAGAAAGACAGTGGTTTGGCATGAGCGGTGAAAATAGCATATTGGAAAAAAGTATAAAGTGCTAAATTTACAGGGTGACCGTTCAAGTGGTCACAAATTTTTTTGAAAGCATCATTATAATTTAATGCACAGTGACATCGAGTTTTACTGAAGTTGAAAGTAAAGGGTGATTCGAAAGGTGCTGATATTTTAAGAAAAAATTTACAGTGTGGCCCGGAAAGTGGTACACAAATCTTTGGAAATTGCCATAATATTGGATGCAAAAATACATCAAGTTTACTAAGTTTTGGAATAAAAAGGGTGAAATTTAAATAAAAAAATTACAAGGTGACCCTACAAGTGGTACATATTTAAAGCATTATTCAATTAAAAATCTGAATGCTTATGAACAACCCGTTCTAAATTTGTTATGCAGTGTGTTCGATTATTTTTGAAAAATTGTTTGGAGAAAAGAGTGCGTAATTTTAGAAAAATTTAATTTAAAGCACAATTATAATAATTATATATGGAATTTTGATGAGAAGATTTTTTTTAAAAAAATTTACGAAATCTGAGTAAAATTGATTTGTGGTTGAATATTGAAAATATTTTTATGGTGGTAGAGAACAATTTAATAAATAAGAATTTTGAGAAAATTAAACTACATTGAAATACAAACAACTTGGGAAATTTGTTGGCAGTTTTGAGGCAAATAATTTTAAACAATTTTTGGTGAAATTTAAAGCTGTTTTTTAAACATTCTACGACGCTTTCATTCGCGAATAATTATAATATACCTTTGTATAAGGTTGAATTTCTTCACGATCATTTTTTTTTGTTATTTTTTTCATTTCATTTTGAGAAATCGTTGAGGGGTAAAATATTTTGAGGCTTTTGAACGAAAATTTTAAAATGGTCTCAGAAAGAGCATGTAAATACGATATTCGACAAGTAGTGAATTTCTGTTCTACTTTTGAGAAGATTTCTTCAGAAGATTTGACGATTTCGCTTTTAGAGGTAAAACAGTCTGAACTTGAAAGAAGATGAATTAAGATGATAGCAACGTTTGAAGAGTTCATCAAAGGCGATGAAAAGGTGAAAGAAGAAGAAGATTTTTTAGATGAAATTACTCTGAAATATGAGGATGCCTGCGAACAGTGCCAGATACTAAAGGCTAAAATAATGGACTTGTAAAAGGCTAAGGCTCCACAACAAGAAGCGGCAGATACAACAATACGTCAATCGTCTCTAAAGTTACCTGCGGTTGAAATCCAAACGTTTGAAGGGGGTTTCGACAAATGGCCAGCATTAAGGGATATGTTTAGGGCAGTGGTTGGAAACGAACCTTCAGTAGCGCCAGCGCACAAATTATATTATTTACTTGGCACGACGAGGGGGAGGCCTACCAACTCATAAAGGATTATGATTTGGTAGATGCTAATTTTGAGATAGCTTGGCAGGCTTTGAAAAATCGCTACGAAAATAAGCGAATTTTATTAACAATCAAATTAGGAAAATTTATGGCATCCAGGCCCCACAGAATGAAACTTTGAAATTTTTAAGGCAACTTCAAAATACGGTCAGCGATGTTTTGGCGATTATTAGTTCGTTTCAAGTTGAGGTAGCTGATAATGACCCCTTTTTAATGCATATTTGCACTTCAAAGCTCCCTGAAGAAACTTCGCGTGCGTGGGAAGATTCTCTGACGAACCATAAGGAATTGCCTAGCTGGCAGCAACTTAACAAATTTCTGTCTGAGCGAATTGAAACTTTAGAAACTTTTACGAATTTGAGGAAACCGCCCAGCTGAGACAATAATACCTCCAAATCTCAAGTTTTCTATTCTGATGCTGAAACTGATAAAGGTAAATTTAGCTGCAAGAAATGCCAACAGAATCATCCATTACGATTCTGCAAATATTTTAAGGGTTTGTCCGTCCATGATCGAATCAAATATGTTTATGCGAACAAATTTTGTGCGAATTGTTTTTCACCCACTAATTTCAAAACGAAATATCAGAGCTCCGGTAGTTGCAACAGATGCAATCAGAGGCATCCCACCATGTTGCATATTGAAGAAGATAACGCGAAAAAGGGTCCCATTCAACGGGCGTCATCTCATCAGCAAGTTCGAGACAACGAAAGGCCATCAGGGTCGGGTACTCAGAGTAACACGAGGCCATCCGGTTCCCAACCGGGACGATCTGCCACTTCAGGTGCAAATGGCATAGAATCAGTTCAGGTGAATTTGTCTGAACACAGCGGAACTACAATTTTACCCACAGCTTTAGTTCATGTAGAGCATTTAGGTGAAAAGTTCACTATTCGCGCATTAATTGATACAGGGTCGACTAGAAGTTTTATCCTAAGGCGTGCTCAACAAAATTTAGCGATCCCCCTAGAACGCCATCATAGCGAAATATCAGGGTTCGGTGATACAGTGGTAGGAAGTTCGAAGGGAAGGTGCTATGTCACATTAAATCTCGAATATCCGATTTTAAAATTAAAATCCGAGCGATTGTGGTACCAACATTGGCACATTTTATGCCTTCACGGCCGATCCCAATTCAAACGGTGACGGATATAAAAGGTTTGAAACTTGCAGATCCCTATTTCTACAAACCTGCGGCAATTGAAATGATTATTGGTAGTGATTACATGCCTTTTATAAATTTGGGCGGCGTAAAAATGAATATCGGAAACAATCTTGAAGCCCGAGAGTCCCACTTTGGCTGGTATTTGCTAGGCCCTGAACCGGAAACTAGGGTTCAATCAATCCATACTTTTGTCTCGCCTTGCAGCGATCTGGCCCTTCATGAACAATTAAAAAAGTTTTGGGAAATAGAAGAGGCGGAAAAAACCGATTTTCAAGCTGAAAGTGATATTTATTGTGAAAATTATTTCAAACGTACCACAATTCGATAGGCTGATGGACGTTACGTAGTTCGACTACCCTTCAAGGAACAATTTCCGAAAGAGATTTTTTTAGGCCCCTCCCGAAATATGGCTCTTGCGCAGTACTATCGAATGGAGAAAATGCTCGATAAAACCCCAGATTTGAAGGCGCAGTACGCTGAAGTTCTCCAAGAATATCTGGACTTGGATCACATGGAACCAGTTGTACATTTTGAACCCAAAGCAGAAAAAGTCTCTTCATTTTTTCTACCCCACCACGCGGTAATCAAGCCCGAAGGTAAAACCACAAAAGTGCCAGTGGTATTTTACGCATCAAAGAAAACAGGAAGCGGGTTTTCACTAAATGATGTGCTATACCAGGGCCCAACGCTTCAAACGGATTTAATGCAACTTGTTTTATGTTGGCGAAATTATAAGTACATACGTATTCACTGGAGACATCCAGAAGATGTATAGGCAGATTTTGATGCATGAAGTAGATCGCCCATATCAACAGATATTATTTCGCAACAACACTGAGGGATGCGTGAATTCATTTCAGCTTAAAACTGTTACACCATTTTTTATTTTTCGAATTTATTCTATGAGCTAAATTTCAGTTATGTATTTTATAAAGCTTTTTTGTAATAGTCATATTCCTTGAATTTTTCAGAAATGACTTTATTAGGCACCAGCAGAATGTAATGCATTTTCTGGCTGACGAAGGCTGTATTGGGCCAGAAAATGCATTACATTCTGCTGGTGTCTAATAATTGTAAATTTTTCTGTACATACAAAATACCTCATTGCTTTCCAATGGAAAGCTAAGGTAAAATGTAATAAAAAAACACAATATAATAGTCTGATAGTGTATAAAGTCTTTTCTGAAAAATTGAAGGAATATGACTATTACAAAAAAGCTTTATAAAATATGTAACTGAAATTTAGCTCATAGAATAAATTCGAAAAATAAAAAATGTTGAATATGATATATAAAGTAACCTTCGGAAGGAAATAATTCCCAGTTTCTATTTAAAACTGTTACGTTCGGCGTAAACTGCGACCCCTTTTTGGCGATTAGGACTCTACTTGAGCTAGGTCATGATTGCAGAAACCTGTATCCCAAAGCATCTATTATTCTGAAGAACGAGGTCTACGTTGATGAAATATTGTCCGGGGGACACACGCTTGAAGAAGCCAAGCAGAAGCAAGGGGAGCTTATTACAGCTTTGAAATCTGGCGGCTTTCTCCTTAAAAAGATGACAGCAAATCATCAGTTTCTACTCGAAAGTTTGCCCCGGGAGGATCTTCTAGACGAAGATTTCTTGAAGTTTGATGACTCCAGCTCTTTAAAAACATTGGGAATTCGCTGGAATGCGTTGGCGGATATATTTTACTATGCGGTAGAGCCAATTGAAATTACCCCATCCGCTACAAAACGAAAAATCTTGTCAGTAATAGCAAGATTATTTGACCCTCTAGGTTGGTTAGGCCCAGTCGTTATTGTTGCTAAGACTTTAATGCAAGAATTGTGGGAAGAAAAGTCTGATTAAGACGAAGGGGTACCTCCACACATACTTGTGAAATGGAATTTATTTTTGAAAAACTTGCCATTTATTTCGACCATTAAGATACCTAGATGGGTAGATTTTTCCCCAGGATATAAGATCCAAACACATGGCTTCTGTGATGCCTCAGAGAAGGCATATTGTGGTTCGGTATACATTCGAACAGAAAACTCAGAAGGCCAAATAAGTAGCCATTTGCTGGTAGCAAAAACGAAAGTTGCTCCGATCAAGCGGACTACCGTTCCGAAACTCGAATTGTGTGGAGCTTTATTGTTGGCTTAGCTTGTAACGTGACGTTACAAACCTAGCCTACATATGAGTCGTTCAGTGGATAAAGGGAATGAGTCCAAAAATTTGAAATGGAGAAAAACGACAGAACAGTTGACGTTGACTTTAAAACTAGTTGTTACAACAAAACTCAAAACTTAAATTGCAAAATTAATTATTAGGGCTTCTTTTACAATTTGTAAATATATAATGTTAGTATGTAAGTGTATGTGTTCACAAACCCTGTTAATATGATACGAATACTTTTTATTGATAAGAGTTTCAGTGGAAAAAGGGAATAAGTCCACCAAATGTTTTGTTGTTAAAATCGATAGCGTAAAAATGCAAATTATAAATTTTTGACTTTGAGCATTCGTTCGAAAATAAAAAGAAAAATATCCATCTAAATATTGGTTTACCTCGCGTAGTGTTTTAATTGAATTAGTACCCTACAAGAAATGAATGAGCGAGTAGTCACATTTTTCATTTTCTTAACACCAAAATGAAAAATGTGACTACTCGCTCATTCATTTTTTAAAGGGTATATTTTGGAAAGTGTACATTTTTTATAATTTTGCAAAAAAAGGCTGCAGGTAATTTGTTTTTTAGTTCAGTGCATTCGCACAGTTTTATTTTTAATGAACTTAAAAAAATAATATAAAATATTTCATCTTTTTAAAACAAAAAATAACATAAAAAATTTCTTCTTTTTAAAACAAAAAATAACTAAAAATATTTCTTCTTTTTAAATGAATCGTAAGTGTAACAAATTTAACAAAATAATATGTCTTCTTCAGAATAATCTTTCTGACTTGATACTGTTTTCAAGTTTTTATAGGAAGTATGGTACACGAGAGGTATATATTTACCTATCAGTTATCTTTGCCTATCCGGTAAAACTATTTTGGTAATTTCAACGTTAATTTTGCATGCGTGTTTTTTCCTTTAAGTTTTCTTTTAAAAATGGCAACATTTGTATTTGTATTAATTTTTAGAATTAACTGTCAAAAATCGATGACGTAAAATACACTACAGTTTAACCAGTAGGTAAGACATACGTGTTAAAATTATGAAAAATTCGTTTCACCATAGATATCTATACACAGCTAGATATATATTTGTAGAAATTACGGGCATTAGCAGGAAGGTTGTAACTTAGGACGAAGGTTACGACCGATCTGCACTCACTGCACTTACTTAATTAGAAACTCTTCTAACCACAGCGTTGGCATAACAGCGATCAAAGGTCGAATTAATATGTAATAAAACATTAAGTTCGATTACAGTTACGCTTCCAATTGCTGCTCTCTTGCAGCAATGAACTAAGTAAAACAACAATTTAAAGAACACAAAAAATTGGCAGATAGAGAAAGCTTGAAGGGAGGCAAGAAAAAGAAACAAATAAGAGTGATTAAAAGCAAAGTTAACAAGTGATTAATGCAATATAAATGCAAGCGTGGACTTATTCCCTTTTTCCACTGAAAATAAAAATTTTGTGTTTCGTAAAAAAAATGTTTTGTCTTTAAAAGGGGTTTTCCGTTGAAATTTGAAAACAAAATTTTTACCATACATCGTTAGTCATAAAAGGAAGTGTATCCACGCTAAATCTCAAAAATGCCAAAAAAGGACTCATTCCCTTTATCCACTGAACGATTCATATATACATAATCCTAATATTTTAATACTAACATCATAAAATATAAGTAACCCCACACCTTGAATACCCTTACTATTTTTTCTACTACTGTGAATACCCTTACTGTTTATCTAAATAACTTTTTAACTGTAGAAGTCTCATTTAGTTTATTTTATTTTTGAATAAGTAGTCAAAGTTTGTTCAAAACAGGGAGAGTAGATATTGCCTTTAACCACAGTATTTACTCTCGGTAGTTAGTAGTAACCGTAGTTAGTTGTATTTAGCCGACTGCCGGTGCCTCCGAATTTCATTCGGTAGCCAACTAAATACAAGCCCATATTTTACCAGTAGTCTTACGTATCTAGCCGAACACTAGAGCTTCCGAATTCTTCTAGTGTCCGAAGTATTTAATTATAAACCGTTGTCAGTGTTACCGTTATGCGACTAAAGTCGCATTTTTGCCCCTTTTTGACTGCCGTGCCACTTTTTTGACCCCTTTGTTTTAAATCCCCTTTTGTATCATTTTGTAGTTTTTTGTGCCCCTTTTTTAACCAAATTTTTTTTATACTGTCAATCGATGAATCCGAACTCAATTTGAAGAGAAAATAGCGTCTAATTAAGAAAAAATTAAAATAATTCAGGAAGGGCTATCTATTAACAATAAAATTTACCTCAAATTTCTAGTATATGTATTAAATATTATGAATAAATTAAACCTTAATTTTCATAACGAATCATCACAAATTATATATTTAGTTTCATCCACAAAAGAAATTGTATTAGAAATTTTCAAAAATTTTTTAAAAAAAAGAGTATGTTATGCAAACAAATATAGAACAAATTGATTTTGTTGATGTTCTGCATATAAAAGAAACTCTTAATATATATATATCGGCCACGAAGCATATATACATATCCCTATCTATTTAAATGTAAAGTTTTTTGTATCAAATCATATTATGAACTATTTTTTGTTTTTGTAAGTATTGTTATTACACTATTTTATGTGTATGTGTGTTTTTCCCAAACAATTTGTATTATATACCTATAATGTATTTTTTTATAAATATGAAGTTTATTTTTTGTTATGTTTTTTTTTAAATTTTCCTGTTTATAAAGTTGCCCCTTTTTTTCTCAGAATTCCCCTTTTTGTGACACTTTTTTTTGAAAATCCCCTTTTTGTGCCCCTTTTTGAAAATTTTGAACGGTAACACTGACCGTTGTAAATCAACCGCCACGGCCTCCGAATTCTCGTGGTGTCCGAAGTAATTAGCCGAACGCCAAGGCTTCCGAATTCTCTTGGTGTCCGAAGTATTTACGAAGTAGTTAGCCGAACGCCACGGCCTCCGAATTCTCGTGGTATCCGAAGTAGTTAGCCGAACGCCAAGGCTTCCGAATTCTCTTGGTGTCCGAAGTATTTACAAAGTAGTTAGCCGAACGCCACGGCCTCCGAATTCTCGTGGTGTCCAAAGCAGGGATGATAAAGTCAGTACAATTGTACTTTTTTCAGTACTATTAGCATTGCAAAAGTACGGAAGTACTCCATTGACATGTTTAGTACAATTAAAAAATGTCAATCGTTTTAGCATTGCAACTTTTTGGTCTAGGGTTGCAGAATTGAAAAAGTAAATTAATGAACTAATCTTTCCGAGTATCAGTAGAACTGCCAAAGGTCGGCGAATGTGGAGTGGGTATTTTTTTATATGATAAAATAAAAACAATGCAAAGAAGTCACCTTTATATTAATACCGTATCGAATTTAATTCAGACGAAAGATTTACGACAGTCAAATGAATCTTGTTTCTTTAGTTTTAAATTAACAAAAAACTTATGTAAAAATTTGTCAAAAAACTCATTTCCTACATAAATCGAACTTTGATCTCCTTGAAAATAAAAATTTTATGTTGCTTACAATCAGCTTTGTTCTGATTCTCGCACAATTATCAAATCACAAGTGTTGTAAATCGCGAAGCATATTCTGAATCCCACGCGTGTTGCTTGCGATTGGATACTTTGTTAATATTATTCTCAGCATTGCCAACATGCATTTTTGGAATATTATTTTAATCAGCTGCTTATTGAAATCGCCAAAGCAAAAGAACATAATGGATAAAACCACAAAACCTTTTTTAAATTTCTTTTTTCTAATAAAAATTAAAAATATGTTACTTAAGCCCTAATGACACCTACTTTTTTTTCAACTTTTTAAGATTTTGAAGAACAGAGCAAATATACTGTAATATAAAATGTTATCAATAGCAAAGAGATCAACTATAAACATAAAAATCCAAAAATGTCAAAATGGTTATACATGTTATCGATAAAAAAGTGCAATCTGTCAAAAAAAAAATAAAAAAATGTGTGTCTTAAAATTGACATTTCAAGCTTAAAATGACTGTGTGATGCCAATATATTGCTTTTATACTCGAATATAGCTATTTTAGTTAATTTTTAAGCTTTACAAATAGGCAACATTGAAAAACCACTAATAGTACCCAAGCCAACAAAAATCATAAATAATTGACAATATACATATAAAAAAAATCAATTTTGGCTGTGAAAATTAAAAAAAATATTTGTTTATGTTTTTTGTATTTGTCTCTCTCTAACCATGCATTTCACTCTTTCAATCTCAGATTCAAAAAAGACGAAAAAAAGTAGGCGTCATTAGGGCTTTATGTCAATTCAAATAAAAAGAAATTTTATTTAATTAAATTTATTGACATACAATTATTAATTAAACATTTTATATTCCCAAAAATTACTTTGATAAAAAAATAATTTCTTTAAAATTTGGTGGGATCACTTACTTCAGTATATTGCTGCGATCTTTTTTGTAAGTTTTTAATTTAAATTTTTATATAGATTTATAACATTTATTACGAAGTACTTTGTATATTACTATATAGGTATAAATACATTCGTACGGAATTAAGACGGACTTTTTAGCTTGGTCTTCTAAAGAATGGCAAAACGGGGTATAAGGGCGTTTAGTGGGATACCAAATCCAAAGGAATATATGTACATTTTAAGACAAAATTTTTACTCAGTTAGAAAACAAGCTAAAAAGTCTTCGTCTAAATTCTAATTAATTAACTTCAAGATTTTTTGAAATTTGTCAAAGGCACATTTTAAATATATGTTTTATGTATGTACGTATATTCTTTTGTTATTCAAGAATAGAACTAGTAAAAAATATTTTTTTTGGGTTTCAGTACAATTAGTGCCAAAAAAGTACAATTTTTTACTGAATTAAGTACAATTTCGAAAATGTTATTTATCATCCCTGGTCCGAAGTAGTTAGCCGAACGCCAAGGCTTCCGAATTCTCTTGGTGTCCGAAGTATTTACGAAGTAGTTAGCCGAACGCCACGTCCTCCGAATTCTCGTGGTGTCCGAAGTAGTTAGCCGAACGCCAACGCCTCCGAATTCTCTTGGTGTCCGAAGTATTTACGAAGTAGTTAGCCGAACGCCACGGCCTCCGAATTCTCGTGGTGTCCGAAGTAGTTAGCCGAACGCCAAGGCTTCCGAATTCTTTTGGTGTCCGAAGTATTTACAAAGTAGTTAGCCGAACGCCACGGCCTCCGAATTTTCGTGGTGTCCGAAGTAGTTAGCCGAACGCCAAGGCTTCCGAATTCTCTTGTTGACCGAAGTATTTACGAAGTAGTTAGCCGAACGCCAGGGCTTCCGAATTCTCTTGGTGTCCGAAGTATTTACGAAGTAATTAACCGAACCTGATTAACCGATACCGTATTTTACCGAACCTGATTAGCCGAAACCGTATTTAACCGAACCTGATTAACCAGAACCGTATTTAACCGAACCCGATTAAATGAAACCGCATTCAACCGAACCTGATTAACCGATACCGGATTTAACCGAACCTGATTAACCAGAACCGTATTTTACCGAACCCAATTAAATGGAACCGCATTTAACCGAACCTGATTAACCGATACCGTATTTAACCGAACCTGGTTAACCGATACCGTATTTAACCGAACCTGATTAACCAGAACCGTATTTAACCGAACCTGATTAACCAGCACCGTATTTAATCGAACCTGATTAACCAGAACCGTATTTAATTGAACCTGATTAACCGAACCTTGTTTAACCGAACCATATTAAGCCGAACGCTAAACAAACCCGGTTTTTACCTGTAGTTAGTCGTATTTAGCCGACTGCCGGTGCCTTCGAATTCCATTCGGCAGCCGACTTAATGCAAACCAGTAGTCAACGTATTCCTACCAGTAGTGAATACGAACCCGCATTCAACCAGTAGTTAGCCACACCATGGCCGGACAACCGGCGGCCACCGACTTATCCGAGGCCGTAGTTAGCCGAACTCCCGAGGTTGCGAAATCCTCCCGTGTTCGAAGCGCTCGGTCCAACTAGTCGAAGTAGTTAGTTGTGAGTACAGCCAGCTACGGAGCTCACCGAATGCTCTGTACTCGGCATAGTTTCGATCGTAGAAGTAGATACAGTACTTTTCGCTTATAGTCACATCCCTTAGTTGCACGCAATGTTGTGACTATATCGCTAATGTGATAATAAGCCTAATGTGATATAAGCAATTTTTGGGATTATAAAAAAGATAACAGATTTATTTCATTTATATATGTACAATGTATGATATGTATACGAATTGTATACGTTATAAACCAATGCATAAATACTTTGTACGTTAAAAGGTTTAATTATAAAAACTTTAATAACATAAAGTAAAAGAAACTTTAAAAAGTTAAATATATAATATAATAAAAATTATTCTTTTACAGATAAATTCACTCGTTTACTCATTTTTTCTGTTTTATTTTTTAGTTTGACAGGTTTTTCAAAGCACTATTGATTAAATGTCGTTAAAAAACAAAAATGTCAAAATAAACAACACGGTTGTATTTTACCATTTGATTTTAAGTACATTTTATTGGTTTGTGGCTTAAACAGCAAATTTTATCTAAATTAATGTGACAATATCCTAAATAATTTGCATGTAAGTAAGCTTTAAATTACCAGACTTAGGTGGCATATATGTCAAATGTGATTATATCGCTAATGGACTATATCGTTAATATTTTGTATGAATTTGCTTATAGAGCGCTGTAAAAACGTATATTTTGAACTTTATCGCTAAATGGACTATAAGTGACGTGACTATAGGCGAAAAGTACTGTACTAACAAACTATAACCGAAACCTGTTTATTATCATCTTCTCTGCCAGATCGAATCCTCACCCCACGGATCGCCACCGTACGTGCTTAATGCCAACAACATCTAGCCGTTGCCTAACGTCATCAGCCGTACGTGCACGGAATTACGCTGCCTCAGCACCCGTTCCCGTCTACAGCCGCGCCGACTCAGCCGAAAGCCGTCGTAGTACTAAGTATTTAGCGTAGATTAAGATTTCGTAAATAAAGCTTTGTTAAATTATTGTAAGCGAACATACACGAAAACATCACGTGTTTCATTTCAAAGGAAGCAGACCTTCGAATTGACCCTGGACAGACTGAGTCATACCTCAGCTGGGAAAGTAAACTGCGTTACAAGCTCATCCGTAGTGTAGCCAAGAATTGTCAGTTTACCTATGAACTATTTTTGTGGACAGACTCGTCCATTGTCCTGGGTTGGTTGCAAAAACCTCCCTACACGTTAAAAACTTTTGTCGCAAACCGTCATCAGCATCGCCAGCACTCAAAACTGGAAACACGTAAAAACTGAAGAAAATCCTGCAGACTTGGGCACTCGAGGCTGCTCCCCGCAGGAACTTGCATACAATCAACTCTGGTGGCATGGGCCTACCGGGCTACACCTTCCCACACCGTTGTTCGGTGTCGTTCGACCCAGTCGACTTGGAGACAAAAAAAGTCTATCATCAACTTGCATCTTGACATAAATTGCACAGATGTACTAGAAGAATTTTCATCTTTTGCAAGGGCGTTGCGAATTCTTTGTTATCGACTTAGATTTGTCAACCGGGTCCTCAAGAAACCATTTTCCACCGAAAAGTTTATTACAGCTCAAGAAATCAGCTCAATGAAAACTCGACTCATCTCGCTCGCTCAAAAGAGATATTTTTACCGTGAATACGATTGTCTTAAGGGAAAGAGACCGTAAAGCCGCAAAAGCAGATTGCTTAACTTGAATCCTTTTATTGATAAGGACGACCTTTTACGAGTTGGCGGCAGGCTAATTAATGCAGGCTTAAGTTACGAGGAACGTCATCCAGTTATTGTGCCAGAAGGGTCTCATTTCGCGGGACTTCTAGTTAATTTTACCCATCGCATTATGCTCCACTCTGAGCACCATATAATGCTACGTGCGATTCGTCAGGGATTCTACATCCCACGTTTGAAAAATCTTGTTACAAGCATAAGGTCCAGCACCAAATCATGGCCGCACTCCCCCCAGAACGTGTGAACTTTTCCCTGCCCTTCACATATACCGGAGTCGATTTCGCTGGTCCGTTTAATATTAAATCTTCTACGTTGAGAAATGCAAAGATTCTGAAGGGTTACGCTGCTGTGTTCGTTTGCTTCTCTACCCGAGACATTTAGAAGTATGTTCAGACCTCTCGACCGATGCCTTTCTAGCCTGCTTTTACCGCTTTACTGGGCGCAGAGGACTCCCCAAGACCATGTTTTCCGACAACAGTCGAAATTTCGTCGGTGCAAGCTATGCTCTTCTTAAAGGCCACCACGAACTCTTGAAATCGCTTGAAAAGACTGTAATCGAAAAGTACTCCACCTTGGGCGTTACCTGGTCTTTTATACCGCCATATGCACCTCGTATGGGTGGCCTCTGGGAGGCCGCAGTCAAGAGCATGAAGTCTCACCTGAAGAAAGTTACCAGCAACCTATCTTTCACGTTCGAAGAATTCAGCACGCGTCTAGTTCGCATCGAAGCCATTTTAAATTCGCGACCTCTATCGCCTCTTACAAAAACCCCGGGTGAGGTGCTACCACTGACCCCAGGACACTTACTTAGAGGGGCTTCAATTACAGCACTACCAGAAGCACCTGCTGAACCTCCGCTCGAAGACGTGCCGCTTATGAAACGATGGGAAAGGTTAAAAGCGCTGCAACATATTTTTGCTCGACGGTGGAAATCTGAATATATTACCGAGCTTCAGCGACGGTTTAAGTGGCAGAAAGAACGCGACAACTTAAAACCAAATGATATTGTCATAGTCAAAGAAGACTTACTCCCACCTACCGAGTGGCTCCTAGGTCGCGTTAACAGCGTCATCTATGGTCGAGACAGCAAAGTAAGAGTTGCTGAAGTAATCACCAAGAAGGGTATAATTTTACGCCCAAAAGTAAAACTATATTTGCTACCGACAAACACCACTGTGGGTAAACCCCAACCACAACCTACCAAATAGTCTACCAAATTCCTCAACAAAAATAGAAAATTAGAAAACTCAGTCGCATTAGGTATTTTTTAACACTGTATATACTTCTTTCTTTTCGTTTGCTACAAATACAGATGAAAAAACGACCACGATGCCATATTTGCCAACTCAACCACCCTCTGCAATACTGCCTAAACTGCCTGGCCTACAATCCCGTTTAAGACCAGGGTAGCTCAACCAGCGGATGTGCAAGGTTTTGGTCAACTGGGTGGCCTGTAATGCCTTTCACCACACTCGGCTACACCCGCAAGTCAGAAGATGTCCTCGCTGAACCTCAGCGCGAGGGACCCGTGTTAGCTAGAGCTCTGGCCAACAAACGCGGTGGAAACACTACAAGCCACAATCTCTCAAATAGATGACACCCAATTGGCAGCCGTGGCCAAGAAACTTCATCTTGAAGAACCCTACAGTACCTCCAAGCAAGCATCCCTAGGGCCTGTAAAAGAGTGCTCTTGAATCCAACAATGCAGCCAGACCTGGACGCACCAATATCCCAAGCATCTACCTTTGGTTGGATCAAATCCTAGACGTAAAGGGGGTGCTTTTGCCACTCTTCGGGGGGAGCATGTTGAAGCGACTTCAGTAATTTGCTTTATTGAATTTAAAGTTTGAATTTTGTTTAGATTTTGATTTTATTTAATTTTTAATTTTATTAAATTTGAATATTTTTTCTCTGAGTGTAGAGCACTCGTTGGAATTTGCCAATTCTCTTAAATTTCCTTTATTTTGTTATACATATATGTATATACGTATATACTCTGCTCTCGAGCTTGTAGTTTCCTTTGAGTTTGTTTGGCTTACTACAAACCGTTTTGTAATTTAGTTTTTAAGTATAATCTTTAACTTCAACAAGGCAAGAAGCCTAATAAATTTGTTACCCTTGAATTTGAAACCTATCGTGTTTCTTTTATTTTCGAATTGGAAAATTATTGGTAAAAGGCTAGGTAACGAGACTAGCCCCAACACATTTAAAAAAAGCTTTACTGCCGTATTCATTAAAAACTTAATTGGTCTTGAAATATATTTTCAGAAAAATTTGTATAGAAATTTAGTTTGAAAATACGTTTGATACATACAAGGTGGTCTTATTTTGAAAAGGTTTACAACACTGTAAAATATTAAAATATTGTGTCAAATATTTAAACAAATTTTTCTTTTTGTATTCAATTTTAAATATGTAGTGTGTTTTGAAATATAGTGACTTAAAAAAATTATAAATTTCATAATTTTAAGCGAAATTATAGAATTTAGTAAAGATTCCCCAGAACCACCAGAACGGTATACCATTTTGACACAAGGTTAGCTATCAGCTGTTGCTTACGTAGCAAGATAAAGTCACCTGGTGTTAATTCGCCTTGGTTTGATATCTATGTAAATAATTTTTTTTAGGAACACGAAACTTAATTTGTTCATTCTTCATTAATAAAAATAAAATAAACTTGTTTTGAAATCTTGGTCTGTGTTTTATTTTCGGATAAAGTGTATTATAATACATAATAATAGTACATCCAGTAATCCGAATATCTCATTAATGCGAATCAGGGTCTGCAATCATTAATTCGAATTAGTGAGCTGACACTGTACACAAAATGCATTTACCGTTTGTTTTGAAAAAGCAATTAAAAAAAGGACAACGACAATAACTTATTAAAGCGACGGGCTCAAAATGACAAGTTTTCCAATACCATTTGTTAGCTGCATTTCGCCCACCGAAACAATTATAATCAAGGTACTAATAAAACTATTAAAAAAACAAGTAAGAGTGCTATATTCGGCTGTGCCGAATTTTAAATGTACCCTTCACCATTGTGCGAGCAGAATACATAGCAATTAGACAAAAACTAAATAAAACTGGTAAATATTTTTTTTTTTAATAAGAGACAACCGGTTTTGAACTTCGCTTTTCATAAGGGCCCAGAATATATATACTTTATAGGGTGTAGGATCAATATTGTAGGAATTGCAGTTATATATACCTTTTTTACCTTCGGTGGAGGGTATAAAAAGAGTAATTTTCGGGAATTCAGGGGTCTAATCACCGCAACTATTGAATTTTTTTGCATACGATAGACACTGGCGTGTCGAATGAAAACTCGATAAATGTAATGTCGAGTTACTCGATGTCGAATGCTATTTTTTCAAATTCAATACATTTCATTCGATATCGAGTTTCAAGATACCAAAATAAATAATTTTGCTCGATATCGTATGGGGTGATTAGACCCCAGTATTTCGGTTATAACTCATACAAATTTCCGACATTTTGGTATATAAGTCATATACATTGGACATATGGCAGCCCTAAAATTAGGTTTTTATAAAAATTTTGATGTTTTTTAGCCCATTTTTGGAGTATTTTGCTCATAAATTACCCATTGTCTAACCGATTTGATATTTTTATATACCGACGTGTTAAGGAAGAATTTTACCATTTACTTAAGTTATATTTATAAATAAACATTTATATATACTTGTATACATATTAGGGATGCCAATCCCGAATACCGAAGTCCCGGGATTATTCTTAAAATTTAAGTCTCGAGATTTTAGATTTAGTAAACATGTGGCATTTTTTTTTATTAAATACAACTATAATTAAATAAACGTAAGTCACCCTGTTAAAAATAACTTCAAAAATGTAATATTAAATCATAATGGCAATTATTCTAATTTTTAACTTTTAAATTTTAACGCAAGTGAATAAATGTTACATGCAATGCATTTTGTACCACAGAAAATAAAATCAGAAGATAAAGTTCGGTGTGTTCTTTTTTCTAAGTGAATGATAATAGAACTGCGCACGCATAATGCAAGTTGTGCCAAAAGGTTTTAAAAACTTTAGGGTTTTCTACCAAAGGTCTTTTGACACATTTGCTTAAGTTTATTTTATTAGATTAATACTTGCATATGTATATATTTGATATAAAATAAATTAAATAATGTCATATAGCATATATGTACATACGTATCTATTTATTTACGATACCACCCAGAAGTGTTTAATGCGAACATTGTTTCGTCGGCAGCATATGTTTTCAATAAAATAAGTTATCGATTATCAGATGCCATTAATTTGTTTTAAAAGCATTTAAAATATAAGTTTCAATACATAATTTTTTCTTAGTACTTTAAAAAAATACATTAAACAGTTTTAGTTTGTAATGAGTTTAATATGCTTCATGAATTAATTTGTTTTAATTCTTATACATAAACATTTTATTATAAATATGTATATGAATTTTAAAAATTGGCTTTTATGCATGAAATCCCGAAAAATCCCGATCCGTCTTGGGATCCCGTTTTATGCAATACAAAATCCCGAATCCCGGGATTCAAAAAACCTGGTCCATTTGGCATCCCTAATACATATATTTTAACAAAGTTAATTATAAGAAGAGTAATTTTTGGGGATTCAGTATTTCGGTTGTAACTCTGCCATTTTTTAACCGATTTGGCAGATTTATATACCGACGTGTTGAAGAATAAATTTACCCGAGTTTTTTATAAAATATGTTCTACTAAAAATTTCCGATATTTTGATGTATAAGTCATATCCATAGGACATATGGCAGCCCTAAAATTTAGGTTTTTATACAATTTTTAATTTTTTTTGTACGGGAGGTACCACGCCACTTTTTGTAGGATGGTGTGTATTGGCAACCTAAATGTGTGTACCTAATTTGCAGTGTTACCACCAACAAAATTCAAAATTACACTTGAGATGAAGCAAAATTACCCGATTTATATAAAATTACACCTGATATAAAATTTAAGTTTTATTTAATCCCAAGACATTTACAAGAACCAAAAACACAACAAACTCATTGAAAGAAGATCAATATTAGTTAAACTTTTGAGATTCTTATTGTCATTTAAAATAAATTAACAATAATAACATTAAAAACTTAAAAGCAATTAATAAAACTTGAAATAAAACTCCTAAAATAATAAGTTTAACTTCCACATTTGGTTGCATATATCTGGGGAAGGTTCAAAACGCGCATTGCAATTCCTTTATAATGGGTGCTTTTTAAGTCCGATAGAGCTAACGAAAGGTTATCTGTCAATCGAATTGTCATACTGCTCTCGCTTTTTTCTCAGGCACATCATCATGAATTGATTCATGCCTGAACAACGCCACCAAATTATCCTAATTTACTTTAAAAATCAGCCATTGATAGGCAACTTCATGATTCAAATACGAAAAGTAAGACTCATGTCAATAAGACATGAGCCGTATGAACTCAGGATAAGGTTAACGCCCTATTCTTCAAACTAAAGCATTAAAAAGTTCCCAGATAAAAATAAAACTAATTATAAAGTTGAAATATTGGAAACATATCTTTCCCCAGGCTACTTTTTAGTTTGAATAACTTTTTTCAATAAACTTGAGGTTCTTAATCACTATGATAGTCATCTTTATCCAAATCTAAGAGTTCATTTTGCGACATTCATTACCGAGCTTTGGAAAATATATATTAAATGATTGAAGACTTTTCTTAAAAAGAAACAGAGACTTTGGTGCAGAAGACTGTGCATTTTTTTTATCAACAATATTTAAAAAGAAATAAATGTCATCACTGAAATCGAATCTGGATTTTATTTAGGTATCTTAAGTTATTTTTTTTAATTACACCTGAATGACACCTAAGAGAAGTTACCCGCGCTCTACCCACGACAGTAAAAATTATACCAAATTCGGGTAATTACCCACAAAGTGGCAACACTGCTAATTTGGAAACTTTGGCTCTTGCCGTTCTCAAGATATACAGAAATAATAAAAATACAACAACAACAAGGGATTTTTGGAAAAATTTAGAGGTAGTCGTGGTTTTTTGCTCATATCTCCGTCATTTTTGGACCGATCTGGCTGAATTTCAATAGCAAACTTAAACGGAGTATATGTGACATAAATATACATCAACCTAGTCCACATAATTTCTGGGGTTTTCGGAAAACCCATTTCAACATACACACGGACAGACGGAAAACCGGATTTGAACTTCGCTCTTCATAAGGACCAAGAATATATATACTTTATTGAGTGTAGAATCAATATTGTGGAACATACAAACGGAATGACAAAGTTATATATACCCTCTTACCTTCGGTGAAGGGTATAAAAACTAACATGTCAGAAAATATAATGTTTTATTTAGACTTTGGAGACTGACAAAAATTCTCACTTTTTAGAAAAAAATCAGCAATTCAGGGCACTTCGCTAATTTCGGAACATAAAATCGTCAAAATGACGATAAATTGTCAAATCTGGCAGCCCTGGATGGGTATTAAATTTGTACTTTAATGCCCAATTTTCAGGATAATATTTAAATCTATATTAAGTTAATGTTCATATAAACTTAAATCCTATTTAAATACAGATTGATATTTTGAGTTTTATTTGAATAGTCTTATTTAATTAAGATAAAAGTATGGTAGCACTACTAACTAAAAAAAAATATCATAAAAAAGTATATTTATTTACAAGGTTGCCTTAAAAACAGTTGTCTGTTATTGCTTTGCCTGTTGTTATTGCATTGGTTTAATATTGGGACCACCTTGCTAAGTGTTTCCAATGGAAACCTTAAATGAATTTAAATGTACCACATCGGTGAATTAAGTTACATTTAAGTGTTTAGTGAAGACATGAATTTTGTATTTAAAACGCTTTTAGATAAATGTGTTTTAAGGAGTTTCTTGTCAACTTTGAAACGTATCAGACATTAAAAATATTTTAAAATAATTTAATTTTCTTTTTCTGTCAAAAAAAAAGCAAATAAAATATATGTAAAAAATTTAATTTTAAATTTTTTCGAAAAACAAACTTTTGTTAAAACTTTTGTTGTGTTTATTAATTAAGCAATTTCCATGGATAGAGATCCATTACTTTCCCAGTCTGGAGGAAGACCTCCTAACAATTCTCACAGATGTTGTTAAGAATTCCCAACTTGGAAAACAATTTTTCGACGCTGTATTTGCAAACTAGTCAACAACAATTCAATTGAATGATGATTTTCCAAATCCCTTGGAGTCTAGCAGCACCAGTGTTACAGTTATAGAGAACACACTAATTCAGAACGTGCAATTGGAAGAAGAATCCTACATGGATCAAGAGATATCCTCTATATCCTCAATAGAAGATGAATTTAAGACGGTCAAAAATATAAAACGAAAATTTCAAGGTGACGTAAAAATCGATTTAACAATATGTCATTTTAAAAATAAGGTGGCTGATAGCACTAATCGTACAAACAGGTACTCACTCTTAAACTATGTTTCCACTATGAGCAAAACAACTTGTTTTGAACACATCGTGTCAAAGTGTTTCCATTATGTAAAACTGGTTTTGGTTTTCGAATTTTCGAAATCAATTTGACATTTATGTTGTAAACAATGATGAAAGCCAACAAAAAATATGTGTTGAAAAAAAAATATTTTTCTTTAACATGAAATTTCCTTGTTTCTTTTTTAATACACAGATATACATATATGTACGTATATAAAAGAACCTAATTTACTACCTTTTTATTGTATTATTTTTACTCTGCATGTAAGTGGAAACGTACTATTAGGAGATTTGAATGTAGAAGGCCGAAAGGCCAATTAATAACGCAAATTTAGAACGTAATAAATCTAGAAATAATAATGATTCTCAAACACATGTTAACCATAAGATTTCATTTTGCCCCCTATATTTCTGGAGAATGTTAATGTTGTAACGAACCTTCTCAGCTGGGGTATAACTCGCCGGTTATCCAGGGTTCACTTTGCAGTAAATTTGTAATTCATTCGAGACCTCTTTTGACCAACTATTTGGTTTTAGCAAACACACTTTATTTAATATTTAATTTACAAAAAAAACTAATAAAACGAGGTGTATGCGCTTTACTTACGCCCAGTGATCACCAACGACAGAAAGTCTGCTGGATGATCACGGGCTGGTTGCGTTGGTCGTAAACGTATTCCTGCGGGATGACCACGTGCACACTACTACGTTGGGCGCTGGGATAACCACGGGCGCTCTAATTCATCCCATACAAACGTCGCACACAAACTGATGCCCAGTGAAGCCACCAAACACGAACGGCCCTGCGGGATAACCTCGGGGACGCTGTGTCGAGCAACTCGTAGTCGTACACCTGCGGGATGACCACAGACACACTACAACGCTCGGCTAATAATGTTGGTGTAGCACTGGATTGCAGCCTGAGGGATGACCACGGAACTGCAATTAGTTCTACAAAAACACCACTACAAACAAAACTAAACAAACTACCAAAAACTCACAGCGGGATAACCACCGTAAATTACCACTTGCCACAACCACTGCGCTCAATACCGACTAGGGTGATCGATCGAATAGTATTCGACCGGCTTTAACCGGTTATTTTAGTTTTGCAAAAGTCGAATATTTTAAAATATCAATTTTTCGAATATCGAATAAACCGGTTATTTTAGTAAAATTAACCGGCTACTTAAGTAATGTGTAATTTATATACGTTTTCCTTACTTTTGTTATAAATTTACCCATAATTTAAGTATTTATATAATTGAATATTTGGCAAACTTAAACTTTTTATAAAAAATGTCAAAACAAAATGTAACAAAAGTCGAAAAAACATTATGAGCAATGTAAATACAAATCGCTTTAATAAGCGTGTGTTCCTGTAACAAAACCAAAAACAAATTAAAGCACTACAAAAAAAGTTCAGCTTAAAAAGTAATTAGCAATTTGACAGTGTTATAAATACTATGTATATATCTATATATCGTCAGGTGATTATTGTTTTAGCCTACACGCCGTTTTTGAAAAAAATGGATTATTTATGGCTTCAATGTTATCTTTCATAATTTAAAATCCATTTTTTGATATCTTGTATAGAATCTGAGATAATTAGTATCGACTTTGGTCTACATCCACATTTTTTAGGTTTATTGAATATTATATTGCTACATATTACAATTTTTTGCATATGGAGCAAATTTTGCATACAAACATAACAAAATTATACTTTACTATTGCTTTGCGCCATTCGAATAATGAACAACGTAGGTCAAAATAAAACGTCACAATAGTTAAAATTTATTGGACACAATGTGAAACTTGATATGAATATGGAGCCCACAACAAAACTAATTGTTGAATATTGATTTGCGCTATCTAACATATATTTTCTTTCCATATTATGTTGTATCTGTAGTTCGGGGCTTATAGGAATGAGTTTAGCAATTATCACCATTCTAAAACATACCAGCCTTTCCTTGTAAAACTCTATTAACTATCAAATTCATTGTTTTTGCTATTGACTTACTTTGCTCCACATCAAAGAAAACATCATAATACGAAATGAAATTTGATATGGAGCACAAAACGACAAAATGTTATTTTAGAAAAACCATTAAAACTTTGGATTTATTGCATGTCAATTCATGAAAATGTAAAAATTTGTTAAAAGTTTGAGCGTTTAAAAAAAATCTATCGGGTAGGTTTTGAGAAAATTTACTGTAAACCAATTTTATCGTTTTTCTCAAAACCGACTTGATGGCTTATAGGCTAAAACAATAATAACCTGTCAATATATAAAAATGAAAAATGTTTGTATGTTTGTCAGTTTGTTTGTTGGCTTATAGACTCCGAAACTACTGAACCGATTATCCTGAAATTTTTACAGTAACATCACGTGAGCTCTAAAAATAAAATAGGCTACTTATTTTTCGATAGGGGCAGGGGAATTGGTACCCCCCATAGGATGCCAATATTAATTATCGCATATCTTAAGAGCCGCTGGACGCATTTTGCTGAACTTTTTGCAGTAGGATCTTCTGAGCCCCAAAATTGAAATAAAATAGCAGCGGGGGAAGTGGTTCCCCCCATAGGACGCCAATGCTTAATATTGCATATCTTATGAACTGTGAGAATGTTCAAACCTTGTGGAAGTCACTCTTATGGTATACTACACTTTTGAAAATAAAAATAAAGCGGGTAGGCGCAGGGGGAAAACCCTCCCATAGGATGCATATATTAAATATCGCTTAACTGAAGAACTATTAAAGGGGGAGTCTTTAAACGTCGTTAAAGCTACTACTATGGCAAACTATAAATTTCAGTATAATAATGGGCGGGGTAAACAGGGGAGGAGCAGTACCCCTCATAGATAGAAATATAAATAAGAGCCACTGCACGCATTTTGTTGAACTTTTGGTAGAAGGATCTTCTGAGCACCAAAATTGGAATAAAATAGCAGCGTGGGAAGTGGTACCCATCATAGGACGCCAATGTTTAATATCGCATATCTTAAGAACTGTTATAGTGAGAATGTTCAAACTATGTGAAAGCCACTCTTATGGTATACTACACTTTTGAAAATAAAAATAAAGCAGGTAGGCGCAGGGCGGAAATACCTCCCATAGGATACATATATTAAATATCGCTCAACTGAAGAACCATTAAAGGGAGAGTCTTCAAAAGTGGTTAAAGCTACTATTAGGGTTAACTATAAATTTCAGTATACAAATGGGCGGGGTAGACAGGGGAGGAGCAGTACCCCTCATAGATAGATATATAAATAAGAGCCACTGCATGCATTTTGTTGAAGTTTTGGTAGTAGGATCTTCTGAGCCCCAAAATTGAAATAAAAAAGCAGCGGGGGAAGTGGTGTCCACCATAGGCCGCCAATGTTTAATATCGCATATCTTAAGAACTGTTATAGTGAGAAAGTTCAAACTTTGTAGAAGTCACTCTTATGGTATACTTCACTTTGAAAATAAAAATAAGGCGGGTAGGCGCAGGGGGGAACTACCTTCCATAGGATGCATATATTAAATATCTCTCAAACGATAAATTGGTTAAAGCAGTGTAGCGAAGCGCACCGGGTTAAGCTAGTATCTTTATAAAGATGTCATCTCTGGTAATATTTCGAACTGACTTAAAAAAAAATTGTGCTTAAACGGCCGTAAAATGATAAGTTGCAAAGGATCTTTAACGTCACGACTTATTAATCACTTTTAATTAGTCTACAAGCTTGACATAAATATGCGCCAAGTAAAACTATGCTGCCAATAATGAATGAAAAACTCTTAAGTAGTTCTAGCATATCTTCATGTTTAAAACAAGAACATACCGGCTGAATCAATGATATGGGAAAATTCTTCAGTATTATTAAACACCAAGAACTTAAAATAAAATTAAAGGAATCAAAAATGTTCTGGAAGGGCTTAAATTGTGTGATCGAGGAATTGACAGATATTTCATATAAAAATCATGTTCATATTACTATTGTTTCTATAATGCTGAAACCAAAAAAAATTTAAATATATATTCCTGGATAAAAGGTTTTGTTTCCCTCTTTTCAAAAATATGGCTGAAGTTTACTGCTTCATATAGACATGCCTAACCAGCAACTGTTGGCTAGAACAAACATTTTTTAACGGTTTCTTACCTACATTATACATAAATGCAATTATCACCTTAGACATAAAGTTTAGCAAATAACTAGAAATTGTTTAAAATAATGCTTAAGTTTAATCATTTACTGGTGAGGCCCTATGCTCCTTATGGGATCGACGGGAACATATATGTATTTTGTTGGTTCCGCACCTTCGTGAATTGATTTGTTTTTATTCTTATTAACTTTTTATTACTAACAATTAAATTTGATTTTTGTATTTTTATGTATTCGAATTAAAACCGGTTAACCGGTTATTTTTAAAATGCTTAACCGAAACCCGGTTTTTTTTAAATAGCAACTATTCGGAATATTCGAAAACCGGTTATTGAAAAATGTCGAATAATCGATCACCCTAATACCGACTGATCTGATTTTCATTTTCGCTCTGCTTTTGTACACTCTTGACGTCGCGACGCGTCGTACGTACTATGTAGCTGCGTCTGCCCATCAGTTGGGCGTGTGTTGTTTGCTACGTGCCACTAGGGGGTCTCAGATGCCAATTCTAGTCTACTGGCTACCACTAGAGGTCGCCACAAACGGCCGTTAGTAAATTCAAATTTAAATCATAAATGTAATATAAATCATAAGTATCAATTCATTTAAATATAAAATATTCACAAAAGAAAACATATTACAAAATATCACATGCAAAAATAACTCAATATAAATGGTAAATTAGTATAATAATATAAATGGTGGGGGTGGAAACAAGGTTCACCGACTTCCATCGCCACAATGTTAAATCTCTGGTTGACCAGTTAAACTCTAAGAATGTAGAATTTAAAGTCAAGAATCATTCTAAATACAAAAGTAAACTTTATTTAAAAGATTCATCTGTACATACGGAAATGATGCAGTTATTAAAAGAAAAGGAAATTCCGTCATACACATATACTCCTAAAGAATATAAACTTCAGAGCGTATTTTGTAGAGGCCTATATTATAAATCGGATACTTAAGATATTAAGTCGGAAATTGATAGAATTATTCCTAATACGATTGATTCTGTTTCAAAATTTTCAACTAAATATGCTCGGTTTGAAGTATATTTTGAATCAGGTGGTTTCGTGGGAGAGACCTAAAGTTAGTACAAAAATAACCCAATGTTGGAGGTGCCAACGTTGGGGGCATTACTAAAAGAATTGTAGTCGACCATTTTCTTGTGTAAAATGCTGCGAAAAGCACGACCCTGGTGAATGTACTTTTACTCCTGAAAGTAATGTAACACCATTTTGTGTAAACTGTAACGAGAATGGCCATACGTCAAATTACAGGGGCTGCCCCGCTTACAAGAAATACATTTTATTTAAAAATAAGTCATCAGGAGGCAAAAAATAGGAAAATGTCCGCTGCTGACAGCAATAAATACGGACAGACCATTTGCCAATTTGTTCAAGGTTTCGAATGAGGTTCCAACACAAAGCAAACCAGAAAAGCCTGTATTTATTCAGGAATTTATGAAGCTAGCGAAAATGTTATGTGCTCCAGAGTCTCTAACTTTAGAGGAGAAAGTTAATAATTTTATGCAAAATTATAAGGCAATGTCAAGAGATCAGGCAAGGAAAGAGTGCTTGAGTTTAATTAAAGATATTCACAATGTATATGTAGAAAAATCCAGATAGTTCCCTTGTTTAAATAAACAGGAAACGAAGTAAAAAAACACACGAGTTAATTATGCTTAGAAAACTACAATGCGAAATATGTTAGTTATGAGCTCAACAGTGCTCCTTATAGACGAGTGGTCGAAAACACACGTATGCACTTTAAATTAGTTTTATGGTCACACAAATTAAAACTTGATCCGATTGTAATTCCAATCAATAGAAAAGATACCCAAAATATGAAGAGTAATCCGCAGATTACCGCCGCACATTGGTTGAAGTTCATATAACGAGCGGCTAAAAATAGAAGAAGTTGTCGAAGGACAATGAAACTTGGCACATAGTCATTTTTTGTTTGATTCAAGAAAAAAAGGAAAAATCAAAATGAACCGCCCACTTTTACGCCCACCTCCCATACAACTTGTATTGAAAAAGTGGCATAACTTCCTTCATTTTGATTGTATCAACTCAATTTTCACTCAAATTAAATATAAAAATAATTGTAGAATAGGCTCCTAAAAATATATACCTGATCCGCCCACTTTTACGCCCGTCTCCCACAGAAAAAACAAATAGAAAAAACATGAATATGAATTTTAAGCATAGTCTTTTAATAATTTTTTGACATCATTATCGTACTCCAATTTTTTGATTTGCAGCTTTGAGCGAAATGTGTTTATAAATGGGTCTGAAGACAATAAAAGATTATCGTTTTCCGCAATACGTGGCCTGTGTAGCCAAAAAAATTTCTGCACAAAAGAAAATTTTTCAAAATCAATACCATGGAAGAACGAACCATCCGCAACAAAACTTACCAACACAATTGTACTTGTTCATCCCGATTATAAGAAACCATTTTTTTTACAGTGAGATGCAAGCACATATGGTATAGGTGCAGTGTTGGCGCAAAAGGACGACAACGGACTTGAAACCCTATTGCGTTCATGTCCCAAAAATTAAACAAAGCTCAGCGTAATTATACAATTACAGAGCTAGAGTGCCTGGCGGTGGTAATGGCAATTAAGAAATTTAGACCGTACATAGAGGGACAAGAATTTAAGGTAGGTTCCGATCACGGGAGTCTTAAATGGCTTATGAATCAGCGAGATTTATCTGGTAGGTTAACACGCTGGTCCTTGAAGTTACAAGGGTTTCACTTTTCAATAGAGCATAGAAGTGGCAAGGATAATATTATCCCAGATACGCTTTCACGTATCCATGAGGGTGAAGTGTTTGTTGACTCTATTGAAAATGAGTCCTTGCCTTCTATTAATTTAGAATCAGCTGCTTTTGATAATGCTGAATATAGCGACTTGCGTGAGAAATTTTCTTCATCTCAGTTGCCAGATTTTAAGGTAATTGACAAATTTATATATAAACGCGTGGACTTTTCGTCAGGTGACCTAGACGAATCAGACTCTTGGAGGCTTTTTGTGCCTAATGAATTACGACTTGGAGTAATTTATTCTGTTCATGACACGCCCAATAATTCTGCGAATAGTGGCATTGCCAAGACTTTGGAAAGAATCAGACGATACTTATTTTGTCCAGGACTAGTAAGACTAATATATTGAATTGTGATATGTGTAAGACTTTAAAGACTCCGGCATCGACCGAAAGACCGTTTCAGTGTTTATATATTGATTTAATCGGACCTTTACGCCGGACTTAATCTGGACATATCGGTATTTTAATTATTTTGGACCATTTTTCTAAATTTACTTTTTTGAAGCCACTAAAAAAGTTCGTTTCGAAACACATTATTGATTACTTGCGGACGGAAATTTTTTGCTGCTACGGTGTCCCTGAAACAATAGTTTCTGACAACGGATCCCAATTTAGGAGCAAAGACTTTGAGAAGTTTTTGGAGTAATTTGCTATTGAGCATGTGTTGACAGCTGTATACAGTCCCCAAGCCAACGCTAGTGAACGGGTAAATCGCTCAATAAACAAGGATTTGAGGAGTTATGTAAGGAATGACCAAAGAGAATGGGATTTGTATGTACCCAGTATTAATTCCTCATTGCGGAATAGTATTCACCAATCGGTTGGCAGGACACCGTACCAGATAGTTTTTGGACAGAGCATGTTAACTCACGGTAAGGACTTCGAGGTTTTACGTGAATTTAAGATTTTGACAGACGCGGACTCTTTTGTGGAAAGACAGGACGAATTTTATTTGATTAGGAGCAAAATTAATGACTATTTGCGCAAGGCTTATGACAGAAATGCTAAGACTTAAGGCCTCGTTACTCTTACGTAAACGTATACGTTGCTAATCAGCTGTTCCGTTTTCCTTACCTAGCTACTGTGCAAATAGGTACTCTTACGTAAACGTAACGTTGCGTTGCGGATGATCCTGATAAAATTAAAATTTCTCTCCGTTTTTACGTATCAGCTGTTAAAAATTGTATTTTTGTTTTGAAGCAGTGTTGTCAACAAAACTTATTAACCAGCGGTTTACTTTAAAATTTTAGTAATGAGATTCTCATCAAAACATTAATTTAAATTTGATGTAATGAAATCCAATGTTATGGGTTTTTTGTTCGAACTGAAATTAATGTTGGCTTTTTGTGTCACAGAAGCCAAAGTTATCGGGTTTTTATTGAAAATAAAAGAAGCAGCTTACAGCTCTTGTTTATTTGTTGGAAATAAATATTGTTGTTAAAAGTTTAATTTTTTATTTTATCCAACAGTTAGATTATTTCCAAAGATGGAAGTAAATAAAATTGATAAATGTTAAAATAGTATTTATTCATGTTTCCGGCAGCAGGCTGCTGAAAATTTGCAATAGCCTTTTTCTCACTTTTGCTATGGTAATTTTATTTATTTATAAGTTTGAAACAATTTTTTTTGTATTTTAACAATAAAATAACACAAATATAAACAACAAATGCAAGTTATACAACGATGGCATTTTTTCATATGTATTTACATTTGTATGTTTAATGTATTTCCACTTCTTATTTTCTTTTCTATAATTTTCATTTACATTTACAACATATTAATAATATTTTAACGCAAAAATCATAATTTATAAAATTATTAAATAAAAATTTAATTTAAAGCTGTAAACACATGAGCCAAAACAGAAAACAGCTGATTCGATTATTGATTTTATTATAACATAATTATTTGCATATATTTTGGACAATGCAAAAGCAAAAAATCAGCGCATAGTTCCGTATATGCGCCTTAACCTTATTATATTAAATAAATATATTATTTAGTTTTATTTGACCTTTCTTTTTTTATAATTATTTTGAATTATTCAATCTTGAGGTCTTTTTTAAAAAAAAATATATTATATTTATTTATTTTTCTCATTATTGCGCTAACCTTTTTGTTTGCATTTTAAAAATTTTGTATTTTAAACAAAATTTTCTTTAAGTTTGGTTTTTTTTATTATTTGATAAAAATGATTTTTCAGCGAATTTTTTTAAAAGATTTTTGCTATCTTATTACGACTTAAGATGTTTTGTCAAAATGCCACAGATACATATGTAAAAAGTATCTTATTTTTTTTGTACAAAAGCGCCGATATCGGTATGCATTGGCGATTTTAACAAAGAATGTTAGCAACATGTCTTGGAACAAGACTGTGAGCAAAATTAAAACAAATAATAAATTACATACATACATATGTACGAGTGCACGCATACACCTCAACAACATATGACACGTTTACGTTTTTGTAGTAACTACCAACATTTCAAGTCGACCGCAACGTTTACGTATCCGCAACATTTACATAAGAGTAACGAGGCCTTTATAACATACGCTTACGTACTAAGAACTTTACAGTGGGACAGGTCGTGTATAGACGGACATTTACCCAAAGCTCGAAAGCGGAATATTTTAACTCGAAACTGGCACCAGTAGGAGTAAAGGCTAGGGTATTGCGTTGGCAACGTGTACTATGAGCTGGAGGACCTTAATTCTGGTAACAAAGGTACATATCATGCAAAAGACATCTGGTCATGATAAGTGTATATCTAAGTGTATATTGCCTTTTTCAGCTTCAGTTTTGGAATCTGTTTTGTGAGGCACCGGTTTTTTTTTAACTCAGTTAAATAAATTTAATTTTAATATCATATCATTTAATTTTTTTTAATCGTGTTGGCTTTGAAAACTGTGTGACACTTGTTAATTATTTTCGAAATTTTTCATTACTGATTTAGAATTTGGTTTAAAAACTTCGGGTTTTTTTTTATTTTGTGCTACATAAATAATAATTGGTTTCATACATTTATATTCGTTTGTGGAGAATGGTGTTAAAAGGAGGGAGCCTTTAAATTCCTCTTAAAGAAATTGTTCCTTAAATTTAGGCTAGAAAGGACAATTGTGTTGGAAGTTTTGTTGCGGATGGTTCGTTCTTCCGTAGTATTGATTTTGAAAAATTTTCTTTTGTGCAGAAATTTTTGGGGCTACACAGGCCACCTGTGGCGGAAAACGGCGGTAATCTGCGGATTACCTACTCTTCATACTTTGGGTATCTCTTCTATTGATTGGAATTACAATCGGATCATGTTTTTATTTGTGTGTCCATAAACCTAATTTTAAGTACATACGTGTGTTTTTCGACCACCTCGTCTGTAAGGAGCACTGTTGAGCTCATAACTAGATCAAAATTGCAACAAAAAAACTTAGAAATTACATATTTCGCAGTGTAGTTTTCTAAGCATTATTAACTCGTGTGTTTTTTGACTTCGTTTCTTATTCATTTAAACAAGGGAACTATCTGGATTGTTCTACTTGAAGGCTAATTTGTATAGCCACAACTTATTATTGGACTAGACTTTCATGGAAATTACCTTAACATTATTTTTTTTCTTTTAATTCAATATTATAACACCATAGTTCAATGATGGCACTAGCTAATATCATTATTTGAAAATGTTAACTCGGGGTTTTTTTACGCTCGGTTTTAATTTTTTTAACATATCTATTAAAACTTTGAGTGATTATATAAACTAATTAACGTTATTAAAGCAAGAACTCAAACTTTCAAGAGACAGCAGGCCTGAATTCTTCGTGGGATTTAGAATTGGTGAGCCACTAAGGAGACCGGGACAGTAGGAAAGCAGTGCAGCTTGAAGATGAAAGGTGAAGTAGGCGTAAGGGGTATGTAAAGTTTTTTTTTTTGTTTTTTTATATTGGGCTGGCAACCAAATCCTGCCGTTTGACAGCATGGAGGGAGGGTTTAGACCAGGTGTGGCAATTAACATCTTACGCTACACCCCATTCATCTTCAAGCTGCACTGCTTTCCTACTATCCCGGTGTGGTGTATCGCGTTTGTTTTTTTTTATATATGCTACCTAAAGTTAAGTTCTCCAGTAGCGGTTCAGATAGTTAGTTAGATTACCTTTCATTGGGAACCTGAACACCCCCTTCCGACGAGCACGCCCGCATCTAATAGGTAGCCCCGTTCCCAAATTAATACACCTAGTCGCAAAGAATCGTTACAACAGGCTACTGAATCAATTTAATATTGAAATAGCTTTTTTGAAAGAAGTGCATTTGACGACGGACACAAATGTTTATTTAGATAATTATATTGTTTTGAGGGACGATAGTTCATTAGGTGTTGGTGTAGCTTTAAAAAACTCGATATCTTTTGCAAGGATCAGTATTACTAATCTTCGGTTTCCAAATTTTTTTGTCGAAGTAAACGTAGCTATAAATGGTAGTATTAAGAAAATTCTCTGCGGGTCCATTTATATTCCATGCAACTGTAATCGTCCAACTGTTTATAGAGATCTTACTTCAATTTTAAATCTTTCAAAAACTTATGATGGTTTGATACTAAGTGGTGATTTAAACGCAAAGCACATTTCCTGGGGTGATGCCAACAACAATTTTAAGAGTGAAGTGCTATTGACTTGGTTGCAAGACGAATCTATTTCGGTGACGAGAATTTGTGATTCATACCCCACCTACCCTGGTGGATCCTCTCATTTAGACCACTTCATAGTAACCACAAACATTATTGATAGTTTCTACCAAAATTTTAAAACATCTACACTTCCAACTTTTTCGGATCATATACCTTTGGGACTTAAAATATACCTTTCAGATTTCCACCTTATTTTTGAAACTTCAAATCGTTTTGTGTCATTTAAAGAAACAAATTGGAATGCATTTAAAATAGATACTAGTAATAGCCTGTTAAATCACTTTCCCCCCAACAATAAAAATTTAACTAACGATGAAATAGATTACTTTATGGAAGAATTTAATACATCTGTTAGTTTTATAACAGATATTCATTCAAGAAAAATTGAAAACAAAAATCGGAAATATATTATTTCGGAAAAAGTAAAAAAGTTCCTAAGGATTAAGTATAACTGGCAAAGAGACTTAAAGAGAATATTTACAAGAACATTTAACAGGAGACACCTTGAATATTTGCTTGTTTCGAAACAAATAGATTTACTTTAACACTCAAAAAACTAAGTGCTTTTCATATAAATTTTACTACTCGTTCAGTCACTTGTGTTGTGAAAACAGCACATAAATTATAATAAAGGAACAAATCGAAAAAGAACAGGCCAACCTTTTTAATGAAAGATTAAGGGAAATAAGGCCTGACCCATGGGCGTACATTCCTCAAAATCAATTGGGTTTTAAGAAGGGTAATTCCACTATTCATGCTCCTTTGAAATTCCACTCGGAAGTAGTACAGAATTTAAGAAAGGGGCAATGAACTGTCGCAGTTTCTCTTGACATCGAGAAAGCTTTTGATAAGGCCTACCACGATGGCATATTATTCAAAATGATAAAGATAGGTTTTGAACCATCTTTTAAAAAACTTTACTAAGGACAGGAGATTTTGCGTTCAGATTGATAGTGTGTTATCATCTCAGGGTAGTGTTTCTTGTGGTGTTCCGCAGGGATCTGTATTGGCGCCTTATTTATATAATATTTTTATACATGATTTTCCCCATGAGTATAATGATTCCAAAGGAATACTTTATTCCGCCGATTCTCTGCTTTATGCTCATGACGAGTTACCTCAAATTGCGCTGCAACGAGTTTCATCGCACCTAAAATATGTTGATAAATTTATTCTTATTGGGGAATACAAATTAATGCAATATGTTTAAGAAAGGCAAATGTAAATATACTGTTGTTCCGGAGAGCAAGAATTTGAAATTAATGTTAAATGGTTCTGAAATCACGTTTAAGGATAACATAAAACATCTTGGAGTTAACTTCAACAAACTATTAAAGTTCAATAAACATGTTGTTAAAAATTTGGAGAAGGCGAATCGTGTTAAAGGTGCCTTTTCAAAATTATTTAATAGTAAATCCTTGCCGGTTAATACTAAATGACTGTTATATAAAGTGAGTATAAGACCAATAAATGTGTTTTAATCCTAAAAATTGGGAATAAATTTTTCCTTTTATTCGAATATATTTAATGCCCATAACAATTATCGACTAAATAAAAATTAGAGCATAGCTTAAGGCGGCATTAAAACATTTAAGAAGGTGTTACCATAGGGTAAGAAAAACAATATGAACAACGTTGAAACTTATTAATGTGCTGTTTTCACAACACAAGTTACTGAACGTGTAGTTAAATTTATATGAAAAGCAATCAGTTTTTTGAGTGTTTTCCATATAAATTTTACTACACGTTCAGTCACTTGTCTTGTGAAAACAGCACATAAATTTATATGCAAACGTTTTAAACACATTAATGTGCCGTTTTCAGAACACAAGTGATTGAACGTGTAGTAAAATTTAAAAGAATGATACTCAAAAAGCTGACTACTTTTCATATAAATTTTACTACATGTTATATCACTTGGGTTGTGAAAACAGCACCTTAAATTTTAAGATGTTCGTTATTTAATAAATAATAAAAGCTACAAAAGTCGAATCATTTTTTTAAATGGCACTAACTGCCTGTTTTTAAACTAACATACAAATTTTCGTATAGAAATGTATATTGAAAACAAAAGCAGATTTGAGTGTTTAGAAAACGTAAACGAAAATTTTTCTAAGTAAAAAATAAAATTGAAAAAAATAACTATTAATGTGCTGTTTTCTGAACACATGTGATTGAACGTGTAGTAAAATTTATATGAATAAGACTCAAAAAACCGAGTACTTTTCATATAAATTTTACAATATGTTCTATCACTTGTGTTGTGAAAACAGCACATAAATTCAAATCAAGGAATAATGTAAAACTCAATAAATAACTTTTATTTTCTTAGCAAAAAAAAAAAACTCAAATTAATTTTTATTTCCTGAGGGAAAAAAAACTCAGAAAATAATCGGTAAGGCTGAGTTTAAAATTACATTAAAAAACTTTAATAATATACACTGATAGAAAAATGCATCTTCATATTGATGATGCCCTAGCATCAGACTTGTGACATCAATGTAACTACAAATGGCATCAATGATGCAAAAAGTAACATCAATCCAATGACTAACGTCGTCGTACAATTTTGTCCTTTTTTACGTCTCATCTATTTTATGACTATAGTGCCATCAATTCGATGCCACATTTTATATATTATAAACATTATTTTCATGATAACAATGTATTATAAGAAGCAAAAATTCCAAAATTCTATTTTTTTAAATTATTTAGTTAAATACAAAAAATTTTTAAAGTATAATGATTACGAAAACCATATGGGCCATGGTGCTGGTGTCTTATTATTGAGAGTTCTGCTGTACACAAAGTAAATAAATAATAATAAGTAAATAATAATATTCTCTCACTTTGACTTAAGTCAATTCCAAAGAGTTTGACTTAATGACAAACTGTCACTAAATTAATGCTAATGTGTCCTTTCTCTGATGTAACTTCGCCATCACACTGAGGACATGTTTGTAATTTCTATGATGCCGATGTGTCATCCCATTGATGACATAATTTCATTTTGACCCTGATGACACTTTGGCCAAGTGATGTTAAGGTTGACAACACAATGATGAAAAGTGTCATGGTGCCAAAAACGAAGACACTTCTCATAGTACTGATGTCAAAATACACCAG
This sequence comes from Pollenia labialis, assembly GCA_949318255.1. Lineage (NCBI taxonomy): Eukaryota > Metazoa > Arthropoda > Insecta > Diptera > Polleniidae > Pollenia > Pollenia labialis. The sequence continues at coordinate 84,950,892 of OX439143.1, forward strand.
CGTTATGACGCCTTTTCTATAGGTGTATGTATACACATACTTGCATGTGCCCGTGCAAAAAACTGAATTGGCAAATTGTTTTTTTTTTTTTTGTTGTTTTCTTCCGAAGACAGTAGAATGAAGCAGTTTGTTTTTTAATTTTGTTTTTTCTTTTTACCCAATTTGAGTCGGAAAGAACCCAACCAATTGTAGGGGTACGTAAGAGAAGATAAACTCACTGTATGTTGTTGGTATTTTATTTAAGCTTTAATATTGTTACAAGTAAGCCTTTGAGTGTTTATAATTCTTATTCGCTTTAGGGGTTTATTTGTATAATATTTTGGGCTTTTCTAAAATCTTTGGAAAAGGTTTCCAGATGAGAACCAGTGAAGCGCGCATAGAAGCCAGCTTTTCCTCAACTATAAATTTCAGTGTATTTATCAAATATGAAAAACTGGGAATTTAGCACGTCATACGGAAATCGTATTAATAAAAAAAAAAAATTAAAATTAATGCAAAAAAAAGCCACAATTCTGAAATCATGTGTAATAAATTCCAAATATATATGTATGTAGATGCGGCAGAATTGGCAAAGATGGTGGAGGAGTTTTTGAAAACATTACTCCAACAGTAGTCCAAGAAATTAAATTCCTGCCCGTATGCGTTAAATGCGAATAAAAAAAATTTTATAACATGTTCATTACGGCGGGTTGGTTTTTTTTAAATCGTATAGCTAAAACGTAAACTACATAAAATTCTTAGAAAATTCTCCGAAGAAACCATGTATCTAAAAAAAATCCTAATCCGCGCCTCTCGACTTGAAAAAATAGCTTTTTCCAAAATGAAATCGAATTTTCTGAATAAAATTGTTTAGTAAGATATTTCTGTTGCACTTTAAAAAAAAAATATTCATCTAAGTAAAAAAATTGTATCTTATTGCAGTAACATAATAATTTATTTTATTTATGCAAAGAAAGAAAGATTAGAATAAACATTATGGATTTAAATAAAGGGTCCGCCAAATAACTTTTTTTTTTTGAAAATGCTATAAAAAAAACTTCTGAATATTTTCTCAAATTTTATTTTTTATTTGAAAGTACAATTCTTCCGGTTAAAAATGGAAAATAATTTCATTCAAATGGCTGCCTCGGCTGGCCATGCATTAGCCTAATCGATCGGTCCAAATTTTAAGCACATTATCGATTGTGTGCTGCTGTATTTCACCAATGGCTTCACGATATTGTCCTTTTAAGCGTCAATTTTCTCTGGCTTGTCGGCGTAAAAATTATCTTTGGCGGCACCCCACAAATAATAGTCCAACGGTGTCAAATCGCAGCTCCGAGTTGGCCAAACGACATCAGCTCTGCGGCTGATAATGCGATTTTCAAAAACAGGGCGCAAAACATCGAGTGTAGCTTCGGCTGTGTGGCACGTAGCGCCGTCCTGTTGAAACCAAATGTTGCCAATATCCTCCTCTTTAATTTTTGTGAACAAAAATTCGTTCAACGAGGCCGATAAGTATCGCCATTGACTGTAGCGGCTACTCATTGCTCATTTTCGAAGAAAAATGGCCCAATTATGCCGCTGGACCAAAACCCGCACTAAACAGTGACTCGTTTTGGGTGCAACGGCTTTTCAATGTATGCGTGCGGGTTTTCTGTGCCCCAAATGCGACAATTTTGCTTGTTTACATACCCGCCAAGATCAAAATTAGCTTCATATGAAAAGAGGATTATTTTTGGGAAAATTGGCATCTTCTGTAAGTGGATCGCAGGCCCACTTAGCGAAGCGAAAACGCATTGGATGGTAAGTTGGCTTCAACTCCTGAACCAATTGGACTTTTTATGGCGTCATACCAAGGTCTTTATGCAAAATTCGTCTCAATGATGTCTCCCGGGTGTACGCACTGTTTTTGGCTATTCACTCTTGGTTTATCGATGAGGATGCCAGTTTCTTTCACTTTTTTCACACGATTACGAACATACGGAGCTGATGGTGCTTCTCTTCTTCCAAAATCCGTACGCAATTTTCGCACACATTCTGCAACATTACCATGATTTTCAAAGTAATGTCGCAATATTTCCCAGCGTTGCTCAAGCGTATACACAACCATATTCGTTCAGCGGAAGGATAAAACTAATTATCTGTCAAATCAGACATGAGCTAAGTGCTACTATTCACGCAATAAGCACTAGTTAAAAAAACGTTAGGTGGCGGACCCGTTATAATATCATATTGCTTTTTATGATATTAATGTTCAGAGAATAGTCGATAAAGTTATACACTTCATTGAAACAGCTGCATAATATTCTTATTGGATCTAACATAGCAAAGTTTGTTCGGCATGTCCTGACATATATTAAAAGTAACGTTATTCAATAAAAATTCGGAATGTGTACTACCATTTAAAAGATTAAACATAAAAGATATATTTAGCATCATTCGCCGGCTTTTTAACGTTAGTAAATTTATTTCAGCTAGTCTTGTTGAATATGAAGGTATTACCGGGCATCCTCTATAATCACTTCTTAAGCGAAATTGTTTTTTAACTTATTCGAAACGATCATTATGAATATTATAGACCGGGTCTCAAATAATGCTGCCGTATTCCAAAATTGGTCTGACGAGCGAAGTAAAAAGACTTTTTGTGGTTAATGGATCGTTGAATTCCTTTGTCCATCTTTTAGTAAAAGCCAGAACACTGCGTGATTTATTAACAGTCAACGTTATATGGGCATTTCCAGCGAAAAGTCTACTTTTTGTCACGTAACGCCAGAAGTATTTTAAATTGTTTCTCAAAAAATTTTATATGTATCGTTTACTTTTTTATATTCTGGTGTAAAGCGCAACAAGCTCTACATTAAGTAACAAAAGGGATAACGATTGAAAAACATGGTCCGAAAATACAACCTTATTTGCAATCTGGCGTTACATTAAAAAAAGTAGACTTTTAGCTGAAAATTCCCATATTTACCTTAAAACGAGCAAAGATTTTTAAATTTGATAGCTTGAAAAATAAATCTATATAAGTTCTAAGTTTACTAAAAAAGGTTTTGTACAAAACTTCTTGCTCAATTCGCAGTATTTTTCAGTTTTGTAATGCAATCAAAACCCACTTCCGTTTTTTTAACGTCACGCCGGGGAAGATTTTTGCTTATATCTACAAATCCTTAGCGTCGATTACTGTAATTTTTTTTCTGAATGTAGAGCTCCTTCATTACTTTGTATATATAAAAACCCTTTTTACAAATTTTACTTCGTCATTTAATTTTTTTACACTTTGTGCTACAAATATCACGACACGTCAAAATGGAAATGCCCATATGTTGAATAGCGCTGCCATTTAATGTCCGATCTCATCATATCGCATATTGGTGTTCATGGCTTGGTAGTGGCTTTATTTTTGTCTCAAATTCTGGGTGCCACTTATTCCATCTCGGATCCTTCCCCCAAATGTCCATATTTTTTCGTGCCAAAAAAGTCTTTCTAAAACTACGTATGTATAGATTTTAATATGCTCACTTTTATGACACGCCCCTAAATTAAGCCCCTTTTTTCTTTTTCAAATACATATTACATTTAACCAGGTCAGTCACGCCGTAAAATAAAAGGTATATTTATTAAAAACTTAAAAAAAAAATTGTTTTTGCAACACCCTAAATTACAGCCCTTTTTGTTTTATATATGGGTGTTTCCACAGAAAATTACCCCTACTAGCTCAAAAATGAAATTATTATTTTGAATTTTTTTCCGCTAATATTATACAAAATAAATGTATCTGTCATTTTCCGAAAGATTAACTTTAATTTTCTTTATACTAACAAAAATATGTTACTTTGAGTTAACCATATTAAATGAATTCAAACACAAAAAAACTGTAACTTTTTAAAATGTAACGACCGTTCCCAGGCAGAAATTACGACTCTTCTAAATATAATGTACCGCCACAACCCTGTAAATACAAAATTGTGAATCTACCAAAAATATGGTACCATCACAACACTGCAGATACAAAATTACAACCTTAGTTTTTTAATACCGTTTTTAAAAAGATTCAACACCGGTACAACACCTTAAACACAAATATACGACTTTAGTTTTTTTAAGTCGTATTTACAAGAATTAAACCTTTATTTCCTAACTTTTATTTCCCGGGATCCCGCAACATAAATCTCGGGAAATAAAAGTTCCTCATAGTTTTCGAAAAAAGCTATTTATACTTTGAAATTTAGTTTTCTATTCTCTAAAAATTAGCATCTGTTGATGGGTTGTTGATTAGATTAATACCAAGAGTGGGAGTACGTTCGTAAATAAATGTCTACTGTCGCAATAAATCTACCAAAAGCAGAATGTGCCGTGCAACAGTTTGTAACGTGACGTTACAAACCTAGCCTACATATATACATAATCCTAATATTTTAATACTAACATCATAAAATATAAGTAACCCCACACCTTGAATACCCTTACTATTTTTTCTACTACTGTGAATACCCTTACTTAGTCTTGGGCTTAATCGTTCATTTAGGTGACCGGTCATTATCGTTCAATTCAAAACAATGAACGAGTTCGTTCATTTCGTTCAATCGTTCATTTCAGGTCACTTGGTCTTTTGGGTCAGTTGATCCAAGGTCTATCCAATAGGTCTGCTTAAGAAGCCAGATGTTAATTTGGTTTATTCCTCAACGATTTCAAAAGTTGTTTACATTTTCCTTATACATGTATATTTTTGTTTACGTTTTTTGTTTTTTGCAACACATACATGCACAGAAAATACATTTTTCCTTTTGCTTCGCCTATGTAGTAGTAAGATTTTGACAACGGCGGGTAAGTTTACACAAGCAAAATGCCTGTTGTTTTTTGTATTGTTGTATTGTTGTAGAAGCTTCTACTAGTAAGCAGACCTATTGGATAGACCTTGAGTTGATCTTTTGTGTCAGTCGGTTTTTTTTTGGTTTTCGTTCATTCATTCACAATTGATTGAATACGGCAATGTGTTAAAAGAAACAAGTATAGCATACTTTTGTGATGTTACACTCAATCTGGGGAGGAATCTGCACAAACTCTTCAACCGGGCTAAGCGTAAGAAGACTGCAGTATACTGGGATGAATATCACAGTAGGCTAAAAGAATATAGGAAAATCACTAGAAAGGCCAAACGAGACTCCTGGAAACTTTTCTGTGAACAGGTAGATAGCGTTAATGACGTTTCGAGGATTAAGAAATTCTTATCTAAAACCCATCTCCAACCAGGATCAATGGTCGATGAGACTGGGAGAAGATTGGAAGATATAGAGGAGATCATGGAACTTCTAATGGACTCACATTTTCCGCCGACCGTAACGGGCGTCACGGAGGAACCGTTATGGGAGCGGGGAGACCAAAATGGAGGGATGGTCATAACGACTGAGATGATCAAGAAGGCGATCAGAAGTTTCGCACCATATAAGGCCGCAGGGCTGGATGGTATATTTCCGGCACTCTTACAGAGGGAGGTGGATCTAGTGTCAACTCATCTGTCAGGGATATTCACTGCGTGCTTAAAATTCGCATACACTCCGGTTAGATGGCAGGTTGCTAGGGTAGTATTTATACCCAAACCTGGGAAGCCGACCTATGCGACACCAAAGGCATATCGCCCAATAAGCCTAACGTCCTTTCTACTCAAAACTATGGAGCGGATAGTCGATGCCATGATTAAGAGTGGAATACAGGACAGTGACCTGAAATATAAGCAGCATGCTTATGTAAAGGGCAGATCAGTGGAGACCGCATTGAATGAGGTAGTACACTATATACGGAAATCCTTCGATGACAAATTGTATACATTGGCGGTGTGTATTGACATCGAGGGAGCCATTAATAACGTATTGACCGATACTCTTATCCGATCCTTGGACCAGTTTCTGGTTGACCGGGCGCTCAGCGACTGGATCACCCACATGCTAAGGAATAGATGGATAAGTTGCGAAATGAACGGTGTTACCACTAGGAGAAGGGTACTTCGAGAAACGCCGCAGGGGGGGATCTATGCTATGGGTAACCACGATAAACAGTCTCCTAAGGACCTTAACCGAAGCGGGGTTCCAACCGGTATGCTACGCAGACGATGTTGTAATACTCCTAAAGGGAAGGGATCCAAACTATTTGTGCAGAAGGGCCGAGACGGCCCTAAACACGGCCTTTAACTGGGCCCGAACTAGGGGCCTAAATGTTAACCCGGAGAAGACGGAGATATGTCTGTTCACGGGGAGAACAAAATTCCTGCCTATGAGGAACCACGTTTCTCGGGCAGGACAATAGCAGTGACCGACAGGGTTAAGTACTTGGGCGTTACCCTTGATCGGAAACTGAAATGGAAACACCACATAGAGGACAGAACCAACAGGGCGAGCCGGTGTTGGGCGCTATGTAGGAGGACCATTGGCCCGAAATGGGGCCTGCGACCGAATATGATACACTGGCTTTACAAGAGCGTAATAAGACCGATCTTAACTTACGCCTCTGTAATCTGGTGGACTTCTTTGGATAAAGGGTGCAACATAAGACCACTTCAGGGGGTCCAGCGTACGTGTTGCTTGGGTGTAAGTGGGGCAATGTGCACCACGTCAACCAGGGCTCTGGAGACACTGCTGGATATACCACCAATCGAAACGCAGGTGAGATACGAGGCGGCACTTGCGGCCGAACCCCTCCTATCTCTTGGCGAACTATATATAGGTGACTTCAGAGCAGGTCATCAGTGTATACTGGGAACGTTGCCCGGATACACACACTCATCAAACATCCCTGACCGCATACCGGAGACGGAAACTGTCGGAAACTGCGGTATTATGATCCCTGAAAGGGGAGAATGGTCGGGCGGAACTCTGGTGCAGATGCCCGTGGGGATCTGTTGCTACACGGACGGATCTAAGTTGAGGAATAGAACGGGTATAGGGGTCTTTGTTGAGAACCCGGAGACCGAGATATTCTACCGTCTTCCTGATCACAACACAAGCTTCCAAGCGGAAGTCCGTGCTATTACGGAGTGTGTGGAATGGATTGGATCGAATATGGGGCGAGTGGACGCTAACATTTTCACGGATAGCCAAAGGGCAATTAGGGCGATATCAGCTAGTAGGGTTAAGTCCAAAACCTTGCTGGACTGTAGAAGGGCCATTACCGAGTTTTCCTACGGGGGCAGGATCCATATCATATGGGTGCCGGGCCACTCGGGGATAGCCGGGAATGAAAGGGCCAATACACTGGCAATTCGGGGAAGGGAACTCGAGGCAGTTAACTTGGCGAACGCAAAACCGTTTGAGGCAACGAAGGCGGAGTTAAAGGCGTGGGCTAGAGAAACCCACACGGCCTGTTGGAACAACGGGACGGTGGCCAGGACCACTAGAATTTTATGGGGTAACCCAGATAAAAGGAGGACTAAGGGCCTCCTAAATGGGAGCAAGTCCGAGGTCAGTATGATGGTACGTATCCTGACTGGTCATGCAGGACTACGGGCACAACTGTATCGAATTGGACGGGCGGATTCCGATGAGTGTAGAGCGTGCGGCGAGGAAAGCGAGACGTTGGAGCACTTTCTCTGCCACTGTCAGGCATTTGCCGAATTAAGGTCCAGACACCTCGGGAGCGATATCTTATCGGACCTGGAATCCCTGAGGAACGTCAACTGGAGAACTTTGAGGAGTTACGTCCGAGAAACCAGGTTTCTGAATACCGGACATTGACAATTGACAATTGGATCTCCATGTTCTTAAGGAGCGCACAACAGGCCCAGCAGAGGCCTAGGTGTATATCGTAAGAGATATGAGGAGGCATTTCGATGCTTCATCCTCCTTTCGACCTAACCTAACCTAACCTACACTCAAAATATTATGTAGGTAAATTGAAAAGAATATTAAGTTTGAATAACTGAAAATTTAATTATTAAACGGATAATTTCATTTAAAACAAAGGAATTGTACGGCTATTTTTTAATGTAATTTTAAAACGAAGACATTCTATAAAAATGACTTAATTTGTCTGTTATTTTTAATTTTAAATATACAAACTACAAAAAATCCATTCAAAAGGATTTTTAGTTAATTTTAACTCAATTTAAATTACATACTAAGCCAGCTAAAACAGTATTTTCACCTGTCATTATTACCTACACCTAAATTATATAAAATATAAAATGTTTTTACGGAAAGTATAGTTAATTTTTTATGGTAATTTTGTTTTTTACGGAATATGTAGTTAATTTTTTGGAAGTTAATTTATATAAAATAACTGAAAATTCATTTGTTTTTACGGAACATGGGGTTGAATTTTTGAAAGTAAAAATTAAATGAACTTTTTGTTAAAAATAATTCAAAAATAAGTATGAAGACCATTTTTAACTGAATTTTTATTTATTTTATATAACCATTTCAGTTAATTTTACTTACAGAATATTGTGAGCGCACCAAATCAGCGAAATATTTTTGTTTTTTATTTATGTGCACATGCATGTAGGTATGTAAATAATAAAATAATTTAAGATAACTTTGCAGTTACATAAGTATTTCAGTTTTATTTTATGCATAAAAAATAACTGAACATATTTGTTTTTGGAAGAACATGTTGAAACAGTTGAAGAATTTGTTCAATTATAAAATAACAAAATTTTCATTAATTTTTAACTTTACAGAAAATAATTTTAGTAAATTACACTCAGTTACTGTAAAACTTTTTGAGTGTACCCAAATTCGCAGTTGTGTTTTTCGTTAACCAAACAACTGATTGAAAAGAAACAAAACTATTATAGTGTTTATGTTATACGAATATACTATACTTGTTTCTTTTAACACATTACCAGTGGCAATTTGCCACATTGTTTTAAAATTTTTATAGTATAATCTGGGCTGCCATATGTAGTGATTTCTCGCTAAACGCGTGTATTTAGATACTTGTTTGGTGTGCTAATTTTTAACAACATTTTTAGCGAGGTCTAATTCAAAGTAAGACGTTGTCATAAGTCCGAAGTTTTTCCATATATACCTATCTACAGCAAATGTTGAGCGCAATTTTTCAAAATATAAACAAAAATAATGTAAGAAAATAACTTAAAATTTAAAATGGATGTGGTATTTAAAGAACAAAAGACTCGAAAATATAAAACTAACAGCAATCCTAAAAAAGCATGAACAAATAGCAGATGTAATTATTATTATTCATATGTGTTATTTTTTCAAAAGATATGATAACATGCATTTTATTTTTTGTTTTTATTTTATAAAAATTAGAAGTAAAAAACCTTCTTAAAAACAAAATTACTTAAAAACTTTTACTGTCTGTTTTTAGAATTTATAACTTCATATAAAAGCATGTGGCTTGTCAATACGCAATTTTTTTTAAATATGAAAGCTTGTCGCGAGATTTAAGTTTAAAAATTTCAATAGTCACATCAACGCTTTAATATATAAAGCTGTCGAATATTGAAATTGGTTATTTATTTAAAAGTTTATTTAAAAAATAAATTAAATAAATATGTATGTATAAAATTTTCTGCTCAAATGAAAAAATTTTAATTTGGCGGGTTTTATATTACGCACAACTGACATCGCTCATGTAAATTGTAGAAGAGTGTGAAAAGCAGCCAGAATTGTCGGATTTATTTATAATTAATTGTCAAAAATCGCCAAAAGATTTTTTGCGTTTTTGACAATATAAAATATATTTAAAAATATTTCCTATATAGTCGCAGTTATATATATTTTATTTAATTAAAGTTAAATGATTGGTGAATACAAAAAAGGTACAATAGATTACAATAGTCTAATTAAAGCAGCAAAACGTTTTTTTGGTGGTTAGTATTAAAGAAATATTGGATATATATTTAAAACGCTATACACCTCACGATTCAGTTTATTCAACATATCGTGTGTAGGTACAAAAGTGCTATTTACATTCATATAATTTATAAATCTTAGGCCCGTTTTCACAACTAACCGATAGCTAAAAGAGGACTTTAAACGTCCTTATAAAAAGTGTTCCATTATTAAAACTTTACTTTAACTTAAAGTGATCGCTCAAGTAAATTAAAGTTAATCCTATCTGGTAGGTAAAAGTGAAGTTGTAATAATGGAAGTTTGTATTGCACTCTACTTTGAAGGCAAGTTTTAGTGGAGTTATTTATTTAAAAGAACTCTTTCAACACAGACTTTACCGGACGTATCCTTATAGCAATAAACTTTTTTCAAAAACTGATTAAACTTATATGGAATACCATCCTTGAAATAGTCTTTCCAAATAAAGGGTAAAATTGTCTACGAGTCTCAAAACAAATTCATGGCTTATACTATGTTCACACTCGGGTTCTTCAAAGCGTTAAAGGCACTCGAACATGATTTAGCTCTAATCACATCAAAATCGAGATGATTACCCATACATTGAAGTGATTTGTTAATCACTTCAAACTGAGTACAATGTAGAATCAGCCAACATGAACGTGTATAACCGACCACGATTTCTGCTTAATGTTTTTCCTTAAATAATTCATAAATTTTCACAATTTCATTATTAATATGTTTAAAACAATCTTCAGATAACTTTATAAAAGTATTTTTATCCATTTTAATACTTTAAGGAAATATAAATTTGTTTGTTGGGTTTTTCCTAATCATCTGTTATCTTATTCATCTCATATGTAATAACATTTTGCTTAAACGCGTCTAAAAACCCAAGTGTGAACATAGCATTATCAAATAACCAACAAAATCGACATTTATTTTTAAGCCGCCAAAAATCGCCATGTCGCCAAATTGAATATTAGGTCGCAAAGAAACTTGACAACCCTGACCGTATTATGCAAATGTGTAAAGCAATGAGGAAATGAAATGAGTATATTTTACTGACATCACAAATAGACCACAATAGTATTGTTGTTTCTTTTCAACCAGTTGTTCGGTAACCAAGTGACCGACTGACTAAAAAGACCCAAGTGAACCATTGAACGAAATTGACCGATGAAACTGAACGGCCGTTCATCGTTCATCTGACTGATCCGTTCAATTGAACGAGTTCGTTCATGAACGACACAACTCTACCCTTACGGTTTATCTAAATAACTTTTTAAATGTAGAAGTCTCATTTAGTTTATTTTATTTTTGAATAAGTAGTCAAAGTTTGTTCAAAACAGGGAGAGTAGATATTGGCTTAAACCACAGTATTTACTCTCGGTAGTTAGTAGTAACCGTAGTTAGTTGTATATAGCCGACTGCCGGTGCCTCCGAATTTCATTCGGTAGCCGACTAAATACAAGCCCATATTTTTACCAGTAATTAGTCGTGTTCAGCCGACTGCCGGTGCCTCCGAATTTCATTCGGTAGCCGACTGAATACAATCCAGTATTTTACCATAAGTTAGTCGTATTGAGCCGACCGCCAGCGCCTCCGAATTTCGTTGGTAGCCGACTTGATCCGAACCGTATTTATCGTATTTTGGACGAACACCAGCGCCTTCGCATTTCGTTGGTATTCGTAACCGTAGTTAGTCGTATTGAGCCGACCGCCAGCGCCTCCGAATTTCCTTGGTAGCCGACTTGATCCGAACCGTATTTATCGTATATTGCCCGAACACCAGCGCCTCCGCATTTCGTTGGTATTCGTAACCGTAGTTAGTCGTATTGAGCCGACCGCCAGCGCCTTCGAATTTCGTTGGTAGCCGACTTGATCCGAACAGTATTTATCGTACTTTGAACGAACACCAGCGCCTCCGCACTTCGTTGGTATTCGTAACCGTAGTTAGTCGTATTGAGCCGACCGCCAGCGCATCCGAATTTCGTTGGTAGCCGACTCAATGCAAACCAGTAGTCAACGTATTCTTACCAGCATTCAACCGTATTTAACCGAAACCGTATTTACCCGAACCTGGTTTACCGAAACCGCATTCAACCGAACCTGATTAAATGAAACCGCATTTAACCGAACCTGATCAACCGATACCGTACTTAACCGAACCTGATTAACCAGAACCGTATTTAACCGTACCTGATTAACCGAAACCGTATTTACCCGAACCTGATTAACCAGAACCGTATTTAATCGAACCTGATTAACCGAACCTTGTTTAACCGAACCATATTAAGCCGAACGCTAAACAAACCCGGTTTTTACCTGTAGTTAGTCGTATTTAGCCGACTGCCGGTGCCTCCGAATTCCATTCGGTAGCCGACTAAATGCAAACCAGTAGTTAACGTATTCTTACCAGTAGTGAATACGAACCCGCATTCAACCAGTAGTTAGTCCCACCATGGCCGGACAACCGTCGGCCACCGACTTATCCGAGGCCGTAGTTAGCCGAACTTCCGTGTTCAAAGCGCTCGGCCCAACTAGTCGTAGTAGTTAGTTGTGGGTAAAGCCAGCTACAGAGCTCACCGAATGCTCTGTACTCGGCATAGTTTCGATCGTAGAAAGATACTAACAAACTATAACCGAAACCCGTTTATTATCATCTTCTCTGCCAGATCGAATCCTCAGTAACTTAACGCTACCCCACGGATCGCCACCGTACGTGCCTAATGCCAACAACATCTAGCCGTTGCCTAACGTCATCAGCAGTACGTGCACGAAATTACGCTGCCTCAGCACCCGTTCCCGTCTACAGCCGCGCCGAATCAGCCGAAAGCCGTCGTAGTTCTAAGTATTTAGCGTAGATTAAGATTTCGTAAATAAAGCTTTGTTAAATTATTGTAAGCGAACATACACGAAAACATCACGTGTTTCATTTCAAAGGAAGCAGACCTTCGAATTGACCCTGGACAGACTGAGTCATACCTCAGCTGGGAAAGTAAACTGCGTTACAAGTTGATAATTAATTAGTGAAGTGAAGAGTTAATAAAGAATATAAATTCAAAATAAGATGCAGGCAGTCAATTTTAATTGTCCATGGACAAGTCTTAAAAATAGTAGATATCCAAAAATATCGCTCCTTTATTGCAGCAAAGTCATATCTAGAGCTTGGCAAAATGCGATTAAAGTTTTCAAAATGTACCGATTTAAAATATATTTTGCTATAACTTCGGTTTAGTTTGAGATAAAATACCGATTTTTTGTTACGAGAAAGTATGAAGGAACACTTTGCTTAATTAACTTAAAATTAAAAAAATGTTTGAGATATGACGATAAGTTTATAAGGTGATACACATAAATTTGTTTCATTTTGTGACGGCTTATACTAGAGCATAATGATACGAAATTTACATATAAAAGCGTAAGGTAATAATAATAAAAGTTCCTCTTTCAACCTTTAATTAATTTTTGGAGTATTTAGGCATTTCGTTTACTTACATTGGAAATAAGTTTACTTACGCTTTTTTAAAAAAAAAGTTTTTTTCATTAATTAAAAACAAATTTACTTTGTATTATTTATATGGAGCGGGATCCCGGGAAATTTAAAAAAAATTTCCCGTTTTCCCGAGAATCGAAAAATTCCGGGGAAAAAACTCCAAAGGTGATGCATTCAGTTGCATTTTAGTACTTACAATTTAAAAAAAAAACAAGTAAGAGTGCTATATTCGGCTGTGCCGAATCTTATATACCCTTCACCATGGTGCAATAAGAACAAAAAATTATGTGAACACCATTCTTAAGATATAAATAATTATATTTTGTGCCACGCCCACTTATCCAAACCGTCCACGTTATGTCGGATATTGTGTTTTAACAACCAATTTTTTGGGAAATATGTTCTACTAAAAATTGCCGATGTTTTGATACATAAGTCGTTTCCCATAAGTCCCTAAAATGTAGGATTGTATAAAAATTTTGATGTTTTTTAGCCCATTTTTGGAGTATTTTGCTAATAAATTGCCCATTATCTAACCGATTTGATTGTTTTATATACCGGCGTGTTAAGGAATAATTTAATTACATTTATATACACTTGTATATATTTTAACAAACTTAATTATAAACAAGTAAGAGTGCTATATTCGGCTATGCCGAATCTTATATACCCTTCACCATGAAAAGAACAGAAGTTTATATATATATATTTAAATATATGTATATATACATGTATATTTATAAAATATGTATCGTTTAGTTTTATTTAATTATTTGCACATGATTGCGTGCTATTAAATATATTAAAAGTTAAATTAATATATATCACGTTTAGTTTTGATCTAATTTCAGTATTTGGTCATACCGACATCTTAAAGTATAAAATTACCATTTACTTTGGTGATAAAACTTGTGGTCGGGAAGTTCTATGGTTCCCGAAAATAGGTATTAAAAAAAAAACTATATTGTTGACATTACTTTTTTTTACCGATATTCCGAGTTTTTCTAAAGATTTCCGATATTGTGTTCTTCTAAAGATTTCCGATATTTTAATATCTAAAACGTATGAATAGGTCATAATATAGCTCTAAAATTTTAGTTAATGTTTTTCAATCCTTTTTTGGAGTATTTTGCACATAACTTAACCATTTTTAACCGATTTGGCAGATTTATATACCAACGTGCTTAAAAATAATATTTCCATTAAATTGGCTTATAGGGATGTATGTATATATACCTACATATATGTACATATATTTAAGCAAACTTAATTATAAAAAAAAACAAACTTAAAAAGACAACATCGGACAACACTGCATTAAATATTAAATCATAATATTTCCCTGAGGATGACCAACAAAGTTGGTCGAAATATTGGAACAAATAAATAATAAAAATTAAAACAAAAACAAGAGTTTTTATTTTTATTATATTTTATAAACAGACCTCAAGCCGAACAATATAAACATAACACATTTAACAAGTGAAAAGGTCTACATACACACTTAACAAAACAAAAAAAAACAAACTTAATTATAACAAGTAAGAGTGCTATATTCGGCTGTGCCGAATCTTTTATACCCTTCACCATTGTGCGAGCAGAATACATAGCAATTAGACAGGAACTAAATAAAACTGGTAAATATTTTTTTTTTAAATACGAGACAACCGGTTTTGAACTTCGCTTTTCGTAAGGGCCCAGAATATATATACTTTATAGGGTGTAGGATCAATATTGTAGAAATTACAGTTATACATATATACCTTCTTTACCTTCGGTGAAGGGTATAAAAAGAGTAATTTTCGGGAAGTTAGGGGTCTAATCACCCCTGCATACGAAAGACACTGGCGAATCAAATGAAAACTCGATAAATGTAATGTCGAGTTACTCGATGTCGAATGGTATTATTTCAAATTCAATACATTTCATTCGATATCGAGTTTCTAGATACCAAATAAATAATTTCGATGAATTTTGCTCGATATCGTATGCGGTGATTAGACCCCAGTATTTCGGTTATAACTCATACAAATTTCCGACATTTTGGTATATAAGTCATATACATAGGACATATGGCAGCCCTAAAGTTTAGGTTTTTATACAATTTTTAATTTTTTTTGTACGGGAGGTACCACGCCCACTTCCCCAATCCCGCCCACATTTTGTAGGATGGTGTGTATTAGCAACCTAAATGTGTGTACCTAATTTGGAAGCTTTGGCTTTTGCCGTTCCCCAGATATACAGCAAAAAGTAATAAAAATACAACAACCACAAGGGATTTTTCGAAAAAATTTGAGGTAGTCGTGGTTTTTTGCTCATAACTCAGCCACTTTTTAACCGATTTGACAAATTTATATACCGACGTGTTAAAGAAAAAATTTACCATTTACTTTAGCTATAAAGCTTGGACTCGGGGAGATCTATAGTTCCCGAAAGTGTGTATTTAAAAAAAAAACATTTAATTTTGGTCATAACTTTTTTGTATCTGAACCGATTTTCCCGAGTTTTTTATAAAATATGTTTTACTTAAAATTTCCGATATTTTGATATATAAGTCATATCCATAGGACGTATAGCAGCCCTAAAATTTAGGTTTTTGTACAATTTTTAATTTTTTTTGTATGGGAGGTACCACGCCCACTTCTTCAATCCCGCCCACATTTTGTAGAATGGTGTGTATTGGCAAACTTAATGTGTGTACCTAATTTGGAAACTTTGGCTTTTGCCGTTCCCCAGATATACAGCAAAAAGTAATAAAAATACAACAAACACAAGGGATTTTTGGAAAAAATTAGAGGTAGTCGTGGTTTTTTGGTAATATCTCAGCCATTTGTGGACCGATCTGGCTGAATTTCAATAGCAAAATTATAATAAGAATACCTGACATAAAGATACCCCAACCAAGTCCCCATCATATCTGGGGGCTTCGGAAAACCCATTTCAACAGACAGACGGACAGACGGACGGACGGACAGACGGACAGACGGACAACCGGATTTGAACTTCGCTTTTCATAAGGACCCAGAATATATATACTTTATAGGGTGTAGGATCTATATTGTAGAAATTACAAACGGAATGACAAAGTTATATATACCCTTTCTACCTTCGGTGAAGGGTATAAAAAGAGTAATTTTTGGGGATTCAGTATTTCGGTTGTAACTCAGCCATTTTATAACCGATTTGGCAGATTTATATACCGACGTGTTGAAGAAGAAATTTACCATTTACTTTAGCTATAAAACTTGGACTCGGGGAGATCTATGGTTCCCGAAAGTGGGTTTTTAAAAAAAAAAAATTTTAGTTTGGTCATAACTTTTTTGTATCTGAACCGATTTTCCCGAGTTTTTTATAAAATATGTTCTACTTAAAATTTCCGATATTTTGATATATAAGTCATATCCATAGGACATATGGCAGCCCTAAAGTTTAGGTTTTTATACAATTTTTAATTTTTTTTGTACGGGAGGTACCACGCCCACTTCCCCAATCCCGCCCACATTTTGTAGGATGGTGTGTATTAGCAACCTAAATGTGTGTACCTAATTTGGAAGCTTTGGCTTTTGCCGTTCCCCAGATATACAGCAAAAAGTAATAAAAATACAACAACCACAAGGGATTTTTCGAAAAAATTTGAGGTAGTCGTGGTTTTTTGCTCATAACTCAGCCACTTTTTAACCGATTTGACAAATTTATATACCGACGTGTTAAAGAAAAAATTTACCATTTACTTTAGCTATAAAGCTTGGACTCGGGGAGATCTATAGTTCCCGAAAGTGGGTATTTAAAAAAAAAACATTTAATTTTGGTCATAACTTTTTTGTATCTGAACCGATTTTCCCGAGTTTTTTATAAAATATGTTTTACTTAAAATTTCCGATATTTTGATATATAAGTCATATCCATAGGACGTATAGCAGCCCTAAAATTTAGGTTTTTGTACAATTTTTAATTTTTTTTGTATGGGAGGTACCACGCCCACTTCTTCAATCCCGCCCACATTTTGTAGAATGGGGTGTATTGGCAAACTTAATGTGTGTACCTAATTTGGAAACTTTGGCTTTTGCCGTTCCCCAGATATACAGCAAAAAGTAATAAAAATACAACAAACACAAGGGATTTTTGGAAAAAATTAGAGGTAGTCGTGGTTTTTTGGTCATATCTCAGCCATTTGTGGACCGATCTGGCTGAATTTCAATAGCAAAATTATAATAAGAATACCTGACATAAAGATACCCCAACCAAGTCCCCATCATATCTGGGGGCTTCGGAAAACCCATTTCAACAGACAGACGGACAGACGGACAGACGGACAACCGGATTTGAACTTCGCTTTTCATAAGGACCCAGAATATATATACTTTATAGGGTGTAGGATCTATATTGTAGAAATTACAAACGGAATGACAAAGTTATATATACCCTTTCTACCTTCGGTGAAGGGTATAAAAAGAGTAATTTTTGGGATTTCAGTATTTGGATTATTACTCAGTAATTTTTTAACCGATTTGAC
Organism: Pollenia labialis; assembly: GCA_949318255.1. Classification (NCBI taxonomy): domain Eukaryota; kingdom Metazoa; phylum Arthropoda; class Insecta; order Diptera; family Polleniidae; genus Pollenia; species Pollenia labialis. Next base: position 84,968,692 of record OX439143.1, read on the forward strand.
AGATTTATATACCGACGTGTTTAAGAAGAAATTAACCATTTACTTGTGTTATAAAGCTTGGACTCGGGGAGATCTATGGTTCCCGAAAGTGGGTATTTAAAAAAAAAAATTAATTTTGGTCATAACTTTTTTTGTATATGAACCGATTTTTCTGAATTTTTCGATATTTTGGTATATAAGTCATATCCATAGGACATATGGCAGCCCTTAAATTTAGGTTTTTATACAATTTTTAATTTTTTTTTGTACGGGAGGTACCACGCCCACTTCTCCAATCCCGCCCACATTTTGTAGGATGGTGTGTATTGGCTACCTAAATGTGTGTGCCTAATTTGGAAACTTTGGCTTTTGCCGTTCCCCAGATATACAGCAAAAAGTAATAAAATTACAACAACCACAAGGGATTTTTGGAAAATATTAGAGGTAGTCGTGGTTTTTTGCTCATATCTCAGCCATTTGTGGATCGATATTGCTGAATTTCAATAGCAACCGATGGTAGACTATATGTCACATAAATGTAAAACAACCTAGCCGCTATCATGTCTGGAGTCTCCGGAGAACACATATCAAACGTAAGACGGACAGACGGACGGACGGATATCGTTAAATCAACTTCTCTCCTCATAAGGACCCAGAATATATATAATTTATAGGGTCTAAGATCAATATTGTAGAAATCACAAACGGAATGACAAACTTATATATGTATACCCTTTTCCACCTGAGGTGAAGGGTATAAAAATTCCGATCAATATTTTTCGCAGCAAATATCTTGCTTTGAACTTTTATTTGAAACACCTAAGACTGACCAAATAGAAATGACAAAGACAAATTTTGTTTTTGCACCTCGTACGTGACATTAGAATAGCATCCAAAACAAACCAAAAAATATACCGCTAATATATTTTTGGTCTTTCCTCATGGATATTGTTCATTGTTGTTGTAACACTAATTTTAAAGCCTGGAAGTTGCCATTATCTGTATTTAATCGGAAGAAATTTGAAAATTGTTAATTGCAGTTACTAAAACTGATTCAAAGAGAAAGTTAGTCTGAATTTACACGTTTCATCTTTTGATGCTCAAGTTCTTTTCAATTCCCTTTTAAAGATGCCAATATATTCACACGTAGCAATCGGTGTCAACTTTTTTCGGTTCAAAACAACAACAATTTTATTAATAGCGAATCAAAGAAAAAAAGAAAAGTAAACAATTACATGCAGTCATCGTTGAGCATATACCAACGAATAAAAACACAAAGCGTACTGACCGAGTACAGGCATCTCCGTACTAACCCCCTTTCTTCTTTCTTCTCTCACCTAAAAACATAAGAGTTGAGCATCAAAAGATGAAACGTGTAAAAGCAGACTTACTGCCTGTTTTTAGAAAACGTAAGCAAGTGAGTGAGTGAGAAATTATATTGAAAACAACAATAAAAAACGAAAATTTGTTTTTGTTTTCAATATAATTTCTCACTCACTCACTTGCTTACGTTTTCTAAAAACAGGCAGTTAGTTTAAACTTTTATTTTTTGCTTTTAAAAAACTGTAATAAGCTAAAGGTACGTCTGCATAGTAAAATTTGGGTGTTTTATTTTCTTGTCTATATTTTGGGTCGTTTTTTTTTTTTTTTTTTTTTTTTTTTTTTTTGTTCATTGTTTATTTATTGAATCTTCATATATTAAATATGAACTAACAATAATTAATCAAATCTTATCCTAATACTTTATTTATGTCCTGCCAGTGCCAGACAAAAATTTTCTTTATCACGGGTTCTGTTCACATATATAGGTGCTTATCGCTCTTCTAGTTGGGTAAGTGCTGCAGTGTCTCTTCTTCTTAATCGAGTGTGGCCGCCATGATTTAAAATATTTCGAGCTAGTGGATTTGGGTGTTGTTCAAGCCTTTTTAAATATTTTACTGCATATTTTGTAATCATAGTTTTTACTAATGGCACATTGAGATCCTTATGAATGTTTGAGTTTTTAACGTACCAGGGAGCTGCTGTGATTATTCGAAGAAGTTTATTTTGACGCCTTTGAATTTTTTCGATATTAGAGGCCGAGGCGGTGCCCCATAGTTGAATACCGTAGCACCAGATAGGCTTTAAGATAGAGTTATAAAGTAGAAGCTTGCAATCGAGACTAAGGACAGAATTTCTTCCAATAAGCCAATGAATTTGAATGGCTTTTAGTTTCATTTGAGTTAATTTTGCCTCTATATGGCATTTCCACGTTAATCGCCTATCCAGATGTAAACCGAGATATTTTACATGCGAATGTTGGGGAATTATTTGATTATTGATTGTAATAGGGGGGCAAGATTCCCGGCGCAAGGTGAATGTTATATGTACGCATTTTTGCTCATTTACCATTATCCTCCATTGTCTTAGCCATATTTCTAGTTGAAATATATGATCCTGTAAATAACGAGATGCTTCATAACTGTTTTCGTGTACGCTTAGAAAAGCTGTATCGTCTGCAAATGTTGAAGTTTGTGTGTAGTTGTTTGTTGGCATGTCCGAAGTATAAATTAAGTATAAAAGAGGGCCAAGGATGCTGCCTTGTGGAACTCCAGCGCCAATTGGCTGAGGTGAACTTAAAAAATCTCCTTCTTTAATAATAAATTGACGGCCGACTAAGTAGCTTTCTAACAGTTTGTGAGTGTTTGCTGGTAAATTTTGCTTCAACTTATGTAGTAAGCCTTCATGCCAGACTTTATCAAACGCTTGCGAAACATCGATGAAGAGTGCAGAGCAATATTTTTTTTCTTCAAATGCTTTTCTTATAACATTTACTATTCGATGAGTTTGTTCAATTGTGCTGTGTTTTCTTCTAAATCAAAACTGATGGTTTGGAATACATCTATTGTCATTTAAAATTGGTGTTAATTTTGAAACTAATAATTTTTCAAACAGCTTTGACATATTTGATAATAAGCTAATAGGCCTATATGACTCAACTTTTGTATGATCTTTCCCTGGCTTTGGTATCATGGTAACTAAGGAAACCTTCCATTCTTGCGGGTAGTATTCAAGCCGTAAAATAGCATTAAAAATAAAAAGTATAATTTTCTTTGCTATGCGAGGTAGCTCTAAAAGCATTTTATTACTGATCTTATCAATACCAGGTGCCTTCTTAGTGTTTAAGTCACAAATAGCCTTTTCGATTTCTCTTATTTCAAATCTTATGGGAATATATGCTCTGGCAGCAATAGGTGGTAACTCGACCGCAATATCGTTAGATAAATTTGGTGTAAATACGTTTTTCAAGTGACTCACAAACAGATTTCCTTTTTCAATATCGTTTCTTGCCCAACTACCATTCAAGTTTCTTAATGGTGGCTTTGATATAACTGGCCTTTTTAGATTTCTAGCTGCACGCCATAATGAGTAGTCAGATTGTGGAGTTGCATCAAGTTCCATAAGATATTTTTCTAGAGAAGCCGTTTTCTGGGTCTGCAGTAAGTTTCTAAGCCTTTTTGTGCACTCTTTTAATAAATTCTTAAGTTGCGGGGATCTGTAAAGTTGCCACTCTCTTCGAACTCTCCTTTTTTCAGTCAAGAGCCGCTCGACATCTGTGGAATATATTTTAATATTTTTTGTTTTTTTGGGGGCAGTACTAGAATGTTGAACAGCTAGTTTCAGATAACTGTCAAAATTCACAATAGAGCGATCTACGTTCTCCGGTGTTCTAAGCGGAATATTTTCTGTGCAATGGGTACTGAGATATTTTTTAAATTTTAACCAATTAATTTGTGTGGCTGACGTCGCAAAATAACCAGTCGGAGATACAATTCTATTGGGGTTCATTATAGTAATAACTGTAGGTGTGTGGTCGGAGGATAATTCTAAGGAAGATTCAACACGAATAGCCTCTGTGGGGATGTTTTTAATCACGCCAAAATCTATAACATCTGGAATTTTTTGCTGATCAGTAGGCCAATATGTTGGTTGTCCGCTCGCGACCACATTTAAATCCATTTTAGAGATTGAATTAAACAAAACACGACCCTTTGGTGTTATAAGTCGTGACCCCCAGAAGGTATGTTTGGGTCGTGGCAAAAAAAATTTGTTTCTGTTTTAGAAACTTCATTGATATATCTTTCATTCTAGGGGGTGAAGGGCACAACTTTTTTCGACCCAGCCTAACGTACATGCATACTACACTCATAAAATTATTACAGTAACTGATTGTAGTTATTAAATTCGTTTTCCGTACTATTAAAATTGATAAAAAAAAAAAAATATAGTTATTTTACGAATAATTTTATTTTTTTAATACTTTTGTTTGTTATTCAAAAAACAAACTACCAAAAAATATTGTTTTTCCGTATTTAGTTTGTAATGTAGTTTGAATTTTGTCGGTTAATATATATATTTTAAAAGCAGTTTAATAAATAAAAAATTTAAAAATCTTTTGTTTTAAATTAAATGTAAATGATCCGTTTTTTAAATGAATTTTAACTTGCTACAGTTAGCTACATAATATTTTGAGTGTACTATTAATTTAAAAAAAAGAAGAAGAAGAACAATAATTAGTATGTGGTAATTTTGTTGAACTATTTATGGTTTTTAGTCCAAATTTTCAATATTTTTAATCAGGCTTAAGTTCATCAAATTTAATTTTCATTAAATTATTTTTTTGAAGAAAGGAATTTTACAACATGAAAATTAATTAAAATTGTTATTGATAATCATTCATTCTTGACTGACCTGAGATTCGAACCCAGGCGGCTGATTATTTATATACATTTCGTTAAACGTGACCAGCAAATAAATTTTTAATACAACTAGGGGTTGCATGTAGGTACGTCAAATATTTAAAAGGTGTGAAGTTCACACTGTGAAAAAAGCTTTACTTTTTTGTTTTTACTATTAATTGCATATTACAAAAAAATTATATGTAGATTAATCCAATAAAAGGTATACTTTATATCAAAAATTCATACATATCGGCATAAAAAAATTTAGGAGAGATAAAAACTTAATAAAAAGGCCGCTATTGTGATTATAACAATGGGGGTTTCTGGTTAATATCGTTAACACCGTACATATGATTGGCACTATCCTGGAAAAACTGTTTTTGTAATCTCCATAGTTTGCTCTTTATTAAGCTTCGTATCGCAACTGAAATATTTTTAAAAATTATGATAGGGCCCTTTTGCATTTTCATGACGATATAATTGTTTTTAAATATTTCAAAATTTTGGTCGGTTTCAAGTGATTTTGGTAGGTTTTGCAAACAATTTTGATGGGATTAAAATTTTTCAAACGGCAACCCTGGTTAGAAGGTACTAAAAACATGTAAGTTTATGTTTGTACAATAAATGGGAAAACCCCATTTTTTACGTTTGTCAGTGTCTCTAAGAGCATCACGTCAGCCACAGAGGGTAAATAATTTGTCATAATTAATAAATATTATTTGATAAAATATCCTAAATAGGAAAAACGTATTTCTAATTATATGAAGGCTTAAGATGTTACGTCGAAACATATTAAGTTCGATATATTTATCATCCCCCACATTCAAAAGTATGTAAAATATTCGAGGGATTGTACTTTACAAAGCAAAATTTGTCTCAAAAATTGACATTTGAAAAATAGTTAAATACGTTTTTAAACAAAAGAAAAAGTGCCGAAATCACTGCTAGATTATTGCAATAAAATAGTTATAATAACACAGTACAACACATTTCGGGACTCAATTCTGACAATTGCTTATAAAAGTAGACCCAAAAGGAAGAACTTCTGCATCATTAGTTTGGTCATAATACCTCAATAAATAATTTAAAAATTATTTTGATGTTAGTAAGTATCGTATAGGGGAATTTGTCACGTTTTAGGCTCTTTTGTTTGTCATAACTCGAGAACCACTAGTCCGAATAAGCCGGAAAAAATTTTTGAACGCGTTCCGCTTTTATTCTCAATTAATTAAAGGTTTGAATTTTAAAAATTTGCTCGAGATATCCACAAAATTCTTTGGAAAAAACATTGATGACTTTCTTATTGATTCTTTATTTTTCATGAAAATAAACATTCCGATTCATATTACAGCTATTCTTACGCAGAAAATATGCAATTTTTATATGTCATCTATGCATGGAAACAAAATTTAGAACATTTTCAATTATTGTCACTATCCATCCTCGTTGAAGTTGACGCTTGTGGTTCTGATGACCTTATTTTCTTCGTAGGTGGTTCATATTTATGTTCTGAGTCTGCATCATCATCCGAGATAGACGTTATATTCAAGGGAATGTTTTGTTTAGTGTGTCCACAAATTTCAAAGTTTTAGAACTCCACCAACAAACCTCCGCAAGCAATTCATCCAATTTTTTTGCCTTTGAATCGCTTTTCCATTGGCATGGTCACCTGATGGAACCTCTCTCCTTGTTCGTCACTTGTACTTCTCGCGTTCGTGGACTCTTGTTAAATGACAAAAATCGATCAAAGAGCATCTATAAATACTACAAATATTTCAATATTTTACTGGCAGGTACTTATGAAATATGTTTTCGAAACGTTCCAAAACATGAGCACTCATTAATGTGGGTACAATTTCGGTTAAAAAAATAATGCGGGTAACTAACGGAAAACCCCAAATAATTAAAAAAGGGCAATTTCCTTTTTTCCTTTTAATTATCCACTCACATTTATTAACGCTTATTACTTTGCTACCGCAATCATAAAAATCAAATAACCTTTTGTTTATTACTTTTTTTTTTAATTCTGTGGAATCATAAAAAAGTCATCAATGTTTTTTCCAAAGAATTTTGTGGATATCTCGAGCAAATTTTTGAAATTCAAACCTTTAATTAATTGAGAATAAAAGCGAAACGCGTTCATCGATTTTCATGATTTATGTGTAATTTTGTTCATAGGTTATGCGACTTTACGTGAAAGTAATAGGACTTGACACTTTTTTACCGTTTTGAATTTTGTATGAATTAAAAATAAAAAATTTAAATTTTTTGGGAAAAAAATATTTTTTTGCTCATACATTTATTTATAACTGCGAAACTGTTGCTTATGTAGCGAAACGTGGTATAAACAGATTAAAGGAATTGTAATTTTTAATTTTTTTAAATTTGTTTCAGCTTATTCAGAGAGCCTAATACGTGACAAATTCCCCTATACGATACTTACTAACTTCAAATTAATTTTTAAATTATTTATTGAGGTACCATGGCTAACTAATGATGCAGAAGTTTTTCTTTTTGGCTCTACTTTCATAAGCAATTATCAGAATTGAGTCCCGAATCAATCACCTGAAAAATGTTGTACTGTGTAATACTTGAGTAATGTCCCAGAAAAAGTTGGAGATAACATGTAAGCAGGTTTGTTAGGGAGAGAAGCTTTTTCCCCCTTACAAAATTGCTTCTAGAAGACATGATTTTTATATGGCGAAATCCCGCTTGGAAGCATAACCTTTTGAAAAATGAAGCTCGTTGTCACTCGTTACATTCAGCTGTGAGTAACTGATGTCTGTAAGCGCTCCGTTCATGTATTTATGAAGTTACAACTATCACTGCTTCCAAAAAGGTCTTTCTTCATGTTTTTTTTTCTGAAAACGTGAATTCATACCTGATGTAAAACTATTACTGATTTACATGAAACAATTCCTGCATGCTTTTTAAGAATCTGTAATATAATAACGAGCGTTTGATATTTTATTTTTTTTATTTTATTTAATGTTAAAAGATAAATCTAGAACAAATTTTAAATTTTGAAATACATTTGGGTTGTTCACGCTAGTCTGGTTATCAGGGCCCAGATCGTGGCAGTCGTGATCGAGTGACTTTGATCGAAATTTTATTTTTTAGAATCGTCCCATTCGTTATCGAAAATCTTCTATCGAAATTTGAGATTATGTAATTCGGTAACGAGTAGTCGATCGAATGCTTTTACTCGAAATGTCATTCGATAAGTTAAGAGCTTTCGTAAACACATTTAATTGTTTTTTACAAACAATTTACACACTTTTTGAGAATAATTATTAGATTTCTTCAACAAATAGCTAAAAATGCAAGTATTGAACTTTTTTCAGCAATAAGAAAAAAATAATAACATTTAGTTTTCCAATTTTTTTCAAATTTTAGTCATGTTTGCGTTAGAAGCGATGTTTGTATTGTAAGTTTTTTTGATTCCTTACAGCTTTAACGATTTATAGACTTTGCTATTATGCCGCTATTAGCAATTTTTTGCGAATTTCCCCTAATTTAGCAATTTTACAGAATTTTTTCCATTCCGTATACTTTTAATCAATTTTATGGCTTATTCGAATTATTGAAAATTTTCGCGAATTTTTGCTATTTTTGTAAATTTTTTTTTTTTTGTTAATTGTTGAAATTTTTTTTTTAACCGATTAAGCGATTTCAAATAAATTTTAGGGTTTGTAACCAGGTTTGCAATTATTCGCGAATTGTAGCCATGTTCGCAATATCAGCGACTTTTTCTGTAAGTTTTCTGATTCATTACAGCTTTAACAATTTTTAATAAAACTAGACTTTGCTTTCATGCAGCTGTTTGCAAATTAATTTTTGCGAATTTCCGCTAATTTCAAATTTTTTATCGAATTTTTGCCATTCCTTGTACTTTTAGGGATTTTTAATCAATTTAATGGCTTGTTTGATGTATTAGAAATTTCGAGAATTTTCGCTATTTTTGCAAATTTTCTGAATTTGTAAAATTTTTGCGAATTTCTATAGTTTTCCGAATTTTTTAAAATTTTGCGTTGCTCTTTTTGACAAGCGCCGAAAACCGATAAGCCGAACTCACTATTAACACTATTGATTTATATACAAGCATACCATCTATTACATTTTTTAAACAAATTTTGATTCGAAAGCTTTCGAATGCCGCAATCCCGTTTTTTGATACGTGACGAAGTTTTATTCGATACGAAATTTCATTCGATCACGTGTGCGACGATTTGGGCCCAGGTTATATGGTTTTTTATTTACACTCACAATATTATTAGAGTAACGCAGTTTCAAATGATTTTGTTATTCGTACTTAATTCCCAATTTTTATTATTTGATAAAAACACTGAAATTTATTTTTGATGGGATAAGCTATTCACATGCGCATTTCACTAGTTGCTTAGGCCAGCTCATCAGGAAACTTCATCCATAAAGATTTTAGAAAAACTAAAGATATTAAACCAAATAAAACTGTTAAGCGTATAAGAATTTCAGCAACAGCTCTACTTGTAACAATATCAAAGTTTAAACAAAATCATCAACAATAAAAAGTGAGTTTATCTCTCCTTACATCCCCCACTACAATTGATTGGAAATCTTCCAACATTAGGTGTGTGCCACAAGATCTCGGTCAAGTTCGGACTAATGAGAGTAAAATGAAAATTACTCTCTAAATTTGCCGATACTACCCAAAATTGCTGGAACGCAAAAAACCATTTTTGAACATCTTCAAATACTAATGCTGCTTACTTTTCAAATTAAGATCTATTTAAGTGATTTAAGACGCTTAAAAGTCATAACATTATAAAACTAAAACATTTGCATCATTGTAATTTTTTATATTTAGTTTTTTTTATATTAAAGATTAAGGGAAATTGTATGCAATAACGTTTTAACCACTTTCATTTTTCACAAAAACCTTACATTTTGCTTTTTAATATGTTTTTTAATTAAAACTAAACTTTTCCTTTTGCTTGTAAATTTCCTGAGTTATTTATCAGTTTCATATGTAAACAAAAACAGCTGATTGTTTTTTCCTGTCCGAACTTACCCAAAGAAAAAGTTCGTGCAAATTTGTACAGGAAATGAAAAAAATTACTCTCTCAATTACTCTCTTTATTGCACAAAAATTGTTATGTGGAACGCTTTTGGGTAACTTTGTACAAGTTCGGACTGTTTCGTTATGCATGTGAAACAGAGCTATTAATTGTAGTTGTAAGTAGGTTGAAAAAAAACAAAATAAAAACAAAAACATCTCGCTTTATTGTTTTCGCATACAAAATATAAAGCGCGCTGCCAGTCAGTTTTCTTAGGCCGTACACTTGTTAGCAGAGTGCGAAAACAAACAAAACGAAACGTTTGCTTTCGTTTTGTTTTGTTCTTTCCAGTGAGTAAAACAGAAACAAAACCTAAACAATGAGAATGATTGTGCCATTTTGTTTTGTATTGTTTTTGCTCGAGAGCGAAAATTGTACATTAATATAAACGTACACGGCAGCGATGCCAAATGTGCAGATTTATCTGCATTTTGAAGATGTTATCCCCAAAATTGTCAAAATGCAGATTTGCAGATTTTTGGTTTAACATTGCAGATTTCTTAGCTCGGTGGAAACTTCTTTACATTGTCATGATTATACTATTTCCACTTGTTGCATTGATAAATAAATATAGTATATCAACCATTCATGGAAGAACCGTGTAGAAATACATTCATTAGTAGACATTTTATGCACTTAAAAATTCGCATTGTCTTGACACATTTATATCGCCGGACATATGTCATCTGATTTTACACAAAATATTTTGCATACATATGGTCGTATATATTTATATGCACTTATGTACATATATCTTTAAACGTTGCAATATTTGATCTCTTCTAAATTTTCAATAAGACCCTTGATAATTTAAATAACATGTCAAACAATTAACGTTTAATTTGTTTTTTAAAATAACAAAGATTAATCCTTACTCAGCCTGAGTAATTAAATCGATAGAATTTTTAATGTAAAAATATCCAAAAGTTATTAGTCATGTTCTTAAAATCGAACAAATTTTTAAAACTTTTCTGTGTTGAAAGTTCAAAAAAATATTACCTTTTTTTTCGCTGCGTTATGGAAGAATCTCTCATACGAATCAGCACGTGTAAGAGTTTCTCCCGTGCTAGGAATCGTCTACAATTAAAAATGAGCTCGTCGACGATCAAAAAGACTCTTTGTGAGATTCCCAGTAAGCTCCTGGATTGAAATAAAATTTTAATAAAATATAAATTTATGTATTAAAAAAATAACCACAATTGTGTACCTGCACATTAAGGCAGATAAATGCATTTAAGATAACTGCATTTTTGATTAACCTGCACAAAAAATCGTGCAAAGGAGATTGTGCAGCTAAGTCAAAACTACTGTATCAGCTTAGACAACGGAATATCTTTTTTTTTCATCAGGTAATAAATCCAATTAAGTTGCTTAATTGTTGTGTGCCAACTGACAAAAAATCGTAATTACATCTACATAACATATGATTGTCAGAAATGGCTCTAGTTTATACAAACTACAATTCGCACAAATGTTAATGTACTCTAGTTTTAAAATATTTAGTGTCAATTTTGTTTTTTGTAGCGATTTCGTTTTCCATATTTATCAAATGTTTGATATCAAAATTCGAAACCATAAATTTTGATTCAAAAAATAAAATAAAAATATTTCTAAACAACAGCCAACAGTTATTTCGATAAAAATGTTTTAACGAACACATCCATTCATGTTTCGTATCTATAAGTGTTGGTGTTTACTACAAGTGGCGTGAGTATACATAAGTGAAATTGGAATGATACAACAATAAAAAATAAATTCATACATACATACATATCTATTCATCTATAATATAATTGGAGAAAAAGAATTTTGTTTAAGCCTTTATTGAATATGTGCTGATGTGCCAAATCGTCTGCCAATTTGAATGTTTTCCATTTAGTGTTGGGGTATTTTCAAAAGCCGTTTGTCTTTTTTTATTTAGTCTTTTATTGTTTGACAAGGTTGTCAGATGTTTGTATTCCTAAGTTGTAAATTTGTATGCCCAAAATTCCCAAAAACAAATTTTTTCCACAAAAACTCCCACTGAATGCTTTATAATTTTATTAAAAATTTGTTATTAAATATTTTATTTGTATTCCATTTGATTTGTAAATTATGAATTCTGGGGATGGATATAGGGTAGCCAGATTTTAAATTCATAAAAACAGTACATTGAACACAAAAAAACAGTACAATCAAGAAAAAAACAGTTCATTTTTTTTTGGCGAAAACACAACTATTTACATATTTAAATTATTATATATTTAAAACTTTTGATTGAATATGCAACAATAATATAACGAAAAACACTTCAAATGTGTAACGTCAAAGGAATGATTTCCGTTTTAAGGCATTTTATACGTATACGAAATTACTCCATTTGCGTTTAAAAAAAAACACTAAAACGAAGCATTTGCCCTAAATATTTTTTATTTTGGAGACAGGAAAACCATAACATTCCTGTAAGCCATATAATAAAGGAGAAAAGCCTAATTTTGCTTTCTTTAAGCATATTGGTATTTAAAGCAATTTTTACCACACACATAGTTGTACAAATCATATACATAGAATTTGAGAAAATGTATGTGTCCTAAGTTAATTTTCCAATTTCAAACACCTGAAAGGAATTAGGTATTTTTATAAATTTTAAGCACGGAGAATTTTTTAAATTCGTACGTTTTCAATTTCACGTGATTTCGATTTCCAGAACTTGCCCGAATATAAAAAAAAATTTTAGAAATGAAAGATAATTGTGTTGGAATAAGTATGTATTTAGTATTTAAAAAATATAATATTTTAAACAAAATTTCGATTTTGGTTTTGTCTTTTTCAGGTGTTTAAAGTAAAATACTATTGGAAGAGGTCGTCTTATAATTAAGATTTCTACGGCGTATTTATGAGAAAACAATGACCACAGCATAAAAAGTCTTATTATTTTAGAACTTTTTTGTTTGGAACACGACATTTTTTTAAGCTATGTACTGTTAAATATTAGGATATTTTCAAAATATGACTTTAACAGGGGTTTTCTTAATATCTTGGTTTTTTGTAGACTGAACAAAAAAAAACAGTACAAAAACAGTACAAAGTGTAAAAAAACAGTACATTTGCGTACTGTTTTGGACATTATGAATAAAACAGTACAACTGCAAAAAAACAGTACATGTACTGTTAAAAACAGTACGTATGGCAACCCTAGATGGATATGACATGTTAAAATTAGGATTCTAGCAATTCATATTACATTTTAATTTAGTTCATTGTCTGAAAAATCTGTTTAACACAAGCAATGCTTTTTGGTACACATCTTAAGTCAAATATGTAAAGTTGAAAAATAATTTAGTTAATCATACGAAATATTATTCAACAAATATTTTTGTTTCCGTTTTTAAAATTTTTTATTATAAACGAAATTTTTCTTTAATTTTCGCTTATTATATTTTTTAATAAAAATTATTTTTTCACCAATTTTTTTTTTAAAACTTTTTTGCTATATTATCTCGACTTGAGATGTTTTGTCAAAATGTCACAGATATGTTTATTCTTTGCAGACATTTTTGTTTTTTTTTGGTGTTGTTGTAAAACATGATAAAAAAACAAGTAAGAGTACTATATTCGGCCATGCCGAATCTTATATATCCTTCACCATGGTGCGATAATAAGAGAAAGTTATGTGAATACCGTTCCTTAGATATAAATAAATGAACTTTGTGTCACGTTCACTTGTCTAATCTAAGATGCTTGTACCTCATTTGGAAACTTTGGCTCTTACCGTTCCCCAGATATGTGTACATTAAAATAATATTAAAAAACCACAAGGGATTTTTAAATAGAATAAGATGAAGTCGTGGTTTTTTGCTCATATCTTAGCCAATTGTGTACAGATCAATAGCAAACAATAACAAACAATAACGGACTATAACATAAGAACCAGAGAACTGCTATGAGCACCCGTTTTTATGATTGATGATACTCGCCTTAAAACTTATTAAGAACCCAGAATATAAATACTTTATAGGATCTAAGACCAATATTTAAGGATATTACAAACGGAATGACAATCTAACATATACCCTGTCACCTTCGGTAAGGAGTATAATAAGAAGAGAAGAGTAAATCAAAAAAGTTAAAACTTTATTACCCATTTTCTGAATTTATCGACAAACTGCTTACTTAATGTCAACACATATTTGTTAAAAAAAATAAACTGTCCGTTAATGATTTCGTTCATGAAAAAGTTGGCAGTCAGCTAATTGAATTTATCTGCACGGCAAATATAAGGAAATAGTTAAATGGCAGATGAGTGCTGGTTAGCTCTGCGACAAAATATAAGCAAATGAGACATTCAGAAAACCAAATTGTTTAATATGCACTTTTTCGTTGGGAAAAAAGATAATCGCGTAATGAGAAAACGGCCATAAGAAAACCAAATTCCTTTAACGTGCAGTTTTTCGTTGGGTAGAAAGATAATCGCCTAATGAGAAAATGGCCATATGAGTTTAAATAATGAAAAGCAATAAACAAAATAACACTACGTGACAGTTTTTTAAACAAATGTATTTCATCTTTATGTAAAATTGCCCGCTGAATCCGAAAATGAAGTTGACGATATTTGCATTTAAGTGAATTCATCTTTTTTAAAAACATAAGTAAAGGTTATTTTGGAATATCTTGAAAACTTTTGCCGATTCCGACTTCATATTCGGTTTCAGTGGACAATTTTACATAGGTGTCAGATTCATTTGGTCACGAGTTTGTTCAAAATTTGTGACACAGTGTAATGGATAATAGTCAGTGCCCAATGGCTAAACCTATAATACCCGTTATTTCTTTACCTTTTTTATTTTATTTGGCCTAAGTATTTTACCTACAGTTAACAGTTACAACTATGGCAGCTTTTACCATAGGTTTCTATGCAGAGATTTGCCTTTTGTAGAAATTGCGAGCATTGCTCGCATGCGTTCCCTGTAACCTTCTGCGTTTACAAATACGGTCGATAGCAACTTGCCTTTGCAAGTGTTGCCGCAGCGGAAACTACGTATTGTCGAAAGTCTCATGTATAAATTGGTATTGATAGGAATATAACAGTACTTTAACGGGGTCGCAGCCCACCTCTTCAGCGGCAAAACTAAAACATGCAATTCTACTGAAGTGGTCACGCAATGAGCGGCATTTCTGAGTGTCTAAGCGGTGCCCCACAGGAATAAAACTGGTTCTGATTTCTAACAGGTTCTGATTTTCTAAGCGGCAAAGAATAAACATGACAAAAGTGAATGTGGAGTTTATAATTTCATCTGTACAAAGCCGACCGCTATTATGGCATGACAGATTACCAAATTTTCTGTAACCTCTTAACCAAATCGGCAACAGAAAATCAAAGGATTTCACAGACATACCAAAATCAGTTTGGAAATTTCCTTTATTTATAGGATGAACACCAAATTTTCTTTTTTTCTTAAACGCATTAAATTCTTATAAATATGAATACTATTTTCGCGTAATAACTTTAAACAAACCTCTCTTGACAATGGCATTTTAACAACTAACCGCTCAGAAATGACGCTCAGTAATAAGCCACTTGCCGCTCAAACTCACCGCTCTGTAGCTCACGGCTTTGCCTCTCGCCACTTCACCGCTCATTTTGTGGCCATTGCCTAAGCCATATTGAATTTTTTTTAATTAGCGGTGTTTCCAAGAAGACTACTGCCGGTCGATTGTGATAAAACTAGTTTTAATTGAAAGAAGATTTTGCCTGTAATGATGAATAAATTTTATCAATTAACTTTAAAAACTCTCATTTTAAGTTTTTCCATGGGATCTCAGGTCAAAAAAAAGTGGCCACAAATATTAATTTCTCTAAGATTATTTGAAATATTTTTTAGGGAGTATATCAGTGTTGCCAGCGAAATTTTGAGAAAGATACATTTTAGTTTCCAAAAAGATATGTACATTTTTTCCCAAAAAGATACATTTTGAAAAAATCCGTTTTTAACGTTAACATTTATTAACATAACATTTTTATTTCATATTTAATGAATATTGTAAAGAAAATTATATTAAATAAATTAATTTTTATCAATAAATTAAATAAAAAGCCAAAAATATTAGGTATGTAATTTTTGAAAATACAGAAAGCAAACTTTAAAAATGATTATATGTAACTATATTTGGATGTTATCAAAACAAATTCATTTATATATGGGTGTTTCTACAGAAAATTACCCCTTATAGCTCAAAAAATTAATTATTATTTGGAATTTTTTTCCCGCTTATATTATACACAATAAATGTATCTGTCATTTTCCGAAAGATTAACTTTAATTTTGTTTATACTAACACAAATATGTTACTTTGAGTTAACCATAATAAATGAATTCAAACACAAAAAACTGTTAACTTTTTAAAATGTAACGACCGTTACTTTTAAAAATAAAAATTGTTTAGGTAACTAATTTCTTTGGTTTGAAAATAAATCTATCCCTTAAACAACATATCAAAGAATTTAATCAGATATTATACTTAACATATCCTGCGCAAAATTTTACAATACATGACGTTTGTTTCTTTTGAAAACAGCACATTTATAAAAGTATTGAAATTACATTTTTTATGAATTCTTTCGGTTGCTGCCTTTGCTTGAACTTTCGTAAGTTCAAAATGGAGCAATTTTCTTGGCATATTTGGGTAGGTTGGATTTTTTCTTAAAAAATCTTCAAAAATCGGTAACGATTGTTACTTTGGAAACACCTATATATTTATAATATACGAGTTAAGGAGTTTATAATAGGGCGATTATGTCAAAAAATTCATATGTATAAATTTCCTGAAAATAAAAAAAAATTTTCATATTTTCTCAGAACAACTTCGCACTACTAGTAATCATCAATTTAGGTGGATCGTATGTTGAAACATCCTTAATGTTCTCTTTCACCATAATTAAAGCTGCTATTGTTTTAGTATTGAGTCGGTTACGATGATCAGTCCTTATAAGTTTTAGTTGGCTAAAAATTCTCTCCACACATGCATTCGAAAATGGAAGTTAAAATGTTAAACCAACTACTTTTTTCAAATTTTTAAACATCGGTTCATTAACAACATTTTTTAAATTAAAATTTATCATTTCATATCTGCACATTTTACGTACAAATTCAAAAGATACGAAAAATGTCAGGATTATACATGGTACGTGAAATCATCAAAAGATACGAAAAATGTATCTTTCGTATCCTAACGGCAAGACTGGAGTATATATGTAGTGCTTTCGCGCCTTTCTAGAACTCAGTCATATGCTCATTTAGATCTTTCCATTCTATTGTCTTACCGAATGACAAATACTTGTCCATGCTCTTACCAAATTGAGTTAATTTTACAAAACACGTAGCATTAAACACGTTTGTAGTCAATTGCTTTTTGACATATCTGGCTTAAGGCTCAGTTAGTCTTTACTTTCTGTTCTGTTACGAATCAGCTGATTTGTTTTTGTTATTAAAAAACCTGTGAAATTGATTAGTTTTTCTGTTCTGTTGCGGTTCAGTTTAATAAAATCAAAAACTATTTAAGTAATTTTAAGTGACAGCAAAATAAATAACAAAAAACATATTTATATTGAAATAAACTATTTTTTGATTTTAAGAATTGATAAAATTTAATTTCTTCAAATTGATGTGCATAAAACTTATTGAAATAAAAAAATGGACGGTGCAAAAAAATTTGTCATAAATGGCAAATAAGTTGCTACAGAAAAAGTAACTATTACAAGTTCGAAACAGAACGGCACAGAACAGAAACAGAAAGTAAAGACTAATTCTGCCTTTAGAATTTAAAATTAACCGTTAATCGAGCTTTGTATCAAAAATGATACATTTCGTTTTTTGCGTCAACATAACTTTATTTCAAAAAATTAGGGACGGCACATCTATTAAGACTTTGTTAACATTGTTCTTGCCGTTATTTTAAACAACAATTTAAAAAAAACCAAGAAGCCAAGAGAAATTCAAAAAAATCATAATTCTTGCTATGTATCATTTTTGATACATACTGCATTTTAAATGATATTGTGCTGTTGTTCATATCATTTGTAAGGTGGTTTCCAGATTTTAGAGTTTTTTTTAGTTATTCTGTAAGAAATTATTTTTATCTGTAAAAGTTACCAGTAGTATAACAGTGCGTATTGTAAATAATGTCTTATCCGCGGTTTTTTACCTT
The DNA here is from genome assembly GCA_949318255.1 of Pollenia labialis. Taxonomy (NCBI): domain Eukaryota; kingdom Metazoa; phylum Arthropoda; class Insecta; order Diptera; family Polleniidae; genus Pollenia; species Pollenia labialis. The sequence goes on from OX439143.1 coordinate 84,986,672, forward strand.
GGAAGAACTTGTGAATGAAATAATGGATGAGAGTGAAGAGGATGTTTCTGGTCCTGATATTTTTGATACCGAGGTAGAAGAGAATATCAGCACAGATTCAGATGACAGTATCGACAGTCACACACATGGTGACCCGTCGTATACTGCCAAGTGTTAAATATCTCAGAATTGAGTTTTTTGTTGCTCAGGCTTTTCAGGATTGCATCCAGCCGCGTAAATTGTATTCGGGAATCATTTCTACTAATTTTCTCACCGCAACTAACAAAATTTGTAATCCATAACACGAACAAATATGGAAAGCATTTACATGCTTCCAGTCACTTTGAAATTGACGAGTATCTATTTTATGTTTATTTAGCAGTTGACCGGAGTATACAAGTAAGTAACATTTATTTATTTATTTATTTCATATAATTAGGTCTGTGGGTAAAACCTTACAGCCTAACACAAATGAGTATTTAACTTAAGTATAATATTACGTTTCTCAATATTTACATCTAGAGAAAAATCAACAAATTCAAACATTTCATTAAAGCAACAACACAGTTTTCTAAATGCGTCTGCCATAGCATAGTTAGTTCTAAAAGTTTTTATAAATAAGGGATTATAATACCGCACTGTACGACGTGGAATGTTAAATGATAATCTACTTAATAAAAAATTGGAGTATACTTTTCCATTTAATAAGTTTATTGCAAATGAGACATTAAGCATAACTCTGCGACTTTTCAGTGTTGGCAAACGTATTGAGGATAATCTTGTAGTATTTGATGGGAGATTATCATATCCTCGATATGTATCTCTCAGGCAAAAAAGTAAGAATTGTTTTTGAATGGATTCAATATGATCATTTTGAACCATATAATGTGGATCCCATACAATCGAACCGTATTCAATGATTGGTCTAACGAGAGATGTGTAAAGTTGTTTAGTGACGAAAGGATCATTGAATTCTTTCGCCCAACGTTTAACAAAAGCCAGAGTAGAACGAGCCCTGTTCACAGTCATTGTTTTGTGTTGAATAAAATCCAATTTTGCATCCAGTAAAATGCCAAGATCCATAATTGTGTCCACTATCTCGATTTTGTAGTCACCAAGTTTATAATTATTTATAATACTACGTTTTCTAGAAAAGCGCATATGCTTACATTTCATTAAGTTTGTTTACACCAATTATAAAATGTATCCAAGTCTTCTTGTAGATGGATGTGGTCTAAAGTGGTCGTGAAGTTTAAAAATATTTTTACATCGTCTGCGAACATTAGTATATGTGAATGTTTAATAATTTCAGGCATGTCGTTGTTAAGAGCAGAAACAAAAGAGGGCCAAGTTGACTACCTTGCGGAATACCGGATTTTAGCAATATCGGCTTAGAAGTTGAAACCCCAAATTTTACCCATTGTATTCTGCCGAAAAGATATGACTTTAGCCAGCTTACATAAATTTTATCGAAACCCATAATATCATTTTTTTTCAGAAGGAGGTTGTGATTTACCTTATCAAATGCCTTACTGAAGTCGGTATAAATAACGTCGGTATGTTGGTTGTTGACAAATCCCTCATTTACCGAAGTTGTTAGTTCCAAAATATTTGTCATAGTTGTTGATTCTTTACGAAATCCGTGTTGAAAAGGTCTTAATAACGGTGAAACTTGATGAACCAAGGAATCTAAAATGCATTTTTCAAAAAGTTTTGGAGTTGCGCTAAGTTTGGCTATACCCCTGTAATTAATCATATTTGATTTATTTCCAGATTTGAAGAAGGGAATTAAATATGACTCTTTCCATATTTTTGGGAAATAACCATTTTTCATAGAATTATTAAAAATAATTGACAACGGCATTGCTAAAGCTTCCATACAATTGATTAAAATACTGCTGGTATACCATCAGGACCCATTGAGTTTGAATATTTAAATGATTTTAAGCAATTGATACTATTGACTATCGTTATTGGTGAAAATTATATAGTTTGACCAGTAGCTATATTAAATGGATAATTGACATTTTCAATACAATGGGCATCAGAATATGTGGACGAAAAAAAAGTCTGCGAATAAATCACTGATTTCCTTTTCATTATGTGTTTCCGTACCCATATATTTCATGACCTTCGGTACGCCAGAGATCTTTCTTTTAGAATTTACAAATTTATAGAATGATCTTGGATCGTGTTTTAAGTTGTTTTTTATTTTAATCAAATAACCGTTATATAATTTAGCATTTAGCAAATTATATTTTGCACGAAGGACGGAATACTTGCTGTAATCGCATTGGGATCTAGATTTCTTAATTTTTTTGAGAAGTCTTATTTTTTGAGTTTTTTAACGAAGAAAGTTGTTTATTGCCGCATGGTGGTCCTGATTTGAGCACAGTGAATATTTTGGTATACATTCATTCATATATTGTTTAAATGTACTGTAAAAATTATTAATATTTTTTTTTTTTTTAATTTTCCTAAGCAAATCCCGCGAAGCTTTATGCTTGTCTGCAGGAAAGAAACCAGAGTCTCTGGCGGGAATCGAACCCGCAACCCCGGCGCAGATAGACTAGCTCGCTACCAGCTAGCCTACCGGGGCACTCATTTTATCTATTGTTTCAGATGCGCCAATGCGAATTGATAACAATTCAATCCAATTTGTGTTAATTAAAAGAATATGTAGGTCGGTGTAATTTGCCCTTTTAAAACAAAATACTTTTTCTTTTTTATGAAAATTTTGATCACGGTGACAGCTAAAAATGTTGCAGTTAATTTCAATTGTAGGGTGGTAACGATCTTCTGGGAGTGTTATAGGATCAGCACGATTTATTGTACACTCCTTACCTCATTAACAAATACCAGGTCAAGTAATTTGCCATATATATTGTAGACGCCATTAATCTGATGTAAACATAAATTTGTAATGTTGCCGAATATACCATCGCTAATGTTATCAGAACGATTTGGAATGTAAGTTTTACTTTCTGTGCAGAAATACCAGGTTATCTGAGGTATATTAAAATCGCCAAGGACTTACATGAAATCACCCGAACAGATTTTGGAGGCCACTAGTTACATTGCCAAAATGTGTTGTTGATAAGTTTTTATATCTGATTGAGGTGGGATATAAGAACATGTAATGTATATTTTAATGCTATTTACTTTAACTACCACTGCAATAAATTCAATTTCACTAGTTAAGTTTAATATATTAAACTAATATATTAGCTCTTCAGCTGGAAATTTATTTAAAACAGCTATTAAAACTCCACAGTTACTACTAACTGTTGTTCTATCGCGCCGGAATACATGATAATTATTGCAAACAATTTCGGTATTTAAGAAAGTATTATTTAGCCAATTCTCAGTAAGACAAATAATGTGGTGATTGAAATTAAAATTATCGAGATATAATCTGGAGCATTTAGTCCTCATTCCACGTACATTTTGGTATATAATAATGAGTTGTCATCGGGAGCTTCAGTTGGTTTTTTGAATGTATTAATTGTTGTTTCGGCAAATAAGCAACATTCATTGGACGCCGGTTTACATTTTGTTCATATTCTCGAACTAAAACATGTTCAGGCCAAAAAGATGGGTCGAGAATGGAGTTAAAAAATTAAAATGGAACAGTAAGTTTAAATGATGTTATTATCCGCGCTTGTGAGTAAGTAAACTTACATTTTGCCGATCTTAGATTTAATATACGCATCAATGTCGTCAACATATGTATCAGATGCAAAACGAGATACAAAAATTTGTTTTTTTGGAGGAATCACTCTCAGATCTCTTATAGCAGCACAGTTATTTCCACTAGTTATCAAATCGATTGGATGTGTTGTGTTTTGATGATTTATTGGAACAGTGTAAGTTGAAACGGGTGTTTTGCTAAGAAGAGTTGGGCCACGATCATTAGCAGATGAAGTAGCGGGTGCAGGATTCTGAGGCAAAGAAGAAGGTTCAGTTAACTTTACTTTATTGTTTAATGTTGCAGATTTCCTTTTAGGTGATATTTGAACAGGGGATTCTAAAGCAGTTAAATCATCAAAAATTTTAGCATATTGTAATATTTAATCACAAAGTTTATTTGCTTCTTCTTGAATTTCCAAAAAACGGGATTTATTTGATTGGAAAAAACGAGAGAATGTTATGCTTATTTTCTTGCAATCATTACAGCGCCAAGCAACACCATTATCTTTCGACAATGATCCCGCAACAAGATCGGAAAGACCACTGCATTTAATATGGCAAAGACCATTACATAGCCAACAATAAATCATCATCTCTTCATCCTTGGTAATGGTTAATTTTTTTATAATACACGTCATGATATGATGCAATTTATAATTGTTTAGGTATATGTATATTTTAAAGGAAAATTGTTTGTTGGGTATGCAAGCCTTCTGTCCAATAGATGGCGCTTAGCAAAAACAATAGCAAATTCACAAACCAGTTAGAGTTGTAATTACAAATATATAGAACAAATTAGATCAGCTGACAGTAGATGCAGAATATTATCCACAGAAAAGAAATATTCAATCCACAACAAGAAGATATCACAAGTAACACAATACGTACAATTTTATCACTCGATTATCACAAAAACAGCACTCCAGATGCACACACTCCCATGACACCAACAGCACAAAGGGATACATTATTAAAATATGCTTATTTGGTTTACAGCGATATTTGAGATACAAATTTGGAAAAATATATATTTTTACGCTCACCATATCCAAAAACGAGACATTGCATGAATTATTCGATGAATATTATGGACGACCAATATTTTGGCCAATTATGTCTGAGATATTCACAAAATAATTCGCTTTGATGATGTACTAACCAGATGTGCCCAGAGAAGTGATGACAAGCTGGCGCCAATTAGGAACCTCTGGGAAAATGATCTGGAAGACATTCTGTATTCTATAATCCTAATGATTGTGTTACTGTAGACGAACAACTACTAGGATTTCATGGCCGTTGTAAAAACGTTTGGAACAAAATATTACTTAAGACCCAGGGTACAAACAACATAATTTAAAAAAAATTTTTTTTTTAAGCTACGTAAAATGGTGAATTTTGAAACAACGTTGGAAAAATCATTATTTTTCAAACCAATTTGCGTGTAACTGGGTGAATTTTTTAATATTAATATATGAAGTCAGTTTTGATATGGTCTGAAACAGAGAACTGCAAAACTCACTATTTTTCTTGATTTACTCATACGCTTAAATTTACATTAACTCTCTGCCTGCAAAACAAAATTCAACGTTGGTAATTTTGCCATCGTTTTGTAAACATTTGATTTGTGCATGTGTGAGTTTTTTATTGAAAGAACTTTAGGCCTCGTTACTCTTACGTAAACGTATACGTTGCGGATCAGCTGTTCCGTTTTACTTACCAAGCTACTGTGCAAATAGGTACTCTTACGTAAACGTAACGTTACGTTGCGGATGAACCTGATAAAATTAAAATTTCTCTCCGTTTTTACGTATCAGCTGTTAAGAATTGTATTTTTGTTTTGAAGCAGTGTTGTCAACAAAACTTATTGACCAGCGGTTTACTTTTAAATTTTATTAATGAGATTCTCATCAAAACATTAATTTAAATTTGATGTAATGAAATCCAATGTTATGGGTTTTTTGTTCGAACTGAAATTAATGTTGGCTTTATGTGTCACAGAAACCAAAGTTATCGGCTTACAGCTCTTGTTTATATGTTGGAAATAAATATTGTTGCTAAAAGTTTAATTTTTTATTTTATCCAACAGTTAGATTATTTCCATAGATAGAAGTAAATAAAATTGATGAATGTTAAAATAGTATTTTTGCATGCTTTCGGCAGCGGGCTGCTGCAAATTTGCAAAAGCTTTTTCTCACTTTTTCTATGGTAGATTTATTTATTTTTAAGTTTGAAACAAGAAATATTTTCGTATTTTAACTAAATTCGCTTTATATATTTACAAAACAATAAAATTACACAAATATAAACAACAAATGCAAGTTATACAACGATGGTATTTATTTCATAATGTACATTAGTATGTTTACTGTATTTCCACTTCTTATTTTCTTTTCTATAACTTTCATTTACATTTACAACAAAAAATTCAACAATATTTTAACGCAAAAATCATAATTTATAATATTATTAAATAAAAATTTAATTTAAAGCTGTAAACACATGAGCCAAAACATAAAACAGCTGATCCGATTATTGATTTTATTATAAAATAATTATTTGCATACATTTTGGACAATGCAAATAGAAAAAAATCAGCGCATAGTTCCGAATATTCGCCTTAACCTTATTATATTAAATATATATATTTATTTTTATTTGACCTTTCTTTTTTCATAATTATTTAAGTTTAAGGTCTTTTTTAAAAAAATATATTATATTTATTTATTTTTCTCATTATTGCTCTAACCTTTGGTTAGCATCTTTAGGAAATTAAATTAAGTTTACAATAAAATAATTTTTTTTTAAATTTTTGGTTAACACATATTGGTTATATCAAGTTTCATTTAAAGAGATATTAATAACGGCTAAATATATTTTAAGGTCCATAACTCCAAAATTAGATTCTCAGGCGCAATAAAAACTAGATAAAAAATTAAATTTTTCAAAGCAATTTTAGTGCTGGATATGAAAATATATGTACAGTGCAAGCTCTCTTATCCGAAGGAGTGTAATCCGAATTATCCAGCAATCCAAATTGAATTTATGACATATTACAAACTCTATAGTTCGCATTGATTGCAAGATCGCTAAACCGAATTTTAATTTATTTTATTTTTCTGCTTTTTTATAATTTTAAGAACCGAATTTCTGTGCAAACTTTGAAAATTTGCAAATAATTTTACCGCAATAATGACGTGTGAATTTCTGAAGAGGAAATTCTTAGCTGGATTATTAAATCTGACAATACTTCGTGGGAGCATGTGCACTGCAAGAGAACCAACCCTACATCACAAATTTTGTTTTTAAAAAAAAAAAACATAACATTTAAAAAAAGCTTAACTGCCGTATTCATTAAAAACTAAATTGGTCTTGAAATATATTTTCAGAAACATTTGTACAGAAATTTTGTTTGAAAATACGTTTGATACAGGGCGAATTCATACAAGGTGGTCTTATTTGAAAACGTTTACAACACTGTAAAATATTTTAACGTTGTGTCAAATATTCAAACAAATCAGGAATCAGGGTCTGCAATCATTAATTCGAATTAGCGAGCTGGCACTGTATATCTGTGGCATTTTAACAAAACATCTTAAGTAAAATTTAAAAAAGTTGAAAAAAATGTTGTTAATCATACGAATTTTCATTCAAAAACATTTTTGTTTACATTTTTAAAATTTTGTATTACTTATAAACGAAATTTTTTCTTTAAGTTTGATTTTTTAAATGTTTTGTTATCTTATCACGACTTAAGATGTTTTGTCAAAATGCCACAGATACATATGTATAAAGTATTTTATTTTTTGTACAAAAGCGCCGGTATCGGTATGTATTGGCGATTTTAAACAAGAATGTTAGCAACATGTTTTGGAACAAGAATGTGAGCAAAATCAAAACAAATAATGATTTACACACATTCATATGTACGAGTACACGCATACACCTCAACAACATATGACACGTTTACGTTTTTGTAGTAACTACCAACATTTCAAGTCGACCGCAACGTTTACGTATCCGCAACATTTACGTAAGAGTAACGAGGCCTTTTAAAATTTACATTTATTGTTGCGCACACAATAACACAAATGCGTAAAGTCAAAAGGCACACATTCTTATGCTTTTGGATTCAAGTAGTCATTGTCCACTCGATGAGACGATTTGTTAACATTAACAACAATACATTGTACATAAAGAACTACTGTACGTTTTAAGAAATGATAAAAAAAAAGTCTTCTGTTTCTATGGAAATTGTTTGTATTGTTTCGAATCCAGTGCCCATGTTCTGTAACTCTCGCGTCGAGAAACTTTTCGATCAAGGCGAATTATCTACCGGTGGTGTCGAAACGCCTACTGATTTTGACAGTTCTAGCCTATTTGTTTTGATTTGTTAGTGTTTTGCTATGAATGGTTGACATTTCGAGCCGTAAACACTAACAATGCAATGCAAAACCCCTTATGTTGTTTCTGTTGTTTTTGAATTCGCCTTGTTTTCGATTGAAACGTATGAAATGAAACAAAAATGCCATATATTGAAACAAACAGCTGTTTTTCCACTAAACTGTGTCTTTTTTTGTCGAGTTCTAGCTGTCACCTAAGGAAATTACTCGCCAATTTACAGAAAAAGTGTGTCTGTAACATTTTTGAGAGAAAAGTTCCCGCTTTGAACTGTCAAATAAATTCACGAATAAAAATGGGGCGAGAAAAAATTTTTACACTACAAAACAATTAAAAATGCAAAATACAAAGAATAATAATAATAATATTTTGTTATTGGTACAGTTCTGCATTGTTTAATTTTTTTGCTTTTAACATTTTTATAAAATATACGAATGCTTTCAAAGCTCGTTTGCAAACAACAAACATTAAAGTTGCACTTTACATTATTTGGTATAGCCAACGGTTGTATTTTCGCCGCCGTCGTCAATACTAGTAAATTTTGGTCGCCGTCAACGATGTGTGCTACTGGCGTTCTCAACGTCTGCAATGTCACATCGGCTTCAACTGCAATGTTATGACATTTATAACGTAACGACGTAATCTCTTTTGTCAGTTTTTGACATCAGTTACAGACACACTTTTTTCTCACTTTTCGAGAAACGATGGAGAATATCTTGTTTCACATCTTTTGGATGCGAGAAGTTCTCACTATAGTTACAGAACATGGGTACAGCATATGAAAAAACTTTAATACGTACTACATACATAGCAACCCTGCAATGCGATGCTAAATGCGATACTCTGGCGAATCGCGAAAACGTTCGCATGCGTCAACCACGCGAATCGCGGTACGCGTATGAATTTCAATAAAACATCTTTCACAAATCACTTGCTCAGCTGGAATGGCAATTTTGATAATTGCCCTTGAAACCAAATATTTATTTTCCCGTTACCTTAACAAAACAACAAGAAAAAAAATTCTATCGAAAGTTATAAAAAAACACTGATGATTGCCGCTACTTGTGTGCGCTCGCAAATTCATCGCCTATTTGTAAGGCGTAGGCGATCGCGTAATCATCGCCAAACACGCAATCGCCAAAAAATTTCAAAAATGTATGAAGGGAACTGCTGAATAGGCATCAGAGCAATGATTTTTGTGTATTTTTCTTTGTATATGTTTTTTACCAAAGCAAACATTGAGGAACGAAGCTAAGCATGGTATGAATGGCAAAGCTAATACGCTATGCATTACTTGAATGAATTTTAAAACAACACAAATGTGTGTGGCTGAGAAATTTTGATTGCATGAACACAAATGAGTGAATTTGTTGGTGTTCATTAAATGCGAATTTTTTGCAATCACACAAAGCCGTTCTCTGGTCTGAAAGAGGAAAAATATATCTTTGCAACAGTGCAAAATTTGCGTAATTCAAAGAATAAGTTCTTAAGATTTTTGGAAAAAACAGGTTTTCTCGCAAATATCTCAAATATCTTGAAAAAATATGTGGTTGGGGTTCTTTTTTTTGTGGCATTTTGTAATCGTTGTATTAAGTTTAATTATACCTTTTTTTGTTGTTGTTAGTATCGTGTTCAATTAAGTATAAAAGAGAAAACAAAGTTTAGTAACAACCTAATTTATTGCTGAGTTAAGCCGTAAGAAGATCTTCCACATCAGTCAACTTCGGTCATATAAGAACAAGTAAGTGATTATCTTTATTTTATTCAATTATTTTTTTTCTTATTATGGAATATGAAAAAACTAAGAGACTGAAATTATTCTCCTTGTAAGTTTTTTCTTTTATTTTATTTTGTAAATTTTTGTTTCTCTCTTTACTTAATTTTTATTCTTTTAAAATTTTTCTTTTGTTTTGTTAAAATCAGTCAATGTAAATTTTTTTTTCTTTCTTCACTTTTTTTTTCTTTATCGAGAATTTTGTTATATCAAAATTATCAGTTTTGTTTTGTTTACTTTTTTTTGAACATAATTATTATCATTAAAATAATTGTAAAGTAAATTTGCTAAACGTAAAACATATGTTATAGTTATTAGTTAGTGTGTACGATATTCTTAAATACCCTACATTATTATTAAAATGAAATAAACTTTTGAAATTGATTTATTTGATTAAATAAAGCAAAAATGAATTGCTAAACTATTAACATGGTCTGAAATTATGTAGTTTGATTATGTAGACTATAGGGTCTTTACTATCATCCAAAGGCTTGGAGGGTTAGGGAATAGGACAGGCTTAAAATGAGCACTGTTGGAATGAGTGGTTATCTATATACTTTGTAACTGTAGTGTCAGGTACAGAACTTTTCTACCGCCAGTTAATTCATAGGAAAATGTGTACAATTTTCTGTCTAACTAGACCTCGCTAGGGCCAGTGTTATTTTTCTACTTTCAAGTCGAACCCACGCTGATTGAAGCAGCCGTAGAATATTCTAGGTACACATTTAGTTAAATGCCATCAGCCCGCGACCTATTCAATGCAATGGCGAGATGCGTTACAGCGTACGCATGCAAATTAGTGCCAAAAATCCAAAGAATAATAATAGATTTGCTTATGCCTACATTAATAATAAAGTAAAACACTTGTTCTTTTGTGTTTCAGTTCATTTTATTTAATTCATTGTATGCTTAAGTCTAGGTGAAAAAGTTTAAAAATAATAGTAAAAATATGAATAACCGTACTACATCTTGGTTCGTCAAACTCCCTATATCAACTCTCCCTTCACTGCACAAACGCGTACGTCGCACACAATTATCTGTCATTTATCTAGTCAATCCATCGCATTCGTCGTAAAAAACCCAATCCTACATGTATTTCTAAAAACTTTTGCAAATAATGCCCGTAATTTCTACAAAAAGAAAGCAGGTCGTGTTTTTACCTAACAGTTATCTTTACCTTTTTCAACGTTTATTTGGCATACGTGTTTTTACCTTCAGTTTTCCTTTAAAATATTGCAGCTTTTACACCAAAGATTTCTATGCACAGCAAGATTTCTTTTTGTAGAAATAACGAGCATGAGTACAAAATTGTTCATCGTCAACAGGACATTTGCTAGATAACGGTACATTTTTGTTTTTTAACGTACAGTGAAATGCTGGTTCGATTGAAATGAGTTCCATCTTGTTTGAAAAGTTTATAACGCGTCGAATAGTAAGCTATAATAAACCACAAAAGAAAATAAGCAAAAAAATCGTATAATAAAAAACGAAAATAAGCGAGACATAACTCAGTGCCACCATATTATTTTCGCACTTTAACAGAAATGTATGCACCAGAGGAACTTTTGCAGTAGTGTCGCGGGCCTCCCTAGCGCGGCAAGACTTCACAGGGTAATGACCAAGGGACACTCAAATGGAGTGGGTCTGGTGGAGGGGACAGATGGTTCCTTCACGACAAACCGCAGGGAAACTTTGGAAACCTTGCTGAGGGTACACTTTCCGGGCTCGACTGTTGTGGATGATACTGGGCACACAAACGTCGAGGCGGCGATCCCGGGGACGGTAGGATTTTCGATGAGGATAGGGTACGGTGGGCAATTGGCTCGTTCGGCCCATTCAAGTCACCAGGAGGTGACGGAATCTTCCCTGTATTGTTACAGGAGAGTCTTTGTATGATAGTAGGGCCTTTGATTGGACTCTTTAGGGCAAGCTTCACCTGGGGATACATTCCAACCACTTGGCGTACGGTCAGGGTTGTATTTATTCCCAAAGCTGGCAACAGGCCGCTGGAGAAGCCGAAATCCTATAGACCTATCAGCCTTACTTCATTTCTGCTCAAGACTGTTGAGCGGCTACTGGACCTGCACATTAGGGAAAAACTGCAGGCTTCCACACCACTGCACCGAACGCAGTTTGCTTACCAAAAGGGTAAGTCAACTGAGGTGGCATTGCACCATTTGGTTGCGCAGATAGAAAAGGCACAACGTAATGGGGAGATCGCATTGTGTGCATTTCTTGACGTGGAGGGTGCCTTTGACAACACGAGCTACGGTTCTATTACGGATGCTCTGGCGCGGAAGCGGATAGACGAGCTCACGGTCAACTGGATCGGGGCTATGTTGAGGGGAAGGAAAATTACTGCCTCCTGGAATGACACTAGTGTCAGCATCAGTGCTGTTAAGGGTTGTCCACAGGGGGGGTGCTGTCACCTTTATTATGGTGCCTGGTGATTGATGATCTGCTGGTCAAGCTCGAGGGATATGGCCTTCGGGCCATTGGCTATGCAGACGACCTGGCAATAGTGGTGACTGGAAAATTCGAGAGCACCATCACGGAGGTGATGCAGGGTGCTCTCAATAGGGTTCTTGGATGGTGCCATGAAAGGGGATTGAGCATCAACCCTAACAAGGCGGTCGTGATACCGTTCACGAGGAGGTACAACTACAGGCTTGAGAAGCTAGTAGTGGACGGATTTGAGGTTGAGTATTCCAATGAGGTCAAATATCTGGGAATTGTTCTGGACAGACGGCTCAATTGGAACTCGCACTTGGATCAAACCCTCGGAAAGGCAGTTAGGGCCTTCTGGGCATGCAAGAGCTTCTTTGGGAGAACTTGGGGTTTTAGTACAGGTATGGTAAAATGGCTATACTTTATGATGGTCAGACCGATAATCACTTACGGATCATTGGTATGGTGGCCTAAGATTCGGCAGGAGACTGCGGTGAGGAAGTGCAACAAGCTGCAACGGATGGTGTGTCTGGCCCTAACGGGGGTAATGCGCACATGTCCCACGGCAGCACTTGAGGTTATAGTGGGCATATTGCCACTACACATCCATATAAGGAGGACTGCTATGTCCGGTCTCCTTAGGATCAAGCTAACATCGGGACTTGCTGAGGTCCAGGGGCATGCTTGCTTGATGGACGTGGCTCCGGGTCTATCTGTCTGTACAAGGGCAGACATAATGACCACGGAACTGGTCTTCAACAGAAGGTTCAGGGCAATCTTTCCGGACGAAAGGTCCTGGAGTGTTGGGAATCCATGTCGGGGAAACCGTGAATTGCACTGGTATACTGACGGGTCAAAATCGGAGCACGGAGTGGGTGCAGGGGTCTTTGGACCTAATACACGACTCTCGATGGCAATGGGCGAATCACCGAGTGTTTTTCAAGCCGAGATTTTCGCCATTGATGTGTGCTGCAGCAACATTCTTGATAGGGGAATGGTTGGTGGCGGTAATGTGATCTTTACTGATAGCCAAGCGGCCATCAAAGCACTCTCTTCTTGGAGAATGTCCTCGAAGCTGGTGGCGGAGTGCCGTGGAAAGCTACAGGAGCTGGGGACAAGGAGCAGATTGACGCTCTGCTGGGTGCCGGGGCACTCAGGGATCCCGGGTAATAAAATGGCTGATGAACTGGCCAGGGCTGGTTCTAGCGCGCAGATGGTGGGTCCCGAGCCCTTCTGTGGACTAAGTTGGGCAGGGGTTCAGTCCGTCATGGAGGACTGGGCTCTGGGCGAACATAGAGGATACTGGGTATCGCTACCGGGAATGCGTCAGGCAAGGAGATTTATCTCTCCCGGAAGAGTAATGATGACGAATGGTCTTGGCAGACAGGATCTGCGACTGCTGGTGGCCTACTTGACTGGTCACCACGCGGTCAAATACCACCTTTATCGGATGGGCCTGGCTGAGGATCAGGAATGCAGACTATGTCTAGACGGGGACGAGACGACTGAGCATGTACTGTGTGACTGCCCGGCGCTGGCATGGGCCAGGAGGAGGCACTTGGGGCATGGTACAATGTGTGCGTCCCAAATCGGTGATATACCGGCAAAGGCCCTGGTTGGGTTCCTATGGGAAGCAGAGGGTCTTTTGGCCAACTAAGGGGAGTGGGTACAATAGACCTAACCTGGTCGCGGTACCTGTCACTGTGGGGAAACCTCCCCGCTCCATCGTACGAAAAAAAAAAAAAAAAAAATACACCAGAGAATTACAAAAATATCATTTTAAGTACTCTTTCAGTATTAGTTAGTGAGAAAACACCCTGCAAATATTATTGGACCACCTGATCCAATTTCATGAAATGGACTACTCCATGGACTGGTCCGATGTAATGCAAGCATGGACCATGTCATTGTTAAAATTGTTGTTTGTATTTGCTTTTGTTTCGTTTTTAAACGAAGTTAAAACTAATCCTCGTGTGTAGTCCAAAGATTGGTTATATGGTCCTGCCCTAGGACATCGTAATGTTAAATAGACCATGTTATTTCCATACGTTTGGGCAACTTTTTGACTAGTCCTAGTCCCCTGTGCGCTACTCTTTACACGCGTGTTTGGACTGGTCCTATTATTTGCAGGGCAGGTATGGACATGCATGAGTAGAGATCAAAACCATACACATACATACCATTACCCACACCCAACAAACACGGAGGTTTGATTTGAAATTGAAAATGATTTGAAATCAAACGTTTCCTCAAACGACAAACGTTTGATAATGATTTGAAAATCATAGCGTGCTCAACAAAAAGGGGAAATTATTTTCAAATTGAAAAATGCCCTTATTTTCAACTTGCTTTCAAACGTAATTCTCAAATGTTTTTCAAATGTGGATTATAATACAATGTGGAATATAAATAAAACTATTTAATTTTTTTTTTAATTTAAAATTATTATTTATTTAAATAAACTCTGAGATAAACATTCGGTACTATAGCTAAAAGATGAAACAGTGTTCTTTCCGTCCTCAAATTTTTGGAAACACACAATACTTGGCTCCCTTTTATTTTGCGGATTGTAGCACCGCGATCGTTCAACAAACTTTCTTCACTTTCCCGTTTTATTATTTTTCTTTTTTTTAATCATTGTAATTTCTAACAAATAATTTTTATTTTTCACAAGAAATAAACTGTTCACTTTATATTAAAATTTATTTTTAATAGTTGTTGGGGTGTGATAATGGGTTACCTGATAGAAGGGCTGATTCCTTGGCAAATGTGGCACACTAGACGCGCTTTCCGGGGGTCTACTCGGTTTGCTGGGGACCTTACCGTTTGTCTGGTTAGGATAGGTCAGGTTTCTTTAGCCTACTTTGCTGCGAGACAAAACAACCCTTAAATTGTGGCTCGTCGGTTTTGGTCTCACTTGAACAAAAACAAACACCTGTTGCTGTTTTATTTTGTGAATTTTTTATTTTTCAAAATCTTTAGTCCACACTTGGTTCACTTTTAGGTTATTCTACTTTAATTTATTTTTATTTTATGATTGAATACAACTTTTAATTTAAAATTTACAATTTTTGGTTTTAATGGTGTCTGGCTGGTTGAGGTATATGTAGAGTTTTTCTTTTCCCGGACTTTTTTATTTCCCGGGAAAGCGGGATTTATTTTTCAATTTTCTAGGATCCCGGGAATTCCCGCTCAATACAAATAGATGCAAAATATTAATTAATTATAATATTGCACAGAAATGGCTTTGCCTTATATCTTATATTTATAATTATTTATAAATATACTTGAATTTTTGTTATTAACCTATTAGTATTTAAGATATAAGGCAAAGCCATTTCTGTGCAATATTTGTTTCCTTAGAATGTAAGAAATTGTGTAACTTACTATTAAATAAATAAAATAATTAATTAATTTAATTTATTTGAACAAATAACATTTCCTTAGATCAATTTAATAAGTTTATAAATGCATTCAACTTTTTCATTTACATATGTGGCAAAAAGGAAAATTACTTGGCACCTTAAAATCTTCATGTTCAAAAGAACACATGGACAAAATTTCAATTCATTTGTAGATTTTTGAGGAAGTTATAGCAAAATTACTTTTTGGTTATCGTTTTTCAATGTGCAATGACATTTGGAATAATAAAAACTTCAGAGCTGTGACATTAGGAGTGTTTAGGAATAAAAACATAAAAAACTATAACAGCAGAGAACCGATGATTATATTAAATTCAGAGAACATTTCCAAAAGCCACCTTTGAAGTGGTAAACTGTTCTATTAATAAACAAAACAAATAGACTTAAACTCTTATTGCCAATTAATTAATTTAAAGTCAACAGCAATTATATTAAACCGAAAAAGTTAAATGATTTATTCAAATTATTACAAAATATTTCATTAAAAATAGGAATTCCGTTCAGAATAAGCATTTACAGAATCGTTTGAGCGACTATCTCTAATTTATATCAAGAAGATTTCAAGGAGAAACACGATTTCATTCTACGGATGTTTCAAAGGAACATTATACATATAAACTCTAGACACTTTCAGTTTTCATAGCACTTCCTTCAAAACCTGTAGTTCTTTTTTAAAAATGAATTATTTTCTTCGAATCGAATAAGCGTTTTTTTAATTAATAACTTTTGTCATCTAATCCGAAAAATCTTTAATGCAGCTGTTCTGCATACAAAATTATTAAATTTTTTGAAGCAAGTGGGTACAACATTTTTTCGTTTTTATAAAATAAATCTGAGTCTTTGAACAAATTAAATTTCAGAGCATTAAACATTGCCTTACTTATCGGATATGAATTGACATCTCTTTGGGAAAAATGTCTTATATCTGTAGTTTTTTTTATGATAAATTTAAAACTATTTATTTTGTGGATTTCCTAACAGAAGATGATAACGATTAAAAGCAGTTGTGCTAGACTAAAGTGATTTAAATCAAACAAAAGAGAAACAAAAATTGAATTAAACCCTAACAAAAACTCAAAATGATTTTTTTTTTGACTTAAGACCTTTTTGCCTAACGACTAAGATCTATTTGATGACACAACTTTACAATTATGTCAGCAGTAAAGTTGCCAAAATAAAATAAAAAAATCCCGGGAATTCCCGCACAAATTTCCCGGGATTTTTTTCCCGAAAAATGTGCGGGATCCCGGGATTTTTGTCCCGGGAAATCCCGTATGAAAAACACTAGGTATATGAAAGCAAGTGAGTTAGTCATTCTTAAGGTGACGTTAACAACCAGCTGGGCTACGTACAGCATGGGGTGTTGCCAGATGCCACCACCACCTGTGGTCAGGTTGCACATGATAAAAATACTGGGAAACATCAACGCCTGGTTTACACCAGCCAGACACCAACATACACCCCGTCTTGCAACGATGGTGTAAAGAATTATTAATGAAAAAGGGTATATTATAATTAAAGAAAAACAATACATATATTTCATTATTTCATACACATATATAAAAAAAATTAAAAAAGTACAATTAACAGCGGAAAACTTAAAATACTAGTGTCTTTCAATTCAATAAAGGTACATAGTACCTATTT
The DNA here is from genome assembly GCA_949318255.1 of Pollenia labialis. NCBI lineage: Eukaryota > Metazoa > Arthropoda > Insecta > Diptera > Polleniidae > Pollenia > Pollenia labialis. The sequence goes on from OX439143.1 coordinate 85,004,030, forward strand.
CGTATGAGGAAAAAAAATATATTACAAAGTATATAAAAAAAAACGGAGTAAATTAAAAATGAGATCCGGTGTTTTAAAATTTGTACTTCATAAAATCTGTAAAGTGATTTCCAATACTTAAGGAGCCACAGACGAATCAGTATCGCCAGAAAACCACTAGTCGGAGTTGTCCGCATCCACCTCCCCAAAGTAGGCGAACCCGAAGACCGTGTCTTGGACCAAAAGACCGCCTGGCTTGCCCGTCGCTGGACCTAAAAGGACGCGCCCAATGACATCTGCCCCTAGGACCACGAAGTACGGGAGACTCTTGTACCAACGCCGATCCAGGATCTGCCTCATCACGAACGTACCGGTACACGTCGACGGCGGGGCTATAACTATGCGGTTTGACGTCTACGGTCAACTCGACCGCAAAACGCCGTTGTTCCCGCGCAGGCCAAACAGTCAGCTCCGTCCGCCCTCTTGAAACCAAGCACTGCAACTCTTCCGCCTCACGCAATGTGATGGAGGATCGCGATGCCCAAGGGTCGATTAACGCCCGCGTAATTATGGGTTTCTGGCCTTGCTTCGCGACCACTCGAATTAGGGCCGTCATCTGAACCCAAATTCGTCCTTCTGCCATTGGGTGCAGCCAAATGTTGTGGGCTTTTTTGCAATGACGACAACGGTCTGCGCTCCGGCACTGACTGCTGGTGTGCGACTAGGCCAAGCAATTGTAACACAGTGTTGGGCAACGATACGTAGCTTCCGCTTTAGCGGCACGGTGACAAATTTGGTGCATTGGCGTATTGCATGGAACTTCTGATCCAACGGGCATTTGTAGTTGTCGTTAAACAATACTCCGGCCATGGCGATCTAGAACCAAGAAAAAAAATATTAACGTGAAGGGTGAAAAGTGCTTTTTAATAAAAGTTTTATTGGTTTTATTGAATGGTAGAAAACTCCTCAAACGTAAACTTCAATTGGCCAGCTGACTTTTTTAAATGCATTTTCATGCTCTTTACCCCTGCCTCCCATGTGAGGTGCTGCAGCCGGGATAAAGTACCATGTCAGATGCTGGTGACCATACCTTTCGACAGCCGTGTCTCGGACCTCTTTCACGTGTTTGGCGAATTCTGCATCGATTTCTCTAGCGGCGCCAACGAAGTTTCTACCGTTGTCAGAATACGTACAACTTGGACAACCGCGACGGGCGATGAAACGAGCCAAAGCTGCTAGAAAGGCGGGGGTAGACAGATCGCTAACAGCTTCAAGGCGAATCACCTTGGTAGAGAAACATACGAAAAGACACACGTAGCCTTTAGAGATTCTACAGTAGCTGCCCGTGAAACTTTTAATTTCGAATGGGCCAGCAAAATCGACGCCAGTATTCGTAAAAGGGCGGCAAAAGGTAGTTCTTTCTGTGGGCAAAGCGGCCATTATTTGATTTCGAAGCTTTTTGTGATAAAGAGCACAGGCTTTGCAGTTACGCACAACTGTTTTTATCAGATTTTTCACTCGAATGATCCAGCACTCCTGCCGGACTACATTCAAAACTAGCCGAGGGCCTCCGTGAAGGACTAAAGTGTGAACGAATTCAACATACAGGAGAGCCAATCTACTGCCATACGCCAAAAAATTAGGGTGCCTCTCATTGTAGGACAGACACGTACTAGAGCTAAGCCGACTTTAAGATCGCATAATGTTGTCTTTATCAACAAAAGGGGTAAGCGTCAATAGGGGACTGCGTGATTCGATTTTCCTATTCGTTTTAAGACAGCGGACCTCGCCTGAGAAGTGAATTTGTTGAGAAAGGAAAAATAGACGAACTTTATCTCACTAGCTGAGAACCATTATCGACATTTTCGCGCCTTTTCTTACTGGTAATGACAACAAATCGAACCATATAAGCGATTACCTGATACGCTCGTGATAAACTAGAAAAGCGGTCTAGTATATCTCCTTGATCAGTCGATCTAGCAACAAAAACTTGAGCTCCTTTCGATTCTTCCACCGTCTCGAACTCCGCGGCGCCTACAGGCCACGAAGATTGCTCCAAGGTGAGCCACTAAGGTCCGTGCCACCGGAGCCTATTTTCTATCAGGTCCGCAGGGATCAACCCCCGGGTTGCTAGATCGGCAGGATTATCGCCTGACGCCACGTGACACCAATTTTTATTCCCCACTTTTTCTAATATTGTAGCCACCCTATTTGCCACGAACGTTTTCCAGCTACAAGGTGGTTTTCTCAACCAAGCTAAGACAATTGTGGAATCGGACCACAGATAAAGGGGGGACTTGTTCACATTAAAAGTAGGTACCACACTGTCGACTAAATTTGCCAAAAGAACTGCTCCACATAACTCCAAACGAGGCAAAAATGGCTTTTTTATTGGGGCCACTTTTGTTTTACATGTGAGCAAACTTGACAAAACTTTATTTTCGAGCTGTACCCTTATATATATATTGTAGCTGCATACGCCATCTCAGACGAGTCACAGAACCCGTGAAATTGAATAGTACAGCCAGGCGAATATTGAACCCAACGTGTTAACTTAATTTTTTCTATATCCGCATAATTATCAACAAAATTCTGCCATTTCTGTAGAGCCACTGGTTTGATAGCCTCGTCCTACTCGATCTTATCAAGCCACATTTGCTGCATGATCATTTTTGCTGCAACTACCACCGGAGCCAATTACCTCGCAGGATCGTATATTCGAGCAATGGTAGAAAGAACCTCTATTTTGGTATACGAGGTTTTAAGTGTTATCTTTTCACACACAAAGAAAAACACATCTTCTGCCGCATTCCAGCTCAAAACCCCCCCTCGACAGAATACCAATTAATTGCTCACGCTAGGGATGCCAATCCTGAATACCGAAATCTCGGGATTATTCTAAAAATTTAAGTCTCGAATCCCGGGATTTTTTATGTAAAAATCCCGAAATTTTGGATTTAGTAAATATGTGGTTTTTTTGTATTAAATACAACTATATTTAAATAAACGTGAGTCACCCTGGGGTCTAATCACCGCATACGATATCGAGCAAAATTGATCGAAATTATTTATTTTGGTATCATAACTCTCGATATCGAATGAAATTTTTTGAATTTGAAATAATAACATTCGATATCGAGTAACTCGACATTACATTTCTCGAGTTTTCATTCGATATGTCAGTGTCTATCGAATGCGGTGATTAGACCCCTGATAACAGTAACTTCAAAAATGTAATATTAAATCATACTGGCAATGAATCTAATTTTAAACTGGTTACTTACAAACTTTAGGGGATTTTACCAAAAAGGTCTTTCGACACATAATTTTTTAAGTTTATTTTATTAGATTACACTTGAATATATGTATATTTCAGATAAAATAAATAAAATATTGTTGAATGCGAACATTGGTTTCCTCGACAGCATATGCTCGCAATAAAATAAGGTATCGATTATCAGACGTCATTTATTTGTTTTAGAAGCTTTTAAAAATATAAGTTTTAATACACAATTCATCCATATTACTTTAAAAGAATACATTAAACTGTTTTATATTGTAATGAGTTTAATTTTCTTCATGAATTAATTTGTTTTAATACTTAAACATAAACATTTAATTATAATTATGTATATGAATTTTAAAAAGTGGCTTTTATACATGAAATCCCGAAAAATCCCGATCCGTCCCGGGATCCCGTTTTTTTAATAAAAAAATCCCGAATCCCGGGTTTCAAAAAACCTGGTACCATTTGGCATCCCTAGCTCACGCGCCACCAAAGCATCTGCCACCGAATGTGCACCAACTAGGGCATCGTCTACATACATGTTTTCCCTCAATATTCTAGCGCCTAATGGAAAACGCTGCTCTTTATCACTTGCCAACTGTAAAATGGTTCTAAGGGCCAAATATGGGGCAAAATTTACGCCAAAAGTCACAGTTTTAAGTTGGTAATCAGCGATTTCCGCACTATCACTGCTACGGAAAACTATTTTTTGAAAGGCCTATGTGTGGGAGTCACAAAAATCTACCGGTACATTTTTGAAATGTCCGCATTAAATACAAACTGAAAAAATCGCCATCTCAGAATCAGATTAACTATTTCAGCTTGCAAAATAGGGCCAGTGTACAACAAATCATTCAAACTTCTGCCATTTGAAGAGGGACTCGAGGCATTGAATACTACTCGCAATTTAGTAGTTGTACTCTCTGGCTTATAAAAGCCATGATGGGGTAAATAATAACCCGGGTCACCTCTAGCAGTTTCTGCTTTTTCCATGTGCCCTAGAGCTATATATTCGTTTAGGACCTCATCGTACTGGGCCTTACGCTCAGCGTTGCGCATTAAACATTTTTCATTTCTCATATATTGACAAATAGCTATATGCCTATTGGGACCAAGCGAAACAAACTATTTTTGAAGGGCAGACTAACAATATATCTCCCTTCAGAGTTTCTAATGGTAGTAGAACTATAAATCTCCTCACATTTTTTATCTTCCTCTGATAAAATACGCCTTTGAGAAATCTCTTCTAACTCCCAAAACTTCGATAATTGGTCATCAATGGCTACTTTTGTCATATGAGACACTCTAACAATTCGGGGGGAAACTCTAGTAGGCATTAGACCTGTAACTATCCAACCAAAAATGGTTTCTTCAGCCACTAATGACTCAAAAACACCATGCCTAACTCCGCCACGAAGAATGGAGGGGTAAAGATCACCTCCTAACAATAAATCTATTTCACTGCTTTCATAAAACTTCGGATTAGCATAAAATAATCTGGGTAGCTCAATATCTTTTTGGGGCAAAAAGGAATGCGTTGGAATACTACCAGTTACACGAGGGACAACTATTAAGAGACATGTTTTGATCGAAAAGAGAAACAATAGTAAAAACTGCCATTTTCGAAGATGTGCTAATTATATCTCAGCCTAAACCTGAGACTTCTGCAGTAACTGGGTTCGTTGGCAGGTTTAATAATTTTTGTATTTTTTCCGAAATAAAACTCTCGTCAGAACATGGATCTATCAGAGCTCGTACCTTGTAGCTTGTACCAAAACTTATAATGTTAACGCAGGCTGTGGCTAACATAACCTTTTTTGCAACAGAGGTATGATGCGATTGAACTACACTCGAAGGGCCTGCACCATTAGTGGACTGTATTTGACTATTTTGACCTTGACCTTGTGAATTAGTGTTTGAATGGTTTTGATGACTATTTCTATTTCTTACTACTTCTTTATGTATGTATTAATGTATGGTGTTTTTTTTACACTTCGAACAACTATTGGGACTCGTGCAATCCCCATAGTAAGACAATTGAAACAAAAATTAAATTTTTTCAATGTTGAAACACGGTCCTTGTGGTCGGTCCATGCTCAAAAATTTATTACAAACACTAATCTTATGATTAGTGCTAGAGTGAACCTTTGTGTGATGTGTCTTAAATTGCTTAGCTTTTGTAGAAATGTTGTTATTATGTGAAGTGCCTGATTGGGAACCACTGGCGGCTGCATTGTTCGCTACTACAATGTCAGAAACACTTTCAAGGGTATGAAATCTATCGGTCAGAAAATTATTTAATTCTTCCCATTTGGGAACCTCTGTTTTATTTTTCGCCGATTGCTCCCACAGATGTAAAGTATTTTCTGAGAGCCGAGACGAACATTGAAACACAAAAATTGGGTCCCATGAGGCAATATCTACCTTGTATAATTTCAAAACAGAAATACAATTACATATTTATCTCCCTCTGGAGCCGCTTAATTTCTGAAGCTGTTTCTCGTTGGCATGGAGACAAATTAAATACAGTTTTTAACTGACTATTAATTAAAACCCTTTTATTCTCATACTGGGATTTTAAATTGTTCCATGCTATCTCAAAATTTTCAGCTGTCAACGAAACATTTCTATTTATATCACGTGCTTCACTATCTGTCTTTTGTAATAAATAAAACAATTTTTCTACTGGGCTAAGCCTCGAATTATTAATGTAGATTGCCGTAAACATGTCCCTGAAGGTGGGCCACGAAACGTAATCTACATGAAAAACGCCAGTATCGCAAGGGGGTACAGGTATAGAACATAGGTTGGGAACCACTGATTTTTCCACAACCTTGATTTTCTTTATCTGATACCTGTTTAGCATTAGCCAAAATATTTATGCACCTCACATAAACTTTTCTCACTTGAGGAAATTTTGTCTTAACCGCCACTAATTCTTTTTTTCCTCTATAGTGTCCCCGGTACACTCGTCAAAAATTTTCTTAAACTTCTCCCAACTTTTGTCTAATTGAGTGCCCCGGTAGACTAGCTGGTAGCGAGCTAGTCTATCCGCACCGGGTTCGACTCTGGTTTCTTTCCTGCAGACAAGCATAAAGCTTGGATGACGTCCTCATCCAAAAAATTGTTAATGAAGTTTTAAAATTAAAAAAAAAATTAAGTTTTAAATTCGCTTTTTTCAAATTGAAAAGCCTCACTGGTATATGAAGAAAAGTCTTCCTTTTTCAACATAACCTCAACGTTCACAATTTCATCTGCTGCCCTAATAAATTTTTCAGAAGTAAACATTTTGTTTTAAAAAGGCGCACTACCGAACAACAAAAAAATTAGCGAGACAGTTTTTCTTTTTCCAACGAGCCAAAAATTAGCACTTCTCCAATATATTGTTAGAAAATTTTCCAAAAACTAGTAAAGTTTAAAATTGCACCACGAATTTAAAACGAAAAATTTCCTAACGTACAATGAGAAACACCAAAAACAAAATTTTTATCATAAAATCCGAAAGTTGGATGTAAGCAAAGGGTCAAGGGTTAAAAAGGCAAATCACGTTTCTTCAAAAAAGTTACAATAATAAACGGGATCTATGTAATATTTTTCGATGTAAAATTAAAACAACAAAACACTTGAATAACGGTCCCTTTTTTTCTTTTCTAAAAAATGGCGTGTTACCTTTTCAAGGTGACCTTAAATCACTTTGCCGAACCACAAATTAGGACGAGCCTCAATGGGCCGCGTGAATAAAAAGGTAGCTTTAGCTAATACTTGAAATTTGTAAGTTTAAACTAGCTTTGAGGTGAATAAAAATTCGAGTTAAAGCTAGTACTTTATACTGACTAGTAGAAACTAGTTCTTCCAGTGTTGACTCAAAAAATGTGTGAATAAAAACGAATGTGTGCTTAAAAATACTAGTTTTCGCTTTATTTTTTTTTAAGCTTATGATTGGGGTGCTTGAAGTTTGTGTTTTGTCACAATATTGAAATAAAAATTAATTTCTTTTTAAATATTTATTAGTATGTTTGTTTAGTTTTATGAACATCCTGAAGATTATTTCAAATTGTATATTTTTCGGAAAAATACCTAAATTGGTAAGATCTCTGTAAATGTAACAAATACAATAATTAGAATTGTGGTTATTTTGTTGAACTATTTATGGTTTTTAATCCAAATTTTTAATATTTTAATACGGCTTAAGTTCATCAAATTTAATTTTCATTAAATTGTTGTTATGAAGAAAGGAATTTTACAACATAAAAATTAATTAAAATTGTTATTGATAATCTTTCATTCTTGACCGTGGCCGGGGCCGGGGATCGAACCCTGGTGGCAGGTTACCATGACATGTTTCGATCGCAACCATTCGATCTCCTCAGATGGATTTGCCGTCTCACGCTCGCAGCCATCGACGACTGCTGACGTCAATAGTCAAACATCAATCCTTAAACCAAATTCTATGTTAACCTTTGGTAGATCGAAATTTGCTTTTTTGAATCATTATCCATTTTAATTGATTTTACATGTTTCTTCATAAAAATAATTTAATGAAAATTAAATTTGATGAACTTAAGCCGAAGTAACAAATACTTAAATTTAAATATGTACAGTTTACCAAAGCAATTTTACTTAATTTTTCAAATAAATAATAATCATTGACGTTGCCACTAAGTTGTTTTAAGATATAACGCATAAAGGTCGGTACAGACTTTTGCCATAAAAAGTTTGTGTTGCATTTTTGAAATAAAATAAAAAAATCTGTTAAAAAGAAAAATTTATAAAAAACAGATAAATATACAAAAATATATTTATTTATGTTCGCATACAAACTAAGACATTTACAGCGATTTTTTTTGTAATAATAATACACATTTGTTTAACGATTCAAAACATAAAAAAGGAAATTAACATTTTTTTCTTATATTCTGTTTTATATTTTTAAAAATATGTTTTAAAAATTTTAATTTTTGATATTTTTGCACTTTGCAATTAATTTAATTGAATGGTCGCATTATCCAGCGTTTGCTTCCTCTGTTAAGCATTAGCTACCTAGCACTAGCAAAGAATTATTCACACTTTTTGTAGTTTAAACTTTTCATCATAGCTAGTACTGAAAAGTAAAAGCTAGTGCTAGTACTTAGTACTATGTAGCATAAACTACCTTTTTATTCACTCGACCTAATATGTACCACTTTTAAAATTTAACAAAACTGAATTGTACGCACCTTTTATTTCTCCAAATTCCCGGTAGAAGGACCAAAATGTTGGGGTGTGATAATGGGTTACCTGATAGAAGGGCTGATTCCTTGGCAAATGTGGCACACTAGACGCGCTTTCCGGGGGTCTACTCGGTTTGCTGGGGACCTTACCGTTTGTCTGGTTAGGATAGGTAAGGTTTCTTTATCCTACTTTGCTGCGAGACGAAACAATCCTTAAATTGTGGCTCGTCGGTTCTGGTCTCACTTGAACAAAAACAAACACCTGTTGCTCTTTTATTTTGTGAATTTTTTATTTTTCAAAATCTTTAGTCCACACTTGGTTCACTTTTAGTTTATTCTACTTTAATTTATTTTTATTTTATGATTGAATACAACTTTTAATTTAAAATTTACAATTTTTGGTTTTAATGGTGTCTGGCTGGTTGAGGTATATGAAAGCAAGTGAGTAAGTCATTCTTAGGGTGACGTTAACAACCAGCTGGGCTACGTTCAGCATGGGGTGCTGCCAGATGCCACCACCACCTGTGGTCAGGTTGCACACGATAAAAATACTGGGAAACACCAACGCCCAGTTTACACCAGCCAGACACCAACAATAGTAAAACACATGTAACCACAAAGTAAAAAAATGTAACTTTAATCGCCATTTTTAATGCTTTCATTTATTTTTCGCTTTAGTATTGCCAAGTTTATTTATGATTTGATTTTAACATTTGACAAACATTTGATATCAAATTGATAAAACATTTGATATCAAATGTTTATTTTTAAATCATTATCAATTTGAATTTAGATGTTAAATCAAACAATTGAAAAACGTTTGAGAATTGCGTTTTATTTCAAATGATAAAGTCATTTCATATCAAAGGTTTGACTTCGTGTTTGTTGGGTAACTTATGTTGAACTTAAGTATGTATAAGTATACGCTGCAAATGTTTATATCCATATTCACTCTAATTTTTGAATGTACATTCAGATATAAATAAAATTTCTGTAAGCTATCTGCAATACCCACCCTACAAGAAATGAATGAGCGAGTAGTCACATTTTTTATTTTGGTGTTAAGAAAATGATAGAAAGAAATGACCGAAATCAAGTTTTCGGTCACATTCGGTCATTTCTTTCTATCATTTTCTTAACACCAAAATTAAAAATGTGACTACTCGCTCATTCATTTCTTGTAGGTAGGGTAGCCAGATTTTAAATTCGGAAAAACAGTACATTGACCACAAAAAAACAGTACAATCAAGAAAAAACAGTACATTTTTTTTTGGCGAAAACACAACTATTTATTTAAATTTTTATATATTTAAAACTTTTGATTGAATATGCAACAATTATATAACGAAAAACACTTGAAATGTGTAACGTCAAAGGAATGATTTCCGTTTTATGGCAGTTTAAACGTACATATACGAAATTACTCCATTTGTGTAAGTAGGACTTTCTTTAAGCATACTGGTAGTTAAAGCAATTTTCACCACACACATAGTTGCACAAATCAAATAGAATTTGAAAAAATGTATGTGTCCAAGTTAATTTTCAAATTTCAAAAAAATTTTAAACTATTTACGGACAATTTTACCAAGTTCAGCTATAATCTATAAATTCCAAAAAACATAGTTTGGTGTATTTTTGTTTAACAAAATCTGAAAATATTAAAATAGTAAAAAACAAGTTTCAATAAAATTTATACGCTGAAGATATTCAATAAAATTTTTGTAAAAATTAACGTAGCTTTTCTTTATTTCAAAAGTAGATTAGGTAGAGAAAAGTGGTCCTGAAAGGAATTAGGTATTTTTATAAATTTTGAGCCCGGAGAATTTTTTAAATTTGTTCGTTTTCAATTTCACGTGATTTCGAATTCCAGAACTTGCCCGAATATTAAAAAAAAATTCTAGGAATTAAAGATAGTTGTGTTGGAAAAAGTATTTATTTACCCCCGTATTTATAAACGATTATTAAATCTTACAAACGTTTATTAAGGAGAATTTTCATACAAAATTTGTTTTGTAAACCTTTATTAAATTTAAAAATTTTTAATAAATACAGGCGTTAGTATTTAAAAAATATAATATTTTTAACAAAATTTCGATTTTGTTTTAATCTTTCTCAGGTGTTTAAAGTAAATTACTAAAAGAAGAGGTAGCCAAAAATCATATGTCTTAAAAATAATAACATGAAAATATACAACTGCTGCGAGTCACCTATTATAATTAAGATGTCTACTGTGTGTTTATGAGAAAACAATGACCACAGCGTAAAAAGTCTTATTATTCTAGAGCTTTTTTGTTTGGAACACAACCTTTTTTTAATATATGTACTGTTAAATATTAGGATATTTTCAAAATATGACTTAAACAGAGTTTTTCTTAATATCTTGGTTTTTTGTAGACTGAACCAAAAAAACAGTACAAAGTGTAAAAAGCAGCACATTTGCGTACTGTTTTGGACATTATGCATAAAACAGTACAATTGCAAAAAATCAGTACATGCACTGTTAAAAACAGTACGTATGGCAACCCTACTTGTAGGACATATAAGTATTGCTATTAACGTAATACCATGTTCACACGGACACCAATATTCGTGTTTCGCTCTCTTATTCCTGTTTCGCGCCCTAAACATGACTGAAACGACTTGTTTTACCATACACAATTTTGAGAGCGAAACAGGTCGTTTCATTTTGAAACAGGCTGCGAAACAGGAAAAATGTACTATCATCTCCAATTTTGATAACAGTTTATCTGAACTAGCTCTCAAAAAATATCAAAACAAAGAAAAAATAAAATCAAAATTGATCAGATAGCTTTGGGGAGCAGAAATTCCCCTTCCCACCCCTCGTGGTCCTATTTTTTATAAAAATGTATAGGTTATGTGTAGTTTTACATAGGCACTGCTGATTTTACGGTCAAATTTATTTTATGTATCATAAATAATATGTACATAGTCCCATACCTGCTTAGTGATCAACGCACATATTTGTTAAAAATTTTTTTTTTCATTTTTACACAGACATGCCAAAAATACTGAAGGTATTTTTTTAAACATTAATATTTTATGTGTATGGCAGATAACTAAAACCCATTCATGGGTATTGAATAGCATCTGCATTAATCATGTATTTTTGTCTACTGAATGTGGTTGCGTGAAGATATTGCCGTGCATAAGTATAAGTAATAACCATACTTTCCCTGCAAATAATAGGACCAGCCCAAACACGCGTGTAAAGAGTAGCCCACAAGGGACTAGGACTAGTCCAAAAGTAACCCAAACGTATGGAAAAAACATGGTGTATTTAACATTACGATGTCCTAGGGCAGGACCATATAACCCATTTTTGAACTACAAAGGAGTAGTTTTAAAACTACTCCATTGTGTACACAAGAGGATTAGTTTTAACTTCGTTTAAAAACGAAAATATGTCGTTAAAAAACGAAGACATGTCGTCTCACTAGAAACACTTTTTATCAATGGCATGGTCCATGCTTGCATTATATCGGACCAGTCCATGGAGTAGTCCATTTCATGAAATTGGATCAGGTGGTATAAAATATATATAAAAAAAAAATAATAGCTCTGTATATTTTTCTTATGGGTACTTGTTGTCATTCTCTGATATGCACGGCGGCACACAAAGCTAGTAAATTTATGTGATGGTGTTTGATAATCAAATGAACTACCCTGCAAATAATAGGACCAGTCCAAACACGCGTGTAAAGATTAGTCCACAAGGGATTAGGACTAGTCCAAAAGTAACCTAAACGTATGGAAAAAACAGGGTCTATTTAACATTACGATGTCCTAGGGCAGGACAATATAACCCATCTTTGGACTACAAAGGAGTAGTTTTAAAACTTCTCCATTGTACACACAAGAGGATTAGTTTTAACTTCGTTTAAAAACGAAAACATGTCGTTAAAAACGAAAACATGTCGTCTCACTACAAACACTTTATAACAATGACATGGTCCATGCTTGCATTACATCGGACCAGTCCATGGAGTAGTCCATTTCATGAAATTGGATCAGGTGGTCTAATAATATTTGCAGGGTATATATTAAATTTTTAAACTAACTATTTCACTCTAGATAGCGCCCGTAAGAGAAGCTTACATCGAAAAACATAAACGAGTCGTTATCTCGAAAATGTGAAGTGGTATGATTCATATCAATATCGTTTCCCGTTACTTTTACGACAAGAACCACAAACAGCGTTACCGTTGTGATACTTAAGAATCAATTTGACCCTTTTCCGATAGTCTTGATACCCTTTATGACCCTTTGTTTAAATTACCCTTTTGTATAGTTTTTAACTATTCTGTGCCACTTTTTGAAAATTTTTTGAAATAGCACTCCCATTTTGTTTTTTGTCAACACTGCTGAACAGTAGTGCTTTAGATTAACAAGTGTTTTCGAAATTAGCATTGCTTAAAAATAAACTTTGGAAAAGACTCAAAGTAAAAACTTACAATTACATGCTTCATCTCTTAATTTGTTCGAAGCGGAGTTGGCGGAATGGACTTCAAGTCAATAAAATCGACAGTTTAATAGTGCCCTGTAAAATAGGTGACTTCGGCTAAACTAGCGCAAATTTCCAAAAATTTGGTAAAATCAGTATAATAGCAAAGCTTAATTCTTATTAAAAATCTTAAAAGCTTTTAAGAATTAGAAAAGTTTTAGGAAAAAATCGCTTCTATCTCGACCATGTCTAAAATTCGCGAAAAATTGCAAAATTGAAAACAAACCCTAAAATTAATTTGAAATCGGCAAAAAAAATGTCGAAAAATATCATGCAAAGCATTACAAAATTTGCTTAAATGATGAAGAACAAACTTTTTGTCAGGTTTTTCATATACATATGTAGGAACCCATTCAATACAAAAGTTAAGTTTTTTGAACACTTTCTACCTGAAATTAATATTTTTTGTTTGTTTATAAAAAACTTGTCTTCTTTTTTTCTTTAAAATGCGAAATACTGCTTATTAGGGTGATCGATCGAATAGTATTCGACCGGTTTTAACCGGTTATTTTAGTTTTACCCAAGTCGAATATTTTAAAATGTCCATTTTTCGAATATCGAATAAACCGGCTATTTTAGTAAAATTACCCGGTTATTTTAGTAAGTGTAATTTATATACTTATTCCTTACTTTTGTTTTAAATGCACCCGTAATTTAAGTATTTTTCTAATTGAATATTTGCAAACTTAAACTTTTTATAAAAAATGTCAAAACAAAATGAAACAAAACTCAACACAACATTATGAGCAATGTAAATACAAATCGCTTATATAAGCGTGTGTTCTTGTAACAAAAACCAAAAACAATATAAAGTACTACAAAAAAAGTTCTGCATAAAAAGGAATAAGCAATTGGACAGTATTATAAATACTATATATAGCTTTACAAAGATGTCAACTCTGGTGATATTTCGAACTGACTTAAAAAAAAATTGTGCTTAATCGGTCCTAAAATGATAAGTGGCAAAAGTTCTTTACATCACGACTTATTAATCACTTTTAATTAGTCTACAAGCTTGAAATAAATATACGCCAAGTAAAACTTAACAGGGTCAAGTAGTTTTTAAGAGACTGCAAATAATACTTTACTAAAATATGCTGCCAATAATGAATGAAAAACTCTTAAGTAGTTCTAGCATATGCTTAAAACAAGAACATATTGGCGGAATCAACGATATGGGAAAATTCATCAGTTTTATATATTAAAACACCAAGAACTTAAAATAAAATTGAAGGAATAAAAAATGTCCTGGAAGGGTTGAAGTTGTGTGATCGACGAATTGACAGATATTTCATACAAAAAGCATGTTCATATTACTATTGTTTCTATAATGCTGAAACATTTAGGTTTTGTTTGCCACTTTTCAAAAATATGTCTGAAGTTTACTGCTTCATATAGACATGCTTAACCAGCAACAAATTAAAACTCATTTACAATAAATTTAGGAAAATATGTCAAATAATAAATTAATTGCATTCCTATATTGAATGTTTGACTCTTAACGTAAAGAATTGTTTGCTTTTGCAAAACGTTTGGCTAGAGCAAACATTATTTAAGGGTTTCGTAACTACATTATACATAAATGCAATTATCATCTTAGACATAAAGTTTAGCAAATAACAAGAAATTATTTAAAATAATGCTTTAGTTTTATCAATTTACTGGTCACGCTTTTGTTTGATTTTATCGTCAAATATTTGTTAGGTCTGAACATACCTTTTGTCATATATGTACATATATGTATTTTGTTGCTTCCTTACCTTCGTGAATTGTTTTGTTTTTATTCTAATTAACTTTTTATTACAAAAACTAATTTGATTTTTGTATTTTTATGTATTCGAATAAAAACCGGTTAACCGGTTATTTTAAAAATGCTTAACCGAAAACCGGTTTTTTTAAAATAGCAACTATTCGGAGTATTCGAAAACCGGTTATTGAAAAAAGTCGAATAATCGATCACCCTACTGCTTATACAGAACTTGACCCTTTTTTATTGAAATACCCCTTTTCGAAAATTTCCAACGGTAACCCTGACCACAAATAATAACAGTTTAAGAAAACACTTTTTAAAAACCATAAACGGTTCATTGAAACAAACACAATAATAATTATAAATTTTTAAAAACTTTAATATCGCAGGCCTGCTTATTAAGCTGAAATTGGGCTGCCCCAAGTTTATAAGTCTTAAAGAGTTCAGATTTAGTGGAAACAATTTCCTGCAAACATATATTTTTTGTCAAAGCGAATTAGCTTATCGATAGACCTGCAAAGCATAAAGTTTTATTTTAAAAATGTTTTTTTGGTTAAATTGTACCTAATAATAAAATCCCCAAACATTCTTACAATTAACACCAAAATCCCCAATCCCATATTAATTTCTTTCTCCCCGTTTCGAAAATGAAATTCCCAATTTGGCGATAAATCCTCTAATCTGACAACTCTGTTGTACAAACATACGAATATGCATGTGTGCTTATGGGAACGTATTTGAGAAATCATGTATATTTGTTAGGCGAAAATGTGTTTCTGGTACGCATTGCAACGAACATCTGTTTGTTTAAATCTGGAATTAGTTGGTTTTGTTCGAATGGATTTCATCTATTATTTTGTGAAAAACAACAATTTAAAATCTAAAATTAAATAGGTGACAAATAAATGTGTATACAAAAGTGAAGAATAGATGACACAAAGCCAGCGAAACGGCTCTTTATGGTCAATACACCGACAGTATTTATTTCTAGCAGTATTGTTTCTTGAAAATGTTAATCTTTTAATACTTTTTTTGCATTTCCAAGGAGTCTAAATTGAGGGTTCCAAGTTCAGGAACTTTATTTCTATAAGATTCAAGGTTCATTATTAAAAGTATTCTGTTTAAAATTAATGGTTATCTACGGTGACTGCCCGTTCTGTATTACACAGAACAGTACTATATATAATTTTCTAGTCAAAAACAAATAATTGTTCTGTGTTCGTACTATATTTAATCAACCTTTTGTCATTAACAAAAACTTTTATACCCTCCACCACAATTAGTTGTGAAGAGGGTATATTAAGTTTGTCATTCCGTGTGAAACTTTTTTATTATTCATCTCAGACCTCCTTGAGTGATTTTAAGTCGATTTAGCCATGTCCGTCTGTCTGTCTGTTGAAAACACGCTTACTTTCGAACAACTCAAAAGAAATGAACAAACTTGATGCCAAATTGCTTGCAGTTATCCTAAGCAGTTTGGGATTAAAATTCAGCAAAATCGGTGTAGTAGGACCAGAGCTATGAATCAAAATGTGGAACCACCACCTAAAAAAA
The DNA here is from genome assembly GCA_949318255.1 of Pollenia labialis. Classification (NCBI taxonomy): domain Eukaryota; kingdom Metazoa; phylum Arthropoda; class Insecta; order Diptera; family Polleniidae; genus Pollenia; species Pollenia labialis. The sequence continues at coordinate 85,020,331 of OX439143.1, forward strand.
TGATAATTTTGTTACAAAAAATAACATAAATGGTGGAACAAGGCACGGAATGAGATAAGATTTTGCAAAAATTTGTTTTATTCGACTGGAAATCACGCTGTTAAATTTCGTGAAGATCCGTCCATAATTTACCCTAGGCCTCAAATAAACCCTTCTCTCGGAAAACAGTTTAGTACGCTTAAAGCCGTAATATATAATGCTATCAAAATAAAATTAAATAATTCACTACTTACACTAATAAATTTCGTGATGCTCGGTTCATAATTTACTATAGGCCCCATATAAAGCCCACTGAGCTGTCGGTGGAGGGTATCAAAGATTCGGCACAGCCGAATATAGCACTCTAACTTGTTTTTATTTAATTTAAGTTTTTCATATATTACTTTAAAAAGAGTTTAAAATCTTACTGTATCTTTTTGCCACCAACGAAATAAAAATAATCCGTTTTAAAATTTAATTAAAAAGATATCTGAACTGAGATTTTTAGTTTCCAAGAAAGTTTTAAGCATAATTTCAAAATTATCCCCATTGAACTTTATGTAAATTTTTTGTTTGGTATTAATTTTTAAATATGTACCTACATATCTCCTTCTTAGATTGTTTATTTCCTTTATCCTTGATGTACAAATTTTTAAGTTGAAATATATATGGTTCTTTTTTGCTTGAAAGCCATGCCCACTTACCCGATCTTGTCCATATTTTGTCGGATGTTGTGTATTGATAACAAGTTTATTATTTGAAACTTTGACTCTATAATGTCTTTGTACGGGAGGTTCTACGCCTTCTTCTACAATCCCGTCTATGTTTTAAGAAAATACTACAAATATACACATACTTATACATATTTATATTTAATAATAATAAGTATAGGACTTTGAAAGATTTAATCTTCCTGCAAATGATGCGAGGAATCGCTGTGCAGAAAATATTTCAAGAAAAAAACGCATATCGAAATTTCAAACTATTTTCGTTAAAAAACTTTTATCTACATATGTGACACCTTCAGTTAAAAGGGACCTATGGATGAAAAATCGGTTTTTACATTTTTGGTGATTCTTAAAATAGACAATACGCTCTTTCCAATGAAGCAAACCGCAGATTTCTAACTTCATTACTTTTGTCATAAGTAAGCTTTAAAATTCACCTTTGATAAGAAAAAAAGAAAACATGTTAACTTAAATATCGTTTTTCTCCAAAACTCAATTTTGCCCTTTTTCTACTTTGGTACTTTTTCTAAATACGAACACTTAAGGGGTGAAAATTTTAACTATTTTTTACAAAAAATTTGTATCCATTCATTGACATTTCGTACTTAATTATGGGCCCCCACTACAATACTTAAATGTTTGATACTTTAATGTGGGGAAATTGGATATTTTTTTAATTATCGTAAATATTGGACCTTAAAACATAAGACTCAACATGGATAAGAATCTATTGCGAAACTTTTTGTTCTTTAACTGGTACTGTTTGAATTTTCGTTAGTATTGTACCTAGAAATATAAAATTCAATGTGCAATGTCCTGGGTGGAAGAGAATATATAACAGTGAAGTTTTTGGTACTTTTTATTGTGAGATTGGTACTTTTTGAATTTCCGTTGGTATTGGACTAAGAAAGATAAAATTTAACATGCAAGGTCCTGAGTGAATGAGAATCGGTAAGAGGGCTTTTTGGCACTTTTTTGTTCTTTAACTGGTACTTTTTGAATTTCCGTTATTATTGGACCTAGAAATATAAAACGTAGCGTGATTAAATTGAACATGAAATGTCCTGGGTGAAAGAGAATCTATAAGAAGGAACTTATTGGTACTTTTTTTTATTCATTAAGGTACTTTTTGCAAGGTCCTGAGTGATTGAGATTCTGTTAGAGGGTTTTTGCTATTATTTTGTTCTTTAACTGATACCTTTTCCATTTCCGAATTTGTTGGATCTAGAAACATGAAATTAAACATGTACATACCTTAGTTAATGAGAATCTGTAAGAAGGATTTTTTGTACTTTTTCGTTCTCTAAATGGTACTTTTTTAGATAACCTGGTAATTTTTTTTAATTTTATATTTATTTTTGTGCATTAAATCAAAAAGCAAATAGGTGTCTGGAAATTACGAAATTCGGCCGTGTTAGGTAGTAAACGGATGAAACCTAAATTTTGTGAACTTTTTTTGTCCAACATCTAGCGTTTAAACCAAAACGCATTGAAATAAAAATTATATAACATTTGTAACTTACCTAAAAAAGACAAATGCATATTTGGTACTTTTACGAAATACGAACGTTTTAGGGATGCAAATTTTACATATGTTTGTTACTTTTTTCAATAGATTTTTTTCTCCTCTATTTATCTTTCATCCCAGAGCATAAACGTATGAGACTAAAATGTGGACCGAAGGCTGGCCTCTCGCCAAATTGATCCTGCTAAGCTCATACCTCCTAAACTAAAAGAGTTAAAAAACATTACCACTTATTGCTGTTCATTAGAAAAATTCGCTAACTTCATAACTTTATTTCATTTGCTTTTGTTTTGTTCTACGAGTGGTACTTTTTGAATTTTCTATAATATTGAACTTAGAAACACAAAATTATAAATGCAAAGTCCTTCTTAAAACCTAGGAACATAAACGTTGGCATATAAATATGTTAATGGAAGAAAAGCCCCGATTACAAAGTAGCGGGTAAAATGCTAGAATTTAAACAAGTTAAAATCTAGAAAAAAAAACTTTGGCATAAAAATATGTCCACGATGGAAAAAGAGACGCTAACGAAGTAGCGGGTTAAATGCTAGTCTTTTATATAAGTAATAAAAAGTGCCAGTACAAATCTACATACAGACGAATGTATAATTTCTCTTTAATGTGCAATTTAAATACTTTTTTGCATTTAATTTAAAAATAACATTTGTTTTTTCCAATAAACCTTATATTTGTTTTCAAATATAACAACCTTAGATTTTGCAAAGCCCTACATTTCTATTGGTTTCGCTAACAACGGATGCACTGCATTTTAATTAGAAATAGGTTAAAACAAAGGAAGATAAGGAACAATGAGCAAAAATCTTATCTGTCGCATGTAAAATATCTTGGTATACAACTAGATCTATGTTTAACGAGGAAATGGCATATAGATGCAAAATTTACTTTAATTTACCTAAAAGCAATTCGAAATAATTGGCTAATTGGAAGGTGTTCTGTTCTTATTCTGCATTGTAAAACTTTACAAATTAATGCCAAGTTGATGCCACGGTATTTAGTTATGGAGCACTGCATAGGCATCCTTCTTAAAAAACTCTAAAGGTGCCATAAACTCGAATATTCCCCAGATTTCCCTCAATGTGCCATTTGTAAAAACCAGGGTTTAAAAAACTGCAGTCAACATAAAAAAAATTGCTTTTTCTCCCACTTTTTGATTTTTCATTGGACAAAAATCCAATAGTCGTAGTCCAGGCAAGAATAAAAAACGAAAAATTGTACACAGCAAAGAACATCGGCAGTCAAAATGTTCGGATGTGTTTGGTTTGACAGACTAAAACTTTTAAAAATTCTCGTAGTTAACGAGAACTTGCGATATTTAATGATAATTTTCTAGATAATTTGCTAGAACCTGGATGAATTTACATGTTGCAAGAATCACAATAAATTTTAATAAAATTCCAAGTTTTAAGATTCCTGCCTTTAGTAAAAATAATTTAATGAAAATTTAATTTGATGATCTAAAGCCTAACCAAAAATATCAAATAGAAACTGGGAATTATTTCCTTCCGAAGGTTACTTTATATTATATTTTATTTAAATTTTGGGGCTCAGAAGATCCTACTACCAAAAGTTCAACAAAATGCATACAGTGGCTCTTATTTATAATTCTATCTATGAGGGGTACTGCTCCTACCCTGTCTAACCCGCCCATTTGTATATTGAAATTTATAGTTTGCCATAGTAGTAGCTTTAACCACGTTTGAAGACTCCCCCTTTAATAGTTCTTCAGTTGAGCGATATTTAATATATGCATCCTATGGGAGGTTTTCCCCCTGCGCCTACCCGCTTAAATTTTTATTTTTAAAAGTGTAGTACACCATAAGAGTGACTTCTACAAAGTTTGAACATTCTCACTATAACAGTTCTTAAGATATGCGATATTAAACATTGGCGTCCTATGGTGGATACCACTTCCCCCGCTGCTTTTTTTTTCAATTTTGGGGCTCAGAAGATCCTACTACCAAAACTTCAACAAAATGCATGCAGTGGCTCTTATTTATATATCTATCTATGAGGGGTACTGCTACTCCCCTGTCTACCCCGCCCATTTGTATACTGAAATTTATAGTTAACGCTTATAGTAGCTTTAACCACTTTTGAAGACTCTCCATTGAATGGTTCTTCAGTTGAGCGATATTTAATATATGTGTCCTATGGGAGGTTTTTCCCCCCTGCGCCTACCCGCTTTATTTTTATTTTCAAAAGTGTACTATACCATAAGAGTGACTTCCACAAAGTTTGAACATTTTCACTATAACAGTTCATAAGATATGCGATATTAAGCATTGGCGTCCTATGGGGGGAACCACTTCCCCCGCTGCTATTTTATTTCGATTTTGGGGCTCAGAAGATCCTACTACAAAAAGTTCAGCAAAAAGCGTTCAGCGGCTCTTAAGATATGCGATAATTAATATTGGCATCCTATGGGGGGTACCAATTCCCCTGCCCCTATCGAAAAAATAAGTAGCCTATTTTATTTTTAGGGCCCACGTGATGTTACTGTAAAAATTTCAGGAAAATTGGTTCAGTAGTTTCGGAGTCTATAAGCCAACAAACAAACAAACAAACAAACAAACAAACAAACTGACAAACAAACATACAAACATTTTTCATTTTTATATACATACATATCGTTAGCTAAAACGCAAACGGCCCTAACTAACAAAAAATCCAAAATCGGTTTTTTTATTGATTCTGATGCATCGCATCGGAATACACATCCACAAACAAATTTGGAGTTATCTGAAAAAAATTACTAATTTTATTAACGAAAAACAAACGGCCCTATCTACAAAAGCATTTATTTCATAAACGCAAAAAGACTTAACTGATTGTGTGTATAGACAACATTGTAAGTTGTCAAAAAAAATTGATAGATTTGACCGTTTAACAATTTATTAATTATAGAGAAATAAATTTGTAACAGCTTAATGCAATTTTTTAAATAAAATATATCAATAATATTAATGTTTATTATAAATAAATAAAAAGCGTGTTCATATAATTAAATTTATTAAACAGCGTTTTCCTAATAAATGAAAAAATACAATTAATTTACTTTGTATTAATGTGTAGATAGGGCCTTTGGTTTCACAAAATTAGAGTACCAAAGGACTTAACTAACAACACTTTTGAAATATTTTAAAATTCTATTTTATTTTCTAAGAATTCAATTTCTCACACCTTTTTTTATAATACTGGTGAAAACCATGCTGGTCGAAACCATACCATTAGTATAAAACAGTTTTTTCCTTCTCCTGTAAAATTTTCAAAATGTTAGATAGGGCCGTTTGCGTTTTAGCTAACGATATATAGATATATAGATTCAACATTTTTTATTTTTCGAATTTATTCTATGAGCTAAATTTCAGTTATGTATTTTATAAAGCTTTTTTGTAATAGTCATATTCCTTTAATTTTTCAGAAATGACTTTATACACTACCAGACTATTATATTGTATCTTCTTGTTACATTTTACCTTAGCTTTCCGTTGGAAAGCAATGAGGTACATTGTATGTACAGAATAAATTCGAAAAATAAAAAATGTTGAATATAATAAAAATATCAAAATTAAAATTAACAGTTCAACTAAAAATCACAATTGTTCTAAAAATTTATAATTTTAAAGTGGTTTTCAGAAGGCTGCTTATTATAAGATCTTGGGGAAATTAGGCGTACTAAACTGTTTTCTGAGAGTTTGCTTTCTATTGTGCCTATTTGACAGTGTGATTTCTAGTCCGATAAAACTGTGGCGTACCAAATTATATTATAGAATCATTATTTCTTATGGTTTTGGGCGGACTATATTGTTTTCCGAAAGTAGGCCTTTGGTAAATTATGGATCGATATTCACGAAGTTTTATAGTGTGATTTCTAGTCCTATAAATCTGTGACCTTAAAAATTTAATTATGGTTTAAGGCTAATTAAACTCTTTTCCGAGAGCTGGCGTTATATGGGGCTTATGGTAAATTTTGGACCGATCTTCACGAAATTTAACAGTGTGGTTTTCAGTGCTTTATGATATACCAAATTAAAACAGCGTCATTTATGTTAGTTTTTATAACAAAATTATCAATTTTTTAGGGTGGTGATTGCACATTTTGATTCATATCTCTTATCCTACTAAACCGATTTCGCTGGATTTCAATCCCAAACTGCTTAGTATAACTACAAGCAATTTGAGACCAAGTTTGGTCAATTCTTTTGAGTTTTTCAAAAGCGAGCGTGTTTTCAACAGACGGACATGGTTTAATCGGCTTAGAATTACTTAGGGAACCAGAATATATCCACTTTATGGGGTCTGAGATGAATAATAAAAAAGTTTCACACGGAATGGCAACTTTCACCACTAGTGGTGGTGGAGGGTGAAAAAATAACAAAAAAATAAAATTTCCACTTGGGCAGTGCATTTTTTTATAAAAACATATTAAGATGTAAGTGGGGAACAGAATAGTCGCTGTAGTACATCGCTAAGAACAGCGCTGCAAACTTTTAAATATTAAAAACAGCAGTTCTAATTTAGTGTCAACAGAATACGTAGTTGTTATAGTCGTTGCAGTTGAAGTTAAAGTGCAAAATTCGACATTTTTAATTTTGTTGCGCTACAGAGCATTCGTCAATTTCAACTACTACTACAACTACTTTATTCTGTTCTAGGCCTTATGCTTGTATGGAAAAATCATTTGTTACCATACGATGAAATAATACGAACCTAAATCAGAATAAAATATTCAAGACCACAATTGTAATAGACGATGTTTGTAGTTGCTCAGCCAAATTGTTTTTCTTTTTACTTTTTCACTTTTCTTATAACTTAACAAAGGATAAATTGCTAAATCTACCTAATAAGTGGATAAACTGGCCGCACTGTGTAAAAGTGTAGACAAAATATCCTTTTTAACGGTCGGTGTTACATTTTTTAAATACACATATGATTTTAAAAAGAGAACTTTTCATAGTCAAAACCATCATACATTTTTTTAAGTGTATTTTTTAATTCATTGAAACTCTGCTATCCAGTATTTGGGTTTTTTTCATGTATATGTAGTATGTGTTATTCTGTCTGTGATCTATTTTTTGTATTTATTTTCGTCCTGCTTACAGTTTGTATGTAATTAAAAGTGGTTTATGGTCATTCAAATGAATGAATCTACAACAATACCACATTAGCCAACAGTGCTGCTTTTAGCAGCTTATGCGAGCAAAATACTTTGAAAGACCAATATTCGGCGGTTCAGCTGTGGCTATATTTGCGTGTTTTAAATTTTGCATTTTATTTTCTGTTGTGTACTATACTTAAAATTGGAGTTTAAAATAATTATTTTTTTAGTTAAATTTCTCACTAATATTAATACATTTTAAAAATGTTATCATGTGTACAAAAACAAATCATTTTTTAAAAAAAACATCAGTTTTTTCCGATTTTCTCACTGCTGCCTTTTGTAGTTTATAAAGGCGGCATTTAAAAACTCTTTTCTTTGTTCTTAACATTCGCATAAACGGCAGGGCAAATCTAAAAGTAATTGTAATAAAATCATTTAGAGTTCGTGCGTGAGCACAGGTAGAATTTCATTTCCTTTTCAATTTTTGGCCCATATTTCTCATGTAATTGGGTCGCGTAGACGAATGCACTTTTGTTTAAATTGTATTTAACACGTTTTTAATCGTAGTTCTGAATTACGTGCGACAATTTGTTGAATAGTGTGTTGTGTGCGATGTGGTTTTATATGTTTTGCTCTTACCAGTGTTTCCAGATAACTTTTGGCTTATCTCCCCAATTTTAGTTTTGAAATCCTCAAGAAATTCCTAATTAAAAAAATAAATACATACCCAATTTTTAAGTTTATAAAAAATTTGGGACAACAATTAGAAACTTTAATTAAATATGTTTTTATTAAAAATATTGACATTGTTAATTCTTGCCAAATATCTAGTTGACACGACTAATCCAATTTTTTATTTGGATGTTTCCAAAGTAACGGTCGTTACCGATTTTCGGAGAAAAAAACTTCAAAATAATAATTTCATTTTTGAGCTATAAGGGGTCATTTTCTTTGGAAACACCCATTTACAAACAGAAGATACATTTTTGGGAAAAAAAATAAATTTTTTTTAAGTGACAAATGTCAACGTTTATAGAAAATTTGTTGTAAACTAGAAAATTGTATCAATTTAAAAAGCAATAGACTTATTAATGATATTTAATTGCAGAAGTATTTAAATGATTTTCAAAATCTAAATGTTAAATTCATTTGTCAACCGTTCTAGTACTTGAGCTTCATTTAAAAATTTTGTTCAAAACTTAAGCAAATAACCGAAGAGCAAAAAATAGTTCAAAGGTTTAAAAAGAAAACGGCCATAGAAATTACTAGTGAAAATTCTTGCCAAACAGAAACAAGGTTTACAAATTTCCCACATAAATGCTCAAAGTTTAAAGCCAAAAATTAATGAGTTTAGATGGATTTTCGAAAATTCGAACGTGGATGTCATATGCGTGTCTGAGACATGGTTTAATAAGTCAACCTCAGATGGTCTCATATCTTTACATGGATATAAAGTATTTAGATCTGATAGACTGGTTGGAGGCGGTGGTGGTGTTGCCATATATGTCAAAAACAATATCAATTGTAAACTCTGCAGTAAAACAGAAAAAAATGAGGTAATCGAATATATCTTTCTTGAAATCTCATCTTTTGGAAGAAAAATGTTAGTTGGCTGTGTATATAGACCGAACAGTTCTATTGTTTATACAAATTTTATTTTTAAAACCGAAACCTTAATTATGCCATACAACGATATATTGATAGCAGGAGACTTTAATTCTAACTTCTTAACGGAAACCTCGTTTAGAAACAGTATGGAATCGATAGGACTCACACCTACTAACACATCTACAGCTACTCATTTTACAAAAACCAATAGCACGCTTTTAGATCTTATTTTCGTGGGAGATACATCGAAAGTTCTGCTTTACGATCAAGTTTCAGCTTCATGTTTTTCCAAACATGACTTGGTATTTGCAGCATATGACTTCTTGGTAGAACAAAAAGAACAATCCTATTCATATCGTGACTTTAGAAACTTAAACCACAACATTTTAAATGAAAACGTTTTACAGATAAACTGGAGTAATATTTACAATGTGACATCTGTAGATGAGCAACTGTCCTTTCTTGAGGATAATATCTTACAACTGTATGATGAAACAGTACCTTTGAAAACAAAAATTATTAAACCAAAAAACAACCCGTGGTTCAATGCTACTATTCAACATGCAATTAGAGGAAGGGATTTGGCGTACTCACGGTGGAAACGTTTTAAGACAGTAGATCTAAAGGCTGATTTTCGTTCTGCAAGAAAGAAAGTCAATAACCAGATAAGAATCGCAAAGTCCGAGTATTATTCCAAGCGATTTGGCTCTGCTCTTGAATCCAAACGTACTTGGAAAACTATTAAGGATATTGGAATTGGTGATCCTGTTAAAAATGTAACCTCCTCTATCGACGCTGATAACCTCAACAATATTTTTGCTAATAGCCCAATGGTAACACCAACCAACACAACATTGGTCAACAATACATTTTACACCAGCAACAACAATATGTCTGAGCAAAATATGTTTGAGTTCTCATGCGTTACCCAGCTTGATGTTTTTGCCAGTTGCATTCAAATCAAATCTAATTCTGTAGGATATGATAATCTTCATCCAAAATTTATTAAAGTTATTTTACCGGTTCTCCTGCCATATATAACCCATTTATTTAACACCATTATCACTACAAGTAATTTTCCTGTTAAGTGGAAACATGCAAAAATAATTCCAATTCCAAAATCGAACACCGAATATCGACCAATTGCTATTCTTAGCTTTCTGTCGAAAGTATTGGAAAAGGTTTTGCACCGCCAAATAAGTTCCTACGTTTATGATAATCATTTACTATCTGATAAACAGTCAGGTTTTCGTCCAAACCACAGCTGCGTAACTGCTTTAGTTGAAGTCTCAGAGAATATACGGCGAGAACTTGATGATGGTAATATTAACTTTTTAGTTCTACTTGATCACTCTAAAGCTTTTGATACGGTAGACCACCAAATTTTATGTACAAAGCTTAGGACTCTTTTTAACTTTTCATCTTCATCAACAAAACTAATTTCATCGTACCTCACTAATCGTATTCAATCGGTGTTCATAAACAACAAAGCATCTAATCCCTTATCACTGTCTAGAGGTGTACCTCAAGGATCAATTTTAGGCCCAATATTATTTTCAATTTACGCTAACGATCTGCCGCAGCAATTAACTCATTGTAGTGTCCACATGTATGCAGATGATGTACAATTATACTTGAGTAGTCCAGTAGCATCAATTAAGGAAAACATTGACAAACTCAATTACGACCTAAACAACATATATCATTGGGCATCTCAAAATGGTCTGTGCTTAAATCCACGAAAATCAAAATGTCTGGTTATTCACAAAAAAACCGTCACACCTTTAATCGAAAATAATATCCTTATAAACAATGAGAAAATTGACATCGTAAAAACGGCAAAAAATCTGGGATTAGTGTTTAACAGCAACTTAACGTGGTCAAGCCATATAAATACACTGGTGGGACAAATTTATGTTAAACTAAGAGCCCTGTGGTCCGTACAATACTTTACACCACTGAATGTCAGAATCCTACTTGCAAAAGCTTATTTGGTTCCAAGCCTTACATACGGATGCGAGTTGTTTTCTCATTGTGATTCTACTAGTACAAAAAACCTTGAAGTATTATATAACAACATCATTAGATATATATATGGACTTAAAAGGCGTGACCAAGTCTCGGCATACTCGAAAACTCTCTATGGAGTTTCTTTCGAAAGCCTTCTTAAGATAAGGGTTCTTTTGTTTTTGCATAAAGTGATTTACACCGAAAAACCGAAATACCTTTTTGAAAAAATAAGATTTGCTAGATCACCAAGGGGTAAAAGTATAATATTTCCGAAATTTCGATGCCTAGTTTCCGAATGGCAATTTTTCATTAACGCAATTCGTCTTTGGAATTCTCTTCCTTATCACCAACAAATAAACAGCAACGCAATTTCTTTTAGGGTATTCCTTTTTAAATATTTTGCCTAATTTATTTTGTCAAAATTTTTAATGTTAAAATTCTTTATGTTTAAGTTTTCTATGTTAAAATTTTTTTTTATATTAAAATGTTATGTTTTATGTAATTTGGAATCTAATTTGTACACATACAAAATCCTGCACTGTAATTATAAGACTTAGTTCTGTTGTGCAGGAAATCATAAATAAATAAATAAATAAACTCGTGCTTAACTGTAAAATTAAACAAAAAAAAAAAAAAAAACATGCTAATAACATTAAAATTTTTAATAGTTTTCCATTTGATCTCCTTAAAATGAATTTCTATATCGTGAAGTTTTCTTTAGAGTGATCGATTTTTTCAAATACCTTCTTATAATGAATTTCAATATCGTGAAGTTTTCTTTAGAATGAACCATTGTTTAAAATGGAAATTTGACTCTCATAATTTGTGTGTCCATATAGTATCTGTTTGACAGCATTCGCTCGTGTTCAGTGAAAAAATGAAGCAGCGTCTCTTTAAAAAAAATTTGATTAGTTAAAGTCAATGAAGACAAAAAAATAGGTTTTGTAGCTAAGCAGTTTATTTTGGAGCATGAAACAAGCTTTTAAGCACTAAACGCAAAAGTCTTCAAGATTGTCCTTTTAAGGATATTAATGAAGCAAAGGTCAAATATATAGCCACAACACGTAGAAGCGTAATCAAGACTAGGCTATGTTAGGCTCCATTGGCAGCCGTGATCAAGCACAGCTCACGTGAGTCCATTAATTAGTTCCCGTTGTGTTACCATGTCACACCGTCTCCCATGGGTCCTATGTTTTCTGACTGCTAGTATTCAATGCAGCCATCTGGTCGATTCAATAAAAGAGTGGATCCTGTTTACATCAACATCAGAGAGACAAGTTTTGTTTCCAAGGGCTCTTCGACCAAACATTTTGACTCCTAAATCTCCGAATGCCGGGCAATTACAGAGAAGATGTTCCGTTGACTCTTCCTCCTCCTCGTCGCCACAACTTCTACACAAGTCATTATAAGGGTGCCCCAGCCTATAGGCGTGCCTCCCAATGGGCTAGTGGCCCGCCGTGTCCTTTTATCATCTTATAATGGCCCAGATTTTCCTGGTTTCCCCGCAGGTAGTTTCATCGTGCCACCACTGACTGGCAATAATGTGCGCTATAAGTTGCTTACTCCCTAGGAGCGAAACACCTACATTATATGTTGAGCCGTCTCGATTCAAGGTAGTACCTGCATCCAACGAATCCACCATTCAGTTTCCCAGTATGTCCCCGTGTCCAGGGACCCAATTAAGGCTGACCAGTGAATGTCTCGCTATGTCCTCCAGAGACATCCGGCCTTCCCGGACAATTCTCGATGTGAGGAACACATTCTCCAGGGATCTTATGGCCGCCTGGCTATCGGTAATAATGTGAATACCTATCCCTTCAAGATATTTCACAGTACCGGATGCGTCTTGCGGCTGTGTGGATGGCCATTATCTCGGCCTGGATGACACTGCAGTTGTCCCTCAGCCTTATAGGAATGTTCCAGTTTAGTTGCTCAGAGTATATGCCAGAACCGACACCATACAGTGCTTAAGACCCGTCCGTGAATATTCAAATCGCATTCGCTGGATTTTGTAGGTCATCATAGTGGACCACGTGATCCAAAATGCTTACCGTGTAGCCAGGATAAAAGATTGGCTCAGGTGTGACACAATCAACATCCATGTGCCAATTGATTTTGTTCAGAATATTAGCATGTCGGATTTTGTAATCCCTCCATGCTCCGGTGGCTCTTAGGCTTACCGCCGCATTCGCAGCTAGCCTTTTCGCCAAAATGTCTGGTGGTAGCCCGTTCAAAATTGTAAATAATTCCTTGAGGGGGTTGCTCTAATGGTACCTGTTACCGCTTTCGCAACCATTATCATTGTACGTTTAAACGGAGGCATATCATAACGTCACAATGACTCTTTGCAAATGGACATTATGACACTTTCAAAAGTGTCATAAGGTCCGTAATTACTAAAGAGGTTAAATACAAAAAAAGATCTACATACACGCTGAGAAAAACATGTTTTATTATGGTCACAACCAACAAAACTATTTTTAAAGAAACTAATTTAACCATAATATGGTTTTCGGTTACAATGATTTGGTTAAATTAAACATAATATGGTTAAATTTATTAAAAATGGTTTTGTTGCTTTTTCTCTGGGTGTATATATTAAATATATAACGAAAACACGTTTGGGCAAAAGGATTTTTTTCTCTATGGTATAACAAACACCGGCTTCGCTAACTAAAGGTTATCTGCACAGCCGGCCTTCGGCCGGGCGCAAGGATTTTCTCCTCTATGGTATAACAAAAACCGGCTTCGCTAACCTTACAATATAATTTTAATTGAAAAAAAGCACCCTATATTTGGATTTGTATAAACATTTCACATAATATTGAGATTTTAGAGATATTTGTAAAACATTTTAAGCTAAATAAAAAATTTAGCGGTTTCTAGCGGTTTTTGAAGTGCGATTTGACGGGAAGTCTTCATAAAAAGTTGGCAACAATGACCTGCAGCCATGTATCCGTGTCGTCGTGAAAAAAATCTTTTTCATAAACACACATGTATTCTATTTTTGACATATTGAAGTCGATAGCCTGCTGTCTCGAATGTGTTTAACTGCCCGTCTATACCAGAGATAATTAATGCGACATACATAAATTGCAGTGATTGTCAAAATTATGTTATCTTTAATGTAGACAGCAATTTTTTGTACATATTAATTGCTAACAATTTATGTTGCAATAATTGTTAGTCCATTTTCGTTGACAATTATTGCTTACAAAAAACTTCAATTTGGTTGTCAGTTGAAAGAAAGAAGCATTGTGTGAGAAAGAAATTAATTTTTTGAAATTGCAGCAAATTATAATTGTAGTAAAATAATTAAATTAAACAATTAAATAAACACTAAAATAAAATTGCAAAAATTATAACTTTTTCCTTATTCGATCTTTATTGTTAAAATAATTTGTTTAAGTTCGAGTTCTTGTTTATTAAAAATAATAATTTTACATTAACTAAAATAAAAAAATTAATATTTTTGTATTAAAAATGACCTTAAGCTTAAACAAATTAATATAAATTTAAATAATAAAGTCGAATAAGAAAGAATTTATATTAATAATAATAATTCTTGTAAAATACCGCCATTTTTTACACTGCACCTTCTTTCTTGATTTTTTTTCAAACTATGAGTTAACATAAATACGTTTTCCTATGCCTTTAGCATAAGCTGAGCAATAAGAAATATTGCTCTGTTATTCTGCCGACGTTATTGCCAACTTGCTGAGATAATTAGTCTGCTTTCACACGTTTCATCTTTTGATGCTCAACTCTTATGTTTTTAGGTGAGAGAAGAAAGAAGAAAGGGGGTTAGTACGGAGATGCCTGTACTCGGTCAGTACGCTTTGTGTTTTTATTCGTTGGTATATGTACAACGATGGCTGCATGTAATTTTTTTTCTTTTCTTTTTCTCTTTGATTCGCTATTAATAAAATTGTTGTTGTTTTGTACCGAAAAAAGTTGAAACCGATTGCTGCGTGTAAATATATTGGCATCTTTAAAAGGGAATTGAAAAGAAGTTGAGCATCAAAAGATGAAACGTGTAAATTTAGACTTATCTTTAGTGTAGACCTAGGGTAAATCAGAGGTAATCACAAAGAGAGCCAGTTAAAAATGTGTGTTTTGTAGTGTGTGTAAATATAAGCCCTGCAAATATTATTAGACCACCTGATCCAATTTCATGAAATGGACTACTCCATTGACTGGTTCGATGTATTGCAAGCATGGACCATTTCATTGTTAAAAAGTGTTTGTAGTGAGACGACATGTCTTCGTTTTTAACGACATGTTTTCGTTTTTCAACGAAGTTAAAACTAATCCTCTTGTGTACACAATGGAGTAGTTTTAAAACTAATCCTCTTGTGTACACAATGGAGTAGTTTTAAAACTCCTCCCTTGTAGTTCAAAAATGGGTTATATGGTCCTGCCCTAGGACATCGTAATGTTAAATATACCATGTTTTTTCTATACGTTTGGGTTACTTTAAGACTAGTCCTAGTCCCTTGTGGACTACTCTTTACACGCGTGTTTGGACTGGTCCTATTATTTGCAGGGTCCTATTATTTGAGATCTCAACTAGTGTTTTGTTTTTTAATTGTTTAAGAGAGTTTCGTTAACCTTCGTCAAAGACTATAGATTTATAAAGATGTTGCACTTAGTACATTTGAAATTTTAAAAAATGTTGTTCTTCTTATTGATGAGGGGGGGAAGTAACAAGAAAGCAAAAACTTCTTGCTCACATTCAGAGAACTAAAGAGAGCAAGAAACCACATGCATTAATACATACACATGTTTGCTGTTTTTGCCAGCCAAAGTGTGTGTGTGTGTGCTTTTTTTTGGTTGAAACCGGTTTTTGGTATTTTTTTTAATTGATTGCGTTTTATTTTCAAACAATTTATGTGCAAATAACCTGTTTTTGCCAGCCAAAGTGTGTGTGTGTGCTTTTTTTTTGGTTGAAACCGGTTTTTGGTATTTTTTTTAATTGATTGCGTGTTATTTTCAAACAATTTATGTGCAAATAACCTACGTAAGAGCATATGCGACCGATTGTGTAATTGTAGGGCAACAGTATTTGTTTTATTTTTGTAAAACTTAAACTTCATCGATTTGCACCGAATTACCTATAATTCCATTTTTTAGATTATTTAATTATGCACTTACCATGTGTGTATTTATTTATATACCTATCAAACGAATTTACTATGAGTATTTATTAATTTTACTTATGAGCTCTTTGCAAGTTAAATGGTTTAAGATTTTAACTTTTTCAATATTTGATAATTTGTAGTTGTAAGTTTCCCATGTGGAATGCTTCCGTCATAATATAAGAACTAGTAGTAAATTGAGCATCTCCATCCTGTGTTTATAACATAGGTACGTCATTCTCCTCAAACCAAAAAGAATAAATTGATTTTTTGGTACAATTCACGCATTGCTCAGCAATAAATTTTGTTATGCTTTTCATTTCTTTATTTTGTAAAAATATTTTTTCAAAGACCTTTATATCAATTTAACAAACTCAAAAAATAAGGGAGCACACAAACCTCCAAAGTCGGATTCTTTTTGACAATTTTTTGCATGAACAAACATTTCTGAAGGATATGACAAAATTTGCGCGGGTTTTTTATATCCATACGACATTAAACGCATGATATTCGTTGTGATATGTAACCAACAAAATATCGACTCGATGTTAATTCTATTGGCACATTGTTGGATGTAAAGCAATCGGCATCTTCATTAAAATATTCTTAATTTTCATTGTACATACATATACCTACATATATCTGCGATTTCTATTTCAGGGCTGTGAGTACTCTCTGATTGACGGAAAGGGACACTAAAATAGGTTTTAGGCTTTTGATTTCCTGAGATTAGAAATCACACTTAAAGGCTTTTGTGTTATTCGATTCAGAATTTGCATAATGTGGATCAATCTATCCGAAAAGCACTTTAATACGACTAAAAGAGAAATGTATGATAATATGTATATCTAATAAAATTCCATATTATTTCCAGTCTAATAATAACTTTTATAATCTGCAAGCTTTATTGGCGATTTTTCAGATTTAAAAACTTGAATCGTATACTTTTACGAGTATTACCAAAAAAAATTAATATGTGTTGCAAAATTATATCTGATAAATAGAGCGTATGTTTTGACAATCCGTGTACGAGGCTATGTCATCAAAATACATAATTATTTGTCTGAATTTGTTGAATATTATTTAAGTTGCTGTAAAATATAACACTTTTTAAATAAATAAATAAAAATAAAATTATAATATGCGAACAATTTTAATAATATGGGTTTGATTTTATTGGATTTCATTCTATATATTGTATGTAGCGAAATCCACATATTTTTTTGTCCTATCCCGCGAAGCTCTTCGCTTGTCTGCAGGAAAGAAACATTTCTAATTCTTATAATATTTGCTCATATAAGCTGGCTCATACAAGTTTAATGGTTACAATGTTTAGCTTTTTCAGTATGTTATCGATGATTTTTAGGTATGTTTTAAAATATTTCTTATTTGTAACTGCCCGTCTACAACTGACATGACTTGCTGTTATAACTTGAAGTTATAAAAGCGTTGTTAAAACATTTGCATTAACAACCGTGTTATAACATGAGAAAACTTCTAACATGATGAGTCTATACTTAACACTAACATCATATTAGTGTTAAAGTTAAGCATTTTATGTCAGTTGTAGACTGCATGTAAGCTTCCGAAATAATATAAGGACTAGTAAATTTAACATCTCCATACTGTGTTTAGGACATATGTATGTATGTAGATACGTACGCAAACCAAAAAGAATAAATTAAAATTTTGATACAATTTACGCATTGCTCAACAATAAATTTTTTATTTTCATTTCTTTATCTTGTACAAAAAAATTTTTGCAGACCTTTAAAAGAATTTTACAAACTTCAAAAAGTAAGACGGAAGGAGCACACAAACTTCCAAAGCCTGAATCTGTTGTATAATTTGTGATAATAATTTGTTGTAATAATAAATAAAATTGGATTTTTCGGCGGAAACGATTCAATAACTTTTCAAATATTACAATTTTAATAAAAAAAAATTTTTAAGCAAAAATAAATAAAATTGAAAGAAATTACGTTCATACACATCAAACTGGTGGCATATTTTTATAAAAATTAAAAGTATTTTGATTATCATCAAATTCACATTGAACCATGAGTTTTTTATTACTTACACAATTACAAAATTGTAAGTTTGATGAGGCATGTTAATGTGTGGCCTTGTCGCTTTAGAAAACATAAAATATCTTTTATGAACAAAGCAGTTTATTCTTTCAGAAAAATTATTTTTTATATGCCTACAATTGTTTAAATTTAGACAATAACAGCATTTGAACTTCGGTGCGAATCGATATAATTTCATCTGTACAACAATAAAACACATATTATTGCCCTACAATTAAAATCTGTCACATTTGGTTTAACGTACCTATGTTGTTTGCACATAAATGGGATGCAAAGAAAACATGTTTTATTATTTAAATGTGTTTTCAACGAGAAAACGAGATTTCTTTTAGTTTGTTTGTATTTTTTTAAATGCAATGTATACACATACATACACACACACGCGTGTGCACATACATATACACTGATAAGTGAGAAAAGCTCTCTGAGAGTAATAATAAATACTGTAATTTACTCTCACAAGTGGATTTAGCGGCTAAATCCACCAGAAAAATTAATATAGACAGAAAAATGTATGAACTTTGTATGGTCGTGCAACATCTTTATAAATCTATAGTCTTTGCCTTCGTGTTGTGTGTGTGAAATTCACGAAAAGCTGGCTTTTAACACTACCAGATGTCGTTAAAAGTGTTAGTGAATAGCAAAATGGTTAATTTTGTGGTTATCATTTTAAACGAAACAATTCTGGTTTTAAAAGCATAGTGAATCGCTCTTCTGATCTTGTTGCGCCTTGGGGACTTCCAGACGGCCATTGTCGGGGGGCCAAATGATGAGTCCAACTGAAATTCATGATCTTTCACCACTAAGGATAATAGGCTTTATGAGTAGCCTAAACCTGAAATAATGAGTCACATAGGCTCCACAAAAGATGCTCTGGGTCGTGGTGCTTATAGCAGTCATCGTATGTATTTTCCAAACAGTTTGTATTTAATATTATATACATGTACTTTAGAGCGTACCACCTAACAAGGAAAAAATGCGCCGTACCCACTCTAATAAAAATTATTTTTGCCAGGAGGTTTTGCCGTTTTTTTTCCTGCAAAGTATGCGACATTGTTTTTCGTATGTAAACAAACCCCACATGTATTTAACTTAAAATAATTTGTTTTAATAAAAACTTTTTAAAAAAGAAAATGACTATGGATAAAAAACTATTACCGGTTGTGTTATTTTAATTTTTTATTTCTTATTTAATTAACAGTTCATACTTTTATGCTTTTGCTTAAAATTCCACGTGAATTAAGTGCAGCTTACATTATTTCGCAGTTGTAAAAAATGTTGCCAGAAACATTTCGGAACTTTTTCACAAAATGAACAGAGTACAACTCTATCAACATTCTTTCAAAAATATTCCGCACAAGTTTTTATATATGCGTTTTGACAGCATTTCACGGAAAATGTTGAACAGAGTACCAGGCTTTAGGCAGTTACAGTATGATATAACAATGTTTTTGTCTCGAGAATACCAATGTTTTGCCCTTAGGGACCATTGACCTCAAGTATCTCGTTCTAGTATTGATCTACCAGATCTCTGTTCGTACCACCCTAATGTGCCATCCTAATGTCAGAAACTTAAAGCTCGCAATAAACTTTTGCTCAGGAAGTATTTCGATAACTCCAGCAAAAACATTTTTAAATTTTATTATACAAAAATAATTAAGAAAAAATAAAATGTTGGAAATTTGAATCAGTCACATTTCCACGTGATTCAAGTTGGCTGTATTTTTGGCGGCTCTAGCGGGGTTAGAAAAAATATGACACATGCGTTGGTCTTTAGTGACAGCCTTGGAAGATGCATGTACTACATGAAGTAAGCTGTGAAAATAATTAAGCTTGGCAAAGAAGAGTATAAAATGAAGTTATTTTCCTTGTGCTAATTTGGCAATTTGATTATTTCGTTGGAACACTGAAATGTTTGCAGCTGGTCTTTTATATCGTCTAGGATTTAATCAGAGGCGGCGCAACTGCATGGAATATTTTTCACAATGTCGCACTTACAACGCTTACTTAAGAACAATGTATTCCACTCATTAACGTTTTATTTCAATGGATATTTAACTAATTTACAGTAATTATTAATAATATGATTAGAATGCCAGCGCTAAAGCTAATACTTTTCCAAACTTTTTTTCAAAAGCACTCAACTTTCGACTTCGATCGGTATTATGCCGCAGATACTAAAAGAAATCATTAACAATGCACTTCGACGGTAATTTAGTGGTGCTTAAATCAGTAGCAGTAAAACGCATTTTCAAAGATTTTTTGGTTGTCTTATAATAACAATAATTAATTGTGAAAATACAAAAACAAAATAAAAATCAAATTCCAACTGTTATTTTTATATCGTTGTTTTTAGTAACACTTTATTTTATTACTGATTTTATTCATTGAAATTCGTTCTTAAGTACTATTTATAAAATTCACTAGGAAATTGGGTTTCTTTATAACCATTCCAAAACCTGCATAAAACTACATATCAACGTCTGTAAAAATTATTTAAAAAATAAATAAAATGGTTTTTTTTTACTTCTTAATCTATATAATTGCCAACTTCCATTATGATATCCTTTTTAATTCCCTAAGCCAATCCCGCGAAGTTCTATGCTCAGGCTTGCCAGAAGAATTCAAATTAAAAGTGCTAAATCGACAAAAAAAAGTGCTTTATTGTTCTACAGTGAAAAACAAAAGTGCTTGTTTTGTAACATTGATTTTTAAGGAATGTATTTTACTTTTTTTTTTTTTTTGTTTAAGGTATTTACTGTTTTATTTTCTTTGACATAATTCATACCGCTCATAATTTTGTAAAAAGATTGTTTTAAAACAGAATATAAAAATATTTACATATTAAAATAAAAAAAGTCTATTTTGGGATTCACAAGGTCATATCGTCACAATGTCCTATATAATATTTTAAAATTGTTTGAAAAATATTTTGTTGTGCTTGAAACAATATAAAAAAAAGCTGTGTTTATTGATTCGCCATAACTGTACAATAGAAATTTAAATTATAAGCGGTTGCCCACAGCAGTCATATATATTTCTTGTAATAAGTTTATGACTTTATAACTTTATGACTACCTTATGAATAATTTTGGAACTTTTCAGATGAACTGATTTTTTTTACAATATCGTCCGATATGTTTTACGTTGTCTAATTTTGCCCTTCTCTTACGCGTATAACTGACCATAACAGTTCTGTTTTCATTCTAGTTATTAGCAAGGTCTATCCAATAGAACTTTGGTCCAACAGGAGGCTGCCTCGCTGAACTTTCTGAATAGCTGATGGTTTGTTGTCCCAATGTCTGAGAAAACATTAATTTGATACTCTTAAGCCCGGCAATGATTTGTGTAGTGTGGCGAAATTATTTATGTTGATAGTATGATCAGAAAACCAAACTTCGCTCAAAGCATCACATACAAATAGAAAATAATTACAATTAATATTTCGGATTAAGTATAAAAGACAAATGTTTCAGAATTCCAACGAGCATTACTGAGTGCTGGCATTGGTAATTGCGTTTGATGCGAAAACTTTTATGTGATTTAAAAAAAAATAAAAAATTATGCTCTATTCGACTATGCTATGCCATTTTTCCTATTTGCAAAAATTTTAAAAAGTTATATGCCTAATATGATTGTTTTTTTCTGATACACTTAAAGAATTGATAATATACTTGAATTGATTATGTGTGTTTTGAAGTGGTTTTGGTATCTAAAAAAAAGGGCTAAAAATGCTAAATAATTATAAAAATGTGCTAAACTAGCACTTAATACTTTTTTTTCGAAATTCTTAGTGCTAATTCAGAAAAAACTGGCAAGCCTGTCTATGTTTGTCTGCAGGAAAGAAACCAGAGTCTCTGGCGGGAATCGAACCCGCAACCCTGGCGCTGATAGACTACCTCACTAAAAAGCTCGCCTACCGGGGCAAAAAAAACCTTGTTTATATTGGGGCTTCCCGAGTTTTGTACCTGAAAACTGCACACACGCTTATTAGACAAAATAAGGCCATAAAATGTTGGAATAACCTTAAACTCTCACAAGTCCGATGCACAATAATTTAACTGCCTGTTATTGAAACTGAAAATAAAAATTGTTGTTTCAGAACTTACGCATATTAAAACAAAAACATATTTTAATTTGTAATTGTCGTCTGAATATAAATTCCCAAACGCAAATTTTTTTATTGCTTGGAAAAAAACAGGCAAAAAATGCATAACATTTGCTCTTGTTTGGCTGCAATTGGGTTAGATAAGCAAGAGGGTTAGACAAAAAGACACGATTTCGTTACATAATATTTAAAGATCCGACTGTTAATGCTGACTGTCCTGCAGGAGTTATAGTTATTCTTCCTTGGCAAGACTGTTATGATTTTTAGCGAGCTTTAATTTTCTAAATACATTTAAAAATGTTTCTTCCGGAATTATCGAAAGCAAAAGTTTAATTTTTTCTTGTGAGCCTTAATTTTCTGACATAAGGGTGTTACGAACAGAGATTTGGTGGATAATACTAGAACGGGGTAATTAAGATCAACGGCTCCTAAAGGCAAAACATTGATACATCATACTTTAAGATCGGACTGTAAATGCCTAAGGTATAAAGAAAAAACTTAAAATGGGACCCCTACCTTCGGCAAAAAATTTTAAACCTCCTTTCAAAAATACTTTACATTTGTTATGTGTTATTTAAACATAAGAAGAAGGTAATTTTTTTCTAATGTTTATGTTTTTAGTGAAATTAGCTTTAAAGTTTGTTTTTTGAAAATTTTCTTGTTTTTTAAGTTGCTCCTTATTTTCTCAGAATTCCCCTTTTCGTGCCACTTTTTTTAAATCCTCTTTTTTTGCCCGTTTTTAAAAATTCTGAACGGTAACGCTGGTTGTGTCTATCCATATTAAATTTGTTTCTTTGAATGTGAGAGCATGTGTTCAGGAAAGTTGCCGATACATCTTAAGATCACTTTCGTTTGAAAGGTTTCCAAATGAAAAATCATTTACATGTTCATATTCACGTATACGACTTCAAAATGTATGTAAGTAAATACTTGCACATTTTTAAAAGCATAAAAGCTTTATATGTATGTATATTAGGGTGGCCGTTATTTACTTTTGTTTTTATTTCTTAGATTCTCGCCCCCCAAATCGGTTCAGTTTCATGTAAAAAAAAATACAAAAAAATTTCGTAGCGAGAAATTGTGTTTTAGGGGGGGCGTCCGCCCCTCAAAGTTTGCCATCAAGCCATTTATTCAAATGTAATTTGTTTGCATATTACTATCTCTTAAAAACAACATTTTACAAGAATATGATATATGGCAATATTTTAGCTCTTCTAGTCAACAACATTAGCTTCGAAGAAAGTTTTTTGCTAAAATTAATATTTTAGAAAATAATTAAGAAAATAACAACAAAATACCAAACTTTTTATATACGTTTTAAATATATAAAAGCCGGATTTAATGTCAAGTGACAAAATTTTGAAATCGATGTCTTCCGATTAGGATGAAATTTGCACCAAGGTTAGTCCTATTGGATGGTAGTTTAGACACAAATTTTCAACAAGATCAGTCAAAAAGTTTCAGAGTTAGAGTTTGACGAGTCAAACTTGACGTGTGTGAACCGGCACTTAGTGAAAAAATGATAAATAAATTCGAATGTTTTTATATGAGAAGAACAAATGGAATGAAACAAATTGTTTTCACATTTTCACAGTAATGTGATTCTTGTTCTGTGTAACAGTGCAAAGAAGTGCCACAAACTTTTCATTTATGTCATATTTTTACAAATTAATTTTAATGGTGAAACATAATTTTAATTAAATTATTTAGAGAAAAATATGGGCATTGCCAACGATAAATAATAATTTGGAAAAATAAAAATAATAAGTTTCTAAAAAGATGCGTTTTTACAGATTTTTAACTTATTATATTCAAATAAAATGCCAATTATTGATGAAATAAAAAACATTACTGACGAAAAACGTTAATAATGTTTTCTTACCTTGTATCATTCTGAATTTCTTGCGATGATTCAATTCAAAAACTAATAATCCTAACATTTTTTAAATTAATTATATTTTTTGTGTATTTGTATAATTTTACACTTGATTAAATGGCAAAGTAGATATGTAATTACCATCGGCGGTGAAGAATTTAGGTTAAGCGACGGCTTAAAGTAAATTTAAAGCCGCCTACAATATTTTTATGTTTCATATTTAATAACATATTAATAAATTAATATTTATTTTGCCTTTTATTTGTTAATGATTTCACAATTTGTTGGGCTTATGGTCGTTTTTTAAAGCTTTTATTTAAGTTGCAATGAATGTATGTTTGCGTGAAACCTTGCAACTCAATTTGAAGCAGATATCTTCAATTGACTGAGCTGAAATTATTGTAAACTATGTGACGTCATTCTAAATCCAACAAAGCAGCACAACCAAAATGGCGGTCTTGCTATTTTTAATGCACTCCTATAATATATGTAGGTATCAAATAAAAAGGCTTGCTAAGAATAACTTGAAAACTTAAATAAAAAACGACAAAAATTCTTTTATTGAAAAAATTTATTTTGTATAAAACAAGAGGAGCAGTGTGACCAGATCTCAAAATATTTTACAGCTAAATCGGCTTCAAAATCATGCTAAAAAATGCCAAAAGCCATTTAAAAAAGTGCTAAAAATAATGCTAAAATTTTTTTATATTTTAATTACATTAAAATGTATAAAAACTCCACATTATTATGTAAAATAAAAGAATATTTTTATTATATACCAAAATCTGTAATTTATTGAACAAAAAATATACTTCAAGTACATATAACAGTTTAAAAATTATAAAAAACAAAAATAAAATTTTTATATTTCCATTATTCATCGAAAACCTAGAAAAATATTGTAAGTTTTTTATTTGTTATTGAAATGCGTTTAAAGATAATTGTAACAAAAATAATTAGCTTTCTTAAAGCTTTAATTAAACTGAACGAATATTCCTCAACGTCTGAAGAATCTGCAAAATGATCGTCATTATTATATATATTTTTGTCACAGTTTCTTATGAGATCTTTAGTTATTTTAAAGTCCTTACAACATTTATTAATTCTTTTTAATCCGCATCTGATGTATAAAAGTGAATTCATTGTATTTAGAACTAGTCTATTTCTAATCTTTGTTTTTATTAAATTCATTCCACTGAATACTCGTTAACCTCAGCGTTACTAAATGGCAAAACTAAAAATTTCATAACAAAGGAAGACAATGTATTCATAAACGTTTACCCAAAACTCAACAGTTGTCTTTTGGTTAAGCCATTTATAAGAATTTAAATTTTGCCACTGTATTTCTAAATTTGTTATATAATCAACAGTTAATTTTGTCATCTCTTCTTTAAAATGATCATATAGTTTACTTTTATTCCGTTTTAGACTATTTTCCACCGAAAAAAAATTTATATATTTTAAAGTCTCAAAATTTTTTGGTAATCGTTGTCTTAGTTGGTAGATTAATTTTGCAACAAAATTTCGACAAGTAATTCTTATTTCTTTTTCGGTTTCATTATCAATTGTTTGTCTTTTTGAATTTATAAAATTTTCAAAATTATAATTAAAATGTGGTGTATCAATATAAAAATTTTCTAAGTTTGAGTTAAGTTCATCAAAGTTGTCGGGTTTCAAAACAATTTGGTTGGAAAGGTTCTTTAACAAAATATTCAGCTCTGTAAACAATAGGGTTGGGTCTGCATCATTACTTTCAAACATTTTATTTGTTTTCTGTACCTCCGATAACAAAGGTTTTAAAAATTTCAAATGTAACAAATTTTTATCGTTGTATAGTTGTTTCAAAATTTTGGCTTGATGGCACGATTCTAAGGTTGCAGCTATATCAAAATGGGTCTTTAATTCCAGCCATTGGTTTTCTATACGAATTCAACTGACAACCATCGAGTGTCACAAGCTCTTACTAGCTTCAATGGCTGTAAATCATCATTAATGGCTGCATAAATGTTTTTATAATTTTTTTGTCGCAAACTTGACTTAGCAAACCAGTTATATGTTTCTGATATCAAATATTCAATTTCGTCCGGAAGACATTTTGATGCAGCAGACACGGCCAATTGAATGGAATGACATATGCAAGGAACAAGAATAATGTTTTCGTTTTTTTTTTTAAGAGTGAAATTACACCACGATTAACTCCGGTCATTACTTTGGCGTTATATGTGCCCAAACCTACCATATTCGATATATTCAATTTAAAATCTTTTAAAACTTTTAAAATTTCTGTCGTTATTCCACGAGCTGTAGTATCTTCCAGTACACATAAATGTAAAAATGTATTAACGATTTTTTGTTGAGACTTGCTAAAATATCGAATTACGATTCCTAAATATTTGTCTACTGTTATATCCGTTGACTCATCTATAATTAGACTGTAATTGCAATCACTTATATCTTCCGCTAGCAATTTTTGAAAATGAGGTACTAAAACGGACTTTATTAAAGCCGTGCACTTTGTCCTACCTAACGACATTTCGACTGCGGCTTTGCTTTCAAAGAAAACATGCTTTTGTAATTGAACTAAATGCTCTACGGACCTAATTGAAGTATGGACTGCTATATACAAAGCTTCTTTTAATTCAGCTTCTTTTGTTTTACAACTACCGCTTACCGGTTGATATTCAAGAGTTTTTTGGTTGTTGTTTTGAAATGGTGATGAAGCCTCAATATGTTTTCTGGTTTTCCAATGGGCGAGAAGGATACTTAATTTTGATTTTAAAATACATTGGCAGTATTTGCATTGTACCTGTAGATCGTTAAGTTCTATAATCCACTTACGAAGTCTAAAATCCTTTAACCATCGTTTTCTCACTTTTTGTACATATTTTCTGTAAAATAGGTAAACCGTTTAAAAAAAATTATAATTGTCACTTGAATAAACAAATATGTATATTTTTTACCTCTTGCTGGTGGTAGGCAAAGATAAATCTTCCTCGGAGTCACTGCTACTACATATTTCAACATCAATATTTGGTTCAGCCCTTTTCAAATACCTGTAAAAAGTTATTTGAATTACTTAAATGTAATCCATTTTATTAATAATATAATACTGACCTTTCCATTTTTAAGCAAATCAATGTTTTGTTATTTTGTAGCTTTATTCTTTTTTTCCTCAACAATGTACTTTACATAAAACGACAGGCATACTTTGTACATAAAACAAACACAATAACTGAAACAAGACTAAAGTACGTTACGAATGAAAGGTGGTAGCAATTGTTAAAAACGTTAAAAAACATCTAATGCTTTGCTGACAAAAAAAGCATGTTGTTGTTAAATTTCATAAAAAATAACAATTCTACTGAGCCACTGACACTATCTTTTTATGTTCTATTTATGCGCTACCAGATTTCAGTACTTGCGCTGCCAGATTTTTTTCTGTGCGTTTTTAACTATTTACGACATTAAAAATTTGTATATTTAATTAAATCGATTTTTTAATTAAAAAAAATGCTAAATTCATTTGTAAAAAATGCTAACGAAAATGCCAAATGCTAAATGTAAAATTTGCGGCTAAATAAAAAAAAAAAGCTTAATTTAGCCGCAAAAATGCTAAAATGGCCACACTGAAGAGGAGCCACAAAAATGCATTTTTTTTCTCTCTTCAAAAAAACTCGAAGAACACACGCACAATAACAATCTTAATTTGCCACCTACAAATGTGAACAAACAATTATACATACATATGTATGTACATGTAAAGTTAAAAATCTTTTAGCAAAAATAAATGCTTGTAGCTCAAGCATTAAAAAAACTCGATTGCGGGTTAGCGCCGTTTCAAAATCATAAGCTTCGATATATGCATTTGATTTTTACATTTTATTAATATAGTTACAAACAGTGTTACCGTTCAAAATTTTCAAAAAGTGTCACAAAAAGGGGAATTCTGAGAAAAAAAGGGGCTTTACTTTGCAAGTAAACGATAATGAACTGTTGCATAAAATTTTTATTTCAATTATTTATACAAAAACAGTTACTAATTACTTGTAAATAAAACGAGCTTAAAATAGTGTAATAACAATACTTACACAAACAAAAAATAGTTCATAATATGATTTGATACAAAAAAACTTTACATTTAAAAAGATAGAGATATGTATATATGTATGTAAGTATGTATATGTACATAAATATTTGGCACTTGGATTATTTTACTTTTTGACCAAAAAAATTAAGTTACGAAAAAACCTCGAGGAAAAAGCATATAAAAGTGTTGATAGGAAGATAGTTAATATCAGGTACAGATCCATTTTTTTATAAATTGCAGTGTTATGTTGTTTCGTCAACTATTAAATATCTATTTTTTAAAAACGTAAATCTATATTTATTAATCAATTCATCACTTGGAATCCAATCTTCCAAGTCATTTTGATACAAATTTAAAGCGGATAACGTAGACTGACAGGTATCTACTTTCAGTCTATTTGTCACTTTATTTTTTAAATATGCTAACTTAGAAAAAATCCGCTCAGCGGTTGCACTACTATGTGGTAAAGTAAAAACATACGAAGCAAATTTATACAAGTTTGGATATAAATTGTCACCCAAACAGTTTTTTAAATTGCCAATTTCGTACCAAAATGTTTCAGGCTTAGATATTTTAAAAATTGCTTCATAGCTTTTATCGTTTGATCTGGTTTCTAAAAGTTTGAACTCTTTTACAAAATCATCTGGGTTAGTAATTATATCAATAAAAACGGTAACAATTTCAAAGTAATTTATGTCGTCAGCTGACTTAATAAATACTGGATCTAAAACCTTTAATGAACTCAGCCTCTTATCGCTAATATTAATTCTTGATAAAATTTCTTTGCACAGCTTTTGGTAAAAAAGTAAAATGTTGTTTTTAATTTCTACAATATCACTACTTAAGATGTTGTTAGTACATATTTCTAGCTCGGCTTCGTGGCCGATATATATATGTATTAAGAGTTTATTTTATATGCAGAACATCAACAAAATCAATTTGTTCTATATTTGTTTGCATAACATACTCTCTTTTTAAAAATTTTTTAAAAATTTCTAATACAATATTTTCGTGGATGAAACTAAATATATAATTTGTGATGATTCGTTTTGAAAATTAAGGTTTAATTTATTCATAATATTTAATACATATACTAGAAATTTGAGGTAAATTTTATTGTTAATAGATAGCCCTTCCTGAATTATTTTAATTTGTTCCAAATTAGATGCTATTTTCTCTTCAAATTGAGCTCGGATTCATTGATTGACAGTATAAAAAAATTTGGTTCAAAAAGGGGCAAAAGGGGCACAAAAAACTACAAAATGATACAAAAGGGGATTTAAAACAAAGGGGTCAAAAAAGTGGCACGGCAGTCAAAAAGGGGCAAAAATGCGACTTTAGTCGCATAACGGTAACACTGGTTACAAAAGTTTCACAGCTACAATGGAATGAAACACCTTTTTATTAAAAGGACGGGAATCGCATTTTGTGTAAATGTGAGAAGTGCTCATGAAAACGAAAATGAAAAGATTTTTTTCATTTCACAGTTTCACAGAACCAGAATCGACCCCCAGTACTACAACAATGCAACAATAGAAAAAACATCAGGCATTTTGTTGCTATAATTGAGACGGCAAATGTCAAAATGCCTTATTAAAAAATTTAAATAAATAAAACAGAGACACTAAACGTCACACCACGAAGAAAATCACTGCAAACAGCTGCGCTTGTAAGGTCACTTTATAAGTAGATTCTGCGAGAAACGTCGGGAACCAAATATTGCAATTAAAAATTTTATTTACATTGAAGAAATTTAGGCCTATTAGCTTGACAAAACATTAGTAAAAATATACGCTGTGGTTAAAAAATCTCAAAAAAATGAAGACGACACGTTAAATTTACTGCAGTACGAATGTTATTTTTGTCAAGCTAATAGGGCCCGAATTTTTCTTCAATGTAAATAAAATTCAATTTGTAATTTCAATATTTTGTAACCAACGTTCCGTCGATTGTCTATTTAAAAATTATAAAATAATAAAATAAGTACAATAACGTTACACATAAACAATACAGACTTACAACATGGAATTTAATCACATTAAAAAGTATAACATGTACCAAGGAGCATAAAAATATAAAACATAATTTTAAGATTTAAACACATATTAATTTTAATTTTTTAGTGTAGCACAGTTTAAGTAATGGCAACAATATAACTTGCATTTATGTTGTTCGTGTCTTCCTTAAAATTCATTGTTTTCTTAATTTGTTGTTGCATTCTAAAGCTTTCAATTGTGTATCTCTTCCTTTCTTTGTTTTCTTTATCTAGAATTCTAACATCATCGAAATTAATTGTGTGGCCAGTATGTGTTGTGCCAGTGCTGTTGTCTCTTTTCTCCGCATTATGTCCATCTTATGTTCTCCCACTCTTGTCTCCAGTGTACGTTTTTTTGTTCCTATAAAAATTAGCTCACATTTCAGTGTCATTTCCTTCACATTGTAATTCCTATACAATGTTACTCTGTTGTTTTTTATTAATTGGCGCCTTAACTCTAGAAAAAATTGTGCTTAATGTCAAATTGGGTTTGTATGCAAAACAGATGTTTTTTTTTATTAGCTGCGTTCGAGAACACAAAAGTTTTTACTATTTTTTACTGAACTTTACTGCATTTTACGAAATTGCGTTCGAGTACACAAAATACAGTAAATGAGAACACAAATTGAGAGCGAAAAATTACAGTTCATGTCTGAGTATTTACAAATTTTTGCTGCAGAAATTTTTGCAGTAAAATTTAGTAAATCAAAAAAACATATGTTTCAAAAGGTAAACAAACAAAAGTTACAAACAAAATACTTACAAATTGTAAAAAAATTGTAAAATAAAAGAAAAGTTGAAGCAAAATTAAACAAAAATCAAAAGTGAATAAATATTAATTAATTGTACTTGTTTGTAAAGCTTTTATTTATCTAAATACCAACATTTGAAACTTTGTTTTTTGTTATGTTACTTTTTTAGAGCTATAGAAGTATGAAGTACTTGGGTACTTAAGTAATCAATAGCAAAAATTTATTCATGTTCTTATGAACAAATTAACCCGCCACATATTAGTAACATCAAATAAAATAAAAAACAAACAAATATGAAAGATTACATGAAATAATTTGTTTGTATTTTCCAAAAATGTTCGTGTTATAAAAAGTATTTAATCGATTACCGATAAGAAAACGAGTTAAGTAGTCAAAAGTGTAAAAATTGTTCAACACTTCAATTATTTGCCATCAGCTTTTGCCTTTATTTTACGAATTTTTACAAATTTTGCGTTCGCGTACTTTTTTGGACAACAGCTTTTTGTGAGAGAAAATTTTTCAATTTTCTCATTTACTGCATTTTTCTGTAAAAGTACTCAAACTCACCTATGACCGTATGTTATTGTTATCGGTTAACCCAGGTATGTATTTTACGCTGTAAAATTTGTTTTCTTCTTTTTCTGAGAAAGGAAAAGAGAAATCCGTTTCTTTTCCCATCTCTCCTTAAAACTCAAGACTTGACTAGTCAAACTTGACGTGTGTGAACCGGCACTTAAGCATACAAACATTTTTATTCTTCTTCATATATTTTGCTTTTTCTGTACCTATACACAAATAAATTATTAAAAGTGCAATTGCATCATCCACCTCACAATTCATGTTTTCTTTTTGAAGTTTAAGGTTATTGTGATTTATTCAACGTGTTCACACGCACGAATCACAAGTGTATAGTCAGCTCTAACGACATTAAACCTAAATTATGTCTCAGAGCCAATGAAAAATTTACCATCTATCGGATAGAGGTATGCCACCGAAGCAGTGTTACCAATCCATTAGGAATTACACATGTAATCTGTGTGTAATTTAACATTAGGTTCTATTTTTTCACAAATATTGATAGCTTTGCTCTTTTTTAGATTCTATTACAGTAACAGTTGCTTTTTATACCTTGAGTTTTTTCCCTTTCCATTGCATGTTCTCTTCCCCTCTTAAAGCCTGGTACTCTGTTCAATATTTCACATGAAAAGCATATGAAAATACTTGTGCGGAAATAATATTGATAGAGTTGTACTCTGTTCCTTTTGTGGAAAAGTTTCGAAATGTTTCTGCCAACATTTTTTATAACTGCGAAATAATACAAGCTGCAATCTGTTCTGTTTTGTTGTGGTTAATTCGGTCCTTATCCGATTGTTTAATTGTATTGTCTATCAATGTAGAGTTGAGTTTGGTCCCTGCAAATAATAGGACTAGTTCACACACGCGTGCAAAATGTAGCCCACAATGGACTAGGACTACTCAAAAATTAACCCAAGCGTATGGAAAAACATGGTATATCTAACATTACGATGTCCTAGGGCAGGACCATATAACCCAGTTTTGGATTACAAAGGATTAGACTTGAAACTACTCCATTGTATACACAAGAGGGTTAGTTTTAACTTCGTTTAAAAACGAAAACACGTCGTTAAAAAACGAAGACATGTCGTCTCACTACAAAAATTTTTACCAATGACATGGTCCATGCTTGCATTAAATCGGACCAGTCCGTGGAGTAGTCCATTTAATCAAATTGGATCAGGTGGTCCAATAATATTTGCAGGGGTGGGGGAAGCTGTTGTTTTTCTTACATTTTTGTTATAATGGGTTTGTTTTTATTAGGAAATTGTGTATCACTTATGTTGAATACTCTAGAAATTCAATTTTTTGCTGTATTGATAATTTGGTTTTTGGGTTATGTAGCGTGGTAATTCATTAACCTTGCCGTCTGAATTGGGATGTTCGTCAATAGCGAAATCACGGCAAACGATATTATTATTTCATTATTGTAAAGTTGCCCTTTTACCCGTGGAGAATTTTTAACATTGTATTCTTCAGAATACCAACGTATTTTGATAACTAGTAACATGGTACCTGAAAACAATAGGTCGTAAGGGTGTCCCTGCCTTGTGTATTTTGGGTAAGCCGTATATTCTAGGTTTTGTTTTATTTCTAAAGTTTGGCAGTTGGATCTGCTCTGGAAGTTCTGTAGGTGTTTTTTTCTCCTATAAGTGCTTGCATTTTCCCCTCATACTCATTCTTTTACATTGCTACATTATTATTTCAATAAAACCTTTTTCTATCTATATACATATATAAAATAGGATTTTCAGGGAATCTTAAGAATATTCAGGCGGGTGACACTGTGAAGTCTCATTTTTGATTTTCAGTCTGCGGGTGGAGGGGCGTGGCAAAATCAAATTTTCATATTGCACCACCAATGACATCTACATAATTTGGACGATTTTTTCTTTAAAATGATCGCCATGGTCCAACTTAGATTTATACGAAAAGAAAATGTTTCCCCGCCCACTTTTACGCCCACTTTTTTCGAATTACAAAAAAACCAGAAAACGGCTCCATCGATTGGACAAATTTTGCTTTCAAATGTTCGTATTAATCCATTTTAAGTTTTCATCGAAAGAAAAAATTACCACGCCTACTTTTACGCCCCCCTTTTTCTATTAAGCGCATAAATTGAGAATGGCTTGACCGATTTGGACGATTTAAAATGATCGCCATGGTCCAACTTAGGTTTTTACGGAAAGAAAATTTTTCCCCGCCAACTTTAACGCCCACTTTTTTTGATTTACCCAAAATCAAAAAACTGCCCCATCGATTTGACTAATTTTTCTTTGAACTGTTCGTATTAATCCATTTTACGTTTTCATCGAAAGAAAAAATTACCACGCCATAAATTGAGAATGGCTTGACCGATTTGGACGATTTAAAATGATCGCCATGGTCCAACTTAGGTTTTTTCGGAAAGAAAATTTTGCCCCGCCAACTTTAACGCCCACTTTTTTTGCTTTACCTAAAATTAAAAAACTGCTCCATCGATTTGACTAATTTTTCCTTTAACTGTTCGTATTAATACATTTTACGTTTTCATCGAAAGAAAAAATTACCACGCCTACTTTTACGCCCACTTTTGATAAATTTTAATTTTCTTTGTGAACTTAAAGTCGTGAAGTGGTCACCTTGTTTATTGTTTTTTTATCCCTCTAATATGAATTTACTCTTTTAAATATTTTTTTTATTTATTCCATCACATACAAATTTACACCAAAAACACATTTTCTTTAATCTAAAAAACACATACATAAACATTCATTTATTTCTATAAGTATGTGGAATGTATTATAAGCATAAGCAAACAATCTTTTCTTGTTTTTTTATGCAATCCACATACAGATAAACCTCGATTAACCGAAACTCTATTAATCGGTAACATCTATTAACCGGCATGCGGTTCTTTTTATTTTTTCGCTCTATTAACCGTGCTTTACTTCTGTTATCCGTGCAGCATTCATATGTTTTTTATTATGTACATATATCTTAATCCGGTGTGTCCCCCTTTTAAGTTAATGTTCATGTTTTAAGTTCAGACATGTAGTTTGATCAACCAAAGCATAATCAGTAAAAATCCCAATTTTAATGTTTTTGATGATACATAAATATTTGATTTTGCATTCTCAATGACGATTTGTACGTTTTGTATAAAAATATGTGGTATATTTGAATCTGTAGTTACATAAATGTTATGTTTAAATAAAAAAATATATTTCTGTATATTTTAATATAACCTCTATTAGCCGTGTATTTCGATTATCCGTGCTGGTGCCGTTCCCACGAGAGCCGGAAAATCGAGGTTTAACTGAAGTAGTACTATTTGAATGTACATGCAGATATAAATAAAATTTCTGTTAGCTATCTGCAATACCCATATAATTATGTGTATTACCGTAAGTATAACGTAAATATACAGAGTGAGAGAGAGAGCAGAGATGGCAAATGCAATTTTAATAATTTTGGAACAATGCAATATTTTTTTGCGTTGTTATTCAGAAAAAAATCATGATAATTTTAAAGCTTTTTAAGATTTGACTAAGGCGGTAAGGTTATTTTATTAGGACAACGAGGGGCAGTTGGCAGCAATTTCTTCTTCTTATCCGAAAATATCTGACAGATCTTTACGAATTGTAAAACATATGTAGATAGATCCATATTAATATGAACAGACAAGCTATATATATTTTTTTTCAAAATAGGACCACGAGGGAAGAAAAGAAAAAGAAATGTTTGAATTTTAAATCATTACAGAAAGGCGTCTAAGCAAGCGCTAAATGTTTTACGTGGCGTTTACACTCCTTCTTATTAGCACAACATACAAATCAATACTTACATGCATACATAAAAAACAATATCTTCCATCTCGTGTCGTCTACCTATGCTATGTGTGTGTGACAGCGGCAATTGCAGAAGTGCAAAAAAATTGTTCAATTGGATAGTTTTGGAGTGACATAAGTTGCCCCCTATCTCCCCTTGTATCCTATTTTTTTTTAAATACATAGCTTAAGTATCTATATAAATATGAATCTATCTATATTATCAAAGTTATTTTCGGGAATACAAAATTTATTATTAATACGATTTTCGTATGACGTGATAAATTCCCAGTTTTTCATATTTGATAAATACACTGAAATTTATTGTTGAGGGAAAGCCAGCTTCTATGCGCATTTCATCAGGAAACCTTTTCCAAAGATTTTAGAAAGGCCAAAAATATTATACAAATAACACCCTAAAGCGAATAAGAATTATAAACACTCAAAGTCTTACTTGTAACAATATCAAAGCCAAAACAAAACACCAACAATAAACAGTGAGTTTATCTTTTCTTACATTCCCCTACAATTGGTCGGGTTCTTTCCGACTCGAATTGTAGTTGTAAGTGGGTAAAAAGAAAAAACAAAATTAAAAAACAAACTGCTTCATTCTACTGTCTTCGTAAGAAAACAACAAAAAAAAAACCAATTTGCCAATTCAGTTTTCTGCACGGACACATGCAAGTATGTATATTATCAAAGTTATTTTCGGGAATACAAAATTTATTATTAATACGATTTTCGTATGACGTGCTAAATTCCCAGTTTTTCATATTTGATAAATACACTGAAATTTATTGTTGAGGGAAAGCTAGCTTCTATCTATGTTTAACATTTCATTAAAATCTGTCAGATAGCTTCGGAGAGCAGAAATTCCCCTTTCCACCCCTCGTGGTCCTAATTTTTTATAAAAATGTATAGCTTATGTGAATTTTAACATAGGCACTGCTGATTTTACGGACAAATTTATTTTATGAATCATAAATAATATGTACATAGTCCCATACCTGCATAGATAATAATATAATAATAATAATAATAAATCTTTATTTTTGGATAATTATTTCAGTTACATTCTTAATTTGTATAATTTCATATATAATAAAGATTATACAGCTATAACAAAAGTCGTCAGCTGGATACATTTTAAAACTTCTATTATTTTTATACGGTAATTTACATATCATTCAAATTCATTTATAATTAGTTTTCGGTAATTAAGGGATGATTTTAAATAACTAACTAAGTTTGTCCAATCTGAATGCAATCGCCCATTTAGAATTCTTTTGATTTCATCTTCTGATAGTATAGCTGTTGAAAAATATCTCATTCGGAAAGAGGTTAGTATAGGACATCGACCTAGGAAGTGTTGCAATGTTTCCGCTTCCCTCAAATTACATAGTGTACAAAGGTGATCCCGTTCATTTGCTGAATACTTACAGTACTTTTCGCTTATAGTCCACTACTATAGTTGCACAACTTTTGTGGACTATAAGCGAATTTGGACTATAACCGATTTTTTTTATAAGCCATTTAATGGCTTATAAGTGTATAATCCACATTTTGGACTTTATAAAAATTATTTTCTTCAATAAAACTGCTCTTTTTTAAACAAAACAAAAGTTTATTTAAAACATAACCAAATTTTGATTTAATTTAAATAAATAGTTAAAACAAAAAATAATACAATAAAAACAAAAATGGTCAGATGAAGACACCATGTTATGATATATAAATTGCGAAATTTGGTATTTATAATAGTTACCAGAAATGTAAATAAAAACATGTTACAAGTTGATTTAAAAAATATTAAAAACAGAGTGGACTATAAGCGAACATTTTTGCATAAAGAATTATATTCGTATGCTAAGAAAATGTGGCTTTTAAACGAAAATGGACTACATGCGAAATGGACCTTAGGACAAATAATTTGTATGAAATTCGAAAAAATCTGCATGTGAATATGACAGTTTTGGCTTATATCCGTTTTTGGCCTTTAAGCGGAATGGACTATAAGCGAAAAGTACTGTATTACCATTGAGATATATAAGATTACAACGTGCTTTGATTATCCAGGTGATATCATTTTGGTTGAACCTTTGAAAATATATGGCCCCAACTCTATAATCTAAGTGTTTATATATACGTGTTTCGCTTCTCATAGCTCTTTGTGTTTTATTAAAAAAATTTTCATATTTGAGATTCTGTATTAACAAGCTGTTTCGGAAGTTCCAATCTGGTTCCGTAGTATTTATATCTGCCCATTGTGTGTTAAGCTTATTTGCCAAATCGTTAAGGCTTTTTGCCCAAAATATATTTTTTCTAAGGATTATTTTTGTTAAGTGGTGTGGTAACCTATCTTCTGTGTAGCTAAACATCGTTTTGGTTATATACTGGAGATGGAGTTGCAAGGTATATATATGCCCTTCTTCTATGCCAGTTTCAAGCTCTAATGCATAGTTTGGTGTATTTATAGGGAGTTTTAACACTCTTTTTAGAAAGAATCTATGTAGTTTATCTACTTCTTCGAAAAGGCCATAGCCCCAAACCTGTGCTGAGTATGCTTGAACGGATCTGCATACTGCCATAAAGAGTTTCCATTTCATTTCTAGTGTTATATCATTCTTTTTTAAAAAGTTTTGCCATGTAACATTTATAGCACACTTTGCCTGCGCGTTTCTATTTTGCAAATGTTTAAAAAATTACATTTTAGGAGTAAGGATGACTCCAAGATAGTTGTATTCTGATACTATGTCTATTTCTTCTCCTTTGAAGAGCCACTTTTCCTGCATACTTAATCTTCCCCCATTCCTAAATACCATCATCTTTGATTTTTGTTTGTTCACTTCTAAATTCCATAGATCACAATATATCTCGAGCTTACGTATCATCTTTTCCATCATTTTCTTATCATCGGCCAAGATAACAATATCGTCTGCGTATAATAACAATCGGATGTTGGTTCCTTCAATCTCAAGTCCGCCTTCCAAAAATTCATGTAAATCGTTTATATAAAGAGCAAATAAAATCGGTGATAATAAGCAGCCCTGTTTGACGCCAGATGTTGTGTCAAAGTATTCAGACAACTCAATTCCTGTCCAGACCGCCGATTGTGTGTGCTCATATATTTCTTTTATAATTTTAACGAATTTATAGGATACTCCAATTGTGTACAGTTTGTAGATCATAGATTTTCTGGAAACTTTGTCAAAAGCTGCCTTGAAATCCACGAAATAAGCATAAACCTTTTTTCCTTCCTCGAGTTTAATATTAACTATTGAAGCTATATTGTATATGTTGTCTGCTGTAGCGTATTTCCTTCGAAATCCTGCTTGGTATTCATTCATAATCTTTCTATCGTCAATCCATGCTACAAGTCTATCATTAAGGATTCCCATAAATATTTTTGCGACAGAATTCATAAACGATATACCCCTATAATTTGCTGGGTCATTTACACATCCCTTTTTGTAAATAGGAAGAATTATGCTTTTTCTAAATGATTCATCAATAATTCTATCTTCAAAAATTGTATTGTATATACGGGCAAGTTCTTTAAGAAATTCATCAGTGGCATTTACAAAGAATTCGTAAGGTATCCTGTCTTCCCCTGGTGCTTTGTTTAATTTAACATTTTTTAGCATACGTTTAATTTCCTCGACCTCTATATCTCTATCCAAAATTTCATTACGTATTAAAATTGGTGCATATTGAATGTCTTGTGAAATTTGAGCTGGATTTAGCAATGTTACAAAATAATCTTTAAAAGTAGCAGATGATATCATTGGGCATATTTGAAAATCATGGTTTCTTATCTCTCTAACTAATTTCCACCATTCTTTGCCATTTTTAACCTTATTAATTTTTTCCGAAATGTTTTTGTAGTAATTTTCTTTGCTCGTTTTACATATATGCTTGTATTTACTTTTTGCTACCAAATATCCTTCTTTATCGCTTTCTATTTTTGACTTTCTATATTTATTTAATAATTGAAACACCTTTTTCCGAGCCCAATTGCATCG
This sequence comes from Pollenia labialis, assembly GCA_949318255.1. NCBI lineage: Eukaryota > Metazoa > Arthropoda > Insecta > Diptera > Polleniidae > Pollenia > Pollenia labialis. Next base: position 85,059,796 of record OX439143.1, read on the forward strand.
GTTATCAAACCAGTTATTTTTAGGGGTATACTTTTGTAGAGCTTTGTTTTCCATTGCTGACATAACGATTATATCAGTTAGATTTTTAACATTGATTGTATTGGACTGTTGTGAAGCTGTGTTCAAATTTAAATTAAGTTTTTGTTGGTATTGATCCCTTTTTGAGTCCTTCCACAAGAGCTTTGGTAAAAGGCTTTGTTTTTTTACACTACTGCCACTCGTTTCCACTTTCATGGTTAACACAATTGGTAGATGGTCAGACCATATCTTCTCTTCTACTGTAAACTTATCAACATACTGTAACAAATCATGAGCTACAGTGCATATGTCATTAACAGAATTACCTGTGGGCCCAATATATGTCAAATTCCCTTCTTCATCACCTTCTGTTTGCCCATTTAAAATAACCAAATTGTAAAAATTAGAAAACTCTAAAAAGGTTCGCCCGTTTGAATTGATTTTTTTGTCCATAGAACGCCGTTCTTCAGTACCTGCTGGGAAACTTTCTTTGTACAAAACAACCATATCCTGCTTGATTTCACCAATTCTTATATTAAGGTCTCCTATAATTATAGGATTAATTATTTCATTTTCCTCTGCATATTGTTTTACTATATTAAATTCTCTATTCCAATCAGCACCCCTAATATATAAAGGTATTATTGTTGCTATTGTGTTATTCATTGCCAATCTGATTGTTGGTACAATGCCCCTAGTAAAATCATGCTTTACCCCATTCTCGATTAAAGCCCTATTTACAGCAAACATACTGCCTCCTATAGCTCTTCCATAACCACTGTTTCTTCTAGCCGGTTCCCAATATATATCAAAGCCTGGGAAATATTTTTCTGCTTGTTTGGTTTTTTCTTCAGTTATATGTGTTTCTATCAACACAAAAATATCAAAAGACAAAATGTAATTGAAAAAATATGGACATAAGTATTTATTTTCTAAGCCGTTAATATTATAGGATAACAATCGTAGCTGCTTTAATTCTATTGTATTAATTATTTCTTTTTTATTAATTTGCTTATGTTCTAGTACTATATTCGATTCGATAACATTGTTCTTTAGTTTTTTGAATTAATTTCCTCTAAAACGTTATTAAAATTAGTTGTTTTTAAACTATCGCCATAAATGGATTTAAGAACTTGTTCTGCTTTATTGTTGCCACTAATGAGTTCATTTTTTGCATTCCAAACAAACCATTTATCTTTTATTTTCATTTTATCATCCCTAACGATGATTTTGTGAACTTTGTTTTCAGCTAAAATTTGTTTCCTTATTCTTAACATAGCCTTCTTGTTTCTTTGCCTTCTGGGGTTTAAATCTCTATCAATAGAAATTGATGTTCCAGCCAAATGATTTGTTGCTTTCAATATTTCCAACACCGATGTCTCATTTTCAAATTCAACAATTGCTGTTTGTTATCCATTTTGTTCAAACACCCTATGGGCAGAAATGATTTTTGGCTTCGTTTTAAGATTATCTGTGCATACCTTCAACACAGCTTCTAAAGCAGATGTTGCAGAGCTAATTCCTTTAAAAATGAGTTTCGTTCTTTTAATTTGATGCTCTAGCCACCTTATATTATTGGCATCTTCTTCTCTCATATCATTTAGTTTTTCAATTTCTGCTTTAAGTTTTACATTTTCCGTTCGAAGTGCACCTATCTCTGTAGCGGCGAGTGTAATTTCGGATTTAATTTCATCGAAATCTGTTTTTGTTGGTAAATTTTGTAGTTTTTCTTCTAATAGAGAATTCATTGTTGTTTTCATCAGGTTCATCAAGTCATCAACGTCCATGTTTCCTACTGGTTTCTTTGCTATATTTTCTTCCGGCGATGTTTCTTTTAAATTACGTTTGGCTTGCTTTGGAGTAGATTCCTGTTGCATACCTTAGGGCAGTGTGATTATTAGTGTGCAACCAACCAAGTTTTATATGATGTGGTTACGCTTTGATGTAACTATGCGATTTTTATTTGCGATGTTAATATGTGGTTTATTTTTAATAATGATATATTTTTAGGAGGTCGTATTTTTTGAATTAATTTATTTATTACAACTGTGTAAAAAGGTATTGTTTAATTTTTGCACAGCTTTGTAAAAAATCTGTACTTAACTTTGGAGAGATCACAGCTGGTATCATTTACCTCTTATCTTTTTATCAAGAAGATTTTTGATAGTTAAACTATAATTTTAATCACTCACAGGCAATTTTGTTTCCCTGTTTCAGTATAATATAAAACCGCTTCCTTTCTTGATCAAACAAAGATATACCACTTCCTTTATCATCGAGTTTCACACAGTTTTTTCCACCAAAATATCAGATCTTATTGTAAACAAGTCCTTTCTCTTTAAGTAATACTTTAAGAATCCCCATACCTGCATAGTGATCAACGCACATTTTTGTTAAAATTTTTTTTTCATTTTTACACAGAAGTGCCAAAATGGCAGATAACCAAAACACATTCATGGGTATTGAATAACATCTTCATAATATTCATGTATTTTTGTCTACTGAATGTGGTTGCGTGAAGATACTTATAAGTACATAAGCATAAGTAATAACCATACTTTTTGCAACGCACAACCATAGCTGTTCTTATTATTTGTGTTATAAATATGTGTATACACAATAACGAAAAGCATGGGTAAATACCTCTGTATATCTTTCTTATTTTTCTTCTTATGGGTACTTGTTGTCATTCATTGATAATACTACTCGTGTTAATAATAATCAGAAATAATTTCACCATTTTTAAGGGTGACCATTCTCAAATTAATATCGAGTTTTACTTTTTTATATTTTATTACTTCGTAAATTTAACTTAATCATGAACTTAATTATTCAACTTAATCAATTTAAACTTAACTTAATAACTAACTTAATAAAATTCACATTTATAACGTTTTATATTAAAAAATGAATTAATTTTTGTTGATCCCGGGATCCTGCTCCATATAAATAATACAAAGTAAATATGTTTTAAATAAATGAAAAAAACTTTTTTTTTAAAAAGCGCAAGGGAACTTGTTTACAAAGTAAGTAAAAGAAATGCCTAAATACTATAAAAATTAAATTAAAGGTTGAAAGGGCAACTTGAATTACCTTACGCTTTTATATGTAAATTTCGTATCATTATGCTCTAGATAAGATAGAAAGATAACATAAACATAACAATTTAAATCATAAAACAATAATAAAAACAAATAAAAATTGTGGTACTCAAGTTATGAGATCATAAAGTAAATTCATAAAATAGATAAAATATTTTGAATAAATATGTTTTATAAGGTTATATTTTTTAAATAATTATATAAACATTTTTAACAGCTAAGGAAATAATATTAAGACACACTCAAATCGTTTAGAAAGTCGGCAAAGAGTATACATATTTCTTATTTTATTTACTCATTACCATGTTTCCGAAAAATTTTGTTCACTTTTTTACCGAGATTGGACAAATAGTTTAAAAGGCAAAAGTTTAAAGTTGTTGCATATTTCTTATTCATAATTTCGAAGTAATTTTTCTTTTTTATAAACAACGTCTATATCAAACAAATGTATGTCAAGGTTGATGCAAAAAATAGCATCAAACGGACTTCTTCTTAAAATATATACCTGTAATCTTTAGGACAATGTGTTTTTAAAATTGAATGTTTTATTTCGGTTTCCCAGCACTTCCTGGTTATATAAACCGTCAAAAAATAAAACAAATTTATGTTTATCACCTTATAAACATATCGTCATATCTTAAAATTTTTTTTTAATTTTAAGTTAATTAAGCAAAGTGTTCCTTCACTGTTTCGTGTAACAAAAAATCACTATTTTATCTCAAACTGAACCGAAGTTATAGCAAAATATATCTTTAAATCGGTATTTTTTGAAAACTTTAATCGCATTTTGCCAAGCTCGATTTTTTTGTAGACTTCGCTGCAATAAAGGAGCGATATTTTTGGATATCTCCTATTTTTAAGACTTGTCCATGGACAATTAAAATTTACTACCTGCATCTTGTTTTGAATTTATGTTATTTATTTACTCTTCACTTCACTAAATTTATTAATTTTCAACTGTTGCACGGCACATTCTGCTTTTGGTAGATTTATTGCGTCAGTAGTCATTGATTTACGAACTTACTCACTTCTTGTTATTGATCTAATCGACAACCCATCAAAAGATGCTAATTTTACGAGAATAGAAAACTAAATTTCAAAGTATAAATAGCTTTTTTCTGAAACTATGAGGAACTTTCATTTCCCGGGATCCCGCAACAAAAATCCCGGGAAAACGGGAAATAAAATAATCGAAATCCCGGGAAAAACCCTATTATTATGACAATTAAAACGTATTTTCCAAATTTTATCAAATTATCTAAAAACAGCTACTTTTCTTTCCGCACAAGGTTTACATGGACAGACAACCAGCCAGATTAACGAACCGACACGAAGAGATCACTTTAAAAAGTGTTTCTGATTCGATCGGTTTACTAAACGATGCGTCTATATTTCTATGCATCAGAAAAAATTTATATAATTGCTTTTTTCCTAATTTTTGCCTACATATAAATGAAACTTTAGGTACAGTTTGGAATAACATTTATTTTCATAGCGAAAACTTGCTTTGGCTTAAAATTGTGGAGTGAAAATTAAATTTAGAAAGCGAAATTAAAGCAACAGACAATTCATCTGATAACCAGAATTTTAGCAATATTTTATTTGCTGAACATGTATTAAAATATGCTTAAAAAACGTGAAATATGTGTGCAAAAAAAAGCAGCAATAGCTTAAATGTGCAAATTATCCACAAACAAACCGATACCAATATTCACAAAAAGCTCTGAAACAGACAAACATATTGCTTCCGCCTTTATTGGTCGCACAAGAAAAACCATGCCATGGCATATTTACGGTTTCAATGATCAAAGGTTTGAATGTATGAGTACGCTTTTGTTAGTAGGATATGACAGGACATCCCATTGCTTTTAAATGCTATCTATTTAGATTTAGCTGATACATGTAAAAATTCCTATGTCTACACATTTTTCATACATCAAAGTTAAGATATCTAGTAAATTAATACGTTTAATTACCTCACTGAGATTTTAAACGTATTCGCATAATTACCTCAATGAGGTAGTTAAACGTGTTCTTATAATTAACTTAACGAGGTAGTTAAGCTTATTCGTTTAAATGCTTACCCCGCATAATTACCCAAAAAGTTTGGCATTTTTTGTCCAGGTAATTATCCGTGGAATACTGTATAATGTTTCTTTTTTACATTGATAAAGAAATGAACAAACAAAAAATGTTAGCAACGACCACACCACTAACAGCTTTTGTGTGTATTGCAGTGTTGCCAAAACTTGGAGACCAAAAATGGCTAAATTTACCAGAAAAAATGGCTAAAAATGGGATAAAAAATGGCTAAAAGTTTTTTTTGAATAAAAACACATTCACATTCAAAAACAAAACAGAAAAATTCATTTAAAGTTGTTTACGATGAAATTGTAAGTTAAGATCAATTTCTTAAATAAGAATAAACGTTATTTAATATTTTGAAAGATATTTAAAAATTAAATCATCAATACATTTTATGTCGTTATTGTTCATCTCATAAAAATCACTCGTGCGTATTAGTTTTAATTAATTTGAAGATAAATCACGACAACATTTACCCAACCTTTTGATTCAAGATCTACAATAAAAAACAAGTAAGAAAAAATAGTCGGTCAACCCCGACTATATGATACCCTACACCTCATTAGTAACTGTGTACCAAATTTTATTAAAATATCTGCAAATTTGCGATCTGTACTTTACGCACAAGGTTTACACAGAAAAAATTATTGCCGAATTATTTTCAAACAAACGATTGTTTGAAATTTTTTTTAATTTCTACAAATTTTTTTACTGATTCAATTAATATTTTTTGTTTGATTTTTATTTAACCAACAAAAATGTTGACAACTTTTCAATAATATAATATACGCGCTATTGGTTTCAATTTTTCATAATTTTGTATGAACTATTTAACGCTCTTTAATGTTGTCGTTTTTTGCATTTTTTTATTTGATCGTAAGCAACACTTCTTTATGTGAAATATAAGAACAACAACACAAAACACATACAGTTTATTTTTGGACGCTTTAAAAAAGTACAACAAGAAGAAATATGATAAAATAGCGCGACGAGGTTATTAGTAAAAAAACAAAAAAAAGAGCAGGTAAAAAAAAGGTTTCATTCTTTTTTAAACCACAGAAACAACAACAACATTATCAGAAACAAAATAAATTTTTGGTTGGTTTCAAAGTTGGAAAAAAAAGAATGAAAAACAAAATCCCGTATTCAATTTTTGAAAACTGTTTACTTAAATACCTACATCAAATACAAAAATAAAATGATGACGAAAAACATATCGAGTCGGTCTGCTGCCGTTGTTTGTTACAATTCTTCTTCTTTAGCCAAGGAAAGGATACAGCAACAGTGAGTGGTGAAGAAAAACATTGTGTGTATAAACAAGACTTCGTTCAAAAATTATTCCAACAAAACATGTGTCTTAAAGCCAGCCGCCGCTCTGCTTCTGCCTTCATCATCTCCTTCAGTGATAGCTTGGGTGCGCGTCATTGCTTGTGCAAAAAATTTTTGTTTGATTCAGCAAAATTATTTGTTTGAAATTTATATGAATTTCAGTAAACTTTTTGTTTGATTCTGTAAATTATTTGTTTGAAAAAATCAGTGTTTTTTTTTAGTAAACAAAATGCAAATAAATTGTTTGAATATGCGAATTTGTTTGTAGGACCGATTTCAGACAAAAAATGTTTTGATACTACAAATTGTTTGTTTGAATTCGAAAAATAATTTTTTCTGTGTACATGGACAGCCAGCCAGCCGGACAAACATCGTTAATTCGACTCAGAAAGTGGTTCTGAGTCAATCGGTATACGAAAAGGTGGGCTTAGTGCCAACATTTTAAGGTGTTACAAACATCAGCACAAACGCATAGTACCCTCTCCACTATTGTGGTGTTGGTATAAATATTTCATCGATAAAATCGAATTAACGGTTGCTAAATGTTTACTTGGCGAAATACCCTCTCTACTTCAGCATTAGACCATAGACTTTATAGTAAATTCTGAAATTTCAAAAAAAAAATTGTTGCCGCCTACATCTCTTTATTGAAATATTTGCAACCAAAAAGAAACACCGATGTTTGTGTTGATCCATTTTTTAAATTTAATATTGGACTACTGTTCCTTTATTTTGAAAGATGTTTCCTCATCATCGTTTATAGCAATTTTCAACATTTGTAAAAGTTGAAAAATTACTAATGGCTAAACGCATTTTTTAATGGCTAAAGAGGGTGAAAAATGGCTAAATCTAGCCACTAAATGGCTAAATAAGCAACACTGGTGTATTGTGTATGTGTTTTGTTTGTGTAAAATTATTTTGCTGGATTCAAGGCCCATCTATCTATATTTCAATGGGCCTTGGCTGGCTTTTTTCTTATGTGTATTTTGTTTTTGAAAGAAAATTTTGGTTTTTTTTTACCAGCCAAAAGGGACGAAGACATTTATGAACCGAACACAATGTACTCATCTTTTGTTGAGTTTGATAAAAACTGTATTATTTTTGAATTTAATAGATGAATATCAGGCAAACGCTATTTTTTTGAATGATTTTCTACACAGACACTATTAGCGCTTCTGTCTACCACAAATCTACCGAACCGAATTCTAATGAGCGAAATTTAAGGTCGATTCACCCATGCGTTCCGAAGAATAATTTTTTTACAGAGAGTGCTCTGGACAAACAATTTTTAATTGCATTGCATAAAACCTTTTACTAGCGAAACAAATTTATCAAAAAAGGTTGAAAGGTTTTAAATACTAAGTTTCGAATGAGATATAGCATTTATTCCTATATTAAAAAAAAAGTTCCAACATTTATCTGCACCTGCATAATTTTGTGTTTCTAAGCCCAATATTAACGGAATTTTAAAATGTACCAGTCAAAGAAAAATAGTAACAAAAACTCTGTTAAAGATTCTCATTCTCTCAGGACCTTGAATGTTAAATTTCATGTATCTAGGTCCAATACCAACGGAAATTCAAAAAGTACCAGTTAAAGATCATAAAAAGTACCAAAATTTTCCCTCATAGAGCCTTATACACTCAGGACATTGTATGTCGAATTTTTTAGTTCTGGGACCAATATTAGCAAAAGTTAAAAAAGTACAAGTTGTGAACCAAAAAAGCTAAGGAAAGAAATTTAATTTCCCGTATTTTCCCTATTTGGTACTTTTTTTTAGCCCCACTGAAGTATCAAAAATTTCAATATTGTAGTGGGAGCCAATAATTTTATACGTATATATGAATGAATTGAGAAAAATGTTTTGTAAAAAAGTACCAAACCTATATTTGTATTTTTTTTTATTATTTGTATTTTTTTATATTATTTGGTTTAAAAGATAGATAGGGTGACAATAAAGTGCCAAAATACAGGTTTTTCCTTTACTCCCTAAAAGCGGTCAGTTTCAAAAAAGTACCAGACACCTATCCGCTTATGTGTCTAAGCAAAATGGATCAGTTTTATTTTTTTATTATATCTCTTTTAGTTTTGGAGAAATAAGCTTACCGAATTTAACCTTTTTTTACCCCCTAAATATTTTAATTTCCAAAAATTCCGTCTTTTTAGGCTGTACGATGATGAATCAGTCAGTCAGTTTGTCAGTAACGTTACAATTTATATATGTGTATAGATTGTTAATAAAGAAAAAACATTTTATATGTATATTACTGTTTATACGATATTATCACATAAAAACCTTTTTATTATATTTTTTTTTATTTATATTGCAATATTTTCTTCTACATCCATTTTTGTTTAATTTTTTTATTTAATTATTCAGCACAAAACGAAAAATGTAATAACACTACATACTTCTGTGGCAGCTCAATTCAACTTTTATGTACAAATTGGAAAAAGTGGCATCTCAGTTTCAGTTCATTTTGTTCATGGTCCAATTAGTAGGTCTGCTTGAAATGCCTGCTGATTTTTTGCAGAGTTGTGTTTTTTACGTGCAATTGTTTTTGTAGCAATTGCTTTTGACATTTATACCATTTTTTACACTAACAATTGCTTTTGTTCTTGACATCTTTATCATTTTTCACACAAACAAAATACGTGTTGTTTTTTCTATTGTTGGATTGTTGCAGTTGCGCGCAGACCTACTAGTTGGGCCATGATTTTGTTCGGAACAAGAATGAAAATTAAACCAATTCAATAAAAAACGTGCCGAACAAAATAATTTCTCTCTCTCTCAAAAGTAAAATGTCAAACTCAATATAAAAAAAATTTGTCCGGACAAAAATTTTATTCAGAACGCATGGGTGAATCGAGCATAAGTGATTATTTTAGAAGACTGCAATAAATGCGCTGACCGTGCGATTAAGGTGGTGCAGGAAATATGTATGTTCACTATGTAAAACCATACGCACATTAAGTTTAAATCTTACAATTTCTGGTATTTTTTGCTCATTTTACCTTTAAAAATACGTATGTAAATCTATATACATATGTATGTTTGTGCAATAATTAAAAAAATCACAAATTTCAGAATATACAAATTTAAGCCACTTTCGAAATCGCTTTCGGTGCGGAAACTTTTTTCACCGAATCTAACTTAAAAATGTTTTTTGATTATCAGAACAACATTCCCCAGATTGTACTGGAGTACTATTTTGCGCTCAAAAAAAAAAAAAAGCTATCCCCTAATGTACATATTTCTAAATGACTTTAGTTGTAAGTTCCACTAAAATGCGTTTTTAATTTCGTTTTTACTTTTACCTATAATGATAAATTTCTCTATAAAGTTGTTTTAGTGTGAGCTTGTGCTTATAAAAATCACATGTCTAGATACAAAATAAACGTGTAAACATACTACTTTTGAAGCTCGTCAATATTTTACGTGAATTTATAATAACACTAACCACAATAAAATTAATTCAAACAACAACAATTTTTATGAATTATACGTGACTAATTATGTTCATAGTAACAGCCAAGAACTTTAATCACGGAGTAACACATACAACAGACTTACATATGGGTGTTTCTACGTTAATAGGTACTAGCTACATTAAAAAATAATATATAATCAAAAAATTTGTGGAAATATCAAACGTGTTTAATAACAAATAAAGTAAACTTTTTTGACAATAAATTGCAATACCTAAATTACCTTAGTTTAGTCATAACTTCGTGTTTACCTAGAAAAAAGTATCTTCCCTGGCCTGTCCCTTTACTATTCTGTAACAAAATCTTTGAAATTTGACACATTGCTAATTCATTAAACAACTAATCGTTATTTATTTCATAAAGTAGTATAAATAACAATTAAAGTCGTTTAAATAAACTTTCAAATTACTTTCATATTCTATTAAAAAAAATTACATAGTTTTTGTCCCTCGTATTTTAAGTCTCCTCCCCAGCACATTTTTGGACCGTTTAAAAATGCCGCTAAATTGCGTTGACGCTGCAAATTTTAATTGGCGAACATTTATTTCGAAGTGAATTTAGCAATAAAAATCGAGCGAGCCATTAGCGTACTCTTATTGGGCCGATAATTCGACCACACCACTCTGATCGCTCGCACGTGTCAGTGATTGATGTATCTCCACTGGTGAGTTTTATTCGCTTGTTATTTGTGGCTTAAGTTTGTTGTAATATTTATTTATTTTAATTTCAGTATAATTTACTGTTACTACGTTTATACGTAGACTATTCGCAAATAAAAATTATTTGCGATTAACTAACTTACTGTTTATATGTCCTTTTTTGTTACTGAAAATTCTTAATTTAATGTGATGCCGGATGGAAAATTTATGCATTTGGTAGCACTGTATGTATAAAAACTTTTTATTTTTTAATGAATAATAAAAAATTAAAAATTGTTGTGTACTTGTGAATTTTATTTTCACAATTTTGAATAAATTTTACTTTTGTTGTCGTATGAATAAGCCACATCGAAATAAAAACGTAAAACGGTTAAAAGTATGGCAATGCTTTAAATCTTATTTGCAAATAGTGTCGTTAATCAGGAATTGTTTTCGTGAGTTAGTTATTCGCAAATAAAAATTTAATTCACTGTTTATGCGGCAATTTTCTTTACTTGCAATATTTTTATTTGCGAATAAGTGGTGCGTATAAACGTAGTATGTGTTAGTTTATTTTTTGGTGACAATACATAATTTTCTGATTGTTCTAGTTTTTTAATGACAAAAAATCTCTCCCCTGCCGTATTTCCCCTGCTTCATTTGATGCCAGGGTAGAGATTTTGCGTTCAGGGTAGATAAGGAAGTGAAATATTACTTCTTTCTTAGTATTTCACGTATATTATTTTACGTGGAAAGTTAAAATTCTCCTGTTATTGCACGTTACCAAAAAAATTTGTCACATTCACCACCAGCAATTTGGGCATTTACAGCCTACACTCGACAGCCTTCCCGCTCAAATCGAAAACTTGAATTTTGAAAGTGATGGGCCGGTCACACAGTACCGTAATAAACTAATGTTTTATGCACTGGCAACAAAATTGCAAGAATTGTACCTTAACTTAGTAAACTTCACGTGGAATTACCTCGAAGCCGGCCACGGCAAGGGCGCGCCTGATGGAGTTGGTGCGACGTGCAAAAGGACTGCAGATAGACTTGTTGGAGCCGGGAATGAAATTTCGTCACTGGAAGATTTAACGAACGCCCTCCAGAGAAATTGTCCTAATGTAAAAGTGTTCACCATTGATGACGAAGACATTTCAAAGAAAGAAGAGGAACTTAATCAAAAAAATTTAAAAAGTTTCTCGGGCACTATGAAGGTCCATCAAATTACTGGAAGTATATTTTGCCCCAATAAATTGACAATGAAGAGCTTAAGCTGTTTCTGTGATCTTGAAGCTGTATGCAATCATTTTGTGGTCGGCACTTTCGATTTTGCTTCCATGAATAACAATAGTATAGTCTAAAACGGCTTTAATAAATTATATTCAGTCAAAGCAGCTTAAAGTATCTTCTCAATCTTGTTAACATCTTTCTTATCATCAATCGTTATATTTTTTAATGTTTGTTTTTATAAGTAGAAGTTCTTATTTAAGTTTTTATTGGAGCATAGATGCTCTATATGTTTTTGTTACCTTATATTGCAAAATATATGCAATTAAATAATTTACTTTTTTTTACGAGCAGATACTAAGTATTTTGGTTTTCTAAGTTACATAAAAGAAGACTGTGTGGAAATTTTAGTCTATTTTTTTGTTTTAAACCATCACCAAATATTGAATAAATAAAGTTGATTCTTACGAAAATAAGGTTTGCTGTTAATTGATATTTCCTCTGTAAAGTAAGGTATCCTGTGCTGGCCTTCATGTCTTTACCCTGTGTAGAGTATCTATCTCCCCTGGTCACATAAAATACCGGTAAAAGTAGATGACTTGACTGGCCATTATTAAACATGCATTCAAACTATCTGATCAAATACGATAATATTGAAAAAAGTTATTATTTTAAATTAGTTTGTCACGCCGCTATTCCTAATATCAGATAACCTATTTACGTAGAATGACCCATATGTATATATATATATATGAGCAGATGATAAAACGGTAGTAAAAAGTGAAATTAAACATTTTATCAGTGATACCAACTCTTGGCACACTAAACGCGTGAAGACTTATGAAAACGTGCTAAAACGGGCTTAATTTAAAAAGGGACGGCTTTCGTACATTTCAAAGCTGTTTTTTTCAAAAAAAGCACAAAATATATTTTCTTAAGTAAACAGCAAAAATGTTGAACAAAAGAATTCGCTTATTAAAAAATATTTAACATTCAATTCAATCAATGTACCTACCACTAAAGCTTTGTCAATATTTCAAAATTGGTCATTGTTAATTAAATAAAATTAACAGTTCTTAATCACCCACGTCTTCATTAATTAAATCGCTTGAGTTGTAATTTCTATGTTTTTTTTTCAATAGTCTAAGAATGATGTTGACCCATTATTATCTTTCCGAATTATTAAATTTGCGTTAAAATGGCATCGATTTGTTTTTGCATATTTTGGCGAAAATGCATATTTAGGGCTTAAATCAATATTTTTTTGGATATTTTGACATTTTTGAGTTTGGTTGAGGCTTCCAATGGGTGTAAAATATTTTATCGATTGGGGTTTCTTTTCTTAAAACTAATAATGCACGTTAATTGTGTGATATATTTATCAGATTACACACACCCTTACAAAGTGCTACATTTTTCTGAATTACAATGGAACAATATTATATCAACGGTTTCCATTCAACACTTTAATGTATTTAGCGTGTTAAATATTAATATTTACACTCTACACCACGGCTGAAGCGATTTTCAACAATACATTTTCTTAGAATTCCAATACGTGTTAACAACACTAATTTTTAATAATTAAAGTCAGCTGCTTTTGCGCAAAAAAAAATTATTAAATTAAAGTAAAACCAACGAAAAAACAAAAGTTAATTAACCATACATATAACAATATAACCAAAAATCATGACTGCCTGTCCATACCTAAGGTAAATATTGCGACATTTATTGCAGTAGATGTAAACATTATGTTACCCCGGGTCTCCACGTAGCAATATTTATTGCGGCAAACGTCAAATTTGATTGCTCCATAAAATTTGCGACGTATAGACCGCATATTGCCAGGAGTGGCAATCCATTGCGCAATGATTGCTCTTCTTATTGCTTGAGCAATTATTGCTTAGCAATCTGCTGAAAATCAGCTGTTATTTATCTGACATTTAATTTCTCTGTACGTTTTTTATGGCAATATCAATTTCACGAGTTCTCCAGCAATATATATATATATATATATGTTCCTTTTACTCCTCTGGGGAGCATAGGGCCGCAATATAATCAGCAATTATTGCGCCATGGTTCTGCCGACGTTATTGCTTGTGCAAAAAAATTGCTACGTGGAGACCTAGCGTTATCTCTATTGTAGACAGCACTTTTTTATACATATTTATTGCTGGCAATATATGTTGGAATAATTGTAAGTAAATTTTCGTTGACAGCTAAGAAAATTATCAATAAATTTTAATAAAATTCCAAGGTGTAAAAATTCCTTCCTTTAGTAAAAATAATTTAATGAAAATTAACTTTGATGAACTCAAGCCTAACTAAAAATATCAAAATTAAAGTTAACAATTATTGCTTATTGGATAATCATTCAAAAAAGCAAATTTCGATCTACCAAAGGTTAAAATACAATTTGGTTTAAGGATTGATGTTTGACTATTGACGTCAGCAGTCGTCGATGGCTGCGAGTGTAAGACGGCAAATCCATCTGAGGAGATCGAGTGGTTGCGATCGAAAAAAAGAGTTGACAACCCTAAGTTTCAGACGGAGAAAACAAAAGCTCTGTGAAGTGAAGATTAATTTTATTAAAAAACAACTATTTTGTCGTGTTTTATACACAAGTTTTATAAACAATAATATAATCAAGTGCTTAACAATTGAAATTTATTGAAATATGGCTACAAAAAGTCGTCGTAGTCTTGGAAATTTAAAAACAATTTGTGGCCAATGTAGAATGGTAGGGAAAGAGGACAAGAAAGAAAATATTGAGTGTGACAAATGCGCCAAAATCTTTCACTCTCTGTGTACAAAACTTGATAAACGTCAGTATGAATATCTACTTGAAAATGAAACTGAGCAGTATGTTTGCCATCTGTGTGATGATAATAATGATGGATCAGTGAAGAGGGAGTTAAAAGAAATCAAAACAAAACTCAGCAAGCTAGATCAGCTGACTTCAATAACAGAGGCAATTGAATTTATGTCAAAACAATATGATGAATTGTTAAAAGGTATTGCCATAAACAACAAAAAGCTTGAGACAGTACAAAAAGAAAATCGTGTTTTAAAAAATGAAATAACGACATTAAAAGCAACTGTTAAGATTTTAAATGATGAAAGAGTCAAAAATAATTGTATATTAAGAGGTGTTAAAGTGAAGAAAGACTCAACTGCTGTTGAAACTGTTATGGATATTTCTAAGAAAGTCGGGATCAATTTAAATGAAGGAAATATAGAAGATGCTTATTTTTTTAAACAAAGAAATTTTAACAAGGATGATAATAAAAAAACAATGGTCGTGAAATTCAACAATAAACGTGCAAAAGATTCTCTTATGATGTCAAAAGCTAAGTTGAAAGAAAATGAGGCAACCAAAAATGTTTATGTAAACGACTATTTGAGCAGAGAAACTCTTAGCCTTTTTAATCATGCGAAGGATTTAAAATCAATTGGATATAGTTCAGTTTATACAATTGGTACTAGGGTGTATGTGAGGAGGAGTGAGATTTCAAAACCGAGACTTATAAAAAATGAAGATGATGTGGACGAGATTATGGCTGAAGCTGCAACTGTTAAATCAAATCGTAGATCGGTAATTAGAAATTCAAATGCCATAGAAGAATCTGATGATGATAACGGAACTGCATTTTTGTCTCCAGCTTAAAAATTGAGTATTAACTTATACAATTTGTAATAAAAATATGTATATATATTTTCTTTTCTTTTAAATGTATAATAATCTATATTTTTCTGATTTTCAAATTTTTGTCAATTATTTAAAAACAGTAAGATTTTCATATTTAAATATTTTATCTTTTAACGTTAGAAGCATTTCTTCAATAGATAAGTTCAATCAGTTTAAAACGCTTATTACTGGGTTTCCACAACTACCCAATATAATTGCGATTCAAGAGACGTGGTTTGATTCAGATCTAGCTCAAATTTACCAAATTCCCGGCTATAAATGTGTACATTGTTGCAGATCAGATGGTTATGGAGGCACTTCTGTTTATATACGTGATAATTTATAATATAGTATTGATGTATGTGAAAGTAAACAGTTTTGTGAAAGAATTGTATTGTCATTGGATAATTTAAAAATTAATGGAAGACCACTTAAAATAATATCGTTCTACAGATCTGAAAAATGTGATGTCAACAATTTTTTCAGTATTATAGAAAACTTAATAAGTGTATATGGTAGAAATTCCTGTATTATTGTGGGAGATTCTAATATTGACTTTTTAATGAATTCTTCGTATGGGTTTTCTAATTTACTTGAAACTTATGATTTTAAAAATTGTCATACACTTGTGACTCGACCAACGTCTGGGACATCAATAGACAATATATTCAGTAACATTTTAAATACACTTGCTGTTGATGTTATAGATTCCGATTAATCGGATCATAATATGATTTCTTGCAGGATAGAAAATGATGTCCGAAACTATGATTCTGTTGAAGTTATTAAAAGGTTTTGTGACTATGATAAATTTAAAGAATATCTTCAAAATAATATTACAATTCAGAACACTGGTAATCCATCGAATGATACGTCAAATTTAATAAAACACCTCTCAGATGCTAATATAAATTCTACGGTTATAAAAACATCGAAAAAGTTATTAAAAAACGAAATAGCCCCTTGGATGAACGAGGATCTACAAAATCTGATTTTATTAAAAAGAAATATTTTGAAACAAAGAAGAAGAAGAGCTGGTAATGTTGATCTACAAAACAGATTAAAAAGAATAAGCAATGTAATTAAGAATGCATGCCGAGAGTCGATAAATAATTATTATTATGATAATATCTGTAATTTCCAGCCAGATCCCAAAAAATGTTGGAGATTTTTGAACCAAAGCTTAGGAAGGAGCGTAAAAAATCAAATTAGATTGGAAAATTCTTTTGGTGAACTAATAAATGATGATGTAATAAAATGTACACGTTTAAATGAATATTTTCTGCAAATTCCTAAAACTATGAAAGAAAACATTATTTCTCATCCCAGAGACTAGTTTAACAGTCTTAGAACCATAAGGCGTCAAAATTGTAGATTCCGGTTTGGTGTTATAACGATTGAAGAAATTTTACAAATTATTTCAAGTCTATCCATAAACAAGAGTTCTGGCCACGATAACTTGTCCCCTAAGATATTTTTAAAGTGTAGACAAGAAATCGCACCGTACTTATTTAATATTTTTCAGAGCATAATAGAAACTTCAGAATATCCAAATATTTTAAAAATCTCAAAAATTGTTCCATTGCCGAAGGTAGTTAATGCTAATATCGAGGAAAAATATAGACCTATTGCGTTATTACCCATAATTGATAAACTTTTTGAAAAAATAATTCACCAACAATTACTAATGTACTTTGAAAATAACAAACTGCTTTATGAATGTCAGTATGTTTTTAGGAAAGGAAGTGGAACTGAGAATGCTGTGGTGAATGTTGTTAACTACATATGTAAGGGGTTGGACCAAGGATTAAAAGCTGTAGCAGGTGTTTTCTATGACTTTTCAAAAGCCTTTGACCTCGTTGATCATAATATACTGCTACAAAAATTGGAATATTATGGAATCTTGGGTCAAAAACTAAATCTTTTTAAGAGTTTTTTAAGACATAGAAAGCAATATGTAGAAATAAATAACAGTCGCAGTTTTCTAGGTGATGTTGAGCATGGTGTACCGCAAGGCAGTGTTTTGGGTCCACTTTTGTTTACAATTTATGTGAATGATATCGTAAACCTTGGACTTTCCGGAAAGATTTATATGTATGCCGATGATATATCCTTGTTTTATCCATATAAACATGAAACGGCTGTAAAAGTATATATGGAAAGAGATGCAGCATTGATTTTTGAATACGCAAGGCTAAATAAATTGGTTATAAATACAAAGAAAACCAAAGTTCTAAGGTTTAAGCCCCACCTGCATAGTAACGCTGGAAATTTTAGTATATATGTGGATGGTGAAGAAGTGTCTGAAAGTAAATCGATAAGGTATTTAGGAGTGGAATTAGAAAGTAATTTGTCATGGAATATGCACATTCAAAATTTAAAATCGAGTATATCTCAAGTCATTGGGTTGTTGTACAAATTTAAAAATAAATTTAATGAAAAAACAAAACTTGTTCTATATCAAGCTTTGATTCAAAGCCATCTAAATTATTTAGTATAAGTATATGGTTCTAGAAATAACACAGAACTTAAAGCATTGCAAAGGGTACAGAACAAAGCATTAAAAACTGTTTATAACTTACCAAAAACGTATTCCACACTTTCGTTATACAAAAATATTTCAAAAAATGTTTTACCTATATTTGGACTTTATAAAATGCAATTGTTAATGTTTATATTTAAAGCATTGCAGAATATTGGTCACAACACAATATCTTTTGGGATAAATCAAACAGCCATCAACACACGAAATAGCTCAAATTTAAGAGTGGCAAGATGTAGACTCGAAGCCACAAAACAAAGAATTGAATATATTGGGTGTTGGGAGTTCAACAGTCTACCACAAAACATAAGAAATATTGAACGAATTTCAGCTTTTAAATCCTCTTTAAAGGATCATTTGTTAAACAATTTAGAAATGCTTTTAACGTAATATGTAATTAAAAAAAAAAAAAATCGTTTTTATGAAATTATAATTATTATCATAATTAATTTATTATTGTATTAAATTTAATGCCAACTCGCCTCAACAATGTCATATGACGCTGAGGCCAACTTAATTTTGTAATAAACCTTTTGATAATAAATTAATAAACTTAAAAAAAAAAAAAAAAAAAAAAACATGACATGGTAACCTGCCGGGCGGGGTTCGAGCCCCGGCCACGGTCAAGAATGAACGAATATCAATAACAATTTTAATTAATTTTCAATGTTGTAAAATTCCTTTCTTCATAAAAATAATTTAATGAAAATTAAATTTGATGAACTTAAGCCTGATTAAAATATTAAAAATTTGGATTAAAATCCATAAATAGTTCAACAAAATAACCACAATGCTAATTATTATTGCTAACATAAAACGTCAAATTTGGTTGTCAATTGAAAAAAGAAGCAAAAACGAAAACATAGAAGCAAATTGTGTGGGTAAAAGATTTAATTTGTGAAATGGTAGCAAATTATAATTGAAGTAAAAGAATTAAATAATAAAAAATAAACACTAATGGCCGTTTTCTCATTACACGATTAACTTTTTTCCCAACGAAAAACTGCACATTAAAGAAATTTGGTTTTCTCAATGTCTCATTTGCTTCTATTCTGTCGCAAAGCTAACCAGCACTCATCTGCCGATTATTAATTTTTCTTTTATTTGCCGTACAGATAAATTCAATCAGCTGACTCCCAACTTTTACATGTATTTTGAGATGTGTTGCCAACTTAAAACCATGTTTTTGTCGGTATATTGAGAAACCCAAAATTGTTAACAGACAATTTATCGGTCCAATAAATTTATGTTGACATTAAGTAACAGGCAGTTTGACGGTACATTGAGAAAATGGCCATAACATGAATAAAATTGCAAAAATAACACAAGGGTGCAAAATTGATACAAATTTTTACTCATTTGAGGTCGCTTATTTCAAATCTAATCTCCATTTGTCTCTATTAGCCGTTATGCTCAAAATTACACACATTGGAATAACTTAAAAACGGTTGACCATATTCAGATAAAAAAAATCCGAAACTCCAATATTATCCTTAAGCCGTGCTTACATTGTTTTTAAATTTGCCCAGTAGTTTCAGAGACATCGTAACATATTTTAAATGAAATTTATTTAATTTTTCGTCTACAAAATCTTGCGTCTGTAAAGCCAAAGTTTTACTTTTGATAAAACAGTACTTATTTATTTAAACCAGAGACCCGTAAACTTTTTTTATTTCCATATCATATTTATATTCTTTGTTGATTAAAATTATTTTCATTTATTGAAAAAAAAAAGAAAATTATACACAGAAAAAATTATTGCCGAATTATTTTCAAACAAACGATTGTTTGAAATTTTTTTTAATTTCTACAAATTTTTTTACTGATTCAATTAATATTTTTGTTTGATTTTTATTTAACCAACAAAAATGTTGACAACTTTTCAATAATATAATATACGCGCTATTGGTTTCAATTTTTCATAATTTTGTATGAAATATTTAACGCTCTTTAATGTTGTCGTTTTTTTCATTTTTTATTTGATCGTAAGCAACACTTCTTTATGTGAAATATAAGAACAACAACACAAAACACATACAGTTTATTTTTGGACGCTTTAAAAAAGTACAACAAGAAGAAAGATGATAAAATAGCGCGACGAGGTTATTAGTAAAAAAACAAAAAAATAGCAGGTAAAAAAAGGTTTTATTCTTTTTTAAACAACAGAAACAACAACATTATAAGAAACAAAATAAATTTTTGGTTGGTTTCAAAGTTGGAAAAAAAAGAATGAAAAACAAAATCCCGTATTCAATTTTTGAAAACTGTTTACTTAAATACATGAAATACAAAAATAAAATGATGACGAAAAACATATCGAGTCGGTCTGCTGCCGTTGTTTGTTACATTTCTTCTTCTTTAGCCAAGGAAAGGATACAGCAACAGTGAGTGATGAAGAAAAACATTGTGTGTATAAACAAGACTTCGTTCAAAAATTATTCCAACAAAACATGTGTCTCAAAGCCAGCCGCCTCTCTGCTGCTGCCTTCATCTTCTCCTTCAGTGATAGCTTGGGTGCGCGTCATTGCTTGTGCAAAAAATTTTTGTTTGATTTAGCAAAATTATTTGTTTGAAATTTATATGAATTTCAGTAAACTTTTTGTTTGATTCTGTAAATTATTTGTTTGAAAAAATCAGTGTTTTTTTTTAGTAAACAAAATGCAAAAAAATTGTTTGAATATGCGAATTTGTTTGTAGGACCGATTTCAGACAAAAAATGTTTTGATACTACAAATTTTTTGTTTGAATTCGAAAAATAATTTTTTCTGTGTACATTGATATTTATTTTGAAATGTAAATATCCATCATGATGAAAATCTAAAAATCCTTTAATAAATTTCAGGAAAAAATTGTCAAATAAAGCAAGAGGGATGTTACGAGATTGTAGTGTTCATCTGTGTATATTTGTATTTTGTATTTATTTCGAATATGAGTTTCTAATACAACAAGACATAATATCTTATAATTTAAAGTATTAGAATCAGACAAGTTACATAATATGATAATAATTAAACAGTGATTATAAAAATTTAGACAATTTGAATAAAAAATAAAAATTAATTGGAAATATTAATAAAAATAAAATCTATATATAAATCGGCTAAGGCAAAACAGTTAAGAACACTTTTCTCCTCTGTTTGCCCAGCGACTGGAATAAAAATTACACCATTTGAAAGGTATTTACTGCCAGTGCACAATATTTATCTAATTAAAATCTGTTTAATATCTTCAGGTTTATAAGCGTTCAAATTCGATACTAACCCATAAATAAATTTTTTTTTTTTCCAATTATCAAACAATAAAAAAATAGGGTGATCGAATTTTCGACATTTTCAAAAAACCGGGTTTCGAATATTTCGACTATATAAATCTTATATAAAAATCGGCACAGGCAAACCAGCTCACGTGGAACATAACATATGAACCAAAGGTTGGTCCGTCGCCAAATCGATCCACTATATTTTCTTCATGTTATAAAATGCATGTAGTAATAAAAATATGACTTCTAATAATAATAAAAATATTTGAGTAATTTTTAATTTTTGATAGTTTTTTTTTTAAAGTTAAGAGATTGAAAAAGTTACAGTATATTAACCATACATTTGCAAGAGTAAATGTTTAAATTTAATTGAGACAAATTGTTAAGATAAAAAACTGATTTTCAGATGCCGTATCATTATGCCGAAATTCCTGTCGATGATCTAGTGAAATGTAGGCGGTCAAAAAGGCATTTCGGCATTTTAGTCATATTAATTTTGTGTACCAGAACAAGGGTTTTCAGCATTAAATGTTATACTGAAAATACGAATAGAATACTGAGATATGTGATCAAATTTGTTAAGGCCGTAAACTTAGCGTACAACGTTATTAAAAGTAGTTTTGAGTTTCAACGTATCCTTTGAATTACAACCAGAAAAAAACCTCAGATGAAAAGAATAGATTAGGTAATATACATATACGTTTTCGCAAGAAGTAACAGTATTTTTGAGGTGTAAAATACTGTGTTGTCCATAAGCCCCTTAGCATACAATATACTCTGTCACATGCCCTAGTAATATGGTCAGACCAAGTTAAGGTACTATTGAAAATCACACCAATCAGAAAGACGGAACTAACTATTTAAATTTTTGTACCTCCAAGGAAAATATCAATTTGAGATTCAATTTGCCAAATTTCTTACAAATTATTAGGTATTTAGACTTATTTGGGTACACTGAGAAAATTAAAAGCTTTAAAATCAAAGAAAAAAGGTCTTTGTAAAATTGTACCGAAAATATCTTGGTTAGAAGGAACAAATCCTTGCATCAATGATATATTCTTTAAACAAGCAAATGGTGCGTCTTCAACACAAACGACGAAAATTCTTTGAAGCTTAATCAAAGAAATTATCTTTTCCGTAAAGATAAAATATTTGCTACAACGATTAATTTCTTTGCTAATAAGGGATTGAAAAACGTATTTAAAATTAAAGACTTTTCTTTGTTTTTTTAAAGCTAAGCATCCTTGCTACAAAGACAAAGTCTGTAACTTTAAAGAATTTTGTCTTCAATATATAAGTGAACATGTTTGCTTGTTCACACATGTTTGCTTGCAACGGTAAACAAGAGCGGTTAAAAAAATAAAGATAAAGTCTGTATCTTTAAAGAATTTAGTCTTCAAAGTTAAATTTGTATACGAATGCATAACGAAATCGGCTATAGCCGATTGATTACAATATATGTAAAAAATAAAAAGAATTGTTTTCGTGGTTGTGATTAATTGTAAGTCAGTCGATAGGAACGCTCAACTGTGCATGTGCTGTATATGAACTATTTTTTATTTTTATTACATTAAACTAAAATAAAAAAAATTTTATAAAAATGCTGTGTTTGGTTTCATTAAATATTTTATTTTGCAGAAAAATAATTATTTTTTAAAACTTTTCTATAGCAGATTTTAAAGAAAATTGCCTTTGTTTCTACATATCAGTCTTAAGTATTTCAAAGAATTATTTCGTTGAATTTAATTGCGTTTCTTTGTAATAATGTTAAAATTACGTCTTTGTTACAATGAAAATTGTACTTAAAATCAAAAATTAAAGTCTTAAGACTAACGAATGAAAGTCTTTGTGCCAAAATACTTTTTCCTTAGTTTAAGAACTTTTTTATGTGTTTCCAAAGACGTACATCCTTGCCACAAGATTTTAAGTCTTTGATTTTAAGTATATATTTCATGGGAATCTAAAGATCTTTGCGCCTTTCCGGTAAAGACGTTTTGTCTTTGGGCACAATCTGACCAATAAAAGTCTTTGCAATAAAGTGTATTTTCTTTGATTTTACGATTTAATTTTCTCAGTGTAAAGACGCAACCCATTTGCTGACGCCCAGAGAAAAATACTAGTGAGATCAGTATTCAGATCATTAACGCTAGAGCTAATGGATGCCTTGGAACTATTCTGGTAAATTTGAATATCATCAGCATACATTTGTATACTGGAATACTTAAGTTGTTTTGGTATGTCAAAATAATCGTTCAAGTATGGTACCCTGTAGAACACCTCTTACAACCCATAAAGGATGTGAAACAAGTCCATCATATGAAACGCTTTGCAGTCTATCTTTTAAATACGATAAGATTAACTTAATAGCAGTTGTAGAAAAATTGAATATTTTTGATAGTTTCAAGCACAGTATAGAGTGGTCAACCGTGTCGAAAGCTTTTGAGTGGTCAAGTAGTACCAACATTGATATTTTTCCGGTATCTTAGGCTAAGGCCTAAAGCCCGATTGACGCTCAGTTATTAAGTTTTTTTCTGTAACATATTTAAATGTTTGTTGTTGAAGCAGTTGTTAAAAAACTTTGGATAGGCAAGGTAGAATTGAAATTGGACGATATCGCCGCCTGTCTTTGGGACAGGAATGACCTTGGCATACTTCCATTCCAAAGGGAATGTACTAGTGATATTAATAGTGTTATATAAATGCACAACAGAGCGTATTATCCAGGGTAGGATTAATTTTATAAATCATCCAAGCCCACAGAGTTAGGTTTAACTTTATGAAAACCTTCCATAAAAATGATGCGATTCGAGAGTAAAAGTCAGGGCTCGCTGTTGGCATATTAATACCAATATCTCGTATTTGTTTCCATGCCTTATTCATATCGACTGCGTTACTAAATTTATTTGAGTAATAGGTAAATTTTTCATGCTTTATCCTTGGAACTTCAATCTTTCTAGCCATACGATACTCCTCATGAAACTCAGGTATTCTGTATCTTTTCTACAACCGATACTTGATATCACGACGTTGCATAAGTAACTTAATATCATCAGTAAACCATGGTCGGACTCTGGTTCGTACAGTTTTTGTTCTAATTGGAACATGCTTGTTAGATTTTGCTGCACCGACACCGGCACCGACAACGAGAAAAAGAAAAACATTTTATATTTTAGATATTTTAATACTTTAAAATTTAATTTACTTTAGAATATTTTTTCAAAGTTAAGTTCATCTCTTTCGATTTTGGAAATCTGAGCCTGAAGTCTACATTTAAGATAGGTATATAAGGAATATGTAAAAAAAAGTTATCTTACCAATGTAAAGCCATACACTCACAATATTCTGTACGTAAAATTAAGGTCCTAATTTTGTAAAACACAACGCTCGGCAAAGTATTATATTGAAAGCAACAACAAATTCATAAATATTTTGTAATTTTGTTGTTGCTTTGTACAGCAAAAACTTGGTAATGACTTGCCATTACTGAACAACTTACTTTTCAATGACTACTTCATACCATCTGAATTACATAGAAGTAGTTTAGTAAAGGCTGACATATAATCTGATACCTAAGTAGGGATGAAACGATACCTCTAAGGTATCGATACTTTTACTCGATGTGGTATCGCTCGAAAAGTATCGATCCCTACTCAATATCGGACAAAAGAATCGATACTTACTTGTATCGGTACTTGTATCGGTTTATATGATAAAAGAATAGCAAGCAGCATTTATAAACGTTCCTATTATCGTTTATGTACTATACAATACAGTAAGAACTACGACCCATTAGTATTTTTGTTCAAAACGAAAAGGATACAAACTTAGACCACTTTTAGTTTCCACCTAGTACCAATATCCTTTTCAAAAAATCTTCTTTATCTTAGGAAACAAAATTTTATAGAACGCTCAGGATAACAACCTTCATTCACCTTTTATTTCAAAAATCAACAATGTCACTGCATTTCTTTTAAGTGTGATATTTTATTTTTAAATTGATAAATATGTATAACGGGTCCGCCATCTAACGTTTTTTTCAACTAGTGCTTATTTCGTGAATGGTAACACTTAGCTCATGTCTGATTTGACAGATAATTAGTTTTATCCTTTCGCTGAACGAATGTGGTTGTGTAAACGCTTGAACAACGGAAATATGCGTTTTCGCTTCGCTAAGTGGTCCTGCGATCGACTTACAGAAGATGCCGATTCTGCCAAAAAAACCATCTTTTCAGATGAAGCTCATTTTTATCTTGGCGGATATGTAAACAAGCAAAATTGTCGCATTTCGGGCACAGAAAACCCGTGGATTTTGGTCCAGAGGCATAATTGGGCTATTTTTCTTCGAAAATGAGCAAGAAGTGGCCGTTACAGTCAATGGCGATCGTTATCGGGCCATGTTGAACGAATTTTTGTTCACAAAAATTGATGAGGAGGATATTGGCAACATTTGGTTTCAACTGGATGGCGATACGTGCCACACAGCCGAAATTACACTCGATGTTTTGCGCCCTGTATTTGAAGATCACATTATCAGCCGCAGAGCTGATGTCGTTTGGCCACCTCGGAGCTGCGATTTGACACCGTTGGACTATTATTTGTGGGGTGCCGTCAAAAATAAGTGTTACGCCAACAAGCCAGAGACAATTGACGCTTTAAAGGACAATATTCGTGAAGCCATTGGTGAAATACAGCTGCACACGATCGATAATGTGCTTAAAAATTGGACCGATCGTGTAGGCTACTGCATGGCCAGCCGAGGCAGCCATTTGAATGAAATTATTTTCCATTATTAACCGGAAGGATTGTACTTTCAAATAAAAAAAGAATTTTGAGAAAATATTCAGTAGTTTTTTTTTATAGCATTTTCAAAAAAAAAATTTATTAGTATAATAAAGGGTGGTTAAACCATAATCCATGATGTTAATTTTGAGTCACGCCTTAACGTCAAGTTTATTGCGCAACTTAATTTGACATTTTTTGTTTCACTGTTTGCCAAATTCAACCAAACAGAGGTACACAATTAAGCAACGCGTTAAGATTGTTGAAACCTTTTACGAAAATGTGCGTTCAATCAAACAGCATTTCGTGCACTTCTTGATTCTTGATAAAACATATATATTTTTTTGTATACATATATGTAATACATTTTTTTAATCTGTTTAAATTCAGGTAAGGGTTAATAAAACCCTTAAATGTATACCTGGGCCTGGCCAGGCATTTTTTGCCTTTTTTTAATATATTTTTATATAATTATAGAGTATATTAGAACTTTCTTCCATCAAAGTGTTTTTTACAAAAAAAAAATACAAAAAAATTTAACTTTAAATACCGTGGCCGTGGCAATTGACCAAATAAAAATGTTGTGCATATTGTATTATATATTGACTGATGTGAATAAAATCAAAAAAACGAAACGTATAGAAAGCATACGTAACACATAAGAATTCTTTCTTTACTTTTTCCTGCTATATCCACAAAAATCCATACATATAAAAGTAGTCCCAGCTAGGCCCAGGTAAAATTTCTTCTTCTTAGTACTTGTTTTGAATCTAAAGAATTGTTCGCGAAACTGTTACACAGAAAATAATAAAAAATTATTTGAATTTAAAAATTTGTGATATTTATTAAAAAAATTAATTAAATTTGCACCAGTAAGCAAATAAATAATATCAATTAAACGTATAATTCTCTTGATTATACGTTTAACTCATTTGATTAAACTTTTAATACAGTTGATTAAATTTTTAATTAAACCTGATTTTATTTTTGATTAATGCTTTAATTGGTCAACAGACCTTCATTTTGCTTGCATTCTTATACAAACATACTTTCAGATTTCTTTTTTCCACTCTTTTAGCTTTTAGTTAGAAATTCAGTGCTGTTTGGCTAAAAATACTTTCGCAATTGCTGCAGCCGCCTATGTCGGTGGGTTTGCACATATTTAATTAAGATTTGTATCTAAATTTTTCTTAATATTATTTTGTTTTTTTACGAAATTGACACTTTTTTAGACAAGCCGGGCACTTGATGTTTTAACATAATTCGGGTACGCTGTATCCAGTGGTGTTAACCGTTTGTTTAGGTTAGCTCTTGTTTTCAAGATAGTATACCGTTATTTTGAAAATGAATGAGGTTGCACAGCATATATTCCCGTAAATTTAATGTACTAAACCGTTTTTGAGTAACACGAATATATGTTGTGTGACCTCCTCAATTTTCGAAATAACGGTATATCTCGAATACATGAGCTAACGTAAAAAAAACTGTTAGCACCATTGGATTTAGCGTACTCGAATTATGTTAAAACGCCATGTACCCGGCTTGTCTATTTCTTCAACTAGCACAGTGTTATTATACATTTCTGAATTCATCAAGGGCAAAGTCCTTCTCGTTTGACATTTGTCGAAAATAAGAAAACCACATGATACTGATCAATTTATTTTTGTTTTTTACCTTTTGATACATTTTTCCTACATGTTAAAAATTGTCGATATAAAAATCAGCTAGAAAATATGAAACACGCATTTCCAGTATTAAATAGTTCAGCTACGGGCCATGTTTTTATGATTATATCTTAAGAAAAATTTCATGTTCCTCGGAATTATTAAGTTTTAGCCAAAAAAAATTACATGAGACCATGAAATCTGAACAGCAGGTAACCTTTCAAAACCCAAATGACGTTTAGTTAATTTCTATAAGTACATCAAGGAATTTCGGAACTCAGGAAGGAGTTTGTATTTTATGTGCTGCACTGTTTTAGCAGATCTCTCCGATTGCCGATAGATCGATGTTATACATTATTCAATCCACTGTAGCTAAGGCATTTCCAATTTAAATGAATTTTTAAACTTTAGGTTAAGATATTTCAGAGAATGAACAATATATAACAAAGGTTAAACATTAATTCTAAGTAATTGGTAGGACGTAGGACCTTCAGACTATATTTTACTCATCAACACACACAAGCTGTAAGAAACTACTTGGTCAGTCGAAACTTTATTATTAAAGAAGGAGAAATGGTTAGAAAAATTGATAGAATAATGGAAAACAATAGTCTATGAACCAAAATGCAGACATATTACATTTACTTTACGTAAAGAGTCATAAAATAAATAACCAGACACATCTGCATATTAAAATTAACAACCAGAAACATCTACATGTAAATTATATCGTTATATATTTAAATCGACGCTTAAACTTGCATTTCTATTGATTTGGTTATATATGAAAACATTGTCACTGCTTAGTTTAATTAATCCATTTGTCCCAGATCTGTTAACGCAGGATGTTTACAATAGTGCTATTTAGCCTAAAATTATTCTTTATTACTTAGCACTTTAGAACACTTTGTGAATTGGCTAAATGAAATCGATTCTTACTTTTTATGTTTAAACATTTTGCTGCCTTATTCTATTCAAAACATTTACCATAAAATTGTTATATTTTCCAAATTCAAGCTGAACTGAAAAGAATCTTAAAAGTAAAATAAAAAGATTCAAAATTTATTAAACATTCCATTTTAGAAAACTCACATAAACGTTTACATGTGGAGAATAAAATGTTTCTCTGCGTAAGCAGATCTGTGAGAATCTCTATCAACACAAAATACATACAAACATTGATAAATACATATTTAGTTTGAGAGTTAAATTCATATTTAAATAGTACAATAAAGAAACTCGATTAAAAGAACTTTCACATGATAAAAAAAATAAAAAACAAAATAAAAATACGCCAACATTGAAATATCTCAACAAAAAAAAAGACAGTAGCTGGCAATAACAAATCGTCATACGTGACACGCATGTTTATCTAGTTTTGAAAGTAAAATCGAATTTAAAAAAAAAATCACAGAAAATAAAACTGAAGCGAAAAAAACGTACGTATATATTTCATGTGGCTGTTAGTAGTCATGTTGTGAATTATGTGTGTGTTTGTGTAAGTATGTATCTGTGTTGCTCACTGTTTTTTACTAGTTTTCATTTTACAGACATGGCTCTACTTTTATTTAATTTTTTTTTTATACAAATTTTAAGTTAAAAATAAAATTTATTTTAACACACGCCGAACGAAACAAATCAAATTCTAAAAAAATTAAATAAATACCTTCCCTGCAAATAAAAGGACTAGTCCAAACACGCGTGTAAAATGTAGCCCACAAGGGACTAGGACTAGTCCAACAGTAACGCAAGCATATGGAAAAAACATGGTCTTTTTAACATTACGATGTCCTAGGGCATAACCATATAACCCAGCTTTTTATTACAAAGGAGTAGTCTTAAAACTACTCCATTTATACACACAAGAGGATTAGTTTTAACTTCGTTAAAAAACGAAAACATGTCATTAAAAAACGAAGACATGTCGTCTCACTACAAACACTTTTTGAAAATGGCATGGTCCATGCTTGCATTACATCGAATCAGTCCATGGAGTAGTCCATTTAATCAAAATGGTTTAGGTGGTCCAATATTATTTGCAGGGTTAATATAACTGCATGTGTAGATATTTATGTGTGCAAGTAACTCGTTTTGCATCGTTCGAAATGCAAATCGAATCGAAACGACAAAATTTGTTTTATAAAATTACGCTTCATAATTTTAATAATTTGGATATTAACTGCTATTTCGACTGTTGTGCGTTTTTTTTGGGTTGAAAGAACTCAAAAAAATACTCATTATAATGCTTTTAATAGTTTTGAATTTGGAAAAGGCGGCCAAATTATTGCAAAATTGTAATTGTATAAATAAATTCTGTATACTGAATAAGTTAAAAGCTAATTAAAAGTAGAGCAAGCTTTTCAAGGTTCTTGCTAAAAAAAAACAAGTTCTTGCATATTTAACAAGCTTTTTAAAAAATGCTTTATTTGCATTTTAGTGCATATTTTGCACGTAATCAATTTCTTATCAAAAATTGTATATAATTTTTGAAAATTCAGTTTTTTCTGCAGTGCAATAGAGTAAAATAAAATATATATAGCCAATTCACAAAGTGTTCTAAAAGCCTTAGTACTAAAGTAGTATTTTAGGCTGAATAGCCCCGCTGTAAACAACCTGTTGTATTATAATCACCCCTATCGTGAATAACATGTGGAATTTTTGTTCCATGACATTTTCATTCCCCTCGAAGGGGAAAAAGCAATCGTGAATCCCTTGTGAAATGTGAATGTTAAATAGAAGAAAGATTAAAAAAAATTAAAAATCATGAAATTTCGGTTCAAAAATATACACGTATATATTTGAAAGAATTGTTCAAATAATAAAGCAAAATATTTAGTATTGGAGGGATAGTTTGATTACGACGTTAGTGTTTTGCACTTTTTAAATTTTATTTAGTAAAATATTTTCTAAAATTCTGCCACCACGTCTTTCGAAAGCTTCACAAATCTACAGGCAATCGACCTGTTGTTTTGCATTTTGTTAACCAATATATCGGTTTGTGCCTTATTAACGGATCTAGCCCTTAATATTTGATTTATTGGAGAAACAAGTTACATATGTACATGTTCTGTTCCCTAGCAAAAATAAAGTGAGAAAATCTAAGGGAAATGTGAACAAATTACGAGGGAAAAAAATTTTCACGAAGGTGGGCCATTTGAATTACCTTTTTTCATAGGAGTTTTTCATGATCGCAAATATGTGAAAAGGGGAATAATTACAAGGGAAAAATTATTTACGATAGAGGCGAATATTAATTATCATATGTTGAATAAATTAGTGTAAACGTCAAAATAAATTACCAAAAATCTATAAAAACATATATTTTTGTTTATAATGTGAATAATTAAAGAATAATAATGACTTAAAAATAGGTACCCAATTTGTATTGTCATAAAAAAATTTTAATAGGAAAAAAATAATAAAAATTTTATGACAGTGATGAAATTATAGCAAATACACCGAATATGACACAAAAAAATATATCATATATTTCACATATTGGCACGATTAATGCAGACCAGGGATGTACTGACAACAACTGTACTGACTTTAGTACAGTTGTACTTTTTTAGTACTATTAGCATTGCAAAAGTTCTGAAGTACTCCAATGACATGTTAAGTACAATTTAAAAATTTCAGACATTTAACATTGAAGTATTTTGGTCTAGTGTTGGAGAATTGAAACACAAAATTAATGGACTTATGTTTCCAGATACCAATAGAATTGCCAAAGGTATATCATCCATTCGTCGGTGAATCTGAAACATATTTTTCACACCATAATTTAATTAAAACAAGGCAAAAAAAACTCCTTTATGTTAAAACAGCAAAAAATTCCAGATGTAATCGATTTTGGCGTGGTTAAAAACATCCCCACGCGGTATGAACCTTATAAAAACCAAGATTAGAAATAGTATATAAATAAGTGTTGCAGAGATTTAAGCAATACTGTTGATCTTATAAAAATGTGTGATGAAAACAGAACATATTCTAATGGTATTTTGACCAACACTTTGGCAGTTAAGGAAAACTATTCATGTAATGATGCGTTTAAGTGTAATTAAATTTACTGAAAATGCTGTTAAAAAGCCTTTGATGTTTTCAATACCAATTTTTGTATTTTATAATATATTGTATGTATGTATATCGTTAGCTAAAACGCAAAAAGCCATATCTAAAAAACTATTAAAAATAATAAATATATTAATCGCCTTAAACGGCTTATAATTTATTTTTCCTCTACTTTTCTTGTAACAGTTGTTTTGACAGTTGACAATGTTGCATATTTTGCAAACTGTAGGTTAGGGCTCTAAGCGTTTATCATGTAATATTTTGTAGATAGGGCCTTTTGTTTTTTTTTTTTTTTTTTTAAATCCCTTACTTTTGTCAAACTATTTCAAATTTTTTTGTGTACATTTGAGTTGGTCAATACATAAGAATCAATGAAAAAGTCAATTTTTAATTCTTGGTAAGTTAGGGATTTTTAGGGATATTAAATTTTATAATAAATTTTTTTAATTATTTTATGTACCATAAATTTTCATATTAATTCGAATGTGTATTCTAAGCCAATTTACAATTTATAAAGCTTCCATACAGTAATAGTCTTATTCCTTCCATATTTTTCTGAAATATTTTCTATGCACTATCAGAATTATTTTTTGTAACTATACTTTTGTATAAAAGACTGCAAAAAGTATTTGCATATTTTATGCAAATACATAAATTTACATGAATGTAAATATGTATTTAATTAACTTTGTTTATGTTCCTGAAATGTTCTTATTTAATATATCTATGTATGCATATACATTTTTTATATCAACTTCGTTTTATTTAAAAGAAATATAATATTTCCAGGTAAATTAACATATAACTCATTCATTATAATGATACAATTATTTACGAAAATTTAGC
This sequence comes from Pollenia labialis, assembly GCA_949318255.1. Lineage (NCBI taxonomy): Eukaryota > Metazoa > Arthropoda > Insecta > Diptera > Polleniidae > Pollenia > Pollenia labialis. The sequence goes on from OX439143.1 coordinate 85,092,535, forward strand.
ATATTTTTTAGCATTTTCAAGTTTTTTTTTAGCATTTGTTTTAATCCCTATTTAGCATCCATTTTTTTAGTTGTGGCCACACTGCATATCCCCCATACAAGCTTCTTTCTGGAATTGAGTCTTTGTGCCCATTAACCATCTTGATATGTTAGTATTCAGATTAAATGTGGTCCAAACTTGTTTGATTGCAAACTAAATTATTTAACCAAATCTTAATGAAGTAGGTCCATATTTGACCATAGGTTTAACACAAATACTACTCCCGAAAATTGCTTTTAATGCCAACATTCCTTTGAAAATGTATAAACATATAAGTTGGCGACAATAACTTTTATGATAGCCACTATGTCGCGATAAAATGTTGTACTGTTAGGTTAAAAATTAATCATACATCCCATATAAGCCCAAGTCATAAAATTAATTAAATTCAAACATTTCTCATATTGATGAAGATATCGAAATGATTATCGGCTAAAGCACTTTTACATGTATCCTAGCCTCGTACCATGCCATGGGGCCCAAATAAGTAGGTACTCTTTGGGTAATTGGTTTTAAAATGCTGTGTTTCATTCCATATGGTAGGGCTCGACGAAATTTACTTTCTTCTCGTTATTTAATTAAAGTATTTGTAACGGTGTGACGGACGTGCCTTCGTAAAAATCACTGCTGTAGAAAAACGTACAACGCTTTTATTATTTTTTATAATCTTAACACAAGTGAAACGGAATAACAAATTAGTATATTATATAAAGCTATGTGTACACGATATGTTGAATCAGTAAATTTATGTTGTAAAATTTGATATCAGTGCCAACATATCGTGCAGACACCAACTTTTTTCAACAAACGTATGCTTATTAACATATGACAGGCATTTGTTAACGATTTCAGCCAACGTTTGTTAACAATTATAGCATATCGTCTTCACATAATATATTTGCTTTTCAACAAATTTTCTACGTATTTTAACAAATATGTATGTTTTTTTTTTAAGTTGTATGCAAGCTTTTCAGCATACGGCAAATTTTGTACATAACCCCGGAACTTATCAAGATTTCTAGCTCATCGGCAAATAAGGAACAACAAAATGCATTTAGAAGTGCTTTGAAAATATAAATACCCAGTAAAAAATGGAGCTTACTGGTAAGCAGTTTTGTAAGGGAGAGAAGCACAATACCCCCTTACAAACCTGCTTACAAGAGGCATGTTTTTTATATGGTGAATTCCCACTTGGAAGCACTACTTTTTTTCCTCTCTGCTTAAAAACAATTTGATGACTGATTGCGTTATAAAGAAATGTAATTTCTATCTTCGGTAATATTTCGGGAATGATCGTAAACGCATTTTAAAATCATTGCAATACAACCTGCTTCCATGTAAGGGAATTACAGAAGCACTTAGAACATTGTTCGTGAATTTTTTTTTTAAATAATGATTTTAATTATTCACTTACCACCTGCTTACTTATAACGGATAAAGCAAAGCTATTCAATCATTTTTATTAACTTAAATGAAAAATTCACTTGAATGGTATTCGCTTCTCTGCTGCTGTTTTGTAGTGTGTATTAGCCAGCGCATATATCAGCGCTCATGTAGGTTTCGTGCTTCCAGAAACCTAAAATTTTTTTACTGGGTATTGGCCAATGAACTTTGTTTTAGAGTTATAGACCATAAAAGTTGATACATTCTTAACCAATATACTCTTGAAGTATAAATTTTATCTCAGTAATATGGGTATCGCTGAAGAGTGTTTCCAAATACCTTTTACATGGTATATAAAACATTCCGAATTATAAACCCATTACGAACCAATTTCAAAAAATATTTTTATTTACTAATGTATTTTATCAAAATGGCTCTAATCTTAAAATTTTGTCGATGTTAAGGTATTTTTTACATATAATATTTTCTAGAGAACGCTTCAAGCTTTCAACCAATTTTTTTTGCTAATGGCAACTAATTGCATTTAGTTTTACCATTGGAATAAAAAATTTCAATTATCTAATGGGAATTAGTTGAACTAATTCTAATTGTTTGATGAATTAGAGAATATAAACCAATTGCATCAATTGCTAATTCTAATTTAACATGTATGATAACAACATACAAAATTCAACATATCGTGTAGACACTAAATTTGTGTGCTAACTTATTTGTTGAAATATCTTTTGCTGGCATATGTTGAATTTGAAAAATTTGGTATTTTCAGCATATCGTCTAGACACCTAACATATTAATTATGCTGATAGAGGTATTTGTTATTTTTTTAAGCATATGATTGTAAGCATACATTTGCTGATTCAAATATCGTCTAGACTAAGCCTAAGTTTGTTGATCCGTTTATACTTTCTAAAATATTGATGAAGTTACCCTGAAATTAAGCCTGAAGTTTACTTCTTTAATGCTTTACAAACAAGAAATTATGTATTTTTTGGGTAAATAAAATGGACAAAACTGAAATCTCATTTAATAAATTCTAAAATTTCACACCCTCGTTATTTGTTCGAATAAAACTGCCTCTCCAAAAATATACTTTTTATTTGTTTATTTATTATAAATATATGTTTGTGTACACTGAAGATGTTTTTTTTGTTAATAGTATTCTTTATTATGTACTTTTCTAGGTCATCCCGAAAAAAAACACAAAAAAAAAGAATAGAAAAGAAGTAGACCAGAGTAAAAACTTGAATTTAATGTGATGACAACAACATTAACTAAAACATCTAAAGCGTAACCGTTGTGACCTAAAAGTGGTTGTTTGACCTGTCTTCAGGGCCTTGCTTTTTTAATCGCTTCGTTTTTAATTTACTCTTCTGTATAATATAAAATCAATTCATGCGACTTTTTCAACCTTTCCATATATTATGTCACAAAATTGTATCAAAAATATATAAAAACAGATCGTTTTTAGGATTTTTTATAAAACTGTTACATACCAAATGTTATTACAGTAGCATTCATTACACTAAGTGACAGTTTTTTGACCAAATGTATCTGACAAAAGTAAAACAGTTTTTGAGATATTCCAAAATAACCGTTATATGTGTTTTTAATAAAGACGATGCCACTTAAGGCTAGTTTACACTATTATACTTTGTATTCATACATGTCAAAAACTTAAGTAATATGTAAAGTCTGATAGTGTGAATTCATGTGTGACGAAAATGACAAGTATTATGAAAACAAGTTTGACATCCCATACGACTTTATCGTTTTTTGAAAAATTTCTAAACAATAATAATTTTCCTTGGATCAGGTTTGCATTTCATTTCATGTGTGAGTGTTTATACTTTGTGTGATGGTGTGAACACAAACTGTTATGTTAAATTAGATTTTTTGACAGTCGCGACAAAACTCATTAGATTTTTCTCTCACAAATATAAAGGAATACGTAAGACTTATGAGATAGTGTAAACTAGCCTTTAAATGGAATTGAACGCAATTTGAAAAAAGAACGCTGTAAATATTGGAAACATCGAATTTTGTAAAAAAAAAATATCAATGAAGAAACTAAATTCCAGTGACGCACGTAGTTAACGTTAAGGAATTGTATGAGGTGTTGCAATTTGACTGGTTTGCAACAAGTCTACAAAAAATTTTGAAGTGCATATGGGATAGCCGAGCGTGACATAAACACTATGCCCGAAAAGATTGGCAGGATAGAGTAAATCTTACGCTTGGCCAAGATAATGTCATATACAAGGCAATGGTAAAAAAGGAAAACATTATTTTGCCACCGTTACATATCAAAAATTAATTTATTTATTAGGATGCGGCAAAATGTAGTTATTAGGGTATTCATTCGGTTAGCCGTTAATAGGTTAACCGATTAATTACTACCCGATTAACTAATCGGTTAATTTAAAATTGGCCTTTTTCGAAAAGTAAAATTTTTTTCCTTAACATTGTAGTTGGTTTGAGATGAATTTTTAATAAAAATATCATTTTAATAACATATAATCTTATGCTATGTTTGTTGGGCTTGTAAACGCGTTAAAGCAAAATGTTGATTAGGTTATCAAAGCCGTTCACATTAGAGATGAGCGGTCCCGTGATTTTTAACCTTTGTCCGGCGGAAGAGGTACAATTGTACCTTTTTCGTTTTTAAATTGCAATAACTTTTTTTTTGTTAATACTAGATATCTAAAATTTTCTGACATCTCTAAACTTTTATTACGGATTGCATATTTGAAATTTAAAAAAAAAAGATTTTGATTATATCATACCGAAATAAGTCTTTTTTGACCCTATATCCCTAAAAGGCTGAAGGGGTACAATTGTACCTTCATATAAGTCATAAGAAAAAAACAAGAAAATAATTGAAAAAAATGTATACATGTGTACGTAAAAAAAGTTTTTTTTTAGCCACGGGCCTGTTCTATCATTTGTTTATTAAATAAGAACAGAATAATTTAATTATATTAATAGGAAAGCCGTGTTAAGTATATAAGGGTACAATTGTACCCATACCGCCTTTTAACGTTGTAAAATTTTTCCGCTGGACAAAGGTTAAGGAACATCGTGATTAGTGAACGTGATTTTAAAATCACTGTTATTTAAAACTGTGATTGTGATCACAACTTTTATTTTTGTTCTAGGATATTTGAAAATTTTTTGTTATGGAGTTTGACAAAGAAATAAGGCAACAAAAACGATCACCTGTTTAGTTGGACATACTTGAACAAATAAACATTGGCTTTAAAAAATTTTAATAAGGAAGAAGAGAGAACAAAAGAAAAAATAGCAACAATTACATTCATGAGTGCAAAAAACTATATTACCCACACAAACAGTGAAATATCATAAATTTGCGTATGAAACAAAATAAGAAAATAACAACTTAGCAAGTACCTGTTACTTAACAGATTGGTCACAACTGTGATTCGTGATTTTTCAGTAACAGTGATTAACCGCCTGTTTTTAGAAAACGTTAACAAGTGAGTGAGTGAGAAATTATATTGAAAACAAAAACAAATTTTCGTTTTTTATTGTTGTTTTCAATATAATTTCTCACTCACTCACTTGTTTACGTTTTCTAAAAACAGGCAGTAAATCACAGGTACGGAAATATCGCCCATCTCTAGTTCACATTAAACTTGAGATGATTAAGATTAAAGATGATTAAGAAAAAAACACAACAAACAAATTTATATTTCTTTAAAGAATTAAAAATTGATAAAAATTCTTTTATTAAGTTATCAGAAGATTATTTGAATCATTTTAATGATGAAATTGTGAAAATTTATGAATTATTTAAGGAAAAAAAAATATAGGTGGAAATCCACACCGCGCGTTACTCGCTTTTTAGCAGCATACGCCGCTGTCAAAAAGTAGAACCTGTGTAGTAAGTTACATGCACAAAAGCGTAGATGCCTTGAGGCGAAAAGGAGGGTACTTTCTACTTTTGTAAGCGTCACAAGCAGCGCTCTAAGAAATCAGCTGATTTTGACAAATTCAATTTTTTTTTTACTTGTGATGCTGCTGCATAAAAAGCGTTGCAACTTGCAAGTAACTTAAAACGTAGAACGCAAGTAAGGTAAGAAAAATATTAAGCAGAAATCGTGGCCGGCTGTACACGTTCATGTTGGCCGATTCTACATTATTCTCAGTTTAAGGTATGTTGAGAGCAGTGTTGCCACTTTGCGGGTAATTACCCGAATTTGGTATAATTTTTACTGTCATTCAGGTGTTATTTGAAAATTGTATTTCAGATTCCCAAATAAAATAAAGATTTGATTTCAGTGATGACATTTATTTCTGTTTAAATATTGTTGCTAAAAAATGCACAGTCTTCTTAACCAAAGTCTCGGTTTTTTTTTTTAAGAAAATACTTCAATCATTAAATATATATTTTCAAAATTTTGGTAATGAATTTTGCAAGATGGAACCTAAGGCTGGATAAAGATGCATATCAAAGTGGTTTAGAACCTAAAGTGTATTGAAAAAAGTTATTCAAACTAAAAACTAGCCTGAGTGAAGACATGTTTCCAATATTCCAACATAATTAATTTTATTTTTATTTAACGCCTTTTGCAGTTGTAAAACTGAATTACAAAAGGGACAGTTGTAAACGCTGCATGCATTTTATTTACTAAAAAGCGTTTTTTTAAGACAACACAAAAAAATGTTTTTTAATCGCAGATTAATAAACGGCATTACCATTTGAAACTGATTTAAAACAAATAGGCAACGTGCCTGTCCTTACGAAACGCACTGCAGACTTAAAATTTTGTTCCTCTTTTTCGAGTATTGCTGGCTGCATGGCAAGAATAAAATGAACAATGTTGACATCCAAGACGTCAATTGTTGCTGGTTTATCAGCATAAACCAGTAACTTCACACCTTTACGGAAAACAATCAAGAGGTGTCACATCGCACGGCCTTAAAGACTAATTGACTGTTTATTTTTTCTAAATCAACACATCGCCTTCATTTCTGAAAAAATAAATTGCGAACGTTTAATTATGAAGTCGCCTATAAGTGGCAAAAATTGATGGCTGGTTTTAAAATTAAATTTGGAGAATTTAGTGGCATTGTTCAAGCATGAATTTACTTATGATGATGTGCCTGAGCAAAAAGTGAAAGCAGTATGACAGTTCGTTTGACAGCTAACCCTTCGTAAGCTCTATGGGGCTAAAAAAAGTACCATTATAAAGGAATGGCAATGAGCATTTTTAACCTTCCCAAGATATACATATACAATGTGGCCCAAAATTAACGAAGGGGTTTGAATTTGTCATAATAATTAATAATTAAATAAATGATGTTGTTTTTCGAACTTTTTATTAATATAAATAAGAAATAAATATTCAAGCTCGAGGTCCTTCTTTTATTATCAACTTTTCAAAGAACGTGTATAACATATTCGACAATTACATGGATAGGGAAACAAATATACAACAAAAACTTGAAAACCATATCCAAAACTTTCAGGAAAAGAAATTTTAAACTTAGTTATAAGACAGAAACATGAACTTTTGAAATATAATGAAGAAAAAAGAGAGAAAATTAGGTCAACTATAGAAACGTGACTAACGGAAGAGGAGGCAAACGAATTTTGGATAAGTGAGAACACTTTATTCGAATCCAAAGATACTATAATAAAAGAAAGACATATGCATTAAACACATTCGAGACAGCAGGCTACCGACTTCAATATGTCAAAAATAGAATACATTTGTGTTTATGAAAATGATTATTTTCACGACGACACGGATACATGGCTGCAGGTTGTTGTCTGTGCGTACTTTGTCGTTGTAGTCAAATTAAACTAATTTCTATTTTTGTCCACTACAAAACAGAAAAAGTGTTGCTAATATAAACAAATATTTAAAGAATAAGTGCAAAAAAAATTTTTTGTTTAACAGAAAAGAATACGCTTGAAATTATATCACTTCTTAGTATCCTTAAAATAAGTTCTATAGGAAGATGTTTTTTGCGCTTACGCTTTCCTAATTTATGAGTTATATGTGGTAAAAGTGTCAAAATTCTTTATTTATTTTTATTTAGCTGTAAAATGAATCTTTACAATATGGGAAACATTGGAAAAAGCTTCAAAGTGTTTTTCACATGTCGTTTAAAGCATACCGATTAACCAATTAAGAGCCAATTTCTTATCTACATATATTCGTACTCCATGGCTGACTTTTATTTATAAAATTGGCTTTATCTTAATTATTTAACCCTTAGATATTTGCTTAATATTTATTTTACCACATATATATTTTTACTCAAACTTATAAATAAATTGAGTAATTTTTCAAGATATAGTTTTTAAAACCTTAATAAATTTAAAATTTTACATCATGGAGTTACTTAAAATAGAGTTTATTAAAGCTTGAATTTTTATTATTATGTTTGATTATTTAATATTGACAAAATTTTAGGTTTTGTTGAAAAATCTATCAAGAAATATTAATATTTGAAATTGGCTCTTAACGGGCTAATAAATCGAAATGTTTAATCAATCATGTAAAAAATATTCCGAAGTGGTTTCTAATAATACAAATTCTTCTTAGATCCAGTTATTACCTATAAAGTTATTGATAAGGGGAACGTTCGTAAATGCAGTTCTTCATCCATTAATGTATCGATCGATTTGTATTTGATTAAATATTTTGTAAATAAACCCAAAACTCGGATTTTTGAATGCAACATTTCGAAAGTTTTAAAATTTTGATATTGGATCATATTAACATAGGTTTTTTGTATATATCTTCGGAACTACATAACCGATTTAGGAGTATCTCGTTTTGAAAAACATGACAACGGCTTTAAAAAAAAAATAAAAAAAAAAAAAAAAATAAATAAATGTATAGATGTTTGCCTATTAAACTTTGGAAATTTAGCTCGTGTTCAAAAATTCAAACTTTGCACAATTGCAACTGGTAAACACGCATTAGCAACAACAGTTTTCATCAATGCAGCAGTGATGCATAGCTATTATATATTACGAACGTACCCAACGTGATCTGAAACTTTTACGACGTGCAATGACTGAAAACAAATTTTATTTTAAAAACAGTATGCATATATTGTTTTATTTAATCTGCTGTTGTTTATTATTTCAAAAAAAAAAAAATTAAAATATTTTAAATGATTTTTAATAAATTCATGTTTTACGCTATAAAATGTATTATAAATAAGTATTTATATATTTATTTATTGGCTTAAATTAAGTTTGTGTACTAGTCTTGAATTATGCATGTTTTTCCATGTCATAAAAGTAAAAAAAAATGATAGTGGCACCACTGAAATATGAATACATAGTAAAAAACAGCTGTTTATAATTTTTCAATTGTAGCTGTCGTCTTCGAAATAATTCGGTAGCTGACTTGTTGAGATTGGGGGCAAAAGGCAAAATATGAACGACACTCTTAATCAGGACCTAGCTATAATCTCTGAGTGGGGTCAAGCGAATAGGGTCGAATTTAATGCACGCAAGACCCAATGTTGTATGTTGACCCACAGACGGGCCGTGGGACCAACTATGTTGTATTAATGGGTGTCATTGATATTGCGGAATCGGATACTCTTGATGTTCTGGGCATGAGAATACAGTGGATGTCCGCTGGAATAAACACGTTTTTAAAGTGTCGAAAGAAGCATTCAAGTGTTTAGGTTTTTTAAAACGGTGCAAGACTTACTTAACTTCATCCAATCTCCATACTATTTATACCACCTATATCCGACCGAAGATGGAATACAACTCCCATATATGGGCAGGGGCTTCAAAGTCTATTTTAAACCTTCTGGACCGTGTACAAAGGAGGGCGGTGAAGCTCATCAATGACAGTAGGGTATCCAACTCTATTGACTCATTGGAGCATCGTCGGAATGTGGGTTGTGGGACACTTTTCTATCGATATTACCATGGGAGGTGTTCCACTGAGATAAGTGAACTTATTCCAGCCGCCCGAGTATTTCTTCGTAATACTCGCTCATCCAGTGGATCACATCCGTTTGTAGTCGATTGTCCTGTGTTTCGCACAACGCATTATATAGAAAATTCGTTTTTCCGTCGAACCATCCGTATGTGGAATAAACTTCCCGCAGAGGTCTTCCCCGGTACTTATAATTTATTAAGATTCAAGTCAAATGTCCACAAACACTATTCCCTCTTTCCTCCTTCCCAAACCTTATTTTCCTGATCAACACAATGCACTGCATATATAGGGGGCATCCCCTGAGTGTTGGTTTATCGCTAAAAAAAAATAGGAATTTAAAAAAAAATAAAAAGAAGTAAAACTGTTTCATACAGATTTTTTAAAATAAAAAAAATTCTCACAAAGCATTAAAAATGTAATATAAATATAATTCTAAGGATGTAAAGCTTCTTTTAAGCGACAATCTGGAATGAACAGCCGGATTAGAGTCTCTTTGCAAATTCCAACAGTAGTCTGCCATCATATATGTATCCCACCTTCCCTGGTACCGATTCTCCATAATTTTGATATCTTGGTGAAACCTTTCTCCTTGTTCTTCGCTTAAATTACCCAAATTTTCGGAAAATCGGTTCAAGTGACTGTGCAAATAATGGATTTTAATACTCATGTTGCAGCCAAGGTCTCTGAACGTATCCAGCATATTCTCCACTGATTGAACATAACTTTAACATAGCTTTATTATTTCCCAAGAAATTTTTTATAACTTGGACGAATGATGCCCACGCATTTCGTTCAGTTTCGGTCATTGACTTATCAAAATCGTTGTCATTCATTAACTGCCTTTTTTGGGGACCGTCAAAAACTCCTGCTCTAATCTTATCTCTACTTTACATCGTGATTCAGAGCCTTAACAAACTGCTTCATGAGTCCTAATTTGATGTGCAACGGTGTTAGGACGATCTTTTCACGTGGAACTAAAGCTTCAATTACAATATTTTTATCGCCAACCATCATTTTTTCTCTCATTTTTTGCCGCCAATGTTGTTGCTTGGATCTGCTATCCCAGAGACACAAAAAGCAAGGGTACTTAGTATAACCACTCTGTTGTCCAAGAAGAAAATTTACCATTTTAAGATCAACACAAATGATCCATTGGTGGTCTTGGTATTTTATCTTTTTCATCACTAATGCAATGTTGTTATATTCTTCTTTCATTGTTGTGGAGTGCGCAATTGGAAAGGCAATGTGTATGCCATTGTGCAATAAGACGCACTTCAAACTTCTCTTGAAACTGTCCACGAAGAGGCGAAAATAGCTAGGTAAATACTTGTATAGCCCCATTTCCTGCATAAGACCATTTACATTATTACAAAACCAAAAATTTTAAAAAAGCTTTATCCCTAGTGCGGCAATAAGTTATTTTTGTTCCACGTTCTAACAATTTCTTATCATTTAACCTCGAAGCTTACACTTCAGACGCTTCTTTTGATAAGGCCAAATCTCGAATTAAGTTATTCAACTCTCATTGATTAAAACGTTGAGGAATAGTTTCACTGTCGCAATCACTTAGATCATTAGCGGTATCATGTTCAAACTCCGAACTCAGTTCTGAAGAATCATTTAGTTTTGGAATGGGAACATCTTCAGAATGGGAAATTGGACGGCGCGCTGACGGTAAATCGGGATACTGCCATTTATTTCGATTTTTAATATTAATACCAGCAATACTCACTAAACAGAAGTAACAGACGTCCAAATGATTTCTGGGCTCTCTCCAAACCATCGGATCAACTCCAAAGTAATTTAAATACGATTTTTAAACACATTCCGAAATAGGTCTTATGTTTTCTTTAAAGGTGCATTCTCCACAAATATAACAATATGTGTCAGCGTATTGGAAGTCATTTCTATTTAGCCCTCCTTGTTTCAGACAAGAGACGCTCGACATCTGTGGAATATATTTTAATATTATTTGTTTTTTTGGGGGCAATATTGGAATCTTGAACAGCTAGTTTCAGAAAACTGTCAAAATTGTCAATAGAGCGATCAACATACTCCGGTGTACTGAGCGGAATATTTTCTGTGCAAGGGGTACTGAGATATTTTTTATATTTTAACCAATTAATTTGCGTAGCTGTCATCGCTAAGTTACCAGTCGGAGATACAATTCTATTGGGGTTCATTATGGTTACAATTGTAGGTGTGTGGTCGAAAGATAATTCTAAGGAAGCTTCAACTTGAATCGGTTCTATGGGGATGATTTTAATCACGCCGAAATCGATGACATCTGGAATTTTTTGATGATCAGTAGGCCAATAAGTTGGTTGTCCGCTCGCTACTACATTTAAATCTATTTTAGAAATTGTGCTAAATAAAACACTTTTTGTGTTTTAAGCCGTGATCCCCAGAAGGTATCTTTAGCGTTATAATCGCCAGCGGCTAGGAAACACGGTCCTAATGATTTAAAATATTTTTAATATTGGCTTTCTGATGTTGAAAATCTAGCCGGGGAGTATAACGATGCAATTACTAGGTTTCTATTTAATTCCTCAACGCAAATGTTCGTTGTTTGAAGATAATCTTCACGATGATCCCACATTAGGGAGTGTTTGACTCGGGTTTTTGTCAAAATGGCAGAACTCCGCAAGCTCTATCTCGAGGGTCCTTGGTATCATATAGTATATAACCATTGATTCTAAACGTACTTCTTGAGGTCAAATCAGTTTCAGAAACCATGACATCAATTTGTTTACTTTTAAGAAAATATTCTAATTCGTTTTTATGTTGGCGGATGCCGTTTGCGTTCCAAAAACAAATTTTTAAACAGTTCATGGCTTGTTAAGTACAGCTTGCAATAACATCGATTGCATTCTAAGAATTTCCGATTGTGTTCGTAAAATTATTTACAGTTTGCACTACTGTTTCCATAGTTTTTTCTTGACGATTTAAATTAGAAATAGGAGTTTCATCAGCACCTTGTATTGGCACATGGTTTGATTTTAGGACGTTAGCGTAAGAGGTTCTGTTATTACTAGGCTGCGGAGCATGAGTGTCATTAGTAGTTAATTGATTTGTTACCTGCATTTGAGTGGGATTAGTTTTCGGTCCAACCGACTGCTTGACGATAGTATATACAGGGCATCCTCTATAATTGGCAGTGTGATTACTGCCACAGTTGCTTAATAGCAGTATGCCTTAGTATGGCCAAATTCTTGTCAGTTTAGACATTTAACGGGACCATTCCTTTTGTGCGGCTCCTCTATAGTTATTTTTCTGTAAGAATATATTTTAAATTATAAATAGGATGCGTTTAATTTCTTTTTAAGCTTAACGTTGCCAGGTTCTAGCTCCACTCGAAATAATGGTTGGGGATTTTTTTCCCCTATTTTTAATATTTGTAACTTTTTTATCTTAAAGCCCTTTTCTTCCAAAAAGGTTTTAATTTCCTCTGGGTCCACGCAAGAGTCTATGCCCTTGATCACTACCTGAAGACCTTTGCTGCTCTTCAGTTGGTATGTGTAAAAGCTGCATCTGCATTTGAGTTCATGGTACCATTTGTTACTAAAATTGTTTTTGCCGCTGTGCCAACACTAGCAAGTGCGAGATTAATATTTTTTAACGTATCACAATCAACCGTCTTTGTAAAAACCGAGGGCGAAAGGGAACCTGTACGAACAATAGGTTTAGCCGTTAGGTAGTTACTATTGTTTTCTTTTATTTTATTTATTACAGCATTGCCTTCGTTAGCATGCACTGTCACATGAACATTTCTTTCATTTAGTTTTATTGTTGTTTCACTGTTTTTACTCATGCAAAGAGTTGTTTTTGTTTTTCATCGTTTTGCTGTGCTTTTAATATTTTAAGTTGCATTTTACAACAACACAAAAAATAAGAAATTTAAACTTAAATGTATTCGCTTACAATATGTAAACATACATACATACAGATGTATGATCATGCATACGTACACATATATTTTTACTATTTTTCTTTATTTAATTTTTTCGTTTTAATTGTTCACTATTATGTTAAATAATTTAAATAACAAAATATATATGTAATTAATTTTTTAGCGTCCATTCGATTTTATATTACAAAATCAAATGTTATTAATTAATAGTTCAAATCGTATGCGGGGTTAAAAATACACGTCTGTATCACAACAAAGCACAAACCGAAATTGAGCTTTAGAAATCCAAGACGAACGGACTGGGTTAAGTTCAACGGGATTCACGAGCGTAGTCTCAGAAGAGTGCCAGTTATTCAGGAGTCAATTTCTGCACTCGGTAGGGTAGAGGAGACCTTCAGTGGCGCCCTGCCTAGTTCGTTTGAAATTTTCTGCCTAATTACAAAGGCCAGAAAGAGCTTCCCTCCCTAATGGAACACAAAACTCTCGGCTCTAAGAAAAGAAGCCCGTAGGTCTTTCAACAGTGGTTATGCCAGTTAGTCGTGGCAGATGTACCGCGAAAAACAGAGCGCGTACAAGAAGACAATATCAGTCGCAAAGACAACATCATGGAAGAACTTCTGCGAACCAATCGAAAATGCCAAGGAATCTGGCCAAAGGACATCTGAATCCAACGTATGTATGTCAAGAGAGCGGATGATACCTGGTCGGAGTCATCGGCTATCCCTCAATTACGTACCGGCTAATTGGAGGAGAGTAGAGGTGGTGTTTATACCCAAAATCGGCAGGAGTAGTTATGAGAATGCAGGGGGATTTTGTCCAATCAGTGTATCATATTTTCTGCTCAAAACTCTGAAAAGACTTCCGGATTCACATATAAGGCATAGACTTTAGGGTACATCACGATTCTCATGCTGTCAAAATACATACCTTGTGGGTCGGTCTACGGAGACGGCGCTACACGAAGGTAGTAAGGGCTATAGAGCGATCACTGGAATATAAAAAATTCACCATGGCCACCTTCCTGGACATTGGAGGCGCCTTTAACAACGTTACGATCACTGCGATTGAACATTAGATGGTTATTGAACATGCTGAAGACAAGGACCGTTGTATCATGTCTTGAGAACAGCGTGAGGTCAAACAATGTTAGAAGGGGTACACATGATCACTCCTCCACTCTAGCTCATTGTCCTTAACTCGATTCTTACGGCTGGGTAGCCTGGTAATATCTGGGAATTATCCTGGACTCAAAATTATAACGGAACTTCAATACTCAAAACAGGGTCAGGAATGCCTGCCGTAGAATGTTTGGCACCAGGTGGGGCCTTAATCCTAGACTGGTCAAATGGCTTTACACGGCAATAGTACGGCCCATTCTTACATGTCTATGGTATGGTGGACTGCAACGGGTAGGAAATACGTCGTGGACCAGCTGGGCAGAGTACAAAGATCAGCCTGTATTGGAATAACAGGCGCTATACGCACTAGTCATTCAGAAGCTCTGAATACTACACTACCCCTTATTCCAAAAGAATTACACCTTATGGTCATATCCGTCAACAGCGCGGTTGGCCTTTCTGCATTGGGATGTTGAAAAGCGATGAGGAACGGTCATGCAGGGATCTTACAGAGGCAAACCCACATCTTTGAAACGGCAAACGGACTATGTGATACCCCGTACAGTCTTTGGTAGGAATTACAAGGTCATATTTCCGTCAAGGCGGGAATGGAGCAGGGGAAACCTGGCCGAGGAATATCGCACGAGGGTTTATACAGATGGGCCAAAGATGACTTGTGGTGTTGGGTCTGGGGTTTCCTCGGAAGAACTGCACGTGCACCTCTGTTTCCACCTGCCGGATTGGGCCAGCGTCTCATTCTTGTCAACCAGTGTAAAGGGGAACTATCCAGATAAAGCTGACGATAAATGAAGGATACTGGATGGCTGCCAAAGTGACGTGACCCACATATGACATAGGTCACTCTGTGCGACTTCTCAACTTCAGTCGAAGAGACGTGTCGAGAATTATATACGTGCTTACTGGTCTCCCTTTTAATGAATGCTGCCGCAGCTGCAGAAAACCTGGAACTGAGAAGACAGCATTTCATTTTCTATGTGATTGCCCAGCGTTTAATTCAATACGACATAGATTATTGGGGAATTACCTCCTACAAGGACTGTCGGATATATCACTGGTGAAACTCAGCAACTTCCTGAAATATCTATTTGTTTAGTGCTTTTCATATAAATTTTTTTACACAGTCAATTGCTTGTCACATGGAAACAACACATAAAAATTGCTAAAATTTAATCCGAAACTAGTTTATCTCTTGTTTCACTAATTATAAACAGAGAGCGTTGAAAAAGTTTGTCTTCCACTTTTTATTTTTGTTCTGTTGGTTCCCTAAGTTGTACAAATATTAAATAAATGTAATGTGACTTGCACCACTTTTGCGCTGACGGCCTCATATATGCTCGTAACTATAAATAATATTTAAGTATTTTATTTAAATATATGTATGTTAACAAATTCGTTATGAAAAAAGGGTCATTGAAATCTACATAAAGGTCATCTTACGTTTAAATAAAAGACTGCTGACATACTTTGTTAAAATAAAATAACAGCTATTTAATTGAATTTAATCAAGCGTTTCAAAAATGTTTTGAAAAACCTTAACAACAAATAAAAAAATCTTGGATGTCCATCAATGGATCGTGTGTATGTCTCTCACAGTTTAATTAAAACAAGACATTATATGGCGTGTAATAGAGCTACACTTAAAGAAATTTCCAAGCACCCTGTTTTTAAAACTTGTATTTCATTATAAACAAAGTGGTAACGTTCTACATTCAAACTTGCTCTCGAGGCATTTTCAACTTCTTAATGAGTTTTTGATTACAAGACATGTAAAAAAAATATTTTTTCTGTGTGCTCAAATCATGGCATGTTGTTGTACACGACCACAAATAAAAAGGGCGAATAAAGTCAATTACGTTTTATTTTAGAATAAAAGTTTTTTATAGACAAATCGGTGATGCAACATAATTGAAAAAAAAACATTATTCAGCAAAATTATGAATAAAAATTCCCCGGGAGTTTTTTCCCTTCTCCCATTTTTCCTATGTAAATTCGATCGTAAAAATGGGAAAAGGGAAAAAACTCCCGGGGAATTTGTATTCATAATTGGGCTGATTAACTGCGGAAAGTATATTAAAAGATTTGTGAATGTCCAAGAGTGACTTATAATATTTCATATCGTATCGGCATAACCTGTTAGAGTTTATTTCATACCAAATCGAATATAAAACAAAAATGGAAAGTTATAAAACGAAAAATATGTACATATGTGTATTTAAAATTTAGTAATATTTGTCCAATTCACAAGCTCTGTCTGGCTTAAGGCCATGTCAGATAAAACTTTTGCTTCGCGTTGCGTTAGAGATTCGCTTTGACATCCAAGATGAAATATTCATGAAATTTAGATCTCCGTGAACATAACAAACTTTTTAACAAACTTTTTTTTCCACTCATTGTGCAGAGAGAGTGTGCAGGAATTTCTCAAGAAAACAATATGGCGATTGAGTATTTTATGCTTTGCATACTAAATTTTAGTGCTACCAAGTTCAAAAAAGTGTTTTTAGTACAAATATACTTACATTTAATGTGAAACATACTCTGAGCAAATAAAATTGATACTTTTATGAAAACAACCGATCAACTATTTGGCAGATTAAGAAAAATTTAGGACTTGTGACATTAATATGAAAACGGGGCGTAATAGAGGGAGGTCTTGGCTACATTTCCTCATACTCAGTTTTTAACCATCAAGTTGTTTTTTGAACAATTTTTTTCGAACAAACTTTTTACTTTTTCTGGTTTCCCCGATTATAACATTTAATTGGCTGTTTTAATCCATGCAATTTTTGCACAGATAAACAAACTCGGATTTTACTACTGTCTTTGGTCCCAAACTGTTGCACAACCCGAGGTCGTACTGTATTTGGAAATTTTTAAAGAATTGTTTTTATTATGTGGAACTTAAAAAAACCTCAAAAATGTCAAAAGAGGGGAAAAAAGCAAAAATATGCATTGGAAACTTTGGTCTGGCCTTGCCGTATTACGCAATGACTTTGGCCTCATTGACCCTAATTGAGGGCCGAGCCACATTAGAGTAAACCAAGACCCGAGTCCATTGAAGTGGGGCGTCAGGACTGATATTTATTCTGACATCCGCCGTCATTGGCACCCTGATGTTTCCTGCACCCAAATAATGCAGCCACGAGTGATTGGCTTGGATACACCTTCCGGTATTTATTTATTTATTTAATCAATGGATATTATCCTTACTGACTAATAACAATATTGCCTTAAAATTAATGAATAACAATATGCAATTTAAAATATACTACAACTTTACAGAATATATATATGTACATAAAAATTTACGAATTAAGAGAAACAATAATTTTATGTTTTATGGAATTTAAACATAAAGAAAAATCAACAAATTGTGAAAGAGAATTAAATTGTCTACATTACCTCGAAAAAGGATCAGCAATAGCGTAATTTTCTCTATAAAATTTAACAAAAAGCAGATTATAATGACGCGTATTGCGACAAGGTATATTAAATTTAACAGACTCTAACAGAAAATCACAACAAACATTACCATTAATAAGATTAACCATAAAAGAAACATTTAACATTGTACGACGACTTTTGAGCGATGGTAATTTCATTAATGCCAGTCTACTAGCATATGAAGGAAAGTTTGTCGAGTAACTCCAATGAAGATTACGTAAACAGAATAATAAAAATTGTTTTTGAACCGATTCAATACGAGAATTGTGAATGTTGTAAAATGGATCCCAAATGATTGACCCATATTCTAAGATTGGCCTAACGAGTGATACGTAAAGTTGCTTCGTTATGTATGGATCGGTGAATTCTTTAGCCCAGCGCTTAATAAAGCCAAGAACACCTCGAGCTTTATTTACAGTTTATTTATTTTTTATTTATTTACAAATTTGTCTATGGATATCATATCCTTACAGACAGTTAAACAATATAATAACATTTAATTGTTAATAAAAATAAAATACAAAATTATTGATTGTTTAATAAGACGATAATTTTACGTTTTATCACATTTGCATTTAAAGAAAAATCTACAACTTTATAAAATTTATTAAATTGACTGCACATCCTTCTAAATGGATCAGCATTTGCGTAATTTGTCCTGAAGTATTTAATTGATAGCAATTCGAAGTGTCGAGATGGACGATGAGGAACATTAAATGAAATGTTATCGAGCAGGAAATCAGAACAAATATAACCATTAATTAAATTTAATATAAACGACACATTCAACATAGTCCTTCGGCTTTTAAGAGTTGGAAGTTTGATAAGAGCAAGACGGCTAGTGTATGACGGAAGATCTAATGGGTTCCACTGTAGACCACGAAGGCAGAATAACAAAAATTGCTTTTGTACAGATTCAATATAATTGTTGTGAATCAAATATATAGGATCCCAAACTATAGATGCATATTCTAGGACAGGTCTCACGAGGGAAACATAAAGTTGCTTTGTAACATATGGGTCTTTAAATTCTTTAGCCCATCGTTTGATAAAACCAAGAATACACCGTGCTTTATTAACAGTTATGGAAATATGCTTAATAAAGTTCAACTTAGTGTCCAACAAAACTCCTAGATCCAAAATTGTACCAACATTTTCTATCTGATAATTCCCCAAAGAATAACTTACATTTATATGATTTCCTCTATAGAAAGTCATATGTTTACATTTTTTCAAGTTAAGCTCCATCAAGTTTAAATTACACCATGACTGAAATGAGTCCAAGTCTTGTTGAAGTAGAATGTGATCTGCATATTTATTAAAACTGAGAAAAATTTTTACATCATCCGCATACATTAAAACTTTAGAGAATTTTATCACGTTAGGAAGATCATTGATAAAAAGGGTAAACAGCAATGGTCCAAGATGACTACCTTGTGGTACACCAGATAAAACATCTATCGATTTAGATGTGACGTTTTTAAACCGTACACATTGTTTTCGATTTAATAAATAAGACTCAATCCATTTAAGAGAGTTGTATGAAAATCCTATTGTGTTAAGTTTCCTCAAGAGCAGTTTATGGTTTACCTTGTCAAACGCCTTGCTAAAATCAGTATATACGATATCAGTTTGTTTCTGTTGCACAAAACCCTGATTTATAATTGTTGTTAGTTGTAATAGATTTGTTGTAGTAGAGCAGCCTTTTCGAAAGCCATGTTGAGCGGATGACAATAGAGATGATACATGATGAGAAATGCATTCAGTTACCATCTTTTCAAAAAGTTTTGGAATAATACTTAGTTTAGCAATCCCTCGATAATTAACAATGTCAGACTTAGTACCAGATTTGTAAAGCGGAATAATAAAAGACTTTTTCCAGGTATTAGGGAAATATCCATGTTTGATTGACATATTAAAAATGCGTGTTAATGGTAAGGCAAGAAATTCAGCACAGTTTATCAATATGCAGCTAGGAATATTGTCAGGACCACTTCTATACGAAAATTTAAGTGTTTTTAAGTTATATAAAATTGTGGAAACATCAAAGAATGGAATTGAGATAACTTGATTAACTGCTTGAGAACAAGAAGGAATAATAGAGCCAATATAATTGGTATCAGAATAGGTCGTAGAAAAGAAGTCGGCAAACATGTTACTTATGTTCAGGTCATCACTGGATTCACTGTCCTGAAACTTCATAACTGTAGGAAATATGGTAGCTCTTCTTTTGGTGTTTACAAAATTGTAGAATGATTTAGGATTATTTTTGAAATCATTCTTCATTTTACGTAAGTAATTAGTGTAACAAGATTTGTTTAACGCATTATACTCAGCACGAGCAGTAGCATATTTAGTATAGTCTATAAGTTGGCCTGTTTTTTTGTAATTTTTATACAACTTGTTTTTCTTATTTTTGACTGTAGACAAATGTTTTGTGCCCCAGGGAGGACCACTAGGCTTGCGAAGAGATTGCTTAGGGATACATAACTCCATTAGTGAATACATTTTTGTATAAAAACGTTTTATTATTTCATCCAAAGTAACACTTGAGGGCAAAAATAATTCGTCCCAGTTTATATTATCCAAGAGGCTATTAAGTTAACGATAGTTTGCATTTTTAAAACACAGTACCTTATCGTTTACCTCAGTAAGTTGCAAGTTAGATGTAAAAGAGATTGGTAAGTTTACTTCTATTGCAGGGTGATATCGATCTTCCGGAGTGGTTATTGGCTCAGAGCGCTAAACAAGGATGTCCACATATTCATTTATATAAATTAAGTCCAATAATTTTCCATAATCATTAAATATACCATTTAACTGATAAAGCGACAAATCCATAAGAGAGTTGAGAAATTCTATACATATTAAATTATTTGTTGACGTAACTGGTGTAAAGAACCCATCATCGGGTGAGTAATTCCATATAATTGAAGGCAAGTTAAAGTCACCAACTGAGATTACCAAATCATTTAGTTTAGCACTACGACAAACAGATTTAATTGCGTTAGCATGTTCGATGTATACTGAGTGCGGTGATGACGGAGGAATATAAGAGCAAGTAATATATATGTTTTTATGTTTCAGTTTTATTGCTATACCAGTAAATTCAATATTGGAAGGTGAATCATAACTTAATGCTTCAGAGTGAAAAATGTTTGAAACAGCGATAAGCACACCTCCGGATTTCCTACTATTTTCGCGATCGCGTCTGAAAATTTGGTAATTATCACACATTATCTCAGAGTTTAGTACGTTTTCAGTAAGCCAAGTTTCAGTAAAAATTATGATTTGGTGATTAAAATTGTAGCTATCGACAAAAAGAGAGGACAGTTTAGTATTTAAGCCCCTAACATTTTGATAAACTAAGGAAATTGTATCCTCAGTAGCAGCACTTAGTTTTTTGAAACGTTTGTGTTGCGAGATGGAAGACGAGCAGCTGTGTTTTTTCTATAAGTAAACTCTCGCACAAATGTATTTGTAGGCCAGAAGGCAGGATCATGAATTATTTTAAAATATTGATCAGGAACAATAACTTTAAAAGACGCTATCTCTCGGGGTTGAGAATGCTTAAATTTAAACGTTGATATCTCTGCATTTGATCCTATTTTGGATTTTATGCAGAACTCAACATCTGCAACAGTCGTATCAAAAGCTAAACGTGATACAAAAACAGCCTTTTTAGGCGGAATAGCTCTTAACGAATTATGAACTACTTGGCTATTTATTAAAGATGGTACATAAGGGATTGACACACTCGTTTCCTTATTTTGAGTAAAACCAAGCGGACTATTATTTAAATTTGCTAAAAGTTCATTATTAACAACTGAAGCCGGATCATTATTAACAACTGAAACCGGATCATTATCAGCATTTGCGGTAGATGGTGTATTATTATCAACTGGAATATTCAGAACAGGAGTTATTAAAACTGACTTAACTGTTGATTTAGCGCCATGTTGCACACTGCTCTTGGAGGACAATGGAAGTTGCATTTCAACAGCATGGAACTCATCGCATTTATCTTTATTAACATTTCTTGGCGACTTACGGCGTTTAGGAGAAGGTTGAGGAGGAGATTTTAAGTTGTCCAACGATTTAAAATCATCAAATAACTTTCCATATGCTGAAATGCGTTCAGTCAACTTAGTTGCTTCACTTTGCAATTCAAGATATTTTGTTCTAGTATTTTGAAAGAAACGAGAAAAATTTGCACCAATATTACTGCAGCTACTGCAACACCAGTGTAAACCTTTATTATTAGGTAAAGCCTCTGCAACTACAACAGGAAGTCCGCTGCAATTAAAGTGACAGCATTCGTGGCAAAGTCAACAGACAACCATTCTGTCATCTGCGCCAGTTATAGTACAATTTTTAGCTAAACAGGCCATTACTAACTTAAACGTTAAAAATATACGCCGAATTTTTTTATTTTAATATTTTTTGTTTGCTGGGATATGAATTTATTGTTATTGTTATCTATTGAGTAGTATAATTTGTTGTTTTAAGTTTGCGGTTTTTGTTTTCTGTTTGCTTTAAGTGTTTTTGCTGGATATTTTGTTATTTTTTTGTATTTTTCAGAAAAGAGACACTTTAAAAATTCAAGTGTTATTGTTGTTGTTATTAATTGTTTGTTTAGTTTTTTAAATATATGTTGGTATGAATGTTTGTTAATATTAATGTATACAATATGAAGCTTTAAAATAAATTCTTTTTGTAGCATAAAATCACAGTAAAATCACAAGAACTTTAATCACACGACAAGAATTTAATTATTACAAATCGAATTTATTTATTTATTATTGTTTGTAAACAGTTTATGGCAGAATTTAAAGGTTTTAGCAGAGCGCAATAAAAACACGTCTTACTCTCACGAGATTACGAGATAATGTGTTAATGTAATATGAGAAACAAAGTTTAATTTAGGATCCAGTAAGACTCCAAGATCAAGAAACGAATCAACCATCTCCAGTTGATGACCACCCAAAGCATAATTAACAGCAATACAGTTATTTCTATAAAAACGCATGCACTTGCATTTCATAAGATTCAGCTCCATCATATTATGATTACACCATAAAAAGAAGTTATTAAGATCCGATTGAAGATGAAAATGATCAGCAAAGCAATTAAAGGAATGGAAAATTTTTACATCGTCAGCATACATCAATATATTGGCGAAGTTGATAACGTTGGGAAGATCATTAATAAACAGCGAAAATAAAAGTGGGCCAAGATGACTGCCTTGGGGAACACCAGACGAAACATAAATGTACTTGGATATACAGTTATTGAATTGCACTTTTTGCTTTCTTCCAATTAAATAAGAACTTAACCAGCGTAAACTTCCGCGGGATATACCTAATAAATCCAATTTAGTAAGAAGAAGATGATGGTTAACTTTACTGAAATCAGTATAAACAGCATCAGTTTGTTTCTTTTGTGTAAATGCACAATTAATTAAAGTTGTTAAATGAAGTACATTGGTTGTTGTTGAACAGCCTTTTCTAAAACCATGCTGGCATGCTGCCAGTAACGACGAGGTATGATGGCTGAGGAAGTCAGCAATTAGTTTTTCAAAAAGTTTTGAAATAGCACTCCATTTGGCAATTCCTCTGTAATTTGTTATATCCGATTTATTACCTGATTTAAATGAAGGTTTTATATACGAATCTTTCCATAATATCGGAAAATAACTACATATAATCGAAGCACTGAACATAAAAGTTAATGGGGTAACTAATGATTCTGCTCATTGATTTAAAATACATGTTGGAACAAGGTTAGGACCATGACTAAAAGACATCTTTAGCCTTTTTAAGTTAACCAAAATATCATTGCTATTAAAAGTAGGGAAAGAGATTGCATGGTTTGATGAGAGCATATAGGGATAACCATTACTATCGTCGTATGCAGCATCAGAATAAGTTGTGGCAAAAAAATCGGCAAACATATCACATATGACCTCAGAATCTCCAGATTCATGGCAACGAAATTTCATAACAGATGGTTATCCATTAGATTTTCTTTTAGAGTTAACAAATGCAAAGAACGATTTGGGGTCACTAACGAAATTGTTTTTCACCTTATTTATGTATTGATTGTATAAAGCATGATTCAGCAGATTATATTCTGAACGACTGACAGAGTATTTTCCGTAATCAATAAATGATCCAGACTTTTTGAATTTTTTATAATTTTTATTCTTGAGATTTTTTAGCCTAGTAAGCTGTTTAGAGTTCCATGGCGGCCCAACTGGAGTATAAACAAATTGTTTAGGTATACAAATATCAAAAAAGGCGTAAATTTTTTTATAAAATATAGAAACCATCACATCAATATCCGAGCTGTTGTTTAATTGAGAAGGTAAGACGTTGCTCCAGCACGTATTTCTTATTATTTGCTTTAAAAAGTTGTAATTAGTCCGTTTGAAACAAAAAACTTTATCGACCTTAAATGGCTTTAATTTGACTTCTGATGGAATTGAAAAACTCACTTCAATAGTTGGGTGATAATGATCTTCAGGCAACGTTATAGGTTCAGAGCGAGTAATAATACAATCATCCACATTATTTACGAACACCAAATCAAGCAGCTTACCAAAGTCATTGTATACGTTATTCATTTGAAAAAGAGATAAACCAAGAATTTCATTCAGGAAGTCATCGTGACAGTTTTTGTTTTTGACTGAAATTAAATAAGGTGTATCAGACGTTTTTATCCAAGATATTGAGGGCAAGTTGAAATCACCAACAACAAAAATGGAGTCATCATTACAAACATTTAGCATAACAGAATTAATGGCTTGAACATGTTTTAAATAAATAGCACTATCAGAATCCGGCGGAACGTAAAAACAGGTGAAGTAAATTTTTTTATTTTTCAATTTAACCACAACAGCAACAAATTCAATACCAAGAGTATCAGTAACTACAACTTCTGATGAATATAAACAAGAGACAGCAATCAAAACTCCACCACCTCTACGTGCATTTCGATTATACCTAAATATTTGGTATTTATTAGACAGAATTTCGGTATTATAAATATCATCTTTTAGCCAGGTTTCAGTGAAGATAATTACATCGTAGGTGAAGTCATAACTATTAACCAAGAGAGAAGACAACTTGGTATTTAATCCACGAACATTTTGATAAATAAAATTTAAACGATTCTTAGAGCCAATTAGTTTTTCGAAGCAAAGTGTTTTCTAGGTGGCAAACGAGCAATATTTGTAGATCTTGGATTATCTTTAAAGATGTATTCACGAACAATGATATTAGCAGGCCAAAAACAGGTATCAACAATCTGATCAAAGACACAAGCAGCAACAGCAGTTTAAAACGGTGTTATACTTCTGGGTTGAGAGTACGAAAATTTTTTTATAACAATATCAACATTAGAACCGAGTTTTGTTTTAATGTAATAATCAATGTCTTCTACGGTTGTATCGGAAGCCAAACGGGAAATAAAAATAGTACGTTTTGGAGGCACAACAATTAATGGCTTAGGAACGGTAAAATTGGCAACATTAGTTACCACACCAGAACCCGATGGACAAGGAGTATGATCAGCAATATTTTTTGATCCAGTATCAGTATCAGATATAGGAATATTACTCATTGGAGGGATAACATTTAATGGAGCATTATTTAATGGAACATTACGAACTGCCGTAGGGTTTTGTGATGAGGTTGAAGCAGAATTTTTTAAAGAAATACAGTGAACAGAAGAAGTAGCAGCATCAGATTTTAAGGAGTCAGTCTGAGGGTCATCTTGTTTATCTTGATTGTTTATTCTAGATGATTTACGCCTTTTGGGTGACGACTGAACAGGAGATTGTATAGAGTCCAAACATTTAAAATCTTCAAATAGCCGCTATAGTTAGAAATTCTATCCAATAGCTTATTTGCTTCATATTGGATTTCAGTGAAATGGTTCTTGTTTCCTTGGAAAAAACGGTAGAAAGCAACACCAATTTTTCTGCAAGAATTACAGCACCAGTGAAGTCTATTATCTTTCACAAGAGAATCGGCAACATGTACAGATAGTCCACTACATTTTACGTGACAGAGACCATTACATAACCAACAAGTAATCATCCTCTCATCATCATAAGTAATGGCACACTTTGTTTTTATGCAATTCATGATCATATCAAAACAAAATTGTTTGCTTGGTTGGTAAAAAATTTTAAAATTAACGGCAAAAGTTTATTTAATAGGGTTAGAATATGCTAAGCAGTAGATTTTAAACTGTTGTAATATGTTGTATTTATTAAATACCAGTGCTTATGCAACTTTAACAGCTGTTTATTTTGCTGTTTTTGTTATGTTCACGGAGATATTATTAGTTTTGTTTATTATTGATAAAAGTTTGTTGTTGATCTTTTTTATATTTTCTACATATGTTTTGTTATGAATATTAGAAAAAAGAGTCACTATTGTTATAAAACAGAGAAAGCAGGCACTTATTTTTTTCTTGTTTGTTGTTGTTATTTTTGTTTATTTTATTTTATGCTTTATTCTGTTGAGTTAAATGATATTATTGTTGTTTTTTTATTGTTGTTGATTTTATGTACATATGTAAAGAAAGAATATATTTTTTTAAACAAAAAAAAAACAATTGCTTTAAAAACACTTTTTTATATTGATATGCAAATTAGAGTTTTTTTTTGCAGGATTTTTTTAGTATAAAACACAGATTTTATAATGATTATTTTCAAAATTTATTATAAAGAACAATATGACAAGCAAGTGGTGGAACCAAGGCCACCGTTTGCACGAATAATGTTGACTTTGGCCAGAAATAGCATAAGTGCTTGTAAAGAGCTACCAGATTAAATTTTCTTTGTTGATTTCAAACCAAAGCATAAATTATGTTTTAGGGTAAGACAATATAAACGGTTTCTCTATTCGACACAAAAGTTTTTCAACTAAATGGTGGTTTTCGCAACCATGCTAGAACTATCGTTGAATCGGACCACAAATAAAGTTAACGCAAACCTAGGTTTAATGTGAGAACTACATTTTAACTAGACTTACTAATAAAAGAGGGAATGGATTCTGGGCGCAACCAATCGGGCCTGGGGGAACTAAAAGGACTGCCGGGTATCGCGGGCACTGTGGCCGGTGCTTAGGAAGGAAGGATAGGATATTATCACGGGCCACTGCATGGTAGCAGGTTGGCGGTCACATTCTGTGCCACTGCCCCAGTTTACTGGGCAGCGGCCTGAGGTGGCTAGGCAATATATTGTTAGGCGAATTAGGGGATGTCACGGCCTGCGCACTCGAGAGTCTGATAGGAGCAGTAATGCGGATGGCTTGGCTGCGTGGCAGGGAACTGGGTGATGGCCGCACGTAGTAGTGTTGAGTAGGATTTCTCTCGGACTTCGTCCGGCGTCACAATGGACCATATTGGTCTCTGGGTGAAGGTGTGAACGAGACTTTACACCAGCCTTTCTACCTACCTACCTATCTACTAATATAATCGCACCACACAATTCTAATGGCCGTTTTCTCACTACACGATTATCTTTTTTCCCAACGAAAAACTGCACATTAAAGAAATTTAGATTCCTCAATGTCTCATTTGCTTCTATTCTATCGCAAAGCTAACCGGCACTCATCTGCTAATTATTTATTTTCCTCTTATTTGCCGTATATATATAAATTCAATCTGCTGACTCCCAAATGGTACATGTATGTATTTTGAGAGGTGTTGGCAACTGAAAACAATGTTTTATGTCGGTTTATTGAGAAACCTAATAGAGTTGTGTCGTTCCGGAACGACCTAATTCCATTGAACGATTCCCTAAAAGGAACGGTGTGAACTTTTCCAATAGTACCTTTTTTGTCGTTCCTCGTTCTGCAATTGCAATCAGTTTAATGATCTCTTGTATTTTTGTAGATTCATTTTTTGTGTATTGATCAATGTTGCCGACTTTAGTGCATTTTTGTCGTGACATATAAAAAATTTCTAATTAAATCAATTACTAATGTGATCCAAAGCAATATACCACTTTAGAGATGAGCGATCCCGTGATTTTTAAGGAACATCGTGATTAGTGAACGTGATTTTAAAATCACTGTTATTTAAAACTGTGATTGTGATCACAACTTTTATTTTTGTTCTTGGATATTTGAAAATGTTTTGTTATGGAGTTTGATAAAGAAATAAGGCAACAAAAACGATCACCTGTTTAGTTGAACATACTTGAACAAATAAACATTGGCTGTAAAAAAATTCTAAAAAGGAAGAAGAGAGAACAAAAGAAAAAATAGCAACAATTACATTCATGAGTGCAAAAAACTATATTACCCACACAAACAGTGAAATATCATAAATTTGTGTATGAAACAAAATAAGAAAATAACAACTTAGCAAGTACCTGTTACTTAACAGATTTGGTCACAACTGTGATTCGTGATTTTTCAGTAACAGTGATTAAATCACAGGTACGGAAATATCGCTCATCTCTATACCACTTATTATTATTTATTAACAACATTTTAAAACATACATTCATATGTTATTCTTATGTAGATAGTTGTGGCACCACAACATAAAAACAAACAATAAGAAATATTTGATTGACGTTTTAACGAATTCATTCATTGTTCAAAGTAAAATCCCAGAACGAAAGGAACGATTTTGCCCAACTATAAAACCCAATATCGTTAACGGGCAGTTTATCGGTCTAATAAATTTATGTTGACAATTAGTAACAGGCAGTTTGTCGATGCATTGAGAAAATTGTCATAAGCGTGTTAAAGACGGATTTTTCACCGGCACTTTTAAATACATCGTTTACACTGCTAACCACAGCTGCCAATTTGACGGTTTAACCGCGATTCTAGCATTTTTTATGTGCCCATCGCGGTATAATTTCCGTTTTGAAAAGAGATTTCAAATATTTTTTTTTTTAATTTAAATTATAAAGTTTTCTTTTTTGTCAGAATTGAATTCGATTCTGCTATAAAAACATTTAACAAAGTTTTTTTTAAATTAAAATTTATAAATTTTTTGATAAGGATTAGTTCTGTCGTCATATGGAAAAACTACGTTACTCCACTTTTTGGGAAAGTTGAGATAACACCAAAAAAAGAAAGTGTATTTCATTTACTTGCACTCTGTCAATTTTGTCAATTTTGATATACATAGTTTTTTATTTAAAAGTTTTTGAAAAACAAAGATTAGAAAAATACCAATTTTTATGAAAAAACAAGGTAACTCCATAGTTGCATATAATATATGCATTTTTATTCTTGATTCATAAAATACGACTGCCAAATACCCGAAATATTTCCGAGTAATTGTTTTTAAGTTCTTAATTTTCAGAATTTTCAGAATATAGCAGTGTAACAAAACGTACCAAAACTTATGGATCAAAATCAAGGGCGACCGTTTAAGGCGGGCCCTCGAAATAAATGGGCGTCAATTTGTGATACGGTGTTTCTGAATAACAAAATTTCTTTATTTTTAAATATGAGAATTCCCCATTTTTTTAGAATAACGGAAATCTTTCTAAATTTCAAGAATGTTTTTTAATCTGGGGAAAAACAAACTTTATTTCTTCAAACAAAAGCAAAATAAATGTCTACTTTTAAATTAAACATAATCGATTATAAACTCAATACAATGTTCAATACTGAGAACCAGGGAAACCAGAAATATACTCTCAAAACGCGTTTTATGCGCATTCAATATGCAGTCAAATTTGAAAATATGCCCTAAAATTTATTAAAAATATGCAAAAAAAAAACAAAAATTTCTAATTTTAAAACAAAATATTCAACAATTTATTAAAAGTTCAATTTAATTAGAAAAATCCTAAATGTATAATCGGAAAGGCCCAAACACCATGGTATCTACAAACGAATTTACGAGATTTGACCAAACAAAGTTATGTTAAGAGGTTAAAATTCATATCAGAGCTATTTGTGTCATATACATATTATCCAGATACTAACATTTTTTTGACTTACAGGGGTTTAAGGGACGGCCGCTAAATTGTTTATCAATGGTATTTTTTATTGTACATTTTGACTCAAAAGGTTTGGAAAATATTGTCATGATTATGATTAACCTTCAAAATATTTAAAACTAATAAGCACGAGTGATTCCTATAAGATGTCATTTTGTTTTTACTTAGAAAAATTTTTTTTAGCCATTTTTTAACCATTTTCCCCCACAAATTTAGCCATTTTTGGTCACCAACTTTTGGCAACACTGGTTTAATATAATATATACATATTTGAAAAAGAAACAAAGGGCTTAATTTAAAAAGGTGTCATAAAAGTGAGTATGTATACTAAAAGCTATACATATTAATTTTTAGAAGGACTTTCTTGACACTTGTTTCTTGTCGTATTAATAAGTCACCCAAGGCAAAAATGAAGACCTTGTCAAGCCATGAACAACGATATATAAACTTTAAATGACATCGCTTTATATAAACAACAAAAAGCGCTGTATTTTTTCCTTTTTAAAAACTTCAATGACAAATCTTTTATTCTAGGGGGTTACTTTTTTTTCTGATTATTTATTTATTGAATCTTCAAACATTATATATATGAACTTTGTAATCAAAGTTTTTACTAATGGCACATTGAGATCCTTATAAACGTTTGAGTTTTTTACGTACCAGGGAGCGGCTGTGATTATTCGAAGAAGTTGATTTTGGCGCCTTTGAATTTTTTCGATATTAGAAATATAGCACCAGATAGGCTTTAAGATAGAGTTGTAAAGTAGAAGCTTGCAATCGAGACTTCCAATAAGTCAATGAATTTGAATGGCTTTAAGTTTAATTTGAGTTAATTTTACCTCTATACACCGAGATATTTTACATGCGAATGTTGAGGAATTATTTGATTATTAATTGTAAAAGGGGGGCAAGTTTCCCGGCGCAAGTTGAATGTTATATGTACGCATTTTTGCACATTTACCATTATCCTCCATTGTCTTCGCCATATTTCTAGTTGAAATATATGATCCTGTAAATAACAAGATGCTTCATATCTGTTGTCGTGGACGCTTAAAAAAGCTGTATCGTCTGCAAATGTTGAAGAGGGCCCAGGATACTGTCTTGTGGGACTCCAGCGCCAACTAACTGAGGGGATCTTAAGAAATTGCCTTCTTTAATAATAAATTAACGACCGACTAAGTAGCTTACTAACAGCTTGTGCGTGTTTACTGAAAAATTTTGCCTAAATTTATGTAATAAGCCTTTATGCCAGACTTTATCAAAAGCTTGTGAAACATCGATGAAGAGTGCTTAGCAATATTTTTTTAAAGCTTTTCTTAGGCCATTTACACTTCGATGAGTTTGTTCAATTGTGGTTTGGAATACAACTATTTTCATTTTAAATCGGCATTAATTTTAAAACTAATAATTCCTTTAACAGTTTTGACATATTTGATAATAAGCTAATATACCTATATGAGTCAACCTTTGTATGATCTTTAAAGGGCTTTAGTATCATGGTAACTAAGGAAACCTTCCATTTATGAGGATAGTATTCAAGGCGTAAAAAAGCGTTAAAAATAAAAAGAATAATTTTCTTTGCTATGCGATGGTGCCTTTTTAGTGTTTCAGTCACAAATAGCGTTTTCGATATCTCTTATCTTAAATCTTATGAGAAGAGCCGCTCGAATTCTGTGGAATATATTTTTATGTTTTTTGGGGCAAATACTGGAATGTTGAACAGCTAGTTTTTGATAACTGTCAAAATTAACAATAGAGTGATCAACATTCTCCGGTGTACTAAGCGGAATATTTTCTGTGCAATGGGTACTGAGAAATTTCTTATATTTTAACCAATTTATTTGGGTGGCTGGCGTCGCTAAGTAGCCAGTCGGAGATATATACAATTCTATTAGGGTTCATGATAGTAACAATTGTAGGTGTGTGGTCGGAAGATAATTCTAAGGACGCTTCAACTTAAATCATTTGTGTGAGGATGTTTTTAACCACGACAAAATCGATAACATCTGGAATTTTTTGTTGATCAGTAGGCCAATATGTAGGTTGTCCGCTTTTTTTTTAGAGATTCTATAAAACAAAACACGAACCTTTGGTGTTATAAGTCATGACCCCCAGAACGTACGGTTAGCGTTATAATCGCAAGCGGCCAGGAAACAAGGTCCTAGCAAGGTACATTAACACAAGGTAGACTAATTTGGGAGTGTAGACATGCTGCTCTATAAAAATAACCGAGTTGTCAAAATTGTCTTCATATTAATTTAACGCACACATGTACAAATTTTGGCTAATATACACGAAATTTGACGTTTGGGTTCCAACTTAGGTAAACAGCTGGCAAACGTATTGGCCAACGAGTTTACCTTGTGTAAATATACCTTGGGTCCTAGTGATTCATAATATTTACAATATTGGTGACTGGCACAACTTTTTTTCGACCCCCATTAATGAACAATGTAACTAAATTTCTTGAATATGGAAAAATTCAAATCTTTTATAGAGCTGATCGCCTGACGATCAGTTTAAATATTCTTTTGAGTGTTCGTTTTAAGAAAGCAAAAAGAAAACTTGTCAGAATTTTCATCATTATTCAGCGAGTTACACAAGTATGTTTTGATTTAGAATCCTAATTTTCTTGACACAATTCACAGCATATCATTTGCTCTATTACATGTATTTACTTATTTTCTTTGTCTCGTGTACTTGTTCTTTATCCCAAGAGTCTTAATATGTTCTCTGTCTGACCGTTAGCAACTTTTCAAGCAACATTTCATTACCTTTCCACAGAAAATAAACGAGACTTCTGCCGATGTAAATGACAACATACCGC
The DNA here is from genome assembly GCA_949318255.1 of Pollenia labialis. Taxonomy (NCBI): domain Eukaryota; kingdom Metazoa; phylum Arthropoda; class Insecta; order Diptera; family Polleniidae; genus Pollenia; species Pollenia labialis. The sequence goes on from OX439143.1 coordinate 85,125,224, forward strand.
ATCACTAATTCTGTGGCAATAAGGAAAAAGTGCTTAACTCTATTTTTTTAGTTTTGTAGGAAAGTACTTTTAAACTTTAAAGGTTTTTTGAAAATTTATTAATATTCCAACTGTTAATGCACATTGAAAAAAAAGCAAACAGTAATTTTGCCATAATTCCCTTAAAAATCGTACAAACTTTGTCCATGGGTACATTTAAACATAAAGATTACAAAGGTGCCATAAACTAAAATTTTGCTTAAGTCGACTTAAGCACCTTTTCCTTTTTGCCACAAAATTGTGTTGTGTACGTTTAATATTAAACACCAAACTGTGTACAATAGAAACGAATGAATAATTAAAGTTTAAAAATTGTATGAATAATTTTAAAAATATTTCCTTTTGTACAGTCCTATAGCTACATACAAGCATATGTATACATTAGGGCGGGTCGATTTGTATGGATAAAAAAAATTAAAATTCGTATAGCAAAAACCTAATCTGCATAAAATTCTAAGAAAATTCTCCGTCTAAAATAAAATCCTTTTCCTCGTCTTTCGCTAAAATTATTTTATTATTTTTTTTCTATATTTGGGGGACTGTCATAAAGCCACAAGTCTTAAAATAATAACTTGAAAATATACGACTGTTGTGAACAACCTCTCATAATTTAGTGCTTATGAATTTAAATCACCTGATTTTAAACAAATATAAAAAATAAATATTTACCTAAAATCAAAATATTTGTAAGGTTCCTTTTAAATGTGCTAAATTCCCATTTCATACTATTGATAAACTGAAATTTATTGTTGATGGGATAAGCTATTCCTATGCGCATTTCACTGGTTGCTTAGGCCAGATCGTCAGGAAACTTCATCCAAAGATTTTAGAAAAGCTAAAAATTATATACAAATAAAAGTGTTAAGCGATTAAGAATAACAAACCTCAGTTTTACTTGTAACAATATCAAAGCTTAAACAAAAACAACAATAAACAGTGAGTTTATCTTTTCTTACAGTCCCGACTACAATTGGTACAACTACAAAGTAAAGAAAAAATAAAAACAAATTACTTTATTTTATTTTGCCAGTTCAGTTTATTTACACTGCCACATGCATATTAGTTATCAAAGTTTTTCTTGGGATTCAAAAATTAATTAACAAGGTTCCTTTGAATTCTAATCCATCCATTAATAAATTAAATTAGATCTTACCTGATTATGTTCCAATTTTTAGGCGCAAATCACAAATAAATTTTATTTTGTTTTTTTTACAAACAGCAGCGTCCGATATAACTTGACGCAGCAAGTGTTTTGTTGCAAAAATTGCTAGCCGCAGGCTAAATTCGGACATAAGCCGGATAAAATTATAACATCAACGGCGACGGCTACAAAAACTAATGCGGCGGCTCAGCCGCTCAGCGCAGGTCTCTTCTGATTAATTACGACAGCACAATAAACATAACAAGCAAAGTTCTATTAATTTAAGACACTTTTTGTTTACAAAGCAACAACAATATTTTTAAACCATTGTAAAATGTTAGAACATTATGACAATATAACATGATAGCACACCTTGTGAATACCCCAAATATCTTTAAACCATTGTAAAATTTTAGAACATTATGATAATTTAACATGATAGCACACCTTGTGAATACCCCAATTGTGTTTTATTACATTATAGTTAGTTTATGCAATACAGGTTTTGTTTTTAAACTTATCAAAATATTCGATTATCAAAAAAGTAGTTGAACCCCAATTTGCATCTCCTCTGATTTGCGTCCTATATCAAAAATAGTTAGAACACGTTTTACCTAAACTGCGTTTTGCATAAAAGAAAGAATTATTAAAAAAATATTATATTTGTTTGTAATAAAAAATAAATACTTGTTAAAACAGAAAAAACATGACATCTCATCCAGTTTATTTGACCTCTAATTCGTTTTCTGTGACTTCTAAATTTATTTGTTTTGATTAATTTGGGCACTTAACTGTTCGTATTTAAAAAACGTGTATCGCTACAAATTTTTGAAAATTAAATAATGGAATTATTGGTAATGTCCATCGATTCTATTGACTCGGAAAGTTTTCCCGGCCAAAGATTTCTGCCCATTCAGAATTTAAGTGCTTTTGGATTTCCAAGCGAATTTAGTGAATTGAATTTGTCAAATAATCGGGATGTTTTGAAATACTATTTTTATTTAAGTGAGCGTGAAAATAATAAGAAAATAACACTATCATATAAAAGGTTTTCTCCACAAGTTGCTAAAAAAGTTATCAAAGTTTGAACCAAAATCAATGTTGAAATTATCAAGGAAAAAAGTAGTGAAGAAGCAAAAGCCTTAGACAATTTTCTTTATATTGGTATATGCCAGTGCGTGAAAAACTATACCATGATACAGTGATTGATTCCTGATCATCTAAAAGAGTTCCTTTTTGACCAACATAACGCTAGAAAATATACGATTCCCGAGTGCGTGCTGAGCATTGTTCATCAACAATCTACGGAGCCAGCACTTAGCTTAGATCCTTCATATATTTTTTCAATAATTTTTTGAGTGTAATTTTTTTTTGTATTTTCAATATTTTTTTTATTAAATTATGAAAGACAATTTTTTTTATCTATGTTCCTTATAAAAATATTAAATATAAAATTACATATATACAAAGTTTTTTCCTTGGGTGAATGGTTTTTGACGTAAAAAAATTTTGAGTGTAGAAACAATAGGAAGTGCAAAAGCACCCAGGAAAAACTTTTTGAATTTTGGTAATAGGTCGTAGTTATTTTATATGTTACCTGGTAAGTAGCTGTCATTACAATTGTCATTATTCTGAAAACTTCAATAAGTACTTACTAGTATTGACCTCAGCAACTACTTATTACTTCTATAATTTTCACTACTGAATATTTGCTTACAAATAATCAGCTCAATAACTACTTATACGTTGTGTTGTTTTCAGTACTGAATATCTACTTACTGGGAAAGAGTTCAATAACTACTTATTAGGTCTCTTAACTAGTGATTTTTTGGCTTCTAGTAAGTATATTGCACAGAAAAAATTATTTTTCGAATTCAAACAAAAAATTTGTAGTATCAAAACATTTTTTGTCTGAAATCGGTCCTACAAACAAATTCGCATATTCAAACAATTTATTTGCATTTTGTTTACTAAAAAAAAACACTGATTTTTTCAAACAAATAATTTACAGAATCAAACAAAAAGTTTACTGAAATTCATATAAATTTCAAACAAATAATTTTGCTGAATCAAACAAAAATTTTTTGCACAAGCAATGACGCGTACCCAAGCTATCACTGAAGGAGAAGATGAAGGCAGAAACAGAGCGGCGGCTGGCTTTGAGACACATGTTTTGTTGGAATTATTTTTGAACGAAGTCTTGTTTATACACACAATGTTTTTCTTCATCACTAACTGTTGCTGTATCCTTTCCTTGGCTAAAGAAGAAGAAAGGTAACAAACAACGGCAGCAGACCGACTCGATATGTTTTTCGTCATCATTTTATTTTTGTATTTGATGTATTTAAGTAAACAGTTTTCAAAAATTGAATACGGGATTTTGTTTTTCATTCTTTTTTTTCCAACTTTGAAACCAACCAAAAATTAATTTTGTTTCTTATAATGTGGTTGTTGTTTCTGTTGTTGAAAAAGAATGAAACCTTTTTTTACCTGCTATTTTTTTTGTTTTTTTACTAATAACCTCGTCGCGCTATTTTATCATCTTTATTCTTGTTGTACTTTTTTAAAGCGTCCAAAAATAAACTGTATGTGTTTTGTGTTGTTGTTCTTATATTTCACATAAAGAAGTGTTGCTTACGATCAAATAAAAAATGCAAAAAACGACAACATTAAAGAGCGTTAAATATTTCATACAAAATTATGAAAAATTGAAACCAATAGCGCGTATATTACATTATTGAAAAGTTGTCAACATTTTTGTTGGTTAAATAAAAATCAAACAAAAATATTAATTGAATCAGTAAAAAAATTTGTAGAAATTAAAAAAATTTCAAACAATCGTTTGTTTGAAAATAATTCGGCAATAATTTTTTCTGTGTGTAAGTTCTTACAATTCAACTTACTCGAAGTTAAATAATAACTAGATTCTTTTTGACTTCTAGTAAGTGTATTGTAAGTACTGAATTCTGTGGACTCCTCGAACAAAAATAAGTAGTGTTTATTTTCTCCAACATTACGTGTTAACTTACCAGGTAAGTAAAGTTTTTGCCGGGTACTAACTTACTAAACCATTTTATTCAGAAAATTCCATTTCTTTTTTTGGAAAAAGTTATTTTTTCAAAAATTTATTTTTTTGGCAAGTCGGGCATATAAGTTTTCAAGTCGAGAGGCGTGGTTTTGGATTTTATTTAAGATACATGGTTTCTTAAGCGGCTAATACACTTGCAATAAAATTGTTCAATTTTACGTATTGTACAATTATATCGCCAATGTGTATGTGATATTCGAAGGTGACACAATATATTGCACGCAAAGAAAAAACATGGTTGATGCAATCACAATCGCAAACTATCATTAATGTTTGTATTTTTATGCTTAGAAGAAAAACGCAAACGACATCTAACGATGTTTCTATATTTCCCAAAACCATGCAAAATGTCTATTTCAACGAGTTACATGGTTCTCACAATAAAAACCATAACAAATGTATTCTAAAAAATTTATTTTTTAATAAAAATACAAATGTATGTGCATGTACTTTGTTTTATATATATGTACATTAAAGAATATAATAAAAAATAAAATTAATTACATACATACATATATTGGCCGATTTCTCATTACGCTATTATCTTTTTTTCTAACAAAAAACTGCACATTAAAGAAATTTGGTTTTCTCAATATCTCATTTGCTTCTATTCTGTCGCAAAGCTTACTAGCACTCATCAGCCAATTATTTATTTTCCTTTCTTTACCGTACAGATAAATTCAATCAGCTGACTCCCAACTTTTTCAATGTTGTAGGTGTTTTTGGCTGCAAGAAAGAGAACGTTTATACATGTTTGTATGTATTTTTGTAATTATATGTATATAAATAACTTACCTGTTTCAATAAACGTATGTATAATTTTTGCAAGACAGCATAGCATGCAGTGATGTTAACCGTACGGTAGTTACCCTTTTTTAAGGTAATTTTGGGCTGCAAAAGGTAGCAAGGTAATTTTATTTACAATACAGTAATTTAAAGAAATTTGGATTTTTGCAATACATTACGTTATCTAAAACGCAAACCGCCCTAACTAACCAAAAAGTAAAATAACGACTTTTTCATTGATTCTGATGTATTGCACCAGCACAAATGTCTCAAAATATTTTGGAATCTTTCGATCAAAATTAGTGATCCTATTAACAAAAAATAAAAGGCCTTATCTACAAAAGATGATAATCGCTAAAAGACCATATTAACAGTATGCATAATATACTTATACAAACTGTCAATTGCCAAAACAACTGTTAAGTTTTACAAGAAAAAAGAAGAAAAATAAATTATAAATAGTTTAAAGCAATTCACCAACTTATCGTTTTAAATAGTTTTTTGCTTTTACTGTAAAATTTTCAAAATGTTAGATAGGACCTTTTGCGTTTTAGGTAACGATATACTTACATATCCATGTAAGTTTTATAATTTTAGCTTTTAAGAGGTGTTTTTCAATTTAAAAATAGATAATGTTATACCAAAAAATTAAGAAAATTATCATTCTGCAAATGGCTTTGTAACACCCATAAGTGCAAAATATGGAAAAAAATTATTAATTTTATTTTGAACTTTTTCTTTGTTTAAAAATCAAAAATTTTTAAACATATAAAATAGCCGTAATGAGATGATAAATTTAACTATAGTTTTCGGATTATTTTAAGTACGGATCAGGGAATATTCTATATTTGAATCAAGCATTCTGTACTTCATTTAAAAAAATTTATACTTATCGTACTATTGACACCGCATTGCCTTGGTTTAAGTACGGATGAATGGATTTTTCTTGTGGCTGTAACAATTCAAAAATTATTTTTATTAATGTATAAATTTAAATGAATTAAACTAAACATTATTTTTTTAATTTTCTTCACATGCATATGTATAAGCGTATTAATTAAAAATATTCAGAACTATTTTAATGCCTTATTCATAAAATATACAATAATTTAACCAAAAGTATTTCAAGACAAAATTTCTAAAGGACAGGCGATGGACTGAGTGCTTTTCATTTAAATTTTACTTCACAATCAATCGCCTGTGATTTGGAAACAGCACATTCATGCTTTGATTAAAAACCTTTGCGTACGGTAATTTCGTATCAAAAACGGTAATTTTTAGAAGGCTGTAAGGTAATGAAAAAATAAAAGTTAACATCACTGATAGCATGGCCTTTTTCTTTCTGAAAAAAGTTTAAATTATTTTGTAATAATTGAAGTTTCGCGATTAACTGATGCTTGCAGACTTAAATGACGCGAAGAAAATTTTATTTTCTTTATAAATACACATTATTTTTTTTTGGTAAAGATCAGAGTAACTTTTTAGGTGTAAATCATAAAATTTAAAAATGTTAAGGACAAAAAATATTTTTTTAAGTTATATTACGGCTATAATAAACTTATTAGGGTAAACATATTAGGCAACTATGAATAAAAATGTTCGTAGTGACCATTTATTAACCATGTTTTTTTCTCTGCGTGTGGCAACAGTCAAAAGACTTTTGATTTTTATTGCACAACGAAATTAAAGTGATGTGCGTTAGCAACATTGTACAATGCTGTTTATATTATTCCTATATGAATGAAACCATTGTGCGACTTATTGTATAATATAGGACAAAATGGAAATAATATGGCGAATATCAGCTACAATAATATCGCAAGTGTCCACTTTAGGAGAATTTTATGTAGTTTACTTTTTTGCTATACGATTTAAGAAAAAATCGACCCGCCCTAATGAACATATTTCATTGTAATAATAAAATACGCTTGTACATAAACTAAAAAAAAAAAAACAATGTTAAGACTTAAACATACATATTATTGAATGCTTCTTCATTCTTTTTTTTGTTTTCAGTTAAAATAGATGGATGGATGCTGGTTGTAAGCTACGAATAAAACGGCTTATTCGTCTCCAATGTATTGTGTTCATGTTAGGAACCGCTTTTTTGTAGTATGTGCATGCATTTTTCTTCTTCTTTCAATTTACAGTGCCATGTCAACATGTGAGACATTTAATTTTCCCCATATATAATTTACAACGTATTCACATATTTGCATTAGGGAGGCTAGAAAAAAAAATAATAAAGTTTTCCTCACTGGAAACGTTCATCGGTGGTAGTGATAGGTAGTACTGAAGCGTGTTTAATGTTTATTTGTTTACATTTTAAACTAGTTTTTGACAGTGCGAAATTCACTTTTTTCTACGAATTCGTCTTTGCGGCCATGGTTGAGCCGATCTTGCATATCTCATAAAAAAAAGCGACTGTATTTGAAAAAAGTTGAAAGCTTTGTAACAAAAACAATATATCGACAAGCAGTTTGAGATTCTTCCCAGCATTTATCAAATTATAAAAACACAATGCAATTATTCCTAAAGTTTAGAAGACAAGAAGTTGAGCGCTAACTGCACAAAAACTTCGAACTTGCCTTTTTGAGCACTTGGATGGTGCAATGCTTAAATTGGTAACACCAAAAGTTGCTATGTAATGCAGAGGTTGTAGGATCCTATGCAAATCATTATGGGGAAGTTCAACTGTAACGTGAAAGTTTTTTTATTTTGTGTGAACCGAACTGCTTATCACAAAAAACAGTTGTCGAAAAAAAGTTCACTAACATTGTAAAAACAATAAAGCGGTAAAATACAGCGCGCATTTATCAATATACAGTACTTTTCGCTTATAGTCACATCCTTTAGTTGCAGACAATTCGTGGAATATATCGCTAAGGCTAATTCACATATATGCAAATATGCGGCATGTAACCAAATTCTAATATAATCAAGTTATGTGAACAGAGAAAATAAAATATTCATATAAATTACACCGACAGCAGGCTTATGGTTTTGCATCAGATTTGAATACTGTAAAAAAATGGTTGAAATAATAATAAAATATTTCATAACTGATAACAACGGCAAAAATAAATTTTTTACGGGTAGAGAGTTGATGACAAAAATTAAACGATTCGCCCCATAATTAGTATTGTGGTTATTTTGTTGAACTGTTCTATGGTTTTAAATCCAAATTCTGATATTTAATAAGGCTTACTGCCTGTTCATCTTTTTTCGACCGAAGACTTCGATCGCTTAACTAACATGTAAAACAAAAACAATATTTTATTATTTGTTTTTGTTTTACATGTTAGTAAAGCGATCGAAGTCTTCAGCAGATATTCATAATACCCTCTCCACTATTCTGCCCTCCTAAGAAAGAAAGTCACAAGCGCCAAGATGTGCTTCTGATTTTTGTGTTACATCTACCACTTCTATCGTGTTTCCTACCCAAAAAAGTCTTAGCTGCCACTTGCTATAATAATAAGTCACATTGACCAACATTTTGAGATTTTGAGACTTTTTTCTGAGTGTTAATGATTTTTTTATATGACTTTTTGTCTTTGTGTGTGCAATACTACGCACAATTTCTTGCAAACACCGACAAGTTTGAATAAGTTTAATGCTGGATACACACTATGCAACACATTTACGCAATCTAGTGAATTAAATTCATTTTCATTCATTCCAGATTGCATCAACATCAAAACGCTTTGATATTTTGAGGTTGCATTAAAACAGATTGCATGTAGGTTGCACTGAGTGTACCCAGCATAAGAAACCATAGAATTTTGTTCATGCATGAATCTGATCCCATATTCCGTACGGAACCAAATGTTTTTTTTATTTGGTTTTTGTTCTTTTAAATGCATTTGAGAGGCTTTTCGTTGATTTTTGACAGTAGCTTAAGATAGTTTATGCATATTCTGGTTGAACCTTAAATATCTCAATATTTAGCATCAGATAAGCTTACCTTTTCTTGCAAGAATTATATATATACCGTTATAAATGAAACGTACTAACCCCGGGTCTCCACGGAGGAATATTTATTGCGGCAAACGTCAAATTTGATTGCTCCATAAAATTTGCGACGTATAGACCGCATATTGCCATAAGTGGTAATCCATTGCGCAATGATTGCTCTTTTTATTGGTTGAGCAATTATTGCTTAGCAATCTGCTGTAAAATCATCTGTTATTTATCTGACATTTAATTTCTCTGTACGTTTTTTATGGCAAAGCAATTTCACGTGTTCTCCAGAAATATAATCAGCAATTATTGCGCCATGGTTCTGCCGACGTTAGTGCTTGTGCTTAGCAAAAAAATTGCTACGTGGAGACCTAGCGTAACATGCAGAAGGGCAAACACAGTCTTTTGGCATCAAAGCCCCGATTCGATTTTTTGCGAGTTAAAAGTTGTCAACCGATGATAAGGAGAATAATTTTACGCTACCGGTACTGGGAGTATCTCAGAGTTTTTCTGGACAATAAGTATTCCTGGATAAGTAGCACCCAGTAGGCTCTTATGAAGGGTGACTTCAGATTTGTGTGAAGCAAATAACTGATAGATTGGAACTGGGTACTTAGACCGTCAATATAGGGATGACTATATATGTACTGTGATAGTTAGAAACATTCTTACGTATGGGTGCTGTGTTTGGAGCGGGCAAGCCGGATAAACCTTCTGTATTAGGCTCAAAGGTGTACCTCGATTGGCATAAAAGGGTTCGCCCAAAGCACTCCTCAAACAGCTCTGGATCTTATTTGAGCACTATGTGATGGGCATTCAGAAGTATTCTTAGACTGAGTGCTTTGAGGGCAAGGGTGTAGTTGTCTGTATTAAGGATCTTGATATTAGAAGGTCATATAAGCTTCTGACGAATACATTAGCGCGTATTCAGAAATCATAACTAAAGTAGCAACTAATAAAACAGAAACTACAAAATAGTTCATAGATAGTTATAGATCTTATTTATAATTCATAACTAGCTTGGCAACAGCTTTCAGCTGATTGAAGAAATGCAACCATGCTTATTGGCAGGTAGTGAAAACAAAACGTCGATAATATTTTGATCGATAAATACTGTATTTAATTTAAAAGCTTATTAAGCTAAAAAAAACAATTATTGTTCTTAAAAAATGCATACAAAATACTAAAAAAGTAATTTTTTGGTTATAGTTTTGATATAAATCAATTAATATGGGTGCCTGTAAAAATATAATTTTTCAATAAAATTTGGTGACTAAAAACACATCTCTAGTTTAGTTTATTTTTTTATGGATGTTTATGGACGCAGTATAAATGAATGCAAGTGGCAAATGTAATAAAGCAACTTTGTTATTTACAAAAATGTAAGAGTATTTAGAGTTTTCTGTATTTTAGAGTGACAAAAATTGGCCGCCAAAATTGTTTTGCTATCCAATTAAATTATAAGAAAATATCAATCAGCTGTTCTTTGTATGTATTAGTTAGTTAACATTTAGTTACAGCTCTACCCATAATTAAGTGTAAACTTTTTCTGCTGAAAGTAACCAACTGTGAATAACTTAAATAGGTACTTAAAATAGTTAACACTTAGGGATAATTTATGAATATGCGCCATTGTATTTGAGGCGAAAGTTCTAGTGACTTTGGAGGCAGTGGAACTGATATAGCCAGGCGGCTCTTAGGGCCTTGATGGGCTATTTTGTTAATTCCAAGCTAATGGAGGACTGTATAAGTGCTGTAAAGGAGATCTTAGGGGAGTATGTGGTGAGGCTATACTTGATATCGGGTCAGTTGGTGAGACTGGACTCGAAAGCTTTCCCAGGTGATTTTTAGATGGCTGGAAATTAGATTCATGGGCGAATTAGGGGAAGTCTGGCCTTCACTTTCTTTCTTCTAATTTCATTATCTATATTAATTATCAAGGCGGCACACCCATACTGGACCCTGGGGAGGGCGTGAGGGTTTACTTTACACCAGGCTTTCTATCCACTTACTCTTTTTATAGCCAATAAATTTTAATAACTTCCTATACCAACAACCAGGGTTTAAAAAACTGCAGTCGAAAACAAAAACTGTCAATCAAAAAACCAAAATTTGAGTACATCTTTTCGCTTTTTGAATTATTTTGACAGCGACTGCTTACATTTGATAAATCAGAAGTAAAAGCAACATTTTTTTTTTGCAATGACAAATTTTTTATTTTTTTTGCAATACAGCAATTTTCTTCATCACGAGTTCTGTTCACATATGTATATAGTAGGTATGTATGTATGGGTATTTTTGAATGAGAGATAAAGCCATCATGGCCTTATCTCCCATGGTATTAAAGCACCCCCCCGTATAAATTAAGTATAATGGGGGGCCCTGAATGCTGCCCTGTGGGACTTTAGCGCCAATTGGATGAGGTGAACTAAAGAAATGTCCTTCTTTAATAATAAATTGACGACCGACTAAGTAGCTCTCTAGCAGCTTGTGTGTGTTTTCTGGTAAATTTTGCTTCAATTTATGTAATATGCCTTCATGCCAGACTTTATCAAAGCTTGAGAAACATCCATGAAGAAAGCGAAACAATATTTTCTTTCTTCAAAGGCTTTTCTTATGGCGTTTACTAAACGATGGGTTTGTTCAATTGTGCTGTGTTCTCTTCTAAAGCCGAATTGGTGGTTAGGAATACATCTATTTTCACTTAAAATTGGAGTTAATTTTGTCACTAACAGCCTCTCAAACAGTTTTGATATATTAGAAAGTGTAGGTATCATGGTTACTAAGGAAACCTTCCATTTTTGAGGATAGTATTGAAGACGTAAGATAGCATTGAAAATTAAGAGAATAATTTTCTTTGCTGTGGGTGGTAGCTCCAAAAGCATTTTGTTGCTTATCTTATCAAAACCAGGGGCTTTTTTGGGGTTTAATTCACAAACAGCCTTTTCGATTTCTTCTATCTCACTTCTCTGGCGAACAGCTGGTCTAGCAGGAACAGGTGGTAACTCGACCGCAGTATCGTGGGATATATTTGGGGTAAATACGTTGTTTAAATGATTAACAAACAGATTTCCCTTTTCGTTATCATTTCTTGCCCAACTTCCGTTCAAGTTTCTTAATGGTGGCTTTGAGACAATTGGCCTTTTTAGATTTTTCGCTGCACGCCATAATGAGAAGTCTGATTGCGGAGTTGCATCAAGTTCTTTAAGATATTTTTCCAGAGAAGCCGTTTTCTGAGTCTGTAGTAACTTTCTTAGCCTTTTTGTACACTCTTTTAATAAACTCTTAAGTTGAGGAGATCTGTGCAATTGCCACACTCTTCGAGCTCTTCTTTTTTCAGACAGGAGACGCTCAACATCTGTGGAATAAATTTTAATATTTTTGATTTTTTTGGGGTATTACTGGAATGTTGCACAGCTAGCTTCAGAAAACTGTCAAAATTAATAATAGCGCGATTTACGTATTCCGGTGTACTAAGCGGAATATTTTCTGAGCAATGGGTGCTGAGATATTTTTTATATTTTAGCCAATTGATTTGTGTAGCTGACGTCGCAAAGTAACCAGTTGGAGATACATGTCTATTGGGGTTCATTAAAGTAACAATTGTTGGTGTGTGGTCGAAAGATAATTCTAAGGAAGCTTCAACATAAATCGTTTCTAAGGGGATGTTTTTAACTACTCCAAAATCGATGACATCTGGTATTTTTTGCTGATCAGTAGGCCAATATGTTGGTTGTCCGCAATGACAAATAAAGAAGTGAAAAATATCAGTTCTACTACAGTTTCTAGTTTGACTTCAGTTTTTTTAGCGCTGCCAACGACAGAATAGTGGAACGGATATTTTGCATTAGTGCTGATACGTGTAACACATTAAAATATTTATTCTAGAGTTTTAGCTTTTCGTATACCAATCGATCTAACGTCCAGATGGCAGCTTGGCTAATTGGCTGTCTCTGTAACCTTGTGCTCAAAGTAAAAGATAATTTTATAAAATTTTAATCTTGAAATAGCTAAAATCGGCCCGGAATAGTCTTTGTGTCCATAAATTATCTTATTATATTAGACTTAAGATTAAATTTGGTCCAAAACTATCCTAGTGCAGTATAAAACTTCTTAGCAAGATTTTTTTTAAATATGTATGTCCATTAGGGCGGGTCGATTTGTATGGATGAAAAAAAAAATTAAAAATCGTATAGCAAAAACGTAATCTAAAATCTAAATAAAGTCGAGAGGCGCGGATTAGGATTTTGTTTTAGACCCATGGTTTCTTCGGAGAATTTTCTTAGAATTTTATGTAGATTACGTTTTTGCTATACGATTTTAAAAAAAAAATCGACCCACCCTAATGTCCATACTTGATCACGCTCGCATGCAGATTGCACTCAAAAAAAAGCTTGAACTGTCTTTATTACATATGTCATGACAAAATGTTGTACCCAACTCCAAAATCACTTTAAGACGAACAAACCTCACAGATGTTGATATTTAAGTAATAATTTGCACAAAGAACTCTTAAGGTATGTTCAGGCCTATCAAATATTTGACGAAAAAAACCCAAAAAAAAAGTGTGACCAATAACTTGATCAAACTTGGTTTTTTTTTAACAATTTCTATTTATTAATTACACTTTTTTATAAGAAGAAAATTGTTTAATGCAATTTAGAAACTGTTTTATGACGAAGTTTGCAAAAGCAAATAACTTTTTAATAAAACTAGTGGTTATGTGCAGCGATGCCAACTTAGTGCTTTTGGCACTATTCATGATTGATGCCCCAAAATGCCAAAATTGTATCCATAGTGCCAAACTAAGAAAAAGCACTAACTTGGTGCTTTTTCAATTTTTCGTTAGTGCCTTTAGTGCTTTTTACAATTTTTCTTTTTTTCCTACCATTTTTTAAAACTTTGATTATATAGAGGATGATTTAGATTTGCTATTTCGGGTAAAATTTTGAGAAGGCCTGTAAAGATTTTAAGATTTCAAATGATAAAAAAAAGTGATAAAAGAAACTAGAATTCGTTTTACCAAAAACTTTATTTACGAGATTAGTGCTAGGCTTCCTAGCGATTTGGAAATTTTACAAAACGTTGCACTTTTTAGCGTTGACAACATATTAAGTAATCATAATAAAAATGGAAATAAACAACGATTTTGAGTCATGTAGAAAAACGTATTGAAAAGTTAAAAAACATGCAGTCGAAACCCGTACAAAAGAACGCAAACTTTAAAAACAAAAAAACCTTTCTTGTTATAAGCAAAGTTTAAAATAAATTAAAAACAGCTGACATAAAATGCTTTTATACTGAGCGTTGTGTAACCTGCCATTTTTCATGATCTTTAGTTTTCAAACGCACGACACTCGTCTCCAAATAACCGCGTGTTGTGCACTTCTACCTGTAGTGCTATTGCAAAAATGTTTGACTAAGTATCAGAATGCAAACATACATGTTTTTTCTATTTTAAACCTTATGTGTGTCTTTTATTCAGAAACGTAAGTACATTGGTTAAAATAATTGTATAATATCATTATTATTTAAGAAAGTTGCATGATACGCCAATTGGCTTATTAAACATTGTACGATTTTAATTTAGATTTATTTAAACGGTAAGATAGAAGGTTTTTTTTATTTATATATGGGCTGTGATTAAGTTTTATAAACAGTGGTCGGTCATTGCAAATTTTCGGAAAAACGAAACGAAAATCGAGCTCGCACTGTATTACTTTCAAACTGTTGGAAAATTAAAACTCAGCTGATGATGATTTGGATGATTTTATTTTTATTGAAGATACTAATAAAAAATGGTCACTCATCAACTCTGTCGCCTTTTTTTAAATTTTGGAGGTATATAATATTCGGCACATCCCAATGCAACTTGTTTGGTGTTTTATTAAATTGTAAAAATGGCTAAGTGCTTTTTTACGCTTGTTTTTTGTTCGAAATATTGCTTTTTTTAAATTTTAAAGTGCTTTTTGCTCTCAAAAAGTTGGCATCAATGGTTATGTGTAGGAAGTCAAATATTAAATAGATGTGAATTTTAACCTCATAACATAATTTTGTATAGTCGGGTCAATGACTGGTCACGGGTCCCACAAAGGATACAATCTCGACAATGTATCTTTATGTATAAACTGTGGTGAAGGGTATAAAATGTTCGTCCTTTATATTTACTATACATTCTTTTTTGATTTTAATTAACCTTCGAAATTACGGCATTACCATATTTCCTGCGTTTTCTCTCTAGCCATTATTTTAAGGTTTTTGGTTCATTATCGTTTTATAAAACTATACACTTAACATAGTAGGCGAACTTGGCTATAGATATTGAACCCCCTAATGTGTATTTATATACATACATGCATGTATATACATATACGCGTAAATACATATATAAACATATATAAACATTATTTCTTATTCCCTGGAATTCTCAGAAAGTTTTTAGTTAAATTGGTATAAAAGTAATCAATAAGTAGCAGTGGTCGGCAATTAAAAGCCATTTTCGGCAAAAAAAAAAACGTGTTTGCCATCGTCTTCTAATACCCTCATTGCATTACAAAATATTTAATGACGTTAATTTAATACTGATACCGACGCACACAAAGTCGAATGTTATGTGTTCGCTACAAATTTTTTAAAATTGCTCTTTTTTTAAAATTGTTGAGTTAAATACATTCAATTTATAAAGTATCACTATCCAGTGTGACACAAAGGATGCTGACGAAGGCCGTAAATGCATTACATTCTGCTGGTGCCTAATAATTGTAAATTTTTCTGTACATAAAATATACCTCATTGCTTTCCAACGGAAAGCTAAGGTAAAATGTAACAAGAAAATACAATATAATAATAGTCTGATAGTGTATTAAGTCATTTTTGAAAAATTGAAGGAATATGACTATTACAAAAAAGCTTTATAAAATAAATAACTGAAATTTAGCTCATAGAATAAATTCGAAAAATAAAATGTCTTTATTATTTTAGTTAAAATACAAAAATATTTGTTGTTTCAAATTTACACACAGAAAAAAATACCAATGTTAAATTAACATGACGAAATGTTGATTGAGAATCATAGTAAATTTCTGCATTTCATAATAATTTTAAATGAAAAATATTAAAATAACCTCAAATCACGTTTATTTAATATTATTCACTGTTAAAATAACATTGTTCAATATTGAATCCATAAAAACCCGTTTTATATTAAAATCAAAAGTTTATTTTGTCAAATTAACATGCATACATACTTTAGTATGTAAATTTTTTTATTTTCATGTTAAAAATATGTTAAAAAAGAAGACAATTGCCGTATTCTTTTAATTAAAATTATTTAATTAAATAGTACATCAAGTTTCAAAGTAGAATGATGACAAAACCATATCGGGCCCTCTGCTGATGCTTCTGTTAACAAAGGTGAATACAAAATAAGTGAAACATGTGTTACAGGGGTAAGTGTTTTGAATTATTCTTAAATAAGTGCATATGTTGTCTCTGTCTCAAACTGTTATATCACACTCAAACAAATATGATTCTACATGAAATTCAAGTTATTTCTACTTGAAATAACTTTCATTCAACGTGATTCGGATTGTTATTTCAATATAAATGACATTTTGCTCTAACTTTACTGCATTGTTAAATTAACATGAATTAAAGTTATTTTAAAAGAAAAACATGTTATTCGCAAGTTATTGTTAAATCACATGAAGTAACAATGAAGAAAAATCACTACCGAAAACGGAAAAATCAACCTTGTTTTCGACGATTTTACATTGATTTTTTTCTGTGTGTATAAATAAATAAAATGACCATAGAAAAAGTAAGAAAAAGGCTTTTGCAAATTTGCAGCAGCCCGATGCCGGAAACATTCAAAAATACTATTTTAACTATTTATGAATTTTATTTACTTCCATCTATGGAAATAATCAAACTGTTTAATAAAATAAAAAAAAAAAGCTTTTAACAACAATATTTATTTCCAACAAATAAACAAGAGCTGTAAGCTGCTTCTTTTATTTTCAATAAAAACCCGATAACATTGGATTTCAGTACATCAAATTTAAATTAATGTTTTGATGAGAATCTTATTAATAGAATTTAAAAGTAAACCGCTGGTTAATAAGTTTTGTTGACAACACTGCTTCAAAACAAAAATAAAATTCTTAGCAGCTCATACGTAAAAACGGAGAGAAATTTTAATTTTATCAGGTTATCAAGTTCGGTTTGAGGTTTGTTGTTTTGAAACAGACGTGTATTTTTAACCCCGCATACGATTTGAACTATTAATTATTCACATTTGATTTTGATATATAAAATCGAATGGACGCTAAAAATAAATTATATATTTTGTTATTTAAATTATTTAACATAATAGTGAACAGTTAAAACGAGAAAATTAAATAAAGAAAAATAGTAAAAATTTGTGTGTACGTATGCATGATCATACATGTATACATGTATGTATGTATGTTTACATCAGGGGTTTCCATTTCTTTGCACAATCCCTGCAAATAATAGGACCAGTCCAAACACGCGTGTAAAGAGTAGTCCACAAAGGACCAGGACTAGTCCAAAAGTAACCCAAACGTATGGAAAAAACCTGGTCTATTTAACATTACGATGTCCTAGGAGAGGATCATATAACCCACCTTTGGACCACTAAGGAGTAGTTTTAAAACTACTCCATGGTATACTCAAGAGGATTAGTTTTGAAGTCGATTAAAAACGAAAGCACGTCGTTAAAAAACGAAGACATGTCGTCTCACTACAAACACTTTTTAACAATGACATGGTCCATGCTTGCATTACATCGGACCAGTCCATGGAGTAGTCCATTTTATCAAAATGGGTCAGGTGGTCCAATTTTATTTGCTGGGTACAAACACTTTTTAACAATGACATGGTCCATGCTTGCATTACATCGGACCAGTCCATGGAGTAGTCCATTTTATCAAAATGGGTCAGGTGGTCCAATTTTATTTGCTGGGATTATGCAAACCACTACAGACACATATTTTTATGCTCTTCAATTCAGTCGTCGGTGTGACTTCGACAAGTGTACATGTTTAGCGGATGCTATATTATTTTGTTTCAGCTTACACTCAAAAATATTGTGCGGTCAAAAATGCTTTTGGTAACATCCAATGCCTTGCGTGCAATATTTAGAGTCTAAATTTTAAGACTTAAATGCAGAGTAATATAACATTTCTATTTAATTTTAACATAATTTAAATTGTTGAAAATATTTAACAGCAAAGCTAACGTAAATTTTATTAAGTAACTTTTTTTAACAATAACATTTACTGCAACGTTTAAGCTAACGATATGTGTTTTGTTTGTGGAAAAAAATTCTTTGATACCTGTAAAAGGGTCCCTTTTGCTTTCTTTAAAAAGACGTACCTAAATGCAGAAATTATTAAGAAAAAAAATAGCCAAAGGAATTTGCTGGTATTTTGCTTGTAAAAATATTTTGGTTTCTGTACCAATCGCGTCGGTGGGTTTTTTCTTTCTTTGAAAACACTTTTCTTAAGTAAGTAGAAATATTTAAAAAAACAAGTAAAAAAGTCTTGTTTTGCTACAATTTATGTGTAAATAACCTGTACACATAAAAGCAAATGTGACAGTAGGTAAAATGTTTGGGTAAGAAGATGTGTTTTATTGATGTATTAATGAAACTTTATTGTTTCGCACTATTTTTCGCACTATGACCGAGCCCAAAGAGTTAAGCCTCAGTAAGCCTTTACTTTCTGTTCTGTTACGAACCAGCTGATTTGTTTTTGTTATTAAAAAACCTGTGAAATTGATAAGTTGTTCTGTTCTGTTGCGGTTCAGTTTGATAAAATCAAAAACTTGTAAAGTAATTGTAATGACCGCAAAATAAATAATAAAAAATACATTAATTAAATTTTATTTCTTCAAATTTATGTGCATAAAAGTTATTGAAATAAAACAATGGATGGTGCAAAACTAATAAATTTGTCATAAATGGCTAATAAGTTGCTACAGAAAAAGTAACTTTTACAATTTTGAAACAGAACGGCACGGAACAGAAACAGAAAGTAAAGACTAATTCTGCCTTTAACCTTACTAATTTATGGTAACTATTTAACGTAACGTTGACCTGCCCCCTGTCCAGTCAAACGGTAGGCCGTCGTACTGTTCAATTAGGAACTTGTGTAGAATCTGCAATTAGGGAAAAAGTTGTTAATTGCGAATTTTTTTCAATTTGTTTAGACGAAAGCACTGACATAAATGATCTGTGTGAACTTGTAATTTGTATTCGATGCATAGACATCGAATACACTATTTTTGAGTCAATGTTTACTTTAGAATCATTTTATGGAAATGTAACTGGCACGTTGTTGTATGATGTTGTCAGAGAAAAGCTACTTTCCATTGTAAACATAAACAAATTTGCTGGAGTCTGCACAGATGGAGCCAATGTAATGTTGGGCAAATATAATGGACTTATAGGCCAATTATAAAAACACGAATTTGCAGTTCATAATTTTCACTGCATAATTCATCAGATTCATCAATTCGAGGCGGACATCAAGCGCTTATCCACCGAAAATTTGTAACCTTTTTAAAAAACAAAAATGCTGTGAATTGTGACCTGAAAATGTTTACAGAAGTTCGGTGGCTAAGTCGCGGTGATTGCCTGAATAGACTTTATTATTTAAGAGAAGAAGTTCTTCAGTTTCTAGAAACTGAGAAAATAGGAAAAGTTTTAGCCCAGTGTTTAAAAGACAATAATTTTATTTTAGACTAAGCTTTTTTGGCAGATACGACAAGTATGTTAAATGAACTTAATTTGGAATTGCAAGGAAAGGAACGCAATATGCGACTTGTCAAAAATCATTCACAATTTAAAAACAAAACTTTTTCTAATTTTTTCCCAAATTAAAAGTGGTGATTTTTCCAACTTTCCAAAAACTTCACTTGTTTACAGAAATCTCGAAATCGACAAAAGATATGAATATGCCGAAATATTTGAAACACTTTTCAATAATTTTTAAGACAGGTTTCAAGATTTTGTAATTTTACAACCGCTATTAGATCTTTTCGAAAACCCTTTTCGTTGCGATGTAAGCAACTACGAATTTGATATTCAATCAGAACTAATCATATTACGAAGCGAAGTAAATGCCCCAGACGAAAATAATATTGTAGAGTTCTGTAAAGATTTGGATGGCGAGTTCTATCCTGAACTAAAAAAAATTCATTGAGGCACTACTTACCTATGCGAACAAATTTTTTCGGATTAAAAATTTATTTGTTCCAAGCAACGTAATAAATTAAGTTCATCCCATTTGAAAAGCATTCTACTATTACAAAACTGCCATAAAAGTATAAATTTAGAAGATTTTATTTTATAACTTGTATAACACAAGGGAAACAAATTAAAAATTTTTTGTGTTGCTAGAAAATTTGTAGCAGTTCTTTACCAATTCAATGTCGCTGATTTTAAAACTTCACTTTTTTTTCTATCAGCTGTGATTTGCGTGCAATATTTATTTTTTATGAATTTTTAAAACATAAAAATCTTTAATTTTTTACAATTGTTTGATAAGATATTTGAAACTGATTTAGAGTCAAAAAGCTTCCGAATAAAAAAAAGTGTAGTTTTAAAATCAGCGACATTGAATTGGTAAAGAATTGCTACAAATTTTTTATCAACACAAAAAATTTTTAATTTTGTACCTTTGTGTTATACAACTTATAAAATATATTACTAACATTTTATTTCGGCTGTAAATAAATTCATTCTCTCAATTTGCTTACTCTCTGGTACTCACTAATACACAACCAAAAAATTTTTGGAAATCCCTGTTCTAACCCTGCAAATAATAGGACCAGTCCAAACACGCGTGTAAAGAGTAGTCCACAAAGGACCAGGACTAGTCCAAAAGTAACCTAAACGTATGGAAAAAACCTGGTCTATTTAACATTACGATGTCCTAGGAGAGGATCATATAACCCACCTTTGGACCACTAAGGAGTAGTTTTAAAACTACTCCATGGTATATAACCCACCTTTGGACCACTAAGGAGTAGTTTTAAAACTACTCCATGGTATACTCAAGAGGATTAGTTTTGAAGTCGTTTAAAAACGAAAGCACGTCGTTAAAAAACAAAGACATGTCGTCTCACTACAAACACTTTTTAACAATGACATGGTCCATGCTTGCATTACATCGGACCAGTCCATGGAGTAATCCATTTTATCAAAATGGGTCAGGTGGTCCAATTTTATTTGCTGGGAAGCCAAAGATGCCCAGTAGTGGCTGATATCAGCAAATTAACCTCACACGTATACTTACGCTCTTTTGTTTGATCGTCAATCAACCAATAGGAAATCAGCATGTTAAGTGGAAGAGACAAACTACACTTGCAGATCTTCTATGTCTTATTTTACATTTTAATCGTCATCTCCTGCAAATAATAGGACCAGTCCAAACACGCGTGTAAAGAGTAGTCCACAAGGGACTAGGATTAGTCCAAAAGTAACCCAAACGTATGGAAAAACATGGTCTATTTAACATTACGATGTCCTAGGGCAGGACCATATAACCCATCTTTGGACTAGTTTTAAAACTACTCCATTGTATACACAAGAGGGTTAGTTTTAACTTCGTTTAAAAACGAAAACATGTCGTTAAAAAACGAAGACATGTCGTCTCACTACAAACACTTTTTAACAATGACATGGTCCATGCTTGCATTACATCGGACCAGTCCATGGAGTAGTCCATTTTATCAAAATGGATCAGGTGGTCCAATATTATTTGTAGGGTCGAGACTGCTGTCAGTGAACACATACATTTAAATTGTTGCGATATATTAATGATGTCACCGAAAAGTATTTTATGTTACAAAATGCTTTTGATGACATGCAATGTCTTATTTGTCATAAGACATTTAAAAAAAAACATGACAACACCCGCCACACATGTGCATACGTCGCAAACTCGTTGACGACTAAATAAAATTAAAAGCAAATTATTTTCTTCCAGTGTTATTTTGTCACTCTCACCTATACTACTACCTTGGGCATCTTTGAATATTAATCTCTCACTTGCTAGTGTTGGCACAGCGGCAAAAACAATTTTAGTTACAAATGGTACCATGAACTCAAATGCAGATGCAATGGAAACATCTTAAGTAAAAAGTTGTCAAAAGCCTCAAGTACGAGTTGGTATGGAAGGGAACATTACAGTGCTCAAACGGGGTCGCAGCCCTACCTCTGCAGCAGTTGCTTCGGCCTCAAAAGTACCATCTTTTGATAAAATAAACTCTCAAAATAGTTTTGCAATTCAGGAGGATGAATCTTCTGAAGCACTAAACGTAATAAAATCGTCTAAGCCACCCCCGATATATCTTAGGGAGCCAAACTCAAGTGAGATAATAAAAAGCGTGAACTCGGTAATAGGTGAAAATTCGTTTTACGTAGCTGCAATCAAGCGTGGTAATATAAATGAAACAAATACAGGTTAATCATGAGAATGATTTTCTTAAAATAATTAACAAATTCGAAGCCCTTAAAAAAAGCTTTTACACATACGAACTGAAGAGCAGCAAAGGTCTTCAGGTAGTGATCTAGGGCATAGACTCTTGCGTGGACCCAGAGGAAATTCAAACCTTTTTGGAAGAAAATAGGGGAAAAATCCCCAACCATTATTTCGAGTGGAGCTAGAACCTGGCGACGTTAAGCTTAAAAAAAATTTAAAATATATTCTATACAGAAAATTAACTATAGGGGAGCCGCACAAAAGGAATGGCCCCGTTCAGTAGTTTGTGGTGAATTACATGGCACAGTTCTTTGCGATAAGTCTAAAACTGACCCCAACGTAAAAAAATTTAGAAACTGTGGCGGTAATCACACTGCCAATTATAGACGATGCCCTGTATATACCATCGTCAAGCAGTCGGTTAGACCAAAAACTAATCCCACTCAAATGCAGGTAACAAATCAAATAACTACTAATGACACTCAGGCACTCAGACACCTCGTACGCTAACGTCCTTAAATCAAACCATGTGCCAATGCAAGGTGCTGATGAAACTCCAGTTTCTAAATTAAGTCGTCAAGAAAAAACTATGGAAACATTAGTGCAAACAGTAAATAATTTTACGAACACAATGGGTAATATGATGCAGGAAATTCTTAGAATGCAATCGATGTTATTGCAAGCAGCACTTAACAAGCCATGAACTGTTTAAAAATTTGTTTTTGTAACGCAAACGGCATCCACCAACATAAAAATGAATTAGAATACTTTCTTAAAAATAAACAAATTGATGTCATGATGGTTTCTGAAACACATTTGACCTCAAGAATTACGTTTAGAATCAATGGTTATATACTATATGATACCAAGGACCCTCGAGATAGAGCTTGCGGAGTTCTGCCATTTTGACAAAAACCCGAGTCAAACACTACCTAATGTGTGATCATCGTGAAGATTATCTCCAAGCAACGAACATTTGCGTTGAGGAATTAAATAGAATCCTAGTAATTTCATCGTTATACTCCCCGCCTACATTTTCAACATCAGGAAGCCAATATTCAAATTATTTTAAATCATAAGGACCGTGTTTCCTAGCCGCTGGCGGTTATAACGCTAAAGACACCTTCTGGAGATCACGACTTATAACACAAAAAGTGTTTTATTTAGCACAATTTCTGAAATGGATTTAAATGTAGTAGCGAGCGGACAACCAACTTATTGGCCGACTGATCATCAAAAAATTCCAGATGTCATCGATTTCGGCGTGATTAAAATCATCCCCATAGAAACGATTCATGTTGAAGCTTCCTTAGAATTATCTTCCGACCATACACCTACAATTGTAACTATAATGAACCCCAATAGAATTGTATCTCCGACTGGTAACTTAGCGATGACAGCTACGCAAATTAATTGGTTAAAATATAAAAAATATCTCAGTACCCATTGCACAGAAAATATTCCGCTCAGTACACCGGAGTATGTAGATCGCTCTATTGACAATTTTGACAGTTTTCTGAAACTAGCTGTTCAAGATTCCAATATTGCCCCCAAAAAAACAAATAATATTAAAATATATTCCACAGATGTCGAGCGTCTCTTGTCTGAAACAAGGAGGGCTCGAGAAGAATTTATTAAAAGAGTGCACAAAAAGGCAAAGAAAGTTGCTGCAGACTCAGAAAACGCCTTCTCTGGAAAAATATCTTACGAAACTTGATGCAACTCCACAATCATTATGGCGTGCAGCTAGAAATCTCAAAAGGCCGGCTGTCTCTAAAGACCATTAAGAAACTTGAATGGAAGTTGGGCAAGAAATAATGTTGAAAAAGGAAATTTGTTTGTTAATCAATTAAAAAACGTATTTACCCCAAATATATCTCACGATATTGCGGTCGAGTTACCACCTGTTCTGAGATAAGAGAAATCGAAAAGGTTATTTGTGATTTAAGCCCCAAGAAGGCTCCTGGTTTTGATAATATGAGCAACAAAATGCTATTGGAGCTTCCCAGCATAGCAAAGAAAATTATTCTTTTAATTTTAAATGCTTTTTTACGCCTTCAATACTATCCTCAAAAGTGGAAGGTTTCCTTAGTCACCATGATACCTAAACCAGGAAAGGATCACACAAAAGTTGAGTCATAAAGGCATATAAGCTTACTTTCTAATACATATATCAAAGCTGTTTGAGAAGCTGTAAGCGTCAAAATTGACCCCCATTTTAAATGAAAATAGATGTATTTCTAACCACCAATTCGGCTTTAGAAGAGAACATAGCACAATTGAACAAACTCATCGTTAAGTAAACGCAATAAGAAAAACCTTTGAAGAAAAAAAATATTGTTCCGCTCTCTTCATCGATGTTTGTCATGCTTTTGAACAAGCCTTCATTTGTTACATAAATTGAGGCTTAGCTTACCAGTAAACACACACAAGCTGTTGGAAAGCTACTTAGTCGGTCGAAAGTTTATTATTAAAGAATGTGATTATTTAAGCTCTCCTCAGCTTATTGAAGCTGGAGTCCCTCAGGGAAGCTTTCTGGGCCCACTTTTATACTTAATATATACCTCGGATATGCCAACAAACAACTACACCCAAACTTCAACATTTGCTGATGATACAGCTTTTCTAAGCTTGCACCAAAACAGTCAAGAAGCATCTCAATACCTACAGGATCATATATTTGAACTCGAACTATGGTTAAAGCAATGGAGGATAAAGGTCAATGAGGAAAAATGCGTACATATAACATTCACCTTGCGTCGGGAATCATGCCCTCCTATTAATAAAATAATACTTCAAAATTCGCATGTAAAATACTTCGGTATTCATCTAGACCGCCGTTTAACGTGGAAAATCCATATAGAGGCAAAATTAACTCAAATGAAACTAAAAGCCCTCCAAATTCATTGGCTTATTGGAAGAAACTCTGTCCTTAGTCTCGACTGCAAACTTCTACTTTACAACTCCATCTTAAAGCCAATCTGGTGCTATGGTATTCAGTTATGGAGCACCGCCTCGGCCTCTAACATCGAAAAAATTCAAAGGCGCCAAAGTAAACTTCTTCGAATAATCACAGCTGCCCCTTGGTATGTTAAAAACTCAAATATTCACAAGGATCTCAATGTTCCATTAGTTAAAACTGTGATTACGAAATATGCACCACTAGCTCGAAATATTTTAAATGATAGCGGCCACACTCTCTTAAGAAGAAGAGGCACAGCAGCACTTGTCCAATTAGATGAGCGATAAACACCTTTATAAGTGAACAGAACCCGTGATGAAGAAAATTTTTGTCTGGCACTGGCAGGACAGAAAATAAAGTATTAATTTTAGATTTGATTAATTATTGTTAGTTCATATTTACTATATGAAGATTCAATAAATAAATAATGAAAAAAAAGGTTCATCCGCAACGCAATGTTTCATTTACGTAAGAGTACCAATTTGCACAGTACAAAAGCAAGATCAAACATAAAACAATACACACAGTGATGGGAATCAAAAATGTTTAAATGGTGACTGTGTGTGCAAAAAAGTACCACGTGATTTAAATGGTATTAAAACAGTATTTTGTGTATGTAAAAAACGTTAATAACACACTGCTACAAAAAAACACTTTTTGTCAAAACTTGAAAAGCGACCTAGTGGGGGTTGTAGGCCTAGGTGAGGACATACAAAAACCGTTTTCAAACATTTTGAAACACCTTCAAAATTTTGAGTTATTTTCAAAAAACTGTTTTAGGGTCGGTCGTAGCACTTTAGTACCTCTAACTCACAAATTTTTTGATCGATTTTAAAATTTTAAACTGTTTTGGAAAGGCAAAAGCTTTCATGAAATGTATTCATAAAAAATATATTCCAAAAAATTAGGTGAGTTTTTCTCAAAATTATCTAATTTTTTTTATTTTTTTTCCTAATTTTTCAAATTCAACAAGAGTTGTTTTAATTTTTTTCTATGAAAACCTATCTTTATTTGCACTGTATTTTAAAGATAATTTTATGTAGAAAAAAACGAGATATCATTTGTTAAAATCGGTTTATATTTGCAAAAGTTACTAAAGTTTTAAATCTCGCACAAGATCGCAAAAATATGCATTTGCACAAAATGTGGCTCAGCCGATTTTGGTAAATATTCCATATCACATTCCTCGTTTTCAGATTCATCATCACTTTGTTTATGTAAAGTTTCATTACATTTAATGGCACTTAATACTGGCTTAGTTACAGTTAACACATTAGCATACTTAATGCTATCACGATTTTTATATTGATAACCAGTGATGTTTGTTTGGCAAAAATAACAGTCTTGTTGGTTAGGGAATATTTTATGATTCTAAATCATTGGGAAAGATAATGGTAATGGCTGGCTTATAAACTTTTCGGACTTAGTTTTCTTAAGCATACTGGAACAGCTTGTACAAATACTTTCGGGTTCACAACATTTGCTAGAACTGTATGAGCAGTTAAAAACTGTATTGAAGGCATTTACCAAGGCTTTATTTTTCTTCAGATCAAAGCGATGTTTTTTGTCAGCGAATAAACCGCAAACATAACAAAAATTATTACGCTTATCACACACTGCAGAAAAAAATTACACACAATTAAAAATTTGTTAAAGGATTACAAAAATTACAAACTTACTTGATTTAATAAATTTAAATATTAATATCACTTCACTTTTCACAAATTTTAAACTAGTTACACTTTTTTTTACTCTTATCTAAAAACAATATCCTTCACCAAAAGGTAGTATTTAAACTTTGCCATTGTGTTGGTAATAAATTCGATTAGTTTATGTATTTATCCAAATATATACATATAACTAAAAATTTAATATAAAAACATTCTAAACTTTTTTAATGATTTAAAAAAATAGGGCATACTAAAACCTATTCATCTGTATTATCTTCCAGTTCTTTTTTTTATAAAGACAGATTAACAATAACTTATTAATATGTGGTTTACAGAACACGAGCGCCTTATTCGTCCGTTCAACTTACATTTAAAACAAAAACAAAATTTTGAATTCGCGTTCTGTAAACCACACATTAGTTAATACCAAAAACGTAACTGTAAAATTACAACAAACAAAGTATAAAGTTGACAAATTTGCTTGTATAGTTAATTGTTTTTTTTATTCATATGTTTTGCGCGGTGGGAGAAAATACTAAAAACAGGTGTTAATGAAAAGTTGAATAAATTATACAATTTTTATCCGATTTGAAAAATTAAAACCATGTTTTGTTAAGAACTAAATTTTCTTCATACGTTAATATAAATTTTAAAGAGTACCTAATTAGTTTTCTTTCCAAACCCGTTAAAAAAATTAAAATCGGACAAGAACTGACAGTTACAGGTCGATAAGTTGACGAACATCACTGAAAACGGTTTTTTAAAATAACTTCTGAATTTGAGGGTGTTTCTGAATTTTTTTGACACAATTTTTTATGTACTCAACAAGACCAATAACCCACGCTATGTCGTTTTCCAAGTTTTTTTACACTGTAGCACCGTGTAATTTAATATTTATATTATAGATTTACCATAAAGAAATTTGTATTTTAGCATATATATTTTTGCATAAATTTTTTGTAAATGTGCATACACCAAATAAGGTTTTGATTCCATTTAAAGCCTTTTATTTGTTTCACATTTTCTTTGTGTGTGTGTATATACATCTTAACATACATATGTATATTTGTATCTATGAAAAAATGTTGTATTGTAAGTTGTTTTGTTACAATTCCATAGCTATACTGAAAAGGTACCAAAAAAAGAGCAAAAATACCCGCATTCCAAGAAAAATACAAGCCGCCCATCACTGTTTTACAAATGTCACGTAACAACGGTATGAAATTCTATTTTATACAGAATGGTACGTTGCAACTACGGTACATTGCATTGCGGTAAGCTTTTGTATTGCGTTTCATACAAAAAAAAGCGAACAGCTGATTGATACAGTGCAGCAACGTTCGCCTAATTGGGCCTTAAGCCTTAAAGGTGTAATTTTTCATGGTCATAAATGTTTGTTTTTGTTATCTTTTGTGTTTGATTAGCAAACTATCAGTTTATGGCATTCAATATCAAAAAATCGGAAATATAATTCAAACACTTTAGAAAAAAAAAACATCCCAGAAAAAGTCTTGTCCAGAATTTCCCAATAGATACCCTAATTTTAACTTGGTAACCTTTGGAATTTACGAGTATTACGAACAATAAGTGAGTGTCTCGAGGAGTAGTATATACGATTTATGTACCATGCACTTGCTGCTTTAGAAATGTGATGAAAGCTGCAGTTTGCGTGATGCTACATAATTTTAATTTTCCATGATTACACACATCAGAGCCAACTTCCCTACCATCAGAATATTCAAATAATGTAATCATTATATTCTTTATTTTTTTTTTTTTTACTGTTAGGACCAGCACTCTGGGGATGACCCCTACTAATGCATTGCATTGTGTTGGAACTAGGAAAATAGGTTGTGGGAAGGAGGATAGAGGGAGTAGTGTTTGTGAACATTCGATTTGAACTTGATCATGTTGTAAGTGAGAGGGGAGACTTCTGCAGGAAGGTTATTCCACATACGAACTGTGCGGGAAAAAAACGAATTCTCTCTGTAATGCGTTGTACGATTCACCTGCCAATCGACCACATAAGGATGGGCTCTTGAGGAAGAACGTGTATTGCGAACAAACGTACGGGTTTCGGGAACCAGATCCCTTATTTCGTCAGAACACATCCCATTGTAGTAACGATAAAACAGACAAATACAACCCACATTGCGACGGTGCTCAAGGGAGTCAATAGAATTGGATACCCTACTGTCACCAATGAGAACCTTCGCCCTCTCCTGCACGCGGTCGAGAAGCTCCAAAATAGACTTTGAAGCACCGGCCCACACATGAGAGTTGTATTCCATACGCGGTCGGATATAGGTGGTATAAATAGTAAGGAGATCAGATGGAGTGAAGTATATCCTACACCGTCTTAGAAAACCGAGGCACTTGAATGCTTCTTTCGACACCTTGTATATATGTTCAGTCCATCGGACATCACATTGTATCCTCATGCCCAGAACATCAAGAGATTCTGATTCCTCAATAATTATACCACCCATATATACAGATGAGGCACCCTGATTTGTCGCGCGTTTATGCGTCAGCACGCAACATTGTGTTTTTCGGGCATTAAAATCGACCCTATTCGCTCGACCCCATTCCGAGATCGTGTCAAGATCTCGGCCAAGCGTATCATTCATATTCTGCCGCATAGCAGCGACATCGGATACGCTTGGTCTGCATTCGAATGAGAACGAGTGGCAAAGGTTGCTGTCATCTGCAAAAGAGTAGATAGGGTTGGAAGTTTGACCAAGGAGGTCGTTTAGGAAGATAAGAAATAGAGTAGGAGAAAGAACGGAGCCTTGCGGCACCCCTGAATGAATCTTGAACTCGTTTGACGAAACCCCATCTATAACAACTCGTATAGTGCGATCTCTGAGAAAACTCGATATAAATCGAGAGAAATTATCACCGACACCAAATGCAGCAAGTTTTGACAAGAGTGCACCATGCCAGACTCTGTCAAACGCCTTGGAAATATCCAAAGCAATTACCTTACTTTCGCCAAAATGGTGAATGGAACGGCACCATTTTTCCGATAACAGAGCTAGTAAGTCTCCAGTAGAGCGACCTCTACGAAAGCCATACTGGCGGTCGCTTAGTAGGTAGTTTGACTCTAAATATTTGACAAGATGGTAATTTACCATACTCTCCATAACTTTAGAAAGTGCCGAACAAATTGCAATTGGGCGGTAATTTTCGGGGTTATTAGCGGTTCCCTTTTTAGGAATTGGCGTTACGTTAGCAACTTTCCAGCAGATTGGAAATTCCGCGGCACGGTATAAAGTGCTGAAAAGATTTGCTAAGGGACGAGCTAGCGTCGAAGAGCACTGCTTCAAGAACAGTGCAGGTATACCATCCGGCCCAGGAGACTTGTTTATGTCGAGATCCGCAAGAACCCTTTTAACAGCTCGACCCCGAAAAAATATTCTAGGCATAGTTACGGATACTTTTTCGAGTTCGGGTAGTGGTTGACTGCTAGCTGGTAGGTAAGAATTATTAGCAAATAATTCGGCAAAACAATTAGCCTTGTCAACCGGGTCCGTGAATGATCGGCCATCCTTTAAAAGAGTTGGTATTGAAGAACTAGCATTAACCCTTACTCTTTTAACGAATGACCAGAAGCTTTTACTACCCCGGGGAGCAGCAAGAACCTCAGCACGAAGACGTTGCTCGTGAAGAGCTTTTTCCCGTCTAAGTACTTTGGCACACGAAGACCTTGCCATTTTGCGTAGCAATTCAGTATTAGCGTTTTT
The DNA here is from genome assembly GCA_949318255.1 of Pollenia labialis. Classification (NCBI taxonomy): domain Eukaryota; kingdom Metazoa; phylum Arthropoda; class Insecta; order Diptera; family Polleniidae; genus Pollenia; species Pollenia labialis. Next base: position 85,156,127 of record OX439143.1, read on the forward strand.
ATTTTTACGCCAATTTCTGAATGCTTCCTCTCTGGATCTGACTGCTGATTTGCACGACTGATTAAACCAAGATTTGGATCGAGGTTTATTCGAAGCTTTTTTAACTGGGATGAAGATTTTCATTCCCAGCATTATTACGTTTTCAACCATTTTCGCCATGGCATTGACGTCATTGTCTAGGAAACAGAGTTTCCAATTAAAATGCCGAAAAAAGTCATTGAGCTCAGCCCAATGTGCTTTTCCGTAAACAAATATTGATCGTTTCGTAGCCCGTCGTGAAACGTTCCGAAGTTCGGAGAACGGAAAAGAGGCGGAAATGGTACAATGATCCGAGTTGCCGAGAGGTGCTAGAACCTCAACTTCGTACTTTTGGGGGTGCGAAGAGAGGAACAGGTCAAGGGTATTGTGTTGGTGCCCATCAACACACGGAATATGTGTTGGTTCATTCACCAGTTGCACGGATAGTTTACACTATTATACTTTGTATTAATACATGTCAAAAACTCAAGTATTATGTAAAAGTCTGATAGTGTGAATGCATGTGTGATGAAAATGACAAGTATTAAAGAAAAAATGTTGACTTCCCATACGACTTCATCGTTTTTTGAAAAATTTCAAAACAATAATACTTTTCATTGAATCAGGGTTGCATTTTCTTTCATGTGTGAGTGTTTATACTTTGTGTGATGGTGTGATTACAAACTGTCATGTTAAACTCTTTAGATTTCTATCTCACAAAGTATTATGGAATACGAAGGTTTGTGAGATAGTGTAATCTAGCCTTAAGTGCTTATTGTAAGGGTTGTGAAAAATATAGAAAATACCTAAATTTTTTTATTTTATATTTTTAAAATTGTTTCATTCTAATTTTCAAAACAATTTAAAATATCTACACTTAGATAATGTAAAAATATCTCTTAGAAAAAGCCGGTTCACAGAGGAGTATTTGGTCCGAAAAGTTCACCAAAATTATTAAACGTGTATTCTTTTTATGAGAAGTTTAAGTTTTTTTTATAAGTTTTGGGTTAAATTTTATATGAAAAATCTTGTGGCTGGCTTTTGGTGGTTTCGTGTTTTTGTTTAATTCCAGAGGCAGATTTTGCCATAAGGATGATGTTTTTGTGGGCGGTGAATACAGTAGTTTTGACTTAACTGCCTTTGCTTAAGTACCCTTTTGACTTAACTGCATAAAATGAAGAACTTTTGTCATTATTCTTTAAAATTAAAATGAAATAATTTTTTTAATTGCACTTTCTATGCCTACACATTTGAGATAAATGCCTTACATTTTTGGAATTTTTTAAATTATTTTTATATAAAAAAATTAAAGTTAGCTGCACTTTGACATAACTGCCCAATATATGTACATATTTTCTGTAATTATTCTTTAATACCCTTCTGGTTACCTGCACTTTTATCATATTTTTGGGCAGCTTTAAAAAATTTTCATTAAAAACATCAAAGTAAGCTGCACGCCTGAAAAAAATATGGTGGTCACTTTTTCATATACATAAATATCCAATATAATAAATTTTTAATAAAATATCAATTTATTAATAAAAACGTTTTTATTACTCTTTTAAACATTTAACTGTATCTGCAGTTTTAAGCAGGTTGCCACAATTGTGTACCTGCACATTGACTGCCCCGTCTATACCAGAAATAATTATTGCGACATATATTGCAGTAAATGTCAATATTATGTTATCTTTAATGTAGACAACAATTTTTATATTTATTGCCAGCAATTTATGTTGCAATAATTGTCAGTCCATTTCTGTTGACAATTATTGCTAACATAAAACGTCAAATTTAGTTGTCAATTGAAAAAAAGAAGCAAAAAAGAAAAAAATAGAAGCAAATTGTGTGGGAAAGAAATTAAGTTTGTGAAATTGCATCAAATTATAATTTTAGTAAAATAATTAAATCAAGTAAATATTAAATAAAATTGCAAAAATTATCGTTTTCCTTATTCGATCTTTATTATTAAAATTAATATTAATTTGTTTTACTTTAACAAAAATAAAAAAATTAATAAAATTAATATTTTTATTAGTATTGTGGTTATTTTATTGAACTATCTATGGTTTTTAATCCAAATTTCTAATATTTTTAATTAGGCTTAAGTTCATTAAATTTAATTTTCATTAAATTATTTTTATGAAGAAAGGAATTTTACAACATGAAAATTAATTAAAATTTTTATTGATAATTTTTCATTCTTGACTCAATCTGGGCTCGAACCCAGGTGTTTACGGACAGGTTACCCTGACATGTTTCGATTGCAACCACTCAATCTCTTCAGAGGGCTTGCCGTCTAACACTCGCAGCCATCGACGACTGCTGACGTCATTAGTCAAACATCAATCCTTAAACCAAATTGTATTCAACCTTTTGGTAGATCGAAATTTGCTTTTGAATGATTATCTATTTCAATTTATTTTAACATGTTATTCCTTTACTTCTCTTTTTTCGTACTTTTGTCAAGAATTCTTCTTGAAGTTCAAAGTACATATATTTCTTGTTTTGTCTTTCTTTTTCTTGTTGACCTTTTCAGCACAACTTGAAGGACAAATGCAAACATAGAGCCCGTGCCCTAGCCCTAACAAATATTAGTATTGTGGTTATTTTATTGAACTATCTATGGTTTTTAATCCAAATTTCTAATATTTTTAATTAGGCTTAAGTTCATTAAATTTAATTTTCATTAAATTATTTTTATGAAGAAAGGAATTTTACAACATGAAAATTAATTAAAATTTTTATTGATAATTTTTCATTCTTGACTCAATCTGGGCTCGAACCCAGGTGTTTACGGACAGGTTACCCTGACATGTTTCGATTGCAACCACTCAATCTCTTCAGAGGGCTTGCCGACAGGGTAACCTGTCCGTAAACACCTGGGTTCGAGCCCAGATTGAGTCAAGAATGAAAAATTATCAATAAAAATTTTAATTAATTTTCATGTTGTAAAATTCCTTTCTTCATAAAAATAATTTAATGAAAATTAAATTTAATGAACTTAAGCCTAATTAAAAATATTAGAAATTAATATTTTTATATTAAAAATGATCTCAGGCTTAAACAAATTAATATAAATTAAAATAATAAGTCGAATAAGAAAGAATTTATATTAATAAAAATAATTCTTGCAAGATAGCGCCAGTTTTTATACTGCACCTTCTTCCTTGATTTTTTTCAAACTATGAGTTAACATAAATACCTTTTCCCATGCCTTTAACATAAGAAATATTGCTATTCTGCCGACGTTATTGCCAACTTGCTGAGATAATTATCTTTAGTCTAGGTTCACAATATGAACGTTTTCTTTCAGAAAGTCTGAGTTTATTTATAAGAGGGGAGAGGATAATAGCATGTTATCTTCCCCTCTCACCTTTAAACTCATACTTTCTGAATGAAAACTTTCATATTGTGAACTCAGACTTAGTGTAGATCTAGGGTAAGGCAGATAAATACATTTAAGAAAACAACACAAAGGATATCTGCACAAAAAATCGTGCAAAGGAAATTGTGCAGCTAAGTCAAAATTGCTGTATAGAGAATTGTTAAAAACATTTCCAAGCACAAGGTTCATCCAATAAAATCTGAGAGTCTTTAATTTTACAGAACTGCTCCTGAAGAAACAAAAAGACAATTTCCTGTCCATAATAATAACAAAAATATTTATAAATATAAATAACTAGCGGATACCCGAAGTGTGTTACTTCGCTCCCTACCAATCTTAGGCCTAAAAAATTAATGAAGGTTTAAACGTCAGTTTGGTAAAACTTTTTTTTTAAATTAAATGCAGCTTAAACTCTTTGTCTGTAAATCACTCTATTATTATATTATTCAGAGCTTAAAACAATTATTATGGCAACACTGCCACAAATGACAAAAAAACAGCTGGGCTATCAATTATAATTGGATGATTAAAAGAAATATTTAACTATAAACAAATTTTTTCACTCGTAAAACTGCTCTGAGTGGAGAAGCAGCTCGCGCTTTTTGTCATTATTTCTTAAGGACAAACAGGTCGTTTTTGTTTGTCTGCTTTTTTTGCGTTTTGCGTTGTCACCCCGCATTGGTTAGTGGTTCGGCGTCGTATAACTGTACCGAGTTACAGTTTTTGCGGTTTCTACATTAACTATATGCAATCGTTTTTAACCTCAATATTTTAATGTGTTGTCTGGTGGAGAACCAAAGAAAAAACTCAATGTGACTGGTGGAGAACCATATATAACTTAGACGTTTTACAAAATACTCTGGAGCGGATTCTGGAAGCTCTCACCTTCCTATACGAAGGTTTAGGTCGACCGAGGTTTTGCGGTTGAAGCTCCAAAAAAATTGTGTGATACCCTGGCATTATAACCTAAATAGTTCGCCAAAAACTTTTTAGTTTTAAGCAAAATCAAAAAAAAAAAAAAAATAAACAAATTTTTAAATTGCGGGAAAAATATTGAGCTATAAGGAATTTTTAAATTGCGTGGAAAAATCTAATGTCTGTGGAAAAAATGTTAAAAAAAGAAAATTTAAAAAGAAGTTCTAATTTCACAACAGCTCAAATTAATTATTTGTTAAGTGTAGTGGAACGTTGTAAAGAAGTAGTAGGTTGCAAAAAAACAGATAGGACAAGAACAGAAGAAAAGTTACAAGCTTGGATGCAAATTGAAAATGCTTTCAAAGCGAAGTTTGGACAGGTTTTCCGAAGTCACGCTGTGCTAAAAACAAAATATGAAAAAAACAGCGAAAACACGTTTTGCGGCAGAGAAGCAGGAGTTGTACCGGACTGGTGGTGGTACATTGCCAGTAGCAACAGCAACTGATATAGATAAAAAAATATCTGAAATTTGCCAGCCAGAACAAATGTTTGGTGGTGACGCAATTTATGACGACGATGCCATTGAACTATGTATGTAAGTACAAAGTAGAAAAATTAATTTGTAATTACGCCCCAACCTACCTTATGCGTTTGTGCTGATGTTTCAAGCCCAACAAATTATATCGGTATGTCTGTCTGTTGAAAACACGTTCACTTTCTAAAGACTCCACAGAAAATAACAATATTGGTCAGGTTTTTTTTAATGATTACCTTATAATTTATAGATCCCATATGAAGCCCACTCCTGAAATATTTGAACTATCGGTGAAGGGTATTAAATATTCAGCACAGCCGAATATAACACTTACCTATTTTTTAATTTATTTCTAAGCAATGAACAATGTGTATTTACAGGTGATGATGTGGAATTTCTTGAGGAAAACAACAATGATAACAAAAATGAACAAAGTAAATATTAATCTTGTGAGACATACATTGCGCTTACTTATTTATTTACTTTTCTTTTGAGTTGAAAACAATTCGTGGGCAAAATACACACCGAATTCTTTAAAAATGCCGGTCCATTGTTCTCTTAGAAAGAAAAAGGAAAAAACAAAAGATGTTTGGGCAAAAGTAGGAGAGGCGAAACTTCAGAAAATTGATATGGAAATGGATGGCCTGAGAAAACAATCAGAGCTTAATTTGTTAGCAGAGACGAAACTGAAATTGGAAATCGAAAAGACTAAAATAGAACTGGAAATATTGCAGAACAGTTTGAAAAAAGTGTAAATCAAACTTATTCTTATCCCGTTTTTTAATGTGTTTAGTACAAAGTTCTTTTTTTTTTAACAATATTTGATAAAATTTAATTTGCTTTATTATTATCTCTAAACAGATTTACGGCCTGTTAAACGATTTCGAACGTCAACGTTCGCATAGAAAATTATATTTAAAACAAAAACAAAATTCTAAAAATAGTTTTTGTTTTAAATATAATTTGCTATGCGAATGTTAACGTTCGAAATCGATGAATAGGCTGTTAGGTTTTTTTATTTTTACGTTCTCTATCTACTTTTGCTTATTATTTTTTTATATTTTTCGGTACTTACCCTAAAACTCATTTTTTATGGGTTTTCATATATACAAACTCATTTTACTTTTGGATATTACGCCGAAATTTGATTCAGAATAGCTACTAGTCGTTCATGTTCTGGAAATCGAATACGAGTGTAATTAAAATTAAACAAATTTTAGAAAGTACCAAAATATAAGTTTAAGGCCTACAGTACCGGAAAAATTAGTTAGTTATAATTATATGGGTTTTTCAAGGAAGGCTGTTTATAAGGTTTTATGATTATTAAGTGATATTCACAACAACATTTACAGCCTGTTAAACGATTTCGAACGTTAACGTTCGCACAGAAAATTTTTATCTAAAACAAAAACAAAATTCTGTTGGAAGCTGTAATAATCCGCCCTTCTTGAACAACCCATTATGAAAATGAAAATTTGTTTTGTTTGTTTGTCGAGTAGTGTTATCCAATTACTTGTGGAAGAATCCTTTTTTTTTGTTACTTTAATTATAATTTGTATTTGTATTTATTAAATGTGATTTTCTAACACAACAAGACATAATATCTTATAAATTACAGTATTAGAATCTGAAAAGTTAACCATACATTGATTTAATTAAATTTAAAAATTTATAAAATAAAATAAAATAAAATAAATAAAAATTAACTAAATAAATAAATTAATCAATAAATAAATAAAAAAAAAAAACAAAATTAAAAAATAACGTTTAAAAAAAAAAAAATTAAGAAAGATGTTCTTTAAGTAATTTTCTGAACCCCTGAGTTACAACCAGCAAATATTTCGGATGAATATAAAAGCGTTGGTGATAAATACGTTTTCGCAAGTAATAATCTAACTTTCGGCGGAGTAAAGTATTGAGTTACCCATAAGCCTCGTAGCATGCCGTAGGTTCTATCACAGGCTTGTGTTATATGATCTGACCAAGTTAAACGCTTATTAAATATAACACCTAAATTCCTAGCCTTACTTACAATGTCAATTTTTGACCATCCAAAGAAAATATTCACCTCATCCTCTATCCCCAATATGTTCTTGCCCATGACTAAGCATTTAGATTTCCCCGGATTAAGTCTTAAGCCATTTGCCGAAGCCCAGACGAAAATATTATTCAGATCATAATTCAACTCACGCACCTTAGACAAAAATAGCTCCCTGGTACTACTTAGATACAGCTGAACGTCGTCAGCATACATCTGAACATTGCAAAAACGGATTTGTTGGGGAAGATCATTTGAATATAGCGAATAAAGTAGGGGTCCGAGTATGGAACCCTGTGGAACACCTCTTGTGACCCGTAACGGATTTGAAATATATTCAGCGTTGGTGACGGATTGAGATCTGTTTGTAAGGTACGACAACATCAGCCTCACAGCAAGTATGGAGAAATTAAACATTTTTGATAATTTTAGACATAAAATTGAATGATGCACTGTAGAGATGAGCGATCCCGTGATTTTTAAGGAACATCGTGATTAGTGAACGTGATTTTAAAATCACTGTTATTTAAAACTGTGATTGTGATCACAACTTTTATTTTTGTTCTAGGATATTTGAAAATTTTTTGTTATGGAGTTTGACAAAGAAATAAGGCAACAAAAACGATCACCTGTTTAGTTGGACATACTTGAACAAATAAACATTGGCTGTAAAAAAAATTCTAAAAAGGAAGAAGAGAGAACAAAAGAAAAAATAGCAACAATTACATTCATGAGTGCAAAAAACGCTATTACCCACACAAACTGTGAAATATCATAAATTTGAGTATGAAACAAAATAAGAAAATAACAACTTAGCAAGTACCTGTAACTTAACAGATTTGGTCACAACTGTGATTCGTGATTTTTCAGTAACAGTGATTAAATCACAGGTACGGAAATATCGCTCATCTCTAATGCACTGTATCAAATGCCTTTGAATGGTCCAGTAGAACCAGAAACGATATTTTACTTTCATCCAAGTTTCCCCGGATTTCCTCTATCACATCCGATAAGACAGTAATACAGCTACGCTGTGGCCTAAAACCGGACTGACGATCAGTTAATAGATTGTTCTCGTAAACATACTTAGAAATCTGCTTATGTAACAGTCGTTCAAATACTTTGGATAAAAAGGGAAGGATTGCAATTGGTCGGTACTCATTGTCAGCCTTAGGCACGGGAACTATTTTGGCATGTTTCCAATCCATTGGAAAAGTGCTGGTGGTAATAATTGTATTTAATAAGTGGGTGACAAAACGGACTATCCAAGGCAAGGTTATTCGCACAAATCTGGGGTAAATATCATCCAAGCCAACAGCGTTAGATTTAACTGAATAGAAACCTTCAACTACTTCAAACAGGTCTAGGCAGCGGAAATTAAATTTACTTATACTAGTGTCGGGGAAAGTGAGTTTATCATAGAAGTCAGTTTGAACATTTGGCAGAGGGATTTTAACAAAGGTTTCGTTCAACAAGTTGACGTCATCATCCACTGTCCTGACAGTTGACTTACCAATGCCAATATCACGAATTTGCTTCCAGGTTTTTTTTACCGTCGACTGCCGTATTAAATTTGTTACAATAATAAGTTGATTTGTCATGCCTTATCTTGGAAACAACAGCTTTTCTAGCATTACGATATGCCTGTTTATACTGTTTTATATCGTTTCCACATATTGTACACTGAAAAAATTATTTTTCGAATTCAAACAAAAAATTTGTAGTATCAAAACATTTTTTGTCTGAAATCGGTAATACAAACAAATTCGCATATTCAAACAATTTATTTGCATTTTGTTTACTAAAATAAAACACTGATTTTTTCAAACAAATAATTTACAGAATCAAACAAAAAGTTTACTGAAATTCGTTTAAATTTCAAACAAATAATTTTGCTGAATCAAACAAAAATTTTTTTCACAAGCAATGAGGCGCACCCAACCTATCACTGAAGGAGAAGATGAAGGCGGCGGCTGGCTTTGAGACACATGTTTTGTTGGAATTATTTTTGAACGAAGTCTTGTTTATACACACAATGTTATTCTTCATCACTCACTGTTGCTGTATCCTTTCCTTGGCTAAAGAAGATGAAATGTAACAAACAACGGCAGCAGACCGACTCGATATGTTTTTCGTCATCATTTTATTTTTGTATTTGATGTATTTAAGTAAACAGTTTTCAAAAATTGAATACGGGATTTTATTTTCATTCTTTTTTTTCCAACTTTGAAACCAACCAAAAATTTATTTTGTTTCTTATAATGTTGTTGTTGTTTCTGTTGTTTTAAAAAGAATGAAACCTTTTTTTTACCTGTTCTTTTTTTTTGTTTTTTTACTAATGACCTCGTCGCGCTATTTTATCATATTTCTTCTTGTTGTACTTTTTTAAAGCGTCCAAAAATAAACTGTATGTGTTTTGTGTTGTTGTTCTTATATTTCACATAAAGAAGTGTTGCTTACGATCAAATAAAAAATGCAAAAAACGACAACATTAAAGAGCGTTAAATATTTCATACAAAATTATGAAAAATTTAAACCAATAGCGCGTATATTACATTATTGAAAAGTTGTCAACATTTATGTTGGTTAAATAAAAATCAAACAAAAATATTAATTGAATCAGTAAAAAAATTTGTAGAAATTAAAAAAAATTTCAATCAATCGTTTGTTTGAAAATAATTCGGCAATAATTTTTTCTGTGTACATGTTGTCACGATGTGCAATTAACAATTTAGTTTCACTATTGAACCAAGGTCTTGTTCTATTTCCGATAGTTTTATTCTTAAGTGGGACATGGTTATTGTAAATCCGAAGGTTATTAATTATAGTTATGTATATATAGTATATTCTTAAAATAAAAATATTTTAAATAAATAAAAATCTTTTTCACAAACGTAAAATTTTGTATATGAACATTTATAGATGCATACATATAGAAAGAAAAGTCGTGTTAGTTACACCATTCCCAGCTATCTTTTGGGCGATTATTTTTTGTAAAAATCAACTAAATAAGTTTCTCAGAACAATTTTGATGATTAAAAACTGATTTATCACTTGAGCAAATTAAAAAGGATTAATTAATGATTCATTAATATTTTAAAATAATGATTTTTTAAATGTTTAGAATGTTTGCTTTTGTCAAATCAAATAAAAAAAAAGCCCAACAATTATTGACAATTTATGAACATAAGTAAATGTTAGTGCAAATGGTTTTTGCTCTTCTTTGTGAGAAGCCGATAACTTTTGTTTGGTTCAAAATAAAGCTGGTTCGAATAATCAAAAGACATAATTATGCTGCTTCGGTATCGATAATCGATGTCTGCTTGGTGAGGCACCCTATACGAGACAATATAAATTAAAAAAAAAATTAAATATAAAATTTTGCATAAAGTTCGCCGGGTCAGCTAGTATTTAAATAATTTAAATTAAAATTATATTTCCAAAGATTCCAATTATACATATTTTAGAAATTCATAGTAGAATAACAAATAAAGCAACTATAGCAGATTTTTAAAGTATACGTTAATTAAATTTTGTCTCTCCGTATTATTTGCTCGTGTGTCCCTTAAGCTGGGATCACACGATTGTCGCAATGCACCAATTTTCACACTTTTTAATACCCCAATCGTGTGACTGCACAACCAAATGGCTCTTGTACCAATCGAGGACAATATTGTGCTTACTTTTACCAATCAAATGCAACCCTGGTGCGGCAATCGTGTGACTGTTTGCTATGCAACCGCGCGTCAATAAAAATGACAAAAATGCACCAATATTTATTGTGTTCTTGTGCGGCAATCAAACAACACAATACGCGCCAATATTTGCCTTTTTTATTAGATTTACTTTTTTGTGTTTCTTTTAGTAGGTAATGAAAATAAATATGTATGTATTTATTTATTTTGCATTTAAATTTTTTTAATTAATTATTTTAAGTATGTATGTTCACAAGCATATTGAGCTGTTCTGTGCGATAATTTTTTTAAAGATATTTCTATTCGAACCTAAACATACGAAATTGTTAAACAGACTGTTAATTTTTGGAATATCTTAAAAAATTAAATAAAACTATTCAACAATAATTTGTTTAAGTATATGATTTGTGTCATTTATCATTTAATTTTTTTCAATGAACAATCCAACAAGAACTTTCAAACAAATAAAAAAGCTACCACAACAGCTGTTTTCGCAGTTAATATACATAAGTAAGAACAATCGTGTGACTGTTCTGCGGCAATTGTTGTAACCATTTCGCTTTGTACCAACTAGCGGCAATTAAATTTTTATAAAACAGGGCAATCGTGTGATTTCAGAAAATTTGGTTGGGGCAATTTCATTATTGTGCGTCAATAAAGCACAATAATAATTGTGTCATATTGGTGCATTTGCGGCAATCGTGTGATCCCACCTTTAGTCTATTGTGAGGAACTACATTTACACTGTTAACAGCCATTTCAATGTCATTGGATAAACGAGGAGGCATTCCGTCGTTGTTAATGCAGCAAACATTGTGCAGAACAGCAGTTGCAACAATAATTGACTGAACTTTTTTAAACTGCAATCTAATTCCTAAATAAAGGATTGGAAATCTTCTTTTCCACACCCCGTAACTCCTTTCAACACAGTTGCGGGTTCTAATTTGCGATTTATTGTAAAGCAATTCTTCAGGAGTTTTTGGATCCGATAAAGGAATCATTAAAAAGTTTTTTTCTGGGTAGCCACTGTCAGCAAGAATAAAGCTGTCACTAAACTCTCCACTTTCAAATCTTGAAACAATTTTGGAATTTTTAAGTATGTTGCTATCGTGTGTTGAACCTGGCCAACGTGCCACAATATTTAAAATTTTTAAATGTGGGTGAGACATGGTCTGAACATTTATAGAAAAAAAACCTTTTCTGTTAAGGTAGAGTTCGGGATTATCTCCACCTAGATAAAAAAGGTTTAATGTCATTAAATTTAAAATAGTTTTAAGTAAAGCCAACCTGGAGATATTATCTTCACATGTGTACAGTCAAGTGCCGCTACTACCTTCGGAAATTTTTAAATCTCATAAAATTCTCTTTTTACCTTAGATATATTTTCTTCAGTAACTGGAAACGATATAAACCGGTGTCTTAACAGAGCTATGAAATGTGTGACTGTAGTAATGACTTTTGAGACCGTAGTTGCAGATACTCCATACAAATCGGCAATTGCATACCCCCAGTAGCATATACTCGAAGAGTTATCAAAAACATCTGCTCCTCTGTGATGGCATTATTCCTAGATATCCATTGAACAATAAAATACAACAAATGGAAGAAACTTCAATCTTTCTACCTGTTTAACTTACCAGTTAGTTTTATGTTTAATATGTGGAGCAATTAGCTCCAGAATGCTGTATTCCAAAGCCTTTGTAAGCCGGAATCTACGAAAGAAATCTCTTTTATCAAATATAACGAAGCAATTCGGTCTTAACCTTATGGTATGAGATTTTCTCAAAATGGTGACATCCAAATTATTGTAGGTTTCACCATCACTGAAAACATCTTCATTTGATGAAAACTCATTTTTTATTTAATTTTGAATAGAAACTTTCCGTATAAACTTTTGCAATAACAAATTTTTTTCAATAAAACTCACAGTTGTCAAAATCATATGGTCCCTAATGATAGTTTAAACGTCCAATATTATGCGTTTAAGGATGGTTTAAATGTTTGCTGACTTAAAAAATTTTTGGTTTAAAGAGAGTTTAACTTCCTCTGATTTTTTAGTCCTTTGTCTTATTTTTTAAAAATGGTCAGTTTATTTGTCTGTCTAAATGGGGATCTATCCACGTTTTAAATTTCATTAATATCAATGATTGCTTTGGAGAGTCAGAAATAATACCTTCCGAAGTGCCGACAAACTAGACTTAAACGAAGAATTTTGTAAATACTTGACCCCACCGCTATCTACCGGGTCAAAACTGTATCAGTAAACTTAGTTTTGTTTAAAAACATATTTTGTGAAGAAAATAATGCGAAATTTGACTTAAATTTACTAACACAAGTATGGTTAACAGTGGAATAAAAATATCTGTGGCCTTTTGACAAAACATCTTAAGTCAAATTTAAAAAGTTGAAAAATGCTGTTAAGGTAGAAGTACAGAACACGCGTTAATGCGCGCGCGCTCTGTAGACCACAGAGCATACAGAGGTGTCACGAGACAGAAAATATTGTGTTTTTTCTGTCTTTTTCTGCGAAAGCTGCCCTTTTTGCATTTTTTGTTTTGATTACGCAATTCGTGTTGATAGTAGCGGCCTGTTTTTGCACATTGCTACTTTACTACCAAAAAACATTTTCTTTCTCTTTCTTCGAAAGCTGCCCTCGGAACTGATTTGGGCCTTTTTCACACGTCACTTTTCACAGTTCTGTGTATTCTGTGGTGTAGACTTCTGTCAGAAAAAGTTAAACTAGTGTATTTTAATAGAACAAGCAACATGCTAAATATTTTGACGCGTTGGCGCCAGAAAGTTGGTTAACTTTGAACTTTTTAACGCGTTGTGTATTTTTGACAAGTAATCAGCTGACAATAAAAAAAGTTAACAAATTTGCGAATTGTGAAAGAAAAAATTATTGAAGAGCTTCAAAAACATACCATATTTATATAAAAATAATAAATTCAATAAAATAAATAAATCTTGATATACTTTCGAATCCGTTTTCAATGCACAAATAAAAAAACATCTGACAGGAACGGCTTTTGTAACGCGTGTTGTGTAACTTGCCATTTTTCATGCGCCAAAGTTTTTAAACGCACGACAAACGTCGACGAATTTTAAAATTTTTTATGTATAAACGAAATTTTTCTTTAGTTATGGTTATTTTTACTATTTGAAAAATTATTTTTTCGACTAGATTTGTTTAAGAGTTTTGATCAAATATTTATCTTGATTTTATCTTACTATTAAGTCACTTTTTATATATTTTTTTATTTGATGTTTTGTTTTTAAACTATTCGCCAAAAGTTTGGCGAGATTAGAACAGTGGGCGTGGCACTTCCCATAAAAAGACATTATAGATTCTGTATATATTTAGAGAACGGAAAGAGCCAAAGTTGCTTAATTAGGTGAAAGAATCTTGGTTATCAATTCACAACATCCGGTGTTATTTGGCCAAGTCGGCATGGCACTTCCCATACAAAGACATTAAAGATTTCTATATTTTTGGAGAGCAACAAATTCCAAAGTTCACAAGTTATGTACAAGCATCTTGGTTATCAATTCGAAACATCCGACAAAATGTGGGCGGGATGAGACAAGTTGCCGTGGCACAAAATTGATTTTTTTCTATATAATGAACGGGGTTTATATAACTTTCTGTTATTATCGCACCATTGTGAAGGGTATACAAGATTCGACATAGCCGAATATAGCACTCTTACTTCTTTTTGTATTTGTTTAAGGTTCCCCTTAATGAACAATGCAAATAACACGGTGCTACAGTGTAAACAAACTTGGAAAACGACATAGCGTGGGCTATTGGTCTTGTTGAGTACATAAAAAATTGTGTCAAAAAAATTCAGAAACACCCTCAAATTCAGAAGTTATTTTAAAAAAACCGTTTTCAGTGATGTTCGTCAACTTATCGACCTGTAACTGAGTCAGTTCTTGTCCGATTTTAATTTTTTTAACGGGTTTGGAAAGAAAACTAATTACTCTTTAAAATTTATATTAACGTATGAAGAAAATTTAGTTCTTAACAAAACATGGTTTTAATTTTTCAAATCGGATAAAAATTGTATAAGTTATTCAACTTTTCATTAACACCTGTTTTTAGTATTTTCTCCCACCGCGCAAAACATATGAATAAAAAAAACAATTAACTATACAAGCAAATTTGTCAACTTAATACTTTGTTGTAATTTTACAGTTACGTTTTTGGTATTAACTAATGTGTGGTTTACAGAACACGAATTCAAAATTTTGTTTTTGTTTTAAATGTAAGTTGAACGGACGAATAAGGCGCTCGTGTTCTGTAAACCACATATTAATAAGTTATTGTTAATCTGTCTTTATAAAAAAAAAGAACTGGAAGATAATACAGATGAATAGGTTTTAGTATGCCCTATTTTTTTAAATCATTAAAAAAGTTTAGAATGTTTTTATATTAAATTTTTAGTTATATGTATATATTTGGATAAATACATAAACTAATCGAATTTATTACCAACACAATGGCAAAGTTTAAATACTACCTTTTGGTGAAGGATATTGTTTTTAGATAAGAGTAAAAAAAAGTGTTGTTAAATTAATAAAACATACGAGCATAACTACCCGCTTGAGTATTTGTAGGATACTAAATTTTATTTACAAAATTATTCTTAAGTACTAACATTGAAAACCTTAAACCTAACTAGAACTGATAAGCTACGATTGTACACATGCACACACTAGCGACCCTTAATTTATTACTCTTTAAGTGTTTTATGATCATGTTTAGGCACATGCGTATTTTAGTGATAAAAACAAAAGGTTTCATTATCTGTGTTAGTGTTTGTCAAAATAACCAATTACACAGAATTACATACATATGGAAACTAATTATCTCTTACTCTAATGACCTTTTTTATCTTTTATTCTTAGAACTAATGGAAATTTCTTTTTATGGGAAATTCCATCTCTACTAAATTATCTCTTACTCTAATGACCTTTTTTGTCTTTTATTCTTAGAACTAATAAATATTATCTTTTAATGATAAACATGTTCAATTCTGAACATTCTGCCGGGCCTCCAGAGGAGCTGGAGCCGAGAAATCTAACTTTACTACAGTATTATTACTACGGCAACACTTATATTTAATATACATACAAAACAATATTAGAATACCAATTATAATTAATATCAAAGATGCGTGTCCTGATATAGTATGGAGTTGAAACCTTTTTAATTCAACGTGGGATGTCTTCATTTTTTCGACTGCATTTTTTAAATAGTTCATCTCCTTTGTGTTGTTGATAATTGTCACGTCTAAAGGTTTCACCAGCCTTGATTCTACTTGCGGAAGTTCTAGACCCCATGACGATGTCTGGATAGATGACTGCATACGTGATGTAAATCGTTGTGAGGCTGTTAATGTCACTCCTTCGTATGTTGCAATACACCCTGGTGATAACGTCAGAATTCCTTTAAAAGGTAAAGTTGTCCAGCTGCGCTTTCCCTGACCACAATCCACTGTAATCATAAAGTTGCTAAACACGGCGAATATCCAATGATTTTCAGTGGATGTTTGCTTCCAAAAGCTTGTAGCTGAAATTTCCTCGAATTCGCAGTCAGCGTGCCTGGATTGTTTTAAGGCTGACACTTCACAAGAGCGTTCAGTTGCTGGCTTCCATGGCATATTACCAATACAATTAAACTGACCTTGTAAATTCTTCTCACAAGCGTTCAATTGCACTAGCGACATCAAAAAGTACATGTTGGAAGCAAAGTTGTATGCAATCAATTCATTTCCAATTCTTGGCATCATCGTATGGTTCTTATTACCAACTGGCAGCTTTATTATTTCGTAAACTTCAGAACTGTGCTCATACAATAAAGGTATCTCCAACTGAATTACTAACCGTGACTCCATTATGATCCCTTTAGAAGTCATTGAATGGTAGACCTCTTTCAGCTCTGTTCCCGTAGCTTCTCCAGGAAGAACTAAATTCTTTGGCAACATCTTCTTGATTTCTGACAGTTGTTTATGGAGCTGTGATGGCTTCAATAAATCAAGATTCACATGCCCGTGATTAATATCTATCAACAAGTTTATAATTGAGGATTGAATCCTGCTGCAGTCATCAATCATTAGGTTTAATTGTGTGGACATAACTTGGAATAATATAATCAAACGCTCGGTGTTTCTAGTACTTTGAACTTCTTCGTTGAACAGCTTCAGTTGGTTATACATTTTATTGAAGTTCGCGTTAACATCGTCTGTAGTCTTTTTCAGTATATTAATAGTTGAGTCTACAATGGACGTTTGTTTTTGTATTAAGTTGTTCAATTCCTGTTGATTTTCAAACACATTTCTCATATTCTCCTCCATTTTATCTCGGTCATCGGCATCCATCATCCCGAAAAGCATGTGATACAAAGACCCCATAAATTCGAAGGGAGCTCTTTTCTCTCGGGATTTGGTTAATAAAAGGTCGTTATTTTCATTAAGTATATTGATTCTTCTATCCATTGTTGAAATTACCATTTCACATGCTTCTTTGTAATATTCAAGATTTGGACACTCCTTTTTAACCTTTTTCATCAACGTCTGTATACGTTCCATCTCTTTTTGATATGTTGAAAGATCGAAATATATTACTAAGCTCCATTTCGAATTGATCATATTTATTTGGCCTATGTTGTCTAGATATAATGCTGTATTTGAAGAAATTTCCTTGATTGAAAATGGCTTATTGGCTTTTAACGGCGCAGTCTTTACTTGCTTCATTATCACAAACAGCAATAGCAGGAACCCTAACATTCTTAACATCTTATTTTCTTTTGGTTGCTTTCTTGATGTACAAAAACTTGTAACTGAAGAACCATTTTCTTCACCGTCATGCTCATCTGACACCGGCAATGCGATTACTTTATGTATTGGACGCTTGAGTATGCTGTTTGGAAGTTTTACAGTCACAACTCTTACCATGCCATCTTTACCTTCATGTACCTCTGTCACCCTTCCCAGAGGCCACTTCGCAGGGTAAGTTGGTTCATCCTTTACCAGTACCACTGAACCTTTCTTTAAGTTCTCCCTAGGCTGCCTCCACTTTGCTCTTTGTTGCAATGTCACCAGGTATTCCTCCTTCCACCGATTCCAAAAATCTTTTTTTAATTTTTGGATAAGCTTCCATCTATTAAGTGAATTTATCTTAGACTCATCAATGTGCTCCGGACAGTCGATTAGGGGTCGACCAATCAAAAAATGACCTGGTGACAATGTATCTATAGTATCGCTGCTCTGACTATCCACTTCTACCAGAGGTCTGGAATTCAGAACTGCTTCTATTTGCGTCAGCAGCGTACACATTTCTTCAAAAGTCAGCTTTGTATCTCCAATTATTCTTTTTAGATGATATTTTGTAGATTTCACACCCGCTTCCCAAATCCCTCCAAAGTGAGGGGCTGCGGGGGGAATGAAATGCCATTGTATTTTTTGTGAAGCCAAAATTGGTATAATGGATTCATTGCTTTTTATTGCTTTTTTGAACTCTGCATCTAATTTTTTATTTGCGCCAACGAAATTAGTGCCATTATCCGAATATATATGACTACAAAAGCCTCTTCGTGCAAAAAATCTTTTCAGCGCTGCCAAAAATGCATCAGTTGTTAGATCGCTGACAGCTTCTAAATGAATTGCTTTAGTTACCATGCAGACAAACACTGCAATATATCCTTTAAATGATTTTAAGCCTCTCCCTTTTGAACATTTCATCTGAATTGGCCCTGCATAATCTACACCTGTATGCATGAATGGGGAAGATGGCGTAACACGTACTTCGGGCAGATTCCCCATGAGCTGTTTAGCTGAGTCTTGTCTATAGCGCACGCATTTTGTACAATTTCTAA
Source organism: Pollenia labialis (assembly GCA_949318255.1). Classification (NCBI taxonomy): domain Eukaryota; kingdom Metazoa; phylum Arthropoda; class Insecta; order Diptera; family Polleniidae; genus Pollenia; species Pollenia labialis. The sequence goes on from OX439143.1 coordinate 85,174,595, forward strand.
TGTATTTCTTCACAGCTGCTTTTGCCCCTACAATCCAATATCTTCTTTTTATATTTGCCTCTACTAGTCGATTGCCTCCATGAAGTGTTAAGGTATGTACATTATCTATTATCAACGATGCCAAATGTGAATTTTGTAAAATTATTGGATGTTTTTGGTTGTAAGGCAGACTTGAATTATTCAACCTTCCGCCCACCCGAAGAATGTTGTCGCTGTCTATAAATGGGTATAGACTTTGGATTTTACTAGTAGAGCTGACTATGCGGTCTTTCTTTAAACTTATAACTTCATTTTTAAATTCATATTGCTGATGGTGACAGATAATCAATTTTTCTGCCGCTTCTAATTCCGCAACGGTCAAGTATTCTTGATTATTACGTTTGCCTTTGATTATGTTCGTGAATCGCAAAACATAGGCCACAACCCTAGTTAGCTTATTTAACTTTGAATACTTGCCCATAAGTTCATTCAAAAAATTTAATTTTGTCGCAGGGTTTGTCCTGAAACATGATATTATTGGCTGTTCTTCTTGATGTATTGGCCAATGTTCTGTTGGTTTTGACAGCCAATTGGGACCATTCCACCATAATAAATAGTCCTTGAATTTGTCGGCGTGTATTCCTCTAGACGCAATATCTGCTGGGTTATCTTTGCTGCTAACATGCTGCCATAATGCTGTAGGCACTAGCGTGTTGATTTCGTTCACTCTGTTTCTTATGAATTTATCCTTATTTCTGTTGTTCTGAATCCAACCCAATGTAATCGTTGAATCACTCCAAGCGTATATTTTTTGTTGGCGTTTAAAGATGTCTGCTACTTTACGCAATAGCCTCGCTAAAAGATGTGCTGCGCTAAGCTCCAGTTTTGGAAGAGTTTTTCTATTCTTTATCGGATTAACCTTGCTTTTAGCTGTCAGTAATGTCACAAACGACTTGACCTTTATATATACTACTGCTGCATACGCTTTTTCAGAAGCATCGGCGAACCCGTGCATCTCTAATTCCATATCGTTTTCCGCTTTAATCCATCTTGGGATAATAATTTGTTGAAGACTCATTATGTTTTTCGTAAATTCGTCCCATTCTTCTTTTAGCTCACTAGACAACACTTCATCCCATGTTGATTGTTGTAACCATAATTTTTGTATAAAAAGTTTTGCTACCAATGTAACTGGTGACAACCAGCCTAATGGATCAAAGATTCTGGCAACATCTGAAAGTGCTTGCCTTTTTGTTATTTTATCTTTTTGAATAAAATTAATATTGAACATAAATTCATCTTTTACTGGATCCCATTGAAGGCCCAGTGTCTTCACTGATTCGTCATCCTCAATTTCAATGACTGCATTTTTCTGAATGCTTTTAACATCTTCGATCACTTGTTTATCGTTTGATAACCACTTCCTTAAATTAAACCCGAATTTCTTTAGCTGATATTCAATTTTACGCTGAATACTTTTGCATTGTTGAATTGTATCTGCTCCAGTCATCAAATCGTCCATGTAAAAGTCTTCTTTTATTATGTTGTGAACATCCTCTTCCTTACAGCTATCAGCTATGTAGAACAGTGATCTTACAGCAAGAAATGTTGCAGACGCTGTGCCATACGTAACAGTATTTAATTTGTATTCCTTTATGGGGTCATTTTTGTTTTCTCTCCATAGCACATGCTGATAAGATTGATCTTCTTCTACAATCTTAACTTGACGATACATTTTTTCCACATCCGCTGTCACTACATATCTCCACAACCTCCACTTTATGATGATGTCAAAGATATCCTTTTGAAGTTTCGGGCCCGTAAACATTGTATCGTTTAAGCTATTGCCGTTTGATGTTTTAGCGGACGCATCGAATACTACACGTAATTTTGTTGTTAGACTGTTTTCTCGTATTACCGGTTGATGCGGTAGGTAGTACTTTCCACTATGGCTCTTATTTACCTCTGTCATGTGACCCAGCTCTAAGTATTCTTGCATAAATTTTACGTAGTCCTCTTTTAGCTTTATGTTGCGATCTAGTCTTCTTTCTAATGATAGAAACCTGGCTAACGCTTGTTTTCTGGATTGGCCCAAATTGATGTCATCTCTAATTGGCAATTTTACTACAATTTTGCCATTTTGGTTAATCATTGTAGTTTTTTCGAATATTTCTAGGCAGTGTTTATCTTCAGAATTTTCTTCAGCATTTGGAAGCTCTTCAAGCTCCCAAAACCTCTCCAGATTGGTTACGGCTGACAATAATTTGTTATTATTGCTGTTATTACTATAGACTCCTGTTAAAATCCAACCTAATTTTGTAGATTGAGCCACTAAGCCATTCTTTTTGCAAACCCCTTCTTCTAGAATATCGCCAAATACGTCAGCTCCAATCAGGATATCAACTCTATCTGACTTATTGTACATTGGATCAGCTAGAACGTAGTTGTCCCACTGACTGAGATCAATTTTAATTGATTTATCAGGTTGTGGTCCTGAAATTGAAGGTAAAACTACCGCATCAGTACTTATAACTTGGTCACTATAGAAGCGTGGTTGAATTAATAGTTTCACCATTGCCTTTGATGTGGCCACTATTGTACTTCCAAGTCCTTGTATGTTAGTTTTGCACTTAATTCTTGGAAGTCCTAATATTTGTGCAGCTTCTTCTGAAAGCGCTGTAATTTGTGATCCCTGATCAATTAATGCTCTTAGCATAATTAATTCTCCACTTGCTGCACGAACTTTAACCTGTGAGGTCGCTAGCAGTGTTGTTGTAGTTGTGTTTGGTTTTTTTATCATCATTGATTTTGATGTACTAGATTTTGGATCCTCGTTTTTTTTCTCATCTTTATGTAGCAGCCTATGGTGTCCTTTTCCGCAAAGACCACATTTAGTTTTATTAGAACATTTCCTATCAAATTTGTGGTTAATGCATGTAAAACATAATTTATTTTTATAAGCGATTCTTCTGCGGTCAGCCATTGGTAATGCTATAAACTTTCTGCATACACTCGTTAAATGGCCATTCATGTTGCAGTAAAGGCACGCTTGTTGTGCCGTGTAAAGTGTGTTGGAAACTTTTGTATTGTCACCCACTTTTTTCTGGTACTTATATCCTTGGCGCTTCGTAACTGCTTCCAAGGCTTGAACTTGTTGCTCCAAAAATTTCAAAACATCATCAAGACTTTGAATTTCTTTTGTTTTCTTAACATTTTGTTCATAATACCGGAGACCATCATTGTCTAGTTTTCTGATGACAATGCGAGCAATAAACGGTTCAGCATCCGTTATCTTCACATCCATTCCTTTAAGCGCATAAATGCAACTGTTTGTTGTGTCCAATAGTTGCTTTACACTTGCTGATGACTCGCTGTTGACCATTGGTTGATCTAGTAGTTTGTCGACTTGGTTGGTAAACAACAGCCTTCGATTCTCGTATCTTTGTTTGAGAATTTCAAAAGCCGCCACATAGTTTATATCCGTCACTTTCAGGTGTTGAACTAGTTTCTTAGCTTCACCTTTTAGTGCTGTCACCAATCGATACATCTTCTCCACATTAGAGAGATAATTGCAGTCATGCACAAGGCTCTTAAACATATCATGAAATGGAGCCCAATCATTTATGTCTCCATGAAACTCAGGTATTTCTATTTTACCTAAGTTTGAAATGCCACTGGCATCAATTCTTGGCTCATTGATCTGTTCCCTTGAAGGATTTTTTACGTTTTTTGCACGTAATGCAAGAGCCATGTAATACTCGTCCTCAATATCTTCCTTGAGGATACGCACTTCTTTAGTGCTATTAAACTCGCATAGTTTTTTATAAACGTCTTCCAATGCTAAAAATCGTTTTTTTATTTGCTGCGTCTTTATGTCCAGTAGCTCGTTGGATGCATCAGATACTATTGTATGTAGTTCTGATATCCTTTCGCGCATCCATTCTACCTTTTCGATAAATTCTTCCAGCAGTTCTTCGGCTTTTCCTTGGACATTGGTAATGTCCTTGTTTTCTTTTTTACCGGCTATTGATTGCGTCCATTGGCTTTCTGATGATGACGTACTGGCTTTTATTAACTGCGTCTTTTGCTGGTGAACAATTTCCTGATGTTTATCTAGCTCTTCTTTATTCATTACTTGTTGAATTAATTCAATATTTTCTGCTATTACATCCTCTATTGATTCAAAATACTTTTGTTCAAAGTAATCTTCAGACGTTCTTCCTGTTGTCAAAAGTGCTGTATTATTTGCCTCAAATTCAGCTCGAATCTGGTCAATACGTTTAGATACCTCAGGAATTCTTGTAGCGCGAATTGTTTTCAAGCTTAGTTTTGTCCGAATTGTAACTAGCTCGTCGCCCAACTCTTTTTGGCGTTCAAATAATTTTGCTTTATTAGCCATAGCTAATTTGCTTTATATTATTAATGTTTATAGAAATAATATCTGTGTATTTAGATAATTATTCACAACACAATCCCTGTTTTAGCCGAGACTGACGCTTTTTTATTTGTTTTTTAACTCACAATCCCTGTTTAAGCCGAGATTGACGCTCTATAACTTTTTTGTATACTATTTTAAAATTTTTATTTTTCAATAATATCTAACGCTTGTTAAATTTATTATTCTTTAATTTTTATTTTCCACACTGGTTTTTTTTTTTCTCTCGAAGGACCAAATGTTAAATTAATAAAACATACGAGCATAACTACCCGCTTGAGTATTTGTAGGATACTAAATTTTATTTACAAAATTATTCTTAAGTACTAACATTGAAAACCTTAAACCTAACTAGAACTGATAAGCTACGATTGTACACATGCACACACTAGCGACCCTTAATTTATTACTCTTTAAGTGTTTTATGATCATGTTTAGGCACATGCGTATTTTAGTGATAAAAACAAAAGGTTTCATTATCTGTGTTAGTGTTTGTCAAAATAACCAATTACACAGAATTACATACATATGGAAACTAATTATCTCTTACTCTAATGACCTTTTTTATCTTTTATTCTTAGAACTAATGGAAATTTCTTTTTATGGGAAATTCCATCTCTACTAAATTATCTCTTACTCTAATGACCTTTTTTGTCTTTTATTCTTAGAACTAATAAATATTATCTTTTAATGATAAACATGTTCAATTCTGAACAAGTGTAACTAGTTTAAAATTTGTGAAAAGTGAAGTGATATTAATATTTAAATTTATTAAATCAAATAAGTTTGTAATTTTTGTAATCCTTTAACAAATTTTTAATTGTGTGTAATTTTTTTCTGCAGTGTGTGATAAGCGTAATAATTTTTGTTATGTTTGCGGTTTATTCGCTGACAAAAAACATCGCTTTGATCTGAAGAAAAATAAAGCCTTGGTAAATGCCTTCAATACAGTTTTTAACTGCTCATACAGTTCTAGCAAATGTTGTGAACCCGAAAGTATTTGTACAAGCTGTTCCAGTATGCTTAAGAAAACTAAGTCCGAAAAGTTTATAAGCCAGCCATTACCATTATCTTTCCCAATGATTTAGAATCATAAAATATTCCCTAACCAACAAGACTGTTATTTTTGCCAAACAAACATCACTGGTTATCAATATAAAAATCGTGATAGCATTAAGTATGCTAATGTGTTAACTGTAACTAAGCCAGTATTAAGTGCCATTAAATGTAATGAAACTTTACATAAACAAAGTGATGATGAATCTGAAAACGAGGAATGTGATATGGAATATTTACCAAAATCGGCTGAGCCACATTTTGTGTAAATGCATATTTTTGCGATCTTGTGCGAGATTTAAAACTTTAGTAACTTTTGCAAATATAAACCGATTTTAACAAATGATATCTCGTTTTTTTCTACATAATTATTATCTTTAAAATACAGCGCAAATAAAGATAGGTTTTCATAGAAAAAAATTAAAACAACTCTTGTTGAATTTGAAAAATTAGGAAAAAAAATAAAAAAAATTAGATAATTTTGAGAAAAACTCACCTAATTTTTTGGAATATATTTTTTATGAATACATTTCATAAAAGCTTAATTCTTTGCCTTTCCAAAACAGTTTAAAATTTTAAAATCGATCAAAAAATTTGTGAGTTAGAGGTACTAAAGTGCTACGACCTACCCTAAAACAGTTTTTTTTAAATGTTTGAAAACGGTTTTTGTATGTCCTCACCTAGGCCTACAACCCCCACTAGGTCGCTTTTCAAGTTCTGACAAAAAGTGTTTTTTTTGTAGCAGTGTGTAATAGGACTAGTCCAAACACGCGTATAAAGTGTAGCCCACGAGGGACTAGGACTAGTCCAAAAGTAAACCAAACGTATGGAAAAAACATGGTCTATTTACCATTACGATGTCCTAGGGTAGGACCATATAACCCAGCTTTGGACTACAAAGGAGTAGTTTTTTTAAAACTACTCCATTGTACACACAAGCGGATTAGTTTTAACTTCGTTTAAAAACGAAAACATGTCGTTAAAAACGAAGACATGTCGACTCACTACAAACACTTTTTAACAATGACATGGTCCATGCTTGCATTACAACGGACCAGTCCATTGAGTAGTCCATTTAAATCAAAATGGTTCAGGTGGTCCAATATCATTGCAGGGAACCTGTTGTAAAAATTCAAAATAAAATTTTGTTTTTGGAAAAATTTTAAAAAGTAGTATAGGAAAAATTAAGTGTTTGTAGGGGAAAAACCCATATTTTTTATAAGCGTAGGGAATACTCATGCCTTTTTATGCATTTTTTATAAATAATAGAATTCGAAAGGTTCCTCTTTAATAAAATCCCTTAAATAAACTGCTATTTAAGTAGATAGAAATATTGAAAATAACAAACAAGTTTTGCTTATGCAATCATTTTTCAAACACCTATCACTATTTAGTAACAGTTAATGTCTTTTTTTGTATCATCTATTACAAAACTAAAGTTAATCTTAAACACATCGATGCGTGTCAAAGGTTGAATGAACGTCTAAAGTTACTCAGGTAAGAAAATAAAAACTTGTAAAAAGTTTCGCAATCCGTCGAGTTTATTTTCGATTACTAAAGGTTAAAATCAATTAAAAACTAACATTTTTTATAATGTTATCACTTCACTCTTATTGCTGAAACTTAGTAGCAATTTGCAAACATTTAAAGCATTTGTTTGTGTTTATTATTTCTATGATAAATCAACAACGTAATTTTTGGTATTTTGTCGAATGAACTCCCTGGCAACAACTTTATTTCTACCACCATCATCATTACTACAATTAACTGCAGACGAAGAACCATTGAGTCGAACACCCTCAATATTTAATACAACGTACAGTGGGATGAAGTTATACAACATCATTGAATGTTGGCACCAGTACTGTGGAGACGTCAAGAAGTAGTTTCAACTCCGACTCCAACAGCTGAAATTTTTAATATCCGACTTCAACTTCGATGCTAAATGCATATGCTGTAGGTAATTGATGCAATAAATTATTTTTTTTTAATATTTTATTTATTTATTTCATTAATTCTTTTTATAAAAAACAAATTACTTTGATATCGGAAATTTAAAATAAAAAAACTTTTTATAAATTAACAAATCTTCAAATGGTTAGTTCAAAATAAAAACTTACTCTTTGTTTGTATTTAGAAGAAGGATAGCCTCAATAATCTATGACTTCATTGATGCTCTCTTATAGAATTAGATAATGCTGAGTGCAGAAATTAATGGTTTTACGGATACTTTAAGGGTACTTTGAAATTGCATCTTTCATTGTAGCTATTTTGGCACTATAGCAACACTAATTATCTTAATGTTAAACATATTTCAGCATTGAAGGACAATAAATTTACCCCATATTCATTAAAAAATGTTTGATATAAAAAGGTTTATTAAATAAATTTTTAAGGAAAATTCGTGTTAATAAACCTGACATATTTTTTATGAATATGGGGGCTAATTTTTAAGTAGCTACATACATTCTTTTTCAAGTAGATAAAAAAATACCATAGTTACAAACACACTTTTATATTATTTGCATTTGCAATTATTTGGAAGTTGATTCCAGAGACGTATGACGAAATTGAATAAATTGTTTCTTTCTACACGATCTAGAAAACTGCAAACGCTCATAAAGATATTTTGGCTCCCTTGTCATGTTATTTTGTGAACTAACTCTCATATGTTAAATTAATATCCTCTTATTCATAATGAACTGTAAGATATTACGTTTTCAATTTCAAAGAATTTTCATTTTGGAAAATATTTGAAAAATTCTTTTAATATTTTTGCACGTGAAATTTTGGAGTCGAAGTTGCGAGTTTTTGAAGGTACACCAGCTCCGGTAAAAATACTGTGACTCCGACTCCACAGCCCTGGTTGGCAAATCATTTCAATGGCTTATTTAAAGTCGGCCAAGTCAACCGCTCACCGCCCATAAAATCAGAATTGTGATTGTTTAGATTCAATTTTTTACTATCCAAGCAGAAATCTTCAAACTTGGCGATACAAATTCTAGAATAATAAATAGACGTGGTTTTAATTATCTCTATGCACTTTTTCGACCTGAAAATGTATCAAATTTTTTTTATACTGTCTTCATTAACTTTGTTTCATTATGATTTGTGAAACTAATTTTGATATAAAAATTGCAGCCTTGGATTTGAAGCCAGTTTCTTGCCTCTCCTAAGCATTTTTGAATTTTAAGTTGTATCTGTTAATTATTTAGTGTGCGATATGGACCCATATTCGTAAAAGTTTATAATATCAGCAAATATTTATATATACATATGGGTAATTCCATGTCAAAACGACCAAGAGTGGGACACGACCTCTTCCGATTGTAATGAAATTTGGTGAGAAGGTTCCTTTTATCTTATAAGGAATATATATGAACGAAAAAAAATTTTAAAATTTTTTTTTCAAAAGTTATGTCATATTCAAAATGTCATAATTTCGCAGATTTAGCCGAATGTGTTGAGCTTATTTCTTCAATAGCTCGAAAACTACTTGACATACGAAGATGATTTAAATGTCATTTTAAAGAGAATACTTGGGACTACAAACCATATACTGAAAAGAAATAATTTTTTTGGAAAATGTAATATCTGCAAAATATTAAATTTTAAAAACAGACTAAGTCAAAAACCTATTTTTTTATTTTCCTGATTTTTTTTTATATAATACCCCAAACTGTTCTTAAAAAATCCTGAAACTTTGAATGAGGTGTTTTTTTTTCTTTTTTAAGATATGATTTTTTTTCTTTCGCAACCTTTGAAAAAATAATCTTAAAATAGAATTTTAATATTGTAATTTTGAGCAATAAGTACACTGTGCTAGTTGCAAAAAACAGACCAGCAGCGCACCTTGCATTTTGCCCTAATTGAGGCACGCTGAATCCAGTGGGACTTACCGTTTTTTTAGATTAGCTCTTGTTTTCAAGAATTACCGTTATTTCGAAAATGTAAGAGGCTGCACACCATATATTTGCGTAAATCAAAAACGGTTTAGTTTATTGAAATAACTAAAAAAACCGAAATTCGGCAATAAATAATAAATTGGGGTTGATCATACATTTGACCCATCAAGGAGCATCCTACGCGCGCGCTGCAGGGGCTAAATTAAAGAATTTTATTAAACCGTAATATTTGCATGGTGGCGCGTAGGATGCTTCTAGATGGGTCATTCTCCTCAAGACTGCACTATTCGATTTTTGAAATTGAGTGACCGAAAAAGTACACCAATATCCCACTGTACGACATTCAAAAATCTAAATGCTCGTACAACAATTTGCTACTTGATACTGCAAACACTCAATGTTGCTGTTGTCATTGTTAAACATGGTCAACGCAATTTTATTGACAAATGAAAATGACAATTTTTAAAATTAACGGTAAACAAACTTATACATATAAGCACACAAACACTTACTGACAAAACTACTTTAAACAATAACCAATAACAGTGCTATATAGGATTATGTCGAATCTTTAATACTATAGAATGTTTCAGGATAATGCTCCATATGGTCATTAACCAAGTCTTTAAAAAAAACGAAAAAATTGCATGGGTTCTTTCTGGCAATACTAAGCTAAATTGGTCCAAATTTTCCCACAGTATATTTATTTGCTATGCTTTTAAACTTATTCAAATGATTTCCTAAAGTGGGCTAATTACCTATGGGGCGTATGGTAAAATATTGCATTATCTGTACGAAATTCAGCTGAGTGATTTCTAGTCTTAAAAGACTGTGACAGATACAATTTTATTACAATAGCATTATCGTTACAGTTTAAGGCTTACTGAACTGTATTTTGAGTGTAGGCTTTTGGGGAATTTGCTAAATTATGGACCGCTGTTCACAAAATTTTGTAGTTTGACTTCTAGTAATATTGGAAGAATTTTTGCAATTTCATATATCAGTTCGTGCATTTCGCCATCATTTATCTTGGTTTTTGTATCAAAATTATTCATTTCTGAGGGTGGTTGTTCCACATTTGGATTTGTTACTCTAATTCTTCTGAACCGATGTGACTGGATTTCAATCCAAAACTGCTTAGGAAAGCTAGAAACATATTACACCAAAATTGTCGTTTTCTTTTGATCGGACGGATGGACGGATAAACAGAATTAGCCACTTCTAATCGACTAAGTATTATTGAGGGACCCAAAATATACAAGATATCTTAAGTCAAATTTAAAAATGTGACAAAATGCTGTTAGTTGTACGAATTTTCATGCAAACACAATTTTGTTTGCGATTTTACAATGTTGTGTTATAAACGAATTTTTTCTTTAAATTCAGATTATTTTATTATTTGATAAAAATTATTTTTTTCACCGAGTTTTTTTTTTAAACTTTTTTTGATATCTTATCTCGACTTAAGATGTTTTGTCAAAACACAACGATTCAAACAGAATGGCAAACTTAGTATAACCTCATTCACCACTAGTGGTGAAACCTATAACAATATAAAGCAGAGCTGTGCACGTGAGTGTTTTCACACACATGACACAGACTCACGAATAAAATATGTTTAATTACACACTTTTACGCAGGTATATTTTTAGCACTAGCGTCTTAGGCCATCATCTCTAAACGCGTTACTCTGGCAATAGTCGATATAAAATAAAATGTCAAAGCAAACTAAACAAAAAGCAACTATCAGATGTTAAATGGGTGGTCAAATAAAGCAGTGATGCCAACTCAAAGTAATATCACTTCAAAAAAAAAAAACACCTCAAAAGCATTTAAAAACAAAAATCAAAAAATATTTTATTCAATATGGTTAGCACAATTGCTTAAGCCAACTTAATCATATTATAGTTGGACCTTAAGTAGCCTTTTTTAAGATAATTTAATGAAATTGGGTACATTTTATTAGATCGACGAAAGTTCGTGCAGCTACCATTTTCTTGAACTTGCAATGCAGAATACGCTTATTTATACCCTTCGGCAAGAGCCAAAGTTTCCAAATTAGGTACATACATTTGGGTTGTCAATACACACCATTCTACAAAATGTGGACGGGATTGGAGAAGTGGGCGTGGTACCTCCCGTACAAAAAAATTAAAAATTGTATAAAAACCTACATTTTAGGGCTGCCATACGTCGTATGGATATGACTTATATACCAAAATATCGGAAATTTTTAGTTGTTATGTATTTCGTATGTATTTAATATCGTCAAAAAAGCATGATACGCCTTCGATGCCTTGTAATATTGAATCCATAAATCTATGCCATATTTTTGGAGCAGCTTTGATTCCAAACATTAGCCTGTTCACCTTGTATGTGTACTTATGGCTTGCAATATTGACGTTTTCTCGTCGACCTCCATGTGCAAATAGGCCTGATGTAAGTCCAAAGTCATGAAATATTTGCCTCCACTCATTCTTGCAAATATGTCCTCGACCGTTGGTATAGGATAACTATCATCCTTAAGGGCATTGTTGAGGTTGACTTTATAGTCAGCGCATATACGAATGTCGCCATTCTTTTTCACTACCGGGACTATGGGTGTACCCCACTCAGCAAATTCGTCTTTTTGTATAATTCCGTCGTTTTCCAGGCGAACTAACTCTTTTTCGATCCTATCTTTTAAGGCGTATGGTACTGGGCGGTGTCGTATAAATTTAGGTGTAATATTTTCTTTAAGCTCTAGACTGCATTTGAAGTTGGGTATCGTACCTCTAGTATGTGTAAACGTTTCTTTGTAATCATCCATTATCTTACTTATTTCTTTGCGACATTGAGGCTCGTCCATGATGTTGTCAATCACGTTCAAGTCCGATATATTCGGGTTTAATTTCCTGATCCATTCTCTGCCAATTATGGAATCTACTTTGGCATCGATGACATATAGATTAGCTTGTGTGCTCACATTTCTATGAGAAACATTCACCCTTGCCTTACCAATTGGATGTATTAGTTGGTTGGCCTGTATATGTTCGTAATTGTAATGCGGTACGTACCAATTTTATTTTTGGCAATAACTTTTTCTGTGTTTCTAGTGACATGGTGGACACTGCTGCACCGGTGTCCACTTCCATTTGGCAATGTGTGTTTTCAACAACTAAATTTGTCATGAATTTTTCATGAATGCCCTGGATGCTATTAATTTGGATATTAATTTGTTTGGTATTAATACTTCCCAGTGAGTCTGAATCGGAATATTCTTCAATATTTTCTAAAACATCGATTGCGCGATTTTCTGCTATATTTTTACTTAGACAAACTTCCTGGACATGTCCGGGCTTATTACACTTAAAACATTTTAAATTTTTTTCTGTACATTTATTTGCCTTTTGATTTGTTTTGCCACATTTAAAACACTTACCATTAAATTTTTCACTAAACGGACGGGCAGGTTTTTGGTTTTTTGTGTACTTTTCTTTACTTCTAATTTGGTTTACTTGTAAATGTTGATTACGAATTTCCTTGCTTTCAAGTTTGGCGGATTATATTGCCAGTGCAAGTTTCACTGCATCTTCAAATGTTTTGCTGGCATCTTGTTGCAAAAGCCGTTCACGTATGTCGTTATCCCGAATACCTCTTACAAATTGCGACCTCAGATGAGTTGAGTTGGTAGACGTATTGCAATTCCCACATTTGAAATTACAATTTGTTGACAGTTTTTTTAAATCTGCTTGAAAATTTGCAATGGATTCCCCCTCGTGTTGAACTCGATTAGAGAACTTATGCTGTTCTGCAATTTCGCTTGGTATGGGACATAAATGGGAGCGCAATAGTTTTATCAATTCATCGAATTTCTTTAATTTTGGATTGTCGGGGGCGGTCAAGCATGTTAATGTGTGGTAAAGTTTTGGACTTAAGTAATTTAGGAGGATTTTTACACAAATTCTGTCACCTTCTTCGTCTTCGTTTGACCAGCCTCTTAAATCCAAGTAATTTTCTATTCTTTGTAAATATGAAACAAAAGTTTCGTTGTCTTCGTCAAACGATTGTAAATGTATGCCATGAGACGGTACGGCCGGTTGTATTCTTGCAGGCAAATGCAGGAAGGTATCTGCCAATTTTTTTAAAGTTTCGTCCATTTTTGCCATTCGTCTAATGGATGCCTTGGCCTAGCCCTTTTATCGACAGTCAATCCGCCCGACGTTGATCAATATTCCGTAATCTCCAAATTAATACTTGCAGAAATTACCTTACACCAATAGCGTGTGGATTCGATTTAACCTCACTTCCCGTGTATGTGTGTGTAGCACCAATTGAACCCACAATTCTCGTTCGCCAGTTGTTATGTATTTCCAAACACAAATCAACAGCAGTTATATTAGTATTCTTCAATGTATATATTTTTATTTAATTTTATTTTATTTAATGTTAAATGAAAATAGTGTATGTGTTGAATGTTGCTGCTATTGCCGGAAAGAAAGAATCAGCGCCGACAATGTGTGCTGTCGAAAACGCGAGTTAAGCAAAGCTGCCAGATTGATAGTTGCTGATGATTACTTCATGAACAACTTATAACATTATATAATTACATTTTAAATACCCGCTTTCGGGCACCTTAGATCTCCATGAGTCCAAGCTTTATAACTCAAGTAAATGGTAAATTTCTTCTTAAGCACGTCGGTATATAAATCTGTCAAATCGGTTAAAAAATGGCTGAGTTATAACCGAAATACTAAATACCCAAAAATTACTTATATATACCCTTTTTACCTTCGGTGAAGGGTATAAAAAGAGTAATTTTTGGGGATTCAGTATTTCGGTTATATATCCATAGGACGTAGGGCAGCCCTTAAATTTAGATTTTTATAAAAATGTTGATGTTTTTAGCCCATTTTTCAAATCGATATATATCGATTCCTAGACGTGACCCAGCGAAACGACGGGACACGTATAAGTTCTTTTTACCGATACAACTTTCCCCGGTAGTTTGAGCCCTTCCCGATTTTGACTGTCGCATAGTGTAATGAAAGAATTAATTATTTTTTCATATTTTATAAAAAAAAATATTTGAATCAAAGTACAGACAGAAATTTTAGAACTCTTATCTTTTCTTAATAGCTTTGCTATTGAAATTAAGTAAGACTTGAGTGTTCTTAATTCTCATTCGCTTTACAGTTTTATTTGTAAATATAATATCTTTGGTTTTTCCAAAGTCTTTGGAAAAAGGCTGTCTGATGATCTGACCTAAGCAACCAGCGAAATGAGCATATAAACAAGCTAATCCCCACACAATAAGTTTTAGTGTATTTTTCGAAGTATAAAAATTGGGAATTTAGAACATCATAAATCATGAATAAAGCCTGTAGAACAAATTTGCTATGAAAATTACCTGATAAACGTTTGTTAAATTTTATAATCGTTTATGAATACAGAGGTAAATAAATAAAAGTAAGATAAACATTTTGTTTGATTTATTCAAAATTTAATTTATTTTGACAAATCACGTAAACATTTTGTTGAAAACAATTATTTCGGGTAACAACTTTTTTTATTGACTCAACAAACTTGGTTGTTGACTAAAAAATTCTATAAATTACTTATAAACTTTTTTATCAATACCGCAAAAAACGTCATTGCAGCAAATTCAAAATTTTTTTTAATCAAATATGTATGCGATTTTCGTATTCAAATATGGAATTGTTCTAAAACATAGAATAACATATTAAATACCACTCAATGATGCTAAGCGTAGTGGAAAAACGTGACATCGGGATTTTT
This sequence comes from Pollenia labialis, assembly GCA_949318255.1. Taxonomy (NCBI): domain Eukaryota; kingdom Metazoa; phylum Arthropoda; class Insecta; order Diptera; family Polleniidae; genus Pollenia; species Pollenia labialis. Next base: position 85,189,748 of record OX439143.1, read on the forward strand.
TCTGCGAAAAAAAAAATTATAAACAACAAATAAAAAAAGTCTATAATCTTTCCTTTTAAGGTTCAGGTAAAAGTTGTATGTGCCAAATATTATTTTAATATCTTCACCTTTATGAGATTTTAGGATGGGGGTTTATATGGGACCTATGGCTTATTGTGGACCCTCCAGGACAAATTTTTGTCATAACATAGTACCTATAGTAAAAGTTATTATTATTATTTTATTTACTTTAAAGTACTGAGTGCCACCTCTGCTGTGTTTATTTTTATTTAAAGAAACAAGTGATATGGAGGAGAAGCTTATCTTGCGAAAAATAGCGAATATTTATACACTAAAAGCGTACTCATTACTTATGTTTGTAGTTACTTATGTATGAAAAATATTCCAACGAAAAATACTGATAAAATGCATTGGTAAACATTTCCAAACTCATACAAAACGTTACTCCGATAAATTCATCTATGAACAATCTGGTATTATTCCATTCTGCAGATACGCGCAATCCCTTCAAAGAAAATTTGTCGACAACCTGGAACATCACGACAATTCACTAATGAATCAAATTTATGAATACGAGAAGCATCTAGAATGGGCAAGTGTGCCTTATATGTCACCAGTTGGTATTTTGACGGAGCCGATTGAAAATGCCCCCGACCTATTCCGCTTGCCTAACTTTTACGAAAAGGTTTTCCCAGGCTCACATAGGGGCTAATATAATATAATCTAATTAAATTTTGTGATATCTATTTATACTTTATACTATTTTATAAATTTGGCAATTTAATTATACTTTAATTCGTATATTCGCTTACTAACGTAATCATATAAACCCTATTATACATTTACAGGTATATAAACAATCTAATTGAATCCTTGTTATTTTTATACATTGGTCGTTAATCCTATAACATTCTGTGATAAAAAATGTTCTCTGTTCGATAATGTTTTGACAGCTGTTATTTAGTTTTTAAGTGTTTTGTTTATTGTTAATTTTTGTTTAACAGACTTTCGCTCTGTATGTCAAAGTAGGGATGGGCAAGTTGAAAAAAAATATCGATATATATCGAATCGATATTTTTTTAGAGTATCGATATTTATTATTTCAAAAATATCGATATATCGAACGTATTTTGCTGAAACTATTACCAAATTAAAAAATTCAGTATACCTTTGTACAAACATATGTATGAACAAATTAATTATATGAAATTACATTGTTACTTTTTATTGTTTCATTTTATTTAAAAAAATTAATAAAAACAAAAAAATTTAATCAAAACAAAAAATTCAATTATAACAAAAACAAAAGGGAAGAATACAAAATACCCATAAGAAACAAAAATAAATTACGAAAAATTGAAGTAAATAAGTCATGGAAGTACCAACTTTCCTTAAAATTTAAATTGCACCCCAAAAGTACCAACTGGTTTTAGTCAACCCAGTAATCATCAGATATGGACATCAGGAGCACTCTCTGTTTTATGTGCACTCCAGACAATCTGCTTCTTGTATCCGGCACTGCTTCTTATATATACCAATTATTTTAGAACTTCATATTTGTTTAAAAAAATCATATGATGCATGCAATGATTCCAATTCTTAAAAAACATATTGTTTGAAAGACGGCTAAAATTTTGAGTTCTTAATGAAGACTGACCTTAAAAAATATCGAATCCGATAGTCGTATTTCAATATCAATACATCGATGTATCGGTATTAAAAATATCGGCGATATATATCGATTATATTTTTTTTAAATATCATTATTTTGATATATCGATATTTTTTGCCCATTCCTATGTCAAAGTAAATGCCGGGAGCAAGTATTTTGTACAACTTTTATTTTTAACACAACGTTGTTTTCAATTTTATTTTAGCAAGTAGCTTATTCGTTCACGGTGTATTGGAACAAAACAAATATAGTTCTAAGTTTTAATTATATACTGTCGATTTTGTATATAAATTTATGTAAGAAAAAAAGAAAAGAAATCAAAGAAGCCTCAATAAAGTTTACTTACTTACTTACTTTCTTACTTATGTATGAATTCCATAAATTCTTTTTAAATAACAATTTCCCTTCCCATTTTGCCAAAATTGTTTTTATTTGATTACGATTTTAACACAACACGTTAATAATTGTCTATGTGGTTGTTCTGTTTTTTTACTTTTGCTTTTTCGCCAGGGTGCAAATTGTGACGTTAATTACCTTAGTAATTGTTATTTTGAATAATATATTCGTCAAAACAATTAATGTTTTAATGGAAAGGGCACCAGTAACAGAATTTGTAAATGTAAAAAATACTTTGGTTAATTAAAATTTTTAATATTCAACCAATATTTTTTTCAAAAACTCGCTGATTCCTCATCGCACAGCCTAAACGCCTGAAGCTAATAACTAGAAATTTGGACCAGAGATTGGTAACTCTCCAAATCGATCCACTACGACGGGATTTTTGGAAATTCAAATGTTTAGTGGGTAAAAAAGGGTAAAACGGGAAAATACGGTAACCTTATATCTCCGAAACTAAAAGAGATACAAAAAAAATGTAAAACATATCGTTGTTCTTTAAAAAAATAAGCGGAGAGGTTCTGGTACTTTTTTTAAATTCGGCCCTTTTAGGGAGTAAACGGGTAAACCCTGAATTTTGGTACTTTTTTGACACTTCATCTATCTTTTGAACCAATACACATAGAACCAATGGTAATACAAATACGAATTTGGTACTTTTTCGAAATTCGAACATTTAAGGGGTGAAATCGTAACTATTTTTGGTACTTTTTTACACAACATTTTCCTTTATTTTTTGACATATTTGTACTAAATTATGGGCTCCCACTACAATACAGAAATTTTTGATACTTCAATGTTTTTGTTTAGCTTTTTGGTTCTACAACTGGCATTTTTTTAATTATCGTTAATATTGGACCTAGAAACATAAAATTCAAAATGTAATGTCCTGAGTGGATAAGAATCTATGAGGAACGTTTTGGTACTTGTTTGTTCTTTAACTGGTACTTTTAGAATATCCGTTAGTATTGCACCTACACTTAAAAGAAAAATCAATCCATCCGTACTCAAATCAATCCGAAGCGGTATTAATAGTACGGTGAGTACGGATTTTCTTAAATCAAGTACAGAAAGATTGATTCAAGTACGGATTTTTAATCCCAAAATACTTAAATTATCCATATTCAATTCCGTTTTCGTTCTTGAAATAATCCGACAATGAGATTGATTTAAGTAAAACTAAGATTGAATAAATCTCAAAATGCGCTTCATTCAAAAATTATAAAATTGTTTTTATCCGAATTCGTACCTCAAATAATCCGAAAATGAGATTGATTTAAGTAAAACTAAGATTGAATCAATCTCAAAATAAGTTTGATTCAAGTAATATAAAGTTGAATTCATGATTGAAAAAAACAAAAAAAAAAGAAATTACAAAGAAACAAGTAAGAGTGCTATATTCGGCTATGCGGAATCTTATATACCCTTCACCATGAAAAGAACAGAAGTTTATATATATATATTTAAATATATGTATATATACATGTATATTTATAAAATATATATCGTTTAGTTTTATTTAATTATTTGCACATGATTGCGTGCTATTAAATATATTAAAAGTTAAATTAATATATAGCACGTTTAGTTTTGATCTAATTTCAGTATTTGGTCATACCGACATCTTAAAGTATAAAATTACCATTTACTTTGGTGATAAAACTTGTGGTCGGGAAGTTCTATGGTTCCCGAAAATAGGTATTAAAAAAAAAACTATATTGTTGACATAACTTTTTTTTTTACCGATATTCCGAGTTTTTCTAAAGATTTCCGATATTGTGTTCTTCTAAAGATTTCCGATATTTTAATATCTAAAACGTATGAATAGGTCATAATACAGCTCTAAAATTTTAGTTAATGTTTTTCAATCCTTTTTTGGAGTATTTTGCACATAACTCTACCATTTTTAACCGATTTGGCAGATTTATATACCAACGTGCTTAAAAATAATATTTCCATTAAATTGGCTTATAGGCATATATGTATATATACCTACATATATGAACATATATTTAAGCAAACTTAATTATAAAAAAAAACAAACTTAATTATAAAAAAAAAGAGTAATTTTTGGGATTTCAGTATTTTGATTATTACTCAGTAATTTTTTAACCGATTTGACAGATTTATATACCGACGTGTTTAAGAAGAAATTTACCAATTACTTGTGTTATAAAGCTTGGACTCGGGGAGATCTATGGTTCCCGAAAGTGGGTATTTAAAAAAAAAAAATTAATTTTGGTCATAACATTTTTGTATCTGAACCGATTTTTCTGAATTTTTTAAAAAATATGTTCTACTAAAAATTTTCGACATTTTGGTATGTATATAAGTCATATCCATAGGACATATGGCAGCCCTAAAATTTAGGTTTTTATACAATTTTTAGTTTTTTTTGTACGGGAGGTACCACGCCCACTTCTCCAATCCCGCCCACATTTTGTAGGATGGTGTGTATTGGCTACCTAAATGTGTGTACCTAATTTGGAAACTTTGGCTTTTGCCGTTCCCCAGATATACAGCAAAAAGTAATAAAATTACAACAACCACAAGGGATTTTTGGAAAATATTAGAGGTAGTCGTGATTTTTTGCTCATATCTCAGCCATTTGTGGATCGATCTTGCTGAATTTCACTAGCAACCGAGATGGTAGACTATATGTGACATAAATGTAAAACAACCTAGCCGCTATCATGTCTGGAGTCTCCGGAAAACACATATCAAACGTAAGACGGACGGATATCGTTAAATCAACTTCTCTCCCCATAAGTACCCAGAATATATATACTTTATTGGGTCTAGGATCAATATTGTAGAAATTACAAACGGAATGACAAACTTATATGTACCCTTTTCCACCTGAGGTGAAGGGTATAAAAATGATTATGATTGATTAACTTACCCGTATAACACATTGCAGAATGATAAAACACCAACATCATGCCCGATATGGTTTTTATTTTAGAAATCTTATGCACATATTTAACCAAAAAAACTTATATATACCCTTTTCCACCTGTGGTGAAGGGTATAAATATAAACTAAATGGGTAGCATGAGTTCAAATTTACTTTTTAACCCTTCGTTGTACACATGAGTCTGTCCAGTCCTTTTCCCATGTGTAAAGAAAATCAAAACATGCGCAAGCCGGAGGGTTAAACATGAAAATAATATGTATATGGATGTGTTTTTCTTGTTTTGTTTTTTCTACACACAATAAGCAAACCGGTTGTTCCAAACTTGTGTTGTGTTGTTGTCAGGGTTGCCGTTGAAAAATTTGAAAAAGTGTCATAAAAAGGGTATTTAGGAAAAAAGGGTATTTTGAAGTAAAATAGGGTCAAGTTTTTTGTGAACAAAAAAATAATATTTATTTCATTAAAAAAAAAACAAAAACGAATTTTAACAATTAATTAAATACATGAGACTAAAATAAAAGTAATAATACAACCTTGAATTATAAATCAATGTTAAAACTAAAAAACAATTCACAGGTACATTCCAATATTAGTCATATTATTAAAAAATTAAGTTACTTTACAAAAACCTTTGATAATTTTTATCACTTTTTAGAAATACTTATTCTATATTTTGTTATTAATTCTTCACATGGAGTACATTCTTCCATCTCAGATTCGAGCAAATTGAGGGAGGAAAGCATGGACTCACAAGTTTCTATTTTAAGTTTGTTTGTAAGTTTATTTTTAATCAGTGATAGCTTTGAAAAAATTCGTTCAGCGGAAGCACTACTATGAGGCAAAGTAAATATATATGGGCATTTCCAGCGAAAAGTCTACTTTTTGTCACGTAACGCCAGAAGTATTTTAAATTGTTTCTCAAAAAATTGTATATGTATCGTTTACTTTTTTATATTTTGGTGTAAAGCGCAACAAGCTCTACATTAAGTAACAAAAGGGATAACGATTGAACAACATGGTCCAAAAATACAACCTTATTTGCAATCTGGCGTTACATTAAAAAAAGAAGACTTTTAGCTGAAAATTCCCATATTTACCTTAAAACGAGCAAAGATTTTTAAATTTGATAGCTTGAAAAATAAATCTATATAAGTTCTAAGCTTACTAAAAAAGGTTTTGTACAAAACTTCGTGCTCAATTCGCAGTATTATTCAGTTTTGTAATGCAATCAAAACCCACTTCCGTTTTTTTAACGTCACGCCAGGGCAGATTTTTGCTTATATCTGCAAGTCCTTAGCGTCGATTACTGTAATTTTTTTTCTGAATGTAGAGCTACTTCATTACTTTGTATATATAAGAACCCTTTTTACAAATTTGACTTCATTTATTTTTTTTACATTTTGTGCTACAAATATCACGACACGTCAAAATGGAAATGCCCATATGTAACGAATTCATATAAGTTTGAATATATATTTTCATCAAATCTATTTTTTAAATTTCCTATCTTGAACCAAAACTTTTCCGTGTTAGTTATTTTTCGTATATCTTCATACGTTTTGCTGTTTATATTACTTTCTAGCAATTTAAACTCATTGATAAAAGTTTCTGGATTTACAATTATGTCTTTGAACTCAGAAACAATTTCAAAGTAATTTATATCATGTTTGGAATTAATAAAAACCGGATCAAAATATCTCAAAATATTCAGTTTTTTGTTTGTTATATCTATTCTTGATATCATATCGTGACACAATTTTTTATAAAAATTCAAAATGTTAGTTTTTATTTCTATAACATCGCATCTTGGATACAAATTAACACATATTTCGGCCTCTGCGTCATGACCTATATATATATCAAATGTGTCCTTTGCATATAAAAAATTTTCAAAATCAATATCCTCTATTTCTTTTTCAACAAAGTATTCTTTTTTCAAAAAGTTTGTAAAAATTATTAATGAAATTTCTTTGGTCGAGGGAAGAAGATTAATTATTTGTGAGGTTTCACTCTGAAAATTTAGGTTCAGTTTATTTATAATTTGAAGTATATATGCTAAAAATTTTAAATAAATTTTATTTAGAATTGTGGTTATTTTGTTGAACTATTTATGGTTTTTAATCCAAATTTTTTTAATTTTTAATCAGGCTTAAGTTCATCAAATTTAATTTTCATTAAATTATTTTTATGAAGAAAGGAATTTTACAACATGAAAATCAATTAAAATTGTTATTGATAATCATTCATTCTTGACTGACCTGAGATTCGAACCCAGGCGGCTGGTTACCATGACATGTTTCGATCGCAACCACTCGATCTCCTCAGATGGATTTGCCGTCTTACACTCGCAGCCATCGACGACTGCTGACGTCAATAGTCAAATATCAATCCTTAAACCAAATTGTATTTTTAACCTTTGGTAGATCGAAATTTGCTTCTTTGAATGATTATCCATTTTTTAATTGATTTTACATGTTTTTCCTAACTTCTGTTTTTTCCGTACTTATGTCAAGAATTCTTCTTGAAGTCCAAAGTAAATTTTTTTTGATTTTTCATTTTGTCTTTCTTTTTCTTGTTGACCTTTTGCAGCACAACTTGAAGGACAAATGTACACATAGAGCCCGTGCCTTAGCTTTAACAATATTTAGAATTGTGGTTATTTTGTTGAACTATTTATGGTTTTTAATCCAAATTTTTTTAATTTTTAATCAGGCTTAAGTTCATCAAATTTAATTTTCATTAAATTATTTTTATGAAGAAAGGAATTTTACAACATGAAAATCAATTAAAATTGTTATTGATAATCATTCATTCTTGACTGACCTGAGATTCGAACCCAGGCGGCTGGTTACCATGACATGTTTCGATCGCAACCACTCGATCTCCTCAGATGGATTTGCCGTCTTACACTCGCAGCCATCGACGACTGCTGACGTCAATAGTCAAATATCAATCCTTAAACCAAATTGTATTTTTAACCTTTGGTAGATCGAAATTTGCTTCTTTGAATGATTATCCATTTTTTAATTGATTGGTTCGAATCTCAGGTCAGTCAAGAATGAATGATTATCAATAACAATTTTAATTGATTTTCATGTTGTAAAATTCCTTTCTTCATAAAAATAATTTAATGAAAATTAAATTTGATGAACTTAAGCCTGATTAAAAATTAAAAAAATTTGGATTAAATTTTATTTGTTACCGATAGTCCTTCTTGTACAATTTTTATTTTTTCTTTATTCATTGCAGTTTTTTTCTTCATATTGTGCCAGAAGAAAAAAATGTTGCAATACTGACCACTGCTCCAATACTCTCTTAGCGACTGATTCAAATGACAACCATCTGGTATCACTCAGTCTTAAAAGCTTGTGCTCGGGCACATCAAATATATTTTGAAGACATTTATATTCACTTTGCCTTTTTGCGCTTTTAAAATATTTAAAAATGTTTCTAAGCAGGTGCTCTACATCTGGTGGAATACATGTAAGAGATGAACTGCTGACTAAGTTTATTGAGTGACAAACACAACCAATATGAAACAAATGTGGTATCTTTCTTTTTAGAAGAGTAGCCACCCCTTTATTTTTACCGACCATTGTAGAAGCATTATCTGTAGCGAACCCAATGAAATTTGAAAAAGCTATTTGGTTTTGTTCTAACATTTCAAATATAGTATTGGCAATTGCTTCACCAGTTCCATTTTCCGGCTTTACTAATCGAAAGAATTTGTCAACAGTATTTCCTTTATTTCTGTCGAATTGCCTTACTACCACAACTAAGCACTTTTCAGTAGATATGTCAGTGGTTTCATCTATTATGAGGCTGAAACTCTGTGCTTTCATATTTTTAACCACATTTAGTATGCCTTCTTTTCCTAGAAAATTAACAATTTGCTTTGCTTTCGTGCGGTTACATGTAACCTATAAATAAAATGTTAATACAAAATAAAGCATTATATATACATATGTACATACATTTTTGTTTTAAAATTTCATTAATCAGGACTACTAACCGCCTTTGCTTTAGCAGAATCCGGATATATGTTTGAATTAAATTTTGCCAGCTTGTTCATTGAGTTAAATGAATGATTAGAAATTACCATTCTTAAAACAAGTTCTATATTTCAGCTTCTGCAACTTGCTTTTGAAAGCCAGTGTTTTTTTTTTTTTTTTGACAAAAATGGAGCTATTTTCATTGTATTTGCTTCATGAGCTTGTTTGAAATTGGTCATATGCTTTGCAGTTTTCGAATGACGATCTAAGTGGGTTTTTTGGTTATTTAGCAACTGTTTACAGGCAATACAGATACATAGGTTTCTTTGCGTCTGGGTCTAACTTGAGCCACTTATACTCCCTTTCCCACTCCTTGCAATACTTCCGAACAATACTTTTATTTTTTGTGTTTTAGTGTCACTTGATGAGGAATTTATTTCGACGTCGGAAATTTCTTCGTACTCCAACACTTGATCTTTATTGCTTGATGAAGCCTGCTGCTCATCCATTCTATTTGATTTAACCACAAACCTAATGTTTAAATATTTATTTTTGTACATAATTAAATAAAAAAATTTGGAAATGTAATATTTACTTGTCCATTTGCGTTTTGTTTTGTTGTTGAATGGCACGCTAAACTACAAAATTAAATGGAAATCTATCAAAAACAAAAAAAAATAACCGTCCATACAAATTTAATATATATAAGAGCTTATCGTTGTGAAAACTTAAGCCAAATCACATACATAAATCATGGCATACAGACAGTTTAATGAATTAAATTGTTATGTTTATGTTATCTTTTTATCTTGTATCTAGAGCATAATGATACGAAATTTACATATAAAAGCGTAAGGTAATAATAATTTAAGTTCCCCTTTCAACCTTTAATTCATTTTTGTTGTATTTAGGCATTTCTTTTACTTACTTTGTAAAAAAGTTCCCTTGCGCTTTTTTAAAAAAAATTTATTTTTATTAATTTAAAACAAATTTACTTTGTATTATTTATATGGAGCGGGATCGAAAAACTCCGGGGAAAAAAACTATTTTCCTAACTGAATAATGTCAATTAATTTCATACAAAATTTTACAAAAGCCGATTCAATAGTAAAAATAATCATATTGATGTTTTACAGCATTTTATTGGCACAACAGCTGAGATAAGCATTGAAAAAAACTTAAATCAAACATCGTTTAATTCTTCCTTATTATATTAAATCTAAATTTGACTTGAAGCGTGAAGACATTTAAATGTTACAAATTATTCTATCTTAAGTGTTGTTTGTATTTTTTACATTTCTATTTTTGTAATAATATATGTATATGAAAAAAATTATTTTAAAATTAAGAAGATTTACTACAACAATAAAATTGGTTTTAAAATATTAAGTTGCAAAATAATTTAGCAACATTACTATTAATAACGGAAAAAAATCAATTTTTAATCTTGAGAAATAAAAATAAATTAAAAAATTAATTTTTTTGTAAATTATTTATGTCTGTGTTTTGGCTGTTACAAAAGTCATCAACATTTAAATATCTTAAATCTAAATGCCGGCTAAGAAAAACAACTTTTGACAAGTATTAATATTCGTGAGTAGTGACTGGATACTGATACATACAAGCACTTACTTGAAAAATTCTTATTGAACAGTTTCTGTTTTGATAAAAGTACACGGCATCTAGCCACATTGTACTTTAAGACAACCACGACTGCAATTAATATTTACACTTGTGCCTTCTGTGTCCTTGAGCCAGTCCGACTATAATATTTAAATGTGATTGCACAATTCCGCATTTTATGCAAATATTATGTTGAAATTTGTTTATCAGCCAGAAACTTGCAAACAAATTGATGTGAATTTATAAAGTGCAATTTTGTTTGTATTTATGTTTAGGTCGAACAAGTACACATTACAAATAGGGGTTAATTTGTTTTACTCTTTTAAATAAATTATTGGTTTATTTTATAATAAATTTATTAAGTTTCTATGACACATACATGAAGTTGTAAAAATTTATTTAATAAAAATATTTAAATAATTACTTTAGATATTGTTAATATAACGCACTTGATCAACAAGAAGGTATTAACGCGAAATTTAAAAATTTGCAGTAAAATCGTAACAATTTCGAATTAAATATTAAAGGCATATGCAAAATAATTTTTTAACTAAAATGTAGATAAGAAAATCACAATATTTATTACAGCGCACAGTGTTTGAGCTATAAACGTTAAATTCAGTGTATAAGCTTCAGGAAGAGATTATAAGGCTGAGTTTGAATGGAATTGTTTTTGAGGCCATGATACCTCCCATATACCTCAAGATAATATAATGCAATTTTTTAAGCAAAAACTTAACAAGATTTGTGGTCATCATTTCATCGTTTTCCACTTAACATATTAAAAAATTATAGGAATCCGTTCAGGGCCACTTTAAACGGTGTACAATTTTCCATTTAAAGAAGTCATAAAAGAAGTTAAATTTCTCTACTGCGGTGTTCACATGTCATAGTGGTAAACAAATTATTATCTTGTTTAACCATGACATGTTTAGAGGCAACAACTATCTTGTTGTGGCTTCTCGACGGAGGACTAATAAAACCATAAGTTTTCTTTTGCTATATTCTTGTTGAGTGCCAAGCGGGTTTGACGAAAACCTTCCCAGGAGGCCAGGCAATTTTTGTGCTATTTACATTTTATACATTTTTTAGTTTATAAAAAGTCATCCTAGACCCATGAATGCTTTTGCAAAACTGTTCAGTAAAGAGTTTTTTATTTAAAAATCACAACAAATTTCACTCAATGTCGTCTATAAATGAACGACAGGCTCTAAATAATAAATGATTAATGAAATAGATCCGCCTGTTTGCCAAAAAGCGATTCAAAACTTTGACGAAAGAATCGACATCTGTCAGCGTGCTCGTGATGAATCTTTGCCGGATATAATTTTTCATTTATACTTGCCTAACCTTCCTCTTCGTAATACAATAAAAATTTGAATCATCTTCATCTTAATTTTTTGTATTAAAAAACAAAGTTCTTGTTGAAAACCCCGATATATTAATCTACTATTAAATTAACCCGTTCGTGACCAACATTGTTTTAAAAAAAATTGTGGAAAAAATGTAAGTCAAGTAAACAAGTAAAATACATTAGAAAAGCAAACAGCTTACAATTTGTGTTTTTTTTCAAATGTATTTAATTTGTAGATTTTAAATTGTAGTTTTGAGAAACAGGGCCCAGTTGTATAATTAAAAAAAGTAATTTTAATTATACTTTTTACTTGTTTTTAACTTAATATTAATTATAACAAATCTTAAAAATATTATAAATTATATTATTAATTAAATTTTAATACTTTAATAATTCTTTTAATTGTACTCACTTGTTTTACCTAAAAAATTAAATATAAAAAATCTGAGTTACCTTAAAACATTTTTGTTATGATTTTAAGGAAGAAATTAATAATTTTGTCATTTCTTGGTAGATAATATTTCAGCTAGGGTAGAGCTGCCAGAAGTGTAAGCCCGTCGACCAGGACATATAATACAAATCACAACCGAACGTACAACAAAATCGTATATATTCCAAGAACTAAACGTATACCAATAAACCCCATAAAATTTTTATTTAGATACGTTAATCAACCATACATTTAAGATTAAAGTCCAACAATATTTTTAATTTTGTATAATTTTGTATTATAAGACCAAAAATTGAATTTGAAATTGAAAGTAGAGCATATTCAAAAGGTTTATGTTAAATGTGCTAGATTCCCATTTCACACTATTGAAAAACTGATATTTATTGTTGATGGAAAATGCTATTCCTATGCGCATTTCACTGGTTGCTTAGGTCAGGAAACTCCATCCAAAGGCGTAAGAAAAACTAAAGATATTATAAAAATAAAACTGTTAATCTTTTAAGAATTATAAACCTCAGTTTAACTTGTAACAATATCAAAGCTTAAACAAAAACAACAATAAACAGTGAGTTTATCTTCTCTTACAGTCCCGACTACAGTTGGTTGATTTGTCAACTCTAAATGTAGTTGTAAGTGGGTAAAGAAAAAACAAATTACTTTATTTTATTTTGCCAGTTCAGTTTTAATTACACTGCCACATGTATATTAGTTATCAAAGTTTTTCTTGGAATTCAAAAAATTAATTAACAAGGTTTCTTTTAAATGTGCCAAATCCCCATTTCACACTATTGATATTCAATGTGCCTGTTCTTTAACTTACCTTTTCTAAAAATCGGTAGTCTCCTATCTACCACTTAAATTTCTTTTTAATTTTTAAACAATTTTAATACTTTTAATAGCCTTGTTAAAATCTGGTAGAAGGTTGTTTTCATTCGAATTAAAAAAAAACCCTTTTGCATCTGAATCATTGTGGTAAAAGCATGTACTAAACATTCTTAAATATAATTATTCCCAACTATTTGGCTTCAGTCTTTGTACTACACTATATTTTAAAAAATTGTTACTGGAAGGAAATGTTCCTGAGTTAAAAACAATAAAAGGGTATTTCAAACTAACCGGCTTGTTTTTTAAATAAACAAAATTTAATAAAGTAAAAAAACAAATATTCCATTAATCGATTAATCGACATAAATTATTCGAATTATTCGTCAATCGAAAATAAACAATTTTTAGTTATTCAAACAGTTAATCGCTCAAAATTAATCGAACAACGGTTAATCGTTTGAGTACCCTACTATGTTTATAACAAAAAAATCAGCTTAAACTAAATGTTTGTCTGTATTGATCGGTATCAAAAAAACCAGGACAATTTACGAGTGCACCAGGACACAAGGACAATTTGTCTAAAACCTCGACAAATCGGTGGCATGTCATGAGTGTCGCAGTGTCCATGGACTTTATGACACTTTTAAAAGTGTCATAATGTCCATCAGAAAAGTGACATAACATCCACAGACGTTATGACACTTTGCAAAGTGTCATAATGTCCACAACTTAAATTAAAACATAGCTGGCCTTCGACCGGTATTTTTTCCTCAATGGACCGGTTTCGCTTATTATGATTCTAAAACCCGCCTTGTTTTCGAACGAAGGCCGACTACGCAAAAAAGCTTTAGTTAGCTATACTAAGAAGCTTTAGCTAGCGAAGCCGGTGTTTGTTATATCATAGAGGAGAAAATCCTTGCGCCTGGCCGAAGGCCGGCTGTGCAGATAAGCTTTAGTTAGCGAAGCCGGTATTTGTTATACCATAGAGAAAAAAATCCTTTAGCCCAAAATTGTTTTCGTTTATATTTAATATATACACCCAGAGAAAAAGCAACAAAACCATTTTTAAAATAAAGTTAACCATAATATGTTTAATTTGACCAAAACATTGTAACCGACAACCATATTATGGTTAAATTAGTTTCTTTAAAAATAGTTTTGTTGGTTGTGACTATAATTAAACATGTTTTTCTCAGCGTGTATGTAGATCTTTTTTTTGTATTTAATCTCTTTAGTAATTACGGACCTTATGACACTTTCCAAAGTGTCATAATGTCCACGGACACTTTCAAAAGTGTCACAGTGTCCGTGGACGTTATGAAAAGAGTAACGAATGAACAAACGATTTGGCTATTAATTAAATCTTAATTAATATTTGGGGAAAGAAATCTTATAATATATTTAATGATTCGTTAAGGAATTTCAAAGGGAATTTTCTTTATTTTCGTTTAAAATTTTTTGTGGTAAATGGTGTATGTAGATGTCAGAACTTCCTTCCAAGTGCATCCAATTCTAAGTCTGTAATAAGTTGTAATGTTATGTGTTATGAAATTTTTGTTATTTTTACATATAAAATAAATTATAAGAATATTTTAAATGCAAATTATTCTTTGAATAAGCAAACAAATAAATAGCGACTAAATATTTTGTTAATACGGCATACTCGTAATAAAAAAAACTATCTAATTCATAGCAAATTATTCATTTATTTCGAAAAGAGCTCAGGTACAAAAATACAAATTGTTCAGGAGACACATAAATCATTATCCTCCGAGCAGATGCATTCACACATTTTCAAAATGAAGATAAACAAAAATAGTGTTACTATTTTCAGTTTTGTGCTTTGTTGTGATACAGACGCGTATTCTTAACCCCGCAATAAAATTTTAATTATTAATAACATTTTAATATAACAATTTAGCGAATGGACGCATTTTTTAAATAAATTTTTAAAATAAAAGTGAACAATTATCAAAAACGAAAAATTTAATAAACAAAAATTAAAAAAAAAATATATATGTATAAATGTATGTATACATATACTGAACAAAAACATTTAGTTTAAAATTCTTATTTTTGGTGGAATACAATAAATAATAAAAATAAAAAAGCACAGCAAAACGGTGAAAAACAAAAACAACTTTTTGCATGAGCAGTCACAATGTAACAACAATAAAACTAGATGAAAGAAATGCATACGTAACAGTTAATGCTAAAGAGTGCAATCCTGAAACAAATAAAACAAAACAAAACAATATTAACTACCTAACGGCTAAACCAATTGTTCGTACACGTTCCCTTTCGCCCTCTGTTTTTACAAAGACGGTTGATGCTGAGACATTAAAAAATATTAATCTCTCGCTAGTGCCTGCAAGTGTTGCCGCTTCGGCAAAAACAATTTTAGTAACAAATGTTACCATGAATTCAAACACAGACGCAATGGAAAAATCACAAGTAAAAAGTTGTCAAAAGCCTCAAGTACAAGTTGGTATGGATAGGTACATAACAGTGCTTAAACGGGGTCGCAGCCCTACCTCTGCAGCAGTTGCTTCGGCCTCAAAAGTACCATCTTTTGATAAGATAAATTCTCAAAACCGTTTTGCAATTCTGGAGGATGAATCCTCTGAAGCACCAAATGTCATAAGATCGTCAAAGCCTCCCCCGATATATCTTAGGGAGCAAAATTCAAATGAGCTCATAAAGAGTGTGATATCGGTGATAGGGGAAAATTCGTTCTACGTAGCGGCTATCAAGCGTGGAAGTATAAACGAGACAAAAATACAAGTCAATCATGAGAATGACTTCCGCAAAATAATAAACAACTTTGAAGCACTTAAAAAAAACTTTTATACATACCAACTGAAAAGCAGTAAAGGTCTTCAGGTAGTGATTAAAGGAATTGACTCATGTGTGGACCCTGAAGAGGTAAAAACATTCCTAGAAGAAAAAGGCTTCAAGGTAAAACATGTTGTAAATATTAAAAATAGAGAAAAAATTCCCCAACCACTTTTTCGAGTGGAGTTTGAACCCGGCGACGTAAAACTTGAAAAAAACGAAACGCATCCTATCTACAATTTAAAATATATTCTCTACAGAAGAATAACAATAGAAGAGCCGCACAAAAGAAATGGTCCCGTTCAATGTTTAAACTGTCAAGAGTATGGTCATACTAAGGCATACTGCTATTTACCCCCTGTTTGCGTAGTATGTGGTGAATTACACGGCACAGTTCTTTGCGATAAGTCTAAAACCGACCCCAACGTAAAAAAATGTAGCAACTGTGGCGGTAATCACACTGCCAACTATAGAGGATGCCCTGTATATAATATCGTCAAGCAGTCGGTTGGACCGAAAACTAATCCTCCCCAAATGCAGGTAACAAATCAAGTAACCACAAATGGCATACAGGCTCCGCAGCCTGGTAATACCAGAACATCCTATGCTAACGTTCTCAAATCAAACCATGTGCCTATGCAAGGTGCCTCGCCAAGTAATGATGAAACTCCGGTTTCTAATTTAAGTCGTCTAGAAAAAACCATGGAAACATTAGTGCAAACAGTAAATAATTTTACAAATACAATGGGTAATATGATGCAAGAAATTCTTAGAATGCAATCGATGTTATTGCAAGCTGTACTTAACAAGCCATGAACTGTTTAAAAATTTGTTTTTGGAACGCAAACGGCATCCGCCAACATAAAAATGAATTAGAATATTTTCTTAAAAGTAAACAAATTGATGTCATGATGGTTTCTGAAACTCATTTGACCTCAAGAAATAGTTTTAAAATTAATGGTTATATACTGTATGATACCAAGGACCCTCGAGATAGAGCTTGTGGAGGTTCTGCCATTTTGATAAAAACTCGAGTCAAACACTACTTAATGTGTGATCATCGTGAGGACTATCTGCAAGCAACAAACGTTTGTGTTGAAGAGTTAAATCGAAACATAGTAATTTCATCTTTATACTCTCCACCTAGATTTTCAATATCAGAAAGCCAATATTGTGAATATTATAAATCACTAGGACCCTGTTTTCTGGCCGCTGGTGATTATAATGCTAAACATACCTTCTGGGGGTCACGACTTATAACACCAAAGGGTCGTGTTTAGGTTAGGTTAGGTTAGGTTGAAAGGCTGGTGTGAAGTCTCCTTCACACCCTCACCCAGAGACCAGTATGGTCCATTGTGACGCCTTAATTAGAGAAAGATATGTAAAGAAGGAAAATAGGTGAAATAAAACAGCGAAAGCACAAGTCAGAAAAGAAAGATGGATAGAAAAGAATGTTTCGGACCAGCCCCGAAAGAAATCCTGACCAACCAAATTCGACCTACGTGTGGCCAGCACCCAGCCTCCTCTCGCGCAGCCAGGCCATCCCCATTACGAATCCTATCAGACTCCCAAGTCCACAAACCGGGACATCCCCCAATTCGTTCAGGAATCTACTGCCCAGCCACCTCAGCCTGCTGCCCTGCAACCTGGGACAGTGGCACAGAAAGTGCTCAACTGTCTCTAACTCCTCAGGGTCCTCACACAACCTGCACATATCCGATAATTCGGATCCCATCCTCACCGTCATCCTGCCTATCATACAGTGGCCCGTGATCATTCCTATCATGGTCCTCACGCTGACCCTACTCATGCCCAGCAGCAACCCCGAATCGGACTTGCTAAGCACCGGCCACAGCGTCCGTGATACCCGGCAGTCCGTCCGGTTCCCCCAGGCCCGATTGGTCGCGCCCAGAATCCACTCCCTGATCCTTCCAAAATAGAAGCCTATTGGAGGTCTAACCGCCTCCATACAGTTAGGGTCCTCCATCTCTGAGCCCTGTCTTGCTAACCCGTCAGCAACTTCATTGCCACCTATGTCGCAGTGACCCGGCACCCAGCACAACCTTAGCGTATACTCCCCTAAGACTTCTTCCAAAGCCCTCCTACAATCATCAACTAGCTTTGAGTTCACATAACAGCCCCTTACGGCCATAAGAGCCGCCTGGCTGTCCACATATATAGTGACCTCAGAGCCCCTATCAATGTTGTCCCTCATAAGTTCCACGGCCCTCAATACCCCCAGAACCTCCGCCTGAAAGACACTACAGTCGTTAGGAAGCCTATATGACCTTCTGATGTCCAGATCCTCAATGTAGACTCCCGCACCCGTGCCCCTCATCTTCGAGCCATCAGTGAAAATAGCAAATCCACTAAATAATCTGCTCCTACCTGACCAGCTCTCCCTAGAAGGCACTATTACCTCCGGCGACCGCCCAAAGTCCACCCTGGTGCCCACATAATCAGTGGAGCCGGGTAGTCCCAGGCAATAGCCACAATCCTCAATCACACTCAGGATCCGTGAGTGACCCTGCGTGACATTCCCTATCAATCCTAACTCCCTCAGTCTAAGAATGCTCCTGGCCGCCATTCCCATCACATACTGCTCAATAGGCAGAAGATGTAGAATGACGTCCAGGGCAGCCTGAGGAGTACTTCTCATGGCACCTGTCATGCCAATTGAAGCGCACCTCTGAGCCTTAGAAAGAAGGTTCCTACGACTAGCAAATCCCAATGACTCCCACCAAACACAGCATCCATACGTAAGAATGGGTCTAACCACCGAAGTGTACAGCCATCCCACTACTGACGGCCGGAGTCCCCAGCTCCTACCTATCGATGATCTACAAGCATAGTAGGCATTGAGACCCCTCTTAAGTCTCTCCTGAGTATTTCTTCCCCATGACAGCTTGCTGTCCAGAAATACCCCCAGATATTTAGCACAATCAGACAATCTAAGCTCCAATCCTCCCAGTACCGGTAGGGAGAGAGAACTCCCCCCTGTGGGGTCCCCCTAGTCACCGATTTTCCTAAGCGTTCACTTCCCCAGTCAGAGTGAATAACTCTGCTGCTAAGCATCATAGTTATCCACTCGACCAAGAACAGCGGAACCCCTAGGTCAACCAGTGCCTGCCTGATAGCCTCTATCCTCAAATTGTTAAAGGCGCCCTCTATATCCAGGAATGCCGCCAAGGTGTATTCCTTGTTTCGCAAACCCCGCTCCACATAACCAACCACATCATGCAGCGCACTCTCAACAGACCTACCCTTAAGATAGACGTGTTGAGCACCGCTGACGATGCCGGCATCAATCTTCGTCCTCAAATGTAGATCAATCAGTCTTTCCAAAGTCTTCAATAGAAAAGACGACAAGCTGATTGGTCTAAAATCCTTGGGTTTAGAGTGACCGGTTCTACCCGCCTTTGGTATAAAGACAACCCTAACCTCCCTCCACCTTCTAGGAATGTACCCGTTCAGCACACATACCCTAAACAGTTCCACCAACAACAGGAGTGATGATTTCCCGATATTCTGTAACATCGCCGGAAAGATACCATCTGGTCCCGCCGATTTGTAGGACCCAAAGGTATTTACTGCCCATGTTACCTTATCCAAGGTAATCATCTCCCCCACCGTCTCCCTTTCCTAAACGCCCGAGCCTGACCCAGAGAAGGGGTCACCACATACAGCCCGTTCTCCCGACCCCGGATCCACGCACCCCGGAAAGTGAGTCTCCATTAGCAAACAAAGAGATTCAGAGCCAGATTCCGTCCATGAATAAATATCTGAATAAATCCAGGGACTACCGGGTCCTTGGATAAAATTCTCCTGAACCTAGACATCTCATTCACGGATTCGACTGACTCGCTAAACTTAATCCACGAGTCCCTTTTCGCCCTTCTAATATCTCCCTTATACTTCCCGTAACTTACCCTGAAGTTACTCCAATCTTCCTCCCTACGCGTATACTTCGCCCTATTGAACAGCTTTCTGACAGTGGACCTTTGAGTCCTCAACTCGTCTGTCCACCATCTATACGGACACCCTTTCGACCTCTCAAACATATGACTAAAGGACAGACGACTATGGTCAGAGAAGGAAAAATCCAAAGCCACCCTCCAGTCCTCTACTAATTCCCTACAGTTCGTCAATGTTATATCTATCACTGCCTCTCTATCCCTAGTTCTGAACGTTGGCGTATTCCCCCTATTACAGATAAAGAGATTGCTGGCAATAATAAAATCAAACATAGACTCACCTCTTTTGTTGATGTCGGCACTTCCCCATTGGGTGTGGTGTGCATTGGCGTCACAACCCAGTACCAGTCTCGAGCCGCTTCTGCCCGAGTGCTCCACCAACTCCCGTACTTTATCACCAGGTGGATCGGTAGCCTCGTACGGCAAGTATACCGATGCCAGTGCCAGAACCGTTCTGTCCCTGGCCTCTCCTGTCACGACCGTGAGGTCTCCATTACTGAAAGAATAAGAAATCATAAATTTAAACTCAGTTCTTGCCAGTATACAAGTTCGTACCTTATCATCTGTGTGGGGTACGAACAAGGTATACCCCGTGACCTTTAATCCAAATACCCGGTTTTTATTAATCCAGGGCTCTTGGATTAAGGCCACGTCCACGTTGTTGTCAATGAGGTGGGTTGCTAATTCGGTTGAGGCTGCTTCGCAGTGGTGCAGGTTTATCTGCACCACTTTCAGCCTCTTAGGGTCTATCATCTTTAGGAAACCTAAATTTGATAGACCCCAACCCGAACACAGCAACCCCTCCCATTGACTTCAGCCTTTTGAGAGACTCCTGGTCTACTGCGAACCTGAAGTCTCTCCCTTGGTTCTCCTTACAGCCCAGTGAAGCTATCAATTTCCACTGGCCTGTAGTGAGACCATCGTTCTGGTTGTCCAGTAACCCCAGTATGACCTCCACCGGTTTTATAGGTGGAGGTATCCACACCGTGACTACTGGCCTCAATGGCAACTCAGACGCTAGTATGACGTCCAATCTGGCTTCAGGGAAAGCGCTGCCACACCTGCCAATTGCAGCCTTTAAAAACTCAAAGGTTTTTTGATTGCCGCAACTGACAGTTTTGACACCTCTTGCCCAGTCAGCCCCTTTGAACGATACTTCGTCCGGCCTTCCTTTCACGCTGAAGATTTCGTCGAGTAGTTTGTTCTCTAGCACCTGCCATTTCTCGACACTGATCCTTCCATCGGGATCCATACGATCAATGACAGCCGCCAGAATACCGTCCTTACCCGACGACTCCCTCAGCTTCCTTGACGTGGAGGACTGGTCCTCTCTGGAGACAGTCCTCTTAGTGGTCTCCTTGCGGAGATCCTTAAGAGGGCCGGCACCAGCCTGACTAGTCCTCTTAGCCGCTGGAGATTTCTGGTCATCACCAGACCTAACTCTCTTGACAACCCCTTTATTGGGGGGCTTAGCAGAGTTCTGTCGGTGATCACCCGATTTCCCTGCAGATGTTGACTGGTTTGTCCCGGTTATTCCTTTAGTGACTCCCTTTTGGGGGTGACTATCGGAGATTATCAGGACTTTCCCAGTCCTCATCGCGCGACTAGTACTGGGTGTTTCGTCCGCAGTCTTAGCTCCTTTAGCCGTGACCATGCTGTCACGGTTAAGAGGAACAGGTGCGGACTTATTACCCTCCTTTTTTCCTTTCGCTCCTTTTTTGGAGGATTCCTCAGCAAGGGTTGGTGAGGATTCGTTGTCTTTACTGACAACTTTTGAGTCCTCAGCAGCCCTTGCTGTGTATCCCGCAGGATACGGAATGCCTAGGATATCACCGACAGAACCGTGGATTCGTTCGAATCTAGCAACGTTCTTCCGGTGCTTCCTCAGCAGATGCCTATCCCGCCCATCGTGCAGTGAGGAGTCTTTCTTAGCTATCTTTTCTAGAAAGGCTAAGGAGGCTCTCACACCACTCTTGGCTTTTTCTAAACCCGTTCGGCTATCTGATGTGACCTGTTCTGTCGCATCCTGCCGAACAATGTGTTTTGATGCACTCGCCAATCCACTTTCCATCTCGAGTGTAACCTCAGAGGCCGCTGGTCCAGCCCTTTGGCCCTGATCATCAGCCGAAATCATTGTTATTTCGTGCTTATCATCAGAGCCCAGAGTTAGATCACCGAGCCTTTCCGAAGCACCTGTTCGAGATGGGGAGCCGACTAGTGAGTCCATCGCGTCCGTCTCTGTCAGTTCTGTTGCTAACTGACTTTCCTGCAGCAGAATATCCCTGTGAATACTCAGCCAGTCTGAGTCCATATCTGACTCAGAGTCTGCCGAGTTGTCAGAGACATTCCCTGCACCGCGTCCTAAGACCGCGTCCTTCTCTTTGGTTTTTTTAATTTCGTCCAGTTTTTGGTCCCACAAGTATGCACGTAATGAAAAGGACCGTCGCGCGCAGTGACGGCTTGCGCGGACTAGGCAAAGTTAAAACTGGCCCTTGCCATCGGCATCAGAGGGAAGCTGTTCACGACCAGTTTATTTAACCACTAACTAGCCATCCAGGTCCTCGGCACTGCTGTCAACCACCTTGACCTTAAAAGTGGGGGATGTGGGAAACAAAAAGGGGGGGATAGGATTATAGGTATTGGGATATGGGATGGATGGATGGATAACCCTTAATCATACCGGCCTTAGAGCTTATGCATTATAACCAGTTTCGGCTAGACTTACCGACTCAGGTTATAAGGCATATACTACAGCCGGCATTTAAGCCACCACATCGCGGCAAGATAGTTATCCAGGTGGTGGAAGGGTCGTGTTTTGTTTAATGCAATCTCTAAAATGGATTTAAATGTGGTCGCGAGCGGACAGCCTACATATTGGCCTACTGATCAGCAAAAAATTCCAGATGTTATAGATTTTGGCGTGGTTAAAAACATCCCCACAGAAACTATTCATGTTGAAGCTTCCTTAGAATTATCCTCCGACCACACACCTACAGTTGTTACTATAATGAACCCCAATAGAATTGTATCTCCGTCTGGTTATTTTGCGCCGTCAGCCACACAAATTAATTGGTTAAAATTTAAAAAATATCTCAGTACCCATTGTACAGAAAATATTCCGCTTAGAACACCGGAAAATGTAGATCGCTCTATTGTTAATTTTGACAGTTATCTGAAACTAGCTGTTCAACATTCTAGTACTGCCCCCAAAAAAACAAAAAATATTAAAATATATTCCACAGATGTCGAGCGGCTCTTGACTGAAAAAAGGAGAGTTCGAAGAGAGTGGCAACTTTACAGATCCCCGCAACTTAAGAATTTATTAAAAGAGTGCACAAAAAGGCTTAGAAACAGTGTTACCACCAGCAAAATTCAAAATTACACTTGAGATGAAGCAAAATTACCCGATCTAAATGAAATTATACCTGATATAAAATCAAAGTTTTATTTAATAAAAAGACATTTTCAAAAAGGCAAAAACACAACATACTCATGAAAGAAGATCAACATTAAATAGTCAAACTGTTAAGATTCTTATTGTAATTAATAAAATAATGAGTTTAACTTAGACATTTGGTTGCATATATCTAGAGAAGGTTCAAAATGGTCATTGCCATTCCTTTATAATGGGTGTTTTTAAGCCAGATAGATCTTACAAAAAGTGAGCTGTCAAGCGAACTGTCATATTGCTCCCACTTTTTGCTTAGGCACATCGTCATGAATTGATTAATCCTTGGACAACGCCACCAAATTATCCAAATTAGCTTTGAAAATCAGCCGTCGATTTTCGAAACTTATAGGCGACTTCATGATCAAAATGGCGCAACTTAATTTTTCACAAAAAAAAGCGATGTGTTGATTTAGTAAAAATAAACTATCAATAAGATTTCAAAGCCGTGCGATGTGACACCTCTTGATTGTTTTTCTTAGGCATGTGATGTAACTGGTTTATGCTGATAAACCAGCAACAATTGACGTCTTGAAGATCAAAATTGTTCATTTTATTCGTGACTAGGGTAGCCAGATTTTAAATTCGGAAAAACAGTACATTGAACACAAAAAAACAGTACAATCAAGAAAAAAACAGTACATTTTTTTTTGGCGAAAACACAACTATTTATTTAAATTATTATATATTTAAAACTTTTGATTGAATATGCAACAATTATGTAACGAAAAACACTTCAAATGTGTAACGTCAAAGGAATGATTTCCGTTTTATGGCATTTCATACGTATACGAAATTACTCCATTTACGTTTAAAAAAAAACTCTAAAACGAAGCATTTGGCCAAAATATTTTTTTTTTAATTTGAAGACGGGAAAATCATAACGTTCCTGTAAGCCATATAAGAAAGGAGAAAAGCCTAACTTAGCTTATAACGATTAACTCGTTGATTGTGTAAGTAGGACTTTCTTTAAGCATATTGGTATTTAAAGCAATTTTCACCACACACATAGTTGCACAAATCATTTAGAATTTGAGAAAATGTATGTGTCCTAAGTTAATTTTTCGATTTCAAACACCTGAAAGGAATTAGGTATTTTTATAAATTTTGAGCCCGGAGAATTTTTTATCTTTGTACGTTTTCAATTTCACGTAATTTCGATTTCCAGAACTTGCCCGAATATTAAAAAAAATTATAGGAATTAAAAGATGAGATGAAGATGAGATGAAGCCACTGTTTATTGTTGATGTTGTTTTGTTTAAGCTTTGATATTATTACAAGTAGAACTGTTGCTATAAGTCTTATACGTTTAACATTTTTATTTGGTTTAATATCTTTAGTTTTTCTAAAATCTTTATGGATGAAGTTTCCTGATGATCTGGCCTAAGCAACCAGTGAAATGCGCATAGGAATAGCTTATCCCATCAACAATAAATTTCAAGTGTTTTTATCAATAATAAAAACTGGGAATTAAGCACGAATAACAAAATCTTTTGAAAATTTTTAACAAAATTTCGATTTTGTTTTTGTCTTTCTCAGGTGTTTAAAGGAAAATACTATTGGAAGAGGTAGCCATAAAATCATATCGCACTTGTTCAACAATAGTGTATAAACTCAAAATTTTTCTCTTTTCTTTTTTTAGTAAAAAAAAAAAACGAAACGTTTTATATGTATTCATATCTAACCGCTGTAAAAATATCATGCTATTTGGTTTACTTTTTGGTATTGAAACGGTTGGTTTAAGAATTCTTTCGCACATATGCGTTTTATGTAAAATTAAAAATTGGTTTGCTTCTACTGAATTTTTTAATTTTGAGTTAATACACTATTGTTGAACAAGTGCGTTATGTCTTAAAAATAATAAGTCACCCATTATAATAAAGATTTCTACTGCGTATTTATGAGAAAACAATGACCACAGCGTAAAAAAGTCTTATTATTTTAGAACTTTTTTGTTTGGAACACAACATTTTTTTAAGCAATGTACTGTTAAATATTAGTATATTTTTAAAATATGACTTTAACAGGGTTTTTCTTAATATCTTGGTTTTTTGTGGACTGAACAAAAAAAAACAGTACAAAAACAGTACAAAGTGTAAAAAACAGTACATTTGCGTACTGTTTTGGACATTATGCATAAAACAGTACAATTGCAAAAAATCAGTACATGTACTGTTAAAAACAGTACGTATGGCAACCCTATTCGTGACAAACAGCCAGCAAGCAGTGCTCGAAAAAGTGAAACAAAATAAAACGTCTGCAATGCTTTTCTTCAAGGACAGGCGCGATGCCTATTTGTTTAAAATCAGTTTCAAATGGTAATGCCGAAAATTAATCTGCGATTCAGATTAATTGTTTTGCGTTTCCTATCATTTTAAGTCTCTTTGTTTAAAAAAATACCCTTTATACCTTATTTAGTAAACAAAATGCCTGCAGGATTTTATACAACTGTCCCTTTCTTAATTCAGTTTTACAACTGTTAAGGGAGTTAAATATTCTTCAACCTTAAGCATTTAAAAGTTGCCAGAGAAAACAAAAATTAATTATATGTTGGAATATTGAAAACATATCTTCCCCCATGCTAGTTTTTAGTTTAAATAACTTTTTTTTAATAAACTTCAGGTTTTAAATCACTATGATAGTCATCTTTATCGAAATCTAATGTCCATCCTGCGACATTCGTTACCGAACTTTTGAAAATTATACATATTTAATGATTAAAGACTTTTCTTAAAAAGAAACTGAGACTTTGGTTCAGAAGACTGTGCATTTTTTATCAACTATATTTAAAAAGAAATAAATGTTATCACTGTAATCGAATCTTGATTTTATTTGGGTATCTAAAGTAAGAATTTAAATAACACCTGAATTACACCTAAGAGAAAATACCCACGCTTTACCCACGACTGTAAAAATTATACAAAATTCGGGTAATTACCCACAAAGTGGCAACACTGCTTAGAAAGTTACTGCAGACTCAGAAAACGGCTTCAGTAGAAAAATATCTTAAGGAACTTGATGCAACTCAACAATCTGACTACTCATTATGGCGTGCAGCTAGAAATCTAAAAAGGCCAGTTATATCAAAGCCACCATTAAGAAACTTGAATGGTAGTTGGGCAAGAAACGATATTGAAAAAGGAAATCTGTTTGTGAGTCACTTGAAAAACGTATTTACACCAAATTTATCTAACGATATTGCGGTCGAGTTACCACCTATTGCTGCCAGAGCATCTTTTCCCATAAGATTTGAAATAAGAGAAATCGAAAAGGCTATTTGTGACTTAAACACTAAGAAGGCACCTGGTATTGATAAGATCAGTAATAAAATGCTTTTAGAGCTACCTCGCATAGCAAAGAAAATTATACTTTTTATTTTTAATGCTATTTTACGGCTTGAATACTACCCGCAAGAATGGAAGGTTTCCTTAGTTACCATGATACCAAAGCCAGGGAAAGATCATACAAAAGTTGAGTCATATAGGCCTATTAGCTTATTATCAAATATGTCAAAGCTGTTTGAAAAATTATTAGTTTCAAAATTAACACCAATTTTAAATGACAATAGATGTATTCCAAACCATCAGTTTGGATTTAGAAGAAAACACAGCACAATTGAACAAACTCATCGAATAGTAAATGTTATAAGAAAAGCATTTGAAGAAAAAAAATATTGCTCAGCACTCTTCATCGATGTTTCGCAAGCTTTTGATAAAGTCTGGCATGAAGGCTTACTACATAAATTGAAGCAAAATTTACCAGCAAACACTCACAAACTGTTAGAAAGCTACTTAGTCGGCCGTCAATTTATTATTAAAGAAGGAGATTTCTTAAGTTCACCTCAGCCAATTGGCGCTGGAGTTCCACAAGGCAGCATCCTTGGCCCTCTTTTATACTTAATTTATACTTCGGACATGCCAACAAACAACAACACACAAACTTCAACATTTGCAGACGATACAGCTTTTCTAAGCGTACACGAAAACAGTTATGAAGCATCTCGTTATTTACAGGATCATATATTTCAACTAGAAATATGGCTAAGACAATGGAGGATAATGGTAAATGAGCAAAAATGCGTACATATAACATTCACCTTGCGCCGGGAATCTTGCCCCCCTCTTACAATCAATAATCAAATAATTCCTCAACATTCGCATGTAAAATATCTCGGTTTACATCTGGATAGGCGATTAACGTGGAAATGCCATATAGAGGCAAAATTAACTCAAATGAAACTAAAAGCCATTCAAATTCATTGGCTTATTGGAAGAAATTCTGTCCTTAGTCTCGATTGCAAGCTTCTACTTTATAACTCTATCTTAAAGCCTATCTGGTGCTACGGTATTCAACTATGGGGCACCGCCTCGGCCTCTAATATCGAAAAAATTCAAAGGCGTCAAAATAAACTTCTTCGAATAATCACAGCAGCTCCCTGGTACGTTAAAAACTCAAACATTCATAAGGATCTCAATGTGCCATTAGTAAAAACTATGATTACAAAATATGCAGTAAAATATTTAAAAAGGCTTGAACAACACCCAAATCCACTAGCTCGAAATATTTTAAATCATGGCGGCCACACTCGATTAAGAAGAAGAGACACTGCAGCACTTACCCAACTAGAAGAGCGATAAGCACCTATATATGTGAACAGAACCCGTGATAAAGAAAATTTTTGTCTGGCACTGGCAGGACATAAATAAAGTATTAGGATAAGATTTGATTAATTATTGTTAGTTCATATTTAATATATGAAGATTCAATAAATAAACAATGAACAAAAAAAAACAAAAAAAAAAAAAAAAAAAAAAATTTTCACTTTTCAGTGAAAGGCACGGAAATAAGTTTATTTTCTAAAGTATTCAATTTCATTTCTTTAAACAAAAAAAAATCCAAAAATAATTTCTTGTTAAGTTAAAATATTTTGGTCGTATTTAATAAAATTTTCTTAATTAAAGAAACGTTTTCTCATGATCATACAAGAAATAAAAAAAGAGCTGGTTTGTATCAAAATTAAGAAAGATATTTGTGAAATCAAGCTGCATTTATTTAATATTCGTCTGGTTTTCTTGATTTTAAAATAGATTCGAATTGCTTGCATCAAGAAACAAATGCTAGGGATTTCCTTAAATTTTCCAGAAAATCCTTACGGAAACTTAGCTTAATTCAATAAATTTTTATTTGAGTCGGCATAAAAATAAAAAACTTCTTATTTTTCTATTAAGTTTTCTTAAACTAACTAATGCTACGCGTTTTTATTCAGGCTTTTCTTCGTATTTTTTAAATATTCATGGCCGAATGGTGCAAAATTTTCTTGGTTCAAGCCATTTTTTCTGGTGATTTAGTAAATACTTCTTTGCGTGTAAAAATCGCAAAATCAAAAATGGTTTTTTTATATCAAATTGACCACATATTTAAAACTTACCTCTCCCTTTTAATATTTTAAATGCAATTTTTTTAATTGCTAACTTAAACGCAAATATTAAATATTTTAAATAAATAAAGAGATTTACCCTTTTCGAAATTCATTTTTCACCGCTATGGAAGTGGTAAATAAACTTTCATTCTTACAGTATATCGGTCTATATGTGTACCTTCCAAAACAGCAAAACAACAACTCAAGTTTCAAAACTTTGTACATGAGGCCTTTTCGAAATAAAAGATTCAAATATTTTATTTATAACTAGCATTTAACCCGCTACTTCGTAAGCGTCTCCTTTCCTTCGTGGACATATTTTTATGCCAAAGTTTATTTTTCTAGATTTTAACTTGTTTAAATTCTAGCATTTAATTCGCTACTTTGTAATCGGGCCTTTTCTTTCATGTACATATTTATATGGTTTATGTTTATAAAGTTTATGTTCATAGGTTTTAACAAAAAGTTCCCACTTTTTTCATCTCATAGGTTGATATTTACACAGGACTTTGCGCTTATAATTTTGTGTTTCTAAGTTCAATATTATAGAAAATTCAAAAAGTACCACTCGTAGAACACAAAAGTAAATTTAAGAAGGTTAATTTCCCGTATTTTCCTTTTTGATAATTTTGCACCCCATTTACGTATCACAGTAACTTTACAATTATATATTATATAGATACATAGAGAAAAATATTGCGAAAAAGTAACAAAATTAGGAACGATTTTTACACCTTTAACGTTTGAATTTCATACAAGGTCCAAATTAGTTTTGTATTTTTAGAAAAGCTACGAATGTGATATAATTTTTATTTGTCCTTTTACACCCCAAAAAAGCTGTACCTCAAAAGAGTAACATACACCTGTTCGTTTATTTTTTTAATGAACAATAATAAGTATTGAATTTTTTGTATCTCTTTTAGTTTAGGAGATATGAAGTTAGCGATTTTTCTAATGAACAACAATAAGTGTTAATGTTTTATAACTATTTTAGTTTAGGAGGTATGAGGTTAGCAGGATCAATTTGGCGAGAGGCCAGCCTTCGGTTCAAATGTTAACCTTTTAGCTTCATACGTTATAATATAAATAGATAAATAAATAAATAGATTGTGAAAAAATCTTTTGAAAAAATAGCAAACATATGTACAATTTGGATCCCTAATACGTTCGAATTTCGAAAAAGTAACAAATATGCATTTTGTATTTTTCAGATAGGTAACAAATGTAATATAACTTTTTTCTATGCTATTGGTTTAAGAGTTAGATGGTGGACGTAAAAGTTCCAAAATACTGGTTATACCCGTTTACTACCTAAAACGGCTGAATTTCGTAAAAGTACCAAACACCTATTTGCTTTTTTTTATTTAGTACCAGTTTATTTATAAAAGTACCAGTTAGAGAACGAAAAGGTACCGAAAAATTAATCTTACAGATTCTCACGCACTTAGGAACTTGCATGTTTAATTTTATGTTTCTAGATCCAATAAATACGTTAGTTGAAAAGGTACCAGTTAAAGAACAAAATAGGACCAAAACAGATTTTCGTTCACTCATTACCTTGCGTGTTTAATTTTATGTTTCTAGGTCCAATACTAACGGTAATTAAAAAAGTACCATCTAAAGAACAAAAAACTACCCAAAACTTCCCTCTTATACATTCATATCAACTCATTACAATGCAT
Source organism: Pollenia labialis (assembly GCA_949318255.1). NCBI lineage: Eukaryota > Metazoa > Arthropoda > Insecta > Diptera > Polleniidae > Pollenia > Pollenia labialis. Next base: position 85,220,333 of record OX439143.1, read on the forward strand.
ATTGAATTTTATGCTTCTAGTTCCAATAACAACGGAAATTCAAAAAGTACCAGTTAAAAAACAAAGAAGTACCAAAAAGCGCTTCTACAGATTCTTCTTCACTCAGGACGTTAAAAGTTAAATTTTATGTTCATAAGTTCAATTTTAACGAAAATTAAAAAAAAGTACCAGTTAATGAACGAAAAAGTACCAAAAACTTCCCTCTTATAGATTATTTTCCACTCAGGACATTGCATCGTGAATATTATGTTTCTAGGTACAATACTAACGGAAATTCAAAAATACCAGTTAAAGAACCAAAAAAGTACCAAAAGTTCCCTCATAGATTCTTATCCACTCAGGACATTGCATGTTGAATTTACTTTTTCTAGGTCCAATAATAACAGAAATTCAAAAAGTACCAGTCAAAGAACAAAAAAGTACCAAAAAGTCTTCTTACAGATTATCATTCACTCAGGACCTTGCATGTTTAATTTTATCTTTCTAGGTCGAATACCAACGGTAATTCAAAACGCACCAATCTAAGAATAAAAAAGTACCAAAAAGTTCCCTCTTATAGATTCTCATCCACCCAGGACTTTCCATATTGAATTTTATGTTTCTAGGTCCAATACTAACGGAATTTCAAAAAGTACAAGTTAATGAACAAAAAAGTCTCAAAAAGCCCACTAACAGATTGTCATTCACTCAGGACCTTACATGTTCAATTTTATGTTTCTAGGCCCAATAATAACGGAAATTAAAAAAGTACCAGCTAAAGAACAAAAAAATTGCCAAAAACTTCCTCTTATACATTCCTATCCACTAATTACATTGCATATTGAATTTTATGTTTCTAGTTCCAATAATAACGGAAATTCAAAAAGTACCAGTTAAAAAAACAAGTACCAAAAAGCGCATTACAGAGTCTTATTCACTCAGGACCTTGAAGGTTAAATTTTATGTTCATAAGACCAATATTAACGAAAATTAAAAAAAGTACCAGCTAAAAACAAAAAAGTAAAAATTATTAATTTTTTAAAACAACATACTTCTTATTATGGAAACTATTTAAATCGAAATACATAATTCCGGTATTTATACAAAATTAGATTGTAGGTTTAAAAAGTTTTTTTAGTTATATTTTCCATAAAATTCTTTCTAAAAAATACATTTTAAATCCATTTAATTTCTAATAAATAAGAACTTAATATATAATAAAGAAGTTTCATTCAATGTAATTAATTTATATAAATTTTGGGCAAGACAATTTTAGTTTGGGAGCTATGAAGTATGAGCTTCATATGAAAACTTAAGGGTTCTCAATTTAATATTACATATATTTTTGATAACGTTGTTATATCGAATACATTTTAAGAAAATTGCAATAAAAAAAGGTCATTGAAAATATATGAATTTTCTGAAATATATTTCTTATACATTGTTATTAAAATATTGTTGGCACACCTTTTAAAATATATTCTTGAGCACTTATGTATATAAACTTTGTTTAACCCTCCGACGAGCGGTAACTTTTTATTCGGTCGTTGAGCGGTAAGGTCCGTAGGGACCTTATATGAAATTGCATTGAATTTTGCAAAAATTTATATATATTTTAATTCATTTTGATGTTATTATTTTGTTATTATTTTGAATATGCATTTTAAACATTTGTTTTAAAAAATTTAGTGCTAAGTACTAAGTACCTAAGCAACCAGTGAAATGCGCATAGGAATAGCTTATCCCATCAACAATAAATTTCAAGTGTTTTTATCAATAATAAAAACTGGGAATTTAGCACGAATAACAAAATCTTTTGAAATTTAGTACATTTTTAGTCATCCATATAAAAATTCATATAAGGTCCCAACGGTCGTTGAGCGGTAAGGTCCGTATGGACCTTATATGGAAATGCATTAAATATTGCTAAAATTTAATCAATTTTGATGTTATTATTTTGAATATGCATTTTTGTTTTAAAAAATTTAATAAATTTTTTAGTCATTCATATGAAAATTCAAACAAGGTCCCTACGGACCTTACTGCACAACGGCGTACTAAAAGTCTTTAAAATAAAAAATAAAATACTCTGCAAATAAGAAATCTCCTGGAATTAGTATTAAAACACGAAGAACACTCGAATAATAGAAGTCATGATATATTAAGCCATTCTCCCCATCCGTTTTTAAATGACACTTGTTTAAAAATGTAAAAAGTCCACCAGGACCTTACCGCGCGTCGGAGGGTTAAATATTATCATAAACATGGATTGTGGAATTTTTAAACTAAAAGCTTCTAAAGTTCCAATAGCTTTACCTTTTGATACTAAATACCTTAACTATTTTGTTCTTTAATATAAAAAAAACATTATAACACAAATAATTTTTTTTTCATCAGTATTCGCAAAATCAGCAACCTCTAATCTGTGCTTTTTGATATTTTGTATGCCCAGAAATAACGATGAAATTTTTTGTATTCTTGACCAATAGACGACAAGCTGATAATAAAACATCATTGTTTTAAAAATGTACTGCTTAAAAACTGTAAAAAAATTATGTATGTTGTAATAACTTAAAGTTAAAAATCTTTATTTCTAAAAATAAAAAATCTTAATTTGAATAAAAATTTTTCAAATCTTATTTTGATCAAAAAATAAGATAAAATCTTCTTTCTGGCAACGCTGCCTAAATGGGACTACGGGTAACCCTCCTACAAGACGACTTCCTACAAAACGATTTCGATCTAAGACGAAAAAAAATTTGCGGAAATTTCCTCATCTACAACACGGTTTCATTCTAACACGATAAAATGGAAATGCAACTTTATCATGATTGAGTTGTTAAAATTGTACTAAAATAGTACAAGTGTACTAATTTTTGCATCCCTGTTACGATTTAGTTAGATAAGAATAAGAATGTAACTCTTGTTTAAGTTTGTCTATGTATTTTTTTGTATGTATGTACATATTTCTAATAAATACAATGAATTTAAAGAAAATATTTAATTAAAAAAAAATTTATATTTTACACTGTCTCCTAGCCTCATATTACACGTTTTCCTACAACACGGCGTTTTCTAGGAACCTATCTATTATGTTGTAGGAGGGTTACCTGTACTTTCGAAAATCAATCCCTTTTCAAAGTTTTTTTTTATATTTACAACAACCAGCGTTGCCGTTGTGACACTAAAGTATCACTTTTGACCCTTTTTCATGCCAATGACACTTTTTGTGACCCTTTTTTCAATTAATCCCTTTGTATCATTTTAACAAAATTTATGCCACTTTTTGAGGCTGTAGGAAATATCGCCCAAAGAAAAATGGCCCAAAAAAAAAATGAAAAATCGCCCAAAAAAATTGCATGTAAAATTGGGCCTGATTTCATATGAAAAATGGCCCAAAATTTTTGGGCTATTTTTCGTTATTGTTGGGTGATTTTTCGTTTTTGAAATTAGCTGATTTTTCATTATGAAAAATCGCCCAAAAATTGTTATATGAAAAATAGCCCATTTTTTTGGGCCATTTTTCATTTTTAAAATTCTTCCAAAATGTTACATACTATTTGTCCAAATCATTCATTATCATTATAAAAATAACGGGACATATTGTAAAAAAGTAATATTCTGTTTTGAGTAATTGATTATAACTTTGCAGTGATTAATTAATATTTAACATTCGAAGAGTGCACAATTGGACAAAAGTGGCAATGGAAAAATTACAATCGGCTTCGCTAACTAAAGCATTTCGGCATACCCGGCCTTCGGCCGGGCGCAAGGATTTTCTACTCTATGGTATAAAAAAAACCGGCTTCGCTAGCTTAAGCTTCTCTGCGTAGTCGGCCTTCGTTCGGAATCAAGGCAGATTTTAAGCTTTACTTAGCGAAGCCGGTGTATGTTATACCATAGAAGAGAAAGTCCTTGCGCCCGGCCGCAGGTCGGCTGTGCAGAGCAGCTTTAGTTAGCGAAGCCGGTATTTGTTATACCATAGAGGAGAAAATCCTTGCGCCCGGCCGAAGGCCGTCTTTGCAGAGAAGCTATTTTTGTATATAACTAAATTTATATGAATAATAAACACTTTTTTGCAAATTGAGTAATTTTCAATTTTTTTTTTTTTTTTTTTTTGGGGAAAAAATTCGTTTCTGCTTTTTGGGTCATTTTTCATTTTCTTTTTGGGCCCTTTTTCGTTTTTTTTGGGCAAAATTTCGTATTTACCTTTTTGGGTAATTTTTCATGTTTGGTTGAGCGATTCTTCGTTTGGGCGATTTTTCATTTTTTTGTTTTTGGCCATTTTTCTTTGGACGATATTTCCTACAGCCACTTTTTGAACCTTTTTGAAAATAAGTTAAAGTTTTAATATTCCTTACGAAAGTTCTCATGAGTTTTGAGAACATTCATACAAAAATTACATGCGATACTATTAGTACAGCAAATGTCTTTTATACAACTGTCATATTCCATGCATACCTATTTTTTTTTTGTTTAAACAATAATAAAAACAAACAAAAATTGTGGCACTCAAGTTATGAGATCAAAAAGTAAATTCATAAAATAGATAATATATTTTAAATAAATATGTTTTATAAGGTTATATTTTTTAAATAATTATATAAACATTTTTAACAGTTTAGGAAATAATATTAAGACACACTCAAGGCGTTTAGAAAGTCGGGAAAGAGTATATTTCTTATTTTATTTACTTATTACCATGTTTCCGAAAAATTTCGTTCACTTTTTTACCGAAATTGGACAAATATGTAGTTTAAAGTGCAAAAGTTTAAAGTTGTTGCATATTTCTAATTCATAATTTCGAAGTAATTTTTCTTTTTTATAAACAACGTCTATATCAGTCAAATGTATGTCAAGGTATATCTTACACGAATCTCCATAGTTTTTTATATCGGTTTCCCAGTACTTCCCGGTTATATAAGCCGTCACAAAATGAAACAAATTTATGTTTATCACCTTATAAACATATCGTCATATCTCAAAAAAATTTTTTAATTTTAAGTTAATTAAGCAAAGTGTTCCTTCATACTTTCTCGTAACAAAAAATCGGTATTTTATCTTCAACTGAACCGAAGTTATAGCAAAATATATCTTTAAATCAGTACATTTTGAAAACTTTAATCGCATTTTGTCAAGCTCGATTATTTTTAGTAGATATGACTTTGCTGCAATAATGGAGCGATATTTTTGAATATCTCCTATTTTTGAGGCTTGTCCTGGCAATTAAATTTACTGACTATATCTTATTTTGAATTTTTGTTCTTTATTAACTCTTCACTTAACAAAATTTATAAATTACATTGATTTACGAACGTACTCACTTTTTGTTATTGATCTAATCGACAACCCATCAACAGATGCTAATTTTTAGAGAGTACAAAACTAAATTTAAAAGTATAAATAGCTTTTTTCGGGATCCCGCAACAAAAATCCCGAAAAAATAAAAGTTCCTCATAGTACCAGAAAAAAGCTATTTATACTTTGAAACTTAGAAATAAAATAATTGAAATTCCTGGGACGGGAAATCCCGGGGAAAAACCCTAGTTAGGAAGCTATCAATAATACCTATAGATTATAAATTTAGTCGTTTTCGTTCTATAGCAGTGTTTCCAGATGCCATATGCTATATAAACGTCGAAGATATAATGCTAAAATATTTACAAAATCAAACGAAAATGAAAAAGTTTTCAAAGTATTTAATATATTTCGTTAATACAGCAATACTTTAAATTCCAAAGAAAACAAGTAAAAAATATGTATATTAGGTCACCCCGGCCATATGCAACCCTACACCGCAGTTTGTACAGCCACATTTTCGAGTTCCCTATGGGCACAAACTTTTATTTTGATTTTAAAACACAAAGTGTAAATCAAAACCTACATATTTTCTTTCAATAGAAAACAAAATTTCTAAAAAAGTTTTACTAAAATTACATCAGTATTTTTATTTTTTAGTTCCTTATTGAATTTAGCGCACAGTGTTGCGGTATGCTGGAAAAAATTGATAACTTATCCTTGGAAGCAGTTAGAAGCATTAAATTTCAGAACTTTGTATTAATTGTTTAAAGCAGTATTTGTGCCAAAAATGGACGCTCTGGGTTGGGTTGCCATACGTACTGTTTTTAACAGTACATGAACTGATTTTTTGCAATCGTACTGTTTTATGCATAATGTCCAAAAAAGTACGCAAATGTACTGTTTTTTTTTACACTTTTTACTGTTTTTTTTTGTTCAGTCTTCAAAAAACCAATATATTAAGAAAAACCCTGTCAAAGTTATATTTTGAAAATATCCTAATATTTAAGAGTACATAGCTTAAAAAAATGTTGTGTTCTAAACAAAAAAGCTCTAAAATAATAAGACTTTTTACGCTGTGGTCATTGTTTTCTCATAAATACGAAGTAGAAATCTTAATTATAATGGGTGACTCGCAGCAGTTGTATATTTTCATATTAATATTATTAAGACATATGATTTTATGGCTACCTCTTTCAATAGTATTTTCCTTGAAACACCTGAGAAAGACAAAAACAAAGTCGAAATTTTGTTACAAATATAAAATTTTTTAAATACTAAATACACCAATACCCCGGTTCGCGTCGCTTCGGTTTGCGTGGTTTCGAAGTTGCGTATTTTGAAAATTTCTGTGATTTCGAAGATGCGTCGTTTTTGTATCAGTTTGCGCCGAATAGCTAAAAGTTGCGTCGTTAGTGCTTCGATTTGCGTTGTTAATATAAAATTTTTTGTACACAACGAAAACAGAAAATGGGGATTTCCCGTTTAAGCCTAGTGCAAATATGTATGTGAAGCAGTAGTAGTTTCAAATTACACGTGGTGAAGTGAAGTTAATCTAAATATTTTGCAACAATAAGTCAAAAAAGAAAGCAAATAAGTTTAGAACAGAAACTGGACATTTTCAATTAGCCCCTTCTACAATAAAAATGAAACCGCAACATCGTTACAACATAAACAATTAACAAAAATGAGAAGTCCTTTAATTAAAAAATAAAGTCACTTCTTATCATTTGGATTGAGTCAAATGGTAATGAAAAAGAAAGCTGAATCTTTATTTAAAGAACTAAAAAAAAGTTTACCTTACCAAGTCTATCAAGTCAACATTTATTTTTCTGCTAACATTTTGAATCTCGGAACCAATTAAATAAAAATCAAAAGAAATGTATGGAAAATCGTGCTTCGGTTTGCGTCGTTTCGATTTGCGTCCCATTTATCCGGTCCCAAATAGCGACGCAAACCAGGGTATTGGTGTAAATACTTATTCAAACACAATTATCTCTAATTCCTAGAATTTTTTTTTAATATTCGGGCAAGTTCTGGAAATCGAAATCACGTGAAATTGAAAAAGTACAAATTTAAAAAATTCTCCGAGCTCAAAATTTATAAAAATACCTAATTCTTTCAGGACCACTTTTCTCTACATAAACTACTTTTGAAATAAAGAAAAGCTACGTTAATTTTTACAAAAATTTTATTGAAAATCTTCAGCGTATAAGTTTTTCAGATTTTTTCAGATTTTGTTAAATACAAATACATCAAACTATTTTTTTGGATTTTATAGATTATAGCTGAACTTGGTAAAAATGGCCGTAAATAATTTAAAAATTGTTTGAAATTGGAAAATTAACTTAGGATACACACATTTTCTCAAATTCTATATGATTTGTGCAACTATGTGTGTGGTGAAAATTGCGTTAAATGCCAATATGCTTAAAGAAAGTCCTACTTACACAATCAACGAGTTAATGGTTTTAAGCTAAGTTAGGCTTTTTTTCTTTCTTATATGGCTTACAGGAATATTATGGTTTTATTGTCTTCAAATTAAAAAAAAAACATTTAGGCCAAATGTAGTAATTTCGTATACGTATAAAATGCCATAAAAAGGAAATCATTCCTTTGACGTTACACATTTTAAGTGTTTTTCGTTAAATAATTGTTGCATATTCAATCAAAAGTTTTAAATATATAAAAATTTGAATAAACAAGTTGTGTTTTCGCCAAAAAAAATGTACTGTTTTTTTTCTTGATTGTACTTTTTTTTGTGTTCATTGTACTGTTTTTCCGAATTTAAAATCTGGCTACCCTAGCTCTGGGTGAACTATGATGTTTAAAAAAATGTTTAGCATTTGTTCGAAGTCGAACTTTATTTGGCTGAAATTCACAAAATATATTTATTAAACAAAAAAAGTTTCCTGATAAAATTTTGACCCGGTAGATAGCGTCAAGTTACTCACAAAATTCTCCAGTATTTAATTTTTTATATTAATTCAGAAAATCTCGAGCAGCAGCAGGACCAAACACCTTGTAAATATATATAAAAGGTCCGCAAAATAACTTTTTTTTTTGAAAATGCTATAAAAAAAACTTCTGAATATTTTCTCAAATTTCTTTTTTTATTTGAAAGTACAATCCTTCCGTTTATAATGGAAAATAATTTCATTCAAATGGCTGGCTCGGCTGATAATGCGATTTTCAAAAACAGGGCGCAAAACACCGAGTGTAGCTTCGGCTGTGTGGCACGTTGCGCCGTCCTGTTGAAACCAAATGTAACCAATATGCTCCTCTTCAATTTTTGTGAACAAAAATTCGTTCAAGATGGCCCGATAACGATCACCATTGACTGTAACGGCCACTCCCTGCTCATTTTCGAAGAAAAATGGCCCAATTATGCCTCTGGACTAAAATCTGCACCAAACAGTGACTCGTTTTGGGTGCAACGGCTTTTCAATGTATGCGTGCGGGTTTTCTGTGCCCCAAATGCGACAATTTTGCTTGTTTACATACCCGCCAAGATCAAAATGAGCTTCATCTGAAAAGATGATTTTTTTTGGCGAAATCGGCATCTTCTGTAAGTCGATCGCAGGCCCACTTCAAAGTAATGTCGCAATATTTCCCAACGTTGTTCAAGCGTATACACAACCATATTCGCTTAGCGGAAGGATAAAACTAATTGTATGTCGAATCAGACATGAGCTAAGTGTTACCATTCACGAAATAAGCACTAGATAAAAAAAAAACGTTAGATGGCGGACCCGTTATATATATATGAAACGGTCCATGAATGTAATCGCGTCACACGAGAACGGCTGGAGCGACTTGGCTGATTTTATTTTATTCGATTCGAATTTGTAAAAGATTGTTTGTAAAGAAAAAAATTTTAAAATTCCTGGTAAAACTCGGACAATATAAGTTTTTAATATATTGGCTACTATGCACTTCTCATTTTTTTTAAGTATAAACCAATTTGAGGGGAAACGTTAAACATTTTATATTTTGCCTCCTTTGCACTTCTCACTTTTCTTAGTATGAAAAAATTGTGTGAGAAGAACTAAATTTCACTGCCTCCTTTTGCTTCAAATTTTTTCTTAATAGGAGACAATTTTAGGAGAATCGTGAAGAACTAAACACACTACCTTCTTTTCACTTCTCTTTTTTTCTAAGTATCAGAAAATTTAAGGAGAAACTCGCAAAACTATATTTTTAATACACTGACTCCTTTTCACTTCTCATTAGCAAAAAGCTTCCAAGCAAGCCGGGGCGGTCAGCTAATGGCTTATATAAAAAATAATTTATTCAAGCTCGAGGTCTATTTTGTTCCTTTAAATTCTTTATTTTTAAGTATTTCGACATTCTTCGGATGCAATTTTCAGGACACATCTGTTTGTTTTGCATTTTATGTTATTATTTCCACTTTCATTTAACTACCGGTAAGAACAATTAACAAATTTACTTCTTAAAGCTATTCTATCGAAAGGAGGAAATATACTGTACTTACACTTATCCCATCAGAAATGCACCAGAAACCAACCTGCCTAGGAGAATGTTCTCCAATGCAGGCTTAACAATAAGATTATGATTTAATTAATTATTTTTTGTTAATATTAAAATGCATGAACATTCAAAAAATGAACATGAACAAAAATGTATCGAAACTAGAAGAGTGTCAAATTAATAGAAAAATACTTAACAAAGTACTAACATTAAAAAAGATTTGTTTTGCAACAAGGAGGTCTGTCCCTAGTTAAAATATTGGGTTAGGGCAGAAGTAGGGTTCTATCTATATGCAGAATTTAGAAACTATTACGGATTTATTCATATAGAGCGGATGTATACATAAACCCAATTTTTGAGTTACATCAGTGAATCGGACAAGGAGTTTGCGTACCCCTTTTCAAAGTTAAATGAAAATCAAAAATGTTTTCAACTTATCTTTAATGACTTGTTCAGATTAAGTTATATAACTCTTTATGTAACCCTATGAGGTAGAACATGAAGGACACGCTTGGTCGAGTCCTGACATAATCTCAAAATAGGGTCGTGCGAGTAGGATCGATTTTAATGCCTGAAAACCCCAATGCTTCGTGCTGACTTTGAAAACGCGCGACGGGTGCCTCATCTGTGTAATAATAATTATTGAGAAATCAGAATCCCTTGAAGTTCTTGGTATAAAGGTACAATGTCATCTCCGATGGACAGAACATATATTCGAGGTGTCGAAGGAAGCATTCAAGTGCCTCGGTTTTTGAAAACGGTGTAAGATATGCTTCACTCCCTCTGATCTCTTTACTATTTATGCCACCTATATCCGACCGCGAATAGAATACAACCCTCATGCATCGGCCGGTTCTTCAAAGTCTATTTTGGAGCTTCTCCCCGCGTGCAGGAGAGGGCGAAGGTTCTCAGTGGGGACGCCAGGGTATCCAATTCTATTGGCTCTCTTCACCACCGCCGCAATGTGGGTTGTATTTGTTTAATCGTTACTACAGTAGAATGTGTTCTGGTTCCCTTAACCCCTGCGTTCGTTCATAATAGATGTTATCCCTCAAGAGACCATCCTTTTTCTGTACAACGCATTACAGGGAAAATTTATTTTTTGACCGGACTGTTCGTGTGTGGAATAAACTTCCTGCTGAAGTCTTCCCTCTCACTCTCCTTCAAGACGAATGTTCACAAGCACTACTCCCTCTTTATGCTGAATTGTTCTGTTTTAGTATTCTTTGCTAATAAAAATATGTTTTATAGCGTTTTAAATCGGTATTTTTAATTTGCCGATTTCTTGCCTCAAAAATCGGGCGCATTTAGTTGTGTGCTAAATTTCCAATATTCATTGTTACAATTTATTTTTGTGGGAATAAGATTGCTCCTATGCGCATTTCACTGCACGCAGAGAAAAAATATGGTTGGGCATGGTTACGGCAACCACACTGTGTTTATTGTAACAATATATTGTTGTTGTACACAAATAATTGTTATTTTTATTAAATATCAGCAATATTATAGTTACTGTAAACATATTAATGTTTATCGCAATTATAAATTTGAGTATTGTTGACCGAAAAATAATTAATTTTCTAACAACTAAATTATGATAACTTTCAAAACATATTATATTACTCACAACCATAACATGATATTTAATAGCCATAACATGATAACTTTATATACATACATTTATCATAATAAGTTTAAGATGCAATCAAAATATCGTTACTCTAATAATATTTTGGTATCGCCATTTGTAAAATAATTTTGTATCAGTTGTGTCGTGTTTTACATAAACATATCGAATTATTTGTTAGTGAGTCGCTAAATAATAAAAAAATAACCATTAAAATAAACAAGAAATTAAAAAAAATAAAGAAAAATATTAAAAAAGAAATAGCAAAATAACCATTAAAATAAACAAGAAATTAAAAAAAAAATAAAGAAAAAACAATTAAAAAGGGTTGTTGTAGTGTCACAAAATAAAATATCTTTGCTAAAAAATTTGAATAATCTTAAAGTGGTGGAAAGATTTGTGAAATATTGGTGCAAAATATTAACCATTACTGGTAAGTTTTGTGTTATTTTAAGAGAAAAATAATGAAAACTCCATAAAATAATTTATAAATAATGGCGACCTACGATAAAAAGATTACAGTAACTATATTATGTTTTTTATTTTATCATAAGTATTTTTTTCCAATAAAAATATCATGTTTAAAGTTGTATCATATTATGATGTAAAAAATTTATGTATAACAGTTTATATCACTTTGCATCATAATATGATTACTTCTAAGCTTATTATGATAGCCATAACAATAATATGATTACTTCTAAGCTAATTATGATTGTCATGACAATAATATGATTACTTCTAAGCTTATTATGATTGCCATGACAATAATATGATTACTTCTAAACTAATTATGATTGCCATGACAATAATATGATTACTTCTTAACTTATTATGATTGCCATGACAGTAATATGATTACTTCTTAACTTATTATGGTTATCATGACAACAATATGATTACTTCTTATCTTATTATGATTACCATGACAGTAATATGATAACTTCTTAACGTTTTATGATTAACAGGATAACAATATGATTAAGGGAAAAATATTATGATGTTATATTACGAACATATTTGGTCATAATATGATTTAATAACAATCGTAATATGGTGACTACAATCATGAATCTTATCATAATATGTTGCTCTTAGAATATGTTTACCACAACCATGTTTTTTCTTTGCGTGTGGTTGCTTATTCCAGATTATCAGGAAACTTTTAAACAATGACTACGGGAACAAGAAAACAATTAAAATAATTTTTTCCTAGTTCCAGAAAACGTAAAAGGCAAATACAATTTTGCATCATAAACGCAATATTCCCACCTGGTTTAATATCATCAGGTTTCATTTCAAATTATTTATTTATTAGCTCCTACGTTAAAAGCTTAGTGACCAGTGTTACCACCAGCATAATTCAAAATTACACTTGAGATAAGGCAAAATTACCCGATTTAAATAAAATTACACCTGATATAAAATTTAAATATTATTTAATAAAAAGACATTTACAAAGAAGCAAAAACACAATAAACTCGTTGAAAGAAGAAGTCAAGCTGTAAAAATTATTATTGTAATTTAAAATAAATGAACAAATATAACATTAAAGAACTAAAATAATTAATAAAACTTAAAATAAAACTCCTAAAATAATGAGTTTAACTTCCACATTTGGTTGCATATAAATTAATAAAAATAAAGTTATATTTACTTTTTCAAAAAGGTTGCGTGTTGTTTTTCACAACATGGCTTACTTTATTTAAACTCAAAACCAAACTAAAAGTAAAATATTAACACATAACTTATCAAGTGAGCCTAAACCAAAAGTGTTTACGTTGTCCACGCGCCTGTTGAATTGGAATATTGCGATTCCCTTGTTCTCGTAATAAGACACCTCTGGAATGCTAGTGCTGACGTTGCGCTCGTGTATTGCATTTGTAATGTGTTATGCATTAACTTATATCTAGGAAAGGTTCAAAATGCTCATTGCCATCAGCCATTTTCATCGATTTTTGCAGCATATAAGCGACTTCATGTTTTAAATGAAGCAATTTATTTTTTCACAAACAAAGGCGATTTAGAGAAAATAAACTCTCAATAAGACTTCAACGCCGTGTCTTCTCCGCCACCGTAGGGCTGTGAAGTCACTGGTTTATGCTGATAAACTAGCAACAATTGACGTCTTGAAGGTCAACAGCCAGCAATGCTCGAAAAAGAGGAACAAAATTGGACGTCTGCAATAAGGGCTTGCATTACCGATTAACCGATTAACCGGTTAATCGGTAAATTGCTAAAAAATTCATTACCGAAAAACCGGTAAATTCATTATTTTTTACCGGTTTTTTTCGGTAAAAATGTATGCTTTATATTTTACAATATTTGTCGTTTTGTTCTGTTCTATTCTATACATACCTTCTATTTTATAAGTAAATAGTTGAATTTAATATTTAAAATATATAATTATACTATACTAAAGAAATTCAACTTTATTTATAAAGTAGTGTGTACGCAACAAAACGAAAAATATTGTAAAATATAAAAAATTTCTTTCTCTTACTCGCACCTACGTAAAAATGTTAGAGTCTTGTGAAAGTACATGGTTCGATGCCAGCTGATAAATGTATAACGCTGTTGCAAAATAAGTTAAATGAGTTCAAACTAACTTTAGACAACATTGTTTCAATTACGACTGATGGTGCTTCGGTGATGAAGAAAGTAGGTTCGTTGATTATTGCTAATCATCAATTTTGTTTAGCACACGGTATTCAGCTAGCCGTCATTAATGTTTTATATCGTAAAAAAGACATGAGCGATATTCATATAGAGGAAGTAAGTATTGTGAATGAAACAGAAACCGATTTAGAAAGTGAAGAAGGAATATCCGAAGAAGATGAAGTTCGCTTTGAAGTAATTAATACGGTACCCTCTTATATTGATGTTCAACATGAAGAAATGAGCCCTTTAATAACAAAAATTAGAAAAATTGTTGTATTGTTTCGCAGATCCCCTACAAAGATCGACAATTTACAGAAGCATATTAAGGAAGAATTTAACAAAGAGCTGTCATTGATCATAGATTCGAGAACCAGATGGAATAGTCTTTGTGCAATGCTAGAGAGATTCTGCGAAGTTGAAAGTGCAATAAGAAAAAGTTTAATCGACATTAAATCTGAGTTAAGTTTCAGCGAAAATGAAGTTGTTTTTCTTAAAAATATAATTGCATCATTGCAACCAATAAAACTTGCTGTGGAAGCACTATGTCGAGAAGACGTTAATTTATATGTTTCAGATATAACAATGAAAATTATGTTAGATGAGCTTAGTGCTCAAAACACACTTCTAAGTAAAGAACTTAAAGAATCTCTAGTTATACGCATTAAAGAAAGGAGAAACATTTGTTCAGATATTTTGCACTATCTCCATGATCCAAATGTAATTAATGTAAGAATAAGGAATGACGATGATAATTATGAAATATTTAATAAAACAGCAAAACCATTGATAATAAAAAAAATAGTTGAATTAATTGAACGGTTTACGTTAAATGAAGAGTCCGAAACTGAAATTTCAGATTCAGAAGCATGTACTTCAGATGAGCGTGCAACTCCGTCAACATCAGCATCGCCAGCGTTAACAATGAAAGAAAAGTTGCAACTTACAATTCAGCAGAAGATGAATAAATCGAATTTGGAAAGTAGTCGGCAAAAATCACCTAAAGGAATATTATTAAAAGGGAAATAGAATTTTTCCAAGAACAGAACATCCGAGGTAAATATTTAGAGAAAGCATTTAAAATGTTGTTGACTGTTCGACCGACAAGTGTCGAATCGGAGCGCGCATTTTCAGCAGCCGGTCTGATCTGCACCAAGTTGAGGTCGAGCTTAAATGATAACACTTTAGACACAATTTGTTTTTTAAGGCAGCATTTTAACCAAAAACCAGAGTTGAAATGAAGTTTTAATTTTTTTTTCTAATTTACGTTTATACTTTTATTTATATATTGTAATGTTATGAATTAATAAAATAAAAGAATGATTTAATCAAATAACTGAATGAATTTTATAAAACAAAAATTTATAATTAATTAGTTTAAATAAAATATCCACTAACTAAAATACTCTCAAAATTACCGGTAAATTCCCGGTTTACCGGATTTTTCCACATAAATTACCGAATTACCGGTAATTGAAAAAGTCGGTAAATTTGCAAGCCCTATCTGCAATGCGTTTCATTAAGGACAGGCGCGGTGCGGTGCCTATTTGTTTTAAATAAGTTTCGAATGGTAATGCTGTGTAATAATCTGCGACTACAATTCATTTTTGTATGTTGTCTACCGTTTCAAGTTTCATGGTCTTAAAAAATGCCCTTTATACCTTAGTAAGTAAACAAAATGCGTGCTTAATTCAGTTTTACAACTGTTAAGGGTGTTAAATATTCTTTAAACTAAAGCATTTGAACGTTCAATTTATTATATGTTGGAATATTGGAAACATTTCTTCCCACAGGCTAGTTTTTAGTTTGAATGCCTTTTTTCAATAAACATCAGGTTCTAAATTACTATGATAGACATATTTATCCAAATCTAAGAGTCTATCTTGCGACATTTATAACCAAACTTTTGAAAATATATAAGTATTTTTAATGACTGAAGTCTTTTCTTAAAAAGAAACCGAGAGTTTGGTTCAGAAGATTGTGCAGTTTTTATCAACAATATTTAAAAAGAAATACATGTTATCTTTGAAATCGAATCTTGATTTTTTTTTTGGGTATCTGAATTAAGAATTTCAAATAACACCTGAATTACACCTAAGAGAAATTACCCACGCTCTACCCACGACAGTAAAAATTATACCAAATTCGGGTAATTACCCACAAAGTGGCAACACTGTTAGTGACGGATGGGACAAATTACGAAAGAGAAAAATTTAGCAAAAAATATAATCACTTACCAAACTTTATCATGACGATCGTAGAGGCCTCTCCGAGCAAAATGAAGGTGAAATAATTAGGTGTAACAAAATGTAAATTAGTGTAATTGTTTTCTCTCTTTCAGGTGATGTGTTGTTGTATATTAGGTGTAATTTTAATGTTTAATGTGTATTATTGTGTTTTGTGTATGCTATTATGCTTAATTTTTCACGATCTGTATTTTGTGGTAATATTTTTTTCTGTTGTTGTATATTATGTGTACTTATGTGTATTTAAATTAAGAAATTTAAAATAATTTTAATATTATTTTAATCAGGCTTAAGTTCATAAAATTTAATTTTCATTAAATTATTTTTATGAAGAAAGGAATTTTACAACATGAAAATCAATTAAAATTGTTATTGATAATCATTCATTCTTGACTGACCTGAGATTCGAACCCAGGCGGTTGGTTACCATGACATGTTTCGATCACAACCACTTGATCTCCTCAGATGGTTTTGCCGTCTTACACTCGCAGCCATCGACGACTGCTGACGTCAATAGTCAAACATCAATCCTTAAACCAAATTGTATTTTAACCTTTGGTAGATCGAAATTTGCTTTTTTGAATGATTATCCATTTTAATTAATTTTACATGTTTTTCCTAACTTCTGTTTTTTCCGTACTTATGTCAAGAATTATTCTTGAAGTCCAAAGTACATTTTTTTTTTGTTTTCTCATTTTGTCTTTCTTTTTCTTGTTGACCTTTTTCAGCACAACTTGA
Source organism: Pollenia labialis (assembly GCA_949318255.1). Lineage (NCBI taxonomy): Eukaryota > Metazoa > Arthropoda > Insecta > Diptera > Polleniidae > Pollenia > Pollenia labialis. Next base: position 85,237,370 of record OX439143.1, read on the forward strand.
AGGACAAATGTACACATAGAGCTCGTGCCTTAGCTTTAACAATAATTAGAATTGTGGTTATTTTTCTTGAACTATTTATGGGTTTTAATCCAAATTTTTTAATATTTTAATCAGGCTTTAGTTCATCAAATTTAATTTTCATTAAATTATTTTTATGAAGAAAGGAATTTTACAACATGAAAATTAATTAAAATTGTTATTGATAATCATTCATTCTTGACTGACCTGAGATTCTCTCTATAGATTTGGAAGTGATTTTAGTTTTATAATAATACTTGCAATATCCAACATCTAAAGAATTTTCTGGACTAAATACATAAATGTTACCAATTTATCAGTTTAAGTTGATATTTTAAGAAAGTATTAAGGATTTACCTTAAGAAAAAAACGGACGATGTGTTTGTACTAACAATAGTCAGGCTTTTAGGACGATTGCTTTTTAATTTATTTATTTATTTATTAATAAAGCGAAGTTTTTAATTGTTGTGTTACCTCTTTAGAGTCCAAAAGAAAAAGGAAGTAGAAACTTTATGTCAAATCTTACGTCAGCTCATTTCAGAAATCTGAGCTTTGTTTAGTGTTAATTGTTAAATGTCAACAGCCCTATAATGCTATTGACTACAACTCATCCTATACTTCTTCTCAGGGTCGATGGCATCCTAGACAAAAACCGAAATACAACCAACACTCTACAAAGTTGTGTTTAGTATTAAATGCTTATCTTAATTATATACATTTTAACAAAATTATTTGATTAAAACAACTGAAACAGACTTACTACCATATAAGATATAAATATGTTAATATTGTATAATGAATATATGTAGTTATACTCGATTAATATATTTAATACGTAGCTTGAATGTTTATAGAATTGTTGTTGATAAAATGTATCTAACAAACCTAATGATTTTTGTTTTTTATTGGTTGGTAGAAAAAGTTCCAAATAACAATTGTAAAAATGTTAAAATTTATATTATAAATACAAAAGTGTAACGAATTGTTGAAAACATTTTGAAGGGTAGTTTCGCAAATCGTTCACTACAACTTTGGAAAAGCTTAATCTATTATACAAATGTAACTGTAAAGCGAATGAGAATTACAAACACTTAAGTTTTATTTGCAACGATATCAAAGCTTAGACAAAACACCAAAAATAATTTTATTCCCTGAATGGTAAAGCAAAGTCAAGAAATCCGAAAAATATCAGTTTTGTAAAAGTAATTTTAACGTAACTAAGAAGATTCCTTTGACTTGATTAGTTTTGGAAATAAACAACCAAGTCAAAGTATAGAGACAAAAATGCATGAAATTTAAATTTATATTTGATAAGTACATATGTTTATTCTGAAGACAACTTTCCGGTATGGAAATTTATTGTGGGGGAATCAAATAACACTAAAATTAAATAAAAAAGTAACTTTTCTGAAATCAATTCATAATGATACTTAAGAAAGTTCAACTATTTTGCTGCTCTTGATAAAGTTTCTTGGATTTCTTATTTTTTTTCCTTTCAAAACAACTTCCAAATACATATTTATAAAAGGACAAATACATATATTAAACTATTGTCTAACATGTCCTTAATAATATTTAAATAATTAAAAAAGTTCAAGGCTTTGTTGCTCTTCTTATCTTCAAAGAGACTTAAAACGACAACTGGTGCTCAATATATGTATAGCATTTTCAGTTTAAAAGAGTTTCGTTCATTTTGAAAAAGTTTCGTTCATTTTGAAAAAGGTTACATTTATTTTGAAAAAGGTTTAATTTAAACTGAAAATGCTATATTACAATGTTGGTCAAACGACCTTAATGCATAACTATTCTTGAAGAACATTTATAGACGAGAACTCAAAAAATTGTTTTGTATACAAAGTTGACGGCTTATTAAGCTTCAAACCGATGTGTACTGTTGTTGTTAAATATATGGTTACCTCAGGTTAAAATAGTGGGAGAAGGTGTTGTTTTTTATTTTGTTTGGTATATCAGTACTCTCTGGACTTCACTGGACTTTGTTCAGCACTGTGTTAATATGCTTCTTGTATTTTCAATGTTTAATTGGAGGAATCACAACAGATATGGATTTAAAATTGTTTACAAATTTTTTTGGGATATTTCAAAATGCTTTTGTAGCAAAAAGGCAAGCTAATCAACATTCAAACTGTGCTTTTTAGATCCTTCTATCCTAAACTTTTCTTTGACGGTGTAACTTCCATAAAAAATAGTTTTTTAGCCTTATTCAAGCTTACTTTGTCAAACCCCTTTTAAATTTTAATCGCGTTGATTTTTATGGGCTTTAAAACTTACCTAGTAATAAAGTTAATTTGTTTGCCATTGTTCGAGTAACGAGTGTGTGTAAACTGCTACTTAAACATACATATTAAGGTATTTCCAGCTATTTTTCCCGTGGTCGCAAAAAAGTAACTTAATTTAAAGAATTTTAGGAAAACTGTAATGTATTAACAAATAATATATAATATAATTAATATAGTATGTATCTACTTATATTAAAATAGTAGGTGTTTCTTATAAAATATGGTTTTCTTTAGAGGGAGTTTCTATAAGAATCAATGAAGTCAATGGTATGAGAGCAGCAGAACTTGCAGAAAATATGTCGCTCAATGTCAAATGCATTTTTTTTATTGCACGTTGTTCCTTTAATAAACACGTTTGAGTTCTTTTAATTGCGAGCTAGTCTATCAGCGCCGGGGTTGCAGACAAGCATAAAGCTTCGCGGGATAAGCTTAGGAAATTAACCTAAACTTAACGATTCACCACCGGAAGTGGTTGTAGACTAATTGATTTAAAAACCTTCTAGTCCATCCCAGATCATTCTGTTCGATTCAAAACTTCTACAATTAAATATATAAATCTATTCTAGACCTTATAAAGTCTACAATACAGTGAAGTAGATCACAGTTTAAACTAACACTACTTAAATTATAATTTACAGAATAACTAATAACTAAAACTATAAATAATTCTTAGATAAATCTACATAATTTCGTAATAATATATACTACCTACAAAAAATAATCTTATTCAAGTTTAAAGTCGAATTATATCCTTAACTACAGGGGGAAAGGGTATATATAAATTTGTCATTCCGTTTCTATTTTCTTAGACCCTACAAATATATTCTGGGTCCTTACTACTTTTTGTCAAGAATTCTTCTTGAAGTCCAAAGTACATTTTTCTGTTTTTCATTTTGTGAGTGTTAAACCGCAAAACCCTCTGAAGAGATTAAGTCCGTGAAAGCCTAGGCAGTCAAGAATGAAAAATTATCAATAAATTTTAATTAATTTCATGTTGTAGAATTCGTTTCTTCATTAAAATAATTTGATATAAAATTAAATTTGATGAACTTTGCCTTGTTAAAATATCAAAATTTGCATTGGAAACCAACAGTTCAACAAAATAAGCACAATACTAATTATTATTTTATAAATAAAAATAAAATAATAACAAGGTGAGGTTTAGATAAGAGAGTTAACTTGTATAAGCTCTCGAGGTCATTACCCACCCAACCATGCTATCTATTAATGTTTTGGATAGCCGAAATTTTAACTTTTCTTTAATAATCTAAATTTTTCGTGGAATAAAATAAAAATTTAAAAGTTCATTATATGAAGTTACATTTATTCAAGAAGAATATTTGATTAAATGTGTAATTAATATCATAAAAAATATAATCTTGATATAAAGTAATAATAGGGTAATAAACAAATTATTATTAATGGTCTAAATTTTCGTAGTGTAAGTTAATTAAAAAAAATTAAATTGCATTAAGAATTAATTATGACAAATTGAAATATGACATTTTTACACAACATTCAAATTATAAATCGAATAAGGTTAAAAGAAATTATTTTAAAAAAATATTTATAAATATGTATACATTTTCTTTATGTTTATTCAATTAAATTATATGTTTTTATGTATTCGTGAATATCAAGTCTGTGTGAAAATTTTAGGATACAAATAAAAGAATTATTAAAACTCATAAATTTATGACTCACTAGTCCTCTGGAATTTTGTAAAATTTATATCCTAAATTTTCACTTAGTATATTGCAGGTGTTTTGTTATGTTGTTGAATGACGTTAAAATGTATGTAATATATACAGGGTGACGTAGTATTAGATAGTGGGGCTGGTCATTCACCGGTACCGGCTAAATTTAAGAATTTTATCCATACAAATATTACGGTTTATTAAAATTCTTAAATTTGGCACCTTCTGCGCGTAGGATACCCCTAGATGGTTTAAATGTATGAACAACCCCACTTTATTTTTCATCTCGATCATTAATTTCTAACATATTTACCCGCTATCTCTATTCCTTAAGGGAGCTCCCAAACAAAATGCTCAATCCAGAACAGAAATATATTGAAGAAAAAGTCCCATAAATGCCCAGGAGTCACCACTAGGGGAATAAAATGTATGACCCATCGCAACTAGTTTTTTGTCCCTAACATTTTCTCGAGACACTTCTGCCCCTTATCCCCACTTCTTAAGGGACTACCATACAAATATTGCGTTTTATAAATTTCTTAAATTAATTAAAATTAAAGTATACCGATCGACTCTGAATCATTTTCTGAGTCGAACTAACGATGTCCGTCCGGCTGCCTGGCTGTCCATGTAAATTTGTGCGCAAAGTACAGGTGGCAATTTTGGAGATAATTTGATAAAATATGGGACATAGGTTCTAATTGAGACAAGGACCAAGCCTTTTGAATCGTAGGACCACGAGGGAAGATAGGGGACATTTCTGCCTCTCAGAAACTATCAAACTGATTTTAATGAAGTTTATAAACGTAGATAAATCCATATTTATATGCCCACATAAGCATGATGTGTTTTTAAATACTGTGGCGTGGGGCATCATATGGTCGGGCTTGACCGACTATGCTTTCTTACTTGTTTTAAATAAAATTTTCAGTGTAGCTCAATATTACCAAAATTTCTTAAATTTAAAATATTTAGTTTAATTTTTTCAAAGTTTCTTCTTAAAAATTTGAAATCTTAAATATTACATATATATTCAACATTTTTTATTTTTTCGAATTTATTCTATGAGCTAAATTTCAGTTATGTATTTTATAAAGCTTTTAAGTAATAGTTCTATTCCTTTAATTTTTTTTATGAATGACATTATACACTACCAGACTATTATATTGTATCTTCTTGTTACATTTTACCTTAGCTATCCTTTGGATAGCTAAAATTTAGCTCATACAATAAATAATGTTGAAAATAATAAAGTAACCTATGAAAGGAAATAATTCCCAGTTTCTATTACATATATATTTTTGTTCAGCAAGTTATTTGAGATGATGATTTAATTTGTATGCAAATTTCTAAATTATCTTCCTCCAAATTAAAATTTGAGAAATTAGTCTTCAGAATGATATTTTGGGAGCAATGTTTAGCGGAAATTTTGTGTTGTTTTCATGGATTCCAATATTGCTGGCTATTTGATGACTCGAAGAAATGGAGAACGGTGTTACAATATAATCCTTTATTAAAATTATTTCCAATCAGGAAAGGATTTATTCCGTTTTTTTTTCTCCGGGAAAATAATTATATATTTCGTATCTTTTAAACAAAAAATAAGCCGACCTTTAAACCAAAATGACTGTTCTCTTCAATTATTTTTCCCAAAAGAAATTTTTTCTTTCTGACTTACTTTTTCAATAGAAGGCTTTATGTGGGGCCTTTGGTAAATTATGGATCGATCTTGACGAAATGATTTCTTATCATATGGAACGAATTTGTGCAAAATTTCATATCAATATGTAGATTCCGCTACTATTTGTGCTTGTTTTTGTACAAATTATCAATTTTTTATGGTGGTTGTTTCACGTTCCGATTCATAACTCTGATTCTACTGAACCGAATTGTTGGATTTCAATCCAAACCCGCTTAAGAGAACAAGAAACAATTTGAAACCAATATTGTTCTTTTCTTTTAAGTCGTTCGAAAGTGAGCGTGATTTAAATAGACGGACAGACAGCTAAGTCGTCTTCGAATGAGTCTAGGACGCAAAACATATATACATACTCTATAGATTCTTAGCCGAATATTAAAAAAGTTTCACACACAATGACAAACCTTTTGGCGCCCAAGCTTAAATAATTTGCCTTTGGTATTTATGCAAGGAAATTTATGCAATAAAATAATTCTTTTTAAATTGTATTTCGAAAAAAGTATTTTTAGTCACCCCCTTGAATGAAAGATATGTCAACGAAGTTTCTTAAACAGGAAAATTTTTTTTTGCCACGCCCACAAATACAGCCCTTTTGGTTTTTTATATGTAGAGGGAAACGATCCGAGATCTCATAAATGTCATCTAGAATTTTAAGTTAGATTTAAAAAGCATTAAATACAGAAATGAAGTCATATTCTAGCCATTTGCAATGATATACGATACGAGGAAATTGGACTCTAAAATAAATGTCAACGGTGCTCTTGTAGCGACGTGAAAAAATTAAACATTGTAAGAGAAAAATTAAAAATAGGCAAAAAAAAAATTAAAACTTTTCGTAAAAAATATTTCTGAATACAGGTAATTTTGAAAAAATAATAAATCTAACCATGCATTTCAAGTATTTATTTAAATGATTTTCTTAAATTGGCAAAAAAAAAATTATTTGGGGAAGCGCTTTTATGTTTTTTTTTAGTTTATATTGGAAATGCAGAAAGAATTGATTTCCGGAGTGTAAGTTGAGTTATTTATTGGGCTTAATTATAAGACAGAGAATTTTCTGTATTTGACTTTTCTTAGAGATGTGCAATTACATGATTTGTTGCGCGCGAATCACGCGTGGCCATTGTTATATTATATATTAAAATGATTTAAAAAATGTGCGTGAATATAAAAATTAAATTCACACACCCTCACGAACTATCTTAAGTTTATTAAAAAAAATCTATTCTTAAGTAATTCGTATTCGAACTCATTGAATCGAAGGCAATTCAGCGGAAGCTGAATATGTATGGGCGATACCCGTCTCCGACCTCCTATACCTTAAATATTTGGTTGCAACATGCACTTTTTTCTAGAAATCCGATATAAGCTAAATAATATTTTATTTGTATTGGGGAACCCGTCTCCCCCTCCTAATCCTCCAACATTTTGTTGGAACATGCAATTTGTTCCAAGAGTAACACACATCAAAGGAGATATGAATTTTCTATAAGCATTGTCGATGCATGTTAGCAGGTTTTTGTGTATGCATTACCCTTTTATAAGCACTAAAAGTCTTGCAAATTTATAAATGCATATAAGCGATAATTACTGTATATATAAAAATATATATACAGTAAAAATATATGTATATATTAAATCAACAAATATGTATATATTTACTTATATAACTTTCTGTTCTTATTGCAGCATGGTGAAGATTTAGCCCGTTTTCACTCACAACTTACCGATAGCTTAAGGTAGGATTTTATCATCCGTATAGAAGGTGTTCCATTATTACAACTTTACTTTAACATACCAGGTAGGATCGCTCACTTAAGGTTAAAGTAAAGTTTTAATAATCGGATACTTTTTATAAGGCTGGTTTAAATCTACTTTTAGCTATCGGTATGCTTTGAAAACGGGCTTTAGCATAGCCGAATGTAGCACACTTGTTTTTTTTACTTATTTTGAATAATTTTATTTAATAAATATTTTTCAATTTAACATAACAAAAAACTACAGTTTCTTACTTGTTTGCCAAACTCCAAAGAGAAATGTACAGAATATTAATTTGTTAAAAGACCCAGATTTATTTTTTAAAAACCGAAAAAATGTTGTACCCACTTGCTTAATGATTTAATATGCAGAGCATCTACAGTAAAGATTTTTCGGATTAGATTCTATAAGAAATGATGATAAAAGTGATTCAAATCGAGGAAAATAATTAAAAAAAAAACAAAATAATAATTAAAAGTTTTGAAGGAAATGCTAAGAAATCTGAAAGAATATATAAAGTTCCTTAAACAATAAAAACAAACATTCGTAGAATGATAACGTGTTTTCTCATCGAACTCTGTTGATAAATATAAGAAATCGGCTGTCAAACAATTATGTTTAAACTAAAATCCTATTTTATCAGAAATATTTTGACATAATTTGTTTGAATAATTTAACTGCTTATTTCATGATGTTACTCGAACGCTTTCGTTCGTTTTACATGTAATTTGTGCGAACGATAGCGTTCAAGTGATATCGTTAAATAGGCAGTCTATTTTTTGGTGTAATATAAATGCTGTTGGCTTTGAATTAATTCTGTGGTAATAAGTCTATTAATGGCCATTTTCTCAATGTACAGTCAAACTGCCTGTTACTTAATGTCAACATAAATTTATTAGACCGACAAACTGTCTGTTAACAATTTTCTCAATATACCGACAAAAACATGGTTTTAAGTTGGCAACATCTCTCAAAATACATGTAAAAGTTGGGAGTGAGCTGATTTAATTTATCTGTACGGCAAATAAAAGGAAAATAAATAATCGGCAGATGAGTGCTGGTTAGCTTTGCGACAGAATAAAAGCAAATGAGACATTGAGAAAACCAAATTTCTTTAATGTGCAGTTTTTCGTTGGGAAAAAAGTTAATCGTGTAATGAGAAAACGGCCATAAGTCTATTTGTTTAATTTTATAGGACAACAATTTTAAACTTTTAAGGTGGCTTTTGGAAATTAACTCCGAATTTAATATAATCATCAGTTCTCTGTGGTTATAGTTTTTTAAGTTTTTATTTTTAAGCCCTCCTAATGTCACAGATAAGAAGTTTTTATTTTTCCAAATGTTATTGCACATTGAAAAAAGATAACCAAAAATTAATTTTGCCATAACTTCTTCAAAAATCCTACAAAAAATTGAGATATCGCCAATGTGAACTTTTCAACATTAAGATCTTAAGGCGCCATCAAGCACATTTTAATTTTTGCCACAGAAATAAATAAGCTGAATGCATTTTTAAACTTATTTAAACGATCTCAGGCAATGTAATTTGCTCAAATAAATTATATTAAATATTACTTTGCATCGATTTGTATTGAGCGGGAATTCCCGGGATTCCGGGAAATTGAAAAATAAATCCAGCTTTTCCGGGAAATGAAAAAGTCCGGAAAAAGAAAAACTCTTTTAATAAGTAATGGCAATTTAGCTATTTTTTGGTTAAAATAGAATTTTTATTTATAATTTTGTTTTATTTAACAAGAAAGTTATTACTTTTGTTTTGAAGCTCTTGTTAGATATGACGTATCAACGTAAAAGCTTAGCGGAAGAAAACGTTACGTGGTTCGCTCCTGTTTAGGTACGGCCGTTAAACATTGTAAGATTTAACAAGTAAGAGTGCTATATTCGAATCTTATCCCGAATCTTATATACCCTTCACCATTGTGCGAGCAGAATACATAGCAATTAGACAAAAACTAAATAAAACTGGTAAATTTTTTTTTAGTAAGACACAACCGGTTTTGAACTTCGCTTTTCATAAGGGCCCAGAATATATATACTTTATAGGGTGTAGGATCAATATTGTAGAAATTACAGTTATATATACCTTTTTTACCTTCCGCGAAGGGTATAAAAACAGTAATTTTCGGGAATTCAGGGGTCTAATCACCGCATTTGATACTATCGTATAAATTTTTTTGCATACGATAGACACTGGCGTATCCAATGAATACTCGATAAATGTAATGTCGAGTTACTCGATGTCGAATGCTATTATTTCAAATTCAATACATTTCATTCGATATCGAGTTTCAAGATACCAAAATAAATAATTTCGAATTTTGCTCGATATCGTATGCGGTGATTAGACCGCAGTATTTCGGTTATAACTCATACAAATTTCCGACATTTTGGTATATAAGTCATATCCATAGGACGTATAGCAGCCCTAAAATTTAGGTTTTTATAAAAATGTTGATGTTTTTTAGCCCATTTTTTGAGTATTTTGCTCATAAATTACCCATTATCTAACCGATTTGATAGTTTTATACACCGACGTGTTAAGGAAGAATTTTACCATTTACTTAAGTTATATTCGTATATAAACTTTTATATAAACTTGTAAATATATATTTTAACAAATTTAATTATAAAAAAAAGAGTAATTTTTGGGGATTCAGTATTTCAGTTATAACTCAGCCAGTTTTTAACCGATTTGGCAGATTTATATACCGACGTGTTGAAGAAGAAATTTACCATTTACTTAAGTTATAAAGCTTGGACTCGGGGAGATCTATGGTTCCCGAAAGAGGGTATTTAAAAAAAAATGTAATTTTGGTCATAACTTTTTTGTATCTGAACCGATTTTCCCGAGTTTTTCATAAAATATGTTCTACTAAAAATTTCCGATATTTTGATATATAAGTCATATCCATAGGACATATAGCAGCCCTAAAATTTAGGTTTTTATAAAATTTTTAATTTTTTTTTGTATGGGAGGTACCACGCCCACTTCTCCAATCCCGCCCACATTTTGTAGGATGGTGTGTATTGGCAACCTTAATGTGTGTACCTAATTTGGAAACTTTGGCTCTTGCCGTTCTCAAGATATACAGAAATAAAAAAAATACAACAACAACAAGGGATTTAGAGGTAGTCGTGGTTTTTTGCTCATATCTCCGTCATTTTTGGACCGATATGGCTGAATTTGAAAAGCAAACTTAAACGGAGTATATGTGACATAAATATACATCAACCTAGTCCACATCGTTTCTGGGGTTTTTGGAAAACCCATTTCAACATACACACGGACAGACGGACAACCGGATTTGAACTTCGCTTTTCATAAGGACCCAGAATATATATACTTTATAGGGTGTAGGATCAATATTGTGGAACATACAAACGGAATGACAAACTTATATATACCCTCTTACCTTCGGTGAAGGGTATAAAAACGACAGTGTCAGAAAATTCATTGGCACTGACTACAATATCAGTTGGATGCGAATTTTACAGAAATATTATTTTAATGTATTTCATAAACTTTTTTCCTAAGAGCAGATGATAACGATTAAAAGCAGTTGTGCTAGACTCAAGTGATTTAAACCAACTAAAGCGAAAAACAATTGAATTAAAGCCTATCAAAAATAGAAAATGCGTTTTTTTTTTTGACTTAAGACCTTTTTGCCTAACGGCTAAGATCTATTTTCATGACAAAACTTATTTAGTAAAGTTGAATTAATCAAATAAAAAAATTTCCGGGAATTCCCGCATAAATTTCCCGTGATTTTTTTCCCCAAAAAAGGTGCGGGATCCCGAGATTTTTGTCCCGGGAAATTGCGTATGAAAAACACTAATTATTAACAACTTCACTATTCAACTCGCTGTCAAAATCGGGTTTTTCAATTGCAAAGCGCAGACACCGCGTTATTTAGGGATGCTTCAAACAAATTATATGGGCATGACAATTTTTAACAACTATAAAGCGTCAGTCGTTTTTGTTTAGGTACGGCTGTAACATGCAAGCCTTATTACATATTACAAAAACAACAATTTTTTTGTCTTTCTTCAAACCATCACCGATTTTACAAATCGACAAAGATGATTTTTTTGTTTTTCTCAGGAAATTGACGATTTTTTCACAAATGTGTCAGCTCTGGTTGTAGTTAAAAATGCATGCGCCATCACTTCTGGAACTTTTAGATAAAGCAACCAGAAGCCGTCTGTAGAAAACAACTTAAAAGATTTGCTTAGACATACTATTTACATTTTAAACTTACGTAAAACCTGCTACAGCCAACTTCAAAAGCTCTTACTTCTCTCTCTCTCTCTAAGAATTTCAATATGTACAAGTTTCTACGAAAAAGCCGGTCTTCTTACATCCACCATCAAACCAATAGACAATGTCGAATATCACCTCTCTAAGTCTTGCCTCTTACTGGTTTTCTCTGTTTCTTTTTTGGCTTTGAGTTTTGATCTGGGTCTTTTAATGAATGAGTAAAACAAACAACTGGCGTCAAGTCTGCTACGGCTGCGCAACTTTCATTCAAACATTTTTACTTTGTTCTTGTGTGGTTGTTGTTGAAACTTTTTTTTTGTACATTTGTTGTTGCTGTTGATCTTGGTCTTGCGGTTGTTAGGTCTGTGAGTATGTTTTAACCATTAAAAGCTACTCTTAACCATGCACTTTCTTGTTTTTTTTTGTCTGCTTAAAGTCTGTAACTTTATGCTGTTGACTGACAGACTTATTGACTGTTTTGCTTATTTTACTGTTTAGCTCTTTGCTTGTTCTTGTTGCTGCTTTTTTTCTTACAATAAATACCGTGATAGTCGAGCTAAGAAGAACAACGGTGACAAGCAGCAACAACAACTCCAACAAAAATCGTACATAAGTACACACATTCATACATACATACAACAAATATGCAGAGACATTAACAGTAGTGTTTTTAAACTTTAAAAAAAATTTTAAGACTTCTTTTTTCTGGATATTTGGTCTGATGTAGACAGCGAAGAATGGTTAAAAATCTTTTAGACGACAATCTAGGCGAATCAGTACGTTACACACTCTGAAAGCGTTTAGTTCGTATCACCGGATAAGTTGGGAATTGTCAAGGTTTAAAACACACAAACAAATTGGAATGTTTAAAGTTAATAAAAAATGTAAACTTAATTTCGAGTGATTTTAATTATCAAATAATGCCAGTACCGCGAAAGGATTTACTTTTCATCATTTTAAAAAGGATAATATTTTATACGAATTGCATATGAACATACATATGGATGTGTATCTTGATCAGTGCCATTTGAATAAAGTTGCAAATAGAACTCATTCATAGATGCAGCATAGAATTAATTCAGCTTTTTTTAATCAAAAGAATTATTAAAATCTGTAAAATGTCATGTTTAATGCATGAATTGATTGATAAATAAATATTAAATTCATAAACAAAGAAAACTATAACAAAAACTACTAAATAAATAAATAGTTGTAATAAATTTTTTATTTACTAAAACCAACTCTCCTATAGACCGAAAAAATTGTAAATTTTGCATAAAGCAGAGGAAACACCACAGGATATGAAATACACAAACAAACAAAAATAAAAATATAGATTCATTTGTATAACTAAATATACAATTGACATATGTATTCTATATTAAAAAAAAATATTCATCTGTTAATAAATTTGTGTTGATGGGATTTTAAAAATAAATCTAAAACTAATAAAAATACTTTAAACAAATAAAATGCCTTAATTTTAAAATCAACGAATAAAAAGGCACTTTGGAAAAATTAAATCAATTTTTAACAGGTAATTTATAAAACGTAATCCAATATTTTTCACAGCAAATCATTTATTGAAACATAATTAAAAGGATTTGCATACTTTTAGAGGGAATTCAATATAGTGAATTAATTATTAGCTTATGTTTACTTAATTTGACGAAATTTCGTTTAAGCTTTTTTTGTTAGTTTATATTTAATCTAATTTTTTTTAAATATTTTATGTTTCCATACTGGAATAGTTAAAAAAACAAGTTAAAGTGATATATTCTGCTGAGCTGAATCCAACCAGACTAGAAATATTTTCGAATTGGGCTTTATATCTAAAAATTATAAGCCACTACAAATGAAACCTGACCTCACAGTATTAAAACTCATTACGGCTTAAAGTGCCTTGAAGTCTATTTCAACAGTACGCTTTATTTGGGGGATCATATGCCCATATAATAATATTATGGACTGAGCTTCACAAAAATAGCAGTATGACTTCTAGTCATATAAAACGAAATTATCAAAAATTCCGTAACCGATTTGTGTTAGTTTTGGTTACAAAAATTTAAATTTTAATGGGGATGTTTCACATTTATACATCTTTTACTACTGTAGCGATTGATCTGGAGTCCAATCCGAATCTGCTAAGGAAAATTAGAAATAATGTTACACCAAAAGTTTCTATTCTGTTGAGTGTTTTAAAAGTTAGCCTGTTTTCTCAACAGAGGGACAGACAGCCGGACATATCTAAATCGGCTTGGAATTACCCGAGAATCGTGAATATTAAAAAAGTTTCGCACAGTATGACAAACTTAGTAAACCGTCATTCACTACTAGGGGTGGTGTGTATAAAAATAAGCCTTGCAACACATAAAACAGAAACTAAAAAATAGTTCATCGATAGTTGTAGATCTTATTTATAATTCATAACTAAGTATACGAATTCTAACAAAGTATTTTTTTTTTGGTTATAGTTTTTATATAAATCAATTAAAACAGGGGCCTGTAAAAATAAAATGTTTCAATCAAATTTGGCGACAAAAAACACATCTCTAGTTTATTTTATTTTTTGTATGGATGTTTTTTGGCGCAGTATAAATAGATGCAAGTGGCAAATTTAAAAAATTCTCCGGGTTCAAAATGTATAAAATACCTAATTCCATTCAGGACCACTTTTCTCTACCTAAACTTCTTTTAAAATAAGGAAAAGCTACGTTAATTTTTACAAAAATTTTATTGAAAATCTTCAGCGTATAAATTTTATTTAAACTAGGTTTTTACTATTTTAATATTTTCAGATTTTGTTAAACAAAAATACACCATATGTGTTTTGGATTTTATAGATTAGCTGAACTTGGTAAAATTGGCCGTAACTATTTTAAATATTGTTTGAAATTTGAATGATTTTGTTAGTCGTGCTTAATTCCCAATTTTTATTATTTGAAAACACTGAAATTTATTGTTGATGGGATAAGCTATTCCTATGCACATTTTTTTGAAATTGGAAAATTAACTTAGGACACATACATTTTCTCAAATTCTACATGTGTGGTGAAAATTGCTTTAAATACAAAGTCCTTCTTACACAATCAACTAGTTAATTGTTTTAAGCTAAGTTAGACTTTTCTCCTTTCTTATATGTCTTACAGGAATGTTATGGTTTAACTGTCTTCAAAATAAAAAAAAAATAAAACATTTAAGCCAAATGCTTCGTTTTTAGTGTTTTTTTTAAACGCAAATGTAGTCATTTCGTGTACGTATAAAATGCCATAAAACGGAAATCATTCCTTTGACGTTACACATTTTAAGTGTTTTTCGTTATATAATTGTTGCATATTTAATCAAAAGTTTTAAATTTAAATAAATAGTTGTGTTTTCGCAAAAAAAATGTACTGTTTTTTTCTTGATTGTACTGTTTTTTTGTGTTCAATGTACTGTTTTTCCGAATTAAAAACGGGCTACCCTAGCCTAGTTATCCATAAGAGTTAATTTTTGTGATAAAGTTTCCTCAAAAAGATTTTTCAAAATCTTAAGGCCATTTCAGATTAAACTTTTGCTTCGCGTTGCGTTAGAGATTCGCATTAACATCCAAGATGAAATATTCATACTTATACGAACTTTTAACGCAGAGCGAAGCGATCAACTTCGTGCGCGCTTTGACAGTCTGCTAGTATAATTTTTTTATTTATTTATTTTTAACAGAAACAATTCGTGTGTGTTGTCAAAGTGTTTATTATTACATACACCTTTTGCGTTACGCTTTTCTGTTAAAGTTAGAAACGTCACGCAAAGCAATGAAGTTTTATCTGGCATTACCTTAAGAGTTATTGCACATAACCTTAATGTACGGTTTTTAGATGACGAGCCTTAAACTCACTTGTTTAACTTACATTTAAAACAAAAACAAATTTTGAAATATTTTTTTCTTTTATCGTTATTTAAACGGTGTCTGATAATTGTAAAATTATTGGTACATACACAAAAAGAATTATTTACTAAATCACCAGAAAATATGGCTTGAATCAAGAACATTTTTCACTATTCTCGTCCAAGCCAAAAATGTATATGTGTAAAAATATGTTTGGCTTCGTTTAATCCGAAAAGCTATGACTCAAAGCAAACTAAAAATTTACTTGAATACTTTAAAAAAAGTTTTCTTAATTCTGTAGTTACTTAAATCAAGTTTTTGTCGCTTACGGCCAATTTCACCAATTCTGTTTAAATATCAATTAATATTTAAACAAAGTTTTTCATTTAATTTTATTTTTATTTGAAATGAAAAACGAATATTAAACATAATTTGGTGAAATTGTACATAAAAAAGAAGAATTACTACGTTTTCAGATGGACTATCTTACGCTTCTCGAAAGTTGTTTTCTTAAGAACACAAAGTAAAAAATTGGTTTTTATTTAAGCTTTATTTAATAGCAATTCTTTCTTATATTTTTTAAATAGTTAATTAAAACAGTTTCATTAATGATAAATAGTTCTTGAACCCAATCTTGAAATATATTAATACATTAAACAATTTAAAATTCTGTTTTGCAAACTCTATTAAATACGGATTTAATAATAAATTGTATTAAACATTGTTACAATTAAAACAACTTGTTTATTTTTAATGGAGAACAATATTTCATTTTGCAAATTTTTAAGCAAAAAGACTACTTTAATAATACCCATTTTTTAAATTTTTTATCAGTGTATGATAAGTATAATATTTAGAGCTTTTACAATTTTAATCCCTCTTTGAAATGCTCCAATTATTTTGTATTCTATTTAATTATTTAGTACAAAGTGCTTCTTTGAAATAATAACAGAAATGTTTCGCTTGATAACTTCATTATTAAGTAAACTGATTGAATTATTTCACAAGATAAATAATTCTGCGCTTTAAAACTGCTCTCGTTATAAAAAAGCATTTGGCTTAACCCGGTACGCTTCGCTAGCTAGTCCCATTGAAATAAAATAAGTAAAATAAAGGACTGTAAGAAAAGATAAACTCACTGTCTATTGTTGTTGTTTTTAGCAAGGTTTCTTTTAAATGTGCTGAATTCCCATTTGATACTATTGATAAGCTGATATTTATTGTTGATGGGATAAGCTATTCCCATGTGCATTTCACTGGTTGCTTAGGCCAGATCGTCAGGAAACTTCATCCAAAGATTTTAGAAAAGCTCGATCTCTTCAGAGTGGTTTGTCGTTTAACACTCGCAGCCATCGACGACTGCTGGCAGTCAATAGTCAAACATCAATCTTTAAACCAAATTGTATTTAACACTTGGTAGACCGAAATTGGCTTTTTTCAATGATTATCTATTTTTAATTGATTTACATGTTCTTTGTCAAAACGGAGCCACCGTCGGCTCTACTTGTTGCGCGCCGGGAACTGTGCGTGCTACCACGTTAACCAACAACATGTTCTTCCTTGCAATACAATTTGGTTTAAAGATTGATGTTTGACTATTCAAGAATGAAAAATTATCAATAAATTTTAATTAATTTCATGCTGTAAAATTCCTTTCTTCATAAAAATAATTAATTGAAAATTCAATTTGATGAACTTTAGCCTAATTAAAATATCAAAATTTGGAATACGTATAATTTTTTTATAAAAAGTTTATAGTTGTATATATTTTGCATTTTGCTGCTTTTTTATATATTTTTTTTTAATATTGATTTGATTTGATTTCGGTTTGGTGACATGGCGATTTATAAAATAGTTGGCTATTTTTTGGTAAGCCATGTTTTATAATCGTTTAAGTCAATACGAAATTATGAATTATGATTATATAAAACGCAATGCAACGCCAACTTAACCTCCAAACAAAATTTTGTTCTGCAAAGATGGCAAATGCAATTTTAATAATTTTGAACTAGGCAAAATTTGTTTGTGTTGTTATTCAGAAAAATATCAAGATAATTTTAAAGCTTTTTTAAGATTTGACTAAGGCGGTATGGTTATTTTATTAGGACAACATTTGTACATTTGTATGTTTACTGTATTTCAACTTCTTATTTTCTTTTCTATTATTTTCATTTACATTAACAACACCAGTCTTAACAATATTTTAACGCAAGATTTACAAAATTATTAAATCAAAATTAAATTTAAAGCTGTAAACACATGAGCCAAAACATAAAACCGCTGATTCGATTTTCGATTTTATTATAAAATAAATATTTGTAACATTTTAGACAATGCAAATAGAAAAAATTCAGCACATAATTCCGAATATTCGCCTTAACCTTATTATATTAAATATATATATTATTTAGTTTTAATTGTCCTTTTTTATAATTATTTTGAATAATTTGAGCTTGAGGTCTTTTTTAAAAAAAATATTATTTTCCTCATTATTGCGCTAACCTTAGGAAATTAAATTAAGTTTACAATAAAATTTATTTTTTTAAATTTTTGCTTAACACATATTGGTTATATCAAGTTTCATTTAAAAATATATTTATAACGGCTAAAAATATTTTAAGTTCCACAGGCGCGGATCCAACTTGAGTCTTAGGGGGGGGGGGGGGGTTTTTTTGATACAAAAAAGTAACAAATTTGTTTTTAAAAGTTTATTAAAATTAATATGTATATATTATAATCAAAAACTCAACAATAAGGTTAAATGAAATATAAGATCAGCTCAATATAAATTAATTTTTTTTTTAAATAAGCAATTTATGATTTCCTTTGATTTCAATAAACGTCGGTATAAGAATTCCTTTTACACTTTCGCCCACAATTGCCAAATGTATTTTACAGAATGCTGAACAATTCAGACACGTACAAATGTATCAATGATATATTTTGTTTTAACACCTTGAGGTTGCGATTGACGAAACAACACAACAACATACATCTTCTGTCGACTCAACTGTTAAGATTCCTTTATTTAACGAGTTGAATACTTAAGTCACCATAAACATTATATATTTAAGGTGACCACATTTTTAAAACCAAAATACAAAACATAAAAGATCGTTTAAAACCAAAAATGTTCATTGAAAGCTTCCGTAAATTGTTATCTATTTTCTTTTTTTTAAAAAATTTGGCATTTCAATTATAAAACATAAATAGAAACTTGAAAGTGGAAAGTGGAAAATATCAAGGATAGAGTTGTCGATTATTGAAAAAGCATTTTAAAGATCTTAAAACGAGCTGGATATTTCAAAATGAATAAATTTACATAATGTTCAACTGGTATTATACCGAAAGTATGTCTAAAACGTTCTTGGAAACTTAAAAATTAATTAGTTTTATTTCGTTGGTGTCGAAAACAGTGCTTAAACGTCTAAAATGCTATCTAGAATAAATTTTTAATAAAGTTGTAATTTCATTACATTTTTCTAAAAAGAATAATTTTGCAAGTTTTTAGTAATTTGAAAAGTCAGATACATTGGAAATTAATTTCTTTAAGTTGTTTTATTTAATACAGAACATTTAACCGACAACAATTATAATTGGGGGATTCACAAGGTTGTCATAAAGTTGTAAAGTCATATGTCTTAAAATAATTACAAGAAATATATATGACTGCTGTGGGCAACCGCTTATAATTTAGATTTGTACTGTATACAGGCGCGGATCCAGCTCGAGACTTAGGGGGGGGAAAATTTTTTTTGATACAAAAAAGTAAAAAATTTGTTTTTAAAATTTTATTAAAATTAATATGTGTATATTTATTAAAAAAACTCAATAATAAGGTTAAATGAAATATAAGAGTAGTTCAATATAAATTAATTTTTTTAAATAAGCAATTTATGATTTCCTCGTGAGGCAAATTTAGATAGTACAGTCTTTCTTCTGTCATTGTTGATTCGAGCCATGTTTTGATTAGACGACGGGTAGGAAATGACCTCTCTCTCGTAGCATTACTGACGAGTAGGGCAAGTTTTGTATGACATATGCCATTTTTGCCATTTCTTCAATTATTTTTTTAAAAAGAAATTTTTAATTCCAGCTTGCAAAATAAGTTTTAAATAAGCTTAACGAATATGAGGCAGAATCTATTCGAAATGCTAACTGAATAATGCGAAAATCGGATGTAAAAAGTACTTTTAATGCATCTGCTCAAGCCTCTTGAAGTTACAAACGAAAGGGACTTCTATGAATGAAAGCTTTGGCTTAATTGACAGTGCTAAGGAACATAATAATAGATGTCAGTAAAAAAGATTTTGTTGAAAAGTTTAAAAAACGTTTTAGATCGTAATACGTGTGGTAAATTATTCAATACTCCTCTGAAAAATCTATATGGCTTGGCATATCAATTTTAAAAAAGTGTTTTAATCGATTTTTCACAATTTATTGACAACCTTTCTCCATCTGAACTTTTAGTGTTCAAATATGCTCCAGTTACATCTTGCGATGTTGAAAGAGTGTTTTTCATTTAAAGAACTGTTTTATGTGATAACAGGAGATTATCAGGGGTGTTCTAGAAATCGAAGACGCAAAACGCAAGAATTTTAAACGTCGTTTTTCTATAAGATTTCCCTGATAAAAAACTTTTATGACAAATATTATAAAAATATTTCTTTATTAAACAGAATTTTATATCAAAAATTAGATAAAAAGTGTATTAAAAACAACTTCCAAATTCTTGCTTTGCCCCCAGTATTTTTTTTTTGACAATTTTAAGAAACATACTATTGTACTTACAATAAAAACTTAATAAAATAAATGCTTCTTAAATAACATGTTTAATTTTGCCATTTTTTATACTTTTTCGTGCCATTTGCCAGCCATTTTTAACCATTTTTCGTGCCATTTTAAACTTGCGTTGCTGACGAGCATTGAAACGAAAATTTGAAATATTTTTCTTAGATTTCGGCAGATATCTTCATCACAGATTATTAAAGCATCTACAACGTTACAAAACATAATCAGCTCATCAGCTTGTTGTGATTTTAAAAGTTTTGTATCTGTATTTGACTTGATTACACTTTGAGGTAGAAGTTTAGGTATGTTCAATACATTTAGGAGATCTATTGGGAAACGTGTTTTGAGATCTTCTAAAATAAATTCAATAAGAGGAATGTAACCTACAACTCGGTAGTAATCTTCAACATTTTGAATGTGATTGGAACGTCGATTTGAACGCACAAAACTTTAACTTTTTCAAAAATCGCTTTAAATAGTTCTTCGGTTTTATTTATTTTCTATTCAAGGCACATGATTTAAGTTTTGATAAGGCTTGCTCCTTTTTGAAGATCAATATCGTGCTTTTGTAAAATGATACTAAGCGGCTGTGATACAATTAGTATCACACTTAATATGTTTATTCCGTAAATTAATTCAAAAGTACTAATCGAGTTCCTTAATATAAGGCTTTTGATGAAGTATCTCTACCTTTCCACTCAGATATTTTTTCCAAAACTTTAACTATATGATGTACACTTGTTGCAAAGTGTAAAATTGAGTCGTGACGGTCCAACCATCTAGTCTCGCATAATGTAGAAAGTTTGGCTCCCAAATACTTTGCTAAAACTGTGTTTCGCTTGGGATGATTATATTTAAAAAATTTTGTCGTTTCTTTAACAAATGATACAACTTATTGTATTAATGGCACTTTGTTGCTTTTTAAAATTGTATTTGTATTTGTATTTTCCATTTTCTGCTGACATCAGAGCACACCCATCTGTTCTATTTTCTACACAATTTTTTAGGTCAGGCCTAAAATTTGTCAAAGATTTTAGAACTATTGATAATAATGCCCTCGCATCAATTGACACATCAACGTCATTATCAATATCCTTTGAAGCCTCTTCAAATGCGTTTGCAACAAAGCCAATAAATGCTTTCCTAACAACTTTTTGTTGGGATTTCCTAAAATTTTGTGTATATAAAAAAATATTATTGTTTGGAATTCTTGTATTATCGAGATAAACCAAACATATTTTTATAATTTAGGGGGGGGGGGGGAATTTCCTTATTTCCCCCACCCCATAACTCCAAAACTAGATTCTCAGGAGCAATAAAAACTAGATAAAAAATTAAATTTTTCAAAGCAATTTTAGTGCTGGATATGTAAATATATGTACATATATCTGTGGCATTTTGACAAAACATCTTAAGTCAAATTCAAAAAGTTGAAAAAAATGTTGTTAATCATACGAATTTTCATTCAAAAACATTTTTGTTTACATTTTTAAAATTTTGTATTGTAAACGAAATTTTTCTTTAAGTTTGGTTTTATTATTTGATAAAAATGATTTTTTAAGCAAGTTTTTTTAAAAGCTTTTTGCTATCTTATCACGACTTAAGATGTTTTGTCAAAATGCCACAGATATGTATAAAGTATTTTACTTTTCTTGTACAAAAGCGCCGATATCGGTATGTATTGGCGATTTTAATCAAGAATGTTAGCAACATGCCTTGGAACATGACTGTGAGCAAAATCAAAACAAATAATAATTTACATACATACATATGTACGAGTAAACGCAACATTTACGTAAGAGTAACGATAACGAGGCCTATACGCTGATATGCAATACCAAAACAAGAGCGTCAACGTCGTGTCACGAACAGTAGTTATAGCTTTCTTGTTTAATAAAACCCACAAATCTATATACATATATAAAATTGTAATGTTACTGACTGACTCACTGATTCATCATCGCACAGCCTAAACGCCTGAAGATAATAACTTAAAATTTGGACCAGAGATTGGTCACTCTCCAAATCGATCCACTAAGACGGGATTTTTGGAAATTCAAATGCTTAGTGGGTAAAAAAGGGTAAAAACGGGAAAATACGGTAACCTTATATCTCCAAAATTAAAAGAGATACAAAGAAAATGTAATCCATATCGTTGTTCTTTAGAAAAATAAACTGGACAGGTGTCTGGTACTTCTTTGATTCGGCCCTTTTAGGTAGTATACGGGTAAAACCTGAATTTTGGTACCCCATCTATCTTTTGAACCAAAGTTTATAGCACATTCGAAACTTATCAAAAAATACGGATATGAATTTGGTACTTTTTCGAAATTCGAACATTTAAGGGGTGAAAATTGTAACTATTTTTGGTACTTTTTTACAAAACATTTTCCTCCATTCTTTGACATATTCGTACTAAATTATGGGCTCCCACTACAATACTGAAATTTTTAATACTTTAATGGGTGGAAAAAATAGTACCAAAAAAGGAAATACGGGAACTTTGATATTTTTGTTTAGCTTTTTGGTTCTACAACTGGTATTTATTTAATTATCGTTAAAATTGGTCCTAGAAACATAAAATTCAACATGTAATGTCCTGAGTGGATAAGAATCTATAAGAGGGAAATTGTTGGTACTTTTTTATTCATTAACTGGTACTTTTTGAAGTTAGGTTAGTATCGGACCTAGAAAGATAAAATAAAACATGCAAAGCCCTGAGTGAATAAGAATATGTAAGAGGAATCTTTTTGGAACTTTTGGGTGTTTAAGCTGGTACTTTTTTTAATTTTCGTTAATATTGCTCTTATGAACATCAAATTTAACCTTCAAGGTTCTGAGTGAATAAGACTCTGTAAAAGCGCTTTTTGGTACTTCTTTGTTTTTTAACTGGTATTTTTTGAATTTCCGTTTTTATTGGAACTAGAAACATAAAATTCAATATGCAATGTAATTAGTGGATAGGAATCTATAAGAGGGAAGTTTTTGGCAATTTTTTTGTTCTTTAGCTGGTACTTTTTTAATTTCCGTTATTATTGGACCTAGAAAGATAAAATTAAACATGCAAGGTCCTGAGTGAATGATAATCTGTAAGAAGGCTTTTTGGTACTTTTTTGTTCTTTGACTGGTACTTTTTGAATTTCTGTTATTATTGCACCTAGAAAAGTAAATTCAACATGCAATGTCCTGAGTGGATAATAATCTATGAGGGAACTTTTGGTACGTTTTTGGTTCTTTAACTGGTATTTTTGAATTTCCGTTAGTATTGTACCTAGAAACATAATATTCACGATGCAATGTCCTGAGTGGATAAGAATCTATAAGAGGGAAGTTTTTGGTACTTTTTCGTTCATTAACTGGTACTTTTTTTAATTTTCGTTAATATTGGTCTTATGAACATAAAATTTAACTTTTAACGTCCTGAGTGAAGAAGAATCTGTAAAAGCTCTTTTGGGTACTTCTTTGTTTTTTAACTGGTACTTTTTGAATTTCCGTTGTTATTGGAACTAGAAGCATAAAATTCAATATGCATTGTAATGAGTGGATATGAATGTATAAGAGGGAAGTTTTGGGTAGTTTTTTGTTCTTTAGATGGTACTTTTTAATTACCGTTAGTATTGGACCTAGAAACCTAAAATTAAACACGCAAGGTCCTGAGTGAATGAAAATCTGTTTTGGTCCTATTTTGTTCTTTAACTGGTACCTTTTCAACTAACGTATTTATTGGATCTAGAAACATAAAATTAAACATGCAAGTTCCTAAGTGCATGAGAATCTGTGAGATGAATTTTTCGATACTTTTTCGTTCTCTAACTGGTACTTTTTTAAATAAACTGGTACTTTTTTTTAATTTAATATTTATTTTTGTGCATTAAATAAAAAAAGCAAAAAGGTGTTTGGTACTTTTACGAAATTCAGCCGTTTTAGGTAGTAAACGGGTAAAACCTGTATTTTGGAACTTTTTCGTCCACCATTTAGCTTTTAAACCAATAGCATAAAAAAAAGTTATATTACATTTGTTACCTATCTAAAAAATACAAAATGCATATTTGTTACTTTTTTGAAATTCAAACGTATTAGGGATCCAAATTGTACATATGTTTGCTTTTTTTTCAAAAGATTTTTTCACCATCTATTTATTTTTCACCGCAGAGCATAAACGTATGAAGCTAAAAGGTTAACATTTGAACCGAAGGCTAGCCTCTCGCCAAATTGATCCTGCTAAACTTATACCTCCTAAACTTAAATAGTTAAAAAACATTAACACTTATTGTTGTTCATTAGAAAATTCGCTAACTTCATATCTCCTAAACTAAAAGAGATACAAAAAATTGAGTACTTACTATTGTTCATTAAAAAAATAAACGAACAGCTGTATGGTACTCTTTTGAGGTACGGCTTTTTTGGGGTGTAAAAGGACAAATAAAAATTATATCACATTCGTAGCTTATCTAAAAAATACAAAACTAATTTGGACCTTGTATGCAATTCAAACGTTAAAGGTTTAAAAATCGTTCCTAATTTTGTTACTTTTTCGCAATATTTTTCTCTATGTATCTATCTTCTATCTTCTATATATATAAAAATGGAAAATGTTTGTATGTTTGTTTGTCAGTTTGTTTGTTTGTTTGTTTGTTTGTTTGTTTGTTTGTTTGTTTGTTTGTGTGTTTGTTTGTTGGCTTATAGACTCCGAAACTACTGAACCGATTTTCCTGAAATTTTTACAGTAACATCACGTGAGCCCTAAAAATAAAATAGGCTACCTTTTTTTTCGATAGGGGCAGGGGAATTGGTACCTCCATAGGATGCCAATATTAAATATCGCATATCTTAAGAGCCGCTGGACGCATTTTGCTGAACTTTTTGAAGTAGGATCTTCTGAGCCCCAAAATTGAAATAAAATAGCAGCGGGAGAAGTGGTTCCCCCCATAGGACGCCAATGCTTAATATCGCATATCTTATGAACTGTTATAGTGAGAATGTTCAAACTTTGTGGAAGTCACTCTTATGGTATACTTCACTTTTGAAAATAAAAATAAAGCGGGTAGGGGAGGGGGGGGGGGGGGAAACCTCCCATAGGATGCATATATTAAATATCGCTTAACTGAAGAACTATTAAAGGGGGAGTCTTCAAACGTGGTTAAAGCTACTACTATGGCAAACTATAAATTTCAGTATAAAAATGGGCGGGGTAAACAGGGGAGGAGCAGTACCCCTCATAGATAGAAATATAAATAAGAGCCACTGCACGCATTTTGTTAAACTTTTGGTAGTAGGATCTTCTGAGCTCCGAAATTGAAATAAAGTAGCAGCGGGGGAAGTGGTTTTCCCCATAGGACGCCAATGTTTACCATCGCATATCTTAAGAACTGTAATAGTGAGAATGTTCAAACTTTCTAGAAGTCACTCTTATGGTATACTTCACTTTTGAAAATAAAAATAAAGTGGGTAGGCGCAGGGGGGGAAATACCTCCCATAGGATGCATACATTAAATATCTCTCAACCGATAAAGTGGTTAAAGCAGTGTAGCGAAGCGCACCGGGTTAAGCTAGTATAATATAAAATTGTAAAGTTACTGTGATACGTAAATGGGGTGCAAAATTATTAAAAGGATAATACGGGAAATTAAC
This sequence comes from Pollenia labialis, assembly GCA_949318255.1. Taxonomy (NCBI): domain Eukaryota; kingdom Metazoa; phylum Arthropoda; class Insecta; order Diptera; family Polleniidae; genus Pollenia; species Pollenia labialis. The sequence continues at coordinate 85,263,405 of OX439143.1, forward strand.
TTTCTTAAATTTGCTTTTGTGTTCTACGAGTGGTACTTTTTGAATTTTCTATAATTTTGAACTTAGAAACACAAAATTATAAGCGCAAGGTTCTGTGTAAATATCAAGCTATGAGATGAAAAATGTTGGAACTTTTTGTTAAAACCTATGAACATAAACTTTGGCATATAAATATGTTCATGAAATGCTAGAATTTAAACAAGTTAAAATCTAGAAAAATAAACTTTGGCATAAAAATATGTCCACGAAGGAAAAGGAGACGCTAACGAAGTAGCGGGTTAAATGCTAGTTATAAATAAAAATAGAGATAAAAACGCTAAATTGAACAAAAGCTAGCTAAATTGCCATTATTAATTAACAATAGCGGCAAACTTCATTATTAAACGAGCTGTCAAAATCGGGTATTCGAATTATTTCTTACACGATTAAAAAAGCTAGCGGGGTATGAAGTAATTATGTGTTTGTTTGAATTTTTTTTTTTTTATAAAAATCGAAAAAAAATGGCTTAAAGAAACAAAATTTTGGAGTAGTCCGATTTTTTTTTTGACGATTTTTCGAAACGATTTTTTTATTTTATCTCAGGAAACTTACGATTTCCTTAAAAATTTATCTGGCAGCCCTGGGTTGACCATATTTCAACAAAAAAAACATAAAAAACTATTAATCGGGTGTGTTCTAGAATCTGAATCCACTTTCGAGTGGATTTCAGCATTTTTGGTGTTCTGTATTTCGATTTAGCGATTTCTAATTAGTTTTTGGGTTTGTTTAAAATTTTGTAATTTTTCGCGGATTTCAGCCATGTTAGCGATAAAAGCGATTTGTTCCTGTAAGTTTTCTGATTCTTGACAGCTTTAATGATTTATAACTAATAGTACCCTTTGCTATCATGGCATTGTTAGAAAATTTTTGCAAATTTAGCCATTTTTTACCGAATTTTTGTCATTCCTTATAGTGTTAGAGACTTTTAATCAATTTTATGGCTTGTTTGAACTATTAAAAATTTTCGCAATTTTTGAAAAAATTTTTTTGTTTATTCTCGACATTTTGTTTTTCACCGATTTCAAAGAAATATTAGTGTTTGTTTAAGAGTTTGCAAATTATCGCGAATTTTAAAAAAGTTCGCAATAGAAGCGACTTGTCCCTGTGATTCTTTACAGCTTTCACGATTTTTATCAAATATTATCATGCTGCGCTGGCCCTTTCCCAATTTATTCGTCGTTCGTTTGCGTATAAAATAGAAATAAACCTATCGCACAGCTCGTTACGCACGACTAATTTTGGTTAACGCAATGATTGTCTTTACTTTCATATACATCAATGTTCGTGGCGAATAATTCGTCGTTCGTCCCAGTTGTGTTTCTAGCATTAGACGGTACAATTTAAGAATTGTCAGATCCCAACAGTGTTGTGTATAACTTTTCGTTTTCTGCTTTTGAAGTGATTGCGACTGTTTTCAGATGATGAATCTGAAGTAAATGCAATATGTAGTTTGTTTGTGTTCAATGAAAAATAAGGAAGCCGAAGAAAAAGCAATTTTTTTATTTTGACTGCAATTTTTAAAACACTGCAAACATGTGAATATTAATTCATGTTTCCGATATAAACTATATTTTAATATCTCATATTTAACAAATAAATTGTAAAAGAAATGGAATTTGATTGTTTAAACAAAAAAAAGTTAACTTTTAAATGTGATTCAAAATGATTTTTTAAAGCAAATAATGCGATCAGTCCGTACACGTATGTAAAATATAGCCCATAAGGGACTAGGACTAGTCAAAAGTTTACCCAAATGTATTAAAATGGATCAAGTAGTCCAATATAATTATCTTTAAAAATTCTATTGAAAAACTTTTTGATTTTGTTTTAAAGATCAATTCAAGCATAGATTTTGATTTGTTTTTAGTGTTAAAAAATTAACTGATTTTTATAACTTCTACCACTGGTGGTAAATTATGGTACGCTAAGCTTGTCATTCCTTGTGAAATATTTTTTAATATTCGTCTAAGACCACATTGAATACAAATAGTATATATATTTTGGGTCCTTAAGTAATTTTTTTAATTTGAAATCTAGAATAATCGGTTCAGTAACATTCAAGCTATGACCCCAAATGTTTAACCTTTTTCGGCAAAAATTAACATAAATTAGTGTCAGAATGCACCGGTTTCCATTGAATATTGAACAAATTAATTTTTTATGACTGGAAATCGCACCAAAATTTTGTGAAAATAGGTCCATTATTTATCACAGACCCTATAACTATAAAGCGGCATTGCAAAATGCATTTTAAGAGGCTTAAAATCTAAAAAAAATTTATTACTGTATTGAAATTTAGTATAATTAAAGTTTTTTTTATATTCCCAATATTTTTGATGAACAACGATCCATCATTAACGATCGGTCTGATATAAAATCCCCTACAGAAAATCACTTTAATAATATTCCAGAAACAAATTAGGATATTTTATTTAAATTCTACAACGGATTATAATACGGTGAGGTCAGGTTTTATGAATACAATTTGCTTATAACTTATAGATTCCGCTTCTGAACTATTCGAACTGTTTGTGGAGGGTATTAAAGATTCGGTACAGCCGAATATACCTAGCACTCTTAATCCTTTAAATTTAATTTCCCAATTAAATTGTAAAAGACAATAAATTTATACCATGCTAATTATTTTGTTCTGTCATAGTAAATAATTTTTCTTTTATATATTTATATAATACTTTTAAATAAAGACACACAAGCAAAAATAAAAACCCACGCAAAAAAAAATAGCGGTAAACAAAAAATCGTTCTTTCCATGTTGTATTTTTTACGAATTATGGTAGTAGAAGAGTTTATTTGAAAAAGAATTACGAATTAGAGAGGGGACCAAAATGTATGGAAATTTTACGAATTAACGAGATTTTTTTAAGGGACCGACAGTTTATTACGAATTATCGGGCATTACGATTTATCGGGCATTACGATTAATCGGGGTACGAATTATCGGGATTTGACTGTGCATTAAATAATACTCACATATACAAACACGTATTGTAAAAACTTATTATTCCGTAAAATTTATTCCGCAAAAAAATGTTTGCTTAGCTGAAAAAATAAGTTCGTCAAAGAATGTATTGAAGAAATTTTAAATTAAAATTAAAGTATTAGATTTGCATTGTTATCTTTATTGAAAATATAAAATATTTAAATAATGAAGGTGGTAATTAATAACAATAACTTATTATATTTATCTATAATAAGCGCATTAGAACCACAATTAACAATCCTCTTTTATCCATTAGTTAATTCTCCGTCAAAAAAATTAATTGCTATATTTTTTTCATAAGATGATTTTACTTTAAGTGAAACACATATTATGAGATTTTTTCTCCCTTTTCGAGAAGCGATGGACTATTTGGTTTCACGTCTTTTCGATGCGAGACGTTCTCACCAAAGATACATAATATGGGTACTGGTTCTTAATATCATAATGAGTTTATGTTTTCGATACATTTTAAACTTCTTCTTTAATCCAAATAATAATAATAATAGATACGAGTTTTGCTGTTCCTTGCCTTTTTCTGCAATTGTGTAGTTTTTATTACTTAACAACAAGCTTCTTCTGCGTAATCATTCTTGCCATGAGTTCATATCAGAGTCACTTTCTACATCATTTATTCTCTTTGCCCATTGCACGTCTTGTAATTTGTAATCTTTAATGCGTTTGCGCATTTGTCTTTCCCCTAGGGGGATAAAATGTATGAGGGACCTCAATTAGTTTTGTTTTTTCTTAACAATTACTCAAAACTTACCCCCTTAGGGGTGGTAATCAAGGACTCCGCCCCTTAGGGGTGCTCCCATAGTAATATGGGGTGTTATGAAATTCTTAAGTTAAATCAAAATTGTTCATCTTTTGTGAATAAAATCAATAGTTTCAGACAGATTTCAATCATTTATGGCTTGCACCGCCCCTGATAAAATCCCATACTGACGACTGTTCTGCAGGAATTATAGAAATACATTAGGGGGTAACGAACAGAGATCTGTTCGATAAATACTAGAACGAGATACTTAAGGTCAATGGCCCCTAAGGGAAACAATATAAAAACTTTAATATATCATGCTTTAAAATCCGACTGTAAATGCCTAAGAAATAACGAAAAATGTTAAAACTCGACCCTACGATCAGCAAAAGAATTATTTTTCTTAAAACTTTATAAAAACTTTTTTTGAGGTACCGTCTAACGTACATATCGAGGGCTTATATTCAATACCCGCCATACACCAATTATTGGAAAATGACTGATGCCAGCTTTATCTCTGACAAAAATTTCAGAAAATAAAAATTAAAATAAGTTCTTTTTTTTTTTAAATATTTGTGATACCGCTATCAACCGCACGATTTTTTTTAATGCAATACCCGCCATACGCCACACATTGGTTGAAGTTCATAGAACGAGCGGCAAAAAATAGAAGAAGTTGTTAAAGGATAATGAAACTTGGCACATAGGCATTTGTTTGAATCAAGAAAAAAATGTAAAAATCAAAATGAATCGCCCACCTCCCATACAAAGTGAAAAAACAAATAGAAAAAACATGAATACGTAATTCAAGCATAGTCTTTTAATAATTTTTTAACATCATTATCGGGTTGCAGAACAGTTAAATTAACAGTTAAATTTTATGCATTTGCAGATAAAAATGAAAGAATTGAATTATTTATTTATTTTTATTATTTAATTTAATAAAATATCATATTAGAGCAAAAAAACATATTTTTATTACTGTGCAATTACCGCTATACGCCATAAAAATATTTGAAGATTTCAGTTGCAATACCCGACATCAACCATATCGCTACGAATAGAGTTGAAAGTTCTACTTTTTTTATAAGGGTGACTTAGTAGTCATATTTAAAAAATATTATAGAAGAAAGATTAATTCATACCTTAAGAATTTTCGAAAGAACCCGTTTTTTCTCTCTCCTGAAAAATTGTATTTTGGCGGATGGCGGGTATTGAATATAAGCCGTCGATATATCCAATATGAAATTCGACATTTCAAGTTTAATTGAAAATTATCTCCCGTTTGCGTTGATAACCATTTAAAAGATTTTATATTTTTTGCTCAGTTTTATTTTGACTTAACTTTGTACTATTGCAAAGCGAAATCCACGGAACAGTCCACAGTCTTTAAAAAACTGACAACAGTCTTCATGTTCAGCAACTCCCGCGTGTGAAATAAAACAAAAATTAATTGAAACAACAGCCTGTTTTCCTCCCTAAACTGTGGCTGTAACTGTTTTTACGTGAGCCAAGAAAGCGTTCAATACCAAAATAATGGGATTTGCAGAATAAGAACAAAAAGTTAGCGTCGAATTTAAAAAGGGGAAGTATAAACATTTAATATTTTTAACAAAAATACAAAAAATAGTTAACACAAATTAAAAAATGCACCATTTGGAACAAAATGAGCGATACGTGCGAAAAAAATGGCTCGTTCTATTCCCGAGGTATGTGGGTTCATCCAAAATGGTCAGTAAAAAGCTGTGCTGATTTATCCCATGGAAGTAAATAGTTTTCCGGACAAAAAGACTTTCAGAATATATACAGTTTATACCGTACAAAGCCTGTGTTCTATGGGATTAATCAGCAACGCTTTTTAGAAAAATATGCGAATGCTTACAATGCTTTTTTGAAAATAATAAACAATAATTATTTGTTATAGCCGAGGTACATAGGGGTATATTGCCAATCTAGCCGGACATTAGGCCAAAAATTAAATTTAAGAAATGTAAAAATTAAAGTACTTCAACATCGGATAAAGCAGAACAGTTTGCTATGTTTTTCTTTATATTGTGAATAAAATCCAATTTTATATCTTATATACTTACTAGGGAAGCCAAATGGGACCAGGTTTTTTGAAACCCGGGATTCGGGATTTTTTATTCAAAAAAACGGGATCCCGGGACGGATCGGGGTTTTTTTCGGGATTTTATATACAAAGGCCAATTTTGAGAATTCATATACATATGTACATATTTATTATAAAATGTTTATGTATAAGTATTAAAATAAATAAATTCATGAAGAATATTAAACTCATTACAAAATAAAACAGTTTAATGTACTATTCTTTTAAAGTAATATGGGTAAAATATTTATTAAAACTTATATTTTATATTTTAAAAAATAATCGATACCTTATTTTATTGAAAACATATGCTGTCGACGAAAACAATGTTCGCATTAAACACTTCTGGGTGGTATATGACAATATTTAATTTATTTTTTATCAAATATATACATATGCAAGTATTAATCTAATTAAATAAACTTAAGCAAATGTGTCAAAAGACCTTTGGTAGAATCCCCTAAAGTTTTTAACACCTTTTTGCACAACTTGCATTGTGCGTGCGCAGTTCTATTATCATTCACTTAGAAAAAAGACCACACCGAACTTTATCTTCTGATTTTATTTTCTGTGATACAAAATGCATTGCATGTAACATTTATTCACTTGCGACTTCTTTTTGTAACCAGTTAAAAATTATAATCATTGCCAGTATGATTTAATATTAAATTATTTTTTATTTAAATATAGTTGTATTTAATTTTATTTAATTTAGTTCCTCATATTTACTACATCTAAAATCTCGGGATTTTTACATAAAAAATCCCGGGATTCGAGACTTAAATTTTTAGAATAATCCCGGGATTTCGGTATTCGGGATTTCGGGATTGGCATCCCTTATACTTACCCCTATTGTAGAGAATGTGTTGTTATTTTTCTTAGTGGTTGGAACAAGTTAAAAACTTTAAACACGTTTATCTCGAAGTGGATTGTTTGAGCTATGAAGCTGTTGAAGTAATTGAGCGATATATTCTGAATCCTTCAGTAACTCTAAGTTGATTTAAATATGTGTTTGTTAAATTTAACCTAATTTTCCTAGGCTGTTTTGGATTGAATTCCATCAGAATCGGTTGAGTAGGAAAACAGTACTGTACGCAAATGTGGAACCAACTAAACCTAAAGACCTAAAAATTTTCAAATACTAACATAAAAATTTATGGCGGAATGTACCGATTGTGATTAAATTTAACAAATTATTTTTAAATGTCACCAAATTTCGTGCAGGTCTATTTGCTTTTTAATTTTGACGACGTTGTTTTGACGATTATTTATTTATTTTTTTTTTTTTTTTTGATAAAAATAATAAGAAAATTTATAATTTACCGCAATTAACATGTATTTTGCTAAAAACTTTACAAAAAAATGTTTAAAATTAAAAAAGTCGCACAAGTCGGTTATAAAAAAGTCTTAAAAAAGGCGAAGGCCGCTAAAATAAGGGTACAATTTTGAATTTTCGAAATTTCGAGCGAACGGTATCGTAGTTGCTGCAGCCTCCTATCTTAGTGGTTTTTAACATACATATGTATTTAATTTAGGTTTTTCTTTTTTTTTTTTCTTTCTTAACGTTGTTTTGCACAGTGTTTTATAAATTATATCCAACTGTTTAGCTAGCTTCCCGTCCTTATAAGTTCTTTTTGTGGCGGTAGAACACTTTTAATGTTTGTTTGTTTTTTTTTTATGTTACTTTAAAGAGATTATTATTTTGCTAATTTTTCTGAAAAAAAACTTATTAAAAGTTAATATTTTTTGTGTCATTTTGTGTATTTTTTTTACACTTTTGTGTCTTAAATTTGGCTGAAAGTCTTTCAAGAATTGAAATTTAGCTACATATTACAAATATGTAGAAAGAAATTGATAATGACCTAATTAAATATAAATATGTAGGTATTGATTGATCCAAAGTGAAACTACATTGTTTTTTTATATATTATTTCTCAATTAATGAGAAGTTGAATAAAATGATGATTGGTTTTTGTTCACCAATTTTTTTAAAGCAAAATTATTTAAATGCCTCTGTTTCCAATTTTTTAAACGAACAAAGTGCTTTAAGCTTCTGGCTATAAATGAAAATCATAAGAGTAGAAAACCCGAATGAATGGCTCAGGTGCACACATTTGTAATGGGTATGACGTTATTTTTAGTAGCGGCGCTTAATAACAAAACAAAACAGTTTTCTGACATAAACATAGATTTATGTTTTCCTTCACTGATGATTTTTAGTGTCATTAGAGTCTATTCAGAAAATTGAAAATTTATCTACAGAACCTACATATGTTTTTTTTTGCTGTTATAAACAATTTTTTAATTGATATTATACATTAATGTACATGAATCAAGTAACTTAAATGTATATATGCAAATATCTCTAAGTGTTTTATAAAAATAGAGAGTTCTACTGCTATAAAAGCATATACTACAGTACTTTTCGCTTATATCCCATTCCGCTTAAAGGCCAAAAACTCATGTAAGCCAAAACTGCCACATTCACATGCAGATTTTTTCGAATTTCATACAAATTAGTTGTTTTAAGGTCCATTTCGCTTGTAGTCAATTTTCGTTCAAAAGCCAAATTTTCTTAACATGCGTTTTTAATTCTTTATGCAAAAATGTTCGCTTATAGTCACCTATGTTTTTTAATCAACTGGCATGTTTTTATTTACCTTTCTGGCAACTATTATAAATGCCAAATTTCGCAATTTATATTTCATAGCACGGTGTCTTCATCTGACAATTTTTTGTCATATAAAAGTGTTTTTTTTTTTGTACAGTCTTTGACGTTTGGTATAACAAAAAATTGTCAGGTGTAGATCCCATCGAAAGAACCAATGACGTTGATATTTATGTATGTTGTGTTTGTTTCGTCATCCAAAGAATCAAAATGAATCTCATACTTAAGGCTTTTGAAGCATTGACATATGTAGTTAATAAAAAATATTTTGGTTTTAACTATTTATTTAAAATTAATCAATATTTGGTAATGTTTTAAATAAAATTTACTGTTGTTTAAATATGGGCATTTCCATTTTGACGTGTCGTGATATTTGTACATCAAAATGTAAAAAAAATTAAATGACGAAGTCAAATTTGTAAAAATGGTTTTTATATATACAAAGTAATGAAGTAGCTCTATATTCAGAAAAAAAATTACAGTAATCGACGCTAAGGATTTGCAGATATAAGCAAAAATCTGCGCTGGCGTGACGTTAAAAAAACGGAAGTGGGTTTTGACTTGCATTACAAAACTGAATAATACTGCGAATTGAGCACGAAGTTTTGTACAAAACCTTTTTTAGTAAACTTAGAACTTATATAGATTTATTTTTCAAGCTATCAAATTTAAAAATCTTTGCTCGTTTTAAGGTAAATATGGGAATTTTCAGCTAAAAGTCTACTTCTTTTAATGTAACGCCAGATTGCAAATAAGGTGTATTTTCGGACCATGTTGTTCAATCGTTATCCCTTTTGTTACTTAATGTAGAGCTTGTTGCGCTTTACACCAAAATATTAAAAAGTAAACGATACATATACAATTTTTTGAAAAACAATTTAAAATACTTCTGGCGTTACGTGACAAAAAGTAGACTTTTCGCTGGAAATGCCCATATAGCAGTTTTATATAATATTTTTTTATAGTCCAAAATGTGGATTATTCTAGGTTTCACTTATTATCCATAAAATGGCTTATTAAAAATCGGTTATAGTGCAAATTCGCTTATAGTCCACAAAAGTTGTGCAACTATAGTAGTGGACTCTAAGCGAAAAGTACTGTATATGTTTGCGTGTATGTATGTGGTTCTGTAATGTGTGAAATGTGTATTATATTTGCCATATTTATAAAAAAAACTAACAACTAACCAAAGAAATAACCTACAGGCCAAGTGATACTAAAACTTCTTTTCTTTTTGTTCTTGATTGCCGCTTTTTTCCTTTTTGCTGTAAAATATTTTCTTGTTGTTGATTTTTTTATTGCAGTTTTGAACTTGTTTTTTCTTATACTTGTTCTACTTGTTACTTTTTTTCATATGCTCATTTTTTCTCTTTTTGTTGCTAGTGTTGTTATTTTTTTTTTTTTGTAGTATTTGTGGTAACACTTGTTTGTTTACGAGTTAAGCTTTTTCTACAGCAGCACTTGTTTTTTTTAGCTTGTTTATACGTATTTCAAACATATTTTTTTTTTAGCTCTCAAACAGAGCTGCCACGACCAAAAAATTATTATAACCAACATTTTTGAAAATGTTAACAAATTTGACAAAAAATAACCAAATAGTAATACAAAGGTTATTTGCAATTTCTACACAGAATAAAATTACGTCAAATCAATTGTCATATTGAGTACCATATTCGTCAATACAATTAACTTTTTAATTGAAAAGGCACCAACAACTTAATTTGTAAATACAAACAATTATTTTGTTAATTATTATTGTCAAAACTCAACAAATATTTTTAACAATGAGTTTGTAATATTGAATGAAATATTTGTTAACAATTAATAACTATACATACACCCAATCCTGTTTTTACACGATCTTTTTTAACACGATTTTGAAATAACACGGTTAACAAAAACAATCCTTTCCTGTTTTTACACTTTTTTTTTACACGAATTAAAATATTTTTGTGGAATTTTCCGTATATGTAATTTACTCATATGTATGTTAAAAAGAGCTGCCACATACTTTTGAAAATTTTCATCATTTGATTAAACATATATATGTATGTTCTTTAAATTAAAAAAAAAATTAAAAAGCGATTAGACAAACAGTGATTTCTTGCACCAAATTAAGTGCTAAAGTTGCTATCAGACGGGATGTATTTTACATATGTACTGTCAAGTCAAGTCGTCTTCCTGTACGAGAGATAAAACTAAAGAACAAATGGAAAAGGTTCTGCTAATACCAATATCATTAAGCAGAAAGGTTTGAGAATTAACGATCAAATAAAAGAAAAAGAACCATCAACCTCTTCTAAGCCCGACAACAAAAATAGAAATAAATTTTCTGTTAGTAATGGATGGTTGCAAGGATTTTTAGAGAGACATACAGTTCATAATGTAAAAATCAAAGGAGAATTAGCTTCTGGAAATGCTGCAGCAGCCGTGGAATTTCCTCCACAGTGGCCAAATTAATTAAAGAAGGCGGATACAATAGTGACCAAGTTTTTAACGCCGATGAGACTGGTCTTATCTGGAAGAGAATGCCAAGACGAACGTAGCAAAACATGAATGGCAAATAAAAAGGGATGGGTTACTTCAACAGTCTTTAGAGAATGGTTTTACAATTGTTTTATTTCTGAAGTAAAACGCTATATGAATGATAAAGTCGTGCCGTTTAAAATTCTTTTATTAATAGACAAGGCTCCTGGACATCCGGTTCTCGAGCATACAAATGTTAAAGTAATATTTTTGCCTCCCAATACTACAGCCTTCATTCAACCATTAATTAATGAATGCGTTAAATGCGAAAATACTGGTGTGAACCCAAATGAGGCCGATGTAGTGCTTACAGAAATAGTTACGCTGGCACAAGCTGTTGGGGGTGACGGTTTTGATAATCTTACCTTTGATGATATAAACGAAATAATTATCGACAGTGTTCTTGATGAAGATGATTTCTTAGAAATCGCATTGGAAGACGTTGGCGTAAGTGATAAGACAGGTGAGAGCGAAACTCCGCCTTCGATAACAGCCAGTTAATTATTGATAGCCTTTAAATGGCAAATAAATTAGCAGAACATTTTTTGACAAATGATCATATAAACGAAAGAGCTGTGAAATTCCAATCAGACCTACAATCATGTATGGAACTGTACAAAGAGATCTTAAAAGTAGGATGGCAACGTTCCATAGCTGAACTCGCTGTTTAAATAATTAAACCAGTAGAACCTGAAAATGCAGACGGACTAAGTATATGTTCGGACGAAACTCATGTTAAACCAGTACTGCGCAAAAGACCTTGCTTATTATCAGAAACTGACACCGAACAAGACATTTTTATTTTCCTTATAAGTACATACATATTTGTTTCTTTTCTTTTTTTTAATTTTTCAAAATATTGTTTCTTAAATGTGATTTTTTATTTAAAAAAAATATTTAAAGAAAACATGTGAAATATTTCTTTGTTTTTATGTCTTAATAATACATAATAAAATTAAATAAAAGCAACACTGTATGAAAAAATAAAAAGTTTGTGTTTCATAGAAATATTAAACCCTAAGACAATTTTAAGGTTGAATTAATCGAATGTAACCTTATGAATATGTACTGTTTTTTTTGCACGATTTTTTTTTGCACGGTGTTCCCTGGAACGTATGTACCGTGTAAAAACAGGATTAGGTGTATATAAAATAACTAACTTTTTTTTCAACTTTTAATTTGTTTATTGGATCTTTCTTATTAGAAAATAACAATAAGTTATAACATCTTAAAAACTATTTTTAATTTATGATTCTATTGCCAGGGCAATAGAAGACCATATTGAGAACATTTAAACATATTTTAGCTTTGTGCTATGGCCAAGGTGTCTACCCTCTTTAGCCGTAAGTGGCCTCTAAACGAGAGTAGGTTCTGTGCTAGGGGATTAGGGTGAGAAGCTAGTTTGGATATATATTTAGAACAATATTTTTCTATTTCATCGCGAACTGACGGGATATTGAGGTCTTTATGTATATTGTCGTTACGAATGAACTAGGGGTCGCCTGTTATGTATCTTAATATTTTTGACTGTCTTCTTTGTAACTTTGCAATATTGGAAGTGGGTGCTGTTCCCCAAAGTTGGATTCCATAGGTCCTTAATGGCTTGAGAATAGTTTTGTAGAGTAGAGATTTGCATTCTAAACTAAGCGAAGATGAGAAATTTAGAAGCCATCCGAGTTGGGCAGTTTAGAGTTTTAATTGCATTGTTTTCGAGTCAATAAGTTTGGACCATGTGAGACGGCGATCAAGGTGAATTCCTAGGTATTTAATGTGGAGTTTTTCAGGTATTCTGGTGTTATTTATTGTAACTGTGCGGCAGTTTTCTCTTCGCAGTGTAAAAGTCACATGTGCCGCTAAGCTGATTAACTTTTATCTTCCATTTGCTAAGCCATGATTCCAGCTCATGTATATGAGACTGTAGGTTGGAGGAGGCAATTTTGGGATATTTGTGAGTGCTCATAAATGCTGTATCGTCTGCAAAAGTTGAGGTATGAATTTGAGAATTTGTTGGCATATCTGCTGAATAAAGAATATACATCATGGGACCAAGTATACTGCCTTGAGGAACCCCAGCTGAGATATTCCGAGAGCTTTAAGTGTAGCTTTTATATTTGACTACAAATGATCTGTCTGTCAGGTAACTTTGGAGTAACCTATGGGTATTTTGCGGTAAGGATTGAACTATTTTATATATAAGCCCTTTGTGCCAGACGTTATCAAAGGCCTGTGAGATGTCAATAAATAATGAAGAGCAGTAAAGTTTTTTTTAATTGCCTTTCTAATTTGAGTCACGATACGATGTACTTGTTCAATGGTGTTATGGTCATTACGAAAGCCGAACTGATGTGCGGAAATTAATTGTTGGTCATTGAGGTATGGTGTCAGTGCCTGCAGGAATACTTTTTCAAACAACTTTGATAGGATGGAAAGTAAGCTGATTGGTCTATATGAGGTGACCATACTAGGATCTTTTCCCGGTTTAGGAATCATTATAATTTCTGACGATTTCCAGGACGGAGGAAAAAAACCTATGCGTAGGATACCAGATCATTTTATATGTTATTGAGTCTATACCAGGAGATTTTTTGGTGTTGAGATTTTGTACAATTGTTGTTATGTTATAGAATCTAAGTTTCATGGGAGAAACTACTATGTCATTTATTTGAGGAATTTGTATGTCCGACATAGTGATGTTGGGTGTGAATACATCATCTAAATGATCGGCAAAAGCGTTGGCTACGTCACTAAGACGTAGATGAGATTCGTAGGGTATGGGTCTTTTCAGTTGTTTTGTTGCTTTTCCGTTTTGTCTGTTAGATCTAGGCCCTGTAAATAAAGATTCAGAGATGCGTTTTTATTTCCTTCGAGTGCTTTTTTGTAGGGCTTTTTGGCAGATTTTAAGCTTGCTTTTCAGGATTGGAGAGCGGTGAAGTTGCCATTGTCTTCTAAGATGTCGTTTTTGTATATTTGATGGGCACATGTACCCTTTTATTTTGGTTGGCTTTGGGGCTGGAGTAGATACTTTCACTCATAGCTTGGGAATAATGATTAGAAATCCTAATGATTACCAATTGGATTAGAAATTTTAATTGTGCTGAAAAATTGATTAGTAATGATTAGTTAGTCATTTTAGACGATTACTAATTGATAAGATTAGAAATAATCAGAAATCTAATCACAATTAGTGACGATTAGCATTTCTAATCAAAACTAATCCAAAAAATAATTGATTAGATTTCTTGATTATTTTTGATTAGATCAACTATTTTTAACTATTTTTGTGAAAAGAAAATATTTTTTATCACATTTGTTGCTATATTTACATAATGTAACAGTTTTGAATATTGCATAAAATTGCATTATATATTGCAACATACATATATATTTACATACATAAAGATAAATAACGAATTTACAGAAAGTCAAACAAAAAAAAAAATTCATATTCAGTAAGTTCTGTAAAAAAAAGGAAATAGGTACATATATATATATATTACATTATATATATATTATAAATCACAAAAAATTGACATTAGACTTCATTAATACCAACTTTTCAAAAGAAAAGTCTGACAATGAATTTCGTCTTGGACTATTGATGATGCCTGCAAATGAGAATAGTCGTTCAACGGGTGCTGACGATGTCAGTGGGGTGTTACACGGATCCGGGTCATTTAAGTAAGCGTAAAACTGATTGCTTATGGCATTTTTGAAACCATTGGACTCGGTTGGTGTTACCGGGGTTTTGGAAACGTTATCTTCTGTAACGAAAATAATATAAAGTTTGAAAAATCATGAAATACTGTTAAAGTTACCGTCATCATCGAAATCATAAAATGAGTTGTCATTATTCAAATTCGGCACGTCCGTTGCTTTATATGAGAAACCATTTTTAAACAAAGTGCATATGACTTCAAGCACCCTTTTGCTGATCTGCTCCTCAGTACAGTCAGGCGATGTTTTTTGGATAACCCGCAACCATTTCATTTTCTTTTGGAGTCAATACAGCTGCCGCTATTGCCATGTTTACCTCTTGAGCCAATGTAAGATACAATTTAAACCTTACTCTCAATTGATGTTCAAATTGCACTGCTATTGAGCTAATATTTCCCAAAACCTCGGGTTTTATGGATAGTTTTAGCAGCTTGTTGCTCAAAGAAAGTAACGCAGGAATAATACAACCATACACTCAAAAAAAAATCAATCCATCCGTACTCAAATCAATCCGAAGCGGTATTAATAGTACGGTGAGTACGGATTTTCTTGAATCAAGTACAGAAAGATTGATTCAAGTACGGATTTTTAATCCCAAAATACTTAAATTATCCATATTCAATCCCGTTTTCGTACTTGAAATAATCCGAAAATGAGATTGATTTAAGTAAAACTAAGATTGAATTAATCTCAAAATGCACTTCATTCAAAAATTATAAAATTGTTTTAATCCGAACTCGTACTTCAAATAATCCGAAAATGAGATTGATTTAAGTAAAACTAAGATTGAATCAATCTCAAAATGAGCTTGATTCAAGTAATATAAAGTTGATTTTATCCCGAATTCATGATTGAAAAAAACAAAAAAAAAACTTACCCGTATTACACATTACATAATGATATAACACCAACATCAATGCCCGATATGGTTTTTATTTTAGAAATCTTATGTACATATTTAACCAAAAATATAAACTAAATGAGTAGCATGAGTTCAAATTTAAAAAAAAAACTTTGAAAAGAAATTCATTTTCAAAAGTAATCCCATTTAGGATTGTTTTGAGTACGTTTAAGTGTTATTCGTACTTGAATTTTTGAGTACGACTCGTACTTAAAGTAATCCCAAAAAACTTGATTTATCCCGAGTGTTTTTCTTTCTGTGTACTTCACATTGGATTCACCTTGGAGAAAGTCCAAAGTTTGGGCAATGGGCTCCATTAGCAGCTTGTACGACTCCAAGTATTGGAAATCACCAGCTGAAAAAGAAGGCAGAGTCAGTTCATTGGCAAGCTCGGAAGGACCTGCTTTCATCCTTATATACTTTTTGTGCAACTCGCTGTGCCGAACTTTTAAATGAGAGATGAAGTTGGAGGTAACTTCACGTGTGCCTCTTATTAATTTGTGACAGGCCACACATTTAGCGGTTGTACTCCCATTTGTCTGTCAAAACAAGAAGAAGCAATGAATATATTGATTTTAAATTAATATCAATAAAAATTTCATTTATCACAAGTAAACATCACCATATACAGCAAACTTAATGGATGATAATGGGTAAAGCTTACATACATAACCATTGCCACATAAAATTCAGGGTTGAAAATTAATTTAGGAGAACTTCCGGTGCTACGCATTCTTTTAGCACTCACTGCCGGCTCGCTCTCCAAAACTATATTCCCTATGTTCCGGATCACCTTCGTCGGTACGCAATTTGGATCACATACATCATCGTCTGCGGAGAAGTCTTGGTCTTCGAAAACAATTGGATCCATTACGACAACTACAATATCGAAAATAAATTGGAAATTTTTGTTTTACATACATATAAAGTTTGCATTTTGTGTAAATGTTCACGACGGCGAAAAAACAATAAATAAAAGAAAAAAAATCCGTGCATTTTTACTTACCAATAATTTTGAACACTTTAATTTGAATAAAAAAATTAACATTAATAATAACACAACAACAGGGTGCACCGTATGCAATTTTATGCAATATTCAAAAACTGTTACATTATGTAAATATAGCAACAAATGTGATAAAAAAATATTTTCTTTTCACAAAAATAGTTAAAAATAGTTGATCTAATCAAATCTAATCAAAAATAATCATGAAATCTAATCAATTATTTTTTGGATTAGTTTTGATTAGATTTGATTAGAAATGCTAATCGTCACTAATTGTGATTAGATTTCTGATTATTTCTAATCTAATCAATTAGTAATCTGAAATTTTTAAAAAAATTAAATTCTAATGATTAGATTATTTTATTTCTCTAATCGTAATGATTTCTAATTGTAATCGAAATTCCCCAGCTATGCTTTCACTGCAGCAGTTATTGTTTCTGAGAAGAGCAATCTTGCTGACTGAATTTCTGCCTTTCTGTTTTTAGTGAGAAGTTTTGAGATAAGTGTGAACTAACGTATTTTTTATATTTTTGTTTCTGTTTGGGAGATGGCTATGGGCTGAAATTGGTTCCTTATGAGACAATGTCAGAATCGTTGGGGAGTGGTCAGATGATAATTTAATATTTTTTATTACTGCAAAGTCAATGAGATCGGGAATCTTATTAAGGTATGAAGGCCAGTTAGTTGGCTGACCTCCAGAAAATACGTCGAGCTGGCTGGAATTTATAGCTTTTACCAGCTGTCTAACATAATAACTAACTTAAAAAAAAAATACTATTAAAAGATGTTTCTATTATATTTTTTTTAGCAAAATACATATGCATATTAAATAACATCACTAACAACATTATAATATACATATTTAAGCGACAAATTAATACCTGGATGCACTGGGGGTTCATACATTAGCACAAAACGGAATCTTAGCACCATTATCAGTAATATTTTAAAATCTATAATTTATAAAAGAATGGTTAAAATTTCTTTATAAATCATTAGATAATAACGTTACTTACCGTATAGATTGATTAAATGTAGCAAAAATCATCATATCGTTTATTCTGTTAATGATTTAAGATCTAAAATCCAGTTTTTTTTTATATTTTTAATTTTTTGACACAAAATTATATTTTTCTATGCAATACTTATTAATATTTTACAATTGAAAAAAATGTTTAATATGACAATTTATAAACATGTTAATTAAGAAAATTGTTAAAAATATTAGAAAAGTGTTAAGAAATTTTCCTTAATTACTAAATAAGTTTTGATATTTTTTTCTGTGTAGTTAAATAATAATTACAAATCAAGGAAACAAAACAAGAAATGTACCTCTTCGACATATTGGAAAAAAACGAGAGTTCTTTAAAAATATTTTTGTTTTATAAGATTAAAACCACTTAAATTTCCATACAAAAATCAGTTAACTAAAAGTTTATAAATTGATTTTTTTGTGCTTATTGCCTTTACGATAAACGAAATTTTTAATTCACAGTTCTAACCAAAAAAAAAAAACATTTAACTTACAGGCATTAGAAACACTAAAATTACTTTTGTGTACTTTTCAGCTAAGTACTGAAATCGATTCCGAGTGGTATTGAAAATAAACACATTTAAAAAAGTTCTTATTTTGAAAAATCATAAAAATAAGCGCTTTCATGCATATCATACTTAACTAATCTTACCCCCCGTTTCCATATGCAAGTGCAAGTTCGAAAAACTCAATACACTCACACTTTATCACTACATTCACACAATTTTTGTTCAGCCAATCCTCGATTTTTAGCTGATAATACATATACACTACTTGCAATTGGAAACGTAGGCTTAAAATCAGAAACAACTACACTCATTTTACCCTTCTGCATTCCTCGCCAACTTATTAATTCCATTTAAAAAAACATATGAAGAAACAAACAAATTTAAAAGAAGTTTCCAGCACCACTACCCTTCAAGAAATAAATGAGCGAATCATCACATTTTTCACGTTGGTACTAAGAAAAGTGAAAAATGTGATGATTTGCTCATTCATTTCTTGTAGGGTACTCTCATGCATTAAACACATTCACCACAGCAGACTACACGTCTTCTAAAGGTCCAACCATAATGTGCTTAAGTTGGCTTAAGCAAATGTGCGAATACATGTTAATTATATGAGGCACACCATATTGAACTTATGAAAACTATTTGCTCAGCTTAAGAAACTGTCATTTGCTTAAGCAAGATACGAATCTAATCGCACATTCCGTACGGAATCAAATATTTTTTTATTTTGTTTTTTTTTAAACACATTTGAGAGACTTTTTGTTAATTTTTGACAGAAGGTTAAGCAAGGCTATGCATATTATGGTTAGGCCTTAATGCTGATTGCTGCAATGTAGTTTTAAACAACTCCGTTGTAATGGACAACTGGGTTATATGGTCCACTCCTAGGACATCGTAATGTTAAATAGACCACATTTAACCATATATTTGGAGTACTCCTATATGAACTGCTCTTTACATGCATGTATGGACTAGTCTCGTTGCCAGCAGGGCAATTACAATAATAAAAACAGCTGTTTTTGTTTATTATTTTTTTTCAGTGGTGCCACTATCAAAACATGCATACAGCCATGTCACAGAGTACAATTCCATTCGGAAACGGAATTCATTCCGTATTTTGGTGCATCAGAAAATGACGAAAAACATTTTCGGAATGAAACCATTTTTGTTTTCATGAACGGAATGGAAAACAAATTTGTTTATTGATAAAAGTGTACTTTGAAAGTTTTTTGGCCTTTCAGATACAGAAAACTTTCAAAGTACACTTTTATCAATAAACAAATTTGTTTTCTTCCATTCAGAACGGAATCATTCCGAACGGAATTGTACTCTGTGACATGGTTGATAATTGAAGACTCGTACACAAACTTTTATTTAAGCCTATTTATATTTAAATTCCTATTTATTAATAACTAGCTTAACCCGGTGCGCCTTGCTACCCCATCGAAATACAATCAGTAAAATTTTTTAAAACAGATCTCGTGTATTGATAACAAAGCATCTTGAACCAAATTTTAATGCTTTTACAGTACCGTTTCTACTGATATGTATACAGAAATCTCATGTGTTCGTACGGGAGGTGCCATGACTACTTTTCCTATTAGGTTTTGGAAGATGTTGTCCATTATTATCTCATCTATTTGTAAAAATTTGGAACACCTTCACTGTAACAGTACTCCAACTATGAAGAAATCTTTATTGTCATTGTATGAGAGGTACCAACCTCACTTAAAAACTATAAAATATTAATTGTCTATGTTAAGAGCCGGGTTATCAGAAAATTACTGTGAGAATATTGGGAAAATCGGCTCTGTAGTTTATAAGTCTATAGGGAACAAAATTTCATACGCTTTTTTACTTATATGTATATTATTGATTGCTCCTCCTGCACCTAACCTCTTAATTTTTATTTAGAAAGATGAAGTTTACCATAAGAGTTGATCCTATAAAGCTTTGTCTTCAGATATTCGATATTTTATAATTTCGTGTTATGGGAGGTACTGCTCTTTCTTCCTCTACCCCGCCGATTATTATTTAAAAATTTATAGTACACTATAATTTGAAGACCCTAGCTAAGATAGTTCTTCAGTTACGCCATATTAATATAAATATATATGTACATCCTATTGGGGTATTGCTACAGCTGCGCCTTCTCCATAAATTTTTATTTTCAACTGTATAGTTTGCTATAAGAGTGACTACTGCCAAGTTTGAACATTCTCACTATAACAGTTCTTAAGATATGCGATATTAAACATTGGCGCCCTATGGGGGTACCATTTACCGGCTCCACGAAAAGCCCCCCAATGAAATAACGCCCAGGAAATAACCCCCAATGAAATAAATCCCAAAAAATAGGAAATAACACCCAAAAACATTGAATGAAATAACATCGAAAACTAAATGAAATAAACCCCAAAGCGAAAACGAAACAACCCCCAATATTTGGGAGTTATTTCATATGAAATAACACCCAATGATGAAAATAAAATAACCCCAATGAAATAAACCCCATCAGCAACAAAAATGAAATTATGCCCAAAATTCATAAAAGAGTCAGTTTCACCCACCCCAAAAACCAACAGCTTTAAAAATGAAATAACCCCCGAATAAAAAATGAAATAACACCCAAATTATACACGCTATGAAACAAGCCCCGAATTTTAAAAATTTGTTGGGTGTTATTTCATTGGAGATTATTTCATAATTTGAAAACCCCAAATGAGGAATGAAATATTTCCCAAAAAAAAATGTAAAAGGGCCCAAAAAATTAGGTGTTATTTCATATGAAATAACACCTAAAAATGTATGAAAAAAATTGGGGGCATATTTCATTTCTCGTTTGGGTGTTATTTCATTGGGGGGGCTTTTCGTGGAGCCCCACTTACCCCGCTGCTATTTTATTTCAATTTTGGGGCTCAGGAGATCCTACTACCAAAAATTCAACAAAATGCGTGCAGCGGCTCTTAAAATATGCGATATTTAATATTTACATCCTATGGGGATCACTGCTGCAGTGGTGCAAAATGTTGTTGGTGATGCGTGATTATTAGTTGCAGTTGTGATGCTGATACTTTTTTACTGGCCAACAGCTGTGCAAAGTTAGAATTTTTGAACACGAGCTCAATTTCAAAAGTTTTATAAACAAACATAAAATAATAACAAAAATGTTATCAAAAATAACGATGACAAATTTTATTGAAAATATTGAACCAAAAAGTGACGGTTTTTTTATAAAAACGGTGACAATTCGTCCTTTTTTTTATACGATGTCCTTTAAGATTTTTTTCAAAATAAAGGAAAGTAGATTTTCATTTTTTTTGTGAATTATCCTTTTGTTAAATTATTACTTCTTCTTTAAACTCCAAAATTATTTTCCCAAAACCCCAAAATTTCAAGACTAATTCAGGAAAACACACTGGTTAACACCAATGCCAGCGTTAGATCGAATTCTAAAAATTTTCTTCATCACGGGTTCTGTTCACTTATAAAGGTGTTTATCGCTCATCTAATTGGGTAAGTCTCTTCTTCTTAAGCGGGTGTGGCCGCTATCATATAAAATATTTCGAGCTAGTGGGTTCGGATGCAGTTCGAGCCTTTTTAAGTATTTTACTGCATATTTCGTAATCATAGTTTTTACCAAAGGAACATTAAGATCCTGGTGAATATTTGAATTGTTAACACACCAAGGGGCAGCTGTGATTATTCGAAGAAGTTTATTTTGGCGCCTTTGAATTTTTTCGATATAAGAAGCCGAGGCAGTGCCCCATAACTGAATACCATAGCACCAGATTGGCTTTAAGATGGAGTTGTAAAGTAGGAGTTTGCAGTCGAGAATAAGAACAGAGTTTCTTCCAATAAGCCAATGAATTTGTATGGCCTTTAGTTTCATTTGAGTTAACTTTGCCTTTATATGGCTTTTCCTCGTCAAACGGCGATCTAAATGTATACCGATATATTTTACATGCGAATTTTGAGGTATTATTTGATTATAGATTTTAATAGGGGGCATGATTCCCGCCGCAAGGTGAATGTTATATGTACGCATTTTTGCTCATTGAATTTTATCCTCCATTGTTTTAACCATATTTGTAGTTGAAATATATGATCCTGTAAGTAACGTGATGCTTCATGACGGTTTTTGTGCACGCTTAGAAAAGCTGTGTCGTCCGCAAATGTCGAAGTTTGTGTGTTGTTGTTCGTTGGCATGTTCGAAGTTAAATTAAGTATAATAGGGGCCCCAGAATGCTGCCCTGTGGTACTCCAGCGCCAATTGGCTGAGGAGAACTAAAGAAATTTCCTTCTTTTATAATAAATTGACGACCGACTAAATAGCTTTCTAGCAGCTTGTGTGTGTTTGCTGGAAAATTTTGTAATAAGCCTTCATGCCAGACTTGGTCAAAAGCTTGAGAAACATCGATGAAGAGAGCGGAACAATATTTTCTTTCTTCAAAGGCTTTTCTTATGGCTTTTACTATACGATGGGATTGTTCAATTGTGGTGTGTTCTCTTCTAAAGCCGAATTTGTGGTTAGGAATACATCTATTTTTACTTAAAATTGGAGTTAATTTCGACACTAACAGCCTCTCAAACAGCTTTGATATATGTATTAGAAAGTAAGCTTATAGGCCTATATGACTCAAATTTTGTGTGATCCTTTCCTGGTTTAGGTATCATGGTGATTAAGGAAACCTTCCACTTTTGAGGGTAGTATTGAAGACGTAAGATAGCATTGAAAATTAAAAGAATAATTTTCTTTGCTGTGCTGGGTAGCTCCAAAAGCATTTTGTTGCTGATCTTATCAAAACCAGGGGCTTTTTTTGGGTTTAATTCACAAACAGCCTTTTCGATTTCTCTTGTCTCAAATCTTAGGGGAACTCTAGCAGGAACAGATGGTAACTCGACCGCAGTATCGTGAGATATATTTGGGGTAAATACGTTTTTTAAGTGATTAACAAACAGATTTCCCTTTTCGTTTTCATTTCTTGCAAGTACCGTTAAAGTTTCTTAATGGTGGCTTAGAGGCAACTGGCTTTTTTAGATTTTTAGCTGCACGCCAAAATGAGTAGTCTGATTGCGGAGTTGCATCAAGTTCCTTAAGATATTTTTGCAGAGAAGCCGTTTTCTGAGTCTGTAGTAACTTTCTTAGCCTTTTTGTACGCTCTTTTAATAAACTCTTAAGTTGAGGGGGTCTGTGCAATTGCCACTCTCTTCGAGCTCTTCTTTTTTCAGACAGAAGACGCTCAACATCTGTGGAATAAATTGCAATATTTTTATTTTTTTTGGGGTAATACTGGAATGTTGCACAGCTAGCTTCAGAAAACTGTCAAAATTAATAATAGCGCGATCTACGTATTCCGGTGTACTAAGCGGAATATTTTCTGTGCAATGGGTGCTGAGATATTTTTTATATTTTAGCCAATTGATTTCTGTAGCTGGCGTCGCTAAGTAACCAGTTGGAAATACAATTCTATTGGGGTTCATTAAAGTAACAATTGTTGGTGTGTGGTCGAAAGATAATTCTAAGGAAGCTTCAACATGAATCGTTTCTATGGGGATGTTTTTATCCACGCCAAAATCGATGACATCTGGTATTTTTTGCTGATCAGTAGGCCAATATGTTGGTTGTCCGCTATCACATTCAAATCCATTTTAGAAATAGTATTAAATAGAACACGACCCTTTGGTGTTATAGGTCGGGACCCCCAGAAGGTATGTTTAGCGTTATAATCGTCAGCGGCCAGGAAACAGGGTCCTAATGATTTAAAATATTTATAATATTGGCCTTCTGATATTGAATATCTAGGTGGGGATTATAACGATGAGATTACTACGTTTCTATTTAATTCTTCTACTCAGATGTTTGTTGCTAGAAGATAATCTTCACGATGATCGCCCATGAGGTAGTGTTTGACTCTGGTTTTTATCAAAATGGCAGAACCTCCGCAAGCTCTATCTCGAGGGTCCTTGGTATCATATAGTGTATAACCATTGATTTTAAACGAATTTCTTGAGGTCAAATGAGTTTCAGAAACCATCATGACATCAATTTGTTTACTTTTAAGAAAATATTCTAATTCATTTTTATGTTGGCGGATGCCGTTTGCGTTCCAAAAACAAATTTTTAAACAGTTCATGGCTTGTTAAGAACAGCTTGCAATAACATTGATTGCATTCTTAGAATTTCCTGCATCATATTACCCATTGTGTTCGTAAAATTATTTACTGTTTGCACTAATGTTTCCATGGTTTTTTCTAAACGACTTAAATTAGAAACTGGAGTTTCATCATTACCTGGCGAGGCACCTTGCATTGGCACATGGTTTGATTTTAGGACGTTAGCGTAAGAGGTTCTGTTATTACCAGGCTGGGGGGCTTGAATTGCATTTGTGTTTACTTGATTTGCAATCTGCATTTGAGGGGTATTGGTTTTCGGTCCAACCGTCTGCTTGACGATATTATATACAGGGCATCCTCTATAATTGCGTTGATTGATTTGTTGATTTGTTTTTTTTAATCAAACTACTGCTTAACACGGATTTGTTTGAAACCAACTATTGCTTAACATTGATTTGGTTTTTCATTATGTATCACTTGAACTGATTTAAAAAAAAAACAGTGTTTTACACAACAATAACTTGGCGTGGAGAACGTTGAACAAGAAACAAATGCATTTGTACAGGGCTTTAGTGAAGGGAATCGTGGTTGAAGCAGTAAACGATTAAAAAATTTGAATGGAGTACAAAACAAACCTGTTTATGTGTTTGCGTGGTTTTTGATCAGACGAACATCGTTAAACCAACTTGGCTCCCCATGAAGACCCAGAGTATATATATATATGTATATCTATATACATATATACTTTATATGGTCTAAGATCAATATTGTAGAAATTAAATTCGGTGAAGGGTTTAATTAAACTATGTAATTATTTTTAACGAAATATGCAAGCAATAAAATCCTTGGTAAGCCCTCAATCAAGCAGAGCTTGGCCCAGTAATTTAGTGAATGTCGTTGAATAAAAGAAGAATTTATTTTTATTGTGAATTTTGCGAATGTTCTTTACAAATTTTTCCCACAATCTTTTAATACAATGTAGCACAATGGTAAATACCACTTTAATGTTGTTTTTCTTGTATTATTCTCCTTATTGTTGTTGTTTATTATTTTCTTCTAAAAATGGTTGTTTTTTTATACATGCCCGTACTTTAGAAAGTAGCCAATTTCCATTATGTACATAAATTCATACTAAATAAATACTTTTTTTTGCTACAAACATTCCTTCATATTCTACACGTATTTGTTCTTACTGGTTGAATGCATTTTACCAATGTAAAAGTATGTGTATGTCATGTATGTATGTATTTTGCTTTCATTATTATTGTTGTATTTTGTATTTTTTTTTTTTTTTAGATTCATTTTAACAATATATCAACACATTTTATGCTTAAATTGAAAGTCAATAGAATTTTTTTAATGTTGAGTTCAATGCTTCTTTTTCTTTACATTTTCTTGAAATTTATCGAAATTTTCGCATCATGCTTCTAAGATTATTGTGGATGTGTGTCGTATGTTCATGTTTAAATTTTATTTCACACGAAACTTTTATACTTTTTTTAACAGAGAAAAAACAGTGGTGTTGATACGATCACTTAATACCTGGTACGAAACGGGCCAAATGATTATTGAATGTATAGGGTGTTGTTTTAGCTGCATGAGAACTTGAAATTATAATACAAGACAGAGAAATTTTTGAAATTGAAATTTTTTTCTCACCTGGTAGATTTCATGGCATTTATGATTTCCGCTACGAGTTACATGTGTCATTCGGCCAGTATAATTTTTGGCGACTTTTTCCAATAAATCTGTCCGTATGGCGTCAATAGTGGCTTGAATATTGGCTTCCAATATGGTTGTGGTAAACATATTCTAAGAGCAACATATTATAATAAGATTCATGATTGAAGTCAATATATTACGATTATTATTGAATCATATTATGACCAAATATACACATTCTTAGTATTACATCATAATATTTTTCTCTTCTTTTTTAATTTTTTTAAACTTGTTTTTTTTTTAATGGATACTTTTTTTGCATTGTTGAACAAATTGCAACAACACATTTTTAAAGAAATTTTTAAACCTATTATGTTTACGGTAAAATAAGTCCTTAATCAAGAAGCCACAACCACATTATGGTTGCCTCTAAGCATGTTTTGGTACTTAAACATGTTTTTATTTTATATATGCGCGTGAACAGTTGTGAATAAAAATTAGTAAATTGGTTTCAGATTATACATCAAAAAAAACGAGAAATTCGTAAAAACAAAACTAAGAAGCGGAATAAATTAAACGATAAAAGACGCGTATATCGCCAATCTGAAAGAATAAAAAGTAAACAAATAACAAACAAATCGCAAATTGGTGTAAGAAAGTCAGTTAGGTTTTCGTTTTAAAAAACAATAATAATAATAATAAATGTTATCGGGAACAAGAATAAATATCCCAGTAAGTATTGCGAATTTATTAATACCAAGTAAAAATTTCGCTTACTTTTTCAAAATTAATAGCTTCTCTCACTTATTATTTAGTAGCTTTCTTCTATAACTGCTTCTATAACTACTTATTTCTGGATGTATGTAGGTAAAAAAAAAAAAAATGACTTACTTCTGAATGCGTTAATTTTGGGGCATCCCTTGTAAAATTCATTGGATCTTTTAGTAAAATTGTAAGTTGTGCTTTAAAGTTTTTCTAATTACTTAACACATTATTTTGTAGGCGAAGTTTTTACTGGGTACTATACTTAACTCAGAAAAACTAACCATTTTAAAGGTATTACTAATCTTAATATATAATTTGGTAAAAAAAATCGTGAGTGGTAAAGTATAAATGGTTGCATCTCCTTAAACATTAGCGATAGCCAAATATTTTTTTCTCCAAAATATTGCAAATTTTGTCGTATACTAGCCGTTATTTTGTAAAATGTTTAACAATTTAAAATAAATTTGTATATGCATACACGATAAAAAAAAAATTTTTTTTAATTTTTTTAGTGTATTTTAAAACATATTGAAGCTTTTACAAATATTTTAGTGTGCCAAGAAAGCTCTTAAGAGGTATTATCCACACGCGTTATCCTTTTTCAATTTTAGCAAAAACTGTAATTTTTATATTTTTTTTAATTTTTAACTTTAAGCCGCAGTAAAAAAAAGTTGTGCCAGTCACCCCCTAGAATGAAAGATATGTCAATGAAGTTTCTACAACAGGAACAAATTTTTTTTGCGAATCCCCAAAATACAGCGCTTTTCTTATCATATCGCATATCGGAGTTCATGGCTTGATAGTGGCATCATTTTTTGTATATATGCATGCATATATATTTAAATATAATATATCGCCTTATTTTATTTAATTATTTGCACATGTTTGCGTGCTTTTAAAAAGTATTAAAAAGTGTTATTAATATGTATATGTTATAGCAAGTTTAGTTTTGACCGATTGGACAGATTTTTATACCGACATCTTTAAGAATAAATTTAAAATTTACTTTGGTGATAAAACTTGGAGTCAGGAAGATGTATGGTTTCCGAAAATAGGTATTAAAAAAAACTATATTTTTGACTCAAATGATCTAATAAAGAATTTAATTTCGTTGATTGGTGAAATTTTTTTTTATGTGGCCGCAATAAAGCGAGGTAGTATAAATGAAACGAAAATTCAAGTAAATCAAGAAAATGATTTTCGCAAAATAATTAACAAATTTGAGGGACTTAAAAAAAACTTTTATACATACCAACTGAAAAGCAGTAAAAGTCTTCAGGTATTGATTAAGGGAATTGACTAAAGTGTGGACCCTGAAGGGGTTAAAACATTCGTAGAAGAAAAAGGCTTCGAAATAAAACATGTAGTTAATATTAAAAATAGGGAAAAAATTCCCCAACCACTTTTTCGAGTGGAGTTTGAACCCGGCGATGTAAAGCTTAAAAAAACGAAAAGCATCCTATCTACAATTTAAAATATATTCTCTACAGAAGAATAACAATAGAAGAGCCGCACAAAAAAAATGGTCCCGTTCAATGTTTAAACTGTCAAGAGTATGGTCATACTAAGGCATACTGCTATTTACCCCCTGTTTGCGTAGTATGTGGTGAATTACACGGCACAGTTCTTTGCGATAAGTCTAAAACCGACCCCAACGTAAAAAAATGTAGCAACTGTGGCGGTTATCACACTGCAAATTATGGAGGATGCCCTGTATACACTATCGTCAAGCAGTCGTCTGGACCGAAAACTATTCCCCCTCAAACACAGGTAACAAATCGAGTAAACACTAATGATACTCAGGCTCGGCAGCCTAGTAATAACAGAACCTCTTACACGAACGTCCTTAAATCAAACCATGTTTCAATGCGTCTAGAAAAACCATGGTAACATTAGTGCAAACAGTAAATAATTTTACAAACACAATGGGTAATATGATGCAGGAAATTCTTAGAATGCAATCGATGTTATGGTCTGAAAAAAGGAGGGCTCGAAGAGAGTGGCAATTGCACAAATCCCCTCAACTTAAGAACTTACTAAAAGAGTGTACAAAAAGACTAAGAAAGCTATTGCAGACTCAGAAAACGATTTCTCTGGAAAAATATCTTAAGGAACTTGATGCAACTCCACAATCAGACTACTCATTATGTCTCTAAACCACCATTAAGAAACTTGAATAGAAGTTGGGCAAGAAATGATGTTGAAGAAGGAAATCTGTTTGTTTATCATTTAAAAAACGTATTTACCCCAAATATATCTCACGACATTGCGGTCGAGCTACCACCTGTTGCTGCTAGAGCAGCTGTTCCCCTTAAATTTGAGATAAGAGAAATCGAAAAGGCTATTTGTGATTTAAACCCCAAGAAGGCTCCTGGTTTTGATAAGATCAGCAACAAAATGCTTTTGGAGCTACCCAGCATAGCAAAGAAAATTATTCTTCTAATTTTCAATGCAATTTTACGCCTTGAATACTATCCTCAAAAGTGGAAGGTTTCCTTAGTCACCATGATACCTTAACCAGGAAAGGATCACACAAAAGTTGCCCCCCTATTAAAATCAATAATCAAATAATACCTCAAAATTCGCATGTAAAATATATCGGTATACATTTTGATCGCCGTTTAACGTGGAAAATCCATAAAGAGGCAAAATTAACTCAAATGAAACTAAAAGCCATTCAAATTCATTGGCTTATTGGAAGAAACTCTGTCCTTAGTCTCGACTGCAAACTTCTACTTTACAACTCCACTGCAGCACTTACCCAATTAGATGAGCGATTAACACCTAGATAAGTGAACAGAACCCGTGATGAAGAAAATTTTTGTCTGGCACTGGCAGGACATAAAATAAAGTATTAGGTTAAGATTTGATTAATTATTGTTAGTTCATTTTTAATGTATGAAGATAAAAAAATAATGAAAAAAAAAATTTTTTTTCACATAACTTTTTTTTACCGATTTTCCGAGTTTTCTGCAAATATGTTCTACTAAAGATTTTCGATATTTTGATATCTAAGACAAAGTAATAGGTAATATTACAGCTCTAAAATTTTATTTTTTTTTTAAATTTTAGTTTTTTTTTTTTAAATTTTAATGTTTTGTAGTCCTTTTTTGGAGTATTTTCCTTATAACTTAACCATTTTTAACCGACTTGCCAGATTTATATATCAACGTGCTTAAGAATAATATAACCATTAAATTGGGTTATAGGTGTATAAGTATACATATATACTTACATATATGAACATATACATACTTATATATTTATCATCACTGTGGTGAACTCCACCACTTAAACTTCATTCAGCCACAAATTATCCGTAATTATAAATTCTGTTTTTAAACAAACTTAATTATAATAAAAAGAGTAATTTTTTGGATTTCAGGACCTTGGTCATAACTTTTCAATTTCTTAACCGAATTGGCAGATTTATATACCGACGTGTTAAGGAACAAAATTTGCCAGTTAGTTGCGTTATAAAGCTTGGCGCCGAGAAGATTTATGGCTCCCGAAAGTGGGTATTTAATTTTGGTCATTACTTTTTCGTGTCTGAACCGATCTTTCCGAGATTTTCTACTAAAGATTTCCGATCTTTTGATATATAAGAGATAACCGTAGGTCATATCAGGTTTTTATACAATTTTCGATATTTTTTGTACGGGCGGTACTACGAACCCTTCTCCAATTCCGGCAATATTTTGCAAGATGCTGTGTATGGCTAACCTTAATGTGCGTACCCAATTTTGAAACTTTGGCTCTTACCATTGTCCAGATATACAGAAAACACTAATAAAAACACAACAACAACAAGGGATTGTTGGAAAACATTAGAGGTAGTCGCGGTTTTTTGCTCATATCTCAGCCATTTTTGGATTGATCTGGCTAAATTTCAAACGCAAAATTATAATAAGAATACCTGAAAGAAATATACACCTACCAAGGCCCCATCATTTCCCAGACCCAGAATATATGTACTTTATAGTGTGTAGGGTCAATATTGTAGAAATTACAAACGGAATGACCAAATTATATATGCCTTCGATGAAGGGTATACAAATTAAACATTACGACAAAAAACAAATTTGGTTTGGTTTCAAATTTTAATAAATATCACTGATATAATTTGAACATGGACATTGTGTAGAATGCAGGTGAAATCTTGAGCTCATTATTTAAAAAGCTTCTTCGGTTAAACAAGTAGTTTTGAACTGTTAAGAGAAAATAATAGGATATTCATGAAATCTTCAACTATCTAAACTTTTTCTTTATAATTTCCCTTAGTTTTTTTCTTTTGTTGATGAAGTACTTTTTTTTTGTCTTTAAAGTACCTACTTAGCTGCACTCCGTTTAAATCCTAGTTAAAATACAAACACGCCAAACCATTTAGTTTTAAGGAAGCTTGAAAAAAAAATATAAATGCACATAGAACCAAAACCATATTGTAGTCAGTTGTAAAATGTTAAAAGTCTTGTAATATGTATGTGAGTGAATGTATGTATCAACGTCCATGTACATACGTATCTGGTTGCTAAAGTTGGAGATTCTGGATTTTATATTGTGTTGTGTGTATGTATGTGAATTAATTTTGTGTTGCTGTTGTTTGTTAGTTGGGTTGTTGGTTGCTATACATCGAACAAGTGCAACTTTCAATACGGCGATGACAACAACAAGGGACCAACAACAACAACAACAACAATAATAATAAGAATGCAATAACAGTTGCAGCAGCAACAACATGTTTACAACACCAACATCTCACCACCACCACTACCACTATGGTGTTTATTTAATAAATTCAATTTAAACATTGACCCAATAATGCAAAAAAGGCTTTTCTTATGTTTGTATTGGTTTATGAAAGTACCAATCAGTATTTGAGTGTGTGTATGTCGGTATTTGTGTCTGTTTGTGTGTAAGTTTGTTTGTGCTTTATATTAAACAATGTTTTTCAATACAAAAGGAAAAAACCAAAAAACCAAAATGAAAAACACACAAATGGGAATATATTCCAACATGATTATTATTTTTTTCCATTATGTTTATATTTTATTATATTTATTTTGTCTTTTTTTGTGTGTTTTTCTTAAAAAAGTATGTCAGTAAATATTTATTTTATTAAATCAAAAAGATAAAAAGCGGATTTGAAACGGCCACACAAAAGACTATCAGGGGTGTGCTGGAAATCGCAAACGTAAAACGCAAGAATTTTAAAAGTCGTTTTTAAATAAGATTTTTGTAATAAAAGAATTTTATGACAAATATTTAACAAATATTTTCCTATTAAACAGGATTTTAAACCAAAAATTATAAGAATTAGTTTTAAAGTTTATTAAAAACAACCTCCAAATTCTTGCGTTTTGCGAATGCGATTTCCAGCACACCCCTGTATGATATTATGCCACTATATACTTTATGTTTATTAAAAAGATAAAAAAGAGACTATTCCAAGAATATTCACATTTTTTGTTAAATACAACATAAAAGGACACACGCACAAGTTAGGGAAAAATTAAGCAAAAAATACCAAAGGAATTGAATATTTTTCTATAACAAAATGTTTAAATTTTAAATGCTGAAAATCTTAGTTATTCACTTAGCTACGACATTTCTATAGAGATTTATTTAAAAAATCTAATGAAATTTTCGCTATACAAACATACAAATTCTTTGCTTATACTACTCAGTACGAGGTTGCACACAATTCAAGTTAATATTATTCACTATTAGACATTAATCCAAGTAATTTAATGCATACACACATACATATGAACAAACACTTTACATCCGCACAGCCAGTTGCATACGTTACACATACCACCCAACAATTTGATGTTGCACTTAGGTAATTTGCACAAAATTAACCGTTTGTTGTGTGTACGAGTCTTAAAATATTTTGTATTGTATTTCCCAAGATTAGTTGGTTGCACTGCCACTGGATTCCATAAAACAATAAAAATAACAAAAAAAAATAAAGAAAAAAGAAGAAAATTGCAAAATTCTTTGTCTTGTGTATGAAATTTTTGAAATGAATTCAACTGCAGTTTTCACACCATGCAATGTAAGTATTTTTGAACTTTGAATAGTTGGTGATGAATAACTTATGAATTAAATGCATTTCATTTTAAGTCTTTGCAGTCGAATATTTATTCTGGTTGGCCCATCAACTTAATGAATTCAAAACTATTGCAGACATTAAAAGTAGAGCTGAATTGTGTGTTAAAATAGCTGGCAGAACCTTTAAAGCATTTTATCAAATTTAATATATACAAACAAATCAAAATTTGTTATGTACATACAAACTTATGTACATATTGGAATTATTCCCCTGCAGGAAATGTCACTAGTGAATCTGTAATAATTCACTATTGACACAGTCACCAGTGTGACTTATTATACCCCAGACCATGTTTTAGACATTTACATGTGCGTGACATTGGATATCTACTACTGACGTTGGTACTAACGACTAGGTAGTTCTTTTGGGAACCAGAGAGTCATTCCATGAATCAAAGAAACAAGATTGCGCATTGCGCAGGTCCTTTATTTTTGTGTGTGACGAAGAAACAGAATTTGTGTAAATATGTACATATGTCTTACATTTTTTTTACAACAAACACTCATTGTTGACGTAGATGCGCAGTAGAAATGCTTTAACGTCTGAGTGCGCACACACAGAAAAAAATTAATATAAAATCGTCGAAAAACAAGGTTAATTTTACTGTTTTCGGTAGTGATTTTGCTTCATAGTTACTTCATGTTAATTTAACATGAAAAATAACTAAAATTCATGTTAATTTAACATTGCAGTAAAGTTAGAGCAAAATGTAATTTATATTGAAATAACAGTTTCAAGTTTAAAAAACGTGAATTTCCTGTAGAATTAAATTGGTTTGAGTGTAATAAATATAACAGTGAGAAGAAGCTTCAGAGACAACATAAGCATTTGTTAAAGAATAATTCAAAACTCTTAACCCTGTAACACATGCTTCACTTATTTTGTATTCCCCTTTGTTAACAGAAGCATCAGCAGAATGGCCCGACATGGTTTTCGTCATCATTCTACTTTGAAAACTTGATGTACTATTTAGCCTAATAATTGTTACTAATTTAAAATAAAAGAATACGGGAATCTTCTTTTTATAACATATTTTGAACATGAAAATAAAAAAATGTATGTATGTTGTTTTTATGGTGTTGTTTTTTTTTAAACAAAACAAGTAAAAAAGGGTTTTTGGTTTTAATATTGAACAATGTTATTTT
This sequence comes from Pollenia labialis, assembly GCA_949318255.1. Classification (NCBI taxonomy): domain Eukaryota; kingdom Metazoa; phylum Arthropoda; class Insecta; order Diptera; family Polleniidae; genus Pollenia; species Pollenia labialis. Next base: position 85,297,476 of record OX439143.1, read on the forward strand.
AACATTTTTCATTTAAAATTAATTTAAAACAATGGTAATTTTAAAAGAAAAATGTTAAAATAACATATACATACTTAAGTATGTATGCATGCCAATTTAACAAGATAAAGTTTTGATTTTAATATAAAACAGGTTTTTATGGATTCAATATTGAACAATGTTATTTTAACAGTAAATAATATTATTTTCATTTAAAATTAATATGAAATAATGATAAATTTAAATAAAGGGCATTCTTTTGCAGAAATTTACTATGATTCTCAATCAACATTTCGGTATTTTTTTCTGTGTGCAATCTTGTTTTTTTGATTCGTGGATTCATGATTCATCACTCGTACAATTCATAAAATTTTTTTTTATTATTTCTTCAACTTTTATAGGAATTATACTTCCCGGCTATTATTGATACATTTTTTTTATATTATAGCCATTAACAGTGGAAGACAACTGTAGTGTAGTGGAGACACTTCGTTGACAATGTCATCAAAATAGTCGACAAAACTGGTTACTTGGAGCTATTTTCACCCAAGTTTTCTTCAGGGTCATTCATAAATATTTTTACTAGTTAAATACATACTTACATATACAAAAAAGCAAGTCACAAACATTTTTTGGATGTATCGTCAGCTTAATATGCAAACCTGCTTAATCCACTATTTATGTAAATTGAGATTTTGGTGTCGTGTGGGAGAGAAAGATACGCCTCGTCGTTCCAAAAAACTCGTGCTATCGCGGACATATTTTCTACATCAATATATGTTGATGTGCAGTAAAAGATCTTCTTTATATAATTTTTTTTTGCTATTATTTTCATTTAACATTTTTATTTTTTAATAATTTACTAACACTTTTTATAGAATATTTTGTTTTTGGACTTTAATTTTCATTTTTGTAAACAAAAGCCAGGGTTAATTACAAACACAATATCTTTATATGATAAAAGAATGGATATGTACAAATATTAAAGCATTGCTAATAATGTTAATTGACGAAAGTAAAAAGCTTTATTTATGCCAACCATAAAAAGACGAAAGCTTTCAAAGGTTTTTTAAAAACCAAATTCTAATCATTAACGTATCAATACGAAAACCTTAACATGGTGAAGTCTCTTCGATGACGGAAATGTTTCATAATGTCGTTTTTTATAAATATCCTCTATATCCATATTTAAAATTTTGAAATAGATGTGATATCTGTCTGCGAAACAGAGCTTTTTAAAATTGCCATAGATGGGGGTAGTGCACTTATTTTGTATTTTTTTCTCACACTTAGTGATAATGCAAAATTAATGCAATCATTTTGTTGATGTTGAGTGATGAATTAAAAATTGAAATCTCACTAAAAAAAAAAAAATCATTAGTTTATTACAACTTTTTTTTCTTCACTCATTTAAGTGAAACTAAAAATTTTGCCCTAAATTTGAAATCATGTTTAAAGACAAGAATTATTCTGTTATTCAAAAATTTCTTTTTGTTAAATTTCCTTTGCTTATCCATATCAAAAAAAGACATTTCTTAAATTTAAGTGATAGTATGTTTATATGCAGCTTTTTTGATTTTCAGATTTTGCGCTATTTGAATTGAGTGCAGATGTTATGAAATCAATCACACTTAATGATACTGAATATTTTTGCATTACGACTTAATTTTTTAACTGCCAGCTAAAAAATATCCAACATTACTTAAAATGGTAACTAAAAGTGAAAACTTATTTGACTTAAATCAAAATTTAGTGCACTATCCCAACTAAGAAAATTGCAAGCGATTTAATTGCAATAATATGGCGTCATGTTATTTATTGGTCATTTGTCAATTGCATTCAAAATCGGGAAATTTATTGTATGATTTTAATTTAAATATTATAAAATTAATACGATAAAAAAGATTGGATACATTTTTTAAAATCAGTTCATTTAAGTATGTTCATTAATTGATTGCAATTGATTTGAGTGCAATACTTTAATTGCAATCAATGCCCTACAAGAACAGTGACAGTCATTTGACCGGCCATGTGACTTGCATTGCTGATTCAGATATCAGTCATCGCGTAGAACAAAGTTTCTATCACTTTCTTAAGGCCAACGTGAAAAAAATTACCTAAACTTTTGCGTACGTGTGATTTTGCATCCTTCTTTTACCTATTAATTTTGTGGTTGATAAAACATATATCTGAGCTGTTTACTCTTATGCTCTTCACATATCAGTACTGATGTATAAACCGGACACAGCTGACTAGGCAGTACTGATGTATATACTGGACACAGCTGACTAGTCAGTACTGATGCATTTAAAGGCCACAGCTGACTAGTCAGTAGTGATGGATATATTCGTCACTGTTGACGTTTTTTAGCTTAAATAAAGCACGATTCATCTCATTCAATTCTCATACAAATTTTTGTCTTTATTTAAAATAAAATTCAATATTTTTTTGGTTTTCAAAATAACTTAAATAAATAAATAATTATTTTTTTTTAATTTAATTTTTTAAATTAATTATGTTTTGTTTGCATTTGCAAAACGTTAGCTCGATCAAACATCATTCAACAGTTTCTTAATTACATTAAACAAGCACCTTTTTACAAATAAAGTTCAGTCAATAAAAAGAAATACCTTTAATTTTATGAATATAGGACATCTATAAAGAAGTTGAATTACTGTTTGAGCAAGTAAAATATATAAAATATTGTGATTTTTACCATGGCCTGAGCGTAATCGGAGTCTAGCTTCTCCTCTATTTCTTGCACTGCTGTTGTGGTCCGTAAGGGGAGCATGCTGGCGATCTCATCAAGACCTTGATCAGAAGTCTCTCCTGTCATGCGGCAGAGGTACTCTTGGGCTTTTTTGTATGCCTACTTTACACTCGATTAGAATTTTAGCTTGTGCCATCTGTTCTGGCTTTGATGAGGCCTAGTAAGCATTGAATATTAAAATACTAAGATATGTATAAAATGCAAGACTAAAATTATAAACAACATACACTTGCTTTAATGGCTTCGAATTGAAGTGCAATTTGCTCTTGGTTGTGAACAATGCTTGCCTGCCCATGACTCAGCGTTGACTGGTTATTTTTTATTGTCATTCAATTCTTGCTTTCTGTCAAGGCAAATATTATTTTTTATCACTCTGTATTGTCACTGTCAATTTTTATTTCACTTTTTTATATTTGTTTTTGATAATGCGCGCACGTCACAATATCATAAAATTCCTTTCGCTTTTAAAATTAATCTTGAATTTTTTACATATTTTATACATTCCATTCAAAAATGAAACTCTCTAAAATACATTCGTTGTTTCACTCTAACATATGCATTTCATTCCTGGAGTTATTAGCGTTGCCACTAGCAAACATTTCTTCCTAAAATGTTTTTGACAACAGCAATTCCCAAAATACCACCACTTTTTTTTTAATTAATTAATACAAATTTAGCTTAATTCTTATAATAATTAAAATTTATGAAACGTTTTAACAGATATATTCAACATATTATTAACGGCCATTTTCACCAAGTTCGGTTATATTTAACTGTCGGTTATAGCTGTCAAAACGTATTGGTAACCGGAACTTTAATTGAAAGTTAGTTTTAACCGAACTTGGTGAAAATGGCCGTAAGTATATATAAATATAAGAAGAAAAGACTAATAAAATTTGGGCTTTGCAAAATATTCCTAATTTGGTATACAAACGCACACGAGTGGCAACGCCAATTGTAACAATAAAAACAAACAAAAATAGTGCGTGTGTATTAGTTTCGGTCATCTATTTCTTGTAGGGTGATTTTTAAAAAGAACTATTTTAAAGTAACTGCAATCTCGAAATTTTGACAAGATTCCAATCTGAAATCATTTTACCATTAACGAATGATTTTAGTTTGGTGAAATCATTTTGATTTCTATCTCAATTGATTCCAGTTTTTGCTGTTCTGATACGAAAAAGTGTTCCCAAATTTCGTAAGATTCGCCAAAATCATATTGTGTACAGGCAAATACAATAGAAAACAAAAGTTGACAGATAAATTTAAGGTATGCATTAACTAAAATCAATGGCTCATATATAAAATTCTAGCATTTAACCCGCTACTTCGTTAGCGTCTCCCTTTCCTTCGTGGGCATATTTTTATGCCAAGGTTTATTAAAAAAATACCAGTTGTAAAACCAAAAAGCTAAAGAAAAATATCAAATTTTCCGTATTTCTTGTTTTGGGTACTATTTTTCCCCCCCATTAAAGTATCAAAAATTTCAGTATTGTTGTGGCAGGCCATAATTTAGTACGAATATATCAATGAATGGAGAAAAATGTTTTGTAAAAAAGAGTACCAAAAATTGTTACGATTTTTACCCATTAAATGTTAAAATTTCGAAAAAGTACCATATTTGTATTCGTATTTTTTTTTGATAAGTTTCGAATGTGGTATTAACCTTGTTTCTATGTTTATTGGTTAAAAAAATGGATGGATAAATGGGGTGTCCAAAAAATACCAAAAATTCAGGGTTTACCCGTTTACTGCCTAATAGGGCCGAATTTCAAAAAAGTACCAGACAGGGGTCTTTTTTTCTAAAGAACAAATAAAAGTATTAAATTTGTTTTTATCTATTTTAGTTTTGGAGATATAAGGTTACCGAATTTTTCAGTTTTTACACTTTTTTATCCCCATAACATTCGAATTTCCCCATTTTTTATTGGGATCCGTTACAATTGTGAGAAGATTATTACGACGGCATGACAGCATACATTTCAGACCAAGAACTTACTTGTGTATTTATATTGGCTGTAAATTAAAACTAAACTGTGATTTTACTGTGATAATAGGTAAAGAACCGTTTAATTAAAAATTTTACTGTGATTCTAATTTTGATATTAGATGGAGCTCTTCCTTTTTTTTATTTATAATTTTCACTAAATTTTACTATATTTACTTTAACCCCCAATTTCACCAAGTTCAGTTATTATTAACTAGCAGATATAGCTGTCAAAACACATTGTTAACTGGAAGTTAAAGTAATAGTTAGTTTTAACTAAACTTGGTGAAATTGGGGTTAGTCGTAATAATTGTTAAAAAAATCGTGAATGCTCAAAAATTATTATAGTGTGCCGTAAAAAATCATTTTATTTTAAAATCAAACAAAATTATTTTGCACAGCATGACTGACGGGTAAATATTCGACAATATCCTTTAAAGTAATTTATTACTAAAACTGCAACATATTGTTTCGATTACTTTTGTAGTTTACCTTATAAAGAATTACATGTGTATTTATTTTTTTATTTGCAGGTACACCTTTTGAAAAAGAAATAAAGTTAAATGGTAAGAATAAAAATAGTATAATAAAATAAATGTAACAAAAGCATTTATTATTTTTTACTCGCATCTTGTTTAATTAAAAAAAAAATCTTAACGAAAACATTAATTCAGTAACTAGATTTTTTACGTTGTTTAGCCTTTAAAAAATAAGTTAAGGCATTTTTGATTGGAATCGAAATCTATTTACGATTCCCATATGAGTAATACACTTAAAGTCAAGAAATTGTTTTGAATTAATACTACATTTACACCTACGCAAAATCTAGTACTTACGAGATTTCGAGCCAAATCTAGTTGTTTTTGACTAGATTTCCCCTACAAAACAAAATCTACTTCGTGACTGATTTCAAAGAAATCTACTCAAAATCTAGTAGTACTTAATGATGCAACTATGGTTTTATCAATATAGTACTAAAAAATACTTCCCTGCAGAAGAAAAAATGACATTTAAAAAAAAACAAAAATTGTTAGAAAAAAAAATTTAAGTTTTATAAATATTGTAAAAAAAAATTAAAAAAAACGAATAATATTGATAAAATAAATATCGTTGATTATTAATAAAAGGTAATGCAAATTTTGTAACGTATACACCCAATTCTCTTATTACACGATAGATACGTTCCCAATAAATTCGTGTAAAAAAATTCGTGTAAAAAAAGATACTAGCCAAAGGTGAAAATAGTAGATTGGTATAAACATAAACAACTTTTATTTGCTGTCACTTTCCGACAATAATCGTTTACGTTTGCGTAAGGCTGCAATATCACTGCTCTCACTAGATCTATTTTGTTCATCATTTTGGGAAATTATGTCTCTATTATTATCAGTATTTTTGATTGTTGATAAGTCATTAGTTTTAGGAATGAAATCAGTTATTAAAGATTGTGTTTGAATGCGTGATAAACCTTTATAAAGTTCCATGTAAGATGACGTTAATAATTTCAGTTCACGTTGAAATTTCGCAGCTCGTTCCTTATCAGGATCATGTTGTTCAAAATGATTACCTAAATTCCTTGCAATATCAAGACCTTCTTTAATTAGAGTTGCATTTAAAACTGGAATATCCTCTTCGTCATTATCGCTTTGTGCGTTGTTATGATGAGTCTCAATGCTAAGGTCTATAATTTCATTTTCACTCAAGCTTTGATCAACTAACAATTCCTCTATATCTGCAGATGACAGGTCATCGAAACCATCTCCACCAATTGTATGTGCCAATGTTATGATGTCAGCAAATTCATCGTTATTATGGATGTCAGGATCTTTGCTTTTGACACAATCTGGCCAAATATTTTTCCAACATGAGTTCATAGTTGATGGCTTTAATTCAGCTAACGCTTTCCCAACATGGTTAACGCAGTCCATAATAGAAAATTGTTTCCAAACATCAATGACTGTTAATTCCTCATTTTGATCTAGTTTGTCTAGCACGTATTGGAATGAACGTTTTATGTAGTACGTTTTAAATGTAGCAATTATTCCTTGGTCTAACGGTTGTATTAAGGATGTAGTATTGGGCGGTAGGAAACAAAGTTGAACATTTGGGTGCTCCACAACCGTATGGCCAGGTGCATTGTCTATAATTAAAAGAACTTTAAATTCTAAACATTTTGCGTTCATGTAGCGTCTAACTTCTGGGATGAAGTAGTTCTGAAACCATTCTGTAAAGATTGCACTGGTCACCCAGGCCTTTTTGTTTGCCATCCAGTGAATTGGCAATTTATTGTAATCAATACCTTTCATAGAACGTGGTTTTAAAGCACGATTTACTAGCAGCGGTTTTAACATTCGTTCTCCTGACGCATTGGAACAAAACAATAGTGTAATACGGCCCTTTGCTACTTTAAAACCACCGGCAGTTTTCTGTGATTTTGCAATATAAGTTCTGCTGGGCATTTTTTTCCAAAAAAGACCAGTTTCATCTGCATTCCAAACTTGATCTGGGGTGTATCCTCCCTCTTCAATAATTTTTAAAAGTTTTTGAGGAAACTCTTTAGCAGCCAATTCATCTGCAGATGCAGTTTCTCCCTTAATTTTTATATTGTGGAGAGCATGTCTTTTAAGAAAACCTGTCATCCAACCAGTACTTGCTGAAAATTCAGGTTGTTTTGACTGAGATGAAGTGCTTGGCTCTATTTCTTTAATATGTTTATAGAATCTTAATGCTGTTTGCTTGATAGTCATTCCGTCTACTGGTATTCTTTTTTGTGATTTATCTTCAATCCATATTACCAGAGCTTTTTCCATCTTCTCTTTGACAACATCTCTTATATATGACGATGATTTAGCACTTATTTTTGTTCCAGAACATACAGATTTTCTAATCGCAGTTTCATTTTTCTTAATTGTTCTTATGGTAGCTTCATGAATACCAAAATGGTTTCCTACAGCCGTTGCACCTTGTCCTGTTGCAAGTTGATCTAAAATTTTAATTTTAGTATCAAGACTAATGGCTTTCCTCTTATTTATTACAGGTGATTTATGTGACATTGTGACCGGGCTACCAATATACAATAGTTAAGAAATAGTTATAATTAAACACAATTCTGATTTTCAATTATAATTAATAATGCAGCGATTTGGAAATTATTTAAAACTTACCTGTTATTGAGTTGATAAATTTGTACGAGCACTAACTTTACAGCAATTAAACGTCTTTTCTTTTCTATTCTCAAAACCATACTAATTTGCGTACATAATACATTGCATTTTTACTTTATGTTTAATTCGGGGAATCCCACTCAAAGACAAAATACATACGCATAAATATAATCGACATAAACGGGATGCCATACCGTTAAATTAATTGAAATGTGTAATTTGTGAGTAGTGAGAATAAAAAAAAATCATAGAACATAAAAAATAAAAATTTATAAAAAGAATTTGTAGAATATTTAAAATCGTGTTAAAACAAAACAATTCGTGTAAAAAGAGAAAAATGTTAACTTTTTAACTCGTGTTAAATGAAAATTCGTGTAAAAATAATTCGTGTAAAAAGAGAATTAGGTGTATTTCCTTTTGTGTTTGTATATGTAACGAAAAAACTTTTAGTCAGTTGTTTTGTTATAAAAACAAAATCTCGCTAGTGTCAAAAAAGTATAATGTAAACGCACTAGATTTCGAAGAAGATTTTAAATCAAATCTACAAGATTTCGGCCTAATGTTATTAGTCTTTTCTTTTGTTGTTCTTCAATTTGTTTTTTATTAAAGGAGCATATAGACGACATGTTTTTTATATCTGACTTGTCAACTTTGCAAATCTCATGTTATTTTGCTGTTGCTGTTTTACATAACAACAGTGATGTCAGATGGTTTGTCAGAAGAAAATAGAGCACGCTCTAATTGAAATTTTGTCAGATGACGTTGCATCTGACTTTAACAGAAGCAAAGTTGAAAAGGTAACCCACGACATGTATGTTTTTTGCGGTGGAAATTTGGCATGCCAGATGACAAAAGCATGTCGTGTACACTCAGCTTAACTTAATGCATTTTATTCTCTCATATATGTATGGGGGAATAATTGGGCCTACTTTTAGCCTTCTACATTAGCATCAAGATTGAAATAAAATCAAATCAATCAATTTGTGAAACATCATACATATTATGAAACAATTAAATTTTTTTATAGTTTTTATAACTCATTGCATTCAAAATGTCAACAACTTGTTTTACATAAAAGGTCAGATCGAAATTCCGCAATAAAATTATCTTTAAAAAAGCTAAAAGGTTTTTCTTTTATCCGCAGACATTTTAGAAACATAATTTTTTTAGAAAAAATAAATTAGACATATAAAAAACTAATTTGGAAACAAAAAAAGCCATAAGTGATAAAATCTGTTCACAACTTTTGATTTTATTCACAAAAGACTTAAAATTTCAATTAAATTTAAGAATTTCATAAGACGCAATATTTGTATGGGAGCCTCCCTAAAAAGTGGTGATAAAGAGCAAGTATGTAGAAAACTAATGGAGGGCCGTCAGACATTTTATTCTTGGCAGTTCCTTCAATATATTCGTAGGATGAATTGAAAATTTTGCATTAGAGCCCGCTTAAGATATGGAGAAATCGGGTAGGTGTGGCAGAAACAAATGATATGCGTTTGACTATTTTTTTTTTAAGAAAACGCAAATATTGAAGCTGAAGCTGTGTAAGAAAAAATTCGAATTAATGCTGCTGTTTGCTCTTTTTTTGTTTCCTTTTGTTAAATATGAGATTTATAGAAAACTTGTAAAGACAAAAGTTGTTGAAAACTTCACTAGTAACAACTTCTTTGTAAACGATTTTATGTAAAATTAATACATATTTTCGATTTTTCTTAAACTTTGGCGTACGTTAGGGACTTTAAATTTCGAAAAATTTAAAGTTGTGACGTGGGCTGCATTAAATTGTTGGGCAATTTAAATAATTTTAAGTTGTCACCAAGAAACAATTTATAATGGCAAACGAAGATTTTGCTCACTAACCTTGAAATCAGCTGTTTTCTTGAACGTAAATTGAAACACTCACTGGAAAGAGAATTTTAAAGGCAAGTTTGTATCAATTTTTATAAGTATGAGTGTATTGGTAAAAAAGTGTGAGTGTATTAAAACTTGATAGGCAAAACTTGATAGTGTAACCCTCAAGTTATGTAAACTTATACTTTTTTGTTTATGTTTTTGAAAAACAGCTGACACGTTCTTACTATAAGTTCAGAAACGAGCTAACATTACGTTACGGTACGTTACATTGCATTTCATTACATTTACGGTCGGCTAAAGCGGCCTTGAGCCTTTAGAGATTTCCTACAACATGACAACAAATGTGATTGCAAATTACTTATTCTCGCTATCAGGGTTGTCAAACTTGTTTGGCGACCTAAGTGCCGGTTCACACACGTCAAGTTTGACTCGTCAAGTCTTGAGCTTTTAGAAGAGAAGGGAAAAGAGAAGGCCATTTCTTTTCCCGTCTCTCCTAAAAACTCAAGACTTGACGAGTCAAACTTGACGAGTTAAACTTGACGTGTGTGAACCGGCACTAATTTTTTATTTGGCGACATGGCTATTTCTGATGAGCTATGAATTTGTTTTGAAATTCGTTAAATACAATACTTAGAAATAATATTATATTTATTCTAGTAATTTCAGGTATGAAATTTGAGGCAATCATATGGGTGTATGGTGATTATTTGAAAGTAGGTACAGTAGTTTTCCGGTTTAGCGAACCAGTACTTTGTCAGGCCTGTTCGTTAAACTGAAAAGTTCGTTATATGCCATACTTATGTCTAATACCCATGTTATGAATAAATAAATAACTATAACTGTATTTTTGTCGTTTATTTTGATAAATGTTTTAAGATCTGTATAATAAATTAAAAAGCTAAAAAAGGGACAATTCATTGCATTGGTAGCATAAAACCTAAAATAAATTTAATGAAACTAGGTTATTATTAATACGATTTCCGTATGACGTGCTAAATTCCCAGTTTTTCATATTTGATAAATACACTGAAATTTATTGTTGGGGGAAAGCTAGCTTCTATGCGCATTTCACTGGTTGCTTAGGCCAGCTCATCAGGAAACCTTTTCCAGAGATTTTAGAAAAGCCAAAAATATTATACAAATAAAACCCTTAAGCGAATAAGAATTATAAACACTCAAAGTCTTACTTGTAACAATATCAAAGCCAAAACAAAACACCAACAATAAACAGTGAGTTTATCTTTTCTTACATTCCCCTACAATTGGTTGGGTTCTTTCCGACTCGAATTGTAGCTGTATGTGGGTAAAAAGAAAAAACAAAATTAAAAAACAAACTGCTTCATTCTACTGTCTTCGTAAGAAAACAACAGAAAAAAAACCAATTTGCCAATTCAGTTTTTATGCACGGGCACATGCAAGTATTCATTTTCAATTTCCTTGAGTATTTTACATGAAAAATTTTTGTTTTGTGGCGTCTTCCGGAAATTCTCTTAAAGGCAATAAAGTTGACAAAATAACCTTATTTTGTTGAGCACTTTGAATACAAAAACAAACAAAAAACCAAAACTTTTGATGCACTTTTGTGTTTTATTTGTTGATCCAAATGTTTTTCATGATCGGAAGAATATGCGTAACTGATCATTGCAGCATAATCAAACAAAAATTCTACACAAACAAAACCTAAAATAGCGGTACTTTTTGCTACTCACTTTGTTTTTAGTTAGAAATGACTTCACATTATGCTTTTTTATATAATTTTGTGAATCTTATTTGTTCGCTAAATTGATCACAAAAAAATGCAATGTTCGCAGAATCGAAGGTTCGTTAAACAGGAAAACAACTGTATGTTCAAATGGCTGTTGAAAGTAATGAGAATCTTCGATAAAATGGTTTTTCATATTTAAAAGTGCTCTTGAAAAAATCAGTTAACAGAATTCCTTAACACATGAATATATTTAAAGTCTATAAACATTTTTCCCTTATTGTATGTACATTAGCGTGGCCGTTAGTTGTATGGATTTTTTTTTGATTTCTAATATTCTCTCCCCCAAATCGGTTCAATTTTATTAAAAAAAAAAATAAATAAAATTGTTGGTATTTTGTTGGTTTTTTTAATTATTTTCTGAAGTATTAAATTTAGAAAAACCTTTCAGTGAGGCTAATGTTGTTGGCAAGAAGAGCTGAAGTATTGCCATATATCAAACAAATTGCATTTGAATAAATGGGCTTGAAGGCAAACTTCAACACAACTAATCGCTACGAAATTTTTTTCTTTTTTTTTTTTTAAATAAAACTGAAACGATTTGGAGAAAGATAATATAAGAAATATAAGAAAAAAACGGCCACGCTGATGTACATATTTGGCAATTAATTATCACAGATAAAAATTTATAGAAACAAAACGAAATATAACAGCACAATAACCTTACCTTTAACACCTAAAAAGAGACAACAAAAAATAGAACTTGATCCACTCTGCCCTTAATATCAACTTCGATCCCCCCCAAAGAAGGGATAAAGGAAGTTGTTCAGATTTATTTACTTATTATTTTTAGTGATCTTCCTTACTCCCTTCTTTGGGGGGGATCGAAGTTGATATTAAGGGCAGAGTTGAAGGGCTTGCTCCGAGTGAAAAGCGGTGAAAAAAATATATAAAAATGGAATGCGGTGAGAAGGGCTTATGACTGCTAAATAAGGTCTTTTATTAGGCCTCTTTACTAATTCTAGTTACCGCTTGACACAAAATATTTTTATTTTATACGCTTAACGTACATATATATACGAAGAACATTTAAAAATAGACTGTAAAATCAATTTATCCGTGTATACAAAAAATACAAATTTCTTTAAATTATCGTATTTAAAATAAAATAACCTTGCTACCTTTTGCGGCCCAAAGTTACCCTAAAACAGGGTAATTATCGTACGGTTAACATCACTGAGTTATACAGTGTCCGGGCGATAGTTTGATTCTTAAAAAATTGATTATTTTTCTTTTAAATTTTTATGCCACAAAATTAAATATAAAACGCACACACCTTAAATTCTCTTTATACCCGCGTACAACATGCAGGTTCTATTAAATTAAGCAATAAAAATAATAATAACAATAAAAACAAATCATAAATAAGAAAAAGATTATAGCCCCTGCATTATTATCAGTGTTTTGTTTGTTACAATTTGTTCTTCATTTGGATTTGTGCTCCACGTATAAAGAGGGGTATTATTGTATGACAAGACTATGAGCAGCGTTGCCACGAACAAAAAAAATTTTTTCTATAATTTTTAAAATAAAGTAATTAAAATCGTAGTTTTAATACATTTTCAAGGTATTAAAAATACAATTTTCACAGTAATTTCCTGATTACCTGGGGCTTAAAATATTTCCAAATTTGTAAGTGGGCGCGGCACCTCCCATAAAAAGACACTATAATTACGTTATATCGCTCATTTGCTGCAACGACTTCATAATTTACAAAAAAACTAATTTTGGAATAAACGTGTTAAAAGTAACAACACATTCTCTTTAAACGGGAAAAGTTTAAAAGCGTGCTTACCGATCGACCATTGACCAGTAAGTACGTACATACATAAATCTCGACACGTCTCTCCGACTGAAGTTGAGAAGTCGCTTATAGCGACCTATGTCATATCTGGGTCACGGCACTTTGGCAGCCATCCAGTTTCCTCCACTTATCGTCAGCTATATCCCGATAGTGTCGGAAGATTTCGCTTCCGATAGTTCCAAAGGGTGTTGCGACTGGCACACCCTGTTAAATATAAAGAGCGGCTCCAGTCTTGACTAGCACATCCGCCTGTTCCTTACCGTAATGGTCCCAAATTAAGGTAATGTCAGATAGGCTGCCGAGTCTGGATAGTTCCTTACACTGGTTGACGAGAATGGACGTGACTTTAGATCCGCCTGCCTATCGACGAAAATGACAATTTTTCCTACCGTATATCATGCCTCTCTTATCGCCAGTATTTCAGCCAGAAATGAGCTGGCCAAATCCGGCAGGCGGAAAGAGAGATGCACGTGCAGTTGTTCCGAGAAAACCCCAGAGCCAACACCACAAGTCATCTTTGATCCATCTGTGTAAACCTTTGTGCGGTATTCCTCGGCCAGGATTCCCCTGCTCCATTCCCGCCTTGACGGAAATATGACCTTGTAATTCTGTACGGGGTATCATATAGTCCGTTGGTCGTTTCAGAGATGTGGGTTGCCTCTGTAAGATTCCTGCATGACCGTACGTCATCGCTTTTTAATATCCAAAATCAGAAAGCCTAACCGCGCTATTGACGGATATGGCCATAAGGTGTAATTCTATTGGAATAAGGTGAAGTATAGTATTCAGAGCCCCTGAAGGACTAGTGAGTAGAGCGCCTGTTGCTCCAATACAGGGTGATCTTTGTACACTGCCCAGCTGGTCCACGACTTATTTCTTGCCCGTCGCAGTCCACCATATCATAGATCAATTTGTAAGAATGGGCCGTAATATTGCCGTGTATAGCCATTTGAGCAGTCTAGGATTAAGGCCCCACCTGGTGCCAAACATTCTACTGCACCGCATTCCTGACCCTGTGTTGAATATTCCGCAATAATTTTGAGTCCAGGATAATTCCCAGATATTTCGCGTGATCCGATAGGGGAAGTTCGTAACCCTCTAACATGATATAACGGTCCTTGTCTTGTGTACAACTACACAAGGTAGACTCGTTGGCCCATATATTTGTCAGCTGTTTACCCCGGTTAGAACCCCTTACCTTGTACTCTGGAACGTGCTCAATTTTCTTCTGACAAGAAATCTGACATAACTGTTGTTATTTTGAAAAAATAAATGTTGTTAGAATTCTAAGCCGCAAGGAAGCCGGCAGCGGCGGTTCACTATTGACGGAATCATTAGCCGGCTGAGGTTGCTATTTTACAATACCGATAAATGTATGTTAGTTTAACCTTTCAATAGAAATAATGTACATAGATATATAAAAAACGTTTCAGTATTATATCTAAAATTGGCATCTTCGAATTTAAAGAAAACATTTTTATGAAAGCTAAACTCTTTTACGGCGCAAATAAAAATGTTTGTGGCGGCTGCACGTTATTTTCAAACCGATAACTACTTTCGTTTCTGCAATAACTATGCAAAAAAAAAACTATTCAGCTTAAATTGAGCTAAATTATGCTGTAAATATTTTACAGATAGACAGTGAAAATATAAATTAATCTATTTATCGGAATGGAATTGGTGAGAGACACACGTTCGCCTTTTCGCTAATTAAAAGTACCAAATGGGGGACATAACCATTTCAAAGTATATAAATATAGTTTAGTTGATAGTCTGTTAAAGTTAACTTCCTTATTCATAAACGATTATTTAATTTATCAAACGTTTATTAAGGTAAATTTTTATAGAAAATTAGTTTTGTAAACCTTAATTAAGTTATGAATGCAGGCATAAGCTTTTAAAAAAAATTGTGATGAAGTAAATAAGAAAAAGTACTAGTAATGGATGCACCAATACCATGTCGGGTTATGCTGCCACTAAAACAAAAAATTGGTTAACTTTGTGTTGAATGCCTATTTTAAATAAAAGTTACCAAAATGGTAACGCTGATTATGATGACAATAATTAAAAGAGTGTGCTATTGCACAAAACTGCCACGTTGTAGTGAAACATTGTTACCTTCTTTTCCATTCTTAATGCAGTTGTTGAAAAAATATTAGTATAAAAATAACGAAGGCAACTTGATGCTGTTTATAATGATGGTGCCTTTATACAAAAAAAAAGTAACTTATTAAAGAAAAACAATACAACTAAAAAGTCTTTATTTAAAACTGTATAGTTTTGCACAGTAATCTTGGCATTTTAATTAATTATCGAATAAAAAAAATTAATATATAAGAAAAGACTTAAAAACAATAGAACTACATACTTCGTTGTTTGAATAATGCCAACGACAAAAAAATAAAAAAATTTAAAACTGAATGGAAATGGTGGCATCAAAATTATTAAAAAAAAATAACGAAAAATTATTGCGCCAAACATAATGCAAAATAAAAAATGTTAACCAAAACAAAAAAAGGAAGCATTTGGACTTTGTGAACCAACTTTGTTTTATAATTTTAATAATTTTTTCCCCTATAAGCAATAACATCATAAGATGAAAGTACTGCCGAAACCCGTTTGGGGTTTTACGGCTTAGTTCGGACTTACATTTTATAGCATTATTTATTAATCACAATCTTTTACAATGATTTTCACTTTTTCTATACCTTCAATACAGTTGAAGACAAGAGAACAAAATTTCAATCTATTTACGAGATATAGCCGTGTGAAATATTAAGTTTTCTTTGAAATAAAACGCTCAAAATCAAGTTTAAATCAATATATAATAAGCCAGCCAGAAAATCTCCAATAGGTTCTTCCTTGTTTCGATAAGTAGTATAAGAAACCGCAATAAAAAGAGGGTGCAAATGTGATGAATTGAATTTTGGACTGTGTACATAGTTCCCGCTTAAATGATTACCCCTCTTAAAAGCGCAAAATGTGTTGGCAACATTTCACCATTTTCACATAATTACATAAACAAAATCCCGCTTAAATGCGTTCCTCGTTTTAATGATTCATTATTTTTGGCCGAAATTACATAAATTCAAACAAAATAAATCGCTTAAATGCATAGCCAAAAAACTTGCGTTTTTAAATATATGGCAAGGCATTTATAAAGTTATAATTAGTTCAACAAAATAACCACAATTATTGTTAGTTAAAGTATTTTCGTACTTATATGTATGGCAACACAAATATTTTAAACGGCAGTTGAAGTAACAAAGTAAATTTCTCTTGAATTTCGAAAATCATAGAGAATAATTTTAAAGAGTTATCGTAATCTTCCGACGTTGAAAAAAAAGAAATAATTGAAGCTCCATCTTATTTACAAGTTTTAAGTGCAACAAAATAAGTGCCCCAATGAAATTTAAACCATTAAAGGAATACATAATAAATGGTTTTAATACTATTAACACGGCGTTAACATTTCTCACCCTGCAAATAATATTGGACCACCTGATCCAATTTTATTAAATGGACTGATTACTCCGTGAACTGGTCCGATGTAATGCAAACATGGACCCTGCCATTGTTAAAAAGAGTTTGTAGTGAGACAACATGTCTACGTTTTTTAACGACATGTTTTCGTTTTTAAACTAAGTTAAAACTAATCCTCTTGTGTATACAATGGAGTAGTCTTAAAACTCCTTTGTAGTCCAAAGCTGGGTTATATAGTCCTCCCTAGGACATTGTAATGTTAAATAGACCATGTTTTTCCATACGTTTGGGTTACTTTTGGAGTAGTCCTAGTCCCTTGTGGGCTACATTTTACACGCGTGTTGGGACTATTCCTATTATTTGCTGAGCAGTAATGGCAAGCCAGTAGCAATAGGACATGCAAACTTTTTCACATATACATACACATTTTTTCAAATGTTTTGTTTTTGCATGGCTTCGATAGCTAATATGTTTGTTCACACCAGTGTTCGAAAATAAACACTTACGCCCGTATTTATAAACATTTTTTAAATTTATTAAAGGTTTACAAAACAAATTTAATTAAATTAATTAATTTAATTTTTAAATTTATTTATGTGCTGTTTTCACAACACAAACACTCAAAAAACTGAGTGCTTTTCATATAAATTTTACTACACGTTCAGTCACTTGTGTTGTGAAAAAAGCACATTATACTTCAATATAATAAAGGTCGAATAAAATACATATTTGGGGTATTCACAAGGTGTGCTATCATGTTGTATTGTCATAATGTTCTAACATTTTACAATGGTTTATAAATATCCCTACATAACCAAAACTAAAAAATAAATTTTTTTTACTAACACACTTGCAATAATTTTATATTATATAACATACATATACATTTGTTAATTTGGAACAAGTAACACTTGTCAGTACGTGCAAAAACTCGTGAATTTTTTAAATTTGTTCAATTGAATACTACCAAAATGGAGGCAGCAACGATTGCAAGAAAACTCTTTACGACGATAGCGGTGAAAGGAAAGATAAAGGCAACGGTGTCCATGTGGCTAAGGTGAATGCGTCCAACCACTTTACCCAACGAGCCACATGAAAGCGTAACGGACGGTACTAATGCTGCTCCTATCGATTTAATATTACGTCTGTCGACCAAAAAGTAACATGAAGAAAAGAAACTGGATAAAGTAAAACCTGTTTGGGAAGCTAGCGGGTCACTAGCGACTCTTACAGCCAGGTAAAAATTAAAATTAAGCTAGCGTTGGGGCAGTAATAATCTGAACGCGTTAATGCCGAGAATGCCAAGATATTCAAAAAATGTTTTTATTTTAATTTTGTTATTTATATTTCTAATAAAAATTAATTTAAAATTAAACAAAAAGTATTATTTTGTAATGGTTAGTAGTAACCATTAATAACGTTATGCCTAATTAGTTAATGCTAACCAATATTTACGTTATGACTATTAAGTTAGCGTTAACCATTATTTATGTTATCATTGAGTATTAAAAAGCAGCAGAGTAAGCAGTACAGATATATGTTCCGTAGTCGAGTGGAATTAATTAATTAGAAAGGGAGGCAAAATCACAAGTATACAAGAGTTTCGGTTAGTTTTTTAATTTTGCTCTTAATAAACTAATAGAAACTTTAACACTACCGGCCATATAATTAGTAAAATGACCGATAGTCTTCTTGTAGGAATTGTTGTTGCTTTGTATATAAAAAGTGTCTTCAATAAATAGAACTTTACTTACTATGTTCACTGTGCTGTCGTAACTAATCCGAAGAGACCAGCGCCATAATAGTTTTTGTATACCATCGCCGTTGATGGTAAAATTTATCCGGCTAACATCCGAATTTAACCTGCGGCTAGCAATTTTTGATCGGTTAAGTACTCTGCTGTTTGGTAAACAAACAAAATAAAAATTATTTCTGATTTTCGAATGAAAAATAGAATATAGTCAGGTAAAATCTAATTTAATTTATTATTTCATGGGGTTTCAGGGGTTGTTCACAACAGTCGTATCTTATCATGTTATTATTTTAAGACATATAAAGTCATATGTTAACGGGGTTTTCCAATTTATATACTAAAACGATGCGTGCGCTTTAACATTTTTCTTTATAGTCAAATCCCGATAATTCTAAATCGCAAGGGACCGGGCATTTCTTGATAATTATAGGGGCTTTCGATTTAGCGAAGTTTCGATTTAACGGGGTTAAAATACAATAAATACGAATTAAGGGGGGTTTACTAAAACGATGCATGCGCTTTGACATTTTTCTTTATTATTCATGTAACAAACTGTTCATAAGAAAATAAACACACAAACAAGCAAAAACCCACGCAAAAAAATAAATAGCGGTAAACAAAACATCATTCTTTCCATGGTTCTGTTGGTTTTATTACGAATTATAAGTGGTAGTTAGCAAACAAATTACGATTTATAAGAGGTAAAGAAGATTTTATTTGCAAAAAAATATGAATTAACGAGGGGACCAAAATGTATGGAAATTTTACGAATTGACGAGATTTTTTCAAAGGACCGACAGTTTATTACGAATTATCGGGAATTACGGATTATCGGGGTACGAATTATCGGGATTTGACTGTATTAAAAATTGCGTTATGTAATTGTTTTCACAAGGTTTACGTGGACAGACAACTAGCCAGCCGGACGAACGGATAGACGTTGTAAGATCGACTTAGAAATAAATTCTGCAACCAAAGCATTTGAAAATATCAAAAAACAAAATACAATTTATTACTTTTTGTAATATTGGTAACATATTTTCCTCCAGGTTATTATACCCTTCATCAAAGTTAAAAAAAACTATTGCATATAAGTTTATCATTACGTTTGTAATTTCTACAATATTGATTTTAGACACTATAAAGTATATATATTCTGGGTCCTTATGAGTAGCAAAGTTGGTGTAACGATGTGCGTCTGACCCTTTGTCTGTTCAAATGGGTTTTCCGAAGACCACAGATATGTTAGGGCCTTGATTGTTTTATATTTCTGTCACATCTACTCCGTTAAGTTTTGCTATTTCATCTTGATCGGTCTGTAAATGGCTGAGATATGAGCAATAAACCGCGACTGCCTCTAATTTTTTTCATAAAATCCCATATTTTTGTTGTTTCTTTACAGACATCACCGAGAGTAACAAAGTATAGTTTTTATAAGTTGGTTTATTTGGAGACTTGCGTTTTTACCAAGGTTGGATACCGATACGAGATTCAGTGTCGGTATCAAACTTTCCTTTATTTCGGTATCGGTATTTAAATTAACAATATCGGTATCAGTATATCATATCAGTGTAACAATTAAATAAACCAAACAAAAAATATTTTAGAAAAGATATATACATGTATGTATATGTGAATGTATTTTATTATTCATATATACATGTGATTATACAAGTATATTCTATTTTATTTATTGATTTCAACTAAAAATATAATCGTCACAATAACAATACAAACTTACTGATTTAAGCACCAAATCCACTTGTCAAATGCTTGTCATGCTGGAAAATGCACTCGTGTACGTGTGCTGGATGTAATATTAACCATCAAATCGAAATTTTTTTGATTCTCTATCCAGCATCGTCTGTGTCACACACAGAACACAGAAAGCTGATCGAAAGTTTTTATACTTGAATATTAGTATTTCAAACTTTCAAACAACACACTAAACACATCCTATAAATGTTGATGTAGAACTTATGCTACTTTCTTTGATTTTATCGTAGTAACTTACTATTAGTAAGTAACCAAACAATAGCAGAGTTGCAGCCATAGAACTTCAAGTTAACAAACATATTTTTCACTAGCACAAGTGTTGAAACTTTAAATTTAAGCAATTTGAAAATTTATATAAATTTTAAATACCGAAACAATTATTCCAGTATAAGGAAAACGGGCTTTGAATACCGGTATTTTATGCACAAAACTAATGCGTTATCGGCAGCGTGGCCATTTTGGCATTTTTGCAGCTAGATTTAGCATTTTTTTGTCTGATTTAGCTGCAAATTTTTTATTTAGCAGTTAGCATTTTGTTTAGCATTTTTTAACTACATATATAGCATTTTTTAGCATTATTTAATTTAAGAATATTAAAGTAATCTTTTTTGAAAAACTACCACACTCTTTTGTTGAATGCAAATACAAACCTCTACTTTTTTGCTATAGAAACTGTACAATCTTTTAAAGGACCTTTCATATCAAGTGGTTTTAAAATTTGATCAGTTTGATCCATTAAATTCATTTTAAGATTTTTTCCCTCAATTACGATTTTGAATTTTTTGAAATCGAAAAGAGATACCCAAGGCGATTTCATTCAAGGTAATCTCGGTGCTACAACAAGTACAACTCGTACAAAAACCACAAGCATTTTGTTTTTGTAAAATCATTGTACAATGCCATAAACAGCAATTGTTTTATTTCACAGAAACAAAGATAAAAAACAAAATTTTGACATCAGTGGTGCGATTCACTGACTTTTAACGATCCGACAATCGTTAAATTTGTCGACATAAATATTCGCTTGCAGTAACGATAGTGTGATTCTGTAACTTATTTTTAACGATTGTTAACAGCTGTTTTTTTGTAACATCTCTGTCTACAAAATGTTAAAAAAAAAACGAAAAGCACAAAAGAGAATAAAATAAAAACAAATGAAATTGTTCTTAACCTCCCGTGTTACACATGTTTTTTCATTCAAAATACATTGAAAAAGGTCTGGCCAGACTCATGAGTAATACGAAGGGTTAATTTGTGGTTTTATATTTTTTTTTATGAATTTTACATTTAGAATTTTGTTTTTGTTCCTAATTTCCTTATTTTGTAGATTTTAAATTTAAGATTTTGTTTTTGTTCAAACATATACATATGAATATATCTTTGTATGTATGTAAGTTATTTTAAACATAAAATACATTTTATCGATTAAATAAACACAACTTAAATTAGTGTCGCTAAAATATCGACAAAAAATTGCTAAAAGTAACAGCTGACTTTTAACGACAGCGAATATCGTTAAAAATGTTACTGAATACCATATTCTATAAAATTTCGTTATATTTATTTTATCGATACGATTATCGTTATAAAAGTTAGTGAATCGCGCTACAGGGCTTTTAAGACCACCTATAATAAATTCGACTTGAATTGAAAAAAAAAAACAAATACGAATTACATGCCAAGATTTTATAGCCCAATTTATATGTCATCTTAGAAAACTGTTTAAAAACTAATAAATGCAAATTAAGCGAAAGAAAGAAGAAATTATTGATTTCACTGTAGAAGAAATTACAACTTTGGAACATCAGTGGATGAAACCAAATTCATATGACAGTTGATTTCTGGATAAATGTATATGGATATAAAAATTCATTACATGAATATCCATTCAGCGAATTAGTTTCTTTTGCTATGCAGTTCTAGGTCTTGCCAGTTAGCAACGCGGAAGTTAAAATTGGGTTTTAGTGGTATAAATATCTAAAAAACGAAAATTCGAAACAAAATGACGTTAATATATTATAATGATATCTTGATCGATTCTTCAGAAGCTGAAGAAGAATATTTATTAAATGACGTATTTAATTTATAAAATTAAATATTTTATTAAACATGTTATATAAATTTTATTAAAATACTAAATAATTCCCATTAATGGGTCAAGTTCCTTTGATTTTTTGTTATGGTATGGTACCTTTTGTTTAAAAACTTTTTTGTACGTATATAATAACTGAAATATATTTCTTTTATAGTTTTAAGACTTTTTATGTTTCATAAATATTATATTGTTATTCTTTAATCAGCTTGGAAGAATTATGTAAAATAAGTTATGTATAAAGGTATTTTAACTAAAATAACAAAAAAATAAAACAATTTAAACTTAAGCATTATTTTTTGGCAGTTTAGGATTTTTGTTAGCATTTTTTAGCATTATTTTTAAGCTGATTTAGCTGTAAAATATTTTTGGATATGGCCACACTGGTTATCGGTATCAATACCGGTACATAAACGGTATAGGTATCGGTTGCAAAAATGGCCGGTACAAGCATCTTAGCGGGATTTTAGAAGTGGGCGTGGCACAAAATATATTAATTTATATCTAAAGGGTATATAGGATTCGGCATAGCCGAATATAGTGCTCTTACTTATTTTTTTAGTATGAATTTTTTTTTAAATCACTATGAAGCTCATATACATACATACTTATATATCAAAATCTAATAGTCCATTTGGCGACACTCATTATCAAGCGTTCGCTTTGCAAACCTTGAGAAGACTTTGAATTTTTTGTATTAACAATAAATTAAATGCATAAATTTTATCACGGAACAGTGATGGAAAATTTTGTAATTTGTTAGTATTTTCAGTACTTTTTCTTTTCATAACAACCACAGTACCCCAGCGTCAGTTAAAGTACTCTCTCTTGTTATGCTTCCTTGCTAAAAAATCCTGCGTTGCTATTTTAAAGACATTTTCGTCAATAACATGCATGATACACATACACTTTATGGCTTTTTTTCGTTCATGGCTTTTGTTGCAAAAATGTTGATATTCTTCAAGCACTTTTTAATTTTAAATTCGTTTTACCTACTGGGTTTTGGTAACAATATAACATGTATTTACAAGTTTTACTCACCATGCTTTAAAACTTTGCAAAAAACGGAGTCTGCTTACAGTGGGCAAAAATTAATACATTTTTAAAAAGTAAATATATTTATGTACAATTGCATATAATTTAAATCAAAATAAATTTAGTTGTTATTTTTTGTTTTAAGTACAACATTTTGAGTAAAGTACTCTTTTGCTTGGTAGTCAGTACCATCTCAATTTTTTAATTTTCCATCAATGTGACGGAAGCCAAATCATTATACAATAATTTGTTTTAAAGCGAAAGAATTTAAAATGACACCTTAAAGAAATTACCTACGACAGTAAAAAGTACACCCATTTCGGCTCATTACACGCAAAGAAAAAACATGGTTGATGCAATCAAAATCGCAAACTATCATTAATGTTTGTGGTTATGATTGTATCAAACACGTCTTGAGTAACAATATATGTTCGGACATAATGTTTTTAGCCTATTATTGTCTCAAACATATTATTATGCTCATAAGAAAAACTCAAACGACATTCCAATCATGTTTCTATATTTCCCAAAACCATGCAAAATGTCTATTTCAACACGTTACATGTTTCTCATAATAAAAACAATAACAAATTTATTCTAAAAAGTTCATTTTTAATTAAAAATGCAAATGTATGTACATATACATTAAAGCATATAATAAAAAATTAAATTAAATACATACATATGTATATTGGCCGTTTTCTCATTAAGCCTGGTACGCATATGAAAAAAACTTGTGCGGAATATCTATGAAATAATGTTGATAGAGTTGTACTGTGTTCATTTTGTGAAAAAGTTCTGAAATGTTTCTGGCAACATTTTTTTTACAACTGCGAAATAACGTAAGCTGTACTTATTTCACGTGGAATTTTTAGCAAAAGCAAAAAAGTATGAACTGATTATTAAATAAGAAATTACAAATTAAAATAACACAACCGGTAACAGTTTTTTTTATCCATATTTTCTTTCTTTTTTATTAAAAACAATATTTTTTAGTAAAATACATGTGTGGTTTGTTTACATACGCAAAACAATTTCGCATATTTTGCGGGAATAAAAACGTTAAGTTGGAAAAACTCGAATGATAGGTAACTTTGATACATGTCAAAATTTTCGTATGAAATAATTAATGTTGCCCAACATTTTTCACAAATTTGAACAGAGTACTAGGCTTTACGCGATAATCTTTTTTTCTAACGAAAAACTGCACATTATGCTAGGAACACAACAGGGACGAACGACGAAATTCGTCCAGCACGACGAATTATTCGGAAGAAATTCGCTGTATAAATTCGGCGTATGAAACACAATAACGACGAAAAAACAAAATGGAAATTAAATGTTTTGTATAAACAAGAAATAGTGGTACCATATGAACAAAAAATACTTCACAAATAAAACATTAAAAACAACTTAACTAAAATACTTTTTTATTGTTAATTTTTTTTTCAATTTGTATTTTATATGATATTAAATTAAAATTTTACAATTTCTAAAGTAAAAAGTAACTTTATTTACTAAAACACTTACCATTTTGAAACAATATGGCTACTTAGTACTTATTTGTTCGTCGTACGCCGGCGTAAGAATTAGAATTAAATCTATTTAAAGTTTGAAACGTCCGGCGAATTTTCGTCGGCGCCCTGATTGTGTGCATTTTCATATGCACAAATATTTTTTATTTTTGGCGACGAATATTCGCGGCCAAAAATTCGTCGTTCGTCCCAGTTGTGTTCCTAGCATTAAAGAAATTTGGTTTTCTCAATGTCTCATTTGCTTCTATTCTGTCGCAAAGCTTACCAGCACTCATCTGCCAATTAGTTATTTTCCTTTTTTTGCCGTACAGATAAATTCAATCAGCTGACTCCCAAATTTTTTCAATGTTGTAGGTGTTTTTGGCTGCAAGAAAGACAACGTTTATACATGTTTGTATGTATATTTATAATAATATATATAAATAACTTACCTGTTTCTCCCTGAAAAAAGTTTAAATTATTTTGTAATAATTTAAGTTTCCCGCTTAACTGATGCTCATAGCAGGGATGATACAGTCGGTACAATTGTACTTTTTTCAGTACTATTAGCATTGCAAAAGTAGTGAAGTACTCCAATGACATTTTTAGTACAATTAAAAAATTTCAAATGCTTTAAAATATAAATATTTTGGCCAAAGGTTGGATAATTAAAAAATGAAATTTGTGAACTAATGTTTCCAGACATCAGAGAATTGCTGTACCAAATTTGTCGGCGAATATGGAACAAATTTTTCAAGTCTAAAAAATCTTCGTCTAAACTCCTTTTTACATATTTTTTTTTGTTAATTACCAAATATATATTTCAATTAAGTATAAAAGTTAATTTTAATGCATAGGATGTTTTTTTTAGATGCACGAGAACTTTAAATGATAACACAAGACAAGCTATGGTTGGAGTGAATTTTTTTATTATAATCTGGAAGATAATTTCATGGCATTTATTTTTAAATATGATTTCAGGCATATGTCTACCGCACTACAAGTTACACGGTCCATTCTGTTCAATTTAGGACCACTTTTTCTAAAATTTCTGGCCGTGTGGCGCAAGTGTTGGGTTGAATATTGGCTTCCAATAAAAAATTGCCTAAAATAGCTCCATAAAAATGTATCCAGATGCGTTAAATCGCACGAACTAGGGGCCAGTTACAGAACAACTTACTGAAATTGTTCTCGCTCTAAATACAGCATTTTTGCTTATTGACGTAGCCTTTTACTCACTAAACACAATTCTTTGATAAAAGTGACCGCGAACAGGTATATGTTTTCAAAGTAAATTTCCACAATTTGGAAGCGTCGTTGTAGCATCAAACAATTCATAATGACTTGCCAAATCCAACTGAACAGAAATGTCTACACAGTTTTACATGCTCAGCTCTCAAAGCATAGTTACGGATATCAATAGTAAAAAATAATTTTGGGTTTAAGTACAATAAGATTTGAAAAAGTACAATTTTTTATTGAATTAAGTACAATTTTGGGAATGGCATTTATCATCCCTGGCTCACAGACTTAAATGACACGAAGAACATATTTTTTTGCTTTATAAATACACATTGTTTTTTTTTTTTTTTGACAATAAATGTTTGCTCAATTAGAGAATGTGTTTTAAATCAAACAAACATTATGGTACTAAAGTTTAGTAACTAAACATACCTTTTGTGTGCAACGTATATTATGATTTTAATTTTTTATATGAAAATAAAAATATTTTAGTAGCAAACATTTCACATAGTTTAATATGTTTAGCTAGATCAGAGTAAGTTTTTAGGTGTAAAACACCATATAATATTATTATGGAGAATTTAAAAATGTTAAGGACAAAAAATATTTGTTTAAGTTATATTAGGACTATAATAAACTTATTAGGGTAAACATATTAGGCAAATATGAATAAAAATGTTCGTAGTGACCATTTATTAATCATGTTTATTCTCTTCGTGTATCCACAAAGTGCCAACACTGCTCTATTAAGCCAAATTTTCAAAAAACAAACCTTTTCAAACAAAGGCATTCTGTGTATTTTTTTATGGAGCAAGGGAGAGATAAAACCAAAACACAAAAACTTACTGCAAAAATCTTAAATGAGAAAACAAAGTCAGACAGAAGAACAAACAAATGTATGTCGTTTTGGGTCTGAAAAATTCAAAAATAAAATGGCACAATGCTATCGAAGGTTTAAACGTTCACCTTAAATGGACAAAGAAAAATAGCATGTATTTGAAAGAATTAATGGAATCGCGGTGCAAAAAAAAATTTCATACAAAAAACGCAATCGAAATTTTTACATTTTTTTGCTAAAAAGAGTAAAATCTTTGACTTTATAAAAACTGTAAATGTTATACTTATTTATTAGTTTTTATTTATTAAATTAAATATTATTATTTTTTCGACCTTTTTATTTTGGTTTTTATTTATTTTAATCAAAATAAACAAACATTTATGTGATTGAATTCAGCATTGAAATTTATGACTCGGTTTTCGCAACAACCTAACCTCACTTTTTGCTTAATCCAAAATTGGTATTGGTAGCGTAAGCTGAGGTTGCACTGTTCTTAAAACTTAGTACGTAATAAGAAATATAAATTTATGAGAACATCATCCGAATTTGAGAAAAATATACAGAATCCATGGATAATGGCGGGGAAAGGGCAACAATCTAAAAGAAAAAGTAACTTACTTGTAAGTATTCTCACTTACTAACTGACTGACAGACAGACAGCTTAAGAGAAAAATAATATGCATTAAAACGAAAGTAATATTTATTTTCTTTAAACAAAAGAAAAAACTTTTTTTATAAAACAAACGGAAAAAAGAATTTTAAACTTGAGCGAAGAATGTAAATCGTAAAGAAGGTGGTGCTTATTAAACAATTCATTAAAAAGTAAATAATAAAAAAGTTCCCAAAAGAAAATAAATCCTATCCAAAAATAAGAAAAGGTGGTCTGCTGAACGCCTTAAAAATAATGATAAATTATAAGAAAAATAAGTAATAATAAATCACAAACGTAGCAAATAATTACAAAACACCATTAAGAGAACCAACTAAACTAACATTTATAAAAATAAGTATATTTTCAGATACGGAATTCATAAAAGTACTTGACCGAATACTGTGCCTTTAGAAATTTAAAAATATAATGATTTTTTTTTCATAAAAAAGATTTTTAGTTGGATAATATTTTTTTGTAGAGTAGATAAGGGGTATAAGAACATTTCATATGTTTAAGAAAAAACAGAACGCTTATTAGAAAGACTGGAAGAAGCTCCAAGTCTTTATTAATTTTAATATAAAAAGTTTTCTGTATACAAAAACGCTTAAAACCAACAACAAAAACAAATTAAGCATATAAAAAAAAAAATTTCGACACGGTAATACTGTATTTGCTTACACAGAAAACATTATTGATAGTGTTTTGTTAATTAAAAAAATTATGTAAAAGGTATTTAAACTTAATTAATGTAATAATTGAATCAATTATATTTTGTTGAAACAAAATTAAAAATATAATTTTGATTTAACTAACAATTGAGTTGTGTTGAATCATTTCATTTTGAATAAAAAAATTAATCAAATAACAAACAATTATTTCGTTTAAAATAAAATAATTAAAACTTGTGAAATTGTTGTTGGAAATTGTCAAAATCAATCAATACATTGTTTGAAACGCCAAAGTGCTTTGATAATTTTTTCAATTAAAATTATTATTTATTGAAAAAAATATCCAAAATATTAAATTTTAACGATTTTTAGTAGTCAATATAATAATTTTGGTAATAGGCGCACAATCAATACATGGGTTGCTTGATTCTATGAATTTGGAATAAAATTTTTGCTTAGAGACAATTTTTAATTTTTCCAGTGTATAGAAAATATCAAAAAATAAATGTGTGAACAGTCTGAACTCTTTTTTTTAGGAACAAATTCTCTTATTAGTATAAAGTTTTAAAAGAAATTAGTTTCCAATATAAAATAATTGAATAAAAGAAAAACAGGCTTATAGAAATTTTATGATTTTCGCTATGTCCTGTACATATTTTTTTTAATATTTGGAAACTGTTCATTACACGGATTCCGAAATAAAATAGAAACCAAACACTAGTTCATAGGTAGTTTTAGATCTAATTCATAATTCGTAACTAGCGCAGCAACTGAAGAAATGCAACCCTGCATGTACAGAAAAAACTTTTTGCTTGCATTTAAAAAAAAATATGGAAGCAATGATTTTACAGATAACACAGATAACACTGCGCTGCGTTAGCATCTGAAGAGAAAAAGAAACAAAAGTCTTCCCTTGACCTATGTAATTACATTGAAAATTGGAGTGAGTTCCAAAACTGTGAGAAACAAACCGCATCATGGCATGGATCAGAACAAAACTCGTCCCTTGCTGCCATAATCTGAATAATGTAAATTTGTCTTATTCTTTTGTGTTGTTGTCATATTTTTCTGTAGTCGGATACTCCTTTTAACGGGTGATAGGGGTTTTGCCGTATTATAAAAGTGGATACTATGCCCAATAAAAAATTGAGCTTCATGGTGAGTTCCCACTTTGAAGCAATACATATTTGACACAAAAAGCGCTTTATTCAACGCATATAAAAATTGGTGAACGTAGCGTTCAGGTCTACGAACTGAATGATTTTTTACAGTTATTTTTAGTATTCTCCCATACAAACCTGCTTCGTAGTAAGAGAATGCCGTGGCACTTGAAATGTTGTTTTTTTTATAAAACTTGCTTAGACTTCGTTCAATTACTTTACTGCATCTCTGTTATTGTGCAGCGCATAGTTGTATTTTTTATTTTTTATAATTAGTGCTTAGCAAAATTATGAAATTTTTTATTGGGATGATAAATCCACAAGACTACCTGGACATATTTTCGGAATGCGGAGCAGTGTATAAAATCATTGAGGTGAGCTACATTTAAAGTTTGTCCTAAGCAAACAAGTCCTTTTCGAGAAAAAAAACAAAAGATAAATTTTTGTGCTGGGGAAGGAGCACTATCAACAGTAACTAGTGCAGCTCCGAAAAGTATTTAAGAAAAAGAGATGGACAGTACCTGTTAAAACCATTTTGGTATACACTGGAAAGTTAAAAGTTTTACCGTAATGTATTTTGGAAAGCAGCGGCGATGCTTGGGAATAACAAACCGAGAACGATCAAGAAAACTGCAGTTTTGAGGAAAATTAAGATTAAAGAAAATGATTTCTTTTTTTGATGTAGAATCCAATTTTAAATAGAATTTAAATTTTTAGTTTTGTTATTTGTCAATTACACAGTGTTACAAAAAGAATGAAACAGAAATACGTGGGTTGCGATAATTTTTTTCTAGTAGCTCTTGTGGAGTTCAACAAGACTCTATCCTTAAAATTTGCGAACCTTTTTACCAAATTTCATTAAAAACGAAAGGGGTCGGGTCCCACTCTTGGTCGATTTGACATGGAATTAAACGGGTACATTAATAATAAAAGTAAGGAAGGTCACTAAAAATTTAAATGAAAAACTTCCTCTCTCCCTTTATAAAGAAGGCAGTAGCGAATGTGAAGGGGGTGACTGGCCCAACTATTTTTTTCGACCCACGCTAATGTGTGCTGAAGGTATTTCAAAAATAAATGCATTTCTTCTAGAAGACATACTTCTAAAGGCAGGTTATCATACGAAGCGAATCTTTTAAAAAAAGAGTATAGAGGCCTTCGAAATGGCCTGCAACTTGCGGTCCTTTCAGTATTTGTTTCCATTAGGCAGTTGTAAAATCTATCATAAGATTCCCGTGTCCTCCGTGACCCCGGGATGATTCCTACCGACTAAAAAACACCTCCTGCGTCATTCAGCACCCTGAGGAACTGTCCCTAGAGATACTGCATCGCAGGGCCCGAAAGCCACATTAAGGCTGCCTCCATTGTCCGAGTTTTCCTTAGTCTCGTGTTCTGGATCTTCTTCTTAATTCGAACATGTAGGACAGTGTGGACTACTGTCCATGCCAAATCTGAATAGGCAGCTTCGATATCCGCCATTACCAGAAAGAAATTGCGTCAAGAAGTAGTTTACCTCTCCGGAATAAGTTTGAAAGTCCATCTACCCTTGCGGCTGGCTTGCCACCTACTCTGCCATTGTCTTATAGATTTTTCTCTCTCAAGTTTACGTACGCCGTTGCCAGGTTGTGTTGAGGTTCTCCTTATATCGTCTTTTCGTTTAGCTTCATCTGCCAAAATATTTATGGGAATCAATCCCGATATGACCTGGGCCGCTTCATCAGAATTGGTTGGATAGAAGCAGCATATTCGTAGGGCAGATAGTATGTATACCGAGCTCAGTTTCTTCGCTATGCTTTTAACTTTCAAAGCTCCCGTCCATATGGAGGCGGCGTATAGTATAACTGGGCTCGCCACTGTGGATATACTTCTCCTTTTACATTGTCTAGGTCCGCCACATTTGGAATCATTCTGTCCAGTGCTGCTCTGACGTTTTCCGCCTTGTTAGCAATGTACTCGACATGTGTTCTGAAGTTTAGTCTCGCATCAATACAAACTCCCAGATATTTCACACTCGTTTTCGAGGTAGTTTGATG
Organism: Pollenia labialis; assembly: GCA_949318255.1. Taxonomy (NCBI): domain Eukaryota; kingdom Metazoa; phylum Arthropoda; class Insecta; order Diptera; family Polleniidae; genus Pollenia; species Pollenia labialis. The sequence goes on from OX439143.1 coordinate 85,329,042, forward strand.
TTCCCCCACCAGGATTCTAATATTTTCTCGTTTTCGCCTGCTTGAGACGAGTACGACCTCACTCTTATGTTCCGCGAGCTCAAGACCTGCGCTTTTCATCCAAATTTGCATAGTTCGGACTACCTCGTTGGAGATTAGCTCATCTTCGTATACGAATCTTGCCGCGACAGTAATAGCTATGTCGTCGGCGAAACCTACAATGTTTGCCTCTACCGGGATATCCAGCTCGAGTACATCGTTGTACATTATATTCCACAGTAGTGGGCCAAGCACCGAGCCTTGCGGAACTCCTGCAGTGACTTGGTGTGTTACAACGCCTTCATCGGTGTTGTAGCACATCTTCCTGTCTTTGAAGTAGCTTTCTATTACTTTAGCTAGCCATGTCGGTATGCCAATTCTATTTAGCTTTTGAATTATTTTGGTCCAATTTGTAGAGTTAAACGCGGTTTTTACGTCCAGCGTTAACAGTATTTTTTATTTGCTTCCTTCCCTTCTATAGCAGTTCGGGCATTTTCTATCACCATACGTATCGCATCGACTGTCGATCTAGCTTTCCGGAATCCGTACTGTCGGTTCGAAAGCCCGCCCTTTGCCTCTACAATGGGCAGCAATCTATTACATATGATTTTCTCAAAAATTTGTCCATACGTGTCGAGTAGACATATTGGCCTATACGATGAGGGAACACCTTGTGGTTTATTGGGTTTTGGTATTAGTACCAGATTTTGCCTTCTCCACTGTTCTGGGAAGACACCTTCCTTAAAGCATTCGTTGAATACCTCCACGAATGAGTTTGTTGCTGCTTTAATCGCTACCTTAAGAGCGTTGTTAGGGATTCCATCCAGTCCTGGAGCTTTGTTGTCTCCAATTTTCTCAGTTATATTGAGCACTTCCTCTTCTGTTACCAGCGGTATGTTTTCCGTTTGTGTTATACTTGTCGCGACTCGAGTTACACTCTCATGGTCTGGGAACAAGGATTTTACAATTCTTTCCAGTTGGACTGGACAACCTGGTTGCGGGGATTTCCTATTCTTAAGTCGTGATGTTACCCCTCGGTACGCCTTCCCCCAAAGGTCTGCGTTTGCCTCAAGGCATATCTTGTTGAAGCTATTATTCTTGCTCCTCAAAATAGCATGTTGGAACTCCCGTCTTGCCGCCTGGAATTCATAGTTTTGCCGGCCTCTACAACGTGTTGCTTGTCTTCTAGCACTTAGACACTTCGGTCGGAGGTTGCTTATTTCCGTGTTCCACCAATAGTTAGGGGGGCAATTTCTTGTCGGCCTTCGTTTTGGCATGGATGCGTCACATGCCCGTTTGAGTTTCAAGGAAATTTGTTTGACCTTTTCCACTGCTGTACCATTCAGTTCTATGTTGTTTTCAAATTCCTGCTTGAAAACTTCCACGTCCAATCGCTTAGAGGCCCAGCCGCTATAGTTTGCTTTTGTATCCTTTTTAGCAGGTTTTTTCCTGTTAATTGAGAATATAATCGCCCGGTGATCGCTATGCGAGTATTGGTTAGTGACCTTCCACTTTATATCCCTTGCTAAAGCAGTGCTCACAAAATTAGATCCACTATCGAGCTTCTTCCAATAGAAGAGAATGTTGGAGCGCTGCCACTGTTTACTAAGACCAGGTTACGGCCAGCAAGCACTTCGAGCAGGATACGGCCTCTGCGTTGAAGTCTCCTGCTACGATTTTCGGGTTATAATTGTCCGAGTCTCTTAGCATATTATCTAACATATTTTTTAATTCACCTATTGTTACACTGGGGCGCGCATAGCAACTGTATATATGTATACCGCCGATTTTAGCTCTTGTAAATCCATCATTTGAGTGCTCCGAGATTTCCTCTATGGCTTTGTTGCCACAGGCCCAGATTGCTGCTTTGCCTGACTGATCTTTCACCCAAAGACTATCACTCATGTTCTTATATAGTTCGCAGGGAATAACGACATCAACACGAGTTTCGCAGATAGTCTGCGAAAGCAAGTCCTGCGCCACCCGACACCGATTGAGATTAAGTTGGAGAATTCTCATTTATTTTCGCAGTTTGCTAAGTGCCCGTCTGAATACGGGTCATCTTCCACTCCCTGCTACGTGGTTTTTAGGTGCGCCCTCCACTTCCCTACAAAACATGAAGTTTGGATTGCTGGTGCACTCCTTCGCGATATGTCCTCTTTATCCGCACTTCCGACATAACTTCGACCTATCGTGATGATTTGAGCACCAAAAAAAATACCTATTACGACGGGGTGGCCACTGATGTATATATCAAGAAAACAGTTTTTTGAGATCAATTTGGATAAAAAACCTCCCCCCAAACCGTTTTTTCCATTTTGTTCAAAAAAAGAGTTTCCGTGTTATTTTAACATAATTTTAACTGTTTGGATGTAGTATAATTGGTGGTATAAGGCTTATTTGTGAAATAGTAAAATAGAACTGAATGTTTTTTGTTTTTACAATAGAGATATTGTATTTTTAATTAACAAAAAAAAATACAAATACTAAACTTCAAAGTGATTTGGGGGGGAACTTTTTTAATGCTCGCGAAAAAGTGACCCCAATTTTTATCATAGATTTTCATGGTCTATATGGCATGGATAGGTATTTTTTGATAATTTAAAAAATTGTTCAAAAGTTATACCCCTAATGTCCATATTCTAGATACCGGAATCATTTTCTTAAAAGCAACTTTTGCCGTTACCGGCATACCATCCATCCGATTCTGTTGTTATCTCATCAATATCTTTGCATTCAATTAGTATCTCCGCTGTGCGTGTTACAATATTTGCTTGCATCGCTACCGACTTTTCCACCTTTCCTTGAAACTGCCTAACGCTACCTTTATCGTTCGTGTCAGTTTCCAAAAGTAGGTCTCCTTTCAGGGTTCTTCTTATACGAGACACCCGTTCCCCAAGGTCCTTAAGACTTGGATCTGATTTTATATGCTTTAATACATCCGCATAGCTTGTTTCTCCTTTCGTTGATATAATCATTACATCTTTCTGCCCCTTTCTTTTTCGAGGTTTCCTTCTGCGCTTTCTTTTGGATTTCATAGTTTCCCAAGGGTTAGTTTCCTCCCTGGTGTGTGGATTTCCTGCGACATCACGGATTACCACCCGCATATCATTTTGTGTTTCAGTATTAACGCTTGGAAGCACCCTATAACACTATACTCGAAAAAAAGTTAAAAAGTATAGTTAGTCAAGACCGATGATATGATACCCAATATTTTAAATCTTTTTTAGGAAAGTGTACTTTTTTGCGACCACGGCAATCATGTAGTCGCCAGATCAAAATTATGTTATGAGGTAAAGATTAGTAAAAAAGGTCATTGAGGCGAATATTATTTAGTTATCTTCATCTAAATGAGATTTGTTTGCCTTTAATTGATTTTAGGAGCGCAGTTTATATGAGACCTATGGTTTATTTTGGACCTACCAGCACAATATTTTGTTATGATTAGTTATTTGTTCCAATACAATGAAATGCATTAATAGGGCTCATCACCTGAGTGCTGGTCCACACAAAAAAAGACTTAGATAAGACATCAGATATCAAATAATATTCAACCAAAAGAAGTTTTGCAGGGATGTTTACATCATAACAATATTTCCTTCTGGCGGCACACTGAGAGGTCCCAATTTGGATACAGTCCTGAAAATGTGCCTTTAAAAAACTGTGGTTCAGGGTATCCTATGGCCGGACTTGCAATGTTATAACGTCATTACTTATCCATATTTATTTGGTCATCACCTGTACAAACAAATTGATATTATTGTGTGCTTTATACGCATGCTTATTTATTCATTGGCAAAGCGTGTGTTCATATAACTACTTTTATGTTTAAATGAACAAAATGTACATTAATATTTTATAAAGTAAAGCATGTGTGTGTAAGAGTATGTTTCTTAGTTTAAGATCATTAATATTGTATGTGAAATTGTTGTAATTAGTGTAAGTTTCATTAATTTTTAATGATGCTGATGCCGATTAAAATAGCAATTACGATAAAATATCGAAAAAATTAACATTAGCGAAAATTGTAATAGCGAGACTCACACAATACTCACTAAAGTGTTTTTTGTGCTACTTATATTGTCATGACAAGACAGATGAAACAAGATTTATATAAAAACATATTAGGGTGCGGCGAATATTCGTTTTCCCATTTGCAAACTTTTCGCTATTTTTGCTATTTACTTTCGCATTCGCTAAAATGTATGCGTTACACTATCTCAAAAGTCTTACGTTTTCCCTAATACTTTGTGAGATAGAAATCTAAGGGAAAAGAAATCTAATGAGTTTTGTTGCGACTGTCAAAAAATCTAATTTTACATAGTAAAAATCTCTTTTAACTGAAACTGATACATAATATATTAATATAATATATTATAGTTTATTTAACATTTATCGTAAAAATGTGTAAATTAAAGGAAATTACATAAATTTAATAAGTTATCAGTGAAATTGAAATCAAAGTAGTTTTAAAAACTTAAGAGTATAAAAAAAATTATAAAAAATTAAATGATTTTTAAAAAATGGTTTACTTAGATTATCCATCAACTTAAATTTCACTCGATATTCCAATAAATTGGTTTTAAAAGTTCTTCATAACTAACTGGCAACTCTCACAAAATATGCCGAAACTAAAAAGACAAAATTATAAGAAGTAAATAAAAAATTGTCTTGAAAAATATGAGCTCAAGCCTATATTTAATACCCGCATTAAGTTAAGCAGATTAATTGCAAATTATAAACCGAAAAAAATTATTGGTTCCCGCCTGCTAATGAACAAAACTGTACTAAACATTGGCTTTCTGACCATTTTATAGTCTGTTAAGGACCAAATACACATTTCAAATACTTGTCCACCTGGCAAATTCAGTCGTGTATGTACGTGTACTGAACGTAATATTAGCTGTTATATCTAAATTTCTTGATTTTCCATCCAGAATCATCGGTGTGAAACATACAAACACATGTTCACTAGCGCTTGATAAGAAATACTTGACGTGTAGAGCAGAGATCAGCAATGAATCGTTTTTTCGATACTCATACCCAGTGGTACAGCGTGCTAGCTCTGTACGTGTATATTCGCTAGTCCTTTAAGAACTACCGCTAGTCCCGCCACAATCTACCTCACATGCTTTTGAGTGGCGAATTTAACATGGTGATGTCATTGGAGGTGACAATTGACCCCTCCCTGCATTACTTTTATCTACCTATGGGGTTAGCGCAGGAAAACTACACAGTTCACTGCCCCTAAAGTGCTGTAGCAGCGCTAACATTTAAGAGGTAGCACAAGAACTGTACCTTAAGCGCTAGCATATTCGCTACCTCTTATTCGGCAGTCATTTCTCTAGGACCTGAAAGCATGTCCCTTCACTACTTGTGAATAAATAAAAAGTTTTTAGTTTACAAACGTAAATGTACATTATTTTTTATTTTAATTAAGTAATTCATTTGACAAAATATTTTAAAACATAAACTTATAATTCATATTTGCTGCATATGTACTTATGTAGAGAACTATTATTAAAGTTCCCTACAAGAAATTAATATTTTTCACGTTAGCGTTAAGAAAATGATAGAAAGAAATGATAGAAAACTTGATTTCCTGTTATTTCTCCCATCAGTTTCTTAACGCTAACGTGAAAAATATGATGATTCGCTCATTCATTTTTTGTAGGGTTTGTAGGTTTTTTTGTTGCAATATGTTTAAAATGCCGTTTTTTTGAAGCTGGATTGCTTTTCTTAATAAATCTTCAGAGTTTCCAGGAATAGATTCTAAAAAAAATATATTTTTACTTACTACTATACATATATATATTTTATATACATACTACTATATGCAACCTACCTAAAAAATGTAGAAATTATTTAAGCCATTCAGAGATTTTTTTCCCTGCACCCCATCTATATTATACAGGTATGTGATGGAAATCGATCGATTTCAAAACGAACGTTTTTAAAAGGTGTGATGAATTTCGAGGGATTTTAAAATCCATTTCTGAATTAAAGGATTAAGTTTTCGTTCAGAATACAATGCAGTTAACGTAAAAAAAATTAAATTTAAAAGAATGAAGACTGAAAATAAAAGGAGCATGTATTTAAAATCCATTTTAGAAGATACTAAAAACGATATTTTCGGTTTCAAATCGTTTCGTTTTTAAAATCGATTTCCATCACATACCTGATAGTCATAAGTAACTGCTGAGGATAAAACGTTTTTTAAATTTTTTATTATTCCACTAGGCGAAATTATTGATTTTATGGCTTCTATCTGGAAAATGTAATATATAAATGTATAATTGATAATAATTAAGGAAAAGAGTGCCCTTCAAAATAACTTCCTAGACACATACTTACATATTCATTTCTATTCTCAACACAAATATTTGCATTGATTTCCAAAAGTGTTTCCTCATTTTCTATAGGAAATCTCTTAGCCAAAGATTGCACATCGTTTTGCTTAGTGGATAATCTCTTTAATAAAATTTGTTGTTTGGCGAGGGCTTCAGCAAGAAATTTAAGTTGATCTGCAAAACATATACAAAATTTTAAAATAAAATATAGACGTTAAGCCCAGGTTCAATTATGTATGCATTTACCTTGAATTATTCATTCCCTTTTCTTAAGATCGCCTGTAAAATGTACAAATATTCCATACTTTTGAATAAGGAAATATACAAGAAAATATGTAATATATTAATAAATACTAGGGCTTGCAAATTTACCGACTTTTTCAATTACCGGTAATTCGGTTATTTATGTGGAAAAATCCGGTAAACCGGGAATTTACCGGTAATTTTGAGAGTATTTTAGTTAGTGGATATTTTATTCAAAATAATTAATTATAAAATTTTGTTTTATAAAATTCATAACATTATAATATATAAAAAAAAGTATAAACGTAAATTGGAAAAAAAATTAAACTTCATTTCAACTCTTGTATTTGATTTAAATGCTGCCTTAAAAAACACATTGTGTCTAAAGTGTTATCATTTACGCTCAACCTCAACTTGGTGCAGATCAGACCGGCTGCTGAAAATGCGCGCTCCGATTCGACACTTGTCGGTCGAACAGTCAACAATATTTTAATGCTTTCTCTAAATATTTACCTCGGATGTTCTGTTCTTGGAAAAATCACATTTCCCTTTTAATAATATTCGCTAATCCTTTAGCTTTAGGTGATTTTGGCCGACTACTTTCCAAATTCGATTTATTCATCTTCTGCTGAATTGTAAGTTGCAACTTTGTTAACGCTGGCGAAGCTTTTAAGCCCTGTACACAACACACAACAAGAAACCAAAATTCGTTTAATATTTACGTAGGTGCGAGTAAGAGAAAGAAATTTTTTGTATTTTACAATATTTTTCGTTTTGTTCCGTACATACTACATTATAAATAAAGTTGAATTTCTTTATTATAATATAATTATATATTTTAAATATTAAATTCAACTATTTACTTATAAAATAGTAGGTATGTATGGAACAGAACAAAACGACAAATATTGTAATATATAAAGCATAAATTTTTACCGAAAAAACCGGTAAAAAATAATGAATTTACCGGTTTTTCGGTAATGAATTTTTTAGCAATTTACCGATTAACCGGTTAATCTATCAGGTCTGCTTACTTGTACAAAAACAAAATACGATTCTTTTTAGTTGTCAAAAATTTACTACCGCATATACAAAGCAAAAGGAAAAAACGTGTACGTGTAGCATACCATAAACTTATGCATGCACATGTAAGCAAAATGTAAACAACTTTTGACAACTAAAAAGAACATAAACAATGATCATCAGGCTTCTTGCACAGACCTTTTCAATGGGCCTTGAACCAATTCAAGAAAAAACGTGCCGAACAAAACAATTTCTCTCTCTCTCAAAAGTAAAATGTCAAACTCAATATAAAAAAAATTTTGTCCGGACAAAAATTTTGTTCGGAACGCATGGGTGAATCGAGCTTTAGTGACGGTTACAAAATTGAATGAATAAAAAATATTAACCATTTCACTAGTAACTATTGGCGATGGTTCTTTGCTATACCACTGGGACTAGCTCTGTACGTGTATATTCGCTAGCTCATTAAAAACTACAGCTAGTCCCTCACAATCTACCTCACATGCTTTTAAGTGGCGAATTTAACACGAGCATGTCCTACGAGGCTGCGATTGACCCCTCTTTGCAGAACCTTTACCTACCATAAGTGTTAGCTACTTATATACACAAAGTGTGCTAGCAAAAAGCAAGCGACTTTGTTGTTTTAGTAACGGGATCTATTTCGGATACACATTTTTTTGTGTTGTCGTGGAGAAAAAATTGTTTTCTGCATTACTTGGAGCTATAGATTTAGCTAGCGAAACGTGGGTACCTATTTTAACATGTCAACACTAGATATTGGTGTCTAGAGAAAGATGTACTAGGTACGATTTGAATGGCACATCAGTAGTCCCTAGTACAAATTGAATAAAAGTGCTAACTATTTCGCCTGTCATGGGTGGCGATTGCTCATTTTTATACCACTGGGTACTGACTCATGCAATTGTAAGTATAAGTGCGTAGAAATCATTTAAACTAAACTACTCTGATGCACTCATACTCATAATAGAATTTAATATGAGTGCGACGACGACATCGTACTCATACTCATAAATGACCTCAGTTTGACGTATAAACGATATATCGGCGTCAAAATTAAAAAACATCGACATCGTCCATTTATTATTTTCATTAATTAAATTGTTTTTTGTATAACATTTTTACAATTTTAAGTTTTTTTTAATTAAAGCCTTTATATAAAACTATTAAAAAGTGTTTTTTAAAGCATCTACGTATGTATGCGTGTCTATACATGCATACCGAATTGCATAACTAAGCATGAAACCCTTTTTAAAAACTAAAAAAATGTTAAACAAATTTTGGAGACTGTGGGAACAAGTGTGCTAGCAGTCCGTAATTATTAATGCAAAGTAGTTTATAACATCGATATATCGTGTTTTTATCGATGTTTCTTAAAATCGATGCTTATTGTTGGAAAACCGATGTTTTCAAACATCGATGTTTTTCAAAACGATGTTGCATCCCTATCTACATAGCACATATCGCTCTTTTATTGCAACAAAGTCATATCTAAAAAAATCAAACTTGGCAAAATGCGATTAAAGTTTTCGAAATGAACCTTTAGATACGGGTTTAATGAAATATATTTTGCTATAACTTCCGTTCATTTTGAGATATAATACTGATTTTATTTTTACATATAAAGAAGGTATGAATGAACACTTTTGCTAAAGTAACTTGAAATTTTAGATTTTTTGAGATTTGACTATGTTGCAATCAGGGCTGTGGAGTCGGAGTTGATGTTTTTGTACCGGAGTCGGAGTCGTAGTACTCACAAAAACTAGCGAATCCGACTCCAGCATTTTTCGGCATTAAAACTTTTTTAATATATTTTTTATAACAAACATTTTTTAAGAGATTCTGCTTTAAAAATTTTGAAGTCAGAAAATAAGGACCACTCTACTTTACATATGAGTAGGTGAGTTTCAAAAATTAAGAAATTGAGATAACAATTGATTTTGACAAATCTTTTAGCACTTTATGAGTATAAATATATAGATTGTATGCAGTTGGTAACATAACTGGTTCGATCCACTCACCAGACTACCTCTTTGCATTTTCAGTAACAAAACTCGCTGATTCACTGTTTTAACCTTTCTGTGTGAACTGCGTCAAGGTATTGTTGATGAAATAGAGTCGAGTTAGAGAATTTAAACATGCACATTTTTAAGCAAGTTCGCTTGGATATATTCGATTTTTTATATATCGTATATTGAAAAATACTTTTTTAGCGATGTTAATTCATACATATGACTGGAAATCTGCTTTAGCTCCTGGAAAAAACTCTTGCCATTGTTACAGATATACCTTCCATCAATGTCGGTGTTCGAGAATACTTTTTTCTACACAATTTGGGGAAAATTGAGAGAAAATAAAGACTTGCAATTTTATATTTTTGTCTTGGACAATATTAATATTAATTATGGGGCGCAAAAAACATTTCAATTTATTTGTTTAAAAATTAATATTTTTTTAACTCTGCAGGTGGAAGATAAACTACACCAAACCACATTTTGAAAACTTTCCAGCAGACCGCAAAAACATGTTGAAAATCACAAATGCTTTTATTTCTGTATTAAAAATTTGCCTTTGATCGAATATTTTATATGACTAATATGTCTTTTTTATGTCGATGATATCCTTAATAAAATTTTGTCTTTATACTGGACTTGGTGTTCTTTGTACTGTAAGACAAAAATCGCAAAAATAATACAAGGCTTTAAACAATTTTCTTACTTTTTTCTCTTCGAAATATATTATACCTACAAATTATTCAAGTAAAAACTGAAGGTCATTGGCCAAAAAACCACAGTTGCTTTTACTTCTGATTCATTACCCATATCGTTCCAATGTTCGATTTTTCGAACAGTAAATTTAACTCGTTTTTGTATTTTTTACTATTTTTAGGTAAGGCTCTTTCCAGTTTTTATATATTGAAAGTGGTTAGCTATAAATATAAAAGTTCTTACCAACTTCAACTGAAAACTTTGTATAAAATATAAAACAATTAAAAAAGTGAAGATGTAGTTACATTGAAAAACGATTGTACTTTCAACAGCAGCAACATCATTTGCGTGTTTTTCAAATGTGTTTTTGTTATTTGAGTTCAAAAAGGAGTGTTCGACTTTTCAAACACTGGGCACTATTTAGGACTTTAGGCTAACTGAATCATCGCATATCACCAAAATATAAGTTTTTTACAACACGGAAATAATGTATTCTGTTTTGATGATTAATAAAATGTTTATGCACAATCAGCGTTATGTGATAAATGTTTTTCGTGCGATTCGAGAAAGTTAGGGTACGCATAATCGGCCTACTGAAACCACTATTACCAACATCATTCGCAAATTTGAGTCCCAGTTTCTATTAGTGGATGATACTCGACCGGTTAGACCACATCCAGAGTGTAATCATTGGTCCATATTTCTTCAAAATTGATGAAAATCAGAATGTTACCGTCAATGGTAACCTCGCACCATGTTTTTTCGGATACTCAAATGATTATGAATAGTATTTTCAAAAGAGTAGATCGGGTTAGAAGTTTGACATAGGAGGTCATTTAGAAAAATAAGAAATAGAGTAGGAGAATTAACGGAGCCTTGCGGCACCCCTGAATGAATTTTAAACTCGTTTGACGAAACCCCATCTATAACAGCTGGTGTAGTGCGTTCGCTGAGAAGGCTAGATATTAATCGAGAGAAGTTATCACAAACTCCAAATGCAACAAGTCTTGATAAGAGTGCAACATGCCTGACTCTTTTAAACGCCATGGAAATATCTTAAGCAATTACTTTAATTCCGCCAAAACGGTATATGGAACAGCCCCCTTTTTTCGATAACAGGGCCAGTAAGTCTCCAGTAGAATAAAATAATAGCATGGTCTCGGTGAGATCTGGTTTCAACAAGACGGCGCTACGAGCCATACACCGCGTGAAACAATAAGCATGTTGAGAAATCATTTTGGTGAGCACTTAATATCATGATTTGCTATGGTAAATTGGCCACCTAGATCGTATGATATGTAATGTCTGGGGTCGTAAGAAATAAGTCAGCTACGATTGAAGCTTTGGAAGCTACCATTACTCGTGTTATTCACAAGAAACCAGTCTCTATGCTCGAATGAGTCGCCCAAAATTGGACCTTCACAATGGACCATCCCAGACGAAGTCATGTCCAACATTTCCATGATATAAAATTCAAGCAGTTAATGCCATTAATTGTTCTTTTAACCGATAATAAAAATTTAAAGTTTACTTTCAAATTTATGTGTTTTGTTTCACATTTTAATTCAAACCTCACGATGAATCACCCGATATATCTATTAACTATTTTATTTTTTAACATCCATGCTCAGCCCGGTCCTGTGTAAACTGGATAATCGAGGTTGAACTGTATATTTTAAATTTAAATAAATGCATTGTTCTATTTTTCTTTATTATTTAAATAAAATAACGTAATTGCAACTTTACTAATTCTTTGTTTTGTACTTATCATAAATTTTACAACTATCATTTATTTAAATAAATCGCCAGAAAAAAGTCACTTAATTCAAGCGTATTTTTGTAATCACAAGAAATTCAATATTTATACAAATTAAATAAAAACCAATAACTAAAACAGACTGTACATTGAACTTGTCATTTATTTTTCAACAATCGTAAATACAAAAATAAGAAGGCAAAAACATATTAGAAACTGTATGTATCATAATGTAAAATCGCTTCATCAATTGCTTGTAAAACTGATAATATTGTGGGATTGGAATCACTAAAAAAATCAATTTCGAAAAAAATCGAGTTAGGGCCTTTCTACATGAGACCGACGATATGTATATCGTCTCTGCGTGTGTTAATTAATTTTAATTTGATAAATTCAAGTAACTAAAGATTGAATACAAATTAAATTTATTATATTATTGTGGTATGGAAGTGTTTTACATGCATACATATAAATAAAATGTGTGTCAATTTGAATGAAACCTTTCTTGTGGAAGACAAAAACAGCTCGTATTATATTGCAATTTTCTTTGACCCCAAAACGAATGGCCAATATGATGTTGTTGTTTTTTATTTGCCTTTCTTTGCTTTTTATAAACTCGGCATATACCTTTTGGTTTGCTTTAATTTCATTTTGTTTTATTATTTTTTCACTTTATGTTGTATTAACAACTTGTGAAAGTGAAATAAATCCAGCATAATCGTGATTTAAACAACAAAATTAAAAACTGTAATAATAATATTATCAGTCTCTCAATACACTCGCAATTCATGCATGCAAAACGTTTTAAGTGTCAGTAGGTTTGCACATCTTTGGTTAAAATGTTTAACTTAAAAAGGTTCATAATACGAAAAGTAATAAAATAGTCTACGAGTATAAATATTAATTATTCGAAAAAATTGTGATATGAATTGTACGTATAAGACAGAGTATTTATATAGACATCTATTGACACCTCAAGTTAGAACTCTATTAAATTTGTATCGTTAAAATATCAATGAGTAGTGAGTTCACTGTACATTGCACTTTTCAGCATTATTCGTTGGCACTAAACTTTTTAATATATTGCTTATACTGGGACACAAATATTAACAGCCGTGCAGGGGAGTTTAGGAAGTCAATCTCAGGTTTATTGAACTTCTTATACGTAAATTTAAACACTCAACTTAAAAGAGAAACTGAGAGCAAATTAGATTTAATTTTAAAAAGTATGAGTAAATTTGATTTTAAAACTAGATGTGCATCACGGTTGATAAAAGTACGCTGGTACCCCCGTGACTCATTTAGTGCTATTTCAAAATTTTTAAACCTATTGATGCATGAAATTGACACTTTTTTTCGTGACAAGCCGGGCACATGGCGTTTTAACATAATTCGGGGACGCTGAATGCAGTGGTGGCAGCGGTTTTTTCAGATTGGCTCTGGTTTTCGAGATATACCGTTATTTCGAAAATGGAGGAGGTTGCACAACATATATTCGCGTAACTCAAAAACGGTTTAGTTTATTGAAATTACTAAAAAAAAACCGAAATTCCGCAATAAAATTTCATTTCAGAAAAGTAAAACTCTTTTTCTAATATGAGTAGTCGTTATTGAAACATAATTTTTTTTTTGAAAAAAAAAATTAATTTTTTTATCAAAATTTCGAAATTTTTGTTTTTTAAAATTCATAAAAAATTAAAAAATGCAGCTAAGCTTCTAATTTTTTTGCAGACTTATAAAAAACGAAGCTACTAACAAAACAAGCCATAAATGATTAAAATATGTTTGCAACTTTTGATTTTATTCACAAAAGTCGACAAATTTTAATTAATTTAAGAATTTTATAAAACGCAATATTTGTATGGGATGGTTGCAAACAGATTTTAATCATTTATGGCTTGCGGAATTTCGGTTTTTTTAGTAATTTCAATAAACTAAACCGTTTTTGAGTTACGCGAATATATGTTGTGCAACCTCCTCCATTTTCGAAATAACGGTATATCTCGAAACCCAGAGCCAATCTGAAAAAACCGTGGCCACCACTGGATTCAGCGTCCCCGAATTATGTTAAAAGGCCATGTGCCCCGCTTGTCTGTTTTTTCAACTAGCATAGTGTAATTGATATAAAATGGCAACTCGTATTGACTGCCCAATGAATATAAGTGTCGGTACATACACGTCAAGTCTTGACAGAGGGGAAAATAATTGGCATTCTCTTTTCCCTTCTTCCAAACGTGTGTGAAACGGCAAGTTTTCTCGCAAAGAAGAAAATGCATAATTTCGTTGGTTTTTATGAAATCTAACGGAAACTGTTCTTTTTTGTTGCTGGATTTAACAAAACTAACAAGCTATTATATTTTGCATTTGCTGTTTTGCAAGACCATTTGCACCCCAACACTGAACTTCGCTATTGTGTAAAGATTTTTGCACTTGTTCTTAGGACGATTGCATATGCCACATTCTGAATTTACTATCAGGGGCAGCATCCAAGCATGCATTTTCTTGGGATATTGACAAGTTTTTAAAAGATATAGGAAACTACTTCTGCAAAAGTTTTAGTAGAAGAGATGACTTCCTCCCACTTCAAGATTATTTTGGAATGTACTCATAACATTTTTAAATATTTGTCAATAATACCTCATTGCTATTTTACTCCGAATAAAAACAATAAATTTTAGAGTTTTTATCAAGAATAACAATTGGGAATTAAGTAAAACAAACAAAATATTAATGTTAATAAAAAAATATATTAAGTACTATTGGGGTCGAAAAAGTACGATTTTAAAAGTTTGTTGGTACGATATTGGTTTTCTCATATATCATCCCTTATGTGCATATCTTGATCGCCTCTAAAGTATCCACTCGATTAATTGTTGTTTGATTAATCGAGACATTTTTACGCCATTATTTGATCGAATAATTAAAAAAAAACAGTTTCGAATAACGAGTAACTCAATCAATTTATATCAATTAATCGATTAAAATTAATTTCTTCGAAAATTCTACTTTTTAGTGTGACAAATTCATCAGCATTTATAAATGTGTAAACCATGTACTGTCAGATTATGGGTTACCTGTTATTACCAGGCTGTCAACCTTTTTATTACGTCTTATTTGCTAATCGGCTGGATGTTGACATTAGAGATATCGTTAGATCCGCCTAAAAAACCTAAGCGTCCTTGTTTGAAAACGAAGTGTCGAATTTTTGTCGCGAAATAATAAAACTTAAAAAAAAACCAATTAACCAATAGAGAGAGAGAGTTTTAAAATATAAAATTATTTATCATGGCAAAATCATATTTAACATGTACTATTCAAACTTAAGTATAAACTTGATAGAAAAAAACAAATTTATAGTTTTTCAAGCCCTTCATCAAAGTCATTTAAACTATCTTACACTTGTTTATAGATTCAAAAGGAATGATAATTTAAAACCTACAAATTATTCTAAACAATTCATTAAAGGCTGTATTCAATCTTCCCCAATTGCTTAAAAGTATTATCAATTTATGGTATTTACAAACTGCAGTTGTTAATATATGTTTTTAATGAAATTCATGGAATTGGGCATCATACGTTTAGTTTTTGTATAAATCAATAAATATTTAACACAAGAAACAATTCGAATTTAAGGCTCGCAGGATGGCGTTTGTAAACCACCAAACAGAGAATGAATGTGTACAACGGTAGCTTGGAATACAATAATTTGCCCCAAATTTTAAAGTCAATCAACCCTATCGTGAATAATTTTTCCCCTTTTCACATATTTGCGATCATGAAAAACTCCCATGAACAAAAGGTAATTCAAAGGGGAATAATAACGTGAGAAAATGTTCACGGGAAAAAAATTCCCTTTATCGTGAAAAGTTTCTTCCCTCGTAATTTGTTCACATTTCCCTTAGATGTTCTAACTTTATTTCTGCTAGGTAACAGAACCTGTATGTATGTATGTCCTCCTATAAATCGAATATTAAGGGCTAGATCCGTTAATAAGGCACAAACCAGTATATTGGTCAACAAAATGCAATACAAAAGGTCGATTGATTTGAAAATTAGTTGAAATTCTCTCAACATTAATTGTAGTTGTAAGTAGGTTAAGAAAAACAAAATAAAAAACAACAACAACTTACAAAAGATGTTGTCAATTAAGTGTTTTTTAGGCCGTGCACCTGCCTGTTTATTATCAAAAAGTAATTTCAAATTTTTGGGAATACAAAATTTAAATTTCAAAAGATTTTTTTATTCGTGCTAAATTCCCAGTTTTTATTATTGATAAAAACACTTGAAATTTATTGTTGATGGGATAAGCTATTCCTATGCGCATTTCACTGGTTGCTTAGGCCAGATCATCAGGAAGCTTCATCCATAAAGATTTTAGAAAAACTAAAGATATTAAACCAAATAAAAATGTTAAACGTATAAGACTTATAGCAACAGTTCTACTTAGAATAATATCAAAGTTTAAACAAAACAACATCAACAATAAACAGTGCGTTCATCTCGTCTTACATTCCCCGCTACAATTAGTTGAAATTCTCTCAACATAAAATTTAAAAAGTGCGAAAACTAACGTTCTAATAAAACTATCCCTCCAATACAAAATATTTTGCTTTATTATATTAACTTTTCTTTCAAATATATACGTGTATATTTTTGAACAAAAATTTCATTGATTTTTAATTTTTTTTAATCTTTCTTCTCATTTTTACATTCACTGGAACTGATAGCGTGAAAAATTTTCACATGAGATTCACGATTGCTGTTTTCCCTTCGAGGGGAAGGAAAATTTCATGGAAACAAAAATTCCACTTGTTATTCACCCCTTTCAGGGTTAAAAATAATTTTTGGCGAGATAAAAATCTGAAAACTTGTATTAAAGGTAATGTCACGCTGAAGTCGGGGAAAAAGTTGTTTTCGTCTCAAGTAGCTCTCCTGGTTTTTAGGGAATGTCGAATATATTCGACATTGACCTTTAAGGATACTTATTGTTAAGTATATATGCTTCTCTTTTGCTCGGAAATAAAATAAATTTTTTTTTTTTTACCATTTAACCGTTAAGTATTTACGATGTAGCAATTTCACACATGCTGTTGTTTTCTGACAGTGGCACAAAATAAATACATCCATGGTTGTCGGGTATTTGAACTGTTCACTAACTTATATTGCTTTTAGGAGCCAATACAAGTGGAAACTTCGGAGCTCAGTGGACGTTTTACTTGGCCTATGTATATATCGTCAATATTTTCTTCTGCCACAACGTTCAGCTCGGCAGGCACACTATGCTTTGATTGCACTTGTGGGACTCCAAATATTACGTCATCATTCTAACATGGTCATTATCTGATCATTAATATTATATATAATATAATAATTCTTTAATTTTTCCATTGTCTATGAAAATCTGCAGAGAAAATGTTATGATTTATAAATAAAAACACTACTTTGTAGTGCTTACTAATAAAAAAAAATGCAACCTCTTAAGGTAAATGTCGATTATATTCGACAACCGAAAAAGGTCCACAAAACAACCACACAATTTATTTTTGCAATATTTTTTCAAGTAAACACTTATTTACGTCTGTATCAATACTAACAATTTTTTTGATATCGCCTGATCACCGAAATTTTTTATTTTTTGCTTCCTAAATATAACCTTTTTACAAATTTCATGACTAGTGCACGACAATGCGCTTAATAATAAGAAAAGAAAGTTAATGCCTAATATAATAACCAGGGTTGTAAGATTTATTTCACCTTGATCACCAAATAGCTATTAAAAGTCGCCAAAAATTTATTTTCCTAAATTTTAGGTAAAATTTATTCGCCAAAAATCTATTTGTTTTATATCAAAAAGAGTATACATACCTCTATTTAAATTTTCCATATTGAGCCTAATTCCAATAGTGTTTATATTATAATCAGGGCTGCCGTTTTTGGTTATTTCTAATCAAAATTGGTTATATATTTTTTCAATGTGGGGATGTGAATATTTTTTTCATTTTGGTTACTTTTTTCTAAAATAATAGTACGTACGAATAAATTCTTCTTGATACAAATATTTACGAGCTCGAATAATTTGTACTGTGTACGATTTTTCCATTATTTGTTACCAATAAATGGAAGATTTTTATAATTTATGGAAAACAAAAAATCCCTTACAAATTACTGAAAAATTACACAAAACTCGTTTAAGTGTTATTTTGGTTATTTCCAAAAGTATTTATATTGAAATACATATTTCAAAATATGCATAGGAATTCCAAAGATGTTTCAAAAATACATTGATTTATCAATATAATTTTAAAATTTATGGAATTTTCTTTAAAAAGTTTAAGTAAGTCATATCTTTTTCCCCATTTACTGTACGTTACGAAAGGCGAATTTGTTATATTCGCCGTAATATTTTACAATGATTCACAAAATATTTCAAATAGAACAAATTTTCAAACAGTTATTTATAATAAGAATTATAAATTTGAAATAAAATTTACAAACAAGAGAAAAAAGTTTTTAAAATATTTTAGATATACTTATGTAAATTAAAAAATATTTACACAAACTGCATTTTGAATATCGCCAAACGCAAATTTCGACAAAAGGATTAAGAAATCGCCACATTAGACAGTCCTGCCAATAACAGCTTAAAAGCGAATTAATAAAAGGCATTTTAAATTTGGTTATATTTTTCTACATTTGGTAACATTTTTAAACATTTTGGTTGCAAAAATTGTATTGGTTGTGGCAGCACTGATTATAATAGACAATTGCAAAACGAAAGAAGGCAGATAATCTTAAAAATCAAGTATGCAAAATGAGTTGAGTTTGATGCAAAAAACTTATTTTTTAGGAGTGATTTTCTAAGTGAATATAAATAAGTCAGCATATGGAAAAATATTGTATTTATTTGAAGCAAAGGATAAATGTCTTATAAGATGTATTCCAATTAGATATATGGAATGGAACTTGAATACTTAAAGTCCACTCAGTCTTCTTGTCCCAGATTCGTTTTCGATTCTATATAAAATCAGGGTTTCCAAAAATTTCAAGTGAATATTAAATTTTTTTTAATATTCTAAAGCGGCTCATACACTTGCAATCAAATTGTTCAATTTTACGTATTGTACAAATATATCGCAAATGTGTATGGGATATTCGAAGGTGGCACAAAATATTGGCAACAATCAAAAAACTTTTGATTTTTATTGCACAACGAAAAGAAAGGGTTGTGTATAGGTTCTGTTCACCTTTTTATTGAAAGAATGAAACCATTGTGCGACATATTGGATGAAAGGAAATAATATGGCGAATATCATATACAATAATATTACAAGACTATGGGCCGCTTAACTACTAAGGCTTAAAAGAAAATTTTGATTTTATTTCGTAAAAAAAAGTCAAAATGTATAAAAAAAAACTGCGATCTGCTTAATATTATTATAAAGAACCTTTTATCAACGCAACGTTTTTTTTTTAATATTCTGATTTTCTTTCGCTATTAATTCAACTTTTTTTGCATGCTACCCAGCGTACATTTATTTATTTATTTTAAAAATCCCATTTCATATGAAATCGAAAACAATTCAGTTTTTAAAATTTATTTTGCAAAATAAGTTTTTCGGTCAAGATCCGTTTATTGATAACTTCTGACAAGGAAAATGTGCGAAATTCTAAGATTTCTTTGGAACCAATGTTTTAATGTTTTCAATCTAATGTATCTGGCAATATTATCAATTTATCACCTAAAACAACCACATTCGTATTGTGATTTTAAAATTTGCTAAAAATTCCAAGAAAAACCTTAGCTAGTACTCAAAATTACTCGTTTTAGAAATCGCCCATTTTCTTTCATTTCGCCATGTCTTCAAACACAAAATTGCGTCGCCAATTAGGTTTATATATCGCCCCATTTTGCATTCTCTATGACGATTTGTATGTTTTGTATAAAAGTATGTTGTATATTTGCATCTGTAGTTACATAAATCTTATGTTTAAATAAAAAAATTTATTTTTCTGTATATTTTAATATAACCTCGATTAACCGTGTATTTCGATTATCCGTGGTGGTGCCGGTCCCACGAGAGGCGGATAATCGAGGTTTAACTATATTTGTGTTTTGCTTTATTTTAACTTCTACTTTTATGGTTGTTGTGCCTTTCTTACGTTAATGGGACTGAATTTTAACGTTCTTTATGCTTTTTGTGTTTTTCTTGTTATTTTTTTGGTTTTTCTTTATCACTAACGAAAAAATTAAAGATTATTTTAATGCTTATTTTTTTGAATTTTAAGCTTATATATTTCTATTTTTATTGAATTTTGTATGCGCATAAAACGCGATTTTAACTGCATAAAAGTCCGGGTTCTGGTAATTATATAATTATGCTTAGTTATACTTGCTAACGTTGTCTCAACAAGGCCTCAATGGCGCTGAGACAATTGTATAAATTGTAAAACATAATTTTGAATTAATAAATGTAATTGGAATCAAATGAGTTAAAAAAAGATCCTGTTCTAAAAGAATATACAAATAAATTATAAGTAAAAAACGTTTTTAAAAAACAAGCTTTTATTTGAATGCGCTAAAAAGAAAACAAATAATTTTTTGCCTTAAAACTTTTACCATCAACTTATAATGTCATTACACAATTTATATGATATAAAAGCTTGTCGCGAGATTTAAGTACGTGTATTTATTTATAATGAAAATTTTAATAGTTAAAATCAAGTTTGTTTTCCTGCACAAGTAAATTTCGCGACAAGCTTTTATATCATATAAATTGTGTAATGACATTATAAGTTGATGGTAAAAGTTTTAAAGCAAAAAATTATTTTTTTTTTTTAGCGCATTCAAATAAAAGCATGTTTTTTAAAAACGTTTTTTACTTATAATTTATTTTTTACTTTTTAGCGCATTTAAAAAGAATTTTTACTTTGAATTTTTTTAAAACTGGCATTGTGTTCTCAGCAAGCATTAAAATTTAATCCGCCATGTTGTATCTAGAGTGACGTCACTTTATTTTTCGAGTTAATCTTAGCAAGCACGTTATATACTTTCAGTTGATACGCATATTATATATATATGTCCTTTATTAATCTAAATATAAATAGATACGCATATTGTAAAAGTGCATTAAAAATAACTAGTCTGCCATCTTGTTTGTGCCGCCATATTGAATTTAGACGGACTACTTTATACATATATCGAGTTATTCTTAGCAAGCCCTTTCATTTGATACCCATATTGTAAAAGTGCATTAAAAGTAACTAGTGCGCCATCTTGTTTGTGGCGCCTTATTGATTAAGAGTTACTTAACTAAAACCGCGAGATAACATTTTATTTTGACAGTATTTTTGGCGCTTATGAGAAGAAATTTACTGATTATATCAATTCATGTCCTCTTTCATGTTTTTACAAGTACATGCATTGATACAATCCGTATATTGCTTCTCATAAAGCGCCAAAAGAACTGTGAGAATTATTTGCCATCTCGTATTGTAAATTTTGTAACAACCGAGTTTTGCAACTCACCTATCCATATAGTTTTCGCCAGATATTCAGACAGTGTGCAATTTACGGCAGGCGCAAATCTTGCTTTATTTACACCATTTTTAGCAGAGAATAACCTCGTAAAAATAAATGTAATTGAAACATATAAAAAGGCAAAATTTTATATAAAAACAAACATATGGCCAGAAGAAGAATTTAACACTTTTAAAAAATGACTGTTCATATTTTTAATTATTGTTAATTTGGGGGTTTTACAAGGTAGTCGTAAAGTCATATGTCTTAAAATAATTACAAGAAATATATATAACTGCTGTGTGCAACCGCTTATAATTTAGATTTGTGCTGTACAGTTATGACGAATCAATGAACACGGCATTAAAATTTTTATTTGGTTTAAAACACATCAGTATTTTTTTTTAAACAATTGTAAAACATTATTTAGGACATTATGACGATATGACTTACATAGGTGTGCTTGTGAATACCCCAATTGTAATGTTAATATTTGTATACAATTTTTAGGTAGTAATTTTATTAAACATTAATATGTATTTTAAATTTGTCTAATATAAATGAACTTGAAGTACAAAAGTTAATAATGAATAGATTTAAAACAAAACAATTTTTGATTTTTAAATTTTGCACTTTTTAGCTATTTTTTACTGCTCGGTCGGCACTTTTTCCATTGAATAGTTGGCATCTCTGATACAAAATCCGAATACGTACTTAAAATAATCCGAAAATGAGATTGATTTAATACGTTGAGTGCCATGTGCACCGCCGGCGGTGCACACTTTTCTTTTACTAGAGTGCCATGTGTACCGCCGGCGGTGCACAGCTACTTAAGTATTCAATACAATATATTTTCTGTGGTATTATAGTAAAGCGAATAAATATTATGTGATGGCACCTAGAGAAATGCATTTTTTTTTAACTTCAAGAATTTTTTGTGTATCTTTTGTATTACATGAGTTATACAGGATCAAAAATTTATAATTTTATTTAACCTAACCCACTTCAATAAATAAAAATTCAATGAATAAGATAAGAAAATAATATTTAATTCACTTTTAGCTTACATATAATGAAAAAAGGCACTTCATATTCTATAAATATAAAAGGAACTAATTAGTGACTACCGGCGGTACACACGGCACCTGAATAAAATTATATTATCTGTGTGCCACGTGTACCGCCGGCTGTCACATGTATAACGGTACAAATAACACACATATACAAAAAAAGATTTTCACCAATTCATTTGTTATCACAAAAATATTAATTTACACTTGTTTTCATATATTGGCACTTTAGTAATATATTTTTTTTTGTATGATGGCACTCAACGTGTTAAGTAAAACTAAGATGGAATCAATTTCAAAATGCGATTGATTCATGTAATATAAAGTTGATTTTATCCCGAATTAGAAAGAACAAATTATTATGATTGATTATAACACCTTAAGATTAAACACCAACATCATGCCTGATATGGTTTTTACTTTAAAAATCGTTTGTACATATTTAACCAAAAATATAAACTAAATGAGTAGCAAGAGTTCAAATTTACATTTTAACCCTTCGTGGTGCACATGAATCTGGCCAGACCTTTTTTCAATGTGTACAGAAAATCCAAACATGCGTAACCGGAGGGTTAAACACAAAAAACGGTTAATCTTTTTTTTACATGATTTAAGAATTGTATACTTATCTCAAGAAATTCTGGGATTGATATTTGAAATTAATCCCATTTAGGATTGTTTTATTAAGTACGTTTTAGAGTAAATCGTACTTGAATTTTTGAGTACGACTCGTACTTAAAGTAATAATAAAAAACTCGATTTATCCCGATTGTTTTTCTGTCTGTGTAGCGGAAATATAAATAAATTTGTATCACTTAAATCCGCATCGAATTATAATACTGTCAGGTTAGTTTTTAAAAAGAAAAGTTTATAATTTACAGATCCCATAAAAAGCCCACTTCTTATATATTTGAACTCTCGGTGAAGGGTAACAGAGATTCGGAACGGCCTAATTTAGCACTTTTTCTTATTTTTAATAACTACATATGTAGCAATACCATATGCCTTAGAGTTTTTCTTTTCCCGGACTTTTTCAAGGGAAAGCGGGATTTATTTTTGAACTTTCCGGGATCCCGGGAAATCCCGCTCAATACAAATGGATGCAAAATACTATTTAATATAATTTATTTGAACAAATGACATTTCCTGAAATCAATTAAATAAGTATTTATAAATTTCAACTTTCTCAAATGTCTGTGTCAATTAGGAAAAAGTGCTTAATGGCACATTAAGATCTTCATGGGCAAAATTTCAATTATTTTGTAGGAGCAAGAGTTCAAAGGAGTGATTAGAAATAAAAACTTAAAAAACTATAACCGCAGAGAACTGATGAATACATTTTATTCGAATAAAATTTACAAAAGCCACCTTTAAAGCTTAAAATTGTTCTCATACAAAACTAAAAAAAATAGACACTTATTGCCACTGATTAATTAAAAGCCAACAACATTTATATAAAACCAAAGAAGTTTAATTATTTAAACAAATTGTTTCTTTTAAAATAGGATTTATGTTCACAATAAGCATTTATAGAATCGTTTGAAAGCTTACTTCTAATTTTAATCAAGAAGATTTCAATCAGAAAACACGTTTCCTTTCTACGGATGTCTGATTTTATAGTCAAAGGAACATTATATAATCTCTATACACTTTCAGTTTCCTTAGCACTGCCTTCAAAACTTGTAATTCCTTTAAAAAAAAATATTTTCTTCAAATCGAATAAGCCTTTTCCTTATTAATAACTATTCCCATCATGTCCTACAGAATCTAATCCGAAAATCTTTTATGCAGCTGCCCTGCATATAAAATCATAAAACTTTGTGAAGCAAGTGGGAACAACTCTTTTCGTTTTTGAACAAATAAAAATTTTGTACATTTTTACTCTTCTTCTTTCGAAATTTCAAAGCATTGAACGTTGCCTGACTTATCGGTTATGAATTGACAACTCTTTGGCGTTTGGCAAAACTGTCTTAAGTCAAAAACTGTAGTTTTTCGTTATGTTAAATTGAAAAATATTTATTTGGTGTATTTGATTGACTTTTTCCTAAGAACAGATGATAACGATAAGAAGAAATTGTGGTAGACTAAAGTGATTTAAACCAAACAAAAAAGAAAAAAAATTGACTTAAAGCTAAACCAAAACTAAAAATTAGTTTTTTTGACCTAAGAACTTTTTGCCTAATGCTGTTAGCCATAATTAAATTAAGAAAAATCCTGGGAATTCCCGCACAAATTTCCCGGGATTTATTTCCCGAAAAATGTGCGGGATCCCGCGATTTTTGTCCCGGGAATTCCCGTATGAAAAACACTAATATGCATACAAAACCACATGTACAAAGCCAGTTGCATACGAATCCACACATACGTGACATTGAAAAACACATTTTCATTCTATGTATGCGTGTGATTCATATGGAGGATTAATAATATTTGTTTCTTTTTTCGCATTTCGTGTAAAAATAAATTTCAATGATAATATTTAAGAAATTTAAGCAACAACAAAATTTAAAGCCAAATAATAATAAAAAAGTAGTGAAAACTGTCATTGTGCCAAAATGTTGAAATCAAGAGATGAGAAAATTGTTATTAAAAATTGCCTTTTGTATTTATTTCAATTTACGATGAATTTTGTTGTACCAGAGTTTTTGTTACCAAAAAAAATAACTTTTGTGCTGTACATTAATTGGGAAATTTTGGAAAAATACTGTTAAATACTGAATAATTTAATATAAATAATTTTGTTGTGTTTAATAATCTATAACTCTAATTCGTCACCTAAAACGGAAAAGAGCGTAACATAACTTTTTATTTTTAATTTTACAGGGCCATGTTATTTAGTCTAGTGCATCATAATCAATCAATTTTTAATCATTTGTTGTTACGTCCTTTTGCATTTAGGGTGACGATATATATATACAATTATTACAGTAACATCACGTAAGCCAATATTAAGTATTGCATATCTTAAGAGCCGCTGCACCCAATTTCTTGATATTTTTGCGGTAGGATCCCCTGAGCCCCGAAATTGAAATAAGATAGCAGCAGGGGAAGTGGTCCTCACATAGGACGCCAATATTATGGTTATGTTATATATAGTATATATAGTAAGTTACACCTTTGAAAATAAAAGGAAAGGGGATGCATATATTAAATATTACGTAACTGAAAAACTATTAAAACGAGAGTCTTCAAACTCAGAGATTTTTCGCTATTTAAATTAAATAAAGGTTTCCATGGTGCCTTGTTCGCACATTAATATTAACTACAAATATGCCTGTACAACTTCAATTTTCTTAACAGCTAGTTGATCTACACTCACAATATTATTACAGTAACGGACTGTAGTTTATTTAAGAAATATTCCGTTCAGTCATTTTTTAATAAATAAACATTTAAAATTCCAAGCAAATTTATTTTTAACTGATTCAGTTATTCAAAAAACTAAGTGCATATTAATACGGATTTTCAGTTCCAGTTAATATTGTCCGTTGATTGAGTTAAATTCTTCTTTATGTTAAAGTAAATAAAAATGTAATTTAAAGCAACGAAAAGTTCGTTTAATTTTTACTGTCAAAAATTCAACCGCGAATTCCGTAAAAACAAATCAATATTCAGTTATCTTTTATAAATTAATTGTCAAAAAATTTCGTAAAAAACAAATAAATATGCAGTTATTTTATAAAATTTTACTGTCAAAAATTCAACACCATATTCAGTAAAAACAATTAAATATTCAGTTATTTTATATAATTTTACTACCAAAAATTAATTTTTACTTATCTATAAAAAATGAATTGCTTGTTTTGTGTAAGCAATACCCATTTTCTATTTGTTAAAATAATTTAGTTAAATACATCAAATATTAAAAGTAAAATAATTGCGAAGCCATATCGGTCATGCTGCTTTTGCCTTCTAATTGAGAATTCTTCTGTAAACAACGTGGTCAGTACAACAAAAGTAAAACAAACGTGTGTAACTGGGTAAGTAAATAAAAATATTCTCCCTCTCTCGCTTATAAGAAAAACAAGCTGACAGGTGTCAGTCTGGTATTTTTAGAAATTCGGCTCTTTTGTGGAGTAAACGAAAATTTAATAAAATAACTGAATATTTAATTGTTTTTACTGAATTGAATATGGGGTCAATTTGACAGTAAAAAATTGACAGTAAAATTTTAATAAATAACTGAATATTTAATCGTTATTACTGAATATGATGTTGAATTTTTGACAGTAAAATTTAACAAAATAACTGAATATTTATTTGATTTTACGGAATATGGTGTTGAATTTTTGACAGTAAAAATTAAATGAACTTTTTGTTAAAAATAAATGAAAAATAGGTAGACCGGTTTTTAATTGAACTTTCATTTATTTTATATTACAATTTCAGTTTATTTTACGTACAGAATATTGTGAGTGTAGGAAATGGAAAAATGTCAGTCGATCCAGTCACAAAATGTATTATATTTCCTTCTAACTTTTGTCGGTAAACTAAATCAATCGATGAATTAATCGACTGATTGTTTCCCAATATCGAAAATAACTTCAATAATGGTCAATGGTTAGGTGCACATGCATACTTTTTAAACAGAACCCAAGGAAATTCAAAAACACATAATTCTATTGATATTGCGATACTGTGCGGATGTTGTTAATTATCCAGTCTATTTTGAAGTCTTTCGACCACATGAGTTGCTATTGAAAGTTGGTGTTCCTATAAAAGTCGAATAATTATTCGTTTTAGAGCTTTTTAGGAATTTTGACAACGATTTGTTAGTGCATATTTTACTGTTTGCAGCATTTTTTTTTATGTGTAAATTAGTAAAAAGACCCTTTTTGCAGCATTTTTCGTTTTTGAGGCATATTTTTATACATGTTAAATTTTTAATTTTTTTAAATGCCTACAAGAATTTCGCAACAAATAAAAATTTTTTTTTGCGATATTTTGGCTTTTTGTCTTAAATATATATCTGTACATCCGACGTGTGTCTCCAATTTTGCCATCTACATGCAATGTTTACTCGAACATTGCAAGACAAAGCAGGTTGTCATTAAAGATAAATGATATTTTAAACTTTAAAATTTTATATCTGAATAAGCCAAAATAAAGGAAAGAGCAATTATGTATGTATATGTGACCTTCTCCTAGAAAAGGGACCTAGTGTGTGAAAATGAAGTTTGGAGAAAAATTTAGGTTTACAACTCAACTTTCTTAATTTTTGTATTATGGTTTACAACTTTGCTATATTGCGGTGAACAAAAACATAACAAAAATTACAACGGTTCACAACCAGTTGTCTTAATTACAACTCAACTGGGTTGAGTTGTAAACCGTAATAGGGGACTAAATATTTGCATAAGTATTTATTTTGGATCGATGTGGAACACGAGCATGAGCTAGCGGGACAAAAATTGGACTTAAAGTATGTTAATGCCCAATTTTCAGGATAGTATTTAAATCTATATTAAGTTAATTTTCATAACAAACTTAAATCGTATTTAAAACAGATTGGTTTTTTGAGTTTTATTTGAAAAGTCTTATTTAATTAAGATAAAAGTATGGTAGCACTACTAAATACAAAAAAAAAATATATAAAAGTGTAATTATCTACAAGGTGGTCTGAAAAAACAGCTGACTGTTAATGCTTTGCCTGTTGTTGTTGTATTGTTGTGATATTGAGGCCACCTTGCTAAAATATTACACTGGAAACTTAAGTTGAAATTAAGTGTACCACATCGGTGACTTAAGTTTGATTTAAGTTTTTAGTGAAGAAAAGAATTTTGTATTTCAATCGACTTTAAAAATAAATGTGTTTTAATATCAATCCTGAAAACTGGGCATAAGTATACCTAATCGTTTCATTAATTCACATAAATTCACCTATTTTATACATTTCTATTCAGGCGAGGTTCTGGTTGCACGCAGAGAAAAAATATGGTTGGGCATGGTTACGGCAACCACACTGTGTTTATTGTAACAATATATTGTTGTTGTAAACAAATAATTGTTATTTTTATTAAATATCAGCAATATTATAGTTACTGTAAACATATTAATGTTTATCGCAATTATAAATTTGAGTATTGTTGACCGAAAAATAATTATTTTTCTAACAACTAAATTATGATAACTTTCAAAACATATTATATTACTCACAGCCATAACATGATATTTAATAGCCATAACATGATAACTTTATATACATTTATCATAATAAGTTTAAGATGCAATCAAAATATCGTTACTCTAATAATATTTTGGTATCGCCATTTGTAAAATAATTTTGTATCAGTTGTGTCGTGTTTTACATAAACATATCGAATTATTTGTTAGTGAGTGGCTAAATAATAAAAAAATAACCATTAAAATAAACAAGAAATTAAAAAAAAATAAAGAAAAATATTAAAAAAGAAATAACAAAATAACCATTAAAATAAACAAGAAATGAAAAAAAATAAAGAAAAAACATTAAAAAAGGGTTGTAGTGTCACAAAATAAAATATCTTTGCTAAAAAATTTTAATAATCTTAAAGTGGTGGAAAAATTTGTGAAATATTGGTGCAAAATATTAACCATTACTGGTAAGTTTTGTGTTATTTTAAGAGAAAAATAATGAAAACTCCATAAAATAATTTATAAATAATTGCGACCTACGCCAAAAAGATTACAGTAACTATATTATGTTTTTTATTTTATCATAAGTATTTTTTTCCAATAAAAATATTATGTTTAAAGTTGTATCATATTATGATGTAAAAAATTTATGTATAACAGTTCATATCACTTTGCATCATAATATGATTACTTCTAAACTTATTATGATTGCCATGACAATAATATGATTACTTCTAAACTTATTATGATTGTCATGACAATAATATGATTACTTCTAAACTTATTATGATTGCCATGACAATAATATGATTACTTCTAAGCTAATTATGATTGCCATGACAATAATATGATTACTTCTTAACTTATTATGGTTACCATGACAACAATATGATTACTTCTTATCTTATTATGATTACCATGACAATAATATTATAACTTCTTAACGTTTTATGATTAACAGGATAACAATATGATTAAGAGAAAAATATTATGATGTAAAATTACGAACATATTTGATCATAATATGATTTAATAACAATCGTAATATGGTGACTATAATCATGAATCTTATCATAATATGTTGCTCTTAGAATATGTTTACCACAACCATGTTTTTTCTTTGCGTGTGGGAATGTCGCAAATGTTCTCTATGCCTTTTTGTGTTAGTTGAACAAACAAATATGTCCTCGAAATACGACTTTTATAATCCTTTAATTTTCGTTTCATTTAATAATTTCTGATACTTTTTGGTTCAATGTAGGCTGTAAACCTTCTTGAGATCATTATTTTAAGAAAGAAAAAAAATGCAGGAGTTCTCATATAAAAATTCTGTTTTGTTGGAGTTATTTAACGGGTCCTTTTTTAATTTCCGTTAATATTGCAGCTAGAAACATGAAATTTAACATTTAAGGTCCTGAGTAAATGAGAATATTTAAGAGAGCGGGATTATGAATCTTCATATAGTAAATATGAACTAACAATAATTAATCGAATCTTAAATTAATACTTTATTTTATGTCATGCCAGTGCCAGTGCCAGACAAAAATTTTCTTCATCACGGGTTCTGTTCACTTATCTAGGTGTTTATCGCTCATCTAATTGGACAAGTGCTGCAGTGTCTCTTCTTCTTAAGCGAGTGTGGCCGCTATAATTTAAAATATTTCGAGCAAGTGGGTTCGGATGCAATTCGAGCCTTTTTAAGTATTTTACTGCATATTTCGTAATCATAGTTTTTACTAAAGGAACATTAAGATCCGGGTGAATGTTTGAATTTTTAATATACCAAGGGGCAGCTGTGATTATTCGAAGAAGTTTATTTTGGCGCCTTTGAATTTTTTCGATATTAGAAGCCGAGGCAGTGCCCCATAACTGAATACCGTAGCACCAGATAGGCTATAAGATAGAGTTGTAAAGTAGGAGTTTACAGTCGAGACTATGAACAGAGTTTCTTCCAATAAGCCAAAGAATTTATATGGTCTTTAGTTTCATTTGAGTTAATTTTGCCTCTATATGGCTTTTCCACGGCAAACGGCGATCTAGATGAATACCGAGATATTTTACATGCGAATTTTGAGGTATTATTTGATTATTGATTTTAATAGGGGGGCATGATTCCCGACGCAAGGTGAATGTTATATGCACGCATTTTTGCTCATTGAATTTTATCCTCCATTGTTTTAACAATATTTCTGGTTGAAATATATGATCCTGTAAGTAGTGAGATGCTTCATAACTATTTTCGTGGACGCTTAGAAAAGCTGTATCGTCTGCAAATGTTGAAGTTTGTGTGTAGTTGCTCGTTGGCATGTCCGAAGTATAAATTAAGTATAATAGAGGCCCAGAATGCTGCCCTGTGGGACTCCAGCGCCAATTGGCTGAGGTGAACTAAAGAAATTTCCTTCTTTTATAATAAATTGACGACCGACTAAGTAGCTTTCTAGCAGCTTGTATGTGTTTGCTGGAAAATTTTGCTTCAATTAATGTAATAAGCCTTCATGCCAGACTTTATCAAAAGCTTGAGAAACATCGATGAAGAGAGCGGAACAATATTTTCTTTCTTCAAAGGCTTTTCTTATGGCGTTTACCATACGATGGGTTTGTTCAATTGTGCTGTGTTCTCTTCTAAAGCCGAATTGGTGGTTAAGAATACATCTATTTTCACTAAAAATTGGAGTTAATTTTGACACTAACAAACTCTCAAATTTCGATTTCTCTTATCTCAAATCTTAGAGGAACAGCCGCTCTAGCAGGAACAGGTGGTAACACGACCTCAGTATCGTGAGATATATTTGGGGTAAATACGTTTTTTAAGTGATTAACAAACAGATTTCCCTTTTCGTTGTCATTTCTTGCCCAACTTCCGTTCAAGTTTTTAATGGTGGCTTTTTTAGATTTTTAGCTGCACGCCATAATGAGTAGTCTGATTGCGGATTTGCATCAAGTTCCTTAAGATATTTTTGCAGAGAAGCCGTTTTCTGAGTCTGTAGTAACCTTCTTAGCCTTTATTGTACACTCTATTAATAAACTCTTTAGTTGAGGGGATCTGTGCAATTGCCATTCTCTTCGAGCTCTTCTTTTTTCAGACAGGAGACGCTCAACATCTGTGGAATAAATTTTAATATTTTTAGTTTAGTTTTAGCGATAAATGTAAGTAAATAAATAAATACATACATACATACATATCGCACTAAATCACATAATTTTCTGTAGAAGAAAAAAAATTTTCAATATAATATTGACGGCATATGAATAATAATTTTTAAAGCAACCGATTCATTACCAAGATGGTGACCAAATACCACGATATTTTTACAGCGTGTAGATATGAATATCACGTGTCGATTTTTTTCAAAAAGTGAAAGATGAAAATTTTAAGTTACTACCCTCTTCATCAAGTGCGATATGTATGAAGGTATATTTATTTTAGTATGGACGTCAATATGGATTAATTTGTCATTCTACAAATAAATTTTACAAATTGAGTAGGTGAGTTGCAAAAATCGTTCGTTATAAAATAAAAATTACGAAATGACAGCTGATTCTTATAGTTCTTTTGAAATAATCGTATTAGAAAAGCTTTACAATTTATGGTGTGTATTACAAATACATACACATACATTATACGTACACATGTACATGCATTCAAATAAAATATTCGAAAGAAAGTAGAACAAACATTTTCAGAAGAAATTGTATTAAGTTTTGTGAAATCGTCGAATTAATGACACTAAACGCTGTGTGTGCTACAGCAATTAAATTTTATTTAAATTTTTAACTCGTCGCTAAAGAAGAGCTGTTTAAAAAATAAATTTTTACATCTGGTGAAATGTTAGTGTTCATTCGACTGTTTGTCTATCTTTTGTCCGTCCGTTTGTGTGTAGATGGCTGGCTGTTTTTTTCTTTCTTTTTTTTTATTACCTTTTATCAAACTAATAATGCTATTAATGCCAAAATATGAGTAAAACGAAACAGAAGTATAAACCACAAACAAAGCGCTTATTGCGCTTTACAAAAAATGAAACCTTTTTATTTTCATATTCGTTTTCAGTTTTCTGTTATTTTATTTTTTTAGTTTTTGTTATTGGTGGGACTATTTGAATACGAAATAGCATTAAAATACAAACACAATTGGGGGATTCACAAGGTGTGCTATCCAGTCATATCGTCATAACGTCCTAAATAATATTTTACAATTGTTTGAAAAAAATATTGTTGTGTTTAAAACAAATTAAAAATTTTAATGCTGTGTTCATTGATTCTTCATAATTATACTGTAGAAATCTAAATTATAAGCGGTTGCCCACAGCAGTCACATATATTTCTTGTAATAACTTTAAGACATATGACTTTACAACTTTATGACAACCTTGTGAATCCCCAAATGAAAATAATAATCTTTTATTTAATAAGAAAGTCTTTACAGAACGGCTTAGCAAAAGATAAATATTGCGACATATATTGCAGTAAATGTCAAAATTGTGTTATCTTTACTGAACAATATTTGACGGCAATACCTATGTTGCAATGATTGTTGATAAATTTTCGTAGAAAGTTATTGATAACATTAAACATCAAATTTGGTTGTCAATTGAGTTTGTGATTTAAATAAAAGGGCGCCAAAAAAGAAGAACATTTTGGGAATAAGAAATTAATTTTGTGAAACGGCAAATTAAATTCGAAATTAAAGAATTAAAAATATAAATAAAATTGCAAAAATTATTTGTGAATATCTTGGAGGGCCTCTTTTAAAGGAATTAATATGTACCTCCTATAAGGCATTTTTTAGAAAGAACATTATCAGAAGACACTATTCTTTTAAAAAGAAGTATAGAGGCCTTCAAAACAGCTGCCAATTGCGATTCTTTCAATATTTACTGCTGGGATTGCATATTTTTTCCATACGTACATACATATATGCATACTTAGTTTTAAAATACAAAAGTATGCTTAAAAATATAACAGAGAATCGCTAGAAACTACAAGGCAAAATAATAAAAAATTTGCATTTTCAATAAAAATAAGCAAATAAAAAAAAATAGGTTCTATCAATTTTTTATAGAAGAAATTGCTATAGAAATTCTGTTCCATGTTTATGATTAAATTCAAAAATTATTGTTTGCATAATGTCCCTAATATTTAAAGTCCAAGTTAATATCATAAACAAAAGTTTTGATGCTTTATAACCAGTGAAACCAGGAATATGCATTAAATACTTGAAAGTTTGCCATAAAAATGCTTTAACAATTTAATAACATTTGCATTTAAAAAAACAAGCTTAAAATTATAATCGGTAAAACCCGTACACCACAATATTTAAAGACGAATTTCGAGATTACACCCTATTTAGAACCGATGGGTAGTCATGGGATCCCCAAAACAAAGTTGTCTTATGAACATAGATTTCATTTGTATTATTGGTATTATTATTGACGTTAACGACAAAAATACGACAAACTTTTGGTTATCGTTGTGTAACGACAAGCATTTCAAACGGCTACGACTTCGGAATCGACCACGACAACGGCTTTCGTAATAAGGCTGACTATTTAGATCTGCGATCGGCGAAAACAGTGCGCCGCCATTTCTCTGTTATTCTCTTTTATTACGTACATGTACACGTACATGAAGAGAATTTACCAACATTAACAACAACCCGGTGGCGAACGTCATGATGATTCACCATGAAACATACTGACAATGTTAAATCATCAATGACATATGCTGAATTTTCTTTGGCGTCATACATGAATTTTTTAAGCAATTGTCCAAAATATCATAGATGACCAGAACTGGTTTTGTTCGTTAGGCTTCCGCGTATTAGTGAGTCCTAACAGATAATATCATCGATATTCAGACAATGTTGTCAAGTTTCAATATACTTCAATGCGGTGATAATCCGTTATTCAACCATTGAAGAATAGCAGACAAATTTCAGCAGAGTTCCGTTTTATATCGAGTGATAACAGTGGGGGGCAAATTTAAACTAAGTATATATATATGTTATGTAAACACCATTCTTAAGATATAAATAAATATATTTTGTGCCACGCCCACTTATCGAAACCGCCCACATTATGTCGGATGTTGGGTTTTAATAAACAAGATACTTGTACATAATTTCGAAACTTTTTCTCTTTCCATATATACAGAAAAATAGACGGACATCGTTCTAGTCTACAAAGCTATTATTAAGCCAATAGTGACCTATGGTATCCAACAATTGGGGAACAGCTTCTGCTTCTAATATATAGAAATTACAAAGACGATAAAATAAAATATTGCGATAAATTACTGGTTACCCATGGTATATTGGAAACGAGAATATTCATAAGGACCTCAAAATTCCATTTGTTCGCGACGAAATAAAATCTTCTGCTCCAAATATGCACGAAAACTGGCAACTAATCCGAATGCTCTTGCACAGGATCTACTGTATTATAATGGACATATTCGCCTCAAGAGGGTCGACACGTTGGCCCTCGGCAACTGCATGGAAGATGAACATTTTGCGACACAAAAAATGGAGTTTATATTGCAATGGAAATAGACCCAGAAATTATTAATTAATTTAAGATTTGAATACTTATTAATTTCTTAATATAGAAAGATACAATAAATAAATTGAAAGTTAAAAAAAATCGTTAAATTAACTTCGCTGTACATGCATGCATTTTTTATGTGTAACAAAACGCCAAAGTCATATAAATCGTTACTTTTTGTAACTTTGGTTATAAAACCTGAACTCGGGAAGATCTACGGCTCCCGAAAATGGGTAGTTTTCAAAAAAAAAAAAATTTTTTTGGTCATAACTTTTTTGTATCTGAACCGAGTTTTCCATTAAATATTTTCTACTAAAAATTATTGATCTATTGATATATAAGGTGATATGATATATAGGTGATATGACAGTGCAAACATTCAGGTATTTATACAATTTTTGATATTTTTTGTACGCGAGGTAGTCGTGGTTTTTTGCTCATATCTTAGCCATTTTTGGACCGATCTGGCTGAATTTCAATAGCAAACTGATAGAAATATATACCAACCAAGTCCCCAACATATCTGGGGGCTTCGGAAAACCCATTTCAACATACAGACGGACAGATAGACAACCGGATTTGAACTACCCTTCTCATAATGATCCAGAATATATAAACATTATAGGGTCTAAGATCAATGTTGTAGAAATTACAAACGGAATGACAAAGTTATATATGTATACCCTTTTACCTTCGGTGAAGGGTATAAAAAGCTCTAAAACGGATAAATATACTGTAATTGCCTTCATTGGCCGCATTAGGAAACATATACAAATGCAGATTTATGGCTTCCCTGTTTATAACTATTATTTAAAGGTAGTGAATTAAGAATAGTAAATTAAATTTGCTTAAATAAGGTTTTTGATGCTATCTTTAATGTATTGTCGTATTTTTGACGTTTGTTGCAGTTTATTTTCGTAAAACTATTATCTTTTACTATTCGCATACATTTAAGCGAATGCCAATGCAAAAATAAGCTGTACCCCTAAATCAGGGATGTCAGCGCCTTGCACAATTGTGCAAATTAATTCACAAGTACGCTTACGCTCTTTTATTTTGCGAGCGTAAAATATAATTGTTTACTGAGAAACACTCTCATTCAGCGGGAAATATCGCAAATATTGCAAGGCCTGTTTTGAGGCCTCTAAATATATTTATGTATATAAATAAATATACAATAACTGTATGTAGGTACATCTTTTTTTTTGTTTTATTATCTTTTTTATTTTATTTATTATCTATGTTTTTGTTTTGTTTTATTTCTGTTTTTAACATTGTACAATGATTATAAAACAGGGATTTCCATTTCTTTGCACAATTGTGCAATTGTGGTTATTTTTTAAGATAGAATTTTAAAATTTTATAAAAATATATATGTAAAGTGAATCCTAATCAACAAAAATTTCAAATTTTCAAAATAATTGTTTTGCATTTAAGCTAACGATATGTGTTTTGATCGTGAAAAAAATTCGTTGATGCCTGTAACAGGGTCCCAGGCAGAAATTATTAAGAAAAGAAAAAGCCACAAGAATTTGTTGGTATTTTGTGATTGTAAAAATATTTTTGTTTCTGTACCAATCGCGTAGGTGGGTTTTTTTTTTGAAAACTCTTTTCTTAAGTAGGTAAAAATATTTAAAAAACAAGTTAAAAAAGTCTTGTTTTGCTACAATTTATGTGTAAACCTATACACAAATAAGCAAATGTGACAGCAGGTAACATTTTTGGGTAAGAAGATGTGTTTTATTGATGTATTAATGAAACTATATTGTTTCGCACTATTTTTATTGCTTACTGTTTTATGCTACAATTATATGACCGAGTCTAAAGAGTAAACCTTACTACTTTATGGTATTTATTTATTTATATTTCCTCGCATAATGCTGGCCCTGGTGCTTGCATCGCCCTTTCATGAAAATGTTTTGTAAGTTTTAATACCTTACCTGATTCCCAACAATTTAATCGAACATAGATGACCCTTAGAAAAGGTCTTTAATAAGGACTCGCAATAGGCCTCGCAACCGCATATTTCGCCCGCTGGGCATTTAAGAGATAAGAGTAATCTCACCAACACAATCATAGTTGACATCACTGCCCTAAATTATGAGTTAACATAAGTACGTTTTCCCATGGCCTTAACATAAGCTGTGTTATACAAAACATTGTTCTGTTGGTCTGCCGACACTATTGACAAATTGTATAGATATGACATTGATTTTGTTCGGAGTACATGTATTGTCGTGAAAGCAGTATTCCCAAAAAATACAAAAAAGGTATATGAAACACAATAAAATAAAAAAGACCAAAATTTTAAAAAACAGCAGAGAGTAAATTTAACGTGTTACCAAATAAAAACGAAAATTACTTACACTTAAGACTCCTAAGTGAAGAATTTTAAAAATTAATTTTAATCTAATCGATAGAAAATCGAACTAGTTTTTACTGAAATTCAAAATTTGATCTACTAGTTACCGATTTAGATTTTTATATTCACTCAAACATGATCTTAATCCATTCACTATATTTTGTACTGTCGAATTCCCTGAGCAAAAACAAATATGTATTCTGAATTTGTTTTTATGGGGATGCTGAAATTTAAACAATCAAATAAATTTTGCAGTAACTGCCCTGTAGGAAGCCTGGGATCAAGTGTCTTGAAATCGCCACTTTTGTCGATAGTTTTGGTCACATTGTCAACGAAGTGTATACACTTTTGTCTGCCTTTTAGATTAATTATAATATTAATTGTTTATTTAAAGTATGTAATTGTTGCTGCTTGGAAAATAAACAGGGTTATGTACTACCAAAATGTGCGTAGTATAAATGTGGTATCTTATTAAACACAACTTTTTACCTGTGTTCAGTAAGAATTGTAGTATGCATACCATGGTATGTAAACTATATGTCTGTCAGGGGTATTATACCGTGTTCAGATATACCTTTTTTATTGAGTCAATATTCAGATTATTGACATAATTATCTTTCTGTTCACATATACACAATTTACCTAACTCAATTTTTATTACTACTACACACAACATTCAACGTAAACAAAAATGTACATGCATAAGCAAAATGTAAACAACTTTTGACATCTTTAAGGAATAAACATCTGACTTTTACGCAGACCTAATGGATGGGCCTTTGTTTTGTTGTAGTTTCAGTTGCCAAATGTCAAAACACTTTGTTTAGTAAGTTGTGTTTTACTCACTAAACACACTTGTGACAGGGTCGCATTTAAATTTTACTCAATACTCAATTAAGGTGCATATCTGAACAGGGTATTACGGTCTAGTTCATACATTTTAGATAACTGATCAAAAAACTCCTCCAAACAACACGTGTTATGATAATAAGCAAGACTTTGTTTAATATTTGTACTTAAACGTCTAAATAACTAAATGGGACAGTTTGAATCATTTAAAGGTAAAACTTTAATACTAGGACTCTAGGAACATTCAGTGGGATACAGATGTTCCAATAGGTGCGAAAGGGTTAATAGATGCTTTGAAGATAAAATGGTTTTAACGATAAAAATCTCAATTAATTAGGCTAAAGTTTTGATTGTGCATTAATTTTTTTATTTTAGTTTTTCATTAAATCAAATATTATTGGTTTGACCTATCGACCATTTTAAAATAAATTAAGCAAGGTATGACGTATACGTATGCAGCACAAAAAGCTAATTTTAGAAATATATTAAAAAAGTAGCGTATGCGGCAAAAAAACAATCATTTTCGCTTACAAAAAAATAATATTAACTTCTGATTTCGTTAATGAACGTTCACAAATTTTTGAATGATAATTTTTTTAATTAGTGGTTTTTAATCCAAATTTTCAATATTTTTAATCAGGCTCAAGTTCATCAAATTTAATTTTAATTAAAATTAAAAATATCACATATTGAAAAAAAAATTTACAAAATATTAAATTTTTCAAATTTTTAGTAATCAATATTATCATTTTGGCAACAGGTGCAAAATCAACAAATGGCTTGCTTGATTCCATGCATTTGGTGATTAGAGACAATTTGATTTTTTTTTTTTGTGTAATTAAAATAATTTTTTGTGAAAACTTCAATTGTAATTGTTTCAAACGTTGGCCCTTTTAGAAAATGCTTGAGAAAAGTATTCACAAATAAAGCAAAAAGCGTAAAACAAAAACGCCAAGCTATTCTAAATAGTTTCCCTTAGCAAACCAAAATTGCTGTAATTATATAACAACGCAGTCCCCATCAGGGATGATAAAGTCGGTACAATTGTACTTTTTTCAGTACTATTAGCATTGCAAAAGTACTGAAGTACTCCAATGACATTTTTAGTACAGTAAAAAAAATGGTTTGCAGCTAAGTTCAGCATGTAAGAAAGTGGGATGAAACCCCACTGAAGCTGAATTATTTAAAGGAACCATAGATAATTCCGCCGTGGTCACGTTTATCTTTAATTTTATTTTTTAAATTAGTAGACAACATTTTTTTATTTTAAGTGACAGCTGATCGAAAATGTACTACTGTGAATTAACAAAATCACAATAGTAAATTTTTATCGAATGCGCGCCATAATACCAAATGAAAATTCGTTCGATCACCTAATTCGACTGCTGTCGAAAATCGAATTTAGTTCATAATAGGCCCCAAAGTGAATTTTGAATTTAAAAGTGAATATAAATGCAAAGAATGTTTTTTTTAGCTGCACGAGAACTTAAAATGATAATACAAGACAAGATATGGTTGGAAAAAATTGCTTTATTATAATCTGGAAGATAATTTAATGGCATTTATTTTGTTAATATGATTTCAAGCATATGTCTTCCGCGGCTTCAAGTTACTCGGTCCATTCTGTTAAATTTTTGACTTTTTTTTCTAATAAATCTGGCAGTGTGGCTTCAGTGTTGGCTTCCAATAAACTAATGACCTAACATAGTGCCAAAAAAGTTGTCCAGCGGTCTAATCACCGCATTCGATTCCATCGTATCGAATTAACTATCGAATGTTTTTGCATACGATAGACACTGACGTATCGAATGAAAACTCGAGAAATGTAATGTCGAGTTACTCGATATTGAATGCTATTATTTCAAATTCAATAAATTTCATTCTATATCGAGATTCATGATACCAAATAAATAATTTCGATCAATTTTGCTCGATATCGTATGCGGTGATTAGACCCTAGATGCGTTCAATCGCACGTAAACAGGACAATTTCCTGAAATTGTCTTCGATAAAATACAGCAATTTTGCTTATTGACGTATTCATTTATTCACTAATACCTTAACACAATTCTTTGATAAAAGTGCCCGCGAACAGATTTATTTTTTCAAAGTAAATTTCCACAATTTGGAAGCGTTTCTGGGACATAAAACAATTCATAATGACTTGGAAAATCTTACTGAACAGAAATGTCTGCACAGTTTGATATTCTCAGCTCTCGAAATTTTTTTTTTAATTTAAAACTTTTTTTTTTTTTTTGAGCGGAAATGTTTTTTTTTTAGATGGTTTTTCAATTTTTAGAATATATAATTTCATCACTTTTTTCTGTAGAAATGTTGACAAGTAAAATTCTTTTTATTAATTTGTAATAATAATTAAATTAATATATAATAATAATAATTATAAAAATAAAAAGATAAATAATTTAATAAAATTTAATCCTAATCACATTAGATCCTTCTTTATCATAACATGTTTTACACTTAATTTATTGTAGCTGATGAAGTCTTTTATTTTTTTAGCTTTGGAAAAAAATTGCATTGCGTAGAGGCAGAAAACATTTTTAACTTCAGTCTTCCATCGTCAAGCGGTATAAAAGCACGACATTGTGTCATCGCTTGTTACTGCAGCATCGAATCTGCTCTTCAATGTTTCCCCATGATCTTTGCTACTAAAAACTATTGTAGCTTCTTTACAATAATTATTTGCCCAATGTAATAAAGCAATCGTAGGGAAAATTTTTTCAACGTGTAGGAAAAATCGGATTTTTTTTAGTATGCGTAGGTATTTTTCAAAAAATCTTTTGGCAACACTAGTTTGAACCAGATCTGTTGTGGAAAATAGTCTCTCATATGCTACAGAACACATTTTTTATTATTTTCTTCAAGTTTGGGTATAAGTGGACCTGCGTCTCAAGAAATACTAGGAGTACAACGTATCTCTGGACCTCTGAATTAAATAAAACATTCATAAAGACTGGATCTGCTTTGAAATTCACATTTGAACGGCTTATTTTCAGACGACCAAAGTGTTTGGCGTCTCCAGCTGGTTGAGTCTTCCTAAATTTTTTTATTAATCTATTCACAGTTGACGAAGTTAAAACACTTTTCCGACCATATTTAGATATTTTGAATTGCAGCCGCTAAGCTTTCATTTCAATGTTTGTGGAACGCTCCATTTTTATTTACCCTAAACTGTCAGTTGTCGATTTTTCTTACGGCTGTCTGTTACGACTACTGCACATATGGTTCACTACTCACCATATGCCAAATGGGACCAAGTTTTTTGAAACCCGGGATTCGGGATTTTTATTCATAAGAAGGGGATCCCGGGAAGGAATCCTTAATGCCTTAATATTTAACACAACGGTATATCTCGAAAAGTAGATCGGTAGAGAAAAATGGAGATTAGATTTGAATTCAGCGACCTCAAATTAGTAAACATTTGCAATTTAATTCCAGACCGCGCACAAAAAAATTTAAATTTGTTCCCTTTTGTAATCGATACCTTATTTTATTGAAAACGACGAAAACAATCTTCACATTAAATACTTCTGGGTGGTATCGTAAATAAATAGATACATATATGCTTAATAACAATATTTAATTTAAAAACTGGGAATTATTTCCTTCTGAAGGTTACTTTATATGATAGTGTATAAAGTCATTTCTGAAAAATTGAAGGAATATGACTATTACAAAAAGCTTTATAAAATACATAACTGAAATTTAGCTCATAGAATAAATTCGAAAAATAAAAAATGTTGAATATAATATTTAATTTATTTAATATCAAATATATACATATGTAAGTATTAATTTAATAAAATAAACTTAAGCTAATGTGTTAAAAGACCTTTGGTAGAATCCCCTAAAGTTTTTAGCACCTTTTTCCACAACTTGCATTTTGCGTGCGCAGTTCTATTATCATTCACTTAGAAAAAAGACCACACCGAACTTTAACTTCTGATTTTATTTTCTGTGGTACAAAATGCATTGCATGTAACATTTATGCACTTGCGACTTCTTTTTGTAACCAGTTAAAAAAAAAGATTCATTGCCAGTATGATTTAATATTAAATTTTTGAAGTTATTTTTAACAGGGTGACTCACGTTTATTTAAATATAGTATTTATTTTATTTAATAAAAATCCACAATCTCGTGATTTTCACATAAAAAATCCCGGGATTCGAGACTTAAATTTTTAGAATAATCCCGGGATTTCGGGATTTTAATCATCCCTAATATTAAAACTTTGCATCAATTATGGGACAACCTTTATATGCAAATAAGCGATTTTTAAAGCTAGAAAGAACAATTTTACAAGTTTTCAGTAAAAAAGAAATGTCAAATAGAAATTAATCAAAAATGCCATAAATTAAGGCCCTAATTATTATGCAAAACCTAACGCAACGCCAAAGAAATACACTGAAAGCAAAAACAAATTCATTAATATTTTGTAATTTTGTTGTTGCTTTCTACAGATATTCAGGTACCGTTATAACACAAGTTATGAGGCGTTTAAAATTTTAAAAGGCAATGTGAATTTCTGTAAAAAGCAACAACAAAATTACAAAATATAAGTGACTTTTTGACCAGACCGTCCGTAGCTTGGTTACCCAGGCATCCACTGTGCCCAGCCAGAGCTGCATTGGCAGCCTTGCTGTCCGTTAATATACATATACTTATATCTCGATCAAGGCGAATTAACTACAGGTGGAGCCTATTTGTTTTGATTTGTTAGTGTTTTGCTAAGAATGGTTGACATTTCGAGCCGTAAACACTAACAATGCAATGCAAAACCCCCTATGTTGTTTCTGTTGTTTTTGGA
Organism: Pollenia labialis; assembly: GCA_949318255.1. Lineage (NCBI taxonomy): Eukaryota > Metazoa > Arthropoda > Insecta > Diptera > Polleniidae > Pollenia > Pollenia labialis. The sequence goes on from OX439143.1 coordinate 85,372,438, forward strand.
TTGTTGTAGTTGCGACACCACCTGTAGTTGAATTCGCCTTGTATCTCGATATACGATAGTACCTCAGCCAGTTTTTTTTCTTGGCAGATTTTTATTGCACATAAAATTGAGGGTTTTCTTACATATAAACATCAACAGCCATATTCATATCAAAAAGTTAGACACCGTTTGTACACTACGTACAACGAGCTGGTAACTAGAATGCCGATTAAGCTTAGCAGCTTGTTGGCACAGAGTTTATTCATAACGAACTTTTCTCCATCTGCCAACTTTTAAAAAATCAACTCTGAATTTTTATGATGCCACATTGTATTACTCAAAAATGCAACACGTTATGCATTAGTCATTTTTTAAAAGTTTTTAAAATTAAAATAAATTAAGTAAAAGTCAGTAAATTTAAAAAATCAGTTAATTAAAAAAACCAACAAAATTGTTTGACATTAAACGGAAGTTTTTCTCAAGTTGGCAAACGCTTGGCAGCTCGTTAACAAGAGTTTTGTAAGTGTGTTATGAATAAACATTTTGCTTACTTCATGCCAAATTTGCATTATGAATACGGCTGCAAAATTTCAAAGAGTTAAGTAAATTTCTATTGGCTGTTATAAAAATTAAAAACTATAGATATCGAATGCTAATTTTCCTTATAAGATACTTTTAACAACAACAAAATTGAATGGTTGATGCTACAGAAATAAAAATTAATAATTCTGGAGGAAATTCATGCCATGCATGCTCTCTTTCTGGAACCAATTTCAGGTTGTGAATTTGACGCTTCATAAATTGAGACACCAATTTAAAGATTTTTTTCAAGCACCATTTTATTTTGCAAATCATTACAAATAACGCAGTAAATGGTCATCGCACGTTGATTTTGCAAATCAGAAATACTACTGCAAAGATTAAAATAACAGTAATTTTAGATTTTAAAACAGTAATTTATTGTACACAGTTTTTTAAAAAAAATTTATTAAATTTTGGTTTAAGTGCTACAGTTGTTTGATTTTGATAACACAAAAATTTATTTAAATAAGAACAAAACAAAAATATCCTTTTTTTTGGTAAAAAGAAAACTAATATGCGTATTAATATGCATTCTTAATAGTGTTTTTCTCGGAGTTTTTCGATTCCCGGGAAAGCGGGAAATACAAATAATACAAAGTAAATTTGTTTTTAATTAATGAAAAAACTTTTATACACAAACGTAAAGCAACTTGTTTACAAAGTAAGTAAAATAAATGCTAAAATACTAAAAAAAATAATTGAAGATTTAAAGCGGAACTGAATTATTATTACCTTAAGGTTTTATATCTAAATTCCGTATTATTATGCTCTAGATACAAGATAAAATGATAGCATTAACAAACCATGTTAATAACAACAACAACCTGTTAACCGATCGTCAATCTGGATTCAGGCCTCAACGTGGCTGTACTTTAGCTCTTACCGATGTGATAGAGGAAATTCGTAGTAACCTTGATGAGAAAAAAATAACGTTTTTGGTATTATTGGACCACTCAAAGGCTTTTGATACAGTGCACCATTCATTCAATCTTGTGCATGAAATTGTCCAAATTATTTAAATTTTCCACGTTTGCGGTGAAACTGTTGTCATCATACCTCTCAAGGTAGATATCAATCAGTTGCAAATTCCGAAACTTTATCGCGTTCTTTACAAGAAACTAGAGGTGTCCCACAGGGATCCATCCTTGGACCCCTGCTATACTCCTTATATGCGAACTATCTCCCAAACCAACTATCGTATTCTAGTATACAAATGTATGGTGATGACGTTCAGCTGTATCTCAGTAGTCCTAAAGAATCAGCTAATATGAAAATACGGGAGTTAAATCATGATCTTGAGAAAATACTTATATGGGCAGCGGCTAACGGTTTGCGACTTAATCCTAATAAATCCAAATGCATATTAATGAGCCTCTCATATAAATTTTTAGGTAAATTTATTTCTTGGTGATTCGAGAATCGATGTTGTAGATTCAGCAAGAAACTTAGGAGTACCATTTAACAAAACTTTAACCTGGTCGAATCACATTACATAAGTTTGTGGTAAAGTATATGGCATGTTGCGAAGTTTATGGGCTACTCAGCATTTTACACCTCTGCAAGTAAGAATATTACTTGCAAGAACATGTCTTCTTCCGACACTTTTATACTCATCTGAAATTTTTACTGGTTGTAACACGAATGATATGAGAAAGCTGACTGTAACATACAATAATATCATCCGTAACATTTTCTCTTTAAAAAGATTTGATCATATATCGCAGCACTCTTGTCGTTTATTTAATGTGTAATTTTCAAACTATCTTCAATTCAAAAACTTTATATTACTTCACAAAATAATAACTACAAGGGAGCCAAAATATCTTTATGAACGTCTGCAGTTTTCTAGATCGTGTAGAGGGAGAAATTTAATACAATTTCGTCATCGTGACCATGCTTCTGAATGCCATTACTTTATATTAAGCATACGTCTCTGGAATCAACTTCCAAATGATTTGCAAATCACTAGCAACGCTATAAGATTTAGAAAATTACTAAGGGAATATTTTTCGTAAATTTTTTGTAAATTTTTTAAATGTTTTAAATGTAAACTTTTTTTTTATTTTTATAAACCTTAACTTTATTTATTTTACTCTATTTAAATTTAAATATAATCTATGTAGTTTTTAAAATATATTCTGATTCTAATGCTGTAATTTATAAGATATTGTGTCGTGTTGTATTAGAAAATCAAATTAATAAATACAAATAACATAACAATTTAATTCATAAAACAATAATAAAAACAAACGAAAGTTGAGGTACTCAAGCTATGAGATCAAAAAGTAAATTTATAAAATATTTAAAAAAATGTTAACAATTTTTAACGGCTAAGGAAATAACTTACTGACACACTCAAAGCGTTAAGTGAGTCGTCAAAGAGTATATTTCTGATTTAATTTACTGATTACCATGTTTCCGAAAAATTTCTTTCACTTTTTTCCGAGGTTGGACAAATAGTAAAAAGTGCACTGTTATTGCATTGCATGCTTCTGATGTCAAGGTTGATGCCAAAAATAACATCATCCGGACTACTTCTTACCATAGCTGTAAAGTAATGATTACTAATCATTATAATTAGTAATTAGATTATTTTTTTTTTGAAAGGTGAAATAATGATTATATTACGATTATTTTCAGATTCGCACGATTACTAATTGATTACGATTACAGATAATCGAAAAATAATCAAGATTAATAAAAATTACGAAAAAATAATCAAAAATAATAAGAAGTAATCGAAAAATAATTTGACTACTTTCGAAGATTACTTTTGATTGTTTTGTATACAAAAACTATCTAATTTGGTTTTATTTGTTCAGAATTTTTTTAACGTTTTAATGCAAATTTTTCAAAATAAAATCTTTGTATAAAATGATGCGCATTCTGAATTTTTAAAAAATAATCGAATATAATCAAAAATAATCTTTGAAAGTAGTCAATTATTTTTTTGATTACTTTTGACTATTTTTGATTATTTTCTCGTAATCCTAACTAATCTTAATTATTTTTTGATTATTTGTAATCATAATTAATTAATAATCAGGAATTATGTTATCAAAACCATTATTTTTAAAATTTAATCTAATTGGTTATTAATCGTAATCCAAATTTAACAGCTCTGCTTCTTACAAACCTTTTCTTTTCATTAGGGTCCATCTGTAATCTTTCGGCCAATGTGTTTTTCAAAATGTATCTTACACGAGTTTCCTAATTTTTTTTATTTCGGTTTACCCCTACTTCCCGGGTATATTTCCGAGCTTGATTTTTTTTTTGTACATATGACTATAATGTAATAAAGGAGCGAGATGTTTAGGTTTAGGAATTTACTGCCTGCATCCTATTTTGAATTTATGTTCTTTATCAACTCTTCACTTCACAACTTTCATTAATTATCAACTCTTGCACTGCCCATTCTGCTTTTAATAGATTTATTGCAGCAGGAGACATTGAGTTACGTATATATGTAGTCACTTCTTGTAATTGATCTAATCGACAACCCATACACAGATGCTAATTTTTAGAGAAAAGAAAACTTAATTTCAGAGTAAAAATGGCTGTTTTTTTAAACTATGACCAATTTTTTACTTCCCGGGATCCCGCAAAAAAAATCACGGAAAGCGGGAAATATAATAATTGAAATGATATAATAATTGAAATCCCGGGAAAAAACCCTAATACTTAAGCATTAACCCTGCAGTACTAATGTTAGTAATTTTGACTAACACTGTTTTTATTTTTGCGTGTTACTTTTTTTTGCTGCTATGAAAAGATCTCATTTTTTTGTAATCTTAGTTGATGGTACGCTCTTGCTTATAACGGTCACTTTGCTCCAGTAAGTAATGCTATTTTTGAGTTTTTGAAGTCATGTTAGTCAAAATGAATGAATGGGGCATTTCACAAATGTAAATAAAACTCTTTTTTTGCCTTTTCAGTATTATTTGTCATGTTTTCTTAAATTACGAATGAATTTTTTTTTCCATTTCTTTATTTGCGATCTATTTTACAATAATAAGCAAATTTGAATAAAATATAAATATTAACATAATTTATTGATTCCCATCGGAAACAACAATATAAGATATGCATGTACTAGTTATAATACATATGTATATAGAGATGATTTATATTTTTACAAAATATAGTTATAAATTAAATTATATAAATCACAATTTATACAAATGGGAGATCTAGTATGTATGTGTTTTCTTTTAAGTCTTCGTACTTCGTCAGTCTCGTCTAATAGTGTGATTGCCAGTGTGTTAGAGTGATTGCTGAGTCTTTTTAAATAGTTGCAGCTAAATTTTTGTATTTCAGTTTTTACAAAAGGTATTTGGAGGTCATTATGTAATGCTATATTGGTAACGTAAAAAGGAGCATTTGTAATTGATCTTAAGGCCTTAGATTGAAATCTTTGCAGAATTTCTATATTTGATGTGCTGGCTGTTCCCCATAATTCTATGCCATAGGTCAAAATTGGCTTTAATATTGTTTTTAGAAGAAGTACCTTATTTTCGAGTGATAGTTGTGATTTGGGCCCAAGAAGCCAGTACATTTGTTTAAATTTCATATCGAGTTGTTTTCTCTTGGCTTTTATGTGCACTTTCCATGTAAGTCGTCGGTCCAAATGAAGCCCAAGATATTTGACATTTTCTTTGCTGGGTATTGGGGTGCCATATAGGCTTACAGGTGGGCAGTTTTCCCTTCTTATGTTAACTATAATATTCCATTTAGTAAGCCAGTGTTGTAGATGGTCGAGTTGTAATTGCAATAATCTTGAAGCTTCAGTTGGTGATTGATGTGAGGATATAAACGCGGTGTCATCTGCGTATGTTGCTACAGTTAGGTCTTCTGTAGTTGGCATATCGTAAGTGAATATAGTGTACAGCACTGGTCCTAGAACGCTGCCTTGAGGTATACCGGCTTCTATTTGATAAATGTTCGAAACATCACTGTTGATTTTTACATAAAAGTATCTGTTACTTAGATATGACAGGAAAAACATATAAAATGGTGCTGGTAGAATATTTTTTAGTTTATATAGCAATCCAGTATGCCAAACTTTATCAAACGCCTGTTGTATATCTAAAAATACAGCAGAGCAATATTTTTTATTTTCGAAGGAGTCAATTATAACTTTACATATTCGGTGGCATTGTTCAGGCGTTCCATGTTTATGGCGAAAGCCGAATTGGTGATCAGGAATGATACTGTTTTTTTTTTAAATAGGTATTAAGCGCTTTAGGAGAAGTCTTTCAAAAATTTTTGAGAAAATGGGCAGTAAACTAATTGGCCTATAGGAAGATACTACATTTTTAGGTTTACTTGGTTTTAAAACCATAATTATCTCTGCACACTTCCATTGGGAGGGGAAGTGTTGGAGTCGTAAAATAGAATTAAATATAAGTGTTAAAAAGACAATTCCTTTATACGGTAATGATTTTATAACTTTCGCATCTATTTTATCATATCCTGGTGACTTGTTGTTGTTTAAGGAAGTTATTTCCGCTTTTATCTCATTCGGAGTGACATGTTTTATTGGCAGATCCATTTGACACGCTACATCTAAGAAATGCAGAATATCGCTGTCGTTATCATTAATGCGTTGAGGCTTAAAAGTTTTCTCTAAGTGCTCTGCAAAGGCGGCAGATTTTTGTATATCAGTTCGGCACCATAAACCATTATCAGTTTTAATAGGAACGTTTGTTTTTGCTGGGCGTTTGAGATACTTAGTGGCATTGTAAAGATCATGTTCCTTGTTTTTGTTTTGTGGCTTTAATTTTCTGAGATACTGAGCAGTATTTTCGTTTCTCTCTTTTGCCAAGAATTCTGAGCATAATTTAATAGCAAGATTCCAGTTGGTTTTGTCAGTTGGATTTCTTGTACGGTGCCATACTTTTCTTAGCCGCCTAGATTGTCTGATCATTTCTCTGGCTGTTGCTGAAGCTTGAACTTTAAGACCTAAGTTTCTAGAAGGCCCTATGTCTGGGGTTGATAAAACAGCCGACTCGTGAATTGATGAAGTCAATATTTCAACAGCATCGTCCAAGTCATTCCCTGATTTAATTACCATATTGAGGTTCAAACTGCCTTCTATCCGTTCTCTGAAGACTTTCAGATTCGTGTTTCGTTTAATTAATTTGACATTTTTAGGTTTTATCTCTACATTGACGTTGTAGTTGACAAGAAGGGGAGAATGATCAGAATTCAAGCTATCATCATTTGTGATGTCAAGTGAGTACCTGGAGATGCCACCATATACAACGAAATCAAGAAGGTCCGGTATTTTAGCAGGGTCTGTAGGCCAGTATGTGTGACTGCCGGCTGATAAAGTACTAAAGTTGTTTTGCGATATGCACTTAAATAAATTATTTCCCTTAGGGTTAGTAAGCCTGGAACCCCACCAAGGGTGCTTCGCGTTATAGTCCCCAGCAACAATGAAACGAGGACCTAGTCCTTTAAAGAAACTTTCATACTCTTCACATTTTACGCTGTGTTTAGGGGGGAAATATATAGAGTAAATATTGATAGGCCTATTATTGCAGATTAGTTTTACACCAGCAGCTTGAATGTAATTTTTACGACATTCATCTGCAAGTTCATATCGAACTGCAGATTTTATAAATAAGCCAGCTCCAGCATGGGCTTTACCATCAGGGTGGTTGGTGAAGATAAAATCGTAACCTTTTATTTTTACATAAGACTTTTTTGTTAAGTGCGTTTCGGAAATAAGAAAAATATCAATATGTTGTGTTTTCATAAAAAATTCAATTTCATTCAATTTATTCGTTATTCCGTTCGCATTCCAAACACCAATTCTTAAATTTACTTGCATAATTTGTTAATAAGAAGTGACATCATATTCATAAGTGTATTTGTTAATTCAATTTGTTTATTTAAAAGATGTTCAATATTTTTCATAATGTTATTGTTAACATTTTGACTCGCAACGTTGGCGTACGTTTCGCCAGCATTAAAGTTATTAGTATTTACATTACTGTTATTATTATTAAAATTGGGATTCATATGAGGAAAATCGTTTCTGTTCATAAAATACTGATTATTGATGTATGGTCGACGCTCAGCTAGTCTTTTCTTTAAAAGGGTTTGGTAAACTGTACATCCTCTGTAACTAGCAGTCTGTTGTTGCAAGCAATGTACACATCTTGGAGGAGTGTCGTTTATTTTTGGGCAATCAGGTGTAGGATGACCAAGTCCACATTTCACACATACAAATGGTTTCTTGCAGTACGTTTTTGTGTGCCCGAATTGTTGACAACGGTGACATTGGACAATATCGTCAGTGACTTTTGGACCTTCAATTTGTACGATACAATGGTTTATTTGGCGTATTTCAAATACCTTTTTATTGTTTGGGCTGGGATCAATATCCACGTAAAAAATCGGTAATGGTTGTTTACTAAATCTACTTTTAACATTTATAACATTTCTTACAAGATGACCCTTAACAATAAGGTCTGCTTTAATATCTTCAATTTTGGTGGTATGATGGAGACCCTTAATAACAAATCTGTAAGATCTCTCACTTTTTAACTGATATGTATGATAGGAAAAATTATTGTCGTTTAAGTATTTAGTTAATGTACGATATGATTCAACTGTTTTTAAATTAATTTAACTTGACCGTCATTTAAGCTTTTGTAATTAAATTCACTATTGGCAATCACACTACTTACACATTTTATCATTTTATTTATGTTAGTAACATTATTAATAAAAATTGGTGGCGGCTTTGGTGTAGTTTCAGCATCAACTTCATTATCATTGTCATTATGGTCTTCATTATCATCAGCAAGTACAGAAAACTTATTGGTATTAGAACAGCTTGGTTCATCAAAACTTTTAATTTTTTTTACAATATTTGTTATTTTTGTGTTTTTTTACGTTTTGTTGTTACTTTTTGCCAGTTAAGTAAATCATCATCACTTGCACTACTGTCTTCACTTTCTGTAGTCATTGTATGATTTTTAATCCCTATGTTAAGTGTATAGGGATTAATAATCACTAATCCACTTGTTTGTTTGAAATTTATTTTTTTTTATTTTAATTTTTATTTTTAAATCACAAAATAAGTTAAACAGGGCACGTCTGCTCACTTTGAATAACTCAACGCGACGACGAATGAATTTAAAATTTTTATTTTTTACTTTTATTTTTCATTAAAAAATTTGTGTTTGCGAAAGTGTTCCTAGAAGAGCACCTTTAATGAAATAAATGCAAAAATTAAATTATTTTGGAAAACTTTCATATTATTGTTTTTTTAGACACTAGACAAAATAAGTTATCAAATTAAAAAAATATTAAAATTATTTCATGTGAAGCTAACAAAAAAAATCGGAGTTATATTCATGTTAGCCGATTTGACTAACAATTAGTATTAATGTAGAAAAAAATCATGTTAGTACTCTAGGGTTAAGGCCGCTTTAGCCGACCGTAAATGTAATGAAATGCAATGCAACTTACCGTAATGAACTCTAAGCTCGTTTGTGCACTTATAGAACGTGTCGGCTGTTTTTCAAAAACATAAACAAAAAAGCATTAGTATACATAGCACAACACACACAGTGAAGAGAATTAAAAAAGTTTAAATGGTGACATCTTTGCTGATAAAGTACCAAGTGATTTATATACTATTAATAATTAGGATCCAAATAACATAATTCGTCATACAAAATTTTGAGAGCGGATTATCTCATTTGTACGTAATTCAATTTTTATTACCCTGTGGATTACTTGAAAATCAATGTGATCTCTAATTTTTATCGGTTTTTTCAATCACCAGCTTTCAAAGCACTAAAAAAACTAACAAAATATGACATAAACAAAGAAAAGTAAACAAAACTAAAGGAAGAAATTTAATATTATAAAATTTAATGGAATCCAAAAAGGAATGGAAGCCAAACAATGAAATGAATAAATATTATTTCTTTGAAATAATATTTTTTAATAACTTTTTCTTCCCATGTAACACATGTAACAGCAAACAAACAATTTAGCAATAAACAAAATTAATAAAAAAAGAAGAAGAACTGTCAAAACCGATTAGGAAAATGCCGTGCGAACATGGTAATTCAAATAAGTAATAAAAATTGAGAGCGAAGTAATCCAAAGCACCGTGCGAACATGGCATAAAACTGTATTTCTTGTTTGCATAAATACCTACATAAATAAGTTAATATTTGATATTAATATTATAGATTTAAAATAAACAAATATGTATGTATTATAGCATATTCATACACATGTACTTACATTATTTTGAAAATGTGCATACACTAAACAAGGTATTGATACCATTAAAAATCATTATTTGTGTATATGTATGCATTTGATTATTTTATACATCTAAACATACATTTGTATAAATTTATTATATGTATGTAGTGTAAGTTATTTTGCACAGATATTATTACTGGCAAAAGAACCAAAGAAAAAGAGTGATTTTAGCCGCATTCCATTTAAAATACAAACATCCCATCACTATCTACAGCTGTCACGTAACCTCGTAGTGAAAATCGATTTTTTACAGGTTGGAACGTTACGGTTAAGTGACATTACAGTCAGTTAAGCATTAACATTGCTTTCCATATAACAGAAACGATCAGCTGTTTACATTACATTTACATTTCTACATTTACATAGATATATGACAACGTGTATTGGAATTCTGGCCAGATACATGCGCTACGTCTGTGACTACCGAAACATGTGCATGACGGAGGGTTAAATAGACACCAACAAATCGATGCAATTTCTCAGTAAAAGTTGTGATTCGAAAATAACCTTCGAGAATTTTTCATGAAATTCCACGCCCTTCTTATTACATATGCTCTTAAATTTATTTTGTAAAACATATTATTAAAAAAAATTGAAAGTTTTTTTAATTATAATAAATGACAAAACAGTAGTTTGTACTATTTTGATAAGTAATTTTTTAGTTTTTTTTTTTTTTAACAAATGAAAAGGTGTTCGATTTTGTAAATAAAATTTGGCAATCAAAATAGCTGATTTTTGTCAATCGAAATAAAAAAATCATTTGTGTTAAAAAAATTTGCTAGTTATAAAATTAAAAAACGTCTGATTTAAAAGAAATGTAAATGATTCCTTTTTTAATTGAAATTTCAGTTGTTAATAATAATTTTTCTTTTGAATTTACCTACACAATACTTTGACTGTACAAAATGTAAATATTATTTTAGTTGTCATCATAATTCTAAGCTTGATTGTTCAAAAAGACGATGAAAAAATACAAAAAAAAACACTCACATAAAACCCACAAAAGAAACTACCTCAACAATCTGGGAAAAACCCTTATCAGTTGGGTTCTCAAAAAAAAAAAAAAAAAAAAAACAATATAATTGGCAAACTTTTTGTTTCGTTCGTTCTCTTTTTTGAATAGCCTGCTTTTGATTTTCAGTTATCGACTTTTTATTGGTTTAACAAAGACAGAATTAAAACATAAAAATGTTAAAACGAAATCAGCACAAACTACATTGAAACCTGTATAAGTGTGTGAGTATAAGAGAGAAAGATTTTTAAAATGTGTTTGAAGTGGATTCGTTAAGAAGTGGGTCACCTAATTATTCATATTATGGTCTTTTATAAATCTGGCAGTCAGTTAGCATGTAAGTAAGTTAGTCTGCCATTAGGTTGTTCTTATTTTTCGTTGTCAGTTTGATGATTTTTTTTTTTGATTTTTTGCTGTCTTGCCAACAACTCACTAATACCATTAGGCATCTGGTCTTTCGATTTTAGTTCACTAAACAGTATTGCCATATATTGGAATTTGTCATCACTTTAAGAACATCAAGTTACAACTATAGAATCGAAATGAAGCGCTGAATCAATTTAATAACATGTTTAAGATGTAGACCAACACAACGAATTCTCAATAGGTATATACAAATCTTATTTTAACTAGGGATGTAACGATACGCCTTTCTCCGATTCGATACCGATACACAATAAAAATATCGGCGATCACCATACCGATGCTTATATGTATTGAATTTGATGTCATTTAAAATTAACAAAACTCAATTAGAGTATTTTTTATTTTAAAAAATTGTCAATCACCGTTCTCAGTTTTAGGGATTTATTCCCTAATAGGGGTTTTTTTTGTACTTGTAAATTTTGTGAAAATTCCCAGAGGAAAACACTTCTTTTTCACTGTGGACTATTATAAATGTTATTTGTGCAATGGCAAGACCGATTTGGTCAAGATGTGGCTACAAGCTTAAGTCTTTTTAGGTCGAAAGTTTTTTCATACCAAGACACTAGTGGTCCGAAAAAGAGGTACCGTTAGAAATTTTTGAAAAGTCGCACAAAAGGTGGTTTTATAAAAATAAATTCGCACAAAAAAGTCGTTGGAGAAAATAAAAGTCGTACATCTATTTTACCGTTTTTTTTTTAATTTTCATAACCCTTTTTATATTATTAATGTGTTTTTTGTTTTTCCATTTCTCTGAAGATGATTGTTTTAGTTCACTAGAAGCTGTTTACAGACACTGTCAAAAGGCCGCTTTGACTCCATGTCTTGGTTAAGCCATTTATGTTTCAGTTTCCAGTCTTTCGAATAATATACTATGACATATTAAAAAAAATATTACGTTTCTTGAAAGGAACTGCAGCAATGTAAACGTTATTCATCTTAGACTCCGTGGTTTCTTCTCCCTCTGAACACGTATTTCTAGCTTCATTTCCATTTTGATTTTCGTTTTAACAAGAAATCTTATTTTAAAAAATAAAATAAAGTTAATTTTTAAAGTTATAGCAAAACATTCACACGTTTGTCTTTATCTGTGGAGTTTTGACAAAAAATCTTGTGTCGAGATAAGATAGTAAAAAAGTTAAAAAAAAACTCTGGAAAAAAAGCTTTTTTTTTATTAAATACACGCCGCATTGCAATAGGCTTGAAGGAGAAACGGTTTTAAAACTTTTATATGCTTGTATATGAAGTTCAATATCATGATATTATTATTATGAAAAAATTTGATTTTAGGAAGATTTTTATATTGCGTTAAAGGGGTTTTTTAAATAAAAACTATTCGAACCTAGTACTCTGTTAAAATTTGTTTAAAATGCAGAGAAACATTTATTATTTTATACGAAAAATTTGACTTGTATCAATGTTACCTATCTCGCGAGTTTGCACAATTTAACGTTTTAATTCGTTCAAATTATGCTACGTTGGTTTGCGTATGTAAATAACCCCCCCATCATGCATTTTACAAATAAAAATTTTTTTAATAAAAATTTAAGTGCTGGTAAAATTGGTAAAATTTATATGAAAAGCACTCAGTTTTTTGGGTGTATTTTAGTGCATACCAAGTTCAGTCACTTGTTTTGTGAAAACAGCACATACATAAATAAAAAAAAATAATAAGCATGAATGAAAAACAGTTACCGGCTGTATTATTAAAATTTTTACTTTCTCATTTAATATAAATGTGATGCTGTTTATATTTGCATAAAATTTTAAGTGAAATAAGGGCAGCTTATATTATTTCGCAATAGCAAGAGAATATTGCCAGAAACATTTTGTACCTTTTTCACAACATTAATAGAGTCAAACTCTATTAAAAGTATTTCTTAAAAAATCCGCACACGTTTCCTTCATATGAGATTGGACAGCATTTCACGAGAAATTTTATAAAGAGTAGCAAGCATAAAGATTTTAAAATAATTCAAATACTGAGTTTATTTTAACAATAAGTCGTGTTATATCCGTTATCAAATGTTATACATACCATGCAAATAATATTGAACTACCTGATCCATTCCCCAGCAAATAATTATACTAGTCCAAATACGTGTGTAAAATGTAGCCCACAAGGAACTAGGACTAGTCCAATAATAACCCAAATGTAAGGAAAAAAACATGGTCTATTAAATTTTCGCTACAGGCGCTGCAACTGTATCGTTTATGCAAACATATTTGAAGGATTGCTTTTATAATACTTATTGCATATTTTTGTATAGTCATCTATGTTAATACAGTACAATACGCATATAAGAAACTCGCTTATAAGAAAACCTCGGTTATAAGAAAGACATCTTCAGACAACATGCACATTTTTATATATCTGCGTGCTTAATAATCCTCATATAAGAAACTCGCTTATAAGAAAAACTCTTCTATAAGAAACAAATTCTGAAGAAAAATTATGCTCATTCCATAGAAAACGGTACGTGTATAAGAAAGTAGTATACATATATTCTCGCAATTGAATTTTTTTTTACCTCGGTTAAAATAGATTTTTTTTGTGTATAATTTACAATTTACATCTGTTCAGTGTTACTTCATATTTAGTATTTATTAAGTAAAAACATGTTTTTTAACTATGTATTTATTCTTCTTACTGATTTTTTATCAAATCTAATTTTAAAACTTGGAATTAATATTTTTTTTACCAAATTACTTTTTTTTTATCAAATGTGACTTCTTTAAGTGAAGTGCAATCACCTGTTTTGTTTTTGTTATGTTTCTATATTTAGGCCCAGGCCCACGATGTCGACAAGAACATTTCTTTCGTATATTTTATTGAAAGCAAAAACAAATTTTATTTTTTTACTATTGTTTTCAATATAAATATGCGAAAAACAATTTTCTTGTCGACATCGTGGGCCTGGCAGTTAGTTCTGTACTTATATATTTATATTTGTACGACAAATAAACGAAATTTAGTACAAAATGATGTGTAGTATGTATAAGTATTGAACAGTTTTATTTCAATTACTATATATTTCTATAGGACATTTTTTAAATTCTGTTACTAATGTATATAAGAAAATATCTTTCTTATATGGGTGTTACAGATATAAGAAAATATCTTTCTTATTTGCGTGTTGCAGATATAAGAAAGTATCTTTCTTGTATGCGTGTTTTCTTTATAAGAAAGCTCGCATATAAGAAAGAAAATCGGTGCATTTTTAGGCTTTATTATATGCGTATTGTACTGTAATTACTTAATAGAAGTTCTATTTAACAATGTATATTAATTATATTTTTTGAAATTTTAATTATTTAATGCCGAAAAATAAATAATAAGCAATGCCCGGATTTGTATGCAAATGCATATTTGTTGTCGTCAGTCTGAGATCAACAGAAACTTAATATCTTTTCGATTCAAGAAATTTAAAATAGAATGGCATCGATTGGTAAGTGCATATTTTGCTTTAAATGCATAATTTTGCATATTTTGCTGACATAGCATATTTTTGAGAAAAATGGGATAAAAATTTTGCAATGCACATCGCGTTTTGTCGCATAGTAGGATAAGTATTCTATGACAACATTGCGGGGAAAGTGGTTGAAATCAGTTGTGTATTATGTTGAAAATTTTAAACCATTCAAGGATGTGATGGAACGATGGTAATGCAGTATAAAAAAAAAAAATAACAAATTTACAAAATATAAAAGCTCGGATAATTTGTATGCCTTCAAATTACGGATTTATCTCTTAGACTATTGTAAAATTAGAGAAATCAAATCCATTGAGAATGCAAATTAAATTAATTGATAATGTCATAAATAGAATGTGTGCAGTTAAGGGTAACTTAAGTAAACAAATTCGTATCAAACTTGATAAAGTTTTTAGAAACATGAAGGACAAACTGCAGGCATATTTAATTTAAATTTTAATAACAGCGTAGTGGAAAATTAATATATGAAAATTAGTATATTGTTCTTATTAATTTTATATAAAGGTTCAAATATCTATCTAACAAGTGACTTAATTTACTTTATTGTTAATGAAGATTAAATTTGATGAACTTTAGTCTAATAAAAATATCAAAATTTGGATTAAAAACCATAGAACATTTCAACAAAATAACCACAATACTATTAATTGGTTTACTTTATATTTTTGTTTTACTTTATTTTTACTTCTGCTTTTTTGGTGTTCCTAATTTTCGTTAACGAGACTGCATTTTTAGGGGTTTTATGTTATTTTAATGTTTTGTTTATGATAAAAAAGTGTGTTAAGAAATATTTTTTTAATTTATAGCGCATATTTTTCTATTTTTAGTGTATGTTTTATGCTCATAAAACTAGATTTAACTGCATTAAAATCCTGTCCCTAATAATAAGTATATTTTGGTTTTTGGGACATTTTTGAAGTTTTTAAAGAAAAAAACGTAGTAAAAAAAACATGTTGCTAGTGTCTTTTAAGCGTAAGGAAGACTCGCGAAAGAAGAGAGCCTTCCGGATTAAAAAATATGTATATGGGCATTTCTCTAATGTCGAATGCGACATTCGTACGCCTTAAAAGTGAAAAAAACATATACCAAAACATTAATTTTATTTTGACAAAAGGCGAAACTTATAGCTCTTGATTAGCTCCATAATTTGTGCTAAATGTTGGTTTTGAGCAATTGTGCGTTTTCAAGAAAATTAAAAAAAAACCAAGGCATTTGCATGCGACAAAAACAGAAGTCGCTTTTACGGCAAACAGTTCAAACACTGATTTCAGCGAAACCTATTGAAATATTTTAATGCGACTAATTTTAAAATATTATGCATTGATGTATCTTAATAATGCTTTTTATTTGATTCAAAAATATTGTGTAGCATATTTTTAATTTAATTTTAATCACCGTCGCACGCTACATGTTGCATGCGACATTTTGTTCCATCTTACTTTTATGTTTACGTTTTTACTTTTTATGTAATAAGACA
Source organism: Pollenia labialis (assembly GCA_949318255.1). Lineage (NCBI taxonomy): Eukaryota > Metazoa > Arthropoda > Insecta > Diptera > Polleniidae > Pollenia > Pollenia labialis. The sequence continues at coordinate 85,388,702 of OX439143.1, forward strand.
TCCGTTAGATGATTCTACTTTATTTTAAATACATTTTATATATTTATTTTCCGACCAAAAATTATAAACTTAAAAAAAATATCGTCAATAAAGAAAAATACAAATATAGAACAAAAACTAACTTAACTGAAAATAGTATTGCTATTCTCAAATAAAGTTTTTTATAATGAAATAAGCTATCCTGCTGCTTGTAGTTATTGGCCATCGCAAATAAAGATATTTTAGAAAAAAATTTTTTTTGAATTAATGCATTTTACACTTACGATGTCGCACGCTACAAATTTAAAATAAGTACCAAGAGAAAAGCACTGATTATTTTCCAGCAAAATTTTTTTTATTAAATTTGCAACAAAAATATCTGTTTGTTACTAATATTTGATGAGCATTGTACAAACACCCTCGACGCACTGATAACAAATGTTCTTTTTCAATGTCGCACGCTACATCGAAATATAGGGTAAAGCAAAGAAAATAATTGCCGTAACTGGCTATCGCATCGTTCCGTTTGCATTTTTCTTATATTGTTTGGATATAAACCGAGATTTAAAAAGCAATTGTCAATGCATAATGTTTCCCATTAGGATCATTTAGCAAAACAACACGGTCAATAGAAATGTTCAAAACAGAACTTTAGCACTTGTTCGACTTTGCATTTGAATATTTCAAAGTATGTTGTGATTTAATGTATAATTTGTTTACATTTTTAAAAGTTGATAGATTCCCTATAAAAATATGTTAAAACAACATACTTTTATAGACTTTGAATTTTTTGGCTGTGGTTGACATTTCTGGAGAAATGCCCATATGAGCAACTTCAAAAATTTACGACACCTAGACATTTTTTTTTAATTTTTTTTTTTTTGTCTGACATCAATGTTGATTTGCGTGTGTAAAAACCGATATTTGAGCATGTGAAATCCGTTCGCGTTAATCATTTTTATTACACGACGCAAATTTTACTGCGGTTTAAAGTTAAAAATTAAAAAAAATACAAAAATTACAGTTTTTGTTAAAATTGAAAAAGGATAACGCGTGTGGATAATACTCCTTAAGGGCTTTCTTAGCACACTAAAATATTTGTAAAAGCTTGAATACTTTTTAAAATACACTGGAAAAAAAATATAAAACAATTTTGATCGTGTATGCATATAAAAATGAATTTAAAATTGTTAAACATTTTACAAAATTACGGCTAGTATAAGACATAATTTGCAATATTTTGGGGAAAAAACTTTTAAAATGTATTATCTGAAACCAAACAAATATTTCATACAAGGATGCTTTTCGAGGTTAGAAACATTTTGTTTCCTCCATAAAATTTTAACTCCTTAAAATTTTTTGGTGCGTTTTCAATTTTAGTATCAAGCTCAGTAAAGTCTTCTATTCGATGTACGTTTGAGCGGAATTGATACAGCGCATCAGTTGTCACAAAGCGAAATGTGTTTGGAAAAAACTGCCGCTGCACGCGCCAGGGTTGAAAAAAATTATTTTTTTTTGCACTTTGTCAGTTTAGTCCGTCGCTAAGAATCTATTTAGATACCTAAACATGTTTCCATGACATGTTTTGATATAAAAAAAAGCTTGAAAATAAATTGTTTTTTTGCAAAAATTTTCAAAAGTTCATAAAATTTTTGCGTTTAAAAATTTTAAAGTGCGTTTTCGCCTCTGAGGTGCCCATTACGAAGTTACTCACATCACGCAATACACTAGCCAACTTAAAAGGCAATTCAGATTGTCAGACGCAAAAAAGATACATTTTTAAAAAATTTACGCTAATTTCTTTTAAGTTTGTGATGTCCGTGATAAGTTATTGGTGCGCTGACACCAACTTGATACACCTCAAACTTTATAAAATTACGCAGTTTTTTTAATTCTGCGCTTAAAACTCATTTTTATTAAACGGCGCAAAAACTCTATGTAAAATCTTCAAAAATTTCAAAATTCGGAAAATTTTGGTTTAACTTTAAAACACCATGCAACTTTTCACCCAGCAGCGATATCAAAAAATTTTTTTTGTGGATATATCCTCCAAGTCTAGTGACTATATTTTGTATGGGTTTGGATCTGAAAGCTTAAAACTATTACAAAGAAAACGGAATGAATGAAAAAACTCTTGCAAGTTTCAAGTCGTTTTTTTAATTTTTCGAATTTTAGATGACCACCAATTCTTTGCACGTCATATCCTTCAAGTATAGTCATCCAAACCCTGTACAACGTTTTTTTCAATTCATAAAACTTAACGAAATAAGAGCCATAGTATGTATGTCGGTTTCAGCAGGTGCTCAAAAAATTTGAAGTAGCCCATATACATTTAAAAAGAACAAAAAAAAAAAATAAAAATTGGGTAATATTTTTTTACATTTTATATAAACATATGTATATCAATCAGAAATATAAATAAAAACATGTGTTTTCTTTAAACTAAATATTTGTCAACAATGATGAATATAACTATCTGTTATATCATACCTGATTTCCCGGGACAAAAATCGACGCACATTTTTCGGGAAAAAATCCCGTAAAAAATCCTCTGTAAATAAGTTGAGTGTTAAGTTAAAAAAACGCATTTGATTTTTTGATTGGCTTTAATTCATTTTTTTTCTCTTTTGTTTAGTTTAAATAACTTTATTCTATGAAATGCACCTAATTTTCCAACTTAATGCTATAAACACATTCGAGACAGCAGGCTACCGACTTAAATATGTCAAAATATAGAATACATGTGTGCATATGAAAACTATTATTTTAACGACGACACGGCTACATGGCTGTAGGTTGTTGTCTGTGCTTATTTTGTCGTTGTAGTCAAAGAGCCCATTTACATTATACGATTTTTGTCGTTGCGTTTCTTACCTTATGGTCGAGAAGAGAGAAAAAGAGGAATTAAAAGGGGTACACAAGCGAGTGTACCACTGTTGGGATCTGGAAATTCTTAAATTGTACCGTCTTAATGGCAAAATTGTCCCAAATTGACATAAATTGTACCAAAATTTCGCTAAAAATTAAAAGAGCATGCATAGTATGAATTTATAACACTTTTTATTCAATAATAACAAAAACAAAACAAGTAAGATGGTAACGTCGGTCAAGCCCGAGCATTTAATACCCTGTACCACCCATTTGGAACCCATGGGCAATCGTGAACCCGCCAGAAAAAAATTATGTTAGGGGGTTAAGATTCATGTGAAAGTGCGTTGTGTCAAATATTATTTAGATATCTTCATCTAAATAGATGAGATTTGTGATTTTAGGAAGGGGGCTTATATGGGATCTATGGTAAATATTCGACCTACCACCACAAAAATGCCAACATTTATAAGGAAGCTGTGGCATTAAAAGCTATTTGGGGAGTATTATTTGTATGGGAGGTATCGTCAAATATGGGCCGAATCCAATAAAATTTGGTGAGATAATTTAGATTGAAGTAAAATAAGTCTGGTACAAATTTAATCGAAATACCAATGTAATAAGATAATTTAAAAGCACAAACACTTCCGGAAAAAAAGAACGCATAATATTCCACTATTGTGATGTGGGTATAAAAAATTAAGAAGATCCAAAAATGTATCTATTTAAAGTTTTTATCAAAGGCAGACAAAAATGTAGATTTGTGAAAATAGGCCAAGTACAAAAAGAAAGGGCTCATGACTAGAGAAAGAAGAACCAATCCCTTAACTGGTTTATAAAGAACAAAAAGGTAGAAAAAGTAATAAATTACAGTACCGTCTTAACTGGTGCTTTGACACATTTTTTGGTAATTTCTAAAATTTGGTTCTTAAATTTAATGCTAGGACTTGTTTTATTGAAATAATACTACATTGTAGTAAATGACACTAAATACGTTCATTAAGAATAGATGTGTGACTCGTCAAATGGTGTAAATTGAAACCCCTCCAATGACAACCCCATGTAAAAGTGATAGGTCTTATTCATATAAAGTTTTAGAACTAGAACCGGTCTCTACCGCCAAAGACCTATCACGGGACTACTTTAGTGTCAGTTCGCTTCCCTCTAGAGTATGTACTTAATATGTTAGCATAACATCGTGAACATAAATGAAATTTTTAGTAGTTCTGGTCAAGGCTGGAGATATGTTATTAGAAATTGTATTTTAAAGAGAAAAGTAAGTTAATCCACCTCAACGAAATTATGAAACTTCGTGGGTCTTTTTTTTAAATTGTACAAAAAATGATGAAATGTACCAGTGTACCAATAAAGATTCGATTGTGCCAAATTTGGTACAATTGTACCACAAATCCCATCAGTGGAGTGTACTCTTCGATTCATTTTGTTCGCTCATTCGTTCTCTCATTGTTCTCTCATTTGACGAAAAATGTATTGTAGTTCGGTTGCAAAAGAAAAAGTCGTAACGACTTCAAAGGGGAAACGACAATAATCGCAACGACAAAAATCGTTTAATGTGAATTATATATTTTTGTCCACTACAAAACAAAGCAAGTGTTGCTAATATAAAAAAATATTTAAAGAATAAGTGCTTCAAACAATTTTCTTTTTTTTTGTGTAACAGACAACAATCGGTTTTTTAGTATCCTTTTAAAAAGTTCTATAGGGAGATGTTTTTCGTGTCAGTTTAGGTGTTATAGGTCGTAAAAGTTGCAAAATACTTTATCCACATATCTTTTGGTAAAAAATGAATCTATAAAATATGGGAATCATTGGAAATGCTTCAAAGTGTGTTTTACATGGCGTTTAATGTATACCGATTTACCAATTAAAAGGTAATTTCATATATTCATACTCGGTGGCTGACATATTTTTTACAAAAGTGGCTTTATCTTTAAATTATGTCAATATTTATTTATTTAACCCTTTTAAAGTGCATTTACACCTACGCCATTAACAGGTTATAAGTTGTTTATGATGATAAACTAGTTTGAGAAATTTGTTTATCCATACAAATTATACACACGTTTGTAACTAGCTTTTGAGATAAACAAGTTACAAACAACCAGTTTTTGTTAATGCAAATTTGTTTTTTCAAATTTTGTTCTGGCAACGCTAGTGATATTTGACATAAGATCATAAACTTGTTTGAAAATTACAAGTGTAAGTGCCGGTTCACACAAGTCAAGTCAAGTCTTGAGCTTTTAAGAGAGAAGGGAAAAGAGAATGCTTGACGAGTCAAACTTGACGTGTGTGAACCGGCACTTAATGCACTATTAGATATTTGCTTAGTAAAGTTTTTCTGTATTGCGGGTTTTCGGCCTTGCGGAACACTTATTAATTATGTATGTACATATAACTTTTAATAATTAAATATGTAACCAGTACATTAATTATTAACACATACATATGTATATATTTTTACTCAAACTTATTAATAAATTGAGAAATTTTCTAAAATAAATTTTTTTAATGCTTAATAAATATAAAATTCTATTAGATGGATTTACTAAAAAAATATGATAGTATATAAAAGCTTGAAGTGTTCTTCCCTAAACATATTCTGCCGTATTCAAGAAAAATTACAATATATTTGAATTGTATTTTAAGAAAAATTTGCCTTGAAACATATTTCAACTTATTATATTTTTTATGAATACGGCAGGTTATGTTTTAATAAATATATTAACAAAATTTTAAGTCTTGTAGAAAAATCTTTCAAGTTATATTTATTATTGAAATTTGCTCTTACTTTATAATTTATAGGAATTTTTAATTCATCATGTAAAAGATATTTCGAAGTAGTTTCTAATAATACCAATACTTCTTTGATCCAGTTTTTACCTAAGAAGTTATTGATATAGGGTACGTTCTTAAATGCAGTTTTTGGGTATCACTTGCGCAGAAGTAAAGTTTAATGTTCGTGAAAGCATCACGTTAGAAACTTAGCAGCATTCTCTTATGTCAAAAGTTTTTTATGCAGTGTTGTCGCAGCTCTCCAGCAAATTTCGGGAATAATAAATTTTTACATAAAAGAAATGGTTTTTTTTGTAATGCTTTTTCTTGTCATTTATAAGAAAACTGTCACTTTTTGGTTCCATATTTTCAATAAAATGTGTCATCGTTATTGTTGATAACATATTTATATATATTTTATGTTTGCTTATTAAACTTTTGAAATTTAGCTCGTGTTCAAAATTTCAAACTTTTTCATGCGTATCCAAAGTGTTTTGAAACTTTTACGACCTATACCACGTGCGTTGACGGAACAAATTTCTTATTTTTCTTATTTTAAAAGCAGTTTATATGTATTTTTTATTTAATTTGCAGTTATGCGTGTTTTTCCATTTTATAAAAATGATAGTATTTAGCTCCACTGAAATATAAATAGTACATAATATGCAAAAACAACTGTTTATATATTTTCAATTGTAGCTGCAGTCGTGTGTTCGTGTAGCCTGCTGTCTCGAATGTGTTCAATGCATAATATGTAACATAATAAAAAAATTACATCTTCCGACTTACGACAGTTTTGCCAAACACCGAAGAGATATCAATTCAAATCCGATAAGTAAGGCTATGTTTAATGCTTATTGCTCTGAAGTTTCAAAATAATAAGAGTAAAAATACACAGAATTTTTAATTTATTTAAAGCCCCACACTTATTTTACAAAAACGAAAAAAGTGGTTCCACTTGCTTCAGAAAATTTTATGATTTTATATGGGTATTTCCACAGAAATATCAACCGCAGCCAAAAAATTCAAAGTCTATATAAGTATGTTGTTTTAACATATTTTTATAGGGAATCTATCAACTTTCAATAATAAACTTTGAAATATTCAAATGTAAAGTCGAACAAGTGCTAAAGTTCTGTTTTGAACATTTCTATTACACGTTTTGAAAAAAAATTTTTTTTCTGTGAACAGTAAATCTATGCAATTTGAACAATTAAAAAAAAAATTTTTTTTTACTTCAAATGCGTAAAATTTATTTTAAATTTGTAGCGTGCGACATCGTAAGTGTAAAATGCATCAATTCAAAAAAAAATTTTTCTAATATATCTTTATTTGCGGTGGCCAACAACTACAAGCAGCAGGGACAGCTTATTCCATTAAAAAAAACTTTATTTAAGACTAGCAATACTATTTACAATTAAGTTAGTTTTTGTTCTATATTTGTATTTTTCTTTATTAAAGATATTTTTTTAAGTTTCTAATTTTTGTTCGGAAAATAAATATATTGAATGTATTTTAAATAATGTAGAATCATCTTACGCATGTCTTATTACATAAAAAGTAAAAGCATAAACATAAAAGTATAATGGAACAATATGTCGCATGCAACATGTAGCGTGCGACAGTGATTAAAATTAAATTAAATTAAAAATAAACTACACATCTTTTTTTAATCAAATAAAAAGCATTATTAAGATACATCAATGCATAACATTTTAAAATTAGTTGCATTTAAATATTTTATCAGGTTTCGCTGAAATCAGTGTTTGAACTTCTGTTTTTTCGCATGCAATTGCCTTGGTTTTTTTTAATTATCTTGAAAACGAACAATTGCTCAAAGTTAACCTTAGCACAAATTATAGTGCTAATCAAGGCGAAACTTGCCTTTTGTCAAAAAATAATAATGTTTTGGTGTATGTTTTTTTCACTTTTAAGGCGTACAAATGTCGCATTCGACATTGGAGAAATGCCCATATGCAGGGCACCTGCATAATAAATTTTTCGGATAAAGCGATGATGACAGAAGTTATTAATTAAGGCAACGCTTATTCGATTCGAAGAAAATAATTGAAGGAACTTTTGAAGGAAGTGCTAAGTGTCTAGAGATTTACAGCCATATTCATAAAAAGTTCTTATTTTAAGCTTATGGCATGTAATAACTATCAAACGCTTTTTGTCTAATAAACCTCCTATTATAATTTGTATTCATAAACGTACATTAGTCTGAGTTCACACTTTGAAAGTTTTCTTTCAGAAAGTCGGAGTTTATGGATGAGAGAGGAGAGAAAAAAGCATGTTCTCTTCCCCTCTCACCAATAAACTCAGAGTTTCTGAAAGAAAACTTTCATAGTGTGAACCCAGACTTAACAGTTTTATTACTATTAACTGTTTGTGGCGATTTTGTGTTTAAGTATGGCAACTTTCTTCATATTTTGCTGCCGTTTTATTGCTAGTGATGCATGAAACTTCTATTCGGTTCACATGATATTCTATATTAAATTGTTTTTTATAGTTTTTTTTTAATTGTAGAACTTAAAAATTATTCTTATCAACTAAAACTACATTTTATTTTAGTTTCTGAACAAAATCTTGCCGAAAGGTATCATACACAAGTATTCGAATAAAAAGTTTGTTTACTTTTTATTAACATCACTATTATTATGAATTGTTTATTCTTATTTTTTTTTAATATTTTTGAACAATTATTTGTTGTTTTAAACAAAAAACAACTAGTTGCAATAATTTAATAAGTTATTAAAGATAATATCTGCATTTGCCACTGAAAATATTCTTTAAACTCATATAAAAATGTTTTAAATAATTAACAATATACATAACTTTAAATTGGTTGTCTAAAATAAAAAAAAATTTAGTTAAATGTGTTTAACATGTCGATATTAATAAATAATACATTTTTTTCATTATTTTTTAACATATTTCACAAAAATAATATCATAAAATGCAGACACTTATCAAAATGTTATTTTATTTTTGGTTTAAAGAATGGTAAATCGAACAATAAATTTTCTTACTTTATGAATGGTTTATTAAAGGTTTAATAGACTATTTTTCGTTTATGAATACAACTTTAGCAATTTTGCCTTATACAAGGTTAATTAACCATTAATAAATTTTTATGAATACGGCTGTAAATGTATAATGTTCATTTGAATATTATGGCAAGCATCCGTAGAATCGAAACGTGTTTTTTCATTGAAATCTTCTTGATATAAATTAGAAATAGGCTTTTAAATGATTCTGTAAATGCATATTCTGAACTGAAATCCTATTTAAAAAAAAATATTTTGTTTTAATAATTAAACTTTTTTTGTTATTAATACGATTTCCGTATGACGTGCTAAATTCCCAGTTTTTCAATTTTGATAAATACACTGAAATTTATTGTTGGGGGAAAGCTAGCTTCTATGCGCATTTCACTGGTTGCTTAGGCCAGCTCATCAGGAAACCTTTTCCATAGATTTTAGAAAAGCCAAAAATATTATACAAATAAAACCCTAAAGCGAATAAGAATTATAAACACTCAAAGTCTTACTTGTAACACTATCAAAGCCAAAACAAAACACCAACAATAAACAGTGAGTTTATCTTTTCTTACATTTTCCTACAATTGGTTGGGTTCTTTTTTTGGTTTTATATAAATGCTGTTGGCTTTAAATTTATTCTGTGGCAATAAGTGCTTAAGTCTATTTGTTTAGTTTTATTGGAGAATAATTAAAACATTAAAGGTGGCTTATGGAAATTTACTCCGAATTTAATATAATCACCAGTTTTCTGCGGTTTTAGTTTTTTTTTAGTTTTTATTCATTAACGCGCTCCTAATGCCCCAGATCGGAAGTTTTTATTATTCTAAATGTTATTGCACACTGAAAAAATATATCTGAAAAGTCATCTTGCTATAAATTTCTCAAAAATCCTACAAAATAATTGAAATTTTGCTAATATGTACTTTTGAACATGAAGATCATAAGGTACCATTAATCACTTTTTCCACTGCCACAGAAATAAAAAAGTTGAATGCATTTATAAACTTGTTTACTTGATCTCAGGAAATATTATTTGTTCTAATAAATTAAATAATTTTTTGCATCGATTTGTATTGAGCGGGAATTCCCGGAATCCCAGGAAATTTAAAAGTAACCCGTTTTCCCGGGAAATGAAAAAGTCCGGGAAAAGAAAAACTCTACTACTGATTAGTCAGCTGTGTCCGGTATATACATTAGTATAGCCTAGTCAACTGTGCCCGGTATATTAAGCAGTACTTACTTGTAAACAGTATTAGTGTAAACAGCTCAGATATATGATTTATCAACGACAAAATTTATATGTTTAAGGAGAATGCAAGATCACACGTACACAAAAGTTTCCATCAGTTCTACGCAATTATGGATATTCACATCAGCTATGCCAGTCATATGATGGGTCAAATGACTGGCACTGTTTTCGTAGGGAACACTTTATTGGTTTGAAATAATTTATGTCATGTATTTAACATGCTGTGAAATTTTTGTTATCCACATTTCCGTACTTTTTTGAGATTCCTGATGTTACACTATTTCGCAGAACAGAGTATTGCCCAATAGTTTAATTTTAGAAGTTTTAGGATTTGGCAACAAATTTCAAAATAAAAATAATTGGCAACTTTGATTATTTCGAACAGTATTTTTTGTCGCCTTTCTCACACCCGACCGCTAGACTTTTATCAGCCAAACCCAGTTTAATGGCGCAAGAAGGTTTAAAACGAAGCTTAACATACTTATTTAGACAATCTTCCTAATCTTTATCGTTATTTACCAACTTTTTTAACTGGCCGAAAGAATAAATACAAACACTGGCAAATAGAGTCAAAGTTTTGTTGGTAATTCTTGGGATTCTCTCTGGGTTTCTCAATCCTCACTTTTTTATTCTTTTTATTTTTCATTATCTTTCGTTTTGGTTTATTTTTTATTTATATGTATTCATCATGATAATAACCGCTTTTGTTTTTATTGTTGTTTTTAAACGATTAATGATTTGAAATGCTTAAAACTATTTTCATGCCTGAAGTGGAATACACAGATTTTTGGATTTCGTTGTTTTAATGTTGAACTCAACTGAACTGCTGCCGAATTGCAGCAGTTTGTTTCAGTTGCCATGAAGATGCATTTATAAATTCACTCAATAACCCTGAAGTACGTACTTTGTTGTTTCGCTTTTGATCTGGTGAATTTCTAGCCATAATTTTTGTTATTAACTATGGTTAAGATACACAAAACCAACAACAGGAGAACAGCGACGATGACGACGACCACAACAGTTAATAGCATTTATTTCTTAAATCGTTTTCCATGAGTTTCGGCGCTAAAAGACATGCTGTAAAAAGAACTAACCATTAAGTTATTGGTAGATAAATGAATGAATGAATAAGTATTTTTTTCGGTTTCTGCATTGCACTACAAATGATAATTTTCTGCGCTGTAATGGCTGGTTGCTGCTTGATGTTGCTTTCCATTGTCTGCTCCGTTTAACTGCACATTGTTTTTCCGTTTGTTGCGGTCACAACCGTATTTCCCATTTACCATTTACTGGTCGAAATCGTGTTTTGCTGAAGAGTTTGAGTTGTTCGAAATACGATTTTTTTTCAACAGGAAAGAAAACTTAATAACAGCAACAATTTAAAATATGTTTGTATGTCGTGAAAATGTGTGTGTGTCTATCCAATATTCAAATGTTTGTTTGTAAATCTTTTTGCACGATAAATATTCTCGCAGTCGTTATTCTTTTGGGGGCTTTTGTGGTACTTAATTTTGTAATTTAATGTAGTCTTAACTTTTAGTAAACCGTTAAGAAAACATGTCTTGAAATTCAACATTTATTTTTATTGTTTTTTTTTACTTTTTTATTAATTACGAATAAGCCAAACAATCATGTATTTTGGCGGCAAGAATTAAGGTATTCATTATGGTATTTTGCACCATTTAAAGAATTCTTTTTCTTAAAAAATAGGTTTTGGAATATGTATGGATGTATGTATGTACCTGCGTGTGTGAGTAAGTTTGAATAATATTTTTTTTAATACTTGTTCTGTTAAATTTTAAACTCACCGGCATATGAGACGTCACTTACACATATCCATACATATAAGCTATATTGCAAGGCGAATTAATTTTTCAGGTGGCGTTTAAAGCAGCGTTGCCGTTTTGGTTACTTTTTTTTCTCAATGTGTACTTGTTTTCAATTTTGGTTACTTTTTTCCACACAAAAATAACATATTATTTTGACCCTTAAAAATTGTGTGTAAAATTTGTGCATCTAAAACAATACTTTTTTTCTTCTGCAGTAGTTTCCGCTTAAGTGCACATCGAAAAATGTTTAGTTTTCTACGCATTCAAACGGGGAATCATTTAACCGATAAAACGGATAAATGCGCAATCAACGCATTTATAAAAACCTCGCTTAAAAAACTCAATAATCATTAAAAAGTACTTTTTTAGTTATGAGGGAAAATAAAATTTATTATACCTAGTTGTCATACGAAATTTAGTATAATATTAAAACTAATTCAATAAACATTCGTACACATATACATACATATGCACAAACATATTTATTTAAAATGTAAATAAGTTTTGTATACCTGTATAATACGTATTTTATTCGACCTTTATTATTTTTAAGTATTAATAAATTGTCGAGCTTGAGGTCTTTTTTTAAAACTTTAAATGCTTCTTCGAACCTTTTTAGTGATTGTGAATACGAACACAACCTGTAATACCGTTCGTTACTATTTTCAAGAAAGAGCCAAACATAATATAGTGTTCTTCGTAAAAAAACAGAACAATTGTAATGATACTGTAGACAAACATTATTGTTTAATGTTCTATAATGTCTAATTGTTTACATTGATAAAGAAATGAACAAACAAACCATTTTAGCAACGACCGCAGCACGAACAGCTTGTGTGTGCATTGTGTATATGTTTTGTTTGTGTAAAATTATTTTGCCATTATTAATTAATTTCAAAATATTTTTATTTTAGAATAATGCAGACCTACTAGCAGCATCGGGTTTAAAAAGTCTTCGTAATAAGGTGAGTACTGAACTTTAAAGTAATTTTCTTCACTGTTTATATTTTCTAAGTATTTGCCGAATTTTTTGGATATATGGAAAAATTTTTTATTCCTTACTCTTTTAATTTAACTTATGGCGATTTCTTTTCTGACAAAAATATGTTACAATAAATACATGTAACACCTTCTAATGCTACCTATAATCACTCGAACAAAATTAGCTGCTTTGGTTTACAACTATTACAATTTTATCGTTACTGGACGATTTTTAAAGCTATTTGAGCGGTTTCTGCACGCTATTAAGGTTTGAAAACTAAATTTTAACATCACTAATGGCTTGAAAAAATTAAAACGATTAATATATGTACACAGACTTTTTTCATTTTAATATGTAAATATTTTTATAGTTATTTTGGTCTAAAACAATATTTCCACAAAATTATGAGCGGTATGAATAATAATGAAAAATAAAATAAAACATTGGTTGTACAAACAAAGTAGTATGTACCAAAGTTGTAAAACAGGTCAGTATGAATACCTTAAGTAAAAGTAAGGGCAAAATATGCAACATATTTTTCATCAGCATATTCACAAAAGAACTTGACAATTTTTCCCACAGTTGTATTTTTTGTACAAATGAACACAAAAATTTAGAACATCTAACATTAATGCAACAAATTTGTGAGAAAATAAATCGCCATTAGTAATACAATAAAAAAAAACTAAAATAAATTCAAAATGTATAATAGTTTGAAAACAATTTGTTATGATATGTCAAGAAATATGTAACACCCAATTTTCACGATGATTTAAAAGACATGTCTTTTTTGTAGTTCTTTTATTTATGAAACTTCTAAAAATTAGTTTGATTTTCACAACGTTTCGTTTTTTGTTGAGTTTTTTTCTGTTCTCATTATAAATGTATGTATGTATTGAATATTTTCAAATTAAATTTTTTAATTTTTCTTTATTTTAATAAGCAATTGTCACTTGAAATAAAAAAAACACAAATTAAAAAATAAAATTAAGTGCAAAGAGGAATGTAAAAAAAGAAACACAGAAAATACGATTCATGTCATTTTTTCTACCCTGCTGACTTCTTTCTCCGCTCGTTATCAAACTAAAAAAGACATGTTTCAAAAAAAAGGGGAAAAATTATCATGAAAATTGGGTGTAAGGAAAATTTGAAATTTTCCGAATGGACCGAATAAACCATTCAAACGGTTACACAAACAAATGAAAAGAGTATGAAGCATGAAAAAGTGGAGCATGTCGTTATAAAAAACTTTTAATATGCACAGAAACATTTTGCTGAAGAGCAGTAAACAAAAGTTTATCGTACTTGTCAATTTTCTTTTTAACCATGTTAAAGTTTATAATTAAATAAAAAGAAAATTGATGAAACAAACATACCTTTAAACCGTACCACAAAAAAAGTTTCCCCGTAAGCCCTTTTTTATAAAGTATTTTTGCAAGGAAGTTTGCCGACCGTAGGGGCCTTGTTTTTACATCTTAGGCATTTACCGATTTTAAAGTAAGATATATCATATTGACCTCAAGTATCTCGTTCTAGTATTTATCCAGCAGATCTCTGTTCGTACCACCCGTAATGTCAAAAATCTTAAGCTCGCAAGAAACTATTAAGCTTTTGCTAAGGAAGTAATTCGATAATTTCAGCAGAAACATTTATAAATAATGTTATGCAAGAATATAAACCGTTGCTTCGAAAATGGACGAGGTTGCAAGACATTTATTTGCTTACCTCAAAAACAGATCAGTGTATTGAAAAAGCTAAAAAAAATTACTTTTAAGGAAGGAAGTCGTTTTAGAAACATGTTTTTTTTTTGGCAAAAAAAAAATATTTTTTAGCAAAATATCGAAATTTATCTTATGTACAAATCATAAAAAATTGCAAAATACAGCTATTCCTTTAATTTATTCTACACGTATAGAAAAAAAAATAAAATAATTGATTAAAATCTGTTTGCAACTTTTTTCAAAAAAGATTTTAATGTAATGGAATGTAAGAAGAGATAAACTCACTGTTTATTGTTAAAGTTTTTGTTTTAACTTTGATATTGTAACAAGTAGAACTGTTGCTTATAATTCTTATACGCTTAACAGTTTTATTGGGTTAAATATCTTTAGTTTTTCTAAATAATTTCAGTATTTTTATCAAGAATAAAAATTGGGAACTAAGCAAGAACACCAAAATCATTTAAATTAGCTTTTAAATACATTTAAGAATTTCAAAAAACCCCATATTGGTATGGGAACCCCCTAAGAGATCAAGGGCAAGTATGTTTTGAAAAAATGTCTCATGGGAATTCGAAGAAAATGAAAACCTTAATATTAACACATACATGTTTTAATATTTGACTTAATATTTTTTAAGCCTTGAAAAACGTTTGCCTTTGGCAAAGAAGGAATTCAACTATGCTCTAGGATAATCAAAGTTCGGCAATATACTTTTTGCATAGTCTGTATGGTTAGCAATACAGTTTCACATAACCTCTTTTTAGCTATAATTAATTTTTGTTAATTTTGATCAAAAATACCAATATTTTTACTTCTATCTTTAGTTTTTAAGAAATTCTAACTTGCACTCCTTTTTTATTGTTTTGTTTATAAAAAGGTATTTAAATGCCAAATACACTTGTTGAATGCTTGTCCAGCCTGCGAATTCAACTTGTACATGTGCTGGACGCATTGTTGCCAACTTTTTTTTAAGACTTCCCGGCAAATCGGACTTCAAAAACCGCTAAATTTTTTATTTAGCTTAAAATGTTTTAAAAATATCGCTAATATATAAATAGTATGTGAAATGTTTATACAAATCTAGATATAGGGTGCTTTTTTAAAGGTTATTAAAATTATATTGTAAGGTTTTTAATTTCCCGCGAACGTACAAAATGTGGATTCATATAAAATTCAGGGATTTGTATTGTATCTAGTTTTGTTAATGATGCTAAAAATTTGGGACCCTAGACGAAGATTAAATAAAATCGTAAAAGAAAAGAAGGAAGTAAATGCAAGACAATCGATTGGAAATTTGACACTATTTTATATTTGATATATGTACATATACTTACATTTACTTTCTGAGAGACATTAATTCAAAAAGGTTGAATATACATATGTATAACATGGCCACTACTGCTTTATAACGTGCGTTAAAAAAATAAATATTTATATGTTGATTGCGTACTGGTATATAGAACATAGTGGTTACATTTAACAAAATAAAAAAAATCGATTTTGTCGTCGTTATTCGGTAATTTGTCCCTTTGTGTGACGGCCAGAACAAGCTACCAAATTGGCAGGAAATAAAGTAGCCGTAATATTTATTTTAAAAGTTCTAATGAAAGTTCTACAAAAAAGTTCAGTCAACAAAGAAAGCTGCGCACATACGTGCTAACATATCACATAATCTCGAGTACAGGCGCGGATTCAGGGCGGGGGGATAAGGAAATTCCCTCCCCCCCCCCTAAATTATTAAAAAATGTTTGGTTTATCTCGATAATACAAGAATTCCCAATAATAATATATTTTTATATGCACAAAACTTTAGGAAATCCCAGCAAGTTTTTTTTCGGTTTTTTTTATTGAATCTAACGAAATTTTCAATAAGTATCCAAATCTTAATTCTAATAGTTATTTATTAGATATTTCCAATGAAACATCTAGTTTACTGTATTCAAATACTTATTATTCTACATTCAATCCCAGCAGGTGCCATCTATGTTTATCCATAGAATAAAGATATTTCAAAATACAACAAAAAGTTGTTTGGAAAGCATTTATTGGCTTTGTTGCAAACGCATTTGAAGAGGCATCAAAGGATATTGATAATGACGTTGATGTGTCAATTGATGCGAAGGCACCACCATCAATAGTTCTAAAATCTTTGACAAATTTTAGGCTTGACCTAAAAAATTGTGTAGGAAATGGAACAGATGGATGTCCTCTGATGTCAGCAGAAAATGGAGCTGTTATATGATTCTGGACAAATGCAAAACAAACGCCTCGCTATTCCCACAAATCAAACAACTCAATTTTAAAAAGCAACAAAGTGCCATTAATACAATAAGTTGTATCATTTGTTAAAGAAACGACAAATTTTTTTAAATATAATCATCCCAAGCGAAACGCAGTTTTAGCATAGTATTTAGGAGCCAAGCTCCCTAAATTATGCGAGACAAGATGGTTGGACCGTCACGACTCAATTTTACACTTTGCAACAAGTGTACATCATATAGTTAAAGTTTTGGAAAAAATATCTGAGTGGAAAGGTAGAGATACTTCATCAAAAGCCTTATATTGAGGAACTCGCTTAGTACTTTTGAATTCATTTACGGAATAAGCATAATAAGTGTGATACTTATTGTATCACAGCCGCTTAGATTTTACAAAAGCACGATATTGATCTTCAAAAAGGAGCAAGCCTTATCAAAACTTAAATCATGTGCATTGAAGAGAAAAGAAATAAAGACGAAGAACTATTTAAAGCGATTTTTGAAAAAGTTAAAGTTATCTGCGTTCAAATCGAGGTTCCAATCACGTTCAAAATGTTGAAGATTACTACCGAGTTGTAGGTTACATTCCTCTTATTGAATTTATTTTAGAAGATCTTAAAACACGTTTCCCAATAGATATCCTAAATGTATTGAACATACCTAAACTTCTACCTCAAAGTGTAAAGTCAAATACAGATACAAAACTTTTAAAATCACAACCAGCTGATGAGCTGATTATGTTTGATAAAAGAGATAGATAAACATCTACTAACATCTAAACTTGAGTCTGAACTGTTGCATTGGCAACAAACATGGAAAATATCTGAAAATCTATTAGATAACGTTGTAGATGCTTTAATAATCTATGATGAAGATATCTGCCGAAATCTAAGAAAAATATTTAAAATTTTCTAAATTGCTCGTCAGCAACGCAAGTTTAAAATAGCACGAAAAATGGTTAAAAATGGCTGGCAAATGGCACGAAAAAGTATAAAAAATGGCACGAAAATGGCAAAATTAAACATGTTATTTAAGAAACATTTATTTTATTAAGTTTTATTGTAAGTACAATAGTATGTTTTCAAATTGTCAAAAATAAATACTGGGGGGCAAAACGCAAGAATTTGGAAGTTGTTTTTAATACACATTTTATCTAATTTTTTTTATAAAATTCTGTTTAATAAAGAAATATTTTTATAATATTTGTCATAAAATTTTTTTATCAGGGAAATCTTATTAAAAAACGACGTCTAAAATTCTTGCGTTTTGCGTCTTCGATTTTAAGAACACCCCTGATAATCTCTTGTTATCACAAAAAAAAAGTTCTATAAATGAAAAACACTCTTTCAACATCGCAAGATGTAACTGGAGCATATTTAAACACTAAAAGTTCAGATGGAGAAAGGTTGTCAATAAATTCATCCGCCTCACTTTCATTAAAACAAAATTGTGAGAAAATCGATTAAAACGCTTTTTTAAAATTGAAATGCCAAGCCATATAGATTTTGCAGGAGTATGTATTGAATAATTTACCACGCGTATTACGATCCAAAACGTTTTTTAAACTTTTCAACAAAATCCTTTTTACTGACATCTTGTATTATTTTCCTTAGCACTGTCAATTAAGCCGAAGCTTTCATTCATAAAAGTCCCTTTCGTTTGTAACTTCAAGAGGTTTGAGCAGATGCATTAAAAGAACCTTTTACATCCGATTTTTGCATTATTCAGTTAGCATTTCGAATAGATTCTGCCTCATATTCGCTAATCCTATTTAAAACTTATTTTTAATGTTGCAAAAAAGGTATTCTTTGTGCAAGCTGGAATTAAAAATTGTTTTTTAAAAAAATAATTGAAGAAATGGCAAAAATGGCATATGTCATAAAAAAACTTGCCCTACTCGTCAGTAATGCTACGAGAGAGAGAGGTCATTTTCTACCCGTCGTCTAATAAAACCATGGCTCAGATGAACAATAATAGAAGAAAGAATGTACTATCTAAATTTGCCTCACAAGGAATTCGTAAATTGCTTATTTAAAAAAATTTATTTATATTGAACTGATATTATATTTCATTTAACCTTATTGTTGAGTTTTTTTTAATAATATACACATATTATTTTTAATACACTTTTAAAACCAAATTTTTTATTTCTTTGTATTAAAAAAATACCCCCTAAGACTCAAGCTGGATCCGCGCCTGCTCGAGTATAATGATTTAATTTCGAATGTAGATTGTTAGTAGAGGAATTGTTATGTTCCTTTTGTATACACCAAATAAAATTTACAGGAGCTGTTAATTCCGGCAAACGTGGTGGCCAAATAAAATCGCTTGTGCGCAATATAATGCGTTCGCCGAATATGTCTCTTACCAAAGCCATTGATGCACTTGCAGTATGAGATGTGGCTTTATCTTGTTAAAAACTAAAGGTTTAAAGATTTTCCACAGCTGTGCTAACAAAATTGTTCAACATCGTGTGATATTAGCAAAGATTAAGACAGCAATGTGTTTTTCAAAAAATATGGGCAAATTATACTTTTAGATGAAACATCACAACAAACGGTTGGTAGCACTGTTTATATGTTAATAAAAGCTCTTTATAATAGCGTTCAAAAATAAACAGTTCATTATTTAGCGAATGATATCTATTTTTTTTGTGATTATATTGACGAACACAACCCTTTATCTTCGTTAAAAAAACAGAACAATTGTAGTGATACTGTGGACAAACATTATATCGCTGGCTTAACATGTAAAGGCTCTAAGTCCACTGTTTTAAGAAATTGAGATTTTAATGCAGTAATGTGCAATAAGTAAAAATACATTGTTTACAAAGAAAAAATTACAGTTATCTCATTTTTTGTTGTTGTTTTGTAGTGATGAGCAAAAGCGCTAAGTCCAATTTATCTCAAGAATAAGCTCTAAGTCCCAAATAAAAGCACAGTTTAACCATTTCTCTCAAATTGTTCCATCACATGTATTTTGACTGTTTTTTGTCTCTCCTGTAAAATGTTCAAATATGGACTTTGAGCCTTTAAATGTTAAGCCAGCGATATTTTAATGTACTATAATGTTTCTTTTCTTCCATTGATAATAAACATCTGCATGAAACTTAATAATGATGTTCATGAAACCTTCATTATAATATTGTGTTCGCTTCATTCGTATTCAGTAAGATGAAACACTATGAAATGAAAGCAATGAACACTCGATATTTAATACACGAATAAGAAAAAATTAGTTTATTTGCTTGTACAAGAGAATATGAACATTAACAATCATGAAACAGAACAACCATTGAACAAATCTCGAATAAGTTCATGGAAAAACAGTATGATTTAAATGTCAGTGTTGCCAGTTGTAGAAAAATAAAAACATAAGAAAGTTAAAAAAAAAATAGAAATATTCATGAGGGGTAAATGCAACAAGTTTAAGAGATGCATTTTGTTTTCAATGTAAATTTTCAATAAAATTAAATATATTTAATTTTATTTTCAAAAACATTCACTTACATTAAATTCAAAATGCTAAACAATCTACAGATATTTTTATAATGAGAACTAAAAAATGAGATAATTCATGGTTAAAATAAAAGTGATAAATTCTAGGCAAAAAAGTGTCAAAAAAAACACGTATGGCTTAAAAGCTGTTATGCTACATACTAGCGAGACAAACGTGAACCGATATTAATTATATTTACTTACATTCATTTTCAAGTTTTTAATATCTTTCGAAAAAAAACAACCACGTGGTCTGACTAATAAGCCACTTACAAAACCAACAATTAAATTTCTCATAAACTCATTCCTCCTTTTGTTTTTCATCTTTCACCTAAAAATGTGTGTGTTTTTATGAGTTCCTTTCATTTCAGGGCCGTGTACAGTACATTACAAGACAATAAAATCTTGCCATGTTTCAAAGATTTGTATTATTCAAAAATGCAAATGACAAACAAAAAAACAAACATATTTTGCATTTTATTTATTGTTTATATTCCAAAAAATACAATTTTTCAGGAGAGAAAAAAAACGTTTCATCTTTGTATACTTCGGTGTTTGGGTTAAAGTTAAATGGAATTATTAAAGAATTGATTACATCTATGTATATTGTATTGAAATAATAAGTTGTTGCAGTATTAGAACACAAAAATAGAAGTCGTTTGATATGAAAAAGTCAAAACCGTATTTTTTAAGTTACGAGGTTGACGAAGTAAGGCATCGATACATGTGCATAGGTATATCTACATATGTGTTAAAATTTAAATTACACATGGGCAACGCATGCAAATAATTATGTACATGATTTACTGAAGTGGCAACATTGCTATTGAGTATTAATAAAAATAAATGAGAGAGAATGAAAACTATGAAACAAAGACCGTTTCATTGAACAACCTCTGTGTGTTTACGATATGAAACGAAATGTGTTCATAGCAGCATGAATTAAACAACAGTTTGTTCGGTAATCTCAATTTTATTCGAGCACGACTTTCAGTGAATAAGCATTTCAGTATGTTTATGAAAGAAGTTGTTCATGCAGCCCTTTAATTGATAATGCAATGTTTTGTTTGTGTAAAATTGTTTTGCCCTCTTTTTTTTTGGTATGTGTTTTTTATTTTTGTAAAAAAATTTTGGTTTATTTACCAGCCAAAAGGGACGAACATTAATGAGCCGAACCGAACACAATGAAGTTTGTGAATTAAAAAAAAGCGGAACGGAATTAAATGTTCTCATCTTTTGCTGAGTATTTTTAATGATTTTCTACACAAACACTATTAGCGTTTGTGTTTTCTACAAATTTACCGAACCGAACACTAAGGAACTATATTTAGTGTTTATCTTCGAACACAGCTTTTTAACATTGTAAAAATTGCTTTCATTTTCATAAACTGCGGTATACAATACACATTTGCCGGCTATATTTTATTACATGTTTTAGATTGCAAACAGCAAAAATATGTCAAGAAATTCCACCGTAGCTTTTAAAGAAATTTATAGAACAATATTGTTGGTTTTTTAACATTTTGTTTGTAGTGTTTACTTTTTTTTCAATTTTGTAGGAATAAAGATGGAAAAATATTTATAAACGAAAATTTTAAATTATTCCTTTTAAGCTAAACTTAAAAAAAATTGTGTACATGTGAATTTTAATATTACCCAAGTATTTTTCATATTTTCCACAAAAAAAGGTTCAGCTTAACCGCGTACCAAATTTTAAGCCAAAACTATTTTAGAAATTTCAATTACATTAAACGGCAAAAGAATGTATTTGATCAACTGCCAAATTGTGAACCAAATAACAGAATAACATATGCAGCCATGTTTATTACTGCAACCAAATACACTGGAAGAAATAAATAGGGTTTTATTTGAATCGTCCTTCCTTGTTGAAAAAAATGTGTTAAATGTTAGCCTTTCAATATGAATGCAGAACATTTTATTTTATTTTTTTAGCGATTACAAAGTTGTGTTTATTAAAGTAAAATGTGAGCCAAACCTTTTTTGCACTCTTCACTACAGTTGCAATTTTACAATATTGATCTTAAACTTTTTATGGGTACGGGAGTTAGTTTAACGATTTCTGTCTGTCCGCTCTTCAGATTGTCTGTCCATGTGTATGTTGCAAGGGGTTTTACAAACGCTCAGATACAGGGTGGCGCAGAATGCGCTATATGGCATAAATGATTTATAAGTTTTTTATTTATGCGATTATTATAATTTTTTTTTTAAATACAGCAATAAGCTTTGAAAAATGATATCCTGCAAGTGATGTCCATTTTCTGATTCGCACATACGTGCTCTTTTTAGCATAATTTCCATAACTTTTCGCAAAATGTCGGGTGTAATGGCCATGATTTCAATTCGAACGTTGGTTTTTAGTTGGAGTATGGTTATTGGTTTGTTAACGTACACTCTTTTTTCAAATATCCCCAAAGAAAACTGTCAGAAGCTTTTAAATCTGACAAATTTGGAGGCCAGTTAAAATCGCTTGTGCGCGCGCGGAATAGTACGTTCGCCGAATGTGTCCCTTTACAAAGCCTTTGAGGCACTTATTTTTGTACGCTGTTCGATCGTGTAATGATTCTTAATTAATTAATGTTGAAAATAAAACAAAGAAAGAATAATAATTAAAAAAGTTATAAGAATTCAAACCATATAGCGCATTCTGTGCCACCCTGTATGATGGGCTTTTTAAATCCAACCAGATCGGTCCACAAATGGCTGAGTTATCCCATTAATCTCTACGTTTTTAGATCGTCTTATTTTTAGTGAACTTTTTTACAACATTTACATGAAATAAACTTAATAGATCGGTCTATAAATGACCTAGTTATAGACACATACATAATTATTTTTTTTCCAAAAATCATGGTTTTTGTACAGTAACACCTTCACCATATAAGTGCCGGTTCACACATGTCAAGTTTGATTTGTCAAGTCTTGAGTTTTTAGAAGATAGGGGTAAAGAGAATTCCATTACTTTTCCCCTCTCTCCTAAAAACACAAGACTTGGCAAGTCAAACTTGACATGTGTGAACCGGCACTAACAAACAATGACCAAATTTGTACATACCCAATAAAAAATTGAGCTTCAAACGAAGCAGGTAATGGAGAAATGTAAGAGTTTCGCTTACCATAACGCTTACGGAAGGCATGAATTTTATGTGGTGAGTTCCCAATTAGATGCAATACATTTTTGACACAAAAAACGCTTTATTCAACGCATATAAAAACTGGCTAATGCATGTTTTTTACAGTTATTTTTAAGTATTCTCCCTTACAAACCTGATTCGTAGTAAGGGAAGAGTTCCTTCACTTACTTTACTGAATCTCTGTATGTCTTATTGTGTAGCGCATAATTGTGCGCTTATTTTTATAAATGTTCCATTAGTTCCATGCGTTCGCCGAATATGTCTCTTACCAAAGCCATTGATGCACTTGCAATATGAGATGTGGCTTTATCTTGTTAAAAACTAAAGGTTTAAAGATTTTCCACAGCTGTGCTAACAAAATTGTTCAACATCGTGTGATATTAGCAAAGATTAAAACAGCAATGTGTTTTTCAAAAAATATGGGCAAATTATACTTTTAGATGAAACATCACAACAAACGGTTGGTAGCACTGTTTATATGTTAACAAAAGCTCTTTATAATAGCGTTCAAAAATAAACAGTTCATTATTTAGCGAATGATATCTATTTTTTTTTGTGATTATATTTGTACATACCCAATAAAAAATTGAGCTTCAAACGAAGCAGGTAATGGAGAAATGTAAGAGTTTCGCTTACCATAACGCTTACGGAAGGATGAATTTTATGTGGTGAGTTCCCACTTAGATGCAATACATTTTTGACACAAAAAACGCTTTATTCAACGCATATAAAAACTGGCTAATGCATGTTTTTTACAGTTATTTTTAAGTATTCTCCCTTACAAACCTGATTCGTAGTAAGGGAAGAGTTCCTTCACTTACTTTACTGAATCTCTGTATGTCTTATTGTGTAGCGCATAATTGTGCGCTTATTTTTATAAATGTTCCATTAGTGCTTGGCAATATGAGAAATGTTTTTATTGGGTATTGCAAATTAGCAAAATGGGACAATTTAAGCTAGAAAACAACTGGCTTAAGGCGACCGTACTCGACATGTATTTGTCATCTGACATGTATTTGTCATCTGACATGTAAAATTTCCCAGTGCAAAATACATACATGTCGTGTGTTACCTTTTTAACTTTGCTTCTGTAAAAGTCAGACGGAGTTATCTGACAAAATTTCAATTAGAGCGTGCTCTATTTTCTTCTGACAAACCATTCGACATCAGAAATCTATGCCGGTAAGAAACCGCCAGCGGCGTCCACTATTGACGGAATTATTAGCCGGCTGAAGTTAATATTTTACAATACCGAAACATGTATGATAATTTCACCATTGAATAGAAATTATGTACATATATTAAGAAAAAACGTTTCATTATAATATCCTAAATTGGTATCTTCCAATTTAAAGAAAAGAAAAAATGTTTAAATGGCTGAACTCTTTTTCGGCGTAAACAAAAATTTGCATGGCGGCTCCACGCTATTTTGAAACCGAGAAATTCTTTGGTTTCTGCAACGAAGCAAACATAATATTTAAGATGACAGTTTACTACATAGTACATTTTGCGGGGTAAAGCAATATTCCTAGTAACTTTAGTTACTTTAGCTAATAATTACATACCTATTGTTATATATTAAAGAAAAAAAAATTGATTTTTAAATGATTTTAAATATTTTATTTGATGATTATCATTGTATCAAAGTGATTTTAATATAAAAATACAAGCATATAATATTTTCTGTGTATTTATAGATATTTTTTTTCAACAGATTTCACATGTTGTATGTACATAAACGTGAATGTGGTGCTGTATGTATACACTTAAATGCATACATTTATATTGTTTTTTTAACTATTGCATGTATTTTTAATCGTAATAAAACATTTTATATAAAAATTTTCCAATTGTTTAAGTTAAGTTAAATACACATTTGCAGTGAACGCTAAAAAAATGGAACGAAATATAAGAAATAACATTCTTTTGATAAGCATAAACATTAACGATTACAAGGACTCCTAAAGTTATAAATTCAAAAAAACTAATAAAAATTTTGTATATGGATTAAAAGTAGATATTTTAAAAAAAGATTCTATATAAAGAATAAAACTCTGGTTAAATTCCCAATTTCATCGTTTCCCACTGTAACCGATGTGCATTTGTAAGTGTGCAGATGTACTGTAAAATATGAGAACATGTATAAATTTCTAAATGTTTATATTATTTTTGTTTGTTATTTTCATGTTACATGGCAAATGTTTTTCTCATATTATTTTATTTTTTACTTTTTTCTTCCTAAACAAATATGTATAATCAAAAATATACAAATGTGTTATAAATTGTTTCTCGTAAATGCAGTATATGCAATAGATATTTCACAATATATTTATAAACATTTATTATCCTTTTGTTTGCAAGAGAGAAACAAAAAAACTGTTGTATTTAAAAAAAAATCTATGCACGGGTCTGTAAGTGCACACGACTACAGAGACATAATGTTGGCAATTGTAGTAAAAATGTAGGTCCTTGCCAAAACAAGCAAATTGTGGGATTTCTTAAAATACAAGAGAATATAGAATAATCAATTGAAAGTGCCTCAACAACCTAGTCGAATCAGAAGTACTCTCTATGCGAGTAATCTCTTTTCTTTTCTAAGATTGCAAATAATTAAAACAAGTATCATACGTACTACTTTGCTTGAATACATATAATAGACCCGAAATACTTTTAAGAACAAGGTGTATAGTATACACTGTATACATACTTGTGTATAAATATATACTGTACTTCATATGTAGTGACATGTCCATGTCTGTACGAATCTTTTTACGAAATAAAAATGTGTAGTCTGTGATGTACGATGGTTTTAAAATGTAAATGTTTGCAGAAATGGTTGAATAGGCTTTATTATAGAAGCACTAGTGAATAGTTTGCTTAAAACAGATTAAATTGTTTGTATATTAGAATATATTATAGAATTTAAGATTATAAATAAACTCCTATTTTAAACAGTTAAGGCACAAATAAATATTTGTTATGCATACTATATTAATATCTATTAAAATATGGCATTTTGAAATTTTCTAAAAAAGTTTTTAAAATACTGGAAAATATTTGATCAGTTGGCTGTAAGCAAAGTTACCCTAATAGTCAATTTACATTACAATGGGCCGAGTGAATTAATATGTAGCTTACACTCGATAGTACTAAACGCTAGTTTACACGGTTATACATTGTATTACGACATTATGTAGAATGAGAAAAATCATTCCATGTAAAAGCAAAATGTATTGAGTAAGAGAGAATACGAACATAAAATCTGACAAGTGGTCGGTAAATGATTTTTTTCTAAACCGTTTTAGAAACTTATGTATTTTCATCACACCAGAGGTGTATTTTAATAGAGTATATTGAAGGTGGTAGCATTTTTATACAATTACAAAAACAACTAAAATCAACTCAGGAAATTTTCATGTTGTTTTTGTAAAAATTGTAAAACTGCAACCATCTGATTTTGTGTTATTATTTTTGTTTTTATTTGTATCATCCGTGTAAACATGAAAAATACATACAACAGATTTTTATTTTTTTCTTTAAAACACGGAGAGAATTTTATAATATTTTGATTCTTCAAAGTCGTATTACATTGTATTACCGTGTAAACTGGCCTTAAGTACTAGCAGTACTAGGTATGCTGAAAAGTTTAAACTACAAAAAGTGTGAACAATTCTTTGCTAGTGCTAGATATCTATCGCTATCTGGAAAAAGAGTAATTTTTGGGAATTCAGTATTTCGGTTATAACTCAGCCATTTTTTAACCGATTTGACAAAGATATATACCGACGTGTTTAAGAAGAAATTTGCCATTTACTTGAGTTATAAAGCTTGGACTCGGGGAGATATATGGTATATGTATATAATTTTGGTCATAACTTTTTTGGATCTGAACCAATTTTTCCGAGTTTCTTATAAGTCATATCCATAGGACGTATGGCAGCCCTAAAATTTAGGTTTTATAAAATTTTGATGTTTTTTAGCCCATTTTTCAAATCGATATATCTCGATTCCTAGACGTGACCCAGCGAAACTTATTTTTTAACCGATATAACATTTCCCGTTAGTTTCATCCCATCCCGATTTTGACTGTCGCATAGTGTTAATGATTAAATTTGGTAATTTTTATGATAGTCTTTTTTAGTTTAATGATTATTATGCTTATATATTTATGTTTTTTTATTTCAGCCATTTTTTTATGAGCGTTTTGAGTTGTTGTGAATTTTATTTTTTTTATTCCTGTTTCAAATCGTCACTATATTAATTTTATATTTCTGTTCCATCATGTTATGTTCTACTTTCATAAGCTTACTTTTAAGTAAATTGTATTTAATTAATTTTCCAGCCCGCGACGACCTTCATCTGCCTTCTTTCCATTTTACTGGCTTGCGCTAATACGTAAATTTTGTGTATTTAAATTAACAATTAAAGAAAAACGAATGTGAGAATTGTTTGCTCTTGTTTTTTTTTATTTCTCGTTGTTTCTTTTCAAACCTATTACAAACATGAACCAAAATCAGTATTTCGTTATTGTAATTAATCTTTTTCATTGATATTATGAAACAGTAAAATTTACAATTTTTTTTTTATAAATTTTCATGTCTCTCGCTAATAATGGTATTAAAGATATGTTTTTACAACAATTATAGGAAGACAATATCTTCTTGTTATAAGTATTTCAAAGCTAGAGAACCTTGTCTTGTTTTCATTGGTTAAGTGACATTGTTCATAAAAAAAATTAAGTTACAAAAGATGCCTTTTTTCATTAACTGAAAGTATTTAAATGTTTTAATTTATAGTTCATTTTAATATTAAAAACCCTATAAAAATAATGTGTAACAATTAGTTAACATTTTCTTTTGAATGAGATAACTATTAAGTTGTAATTAATTTAACGAACAATTTCAACGAAATTACGAAACTCAATTTCGTAGTGTTATTGAAATTGCTTCATTATATTTGTGAAATTTCACTCCCGTAATGAAATCTTTCATTGGATTAAAGAAAAAAATTTAATGAAATTGATTCATTACATTTATGAAGCATAATTCTTTCAGTGTAAAGCAGCTATTAAGGGTAGGGTTTTCTTTAGCATGGTACGTGTATATAATTTAGTTTATTTTACACTTGCAAACTATGAAATATACGTACTTGGTAAACAGGTTAGGATAGCTTGTAGTGAGCTAGACTATCAGCCCCGCGGACAAGCGTAGAGCGGGAATTAAAAAAAAATGAAATGAAAACTGATATATATGTACCATGTACAGCTGGAAAACTATTGATAGTCGGCCCAATCAATAGTTTCGATAGATGGCATAATAATGAACGATATTAACGAAATGTTTTTTATGTGCCACTTCTGTGGACAGGGTATAAAATTCCAGCATATTCACTTTAAATATCAGTGTCATACGTAGCTTATATAGATAAATGGACGGTTATATGGCAGCAGAGCTCTCCATTTTTGTTATCTTCGACTTAAAAATATTCACCTAAAGTCTAGATATTTAGATGGTGTAAACACAACTGGTACGAACGACGAGCTTCGCACAGTACGGCGAATTCGTCGGCAAGAATACGTTGCGTTAATTCGTCAAATTAGGCACCATAAGTGAGTGAATACCAGGTATTAATATATAAACATTTATTAGCAGCAGTTTTCAATCTTGATAGTAAAGGCCTTGTAATCCTTGTGAATCTTATAAATTTAGTTAAAGTACTAAGATTTACAACACTGCAACAACAAAATGTATTAGACAAAAATTTACTACGCTGTGGTTGAACAATTAAAAAAAAATACTGTAGTAAACACGTTTGTTAAATAGCCCTGAATAAAACAGTTGAAGAAACTAGATCTATCTCTTTCCCTCACGCAGCAACATTATTAATTTAAAATACTAATGAAAGAGACACTCATGCTTTGTAGTATAAAATCGTATTAAGAAAAGCAGAGTTGTCCACTTAATACAAAGGGTGAAAACCGCTATTCTTAACTTCTTTAATAATTTTACTGCTTCTATTTTCATCTTTTTTAACTACAATAATCATATTGATGTCTCTTAAGTTTTCTCGTTATCGCCTCATTTGGCGAGACAACTAGGGATGCAAACGATACATCGATGTTTAGAAAATATCGATGTATCGTTCATAAACACCAATGTTAATATAGATGTTTTGATGGACGATATATCGGCGATACATCGGCGTCAAAACTAAAAAAACATCGACATCGTCCAGTTAATATTTTCATTTATTTAATTTTTTTATAATAATTTAAAAATTTTTATTTTTTCAATTAAAGCCGTTATATTAAAATATAAAGTGTATTTCAAAGCATATACATACATATGTTTTTGAATACATGCATACCATGCATTGCATTATTATATGTAATTAGGGGAAACCCCTTTTATAAACTAAAGAAATGCTTAAACAATTTTGGAGACTGTGTGAACAAGTGTGAAAGCCCAACTATAATATGCTTATGTTGGCTTAAGCAACTGTGCGAATACATATAAATCGTATGTGTCAAACCGTATTGTACTAAAGAAAACTTTTGTAAAGTTTTATGAATCGGGCATTTGCTTAAGCAAAGCGCGAAACTGATCGTACTTTCCGTACGGAATCTAATGTTTTTTGGTTTTGTGTTTTTAAATTCATTTGACTGGCATTTGTGAATTTTTGACAGAAGCTTATGCATATTATAGGGTCCTTAAGATTTTTAGTAGCAAGGAAGAATTTGAGCAGTCCGTAAGTATTAATGCAGGGGTTTCCATTTCTTTGCACAATTGTGCAAACCACTACAAACACATATTTTTATGCTCTTCAATTCAGTCGTCGGTGTGACTTCGACAAGTGTACATGTTTAGCGGATGCTATATTATTTTGTTTCAGCTTACACTCAAAAATATTGTGCGGTCAAAAATGCTTTTGGTAACATCCAATGCCTTGCGTGCAATATTTAGAGTCTAAGTTTTAAGACTTAAATGCAGAGTAATATAACATTTTTATTTAATTTTAACATAATTTTAATTGTTGAAAATATTTAACAGCAAAGCTAGCGTAAATTTTATTTAGCAAATTTTTTTAACAATAACATTTACTGCAACGTTTAAGCTAACGATATGTGTTTTGTTTGTGAAAAAAATTCTTTGCTACCTGTAAAAGGGTCCCTTTTGCTTTCTTAAAAAAGACGTACCTAAATGCAGAAATTATTAAGAAAAAAATAGCCAAAAGAATTTGTTGTTATTTTGCTTGTAAAAATATTTTGGTTTCTGTACCAATTGCGTCGTTGGGTTTTTTCTTTCTTTGAAAACACTTTTCTTAAGTAAGTAGAAATATTTAAAAAACAAGTAAAAAAGTCTTGTTTTGCTACAATTTATGTGTAAATAACCTGTACACATAAAAGCAAATGTGACAGTAGGTAAAATGTTTGGGTACGAAGATGTGTTTTATTGATGTATTAATGAAACTTTATTGTTTCGCACTATTTTTATTGCTTACTTTTTTATGCTACAATTATTTGACCGAGCCCAAAGAGTTATGGCTCAGTAAGTCTTTACATTCTGTTCTGTTACGAACCAGCTGATTTGTTTTTGTTATTAAAAAACCTGTGAAATTGATTAGTTGTTCTGTTCTGTTGCGGTTCAGTTTGATAAAATCAAGAACTTGTAAAGTAATTGTAAGTTACCGCAAAATAAATAATAAAAAATTCGTTAATTAAATTTTATTTCTTCAAATTTATGTGCATAAAAGTTATTGAAATAAAACAATGGATGGTGCAAAACTAAAAAATTTGTCATAAATGGCTACAGTTGCTACAGAAAAAGAAACTTTTACAATTTTGAAACAGAACGGCACGGAACAGAACAGAAACAGAAAGTAAAGACTAATTCTGCCTTTAACCTTACTAATTTATGGTAATTATTAAACGTAACTTTGACCTGTTATAATGACTTTATACATTTTTGCAGGCAAACTCATGTGCACATTTGGTATTTTCTAAAAAGTTATGATATACCATTAGCTAGAATAAAAATGTATGCACAGATGTTTGAAGTATGAGCAACCCAACACCGTGAATACCATTTCTATCCTGAACTAAAAAAAAATTCATTGACGTGCCTCTCTTTATTCGGCACTACTTACCTATGCGAACAAATTTTTTCGGATTTAAAATTTATTTGTTCCAAGCAACGTAATAAATTAAGTTCATTCCATTTGAAAAGCATTCTACTATTACAAAACTGCCATAAAAGTATAAATTTAGAAGATTTTATTTTATAACTTGTAGAACACAAGGGAAAAAAATTAAAAATTTTTTGTGTTGCTAGAAAATTTGTAGCAGTTCTTTACCAATTCAATGTCGCTGATTTTAAAACTGCACTTTTTTTCTATCAGCTGTGATTTGCGTGCAATATTTATTTTTTATGAATTTTTAAAACATAAAAATCTTTAATTTTTTACAATTGTTTGATAAGATATTTGAAACTGATTTAGAGTTCAAAAGCTTCCGAATAAAAAAAGTGTAGTTTTAAAATCAGCGGCATTGAATTGGTAAAGAATTGCTACAAATTTTTTATCAACACAAAAAATGTTTAATTTTGTACCTTTGTGTTATACAACTTATAAAATATATTACTAACATTTTATTTCGGCTGTAAATAAATGCATTCTCTCAATTTGCTTACTCTCTGGTACTCACTAACACACAACCAAAAAAATTTTGGAAATCCCTGTATTAATGCAAAGAACTTTATAACATCGATATTGAAACATCGACGTATCGTGTTTTTACCGATGTTTTTTAACATCGATGGTTATCGTGGAAAAATCGATATTTTTAAACATCGATATTTTTCACAACGATGTTACATCCCTAGAGACAACACAACATCTAACAACACTAATTGATACTATTTATTTTTTGATATAAAATTATGAGCTGAATAATGAAAGAGTGGCTAATACCGTGTTCAGATATGCACCTTAGTTGACTTTTACGCAATAAATCTCATTATTGAGCTCAATTATCCATACAAAATTGCAATTTAGTTGTTGCTCAATTAATACGAAATTGTTATAAATATTGAGTAAAATTAAAATGCAACACTGTCACAAGTGTGTTTAGTAAGTAAAACCCAACTAACTAAACAAAGTCTTTTGACATGTTTGACAACAACAACAACAAAGGTCCATCCATTAGGTCTGCGCAAAAGCCAGATGTTTGTATTGTTTTTTCTTTAAAGATGTCAAAAGTTGTTTACATTTTGCCAAAGTTAATTGCCAATTGCTACATGAGTTAGCTAAATTGTGTAGGTATGTGTTAACAGAACGATAATTGTGTCAATAAACCGAATATCGACTCAATAAAAAAGGTATATCTGAACACGGTATAAGTCTGTTTTTATTATTTTAAAATTTACAGCTATTCTAATATAATCATTTCTTTTCTGCGTTTATATTTATACTCACTCCAAAATAGTGGAGATGGTTTATGCATTTGTGCTGATGTTTTCAACCCCTTAAAATATGGGTACTAGACCCACCTTTAAGTATATCGATTGGCTCAGAATCACATGCTTATTCCAATACAGGGTTGTAAGACTTGGGGATTTATCCCCAAAGTTGGGGATTTCAAATGAGCAAAAAGGACAAAGAATGTCATTTGAGGATTGGGGATTTTATACATTTTTAATTTGTCGTATTTTACTTTTTTATTTTTCACGCTTATTTTTCTTTGTTTAGTTTATAAAATATCAAAAAAAATAGCAAAACTTGTATCTTACTCCTATCAACAACGAATACGGTGTAAGGTGTAATTAATATTACCATTTTTGTTGAGTTCGCAAAAGGTACTTAATAATTGTTTGTTATAAATCTTAAGTGATTGTTGTAAAAAAGAAGAGTTTAAAAAAAGAATCTAAAACCGATGAAAACACATACAATTTTTGATTTTTTAAAAACAATTTATAAGCAAATGTGTCTACCCAAAAATAAGTAAATATAAAAGACAATATAATAAAGTTTGGGAAAGAGAATGCGTCGAAATAAAGGACGAATTCCCAATGTTTATTATTTGAATAAACTCACTGTTCATTATTGATGATTTTGTTTAAACT
Source organism: Pollenia labialis (assembly GCA_949318255.1). Classification (NCBI taxonomy): domain Eukaryota; kingdom Metazoa; phylum Arthropoda; class Insecta; order Diptera; family Polleniidae; genus Pollenia; species Pollenia labialis. The sequence goes on from OX439143.1 coordinate 85,422,192, forward strand.
TTGATATTGTAACAAATAGAACTGTTTCATTAATTCTTATACACTTAACAGTTTTATTTTGTTTAATATCTTTAGTTTTTCTAAAATCTTTACGGATGAAGTTTCCTGATGATCTGGCCTAAGCAACCAGTGAAATGCGCATAGGAATAGCTTATCCCATCAACAATAAATTTCAGTGTTTTTATCAAATATTAAACATTGGGAATTAAGCACGAATAACAAAATCATTTAAATTAAATTTTGTATTCCCACGAAAATTATTTTGATTATAAAGGACGAATATTTGTATTTTTATTGTTGATGTTAAAGATGAGTAAAACCGATTGAACAAGCTCCAAGCTCTTAAAATTGGCTCATTCGTCTTCAAAAACATTTTATTGTTCTGCTTGTAATCCCTCGCTAAAAGAATTAAAAAGAAGTTAGATTGCCATATTTGTCTGTGCCGAATCTTTGATACCCTGTACCGACAGTTCGAATATTTCAGGAGTGATATGTATATGATATCTATTTATTATTAGTTATTCTTTATAAAAATAGGTTTAGACCTACATATATTAAAATATTGACGGACAATCAGAAAATTTAATGCTTTTTTTTTAGCAAATATAACTGATTTTCAGGATGGGAATTTATTTTGGAGCCATGGTCAGTTATTAACCCAAATTCTGCAGAGTGATATCTGGTATTAAAAAACTAAATTACAATACAGCGGTGAAATAAGTTTTAGCATTTACATTGAATTTCAGACGGCTGCTAAAAATGGGATCTATGGAAAGCTATGGACCGTATATAACAAAATTGCATGACGTTTTTTCTGGTCATGTGAAACTAAGTTGGAAGAAACGTTACGACAATAAATATATGTGCTACTGTTTTGGACGTATTATGATTTATATGGGGCCTGGGGTAAATTATAGACCGATCCTCACGAAATTGTACAGCGTGATTTCCAGTCGAATAAAACGATTTTTTACAAAAGTGTATATCATTCCGTGCATTGTTCCACCATTTATGTTAGATTTTGTAACAAAATTATAAATTTTTTAAGTTGGTGGTTCCACATTTTGATTCATAGCTCTGATCCTACTGAACCGATTTTGTTGGATTTCAATCCCAAACTGCATAAGATAACTACAAGCAATTTGACACCAAGTTTGTTTATTTCTTTTGAGTTTTTGAAAGTAAGCGTGTTTTCAACTGGCGGGCAGACAGTCGGATGTGGCTTAATCGACTTAGAATTACTCAAGAAGCTAAAATATATATACTTTATGATGTCTGAGATGAATAATAAAAAATTTGGTAAAAAAAGCACAACAAAAAATATTAACTTTTAAAGGTTTTGTTTTTAATTTGGGGATTTTTGGGGGTTTAGTTTTTGGGGAAAAGGGAAAAAAGTACCTGGTCGAATATACGATGTCCTTCCGGCTGCCTGCCTGGCTAGCTTTCTATGTCAACCTTGTGCACGTTATCTTTAAAAAGCTTTCAAATAATTGTACTTCTGAGCTAAAATACTATTTTAGATGTCTTCAGTAGAATTGTTTGGCAATTCTTTGCTTAGAATATATTAACCCTCTAACACTCATTTTAAGGGGTATTTTTTTCCTTTTTAATTACTTCCCTACAAAAATATACTTTAAAACTATAACTAAGTTTTGCCTTTCCAATTTTCCCCATGAACTTTTCTTTTTTTATCTCTGTTACACGTATCAATTGCTTTCGACAATTCCGCTGGTGAAATTTTGTGAGTAACTTACAACGTTTTTCCACTGACTTACTCTTTCTACTTGGTCTTTATAGGGTGCACAATTTGGTCTGATTTGGTAAAAAAGCAATTTAAAAGAGTTTTATAAAAGGTAAACTTCCAACCGACTTTTGCAAAATGTGGCTTTTACAGCGTTAATCGCGGCTTTTATTCTTTTAATACAATTTTTCTAAAAATCTTCAAATTTATGAATTGAAAAATTTTAGGCAAAAAATAAACCGTCATTAAAATAAGTTTCCTTAAATATGTGACAGTATTCCCTAAATATGCATTAAGACCTTTAATATTAATAACAATTTTTGGGATACTTAAATAGAAACAGCAAATGATAAAAACAGTAAAAAATGTAAAAATCAAATTTAAAATATTGTCCATAAAAATTCTTCGTAAGAAAAAATTCTTAAAAATAAAAAATTCAAAAAAAAATTATTATCTGGGGAAAAAGGAAATGAATGCACAGTATGCTTTTATCAGTGTTGCCGGAAAACTTTTATGCCAAGCTCTTAACTTAAATTTGAAGTCCCAAAATTCTCTATACAAAAATTGTTATTCCCAACCTTGTCCCCAATTTTTATACCACCTATTTCCTGTCATAAAATATTTAGAAAAATTATATTTAACTTGAAAATGTTAACATTTATCAAAATAATTTGCGTGGGAATACAAAATTTAATTTAAATGATTTTGTTATTCGTGCTTAATTCCCAATTTTTATACTTGATAAAAACACTGAAATTTATTGTTGATGGGATAAGCAATTCCTATGCGCATTTTTCTGGTTGCTTAGGCCAGATCGTTGTTAAAAAATAATTGGCTTTTTAAGAACAAAATTCAAAAATTAAATTTCTTTGTCGGAAATAAGTTTAGTATTCAAGCATACTTTTTATATGTTGTTCAAAGCTTAAGTTATTAAGCGAAAAGCAAGAAAAAGTATCTGAGACTTAAAAAGCAGAAATAAGGAAAACTTCTAAAAAACGGAAATTCATACTCTTTGTATAAAAGGTCATACAAATTACAGCTCAAAATTGTGTATTATTAAGTAAAAACACAACTAACGTTATACCAAGGTTGTGCAAAATACATGCATATATCGCACTGGTTCCTCTAAATAGAGTAAAGCCTGTAGTATACGGAATGTTAAAAGCCACATGCGCATGTGGTTCTGACGTAGTTTTGGCGACACTACAAAGCCACAATAGCAAGTTCGTGTTGTGTGATGACGACAAAATTACGTCAGAACCACATGCTCATATTGGTTTTTACATTCCGTGTACTACAGGCTTAGCTAAAATTTTTCACTTCTTGCAAGAAATCGGTGTACAGTGGTCATATCTACATACTTTAAAAATCTAAGATCAATTTATTAATTGTAGCCCCCTTTGTAGTACAATGCTATAAAAACATTCGAGTCAGCAGGCTACCGACTTCAATACGTCAAAAATGGAATACATGTGTACATATAAAAATGATTATTTTCACGACGCCACGCCTACATGGCTGCAGGTTGTTGTCAGTGCTTATTTTGTCGTTGTAGTCAAATTAAACTAATTTCTATATGTGTCCACTACAAAACAGAAAAAGTGTTGCTAATATAAAAAAAATTGTAAAGAATAAGTGCTTAAAAAATTTTTTGTTTAACAGAAAAGAATAAGCTTGAAATTGAAAAAATGATATAAGTTTTTAGTATCTTTAAAAGAAGTTTTAAAGGAAAATGTTTTTCGCGCTAACGCTTTCCTAGTTTATGAGTTATAGGTCGTATAAGTTGCGAAATACTTTGTCAATATTTATTTAGCTATAAAATGAATCTATACAATATGGGAAACATTGGAAAATGCTTCAAAACGTTTTTCACATGGCGTTTAAGCATACCGATTAACCAATTAAGAGCCAATTTCGTATCTATAGTCGTACTCCATGGCTGACTTTTTTTTACAACATTGGCTTTATCTTAAAATTATGTCGATATAACAATAATTATTTAACCCTTAGTTATTTGCTTTATAAAGTTTTTCTGTATTAAAAATAAATTGAGTTATTTAATCAAAATTTTGATATTTTAATTAGGCTAAAGTTCATCCAATTTAATTTTCATTAAATTATTTTTATGAAGAAGGAATTTTACAACATGAAACCTAATTAAAATTTAGTGATAATTTTTCATTCTTAATTGAGTAATTTTTCAAGATATAATTTTTTAAGCCCTAATAAATTAAAAATTTTACATGATGGAGTAATTAAAAATAGGGTTTATTAAAGCTTGAAGCGTTCTTCCCTAAAATTATTATGTTTGATTAAATATATTGACAAAATTTTAAGTTTTGTTGAAAAATCTATCAAGAAATATTAATATTTGAAATTGTATCTTAACGGGCTAATAAATCGGAATTTTGAATCCATCACGTGAAAAATATTTCGAAGTTGTTTCTAATAATACCAATTCTTTTTAGTTCCAGTTTTTGCGTTCAAAGTTGTTGGGTATCACTTGCGCAGAAGTAAAGTTTAATGTTCGCGAACGCATCACTTGTAAGAAACTTGGCATCACTCTTATATGTCAAAAGTTTTTTTATGTAGTCATGCCGCAACTCTGCAGCAAATTTTGGCAAATATTGCTTAAGTTAATTTTCTGATGCAATAACTTTTGACACAAAAGAAATCGTTTAATTTTTCTTTTGTGATGCTTTTTCTTGTTATTTAAAGAACACTCCCAGTAAAAAATGTCCTCCAAAAGGAGCAGGTCTTATGTATGAATGCATGCCTCAAATCGCATCAAACCTGCTGATAAGATGCCTGAGTTTTGTATGGAGTGTTCCCGGTTTGGAGGAATATTTACTGCTGACAATAAGCGCTTTTTTTTAACATGCAAACAAAGCACTCCTAAAGCGCTTTTTTAAGGGATTATTTCCATATTCTTTGATTTTTTGCTTTTAATTGCTTAAATGCATTGTTTCAATAATTTTCGTAAACCATTATATATTTGTATTTTTTTCGCCTCATCGTTGTCGGCACTAAAATAGCAGCTTTTTTCTATATTTTATTCTTTATCATTTACTGCTATTTAAAAGCTCTCTTATTGAAGCGCTCGATTATGCGATTTTTCTCTAAAGTGCTTCAAAAAACCCAAATTTTTTTACTGGGCTGTCACTTTTTGTTTCAATATTTTCAATAGAATTTGTCATCGTTATTGTTGATAACATTCTTATTATTATATTATGTTTGCCTCAAGGCTTTGCAGTAAAAAAGTCTCAGCATCACTGCAACTGGAAACCCCACATCAGCAACAACAACTGCTGCAGTGATTCATAGCTTGTATATATTTACGTACGACTTGCAATGACTGAAAATAAATTTTTATTTTAAAAGCAGTATATATTTTTTTATTTAAATCTGCTGTTAAAATTATATTGTTTATTAGTTCAAAAAAAAAAAAAAAAATATATAGCGTAAAATATAAAATGTATTATAAACAAGTATTTATATATATATATATATTGGCTTACATTAAGTTTGTGTACTAGCGTTGAATTATAATTCATTATTACATTCATAACACAGTACAACAGCCAATCTGGGGGGTGAGAAATTCCAAGTCAGGGTGATGGTACTAGGTCAGTATAGTAAAACCCTCAAAGGGTTTGGCGTTCGTATGTGTCAGTTTTTTTTATGACATTTAAAATTTTTTCCTTATCTTGATGTTTTTTTGTTTAACATAACTCGAGAACCACTCGTCCGATTTTGCTAAAACAAACTGAAAAAAATTTAGAATTACAATTTCTTTAATCCGTTCATATAACGTTTTTCTTTATAATCAACAGTTTTGCCGGTAAAAATAAATTTGTGGAGAAAAAAAATATTTTTTGCCTAAAAGTACACTATGGAAAAAAAATTAAATTTTAGGCAAAAAAATATTTTTTTTTCTCCACTCTTCAAAAGCTTACATAACCTTAAAATTTAAAATTTTCGGCGACCGATCTAAGGCAGCATGCAATATGTTACGATTTATACACAAAAATAACGATACAGATAGATTTTTTGATAAAAAATATCGAATACTTACTTATTAATTCGTTATTCATATTAACACTTTAGTTTTATTTTATCTTTAAATGTTTAAAAGTAAACACACCACATGAACACGTTTTCAATGCCACTTCAATAATTCACATTTGGAAGCTTGTCATGAAGCTGTAGGTATAATATTTGTTGCAAAAACCAAATGCATTTTTATTTGCTTTGATGTGTTTCTTATAAGGTTGTAACACAAAAGAAGTGATAACACAATGTGCGAAATTTGACTTTTGGCCAGTGAAATCGATCGTTTGACCTATAGTGCGGTGTCGGAACTACAACAATTCAACAGCAACAGAAACAACATAGTGTTTTTGCATTGCATTGTTAGAGTTTACGGCTCGAAATGTCAACCATTCTTAGCAACACAATAACAAATCAAAACAAATAAGCTCGAACTGTCAAAATCAGATGCCGTTTCGAAATAAAAAAAACAACGAACTTTTGCAATATTAACTGTAAAATCCAAATGAAGAACAATAATAAACCAATTTTTTGTGTAAGACGAATAATCGGACAGATCAAAGTACCAATGATGAAAATGCCGTTAACTTAAAAACTTCGTTTATTTGTTCTCTTATTTATTGTTAGAAAAGAAAAATATTGAAAATGGCCCCAAATGGAAAGCAATCTGTTAAAATTAGGCAGTTAATAGTAGTAATAAATTTAGAGGGTAAAACCGTCTACGACATTATCAAAAGATTTCGCAATGAGTTTACTGATTTTTTTTTACAAAATTAGCTTTTAAAATTAAAATTATATCGATATGTATAGCAATTATTATCTTACCCTTAGATATTTGCTTAATAAAGTTTTGCGGGTTTTCAGCGTTGCGGAACACTTATTAATTATGTACATATTGCAATAATTAAATTTGTAACTAGTACATTAATTACTACCACATATATATTTTTACTCAATAAATTCAGTAGTTTTCCAAGATATAATTTTTTAAACCTTAATAAATTTAAAATTTGACATGATGGAGTTACTAATATGTAATATGTTTGATTAAATATTTTGACAAAATTGCAAGTGTTGTTGAAAAATCTATCAAGAAATATTAATATTTGAAATCGGTTCTTAACAGGCTAAAGCGGCTCATACACTTGCAATAAAATTGCTCAGTTTTACGTATTGTACAATTATATCGCCAATGTGTATGTCATATACGATGATGGCACAATATATTGGCAACAATCAAAATACTTTTGATTTTTATTGCACAACAAAAAGAAAGTGAAATGTGTTGGCAACATTGTACAATGCTGTTTATGTTATTTCTAGAGGTTATGTTCATCTTTTTATTGAATGAATGAAAACATAGTGCGACTTATTGCATAATATAGGATAAAATGGAAATAATATGGCGAATATCATATACAATAATATTGCAAGTGTATGGGCCGCTTAATAAATCGGAATTTTTAATCCATCATGTGAAAGATATTTCGAAGTAGTTTCTTATAATACCAATACTTTTAAGATTCAGTTTTTAAAGTTATTGATAAGGGGAACGTTCGTAAATGCAGTTGTTGGGTGTCCCTTGCGCAGAAGTAAAGTTTAATGTTCATTAAAGCATCACTTGTAAGAAACTTGGCATCACTCTCATATGTCAAAAGTTTTTTATGCTGTCATGCCGCAGCTCTGCAGCAAACAAGGCCTATCGAATAGGTCTGCTAACTTCTACAACAATACAAAAAACAACAGGCATTTTGTTTGTGTAAAATTCCTCGCCGTTGTCTTTGACCCCCTCTAACTCTGAAACTTTTTGACCGATCTTGTTGAAAATTTGTGTCTAAACTACCATCCAATAGGACTAACCTTGGTGCAAATTTCATCCTAATCGGAAGACATCGATTTCAAAATTTTATCACTTGACATTAAATCCGGCTTTTATATATTTAAAACGTATATAAAAAGTTTGGTATTTTGTTGTTATTTTCTTAATTATTTTCTAAAATATTAATTTTAGCAAACAACTTTCTTTGAAGCTAATGTTGTTGACTAGAAGAGCTAAAATATTTCCATATATCATATTCTTGTAAACTATTGTTTTTAAGAGATAGTAATATGCAAATAAATTACATTTGAATAAATGGCTTGATGGCAAACTAAAACACAATTTCTCGCTACGAAATTTTTTTGTATTTTTTTTTACATAAAACTGAACCGATTTGGGGGGCGAGAATAAAAAAAAGTAAATAACGGCCACCCTAATGTATATATGTATTTGATAAAAAAAAATAAATTAAATATTGTCATATACCACCCAGAAGTGTTTAATGCGAACATTGTTTTCGTCGGCAGCATATGTATGTTTTCAATAAAATAAGGTATAGATTATTTTTTATAATATTAAATATAAGTTTTAATACATAATTTTTCCATATTACTTTAAAAGAATACATTAAACTGTTTTATTTTGTAATGAGTTTAATATTCTTCATGAATTTATTTGTTTTAATACTTATACATACACATTAAATTATAATTGTGTATATGAATTTTTAAAATTAGCTCTTATATATGAAATCCCAAAAAATCCCGATCCGTCCCGGGATCCCGTTTTTTTGAATACAAAATCCCGAATCCGGGGTTTCAAAAAACCTGGTCCCATTTGGCATCCCTAATTACAATTGATACATAAATATACCTGTGTATGTTTATATGTACATATCTACGTATAGTATATAAGTATTTGTTTATTTATGTTTTTATAGATACACACGAATTCACTTTTGCGAAAGTCTTAAGTAAATTTCTGATCGCACTAAACGTGTTCTGTTTGAAGTTTTTATTTTGTATGGATGATTTGTGAATTTGTACTTTCTCGTGGGAGAAGTTTAAAAAGGATATCGAGTCATTGAGATACAAATAAACAAAAACATACACGATAATATGAGTAAATTGGACAAGTACTTCCATTTTATATAATAATAAAAATATATAATACTAATGCTGAGACAGTATTGAAAAGTAAGTACCGAAAATGGAGTATTTATGTTTTCTTAAGTACCCAATGGTCCAAAGTAGTTACAATACTTTTATAGTTGTATTTTTTTACAAAGTTTAAGTGCTGGTTCACACTCGTCAATTCTTTAGCTCTTTGGAAACAAGGGAAAATAGAATGCCATTTATTTTCATCTCTCTCTCCTATACACTCAAGATTGACGGCTTAAACTTGAACGGTGTAAACCAGCTCTAATGAAAATTTTAGCGGCTCCCTCTTAAAATACATTTCTGTTTTACAATAAAATATTACCAACAGTGCTGCCCTTTTGATGCCTGTTGTTTTATGACGCTTTCTTTGTCTCGGTACCCTTTTTACCAATTTATTCAAAAAACGTATTTTCACGCCTTCTCCATTTTGAGGCGATTTTAGTTTGTTCTGTTACAACTATGTGTATTGGTTTACATATCGCAAATAAGGTGCTTTTTGCAACAAAATATCTCGTACTTGAACTAAGACGTAATTTTCTTTCAAACTTTAAATTTCTGCCAAATATCGCTATTTAGTGTGGATAATGTTAAAAAAAACAGATATTATTGATTGCATGCAATATGTTATTGATAATTCGGCTCTAATAAAAAAAATAGATATATCCCTAAAGAATCTTACATTGCAAAAATTTAAAATGTAATGACTGGATGTCATTTAAATAAAAAAATTAATTCCCTACGTTGGTGGGTGAAAGATTTTTGTTTAGCCGGCGTTTGAAACGCCACTGGCACTACTATATTATGCCGGCACTAACAAGCGCCAAGGCAAAGCACTACTTGGAGCGCTGGTGTTTTTAAATAAAAAAAAAGAAAACAAAGAGCCAATTTACTCGGCTAAGTTTCGTATTCGAATCTTGCTTTATTACAAAATTTGTCTCCTTATAAACTAAAATAACGGTACTTAAATCTAATCCTTATTCTATATATTTACATGCAATTATATGCTTACACATACATACATAAAATATTGTTTATTTACTAATAAAAATATAAACAACACAGCTGATTCTAAAAACATATGATACAGCTGATTTAACGATAAATTATTATTAGAGATGTGTAATAAATGTTTGGAGATGTAATTAATACATTACACCCTCACCCTTTATTGAAAAAAAAAGAAAAAAAAAAAAAAAAATTTTAGATATAATTTTTTTTTTTTTTTTTTTTTTTTTTTATAATACAATTCATTTAATTATATTTTTTCAACATATTATTATGATATTTTCTCATTTTACCTCCTATATCTAAAATAGAATTAACTCCTTGTTTTTCTATTATCCTGTATGGCCCATGATATGGTGCCTGGTTTTTCTTCCTATTCACTGTTCTTAGTAGCACTAACTCTCCTACTTCTAAATTAAGTGTTTCTGTGTTTCGAAATCTATTCACTCTACTGACTTTAGCTATTTCTAAATATTCTTTCGTTTTCTCTAAAGAAAATTGTAATCTTTGCTTTAATTCTCTCGCATAGTTTTCTATATTGTAAATTTTTTCATTACTTCTAATTTCATCGTTTGGCAGGTAAGGTAACTTCCCAAAGACCAATTCATATGGCGTGTAATTTGTATCTATATGTGGCGTTGTATTGTACGCAAATGTAAAATACTGAACCCAAGTATCCCATTCACTATCTTTACAGAAGTTCAACAAAAATTCATTAAGTACTCTATGATTTCGTTCTATTGAGCCCAAAGTCTCATGATGGTAAGGTGCGCTAAAAATTTGTTTTATATCTAACAATTTGCATATTTCTGACATTAATTCATTTGTGAATTCAGTACCCTTATCTGATTTTAAGATTTTAAAATTACCGTATTTCAAAATAAATTGTTCTACCAGTGTTTTTGCCACTGTTTTCGCCTCTTTAGTCTCCATGGGAAATGCTACCACGTATTTTGTAAGTTCGCATTGAATTGTAAGTATATATCGATTGTAGTTTGACAAACGCAAAGGTCCAACCGTATCGATTGACACCACCTCAAAGCTAGTTCCTGGCGTGTCTGTTAACATCATTTTTTCTTTTGTATGTCTAGTTTGTTTATTAATTTTGCATTGTTTGCAATTCAAAATATATTGTTTTATCATTTTGCTCATATTCTTCCATATGTAGCGCTGCTTCAGCTTTAAAACCGTCTTTCTGATGCCTAAATGTCCTCCATGAGTTGAATTGTGGTATTCGTTGATAAGTTTCATCTGTGTTTCTTTACAAAGTATTCGTTTTGGTTCTTCATATATTAATATTTTTAAATTTGTTTTCGTTTTCAATTGTAATTTGTTGTATAAATTTTTAAATTTGTCCATGGCCATGGTTTTAAATATTTCATCGTTTTTACTCAACGCTAGCTCGGTTACTCTTAAATCACGCATTTTTGATAACAGTTTCTTCAACGTCAACGTTGTGCTCGATGAATTATCGCTGCATCTTGCTATGATTTCATTATCCGATACTTCTATTAAATTATCTTTAAAATCTCTATGTATTTGAAACTTGAGTTTTCTTGTTTTACGTAAATCTGATATTGATGTGCAGTCCCAGACAAAAAGTTGATCAGGCCTTTGCTCGGACGTACATTTTGCACTGTTTGTAATGTCAGGGTTATTTTCATTCTCCAATTGTTTTTTCTTGTTTCTGGTTATTGCTAACACTTTCTTAGCTGATTCATCCGCTTCTGGGATCATTGCTCTCAATGTGTCGCTATTCAAAACTATTCTCGACAATGCATCCGCATTCGTATTCATTTTTCCTTTCTTGTATTGTATTTCGAAATTGTAATCAGATAAATCCATTCTAATTCGTGTCATTTTTGACGACGGGTTTTTGTGTGAAAATAGAGAAATTAGCGGTCTGTGGTCAGTAACTACGATAAAATCTCTACCATATAGGTAAGGTCTAAAAAAATTAACTCCCCAATGAATAGCTAACAACTCTTTTTCTATTGTAGGTTTGTTTAGGTCATGTCTTGATAATGATTTGCTCGCGTATGAAATTGGTAAATCTGTTCCAACCTCACCTTGCGATAAAACTGCACCAAGAGCATAATTTGACGCATCTGTGGTTAAAATGAATGGTTTGGTAAAATCCGGGTATTGAAGTATTGGTGGTTTCATTAGCTTTTCTTTTAGCGTTTCGAACGAGTCTTGACATTCCTTGTTCCATAGAAAAGGTTTGTTTTTCTTTAACAATGCATTCAAATTTTTAGCTATGTCTGCAAATTTTGGTATAAATCGGCGATAGTAATTGCAGAAAGCCACAAATCTTCTCACTTCATCTGCACTTGTCGGAACTGGATAGTTTTTAATTACGTCATCCTTAGCTGGATCTGTTGTAATTCCTTTATTTGTTATTAGATGCCCAAGATACACTACCTCAGGTTTCAAAAAACTGCACTTACTTGCATTTAATTTGAGGTTATATTTCATTAACCTTTGAAAAACCTTTATTAAATTGTCGTTGTGGTGCTTTAAACTGCATCCAAATACGATAATGTCATCGACATATAAAAAAGCCTCAGCATCTAAGCCACTAAGCGCAATTGTTAACATTCGCTGAAAACTGTTTGAAGATATTTTCAAACCGTAAGGTAATCGCTTAAATTGGTAATGACCATTTCCTGTGGAAAATGCTGTCAAAGGGCGTGAATTTTTATGTAACTTTATTTGATGGAATGAACTGGTCATGTCCAGCGTCGAAAAATATTTGGCTCTACCAAGTTTGTCGAGTACATCTTCTATTCTTGTCAGCGGAAATTTGTCGTTGACTATTTTCTCGTTTAATTTTCGGAAATCTACCACTAGACGCCATTTTTTTGTATCATCTGTTGACTTTTTTGGTACCACGAGTAGTGGTGAATTGTATGGGCTAACCGAATTCTCAATTATGTTGTCGCCTAATAACTGGTCAACCTGATTATTTATTTCCTCTACTTGTGTCTGTGGAAGCCTGTAGTTTTTTATATATACCGGTGTTGAATCTGTTGTTTGTATTTGTTGTGTATAAAAATTATTAACACTAAGCTCATCCCCTGGAAGATGGAAAACATCTTGAAATTCCTTAAAAATTTCTCTTAGAGATTTTTCCGCATGTGGGTCACTTCCCCCAATATCTAAAATTTTCAAAAGTTTACTTAATCTGTCACCGTCAGGCTGACTTGATTTTCCTGTCGAATATACATTATAATTTTTTAGTGGTTTTATTTTGCAACTAGCACCTTTAAAAATCACGTTGTTGTCAGTAGTATTCAGTACTTTAACATGTGCTATGCCTTTCGCGGGTATTAAGGAATTTCCCAAAAATACACCTTCGGCTAACTCCTCACTCAGCACAATGCTCTCTTCATTTACCTCTACATCGAGAGGAATGATCGCCTCTGTTCTTGCTGGTACCACCATGTTTATTGGTTGAATTTTTTTCGAATTCATTGGTATGACAACCTCCTTCTCATTTATATTAAAAGTGATTGTGTATGTTTCAAAATCTATCTTACACAAATGTTTTTCCAAAATGTCCCGTCCGATTATTCCATCGGTTTGGATTGGAAAATCATTCTCCACAATGTGAAAACTGTGTTGAAAAGCTTCTCCTATTATTTTTAGATTTAAACTTTTTGTGCCTATACAATCTACGGCTTCTTTTGTTATACCGGTTAATCTGACAATTTCTGTTGTATTTATATCAAAGAAATTTTTATTTTTACATATTGAAATATCCGCCCCTGTATCAACTAAAAATTTTAGACTCCTATTAATATTACAACATTCTAAAGTTATGTATACATTTATGTTGCTCGATATTTTATAAATCGTTAACTTTGGCCTCATTGGGCAACTCTTTCCGTTACCCGGCCCACTTAGTTTCCCTCATCAGCATTGTAGTGTAACGACCTGTGTGCGTTATTTTTGCTATTTTGTGCTTTCTTGCTGTTATCGCTATTTTCATTGAAATCGTTGTTTCTAGTGGGGTTTTTATTTTGATTATAATTACTATTTTTGAAGCTATAGTTGCCATTATTTTTATTGTTGTAATTGTTGTTTCCAAAATCGCCATTATTTCTCCTAAAATTGTTGTTCGCACCATTGGTGTTTCTGTAATTGTTGTTTGAACCATCGCTGTTCCTGTAACTGTTGTTATAACCATTGTTTTTCCTATAATTGTTGTTTGAACTATTGTTGTTTCTACAATTGTTGTTAAAACCATTATTGTTTCTATGATTGTTGTTAAAACCATTGTTTTTTCTAAAATTGTTACTTGAACGGCTATCCAAACGAAATAGGTTCACATTATCTACTCCTAAATGTCTCTCTGCCGTCATGCATCTCTCAACTGCCTCATTTAACGTTTTTGGCATATTGGCCAATAAAAGTGGTTGATATTCAACATTCACTCCTTTCATAAATACATTCAGCGCAACACTATCACTCACTTTGTAGATAGCATCTTTAGCTTCTTGTGTAGGGCTTGTTAAATTTTTAATTTCAAAATTACTCATATGGTCTGAAAGTTCGGCAATTTTCTTCCTAAAATCAGATATGCTACTCTTACCTTGCTTTGTTGTACCTAATTCTGTCAGAACTTGTTGAAGCGTTTTTGGATTAGGAAAAGCGCTTTCCAATGCTTTTTTTAAATCATCAAAAGTTACTGGTCGGTTTGAACGACCTAAAATACTTCGCACATGTACCGACAATTTAAAATTGTAGATGTACTTAACGAATATTTCTCTATCTTCTTGTTTTATCAAATCATGTAACAATTCCGATTGAGTTATAAAATCCTCTAAGTATTCGTAAGAACCTTTAAAAACTTGTAGGTTTTTACTAACCATACTAATATCAAAATCAGCCATTTTTGGTAAATTACCTTCTTGCCTATCCTGTTCAATATCTTTCTTCTTTATATTTAAGTTTTCAATTATTTCAATCAATTCCTTGTGCAAAATTTCAAATTCTGTTTTAAGTGTTTCACTATTTTTATCTTCACTATCTTTAGTGGACTCCTCAACGCTCTGTTTTAAAAACGCTAATCTTTCTAATTTACCTTCCCTATATTTTTCCTCATAAATTCTATTTTTGCTCTTTTTTATATTCAACTTGAGCTTTACTAACTCCTCAATACATTCATTTATAAAACTCATTTATCAAAATGATAATAGAAAAACAAATAGTTAAAATAAAAAAAATTTTGTTAATTTAATACTTTAATTTCTCCATGTGTATTAATTTACAAAAAAAATTTGTTATTTCATTCAAATAATTGTTTTAAACAAAATTAAATTAGTTTTTTTTTTTAAAAATATATTATTCTACTTCAATAATTTTTCTAAGTGTAGTGGTGGGTGTTCAGTGATTAGCTGATCTATAAAATACTCTGCGATGATTGACGTTTGATCGTCAGCTGATCGGTAGATGACTTTTTGTATTTTCTTTTAATGTGCTTTTTCTTTTACTTATTAACAAGTGAAAATTTAATAAATTTTTAAAGTTTTTAATTTAAAGTTTTTTAAATTCAATAAAAGTTAATATTTAAACTTTAAAATCAAGTGTTGTGTTTTTCTTTTCATATAATATAATACATGATTTGTATTTTTAGCAAAAATAAATAAAAATAAAAATTATTTTTAATGCCGCATAATGGCGTGTTGTTGTTTGTGTTTTATTTCTTTTTATACATTATTATTATTTAAAAAAAAACCAAAAAAAATTATTTGTTTTTGTGAGCTTTTAACTCCTGCGTTATAGCATCGATTTGCTCCCAAATTTCTGATGCCCGTTCCCAAGATGGTGGAGTTTCGGACGACACAATATTTTTTAAATCAGCCAATTTTCTTCGCAGCTTCACAATTCTGCCTGCTCTCCTTCTTTTTGGCTTTTGAGTTGGCGGTATTGCAGTTAACCTTTCCTCTGTTCTGCGCTGCTGCCGCTTCAAATATTCCTCGATGGTAATCGGTTGTGGTTGTTGTTTTATTGGAGTCTTTGCTGTACTGGTAGGTGTATTTGTATAATTATTTCCTGTGACCGGCACGGAAGTTTTTTCCAAATTTGGCAGGATCGCCATGTAATGACTGGATGTCATTTAAATAAAAAAATTAAGTCCCTACGTTGGTGGGTGAAAGATTTTTGTTTAGCCGGCGTTTGAAACGCCACTGGCACTACTATATTATGCCGGCACTAACAAGCGCCAAGGCAAAGCACTACTTGGAGCGCTGGTGTTTTTAAATAAAAAAAAAGAAAACAAAGAGCCAATTTACTCGGCTAAGTTTCGTATTCGAATCTTGCTTTATTACAAAATTTGTCTCCTTATAAACTAAAATAACGGTACTTAAATCTAATCCTTATTCTATATATTTACATGCAATTATATGCTTACACATACATACATAAAATATTGTTTATTTACTAATAAAAATATAAACAACACAGCTGATTCTAAAAACATATGATACAGCTGATTTAACGATAAATTATTATTAGAGATGTGTAATAAATGATTGGAGATGTAATTAATACATTACAAAAAATAAGGAAGGAACTGATGAATTTTGGATGGAAGTCTTAAATTTTAAAATTTTCTTTATGAGAAAAAACTTTTCAAGAACGAGCTAGTTTTATTACTCGTATACTTTTGTTTCCTTACTTCACAGAAAAAATTATCAATCAGTAGTTTTTATCAATTAAAAAAATTGTTTAAAAAGTATTTCAATTTAATTAATGTGATAATTGAATCAATTATTTTTCTTGTTGAAAGAAAATTAAAAATTGTTTACCCTGTAAACAAACGAAAAATCAAGTTACGCCCTTTTTTAAATTAAGCTGTATTTAATTGTAAATTTGTTTCTGTATTGATTTGTTGATGAAATTTGGTATTATACCAAAATTTCGATAGGCTCTATATTTCCCGGAACTATATACCGCAGACTGATAAAATGGTTAAAATAGGCCAAAACTAGTGCTGTAAAATTTCATCGCTGTTAGTGCCTAAATTTTTTTTGACGCCAGCGAAAGAGAAAAACGTATTTCTTCATAGGTTTTAGAGGCCTATTCGACTACGACTTTACATTGATTGAAAAAAACATTTCTTATTTTCAATATTTAATGTATTTTGTGTTTTAAATACACGACATAAATGTATCTTGTATTTTAAATACACGAATTGTATTTTGTATTTTAAATACATACACCATGATTTATATTATAAATTCAAGTAGCTCTCAAAATATAACTTTATTTGTTTTATAACGATTCCCAACCATTTTTGTCCGTTCGTGAGCTGGATGTGTTTTTAATACGCTCTATTTTAAAGTTTGTTGAACAATTTTATATTTTGTCCGAAGATGTTACATGAGCATACATAATTTTAAATTATTTAAAAGCGTTTCTCTTATTACATCCAACAATATAATCGACACGTTTGTACATCTCCTTAGTTTTGCGTTACACGGAACGAGTTATTCGCTTTGGCTGTAGTGGACTTAAGCCAAGGCCCGTGAGGCCCTCGCCTGGGGCTACATATTTTAAAGGACTTTCAATTTTTGGGAATACAAAATTTAAATTTCAAAAGATTTTGTTATTCGTTCTAAATTCCCAGTTTTTATTATTGATAAAAACACTTGAAATTTATTGTTGATGGGATAAGCTATTCCTATGCGTATTTCACTGGTTGCTTAGGCCAGATCATCAGGAAACTTCATCCATAAAGATTTTAGAAAAACTAAAGATATTAAACCAAGTAAAAATGTTAAACGTATAAGACTTATAGCAACAGTTCTACTTGTAATAATATCAAAGCTTAAACAAAACAACATCAACAATAAATAAGTTTTTCTAAAATCTTTATGGATGAAGTTTCCTGATGATCTGGCCTAAGCAACCAGTGAAATGCGCATAGGAATAGCTTATCCCATCAACAATAAATTTCAAGTGTTTTTATCAATAATAAAAACTGGGAATTTAGCACGAATAACAAAATCTTTTGATATTTTAAAGGACGTTAAAATTTTAAGGAAAAAGAATTTAAGAACGATTCAAATTATTAAATTGATTTGTTTAAGTTACGTTAAGTAAGTTGACTAAGGGCTTAAATATCTTCTGGATATAAAAAATAAACAATTTTCTGAATTGGAAAAAGGCAAAGCGCTATCTCGAGTTCAAGATTATTATCAATATGATATTGATCTCAAAAAACCAGAAAACTTCATTCAGAGAAATCACGGGTGAATGAAATATTTCTTATCCCATTTACATCCTGAGTTATAGGAGTTAAAGGAACGTATTAACTCATACGAAAACAAATCGTTGTCGGCTTGTGCGCAAAATACAAGTTGCAAATTTTATATAATTTAATAAAATTTGGTAAATACGTTTTAATTGTCATAGGAACAAAACCTATGTAAATTGTTAGAATCGGTCAATAATCAGCCCAATTATAAATAAAAATTTCCCGGGAGATTTCTCCCATTTTTCAATTCAAATGTAAAAATGGGAAAAGGGAAAAACTCCCGGGGAATTTGTATTCATAATTGGGCTGAATGTCACAAAGACAAACAAAATCTTGTTAATTAAAAATGTTTTTTGTTTTTGTAAAAACTTGCTTTAAAATAGTTTTTATTTTTATTACTATCCGGCAGGCACTTGACATAGGCCGTAAATATTATTAAAATATTATATAGGACCACACAAAAATAATATAGATTTCTGTATATCTGGAGAGCGGAAACAACAAAAGTATCCAAATTAAGTATAAATAGGATGGTTATTAATACAAAACCTCCGCAAAAAACACAGAATACACAGAACTGTAAAAAGTGACGTGTGAAAAAGGCCCAAATCAGTTGCGAGGGCAGCTTTTGAAGAAAGAGAAAGAAAATGTTTTTTGGTAGTAAAGTGGCAATGTGTAAAAACAGGCCGCTACTATCAACACGAATTGCGTAATCAAAACAAAAAATGCAAAAGGGCAGCTTTCTTAGAAAGAGACAAAAAAAAAGGCAAAATCTTCCGTCTCGTGTCAGTTCTGTATATTCTGTGGCAAAAAAGTCCTATACAAATTCTATATAAATTTATGTACATCTGGAAAACGGTTACAGTAACATAGTTTGGTTATCAAGACAAAAAATCAGTTAAAGTGGGCTGGATTAAAGAAATCAGCGTGTGACCTTCAATACAAACAAAATACGGATTTTTGTATAGCTGGAGAACGGTATAAAAAAAATATCAAAATTTGGTACAAATAGCTTCGTAATCAGAAAAAGAAAAACAATGATTGAAGCGGAAATTCTTAAAACAATTTTGGTCTCCAGCGAAATTGATTTAGATTTGTTGATTCTGAAAGTAGCTATGTACATCCCAGGTGGTAATAGCGAAGGGAAAAAAATAATTGAATTGATGTGAAGCCGTAACAATATAATATTTAATGCAAATATTTGATAGGGATTTGGTAAATTTGTGTAGTCTGCAGATACAGTGGAATTATTTGGATTATGTCCATATCATTGTTTTAAAATTTTGCATGGCCAATAATAATAATTCTATTTATATACATAAATGCCAATAAACGTTAATACATTTTTTTAAGATTTTTGTTTTATTATAAATTTTCATTTTAATGCGAATGTGTATTCTAACTACAATCCATAAAGCCTTCATACTTTAATATGCTCATTCCATAATCACCCTTAGTGCCGGTTCACACAAGTCAAGTCAAGTCAAGTCTTGAGCTTTTAAGAGAGAAGGGAAAAGAGAATGCCATTTCTTTTCCCCTCTCTCCTAAAAACTTAAGACTTGACGAGTCAAACTTGACGTGTGTGAACCGGCACTTATTGTGTTTGGCGTATTTAAAATACGCCTACGACTGTTTGGTAATAGATTAAAGAGAACGTGAACTTATTTCCTTTAATCTATTTCCAAACTGTCGTAGGGTGAATATTTGTCTATGCACTATCAGAATTTTTTGTTTTTGTATGTATCTTTATTAATATGAAAATTTGGGTGTGTGTGAAACGGTAGCAAAGTACCCGTGGAAGTAATATTTTGACACTGTTCAGATGAATAAAATTTCACTCGCCCTGGGGACTAGTATACATTTTGACATTATCGTAGAAATTCTTGACAGTTTTAATTCACCCAAATTTTTGTTTTATTTGTAAAAAACCATTTAGTGACTTATATGTCTACACTGTCGAGTCTACACCAATTTTACCTAAAACTCATGTCGATTGTAAGCAGTAGCCCGTTTCTGTATTTTTCGCATCGTAAAATTTTCCGCATGAATCCAGTGAATCGGGACAGAAACAGTGCAAAATGAAACAAAAAATGGTTTTTCTCGCACAAGTGTTTCTGTATCTTTCCGTTGCGAGAATTATCTGTCAATTTAATAATTTTCCAGCAATTATTGGAAGGATGCGAGAAAAAGTGTTCCTATAACAATATTTTGCGAAAAGTTTCTTTCAAGAACTGTCAAAATAAGTCACATTTGAAATTGGTGGCGAGAAAAACAAAATGTAGATATTTTGAATTTAATATATGTTTATATATAAAAAAATAGAAGGAATATAAATGATAAATGCACAATTTATATGATGAAAATAAACAAAAAACAATTGTTGTCTCTTTTGTTTTAAAAATCGTGCAATTTAAAATCAATTTTAAACAAATTTGTTTCGACTTTTATTAAAAAATAATCAAACAAAAACATAGTTAAAGTTCATGGGTATTTAATAATTATTATTTAATAGTTGAGATATAAATCTTTAATTTACCTATTCCTATAATCTTTTTCTTTTTTACCTGAAATAGAATACCTTGTAGTTAAAATTAAAAAAATCGGTTCATAAATAAACGGGTTAAAGACCCAGTAAAATATTCGCCTACAAAATAATATGTTAAGTAATCAGAAACACATAAAAGTACTACATACAATTCTACTGAAAAACTAATGAATTTTACAAGGGTTGTGCCAAAAAGAACAAATTCAAAAGTAATTCATTTATTTTATCTTAATACATCCAGAAAAAAGTAGTTATCGAAGTTCTTATGGAAGAAAGCTACTTAATAACGAGTTAAAGAAGTTATCCATTTTGAAAAAGTTTTTACTGGGAGACAAACAAATTTCTTTCTTGCCGGAATAATAGTTTTGGTACAAAAGTGTACATATAAGATAAGAATATCAAATATCAATCATATTTTGTATATGTAAATAAGAAGTATTAAATGTTCAAAATAAGCCAAGTCGGTCCATTACTTTCCCTCGAAATTTTACTTTTACCGATACATTTTTTAGTGAAGAAACAAACAATTTCGAGGACAATTTTCACAATAGGGATAAATATAAAACTTTAAGCAGCCTTGTTTCTAAAGATATCTTTTTTTCTGATAAACAAACATATAAAACTATTTACAATTATCTTATTTCGAAGACTAAGGGGCTTATAGTGTAAAACGCAACGCCAACAATTTCATTAAAAGCAAAAATAAAATCAAATATATTTTATAAATTTGTTGTTGCTTTCTACAGACATTCATATTATTTTTTTTTTTTCAATTTTCAACGCCACAAAATAGAAGTGTTTGAAATTTAAAAATTCAAGATGAATTTCTATAGAAAGTAACAACAAAATTATAAAATATTTTTGATTCTGTTTTTGCTTTCGTTACTTTTTTAGAAAAAATCATCAAAACGTCACTTTGTTAATATCGGAACAAAAAATCGTCAAGATGACGATTACTCGTCAAATCTGGCAGCCCTGTTTTTATTATATTTATTTGTTGACGTTTCGCTTTTATTTGACACTTAATTACTGGAAATATTCCAGTATAAACAGAATTTGTTGTGTCTATTTTCGCATTCAAATACAGAAACACTTTTATCTCATAAATCGAGAAACGATGGAATTTTTTGTTTCACACTTCATGTAAGAAATTTTACGATGCGAGAAATACAGAAACGAGCTACAGGCCTGCCATATTTGCCGATTTATCGGCATTTTGCCGATTTTTTGCCTCTAAATTATCAAAGTGCCGATTTGCCGATTTTGGCTCAAAAAATGCCGAATTTTTGATAAACATCTTAACCAAGGTAACTTTTTGTTGGATTTAGTACAATTTATTAATTTTGGGTAACATTGAAATACTTGTTTCATTAAAAAGAAAGAACTGTTATTAATTTAGCGCTTTTGCTAAGAAAAAAAGGTTAGATTTGTCCTATGTCTGGGTTCACACTATGTTTTCTTTCAGAAAGTCTGAGTTTATGGGTGAGAGAGGAGAAAAGAAAAGCATGTTCTCTTCCCCTCTCACCAATAAACTCAGACTTTCTGAAAGAAAACTTTCATAGTGTGATCCCAGACTATATTATATGCAGTGTTTGTTATGTATGTTTACCCAACACACACATGTTGCAATTGTAAAGAATAAAAGAACTTGATCAAAAACAAAAAAAAAATATCAGCAATTTTTTTGACAAAAGCTAAAAGAAGAAAAAAAAAGTTAAATTAAAAAATATAAAGTACATACTTTATATTTGAATTTGGAAATAGATTTTACTTACAAAAAAGTTAAGGCAAGCTAAATTCAAAATTCACTTTTAATGAAGAATCTTAAATCAAAAAATTATTTTTGTAAGCGCATTTGAGGATGATGCAAGTTCATCCGATAACCAATCTTTTTTAAGAAAGTCAAGTAAATGAACAAACTTTTTGGCAACAAAATTTAGATTTAAAAGTGAGAATTCTCCTGGTTCATTTCCAACAATTTCACATTCTTCCGCCAAAGTGGGAAAATGTTAAGCCAAGTCAACCTTAATAAAACGAAATTTTAATCTTTGCATAGAATTCAACATTCCAAAAATTATTTATAATTTTAAACTATTTTCATCCTGATATTAAATTAAGGATTTAATAAAAATGTCAAGCTCATATGAATCTAAAATAACAAAAAGTACAAAACTTCAAAATAATTTACCTTAAAGTACAGAATATACGTATACATTTTTGTTTCTAATTACTTACAATTTATTTGTAAAACGTTTATTTTTTGTTGAATTTTATGCTATTAGCATATGGTAATGCAAAATTGTTCTGTTCTGATATTTTTTTCCACAAAAAAAGTGTTTTACTGTATTTAAAATAGGTATTTTTGGTTTGCCGATCTTTTGCCGATTTTTTGCCGATTTCTTTCAATTAAAGTGCCGATAATGCCGATTTTTTTTTTTAAATATGCCGATTTCTTACCAAAATCACCTGGCACCCCTGATTGTAAGTTTGGACAGAAAACGCAAAAAACTGATTAAGGCGACCGTACACGACATGTATTTGTCATCTGACATGTCAAATTTCCCACTGCAAAATACATACATGTCGTGTGTTACCTTTTTAACTTTGCTTCTGTAAAAGTCAGACGCAAAGTCATCTGACAAAATTTCAATTAGAGCGTGCTCTATTTTCTTCTGACAAACCATCTGACATCAGAAATCTATGCCGCGAAGAAACCGGCAGCGGCGTCCACTATTGACGGAATCATTAGCCGGCTGAAGTTAATTTTTTACAATACCGAGATATGTTTGATCATCTTACCATTGAATAGAATTTGTGTGAATATATATATAAAAACCGTTTAATTATAAAATCCTAAATTGGTATCTTTGAATTAAAAGAAAAAAATGTTAAGATGGCTAAACTATTTTACGGCGCAAATAAAAAATTTCATGGCGGCAGCAAGCTGTTTTAAAACCGAGCACTACTTTGTTTTCTGCAATAACAATGCGAAAAAAAACAGAGACAATGTCAGAAGAAAATGTAAAACCTTATGTACAACAGCGATTTTGACCGACATGCACAATTACATGTGACTTGAAAATTTGACATGTCAGATGACAAAAACATGTCGTCTATATGCTCCTTTACTGACCTACCTAAACAAGAGCGGCAAGCGTTTTTTAAACATGAAAATTATATTGCCAATACATTTTCAATAAAATAAAACGATCAAGCGATCTATCAAATAAGATTTCGCAGCCGGGTGGTGTTAAATTCGTAAAAATGAAAAGTTTTGACATAAAACAGACGCTTGCCGCTCTTATTTAGGTAGCTCAGTTAGTGGCGAACGTATTTACTTATATAAAATAATAAGGCGGCATATCAAAATGTGCCTAGGAAGGGAATATACCTTAATCCGCCACTGGCCCATGGTTATATGTACTCAACAGTTAAACAACAATTAAGTAAAGTAATGGCTGCACTTACATTACTATAGTTTAATAAATATGTCTAGATACGTTTAAGTGTATTTGTTTTGTTCTCTTAAAAGTCGTTCCGGTAGTATATTTCTAGAAAATATTTGTATGTATGTGGTAGGCAGCACCTCTTAAAAATGCATTTATGCATTTGTTGCTTGTACGTCTGTATATGTACATTGTACACACATACATATGTATATAATAGACAAAGTTTACAATTGTTTTCTATTCTTGCTTCTATCTTTTATGCGGCTTTTCCGGGACATTTTTTTAAACAACAAATTATACCAGGGAAAAATCACGTATATATTCAGGCAAAAAATATTTAGTCGATGTTTTATAATCCTTTGCAATTAAGTTGTTAAAAATAGTAAAACCGAAAGCAACTTATTTATTTTTATTCAAAAATATTATGCTTTGGACATGGCACTTTCGGCATCAAATGATAAACACATTGACGCTGTATCATCACTGGGAAGGAGACGATAAATGTTCTCCATTTATCATTATAATTATTTAAAATTTTTGTCACAATTATTAAATTTAATTTCTATTTTAACAATAAGAAAAATAATTTTTTGAAATCAAAAATCATTTAAAAAAGTAAACAATTTTCAAATAAACACAATGACGTTGAAAAATGTAAACAACTTTTTTATGCCTACGTATTATTATTTAAAACACAACTCTGCGAAACATCAGCAGGCGTTTCAAGAAGACCAAAATGTATTAATAACGTGTCCTCAGTACTACAACAATGTACCAATAGAAAAAACAATAGGCATTTTGTTGCTAGAATTGAGACGGCAAATGTCAAAATGCCTTATCAAAAAATGTAAATAAACAAAAACTACCTATAAATTTAAGTTTAGTTCAACTAAACCAGCATTTAAACGTTCACTGATTTTTTAGCCATAAGCGTCACACCACGAAGAAAATCACTGCAAACAGCGGCGCTTGTGAGGTTACTTTATTAGTACATTCTGGAGCAGACCTACTAATTGGGTCATTGTACTAATTTATAAAGAAAACTTTGAAGGAACAATCATAGCATTCTTTTATTTCAAAGTACATAAAACAACTTTAAAATTAAAAAAAAAACTCATTTTAGGACAATGTCCGAGTTTAGACGAGCGAACATTTGGAAGGAAAACATCTGGAATACTCTTTTGTTTTTTCATTATCGGTCACACAGGCGAACATGTTGCCGGAAACATTCTGTTAATGTTGTTGTTTTTTTTTCAACAAAGCGTGTCGCCGAGTACCGAACACAAAAACCATTCTGTCTTCCCCACCCGTAATTTGCTTCCAAACAAAATGTTTCCCTTCCAAATGTTTCCCTGTCTAAATGGGCACAATGATGCAAATGTTCGATTTATATTGCAAAATTGGAATTACTTTCAAAGTTTTCTAAAAATCAATAAAATATAACTTTAAAATATTTCTACTGACTTTGGCTCAGTATAGAACATAAAAAATGTGCTTGATATCGGCATTTTATCAAAACAATCAATCCATGTAAATTTGTACAGTTTTGATATGCACTGTAATTAATCGTTCGTTTAAGGATTTCTCGCGAACTAAAACCTTAACGACTTTTTATCATGTAACTTAAGAAATAAAAAATTACCTACTTTTTTATAACATATGAAAGTTATTAACCCTTATGTGACTGACAAGGTACCCGGGTACCTTTTGCGTTTTTAAATTAATTTTTTTTGTAGAAATTGGCAACCATCGTTCTTGAAACTTCTTGAGAGCTCCTAACTTTCAATATTTTATTAATTTTTGAGAGCTTTGAAAAAAATTAATAAATTCAGATAGGCGTAGCATGCCAACATTCTTCATACACCCTTAACTGTTCGACAAGGTACCCAGGTACCTTTATGCGATTTATGAAAAATGCTCTGTAAATTTTTTTTTATATTCACTTATATTTACAAAAAGTAATAAAATCTCAGTTACATATTTACATGTTTACAAAAAAAAAGTATATACATACATATATACATACATATGTTCATATTGACATTCATGTGAATATATCTTTCATGTACGTATGTATGATTATAAATTTATTTAGGTTGCGCG
Organism: Pollenia labialis; assembly: GCA_949318255.1. Classification (NCBI taxonomy): domain Eukaryota; kingdom Metazoa; phylum Arthropoda; class Insecta; order Diptera; family Polleniidae; genus Pollenia; species Pollenia labialis. The sequence continues at coordinate 85,448,330 of OX439143.1, forward strand.
TCCTGTAAACAGTTTGTGCATACTGTACGATTTACCGAATGCGAGTTGCGAATTGGTATATAGCAATTGCTACAAGTTGTGCGTGTTTTCCTTTGTTCAGACGAAGTTTCGAACAGATTTTGCAACTTCCTGCTACTGCGATACGGCAACTTTCATCTCTTTGCACATTAGAGGTATCTGGATGTACAGTAGTATCAACATTTTTCAAGTATATTATCTATTGCTGTTCTTGTGTGAGCTTTTGCCATCACCTTATAATTTTTGGCAGGCCGCTTTGTGTTTTTATTGCACACTGAGATTTTTTAAAAATTTTCTACGGTGATCAGTAGAAGTGTGTATTGTGTTCCATTCAAAAAACATATGAAGCCAATTCTGCTAAATCTATAGTATTAAAAAATCAGAACTTGTTCTACGCTTGCAAGTTTATTCGCCCAACAACTTATCCATGTTACCGACACCCTCATGGTTTTATTGTAATACTTTATAATTTCGGCCTTAAAAGTCAAAGTGGTTTCGACTGACGGGGTAAAATCGTTATAAAAACGTATGCATCGTAAAAACAACTTAAACCTGGATAAACCCATTGCTGCCTGTATCGAAACGCCAAACAATGCATTTAGTTCGTTTACGTCGAAAGTTTTAAATATATTGTTTTTAGCGGTTGCGTTTTTGTGCCAATATGTGTATTGCAGTTTACGGAAATGTTTCTCCTTTTTCAATTCGTTTCTCGTAATATAATGTCACTCATTTCAGGTGACAAAATACTTTTGATACTAAATAGACTAAAACTTGATCCTCGATTTATATTTTTGGGTTGCTCCGCCGCATTGTTCTTAAACGTTTCTATTCGTAGTCTGTGTTTGAGGAAATGGCTCCAGTAACCAACAACAACCATTTTTACCAAAAAATGCGTTTCTACTTTCAATTTAATCACTTTCGTTGGTTTCATCTGGGTCGGAGGAATCCTAATCTGTTTCTATAATCCCTGTAGGTTCAGCATCTGAAGCTTCCACTTCCATTTCGTTATCTTCTTCAATGTAATCATCCTCCTCATCTGAACAAATAAAATCTTCGTCTCTCGATTCACTCTCACACAATAAATTGTGTATTTCTGTAGAGCTAAATCATTTATAACGTTTACTAGTATTTGAGCTTATTTGAAAAGTTTCACAGCAATTATAAAATTTTTTCTGCAAAACAAAATTCGCTGTATAGATACAAAAGTTAAATGGAAATAATGAAAAAATATTCTGCCAACGCTTATATTTTTGCTTGTAAGGTGAATCACCTCGCCCTATTTATTTTCTGCTGATATTTTACATTACGCCCTTATCTAGACACGGTTAATACATTTAAGAAATCTCTAAAAGTACACAAGTGATTTTAAACGTTTGCAACATTTCAAATTTTGTTGGAAAATGGTTCATTTTTCATAAGATTTGTATGAAGGTACCCGGGTACCTTGTCGTACAAAACAAGTAGTTTTTTTGTCAATCACATAAGGGTTAACTATTACTGAATTATTTTCTTTTTTTACATTAAAACAAAAACTCCCGCGATTCCGAGAAATTCGAAATTCTTCCCCGTTTTTACGGGCAGTTAAACGCTCGGAAAACAAAACAGAAATTCTAGTAAAATTGCACATGTGTAAAATTTATGTTTTTAACTAGCATCAAGGCTTTAAAGAATCTCAGAAGCCAAATAAATATTTTATTTTAAAACTAAAGAAGATATGTACATGTAGAAGACCATGGCTTTTCTTAGATAAGGAAGCGTATGTGTGTGTAGGTATATGTGTAAGATTGTCGTCGACAAATACCTTTTGGGAGACATGTTTAAGTGAAATGTGTAAAAAAAGATGGTGTGTTATAAGACCATTTATAAAGATGTTTGCTCTTAAAAGCATAAACATTAGGGTAGTTGCGAATGTGTTGTTAGCGATTGATAATGCGAAAGCGAATAACTAAATTAAATTCCTGTAAACGCGAAAGCAAATACTTTTTTTGTGTAAATATGAAGCAAGCACATACATATGTACGTTTCGGTTATCAGTAAAAATTTTTTCCAAATGGTTGTTTTTTCATTTATATTTTACAATTTTTTTTTAAAAAGGTATACATTTTGCAAAGGTTATACATTTTTACAATATTTTAGCCAAAATACATGTAATTGCCACCATGTAATAAATGTGTTACCTAACATTCTTGTTTGGTTTGGTTAATTAAATTGTAAAACCGATATACACTAGGCGGCATAAGTATTTTGGAAAAATAAAAATCGTGTATTTTTACGTTTGATTTTTAAACGGCTTTGTTAAAAATTCTTGTCTATTATTTCCCTTTTTTATAACTTATACAAAAAAGAAATATACAAACAAATATTATTTCATAGAAACTTAAAAATATTGTAAAATTGCACGATTTTTTTTCGTCAAAATACTTATGCCGACTAGTGTACATATCTATACCGTTATAAGGTTGGCTATACCGACTTGTTTTAATGAAAACACCGAAACCAAAACAACAAATAGTTTAATACCGATACCGCGATTCGTTTGGCTTGCGAGCCTTGACTTATAAAAATTAAGTTCCATAAATGTTTTAAAAGAAAAATTACCTTAGAAATTCGGTTCCCGACACATAATTTTTAGTAAAATACATCTGGGTTTGTTTACATACGCAAAACAATGTCGCATACTTTGCAGGAATAAAAACGTCCATTTGTGCAAACTCGCAAGATAGGTAACATTGATACATGTCAAAGTTTTCGTGTGAATTAATCAATGTTGCTCAACATTTTTCACAAATTTGAACAGAGTACTAGGCTTTATTATCCTTTTAAGATCTAATGCAGCTAAAGAAGCACCCTTACGATCATATGCAAGAATTTTGTACAGATAGGGAAGAATTGTCACCATCTTCACTTGACTTTAAGAGTTCAAACTTAATTCTTTATTTTGTTATATTTATTTCTTTATTTTTTTTTTTTTAAGTAATATTCCTGCAAAGTAGTTTTTGCGTATGTAAACAAAATTTAAAAATACAATGTAAATATGGATACAAACTTATACCGGTTGTGTTATTTTATTTTTGTATTTCTTATTTAATAATCAGTTCATACTTGTTTGCTTTTGCTTAAAATTCCACGTGAAATTAGTGCAGCTTACATTATTTCGAAGTTGTAAAACTATTTTGCCATATAGATTTCGGAAATTTTCCACAAAATGAACACAGTACATCCCTATCAACATTATTTCATAGATATTCCGCACAAGTTTTTTGAAGCATTTCACGTGAAATATTGAACAGAGTACCAGGCTTAACCTGGTAGATAATTTCATAGCTGATGGTTTTGAGTCGAGAAGAGAAAAATGAGTGCGAAAACGATCAAAACTGCACGAATTGCTTGCTCTTTAGGCCGATTATGTTGACCGTTAAATGGACGAAGTGCTCTATAAACCTCGCGAACGGATTAGTGTTTTTCAAAGAAAATTTCTGCAATTTGAAAGCAATGGTTCTCATGCAGTTAAAAAACACCCGACGCGTAATGTTCAACTGAGCAAAGATGTATTTAAAAAACATTAAGATTTGATACTTTTTCACTCTTAAGAGAAGTGAATTGAAATCGATAATTGAATTACCTCTTGCCTTTTGCTTATAAGACGTTTGTTACATTTTATTTTCCGAAACAAGTTTTCAGATGTTATTGATGTTGTCATCATTTGATATTCGTTTTAAATAATTGCATACATTTTAGCGAACGCGAATACCAAAGCCCATATCACATGCGAGGGTGAAATCAAACACTCGCCGCACCCTAATAAACACATACACTTAGTACTTGTTTGCTTAGGAATTATTAGTAAAAGGTCTGCTATCTTTTGAAAGTTGGAAACTTGTATATGTAGTCAATTTCTTAGCCCTGTAATGCAGCAAACGTCTTTGTGGGAGTTTTATTATTTTCAAAAGTTTAATATAAAATACGAAAAGCACTTACTTATGTACAAGTTGAAAGAAAGGCTGAAGTATGGGACTACAGAAGTTTTTTGATGTAATATTTTTCTATGCAAAAATGTACCGCTAGAAATTAGAAATTTGCTTTAAAAAGTCGTGCTGTACACAAACAACAATTGCATGATAGTTTGATTTTTCGTCGGTTAAAATATATTTTTTAAAAGCAACAACTATTAAATTTTACGGAAAATTGCAGAAATAGAACACATGTGTATGCAAGAAAATACACACAATCATTGCGTAGACCGAAATTCGTCCTGCGTAAAGAACACTGCGATAGGTTTATTTCTATTTCTTACTCAGACGAAAGACGAATTAATTGGGACGGGGACAGCTAATCGCAGCTAAATCGCTTCTATTGCAAACTTGGCTAACATTTGCAAAAATGGCGAAAATTCGCGAAAATTTTTAATATTTCAAACAAACCACGAAATTGATTAAAAGTCTCTAAAACTTTGAGGACTAGCAAAAAGTCGGTAAAAATTGCTAAATTAGCGGAAATTCGCAAAAATTCACCAACAGCGGCATAATAGCAATGTCTAATATGTTTTTTAAATCGTTAAAGTTGTAAAGAATTACAACCCTTAAAGATAAAAATCGCTTATATCGCGAACATGGCTAAAATTCGCGAAAAATTGCAAAATTTGAAACAAACCCAAAAACGAATTTAAATTTGCTAAATTGATATGCAGAATACCAAAAATGCTTTCGAGTGGATTCGAATTCTAGAACACACCCAATTAAAAGTTTTTTATGTTTATTTTTTTTTGAAATATGGTCAACCTTTGATTTGATGATAAATGCTAACAAACAAATATATTACAAAGAAATTTTAATAAAATTTATTGCTATTTAACCGTTAATAGAGCTTTGTATCAAAAATGATACATATCGTTTTTTGCGTCAACATAACTTTATTCCAAAAAATTAGGGACGCCACACCTATCGAGACTTTGTTAACATTGTTCTTGCCGTTATTTTAAACAACAATTTAAAAAAAATCCAAGCAGGCCAAGAGAAATTCAAAAAATTTATAATTCTAACTTTGTATCATTTTTGATACATACAGCATTTTAAATGATATTGTTCTGTTGTTCATATCATTTGTAAGGTGGTTTCCAGATTTTTGAGTTTTTTCTAGTTATTCTGTAAGAAATTACATTTATCTGTAAAAGTTACCAGCAATATAACAGTGCGTATTGTAAATAATGATCTTGGAAGAACTTGTAAATGAAATAATAAAGGAGAGTGAAGAGGATGAAGATATTTCTAATCTTGATGTTCCTAATCCTGATGTTTCTGGTCCTGATGTTTTTGATCCCGAGGTAGAAGAGAATATCAGCAGAGATTCAGATGACAGTATCGACAGTCACACACATGGCAACCTGTCGTGAACTGCCAAGTGTAAAATATCTCAGAATTGAGTTTTTGGCAGTTTAGGCCTTAGGCCTGAGAGTTTTTTATTTTTTATTTTAAAGACTTTTAGTACGCCGTTGAGCAGTTAGGTCCGTAGGGACCCTGTTTAAATTTTCATATGAATGTCTAAAAAATGTATTAAATTTTTTAAAACAAATGTTTAAAATGCATATTCAAAATAATAACAAAATAAATTATAATATATATACATTTTAGAAAAGTTCAATGCATCTTCATATAAGGTCCCTACGGACCTTACCTCTCAACGACCGAATAAAAAGTTACCGCTCGTCGGAGGGTTAAACATTGTTTTTCATATAATTTTATTTTTATTTGACACGAAAAACGAATTTTATACATAATATAACGTTTAAATAAACTGGTGAAATAGGCCATTAAGATTTTACAAAATACGAAGAAATGCCGGAATTTTTTAAACAAAAACGCGTAACATTAGTTAGTTTAAGAAAACTTAATATAAAAATAAGAATTGTTTTTATTGATTTGCTTAAAAAGTCGATTCATATAAAAATTAATTGAATTAAACCAAATTTCTGAAAAATTTAAAGAAATCCCTAGCATTTGTTTCTTGATGCAAGAAAACCGATTCATTTTAAAAACCAGACCAATCAATAATATTTTAATCAGGCTCATCAGGTTCATCAAATTTAATTTTCATTAAATTATTTTTATGAAGAAAGGAATTTTACAACATGAAAATTAATTAAAATTGTTATGGATAATCATTCATTCTTGACTGACCTGAGATTCGAACCCAGGCGGCTGGTTACCATGACATGTTTCGATCGCAAACAATCGATCTCCTCAGATGGATTTGCCGTCTTATGCATTAAACACATTCACCACAGCAGGATACACGAACACACGACAACAAATGCTGCTGGGTGCAACTACAGTCGCGTAGACAGCTACTGAATTATTTTGAAGACGACAGCTACAATTGAAAAATTAAAAACAGCTGTTTTTTATTGTGTATTTATATTTCAGTGGTGCCACTATAATTTTTTTAAACTTTTATGAAATGGAAAAACATGCATAATTCAAGACTCGTAACAAACTTAATTTAAGCCAATAAATATATAAATACTTATTTATAATTAATTTTATAGCGTTAAAACAAATGAATTTTTTAAAAATCATTTAAAATTTTCAAAAGATTTTGTTATTCGTGCTCAATTCCCAGTTTTTATTATTGATAAAAACACTTGAAATTTATTGTTGATGGGATAAGCTATTCCTATGCGCATTTCACTGGTTGCTTAGGCCAGATCATCAGGAAACTTCATCTATAAAGATTTCAGAAAAACTAAAGATATTAAACCAAATAATACTGTTAAACGTATAAGAATTATAACAACAGTTCTGCTTGTAATAATATCAAAGTTTAAACAAAAACACATCAACAATAAACAGTGGGTTTATCTCATCTTACATTCCCCATCATTTAAAATATTTTAATTTTGTTTTTTTGGAACTAATAAACAATATAATTTTAACAGCAGATTAAATAAAAAATATATACTGCTTTTAAAATAAAAATTTTGTTCCGTCATCGCACGTCATAAAAGTTTTAGAACACGTTGGGTGCGTACGTAAATATATAAAAGCTATGCATCACTGCTGCAGTGATGCAAAATGTTGTTGCTGATGCGTGGTTACCAGTTGCAGTTGTAATGCCAAAGGCCTAACCATAATATGCATAGCCTTGCATAACCTACTGTCAAAAATTAACAAAAAGTCTCTCAAAAGTACTTTAAAAAACAAAACTAAAATAAAAAACATTTGATTCCGTACGGAATGAGCGATTAGATTCGCACCTTGCTTAAGCAAAAGACAGTTTCATTAAATTTGGCAAAAAGTTTCCTTAAGTTCAATATGGTTTGCCTTATTTAATTTACATGTATTCGCACATTTGCTTAAGCACATTATGGTTCAAAAAGGCAAACATAAAATAATAATAAAAATGTTATCAACAATAACGATGACAAATTCTATTGAAAATATTGAAACAAACAACTTTTGACATATGAGAGTGATGCCAAGTTTCTTACAAGTGATGCTTTTTTGAACATTAAACTTTAGTTCTGCGCAAGCGACACCCAACCAGTGATGTTAACTTTTAATTTTTCATTACCTTACGGCCCTCTAAAAATAACCGTGTTTGAGAATAAATTACCGTACGCAAAGATTTTTAATCAAAACATTAATGTGCTGTTTCCAAATGACAGGCGATTGATTGTTTCATTTGTTAACAGCACATTAGAGCATTATTTATAAACCATTAATTTAAATGTGTTTTAAGAAAAATTTGAATGTAAATTTTTGTCTTAAAATACATTTTTAACCAAAATGATAGTAAAAAATTTTGAATTTGATTCGTACTTAAAATAATCCGAAAATTATAGATAAATTTATAATATTGCGGCCATGTCATATGTTTAAGAATTGTTGATTTTTACAAACAAAAAGTTAAATATAAAATTAATAATATACAAGAGTAATTTAATTTTTCTAATTTTGCACTTATCGGTGTTACGAAAACATTTATAGAAACATATTGTTTGTTTTTTTGTTATAATATTTATCTATGTATGTATTTTTAAATTGAAAATCAACTCTCAAATGTTAAAACTTTAAACCCTACATATCGTCCCCTCAATATAACAATAGCGTGTAATTTTTTTGGGGTTTTGAGAATATCGTGTTTAAAGTTTTTGTCAAATCGGATGTCTATTAAAACCTCAATATCGCGGTTAATATTAATATTGGATTTTTCGACGAATACATAATACCGTTTCTTGTCTTTAAATTTACCAATTTTTTTTATTCTACGCATCCTTTAATACCATCCATATGTCATTCAAAGTGCAAGTCCTACATATAGGCTATTTTATTTTTTAAGGAATTCGTATGATGAATCTGATACACTATTTTATTTTGTATGGTATACGCTGTTTTATTCAATAATTTGACGGTATTTTTATTAAAATATTTCATCTCAAAAATATCAATTTGTAACATTATAAAACAGTGATTAATTTATAGTTTTGTTAATTCAGTAGAATATATTTATTAATTTTCAATTTGGATAAAAAAACAAAAAATTTTGACATATTAAGGTATACATTGCGTAAATCAAAAATAACTAGAAGTTCATTCGTCTTCTTTCTCTTCCTCTGCTTCATCTGGCTCATCTAAAGAATTTCGCTTCTTTCCACCTTGTATGTTATAAAAAAATTACTGCGAGCCACGACGAATTACATTCTTCTTGCACAAATTTTGGAGATCATGCAGCTTTCGATGGTCGAAATGAAACTATTTCTCAAACAATAGTGTATATTATTATAAGCTATTTTATGAGTTAAAGTTTTCATAAATTTTATTTTTTTTCTATAGACTAAAATGGAGTATAATGCGTATACACTATTATTCTTTTAACAATTTTGGAGTGGCAATTTCAAGTAAAATAAGAACGAAAAGCTGGGAGCTTGAAATATTTTTAAATGAGGCTAAGGCAAATGGGCATACTGTTAAGAAATTTAGATCTGATGGAGGTGGAGAATTTGTAAATAAAGAAATTGCAAACTTGCTAAGCCAAAGGGGAATACAACACATAGTTACACCACCCTACACATCTCAACAGAACGGTACGCCTGAGCGCGAAAATAGAACCATAGTAAAAGCTGCGAGATCTATGTTAAGTGCAAGTGGCTTACCAAAAAATTTGTGGGCTGAAGCATGCAGTACAGCTGTACACGTTTTGAATATTACGGGTAAAAGTAAAATTGAAAATATGTTTCCGTTCGAACTTTGGTACAAACGAAGGGTGAAAAATTTGAATAACTTAAGGGGTCCGGTACAGACTGTTATGTACATTAGGGTGGTTTTAGTGAATACGGAAAAACATTTTTTCCGAAATTTGAAAGTGCTCACGTCTAGAAATGTTCCATTTAGTGTTAAAATACAATTGTAAAAGTTTTAGCTCAATCGGACATTGCTTTCCCGTGCCTAAAGAGCCCCAAAATTTTAGAAAATGACTGTTTTTCACGAAATAGCGCCATGTTTCTGCTGATGAATGACATAATTTATTACAATAAATTTATTATCAAATGAAAGGTAATTTTAATGACAACATTAAATTCTAACACACTTTCTTCAAAAATATATAATACAAAGATAAACAAAAAGTTATCAAAGTTGTATTTATGAATATTTACAAATGTCAGAATTCATAGTTAAATAAAAAATCTTACATAAAAATCTTAAAATAAATACATACATCATATACATCCATACATCAATTACATACATATATCATCAGATAAAGCAGAAACATAGCGCTATTTCGTGAAAAACAGTCATTTTCTAAAACTTTGGGGCTCTTCAGGCACGGGAAAGCGAAGTCCGAATGAGCATAAATTTTCGCAATTGTATTTTAACACTAAATTGCATAATTCTAGATGTGAGCACCTTTAAAACTCGAAAATCGATTTTGAAAAACCACCCTAATGTATATGTTCCAAAACATTTTTGATCAAAGTTTGAGAACAAAGCAGAATTTGGTCATATGGTTGGCTACGTAAATGAGAAAGACGGTTTTAGAGTATGGCTTCCTGTTAAGAATAAAATAGTATGTAGCCATGATGTACTGTTCAAATCCGAAAAAGTGGGTAGCACACGATCAGATGTGGGTATTATTAGTTACTCAGATAAGGGTACAGTTGGCGACAATGAGTCTATAGTACCAGGAGAAACAATTTGTAGTGTCATTGATAAATCTGAAGATGACAGGCATTCCAATGGCAGCAGCGAAGATGATGAACTTACAAAGGAAACAACTTATCTTCGACGCAGTGAACGTAACAAAAACAAACCAAACTGGATGAATTCTGAGGACTTTGTGTTAAAGACAAATTCGCCAAATGGTGTCGAAAATTATAATCTACAAACGTACATTGAAGCAATGAAGTCGCCACAAAGCAAAAAATGGAAACGCGCAATGATCGAAGAATTTGAATCTCTAAGGGAAAATGAAACTCGGACCTTGTGCAGCGACCTGCTAATAAGAATGTTTTAAAAAACCGCTGGGTTTTTCGTGCGAAGCCTGTAGAAAATGGGGAAATACGATTCAAGGCCAGATTAGTGGCTAAGGGATGTGTGCAAAAATATGGAATCGATTACGACGAGGCCTTCAGTCCAGTGATTCGCTTTGACTCTATACGTATTCTTTTGGCCATATCTGCAAATAAGAAAATGAAAATGAGGCAATTTGATGTCAAAACAGCATTTTTAAATGGTACACTTCAGGAGGAAGTATACTTGGAGCAGCCTGACGAATTCGAGGATGATACGGAACGTGTTTGCCGGTTGAAAAAGAGTCTTTAAGGCCTGTAACAAGCTGTAATATACGTTTTTTTGATTTCATGACGAAAGCCGGTTTTAAGATAAGTACAGCAGATCCCTGTGTATTTTATAAAATCAATCCCACAAGTGTTTTATATGCAGCAATTTATGTGGATGATGGTTTGCTGATAGGCACTGAAGAGAATGAAATTGAAGGGGTTTTAAGGCCCTTGGAAAGCGAATTTAAAATTACTATTGGATCTTTACCGAATTTTTTGGGTATGCAGATTGAACATCACAATGATGGATCGGTAACTATTAATCAAGAGGGGTATATTAACAAAATTTTGGATCGTTTTAATATGATTGATACGAATGCAGTGACAACTCCGCCTGGAAAAGAACAAGTTGCAAATAGCCCAAATGCTGGACAAGAATATACCCTATCGTGAAGCCATAGGTAGTCTTATGTATCTTATGGTCCAGATATTGCTTTTAGTGTAAGCAAAGCTGCGCGGTCTATGGAAAACCCCACAAATGATGGCTAGAATAATGTTAAACGTATTTTTAAATAATTGAAAGGTACGTGTAAATACTGCTTAAAATATAAAAACGATGGAAAACCACTAGGGGTATACACTGATGTTGATTTTGGTGGTGACAAAAATATACGTAGATCAACAACTGGAATTGTTGCAATACTAAGTGGAGGAGCGGTTTCCTGGTGCAGTCAACTACAAAAAACTGTGTCCCTCTCAACAACTGAATCTGAAATAATTGCCGCAAGTGAAGGTGCCAAAGAACTCATATGCATCAAGCGACTACTCTTAGAGCTGGCAGTTCATGATCAACTTCCGACACTTTATGTAGACAACGCCAGTGCCGTTAAAGTCGCTAAGAACCCAGAATATCACAAAAGATCTAAACATATACATAGATGTTAGATATTTTTGCGTTCGAGAAAAATATTTAGATGCCAAATTAAAACTCGAACACATCGATGGCAATCAGCTTGCTGACTTAGAAGGAAGTCGAGTTAACTTGCTTCGCTCAAATATTGGAGTATCTCCGATGGGTGCTTAGAAAGTATGCAGTGTTTTTGGAGGAAGTGTTGAGATGCTAAAAACACCACACACTATTCGTCTGGCAACATCATTTTAATTTAAGTTCTTTTTATATTATTTTTCTAATATACACATTATTTTTTACTGTTCATGAAGAAACACGTTTATTTTAATTAAAGGTACTGAATTATTTTTAAACCTGTTTGCTGCATTTTTTATTTAATATTGGACTGACTTTAACATTTATAGCATTACACTCGCAGCCATCGACGACTGCTGACGTCAATAGTCACACATCAATCCTTAAACCAAATTGTATTTTAACCTTTGATAGATCAAAATTTGCTTTTTTGAATGATTGTCCATTTTAATTGATTTTACATGTTTTTCCAAAGTACATTTTTTTGTTTTTTAATTTTGTCTTTCTTCTTCTTGTTGACCTTTTTTCAGCACAACTTGAAGGACAAATGTACACATAGAGCTCGTGCCTTAGCTTTAACAATAATTAGAAATGTGGTTATTTTGTTGAACTATTTATGGTTTTTAATCCAAATTTTTTAATATTTTAATCAGGCTTAAGTTCATCAAATTTAATTTTCATTAAATTATTTTTATGAAGAAAGGAATTTTACAACATGAAAATTAATTAAAATTGTTATTGATAATCAATCATTCTTGACTGACCTGAGATTCGAACCCAGGCGGCTGGTTACCATGACATGTTTCGATCACAACCACTCGATCTCCTCAGATGGATTTGCCGTCTTACACTCGCAGCCATCGACCACTGCTGACGTCAATAGTCAAACATCAAACCTTAAACCAAATTGTATTTTAACCTTTGGTAGATCGAAATTTGCTTTTTTGAATGATTATCCATTTTAATTGATTTTACATGTTTTTCTTAACTTCTGTTTTTTCGTACTTATGTCAAGAATTCTTCTTGAAGTCCAAAGTACATTTTTTGGTTTTTTAATTTTGTCTTTCTTTTTCTTGTTGACCTTTTTTCAGCACAACTTGAAGGACAAATGTACACATAGAGCTCGTGCCTTAGCTTTAAAAATAATTAGAAATGTGGTTATTTTGTTGAACTATTTATGGTTTTTAATCCAAAAAAAAGGTCAACAATAAAAAGAAAGACAAAATTAAAAAATCAAAAAATTTACTTTGGACTTCAAGAAGAATTCTCGACAGAAGTACGAAAAAACAGAAGTACGGAAAAACATGTAAAACAATTGATTACTTTAGAAAACAAACTTCCTTCCGTTAAGGATTCGAATAAATGGCGAATTATAAATGTCAGGAAGTCAACTCAAAATGAAAAAAGTGTAAACTCTTTCAATATCTCAAGTATTTTGTAAAAGAAAAAACTGCCTTTGCATTCCTCTTTCTGATATAAAAGCACATTTTAACAAGTTAGAGTGCTATACTCGGCTGTGCCGAATCTTTGACTCCCTTAACCGACAGTTCGAATATTTCAGGAGTGACATCTATATGAGGGGCTTAAAGCACAAGGGGTTCAAGTGATTTATTTTAAATAATGAGACTGAAGCGGTTGTTTCGCTTGTGCTCCAAAGGAAGCAGGTATTTTAATGTCAAATGCTTGAATTGTTCACTATATCTAGCGTCCGGATGAGAATCCTACATTCACTTCTTGTGCTCTGAACAACTTCTCCGAAATATACCTATAATTCCATATGTAAACTCAATTTTAGAAAAAGGCACTTAGCCCCCTTGTGCTCTAAGCCCCTCATATGAAATCTTTTTATTATTATTGTATCTTTATAAATACATACGTCAGCATTAAAATTGAGTGCCCCGGTAGGCTAGCTGGTAGCGAACTAGTCTATCAGCGCCGGTGTTGCGGGTTCGATTCCCACCAGAGACTTTGGTTTCTTTCCTGCAGACAAGCATAAAGCTTCGCGGGATTTGCTTAGGAAAATTAAAAAAAAAAAAAAATATAAAACTGTGAAGCATTAAATTTATTCAGTTTTAAACTACGTTTTTTTTGGCGTACTAAGCTGTTTTCTGGGAGTAGGGTTTATATGGGGCCTAGGGTGAATTATGAACCGGTATTCGCTAAGTGAGCGTGTTTTCAAACAAACGGATAGACAGACGGACATGGCTAAATCGACTTAGAATTCCTCAAGGAGCCAGAATATATATACTTTATGGGGTTTGAGATGAATAATAAAAAAGTTTCACACGGAATGAGAAGCTCAGTGTACTCTCTTCACAACTAATTGTGGTGGAGAGTATTAAAACGGACTTTTGTCTCTTCTAAAAATTTTAAAATGTCGAGTTAAGCCCCTTTAGTGTAACCGTAAAAAATATGAACCGATTAATACATTTAAATTTTTAACGAAACTTTACCGATATGAAATGTTTTAAGAAAATTCGATGTCGTTAATTAAAATTCCTTATTGAAAACAATTTATACGAATATTTCTTTAAAATTCAAAATAAACAACCTGGGGTCTAATCACCGCATACGATATCGAGCAAAATTGATCGAAATTATTTATTTTGGTATCATCACTCTCGATATGGAATGGAATTTATTGAATTTGAAATAGTAGCATTCGATAAAGAGTAACTCGACATTACATTTCTCGAGTTTTCATTCGATACGTCAGTGTCTATCGTATGCAAAAACATTCGATAGTTTATTCGATACGATAGTATCGAATGCGGTGATTAGACCCCTGCTTTTTTGCTATCGCAAAAATAGCATGTTGCCAGTTTCTTTGTTTTTATGCCGTGCACTTACTAGTTTATTATCAAAGCAACTTTTAGGAATACAAATTATTTTTTAACGAAATAAACGTTAATTAAATTTACATGTATTTTGCTATTTTATTATTTTGCAATTTAGATCTTAAATTATTATTTTTAGCCACTTAAATTTCCATTTTCTTTATTTAGTGCATTTGGCACCATCTGTTTGTTGGCTTTGGGTTGTTTGTTTGTGTGTAAATATGTATTATAAGGAAATATACATATATTTTTAATTCTATTTCTGTGTTTTTATATGTATGTATTTGTTTTTGTATTGTATATAAGGCAGGGATGATAAAGTCGGTACAATTGTACATTTTTCAGTACTATTAGCATTGCAAAAGTACTAAAGTACTCCAATGACATTTTTAGTACAATTTAAAAATTTCAAGCGCTTTAAAATAGAAACATTTTGGTTAAAGTTTAAATAATTGAAAAATGAAATTAATGAACTAATGTTTCTAAATATCAGAGAATTGCAGTACCAAATTTGTCGGCGAATATGGAACAAATATTTCATACCAAAATATGATAAAAAAAAATCGAAGAAATTGCCTTTATGTAAATATACGTATTTTTACTCTGTTCTCCTATCAAGTCTAAAAAACAAGCTAAGAAATATATATTTGAAATAATCCACAATTCTAATTATTTGAAATAAGTATAAAAGTGAATTTTTTAAATTAAAAGTGAATTTTAATGCACGAGAACTTAAAATGATAACACGAGACAAGCTATGGTTGGAATGAAATTTTTTATTAAAATCTGGTAGATAATTTAATGGCATTTATTTTTTAAATATGATTTCAGGCAAATGCAGACCGCGGCTTCAAGTTACTCGGTCCATTCCGTAAAATTTGTACCACTTTTTCTATTAAATCTGGCAGTGTGGATTCAGTGTTGGCTTGAATATTGGCTTACAATAAACTGATGACCTAACTTAGCCCCATAAAAAGTTGTTCAGATGCGTTCAATCGCGCGTTAACAGGACAACTTCCTGAAGTTGTCTTCAAATACTGCAATTTTGCTTATTGACGTATACATTTATTCACTAATCACTAAACACAATTCTTTGTTAAAAGTGCCCGCGAACAGGTTTATTTTTTCAAAGTAAATTTCCACAATTTGGAAGCGTTTCTGGAACATAAAACAATTCATAATGACTTGGCAAATCTTACTGAACAGAAATGTCCACACAGTTTGACATTCTCAGCTCTCAAAGCATAGTTACGGATATCGATATTTCTAATGCAGCTTAAAAAATACCCTAACATTTTTTAGTTATTTTTACTAGTAAAAAATAATTTTGGGTTTTATTACAATAAGATTTGAAAAAGTACAATTTTGGAAATGTCATTTATCATCCCTGATGTAAGGAGATACTTTAATATTATTTTTTTTTTGTGTTTGCTTCCTGACCCTAATTGAAGTTTTGTTGCAAAAATTATATTTTACTACTGCTGTGCTTGAAATAATTTAAATGCAGACGCATTTTATGATCTACGAAATTTATTTTTAAGCGCTTTTTAATGCACTTTGAACTTTTTTCTTAGCAAAAAATCTCTACTGTGTTTTATATGCAAATGTTGGTTTTTCCCTGTTGAAAATTTGGTTTTGGTGCCATATTTCGTTGAATGAATAAACAACTACAAAACTAAAAAAAAAAATCAAACAAACCAACTTTATTCACAACTTTTTTCTATTTATTTTACTTTTTTTTACAACTTGACTAAGACTTTCAGCTTGACAAATCCGCTTTAGTTGTATGTATGTATGTATGTATATTTTACTATTTCATCTCCTTTGTTTCTTATTCTTTAAAAGCTCTTTAAATATATAGTCTAACTGAGTTGTTTATCGTACATCTCTTTGGAATATTAGAGGCCATTCTAGGTTCGTGCATTTGCAAAAATTATCTGTGTAACGTTTTTGTAAATATCTGACCACCTGTCTCTGTTTTTGTTGTTGCAATTGTTGCTTTAAGACTATCTATAAAAAGATTTTCAAATTTCTTTTAAAAAATGAGTTTATAAAAAATATAAAAATACTTACCTTTCTACTTGTATGAGTGTGCAGATGTTAAAATCCATATATTTCCGTGTATCTGTATATACTCTTGCGAATGTAGCAACTGTTATCTAAAAGTAAGATGGTTCATACCATCCTTAAGAACTTCATATTTATTATGCTGGATGCATTAATTTTCTTGTCAAAGGGATATAAAAAATATCTTTCAAAGCAGATTTCCCCAAAGTTAATGCTGAAATATATAAAAATATAGGTATACGCTTGTATATTTATTTTTCAAAACGGACTTCTATTGCTTTAAAGTAAATTGATTAAATTTGTAAAAAATAAATTAAAACATGTGTTCTTTCGCTTAAAAACCAAACATTCATGTATAAATAACAAAAATTTCAAATATTTTTAATACATTTCAGTTGGTTAAAGCACATAGAAACTAGGGGCGCCAATTCCGAAATCCCGATCACGCAAATATTGTAATCCCGGGATTTAGTTAATCCCTAAATTGTTAACAAAATTTTTTTGTTTTACCTTTTTTTATAAAAAGAAATTTAACATGACATTCAACTTGAGAGGATAGAGAACAAAATATTGATCTTTAATATTTATTTAAACTTTACTTCAACCTAAACTACGCGATAATGAAGATTAAGGTTCATCCTACCTGGAAGGTTAAAGTAAATTTATAATAATGGAACCTTTTTTTATAAGGCCGATAAAGTCCTACCTTTAGCTATCGGTAAGTTGTGAAAATAGGCCTAACTCTGTTAAAACTAGCATTGAAAATGAAACAAATAAGTTAAACTTTTTTTGAAATTCATTTTTATTTCAAATGTATTGCTAAAATGAATTGCAATTCATTTCCAATTTATTTCCAATTCATTTGAATTAATTCAAATAAACTCGAAAAATTAATTTGTTATTCATTTTCAATTTATTTGAATTGAATTGATTTTGAAAAAAGACTGCTGTAAGTAAATGTGAAGAAGCCTTACTCCTGTTTTGTTATCCAACTCATTTTATTATATCAGACAGCATTACACTCATTTCGGATATCACCTACTACAAGATAATCGTCGAAAGGCATAGAAAATAATAAGAATAGAAATTCCAATGATGTACTGTAATTAGCAGGAAACGGCAGAATATGACTTGAATGAGTAGGGAGCTGCGAAAATCCTATCAGCATGAGCTTTAATTCATAATTGTTTATTTGCTTAAAACAAAACTTGTAATATTTTTTTTTTATAATATTGTGTGAAAAACATATCAAGGATGTGTTAATAATCATTCTTGGTTTAAGGAACTTCACATTTGTTTGTTTTTTTTTTGTTACAATTTGTAATCGATATGAATTTCAACATATAATTGCTGTTTTTATTATTTCTACATATTTCAGTAATCAAAGTTTCTTGTGTCTGATCAAAAAGTAAATTTTTTTTTTGTTTTATTTAACGTTTATTGTATATAAAAATGTCTTCAGCAAGTGATTTTTCAAGTGATGATGATTTTAGGGTTCCTACGTATTTCGTTCCACAAATAAAGCGAAAACGATTGATTACCTATGATGATACAAATGAAGACGGACCGTGTTGTTCCAATACCTCCCGTGGTGCTCTGGCAGATCTGACAGATAGCAGCACATTATTGGAATCAACATCGTCAGAATCGGTTAAATGCTCCCCAAGGAGTTTGCTTTTTGAACAATTATTTTCAATTACAACAAAGGTTTGAAAATTGTTTGGAAAATTATAAATTAGAAATTATTAGTTATGTATTTTAATTATTAATTTCTACAGAAATGAATTGCAATTAATTTTTTCTAACTCATTTGAATTAATTCAAAGTCAATTCAATTCAAATGAATTGGAAATTCATTTTTATCAATTCATTTGAATTAAAAATGAATTGCAATTCAATTTGCCCAATTCATTTGCTTAATTCAAATAAATTTACTCAAAATTCATTCAATTAATTTTTTTATGTAAAAAGAATTAATAAAAAATTTTCTAGTTCAGTGCAATGATTCACGAATTAATTCAAAAATGAATGATTCATTTACATCTCTGCCACTTGGTGATGGGTATAAAATTGTGTTTTTGTTAAAATAAGATTTTATGGGTAACTAAATACATTGAGTTTGATAATTCATTTCGAATTCAAATTTGAATAATTCATTCAAATTTACTTAATAAAAATTTGAATAGAATCATACAAATAAATCAATTACAAGTTTGCTCTATTCAATTAAAATATTACTTAGTTTTTATTTAATTTGAATCAACTGAGGTAATTGAATAATTATTTTGTGGTAATTATTCATCAATAAACACATTGCTAGAAATTGTGCGTTGTTTTTAATCATATTTTTAATAAAATTAATCATTAATTAAGAAAAAATTTTAGAAATAAATAAAACATTATATTTAACTCTTAATTAGTTGTTGTTGTTTGGCTGCAGGTCCAAGTAAATAAATAAAAATAAGAAACTTGTGATTTTTGTTTTTATATTTTTATTTTTATTCCGAATATTTCGGTTAGCGTCGCAAACCATCTTCAGGGGTCTGAATATTGAAATACATAAAATAGTTATTATTAATATTAAGCAAAAAAACAGAACATAATTTAACAAAGATAATTAATTACATGTAAACAATTTAAAAAATAATAACAAAACATCGGACCAGTCCATGGAGTAGTCCATTTTATCAAAATGGTTCAGGTGGTCCAATAATTTGCAGGGATTTTCTCTATCTTGTCGGTAATTGAGAAAAAGTACTGGGTCAGTATCAATGATTAGTACCACAGGGATGATAAAGTCGGTACAATTGTACTTTTTTCAGTTCTATTAGCATTGCAAAAGTACTGATGTACTCCAATGACATTTTTAGTACAGTTTAAAAATTTCAAGTGCTTTAAAATGGAAACATTTTGGTCAAAGGTTGAATAATTGAAAAATTAAATTAACGAACAAATGTTTCCAAATATCAGAGAATTGCTGTACCAATTTTGTCGGCGAATATGGAACAAATGTTTCATACCAAAATATGATAAAAAAAAACGAAGAAATCGCCTTTATGTAAATTTACGCATTTTTACTCTGTTCCCTATCAAGTCTAAAAAAACAAGCTAAAAAATCTTTGTATAAACTCCTTTTTACATAATTTTTTTGTTAATTGCCAAATATATATTTGAAATAAGTATGTATATGATGTTTTTTTGAGCTGCACGAGAACTTAAAATAATAATACAAGACAAGATATGGTTGAATTAAAATTGCTTTATTATAATCTGGTAGATAATTTAATGAAAAATTTATTTTTTAAATATGATTTCAAGTTACTCGGTCCATTCTGTTCAATTTTGGACCACTTTTTCTAAAAAATTTGGCAGTGTGGCTTTAGTGTTGACTTGAATATTGGCTTTCAATAAAATAATGACCTAACATAGCCCCATAAAAAGTTGTCCAGATTCCTTCAATCGCACGTGAACAGGACAATTGTCTTCGCTCCAAATATAACAATTTTGCTTATTGACGTATACATTAATTCACAAACCACTAAACACAATTCTTTGATAAAAGTGCCCGCGAACAGGTTTATTTTTCAAAGTAAATTTCCACAATTTGGAAACGTTGCTGTAGCATCAAACAATTTATAATTACTTGGCAAATCTTACTGAACAGAAATGTCCACACAGTTTGACATTATCAGCTCTCAAAGGATAGTTACGGATATGTTTATTTCTAATGCAGCTTAAAAAAAATGCCTTAACATTTTTTAGTTATTCTAACTAGTACAAAATAATTTTGGGTTTTATTACAATAAGATTTGAAAAAGGTCAATTTTTTACTGAATTAAGTACAATTTTGGAAATGTTATTTATCATCCCTGATGTAGCATCTCTAGTGTATATCTCCTTGAGTAATTTCTCTCTTCTTGTAATATTTGTACTCCTTCGAAATGTGGCTTATGATTTGTCAGCGTACAGAGGGCTGCTAGCGGAGTTTTTTGCTCAATAGGCTTGTTACTAGCTTTTTTTATCAGATTTATGATTATCAGCTATTCTTGTCGTAAGTTTTGTTTTTGTCGTCCGAACGTATACTTTATTGCATATATTGGGCCCGTCACCACTACATGGAATTTTAAACACCACGTTTGACTTTTCCTTCTTTTTAATTTTCGATTTTGTCTTACTAAAGCCCTAATGACACCTACTTTGTTTCGTCTTTTTTTAATCTGAGATTGAAAGAGTGAAATGCATGGTTCGAGAGAGAGACAAATACAATAAAATAAACAAATTTTTTTTAATTTTCACAGCCAAAATTAATTTTTTTATATGTATATTGTTAATTATTTATGATTTTTGTAGGTTTGTTTACTATTAGTGTTTTTTTCAATGATGCCTATTTGTCAAGCTTAAAAATTAACTAAAATAGCTTTATTCGAGTATAAAAGTAATATATTGGCACCACAGAGTCATTTTAAGCTTGAAATGTCAATTTTAAGACACAAATTTTTTTATTTTTTTTTTGACAGATTGCACGTTTTTATCGATAACATGTATAAACATTTTGACATTTTTGGATTTGTATGTATATAGTTGATCTCTTTGCTCTTGATAACATTTTATATTACAGTATATTTGCTCTGTTCTTCAAAATCTTAAAAAGTCGAAAAAAAGTAGGTGTCATTAGGGCTTAAACAACTGATTCACAGTGTTGTTCGTTCTAAATACTAGTTCAAGATTTTCTTCGTCATAAATATCTAAGTTTTTTTTTTCATCTTTCAGAAAGTCCAGAAATATATGATACGCTTTTGTATATTTTTGGTTCTCTTTCCTCCTGCTGCCTGTGGTTATTTGCACGTTTTATAAGATTTTTAATTGTCTTTATTGGGAAGTCCTTCATGCTTAATATATTAGTTATTTTTGCTATATTATTTTTATGGAATTCCGTGTCGCTTATTTTAAATACTCGCCGTATGAAATTTGATGCTGTATTTATAATTACTCTTCTAGGGTGCTTGGAATAAAAATTGCTCAATCGTCCCGAGGCTGTTGGTTTTTGATACCAGTTAGCTTTTAAAGTGTTCCCTATTCTTATGGTAATCGCGTCTAAGTATGGTAGTTGGTTATCGCTTTCCTCCTTCATGGTAAATTGTATTTGTCCATGAAACGAATTCAGTTTTTTGATGGTTTAATTTATTCTGTCCTTGTATACTATTGCGAATAAGTCATCTACGTATTTCAAAATTATCCACGGTTTTTCGTCCATTTCATCTAGTGATATGTCCAGAAGTTTAGCTTTAAAATAATACATTAATCATAAACGTTTTTTTTTTTAATAAATATCTATAAAAAGCATTTATCTTCTAACTTTCAAAAACCCCGAATCGCGAAAAATCCACGAATCCCGGGATTTGCGAAAACTAGTCCTGACTAGCATCCCTAACAGAAACTGAAAGTTTGGCTTTAATCAATTTTTGGTCGGCATGTGTAACATTTAAACTGCATGATAAAAAAACAATACAGGCATAAAAAATAAAAAGTAAAAGTACATTCGGTTGTGCCGAATTTTATATACCCTTCAACAGAATTTGATAAATACATAAAGTTATTAAAGTTGTTACTAGTTTATATATATTAACAAAATAAAAACAAGTAAGAAAGTATAGTCGGTCAAGCCCGACCATATGATACCCTACACCACAGTATTTAAGAACACATCATGCATATGTGTCCATATTAATATGGATTTATCTATGTTTATAAAGTTCATTTAAATCGGCGTGAAAGTTCTTGAGAGGCAGAAATTGCCCCCTACCTCCCCTTGTGGTCCTATTTTTGAAAAACTGTATCGCTAATGTGTCCATATAGATATGGATCTATCTATGTTTTAAATTTTATTAAAACCGGTTTGAGAGGCAGAAATTGCCGCTATCTCCCCTCGTGGTCCTATTTTATTAAAAATGCTTACCTTTTGAGTCCATATAGATATGGTTCTATTTTTTGATTGTTTCTGAGAGGAATAAATTTCCCCCTATCTTCCCTCGTTGTCCTACGATTCGGCCCATTTTCAATAGGATTGGTCCTTGTGCCAAGAAGAACCTATGTCCCAAATTTTATTAAATTATCTCTAAAATTGCGACCTGTACTTTGCGCAAAAGGTTACATGGAAAGCCAGCCAGCCTGCCAGCCTGCCGGACATCTTTAGTTCGACTCAGAAAATGATTCTGCGTTCAGTACAACAAATGCATAATTTGCAGCAAAATCACCACAGCTTCATCTTCTTTTAAGGATTCTTTGATTTGTTTCAACAAGCATATTGTTTTTTTTATCTACAAAATCATTGATTTGTTTCAACAAGCATATTGTTTTTTTTTAGCTACAAAATCATTTGTTAAAAGACTAACAAGATGATTGCAAAATAAATCAGCGAATTCCGAAGAGTTCACAAGTATCTCGAGGCTGCAACGAAGGTTATATATCCAATTCTTATACGCAATATTTTCGATAGCATAGTTGCCAAATACGTCGTATAATATATTTTTAAGGACATCGATTCCTGGACAATGTAAACATTTCCCAAAATACCAACCTGATGATGGAAAATAACACAAAATCCGTTTTAAGCAGTCACTATATTGCACTAAAGGATCTGTTTCGTTAGTTAATAATACAGCTAAGTAAGCATCTATCATATAATGAAATTAATGGTGTTTTCTTTTCTACCAAAAAATTTGCCTTTTATTTAAAAAAAATTCAATTTGGTGTCTTTTTCTTAAAAATTTTGCTCCCGAAAAGGGTGGCTTGTTTTATTCTAAAAAACTCATGCTTTTCGGGAGCAAAATTTTTAAGAAACAGACGCCATATTGCATTTTTTTTTAAAAAAAGGCACATTTTTTGTAGAAAAGAAAACACCATAAGTATACACGAAATTGGTGAAGGGTGCTATGATCAGTAATATATTTTGCTTAGATAAATGTAAAATATCGTTTTGAAATAATTCTTACTTATTTATGACTATTAAGACACAGCCAATGCAAATAACAAAATAAATGAATAAGTATTGAAAATATATTCTGCGGAATCCTAGAAAATTTTTGCACAGTGGTTTAATTAAATTAAAATTTTTTTAACAAATTTCTAAAATTCAGAAAATATAGTATTTATTTGAATCCTATAACCAAATGGGTCTTGAAATTTGTGGAAAAATCATAGCTTAATACAAAAAAAATTCAAGAAAATTAAAGAGTACAAACAAACAGTGAAAAAAATGTATTTTAAATATTAAATCTTGAAAATCGCAGCCAAGCCCACTGTGCAAAATTTTTTTCTACTTTTTATTGGATAGTAGACAAAAAAAGAATAAATGCAAAAAAAAAATTATTCTATTTAGACTAATATTGAAAACGTTTTAACAATCGTAATGGGCCCTATTATGAGTTACATTCGATAAAGGATTTTCGCTGGCTATCGAACATAGACTATCGAATGTTAATTTGGTATTATGAGTTGGCAGCACCGTCGAAAATTTCGTTGTGCATCGAATTTTTCAACGAAAACAAATTTGCTTTCGACGGTGCAAATAAATGTAAAAAACTTGTGGAAAGACAGTAGACAGTACAAAGTTACTGGGTCAACTAGTATCTATATATAACATATCTGTTTGTACAGGGTGGCCCAAAATTAACAAAGGGGTTTAAATTCGTAATAACTTTTTATTTAAGAAATAATTATGAATTTTTTTCATACAGTATATAAATGGGGAATATTTTTAGTTTAGTTATGAAAAATAATATCACGCAAGTAGTGGCCATTTTCTGCTTCGCACATTCGTGCTCTTTCACACATTTTCCATAACCTTTCGCAAAACTTCAGTTGTTATGTTGTTTATTTCGTCGCGTATATTGCTTTTTAATTGCTGAATTGTTCTTGGCTTATTAATGTAGACTTTTCCTTTCATATAACCCCAAAGAAAACAGTCTGGGGCGGTTAAATCCGGTGAACGCGGAGGCCAATTAAATTTTAATTATTAAAATCACTTGTACGCGAAAAAATTCGTCAAAACAATGGATCGTTGATTTAAAAAATAAAGCTCAACAATTTGGGTATCTTGTTCAATTGAGTACTAAGTATGCTTCATTTTTAATTCCCCAAGTCTTATTTACAAAATACTGAAAAGAAAAAAAATTATAAAAAAAAACTTATATATTTAACTACAAAATGGCGCTTTTTTAAAAAAAAAAAACAAAGATACGTAACTAAGAGTGCGTTTATTTAATAAATTCAAAACGACGTAATTACACATTTTTTTTAACAAAGTATAATGAAATTGTTTTCTTCGAATATTGCTTGATGAATTCCATGAATATTTTTTGTTTGTACGATATATATTTTTTTATTGCTAAAACAATGACAGCTAAAGGATAAAAGTTTTAGTTTTCCCGTTTTTATACTCCAAAAGGAATTTAACTAAAAACATATGTAAGTATTTACCAACAAAAAAAATGTTTTAGACTCGTTAGCAATGTCGTTGCTCAACAGCCAAAAACAAAAAAGAAACCTTCACTTAACAACTCAAAAGTTCTGAAAAATGAACAAAAATTGAATAAACAAACACAAGACTGAATTGAATACATTTAAAGCCACCAACACTTCAACCAACAAACAGCCAAATAAATCCAACTACGAAAATTTCTACATACAAACATATGCTTACATTAGTGTAAGTAATAGAACATGTCGGTATAAGCACGAGTTTCAAAAGTACAAAAATAATAAATAAAAAAAACTTAAGCTTAAGAGAAAAGTAAACATGGCAAAGAAAAAAAGAAAGGATAATAAATTTTGGAAACAAATACATACACAAAAAAAAGATTTTGAAATCGGTCAAGGAGAAAAACGCATTCAAGCATTTTTTCACACGCTCATGAATAAGAGGATATCAATGTTATCATACGTTTTTGAAAATGTATGGATGGAAGTGTATTCATCGCTTACAGTTTTTATACATCCACATTAACACAGTTGCGTCCAAATATAAGCGTTTTCATATTTAGACTACAACTTGATTCAGGCAATCAACCTTTTTTTTAAGCAACTTATTAAAAGAATATAAAATAAAATTAAGGGGTTTATTTCGTAAATTCCGTCACCCTGCGTTAAGAACTTGTTCTAATAGAATTTTTGGAATTTTTAAAAATTTGCTTAAAAATATTTTTTAAGTGAGGTGGAGTGTTTTACAAAATAACCCCATAAATTAACGAAAAAAAGTGGACCTACTTTAAAAGCCTACGGCGTACTTCGCATAACTAACTTTCAACTCTAAGGTAACTTTCCGAAGACAGTAATAAAATCAGAAAAAAACTAAATAAATGTCTATATTTCAACAGGTTTACATTCTCCTTCATTCGTAAATATGTCCCGGTAAGCTAACTGGTAGTGAGCGCCGGGATTGCGGGTTCGATTGCCGCTAGAGACTCAGGTTTCTTACCTGCAAACAAGTGTAAAGCTTCGCGGTATTAGCTTAGGGAATTAAAAAAAACAAAAAATTTGCAAAATAAGAATTACGTATGGACACGCTACAAAAATT
This sequence comes from Pollenia labialis, assembly GCA_949318255.1. NCBI lineage: Eukaryota > Metazoa > Arthropoda > Insecta > Diptera > Polleniidae > Pollenia > Pollenia labialis. Next base: position 85,474,585 of record OX439143.1, read on the forward strand.
CAGAAAATGGTTATAATAACGGATTTTTCAACAAGAACTTTAAAGCAAAAAAAAAAAAAAATTTAAATAAAGATGATTCAAAATTTTGTTGTATTACGAAGAGAAAAGTTCGGAAATAATGAATAAAAAATGATGTCCACCACGAGCACGCTGACAAACGTCGATTCTTTCATCAAAGTTTTAATCACTCTTTGGCAAAATGGCGGTCTATTTTGTTAATCACATCACGGATTTTGAGTTTTAAGGCTGCAATCGATTTAATTGTCTCCGTTTAGGCTCTGTCCTTAACACGGGGTCTTCACCTGACAATTTTTTGTCTTACCAAACGTCGAAGTCTATATAAACCAAATTTAAAAATTTTTGTCAGCGTTTTTTTTTACATGAAGTTTGACGTTTATTATGACAAAAAATTGTCAGGTGAAGACCCCATGTAACACAAAATGATCCAGCGGTGTTAAATCATCGATCTGGCTGGCCAACTTAACAGCTGATGTTCGTGAAATTTGGTTTGAAATTGATCATTCAATTGGCTGTGAATTTTAATGCGTTTTTCGAGCGAAATTTACTTCATTGTAACAATTGCCAATCTACTACGAATTCGTCAAAAAACTAAATGTCGAAACTATCATGTTGTTGGTGTTGCCACAATTAAAATATATCTTGTATTTTACAACTGATACTTATTTTATGTTCTCGAACTTTGATCTTGTCAGAAAATGCAAACATTTGGACCTGTAAATTTTTTGGTCCCAATATTCACAGGATCCAAAAACGAGTTGCTATAAGGTTAAAACTGGAACAACATTCCAGGATATCGATATAATTTTAAAAATGTTCATAGTAATTCGAATGTGTCAAATTACACTTTATTAAACTTTCATATTTTATTTAATCAATTTATGTCGCCTATTCGTTTTGCATCATCCTTTTACCCACAATAAATTTATAAAAATGGCAATAAAATCAATTTTTTCCTTTCCCAAATTAATTGATAACCTGACGTGCTAGAACTGTTTTAGCAGAAACTGTTTTAATCGTCGAAAATTCTTTAAATTCCAGTAACGTGTCCTTGCATAATTTATTTTTTGAACCAAATATCTTTCCTTGAGTCCTAGAAATTGCAGTAGTTCGCCAGGTCGGTGTACAATTGGCTAGAGAAATATAGGTTCGAGTCTGGACTACAAGCGAGTATAGATTTTGTTTGACTCATTTGGACGCTCTGGACTAATGCTCTATATAGTAAGAGGATCAGGGAAATTTTGACATTAGAAAAAAATTGTTAAGTGGTTTTACAGGTCGCAGATTTTAATGGTTTAAACCGCTAATAGTTAAGAAGATAAACTAATAGACAAAATTTATTCTTAAAAAAAATATTGAAAAACAAAAAAGTAATGAGCATTTCAACTTAAAAAATGGACTAAGAAATTCATAGTTTTAACCAAATACGGAGAAAGTCCATTTTGGGCCACCCTCAATGAAATAGTTAAAATAGGGTGCAAATTTGTTGGCTTCCGAAGCTTACTGCTATTTACTTTCATATGAATAAAATAATTTTAAAATTGTAGAACATAAAAAAAATAATTTTGGCCGCCTTCTCAAATTATTATCCAGTGTGCGACGTACTGCCTGTTTTTAGAACGGGAGTACAAAAGTAACTCTTTTAACTAACATATACAACCAGGTGCAGAGTAGGAGTTGAGGTTTTTGTACCATGTGAGATAAGGCCATGATGGATTTATTGTTCAATTGAATGGGAGATAAAGCCATAATGGCCTTATTGTCCAATCATTGAGAGGTAAGGGCATATTTAAAATTTGAGCAAATGAGAGATAAAGCCATATTTTTGCGAAGCCACATTCCAATACTTTAGTGTTTCCGGGAAAAGACTTTTTTTATTCTTGTGACGCACGCAGGAAAGTGTGAAAATTAGGGCATTGTGGCAATCGTGTGATCCCAGCTTTATGCATATGTTTTTTCATGTCGATCATATTCTTAATAAAATTACGTCATATAAGGCAACATACATTTACTTATTCAATTGTACTTATTGCTATTTACCTCCCATGATGGTATTGTAACTGTTCAATCCCTTGGGACAAACATCACCAAGTCCAAGAACAAAAGGTCTGCTATATCCAAAAAATAGTACAAGGTTTACAAAAAATGGTTAACCTTACTTTTCTCTTCAAATTGTGTTATAAAAATTATACAAGTAACAATTGAAGGCGCATCTACATGTAGGGTAGCCAGATATGGAATTGACAAAAAAAGTACATTGATGAAAAAAAGCAGTACATTTAAGAAAAAAAGTACATTTATTTTTTTATTAAAAAACGTTTAAAAAAATTCATTAAATAACATAAAATAACAATTTATTCAATAAAGAACATAAAAATGTGATCGTAAATATTATTTACCTTTAAGAAAAAAAGTTTTTTGAACAAAGAAATCTCTCTTTGATCATCACTGTTGCTACATATAGTTTCAGCCAAGAACCCATAAAATTGTTCATTTATTTGTTGCTCAAATTTTTTGTACAGCTGGCTAACTATCTGGAACAAGTCAATGATAACTAGAGTGTGATCTTCTTCTAATTTTTTTTATACACAGAGAAAACAGATTCGTGATCACAACCGAATTTGGCGCCAATCGAATTTCGTCGGTTGCATGTACTATCACACAATTCGGTTACAATTAAGGAAAATTTCGTTGCTAAGCATAATATTTTTGATAGCAACATTTGAATTTTAGTACACTATCAGTCATAACAACTGATATTGTTAGTTGTTAGTATGATTATTAGAAACAAAATTGTGCTTATACCCGAATATATGATAGTTGCAACTGAATTACCACATAGTTGGTGTTCATAACAAAAGATTTGATTGTCTTTATCAATATATTTTTTTAACCGGTTACATAAACCATTTTCCCGATTAATTAGATAGAAAATCAAAATAATTCGAAAAAACTTAATTTTTTGTTAAAATATTTATTTATTAATATTTTTATGTACAGTTTAAAACTTATTTAATTTTATACAAACAACTACATACAGCTTTTCACATCATCCAACGGATTTCAAAAGGTGTACAGCTTATCCCTTAATGTACCAACAAAAACAATCTTTGGCTTCAATTCAATGCAATTTCTTTCATAAATGTCGTCTTGTTCTAGTGTCTAAAGTAAAACAGAATAATTAACATGGGGTTTTTACAATACAAACATTAATTGAAGCTGTAAATTAATATGAAAATCACTAAAAAACTGAGCGATTTTCATATAATGTTTTTATAACATATTTGTTTGACCAATGTGCACACGGAGGAAGATATAAACAATATGTATTGTACATATCGTCGTTTGCAAGTTATTGTGTTCTATATTGCAAAAATGTTTTTTTGGTAAATCGCTGTTAAAGTTTAGTTGTTAGTTACAAAAAACTGAACCGAAAAAGTTTTCGCAACCTTCTTACCAAGGAAACTTCTAGAGTTTCTGCTTTTTTTTGGCAAAAAAAATTTGAGTCCTTGGAAAAGCTTCTAAGAGTAATAAGCGTTTAAAGAAAAACAGGTTTGTTCTGTATGCATTTATTTATGAAACTCTTATTTTTTATAGCATATAGAACAAAATGTAAAAAAATTATTGTGAGAAATGAAAAGCAATGTCTTTTCACGAAACAAAAACTTTATTATACCCTCCACCACAATTAGTTGTGAAGAAACTTTTTTGTTATTCGTCTCAAGCCCCATAATATATATTCTGGGTTATTGAGTGATTCTAAGTCGATTTAGCCATGTCCGTCTGTCAGTCCGAAATGAAAAAAACTTGGTGCCAAATTGGTTGTACACTCACAATATAATTACAGTAACGGACTGTAGTTTATTTAAGAAATATTCCGTTCAGTCAGTTTTAAATAAATAAACATTTAAAATTCCAAGCAATTTTATTTTTAACTGATTCTAACAGTTATTCAAAAAACTAAGTGCATATTAATACGGATTTTCAGTTGCAGTTAATATTGTCCGTTGATTGAGTTAAATTCTTCTTTATGTTAAAGTAAATAAAAATGTAATTTAAAGCAACGAAAAGTTCATTTAATTTTTACTGTCAAAATTCAACCGCGAATTCCGTAAAAACAAATCAATATTCAGTTATCTTTTATAAATTAATTGTCAAAAAATTAACTACATATTCAGTAAAAACAAATAAATATGCAGTTATTTTATAAAATTTTACTGTCAAAAATTCAACACCATATTCAGTAAAAACAATTAAATATTCAGTTATTTTATATAATTTTACTACCAAAAATTAATTTTTACTTATCTTTAAAAAATGAATTGCTTGTTTTGTGTAAGCAATACCCATTTTCTATTTGTTAAAATAATTTAGTTAAATACCTTCATCAAATTTTAAAAGTAAAATAATTGCGAAGCCATATCGGTCATGCTGCTGGTGTCTTATAATTGAGAGTTCTTCTGTAAACAACGTGGTCAGTACAACAAAAGTAAAACAAACGTGTGTAACTGGGTAAGTAAATAAAAATATTCTCCCTCTCTCGCTTATAAGAAAAACAAGCAGACAGGTGTCTGTCTGGTATTTTTTTGAAATTCGGCTCTTTTGTGGAGTAAACGAAAATTTAATAAAATAACTGAATATTTAATTGTTTTTACTGAATATGGGGTCAATTTGACAGTAAAAAATTGACAGTAAAATTTTAATAAATAACTGAATATTTAATCGTTTTTACTGCATATGGTGTTGAATTTTTGACAGTAAAATTTTAATAAATATCTGAATATTTAATCGTTTTTACTGAATATGGTGTTGAATTTTTGACAGTAAAAATTTAATGAACTTTTTGTTAAAAATAAATGAAAAATAGGTAGACCGGTTTTTAATTGAACTTTCATTTATTTTATATTACAATTTCAGTTAATTTTACGTACAGAATATTGTGAGTGTAGTTATCCTAAGCAGTTTGGGATTGAAATTCAGCAAAATCGGTTCAATAGGACCAGAGCTATGAATCAAAATGTGGAACAACCACCTAACAAAATGATAATTTTGTTACAAAAAATAACATAAATGGTGGAACAAGGCACGGAATAAGATAAGATTTTGCAAAAATTTGTTTTATTTGACTGGAAATCACGCTGTAAAATTTCGTGAAGATCCGTCCGTAATTTACCCTAGGCCCCATATAAGCACTACTCCCGGAAAACAGTTTAGTACGCCTAAAACCGATAATAATAATGCTATCACAACAAAATTTGGTACGTCACAGTTTTTTTGGACTAGAAATAACACTGTGAAATTTCGTGAAGATCGGTCCATAATTTACCTTAGGCCCCATATAAACCCTACTACCGGAAAACAGTTTAGTACGCCTAAAACCGTAAAAATAGTGCTATCATAACAAAATTTGAATTGAAACTGTTACTCAAACTAGTTTAAATTGCTAAATAATTTAATATAGATCTAAACCTCAAACCAACCAATTTTAATGCTGATGTCTGCTTTTATAAAGATAAATTAATAATAAATAGACATCATATAGATATCCCTCCTGAAATATTCGAACAGTCGGCACAGCCGAATATAGCACTCTAACTTGTTTTTTTTCATTTCATTTGCCAACTGCAATGTAAAGTCACAAAAAGGAAATAAAACAAAAACAGACAATGCAAAGAGTTCCAAAGTACTACAAACTTTATTTACACTTTCATATAGAACAAAAAAAAAATTATTTTTTTTATTTATTATTTTTACTCCGTTTTTGTTCTATATGCACGGTTTTTTGCATATAGAACACAATAGGTTACGAAGCTTGTCACTGAAGTGTTGTATAGCACAAAGTCAATGTCTCATATTTCGAAAACTATAAATGATACGAGCAGATTGATGGCACAGATCGACAGATCTCTAAAAGTTTACCTACAAATGAATCTTATCTCAATTTTTTATATTTTGCGGTATAGAACACAATAACTTGCGAACGACGATATGTATGTATGTCTAAGTTATTGCCCAGATAGCATCGGATGTTTGTTAGACGATTGTCTAACTCCTCAAAGAATCTTCTGATCATTAGCTGATGAGTAACAATAATAAAAACATCTAAATTTTTTATTTATAAGTTTTTTATACATTTTCTGAAACGCTTGCCTTTTAATCTTGGAATGAACCTTTTGCGGCTCTCCTTATGAGTCATATAACAATTACTGAGCTACGTAAATAAGAGCGTTTTTAAAACATGAAAATTCACTAGTTAATACAATTTTATTTAAACAAGCCGACGTAAGGATCTGTCTGTTGTTGAATTCCTGATTTAAAAGTTTGTTTCGTATAAATTGTATGAAAAAGAAACTTGATGCTCTTGTTTAGGTGGCTCAGTTTTATTTGTAAGCATTTCACAAGTTGTAAGGGAATTCCTACAAGAGTCTCATAAGATTCTTGATGTGCTTTCTGAAAGCCTCATTAGAAAATCTTTACGAAATCTCAAACGAATTCGTCTACTATCAATACACTGTGCAACAAAAAAAAAAAAACAGCCTCAATATTTCCAACGCGAAATGAAACTAGAATATTGGCAGAGCAAATCTGCCAAAGGGTTTTGAAAAATAAGCGTGGGTTCCCGAAATATGGGCCCCTAAAGTTTTTGAATTTTTTTAAAAGTCGTTTGGTATAAGTCAAAAAAAATATACTAAATGTACTTCTGAACTAAAAAATAATTTCAGATGTCTTCAGTAATATTGTATGGTGATTCTCTGCCTAGAATATATTAACCCTCTAACACTAATTTTAAGGGATCATTTTGTCCTTTTTTTAACTTTCAACAAAATTATATTAAAACGGCACATTTAGAGGGTTAAAAAGTTCCACGAATATTTTCTGCAACAAATTTTATTAGTGGTCTTTTAATACCAAAAGTTCATGCAATTTATATAAAACGGGGTTCTAAGAAATTCAAAAATTTCAAGGCCAGGAATTTCGAAAATCCGTTTTACATGCATTGCACGAACTTTTGGTATTAAAAGACCACTAGTAAAATTGGATGCAAAAAATATTAGTGGAACTTTTTAACCCTCTATAAGTGCCGTTTTAATATACTTTTGTTGGGAAATTAAAAAAGGACAAAAAATGGCAGCTTAAAATGAGTGTTAGAGGGTTAATATATCCTACTGAAGACATCTGATATTACTTTTAAGCTGAGAAATACATTTAGTATATTTTTTTTGGCTTATACCAAACGCCTTTTCAAAAAATTCAAAAACTTTAGGGGCCCATATTTCGGGAACCCAAGCTAACTTTTCAAAACCCTTTTGCAGATTTGCTCTACCAGTATTTTAGTTAAATTTCGCGTGGCAAGTGTTGAGGCTGGCGGCAATGACCCGAATTTTTTTGCACTGTCATATAAGCGTCTTTCGCTATGTTGTAGAAGTATCTCGCAGAGGAATCAGCTTGTGTAACAGTTTCTCCCGTGCGAGGAATCTTAAACGATTACAAATTGCGCTCGTCGACGATTTATGCTCTTCATGAGATTCACAGTAGATTCTTTCGATTGAATGTATTTATAAGAAATATAATACAAACATACATAGATATGTTCGTTCATTCCATAATTATAAAAATACGTAATTACTTACCCCTATTTATTAATATTTTGCACTTTTTTGCGTTTTTGAACGCAAACTTATTTATTTTAATACAAATTTAAAATTATTTTATTATATTTAATGTTTTGACAGAAAATTTAGTAAACAATTGGGACATATAGCTTTTTTTTGGTTGTGAATACCAAATAATTATATTTTCATTTGTTGTACTCGAATTGAAACTATACTAGCAATCGATAATTAGCTGCAATAAATGAATTAACATTTATATTACAAAATTTGTTGATGAAAGCAAATTATTAATTGCAAAGACCAATATTCAGTATTGCCCTCTATTAAATTCGGTTGCGATTCTAACCAATTGTACTAATTTTTAGAACTAAATTAAATAAGTTATCACAACTAATAAAAGAACTGAAGGAATCATATTTCAGTTAGAATAACGTTTTAATAATCAGGAGAATTAAAAATCAGTTAGAACTATACATTTTTAATAGTTGCAATAATAAATTATATATCTTGATCCATATTTTATTACTGCAACCGTTTTCCAACCAATTTGTTTTCTGTGTGTACACAGAGAAAACAGATTCGTGATCACAACCGAATTTGGCGCCAATCGAATTTTGTCGGTTGCATGTACTATCACACAATTCGGTTACAATTACTGAAAATTTCGTTGCTAAGCATAATATTTTTGATAGCAACATTTGAATTTTAGTACACTATCAGTTATAACAACAGATATTGTAAGTTGTAAGTATGATTATTAGAAATCAAAAATATGCTTACACCCGAATATATGATAGATGCAACTGAATAGACAAATAATTGGTGTTCATAACAAAAGATTTGATTGTCTTTATCAATATTTTTTTTTGACCGGTTACATAAACCATTTCCACGATTTATTAGAAAGGAAATCAAAATAATTCCAATAAACTCCATTTTTGTTATTTTCGTTGCTAAGCATAATATTTTTGATAGCAACATTTGAATTTTAGTACACTATCAGTTATAACAACAGATATTGTAAGTTGTAAGTATGATTATTAGAAATCAAAAATATGCTTACACCCGAATATATGATAGATGCAACTGAATAGACAAATAATTGGTGTTCATAACAAAAGATTTGATTGTCTTTATCAATATTTTTTTTTGACCGGTTACATAAACCATTTCCACGATTTATTAGAAAGGAAATCAAAATAATTCCAATAAACTCCATTTTTGTTTTTTCGTCTTTTTACAATTTTGGTCTTTTTTTCCAGGTGATTTATAATTTACTTCCTCAACTTCTGAGATTGAGCTACATACTAGCGATTCATCTGTTTCCACTTCTAAAAGTAGTACATTGTATTATAGATCAATAAAGACTAAATAAATATTACTTACCTTATATCAAAATTTAATTAAAATATCTAAAACAGCACGATATTTTACAATAACTTTAAAAAACTTCACATAAATCGCTCTGGTAAAATGTTTGACTTTCGTTTTGTTTTGATTCAGAGTGGAAGAATATCAAAGGCTTTGGCTTTAGATTTTGCTTGTAACCAAACGTATAAAAGTATAGCAAAAACGCCAGCAGTAGCTCTGCTTTTCTACTTATATAATGTTAGGAAACAATCTAAATTCAAAGACAAAGCCTTCAATGTACTTGTACCCTCAATCGCCATTGTAGATATTTTTACTGGGTGTTTCAAAGAACTAAATTAAATCTTATTATTTCTTCGACCTTTCTTTAATTAAAATAAAAAGTTTTTTCGAGCTCGAGGCCAATTATTTTAAAAAATAAATATATTATTTATTAAATTATTTGTTCCAATATTTCGATATCCTTCGTATATCATTATCAAGGCTGTAACAATATAAGAAAACGACAATGTACGAATAATATTAACAAAGATTGTGATTAAATAAAAATAAAATACATAATAACAACAAAAAGAAAACAAAACACTTACAATGAGTTACAGGTATATTTGCAAGAGACTTATTACTGTCTACATTTAATATCGAACTAACTTAATTATTTAATTTTCTTTTTTATTATATGTCTATAGCTATTGGCGCAGTTTTCCGTGTCTGTTTTAAAATTAATTCTCCTCTCCTTTGGTATGTTAATTATATGGAGCATCTCTAAAGTAAACCGTTTATTATATTTCGCCTCTCTTTGTAATATCTCCACATTTTCTAAATTTGGCGTATGTAGTCTCTCTGCACAGTGGGATGCGAGTGCAGTTTTTTGTGTTGATGTTTTATTAATGTTTTTAAAATCTGATTTATGTCCAGCTATACGTGTCTTAAGCTTATTTTTTGTAGTATGTCGGTCCCTCGCAATGCTCACAACCATTTCAATTGCATCGATTGTCGACATTTTTTTCCTAAACTCGTATTGCGTTTTAGAAGCAGCTACGATGAACTCCTCCAGTCTATTACAAATAATTCTCACCAGTAATTTGCCGCTCGTATCTACCATGCACAATGGTCTGTACGATGACGGATCCTCCTTGGGTAGGAGCACAAGTTTTTGTCTCTTCCACATCAGAGTCCTAAGCCGATCAAATTTGACGCCGCAAGTGTTTTGTTGCAAAAATTGCTAGCCGCAGGTTCAATTCGGATGTTAGCCGAAAATGTTACAACATTATGACAATATAAAATGATAGAACACCTTGTGACTACCCCATATGTAGTTATATTAAAACTCAAATTTAAACGAAGCAAAAAATGTGTATACATATAAAATTGAACCAAACACGAAACAAGAAACGGAATTATTTACTGATAGATGTTAAAAGTGTCAAACGCTCACATATCACGTTTGAAAAGAGCCTGTTATAGCTCTTTTTTTAAAAAGGGCAAACCGGAAAAATTACGAGCCAGGAGTATTTAAAAGGAGCTAAATGTAGAACCATAATAGCTAAGTTGGCATCACTGCTTAAGTCTCCATTTGCTGCAGTATGCTGTTATTTTGAGCAGGCCAGTTTCTAGTACTCGCTCTAGCTTTTTAAAGCTCTTATCTTGATAAGCAAAAACCAGATCGTCGGCATAATTTAATTTGGGGGATATAGAATTCGGAAGATCGCTGATACAGAGGAAAAATAGAGCTGGGGATAGAACTGGATCCTGCGGTAAACCATTGTTGAGCTTTTCGGTGGTACTATTGCTGTCGTTTAAGAACACTTAAAAAAGTCGATCGATTAGCATGCTCAGGATAATGTTGCAAATTCCTCTGCTTGGGATAACTTTGGTCAGTTTGAAGATGAGCCCTTTTTCTATACGGTGCACACAGGGACAAATTGAATATTTAGTGCGACAAAATTATTTACTTCATATGGATTCATAAAATTTTAATAAAACTAGGTATCTCAAGGTTTTTAGGGTCGCTGATTACGAATCTGATGTCTGTTTTTAAGAATTTAAAATGGTGGATTAAATATGGCAGACATTTTTTAAAAAAATTATCGAATTCGCTTAAAACTTATTACACGGGAATTTTCGGGGTCGCTGATTACGAATCTGATGTTAGTTTTTAAAAATTCAAAATGGCGGATCCAATATGGCGTACAGTTTTTAAAAATCTATCGAATGCTACATTCGTCAATTTTTTGTAAATTTACAGTTAAAAGTTGTTTAAATAAATTTTTAGGCATCAGGTATCTAATTTAATTAGTAATCAGCGACCCCGAAAAGTCCCGTGTAATAAGTTTTAAGCAAATTCAATTAATTTTATTAAAATTGTCCGCCATATTGGATGCGAAATTTAAATTTTTTAAAAACTGACCTCAGATTCGTAATCAGCGACCCTCAAAACCATGACGTACCTAGTTTTATTAAAATTTATTGAATCCACAAATGTAACTGCTGTTTTTTTATTCTAGTAAAAACCATTTGCAATGAAATATTACACCTTAAAAGAGTTTAAAGCAAACAGAATGGAGGCCGATGGGCAGATAACTGAATGGGTCTTCTGGGTTCTTTCTAGGCTCTAGCAGGGTAGTGATTTTCCTTATCTTAAAAATGCAAGGAAGGGTACCGGAGTGTAATATATATGTGCAGAATTAAGCAAGCCATAGCTTAGCGCGAGATCCACTGTGTCTTAAAAACTCGAGGTAGATGCTATCTACTCCTTCCGCTGTACCATTTTGGTTAGCCCCTTGGAAACTTCCGTATCAGAGAATGGATAAGAGTAGAGGTATACAAAATTTTTTTTATTTATATTTTAACATACATATGCGGCGTTGCCTGATTTCGCTGCTGGCAACTCAGCTTTAGTTCAATTGCCATCCGTAATCGACCCATTATATAAGTTTCTCGTTCCGTTTGTAATTAGTAGAGACCGGACTTTTATGCAGTTAAAATCTCGTTTTATCCGCATAATACATGTATGTACTAAAATTAGAAAAATATGCGCTAAAAATTTAAAAAATATGCTTTTTTTAAAACATTTATTAATGATAAAAAAATTACATCAAAATAACGAAAAAAAAACAAAAAGTAACAATTCAGTCTCATAAACTTTAGTAAGGTACAATAGACTCAAAAGCACAAGTTAAACTAAAGTAAAACACAAAAGTACAAAGTTAAAATAAAGGTAAAACAATCACTTAAATTAAGCCACTTGTTAGATACATACATATGTATTTGAACCTAAGTACATATAAAATGAATTAAGAATAAGAAAACATTTTGTTAAAATAGATACACAAAATTTTTTTAATATTTTCAAAAGTAAAGTTAAGTCTGTTTGGCCTTAAAAAGCTTTTAAACATGGAAAATTACCGTCCAACGTCGACAGAAGTGATCGGTGCATGCTTAAATGCTGATAGTTCCTTTGTGGAATATTTGTTTTAAAAACTTTATCAAGTTTGATACGAATACTTTCACTAAAGTTACCCTCCACAGCATAGATTTTGTTTATTGCATCATCAATTAATTTAATTTGCTTACTCAATGGATTAGATTCCTCTAGTTTTACAATAGTTTCAGAGATAAAACCATAATTTGAAGATACAAACACTATTTCAGCTTTTATATTTGGTAAATTTGAAATTTTTTTTAATTCGTTATATTGAGACTGCATCATCATCGTTGAATCCTACCACTACAACCTTGAATTGGTCAAAGTTTTCAGCATAATACATAGCTGCTCCCAACCACGTTACACATCTGGTTGTTATAGGCTGTGGAGGAAGATATAAATCGGGATACTTGTCTTTATATATGGCAACACGCGATGGCGCAGCATCAGTCAGTTTTTATTGAAATTTTCACCTAATAAAGCTATAGAGTCATTAAAAACACGAGCAATTGTTTCGTGGTTTGCTTTTTCCAACTCAACCGTATTAATTTAGAATTTTTGTTTGCTTTTCTCTTCGTCCTCATCCAAAATTCCTGCAATAACATTGGCAACGTAATGCCCTTTGATGTCTGTCGTTTCATCAATAGAAATCTTCAGGAAATTTGAGTTTATTTTAGCTTTTATTTTACTTTGTTGCGTGTTTAACTTAGTGCCGGTTCACACAAGTCAAGTCAAGTCTTGAGTTTTTAGGAGAGAAGGGAAAAGATATTGCCATTTCTTTTCCCCTCTCTCCTAAAAACTCAAGACTTGACGAGTCAAACTTGACTTGTGTGAACCGGCACTTATCAACATAATATTTTTAAAGAGTCGCTTCATCGGGAATGCTCTCATTTATATATTTTTTGGAAAAAATTTCTAGGTCTGGATTATTAAGTTTAAAGCTTGACATAGATCCATGTTAAACTGATTTAATTTACTTTCATGGTTAAGAATTAGAAGTTGCAATTATGTTTATTTTATAAACTATGTGACTCCAGTATTGCCGTAGTGGCGATGCCATAATATTACTGAGAAAATATTTTGATTAACAATTTTTTTTTTGAAAAATGCTTAAAATGTATTAATATTGCCATTAAGATGCGTTGTTGTATAGTTGTGCTTTTTTTATTTGTTATTTTTTATAAATACACTTAAAATCCGCTATAAACATTTCTTTTATATTTCTAAGTACTAGTTAATTGATACAAAATTCATCCACGGTAAAGGCCAGTTTACACGGTAATACAATGTATTACGACTTTGTAGAATCAAAATATTATGAAATTCTCTCCGTGTTAAAAAGAAAAAAATAAAAATCTGTTGTATGCATTTTTCATGTTTACACTGATGGTACAAGTAAAATAAAAAATAATAACAAAAAATCAGATGGTTATCTACAGCTTAACAATTTTTACAAAAACAACATGAAAATTTCCTGAATTGATTTTAGTTGTTTTTGTAATTGTATAAAAATGCTACCACCTTTAATATACTCTGTTAAAATACATCTCTGGTGTGATGAAAATACATAAGTTTCTAAAATGGTTTAGAAAAAAAACATTTACCGACCGCTTGTCAGATTTTGTGTTCGTATTCTCTCTTACTCAATACATTTTGCTTTTACATGGTATGATTTTTCTCATTCTACATAATGTCGTAATACAATGAATTACCGTGTAAACTAGCCTTACCCGGCGTTTCCACATGCAAGTAATTACTTGCAAGTAGTGTATACGTATTATCAACGAAAAATCGAGAAAACAGCCGATTGGCTGAAAGTACACAAATTGTGTGAATGTTAGTGAAAAAAGTGTGAGTGTATTGAGTTTTTCGAACTTGTACTTGCATGTGGAAACGCTAGGTTAACACTGTTTCTTCATTTGTCATTTTACTTACTGCAAGTGTCAAATATTTACTTGCAAGCAAATTCTCTTGCAAGTTGGGCTGCAAGTACGATAAATGTGATGGTGTTAGTGAACAAGTGTGAGTGTATTGAGTTTTTCGAACTTGCACTTGCAAGTGTAAACCCTAGGTATACTACATTTACATTAGGCCGAAATCATGTAGATTTTATTTAAAATCTTCTTCGAAATTTAGTGCGTTTACATTATACATTTTTGACATTAGCGAGATTTTGTTTTTATAACCAAACAACTGACTAAAAGTTTTTTCGTTACACATACAAACACAAAAAGAAATATACATTAAAAAATTTGCATTACCTTTTAATTATAATCAGCGATATTTATTTTATGAATATTATTCGTCATTTTTATTTTTTTTTTACAATTTTTATAAAACTTTTTAATAATTTTTTTTAACAATTTTTGTTTTGATTTTTTTTAATGTCATTTTTTCTTGTGCAGGGAAGTATTTATTAGTGCTATATTGAAAAAACCATAGTTGCATCATTAAGTACAACTAGATTTTGAGTAGATTTCGTCGAAATCTAGTCACGAAGTAGATTTTGTTTTGTATGGGAAATCTAGTCAAAAACAACTAGATTTGGCTCGAAATCTCGTAAATACTAGATTTTGCGTAGGTGTGAATGTAGTATTAGAAATAAATACGTTGTTTGTTCATTTTAAATAAGTTTCTGAAAAATGTACTTTTTAATACATCCCAGCAAAACAGTGAATAAAATATATTAAAAAAATTACATCTTATACTTTAAGGCATAAATATAAAATAAAAAAAAATATAGTATAATCAATGAAATCAATCAATTTTCAAAATATGCAACATAAATATGCATTTAAAGCAAAATATGCAAAATTATGCATTTAAAGCAAAATATGCAAAAATATGCACTAACAAATCGATGCCATTTTACTGCAAATTTCTTGATTCGCAAAGATATTTAGTTAATGTTGATTTCAGACTGACGACAGCAAATATGCATTTGCATACAAATCCTGTCCCTGGTAACTACTATTTGGATCTTAGGCCCCATAAAATATTTACATTCTGGATCCGTATAAGCACGGAAGTTAATTTAGCGATGTCCGTGAGTATGTTGAAATAAACTTTCGGAAGACCCCAGATTTCACTGGATCTAGGTAATTATATATTGGTGTACAATTGGCTTAGAAAAATACGATCAGAAAAGAGCCAGGGTGTTTATATATTCTCCCTATATATGACTTATTTGGTAATTACGGTGGGTCCAATAAGTCGGAGTTTCTGTATGCATACACAATTCCTTTTGTATTCGATTGCGTAGACAGTGGTTTTTTTTTTCAATTAAAACGCCTTGTTTAAAGTTTTCGAGCCATGAAAAAATACTTAAAGCATTTACAAACTTTTTTAAGCTTCCAATATGACTTACAGATTTGAGAAGGGCTGTGATTTGGCAAAACCGAAACTTTAATACAAAAAAATAATATAAGTTTAGTAATAAAAACTTTCAAAAAATGTATGTAAAAATAATGAAAATCATTTTATCCTTCCTATCATAATTATTAATTTGTACAATCGACAAATTAAAACAAACTTCCTTACAAGCGTTTTAACTTTAGTTCAACATAAAGTTTTGTCATAAGTATGAGGAAATAAAAAACAACAAATTACTTAAAATGCTTTAATTTAAATGTTATTCCCAAAAAAATCTTGCTAAAATTAGATAAAAAGTTTTGGCGTAAAGTTTTTTTCTGACGAGACACGAGATAAGATGGAGCTTAACGCTAGATTTGACCGAATCGGGCCATTTTGTCTCCTGACCTCAATACAGACCACCGTCCATAGTAGCGATGTGTCTTGGCACCGCCCAGGATTACCTATTCAATTGTTAGTACACTTAGGGCCATTATTACAACTTGGCAATCGTTAAAAGTCGGATTTTGTTGGACCGATAAACAGCTTTGCATTATAAAACCTTCATTTATTATGTTTTCATCTATTAAATATTATTATTATTGAAAATAACAGCAATAAAAAATGGAAGTTGTAATAATGCAAAGCTATTTATCGGTCCAACAAAATCCGACTTTTAACTATTGGCAAGTTGTAATAATGGCCCTTACAAATACACATTTGTATGTGGTTTTATTTTTTTGAGTTGTAGTTTTATACATTTACATTATCCGAGCAATATTAAGTAAATAAATAAATTTTAATATGCAAAAATTTAAAGGTAGATAGACTGCATACATAAGTGCATATGTATATAACAATTGTATGTGCAGTATTTATGTAAACGATTTTAATTTATGTATTGTGGAAATCCTGTTGGCACTTTGAAACAAACCTTTATCTGACATATTTTAAATCGATTTTTCTTTTTTCCACAATGCTAAATATTCACTAGACACAGTATATATACAAATGCACTGAAAAAAATCCAATTAAATTAAAAAATCATTAACTGTAGACGGTCAAATAGATATTTTGGTTTCATTGTCGTTATAATTTTGTGGAAGAATAAAAGTTTTTTTAATTTCAGATAGTCTTCATAGCAAAGATACATGATCAAATTTTTTTTGACAATAATAAAGCGTACAATGTTGTTAAATGTCGTTTAAAACCTCATGAAGTCTTTTAAGTTACATTCAGAAAATATCTCCGATGCATAAAGAAGTGTAGGAAGACAATAAGTTTTTGCCAGTTAAAGTCTTACTTTGGGTGGTGTAAAGTACTGTACAGTCCACAAATTCCGCAGCATACTGTACACTCTACCACATGCCTGGGTAATGTGGTCAGACACGGTAAGTGTGCTGTTAAAGACAACTCCAAGATTTCTGACCGTGTTTACTACTTCAATTTTAGTATCTCCCAGAATAACGTTATTTTCAACATCAATTTTAACAGATTTTTTGGTGATAATAACACATATTAGGACAAAATTTAATTTTAAAAATCACGTTTAAAGTTAAAAATCGTTTTCTTAAAAAAATAAACAACTGAACTTAGACGTTTTATCCTTTTTGTCGCAGATATTCAAGAATAAGCTTTTTAAGGACTAAGTTGGCAGTAAAACCGAAACTGTTCGCAATAATTTATATGAATTTTGACAATTTTGTATTCCCTTTTTAACACATTTTAACACGTGTACGTATTTTAAGTAACAACCAATCAATGTTGCCAATACGTGTGTAATTACACATACTATTTGCAATTTCAACTTACATGTGTAGCCCATGTGTAACAAGTCTCATGTGTAATCTGTGTGTAAATTTATTTTGAGTTTTGCTTTTCAATTAATTTATCCAATTGACAATAGTTTTTAAATTACGCAATATCTACACTGGGGATGCAAATCGGGACTGGTTTTCGCAAATTCCGGATTCCAAAATATCAAATCCCGGAGGTTTTGAGGATATCGGGATACCGTGTTTTTGGAAATAAATAGGTAACTGCGTTTAATAGATGTTTAAAAAAAACGTCTTCAAAAGAGTTTTAGAAACAAAATTATATAATTTAAAGTTAAATATTATGTTATATTGATTACTACAGTTTAATTTAAATGTGGAAAATTGTGATTTTTTTCTTCTTATTTTATGATAAATTTAATTAAAAATATAATGAAAAAATAAAGTACGATTTTAAAGAAAAACGCCCGTATAATTTTATATATTATAAAGGTTTACAAAACAAATTTTGTATGAAAATTTGCCTTAATAAACGTTTGATAAATTTAATATTCTTTTATAAATACGGGGGTAAAGGTAATCACGTCAGAAAATATAACAACAACCACATAGACAATTTTTTCGCACAAACGATGCCATATTGTCAGGGCCTAAAATGTGCAAGAATATCAGAGTAAAACAATAAAATTTTAGCAACTTTTTGTGGTATTGTTGCCAAATTGAAAAAAATGCACTTAAAACCAACGAAGGAATAACATTTGACATTAAATTGAAAAATATTATAAATTGTAGTACAGTCGAATCCCGATAATTCGTACCTCGATAAATCGTCATTCCCGATAATTCGTAATAAACTGTCGGTCCCTTGAAAAAATCTCGTTAATTCGTAATATGTTCATACATTATGAACCTCTCGCTAATTCCTAATTTTTAGTCATATAAAATCTTCTTTACCTCTTATAAATCGTAATTGTTTGCTAACTTCCACTTATAATTCTTAATAAAAACAACAGAAACATTGAAAGAATGATTTTTTGTTCACCTCTTTTTTTAAAAAACTATCTGACCTGGCAAACGTTGTTTTGCCATATAACTTATTTCCAGTAGAAGAAAGAGGAATGGAGCGCTTTATACCATGATCGGCGATGAAAAAAAAAACAAAAGTTAAACATAAAAAAGTGATGTACTTTTTATCTTGAAGTATGAAAATCTTTCCGAAGAGCAATTGCGTGTACGATATTTTTTGTCAGTCCGTGTTTAGCCAACACAAATAAGCTCGATGGTTTGTTGACGCGAGAAAGAAAGCCGCAAATAGACATCGTTTGGCCTTTCGATTTATTGATTGTCATTGCAAATGTCAATTTAAAATGAAATTAAATTCAATTGCCACATTGCAGTTCATGACAGCAAAACATTTTCGTCTCTGAATTTACCATTTAAAATGGCTACCATTCGATAACGTTTTTCATAAATTTTTTTACGACCAATCGTGTACCATTGCGCATCTCTGGTGGGCTCAAAATCAGAAGTAGAATAACCGGAGAAAAAAAATTTAAAAAAAATACATACTTTTCAAAAGAATCGGTTAATTAATTAAGAAGGTGTTGGAGGGGGGGTAGCGGTGCTTTTACCCTTTTTGCTTTATTTTACGCAGTAAATGTTAAACTGTATAGCCTTTAATTCCTTCACGACCTTAAAATTATCATCGGATAATTTATTAAGATGACATGGGTAGAGGGAGGTTTTATCCCTTTTGCCCAAACGAATTTGTTAGATTTTCCAAATGGTGTATATCTTAACAAAGTTTTTTTTAGATAATTCAGTGCCTGAATGCTGAATTTTAAGAAAACCGGTTGATTAGTTAAGCAGATATTGGGAGTGGAAGCTTTTACCCGCTTTGGTCTATTTTCCGACCACTAGCGATATAAAATATTTTTTACGACCTATTCCAAATATCATTGTACACATAAGACATTACGATACATGATTTGGTAACTCTTTAAGTGACAATAAAAAATCATAATATGGAAAATGTATGGCATTTTGTCAATATTTGTGTGGGCATATATAGAGGAAAATCTAAATGTTAAATCTCCGGAACCACATGGTCGAACATCGGCTGGTTTTAAAATTAACATCGGTTTTAACTTGTTATGTATGCTTTTTCTTCTCTTTAGTAGATCAAAAGTATATTTTTAATAAAAGTTTACTTTTGAACTCTTAAAGTGTGCTTTGTTTATCACTATAGTTATGGGCCAATTTATTTTTTACAAATGCGGAACTTTGTGTTTAATTCATATTTATTAACACTAAATTAGAAAAAATGCATGTGTTAGTGTTCTGCGACTGTGTAATTTGGAACACAGTCATGTGTCATTTCAGAGTTTTTCATTGACAACCAGGGCTTACAAAACTGCAGTCGAAACCAAAAACTGTCGAACAAAAATCGAAAGTTTGGGTAGAGCTCTTTGCTATTTGAATTGGTTTGACAGCGACTGTTTACATTTAATGAATTAGAAGTAGTTAAAAGCCACAGTTTTTTTTTTGGCCAATGATAAATGAAAAAACGTATAAATAATGAGATCATATAGTTCCATTGTAGAAATTATTGATGTACATAACTTATAATCAAATTTATAAAATACACTTTTAATAAATAAAACATGAAATTAAATGAAACAATAAATCTCAAAATTACTTTAAGTCAAATGTTAACATATAAATTATTTAGTTTTAATGCTAAACTTTTGCCGTTATTTAGACATTGTTTTTCTGCCTGTGTAGATTAATGTTAATTCTGGCTGCAACATAAATTTTAATATTATTGCGTAAAATAAAAAATGAATAAATCTTAACCTGATACCTGTTAGTGTCATCAGTGTTAAATGTTAATGATATTGTATATCTGTATTTTGTTGTGTTAAAAGCTTAAAGTTTCTTATTTAACACAATTAATTAAATATTGCGTTTGTGACGAAGAAATAACGGAGAGTTAATAATATTAAATGTTGTTAGGTATTTTAAACCTTCACTACTCTAAGTGGGGTGGGAATTATAAGTTTGTGCTGAGAAAATTGGGACCAGCTATGCACTTACAGCTGTGTAAATTGTATGCCCTCGTATATTTCATGAAAATTAAATAACACAATTTGAAATGGTTAACGTACTTATTTAAGTTCTCATATATAAATACAATTATATTCAGTATAATATCAAATTGCTAGAAATTATGGAAACGTCCTGAATCTTTTATTTAGCCATCATTAATGCAGCTATTGTATTAGTATTGAAGCGATTACGGTAGTCAGTTTTTTAAAGTTTCAGTTGGCTTGGTTAAAATCAAACATATTGTTTTTTAAACTTTTTCCCAAGACTCATGAGCATTTAAATTGTAGCTCACACCTAATGTTTCGTAGTTATTCTTATTTATTACTTCGTCCTGTGCCATGTACTAAAAGGTACGAAAATGTGGTCTAATGTAAAAAAATTATACATCCCAATAAAAAATTTTATCATTTTGCGAAGCACTAATGGTACATTTAAAAAAATAAGCGCAACCTAACTTTCGATTTGGCGACAGGGCGATATAAGATAGTTGATATTGTTTGCTATTTTGATGAGCCATTAATTTGTTTGAAGAATCGTTAAAATCAATACAAAAAATAAATTATGTTTGTTCTTGTCTTTTGTGTATGAAGTTTAACCCTTTCAGGGTCAAAAATAATTTATGGCGATATAAAAATCTAAAAATTTGTATCTAAGGTAATGTGATGGCGCTGAAGCCGGGAAAAACAGTAGTTTTCGTCTCAAGCACATCCCCCGGTTTTTAGGGAATGTCGAGTATATATATTGTTACGTATATATGCTTCTCTTTTGTACGGAAATGAAAGAAAATAAATAGATTTTTTACGCTTTATCCGTTAAATATTTATTGAAATAAGGAGTTTTTTTGCAATTTCACACCTGCTGTTGTTTTCTGACAGTGGAACACAATGAATGCCTCCATGGTTTTCGGGTATTCGGATTGTTCGCCAACTAATATTGCTTTAAAGAGTCAATAAAAGTGGAAACTTCGGAGCTCAGTGTACGTATTGACTTGAAATATATATAAATATCATCAATATTTTCATCTGACATAAAGTTCTGCTCGCCAGGCACAATATCCTTTGATTACACTTGTGGGATTTCAAATATGGCGTCATCATCATCATCTTCAATTACGTCCTCAACATCCGAATAAGCTTCTAACATAGCCCATACCGGATCATTATTTAATTTTTCCATTCGCTATGGAAATCCGTAGGGAAAATGTTATGATTTCAAAATAAAAACACTATTTTGTAGTGCTTACTAATAAAAAAAATACAACCTCTTAAGGTAAATGTCGATTATATTCGACAACCGATAAAGGTCCACAAAAGAACCTTTAATTTATTTTTTTCAAGTAAACACTTATTAACCTTTGTATCAATTGTAACATTTTTTTTATTGTTGCCTGATCACCGAAATTATTATTTATTGCTTCCTTAATATGTATAACCTTTTCACAAATTTTCTGACTAGTGTACGACAATGCGCCCAATAATTAGAAAAGAAAGTCAATGCCTACTATAATAACAAATTACAAAAGAAAAAGTGTCTCTGTTTCAGATAAAACAAAAAAAATATAATTAACTGTACATTTTTATACATTAAAAGGGCGTAGAACCAGAGTACAATGTAATGTCAAATATATTCGACAAAAACACTGAAAGGGTTAAGGCATTCATATATGTATATGCGAAGAAATTTATGAATATATTTAAAGCTTACGGAAGTTTCCCATCATAAAATTTGGCAGTTTGTTCTGATTACAAACCAAATTCGCTGTTGCATAAGATTTTAACGAATCCTAACACACCGTTGTATATTTATAAAGCTGTGTTTTACTATTGGAAGCTATAAGGATACGGCAGGTACGTTACATTTTAAAGAGCTTTCTTTGGCTGTGCTTTATATGCTGGTATTTGCAACGAGCAATGAATGTGTTGATAGAATATTTTCAATAATGAATTCCACTTAAACACATCTTTGAAATCAAATGATACATACGTATACATTATATCAATGTAAATAACACATGTTGCTCATCTTTTGTACCTGAGCTTGATATGTTGAATAAATTTAATTCCCATATTCAAAATGTATTCCAAAAAATTACACAAAGAGGAATACCTTTACGAACAATTGTATGGCTTTTAAGATACCTGTATAATAGAACTGCAACTACATACATACATGCATATGTAATACTAACCACAAAAAATCTTTTTTTTGCTGTTATAAAACTACTACTATATAAAAAATTTAATTTCTTTCTTTTCACTATTCATTTTTACTTATTTTTTAAAGAAATTTACACAAAAATTTACCATAGCGACTTTTATTCCATTTTTGGCGAACTTAGCGATTCGGAACATTATTTTTTTTAGAATTTGAAAAATTATTCTTAATACTGTGAAAAAATTTTTTATAAATTTTCATATTAATTCGAATGTGTATTCTTAGTCAAATTACAATTTTAAAAGCCCTTATACTTTAATAGTCTAATTCCTTCGACTTAACTCGATTTAAATTTTTATCCATCCGGCTTTTTGTTTGTAGCCAGTTCGTGTAAAAGTCTGAATATAAAACTTCTTTAAGTTTAAAGATAATTTGTAGCACATTGTTAAGAATCAGCCCATAACTTCACATTGTTTATTGTTTCTGAAACACAACGATAATTATCGTATCTTCTATCTATCTATATATATAAAAATGAAAAATGTTTGTATGTTTGTTTGTTAGACCCTTAAACTACTGAGCCGATTTTCCTGAAATTTTTACAGTAGCATCACGTGAGGCAGGGGAATTGGTACCCAATATTAAATATCGCATATCTTAAGAGCCGCTTCACGCATTTTGTTGAACTTTTGGTAGTAGGATCTTCTGAGCCCCAAAATTTAAATAAAGTAGCAGCGTGGGAAGTGTTACCCCCCATAGGACGCCAATGTTTAATATCGCATAACTTAAAAACTGTTATACTGAGAACGTTCAAAATTTGCAGAAGTCACTCTTATGGTATACTACACTTTTGAAAATAGAAATAAAGCGGGAAGGCGTAGGAGGGGAAATATCTCCCATAGGATACATATATTAAATATCGCTCAACTGAAGAACAATTAAAGGGATAGTCTTCAAACGTGGTTAAAGCAACTATTATGTTAAACTATAAATTTCAATATAGAAATGGGCGGGGTAGCCTGAGGAGGAGCAGTACCCCTCATAGATAGAAATATTAATAAGAGCCGCTGCAAGCAATTTGTTGAACTTTTGGTAGTAGATTCTGAGCCCCAAAATTTAAATAAAATAGCAGCAGGGGAAGTGGTACCCCCAATAGGACGCCAATGTTTAATATCGCATATCTTAAGAACTGTTATGGTGAGAATGTTCAAACTTTGTAGAAGTCAGTCTTCTGTTATACTACACTTTTGAAAATAAAAATAAAGCGGGTAGGTGCAGGGGGGAAATACCTCCAATACTGAAAACTATTAAAGGGAGAGTCTTTTAACATGGTTAAAGCAGTGTAGCTAAGAGCACCGGGTTAAGCTAGTAATTTATAAAATATACGCAAAAATTTCGTATGAATGTAGCTGTAATATTTTATGGTGATGTATAAGAATTTTCTTTTCAAATATCACTAAGATTAAATGTTCATTCTGAAATTTTATGGAAATTCATCCACGTTTATCCAAAGTTGCCATTTAATACTGCCGATCGTTAGCATAAAGCCCGTAATAATATTTTGCTTCTTTAGAGGTTGACAAGAATTGTATTCCTTAATTGTTTTTATTTGTTTTTAAATTGGTACGAAATTGTATTTGTTTAACGTATTTAAAAAGCAAAAGAATGAAGTTAAGTGGCATTAATTAATAAATTTTATGCCCGGTCTTCACTATAGAATGGATAACTTTGTTTACAAAGGTTTTTTTTTCATTATTGATTTATTGAATCTTCATACATTAATTAATCCAATCTTAACCAAATACTTTATTTTTTTATGTCCTGCCACTGCCAGACAAAAATTTTCTTCATCACGGGCTCTGTTCACTTATCTAGGTGTTTATCGCTCATCTAATTGGATGAGTGCTGCAGTATCTCATCTTCTGAAGCGAGTGTGGCCGCTATCATTTAAAATATTTCGAGCTAGTGGATTCGGATGCAATTCGAGCCTTTTTAAGTATTTTACTGCATATTTCGTAATCCCAGTTTTAACTAATGGCACATTGAGATCCTTGTGATATTTGAGTTTTTAACATACCAAGGGGCAGCTGTGATTATTCGAAGAAGTTTATTTTGGCGCCTTTGAATTTTTTCGATATTAGAGGCCGAGGCAGTGCCCCATAACTGAATACCATAGCACCAGATTGGCTTTAAGATGGAGTTGTAAAGTAGAAGTTTGCAGTCGAGATTAAGGACTGAGTTTCTTCCAATGAGCCAATGAATTTTGATGGCATTTAGTTTCATTTGAGTTAATTTTGCCTCTTTATGGATTTTCCACGTTGAACGGCGGTCTAGATGAATACCGAGGTATTTTACATTTGATTATTGATTTTTATAGGGTGGCATGATTCCCGACGCAAGGTGCATGCTTAGAAAAGCTGTATCATCAGCAAATGTTGAAGTTTAGGTGTAGTTGTTTGTTTGCATATCCGAGGTATATGTATAATAAGTATAAAAGTGGGCCCAGGATGCTTCCTTGAGGGACTCCAGCGTCAGTAAGCTGTGGAGAGCTTAAATAAACACCATCTTTAATAATAAACTTTCGTCCGACTAAGTAGCTTTCTAACAGCTTGTGTGTGCTTACTAGTAAGTTTAGCTTTAATTTGTGTAACAAGCCTTCATGCCAGACATTATCAAAAGCTTGAGAAACACCGATGAAGAGAGCGGAACAATATTTTCTTTCTTCAAAGGTTTTTCTTATTGCGTTTACTATACGATGAGCTTGTTCAATTGTGCTATGTTTTCTTCTCAATCCGAATTGGTGGTTAGGAATACATCTATTTTCATTTAAAATTGGGGTTAATTTTGACGCTAACAGTTTCTCAAACAGGTTTGATATATTAGAAAGTAAGCTTTTGGGCTTATATGACTTAACTTTTGTGTGATCCTTTCCTGGTTTAGGTATCATGGTGACTAAGGAAACCTTCCACTTCTGACGATAGTATTCAAGGCGTAAAATTGCATTAAAAATTAGAAGAATAATTTTCTTTGCTATGATGGGTAGATCAAAAGCATTTTGTTGCTGATTTTATCAAAACCCGGAGCCTGCTTGGGGTTTAAATCACAAATAAACTTTTCGATTTCTCTTATCTCAAATCTTTGGGGAACAGCTGCTCTAGCAGCATCAGCAGCATCATTTTTAAATGATTAACTAACAAATTTCCTTTTTCAAAATCATTTCTTGCTCTACTTCCATTCAAGTTTCTTAATGGTGGTTTAGAGACAACTTGCCTTTTGAGATTTGAAGCTGCACGCCATAATGAGTAGTCTGATTGTGAAGTTGCATCAATTTCCTTAAGATATTTTTCAGAGAAGCCGTTTTCTGGGTCTGCAGTAACTTTCTTAGACTTTTTGTGCACTCTTTTAATAAATTCTTAAGTTGAGGGGATCTGTGCAATTGCCACTCTCTTCGGGCCCTTATATTTTCAGACAAGAGACGCTCGACATCTGTGGAATAAATTTTAATATTTTTTGTTTTTTTGGGGTAATATTGGAATGTTGAACAGCTAGTTTCAGAAAACTGTCAAAATTGTCAATAAAGCGATCTACATACTCCGGTGTACTGAGCGGAATATTTTCTGTGCAAGGGGTACTGAGATATTTTTTATATTTTAAACAATTAATTTGCGTAGCTGTCATCGCTAAGTTACCAGTTGGAGATACAATTCTATTGGGGTTCATTATAGTTACAATTGTAGGTGTGATTTAAAATATTTATAATATTGGCTTTCTGATATTGAAAATCTAGGCGGGGAGTATAACGATGAAATTACTAGGTTTCTATATAATTCCTCAACGCAAATGATCGTTGCTAGGATATAATCTTCACGAAGATCACACATTAGGTAGTGTTTGACTCGGGTTTTTATCAAAATGGCAGAACCTCCGCAAGCTCTATCTCGAGGGTCCTTGGTATCATATAGTTTATAACCATTGATTTTAAACGTACTTCTTGAGGTCAAATGAGTTTCAGAAACCATCATGACATCAATTTGTTTACTTTTAAGAAACTATTCTAATTCATTTTTATGTTGGCGGATGCCGTTTGCGTTCCAAAAACAAATTTTCAAACAGTTCATGACTTGTTAAGTACAGCTTGCAATAACATCGATTGCATTCTAAGAATTTCCTGCATCATATTACCCATTGTGTTTGTAAAATTATTTACTGTTTGCACTAATGTTTCCATGGTTTTTTCTAGACGACTTAAATTAGGAGTTTCTTCGTTACTTGGCGCAGCACCTTGCATTGAAACATGGTTTGATTTAAGGACGTTAGCGTAAGAGGTTCTGTTATTACCAGGCTATTCTATTTCAATTCGGCTTTTAATACTTGTATAAATATTTTTTAATATTTTATTTCAAAAATAAAAATACATTTTAAACTTCATTCATGCTCTTTATATGTTGTACATTTTACTATAATTATTTACTGACTCATATTTTATTCACTTCTCTGTACTTTCAGATAATAAGACTGTAGTAAAAATTACTAAAGTGGTGTTAAATTACTAAAAAGTAAGTACCAATTGTTTTTTTCTAAGCTTCTTTACTAAATATGACAATTAAATCTTGAAATTTTTCAAAAATTTGCCTGCCGTAGCTAAAATTTAAAATTAAAAAGTTTCGAGTGTCCAATATTTAATATTAATTCTTCTAAAAGTAAGAATAATATATTGGAAGAATATTTGTTTCGATAAATGTTTTCGAAATATTTTTAATGTTTTTTTAAATGCTCCACAAATGGAGTAATTTTGATATATACATTGAGTTCCAAAAATTTCAGGGGTCGATTTGGCTCTTTTAATCTGAGATTTCAGCTCATATATTAAAAAAAAAATTATATTGCGGATTGACTGCGTTTTTCTA
Organism: Pollenia labialis; assembly: GCA_949318255.1. Taxonomy (NCBI): domain Eukaryota; kingdom Metazoa; phylum Arthropoda; class Insecta; order Diptera; family Polleniidae; genus Pollenia; species Pollenia labialis. The sequence goes on from OX439143.1 coordinate 85,502,306, forward strand.
CTAATTTCATGAAAGCATACGCTGAAAGCGGTGGTATATATGTATACAAAAACAAAAAGTACTGTATTTTGGGGCGTGGCATTAACAAAACAAATTTACACTTAGATAGTGCATATCCTTTTGTTTTGTATTCCGTTCGACCTGAACGCAGACAAAACAAATCATGTTGAAATATGGTCACCTCCAACAAAACTATTTTTTAAGAAAATTTTAAACATATTTTGTTTAATTGGAAAATATTATTGTCACGGACAACCATATTATTGTTGAATTAGTCCTTCATCAATTAGCCACAACCATATATGCATAAATTATATATCGTCACCTAAAATATAAAACAACGTATCATCAAAAAATTCAAAAATACTTTTTGATTGATTTTTGTTCGCTTTATTCACAAAAAATTTCCTGCGATCAAAAATGACGACTTTATTAAAGAAAATCAACGCCAAGTACACCTTGTTGTTATTGTTTTAATTTTTCTTTTTTAAATAAAGAAATATTTTTTTTAAATTTTTTTCAAATACCATTTTTCTTACTCAAAAATATATAGTTCTTCCACAAACATATATGTACATATCGATAATAATAGACTTCCCTGAATTAATCCATAGTTTACCTTTGTTTCAACCGACTGTGTGGCGTAGTCATTAGCGGTCTGGAATAGGGATGGGCAAGTTGAAAAAATATATCGATATATATCGAATCGATATTTTTTTAGAGTATCGATATTTATTATTTCAAAAATATCGATATATCGAACGTATTTTGCAGAAACTATTATCAAACTAAAAAATTCAGTATACCTCTGTACAAACATGTGTATGAACAATTTAATTATATGTAATTACATTGTTACTTTTTATTGTTTCATTTTATTTAAAAAAATTAATAAAAACCAAATAATTTAATCCAAACAAAAAATTCAATTATAACAAAAACAAAAGGGAAGAATACAAAGAAACCATATGAAAAAAAAAATAAATTTCGAAAAATTTAAATGGAAGTAAATAAGTCATGGAAGTACCAACTTTCCTTAAAATTTGAATTGCACCCCAAAAGTACCAACTGGTTTAAGTCAAACCAGTAATCATCAGAAATGGACATCAGGAGCACTCTCTGTTTTATGTGCACTCCAGACAATCTGCTTCTTGTATCCGGCACTGCTTCTTATAAATGCCAATTATTTTAGATCTTCATATTTGTAAAACAAAACATATGATGCATGCAATGATTCCAATTCTTAAAAAACATATTGTTTGAAAAACGGCTAAAATTTTGAGTTCTTAATGAAGACTGACTTTAAAAAATATCGAATTCGATAGTCGTATTTCAATATCGATACATCGATATATCGGTATTTAAAATATCGGCGATATATATCGATTATATTTTTTTATATATCGATATCTTGATATATCTTTATTTTTTGCCCATTCCTAGTCTGGAACAATCGATAGCGCTTTTTATACTATCGATAGTTTTTCAGTTACTTTTTTGTAATTTTAATAAAACGATACCTGAAACGCAATTTAAAATTTAAAGTCGATTTTTTAAAATTTTCACTAAGAAGGAATCTTTCGACCAAAATTTGAGATTTCATTAGCAAAAAACAAAATGCCATATCGATAGAAGAGTGTACGGTAAAAGATAAAGTTTAAAGTTATCTAACGTAAAACTGATTCTATTTGGTCTTAAGCCTATAGTACACGGAATGTAGCTTTTTACATTCCGCTTTAAGACTTAGACAAAAAATATGTCCGTTCGCTATCGACGCGTATAATAAGTGCATATTTAAAATTGGTCAACTCCTTTGTAGAAAATATACAGGTAAATTTTTTTTAATCCAGTATTCTTTTTAAAAACGGCATCAAATTTGGTTTGTACTTTTTCGCCGATTGGACCTTCTACTTCTGTTATTTTAATGGCGGCATCAAGAACGACTTTAACCTGGCTTGTCAATGTTTTAAACCGATGCAGTTTGGTTGTTGTCTCGACTAGAAACTTGAGTATTAATTTAATCGGGCTTTTGCCTTAATCGGTTAACCGCTCGATTAATTAACCGATGTCTTGGTTTAATCGGTTAATAATCGGTTAATTTTGTTATTGATCGGTTAACCGATTAATTAAGTTTTGTTATAAATTAAGAAATTTCAATAAATAAAAATGCAAAAATTGTTTATTATTTGGAGTTTATTGGCAAAAAAAATAACAAACAATAACATAACCAACCTAAACTAAACCTATAGCCAACGAAACAATTCTTGGACTATAACGAGCAAAAAATATAGTTCTTTTACTTATCGAAGATGTTGGAGAAATCGAAAGCAACGCATAACATATTTCTCAGTCTTTTTCCAGGATTTCTCTAAACATATAAAATCTTCCAGTTTGGCATTACAGTCCGGTTTTAATTTTTTAAAATTGTTAAGACTTCTAATTGCTTCGGCAAATTCTGTTAAAAGATTGTTTGTGTTCCTAGCTAGAGTTTCTGCTGTTGTTAGGTCATCATTTGACTCGTCCTGGCAAAGCTCAGCACAGAACATTCAGCAAAAAATTTAATTCCGAATTCCTAAGTTACTGATTTTGTACTGTATTGTATAAATAAATATTTTCTGAAAACATACCTTTTGTTTATGAGACGAAACAAATAGTTAAAAACATAAAAACTAAGTTAAAAAACTACTTATTTTCAAAATTTTGTAATATCGGTTAATCGATTAATCGACTGAAATGAACCGGTTTAATCGTTAATCGGAAATAGCTATTTTTATATTAACCGGTCAGTTAACCGAATTAATACCCTACTAGAAAGCCATAGTTTGAGTGCACAAAAACTAATTGAGCCTTTATATTAGGTTAATTTCAAAAATAGTTTATTTTTTATAGCAAAATCATATTTTTCGTTATAATGTTTACAACATCTTTAAATTTTTCAAAATTCTTGGCATAACACTTAGCTGCCACCAGTTGGCCCAAATAAGATCGATCAACTATTTTAATTAAAAACTTTGCCAAAAAAAAAAATTTAAAATCCGAACACAGTGTTCTAGTTCAATTAAAAGTCTATTAAATACTAAAGTCAACACATAGTATATATCGTCCCCTCAATATAGCAATAGCGTATAATTTTTTTGGGGTTTTGAGAAAATCGTGTTTAAAGTTTTTGTCAAATCGGATATCTATTAAAATCTCAATATCGCGGTTAATAAAACCGTTTCTTGTCTTTAAATTGACCAATTTTTTTTTATTCTACTCATCCTTTAAAACCATCCATAAGTAATTCAAAGTGCAAGTCCTCCATATAGGCTATTTTATTTTTTAAGGAATTCGTATGATGAATCTGATACACTTTTTTATTTTGTATGGTATACTCGAAGTTCATTCGTCTTATTTCTCTTCATCTGCTTCATCTGGCTCATCTAAACAATTTCGCTTCTTTCCACCTTGTATGTTATAAAAAAATGACTGCGAGCCACGACGAATTACATTCTTCTTGCACAAATTTTGGAGATCATGCAGCTTTCGATGGTCGGAATGAAACTATTTCTCAAACAATAGTGTATATTATTATAAGCTATTTTATGAGTTAAAGTTTTCATAAATTGTATTTTTTTATTCAGACTTAAATGGAGTATAATGCGTATACACTATTATTCTTTTAACAATTTTGGAGTGGCAATTTCAAGTAAAATAGCGCATATGAGCTTACACACTTATTGAAGGAAAATTTTGAACAAGAAATTTGACGAAATTTTGACCAAACATAAAATCAATGATGGAGATTCTAAATATGCAATAAAAAAATAATAGCGTATGAGCACATACGCTATTGTTATATTAAGGGGACGACGATATATGTATTTTGAAGTTATTCGAAAAGATTTATATAAATGCAAAATCTTTGAATATCATGACAATTCTTTTTAAAATCACAATTCTGTCACGTTGCAAAACGCAATCCCTAGAAGAATTTTTAGTGGCAAAACTTCAATCAAAGCCAGTCAAATATATTCGCTTTTTCCATCTATATACATACACACAAACAAGAACATTTATTTTACTTCAATCAAACAATTTACGACTTTTTTTTATCAGCATTCGTATTCGTCTTTTACTCAAATTCAAAAAGCGTCAAACATTTTAAAAATTCTCAGCATTTAGTCCCAGAGTTCCCAGATCTTCTTCAAATTTTATCCAGAAATCGTAAATTAATATTCCCAATCACGTTTAATCCAATAAATTCAAATATTTCATCTATTCTCACTTGTTGGTATGTGTTTTACTTAGTTAATTGGTCTCAGAGAGGTGTATACGAGTATGTGTGTGACAAGGTTGGTTTTTCGTTAAATCGTATGGTACGCAAAAACCTAGTTTTAATCGGTTTGAGTAAATTTACTATATTTATTTTAAGAACTGATCGCAAAGCAGACAAGTGAAAATCTAATATCTATTTTACAGAACAGAAGAATTTTTTTGACTGTTAATGAAACTACGGATCTTTTAAGGATATTTTTTCATATTTATCGGCCTTACTAACTAAAATGCCGTTTCAAATCTTTTTGTTAATAAAACGTTTCATACACTAAGGCTTGTCACACATTCCGATCGGAATGGTTTAAAATTTAAAGTTGCAATTCCAATCAAATTTGTTTTAGCTTCTTTAATTAAGTTATTGTTTTTGGGAGAAGCAAAAAACATAATTACTTCCACTTTCGATCGGAATTGATTTTTTAACAGACTTGATTATTTTATTTCCACATTTCTTTCGTTAAGACTGCGTCAATAGTGTAATATTATTTAAATATATTCATACATATGATGTGTATAAATATGTAAAATATTAACATTAGCTTCTGACGTTTCAAGTTAATTCGCAATGCAGTAAGAAAAAATAAATAATACAGATTTGGTGTTATAAGTGCAATTTTTAATATTCCAGAACTTGTTTGCCCTACACGACTCCCTTTAATTTTCTTTCACGAAACTATCTCGCATGTATGCAGACTACAAATCATGAAATAAGTCATCCACATATTTCAACTTTGTTTGTTAAAGATGCAGTTGTTATGTTAACCAATTTAAAGAAATAATTTTTCGGAAAAAGGTATCTTAGAAATTATAGTAAACATTTTTTTGATATTATTTAAAATAAATTGGTCCACACAGAAGTATATACCCTACACCATTGTGCGAAAATAATAGAAAGTTATATAAATACCGTTCTTTGAATATAAATAAATCAACTTTGCGCCACGCCCACTTGTCCAATCCCACCCACATTTTCTCGGATTTTGTGAATTAATAATCAACATGTTTGCACATAATTTTGAAACAGTGGCCCGTGCAGTTCCCCTGATATACAGAATTCTTTTATGACTTTGTAAGGGAAGTGTCAAGCCCACTTATCAAATGTTACCCAAATTGTGTCGGATCTTGTGTACTGATATCCAAGATGCTTCTAGCTAATTTGGCAACTGTAACTCCAGCCGTTTTAAGGTATACATAAAAGTAAAATGAAAAACAACAAGTGATTTTGGGGTAATATTAGAGGCAGTCGTGGTTTTTTGCTCACATGTCAGTCATATGTGGACCCATCAGGCTGACTTTAAATAGCAAACAGTTGCAGACTATATGCGACACGAATATATAATGACCAAGTCCCCATCATATCTGATGTCTTCGGTCACCATATTTGAACGGTCAGACAGACGGACATCGTTAAATCATCTTCGCTACTTTTAAGGACCCAGAATATATATACACTTTATAGGGTCTACCATGAAAAACTTTTTACCTTGGATGAAGGGTACAATAAAAGCAAGGTTTGAAGTTTATTTTATCATTTAGGTTAGGTAAGGTAAGGTCGGTCATCTTAAAGATCCCGGATAGACCGTGTTGGTCCCTAGCGTTAACACATTATCCGATAACCCCAACTTGAAACGGTTAGTTCGATGTGATGACACCCAGAGTAGTCCACACCCTCTTGTCGAATGCTAGCAGTCTCAATTGTCCAATTCTAGAGAGTTACCCTTGATCTTGGAAGTAATGATATCCCAGACAGTTCGCTCTGGAGCTTATGAGAGCTGGACAGTGGCAGAGTATGTGCTCCACCGTCTCTTTTACCCCTGGTACTCCACAGAATCTACAATTGTCATACGGTAATTAAGGTCCCCGTCTCGACAATTCGTTACCTTCTACACCCTGGTGGGCCCGAACCCATTAGATGTGTACCCTTCTGTTGGCACCAAGTATATCTATTGAGTCCAACCACTCCTGGACGATCGAAGTGTATGTACATTTAGCGGATATCGCCTTGATCGACGCCTGACTATCTATGAAGATGTTTACATATGAGTTCCTAGTATTAGAAGCACGAGCCAAATAAGCAGCCGTTTTGACCGCAAATATTTCCACCTGGAATATACTGCAGTAATCGGGAAGCTTGTCAGATTCAGGACAGGATTATCTCCCAGTCCTAATCCAGTTATCAACTGGATGATTTTCCCCAGTGTAGCCTCCATCACAGAACTAATAGTACCCAGATCCTTACCAGTAACTACGTCATCTATTTTGGGGTTTGGTAAGACAAAAAGTGTTTTCATGATATCTCTAAAAAGTCTCGCAAACTGTGTAGATTTACGCCCTCGCCAATGAACTGTCAAATATTGCATGAACATTCCTTTACACAAAAATATTGCCCAACAATTTTGCCTCGTACAAACAATTCTTTTCACTAACCATCGTTTTCAACGCAAAATTCAAGTGTTAAGAAATCACAAACAACAATTTCTTGGAATAATCTGAGCAAATTAGTCTTTTGATATTCTTAATGCAAGGGAATTCCCTTACCTGTACAAATGGGCCCTTATGTAAAATTTTTTTCTCATTACAAAAATAGATTTACGCTTGCAATCATTAATTTCAACAAATTTGTTTGATACAGTTTTAAATTTAATTTATGTGACCTTCTCCGAGATAAGGGACCCATTGATTAGATGTACATATAATAAAAAAGGTTTCACATTGAATGACAAACTTAGTATTCTCTAATTTACTACTAGTGGCGATGGAGAGTATTACAAGCTTTTAGCAGAAATACAACAAGGGATTTTATGGAAAAAATTAGAGGTAGTCATGGATTGTTGCTCATATCTCAGCTGCTTGGACCGATTTGGCTGGATTTCAAAAGAAAAATTCTGAAAAGCATATCTGACAAAATTTAAAATCCAAAAATTTGTAGCAGAAGCAGAAAACTGGATTCAAACGCATGGTTGCAATTTTAATTCATAAATTCACAAATGTAAAAAAAAATTCCGTCGTCGTAGTCGCTGCAGACTTGATTTTGAACGTAAAAAAAACATTTTGATAAATTTAGTGTTGCGCCTGCTTATGATTTAGTGAAACGACGTTTTAGAAGTTAATCAAGAAATATTGAAATTGTATATTTACCTTCTTGATCAAATAAAATCTAGATTTGATTTCATACGTGAAGGCATTTAAATGTTACAAATGATTACTGCTTCTTAAGTGTGGTTTTGTATGTGTTGCATTATTTAAAAACCTTATCAAATAAAAATTATATTTTATATTAAAAATACACCTGGGTCGTTCTAAAAAAACATAACCATTTTGAATTTTGTAATTTTAAAAAATTAAGTTGGCCAAATATGTTTATAATTGGCCTCATGTGGTTACGGATCTTATCAACAATAGGAATCCATAACCAGCAGAATTTTTTTAAATTTTTGGAGTTTTTACTGATAATAAGTCACAGAGTGGACCGGTAACAGAGGGGACAAATTAACTCAAAAATACCATATTTTAGCTTTTTATTAGAATTTTGTAGAATTTATTTGTCCACTTAATTAGTGTACACAAAATATTTATAAAAAAATTATAAAATAAATAAAAAATTATTTTACTCACCGTTTTTCGACAGTAACAGAGTAGACACTGAATAAGGGTACGCACCCGGCCTACAATTAAGTTACTTACTCAACCACGCACTAAACAAGACTGAACAGTTAAAAACACATTTTGTTGATTTTAGCTAAGTTTTGATGGAGTAGCATAAGAGAAATATATGCGTTATAACGTTTAACAAAAATGTCTGCATATAAATATTAGTTTTTTAATATTTACACAAATTGGTCGGTTTCAAAGGATTTTATAGACAATTTTTGTCGGATAGAAAATTTGTGAGTGGCAACCCTAGTATGTATGTTTGTATACATCAGTGTTACCAGATTAAATTATTTCTTCTTCCCCAAATTTGACGTAGATATTTAAAAAAAATAATTCCACCAAAGTTAAAGAAAATAATTTAATTTCAATTAATTTTTGATAGTTGATAGTTTCTTGAATATTTTTATTTAATAAAATATCTAAAACACAATTTATAAGTTTAAACAATTTAATATGTATCTAATCAAAGTCAAGTTTCCTTAATCAAAAAGGTTTCGTTTTCGTTGCAAAGTTTTTCATACAAAATTGATCTACAGCTATAACGAAGAAATTCTGAGCTATAAAGCCTCTTTATAGCGAAGTATTTTTGAACGAAATTATAATTGAGAAATACATACATATGCATAACATTTTAAGTGTGTAAGTCATTAAAATCCCGTTATCAAAAGACTCTACATAACGAAGTCTTGAACTACAGCCTCCATACAACGAAGTTAGAATAAAGCAAAATTAAATTTTAAGCAGAACGGGGAAGTCCCTTTTAAAAACAACGAAAGGTACATAAATGTCTTTGCATATGTAAAGCGCCACAAATATAGTCAGTTCTGTTTTGGTTCTTTGACAAAATGAGTGTAGTAAATCAATTTCTATACGAGAAAAAATTTCTATAATTGATGCTGTTGATCGTGGCGACAAATCTAAGCAAGAAATTGCTAAACAATTTAATATACCGCCGAGTACTATTGCTACAATTTTAAAAAAATCGGGAGATAATCTGCAACACAAAAAGCTTTAAAGTGCAAAAGATTGCGCCTTGCAGAATATGAATACGTTGGGCAATTTTTATCTAAATGGTTTACACAATGTCGAAATCAAAACATTCCTTTAGGAGGCCATGATATCGGATTTCGAAAAGTGAATGGAGAAAGTGTAAGTGATGAAGTTTGTTCAGAATGGAAAGCATTGTCACCAAGTTTGTTGGCAGAATAAGAGCCGCACAATATTTTTAATGCAGACGAAACTGGACTATTTTTTAAATGCGCACCAGACCGAACAATGGCGTTTAAATCCGAAAAATTCCACGGTGAAAAACATAGTAAAGAAGGATTATCTATTTTATTTACTGTTAACATAATAATAGTGAATTTTTATTATGTATGTATTGATAAACTGAAATTAATTGTTGAAGGGAAAAGCTATTCCTATGCGCATTTCACTGGTTGCTTATGCTAAGATTTTAGAAGAACTAAAGATATTACACAAATAAAACTGTTAAGCGAATAAGAATTATACTACTTGTAACAATATCAAAGCTTGAACAAAAACAACAACAAAGACTGAGTTAATCTTTTCTTACAGTCCCGACTACAATTGCTTGATTTTTTGTCAACTGGAAATGTAGTTGTAAGTGGGTAAAGAAAAAAATATAATGTTTTGCCAAATCATTTATGTAACGAAATTAAAAAATTGGAGCATTTCAGGTGTTGGATCAAATTTGTGATACTTATTATTTAAAGAACAATTCATTCTTAAAACGCTTTCTTTTTATCTATCTTATCAAAAAGGTTTATGTTGTAAATTTTACCTTTTTTAAATTCCACGAAACAAAGAAAAACTAGAAATTAAGCTGTTGCAAAATATTGTTGTTTTAAGGCCGAACTGTAATATGCATGAGCTAGCTTAAGTTTCTGTCAAAAATTAGGGAAAAAGACCCTTAAATGCATTTAAAAAACAATGTTAGAAAACATTTTCATTAAACATAACAAAAAGGTTCCGTTAGTTTAGTATAGTTTGACACAAATGACTTGCATGTAGGGTTGCCAGACGGCCTGGCCTTGGCCTGGATTGTACATTTTTTAGGGTACTGTCCATTAACCAGCTCAAAAACAATTTGTCCAGTTAAAATAGAATTTCTTTTTTATAAAAAAAAATTATTTTTTTTATTAATTACATAAGTAGTTAATATTAAGAAACAATTTATGTATTGCTCAAAGATATTCCAAATAATATTTAAAAATGCGATAAAAGGAACGTTCAAAATATATATACATGTTTATTTTCCATACCATACTTTTTCGAAAGTACTTTACGTATTTGAAATAATCTATACTTACAAGAAAGGAAAAGCATGTCCTTTGGAAATTTTAATACAAAATTTTGATGAAAGTTTGAAAAATGTTCAAATATATTTGCTTGCAACTAAAACAAGAGATAGAAAATTCTTAAATTCGTAAGCGACACACAGTAAGATATTGAAGAACAAAAAAGGGAATTTTTCTGGACTTTATAACGATTAGTCCGATTGAAACCAATTAATTAAGGACTTGTATTCCACTTTATATTAAGGATAAGGGATCTGTAGACATATAAAGAGGGTCACCAGTTCGTCAATTTGGGCACCTTGAGTATTACAAAAATTAAAAACAATCAAGAATTCCTCATTTTAGTCCGATTTTGAAATCTTATCAGTGAAATCTACTGGTCCAATTTTGGATTTTCGGATATAAATTAAGATAATTAGAATAAATCTTTTCCAGTAAAATTTGCGCTTACGATTATTTCGCAAAAAAAGTAGATTTTGAACTTTTTTCAGAAAAAAAAAAAAATTTAAAATTATTCAACTACGTCGCAATTTATACTATGGACATTTCTTGCCGGACATACAAAGTTTGTTGGTAAGGGGGCGACGCAGCAAAAACAACAAGGACAATTAACTAGGAACATAATAAGAAATAAATCTAAATATAAATACTATTAAATTAGATAAATTGACAAGATAAATTAAAAAAATTAGTATAAAAGTTGTTTCTTTTTCTTTTTTTCGCTACAAGATGACACTAAATTCACAGATGACGTTGGTTTTTCATCGTTTAAAGAATGTTTTCAAAATGTGACTTAGTGCCGTTATTTTTTAAACGAATCGGTCCATAATTTTACAAAAACCATCTTATTACATCGGCAAGATTAAATTTGGTCCAAACCAAACTAATTTTAATGCAATCAAAATCAGCTTTTCAAATTTTATTGGAATCTTTCTATTTTTAAACATAGCTCGCATACAAATCATTCTCCCGAAAATAGCTTTTAATGCCAGCTTTCTTAAAAATATTAGTATTAACATACCAAAATAAACCATAGGTTCCATATAAACCCTCATCCAAAAAACTCATATATGAAGATGAAGATATCTAAATAATATTCGGCAGAAAGAACTTTTAAACCTCATAACATAATTTTTTTCTGGCGGGTCCATGATTGCCCATGGGTCCCAAATAGATTACACTCTAGGAACTTTGTTTTTAAATACTATGCTTTAGGGTATCACATGGTCGGGCTTGACCGATTATACTTTCTTACTTGTTATTTTTGCAAGAGCATTTTAAGCGTTTTTAACTCGTTTTTCATTAAATGATGTTTTTGTATTGTTTACATTAATAATCTGATTCTACCAAAATTTGGCATACATATATATCAAACAAATATCAATTTTCATACCAAATTTTATTACGATTGGACAATTTTTGTAAGTGTTATAGAATTTTTAAGAAAAAGTATATTTTCCAAGACCTTGAGTCCTTGTTCAGATTTAAATGAAAATTTACACAAACGTTGCTAGTTGTGTGTGTATCAGCATGATCATTTTTTGTAGTTTTGTGGGCATTATTAAAGCAGAAATTACATTTTTCCATTTCAGGACACATAGGAGGTAGGCGTGTCCTTGGACCGATTTCTCCAAAAATTCATATTTTTCTTAAATAAGCTTTTTCATGCCAGTGTACCAAATTTCTGACAACTCCTTCTATTTATGTCCCTTCGTTAGATGGGGACAATACAGCGCGCTGTATGTGTGACACACTTTACTTTTTGCGTCTCTCGTTTATAATCTTTTTCTGTCAGGCAAGAAATGCCCATAGTATAAATTGCGACTTAAAATTTACATTTCAAGCTTGTAATTTTAAAAGTGTTGCCAAATCATCGGTTTAGGGAAAATTCAGAGATTTGCACTTTTTGTTTGTTTTTATGTTTCTCATAAACAAAAAGTTGACAACTTTTAATGAAAAGAATAAAATGAAGACAAAAGAAAAACTGAAAAAAATTATTTTTTACATATTTTATAGTTTGCTTTTTCCAACATTTACTGTTTCTTTCTATCAATTCAATGACTAAAAAATTAAGTATCATAAAGGCTTAAGCTCGCTTATGCATATTATGAATGGGCCTTTAGTTATTATATTCAAAGATGTTAACTTAGATATTTTTCCGTCAAATATTACGATTTTTGCTTTGTTATATTACTTAGTTATTATACAGAAAAGCAAATAGTTAATTTGCCCCTAAGAATTTATTCCTCCTAAATTTGCCCCTAGATCTGGCGTGGAAATCCTTAAGCTGGCAACTCTGTTATGAATAAAGGTGTAGGAAGATGTTTGGCATACATTTTAATATCTGCTGCGTTTTACAAGACAAAAATGAACAAAAAACTTTCAGAACTTAATCGCACCCACTTCCTTAAAAAGTTTTGTATTAAACACCTAAAAAGTTTCATGATTTAACCTCGATGCGTTTATTTGTCAATAGACATTCTTCATTCAAATAGACAGAGTGAGTCTTTCTAAATTTTATTTTTCACAAACAGTAGACAAAAAAAATAATGAATGTTTTCGTTGGCACTTAAAGGATTCCAGGATATACAAAATTCTATTGTCATAAAATATGTAAATTATTTTCTTTAAAAATTAAATTTGACAATTACAAAAGTTAGTTTTTCATTTTGCTCTTTAAAATTGTTGTATATATGTAAGTATGTATGTCTGTATATATTTTAAGCAACAAAGACTTTTAGTCAGTAATATTCTTGTTTTTGTTTTGGCCCTGTCCATCAGAATCACTCGTTAGAACCTTTTTTTTAGAGTTGTCCGGCGTTATTTAAACATTTTAAATCCACTTTGAATTCTTTTTTGTCACACTTTCAACAATAAATAAATTAATTTTAACATGAAATACAAAAGTTTAAAGAACAATTAAATAAAATTTTTACAGGGCGAAAACAATTTTTGTTAATTAAATGTAGCATATGACTCACGAATACCACCTTGCATGAGCTCCAACTTGGTATTTTTTTAGTAGGAAGTTACAAGTTTTATTTATTTACCTTTTTCTTTTCTCTAATTATTATAATCAGTTAAAATACACAAACCATTTTTAAAAGTTAGCAAGCAAATAAATTTTAAATATAGAGAAATATGACCAAAAGTATGCAAAGAAAATCATGAATGTTGGGGCTTTTTTCAAAAAAATCATACATTATATTCGGACTTCAATTCAATAAAAATGCCGAACAAGCCATAATCGAAAATAGCGTTTGACCCTCCGAATTGTGCAAAAAACTTAATTAAAAACCATAGACGTTCTTTTAAATTTTCGAAGGTTTTACGTCATTTAATAAATATAGTTAGTTTGCCATTTTATCTAAAAACTTCATGGTGAAGCTAAGGCCCTAATTGTGTAAAACGCAACGCCAAAACTTACATTGAAAGCAAAAACATAGGCTCTAACTGTGTAAAACGCGCACGCAACGCTTGAACCTTCATTGAAAGCAAACAAAATCAAAAATTGTTTAATAATTTCGTAGTTCTGATAAATTTGTTCAAATTAAGTTTTATATGACTACACTGATAGAAAAGGCGTCATAACGCTGATGTATTTTGACATCAGTACTATTACAAGTGTCTTCGTTTTTGACCCCATGACATCATGTCAACCTTAACATCACTTGGCCAAAGTATCATCAGGGTCAAAATGAAATTGTGCCATCAATGGGATGACACATCGGCATCACAGAAGTGACGAACATGTCCTCACTGCGATGACGAAGTTACATCGGAGAAAGGACACATTAGCATCAATTTAATGACAGTTTGTAATTAAGTCAAAGTCATTGGAATTGACTTAAGTGAGAGAATTTTATTATTTACTTACCCGTTACATATGTTTGTTTCAAGTTTGTTGTATTACCAGCTTTGTTTACAGCAGAACTCTCAATAATAAGACACCATGCCCCATATGGTTTTCGTAATCATTCTACTTTAAATATTTGATGTATTTAACTAAATAATTTTAAAAAATAGAATATAGGAATTTTTGCTTCTTATAATACATTGAAGTCATGAAAATAATGTTAATAATATACAAAATGTGGCATCGAATTGATGTCACTATAGTCATAAAATAGAAGACTTGTAAAAAATTACAAAATTGCACAAAGACGTTAATCATTGGATTGATGTTACTTTTTGCATCATTGGTGCCATTTGTAGTAACATTGATGTCAAAATTCTGATGTTAGGGCATCATCAATATGCTTATGCATTTTTCAGTGTAGAAATAAAAACATACAGTATTCTGATTGTCGATCAGTAATTAACCATATGTAGGTCTAAACCGCAACGAATTTTTATATTACGTCCGTTTTTTATCAAGATTAATTAATAATTTATGGGTTCCATATTGGGCCCACACCTGAAATATTTTTACTGTCGGTGGATGGTATCAAAGATTCGGCAAAAGCAATCTTACTTTTTATCGTTCAAACTACAATTTTTTTGCTTGGTCAAGTGACCATTAATAATAATTATTTAATCAAAATTGTAATTTTCATTACTCCAAACGATAAATCTACTTGATTGAACGATAAATTTCAATGGAAGATATTGATATGCTTGCGTATAAAGCAAATTAAAAAAGGACGAAGACAAGTGCTACAAATAGAGAGACGATTTTTTTTTTTTTTGCTGTTACGCATATTTACAAACCTGAGAACGAATGAGATGACGTTATATTTTGCGACTAGTCAAAAATAAGGATTTTCTTTAATGATGGATCTAACTAATGGAGCATTGAAAAGTCGAAACATAATTCCATCTTTTCAATTTGGAAATCTATCGGTAGAGTGAGTGGTGTTTAACTAGTATACACGAATAAATAAATACATACATAAATTAAGGCGTCATTTTGGTTATAGTTACAATGGATTTGGTTTTTATTCTAATAGAAATCCGAATTTAAAAATTTAATCAGGATAGTCCCCATAAGTACAGGATAGTCCATCTTAGAGTCCAGAATAAAAAGCCGACCTTGGCTGAACAAACGATATAATGGCTGGCTGACTCGTCAAATCCAAAAGATCGTTAAATGTGTTTATTTATGTGTGTAAAACAGAAGGGATATACTTATGTATCCTCCATTTGAATCCAATAATAGTCCTTAAAAAGGATCTGTCCGTAACAAGAGATGTTTAGACCAGTGTTCAAACTTCATTGGTCGCGAAAATAACTTGCAGGGTAGACATTTTAATAACATTTTAAGCCAAGGAAGTAAACTTTTTTTTTTGGTGCTCCGGTAGGCTAGTAAGTAGTCGGCTTGTCTTTCAGCACGAGGGTTGTGTATGCGATTCCCGCAAGAGACTCTGGTATACTTCACTACAACGGGCTGAAGGTCGAACTTACGTTGCTAGGTTAATTAAGTTAAAATAAAATTGGTAATTCTTAATAAAAAATGTTTTTTATTTTTCTCAGGTTACCACCTAAATGTTGAACAGCAATATGATAAACACAGTTATTTCAGCATCTAGGCTCATTTTCAGACACATTTGTAAGTGCAAATATTTGAACATAAACTATATTTGTATGTATCAATACTTGCATGCGGCCTACATGCAAGTTTGCGGTTTTACAACATCATTTGAAATTATCTAGCGTGGAAAAAAACTAAACTTGCACAACTTTCTTATTGTTCTAGCAAGCAATAACAAAGTTGTTAAAATTTTGTCAAAATATTTTTTTTTGGGTATTTTGAAGTAAAACTTTATTTTCGACATTTATTTATTTAAAACTACAAACAAATACAACAAACGCACATGTGAATAAATCTCTGTAAAATGTATGTACATACATATATGTTAAGCGTGATAATTCCACTAAGATTGAATAAAAACAAAGAAATAGAATTGGCACCGGCACAGAAAGACGGCTCCGGAAAATATTACCACCCCCCACCAGAACCTTTTTCATCTAAACACTTTCATGTAACTTTAAGTCTTTTGGAATCACTTAATTTACTAAATGTTTTATCTCATATTAAAGGGATTTGTGTGACCAAATTTAAAAGTGTTTTGATTTCAGTTCGCCGGGCAGATTTTTGTTCCTTTACATTAAAAAAGTACAGAAGCATAATTTGGAGCGATTCCGATAACGTTTAGTGAACCCGGAAACGACTGAGATTTATTCACTTAAATCTATTTGTTCCTACAGAGTTATATTAAAAATCTGCCCGGCGAACGGAAATAAAAACACTTTTAAATTTTCATACAAATAAGAACACCTTTAATCCATATGCATTACTTTTCAGTGAAACAGCTGATTCAATAGATGATTTTAAGTTGTAAAACGTTAATATAAGCAAAGCTAAACGGCTACTAAAAAGTAATTTTAATAAATTGATAAACACTTGATAACAAAACTAATGTGTTTATGCATGGGTGTGTACTAATGTTAAAACATCCCAAAAATAATGGAGCTTCAAACGAAACAGGTTTGTAAGGGAGAAATATAAAAGTATCGCTTACCATATCGCTTACGGAAGACATGCATTTTATATGGCAAGTTCCCACATTGAACAATACAATTTAATATTTAATTTTTTTCACTCTAATTCGGGATAACATCAATATTATAATACTTGAATCAAGCGCATTTTAAGATTAATTCAATCTTAGTTTCACTTAAATCAATTGCATTATCAGATTATTTTAAGTACGAGTTCGTATTAAAACAATTTTATAATTCTTGAATCAAGCGCATTTTTAATCTTTGTTTTACTTAAATCCAGGCTTGCCAGAAGAATTCAATTAGGCAGCGGCATTCCAACAAAAGATATGTTATATAACTGCTGCTTTGCAAAACGGGAAATTCTTGAGAATCGTGTTAGACCAAAAACGTGCCTGGCGATATTATTGAAAGTTACATTGAGTTTTTTCTTACTTGCAGAATCACAGCTTGCGAATAGTTCACACCCATACATTAGTGTTGGTATTAAGTATGTCTTTGCCAATAACGTACGGATTTCAAAGGGAGTGCAATATTGGGTCATCCACAGATTGCGCAACATAGAAAACGTTCTACCGCAAATTACATTTATGTGATTTGAATTTACAAGTGCTTTTGTGAATAAGTTGATGAAAAACATGCAAAATATGTTGCATATTTTACCCTTACTTTAATTTAAGGTGTTCACACTGCTCTGTTATACAATTTTGGGTCTAACTACTTTGTTTGTAGAACCAATATTTTATTTTTTTTAGCATAATTCAAACCGCTCATAATTTTGTAAAAAGATTGTTTTAAAACAAAGTATAAAAACATATTTAAATTAAAAAAGTCTATTGGGGGATTCACAAGGTCATATCGTCATAATCTCCTAAATAATATTTTACAATTGTGTTAAAAATATTTTGTTGTACTTGAATCAATATAAAAATTGTAATGCTGTGTTCATTGATTCGTCATAACTGTACAAAAGAAATTTAAATTATATGCGTTTGCCAGCATATAACAGCAGTCATATGCACTTATGTATATGTTTCTTGTAATAAGTTTGAGACATATGACTCTTCAACTTTATGACTACCTTATGAATCCCCCTTATGTATGTATATTATAATCGTTTTAATTTTTCAAAGCCATGAGTGATGTCAATATTTGTTGCCAAACTGTAATAGCGTGCAGAAACCGCTCAAGTAGCTTTAAAAATCGCTCTCGAAGTACATTAATGATAAAAGTGTAATATTAATTTATTTAAATATTTATTATAATTAATATTACGATAAATCTTAAAGCTAATAATGTTCTATTGAAGTTGCACAACATGTAACACTTTGAGTGATTATAGGTAACATTAGAAAGTTTTACTTGTAAAAAACATATTTTTCGCAGAAAATAAATCGCCATTAAATAAAGTTGTTACAACTGTATAAATTTTCAATTATGTAATTTTCATCTTTATCACGTACCAACTCATTTTGGTACTTTTCAGATGAACCAATTTTTTTTACAAAATCATCCGATATGTTTAAAGTGTGGCAACAAAATATGTCAAATTTTGCACCTTCTCTTGTGCGTATAACTGAACATAACAGTTCTTTTTTCATTCTAGTTCTTTAAAGGTATACCGCGCAATAGGTCTTTGGTCCAATTGGAGGTTGTCTAAAGCCGGACAATGATTTTTGTAGTGTGGCGAAATTATTTTTGTTGATAATATGATCAGAAAATCAAACTTCGCTTCAAGCATCATATACAAATTTAAAAATAACTAATAATTGCAATTGATATTCCGGAATAAGTATGTATAAAAGACAAAAGTGCCAGAATTCCAACGAACATTACTGAGTGCTGAAATTTCTCTTATTTTATTAAAGGTGTTTAAAAGCCTAAGTCAATTCGTAAAAATTTTTATTTAAAGGGTCGATGATGAATGTTAATCACACCTAAACGTCAAGTTTTTTTCTGCATTTCATTTAACATTTCTTAATTTCAGAGTAACTCAATTTGACCCATGGAAATATACATAATCGAGCAACGCGTTAAAGTTATTTAGGCTTATTATGAAAATGGGGGTTCAATTCAATATGCATATCGTGCATATAGCAAATTTTTGTAAAATTTACAATAAATATCAAAATTTTGAAAAGTATACTAAAAAAGTTTGGAAAATGTATTTAAAATAGCAAATTTTTGAAAAATAAATAAATTTTCTAAACTTTTATTGCATTTAATGATAAATCAAATGTCTTAATGACCTTATAAAAAAAGTAATTGTGTTTGATGCGAAAACTTTTATGTGATTTAAATATGCTCTATTCGACTATGCTATGCCATTTTTCCTATTTGCAAAAATTGTAAAAAGTTATATGCCTAATATGTTTGTATTTTTTTTGATGCACTTAAAGATTTGATAATTTACTTGAATTGATTATGTGAGTTTTTAAGCGGTTTTGGGATCGAAAAAAAGTGCTAAAAATGCTAAATAATTTTAAAAATGTGCTAAACTAGCACTTAGCACTTTTTTCCATATTCTTAGTGCTAATTAAGAAAAAAATGTGCTAAACCTGAGACTAAAAGTGCTAAACTGCCTGCTTAAATCAATCTCATTTTCGGATTCTTTCAAGTACAAAATCGGGACTGTATATGGATAATTTAAGTTATTTAGCGATTGAAAATCCGTACTTGAAACAATCTTTATGTACTTGATCCAAAAAAATCCTTACTCACCTTCCTTAATACCGCTTGGGATTGATTTGAGTACGAATGGATTAATTTTTCTTTTGAGTGTATACATTTTATGATAATGCACAACCGGGTTTCGTTTTGTTTAAATAAAAAATATATTTATATCATATTATTATATTTCTAAATGAATTGTTATATCGTTTTCTTAATAAACTTCATAAAAAATGTACGAAATTTGTTTTTAAGATTTTAAAATCAAGACGCAGATTTTGCAGATTTTTTGAAAAAAAATATTTTTTTTTTTTTTTGCTGATTTAACCTTTAAAAGTTCTGGCAACACGGACTGAAATATTAAAAAGGTCCGTCCCTCATGATTAATTTGTCTGGTCTGAAACTTCCTGTACTCTTGAAAGTACATATTTATTTCTTGACTCCATAGCTTCCTCTGAAAACTTTACAATGGACAAAGGTACAGATCATTCATGAATTAGGATATAATTTAGACTAGCAGGCTTGTTGTTTCAAGCATATAAATTAAAATATACCTAAGTTATTTCACTACCATGTTTTATCAAGCTATAATTCTTAGCAATGTTTCTAACTTTGGGAGATGATTTTTGTCAAATCCTATTATTGATGAAGCAAGATAAGTATATAAAGAAAATGTCTGGCCGTATTGCCATAATCAGTGGTTCGAAACAATGGTTTAGGTATATCGGCAAGTATGTATTCTTCAATTCATTAATTTATATTTAATCCCAAGTTGTTTCGGAAGCAAATTCTAACGAACTTATAAAGAAGTATACTTCTTGCACTCAAACATGTCGGAACATTTGAAAAATATGTGCTGTTAGATAAAACTAAGGCCCTAATTTTGTAAAACACAACGCAACGACAATTCATAAATATTTTGTAATTTTGTTGTTGCCTTTAACAAAAATTCACATGGGTTTTTAAGATTTCATACGCCTCATTGCTTGTGGCGTTGAAAATTTTAAAACGGTAAATAAATTTCTGTACAAAGAAACAACAAAATTACAAAATATTTATGAATTTGTTTTTGCTTTCAATGTAATTCTTTGTCGTTGCGTTGTGTTTTACAAAATTAGGGCCTAATGCAAAAGTCGCATACGCAAGTGTCCGCAGCTAATTTTAAATCAATATTACTCTGTAATAACCAAATTAAGTAAAAATTTTTAATTCGGGTATTACGAGAAAAAATCCCTAGATCTCGCACATTCTTCTTTACTGCTGATATAAATGTAAATAATTCATGTCATAAAAAAGATGTAAATTAAACTCGGATAAGTAAGTCAATAATTAATGTTTGATGCTCTGAAATTTCGAGAGGCCTAAAAAAAAAACAAAAAAAATTTATAATTTTATATACAGAGCAGCTCCACAACAGAATGCAAAAATTAGAAAAGACACCGCTGATTCAAAGAAATTCATTTTCTTAAAAAAAATCACAAGGAAGGAAGTGGTGAAAAACCTTAAAGTGCCCAGAGATTATACAATGTTCTTTTGACTAGAAAGGCAAACATCCGTAGGAAAGTGTTTTCTCATTGACAGGACACTTCTTAATAAACATTATAAATAGGCTGTCGAACGATATTATAAATGCCTATCCTGTATATTTATTATGTCGGATACCTTCCACAGTTCCTTCTTGTTACAGGAATTCTAAAAGGCTTTTAGAGGAAGGATTTTTAAATCTTTTTGTATATCTGGTTAACGGTTACAGTAAAAATTTCGAAATTTGGCACCAATAGTTCGGTTATTAATACACACCATCTGCTAAAAAGTGGTCTGGATTGTAAAAGTAAGCGGGCCATCTCCAATATAAAATTCTGTATATTAAGGGGACCATTACAGCAAAGGTCTATTAATTTGAAACAAATCACTTGGCTATCAACACAGCATCCGTAGAAAAGTGTGCTGACTTAAAAAGTAAGCGTCGGGCCGCTTAAAACAAGAACAATTTTAGTTTATGTAGACAAGTATCTTAATAACACTACACCATGCACTAAAAGTATCCTAACGTGGAATAATTTTTGGCAATATCAGCCAAAAGTGGGCCTGACACATCTTATTAAATGACAATATAAATTTCTGGATATCGCGAGCTATCGCTAAAGCTAAATATCTATCGCTAAAAATCTTTAAAGTTGATTTAGCGATTTTTGGCTAAGAATGCAATACTGTAATAGCCTTTTTACACTGATCAACATCTAACATCCACCATTAATTTGCGAAGATGTTAACATATTTCCATAAGAGATGCATAGGCTTAAAAACCAACATCTTAAAAAGATGTTGGAATTTTCCCATAAGAAATAAATAGGGCTAAAAATCAAAATTTTTCAACATCTTTACAAAATGTTCCTATCTTATTTTATTCCATTCTACATCTTTCGATTATTTTAGTGGCATCTCTAGAAAAGTGGCAATAAGTTATATTATTGTTGTGGTATCACTGACAAAAACAAATTAGTTTTTTAAGCAGCGTTACCATTTTTCAAGTTTTATCTTTTATTTCAATTTGTAATAATATAAACAAATTGAACTTCAAATACATGTTTGTGTTTTCTTTTTAAATTTTGGCACTTTTGTAGGAAAAAATATGTTTTATTTTAAAACCCTTTTTTCGAAAATGGTGACAATGTAATTGAGTGTTTTACATTTTCTACATCTTTGATGTTAGATGTTAGATATTGATCAGTGTTAAAAGGATATTACGTCCATTGCAAAATTCGGCAATGCCATAAAAATTATTTCACCGCAATTTAAGCTTTTAATGTCATTGCTAAACTTTTTAAATTTTGTATTCTCTAAGGCATTTTAGCAATCGAGATTTAACTTTAGCCAAGCGAATTACAGAATATGGCGAGGAATCTCCCATATAAGAACAATATAAATTTCTATATATCTGGAGAAGGATAGCAGTAAAAGTATGCATATCAATGCACGAGATCTATTAAAAAAATTTACTTAATATATTTCAATGAGGAAGTCGATAATGAGGAAAAGGTTCTATAAAATGAGAATTCTTTTAAGTCTTTAAATATGTATACTTTTAAAAAGTTCCTTACAAGTATTAACCTAATCGTGTGAAGCTTAGTATGACTTTCATATTATGATTATGACATTGAAGAATAGAACCGTGATGGTCTCAAAAGTACATTTTATTTAAATCGTTGGTACGAAACCAGAAAAGGCATTTTTCCTCACTAATATGAAATGCTAGCAAACATCAAAAATTCTGCAATTTTTTTTAACTTGGCAATCTGAAAAACATATATTTTAATTTTATATAATAACCTCGTAAAATATTAAAGCTACAAATATCTGCACTCAAAATATTATGTAGTTAAATTCAAATGAAAATTCCTTTTAAACAACTTTAAATTCATTTTAAAAACGGATCATTTACATTTCATTTAAAACAAATAATTTTTAAATTTTTTATTTATTGAACAGCATATTCCTTAAAATTGAACAGTTTTTTCTTTAAAAAAATATATTTAACCGACAAAAATCAAACTACATAACAAAACAAATACGGAAAAACATTATTTGTTGGTAGTTTGTTTTTTGAATAACAAACAAAAATGTTAAAAAATAAAATTATTCGTAAAATAACTATATTTTTATTCAATTTTAACAGTTCTTAAAACGAATTTTATAACCCACAATCAGTTACAGTAATAATTTTATAAGTGTACATATTTAAAAAAATCTTTAAAACCATTAGTTATCCAGAACAAGGATTTAAAAAATCTATTAACTTATTTTTTACTTCGATAAAATATTATTTCCAAAGCCAATAAATTCATCTTTACAACGTTAAAAAGCTCTTGTATTCAAATTACAAACATCAATTCTATGTTCCCTAAGTATCGGATAATACCAAACAATACTAAAACTGTTGGAAAAATATACTGTAATTAAATTTCATATAGAGGTTATATCTAAAAAACAAATAGAATTGAAGATGTCAAGGATCTTAGTAGACAACATTATATTGAGACTTGAGGTGATGCAGAAAGAAAAACCTACTACTAAAACGTGCCCTGCATAGTTAACTCTTCAAGATAAATTTTTCCAAAAAATAAACACACAACAGAATAAAACTAAATGAAAAATGCCATTAAATGGTCAACCGAGTTTCATAGAACTGTGAAAGTAAAAAAAGGTTACTACAAAAACTTTATAAATAATAATAACATAAAAACACCAAACATCAAACCCATAACAGGATAAACGAAAATAAATGGACTTTGTAGGCTAAGACGATTTATTCTTTTGGGCTGATTTGACCTTTAAATAAAAAAATAAATTGCATTTTATTTCGAATAAAAGACAACATAAATAGCCCAAATACAAAATCCAAGTAATGTACTCCCGGTTGTACTTTCATAATGTGCACAAGTACGCACACATACACACACACATAGTTTTAAGCACACCCAGCGGGAAAAAGAAGGGGTACGGATGCCTTCTAGAAGGCCTCTGTACTCCTTCTTTTGGATATACAAGGCCTGCTCGCTCCATTCCATACTCATATCTTTTTTACACACGTTGTCATTGCGGAGAAGGCCTCCCGCTCTCGCTTCTTAAGCAGGTACATAAGATTGGCAACGGTATCAAAAAAATAATTGTTTTGCTTTTGCTTGTGCAAAAAAAAACAATACAAAAATGTTACTCCTTCTCTACTCCCTTCTCATAGAAGCGAGTGTGGAAGGTGTATCTTATCTTTTACACCAAAAAGCCGAGGCCTTCTATGAGGCATTCTTTAGCAGTTAGATAAGAATAGGAATTTAATCAAAACAATTTTTAAGCAGGCCTTTTAAAAGGCCTGAAGTATAAGGGCTTCTGAGTTTTACCGCTGGGCATCTTTGCACTTACATGAGAAAACTAATGGACCGCAATAAATAAGGGTTGTCATCTTTATTCAATAAACGTCGGTATAAGAATTCCTTTTACACTTTCGCCCACAATTGCCAAATGTATTTTACAGAATGCTGAACAATTCAGACACGTACAAATGTATCAATGATATATTTTGTTTTAACACCTTGAGGTTGCGATTGACGAAACAACACAACAACATACATCTTCTGTCGACTCAACTGTAAAGATTCCTTTATTTAACGAGTTGAATACTTAAGTCACCATAAACATTATATATTTAAGGTGACCACATTTTTAAAACCAAAATACAAAACATAAAAGATCGTTTAAAAACAAAAATGTTCGTTGAAAGCTTCCGTAAATTGTTATCTATTTTCTTTTTTTTTAAAAATTTGGCATTTCAATTATAAAACATAAATAGAAACTTGAAAGTGGAAAATATCAAGGATAGAGTTGTCGATTATTGAAAAAGCATTTTAAAGATCTTAAAACGAGCTGGATATTTCAAAATGAATAAATTTACATAATGTTCAACCGGTATTATACCGAAAGTATATGTGTCTAAAACGTTCTTGGAAACTTAAAAATTAATTAGTTTTATTTCGTTGGTGTCGAAAACAGTGCTTAAACGTCTAAAATGCTGTCTAGAATAAATTTTTAATAAAGTTGTAATTTCATTACATTTTTCTAAAAAGAATAATTTTGCAAGTTTTTAGTAATTTGAAAAGTCAGATACATTGGAAATGAATTTCTTTAAGTTGTTTTATTTAATACAGAACATTTAACCGACAACAATTATAATTGGGGGATTCACAAGGTTGTCATAAAGTTGTAAAGTCATATGTCTTAAAATAATTACAAGAAATATATATGACTGCTGTGGGCAACCGCTTATAATTTAGATTTCTACTGTATAGCTATGCCGAATTAATGAACCCAGCATTAAAATATTTATTTTGTTTGAAACACAACAATATTTTTTTTAAACAATTGTTAAATATCATTTAGGACATTATGACGATATGACTTGATAGCACACCTTGTGAATCCCTAAATGCGACATTTAGCTCTTGAAGGCACAAATTTGTTAAAATTTCTGATTTTCTTTTGAGATGGAAGTTTCAGTCAACTATTGTCAATTTAGAACTAAATTATTGCTGATGTGGCAATAAGGATCGCACAATATTTAAATTGTTATCAGCATTTTTATTTCAAAAAGTCCTTCCCGCTAACTAAAATAAATTCAAATGTGCAATATTTAAAAAAACAATATACATATTAACCGGGGGGGGGGGTACATAGTTTTTTAAATTTTGGAATGGAAACATTATTATATTATTTAAAACGCTTACCATCAGAGAAGCAAGCCGTAACGGCGCGGCTGATGGCTAGCCGATTTTTTTCAATATGCCGCGCCGCCGCCGACACACTCGGCTGATCGACGGCTCAATTGCTAGCTGATTATCATGTTTTCTTTTTTAATATTTAATATTTGTTATTTAATTAATTTTTGGTTATTTTTTAATATTATTTTAGTTAGTGAATACTTGTCAAGTCGGTATTTAATAAAATTAGTGGCAGTGTTACCATATACGATTATTTATCTTATTTTAAAAATTTTGTTGTGGAAATTTGAAGAATTTTAACAAAACTTTTTTGTATTAAATTCTGCAATTATTGTCATAGAATATAAATTATTTTTTGGTTTCTATTTTGTCTACAACAAAAAAAATGCTATAAAAAGGTAAAAACACCATACAGACAGACATGTATTGAAAACTTCTTTTAATTCGTTACGTATAGGAAGGAATTCAAAAACGGCCTTTTTAGTATTTTAAATATTTTATTGCAAACAATTAAATTAGCAAATTTTAGACGCAAGTTCATTTCATCATGTTTTCTATACTGCCACTTGTCTTTATACATAATTAACTTTTTCTGTATTCGCAAACTGATAGAAAAGGCGTCATAACGCTGATGTATTTGGACATCAGTACTATGACAAGTGTCTTCGTTTTTGACCCCATGACACTTTTGATCATTATGACGTCAACCTTAACATCACTTGTTCAAAGTGTCATCAGGGTCAAAATGAAATTATGTCATCAATTGGATGACACTTCGGCATTACAGAATTGACGAACATTTCCTCAGCGCGATAACGCAGTTACATCGGAGAAAGGACACATTAGCATATATTTAATGCCAGTTTGTCATTAAGTCAAAGTCATTGGAATTGACTTAAGTCAAAGTGAGAGAACATTATTATTTCGTTACCCGTTACAACTGTTTGTTTCACGTTTGTTGAATTACGACCTTGTTTTCAGCAGAATTCTCAATAACAAGACACCAGCACCATACCCCATATGGTTTTCGTAATCATTATACCTTAAAAATTTTATGTATTCAACTAAATAATATAAAAAAATAGAATATAGGAATTTTTGCTTTTTATAATACATTGAAGTCATGAAAATAATGTTAATAATATACAAAATGTGACATCGAATTGATGTCACTATAGTCATAAAATAGATGACTTGTAAAAAATTACAAAATTGTACAAAGACGTTAATCATTGGATTGATGTTACTTTTTGCATCATTGATGCCATTTGAAGTAACATTTATGTCACAATTCTGATTTAGGGCATCATCAATATGAATATTAGGGTGGGTCACTGATGTATGAGAAAAAATAAAAGTTCTCGAATCATATTCTAATAGCAATATTTTTTTGTATTACGTTAAAACAAATAAAAATTGCAAAAAAAAAGTTCAAAAAAGTGTCATCTTGAGCCCGCGCATGAGCTCCTAAGAATTAAGAATATTTGAAAAAAGTCAATTTTTTAAATTTTAATATTTTATTTACTATCAATTATTATTAATTAAAACTACAAATATTTTGCAATAAACTTAAAAACAATAAAAATTTGGTTCTTATACAACATAAAACAATAAAATCCTTTTTGGTCACAAAATCTTGTTTACTGTCAAATCAGGGCATCTCTCGTCTTGATTTAAGTTTCGTCTATATTAAACCATCGCTTGACTTTTTTAGCGCAAAGAGTCATGAATGCTTCTGACACTATTTTCACGAACCTAAAAGTCGTTAAAATACAGTAAAATGCTTTTCTGCAATACAATGCTACTGTTGCTATATTAAAAATTTAACAAAATTGAAGGTCAAAGCGCGGGCTCTTACACTAAAAATAAATTAATAATATTTTACAGGGATCTAATTCAGACAAAAATACAACATATTTACGCTATTAGAAGTCGATTAGAGAAAAAATATTTTTTTGACCCAGCCTAATGAATATGTATGCATTTTTCTACCAGTGTAGAAGTTATGAAAGTTTTAAAAATAGAATTATCTTTTTAAGGAAAATAATTTAGTAAGCTTGAGCCTGAATAAGTAATTTATTAATATATGTAATTGTTTGCAATAAAATATTTAAATACGTTGCCAGTATGTATTGTTGACCTTTTTTGTTGTTGTGGTTTATATTTTGTTTGGCTTGAGGTCATTTATTGTAAATTAAAAAACTTTTTTAATTTTAATCATCAATATTTTTATTTTTATACCCAATATTTCGAGGCAACTCCGTTGCTTATCTTCAGGGGATCTATTCAAAAATATATATAAACAAATTTTATCGTATAGAAAAACACAAAAAATTTTAAGTTATAAATAACAATAAAAGCATACTTATTTAAATAAAAAACTCAGTTAAAAGTTTTGTTGTCACTTGCACTGTTAGGTTTTGATACCAACTGTCATTTTGGTAGCCCATTATATTTATATTTGTTTATCGTGTGTTTAAATACTTAAAAAAACCGAAATAATTCATAAAGTTCTACTAAAAATGTAAATATTAATCCTAAAATAAATTTAAACAAGTTTTTTCTACTCGGAATAAGTTGTTTTGAAGAGTAATTGTAATTGGGGGATTCACAAGGTAGTCGTAAAGGCGTAAAAACCAGTTGTGTAATAAAATGTATCAACAAGTCAAAAAATAGAAAGCTATTTTATGTCAAGCAACAATAGTTCTTTAAGACCCAGTATGGAACTACCAATTATAATACTAGCAGTCCCAATACACAGCCAGTCTGTACAGAGGAGTGCGGAGAAATCTTCGATAGTGAAAAATCGAATAAGTTTAATGGTGTTGCGATAAATAATTACTCTGATCGTCAGGTTAGTGAACATGAACGTATACCCCGTCGCAATTAAGCTGCAAAGAAATGGCAAAAATAGTTATTGTTATCCGTTTAAATTATTTATTAACAAATACTTTTCTAATCAATTCTAATACTAAAAACTTAAAGTATAGGAAAAATATTATGACATAAAAACCAATGAATAAATATTTTTCCAAAACATAAATATATAACAAAGTAGTTTTTCAACAAGTATAAACTTCAACAATAGTTTTAAACGAACGCACAGGAAGTGAGTCAATAGTCTGGGACTATTTTGGAACACTGACTCTGCACGGCAAATCCAAATTCGACATGTTTCGATTCTGCAAGCTTCTTCTGACTTCTTCAGGGAAAATTAACAAATAAACATTTTTTAAATTATGGAATTATGTTTTTTATTTTAAAATTTGTATGGCAGTTTTGAAAAGAAGTCACATAAAGGCGTAACGAAATATCGGATACAATAAAACAAATATTTTTAAAAAAAATAATAGACCACGAGCTTTATAAATCAAATTAATTTATTTATTATTTTGAAATGCCTGATTTTAAGAATATCTTAATGATCTCAATTTATTCCGTTACTGAACATATTACAACTAACAAAGTATTTGCTGTAAATATTATTTTTTTCTAAAAAATTTAATAAAATTGTATAAAATTTTGAGTTTATGAATGAATAACTAAATCATTATTTGTCTTTTTGTTTTGTTTAAGTGCCGGTTCACACACGTCAAGTTTGTCTCGATGACAAAAATACAACATATTTACGCTATTAGAAGTCGATTAGAGAAAAAATATTTTTTTGACCCAGCCTAATGAATATGTATGCATTTTTCTACCAGTGTAGAAGTTATGAAAGTTTTAAAAATAGAATTATCTTTTTAAGGAAAATAATTTAGTAAGCTTGAGCCTGAATAAGTAATTTATTAATATATGTAATTGTTTGCAATAAAATATTTAAATACGTTGCCAGTATGTATTGTTGACCTTTTTTGTTGTTGTGGTTTATATTTTGTTTGGCTTGAGGTCATTTATTGTAAATTAAAAAACTTTTTTAATTGTAATCATCAATATTTTTATTTTTATACCCAATATTTCGAGGCAACTCCGTTGCTTATCTTCAGGGGATCTATTCAAAAATATATATAAACAAATTTTATCGTATAGAAAAACACAAAAAATTTTAAGTTATAAATAACAATAAAAGCATACTTATTTAAATAAAAAACTCAGTTAAAAGTTTTGTTGTCACTTGCACTGTTAGGTTTTGATACCAACTGTCATTTTGGTAGCCCATTATATTTATATTTGTTTATCGTGTGTTTAAATACTTAAAAAAACCGAAATAATTCATAAAGTTCTACTAAAAATGTAAATATTAATCCTAAAATAAATTTAAACAAGTTTTTTCTACTCGGAATAAGTTGTTTTGAAGAGTAATTGTAATTGGGGGATTCACAAGGTAGTCGTAAAGGCGTAAAAACCAGTTGTGTAATAAAATGTATCAACAAGTCAAAAAATAGAAAGCTATTTTATGTCAAGCAACAATAGTTCTTTAAGACCCAGTATGGAACTACCAATTATAATACTAGCAGTCCCAATACACAGCCAGTCTGTACAGAGGAGTGCGGAGAAATCTTCGATAGTGAAAAATCGAATAAGTTTAATGGTGTTGCGATAAATAATTACTCTGATCGTCAGGTTAGTGAACATGAACGTATACCCCGTCGCAATTAAGCTGCAAAGAAATGGCAAAAATAGTTATTGTTATCCGTTTAAATTATTTATTAACAAATACTTTTCTAATCAATTCTAATACTAAAAACTTAAAGTATAGGAAAAATATTATGACATAAAAACCAATGAATAAATATTTTTCCAAAACATAAATATATAACAAAGTAGTTTTTCAACAAGTATAAACTTCAACAATAGTTTTAAACGAACGCACAGGAAGTGAGTCAATAGTCTGGGACTATTTTGGAACACTGACTCTGCACGGCAAATCCAAATTCGACATGTTTCGATTCTGCAAGCTTCTTCTGACTTCTTCAGGGAAAATTAACAAATAAACATTTTTTAAATTATGGAATTATGTTTTTTATTTTAAAATTTGTATGGCAGTTTTGAAAAGAAGTCACATAAAGGCGTAACGAAATATCGGATACAATAAAACAAATATTTTTAAAAAAAATAATAGACCACGAGCTTTATAAATCAAATTAATTTATTTATTATTTTGAAATGCCTGATTTTAAGAATATCTTAATGATCTCAATTTATTCCGTTACTGAACATATTACAACTAACAAAGTATTTGCTGTAAATATTATTTTTTTCTAAAAAATTTAATAAAATTGTATAAAATTTTGAGTTTATGAATGAATAACTAAATCATTATTTGTCTTTTTGTTTTGTTTAAGTGCCGGTTCACACACGTCAAGTTTGTCTCGTCAAGTCTTGAGTTTTTAGGAGAGAGGGGAAAAGAAATGGCCTACTCTTTTCCCTTCTCTCCATAATGCCATTTCTTTTCCCCTCTCTCCTAAAAACTCAAGACTTGACTAGACAAACTTGACGTGTGTGAACTGGCACTAACGTGCTTGATGATAATCTATGTTTTCTCTACAAAGTCGTCAAAAAGATCGGCGCAAAGCAGCTCAGCCGCCGCCGCCGAATTGTTTTGGTATTTAGCCGCCGCTGGAAATTTGTAATCGGCTTGCTTCTCTGCTTACCATTAGGTTAAACAGATCCTGAGATTTTATTTAAGAAATCACCAAAAAAACACAAATTAAAAATGATAGGCATACATATCGAAATAAAGTAAATATTGTACTAATGTATATAATGCAAAATAAAACAAAAAAATAAGATTAAGATGATTCAAATTTTTTTTTTGTTTTACGAAGAGAAAAGTTCGGCAATTATGAATGAAAAATGATGTCTGGCAATTGTCCACAATGAGCTGACAGACATTGTTTAATCAAAGTTTTAATAACTTTTTGGCAAAATGCCGGGTCTATTTTGTTAATCACATCACGGGGGACACATCCGTAGGGACTCTGTCCTTAACATAGCCCCACAAAAAAATAATCCAGCGATGTTAAATCCAACGATCTGGCTGGCCACTTAACAGCTGTGTGACATGTGGCACCGTCCTGTTGAAACCACATGTCAGTGATATACACGCCATCAATAATAGGCCAAAATTTAATTGGTTACATCTCGCGATAGCGTGATCCATTGACCGTTACCTCATTTCCAGCTTCATCATCGAAAAAACGGACCCATCAACCCTCTAGCGCACCATACAGTGCCATCTTGACCATGAAAAGGCTTCTCAATAACTGCTCTAGGATTTTCATAAGCATGTCGAGAATTGCCATTTTCATAGTAGATTTTAATTATTTTAATGCGTTTTTGGAGGGAAATTATATTCATTGTAACAATTGCCGTCAAAAATCCAAATGTCAAAATTATCATGTTGTTGGTTGCCACAATTAAAAAAAAGTTCTTGTTGAAAACCCCGATACATACTAAGCGTATTCATTTCAAAGTATTTTTTGGTTGGAAAAAAGAAAAATTACACTCTTATTGACGTGAACGTGTTTTTTTTAATTTTTTTTTTGTAAAAAGTACAAACTGTCAAAAAAAATCTGCCAAATAATGCGTGGAAGTAATTGATATTTTCAATATGCCAAATAAGTGTAAAAAGTGAATTAATTAATTTATTTAATTGTCACATCAATAACTAAAATTGATAATATTTGCGAAAATAAGGGTATGTAAAGATAAATTTTCATGAAAATAATTCAATATAAACTTTGAAATATTAAATTGCAGAAATGTTTACTTCATTCATTTTATTTTTTTTTAATTCTTTTTTAATAACTTTTCTTATTGAACTCATTCTTATGTGTTCTTTCTTTTTGAAAGTTAAATGAGAAAGAAGTTATTTATGTTTAAAATGTTGTAACTATTAAAAATAATTTTTAAAATCAGAGTTGTATAAAAAAAGATGTAATTTTTCGTACTTTGTATTAAAAATTAGCAATTTTTTATGAATGGCAACATCATTTCGTTTGACGTTTAAAGTGGAAAATTACATCTTTTTATCCTGACTTTTTTACACTTGGTTGTAGTTTGACAAAAAATTTAACTTTTGTGGAATTTTTTTTTCTTGTGGCTGTTGTAACAAAAATTACATTTTTCCACTTTTCCATTTTTCCAACATATAAAAAACTGCAATGAATACCTTTACTATGTAAATATTTAACTATAGTTAACATGAAACAATTTTATACTATGGATCTTCATATATATATAAATTAATGCATATTAAAATGTATTAAACATAGATAAAAACATATACACAAACATATTGTAGATACAATATTTTTATCTCCTTTATTTATTGGTATAAACGGATAATACAATAGTCACACACATAAAAAATCGAATATTGTAAAAAAGAAAAAAAAACATAAAAAAACTAAAATAAAGAAAGAGTCTTTAACATCCTACAAGAAGATTCCATGCAAGCATTTAGATGACTTTTAAAAGTCACAATTGAAAGGGAATTCCTTCTTTTACACTTCTTCAAGATTAAAATAAGATTTTGCACTAAAAAATTGATGCATTGGTTGTTTACGGTTAAGAAAAAGTACAAAGTATTAAAATAAAGTTGAATTTATTTATCTTAATTGTTATATCGGTGGTGTTTTTTTTTAGCTGCATGAGAACTTTCGTTATTGAAAACTATGGTTTGACAGCGGAATATGTCAAGCTGTGTTCAGTAAGGTTTGGCAAGCAATCATTTGTCATCGATATCGAACGAACGCTTCGTTCGCTAAACTTACCTACCCTACAAGAAATGAATAAGCGAGTAGTCACATTTTTTATTTTGGTGTTAAGAAAATGATAGAAAGAAATGACCCAATGTGACCGAAAACTTGATTTCGGACATTTCTTTCTATCATTTTCTTAACACCAAAATGAAAAATCCCTACAAGAAATGAATGAGCGAGTAGTCACATTTTTCATTTTAGTGTTAAGAAAATGAAAGAAAGAAATGACCGAATGTGACCGTAAACTTGATTTCGGTCATTTCTTTCTATCATTTTCTTAACACCAAAATTAAAAATGTGCCTTCTCGCTCATTAATTTCTTGTAGGGATGTGACTACTCGCTCATTCATTTCTTGTAGGGTAGTGTGTGAAAATGAAGATTTGAGAAAAACGCATCTTACTTTATGGTACGTTCGTAAATGCATCAAAACTGTGCATCACTGCTGCAGTGATGCAATATTTTGTTTCTGATGCGCGATCACCAGTTGTGCTCGTGATGCTGATGCTTTTTTACTGCACAACAGCTGTTCAAAGTTTCAATTTTTGAATATGAGTTACATTTTAAAAGTTGTATAAGCGAACATAAAAAAATGATAAAAATGCTATGAATGCTATAAACAATAGTGATTGCAAATTTTATTGAAAATATTGAAGCAAAAAGAGTCAGATTTCTTATAAATTACAAGAAAAAGGCTCAAAAAAGAAAAAATTAAACGATTTCTTTTATGTTAAAAGTTATTGCATCAGAAAATAAACTGATGCAATAATTGCCAACATTTGTAGCAGAGCTGCGTCATCACTGCATAAAAAAACTTTTGACGTATGCGAGTAATGCCAAGTTTCTTACAAGTGATGCATATAGTCTGGGATCACACTATGAAAGTTTTCTTTTAGAAAGTCTGAGTTTATTGGTGAGAGGGGAAGAGAACATGCTTTTCATTTCTCCTCTCTCACCAATAAACTCAGACTTTCTGAAAGAAAACTTTCATAGTATGAACCCAGACATACGAACATTCAACTTAACTAAGGCGCAACAACTGCATTTACGAACGTACCCTTTAAGGTACAGTAGCGCGATTCTGTAATTAATTTTAACAAAAGTTGTCATTGTTTAAAAATTCAACAAGCAAATTAACAATTTTGCTATTGTTTAACATTTTAAACAACACTTGCTATCGTAAAGTCATATCGTAAAAAATTTCGTTTAATAAAAAAATAAAAATATAAATATAGTACACAAAATGTTTTGCTTGTCTTCTTAAAAAAACAATAAAAATTCCTTTTAGTTTTAATATTTTATTTTACTTTTTTTTGTGTTTTTCGTTATTTTGCCATTTTTTTGACTTGGCTTTAATTTGTATCTACGTTGTTAACAACTATTAACAGAATCGCTTTATCGTTAGTGCAATCCAGTGTTCGAAAATAAACACTTAATATCGCTCCTTAGTGTTCGGTTCGCTAGGTTTGTGGAAAACACAAACGCTAATACTAGGATTTGTGTAGAAAATCATTAAAAAATAACGTTTCCCTGTTAGTCATCTTTCGAACACAAAAATAATACTATTTCTAGCAAACCCAACAAAAGATGAGAACATTTAATTCAGTTCGGTTTTTTTTTAAATCCACAAACTTTATTGTTTTCGGTTCGGCTCATTAATGTTCGTCCCTTTTGTTTAAAAAAAAACAAAATACACATACGAAAAAAAAACAAAAAGCCAGCAAAATAATTTTACACCCACACGGGTCGTTGCTAAAAATTTTTGTTTGTTCATTTCTTTATCAATGTTAAAAAAACGAAACATTATACAACATTAAAATATAATGTTTGTCTACAGTATCACTACAATTGTGCTGTTTTTTTTAACGAAGAACAGAACTATTTTTATAATGTTCGGTACTTTCTTGAAACAGCTACGAACGATATTAAAGGTTTTGTTCGTCTACACAATCACTAAAAAAATAGATATCGTTCTTGGTTGTGTGAGCCGAACGCTAAATAATGTACTGTTTATTTTTGAACAACAAAACAGGTTGACAATTTTAACAACTGTTGTTATTGTTAAAAGTTACAGAATCCCACTACAGCATCCACTCTTAAGTCCAAACCAGTTTTTTGACACACTAGGTCCCTTTTCTCGGAGAAGTTCTCATATGTAAAACAATAACAATATTTTATAATTTGTTTTAAATGTAAGTAAAGCGAACGAAGTATTCGTGTGGAAATAAATTCAGAGGCAGTAAGTTTCTGCATATTTAAATTTTGGATTATGTTAACTGTATTATTTAATTCAACATTGCTCTTTAACTATCAAAGTAATTTTTGGAAATACAACATTTTTAATTAACAAGATTTTGTTTGTCATGCTTAATTCCCAAATTTCATTCTCGATATTTGTGTAATGACTTTAGTTTTTCTAACATTTTTGGATGAAGTTTCCTGATGATCTGGAATAGCTGTAACAATAAATTTCAGAATTTTTGTCAAGAATAAATGTTGGGAATTAAGCACGACAAACAAAATCTTACTCTTTTACTTTACATTGCTAATTTTAAATAACCACTTGGTGCTATTAATATTATTTCAAATACTCTTAAAGTTTTACCAATAAATAATAAAAAATTGATGTAAATTTATTTAGTCAGTTTCGGTAAAACTGTCAAGTTTTATTTTTTTGCTTGTTACATAGCCAAAGAATAGATCTTGTTTTAATTATGTTAAGCTACGGTCACACTTGTCAAATATTTGACGAAAAATATTTATTTTGATTATTAAAACCCAACTTACAAAAAACAGTTTTTAGCTATGTCTAGTTTTATAATTATTTTATTTTGTGGTATTAACCATGTTAAATCTTACTAACTATTAACAAAATTATTGGTTACGCTTATTTGGTCAAATATTTAATAAGTGTGGCCGTAGCTTTAGTCTATTTCTTAGATTGACCATTATATCTTGAATTTCTAAAATTGTTATTCAATTGCCTTCTACATGGAAAGAAGTTTATTTTCTAAAGTAATCAATTTCGTTTCTTAAAACAAGAAAATCCAAACAATATTTCTTGATTTTTACTTATTTGTGATACGGACGTGTATTATTAAACCCGCATACATTTGAATTAATTTATAATTTGATTTTTTATTTAAAATAAACATTCGGCGAATGAGCGCAAAATTAATGATTTTTAAATAAATTATTTAGCATAAAAGGGATCAATTGTTAAAAACAAAAAAATTATATAGAGAAAAATAGAGGTCTGCTTTGAATAACTCACTTGTTTGCCTTTACCCAAAGTGCACAACATTTAACCAATTATAAAACATTTAAAAAGATAAGAAGAGAGTACCTAAACCATATACAAAAATAATAATGAATGAATTGAATAAAAAACTTGTTTACTGTAAATGAATATGAGAGGCATTCATAAATAAGAAAACATTGGAATGACCCGTTAGAGAGAGCAAGTTTACAAAAAATATTCAAATAATTTTTGAATTATTGAATGTGCATACATTTATTTGAATACCTTGCCATAATATGTGTGTAAGCTTGTGGCTTCTTTTATTTATAAAAGTTAAGCTTACACATACATACATAATGTGTAGGTACACATATTTCACATTCAAACTATATTTGAATAATTTACTCATTTGACTTGAGTTGACTGAATTGAATGAGTTTTCGTTGTTTTGTCTCTGGTTATTTTTTCATTTGTTTCGTTATCATTGGGTGATCGACACATTGTAACTAAAAAACAAATGAGTGCGTTGAAATTGCTTTTTATTTATTCTTGCAGACCTCTAGTACATACCTACATACTTATGTATGTATGTACATATGTATACATAATCTTGCAAAAACATTTTAATTTTGTAAAGAACAAAAAAAAATAACAAAAATATTAAAAGCACATAATACGGTGAAAAACAAAAACAATATAGTATGAACAAAAACAATGAGACAACAATAAAACTCAACGAGAGAAATTGCTATGTAACAGTTCATGCAAATGAAAATAATGCTGAAATAAATAAAACAAAACAAAACAATATTAACTACCTAACGGCTAAGCCAATTATTCGTACACGTTCCCTCTCACCCTCGGTATTTACACAAACGGTGGACAGTGACTCATTAAAAAAACTAAAACTAGACCTGGTGCCAAGTGTTGCCAGGCCAGCAAGTATTGCCGCGACGTCAAAAACAAGTTTAGTGGGAAATGACACCAATAATTTAAACACAAATGCAATGGAAAACCCCCCTGTGAAAAGTTGTCAAAAGCCTCAAGTCCAAGTTGGTATGGACAGGTACATAACAGTGCTTAAACGGGGACGCAGCCCTACCTCTGCAGCAGTTGCTTCGGCCTCAAAAGTACCAACTTTTGATAAAATAAACTCTCAAAATCGTTTTGCAATTCTGGAGGATGAATCCTCTGAAGCACCAAACGTGATTAAATCGTCTAAGGCACCCCCGATATATCTTAGGGAGCAAAACTCAAATGAGTTAATAAAGAGCGTGATCTCGGTAATAGGTGAAAATTCGTTTTACGTAGCGGCAATCAAGCGTGGTAATATAAACGAGACAGGTTAATCATGAGAATGATTTTCGTAAACTAACAAACAAATTCGAAGCCCTTAAAAAAAGCTTTTACACATACCAACTGAAGAGCAGCAAAGGTCTTCAGGTAGTGATCAAGGGAATAGACTCTTGTGTGGACCCAGAGGAAATTAAAACCTTTTTGGAAGAAAAGGGCTTTAAAATAAAAAACGTTACGAATATTAAAAATAGGGAAAAAAATCCCCAACCATTATTTAGAGTGGAGCTTGAACCTAGTGACGTTTAGCTTAAAAAAAATGAAACGCATCCTATTTATGATTTAAAATATATTCTATACAGAAAAATAACTATAGAGGAGCCGCACAAAAGAAATGGTCCCGTTCAATGTCTCAACTGCCAAGAATTTGGCCATACTAAGGCATACTGCTATTTACCACCGGTTTGCGTAGTATGTGGTGAATTACATGGCACAGTCCAGTGCGATAAGTCTAAAAATGACCCCAATGTAAACAAATGTAGTAACTGTGGCGGCAATCACACTGCAAATTATAGAGGTTGCCCTGTATACACTATCGTCAAGCAGTCGGCTGGACCGAAAACTAATCCCCCTCAAATGCAGGTACCAAATCAAATAAACACTAATGACATTCAGGCTCCGCAGCCTAGTACTAATAGAACCTCTTATGCTAATGTCCTAAAATCAAACCATGTGCCAATGCAAGGTGCTGATGAAGCTTCTAATTTAAGTCGTCTAGAAAAAACTATGGAAACATTAGTGCAAACAGTAAATAATTTTACAAACACAATGGGTAATATGATGCAGGAGATTCTTAGAATGCAATCGATGTTATTGCAAGCTGTAGGTACTTAACAAACCATGAACTGTTTAAAAATTTGTTTTTGGAACGCAAACGGCATCCGCCAACATAAAAATGAATTAGAATACTTTCTTAAAAATAAACAAATTGATGTTATGGTCAGCGATGCCAGAAGTGCAGATTTATCTGCATTTTGAAGATTTTATCCCCAAAATGGTCAAAATGCAGATTTGCAGATTTTTGGTTTAACATTGCAGATTTTTTAGCTTCTTTACATTGTCATGATTGTACTATTTTCACTTGTTGCATTGATAAATAAATATAGTATATCAACCATTCATGGA
Organism: Pollenia labialis; assembly: GCA_949318255.1. Classification (NCBI taxonomy): domain Eukaryota; kingdom Metazoa; phylum Arthropoda; class Insecta; order Diptera; family Polleniidae; genus Pollenia; species Pollenia labialis. The sequence goes on from OX439143.1 coordinate 85,541,458, forward strand.
TGAACCGTGTGGAAAGACATTAATTAGATTAATCCTTACTTAGCCTTAGTAATTAAATAGATAGATATTTTTAATGTAAAAATATCCAAAAGTTATTAGTCATGTTCTTAAAATCGAACAAATTTTGAAAACTTTTCTGTATTGAAAGTTCAAAAAAATATTACCTTTTTTATACCTCATACTTCGAGGACCACTCATATTGACCAGAATGATTTTTAAATCTACCATCGATTTTAACTTCGGGAACATATTTTGAAATTATTTGTAATATCTTTTTCTAAACAAACTACATAAAAAATGCAATAAATTTGTTTTGAAGGTTTATTGAAGATTTTTAAAACTTTGGCGCAGATTTTGCAGATTTTTTGACGAAAAATTATGTTTTTTGCTGATTTTTCCTCTAAAAGTGCTGGCAACACTGGTTATGATTGTTTCTGAAACACATTTGACCTCAAGAAATTCGTTTAAAATCAATGGTTATACAATATATGATACCAAGGACCCTCGAGATAGAGCTTGTGGAGGTTCTGCCATTTTGATAAAAACCCGAATCAAACACTACCTAATGTGTGATCATCGTGAAGATTATCTTCAAGCAACAAACATTTGTGTTGAAGAGCTGAATCGAAACATATTAATCTCATCCTTATACTCACCACCTAGATTTGCAATATCAGAAAGCCAATATTATAAATATTATAAGTCATTGGGGCCCTGTTTCCTGGCTGCTGGCGATTATAACGCTAAACATGCCTTCTGGGGGTCACGACTTATAACACCAAAGGGTCGAGTTTTGTTTAATACAATCTCTTAAATGAATTTAAATGTTGTCGCGAGCGGACAACCAACATATTGGCCTGCTGATCCGCAAAAAATTCCAGATGTCATCGATTTCGGCGTGGTTAAAAACATCCCCACAGAAACGATTCACGTTGAAGCTTCGTTAGAATTATCCTCTGATCACACACCTACAATAGTTACTATAACAAACACCAATAGAATTGTATCTCCCTCTGGTTACATAGCGACGTCAGCTACACAAATAAATTGGTTAAAATATAAAAAATATCTCAGTACCCATTGCACAGAAAACATACCGCTTAGCACACCGGAAAATGTGGATCTCTCTATTGTCAATTTTGACAGTTATCTTAAACTAGCTGTTCAACATTCAAGCAAAACCCTAAAACAATTATAATAAAATATATTTTACAGATGTCGAGCGCCTCTTGAATGAAAAAAGGAGAGTGCGAAGAGAATGGCAATTGCACAGATCCCCTCAACTTAAAAATTAATTAAAAGAGTGTACAAAAAGGCTAAGAAAATTTCTGCAGACTCAGAAAACGTCTTCCGTGGAAAAATATCTTAAGGACCTGGATGCAACTCCACAATCAGACTACTCATTATGGCGTGCAGCTAGAAAACTCAAAAGACCAGTTATCTCGAAACCACCATTAAGAAACCAGAATGGAAGTTGGGCAAGAAATGATAATGAAAAAGGAAACCTGTTTGTAAATCATTTGAAAAACGTATTTACCCCAAATATACCTGACGATATAGCGGACGAGTTACCGCCTGTTTATGTTAGAGCAGCTATCCCCCTAAGATTTGAGATAAAGGAAATAGAAAAGGCTATTTGTGAATTAAACACCAAGAAGGCACCTGGTATTGATAAGATCAGTAACAAAATGCTTTTGGAGCTACCTCGCATAGCAAAGACAATTATTCTTTATATTTTTAATGCTATTTTACTCCTTGAATACTACCCTCAAGATTGGAAGGTCTCTTTAATAACGATGATACCAAAGCCAGGAAAAGATCACATAAAAGTTGAGTCATATAGGCCTATTAACTTATTACCTAATATATCAAAGCTGTTTGAGAAGCTCTTAGCGTCAAAATTAACCCCAATTTTAAATGACAATGGGTGTATACCTAATCATCAATTCGGTTTCAGAAGAGAGCATAGCACAATTGAACAAACCCATCGGATAGTAAACGCCATAAGAAAAGCCTTTGAAGAAAGAAAATATTGCTCTGCTCTCTTCATAGATGTTTCTCAAGCTTTTGACAAAGTCTGGCATGTAGGCTTGTTACATAAATTGAAGCTAAACCTACCGGTTAATACACACAAGCTGTTAGAAAGCTACCTGGTCGGTCGAAAATTCATTATTAAAGAAGGTGATTTTTTAAGTTCTCCTCAGCCAATTGAAGCTGGAGTCCCTCAGGGAAGCATCCTGGGCCCACTTTTTTACTTAATATATACCTCGGACATGCCAACAAACAATTACACCCTAACCTCAACTTTTGCTGATGATACAGCTTTTCTAAGCGTACACGAGAACAGTCGTGAAGCATCTCGATACCTGCAGGAACATATATTTCAGCTCGAACTATGGTTAAAGCAATGGAGGATAAAGGTCAATGAGCAAAAATGCGTACATATAACATTCACCTTGCGTCGGGAAACATGGCCCCCTATTAAAATCAATAATCAACTAGTGCCTCAACAATTGCTTGTCAAATATCTCGGAATTCATCTAGATCGGCGTTTAACATGGAAATGCCATATAGAAGCAAAATTAACCCAAATGAAACTAAAAGCAATTCAAATTAACGGGCTTATTGGAAGAAATTCTGTTCTTAGTCTCGATTGCAAACTACTACTTTACAACGCTATTTTAAAGCCAATATGGTGCTACGGTATTCAACTATGGGGCACTGCGTCGGCCTCTAATATCGCAAAAATTCAAAGGCGCAAAAATAAACTTCTTCGAATAATTACAGCTGCCCCATGGTATGTTAAAAACTCAAATATCCACAAGGATCTCAATGTGCCACTGGTAAAGACTATTATTACGAAGTATGCGGTAAAATACTTAAAAAGGCTAGAGTTGCACCCAAATCCACTAGCTCGAAATATTTTAAATGATATCGGCCACTCTCGCTTAAGGAGAAGAGACACTGCAGCACTTACCCATTAGGATGAGCGATAAACACCTAGATAAGTGAACAGAACCCGTGATGAAGAAATTTTTTGTCTGGCACTGGCAGGACATAAAATAAAGTATAAGGTTAAGATTTGATTAATTATTGTTAGTTCATATTTAATATATGAAGATTCAATAAATAAATAATGGAAAAAAAAACTTATTTCGCTCGTATTAAGTAAAATTTTTTTAAATAAAGAAACATTTTCTCATGATCAAAAATTTCTCAAAACAAGAAATACATAAGTAGCTTGTGTTTATAAAAAATAAGAAAGATATTACTGAAATCAAGCTGCATTTATTTAATATTCGTCTGGGTTTCTTGATTTTTAAATAGAGTCGAATTCCTTGCATCAATAAACAAATGCCAGCCATTTCTTAAAATTTGTCTGAAAATGCTCAAGAAAACTTGGTTAAATTGTATAAGTTTTTATTTGAATCGACATGTTAAGTAAATCAATAGAAAGTTTCTTATTCCAATATAAAGTTGTCTTTAACTCACTTATGCTGCACGTTTCTATTAGGGATGCCAATCGGGACTGGTTTTCGCAAATCGCGGGATTCGGGATTACAAAAAATCAAATATCGGGATCCCGGGATTTTACGGAACATCGAGATTTTTCGGGATTCGGGATTTTTGAAAATTAAGAGATAAATGCTTTTTATAGATATTTATTTAAAAAAATCGTCTTTAAAACAAGTTTACACAAACGAAGGTTTTATAATTAATTTATTATTTTAAAGTTAAATATTAATTAAATTTGTAAAAATTTTTAATTGTGACTTTTCTTATTAAATGACTAATTTAATAAAAAATATGATAAAAAAAAACAACGTACGATTTTAAACAATGTGTTACTTGATTCAATAAAAAAATAATTACCATAAAAGCTAGACAAAATCCCGGGATTAAAAAAAATTTAAATCCCGGGATTAGGGATTCGCTAAATCTTGAAAATTTCGGGATTGGCATCCCTAGTTTCTATGCAAATAAAATCATGTATATAAAAAACTATACTGAAATATGAATTGATATCTAAATAGAATTTGCGGAATTGTTTATAACTAGGGCAACCAAAAAAAACAGTTTTAAGCTCTTTAAAAAAGCTTTCAACAACATGAAATTAAGCTGTTAAAATTAAAAAAAAGAATTTTAAATTTAATGTTTATTTTCCACTTTATTCGTTTAATACGTTGTTATAGTAATTTATAAATTCATGCAATAAAAGAAAACCATGTCTTTTTGGAGTCAGCAAGTTCTTGTACATAGAAAAATATCTTTCTACGTCTACTGATGTTGAGGGAGCATATTTAAAATTGAATATATGCTCTGAAGTATATTTTATACGATAAGACTCACAATTCCGCTTGCCTCCCAATATCGTTTAGTACTGAACATCCTTAATTTTTTAATAAAACTGATTTAATTTTTTTTATTAACTTTATTTTTCGCTTCCAATTATTTTACAACTTCGTGTAAAAACCCAAAATTTGCAGAAATTAACAATATTTGGTTCAGCAAGTCACTTTTATTCCAATGTATACAGAGAAATTCTTCTAACAGACGTTATTTTATACAAAAACTATATTTTAAAAGAAATAAGACATGACAAACTACGATGATAAAAAGACGTTACAAAAAGAAAATTATTGTATGAAGTGGCTGCGTGACTGAGGACTTTGATCGTTAGATACAGCTATGGAAATGAAAAGAACCTAAACAAGCAAATAATAAAATACGTTTATAAAAAGGCAAAATACTGAAAACTTAAACGCATAAAAAATATATACAACAATATAAAAAGTACGTTACAGTACCGCTAAGACAAAGTTACATAAAAATCCAGGCAGAAAGTATAGCCGGTCAAGCCTGACCATACTATACCCAACACCACAGTATTTGAAAACTAATTTTCGAGTGTGTACGGTTATATGAATAGGGATCTATCTATGTTTTAAATTTCATTAAAATTGGTTTGATAGTGGGCACAAAGACCCTATTCCTGAAAGCAGGATATATGAAATTATGGACCGATTTGCCCTTTTGGCATTACAACCTTTGTACCAAATTTCATTAAATTATCTTAAAAATTGCGACCTGTACTTTGCGCACATAGTTACATGGACAGCCAGCCAGCCAGCCGGACGGATATCGTTAGATCGACTCAGAAAGGGATTCGAATCACAAAGAAATTCTTAGTCGATCGGTATACTTTAGGGCTAATATTTTAAGGTGTTACACACATCAGCACAAATCCATAATACACTCTCCACTTTTATAGGGTATACAAATTTATTGTAACGTTGAACGATTTTTTTTAACCAGAGTTGTTACAGTACAAAAAGGGTTGATTTTTTTGTATTTTTAAAAAAAGTCATCATCAAAAAAAAAAATTATAACAAAAAAATTAAAAAATATCTTAAAATGCCAAAATAAGTAAAAAAAATGTGGAGTCGGACAAATAGGTTCGATTTTAATGCCCGAAAAACCCAATGTTGCGTGCTGACGCATAAACGCGCGACAGATCAAGATGGTATTATTATTGAGGAATCAGAATCTCTTGATGTTCTGGGCATGAATATACATACAATGTGATGTCCGATGGACAGAACATATATTCAAGGTGTCGAAGGAAGCATTCAAGTGCCTCGGTTTTTTAAGACGGTGTAGGTTATACTTTACTCCATCTAATCTCCTTACTATTTATATCACCTATATCCGACCGCGTATGGAATACAACTCTCATGTGTGGGCTGGTGCTCCAAAGTCTATTTTGGAGCTTCTCGACCGCGTGCAGGAGAGGGCGAAGGTTCTCATTGGTGATAGTAGGGTATCCAATTTTATTGACTCCCTTCAGCACCGTCGCAATGTGGGTTGCATTTGCCTGTTTTATCGTTACTACAATGGGATGTGTTCTGACGAAATTAGGGATCTGATTCTCGAAACCCGTACGTTTGCTCGTAATACACGTTTTACCTCAAAAGACCATCCTTTTGTCATCCTCTGAGTGTTGGTCCTAAAAGAAACAAACTACAAAAAGCCGATATTGCCAAAATAAGAAAAAAAAAAGCCCTAGCAAATGTAGCTAATTTTCTTTGTTTTTTAATGATTGGAATTAGTGTGCAATCAAAAACCTTCTATCTTTGAGTCATAACGTTTTGCTTAAACCAAGCGACAGATATGTACTATACAGTAAGCATTCATTTTACAACTTTAACATGTGAGTGCAGAAATCATATAAGAGTCAGATGTAGGGTGTAAACATGGTCTTTAGAAAGAATCGCAAATTATATTAAAAAAAAAGCGTTAACAACTCACCATTAGAAAAATAAGACATTTTATCCCGTTTATTCCGCACTAGTTTAAATAACCTGAATCTATTTTGAATTCTAACTAAATCAAATCATGCTAAATAAAGTAATTCGGGTGGTGGCATGTCATAACGTCCAGAGACACAATGTCCATGGGAACTGATTGGCGTTTATTTTCGTTTAATTGCGACATTTTTTTAGAATTTCCGCGATAGAAAATGCTTGCAGGGTTAGTATATAATAAAAGTTCAAGTATGTGTATATAACTTTGTAAAAGTGTTTGTGTCCTCTTATAAAAGCAAACCAACAGACTCTTGCACACTCTTTCAGAACGAACAAATAGTTGGACTGTAATGAGGTTTCTAATGCCACTATAGAATCGCACATTGTTTAGTACGTGACAGTTGTTGTGAAAGAAAAAAATCTTTTTGTTTTTTGCGAAATAAAGTTACCCACACATTACTTAAGAAAACTTTCAACATTTAATGTACAAAAAAGTAGTATTATTAAATATTGTATATCTGTAAATGTGTTCGAATGTATCTCTAAAATGTCTTTGTTTTGCAATATAGTTAAAATATGTATGTCCGTATGAAAACAATTCCTTGTACATTTGTGTTGTAGTGCTTATATAGTGTATATTGACACGCATGTGCCCTACACTGCATTTATTGTAAACATTTAAAATTTATTGCTTAGTTGCTTTAATGTTATACCTAGACACTAAACGCTCTTATGCATTTCAACTTTTGCAGCTATAGCTATAGTTTGCTGTTTAAAATAGCTTAAGTTATTTTTTTATAAGAATACGCTTATAAGCATATCTCGCATTACAATTTTAGTTAACTGCTCTAAAAAATTCTCATGTAATAATACCATGTTCACACTTGGGTTTTTAAACGCGTTTAAGCAAAATGTTGATTAAGTTAATCAAAGCCGTTCACATTACATTTGAGATGATTAAGAAAAAAACACACAAACAAATTTATATTTCTTTAAAGTATTAAACATGGACAAAAATACTTTTATAAATTTATCAGAAGATTATTTGAATCATTTTAGTGATGAAATTGTAAAATTTTATGAATTATTTAAGGGAAAAAATGAAAACATTAAGCAGAAAACGTGGCCGGTTGTACACGTTCATGTTAGCCGATTCTACTTATATTAATTTTGAGGAATGTTCAGTGATTAATGAATGGAATTAATTGTAATCATGTCATTTTGAAATGATTAACAAATCACTTGAATGTATGGCAAATCATCTCGATTTTGATGTGATTAGAGCTTTATCACGTTCGAGTTGCTAACACGCGTTTAAGAACCCAAGTGTGAACATAGTATAAATTACCAATTAAAAAAAAAGCATAAGCATGTGCTAAATTTTCTTTGAAATTTCAATTATAGTTGGGAAGTTAATGTACTGGTTTTGTAAACTGAATATGTATGTACAATAAATTAATATACAGATAGGTAAATTTAGGCCCAGGCCCACTATGTCGACAAGAACATTTCTTTCGTATATTTGTATTGAAAACAAAAACAATTTAGTTTTTAATTATTGTTTTCAATTTAAATATGCGAAAGAAATGTTCTTGTCGACAAAGTGGGCGATTCGATTTTTTATTTAAGCTTTAAAAAAAAACAAAGACAAACTGCTGTATTCATAAAAGTATTTTAAATTTAATAAAGGATTACAAAACAAATTTTGTATGAAAATTTTAAAAATCGTCTATGAATACGGTGAACAAAGTTGTAAATATTTTTTAAGTTGTATTAAACAAATTATTATAGTATACCACAGCATCCAGCGATAAAAAGTTATATAAACTTCCCACATTATTAATTTTTTCCGATGATATCTATTTAATAACCGAATTCTGAAGATGATCATCAAATAAATTATTTGGAGTTAAAAAAGCAGATGACAACAAAGAAAATATCAAGAAATCAGAAATTGCTAGAGGCTGGTTTATACCGGGGTGTTCAGTCGATTAATTTTTGTTCGATTAATCGAACAATTTTAGACGATTAATTGTTCGAATAATTAGAAGAATTTTTACCGATTAATCGAATAATAATAATATATAGTATTTCTGGTAAATGTATAATTTTTTTGAAGTTTTAACGGCCATTTTCACCAAGTTCGGTTAAAACTAACTTTCAATTAAAGTTCCGGTTACCAATATGTTTTGACAGCTATAACCGATAGTTAATTATAACTAAACTTGGTGAAAATTGCCGTAAGTCGAATAAACAAACCAAATGTATGTGTCCGTAGGAATTAAAAAAACAGTCATGTTTAGTGAGTAAATCAGCTTAAATTTTTGGTACATTTTCTCAACACAATTAAAAAATTAATTTCACAAAAGAAACAAGTAGAAAGTATAGTCGGTCAAGCCCGACCATATGATTCAAAACTAATTTTCGAGAGTGCATGGCTATATGAAAAGGGATATATCTATGTTTTAAATTTCATTTAAATCGGTTTGATAGTTGATGGTCTGAGAGGCAGAAATTGCCCCTATCTCCCTTCGTGGTCATACGATTCGGCCCATTTTCAATAGGCTTGGTCCGTGTGGCAATAAGAACCTATGTGCCAATCTTTATTGAATTATCTCCAAAATTCTAAGTCGATCGGTATACTTTAAGGTGTCACACACATCAGCACTAATGCATAATACCCTCTCCACTATTGTGGAGAAATCGAAATAAAGTGAAATTGAAATCGAACGATAAATTAAAAAATTTGCTCGATTTTAAATCACGCCCGTATTTTTGAACAAAATAGTTCATGCGTTCCTCTCTTTTGATTGAGTTTGGCTTAAAAATGTTGCACAAAGGATTAATTTAAACGTAAATTTTCTTCAACAACTTTACTAATTGACAACTAACAAAGTGACTATAAAATAGTACATACTTGAAGAATTTGCTCCACTAACAAAATCAAAGGGTTTACAAGAGGTCTATTGAAGAAATATTTTTAACAACATACTTCGATCGATTTTCTAGAGGAAATTAATTGCAGAAGCAAAGCAGATGATGGAATGTCCGTGAAAAGTTTCAAAAACTCCAAAGTTATATTGACACTTTTAAATCTAAGTGCCCGAGAGTGAAACAACAATTTGGAGCAACATTGACAAGTTTTATTTAAAAAAGAATGTTTATTTACTTAAGTGCTAATTTTTTCTAGAATTATCGACAAAAAATCTCGTAATTTATAAAATTTCTGGATTTATAATTATTCGATTAATCGATTAATTTTAAAATTTTATTCGTTTAATCGAATTAGTTAAAAATGTCAAATATCGATTAATCTTTTAATCGAACAAAAATAAAACTCGATTAATTGAACACCCTAGTTTACACTATCTCACAAGTCTTACGTATTCCATAATACTTTGTGAGATAGAAATCTAAAGAATTTTGTTGCGACTGTCAAATAATCTAATTTAACAAAACAGTTTGTGTTCACACCATCACACAAAGCATACAATTTCACACATGAAATAAAATGCAACCCTGATGCAATAAAAAGTATTATGTATTGTTTAGAAATTTTTCAAAAAACAATGAAGTGGTATGGGATGTCAAACGTTTTTTCATCATACACTATCAGACTTATACATATTAGTTGAGGTTTTGACATGAATTAATACAAAGTATAATAGTGTTAACTAGTCTTAACCGAAGGTTAATAAACAACTATCTTATTTTGCAACACAACAAGTAACAATAACATTTCATTGATATCATCGATTAGAAAACACGCGGACCTGATTAAAAATTAACGGCTTTTGCATACTGTTTGTTTGTTTGTTTTTCTTCAATTTTTTTGTTTCATTTCATTTGCCATCTGCAATGTGAAGCAGGGTTGTCAGATTTTTTCTAGCTCCATCGCCAAACCTGATGTCAGAAATCGCAAAAATCGCCAAACCTCAATTTTGTTCAGTTTTTGTAACAATTTTTTTTTATCAAATTTATTTGTCTTTTTTTTTTTTAATTAAATTTTGCATACAAAAAAGCAAGTATAATTTTGCAGCCAAAAATCGCCAAAAACTAAAAAAAAATACAAAAAAGTCGCCGAAAGTAAATTTAGTTTTGTTTCTCTTTTTTTTTTAAATAACATAAAATGAAGATCATATATTCGGTTAAAAAACAAAAATTAAGAACACAAGTCTATAAGATCGTTCACTTCAGCCTCACCGATTTTTGACCTATTACAATTAAATAGCAACTGAATATAAAATTCACTTCAAATGATAACAAAACAAAAATCATGTGACAAAAAGTTCCAAGGTTTTTTTATATTATTAATGATAACACAAAATGACAAACTACTGAAATAATCACCCTTATTGTGTTTGGCTTATTTAAAATAGCCTACGACTGTTTGGTAATAGATTGAAAGAAATTAGTTCACGTTCTCTTTAATCTTTTACCAAACAGTCGTAGGCGTATTTAAAATACTCCAAACACAATAAGGGTGAATATAAATGGTAAAAATAGCCAAGTAAATCGCCAGTTATATCAAAAATCGCCATAAAAGTCGCCAGTCGCCAAATGGAAAATCTCGCCGCCAAACACATTTCAAAATCGCCACGTTTGGCGAGAAATCGCCATATCTGACAGCCCTGATGTGAAGTCCCAAAAAGGAAATAAATCAAAAACAGGCAATGCAAAGAGTTCCAAAGTACTATAAACTTTATTTCCACTTTCATATAGAACAAAATAAAAAATAATTTTTTTATTGGCAAAATAATTTTCGTGGGAATACAAAATTTAATTTAAATGATTTTGTTATTCGTGCTTAATTCCCAATGTTTATTATTTGATAAAAACACTGAAATTTATTGTTGATGGGCTAAACTATTCCTATGCGCATTTCACTGTTTGCTTAGGCCAGATCATCAGGAAACTTCATCCATAAAGATTTTAGAAAAACTAAAGACAATTATTTTTTTTAATTTTTAAAAATGAACAACTTAGACTGCTAGATTCTTTAATTATTTTACTGCATCCATTTTTATCTTTTATAACTAGCAATATTTTTTATTAAAATTTCTTTTGGGTTTGTTTCAAATTATTCAATTTTTCCCGAATTTCAGCCATGTTCGCGATTTGTTCCTAAAAGTTTTCTGATTATTTACAGCTTTAACGATTTATAATAAAGTATAGACTTTGGTATCATGCCGCTGTTAGAAAATTTTTGCGAATTTCCGCTAATTTAGCAATTTTTACCAAATTTAAGCCATTTCATATAGTTTAAGGTACTTTTAATCTTGTTTGAAATATAAAAAATTTTCTCGCATATTCGCCATCATGGCAATTTTTTTTTTTTATTTTCCGACATTATGTTTTTTTTCACTTATTTTGCGATTTCAAATAAATTTTATTGCTTGTTTAAAAGTTTGCAATTTTTCGCGAATTTTAGCAAAGTTCGCAATAGAAGCGATTTGTCCCTGTGATTCTTTACAGATTTCACGATTTTTAATAAATATTTCCTTTGCTACCATGCTGCGCTGCCCTTTCCCAATTTATTCGTCTTTCGTCTGCGCAAGAAATAAAAATAAACCTTCATATACACCAATGTGTTCTATTTCTGGTGACGAATATTCGTTGCGAATAATTCGTCGTTCGTCCCAGTTGTGTTTCTAGCAATAGGGCATTGAATAGTCTACTTTGATTTTAAATTTGACTGGATTTTTTTTTATTTTCTCTTTACAGAAGTATATTTTTGTGTTATATTGAAGTTTTTGTTAATTTGTATGTATAAGATACATAGTACAAGTATTCTTAAAAAATATAAGACTATATCTTGATTGTGGGTTGTATGTTGACTTCAGTTGAAAAGTGAACTTTTCTCTTCATTTTATAACTTAATCCATTGTCTCAATTGTAACCAAAACAATTTAAACGGATTTAATAGATTTTATGCCATGAAAAACACACACACAGGCACACGCAGAAATTGACACATTCGCAAAGAAGTTCGTTTTTATTTCTTTTTACCCTTTTTTCTGTCTAATATATTTTATACATTGGCATTTTATTATTAATGGAAGAAATCACATGATTGCTTTTTTAATTTGTTCACTTTTCGATAAAACAATTACCTTTGTCAAATTGTCAACATTTCATTCATTCCTTTTTTCTATGTATACAGGGTGCATTCATTCAAATATTCACTAACAGGGGTGTGCTGACAACCGTAAACGTAAAACGCCAGAATTTGGAAGTTGTTTTTAATGAACTTTTAATCTAATTTTTAAAATTTTTCTTATAAAATTCTGTTTGATAGAGTAATATTTATCAAAAAAATCTTATTTTACAGAAATCTTATTGAAAAAAGGCATTTAAAATTCTTGCGTTTTACATTTCCGATTTCCAGCACATCCCTGTAATACTTGGTAAATGACTACGTGCCTTTTTCGATAATCACACAAGCAAAAACAAAATCAAATTTGTAAATTTATAAAAAAATATAACATGCTTATAAAGGGATTATTAATAAAAGTTTTATAGAAAATCCGTTTCATAAACCTTTGGTAAACACGTTTTATGTTTTATAAATAAGACCGTTAAAATATAAAAACTTTACACACACACATGGAAATGTGTGGATATATTTTCATCTGTTTTGTTATTTATTAAATTACTAGCTGTCCCGGCAAACGTTGTTTTGTCATACACCTAATTTCAAGTGAAAGAAAGAGGAATAAAACGCTGTATACCATGATCGGCGATGAAAAAAAAACAATAGGTATTTGTTTCATTCTTTCTGTACGTTACATATTCAAAAGTTAAACATAAAAAAGTGATGTATTTTTATCCTGATACAGATCAAAGCATGATCAATTGCATAGCTTACGATTTGATTCATTTTCAATGGCACTTCTTGTCGGAAATTGTTCATACCAACATAGAAACCTTTGCCGGCTCATGCGCAACAACTTTACTAAAGACCATAGCATGATCAAATGATATAATTTATTTTGAGTAATTTTCAATAGTGCCTCCTATCGGAAATTGGTCATACCAACCTAGAAACCTTTGTATGGTAATGCTCAACAGCTGTGCTAAAGATCATAGCATGCTCAAATGCACAGTTTATGATTTAACTAATTTCGAGTAATTTTCAGTGGCGCCACCTGTCTGAAATTGGTCATACCAACTTATAAACCTTCGCCGGCTCATCCTCAACAACTTTGCTAAAGATCATAGCATCGTCAAATGCCGAGTTTACGTTTTAATTCATACTGAGTAATTTTCAATGGCGCCACCTATTTTAGATTTTTTTTGCTATTCTGTTTACTTGGTCAGAGACCATTCCGAATTGGTACGAATCATCGAAATCGGTCCAGCCGTTCTTTAGTTATAAACGTAGTAACTAAAGCCACTTTCTTTTATATATGGAGGGCTCAGAGCTGAAGCGAACCAAGTCAAAAATGAAAATTTGATATGTTGAGTTTGAGTAAGTGAATTTCCATTATTTTCTGGAGCCATTGACATGGTTTTATTACCGTTATCTTTGGAACGAAAAACTTTTTGATTTAGTCCGTTACAGATAGAGTTAAACTTTGCGAAGAATTTCACACCAGTTTTGAAATACATACATATGCATTTTATTTTATGACTTGGCTCGGTTCAGCTCTGAACCCTCCATATAAAGATAGAAGATAGATTATAAAGAACCTTTTGTTAAACATGAATATTAATATTATATTATACACGTATAAACATTTGTATGAATTCACGTGTAGAAGAGTATTTGAAATTTTATTCTAAATTATTAATATGACTTATCTTATACATACTTATGTTTGTAATAAACATATTTACGACAACTTTATTTCTCTTTATAAAACTACAACATTTTATAATATCTGTGTTAAAATTTATCGCCTCTGCTGTGATAAAAACAAGTACAGCCACTCAAAATATATGAGCGACACCTCATACAAATACTTGTGGTGTTTTCTTTTCTACAAAAAATGTCGGCTTTTATTTGAAAAAATGCAATTTGGTGTTCGTTTCTTAAAAATGCTTTGCTCTCTAAAAGGGCAACGTGTTTTATTCTAAAAAAAATTACCCTTAAATGTCATAAGGCATTTAAGGATTGCACTTTACGTACCCGTATAAATCGAGAGTGTTGATAATGCCCTGTAAAAAGATGGCTGCTGTTTATATATAGAGCTACCAGACGAAGTTGGGAAAAATCGCCTCTAATCAGGACAGTAAAAATTTTAGGTTTTAATAGTTATTTTTTCTATTATTTTGCTTCACTTTCCCTTATAACCATACATTTTTTATAGTTCTAAAACTACACAAAAACTTTTTATACATTCTTTTTATCAAGTTTTAAGTCGCAAACATAGAAAACATATTGGTATATGTTAGAAACGCGTGTTCTTAATTAAAGAAACGATAAAATGTATATAAAATTAAGTATATTAACTAAAAATTTGCAAATTAAAGTACATAATAGCGATATCTTTTCTGAGAAAAATATGTTACAGTACATAGATACATACATGTAACACTTTTTAATGTTACCTTTAATTACACGAACTGCGCCATGTTGAGCAACTTCAATCGAACAAAATTAGCAAATTTTTATCAACTTTTATCATTAAAGGCCCTATTAGCCGACCGTTATTGTAGAAATGTAAATGTAATGTAAACAGATGATCGTTTCTGCGATATGGAAAGCAAAGCAAATGCTTAACTGACTGTAATATCGCTTAACCGTAACGTGCCAACCTGTAGAAAATAGAATTTCATTACAAGGTTACGTGACAGTTGTAGATGTGGGGGTAAAATCACTCTTTTTCTTTGTTACTTTTGTCAGTAATAATATCTGTGGACTTTTAGCAAAATAACAATACAAACATATTTTCATTTACACGAATATATGTTTAGATGTGTGTATTTAGTAAACAAATGCATGCATACTTATGTATAATCAAACAATATAAAGTCTGGGTTTTAATGGTATCAAAACCTTGCTTTGTGTATGCACATAATAATAAAAGTACATGTGTATGAATATGCTATAAAAAATATTTGTTTATATGTAGTAAATCTGTAAAATTAATAAAAAATATTTAATTATTTATGTATTTATACATACCAAGGCCCATCTATCAGGTCTGCTTACTTGTACAAATACAAAAAACGATTCTTTTTAGTTGTCAAAAATTTACTACCACATATACAAAGCAAAAAGAAAAAACGTGTATGTGTCGCATACCATAAACGTATACATGCACATGTAAACAACTTTTGACAACTAAAAAGAACATAAACAATGATCATCAGGCTTCTTGCGCAGACCTTTTCAATGGGCCTTGATACATACAAGAATTACAGTTTTAATACTATTTAAATCACTTGGTACTTTTTCTGAAAGCGGTCACAATTTGAACATTTTTAATTTTCATCACTGTGTTTATTGTTTTATGTATATGTTTATATTTTTGAAAAATAGCTGACACGTTCTATAAGTCCACAAACGAGCTTATAGTACGTTACGGTACGTAACATTGCATTTCATTGCATTTACGGTCGGCTAAGGCGGCATTAATGTACTTCATTAGCAATTTAAAAAATATTTGAGCGGTTTTGCACACAATTGCGGCTTAGATGGTTTCACCAATTACTATAAAAATTAGAAATAATATATGTATGTATGTATATTGTTTGATTTTGATAAGTAAATATTTTTATATTTCGTTTTTTTAACAATCCTTTCACAAAATTATGAGCGGTATGTATTATGACACACAAAATAAAAGCTTGGCTGTACAAACAAAGTTCCAGAAGTTGTAAGGAACGACCAGTATTACTTAAAGCTGATTGTAAAATATGCAACATGTTTTTGATCAACTTCAAAATTTGTCCCACAGTTGTATTTTCTCTAAAACCGAACAAAAAAATTTGGAACATGTAACATTAACGCAACTTATTTCTCAGAAAAGAAATCACCATAAGGCTTTTATTTTGAGTTCTAAACATAGCAACATAAAGCTTTTACTATGTGTCCCACTTATAGTGTGAATAGCTGTATGGTTTTTGTAAAAAGCTTAATAAGTTGAAAATAATCAAGGTTGTCAACTGATACCGTTACTAATAGCCATGTATACCGCTGAATACCGTTAAAATCAAAAAATTTTAAATATATGAAGAGATATTGTATCGAAAATAATTAAACGCGTATTTGAATATAAAATTGGCTTTTTATAAGTATTTTAATAGTTTCGTTGATAAAATTCTTTAAGAAAAGTAAAAAAAAAAGTACGTGTTCATTTAAAGAGTGGTCAATCTGTATTAAACACATTCAATACAAAATAATTACAAAAAGGCAAACAAACCGAGAATTTCCTAAGGGGGTTTTATTGAATTTTTGGTTTTTTAATGATCTAATGCATGCTGTATAAAATTGAAAAGGCATAAAATGGTTTGATGTAACCCTTTACATATTGAATACTTAAAACACTGTATTTAAAACTAAAGAAAGTCACACATCAATAGTTCAGTACCCTCGGGGATATTGTGTCAGTTAGAAAACAAACACAATATTGAAAACTTTTAGAAATGTTGTTTGAAATGTTATTCGTTATAAATTTTCTATTAAGCGAACAAATTTCTTAAAAGTTTCTAAAAACAATAAACAATGATAGATAGCCTAGCTTACAAGGTTTCGACAATGTCCCAAAGTCTGTGCAAAAAATAAAATTCGAAAGAAACAAAAACAGTCTGTCAGTGTCAATATGAAAATATTTCAATTCAAACCATGCATGTATCGTCGCATTAAATGCAAACGGATGTAAATACACTTCATTGTTCGCTCAAATTTTTAGACCTCTGCCATCAAAATATCGCCATTACTTAAGAAATTCAAATGCAAAAGATATTTTATTATTATTAACTTTGTAACGATTTTGATTGTTTTAAATGTTAAATAATACCGTGTTCAAATATGCACCTTAATTGACTTTTACGCAATAAATGCCATTATTGAGCTCAATTATCCATACAAAATTTAATTTAGTGATTGCTCAATTAATACGAAATTGTTATAAATATTGAGTAAAGTTAAAATGCAACACAGTCTCAAGTGTGTTTAGTGAGTTTGTTGACAACAACAAAACAACAAAAATAAAGGTTCATCCGTTAGGTCTGCGCAAGAAACGGATGTTTATATTGTTTTCTCTTTACAGATGTCAAAAGTTGTTTTCATTTTGCTTAATATAATTGTCAATTGCTAGTTGAGTTAGCTTAATTGTGTATGTGTGAACAGAAAGATAATTATGGCAATAAACCGAATAATGACTCAATAACAAAGGTCTGAACACGGTATAACACTGCCTTTACACATAAAAGCAGTTTCTTAAAAGACCAATAATTTGTATTATCAACACAAATTAAAAAAATAAGAGAATTTCATGAAAATTTACATGAAAGTGAAATCTCATTTTCAAAATGTCGTCCAAGGACAAACTTCTAACAAAAATGACTATTCTATTCTAAGCTTGCTTATTTAAAGTTTCAGAGTTGCCAAGAAAATAGCACCCCATTTTGTGGGATATGAACCACAAATCCTACAGAAGGAACGACATTAAAAAAAATCGTATGAAGCTATTGCAGATGAAATGTGTTTGGACGTTGAAGCCATAAAGAAAAAGATCCGGTCGCTGCGTATTACATACACCGGGGAAAAAATTCAGTAAATTCGCTTCCACATCGAATTCACATCTTTTTATTAATAATGGCTTTACCCACTGCCTCCTATTTACTGGTTTTTTTATTTTCATTTCTTTTTTTTTTGTTTTGGTTTTCAATTTCTATTTTTTTTAGTTCTAAAACTAAAACAATTTTTGCCACTTTGCGCTTTGACGACATTTTTCAAATGAACTTTCACTTTCCTGTGTAATCGAACAAGAAATTTTCAAGAAAGTCGTCTATTTCATTGAAATTTTTACTTATAATACGTATACAGAAATTTCATGAAAGAACTTTCATGTGTAAAGGCAGTGATAGCAACGCTCGTTTGCATTTAAGGAGACGATATGTATGAACGATTACAAAATAGTTTTTTTTTATTTAACATTTTACCTTTTTATATTAAATAAATTGATAAAAACTTGTTCATAGATATACATATAATACTAAATTTCTATAGCTACCATTCAGTACAAGAAAATATAAAAAAATACACTCAGGAATTCATTTTGTAAATTTGTAAAAATTCAATAAAAAATATTAAAATTTTTAATTCACTGATAGATTTGAATCAATTTCTTAGACTTTACAAATGACTTAGGTCCCTGTAAGGTAAGTACGTTAAATAAAATTTTATTAAAAATCAAATAAGACTGCTATATTTGGCTGAGCCGAATTTTTAATACCCTCCACCGAAAGTTCGAATATTTTAGGAGTGGGCTTTATATGGGATCTATAAATTAGCAATCAATCATTATAAGAACTGATCTCATAGCATTGTTATTCGTAGCCTAATTTACATAAAATATCGTTATTTGTTTTAAAAATATTATAAGGCGTATTTTAAGTTTTTTCTTATTTCTGGTAATTAGGTTGAATTTTCAACTAAAGTGTGTTCGAAGACCAATATTAGAATTTCATGACTACATAATCCCTGTCTTAAAGGTGATTTTTGCTTTTTTTCAAAAAATAAATAAATCTTCCAAAGTATTACATCATTTTCTACGTTTTTTTACTACACAAGGATGCAATTTTAAATAGGCCGTAAGATCAGTTTCAGATGTAAACGTTTAAAACGCTGATACACGTACATATATCGAGCCTTTGCTGCAATCGAGTAATATCTTAATTTTGAATTTTCTAACACCTTACAATTTAATTCTCCTCTCAAGAGTTGAGTATATAACATATTTGTATGAAATTTTTACACAATAAGAAGAATCGATATGGCGATTTACTCAACATTTTTTGCCTGTAGGCGGCCCTATGTTCCTCTGGGAATTAAAGAATCAAATACATTAGCTCAAATATTTGGTTTTTTCAGTTATTACTCTATTGCAGCAAAGGCTCGATATGTAAATATCTTATTTTAGTGCCCTCTACTAGAATCAGTTGGCAGAACGTTGTTATTTTGAAAAAGTTTTAATTTTGTTGTACAATGTTATGGATTGTTTATTACAAAATTTTGAATAGTAATTTCTAGTATCAAAAAAACCTATATAAGACAAAATTTCAATACGGTAAAACAATTACAAAAAAATTTAACGCTACTTAAATTGCTTTTTGGAAAGCCGCTTTATACGAGACCTATGGTAAATTATGGACCGATTATCATAAAATTAAATGGTTTTTTTCTAGTCATATAATGCTTAAGGTACTTTTACACGATATTTATTTTGCAACGGCTTTGTCAGATTTAAAATCCATTTGTAATTGCACATGTCTGTCTTAGGACAAATACTGAAAGTTTATAATTTTTACTTGCACACGTTCGTTTTTGGTTTCATTTGACATAAACTTTAAATATTTACAATAGCAAATGGTGTACTGATGTATATTTCTATTCACTTTTAATTGTATTTCAGTCAATTAAAAATGTAGTTTTTTTAAAAATATGTGTAAATAAATACGTTTAAATGTATATTTGCCGCCACAAAAAAATAACTTGCAAAGCAGCTGATGTCAGATTGTTTGTCAGTTCAAAATAGATCACGCTCTTATTGGTAAAATTTGCACTGATAATTCGAGCTGACATTTATAGAAAAAATTTTTTTTACTTTTTGCGACATGTATGCATTACGTAGTGGGAAATTTGATAACTACATTGCTTAATACATGTCGTGTAAGAGTACCTTCAGTTGGACTAAATTTTTTTGCAATATCTATATATCTTACGGTTTTAGTCGCATTTAAATGATTTCACATCAGCGACGAAAAATAAAGTTTTAACTTTATTTGAAGATCTGAAAGAAAATTAGCGGTTATCAAGTGACTGAAATGCGTAAGATCTTAAAGCAAGCCAAGGTTGGTTTGACCGTTTTACAGCCCGTGGAAATTTGCATATCATTTCGTTAAAAGCCGAATCTGAAAGTACAGATATTTCAGCAGCAGCAAACAACTCTCAAAATTTTTTTTGTTTTACATGTAATTTGTGCGAACGCAAGCGTTCGAGTGGCATCGTGAAATATGCAGTAAACTTGAATTGAAAAAAATGGGATTTTTTATTTAAAAATCTATTTTTTCAGCTAAAGTTATTAAACTCGGATCCAATTCAATAAAAATCATTACCAATGTACGGAAAATAGTGTTTTGGTTCGCGTCGTGTCGCTTTACGTCGCGTTTCTCCGGTGTTTGCTAGCGAAGCAAACCGAGGCATTGGTGTATAGACATATTCACGCCTATCGCAAGCAAATACTCCCATAAAAATATTCCCATATTTTTTTATTTCGTATTGTTAATGATTCCCACAACAAATTGTTTGGGAATAAATTCCCAAACATAAAAAATTTGGCATCGCCGCTGATTACTTCCGCGAATTTTTTTACTAAATAAATTCCCAACAAGTGTTAATGTGAACGAGAAGGGGACATGTAAATTTTATTTTGTATTCTAAGGTTGGACTAAATTAAATTGCCTTTTTCTTTTATTGAAGCAGTTTTAATAAAGAAAATAAAGATAAACACAATACAAGCACTGACAAGTTATTCACAATAGAGACTTTTGTTTGACATATTCCCATAACATTCTCGATAGCGGTGGTTGTCTCTGACACTTGTTGATTATCCCACATAATTATGTCGTCATATACCTGTATTTTAGCACTAAAATTAAAATGATATACATACGAAACGATGAGATAGGAATTTAAATGCCGATGCTTTATATGCAAAACATACAGCGCTGTATTTTAGGGCGTGCAAATCATTTTTTTGAATTCTTGAATCTTACTGGCACAACTTTAGAGTTTGTTTGGAGGCCGAATCGCTTTAGTGTTAAATAAAAAAATATTGGTTCAGGAGCCACCTTTAGTATACCGATCGCCTCAGAATCACTTTTTGGATCGATCTATGAAGGACCGGCATTCGGGCAGTACGACCTGTTCGGTCGCTTTGACCGCCGATCATTTAAAGGCCGCGCATTACTTTTATTTATAGTAAACAATAATATTTACATTTTAAACAAGCCAAAAAATTATAATCGGTTAAGCCATAATAAAAACAGATAAATTTTCGAGAGTGTACCCTATTTGCAACCGATGGGATTCATATAAGAGATATGTGTGCCGAGTATTATCTAGATACAATATCAACAATCGCTAAATTTAATATAAATATAAACATTCCAAAGGAAGTCTAAGATATCTCCGGATGGTGTCGGTATCGTTTAAGAATAGGTTCACGTTTAACCATAACAAAAGTGAACCTATTCCAAAATGAATTTAATTTGCAGTACAATAGTTTTGGGCGAATTTAATATAAAAACAAAAATAATTAGATGGTTTATGGACACAAAAAGTATATTTTGGAGAGGAGTTTGTATTGGGACTATGATAAATTTTAGACCGATTAAAACCATTTGCATAGGATTCGTCCTTGGTATAATTAAAACTTACTTACAAATTTAATTACATCAACAACAAAAGCGCTACTTCGCGCACAAGGTTAACATTGACAGACAAAAAGCCAAACGGACCGACGGATGGACATTGATAGATCGCTTTAAAAAGTAATTTGACTCGAACGATATTCTAAAATATGGGTCTAGATTTCTATGTATAACAGACACATCAGCACAAACGTAATTAAGTGCTTTTTCCTTAATTTTTACTTACGTACTTACATGTGCATAAAATTTCACAGTTTATAGTAAAATTTATCTTAAATGACAACCTGATTTGGTTTGCAATTGTAGAGTAAGCAACACGTTGGGAAAACAGAAAGATATTTAAAACGGAAAGGTCATCTGTGAACCAGTTATTTGGAAAACTTGTATGGAAAAAAACACAAAATACTTAATATGTATAGGCCCTAATTGTGTAAAACGCAATGCCAAAAATATATTGCAAGTAAAAAACAAGCCAAAATATTTTAGCGATTGACTATGATTATGGGCCAATATTTTTAAACCATTGTAAAATGTTAGAACATTATGACAATGTAAAAAAATACCCCAATAGTTGTAAAATTTTTACAAAATAATGTACCTTTTTTTTAAATTAAGCTTATTTTGTTTATCATATTTGCCTTGCTCCAAATATTTTTACTGAAAAACTTTTTAACCATAGAAAATGTGGCAAAACCTCAAACTTGTGCCAACGACTTGAGAAGAACTTTACAAAATTTCCTGCGAAATTTAAGAATAATTTTCATTTAAATACCAGGAAAATTTTTTCTGAATACGGAAATGATCAAAACGAAGTCACCTTTGAAAGAACTGGGTTTCTTTCGAGAAGAGAACCTAATCAAGCTGATTTATGTTATCTTTTGTTTTGAAGGGATTTACGTAACATGAGTACAAGAATTGTCATGGTAGAAACTATAAAAGCTTCCTTATTTGTGGGATAGTCAGAACATGTTGGGTTGGTGTCTCATCCAAAGGGATAAATTTTTGTTTACAGGACCCTCATGCCACTAGGCATGGACCACTTATAACCTAAGCGTACTTCGCTTACCTGCATTCTTTATAATTACGCCTATTTTAAGTATTTTAATCTGCACTAAAGATCATTGCAATAGATCCGTCCTTTAGTCCAATATTAAAGACACTTTATGAAGGAGCATTTCCGATAAGCAAAATTTTATTATATGTGACCTTCTCCAAGAAAAGGGATCTAGTGTGTGAAAATGAAGTTTTGAGAAAAACGAATTTTAAGTTATCCTACACACTTTTAGGTACCAGAATCCACTCTTAAGTACAAACCCGTTTTTTGACACACTAGGTCCCTTTTCTCGGAGAAGGTCACACACGGTATCTTTTTTTATTGCACCTTAATTAATTTCCTTACTTTGAATAATAGCATTAACCAGTCTTGTTTTTCCTTACGTAAGATTTTTTGTATCTGACTCGGATCTTCATGAAATATTGTCTTAACTCTTCACCTCCTTAGCGTTTTGTGATATCATTAAACATCCGTTTGGAAATAGCATTTTTTCCTATAATGATACTCGCACAGGGCTTTAAGTAGCCTACTGCTGGGCCCGGCTTGTGCGCACAGTACAGATCGAGATAATTACATACAATTTTGCAAATACATACAAACAAAGGACAAAGCCTGTTAAAAATTATGAGTTTCTCATTTGCATAGAGGCAAAGATTAACGATTAATTTGACGTTTCGATTTTTTTGAATTTATTTGTTTTTCTGCTCATTTTAGCTGCGTTCGTTTACCCCAAAATTTGTACTAGATTTTACTGAAATGCGTTCGCGTGCACATAAATTTGTAAAATTTTCATATTACTCACCTACTGGATTTTACTGGAAAAGTAAACGAACGCACATTTTATTGTGATTTATCAAACGTATCCTACATAAAAACGAAATTAAATAAACTAATGTAGCACAACGTAAAAGGTTATAAATATTTTTTTTAAAAAGTGTTACAACATTGTTTTAAAAAATTTGTTGAGTGTACTTTGTGAATTTCTCGCAAATCTCAACAAAGAATTACAAGAAGACATTGTATTTTTCAACCCGATTCTGTTTGTGATGGGAAGCAATTGTAATCATGAAAAATGTCGTTTTAAATTGAACGTCAATGCAAATTTGACACTTGAAAAGGTCTTGCATGTTAATGGAAAATGTTTATAAATGTGTGAGTCGAAAAACGAGTGTTTAACAAAGAAAATGGAATCGCAAAAGGACTAAAATAAATTACACTAAACATTCAAGTGTTCTCTGAATAAAGATTTTAAATTATTAAATGATTTTGCTTAAACTACAATGCATCCAAAGAAAAACACTTTTAATTCTATGCTTTTATGAATACAATAGTTTTGTACAAACGTCCCATTGTGCATACGGTCTTTGTTTTTGGGGCCTACAATTGTAATCGCATCTAAATGTTTCTATGTATTTTCACATTCGTTCATTCATAATGAAATGTGTTTGAATTCGTGTGTGTTGGTGATACAAAACAATAGAAAAATAGAATTCTATGAGTGTTTGTTTTAACAAATAATAAAAATAGGATATACCTAAATGTTATATTTTCAAAGGGATCAAAACGACTTACTTTTAAACTCGACAAGTTTAGAGGAAACGCAGATTTGGTGGGTGCTTACATACGAGTACATTTCGATTACAATGAGAGCCTTTATTTATAATTATTGTAATTTAGAAATATGTATAATTCTTTAAATATTCAGCCATGTTCTGGAAATCGAATTCGTGTGAAAATAAAATCGAACAAATTTTCTAAACGATCCGGTCTTAAAGGTTTATTCTGTTTAATATACGTCATAATTTGAATGAATGAAAACTACGATATTTTGATTCGATTTCGATTTCAAGAACATGGCCGATAATTTTCTTGTATCATGTATCATGTTGCTTCATATTTCAACGCGTTTGCATGAAAACTAACATTTAAATATCTACATATTTTTTTTAATACCCAAACGTCACGCTATAACAAAAAATCAATGAGGATTAACTTGACATTGAAATGTATTTTTCCCCCACTTAGGGCTTCTAACTTTTAAAACTTATCTGTTCCCTCGAACACATATTTTTTATTCCCATAATTTTTCTGCAAATAATAATGCGGTTTCATATTTGGTTTACAATTTATTTATTGCGCACAAATTTGAATTTAAAGAAATAAAATGTGTCTTAAAGGAAATGTTTAAAAACCCTGCAGACAAAATAAGTAGTATTAACTAGTTAAAAACTGCTTGGTTTTACCTTTAACCTACTACTTGCACTTTTGATTTATTTTCATATACAAAACTATCGTTGTGAGACGCTCCTAGTTCATTTTTATAATAACTTTAAACTAGTTGCTTTATTTACAGTGTAAGTACTATTTAAAACAACGTCCTACACGTTATTACCAGCCGTTATCAATTGAATACTTCCAACAAAATTATGCTGACCCTTTTCGTCGAATATGTGTAAACTTTAATGATCTGTACAGTATTATTGATATGACTTTGAATATTTTAACTATCAAACGGAATTTAATTTTATATTTAAATAGATGATGTTAAATTTGTTTGTTTAATTTTGTAATTTTTGTCTGAAAGGAGGTAATCCATAGACTAAATAAATAAATAAAAAAAAGTTTTACTACTATTCCCCTCAATATTTTGTTCATACTTTCTTATTATTTTATAATTTTTTATTTATTTCAGACTAATTGTAAGCACTTACTCGTGAAACCGAGAGAGAAGAGATAATAAATATAATTTTTTTTGCCGTTATACACCATGTTGGACTTTAGTTGAATTATCCTTAGTTAACAGAAGGATCTTTCAATTAAAAGAAACAAGCAGAATAGAAACCAAATATGGTTTTCGTCATCATGCTAGGAACACAACTGGGACGAACGACGAAATTCGTCCAGCACGACGAATTATTCAGAAGAAATTCGCTGTATAAATTCGGCGTATGAAACACAATAACGTCGAAAAAACAAAATGGAAATAAAATATTTTGTATAAACAAGAAATAGTGGTACCATATGAACAAAAAATACTTCAGAAATAAAACATTAAAAACAACTTAACTAAAATACTTTTCTATTGTTAATTTTTTTTCAATTTGTATTTTATATGATATTCAGTTAAAATTTTACAATTTCTAAAGTAAAAAGTAACTTTATTTACTAAAACACCTACCATTTTGTTCGTCGTACGCCGGCGTAAGAATTAGAATTAAATCTATTTAAAGTTTGAAACGTCCGGCGAATTTTCGTCGGCGCCCTGATTGTGTGCATTTTCATATGCACAGATATTTTTTATTTTTGGCGACGAATATTCGCGGCCAAAAATTCGTCGTTCGTCCCAGTTGTGTTCCTAGCATCATTCTTAATTGCCAATTTGATGTGCAATGCTAAATAATTTTAACAAAAAAAATTAGGGAATTTGCCTTTAAATTAATTACACGGTGCTACAGTGTAAAAAAACTTGGAAAACGACCTAGCGTGGGTCTTGTTGAGTACACAAAAAATTGTGTCAAAAAATTTCAGAAACACCCTCAAATTCAGAAGTTATTTAAAAAAAACCGTTTTCAGTGATGTTCGTCAACTTATCGACCTGTAACCAGAGGTCCAAGCCGATTAATAATTATCGGCGGCGGCGGCTTGAAGAAAATCAGTCGGCGGCGGCTTTAAGCCGGCTGGAGCCGATGTTAAATAACAAATTTTCTCAATTTAAAAATAAAAGTATATTGATTTTCATATAAACATATGCACATCTAAAAAACAAATTAATAAATTCAGTCTATGAATAAAAGAGAATTAATTATGTTTTCTCTAAACATAACACTTCTTCCACAATTTTGTGGTTATCGTGCACAAAAAGTTGCTTTTTTATTGTAGTCGGATTAAGTCGACTTTTTTTTCGTTAATACATGTTCCAGCAATCGAGAAAGCCTGTTCTGATGAGGCAGAGGTGGCTGGTATACCAAAGCAAACTTCAGCTAATTTTGGTATATTTGGAAAAATCTAGAAAGAATTTGTAAAAAAGGTTAAAATATACGTATTTGGAAGTTAATAACTAAAGTAGTCTAAATTTAAATACAAACATACCTCTTTGTATTGTTGCCACCAATCTAGACTCTCAGTTTCATCTACATTGATTGTAAAATATTTATTAATCTCTATATCTAAAGAATTTTCTTTATTTGTAGATGCTTTTGTAACAAAATTCAACATTTCCTGGCGTGTGTCAGAAATTTTCTGCAAAAAAATGTTTATTAGTCGAACTTAAGTTAACATTAGAAATACCATAACACATATACCTGTTTTTTGTTGTGTTTATCTTCATAGGCTATACTACTGGTTGATGGCATTTCTTGAAAGTCACCTTGACTTTCTGATTGAGAGTTTATTTCTTTAATTTGTTCAAGAAGAAGGTCTTTTGTTTTGTGGTGTATTAAACCCATTTTCAGTTCAAATGAACATTCAGCCTTGCAGTTTATTGGAATTTTTTTACAATAATTTTCTAAAGTAACCCATTTTTTTTTGGCATGGATCTAATAAAGCTGCTAAAGTGTGAATTTTTAAAATCTTAAACCTCTTTCCAAAATTGTCTATGGCAAAACGGCACAATTTTATTGTCAAATCAAAGCATGATTCACTTTCTGTCTTCTCCAAACAACATATAATGTTTTCGTAAAAATAAATGCATGATGATAAAGTGGCGTATTTTTGCCCCTGCAAATACCATGTTGCTTTTTCGAAGATTTTTAAAAATACAAACACCTCTTTTATTATTTGTTTCTCCATTTCAGGTATTATTAAGTTTTCACGTTTGACTTTTAACAATGCGATGTTTATTGCATCTATATTTTGTTCAAAGCTTGTAAACATTGACAACAACGAATTCCATCTTGTTGGGGCTGAGTTCTTTAAAGAAATGGAATGCTTTGCATTAATGAGCTTGTCACTTGACTCACAAAAGTCGTCGTCACCACAAGGAACATTTTCAATTTTATCTTGTTCTTTAAGAATTTTTTGTGATTCCTCCAAAAACTGCATGATTTTATTCTGCTCTTCTAAATTTTGAAGTCTTGTGATTTCCTCAGAGCTGTACATCAAACTGCGATAAACATCTTTCAATTTGCTAATAATCGTGTTTATATGATTAAAATATTTGTTGTTAAGCACATCGTGCGAAAGAAACCGGTGCAGAGCATGGTCGATGCATCCATAACGTGAAATATTTTCTTTTTTTAGCGCAGCAACAATATTTGAACCACCATCGGTTACAGCACATATGCTTTTATTACTTAGATTAAATTCCATTAAACTTACTTTGATTTATTCTGCAACAGCCGTTGCAGTGTGTGGTCGAGGAAATATCTCGGTTTTTAAAGTAACTACTTCCAACTTGAACTGTTGGCAATAATGCACTTTTATGTTGATATACGAAAGACGTTTGTGTTTGTCTGTCCACATGTCCAATACTAAACAAATATGATTTGTAGAGTTTATTAATTTATCTTTAATACGATTTAAGTATACATTATATACATCATTCAACGCGGTAGAAGAAACTGTGTAGGCCCTAGGAAAGTGTGTTTTTGGGTTTAAAGATTTTACGTACTTTTGAAATCCGCTTCGTTCAATAATGTAAAACGGTTGCAAATCAATGCAGCACATTTCAGCCAATCTACGAGCGTTTTGAAATTTATCGTTCTTTGACATTGTTGAATTTAATGCGTTCTGTGTCATTAGTGTAGTTTTTTTATAATTCGTTGATTTTACGTCAATGTCATGTATTGAGCGTAAATGGTTGAGGTAATTACTTGTTGAATTGTTTTTTCCAAACCCTGTTAAAAGGAAGTTTCAAAAAAAATAAAATTGTAAGGCAAAAAAAACTACTAACCCTTTTAATATCATATTTTCTTGTTCGAAACATATTTTGCAGAATTTATATTTTTCAAGTATATGCCTCTGGCCAATATACAAATCTCCAAAAAAATTCCAGCACACCACTTGTGCTTACAACTACTTTTGCCATTTTTTTCACGTTAGCTTTTCTTTGCAAAAGTTTATTATAATATTCTATTGATCCAGAATAACTCAAATGCTTATTGTAATTAGAAAGCTCTTCATTGTCGGACTCTGATGAACTTTCTATAATTTCACTTTGCACTTTGTTGAGAAAAAAAACTTTTTATATTTGTTTGTGTCATTTTGTTCATCACTTTATATATAAAATTATAAATGTAGAAACGTTGCAAAAATAACGGCATATATTTACAACGCCCAGGGTTGTTAATTTTCAATGCTACCATATCGAATTTTTTATTCTAACACAAAAATGTTTGGCTTAGCTACTAAAGTCGCCGTAAAATTTAAGACGAAACTAGCCGGAACTTTCGGCGGCGGCTAATGCTAAGAAAAACATACCGGCGGCGGCGCTGAGCCGGCTTGGAGCCGATCGACTTGGACCCCTGCCTGTAACTCAGTCAGTTCTTGTCCGATTTTAATTTTTTTAACGGGTTTGGAAAGAAAACTAATTGCGCTCAACGTGCACATTTTTATACATTTGAAAGTTATAACAATTGTTTTTGTTAAGAATATCTTCAAAAAAAACGAAAATTATAAACTTTTTTGATTTTAGTAGCTTTTCATTGCTTATTTTAATATGAAAGCTTATAAAAATCTGTATAAACGTATGAAGAAAATTTAGTTCTTAACAAAACATGGTTTTAATTTTTTAAATCGGATAAAAATTGTATAAGTTATTCAACTTTTCATTAACACCTGTTTTTAGTATTTTCTCCCCCAGCGCAAAACATATGAATTAAAAAAACAATTAACTATACAAGCAAATTTGTCAACTTAATAATTTGTTTGTTGTAATTTTACAGTTACGTTTTTGGTATTAACTTATGTGCGGTTTACAGAACACGAATTCAAAATTTTGTTTGTTTTAAATGTAAGTTGAACGGACGAGTATGGCGCTCGTGTTCTGTAAACCACATACATATCAATAAGTTATTGTTAATCTGTCTTTATTAAAAAAAAAGAACTGGAAGATAAAACAGATATATATATATATAAATTCCTGGGATTCCTAGTTGGAACAAAGGGCCAGTATAATACAGATGAATAGGGTTTATTATGCCATATTTTTTTAAACCATTAAACAAGTTGAGAATGTTTTTATATGCAATTTTTAGTTACATATATATATTTGGATAAATACATAAACTAATCGAATTTATTACCAACACAATGGCAAAGTTTAAATACTACCTTTTGGTGAAGGATATTGTTTTTAGATATGAGTAAAAAAAGGGTAACTAGTTTCAAATTTGTGACAAGTGAAGTGATATTAATATTTAATTTTATTTAAATAAGTAAGTTTGTAATTTTTGTAATCCTTTAACAAATTTTAAATTGTGTTTAATTTTTTCTGCAGTGTGTGATAAGCGTAATAATTTTTGTTATGTTTGCGGTTCATTCGCTGACAAAAAACATCGCTTTGATCTGAAGAAAAATAAAGCCTTGGTAAATGCCTTCAATACAGTTTTTAACTTAACTTATGCTTAAGAAAACTAAGTCCGAAAAGTTTATAAGCCAGCCATTACCATTATCTTTCCCAATGATTTAGCATCATAAAATATTCCAAAAACCACAAGACTGTTATTTTTGCCAAACAAACATCACTGGTTATCAATATAAAAATCGTGATAGCATTAAGTATGCTAATGTGTTAACTGTTACTAAGCCAGTATTAAGTGCAATTAAATGTAATGAAACTTTACATAAACAAAGTGATGATGAATCTGAAAACGAGGAATGTGATATGGAATATTTACCAAAATCGGCTGAGCCACATTTTGTGACAAATGCATATTTTTGCGATCTTGTGCGAGATTTAAAACTTTAGTAACTTTTGCAAATAAAAGCCGATTTTAACAAATGATGTCTCGTTTTTTTCTACATAAAATTATCTTTAAAACACAGTGCAAATAAAGATAGGTTTTCATAGAAAAAAATTAAAATAACTCTTGTTGAATTTGAAAAATTAGGAAAAAAAATAAAAAAAATTAGATAATTTTGAGAAAAACTCACCTAATTTTTTGGAATATATTTTTTATGAATACATTTCATAAAAGCTTAATTCTTTGCCTTTCCAAAACAGTTTAAAATTTTAAAATCGATCAAAAAATGTGTGAGTTATAGGTACTAAAGTGCTACGACCTACCCTAAAACAGTTTTTTGAAAATAACTCAAAATTTTGAGGGTGTTTCAAAATTTTTGAAAACGGTTTTTGTATGTCCTCAAGTAGGTTTACAACCCCCACTAGGTCTGTTTTCAAGTTCTGACAAAAAGTGTTTTTTTGTAGCAGTGTGTTAGTTACGCTTGAAAATAATTTAACATTTCTAAAACCATCCTAAAATTTATGTTTTATGTTTACAAGTACATTAATTGTTTTTTATCTAGGGCCTGTTCGGAAATGCATCACTGCGCTGCATCAGAAAAGCAAACTTCACCGATATATATTTAAGCATTTAAAATCCGTGATGCAGGCCCCTTCTTTTGTAGTGCCGTTTATGTCCCTACAAGGAACAAGAAAATTACCGTTTTGTACCAACTTTTGAATTGTTGTTGTTGTTTCTGCAACATACGACGTCCTTATAAAGATGGGTATTTGAAATTCGTTAAAACTTTCCCATTTTTATGACGCCTAACAACTAGCAACACACAAGTCCAAAACCTTAGGAGTAACGATTTTAGCTGCAGGGCTTTTAGGTCCAAAAGATGCTTTTCCAAATTTGAGATTTGATTATAAGAGACAATAAAACTTCCAGAATTTGGTTAAAATAT
Source organism: Pollenia labialis (assembly GCA_949318255.1). Lineage (NCBI taxonomy): Eukaryota > Metazoa > Arthropoda > Insecta > Diptera > Polleniidae > Pollenia > Pollenia labialis. The sequence continues at coordinate 85,573,270 of OX439143.1, forward strand.
TGTTGAAACCCATAGTATAATAAGTACCAGGTAGGTGCATTAGGGAGAGTTCTACCATGGTTGAAACCTATCAGAACAAACGAATAGATGATATTAATTCAATTAATTTTTTCTGTTGTCAAAAACTTTCTTTCGACATCGCTATATCCGCCGTTGAAGCATTTAATGTAATAAAGCGTAAAATTTGAGTCAAGGACCATTTAGAATAGTTTCTGATATTTTCCGTCATAAAATTTTCAAGAATTTCACAACACTTTTATGAATAGGAACCCTATTATGAGTATACCCAAAAACATAAAAAATTTGCATTTGAAATATTACCGAATCTCATAAAGGGCCTTTATAAATTCGTGTCGATGATTATTAATGTATAAGTTACCAACTGGCACGGCAAACGTTCTTTCGCCATAAAACCTATTTCTAATGAAAGACAGAGGAATGAAACACTTTATACCATGATCGGCAATGAAAAAAACAATAGCCATTGATTAGTTAAGAAGATATAGGAAGGGAGAGCTTTCCCTATTTCACGCCCTAATTAATACAAATTATAGGCAATAGCTCCTTTCAGATTTCACACTATATACATTCCAAATTGTAAGAAAATCGGTCTTTAAGTTAAGAAGATATAAGGAGGGGGAGCTTTTACCCGTTTTGCTCTATTTTACGCCCTCTAGAAATATAAAATATACTCTAAGACATATTACGAATTTCATTGTACAAATAAGCCTTTACGATGATCGGTCCAAAATTTACTATAGGCCCCATATAAACCCTACTCTGATAAATTAAGTAAATACGCCTAAAACCGTATATAGATATATTTATTGTGGTAACATTTCTTCCAACTTAGTTTCATGCAGCAAAAAAATTTCATGCAATTTAGTGATATACGGTCCATAATTTACCTTTGATTCCATATTTAGCAGCCATCTGAAATTCAGTGTAAACGTTAAAACTCATTTCACCGCTGTATTGAAATTTATGTTTTTAATACCAGATATCACTCTGCAGAATTTGGGTTCATAACTTACCATGGCTCCAATATAAATTCCCCATGAAAATCATTTAAGTTCGGCTCAAGACAGTTAAAATTGCTATAAATAGCATAAAACTTCCTGATGGTCGATCAATAATTTAACATATGTAGGTCTAAACCGCAACCAAAGATAAATAATATAGCACTCTTACTTGTTTTAAAGAAGAGTTTCTAGTGAAATTGCCTAGCAAAACCGCTTTAAAGCTGTTTTTGTTCAAATTATACATTGGCTGTTTTCGCAAAATAAAAGAAAGTAAGAAAAACACAGCTAATGCAACGTTTAACTCAAAACAGCAAAATGTTGACATTGGCCTTTCTAGCACCAAGCTACACATATAAAGAATTTGAATTTTGCTCCCAATTAAATTATGTTTTTCTGTAAAATACTAAACCTGGTAGCTTACAAAAAATTATAAATCGAATTGTTGTGTTTTAGATCTTTAGTTGTTCACTGTATAATCCCGCGTTTTGTTGTTTAAAAAAGGGTTAAAAGTTTTTATGTTACTAACATATAATTTTATGTAGGGGTTTTACTTTTGTTGATCTGTGTTGTTATGTGTGTCATTCGATTAGGTTTATTTAATGTAAAAAAGATTAACCATTTATGTACGTAGGAATTAAATAATTATTTTGAATTGTTGTAAATTAAAGAAAATTACTTGTTGTTTTTAGATTTCTTGAAAACGGTTGACGAAGTTAACCTTAATATCGGAGAAAAATAAATAATAAAGTTGTTTTTATTTTGTTATCCAAGAACTTTAGCCGAAGCAAATAAATAATCAAATATAATTATATTTTAAAAAAGTGTGTTTACTGCTTTTCCAATTGTACTGATTTTTTCTCATATGTACTTATTTCAAAACTGGCAACCCTAGTTTTGAAACAATATCTCGGATATTTCTTAAATAAAAAGAGTATTTAGTACTGAAAATGAGCCGAATGGGTTTTTTATTTCACCCGGCTTCTTTTCAAGTCGCCTACTCAATTAAGGGTTTAGGTACGATAGGGTCCATACAAAACCAGCTGGATTGAAAAAAATTGAGTTCAATAGATGATAGATGTCGCCACTAATACCACATGATTTCGGACATTCGGCTGTGCACTTTTACTTATTCAATACCGGATTAGTTCTCTAATAATTATTAAAAAAAAGAGCGGTAATATTTTAATTTTGTAATTTATACAAGGGGTAATTTTTTAGAATCCCTTTTGAAAAATACAAAATAAGAAAGTTGAAAGAAGGCCTTTATAATAGCGCCCTTACTCGTTTATTGCTAGTTTGTGATTATCCCAAAAAAATTGTTTTTTTCCTTGTGTAATCGACACAACAACAGGAGATTGCGTTTGTGTTGTGTAGTTTCTAAAGTCCATTGTGTTGTTTATTTATATTGCGATGATAGACCGAGGATTTATAAAATCATAATTTTATGAGAGAAATTAAACAATACAACAACAAAATGAATAACATGAAATTATTTTGGATTGTCTAAAGAGCTTCTGGCTTGACAGTTATAATACTTATTGTTTGATATGCTCAGACACCTACACACGCACACACATTCTCATAGTCAAAATCAAAAAGGTACAATTTTAATTTTATTGATTATGAATTAAAAACAATTTATAGTTTCCTCATTAAAATTGATGTTAACAGTGCGTTAAAAAAAACAATTATGAAACGAGCGAAACACTTTTAAACTTCATTTCTTGTACTTTAAATTAAATGGCCCAAGTACTTTTATGCAAAAATTGTTTAACGTTCAAAAAAGAACGTTTAGCCAAAGCAAATTTTAGAAAATGGAGTGAAAAGAACTTGTTGTTCCCGTTCTTGTAATGGCATGAGTGTTTGTAGCTGTGGTTTTGTGTCTTTATGTTGATATGTATGGTAACATCTTGGAAAACACTTCCATTAAAAGGCGTTAAATAGCATACTTTTAGTTTTAAACATTAGTGCAACAAATACGTACATACATAACGTTAGCTAAAATGCAAAAAGGCGTAACTAACAAAAAATTCAAAATCGTGTTATTGATTGATTATTATAAACGCCATTGAACTTGTCTTGACAAAATGTTCCACTCCTGCGTTCAAAAATTTTTCTTTTATTAACAAAAAACAAAGGGACGTAACTACAAGAGTGTTTATTTTATAAATGCAAAATTGCGAAATAACCCATTTTTATTTCTAACAAAATATAATGAAATGAGTTTCTTTTAAAATTGTTTGAAGAATTCCATGAACGACTTATCAATGCATGTTTTCTGGATGCTTATAGTTTTCATTTTATAACGTTTTTTGCTTCTCCTGTAAAATTATATTTTTGTTAGTTACGCCTTTTTGCATTTTAGCTAACGATAAGTGCTTTCTTTCACATATTCATGGCAATGCACTAGAATAAGTGCAGAAGGTTTTAACTGTATAATTTTGTTCATTTGGCTGGAAAGTGGCATAACTCTTATTATTATGATACTTCAAAAAAAAACTTTTCTTGAAAAAAGGCTTTTTCTGTGACTCAGATAACACACTTTTCGTTTGGCCTTTCAATTGCTTGTAATAGTTGCACTCATTTAAAAGAAATGCCGAATAAGCTTTGTGACTTCAGTAGATTTAGTTTGATATTGCTGAATTCTAAAGTCCCATTTCCTTATAAGCATTAATTTGTTTCCTTTTGCTCTTCAATTAAAGATTTTCCTTGAACCATTTCAAATTAAATTGTTCTCCAATCAGATAAATTAAAATAATAATATTTAAATAAATTACGTCACACATACGCTTGCTTGGAAAAAATTAACTTTTTAAAAAAAGTTGACAAAAATATTCGAGTTTTTTTATATAGACTTTGACGGTATGAACACCTTAAGTAAAAGTAAGGGTAGACTATGAAACATATTTTCATTAACATATTCACAAAAGAACTCGCCATTAATTACTGAACAAAATTTTACATTTCTTTCAAAATGAACTTTTGAAAACCAAAACTTGGCAAAATGTATTAACAAGGTTTATTTCAAATGTGCTAACTTCCCATTTCATATTATTGAGAAACTGAAATTTATTGTTGAAGGGATAAGCTATTGCTATGCGCATTACACTGGTTGCTTAGGCCAGATCGTTAAGCGAATAAGAATTATAAACCTCAGCTTTAAATGTAACAATATCAAAGCTTAAACAAAAACAACAACAATAAACAGTAAGTTTATCTTTTCTTATAGTCCCGACTACAATTGGTTGATTTTTTTGGTTGTTTTTCTTAATGCCTAAAAAGAAGGAAAACTTGTAATTCCTCGTACTTCCCAAAAAATCAAGTTTTAAAAAAATGTTAATATTTTTGTAATCTGAACAAAACAAAATTGTAACATGAGAATCCCTGTTCCACTTTTGTTTAATTTTTTTAAATAAAATTTAATATTTACACTCTCTTTAAATGTTATAATTTTTGAGTTATTACATTATCCATTATAACACGCTACACTCAAAAAAATCCACGATACAATTTACGTAAGAAATTTGCAAAGCCTCTTTTGTCTTATTTACAAAAGTTTCGTATGGAATACGAAAAAAAATTTACCCTAGCATTTTTTAAGATTAAGAAAGTTAAAAAAGTTTTCAGTCCCATCAGGATTACTGGTGATTACTGCAAAATAATCAAAAGTAATCGTACTACAATTTTTTTGAAAACAGTTTAATGTTTTCATTATTTAAGATGGAGAACACTTTTATCCAATTAAAATTGGTATTTGACTGACTGCAGTTATGTATTACTAAATAAAAACTGAATGTAATCAAACTGATCGGCGTTATTATTTAATAACAGCATCAAATACTACTTGACACTTAATGTAATAAATGATCCTCCATATTAACAAGGTTCCCGGTTAAGAATGGGTTTAATGGCAGAGAAGTAAAATTTTAATTTCTTATATTATTATATATAGATCTTCAGATGTTCAGGCATTAAACGAATTTATGCAAAATCTAATGAGAATCGGTGCATTCTGGGTTTATTTGAAAAGCAGTTTAAATTGATTTTCTTTAAACTTTGATATTGTTACAAATGGAACTCTTGCTGTAATTCTTATACGCTTAACAGTTTTATTTGGTTTAATATCTTTAGTTTTTCTATAATCTTTATGCATAAAGTTTCCTGAAGGATTTTTCATGAATTAAAAATAAAAAATTTAATTTTTTTGGGCAAAAAATATTTTTTTTCTTCATACATTTATTTAAAACTGCGAAACTGTTGCTTATGTAGCGAAACGCTGTATGAATTGTAATTCTTAATTTTTTTCAATTTGTTTTAGCTAATTCGGACTAGTGGTTCTCGAGTTATGACAAACAAAAGAGCCTAAAACGTGACAAATTCCCCTATACAATACTTACTAACTTCAAATTAATTTTTAAATTATTATTTGATGTACCATGACCAAACTAATGATGCAGAAGTTCTCCTTTTTGATTCTACTTTCATAACCAATTATCAGAATTGAGTCCCGAAATCATGTGTTGTACTGTGTAATAAAAGTTGGAAATTAAGCACGAATAACAAAATCATTTAAAGAAGTAAAATTTTAATTTCTTTTTATGTAACCCGAATTCTCCTAGCGTAGTCATAAGACGATAGCTTTAAATTGCTGGTGAACCGTTATTATTGCATAGAAACAAATAAAGCAATAACAATTGTCTGCATATAGACGACATGTTTTTGTCATCTGACATGTCAAATTTTCAAGTCACATGTAAATGTGCATGTCTGTCAAAACAAATTTCCTTTAAAACCAACGATGAAGTGGACAGTTCGATAGCATATTTTAATTTCACAATTTTGTATGCTGGAATTGATTCAACACCCATAATTACCCACAAGTCAAACAAATATAGCATATCATCATTTATCAAAGAAAAGATTAAGGCAAAGCGAAAACAAAGAAAAAAATGTCAATTAACAAGATCACCCTTAGATAAAACAATCCTTAACAAACTAACCAAGGAATTAAAGGATCTTTTGAAAAAGGACAAACAAGATAAACTGAAAAGTTATCTTAAAAACCTTGATTCAACCAAGACAACGAACTGCTCATTATAGAAATCCACAAGAAAAATCAACAATGCAGTAATCCATCAACCGCCAATCCAAAAATCTGACTTACATGGGCCTTCCATAGCGAAAAGGCTAAAGTATTAGCTGATCACTTTAACAAAACTTTTTCTAATGAAATGGATAAACAAAATATTACTCTACCAAATATCATTTCATCCACAAACTGCCACATCAAAAACAATTCTCTACATGAAGTTCAAACTACTATTAAAACAAGAATTGATGCTAAAAAATCCCCTGGCTATGACAGAGTAACGGGCAAACTACTAAAAGAACTACCAATGAAGGGACTTATCTACATAAGAAATATTTTTAACGTTATAATAGCAAGGAAATATTTTCCTTGCTAAATAATCGATATTGCCAAGCCTAACATGGACGCCACAAGGGCTACTTCATACAGGCCAATAAGTCTATTACCACTTTTATCTAAATTTTCGAAAAACTTATTTTTGATCGATTAGAACCAATTCTTATTGAAAGAAATCTTATGCCAGCGCATCAGTTTGGTTTTAGACCCATGCACTCTACGATCCAACAAATACAAAGAGTAACAAACAAAATCTCATCTGAAATTGATAAGAAAACTTTTTGTATGGCCACATATCTTGATGTGGCGAAAGCGTTTGACAAATCTACCAATGGACTTTTTTCTTACTCTACAAAGTTAGTGCTCATTCACATTATACGATTTTTGCCGTTGCGATTCTTACCTTATGGCAATGATGTCCAGCCCATACCACAATTGTGGAAATTAATTCACACACATTGTTCACACGCATTCTTACGCTCTATCATTTAGTCAACGAGAGTACACAATTCAGTCCTCGATTAGCAAGCGACGAGTACACATGCGGCGGATGCTTACATATTTTTCTTATGAAAACTTCCCCAGTAAACATTGCGTACATAAATAGAGAAGTAATAGAATGATGCAATTTAAAAAATATTTAATGCTTGAGAATGCTTTGGCAATATACAGTGCCTCTTATGTTTTAGAATATTTAAAAATAAGAAGCAATATGTTTTAAAATGGCATTTTGATAACTTTTATCGTTATATAAATGAATTTAATGTAATAGAAAAAGAAGAAATTTCCTTGTGTTGCAAGCATAAAAAAAGATGGAAAATAACAAACTTTTATTTTAATGGCACTGCTCGTAATTAATACGGTTCTGATTTAAACTACATATTTTAATAATTGTTTTTTTATTTTGACTTGAATTTGTGTTTGTTGGGTAAACCATCTCTATTCACTAATACTAATATGCAGCAATACAATCACAATTTATTTTTTGGACGTCACTGCCTTATGGACAAGAGGGCAGAGAGGAATTAAAAGGGGTACACACAGGGCTGCCAGGTACTTTTTTTCGTTCTCCCCAAATTTAAAAATAAATTTCCCCAAATATCCCCCGATAAAAGCATGAATCCCCAAAAAAAGCCCCTGTAAAAAAATAAATAATTTTTAACCAATAATTTAAACATTTATTTGAGTTTTACTTGTACCATATTCAACAAATCGAACTTTTAGCTATCGAAGCTACTTGGGACAAATTTTGCTAACACCAATAGGTAATAAGTTACATGGATGAGAAAGAACACCTGTATGGCCAAAATGTCAAACTTTGACCTCCTCTAACTCAGGAACTTTTAGACCGATCTGGTTGAAAATTTGTGTCTAAAGTGCTATCCAATAGGACTAACATTCTTCCAAATCGGAAGACATCGATTTCAAAGTTGGGTCACTTGACACGAAATCCCCCATATATATACAGTCGAACTTTCCTATAATGAATTTGCATGGGACTACAAAATCACTAAATTTTTTAGAAGTTTATTATACAAAATTAATTTTATTTTTACTTTTATTAAAAAATAATGAGGCTGTTCTAATTTGGATTACATTCCCACGCGCACCAGTTATCCATTTGAGAATTGCTTTATTTGTTTCTCAACAAACACAGGTTTAAGGGCTCTTGCATTTCATGCTTAATTGTTTGCATTCTACATTTTAAGAATTAAGGTTGCTTTAGTCGACCGTAAATGTTGTGCAATGCAATGTAACGTACCGTAACGTACTGTATTTTCTGAAATGCGTTATTATTATTTGACAATTTTTAGTCTTTTGCACAAATCAATTTAAAAACTATTAAAGGTGTGTGCTCGCATTTCTAGGTCAAGCAATAATTGGCACATTAGTGGTCTGGGGCATCATTTATTACTAGTTCTAAACCGATTTTTTTTATATCTTTTTTAAAAACATTTCGAATTGTTAAAATTTAGACTAAAAACTTTTACGACATTTAAACAATTTTCCAAAAACTTAAATAAGTGATTGTTTTGCCTTGTACACACTATTTGAAATTTACATCGACTTTTCTTTACCCATTCGTCACCAAACTTCATATTAAATGTGTTTATATACAAAGGAACCAATAAGCCCATTCATTGGCTTTCGAGTTCATTTTAATTTTTTTGAACACCTCTTATACACATGAAGTTGTCCAGGAAAATGCAAATTTTGGACTTATTGACAGATTAACTTCAAACTTATCAGATATTTTTTTTTAATAAAAACGAAACTTTTTTGCCCGGTGCTCATTAATATCAAGTGATGTTGCAAAAAATCCACTGTAATGTGTATGTGACACGTACTATGTGTGCATTAAACTTTGTTGTGTTTAATAGAAAAATTAAGCTCATATTTTTTATTTCCCCAAAAAATCCCAAGTTATTTTTTTAATATCCCCAATGCAAACCCCAAACCCCAAATTAAATTTTCTGTCCCTTTTAGCAACAGGAAAACCCCTAATTTGGGGTCAAAACCCCTAAACTGGCAGCCCTGGGTACACAAGCGAGTGTACTCTTCGATTCATATTGTTCGCTCATTCGTTCTTTCATTTTTCTCTCATTTGACGAAAAATGTATTGAAGTTCGGTTGCAAAAGAAAAAGTCTTAACGACAAAGATCGTGCAATGTAAACATCAGACCGACATCAAAGAGGAAACGACAATAATCGCAACGACAAAAATCGTTTAATGTGAATTGGGACTTATTTAGCTGACAGGCACTTTTATGTTAAATACAAAGATGAATGCTCAAGCATAATTAAAATAGAAGCGGGAGTTCCGCAAGGTAGTGTCCTTGGTCCTATCCTATACCTTCTGTTCACAGCAGACATTCCTACTCCAACAAGAATAACAGATATGATTGCAACATTTGCAGACTACACTATTCTTTTGTCGTCAAATAAAGATATAACTTTGGTCATATCAAACCTTCAACAATTGCTGGACAATACCTTAAACTGGTTTTAAACCTGGGGTTTGAAAAAACAGTACAAGTGACTAACGCTAATAAAAAGAAAGCAATTACGATAAACAACACTCCGATTCAAAATGATAATAAAGCTAAATATCTTGGCATGATAATCGACTCTAAATTAATCTGGAAAGATCATATCATTCGTAAAAAAAACGAAGTAAAGTACAAATTTGCACAATTTTAACATAAAAATCCCCCAACGAGCTCAATCAAAAATACTGAGAACTATTATAAACGCCGAATGGTACATATCCAATGAAAATATACATCGTAATCTTAATGTCAGCACAGTCCAAGAGGTCATAAGGAATTCCAGCTTAAAGCATATATTTAAACTTATAACTCATTTTAACAATGAAATTAGACAACTACCCTATAACGAGCTCCCAGGTTCAAGAAGGCTTAAGCGGTGCACTCCATCGGAGCTATTCGTCCTATTCTTATAATTGATAATTTGACAAAAAGTATTTTATATAATTTAATAAAAATAAATTTTTACTAACACTAAATATAAGTTATCTTGAGTGTTTATTTAAGATAATTTATACCCAAACCTTAAAACTAATTACTAATTGTCATTTAAAGACAGGTGTAAATAAAATGGGATGATATCAAAAAAAAAAAAAGGTTTGACAGTCGCAACAAAACTCATTAGATTTCTATCTCATACACTCACACTTTTTCACTAACATTCACACAATTTTTGTACTTTCAGCCAATCGGCTGTTGCCTCGATTTTTCGTTGATAAAACGTATACACTACTTGAAAGTAATGAAAGGAAAAGGAATGGAATTCTCTTTTCCCTTCTCTGCTTAAAGCACAAGACTTGACGAGTCAAACTTGACAAGTGTGATCCGGCACTAAAATGGCAAATGGAATAACAGTGTTACCGTTGATGAGTTTATATCTGATTTCTGTGTATTTATTAGGGAGATCCATCGAATAGTATTCGACCAGTTTTAACCGGTTATTTTAGTTTTGCCCAAGTCAAATATTTATTTTAGTAAAATAAACCGGGTATTTTAGTAATGTGTAATTTATATACGTTTTCCTTACTTTTGTTATAAATGTAACCGTAAAAAGTATTTTTCTAATTGAATATTTAGCAAACTAAAGCAATGTAAATACAAATCGCTTATATAAGCGTTTGTTCTTGTAACAAAAACCAAAAACAATTCCAAATACTAAAAAAAATAAGCTTAAGAAGTAATTAGGAACTTAACAGTATTCTTAAGTCATCTCTGGTGCTTAAACGACCCTACAATGATAAGTTGCAAAATTCCTTCAACGTCACGACTTATTATTCACTTTTAATTAATCTACAAGCTTGACATAAATATACGCCAGGTAAAACTTGACTCTGTTCCAAGTAGTTTTAAAGAGACTGCAAATAATAGTTTACTAAAATATGCTGCCAATAATGAATGAAAAACTCTTAACTAGTTCTAGCATATCTTCATGCTTAAAGCTACACCATACCTGCGAAATCAACGATATGGAAAAATTCTTCAGTTTTATTTATTAAATTACCAACAACTTAATACAAAATTGAAGGAATCAAATCAAATCTCATGGAAGGGTTTCGATTGTGATCGACGAATTGACAGATATTTCATACAAAAAGCATGTTCGTATTACTATATAAAAAATTTGAAATATAGAATCCTGGATAGGAGGTTTTGTTTGCAACTTTTCAAAAATAAAACCGGTTATTTTTAAAATGCTTAACCGAAAACCGGGTTTTTTTAATATAGCAACTATTCGGAATATTCAAGAACTGGTTATTGAAAAAAGTCGATTAATCGATCTTCTTAGTATTTATAAAAATTTAAAAATAAAAAGAACGATAACCTGTAATCTTAATAAATTAGTCATCAGACATTTCTTTCTCTTGGAATAACATAATCATTAAGATTCATTTTAAAAATTAATCTAATTCATTACTAATCATAATTTAATTTTAGTCAACAGGAATGATTAAAATATTCATTAATTTTTGTTTTTCTGAATTCCTTTATATGTGTTGCACACATTTTTTTGTTCGAGGGTTTTTCATTTAATTAAGGCTTGAGAATATGCGTCAAAAAATGCTTTTAAAACATAGATTGACAACTACTGCAATTGTTAAATATTTCAACGATAAATATATTGCAGTTCAACGAATACAGAATAATCATTCATTGAAATTAACCAATTTTTTTTTGGATAACAAGAGTGCGCTTATTCGAATTCGACTGTATAAAGTTATTTTTTAAATGTCCTTCTAAATAAAAACTGAGAAACATTAGAAAGCCCTTTCAGAATAACGCGGTTCCCTTCAATACATTTCGCTTCCCACTTTCGTGGTACAACCAGGGCTGTCAGATGTGGCGATTTTTCGCCAAACTATGCGATTTATAACCCTAATTGGCGACGCAATTTTGTGTTTGGCGACATGGCGATTTTTAGGCGAAATTAAAGAAAATTTGCGATTATTTTAGCGATTTCTAAATCGCGTTTTATCTTTTTTTCATATTTATATGAACAAATTTATGAGTACTGGGGGTCGATTCTGGTTCTGTGAAACTGTGAAATGAAAAAAAACTTTTCATTTTCGTTTTCATGAGCACTTTTCACATTAGCACTTCACATTTACACAAAATGCGATTCCCGTTCTTTTAATGAAAAAGTGTTTCATTCCATTGTAGCTGTGAAACTTTTGTAACTATATTAATAAAATGTAAACGTCAAATGCAGATATCGAAGCTTAGGATTTTGAAACGGTGCTAAGCCGCTAACGAGTTTTTTTAATGCTTGAGCTGCAAGCATTTATTTTTGCTAATAGAGTTTTTTGAAGAGAGAAAAAAATGCATTTTTATGGCTTCTTTTGTTTTATACAATATAAATTTTTTCAGTAAAAAAGTTTTTGTTGTTTTTTATTTTCATACACACATATGTACATGGTAAATATTTTTAACTTAAAATAAATAATGAGTAAACCGAAAATTCCGAATTTGTTGCATTTGGGGTTTTTTCATGAACGATATTGCATCTGAAAGAGGTTGGCCCCAATGTCCGTCCCAAGTGCGCGCAAGAAATAGGAAAGGAAAAAATTTTACATAAAATCTGTTAATATATAAAAACAACAGCAATTTTTTAACGGAAACAAATTTTTATTCAAAAAACAAGAGCAGTCATAAAAATGTAAAATCGATCAATCAATGACTTGACAAATGAGTTTTTTGGGTAAACATATTTCGCGACAAGTTTTGTCATCGTGTAAATTGAGTAATGACATTTGGCAAGATTTTATATCATAGTGCCGGTCCAGACCTGCAATTTTTGTTGCAGCAATTCTTGAGTTTATTTGTGAGAGTAGTGAGAAAATTTGGGAGCGGAAGTCATTTCACCAAAAAAATCATGAATCTCTGCAACAAAAATTCCAAATTTGGACAATGAATTATAAATAAGGTAATGCCTCTATTATTTGCTAGTAAAATTTTTAAGTAAAAATTACTGCCAGGCCCATGATGTCTACAAGAACATTTCTTTCGCATATTTATATTGAAAACAATAATAAAAAATTAAAATTTGTTGTTGTTTTCAAAACAAATATACGAAAGAAATGTTCTTGTTGACATCGTGGGCCTGGGCCTTAATTTCTTTCGTTTAACTTTCGAGTTATTCTTAGCAAGCCTATTCATTTGATACCTACATATATTATAGGATTGCATTAAAAATAGCTTGACCGCCATTTTGGCTGTGCTGCTATGTTTGATTTAGAATGACGTTTCATAGTTTACAATATGGTGAAATAAACAGGTGGCAGCACTACGCCAGATGACGATTTTTTGCTCCTGCATTGTTTGTCTAAGTTTATGTCAAAGTTTTGTTTATGTTTACAAAAAGTCCACGTTTTGTGCTGGAATTATTGTATTTTAATAAAGTTTTTGATAATTTTTAATCAAAAAAAAATAAGATATTGACTATAATAATATAAAAATTGGCTAAAAATGTATTAAAAGCTTTAAAAAACGTCCATAAGCCCAAAAAATTGTGAAATCATTTACAAATAAAAGGCCAAATAAAGATTTATTGAGTAATATGTTATTAAATATAAAACATAAACATGTTGTATGCGGCTTTAAATTTACTTTAAGCCGTCGCTAAACCTAAATTCTTCACCGCCGATGGAAATTACATATCTACTTTGTCCTTTAATCAAGTGTAAAATTATACAAATACAAAAAAAAATATAATTAATTTAAAAAATGTTAGGATTATTAGTTTTAATGGAATTATCGAAATAAATTCGGAATGGTAGGTACAATGTAAGAAAACATTATTAACGTTTTTCGTCAGTAATGTTTTGTAGTTATACATATAATAAAAAATTGGAATTTTATATGAATATACCTAATAAGTTAAAAATCTGTAAATATGAATCTTTTTAGAAGATTATAATTTTTATTTCTTTAAATTATTATTTATCTTTAGCAATGTCCATATTTTTCTCTAAATAATTTAGTTAAAATTATTTTTCACCGTTAAAATGAAAGTGTAAAAATATGGCATAAATGAAAAGTTTGTGACACTTCTTTGCACTGTTACACAGAACAAGAATCACATTACTGTGAAAATGTGAAAACAATTTGTTTCATTCCATTTGTTCTTCTCATATGAAAACATTCGAATTTATTTATCATTTTTTCACTAAACGAGAATCAGAAACTCTATGAAAATGTGAAAAAAGTTTTCATTTCACAGTTTCACAGAACCAGAATCGACCCCCTGGCTAAGATTTTTCTTGGAATTTTTAACAAATTTTAAAATCGCAATACGAATGCGGTTGTTTTGGGTGATAAATTGATAATATTGCCAGATACATTAGATTGAAAACAATAAAAAAATTGTTCCAATGAAATCTTAGATTTTCGCACATTTTCCTTATCAGAAGTTATCAATAATCTGATCTTTACCGTAAAACTTATTTTGCAAAATAAATTTTAAAAACTGAATCGTTTTCGATTTCATATAAAATGGGGTTTTTAAAATAAATAAATAAATGTACGCTGGGTAGCATCCAAAAAAAAAAAAGTCGAATTAATAGAGAAAGAAAATCAGAAAATTTAAAAAAAAAAACGTTGCATAGATATAAGGTTCTTTATAAAAGTATCAAGCGTATTTTTTAATGTAGAGTGCAAAGCGCAGTTTTTTTTATACATTTTGACTCTTTTACGAAATAATATTAAAATTTTCTTTTAATCCTTACTTTGAATATTGCCATTTCACTTGAAATTTTTGAAAACCTTGATTTTTTATAGAAACGAAAACGAATCTGGGTTAGAAGGTAATTTTTAAAAATTATTCGTTTAGAAGACTGACTTTAAGTATTCCAGTTCAATTCCAAAAATTGGAATACATATTTTAACACATTTATCTTTTGCTTCAAATAAATAAAAAAAATTTTCATATGCTGACTTATATTCACATAGAAAATCACTCTTAAAAAATGGATTTTTTTTTGCATCAAACTCAACTCAAACTCAACTCAAGATAATCAGCCTTCTTATGGCAATTGCACTATTTAAAATCGCAAAAGCCAGATCTGATGAAAAGATTTTCACATTTGAGGTGGCACCCAGTTAAAGTCGGTTTAATTTAAAACATACTGTTATTTCGAATATAGTAACAATGGAATTAAATGAATGTTGTTATTTTAAAGTTGTTTCTAAAAAGAACCGACTTTAGCGTTTGACAATGATTATGGGTCATTCATTTGTTTAATTTAACCATATTGTTTTCACCGGCAACCATTTTATGGTTAAAATAGTCCTCCATCAAGAAGCCATAAACATATTAGGGTAGCCTCCGAACATGTTATTTTTCTGTGCCATTTTATTAATATTTTCTAAAAATTTCGAGTTTAACAAGCTGTTTAAAATAAATTTCCTTTTCTTCTTGTACACAGAAAAAATAATTTTTCGAATTCAAACAAAAAATTTGTAGTATCAAAACATTTTTTGTCTGAAATCGGTCCTACAAACAAATTCGCATATTCAAACAATTTATTTGCATTGTGTTTACTAAAAAAAAACACTGATTTTTTCAAACAAATAATTTACAGAATCAAACAAAAAGTTTACTGAAATTCATATAAATTTCAAACAAATAATTTTGCTGAATCAAACAAAAATTTTTTGCACAAGCAATGACGCGCACCCAAGCTATCACTGAAGGAGATGATGAAGGCAGAAGCAGAGCGGCGGCTGGCTTTAAGACACATGTTTTGTTGTAATAATTTTTGAACGAAGTCTTGTTTATACACACAATGTTTTTCTTCATCACTCACTTTTGCTGTTTCCTTTCCTTGGCTAAAGAAGATGAAATGTAACAAACAACGGCAGCAGACCGACTCGATATGTTTTTCGTCATCATTTTATTTTTGTATTTGATGTATTTAAGTAAACAGTTTTCAAAAATTGAATACGGGATTTTGTTTTTCATTCTTTTTTTCCAACTTTGAAACCAACCAAAAATTTATTTTGTTTCTTATAATGTTGTTGTTGTTTCTGTTGCTTAAAAAAGAATGAAATCTTTATTTTACCTGCTATTTTTTTTTTGTTTTTTTACTAATAACCTCGTCGCGCTATTTTATCATCTTTCTTCTTGTTGTACTTTTTTAAAGCGTCCAAAAATAAACTGTATGTGTTTTTTGTTGTTGGTCTTATATTTCACATAAAGAAGTGTTGCTTACGATCAAATAAAAAATGCAAAAAACGACAACATTAAGGAGCGTTAAATATTTCATACAAAATTATGAAAAATTTAAACCAATAGCGCGTATATTATATTATTGAAAAGTTGTCAACATTTTTGTTGGTTAAATAAAAATCAAACAAAAATATTAATTGAATCAGTAAAAAAATTTGTAGAAATTAAAAAAAATTTCAAACAATCGTTTGTTTGAAAATAATTCGGCAATAATTTTTTCTGTGTACACACCCAGAGAAATAATGTAGACTTTTTCTTTTAAATAACCCCAAAGAAAGCCGTCTGCGGCGGTTAAATCCAGTGAACGCGGAGGCCAATTAAAATTAATTGTACGCGAAATAATTTGTTCACCAAAGATCTCCCGTAAAAGAGCCATTGTGGCCCTTGTAGTATGCGCTGTGGCTCCATCTTGTTGGAACCATACTTGCGAATGGTTTTCCAAGCTGGCCTTGGGCCAAGTTGTGTCGAACGTCTCTTGATTGATGTTTCTCCATCTCCCCGAATACTCCTCTGTACCAGTTCAATAATGTCATGCGTGTGCACCGTTCGTCTTCTGCCAGTGCCAGGAAGGTTCCTTACTGCCCCTTGTTGTCGAAAATTAGGAACCAGGTGGTTTATTGTTGACTCTGAGGGTCCAACCCGCACATAACATAACAAATAACGCCGATATGCACGCTGAGTCAAAACAATTGAGTACTGCTCCATATTAAATTCCCCAAGTCTTCTTTACAAAATACTGAAAAGAAAAGAAACAAAAAATTATAATTTAAAAGTTATAAAAAATTCAAACCCTGTAAAATGGGGTATAGAAATGTAGGTTAGATTCAATACTACAAGAAAGCACAGATTTTTTTGACGCATTCTGACGGCTAGGACTTATGCTCTATAAAGAAGAAGATTTCCAGGAAATTTGGAAATATAAAAAAATTAAGTAGTGCATTAAACCACTAATAATTAATAAGATAAGCTAATACACAAAAATTATTCTGTCCAAAAATCTTGATAAACAAAAAAGTTATGAGCATATGAACTTTAAAAATGTAATGCATTTTCTGGCCCGCTACGGCCTTCGTCAGCATTCTTTGTGTCACACTGGATAGTGATACTTTATAAATTGAATTTATTTAACTCAACAATTTTAACAAATAGAAACTGGGAATTATTTCCTTCCGAAGGTTACTTTATATTATATTCAACATTTTTTATTTTTCGAGCATATTTTATTTTATTTATTTTTTGTAAAAAAGCTTTATTTATTCATAGAATAAATTCGAAAAATAAAAAATGTTGAATATAATATAAAGTAGCCTTCGGAAGGAATTAATTCCCAGTTTCATTTACATTTACAACAAAAGTTTTAACAATATTGAACAATGTGCAAAAATATATGTAGGAACAACTGGGACGAAACTGAAAACTAGAATTGCAGGACATAAACATGACCAAAAATATAGAAATTATAATTCAGCACATGGTACAGCTTTTTCGACTCATTGCAGGGATTTAAATCATTATCCAGATTTTGAGAACACATCCGTTTTAAACGTGGAAGGTTTTAAGAAAAGAAGATATATGTTAGAGATGTTACAAATAAATAATGTTCCATTTGAAGAAAGGATTAATTTTAAAAAAGATACTGAAGGTTTAGCTCAGATTTATAGATATTTATTGAATAAGAATAAAAAGGCTGACGAAAAGGGAAATAGGTTTAGATCTTTGGTTGTTTTCTAAAATAAAGTTTAGATGGCTTAAGTTAGATTTGTAGAAATATATTTTTTGACGAAATAGGGAAATATTTTGAAATTGTTTTTTGTTTCCTCTTTTTAATTTTTTAATATTTTGATTTTATTTTATTGTTGAATGTTGAAAAAAAAATTTTAAATTTAATTTGAATTTTTATTAATTGTCAAACACAATTTTTTGTTAATTTTTATTAAATTTTATTAATATAATATCCTGAAGAAGATTTCCAAAGGAAATCGAAATATCGAAATAAAAAATAAACGAACTATTTGATATAAAAGTGACCTTAAGGTCAAGTATTAATAAAGAAGAATATAAATTTTTTTGTATTATTTTGTAAAAAGAAAAATTGTTGGTTCTATTGTTGTATACCAACAAATACTTTTTTAAAAAAAATATATATGTATGTATGTATTTATTTATTTTTCTCATTATTGCGCTAACCTTTGGTTAGCATCTTTAGGAAATTAAATTAAGTTTACAATAAAAAATAATAAAAACAGTTTCATTTAAAGAGATATTAATAATGGCTAAAAATATTTT
This sequence comes from Pollenia labialis, assembly GCA_949318255.1. Lineage (NCBI taxonomy): Eukaryota > Metazoa > Arthropoda > Insecta > Diptera > Polleniidae > Pollenia > Pollenia labialis. The sequence continues at coordinate 85,591,774 of OX439143.1, forward strand.
AAGGTCCATAACTCCAAAACTAGATCCTCAGGCGCAATAAAAACTATATAAAAAATTAAATTTTTCAAAACAATTTTAGTGCTGTATATGTAGATATATATCTGTGGCATTTTGACAAACCATCTTAAGTCAAATTCAAAAAGTTGAAAAAATTGTTAATCATACCAAGGCCCATCTATCAGGTCTGCTTACTTGTACAAAAACAAGAAACGATTTTTTTTAGTTGTCAAAAATTTACTACTACATATACAAAGCAAAAGGAAAAAACGTGTATGTTTGGCATACCATAAACGTAAACCAACGTATACATGCACATGTAAGCAAAATGTAAACAACTTTTGACAACTAAAAAGAACATAAACAATGATCATCAGGCTTCTTGCGCAGACCTTTTCAATGGGCCTTGAATCATAAAAATTTTCATTCAAAAAACATTTTTGTTTACATTTTTTAAATTTTGTATTATAAACGAAATTTTTCTTTAAGTTTGGTTTTTTTATTAAGGGTATTCATTTCAAATTTTTTTTGGTTGGAAAAATGGAAAAAAGAAACATTACACTCTTAAGCCTGGTACTGTGTTCAACATTTCACGTGAAATGCTGTCAAAACGATATGAAAAAAACTTGTGCGGAATATCTATGAAATAATGTTGATAGAGTTGTACTCTGTTCATTTTGTGAAAAAGTTAGGAAATGTTTCTGGCAACATTTTTTTACAACTGCGAAATAATGTAAGCTGCACTTATTTCACGTGGAATTTTAAGCAAAAGCAAAAAAGTAACAACTGATTATTAAATAAGAAATAAAAAATTAAAATAACACAACCGGTAACAGTTTTTTATCCATATTTATATTCTTTTTTATTAAATTTTTTAATAAAAAAATAATTTTTAGTTAAATACATGTTCGGTTTGTTTACATACGCAAAACAATGTCGCATACTTTGCAGGACTAAAAACGTCAAATTGTACAAACTCGCATGAAAGGTAACATTGATACATGTCAAAATTTTCGTGTGAAATAATTAATGTTGCTCAACATTTTTCACAAATTTGAACAGAGTACCAGGCTTTAGTGCCCATTTAGACAGGTAAACATTTGGAAGGGAAACATATTGTTTGGTAGCAAATTACGGGTGGGGAAGAGAGAATGGTTTTTGTGTTCGGTACTCGGCGACACGCTTTGTTCTCATTTACTTTGCTTTTTGAGAAAAAAAACAACAACATTAACAGAATGTTTCTGGCAACATGTTCGTCTGTGTGACCGAGAATGAAAATACAAAAGAGAATTCCAGATGTTTTCCTTCCAAATGTTCGCTCGTCTAAACTCGGACTTATTGACGTGAACGGGTTTTTTTATTTTTTTTTGTAAAAAGTACAAACTGTCAAAAAAATCTGCCAAATAATACGTGGAAGTATTTGATATTTTCAATATGCCAAATATGTGTAAAAAGTGAATTAATTAATATATTTAATTGTCACATCATTAACAAAAATTGATAAAGTTTGCGAAAATAAAGGTATGTAAAGATACATTTTCATGAAAACAATACAATATAAACTTTGAAATATTAAATTGCAGAAATGTTTACTTTATTCATTTCATTTCTTTTTTTAATTTTTTTTAATAACTATTTTTATTGAACTCATTATTAATATGTAAGTGTTTTTTTTTTGAAAGTTAAATGAGAAAGAAGTTATGTTTAAAATGTTGTAACTATAAAAAAATTTTTTAAAATCAGAGTTGTACAATTCAAGAGTTTATAAAAAGAGGTGTAATTTTTCGTACTTTGTATTAAAAATTAGCAATTTTTTATGAATGGCAACGTCATTTCGTTTGACGTTTAAAGTGGAAAATTACATCTTTTTATCCAGACTTTTTTACACTTGGCTATAGTGTGATAAAAATGTAACTTTTGGTGGAATTTTTTTTCTTGTGGTTGTTGTAACAAAAATTAAATTTTTCCACTTTTCCATTTTTTCAACAAATAAAAAAACTGAAATGAATACCCTTATTATTTGAAAATAATGATTTTTTTTTCAGCAAGTTTTTTTAAGGCTAATTTGCTATCTTATCACGACTTAAGATGTTTTATCAAAATGCCACAGATACATATGTATGTATAAAGTATTTTACTTTTTTGTACAAAAGGGCCGATGTCGGTATGTATTGGCGATTTTAAGCAAGAATGTTAGCAACATGTTTTGGAACAAGACTGTGAGCAAAATAAAAAGAAATAATAATTTACATACATACATACATATGTGCGAGTTCACGCATTCACCTCAACACCATATGACACGTTTACGTTTTTGTAGTAACTACCAACATTTAAAGTAGACCGCAACGTTTACGTATTTGCAACATTTACGTAAGAGTAACGAGGTCTTTATACAGCAGTAAATGACAAACAATAAAATATAAAAAAGTTGCTATTTTAGTGCTGACAACGAAGAAGGTTTTAAAGCGCAATAAATAAAAATATTTTATGGTTTACGAAGAAGATTAAAAAAATGCATTTAAACAACAAAAAGCAAAACCGAAATGAATATGTTTATATAGTTAGTTCTTAAAAAAGCACTTTAGGAGTGCTTTGTTTGCATGTTAAAAAAGCGCTTATTGTCAGCAGAAAAAATTCCTCCAAACCGGGAACACCCCACACAAAAATCAGTCATCCCATCAGCAGGTTTGAAGCGATTTGATGTATGAATTCATACATAAAACCTGCTCCTTTTTGATGCGATGAAGAAAAACAATAGCTCTATTTCTGTAATTCAAAAGTTAAACATAAAAAAGTGATGTATTTTTTATCCTGAAGTATGAACATCAAACAGAGATAATCAATTTTCTTTACGAAGAGCAATCGCGTGTACGATATTTTTTGTCAGTCCGCCTTTAGCCAACACAAATAAGGTAGATGGTTTGTTGACGCGAGAACATGCCACGTATAATTGGCCGTGTGAAAAACATGGTACGCCCAACATCTAACAACATCCAACAATCTTAGCTGCAAGCAGTCATCCTTTGACATTGCGACTAGTGCCCATTCACATTATACGATTTTTGTCGTTGCGATTCCAACCTTTTTGGCCGAGAGGGGAGAGCGGAATTAAAAGGGGTACACAAGCGAGTGTACTCTTCGATTCATTTTGTTCGCTCATTCGAGATTGCCGATTTATTAACACCAAGTTGTTACGATTTCTTGATTTGACGTTTTTTTTTAAAACAATTTTTTAACACCGAAACCATTTAAATTTTGTATCACTGACAACTCGCCATTATCAATGCAATGCTTTCTTTTGTTTTTACTAAAATAATAGAAAAAATAACTATTAAAACTTGAAATTTTGTCTGTCCTGATTGGAGGCGATTTTTCCCCAACTACGTCTGGCTACCCCATATATAAACACGCTGCCCTTTTAGAGAGCAAAGCATTTTTAAGAAACGAACACCAAATTGCATTTTTTTAAATAAAATTTGACATTTTTTGTTCTTTTTTCTCTCTCCCGTTGCAAATTTTCAAGTACGTGAACACTTACTAGTAATAATTATTGCAAATAAGCAATAATTTTCTGTTATTAAACGGGCCTTATGACTACAAACTATTTATTGCATTTCAAAAATACCGAAATTTTGGTATTTTAAATAATTTTAATTCGAAATACCAATTTTCTAATTCTGGCTCGGTATTGCAATAAATAGTATAGTCTAAATTTGTTTCAGTGTATTTATATACATACACGCGTATATATGTTCATATATTCTCATAAATAATGTATATTATCTAGTACTTATGGATATACATATGTACACATGTGTATATTCTAAGCCTCTAAGAAGCCACTTACAAACAAACATATCTTGTGAATTTATGAAAGCGATCATTACAACTCATTGCAAAAAGCGCCACCCAACCTGTCGGACAACCAAATGCACACAAACACAAACAAACATACTACTATCTCTTCAATTTTAAGGGTATTTAAATATAAGAATGTGTTTAAAGGTATTATTAGCATAATTATGGGCGCATTAGCGCATGCAAGAACAGGAACAGCGACAGAAACGTTTTGAAATTTGTTACTACAACATACTTAGTTGCAGCAAAAATATTTTATATTCATTGTGCTATTAATAGTGGCATTCGCTATTATTTTATTTTGCAGTGTTTAATTTAAAACAATTTCTTAAAAATTTAAAGCCATCAAGTATTTTTGATTGACAACATATTTAACATTGTTTGATACAAATGTTTGTAATATAAACATTAATATTTTAATAAGTATAAAATTTCATTCAATAGGAAATACCTACATAGCTTAGCATTTACTTTTTTAATCAACTTAAGTAGAATCTATAATAAAAGAAAGCAACTCAACAAATTTATACTGATCCTATCGCAAAATTCTCAACACATCAAAATTTGGTGCCTTAAGGTATTTACAATTACTTAATTACTTACATATTAAATATTATTAAATATTTATTTCGTGTAAGATTTTTTGCTCACAGTGGCGATTTTGGGAAATAAATATATTTTATTTCTAAACAGTTTGAAAGTTGACATTAATCTTAGCATATATAAAGTAGAGAACTATTCGAGCTTAGGCTTTGACGATAGAACGATCCACCATCCGTCGCATCTCGGCAGTCAAGAATGAAAAATTATCAATAAATTTTAATTAATTTCATGTTGTTAAATTCCTTTCTTCATAAAAATAATTTAATGAAAATTAAATTTAATTAACTTTAGCCTTATTAAAATATCAAAATTTGGATTAAAACCCATAAAACTGTTCAACAAAAATAACCACAATACTAACTTGATAGATAATGTTGCCTGATGTGTCCGAAAATAACAGTCGTGTAAGTCAAAAACAGCTTACAATTATCTATTTTATACATTTTTGAAAGGTGTCTTTACAGGGATGATAACAAAATATAGTATATATGTATATATTTTTTTTAATTCATAACAACACTATTTTACAATACATATTCCAGAAGAGACACCTTATTCTTGCAAAAATGCAGGAAGTTTTCCAGTCAAAATTCTGTAAAATCCCTATTCTGGGATATTCTAATCCAAATTTTTCTGATTGTGGGATTATTTGGAAGAAAATCCTTAACAAAATCCTCTCTGCCTTTGATGAAACTAAGATTTTTTTACAAAATGCATTAAACTCGAAACATAAAATTTATTTTCTTTAATTTTCTGTTTACCATCATCCATTTAAATTTTTAATTTCTATTTAACAAAACATCGGTACAGGATATTGCAAAATTATAAAATTTATATTTCCAATCTCATGCACTATTTTTTTAGACTCAATTAACGGATTTTGTATATTTATTTTTTAAACGACTTTAAGACATCTTGAATGTTCAAATGGCCCTTCTTAAAGGTTTGAGCATGCAGAGAAAAACTTTTTTACCGAAACATTTTTAAACATGTTATGGTTATTTTGAACATATTATTTTCACCAGAAACCACTACCACATAATTGTTGCCTCCAAACATGTTATAACAACAATTTGTTTCAAATTTCTTACAAATTTCGATTCCATTCCACTGTGCTTTGTATAATTTATTAGTTTACAAAAGTTTCACAAACTCAAATAATCCTTCTCGAACAGACACACACACCACTACGCACTTACAGATACATACCCGTAGAAAAAATATGACTGAAGGTAACCAAAATCCAAAATGAACGGTTGGATTATGAAAATGCTTATGTTTGTATGTAACCATAATATGATTTAATCGTTTTTACCGATTTGTTTTAACAATAAACAACCCAAGCAAGGGATTCAAGAGCATTGATAAAATTTTTTTTTAAATAAATACTAAGGGCCATTATTACAACTTGCCAATAGTTTAAAGTCGGATTTTGTCGGACCGATAAATAGCTTTGCATTATAAAACCTTCATTTATTATGTTTTCATCTATTAAATATTATTATTATTGAAAATAACAGCAATAAAAAATGGTAGTTGTAATAATGCAAAGCTATTTATCGGTACAACAAAATCCGACTTTTAACTATTGGCAAGTTGTAATAATGGCCCTAAATGTTGTACTTACATTTAAATGTTAAATCTAGCCACATTCAAAGTTTTTTTATTCCTTTGTTTGTTCCACTTGCGAACATAGGGCTTCTAAAAGAGATGTATAATTAATTTTATCATTAAATAATGATTTCATTTCGTTAAAGGTTTTGTTGTCTTTGCGTAGTTTACTTAAGGATCCCGTACACCACATGTTTTTGCCATCTGATATGTCAAATTCCCACTGCAAAAAACGTACATGTCGTGTGTTACCTTTTTAACTTTGCTTCTGTAAAAGTCAGACGCGAAGTCATCTGACAAAATTGCAATTAGAGCGTGTTCTATTTTCATCTGGTAAGCCATTGTTATTTTGAAAAAAAATGTTGTTAGAAATCTATGCCGCAAGGAAGTCGGCAGCGGAGGTTGTTATTTTACAATACCGATAATTTTTCTTTTTCTTTTAACCTTTTAATAGAAATAATGTATATACATATATAAAAAACGTTTCATTATTATATCCAAAATTGGCATCAGCGAATTTTTAAGAAAAAAAATTTTAAGATGGCTGAACTCATTTACGGCGCAAATAGAAATTTTTGTGGCGGCCGCTCGCTATTTTGAAACCGAAAACCAGGGATGTTAGATGTGACGATTTTACGTCATTTTGACGATTTTTTTCGATGAATTTACCAAAATGACGATTGACGATTTTTGATGTAGAATCACTAATGTTTTGACGATTTAATCCCGTCAATAAATTTACTTTAAACTTTTATCTGGCATCAATTTTATAACACTTTAATCTGGCAAGCAGGTTTGGTAGATGTGACGATTTTTCGTAATTTTAACGATTTTTTTGAGAAAATAAAATAATATGACGATTGACGATTTTTTGACTAAAAGAAATAGTATTATGACGATTTTCTGGCATCGATAAAACACAAGAATTATTTACAATTATATTGAAAACAGTCCAAAACTTAAAAATCAATTTTTTCGACATACAAAAATTTTTGGAAATTAAACAAAAAAATCCTCCCCCATCACAAACCAGGTGGATTTCATTAGAAGCATCAGTAATTCAAATTCTACAATTATAGAAATGCCATCGGTACTGCAAAAAATATACACTAGAGCCCCGATTTGCGTCAGTCTTATCTGGTCCGCTTTTAAAAAATTGGTTAAATCCGCTTTGCGGTTTTATGATTTCGATTTGGGCCGCCACATACGAATGCATTTTTCGATGAAGTCATAATCACATGTGAAGAATTTTTCTATTTGTGTGTAAAAAGGCAAACCCCATTTAATTCTGTTGGTTAGTTATTCTTAGCAATATTGCGTGTTAGGAAGTAAGAAGTTACTTTTTAATAAGAAGTTGTGTAGAAAAATGAGTGCAATGAGAAAAAAATTTATTAGTTTGGAACTAATATTGGACGTAATAAGACGTTTCAAGTCGGTTGATATAGACAGAATCCTTGGTTTTAAGCACCTTTAACAATAAAAACAATTTGCAATAGAGATAGCGCTAAAAGTTAATCATTTAAAAATAGCTCGAGTTAAAAGCAAATGAGATTTTATTTATTATTAAATATTTTTCTGAATATGAATAAATCAAATAAAAAATATTTTTGCTATGCATTTATGCAAATATATTTTTTCTTATGTTTTTTTTAAATGATAAATATATTCAGCTCACTTACTGAAATAAATAGAATAAAACTTAACCATATCACTTTCTTGCTAAAAATTTTATTTTCGAACCAATCCATGCAATAAATTGTCTTTAATTTGTAGAATTTATATATTTGACGTTTTGTTGACGATTTTGTTCAATTTTCGTGACGATTTTGACGAATTTTGTTAAAACTTTTGACGATTTTTGCGGAAAAAAGTCTAACAACCCTGCCGAAAACTACTTTGGTTTCTGCATTAACTATGCGAAAAAAACAGAGACAATGTCAGAAGCAAATTACATGCATGTTTGTGACCGAATATTATAACCCTTATCACAGAATATACAGAACTGACATGAGACGGAAGATTTTGCCTTTTTTTTTGTCTCTTTCTAAGAAAGCTGCCCTTTTGCATTTTTTGTTTTGATTACGCAATTCGTGTTGATAGTAGCGGCCTGTTTTTGCACATTGCCACTTTACTACCAAAAAACATTTTCTTTCTCTTTCTTCGAAAGCTGCCCTCACAACTGATTTGGGCCTTTTTCACACGTCACTTTTTACAGTTCTGTGTATTCTGTGCCCTTATGTAACCTCGCATTTCCACATGCAAGTACAAGTTCGAAAAACTCAATACACTCACACTTTTTCACTAACATTCACACAATTTTTTTACTTTCAGCCAATCGGCTGTTTCCACGATTTTTCGTTGATAATACGTATACACTACTTGCAAGTAATTACTTGCATGTGGAAACGCCGGGTAAAACAGCAAAGTTGACAAGTCAGATGTAAAAACATGTTGTCTATATGCTCTTTTAAAAGCGTTCTCCGCCAAGAATTTTTAGGGCGCCTGCGATGTCGGCTGCCTTGAGGATTCCATTTCATGGTTAAATAGAAACAAAAATGTATTGGCTGTCACAATAATAATGTTAAAATAGCAAATGGTTTGCTTGTGGCCATTGCGGGGACCATATTTTTTTCTGCGTGTAGATAACCACTGCCAGCAATTTAAATAGGAAATGAAATAAAACTTACAAGTAAAATTTTCAAAGATAAAATATAAAATTAATTGAAATCTTGTCAAATTAACACATTAATTTCCATTACAGTTAATATCGTTGTTGCTGCTTGTGATAATTAAGGTTCCGCAAACAACTTTTAGCTAATGGTCACTGTCGCCCTCAAGTGCTCTTAATCATACTAGAATAAATGAAAAGTAATTGATTAGTCAGAATGATGATTAAAAATAATACCTATTATTTTATGCCTTAAACTTAAAACTTTACAAAAACTTTACTTACCTGGTAAGTTAGCAAGTAATTTTGGGAAAAAAACACAATCAGTGCACTAAATATTTTGTCTATTAAATCATTTTTTAGACGAAATTTTAGTTATCGATTTAACATTACTTTTATAGAATTGTCTCAAAACAATTAACTCTAAATTGCTGCATTGTATGTATCTAAAAAAGTACAAATAAAAAAAGAACTAAATTTAAAATGCCTTTTTGTGGAAATATATTTCAAATTTAGCCAATCGAAACAGGTGGAGCGTAGAACATTTTTAACATCCCTAATTTATCAAATTATTAATGGTCTTCCTTTTATCGTAATAATTATTAAATATTTTCTTTTTAAAATTTATTTTTCTTTTCTTTTTGTTTGATTTTCAGATTGTTAAATAAGACCTCTTAAATACAATAATTGAATCGTAGATATTTTGAGCACAATATTTTGAGCCCAAAATAAATTGACGTCACAAAAAGCAACAAATACTTATAAAATAATAATAATTTAAAGTAAATCAAGTAGCTAAAAAGTATCTAAAAAATAAATGAAAGCAGCATTTTATAGAAGAAATAGCCACACCACGCAATATAAACTTGAAGACCAAAAATATTATTTCAATTCCTATTGGGAAAAAATCCCCTAAAGATTACAAAACAATAAAAAACTCAAGAATTAAACGAAACAGAAGAAAAATAACAAAAACAAAGTACTCGAAAGGGTCAGAAGCTACTTAATAAATTAATCTTTACAATTTTACAAAATACAACAATAGCAAACACAAGCAAAAATAAAATAAAAAAGAAAAACAACAGCGGCGGTAACAATGGCTTCGAGAAACTCTGTTGTCACATTTGCAACATTTGGACTTGTTTTTGTCTTGTATTCTAATGTTGCATTTGCCTATCCACCCACATACTCTGATAAGCCAACTGCGGTCAACGGCAGTGGTGGTAGTGTTCACGTCATTCCACAATTTAACTTCCATTATGCTCAACAACACAATAATGAACAACTGACACAGGAGCAAAAACAAAAATATCCGGATCAACACCCAAATTTAAAAAAATTTACAACATCGAAAACAAGCTCAACGTCAACCTCAGCATCGCCGGGTGCTTCATCGTTTTCCTTGAGGACAACATCGTCATCAGATGCCATATCCGCAGCGTCAACAAAACCATCTTTACATGCAGCTTTTGTCTATAAGGCTGAGGTACCAACGCACATTGAACCGGAAGCCAGCAAGGTTGTCAATGCAGTTAAGTTGGCCAGTAAAACCTCACCATCAGCATCATCATTAACATCGTCAGCATCACCAGCCACTACTTCTGCTAAAATATCATCATACCCCGGCAATACAAACAACAATTCTAAAATTAATTCAGAAAAGGATGATGACTTGTCAAAAAAAATTATTGGTTCAAGGTAAGTAAATTATCGCAACAGGAAATACTCAATGTTTCACAGTCAAATTTCCCAGTAAGAGTTTGATTATATAAAGTGTGTCTTAAGGTGTGCTTACTGAAATGTGATGGACATATATGTATGTAAAATTGGCGAATAAAATGAACTGTGTTCCATTAAATTCTCTTTAAATCTATCTTCTTCAATTGAAAGGAAAAAAATTTAAAAAACACGCAAAAAAAATACTGAACCGTTTGAATGAGATTCAAAAATCTAGAGTTTAAGGGGAAGAAATAAGTAAAATACCGAGGAGATAACATTTATTTTTAGGTTAGCAGGTAATGTTGGACACATAGAAGCTCTACTTAGTTTGCGACTGAATGGCAACATATTATACCCTTCACCACAGGTGGAAAAGGGTATATATAAGTTTCTCATTCCGTTTGTAATTTCTACAATATTGATCTTAGACCCTATAAAGTATATATATTCTGGGTCCTTATGAGAAGAGAAGTTGATTTAACGATGTCCGTCTGTCCGCCTTACGCTTGAATCGTGTTTTCTGGAGACCCCAGACATAATAGCGGCTAGGTTGTTTTACATTTATGTCACATATAGTCTACCATCGGTTGCTATTGAAATTCAGCAAGATCGGTTCAAAATGGCTGAGATATGAGCAAAAAACCACGACTACCTCAATTTTTTTCCAAACATCCCTTGTGGTTGTTGTAATTTTATTACTTTTTGCTGTATATCTGGGGAACGGCAAAAGCCAAAGTTTCCAAATTAGGTACACACATTTAGGTAGCCAATACACACCATCCTACAAAATGTGGGCGGGATTGGAGAAGTGGGCGTGGTACCTCCATATGTCGTATGGATATGACTTATATACAAAAATATCTGAAACGCCTCCACTTAAATTTGATTTTTAATAAATTTCAAAATATACATTTTTATCATATTTACAATAGTACAATTCAATAATTATGTATAAGTTATACAAATTCATAAATACAAAAGACTATATAATTTATATATACAATATACATATATTTTGTTTAATGCAATGAAAGTTGAGTTTTTACACAGGAAATAATAAAAATGAAAATTAAGAAATTACAATTAAGGATATCTTTTATGAGCTCTTGGTCTTAAAACTCTTGTAGGTACATTTTCGTTCTCTCTATTTTGATTTGAATTTACCAAATTTTCATTATTATTATTTTCTACATTCTCATTACATTCTGTATTAGAAGTTAATTCATCTATATTTCTATCGTTATTATCATGTGACTTTTCAACAGCTTGACTGGTGGAATTTCCATTTGAGCATGATGGTAAATCTGATAAATCATTTTGATTTTCACGATAACTTTCAATATTTTGATTCTCATTTACTCCTGCCCTAATCTGATCAGTATGCCTTTTTATAATTCTACCTGTTGAAAGAATACATTGATATGAACGTGGACCTGTCTTTACTTTTATAACGGCGGGGGCCCAAGACTTTGAATTAACGTTTGTGTAATCTCGTATGAACACATTTTGACCTTTTTCAAAAATGACCGATCTCTTACCATTGTAATTTGAAATACTTTTACTTTGTTGTTCAATTATTTTATCTTTAACGAGAGGTGGTTTGATCAGGTCAAATCGAGTTCTAATCGATCTTCCAATAAAAAGTTTTGCTGGGCTTTCATCAGTTGAGCTGTGTTTTGAATTACGGTAATCCATTAGAAAACGATTTAAAATTACGTCAATATTCTCATTCATATCAGATGATAAATTTGCCTTAATAGATTTCTTCAATGTTTTAACGAAATTTTCAGCCTGGCCATTGGTGGCTGGATGCCCAGGAGCTGTTAGTATATGTTTTATTTTATTATTGGAAATAAAAATTTGAAATTCTTCAGAAACAAATTGTCTGCCGTTGTCACTAACAATGGTATTAGGTATACCAAAACGACAGAAAATTTCTCTTAGTTTTGAAATTACGAAATTGGAAGTGATTTCCTTGGTTTTGAAAACTTCTACCCATTTAGAAAATGAGTCTATGATTATAAGAAAATGATAGTTTTTAATGGGACCTGCGAAGTCTATATGGATTCTTTGCCACACAGAGCTTGTAGGACTCCATGGTATAAGGACACTTTTTTCTGGACTAGCCATGAGCCTTTGACACGGAATACATGACTTGATTAAATGTTCTATGTCGGAATCAAGCTTAGGCCACCATACAAAGGATCTGGCTAGTGCTTTGGTTTTAACGATGCCTAAATGAGATTCATGTAAAATTTGGAGTATTGACTCCCTCAATTTTGCAGGTATTATAACTCTATAACCCCATAGTAAACAATCATGGTCTACTGTAAGTTCGGAATCCTTAAAAACAAATGCCCTAAATTGTTCATCTTGAAGTTCTTTGAGTTTACCCATTTTAACAAATTCACAAACTTTTGAAAGTATAGGATCACGCCTAGTTTCCCGAGCTATGTCCTTGAAATCTATATTTAAAGGGTTGTCTTTTCGTATATAATTTACAAATGTAGCACCATCATTGGTATTATCAATGTTATTATTTATTTGTTGAGGCATTCGCGATAAATGATCAGCTTCATTCAACTCACCCTTGACATGTTCAATTCTATAATTGAAACCTGAAAGTATAAAAGCCCACCTTTGGATGCGCGCTGCAGCCATTACTGGTAAACCTTTACTTTCTCCAAATAGAGCAATTAATGGTTTGTGGTCTGTTTTTAACGTAAACACATTTCCAATTAAATATTGTTTTAATTTTGTAACACAAAAAACTATAGCTAAAGCTTCTTTTTCATGGGTGCTGTATTTCTGTTCAGCTTTCGACAAAGCCCTTGAAACAAAAGCAACAGGTTTTAAATCATTATCAATTTTGTGTGAAAGAACACCAGCTATGGCAGAGTCTGACGCATCAGTTGTAAGAAAAATTGGTAATTTTGGATTAAAATGAACTAAAATTTTATCAGAAGTAATTTCCTTTTTTATAGTTTGATACGCTTCTTCACACTGTTTAGACCATACGAATTTAACATTCTTTTGTAATAATTTATATAAAGGAGTCATAATTTTTGCGAAATTATCGACAAACTTTGCATAATAGTTTACCATGCCCAAGAATGCTCTTAGTTCAGAAACATTACAAGGGGTGGGAGCATTAGTAACAGATACTATTCTTTCTTTATTTTTCCTTAGACCAGATTTGTCAATGGTAAAACCTAAATAATTAATTTCTTCTTTGAAAAATTCACATTTGGACAAATTTAATTTAAGTCCAGCCAGCATTAGCTTATTCAACACAGATTTTAAATTTCGAATATGCTCTGTCATATTTTTACCAGACACTGTAATATCATCTTGATATATTACTACAAACGGTATACTTCGCAAAAGATTTTCCATTGTCTTTTGAAATATGGCAGCTGCAGGCTTGATGCCAAAAGGTAAACGTTTCATTTTTAACGTGCCAATATGTGTTGACCAAGTACATAAAAGCTGTGATTTTTCATCAAGAATTAATTGGTTATAAGCGCTAGATAAATCTAATTTTGAAAATAACTGACCTCCTTGAAGTGCAGCAAAAATTTCATCAATCAACGGGAGAGGATATTTAAAATCTGTTAAATATTTATTAATAGTAACCTTATAGTCACCACAAATGCGAATTTCGCCATTCGGTTTTAATATTGGTACAAGCGGAGTACCCCAGTCTGAATGATCAACTGGTTCTAAAATATCATTTGCTATTAATTCTCTCAAATTCTTTTCCATTTTATCTTTCCATGCTAAAGGAACAGAACGTGGCTTACAAAAAATAGGTTTTGCACTTGTGTCCATGGACAAAGAAATCTTACCAAATTTATAAGCTCCAAGACCACTACTGAAAACTTCACGAAATTCATTTTTGATTTCTTCAGTAATAATGGAATATTGATCAGAGTCAATAGAATTCACTTGAACAAGTTCAAAATTAAAATTTCTTAAAAAATTTCTTCCAAATAAAGGAGCGTTATTATTATTTGTTACTATAAGTTTAATTTTTTTGATCACCCCATTAACTTCAACGTTTTCAATGTATTCTCCTAACACTTCTATTTTGTTTCCATTGTAATCAACATATGGATCTTTACAAGGCAAAAGACTTACATTTTTATTTAATTTCTCAACAAATGTTTTTGATACCAAACTGCATGGAGCACCAGAGTCACACACCACACCAATGGGAATTCCATCTATTTTAATTGAAACCTTATAAAGCTCAGTTGAATTGCCACTACCTTTAACATTATTAATACTGTAAATAGAAAAATCATTAGAATTATTTTCAGTAAAATCTTCACTATCTACATCAGATTCAGATACATAATTTACAGCTTTTTCTTTTAATCTACAAACCGAAGCTAAATGACCAATTTTGCCACAAAAATTACATTTGCTTTGTTTAAATCTGCATTCATTTGAATTATGATTTCGCCAACCACAATGAGAACAGGCGTTGTTTGTCTTCTTTTGATTTTGTTGTTTCTTTCCATAATGACCTTCATTATTATTTTGTTTGGTTGTTTTGTTTTGGTTATTATAATTTTTATTTCTGTATTTACCACCCTTTACGTTTCCAACTCGAACATTGTAATTATCATCATCCTTAGCTACCAATTTCATCTCCATAATAAGAGCTTTTCTGAGTGCTTCATCAATTGTTAATTTCTCATCTTCTTCACATAGCCGCTCAAATATTTTGTTATTTACTCCCATGATAAACCGATCCAGAACAAAAGCATTTAAGTTGTCCCCAAATTTGCAAGAGAGTGCTAGTTTTTTTACTCTGGCATGCCATTCTGCTACAGTTTCGTTTTCACTTTGTACCGCTGTGTGGAAGCTTTTTCGCTCACGATAAACAATTACTGGTGGAGTGTAGTGTGATTTTAATAAGCTGCAAAGATCTTTAAACGTTTTGGAAACTGGTGCATCTGGACTACATAAATTATGTAAAGTTTCATATGCGATTGGCCCTATAGACTTTAATAAAGTAGCCTTCTTTGCATTCTCTTCAGTACAATTTATTTCGGCAAAATGAATATCCAATTTCTCTTTCCATAAAATCCACGATTCATTGCGGGGAGAAAACTGGGGAATGTTATTTGGATGATAGACCATAACGGTACCACTTTGCACTGTTTCAGGCATGATAAATTCTTTTAAAAAAAAATCTTTGTGGTTTTGTAGTTCGGTTTTTTTTTTTACTGCAGGTATAATTATTTTAATTTTTAAATAAATTGAATTTCGCTTTTGTTTCAGATTATTTAAGACGTTTTTATTGTTGTTGTTTTTTTTTTACATCTACTTCTTTTTAATTTTATGGTATAATACACCAAATTTCTTAATCAATAAGAATGAAAAAAAACTCTTCTGTTCTTATTTTATTTTTAATGTGTAATTACACTTGTTCGTATGTACGAATTATTCTGTTTTGTCCTCGTCGCCAATGTAGTGTATTAAAACGCTTTTGTTGGAGTTCACTTAATAACTGACTTTTATTGTATCCAATAAAAAAGGTAAAAGTAAATAAATGCTTAACATAAGAAAAGCTTAATTCTAAAAGCTTTATTCTAAAAGAGGTAGAGAAGTGTCTGTAAGAAAGATACATAACAATATTTTATAAAAAACTCGGAAAAATCGGTTCAGATACACTGAAAGAATTTTCTTCGCAATACCAATGAATTTTGACATTAAACCCATGAAAAATTTCATTAAAAAGGAACCTATGCAGCGCTTAGTTGGATCAATGAAACCTGTTTCATTAAAATGTATTATTAATTGGATGAATATTTCAAAGAAGTAAAAACATTTTTTTTATTTTCTTTTTTTTTCTTTTTAATTGTTTTTTTTCTTTTTAACTTTTTTTTTCTATTTCATTTTTTTCTGTCTCCGGCGGGAATCGATCCCGCAACCTCGGCGCTGCTAGACTAGCTCACTACCAGCTACCGGGGCAGTGTAATTTTTGAATAAAAAAAATATGTTTTTTGTCTTTACAATGTACATATTAAAGAAAACTAAAAACATACATATTTATTGATTGCAAGTTATTGTTTCATTACTATGATGACATTTTTATTGTCATAATGAAAATTTTAAATTTATGATGGCATGCTTTTTCGAAATATTTTTATACTCTTAATTATTGAGATTGATTGAGACTATTATTGAATGTTAAAAATAATTTTTTTTTTTTTTTAATTATTAAAATATGTTGCTTTTATAAAAAATTTTTGATTTCATAAATTTAATGGCATATTACATTAGATGTATGAAATTATTAAATCTTACATTTTTTAATTAACAATTTAACATTTTTTTTAAGGAAGCTGTAATTTTGTATTAATTTATGAATAAAGTTATGTTTGTATATTGTTTTTTTATGCTCCCAATTGAAATTTTTTGTTTACTTGGACAAACTTAAGTTTTCATATATCCAATGAAAATTTTTAACGAAATTACGAAATCCCATGAAGCGATTTTAACGAAAATACTTCATTATAACTATGAAATTTATGAAAATTTTCATTTAACCAATGAAAATTTTTTTATGAAAATGATTCATTAAATATATGAAGCATTTTTCTTTCAGTGTACAAAAAATGTATGACCAAAATTTAATTTTTTTTTTAAATACCCACTTTCGGGAACCATAGATCTCCCCGAGTCCAAGGTTTATAACTCAACTAAATGGAAAATTTCTTTTTAAACACGTCGGTATATAAATCTGTCAAATCGGTTAAAAAATGACTGAGTTATAGCCAAAATACTGAATTCCCAAAAATCTCTCTTTTTTTATAATTAAGTTTGTTAAAATATATACAAGTGTATATTAATGTATATATATATAACTTAAGTAAATAGTAAAATTATTCCTTAACACACCGGTATATAAAAGAATCAAATCGGTTAGACAATGGGCAATTTATTAGCAAAATACTCCAAAAATGGGCTAAAAAACATCAAAATTTTTATACAATCCTACATTTTAGGGCTGTCAAATGACCTATGGAAACGACTTATGTATCAAAACATCGGCAATTTTTAGTAGAACATATTTTCCAAAAAATTGGTTATTAAAACACAGTGATTTTGATACAAATTTTTTTAAACAACCTGGTAACAGCACATAAATATCGCTTTTTAGTTTTCATATCAGCAGATTTGTAGGAAACACAAACGCTAATAGTGTTTGTGTAGAAAATCATTAAAAATAACATATCTCTGTAAGTCATCTTTAAAACACAAAAATAATACAATTTTTACAAACTCAACAAAAGATGAGGACATTTAATTTTTTTTTTAATCCAAAAACTTCATTGTATTCGGTTCGGCTCATTGATGTTCGTCCCTTTTGACTGGTTAAAAACCAAAATAATTTTACGCAAGCTGTTCGTGGTGCGGTCGTTGCTAAAATGTTTTGTTTGTTCATTTCTTTATCTATGTAAAAAAGAAACATTATAGAACATTAAAATATAATGTTTGTCTACAGTATCACCACAATTTTTCTGTTTTTTAACAAAGAACAGAACAATATATAATGTTCGGCTCATACCTGAAAATAGTTACGAACGGTATAAAGGCTTGTGTTCATCTACACAATCACTAAAAAAATAGATATCGTGCTTGGGTGTGTGAGCCGAACGCTAAATAGTGTACTGTTTATTTTCAAACACTGCTTACAATACACTTACTAGAAGTCTGAAAATGTCTAGTTACTATTTAACTACCAGTAAGTTGAATTGCAGTACTTACAATATACTTACTAGACGTCAAAAAATAACTGGGTTTTATATTGTTAGTTACTAAAAAGAAAGAAAGAACAAAAACAAGAAATTTATATAATAAATTTTAAAATTCATAAAAATTTGTGTATTTTCTTGTTGTTTGCAATTATATATCAACGATGAACGAAGAAGTAAATTTCCGAGTACATCAAAGTCTGTCTTTCATTGTCATTTCCTTCTCTCCTACAATTCAAAATATTTGTCGTATAGTGTGAAGCTCTGAAATGATCGTCATCAGTATTAGAGTGTTCCAAAACAAAGCATAATTAAAAAGCTTTTAGTGTACCGTATTTTTGAGATTTTTTTCAGATGTTTCGGAGGTCGGTTTAGAGGTCCCTCAAGTCGAATTTTTGCCAAAAATCGGGTTTTGCCGGCCTTTTTGAATTTTCTTCAAAAAATTTTTACAAAAATGAAATTAACGAAAAACGCAGTTTTAAAGATAAATTAATTCTTAATAATTTAAAATTTACTTTACCGTTCCTGAGTTATACCGGTTTTCAGCTTTGTACTCAGTTCATGATATTATTAATCATTAAAGTATCCAATTATTTGACTTTTGGTTTTGTTGGTGTAAGAAATTATCGATTTTTGAATTTTAAATTTGCTCGATCATTCGAACAACGTTTAATCGAGTGAATACTCTATTACTAGAGTTTTTTCTCCCCCGGAGTTTTTGGATTCCCGGGAAAACGGGATTTTTTTTAAATTTCCCGGGATCCCGCTCCATATAAATAATACAAAGTAAATTTGTTTTAAATGAATAAAAAAAAAACTTTTTTTTAAAAAAGCGTAAGGGAACTTGTTTACAAAGTAAGTAAAAGAAATGCCTAAATACTACAAAAATTACAATACTACAAAGGTTGAAAGAGGAACTTGAATTATTATTACCTTACGATTTTATATGTAAATTTTGTATCATTATGCTCTAGATACAAGATAAAAAGATAACATAAACATAACAATTTAATTCATAAAACAATAATAAAAACAAACAAAAATTGTGGTACTCAAGTTATGTGATCGAAAAGTAAATTCATAAAATAGATAAAATATTTTAAATAAATATGTTTTATAAGTATATATATTTTAAATAAATATATTAACATTTTTTAACAGCTTAGGAAATAACATTAAGACACACTCAATGCGTTTAGAAAGTCGACAAAGTGTATATTTCTTATTTTATTTACTTATTACCATGTTTCCGAAAAATTACGTTCACTTTTTTACCAGGATTGGACAAAAAGTTTAAAGTGCAAAATTTTAAAGTTGTTGCATATTTCTAATTCACAATCCGAAGTAATTTTTCTTTTTTATAAACAACGTCTATATCAGTCAAATGTATGTGAAGGTTGATGCAAAAAATGGCATCAAACGTACTTCTTCTTACAAGATCCCGTAATAAAACCTGTAATCTTTAGGACAAAACGCATTGTATGTTGTAGTATCTTACACGAGATTCCATAGTTTTTTTTATTTCGGTTTCGCAGTTTCAAAATGAAACAAATTTATGTTTATCACCTTATAAACACATCGTCATATCTTAAAATTTTTTTTTAATTTTAATTTAATTAAGCAAAGTGTTCCTTCATACTTTCTTGTAACAAAAAATCGGTATTTTATCTCAAAATGAACCGAAGTTATAGCAAAATATATCTTTAAATCGGTACATTTTGAAAACTTTAATCGCATTTTGCCAAGCTTGATTTTTTTGTAGATATGACTTTGCTGCAATAAAGGATCGATATTTTTGGATATCTCCTATTTTTAAGACTTGTCCATGGACAATTAAAATTTACTGCCTGCATCTTATTTTGAATTAATGTACTTTATTAACTCTTCACTTCACTAAATTTATTAATTATTAACTGTTGCACGGCACATTCTGCTTTTGGTAGATTTATTGCGTCAGTAGACATTGATTTACGAACGTACTCACTTCTTGTTATTGATATATTCGACAACCCATCAACAGATGCTAATTTTTAGAGAATAGAAAACAAAATGTTAAAGTATAAATAGCTTGTTTCTGAAACTATGAGGAACTTTTATTTCCCGGGATCCCGCAACAAAACACCCGGGAAAACGGGAAATAAAATAATTGAAATTCCCGGGAAAAACCCCTATCTATTAATCATACCCAACAAACAAATAAAAATCAAACGTTTTGTTTTTCTTTGCTGAAAAATCATTTATTTGGGTTCTTACGATGTAGTCTATGCCCTGCAATAAATTATTAAGAATTAATTGATCTTTCAAACTGCGTTGTTAGTTTGTTTCAATTTCATAAAAAAAATTAAAAGATAAAAAGCGTTATATCCAAAATATATGAAAAAATTACGAAAACTTGTAATGAGCAAATGCATTTCAAAAACTTTTAGTCTTTGTATACCAAAATAAAGCTGGGACATTTTTCTTTTAAATTATTTTCTTAAAAGTGAAAACATTATGTTTTTTGACAAAGTTATGCCGAAAACTCAAAAAAAAGACCGATAAACCACCGAAAAATCTCAAAAATACTTTACTCTATAAGCTTTTCAATTATGCTTGAGTAACCATGATAATAAAAAAAAGAAATTTTTTTTGGGGACACACTAATCAACATACATCAAATCAGTTGTAGCACAATTCAAATTGGAAGTTTTTTCAAATTTTAAAAAGTTTGCGGTCATTTTGACCCCAAGCGCATTTAAGGGCTTATCACTGTTTTGTTTTCGTATGACGTAAGGGTATATTTTCCTAAAGTTTCAAAAAATTGGCACAAAAATATTCAATATTTCGTTATCATTCCTTTAGAAATTCCGAATATTTCAAAATTTTACTTTTAACCCTCATGAATTTAGGGTTTATGTTTCCCGGATTAATTAAAACCTTCAGTGTATTTTTAAAATGATCTGGACTTTAATGCTCTGAATTATTTTTACTGAAAATTTTTAACAGTAAGGAGGAAATTGAGCTCATTCGCCAAAATTAGTTTTTCCCGAAAATCGCAAAATTTAAATCGCAGGTACGGAAAAACTATGAGAGGTATTAACATAATTTTTAAAATTTTTTTTTATATTTCCATGTTATATCCGTAATAAATCACAATGTAATGATCAAAAATACTAAAATTTGTTAAACAAAATTTTCAAACCTTTTTAAATGGAGTTTTAATACTGCTGTTAAACAAAATGTTTTTTTTTCACACCTGCAAATATGTAGGTCAACGGTATCCTACGAAGACAGAAACTCATATACAAGTAAATTCAGTTACATTTCAAGTAAAAATTAGCTCTTATTCAAATATTTCTTACAATATGTTAATTTTGTTCCTACATATATTGTTCATTGATGAATGTTCAAGAGACCTAACACACGATAATGGACTGGGGAAATTTTAACAACTTAATATTTTTCAACCAAATTTGTTCTTTTATCGGATATGTTCTGTAAATCGAAATGAACTGGATTTAAAATCGAACAAATTTTAAAAATGCACCTGTAAAGAAAGCACATAAAAATATTCCTTTTTGTATACTTCATTCTCTGAGTACCAATTATATTTACAAAATAAATTCTTAAAACAAGAAAAACTACATTGATTTTGTAAATAATTGATATCAAAATCTCGTTCGATTTCAATGTCACCTCATTTCGATTTGTAGAACATGCCCAATATGGGCAATATGGTAGAACGGTAATTACGTATTCATTTCGATTCTTTTACATTCAATTACATTTTACAAAAACTGGAAAAATTTATTTTCCACTTGTAAACTTCAGCGTCATTGCGGCGCCAGTTAGCGTTATCCTAATATTTCACACAACGTGTATCTTTAATACATAGAACAATTCTAGCGGGAGGCCTGCTCCTGGACATACACAGTCTTGGAGCACTCTATTGTGCACACACATTAAATAGAATTAAACAACATTAAGTTGTTAAAGTTGCCCTCTATAACAACTTGAAGATAGAGGCTATTAGGCAGGCACTAGTTGATCTAGGGGTTCCGTTGTTCTTGGTCGAATGGATAACTGTGATGCATAGCAGCAGAGTTATAACCTCGGACTGGGGAAACGCACGTTTAAGGAAACTGGTCATTAGGGGACCCCACAGGTGGGGAGTTATCTATCCCTTATTATGGTTCTTGGACGTCAATGTCGTTCTCAGTGATATTGGTGTCAGTAATATTGTTGTCGGGCAAGTTTCTGCCGACAATTAGCGAAGTCATGCAAGAGGCGCTGGGCGAACTGTCGGCATGGGCGAGTTATAAAGGACTGGGAGTTAATCCGGAGATGGCGGAGTTAATTTTTTTTTACTAGGAGGTACAGGGTAGAGAATTTTTGGGAACCGGTACTAGGACGAGTAGAGCTTATATTATCTGTTAGTTTTAGGTATCTGTGAGTTTTTCTTGACAGCAAGCTGTCATGGGGAAGGAATACTCAGGAGAGACTTAAGAAAGGTCTCAATGCCTATAGTTTCCTACTAGTTGTTAGGCACCGAAAAGGAATTTTTGACTTTTTTTCAAAAATTAAAATTTTAAAAAATCATAACTTCACTCATCATGAAGCGATTTTCAAAATTCTTCTTTTTTTAAGATGTAACTGTTTGCTTTGAAAACCAATCAATATTTTCAAATCACAAAAAATGGCTGAGTAATGGTTGTTTACGTAAAAGCCAAAAAATTTCAATTTATTATTATTAAAAATCATGAAAAATCAAATCATAAAAATCAAAGTCTTATTACTTTCACGTAAAGTCACATAACCTATGGATTAATTTACCCACTTTTTGTCATACTACAAGTTTTTAAAAGTGAATAACGACAAAAAAATAAAAGTGCAGATCCACAAAAAATAAAAATAATTTTAACCTTGAACATTCAATCCGACAACACGAAAAACGTTAAATTTTGTTCTGTTGTGTTATTTATTGAAACCTGTGTTAATTGTTCAATGGCTACGTCAAGAAATAAGTGTAACATCAATCCCAACTGTTTTTGTAACATACGTGGCGAACACACGTGTATAAAAAGTAGGAAAACTGTGTTAGAGTTCATTAAACAAGTTTATTTTAACTACTTCGGATTTACCATGGTAGCCTGTGAAAAGTACTGGATACCTAATACTGTATTTAGCAACTGTGTAGAGTATTTAAGGTTATGGGCAAACAAGAAACGTCCCCATTTCAAGTATAAAAAACCAATGATCTGGAGGGTACCTTCGAATCATATTTGTGCTGTCAAGATAACAGGCATTAACAAAACAAACCGGTCTAAATGGATTTATCCTAACGTGATATCTATTGCCCCACCAGTCCAGTACTCTAGTTATGATTCCAAACCACAAAAATCTACATCTACACAAAATTATCAGATTTAACGAGAAAATTCTCCTTCACTAAGTACCGAAACTGGATCAGAAGACTTCCATTTCGATAATTCGTGAGCAATTTGATCAGGAGGTTCTAAGTAATTTTGTTAGAGTCCTTCGACTACTAAAAAGCTTCTGTAATTCTAGCTTCTCGATTAAAGCAAAAAAGTCTGTTAACCCATGATTCTTTTCCGAAGACGATAAATTTGTTTTCTGGTTTAGTAAAAGCGATGAGATTAGAGAAGTATTATCCAAAAAAATGGCATCTATTTATAGATTATTTTAAGCGCAGTCTTAAATGTGTACTTCTGCATAACTGTAAAAAACTGGCTTCGTTGCCGATTTCACATTCAACTTAAAGCTACACACAACATCCGTATTTTAGTTGTTAATGGGATACCAGGGACAGATTTGAACACTGGAGTAGAAAAGACTGGAATTCGAGGAAAGCTATGGTTCCAGGAAACAAGAATATAGTAAATTAACCACTTGTGCCTAGGGATCGCATAATACTGCCACCGCTTCACATCAAGCTATGGCTTCTGAAACAATTTGTCAAAGCTCTCAACAAGGGCGGTGATTGCTTTAGACATATCGACCCCTTTGCGCGAAATTATCGTATGTTACAAAAACCAAATTTTACAGGACAGCCATTTATCTACTTGTCTCTGCGTTCGCTTGCAATATCAAAATGAAAATATACATTAAATTTTTGGGGCAACGAAGTGGAATTCGCCTACAATATTTTGTCAGGTGACGTCTCTTTGAATGTAGAACTAGATTGCATCAAAAACTCAATTTCAAAAAATTGGCATATATCATATATATCAACAGAATGTTCCAAAATTGGAGTTGGAGTAGTGCACAATTTCGCGGGAAACAAAAAGGATGAGCACTAATCGGGCCACGTGGATAAGATGTTGTCACATTCCAATATGAGCATTAAGGTGCACTACCTACATAGCCATTTGGATTGTATCCCTGAATCTTGGAACCTTCAGTGAAGAACAAGGTGAACATTTGCATCAAGATATTCGTACTATAGAGGAGCGATACCAGGGTCACTGGGATGCCCATATGATGGCGTACTATTTCTGGAGCATTAAAAATAAACCTTCTAAACAATATCATTTAAGAAAATCTTATAAAAGAACATTTTTCGAAGAGTTGTAATTAAATTTTAGTGTTTGTATATTAAAAATTTTTATATTTCTTTAAAACCCTCTTTTATTAATAAATTGAAAAGTTAGAAGATAGAAAAAATCTGATTTCATATCTTAAATCAGTGGCCTAAAAACAGTTACTATAACACACTTTTTACATTAATAGAACAGCAGCAAGCACACACTTATTAAAAAAAATTTATTTTTGTATAGAAATCGCGATTTTTACCAATTTAATTGACGCAGTTAGCTGTCTTATTCAACGATATCTCTGAAACTACTGCGCAAATTAAAAAACAATATAAGCACGGATAAAGATAATATTGTTAGCGAATTTTTTTCAAGTGAATATGGTGCACCGTTTTCAAGTTATTGCAATATATGTAGTGGAAGTGTCTTAATTTTTGATGTAACGGTATATCCCGAAAAGTCGAGCTGATAGGAAAAAATGAGTGCAGATTTGAATGTAGCGTCAATTCAGTAATCAACAAAAACCTTGTTGCCTTGTGTTTTCAACCGTTGCACTCCCCATTCTGCTGTTGGTAGATTTATTTCAACACGTGACCTCGATTGACGCATGTACTAACTTTTTGTAATAGATATAATCAACAACCCATCCACAGCTGCCAATTTTGCTACAGTAGTGCATTAATCGTTTTTATTTGTTTATTTATCTAAAGCTGAGTTTTTCTTATTTTTGGAGGCAGCACCTTCTGATTTTCCCTATCTGCTATATCATTCTCACAGGTTGATTTGTGCAATGATTTCAAATGACCAATTAATCCGCTGGTGCTGCGGGCTTTACCTGCGATCATTTTTGCGGATAAAGTGCATACTAGGTAAAACATCAAAAAAATATGAAATAAAAAAATTCATTCCAGAAATAATTGTTCATTGCATTAACGTAACAGTTCATTCATACAGTGAAGAACTATCAATGAACCCCTTTCATTTATTGAATGAAGTATTTTTCTCTTAGTGTACCTAACTCAAATGTCAGTACCCAACAAACACGGAGGTTTGAATTCAAATTGATAATGATTTGACATCAAACGTTTTCTCAAACGACAAACGTTTGATAATGATTTGAAAATCATAGCATTCTCAACAAAAAGGGGAAATTATTTTCAAATTGAAAAATGCTTTGATTTTCAACTTGCTTTCAAACGTAATTCTCAAATGTGGATTTTATTTTGAGGATTGTAGCACCACGATCATACAACAAACTTAGAATTTCTTTACTTTCTCGTTTAATTCGTTTTTAATTCTTAATCATTGTAATTACTCGCAAATAATACATACAATAAACACATTTAACGACGAAGTAAAAATTTTACTTTAATCGCGATTTTTAATGCTTACATTTATTTTTCGCTTTAGTATTGCCAAGCAGTGCTGCCTGGTACTTTTTTCCTTGTCCCAAAAAATAAATCCACAAAAATGCCGAAATTAAAACACAAAACCTTAAAAAGTTAATATTTTTTTTTCGTTTTTGTTCCTGACCAAATTTAAAATTTTTTTTAAAAAGAATAAGAATATTACTAAAATAATTTTCGTGGAATTACAAAATTTAATTTAAATGATTTTGTTATTCGTGCTTAATTCCCAATTTTTATTATTTGATAAAAACACTGAAATTTATTGTTGATGGGATAAGCTATTCCTATGCGCATTTCAATGGTTGCAGATCATCAGAAAACTTCATCCATAAAGATTTTAGAAAATCTAAAGATATTAAACCAAATAAAACTGTTAAGCGTATAAGAATTACAGAAACATATCTTTAGTTTTTCTAAAATCTTTATGGATGAAGTTTCCTGATGATCTGGCCTAAGCAACCAGTGAAATGCGCATAGGAATAGCTTATCCCATCAACAATAAATGTCAGTGTTTTTATCAAATAATAAAAATTGGGAATTAAGCACGAATAACAAAATCATTTAATAATAAGAATATGTGTATATAAATTAAATATTCGAGCTTAAGGTCTTATTTTTTATATAAAAAACTTTTTTTATAAATTAATTCAAACCCAATATTTCGGCACTTCTTTGAGTACCTTCTTCTTTATTTTTAACAAAATTTTTGTAATTGAATATAAAAATGTTTTTCATTACAAACTAGATCTATTACAATTATATATAAATATTTAACTTCCGTTTCTATTTTTATAAATTAAATGTACATACATAGGTATATAATTTTGTGCTACATTTTCAGTTTCTGACTTAAAATTAATTCTCGACATTGTCGGTACTCTTATAATTTGTAACATTTCCAACATAAATCTACGTTTGTAATTATTTTCCGTGTTTAAAACTTTTGTATTATCGAAATCTGGATAATGGTTTAGATAAGCACAATAAGTTAATAAAGCTGTTTTTTGTGTTGTATTTCTATACTTCTGATCTGACTTATGTCCTGCTATCCTAGTTTTCAGTTTATTCTTTGTTGTACCTATATATACCTTATTACACTGTCCACTATCAATACCATTACAACGTATCTGATAAACAATATAAAACATGCCCATCCTCTTTATTTTGTCTTTCGTTTTAGTAAATAGTTTGCCTACTGAGTTGAAAGACTTATGAGCTGAATCACTTATTTTAAGAACTGTTTTTATAAAATTTTAACCGTATTAATTATTATTCTCCTTGGATGTTTCGAGAAATAATTAATAATTCTACCAGAAGAAGTTGGCTTCTTATACCAATCTATTAACACTCCATTTCCATTTCTAATTTCAAGGTGTCCAAATATGATAGTCTTGAATTAAGTTCTCTTTCCATTGTAAATTTAATGTCCGAATGAATTGAGTTAAAAACATCCAACATCTATTCCATTCCCGATTCCTCAATTATACAAAATAAATCGTCAACATATTTGGTCAAACTATACGAACTTTTGTGTTTGAAATTAATTGATTGAAATTAAATGAAATTTTTTATAAAGTATTTCGTGAGCGTGCGCGATTGTGAGACTTTCTAAATGATTTATAAGTGAGCGTGCGTAATAACAAAAGTTTTGTCAGTAAGCGTGAATGATCGTAAATCAAAAAGAAGGGTGCAAACAGTTCTAATCTAAAACACCGAAACAAACATTCAGTGGTAAACCGTTGTTGCAAACAAATTCATATTTCCATTTATTGAAATTTTTTTTTAATATGATCAAATCTAAAGCTGGAGGTCCACAGCACGCGTTACTCGCTTTTTCGCTGCATACGCAGCTGTCAAAAAAGTAGAATGTGTGTAGTTATACGTAGTAAGTTACATGCACAAAAGCGTAGATGCCTTGAGGCGAAAAGTAGGTTTACTTTCTACTTTAGTAAGCGTCACAAGCAGCGTTCGAACAAATCAGCTGATTTTGACAAATTATATTTTATTTTTACTTGTGCTGCTGCTGCATAAAAAGCGTTGAATGTAACTTGAAACGTAGAATGCAAGTAATGTTAGAAAAGCATACACTGCGTGGAGGCGAAAACGCGCCTCCAGCTTAATATACTTTAAAATAATATTCCTGGAAAATTTGCTGTTAAAAACGTTATTGTCCTTTATAAGTACTGCCCTTTTAAAATACATACATTAATTATACGAAGTTTTATAAATACAAAAATAAATTTATATATTTTTTTTTTAATTTGCAGTGTTGTTACGTCTGTATCAGTGATTTTAAATGGAGATGAGCCAGAATTCACAGATGCGTTAGGACAAAAAGTACCAAAACCTCAACAATCACTTCAAGTGGCTAGTCCTATTAATCTCCTAAATCCCGATCGGTACGAATTTTATACATTCGATGAGCATGGCGAATTAGTTAAACGCCTAATGACAATGGAAGAAATTCAAAGCATTGTTGCTAATGGAGATGGCGAAGGACCTACTATTATACACCATGGCCCTGTTGAAGATCGTGATCCAGAGAAAAATGTTCAAGACATAGTCAATAGTGTACAAAGTGTTCTTAACAAAGAAGTCGAATCTAATAAAAATACAAGTGCAGATAATTTACCAGTCTTTGATACGCCCGATGTTTCATCATCGTGGTCTATGATTCTACCTGCAATTTTTGGTAATGCAGGCAGTGTTGATATATTTCCACAACAAAAACCCCAACAAATCGTTATGACTCCTGATACAGAAATAATCGAAACTTCGACAACAACTAAAAAGCCAAAGCCAAGTAAAAGAAAACCGGGACAGAAACGAAAACCTACCACCACAACTACTGAATTGACACCTCAAGTAATACAGGAAGAATTAGACTCGCAAGAATCAGTTTACACGGGTATGCAACAGTATCAAAATCTGGCGGCAACTATGCAAAACTACGACGGTTTTTCACAACTACATATGCAACCAATTTATCATAAGCTTCCTGATATTGAAACTTCAACTCGTCGTATATTTATAAATAATCAGGAGGTTGTAAAAAAACCAGTCATCGAAAATGATGAAGATTTTTTGAATAAAAATCTGGCAATGGAACCAGAATCTGAACAACCTAAGCCATTGCCACCACATCGTGTTAAGAAACCTAATGGAAGTCAGACAACTACAAAACGTCCTTCGGTAAACAAGCAAAAAAACAAAAAAAAAACCTCTACCTCTACAACCACAACCACTCCCACACCAACAACATTAACAACAATGACCGCTGCATCTACAACAACTCCTGCTTCTACTTCCTCAACTACTCCAGTACCACCACCTACGACAACAACGACTACAACCACAGCGCTTACTATTTCAACACCGACCAGCACAATCTCAGCGCCAACTACCACATCTACATTCGCTCCAACATCCACAACTAAGCTTGTTCCTTCAACTACAAAAGCTCCAAAGAAAAAAAAGAAGAAGCCCACCCGACATCCAGTAGACTCATTTAACACAAGTTCTAGCAGACCAACACAGAAACCACATTTCACTGGTGAAAAGCGAAGACCTTCTCCTAAACCACAAAGACCAAGACCAACACAACAGCACACTAAATATCCACATATTACAACGGCATCGGATTTAGCAGCAGAAGGATCGGCCCATCAGGAAATATTGCATAACAAATTCCATCATGTGTCATATCATAGACCACGCCCTAAACCAAATAAACCGATTGCCACCACCTCCACAACTACCACCACAACAACGGAACCATCCACCACAGCTGTTTTTTCGCCCATCCCAACAATAAACACCAACAGTCCAACAGATGCGTCTCTGATTGTTCAAAATTTTTCCGGATATCAGCAAGAAGTAACTAACTATGGAGAATCTCCTTCTACTTTAAGAATAACAACAAGCAAACCTGAAGTACCTACATCTGCCAATATTCCTTCAGCATCCGGAACATCGGGGTATCCAGTACCGTCGTATGGCATATCAACCTTCCAATCAGATAACTACGGTTTTAACCAATTCAATAAGCAATCCCTATCACCACTTGCATTGACACAGGATGGATCCAAACCTTATGAGCAGGATGCGCATACTTTACAATCATTTGATCAGATACTTCAAACATTGAAACAGCCTGAACAAATGGCAGAAAATATCGCAGTTGTCTCGGAAAACCCCAGCTTGAAACCTATTAAATTCGATAATGCAGAAAAGGAAAACCCACAAGATGAAATAGGCAAAAAACCTTTAATTTCTGTACAACATGAGACGAATGGTAAGCCATCGGCAGACAGCACTTCGGTTACATCATTGATAGATTTCGAAAATACAAGCGATTTGTCAAACGCCGAAGAAACAACATTTACCGACGAAATCACAACTCCTCATATTATTATAGTTGCACGACCACAACATTACGATAAAACTAATATTTCGGAAGAAATAACCACAAATTTACCAACTGAAAAAGAAACAAATAAGAATATTGAGACTACAATGGTCCCTAGTTACACTACTTTTACAGATGCTCTTAAAGAGTCAGCCATTTTTACAGAAATTGCAGAAACCATAAATATTTTGCCTAAAAACCAATCACAGCTAACTACGGAATATCCTGAAGAATATGAAACATCTACTTATGCTTCGTCATCACATACTACTGAGCAATCTACGCTTGCAAATGATGAAGATGATACTACAAATGAATACAAAATGACCGAAGACTACACAGAACAGATAAAAATAGAAGCACGTCTTCCTGTGTCCACGCCCCACAAAGTTGACTCTTCGATTAATGATGAAAGCGACGGTAATCAGCCCATATTGGTTGCTGATCTTAAACCTCAACTTAACATGAAAGTTATAAGGCCATCCGAACAAATAACCATGTCCGATTTCCAAACACAAGCCGCTACTGTAGCTTCTACATTGGTAGATGGTTCCAACACAGTGGCTGTTGATTACAGCATCATGAACTCTAATGAAACTAAAGATGAAATCGCACTTCTTATGTCCGATGTAATTCAACAAATTTCAAACAACAACGAGATTTCTAAAACCCAGCAAACAAATTCCTATGGCAATCGCTACTCAAATCAGGCTCAACTTGATGTGTCTTTCCTTATGAATCCCAGCAAAGATGGCACACAAAAGCTAACTCACCTTTCTGAAAATATTAATGAAAATTCTTATAATCATCAAAATTATCAACCAATTTATGAACGCTTCGATAACAATGAAACTGTTAATAATTTAAGCGAAAATATGCTTGAGGATTCTTCAACAACACTAGTTCCAGAAGCAACCACTGTCGGCGGAACTCAAAATAATGACTTTGGCAATGAATCTGTAGAAACAACAACAACAACTGTCCAAACTGAAATAGAAATAAATAAAAACAAGGATTCTATCACTTTTGAACAACTGATGACTACAACCAGTAGTAGCAACTACGACTCTTTCGAAGAAGGTATTTCAACAACTGTAACACAGAATCAGTACGAACATAATACTACTGAAATTAATGATTATGAAACAAAAACTAGTGATGAAAACAACAAGCAAAGCTCTTCTGAAAAACTAAGTGAAAATGACAGTGATGACAACACACCCACTTTCGCGTCTCAAGAAGAGAATGTCACAAACTCAAACAATCAAAATGAGGAATTTGTAACATTTAATGTACCTATTTTGCCACTCTCGCCAATATATGCTCAGCAACAAATGTTAGAAGACGAAAGAGAACCTCTGTTTGAGGCGGATAGCTCTATAGACACGACAACTCTCCTCAACGTATTCTCCGAAGAAAGCACTTCTTCTAGTGAAGAAAATCAAAGCAATATTAAAAGAAAAGAAAATTCTGATAATCAAGAACTTAAATTGACTGAAAACGTCAGCGCAAATGAAAGTGTTATGGAAAGTTCAGAGCGTAACTCAATACCTGAATCCACCATTTCAAAAGGAAGTTTAAAAGAAGATATTCAAGTACCCACAGAAGCTTTAATTAAAATAATTGAAGAAGAAAAATCAAAATTAAATGAATCGGAAAGTGCTACAATCAAATATGCAGCGACAGAAAGTTTAGAAGATAGCATACATACCGAACAAAATACAGATGCAATTGGATCTACTACATTATGGAATAATGAATACTTAACCACTGAATATAATGATTTAGAGCCCGTTATAAGTAATGATTCAACTTTCTCAGACGCGGATTTTCAAAGCATAACCACTGATCGCGACTTAGAAAATTCAACGGGAAATATTAAAATTCAAGAAGAAAATGCCGACTTCTCAGAAGCAACCACTGATGCAACAAAGAAAACAAAAGATGCTGAAAATACCACACTTAAAATAGAGGAAAGTAGTGAAGCAGAAGAACCCACTACGGCCGTCTACCAAATGAGTGAAGAAACATCGGCTGAGTTAAATTCTATGATATCCGAAGAGGACGAAACTGTTGAATCTATAGATGAGGATCCATATATAAAGCTGGGAGAAACGACAACTCAAAAACCCACACTATCTATGGAAACTGAAACTCAAACAATATTAAATAACAAACCAACAGAAAAAAATGCTGTCTTTGAACAAATGCAGCAAAATGTAATGTTGCCACCACCAAAGCCAATTGATGCAGCAATAGAAAATTATGTTCCAACTGGAACACAAACTAGTATGTCATTGACAAATTATGGTCAAACGCACGAAGAAGCCGACGAGGAGGATGAAGAGGATCAAATGGGTTATGACGTACCTAAATTTCCAATTCCCACGACTAGCACCACTTCAACAACTAGTACGACGTCCAGGCCCAATGTTGCCACAACACGTCGCTTAAATACACTCAAACCAGTTTCTTACTTCAACAAACAACCAGCATATGCCCTTTATCAAGAACCAGTCGAACCACTCTATAACAAGCAAGCAGCACAGTCATCGAACACACATCAAAAAGAAAATTCCCCACCGAAAGTTGCAACCTATTCTATACCAACTTCTCAGCAGCGTCCAATGCACAGGCCACCTCAACTGAGCAATTTAATGATTTCATCTACCCAAGCGACAAGACCACCAGTCAAATTAGAACCATCTCCTAGTAATTCAAAAGGGCTTGAAGCATCTTTGGTAAATTTGGACGATGACATTTTAGCTTTCGCTAAACTCTGTAATGAACTGGCTTTCAGTTACTGGAAATCAATAACATCGGAAAAAATTAGCTCTGCCAGAAGTTTGGTAATGTCTCCATTTGCTTTAACTTCAATGCTTTCAATGGTGTTCTTGGGTGCTCGTGGTAGTACATCTGGTGAAATGAATGATGTCCTTAAACTGGATGACGTGGTGACTTTCAATCCACACTTGGTTTTTAAAAACATAACAGAGTCAGTCGAGAAGGCAGTAGATAACGACATTGCCACAACAGCATTTGTGCGGGAAATATTCAGTGATCGGGCCAACGGAAAAATTTTGCAATTCTTTAAGGAGAAAACACAACAACTTTATGCTGGTCATGTTGAAGAAGTTAACTTCCATGTTGTCAACGATATCATACGTAGACGTACAAATCTTCTTGTGAAACGTCACACAATGGGCAAGGTCTTGGAATATTTGCGCACTAATAGCGTTTGGGTTAATGGCCCTTTAGCCACTATTTCGGCGAACCTTTTCCAGACTGATTGTTCTCATGGTTCTACACAAGATCGTGATGGCGAAATATTCTTTCAAGTTCATCCGACAATTAGACAACGACGTCTAGTTCCTATTCCTGCAGTACTATTTAAGAGTGGTTTTACAGCTGGTTATGAGCCGAATTTAGATGCCACCGTTGTAGCATTTGGTCGGATACAAGACACTACTAGTATGATTTACGTTATGCCCGGACATCTTAGTTCAATATCACCATCGGACAGTCTTGATCGTCTAGAAAAACAATTAGTGGCGACAGCTGTTTCGAAGGGCGCTTGGAGTAATTTACTTACCGCGCTAATGGACCGACCAGGCTTGGAAGTCCAGCTGCCAAGATTTTCTCATCGGTCGTTCGTTAATGCTACTTTAGGCCTTCAGAAAATGGGACTAAAAGCTTTATTTAAATCTGACTATGCAGATTTGGGTGGCTTGACTGGATCCTCAAATCGCGACATCTTCCTCTCTGACATGATTCAAATAAATACATTTAGTACTTGCGGCGAAGAAAAAATTGCCGATCATCATCATGTAGAAATGTATCCCGCTCCACCGCTGCGCAAACGCAATAAGGACGTTGATGCTCGTGACGATGATGAACAAGATTCATCTGAGGCGATAATCGATTTTGGCTCTATAGTGCAAGATTCCGTTTTGGGACGGGGCTTTTACGATGATTTGTTGGATCCAAAGTTTCTTGAACTTCCATTGCCCCTGAGACCAAGACAGGCACGTGTGCCTGATGCTCCCAGATTAAGATTTGATAAACCCTTCCTGTATTTTGTTCGTCACAACCCCACAGGCGTGATATTATTCATGGGTCGCTTTAATCCGAGATTGCTGCCATGAACACCTTGTTGTTGCGCGACCAAACTTATTATAAGCCTAAATTTTTAATTTTGTTAACAATAATAGAAAACATATAGTAAAATTTTTCGTTTTCCTTCTTAGTTACAAATATAATAAAATAAATTTAAAACTATACAAGATGCTCTCAAGTATTTCTGTATGCAATGACACTATAAGGGATATCACGATGGGAAGTGCAAAGTGTGCAAACACTGCAAACGCGTGCAATATTACACACATTTGCACAACACAACAACAAAATGTACTATTTAACTTCGTTTGCACTAACCATACCATGAGCAAAATAAGTAGTGCATATTTGCTCAGTTGCAAACCAATATTGTTTATTAAGGAATCTTATAAATTGAACATTTTGGTGGGTTTTAATATAAAATAGAGAATCAAATTTCAATAATTTAAAAAGAACAAATTTATTTTAATTTGCTTGTGTAAATTGTAAAAAAATGCTGAT
The DNA here is from genome assembly GCA_949318255.1 of Pollenia labialis. NCBI lineage: Eukaryota > Metazoa > Arthropoda > Insecta > Diptera > Polleniidae > Pollenia > Pollenia labialis. The sequence continues at coordinate 85,626,972 of OX439143.1, forward strand.
ATTTTACAGTGCTGCCAGAAGTTTTTTGTGTTGCCAGAATAAGTTTTTAGAAAAATAGCACATTTGCACAGAAAATAAAAGTGGTATGCTCACGATCAATCATAATATGCACTTCAAATTTGCAAATTACAAATTTACACAATGACCATCGTGATTACCCTTTATGTATGACAAGATTTTTATATACATTTATATGTTCGTGTATTTTTTTAATACGTTAAACTATGTATGCACACACACGCATATACAACTCACTTAACTACAAATACATTAATTTATGAGAAAAATTAAACAATTTTATCAACATTATTATTAATATTATTATTATTACGATTATTTCTATTAAATTTCCTACTTTTATTATTACGATTATTATTTTATAAATGTTTACCTTAATCACGAGTCAAACAAAAGGCATTGAAATGCCACAGTCAGTGCGAGAATGAATGACCGAACTCATTCTTTGGCATTATTACTTGTTCGTGTATTTTTTAAATCTGTAGTTCGAGTAAGTGAACAGATGGCTGGCATCGCTTGTTGATTCAAGATTGACGTATATCATTATGCATTTTCATTCAACATACGATTACATACATACATACATACATACATACATACAGGCACCCCCAAATACACCCAAACATAAATAACATGGTAACAACCATGTAAAAAGATACACTTTTAATTTAATTTGTTCATTTACATTGAGTATATCATTTTTTTTTTCATTTATATGTAATTTAAAATTTTATTTGAATTTGTTTAATGAGCGTATTTATTTATTTAATATAAAATACTTTTTACATTGGTAATGTATACTTCGTATGTATGCAAATGAAATATTAAATGTACATGTAAATATGTATATGTATGTATTAATAAAAAATTTTATATACGTATTTGTTAAATAAATAAAATATCAAAATAAAACTACTATATGTAAATTATTTAAATTTGTACTCTTTAAATTTATTGATGTTTATAATTTTCTGAAATACAATAGATATCGGCACTATAGATTTATTCCCGGAATTCCCGTCTCTCAGAATACTCAATTATTTTGAAACACTGCTTTCCCGGTAAATGTTTAAGTTTTAATTAGGGGAAATCTTTTGCTGTTTTTGCAGGTTCCGATCAGTTTTTAATATAAATCAATAAATAAACAAAAGTTGATAAATTCAAGCCTTTTCATACGTTTTAATTAGAATCTTAGATAACTCACACAAACTTGATTCAGAATATTTAAATCTAGTTTTTACTCACAATGTTTCAAATTTTAAAAAATCGTTAGGAATAGCTTATCCCATCAACAATAAATTTCAGTGTTTATATCAAAAATAAAAATTGGGAATTAAGCACGAATGACAAAATCATTTAAATTAAATTTTGTATTCCCACGAAAATTATTTTGATAATAATCTGTCAAGTGCACGGCCTAAAAAAACTGACTGGCAGCCCGCTTTATATTTTGTTTGCGAAAACAATAAAGCGAGTTGTTTTTGTTTTTATTTTGTTTTTTCTTAACCTACTTACAACTACAATTAATGTTGGAAGGGATAAACTCACTGTTTATTGTTGATGATTTTGTTTAAACTTTGATATTGTTACAAATAGAACTGTTGCTGTAATTCTTATGCGCTTAACAGTTTTATTTGGTTTAATATCTTTAGTTTTTCTATGGATGAAGTTTTCTGATGATGTGGCCTAAGCAACCAGTGAAATGCGCATAGGAATAGCTTATCCCATCAACAATAAATTTCAGTGTTTTTATCAAAAATAAAAATTGGGAATTAAGCACGAATAACAAAATCATTTAAATTTATTTTAATTTTACTTGTACTCTATACTAGCCATGCCCGCGGCGTTGCCGTCCAGAGTTAATTTTTGACTAACTATAAAAGTGTAATTAAAATCGGTTTGATACAGTCGGAGAGGCGGAAATTGCTTTTCTGTCTCCTATTGGTCCAAGGTTTGAAAACAATATAAAGCCTGTGTGTTTTATTGTATGTAGATCGATCTACATATGTCTTAAATTTCATCAAAATTGTTTCGGATAGGTAGAAATTGCCCATACGTCCCTTCATATTCCTAGTTTTAAAAACAATATAAACTCTGTGTGCTTATTTACGCTGATCTATCCATGATTTAAATTTTATCCAAATTGGTATTTTTTCATATTGATATTTTTGAAGAGGCAGTATTATTCCTTGGTCCTAGTTTTAAAAAAATAAACGCCTATAATTTCAATTTCTTCAAAATCGGTTCAGCTATTTAGCCGATAAAGCGTAGCAACCGCAACAGTCACTTTCGCATTCGGTTATGGGACGGTCGAGCGGACAGATCGACTGGAGGCGGAATGGAGGGTAAACAGCATACTCACGTTAAAATTACTTTCTTTTTCTTTTGAGTGCAGAAACTATTAATATTTAATTAATATTTTCTTCGTTGGGGAGGCTTAGCGCCATACACCTAATCCTTAGCAATTAAGTGGAACCTTATATAGCCTATGTTTTTTAAAATCGGCTAGGCAGTTCCGAAGATTCCCCCCCCCCAATATAGAAACATACAAACTTTTAAGAATGACATCCAGGGCAGCTTGAGGAGTACTTCTCATGGCACCTGTCATGCCGATTGAAGAACACCTCTGAGCCTTAGGCAGAAGGTTCGTTCGACTAGCCAATCTAGATGATTCCCACCAAACGCAGAATCCATACGTAAGAATGGGCCTAGCCACCGAAGTGTACATCCATCCACTTACGGCCGGAGTACCCAGCTCCTACCTACCGATGATCTGCAAGCATAGCAAGCATTGAGACCTTTCTTATGTCTCTCATGACTATTCCTTCCCCATGACAGCTTGCTGTTTATAAAAACTCCAAGATACTTATCAAATAGTACAAGCTCTACTTTCTCCAGTACCGGTAGCCTGAAATTCTCTGCCCTGTATGGCTTCGCTTATTGTCGGCAAAAACTTGCCCGATACCAATATCACTACATCATCCGCGTAGACCATGACTTTCTGACACATTCTGCCAAAAAGTCCCAGAACGACATTGACGGCCAAGAGCCATAGTAAAGGAGAGAGTCACCAGTGTGAGTGAATAACTCAGCTGCTGAGCATCATAGTTATTCATTCTTCCGAGAACAACGGAACCCCTAGATCAACCAGTGCCTGCCAAATAGCCTATATTTTCAAATTGTTGAAGGCACCCCCTATATACTGGAATACCGCCAAGGTGTGTTCCCAGCTTCACAATCCCCGCTCCACATAACTAACCTCATCATGAAGCGCACTCTCAACAGACTTACCCTTAAGATAGGCGTATTGAGCGCCACTGATGATGCCGAAGTCAATACCAACGTTTTCAAAAGAAGAGACGATATGCTTATTGATCTAAAATACTTGGGTTTAGAGTGACCGGTTTTCACGCCTTGGGTATAAAAACTACCCTGACCTCCCTCCACACTCTAGGAGTATACCCGTTGAGCACACATTCCTTAAACAGTTCAACCAACTACAGGAGTGATGATATTCCGATATTCTGTAGCATCGCCGGAAAGATACCATATGGTCATGCCGATTTCTAAGACCCAAAGGTATTAACCCCCCATGTTACCTTATACAAGGTGATCATATCCCACACCGTTCTCCTTCCTCACCAACTGAGCCCAACCCAGAGAAGGAGTCAATACATTCCACATGTCCCCCTACCCAGGATCCACACAACCCGGAAAGTGAGCCTCCATAAGTAGGCATAGAGATTCAGAGTTAAATTCCGTTCATGAGTGGTCCGTTCTCTGAATAAATCCAGGGTCTACCGGGTCCTTGGATATAATTCTCCTGAACCTGTACATCTCATTTACAGATTCAACTGACTTGCTAAACCTAATCCACTAGTCCCTTTTCGCAATTCTAATATCTAATACTTCTTGTAACTCAATCTAAAGTTGCTCCATTGAACCACCTTCTTACAGTGGCCTTTCAGTCCTCAACTCGTCTGCCACCATCTTGTTTGGGTGCGCCCGCCAGAAAAGTTTAACGGCCCGATCAGTACCTCTTTTGTTGTATCGGCACTACCCCATTGGGTATGGTATGCATTAGCATCACAACCAATACCAGCCTCGAGCCGCTTCTGCCTGAGTGCTCCACTAACTCTCGCACTATTTCACTAGGTGGATCGGTTGCCTCGTATGGCAAGTATACCGATGCTTGTGCCAGGACCATTTTGTCCTTGGCTTATCCTGTCACAACCGTGAGGTCTCCATTACTGTAAGAAAAAGAAATCATAAATGTATGCTTCTCGCCAATATTCAAGTTCGTACCTTCTCATCTGTGTGGGATACGAACAATGCACACCCAGTTACCTTTAATCCAACTACCTTGTTTTTGTTAATCAAGACCTCTTGGATTCAAGCGACATCCACGTTGTTATCGATGAAGTGGGCTGCTAATTCGGTTGAGGCCGCTTCACAGTGGTGCAAGTTTATCTGCACCACCTTCAACCTCTTAGGATCAATCATCTTTAGGAAACCTAAATCTGATAGACCCCAACCCGAATACCGCAACCCTTCACATCGAATTCAGCTTTATGAGGTATTCCTCGTCCACTGTTAACCTGAAGTCTCACCCTTGGTTCTCCCTACAACCCACTGAAGCTATCGACTTCCCCTGGCTTGTAATGAGTCCGTTGTTCTGGTTGGCCAGTACCCCCAGGTTGACCTCCACCGGTTTTATATTTGGAGGTATCCATACCGTGACTATATAACGTCAATCTAGCTTCAGAACAAGCGCTGCCGCACCTACCAATTGCGGCCTTTATAAACTCAAAGGTTTTTTGATTGCCGCTACTGACAGTTTTGAAAGCCGAGTAGCTTGTTCTCTAGCACCTGCCATTTCTAGACACTGATCAGAATCTATGCGATCAATGACAGCCGCCAGAATACCGTCCTTACTCGACGACTAATGAATAATGTTATTTCTTAAACGGCACGGTACTTTTGTGAAAGGCGATTTGTCCTTTTGTGAATCTTCAAACCGTGTATGACGTATTCTTAAAATGTTTCTATGTAAGACCGTTTTACAGTACATCTTTGTAATGTTTTTAACAGTCCATAATTTTAAGGCGTTTCAAAAGACATGCTTCACAAGGTTTTCTATTAGACCTTATTTTGAAGTGCAGCTAAAAGACATTTTTGTATTCCCTTTTAAAAGATTTTTATTTGAAAGCTTTTTAAAATTACAATTACTGTAAGAAAGGGAGTGTAGAAAATATGTAATGAGGCAAAGAAAGCTTGAGTCGGCTTAATAAGGCCTTCTATTGGGATTCTTTTTACCGCTGCGGCCCACCCCACATTCGGTAGTGTAGGTCATAAAAAATGTTTTAACATTAATATATTTACATGTGTTACATGTGTACACTGCACACGCACACACATACACACCCAATTATAAAGTATAGACAAGGAAAGTTCGTACTTGTACTTTCTGTTTCTAAAAATAGGTCACTGTAAAAAAACAAAACTTGCAACTTTTAGCATTAGCAACTTAATTGAAGCGAATCTTAAAAATTGCAACATCGTTAATAACAATAAGTGCAACCAATAAAATCACAATGCAACCATTAGCTAAAAGTAATTTCCAACTTGTATTCAGTTCTATGCACAAGGGGAGAATAAAAGCTAATGAGAAAACTGAAATACAAACCAACTCCGAAGGGATTCAGTTATATTAACAAAAGAAAAGGAAGTCGCAAACGTTTTTTTACCTTTTCATTAATCTCTCATCGCGTATTTTATCAAAATTAACTCTTTGTTTTGATAAACTAAACTGGCATTATTTGTAGCTGAAAGTACACATTTGGAAATACTGTACAAAATTTAAAAAGAAGAAAAACAAGTAAGAGTGCTATATTCGGCTATGCCGAATCTTAAATACCCTTCACCATGGTGAGATAAGAACAAGAAGTTTTTAAAAAGAATACCTATGACAAAATCAAAAAATGTATGTATATAACTAAGTCCGTTTCCTCTTTTGACAAAGTTGATGTTTGAAATTCGTTATATAAGTTTTAATTATAGTGTATAAAAAAATTTAATAAAAATAAAAAAAAAATTTATTTTGGAGACTTCAACTCGCAATCTTACGAGCGTTAAGCGAGAACTTAGACAACTCAGCTACGATCGGTTTTATTGAAGAAGCGTTAAATTAAAATATATTGAGAGAATTTTATGAACATACATACATGTGTATGCGTAAAAAACACATTAAAATCCACCACTTGTGGTAAAGATTATAAAAAAAAAACAACAAAAAAACCGCAACCAAGAGAAATGCAAGAAGAGATCAACGTAGCAACAGCTTATTAGACGAAACACAATAACAACAATTACTACAGCAATAAGAGATAAAAATAAAATGCAACAACAACAATTACGAAAGCAATGCCTTTATACATAAATAACTTTTGCTCATTCATACATACTCATGTGCATACATATGTATGGCTTTGCAATAGCTAGGTTAACCTACTAGTTAGTATGGATTTATTTAAATTACATACAACTTTTTATGTACATATGTAGGTACGTATGTATATGCTTGCCGAAATAAAATAAAACACTGCCAATAAAATGAAAATATCGAAAAGCTTTATACCTAAGTAATTTTAAAATCGTTTTTAGTACATAAACAAATTAAATAAAAAATAAAAAACAAATAGGTATAGAATATGATTTTTGTTTTACATGTAAGTTAAGCGAACGATTAATATTTACATTGTCAAAAAAATCAAAAATTGCTGAATTATTTTAAAATCGTTTATAGAATATAAAAAAAGTTAAAAAAAGTTTTTTTTGAAAAGGTGGATGCTGGATTTGAACCCCGGCAGCTACTAACAACGCTGCTTAGAGCAACCGCCCAGACAACTCAGCCATTAACGCTTATACAAATAAAGAATTAAAGTAGAATGTATTCCGTCACTTTGTTTGTTTAATATGTAGGTATGTACGTATTTTCCAATTTAAGCGACCAATCATGTACAAACATGTGTGTGTTTGAAATGCCTAACATTCAACACGTTCGAATAAAAGCACAAACAAAAAAACAACAATCACAAAAGATTTTTTGGAAATATTAGAGGTAGTCATGGTTTTTTGCTCATAACTCAGCCATTTTTTAACCGATTTGACAGATTTATATACCGACGTGTTTAAGAAGGAATTTACCATTTACTTGTGGTATAAAGCTTGGACTCGGGGAAATCTATGGTTCCCGAAAGTGGGTATTTAAAAAAAAAAAATTAATTTTGGTCATAACTTTTTTGTATCTGAACCGATTTTTCTGAATTCTTTATAAAATATGTTCTACTAAAAATTTTCGATATTTTGGTATATAAGTCATATCCATAGGGCATATGGCAGCCCTAAAATTTAGGTTTTTATACAATTTTTAATTTTTTTTGTACGGGAGGTACCACGCCCACTTCTCCAATCCCGCCCACATTTTGTAGGATCGTGTGTATGGGCTACCTAAATGTGTGTACCTAATTTGGAAGCTTTGGCTTTTGCCGTTCCCCAGATATACAGCAAAAAGTAATAAAATTACAACAACCACAAGGGATTTTTGGAAAATATTAGAGGTAGTCGTGGTTTTTTGCTCATAACTCAGCCATTTGTGGATCGATCTTGCTGAATTTCAATAGCAACCGATGGTAGACTATATGTGACACAAATGTAAAACAACCTAGCCGCTATCATGTCTGGAGTCTCCGGAAAACACATATCAAGCGTAAGACGGACAGACGGACAGACGGACAGACGGACGGATATCGTTAAATCAACTTCTCTCCCCATAAGGACCCAGAATATATATACTTTATAGGGTCTAAGATCAATATTGTAGAAATTACAAACGGAATGACAAACTTATTAATACCCTTTTCCACCTGAGGTGAAGGGTATAATAAAAAACAAATAGGTATAGAATATGATTTTTGTTTTACATGTAAGTTAAGCGAACGATTAATATTTACATTGTCAAAAAAATCAAAAATTGCTGAATTATTTTAAAATCGTTATATAGAATATAAAAAAAGTTAAAAAAAATTTTTTGAAAAGGTGGATGCCGGATTTGAACCCCGGCAGCTACCAACAACGCTGCTTTCAGCAACCGCCCAGACAACTCATCCATTAACGCTTATGCAAATAAACAATTAAAGTAGAATATATTCCGTCACTCTGCTTATTTAATATGTAGGTACGTATTTTTCAATTTAAGCGACCAATCATGTACAAACATGTGTGTGTTTGATATGCCTAACATTCAACACGTTCAAATAAAAGCACAAACAAAAAAAAACAACAACCACAAGGGATTTTTGGAAAATATTAGAGGTAGTCGTGGTTTTTTGCTCATTACTCAGCCATTTTTTAACCGATTTGACAGATTTATATACCGACGTGTTTAAGAAGGAATTTACCATTTACTTGTGTTATAAAGCTTGGACTCGGGGAGATCTGTGGTTCCCGAAAGTGGGTATTTAAAAAAAAAAAATTAGTTTTGGTCATAACTTTTTTGTATCTGAACCGATTTTTCTGAATTTTTTATAAAATATGTTCTACTAAAAATTTTCGATATTTTGGTATATAAGTCATATCCATAGGACATATGGCAGCCCTAAATTTTAGGTTTTTATACAATTTTTAATTTTTTTTATACGGGAGGTACCACGCCCACTTCTCCAATCCCGCCCACATTTTGTAGGATCGTGTGTATGGGCTACCTAAATGTGTGTACCTAACTTGGAAGCTTTGGCTTTTGCCGTTCCCCAGATATACAGCAAAAAGTAATAAAATTACAACAACCACAAGGGATTTTTGGAAAATATTAGAGGTAGTCGTGGTTTTTTGCTCATAACTCAGCCATTTGTGGATCGATCTTGCTGAATTTCAATAGCAACCGATGGTAGACTATATGTGACACAAATGTAAAACAACCTAGCCGCTATCATGTCTGGAGTCTCCGGAAAACACATATCAAGCGTAAGACGGACAGACGGACAGACGGACAGACGGACGGATATCGTTAAATCAACTTCTCTCCCCATAAGGACCCAGAATATATATACTTTATAGGGTCTAAGATCAATATTGTAGAAATTACAAACGGAATGACAAACTTATTAATACCCTTTTCCACCTGAGGTGAAGGGTATAATAAATATTTTTCGTATACCAAAGGAAGGAATTCCATGTGTTGTCGAAGTTATTTGTTATGACTAGGGAAAAGGTGAATATGCAATTGCAATTTTCCTTGTGCGACCAATGAAGAAAAGAATTAATAGAAAGAAAAACAACTGGATATTTACAAAAAAATAAACTTAAAAAATTTCTATAAAATAGTGTTTTAAAACAGCAAATCCCATTTACTTTTTCAAACAAAAATCCACGTTTAATTGCCTTACGCTTAATTACCCAAATTCGGGTAATTGCCTTAAAAAGTAAACAAAATTACACCTGAATTTCATTCGTTTAATTGCTTCAATACTATTTGACAACAGCAAATCAAGAATTGCAACCAAGTTTACATGTTAATTATTTAAAAATATGCACTTAAAATTAAAAAAAAATATATGCTTATTTAAAAGCAAAATATTCCACAATTTAATATTGGCATCTTATGCCAATTGAATCGTATTTACAAAATTTGATCAAATTATCTAAAAACTGCTACTTTTACTTTCCGCATAAAGTTTACATGGACAGACAACCAGCCAGTTGGACACGAAAAGATCAATTTTAAAAGTGTTTCCAGATGTCTATGTACTAGCATATTTAACTGCTTTTTCCTTAATTTTTGCATATATATAAAGCTTAACAGTTTGGAATAACATGTATCTTTACCGAAAACTTGCTTTGGCTTACAATTGTAGAGTGCAAATTAAGTGTATGTAGATGGCGAAGTGAAAGCAACAGAAAATGTATCTATTAAACAGAATTGAAGCCATTTTTAAAAGTTTAAAAATATGCTTCAAAAACTTGAAAATTCAGCAAATTTTACACAAGCAGATCGATACCAAATCAATGAAAAGCCCTTAAACGGATAAACATATTGTTTCTGCCTTCATTGGTCGCATAATCAAAATCATGCAATTGCGTATGTATTTATGGTTTCCCTGATCATAAGTTTGTATGCATGAGTACGCTCTTGATAGTAGGATATGACAGGACATATGAAAAATCATTACAGATAAAATTAAAGACAGCAAATCCCTTTGTTTTTATTGCAATCTCTTTTGATTTAGGTGATACATGTAAAAATTCCTATGTCTTAACTTTTGTTCATACATCAAAGTTAAGGTATCTTGTAAACAAATACGTTTAAATACCTCAGGAGGTAGTTAAACGAATTCATATATTTACCTCAACGAGGTAGTTAAGCGTAATCGTTTAAATGCTTACCCAGCATAATTACCCAAAAATATTGGCACCTTGGCCGAGATAATTATTTATTTTTTTATTTATTTAATCAATGGATATTAATTATCCTTACCAGAGAACTGCAACGAGCACTCGTTTTTATGATTGCGGATACTCGCCTTAAAACGAGTTGCGGTGTAGTTAAACAGCCTATTGTTTTTGTATACATAAGAGCCTTTAGCAAACGCAATGAAATTTATATGAGTTCCATTTTGTATTGTTTCTTAAATATATTATTTCAACATTCGGCAATAGCATTCGTACTTCTGATAAATCAACTAATTTACTCTCTTTTATTCAATGTTCCCTATCTGCCCTTCGCTGACCTAGAGTTATAATTGTCTGCAGCGTTACCGTTGGTGCCACTAAAGTAGCAATTTGCCACTTTTTCGACTGCTTGGATACTATTTGGCCACTTTTACAAAATGCACCCAAATGTGATACTTTTTGTAATTCTTGCCACTTTTTTGATACTTTTTATGTTAGGAAAATATACTTTTTTTCATTCTGTTTTGTTATAACTCCCATACTAGCCTTGAAAATTGGGTTCCAAGTGAAGACATTCTACGAAAGTATGGAAGTCGTTTTAAGAACAACTAATTGTAAAAAAATATGTATGTAACTGACCATTAATAAATAACACATTGAAAAAGTTTGTTTAACAATTCTAACTGATTTTTATATTTTTTGGAATGCTTAAGACAAAATGAGCACAGTTTTCTCCCATCACGTCACATTTATCAGATACACCAATTATTGTAATTTCGGAAGATGTTTTGTACCACAATTAATAACAAAATCGAGTGGTATAGTTTTGTTCTATTTGTAAAGCTGATTACAATAATTTGAAGCAATAATAGACGAATTTGGATAAAAACTAAATATCCTATACTAAAGAAATTAAAACACTTGCACTTAAATTTAGTAGCATGTATGAATGCCGTGTATTTATTTGTATTAAAGTGCGAAACTGATTAAATATAACGAATTTTAAAAAGTGATATTTTCGTTTTTTTGTTTAGGATTTCTGATAAATGTGACGTGATGGGAGAAAACTGTAGTCATATTTGGCCATAGCATTCTAAAAAACATAAGAATCTGGTGGAATAGGCAAATAAACTTCTAAAAAAATGTTAAAACCTGTGCAATACAATGTCTTAAATAAATCAAAGAAAATTTATTCAAAAAGAAAAGTACAAGAAATATATTACTTAATGTATATATAAAACAAATTACATAAATATCTTCTAATTGCTGCAACAATGTCAGAATTCAAAAAACATGTTTGGCAGAAAACGAGTTTAACGTTTTTGAATTACCAAAACATTAAAGAAAATATTCAATATTTTTTATTTTTCGAATTTATTCTATGAGTTAAATTTCAGTTATGTATTTTTATAAAGCTTTTTTGTAATAGTCATATTCCTTCAATTTTTCAGAAATGACTTTATACACTACCAGACTATTATATTGTATTTTCTTATTACATTTTACCTTAGCTTTCCTTTGGAAAGCAATGAGGTATATTGTATGTAAAGAAAAATTTACAATTATTAGATACCAGCAGAATGTAATGCATTTTCTGGCCCGCTACGGCCTTCGTCAGCATTCTTTGTGTCACACTGGAAAGTGATACTTTATAAATTGAATGTATTTAACTCAACTCTAAAAAACAATTGATCGTATTACAATAGACATACATACTTATGGCTCATTTGTTGCAAAAATTAAAATAAATATTTCTCTCGAGAAGTTATTTTTATAAAATATTTTCTTTAACAAATAGAAACTGGGAATTATTTCCTTCCGAAGGCTACTTTATATTATATTCACAAAGAATGCTGACGAAGGCCGTAGCGGGCCAGAAAATGCATTACATTCTGCTGGTGTCTAATAATTCGAAAAATAAAAAATATTGAATATAATATAAAGTAACCTTCGGAAGGAAATAATTCCCAGTTTCTATTTATTAAAGAAAATATTTTATAAAAATAACTTCTCGAGAGAAATATTTATTTTAATTTTTGCAACAAATGAGCCATAAGTATGTATGTCTATTGTAATACGATCAATTGTTTTTTAGTGCATATAATTACTACATATATGTTTTTTTTGTTGTGTTTTTATACCATTTATAAAATGTTATTTAAAATTATAATAAATAGAAAAAAAAAACGTAAAAAATACATAATGTGGTGTACTTATGTATTTTAATTTGAAAAGTTGTGCCACTTTTTTTATAAAAATCCCCTTTTCGGTGCCACTTTTTTTTAGATATCCCCTTATTTTGGTACTTATTGAAAATATCCGACGGTAACACTGATTGTCTGAGTGCACCAGTGTTGCCAGCGAAATTTTGAGAAAGATACATTTTAGTTTCCAAAAAGATACATTTTTTCCCAAAAAGATACATTTGGAAAATATCCGTTTTTAACGTTAACATTTATTAACATAACATTTTTATTTCATATTTAATGAATATTGTAAAGAAAATTATATTAAATAAATTAATTTTTATCAATAAATTAAATAAATAGCCAAAAATATTAGGTATGTAATTTTTGAAAATACAGTAAGCAAACTTTAAAAATGATTATATGTAACTATCTTTGGATGTTATCAAAACAAATTCATTTATATATGGGTGTTTCTACAGAAAATTTCCCCTTATAGCTCAAAAAATTAATTATTATTTTGAATTTTTTTTCCGCTGATATTATACACAATAAATGTATCTGTCATTTTCCGAAAGATTAACTATAATTTTCTTTATACTAACACAAATATGTTACTTTGAGTTAACCATAATAAATGAATTCAAACACAAAAAAACTGTTAACTTTTTAAAATGTAACGACCGTTACTTTTAAAAACAAAAATTTGTTTGGGTAACTAATTTCTTTGGTTTGAAAATACATTTTTTATGAATTCTTTCGGTTGCTGCCTTTACTTGAACTTTCGTAAGTCCAAAATGGAGCAATTTTCGTGGCATAGTTGGGTAGGTTGGATTTTTTTTTAAAAATCTTCAAAAATCGTTACTTTGGAAACACCTATATATAATATACGAGTTAAGGCGTTTATACTAGGGCGATTATATCAAAAAATTCACATGTATAAATTTCCTGAAAATAAAAACAATGTTCATATTTTCTCAGAACAACTTCGCACTACTAGTAATCATCAATTTAGGTGGATCGTATGTTGAAACTTCCTTAATATTCTCTTTCACCATAATTAAAGCTGCTATTGTTTTAGTATTGATTCGGTTACGATGATCAGTCCTAATAAGTTTTAGTTGGCTAAAAATTCTCTCCACACATGCATTCGAAAATGGAATTTCAAATGTTAAACCAACTACTTTTCTCAAAAAAAAATATAAGTGAATGAATGTACATATCTACATACTTATGTATGTATGTATGTATACATAATCTTGTAAAAACATTTTAATTTTGCAAAGTACAAAAGAAAAAAATAACAAAAATATTAAAAGCACAGAATACGGTGAAAAACAAAAACAATATTTTGTATGAGCAAAAACAATGAGACAACAATAAAACTCAACGAAAGAAATTGCTATGTAACAGTTAATGCAAATGAAAATAATGCTGAAATAAATAAAACAATATTAACTACCTAACGGCTAAGCCAATTATTCGTACACGTTCCCTCTCACCCTCGGTATTTACACAAACGGTGGATAGTGACTCATTAAAAAAACTAAAACTAGACCTGGTGACAAGTGTTGCCAGGCCAGCAAGTATTGCCGCGACGTCAACAACAAATTTAGTGGGAAATTATACCATGAACTTAAACACAAATGCAATGGAAAACCCCCCTGTAAAAAGTTGTCAAAAGCCTCAAGTCCAAGTTGGTATGGACAGGTATATAACAGTCCTTAAACGGGGTCGCAGCCCTACCTCTTCAGCTGTTGCTTCGGCATCAAAAGTGCCATCTTTTGATAAAATAAATTCCTAAAATCGCTTTGTAATTCTGGAGGATGAATCCTCTGAAGCAGCAAACGTAATAAAATCGTCCAAGCCTCCCCCGATATATTAGGGAGCATAACTCAAATGATCTAATAAAGAGTTTAATTTCGTTGATTGGTGAAAATTCTTTTTATGTAGCCGCAATAAAGCGAGGTAGTATAAATGAAACGAAAATTCAAGTGAATCATGAAAATGATTTTCCCAAAATAGTTAACAAATTTGAGGCACTTAAAAAAAGTTTTTATACATACCAACTCAAGGGCAGTAAAGGACTTCAGGTGGTGATTAAGGGAATTAATTCATGCGTAGACCCAGAGGAAATTAAAACTTTCTTGGAAGAAAAATGTTTCAAGATAAAACATGTGGTAAATATTAGAAATAGGGAAAAAAATCCTCAACCACTTTTTCGTGTAGAATTAGAGCCCGGCGACATTAAGATAAAAAAAAACGAAGCGCATCCCATTTATAGTTTAAAATATATTCTATACAGAAAAATCACAATTGAGGAGCCGCACAAAAAAAAATGGACCTGTTCAGTGCTTAAACTGCCAAGAATTTGGCCATACCAAGGCATACTGCTACTTACCCCCTGTTTGCGTAGTATGTGGTGGGTGAACTACACGGTACAGTTTCTTGCGATAAGTCTAAAACCGACCCCAACGTAAAAAAATGTAGCAACTGTTGCGGTAATCACACTGCCAATTATAGAGGATGGTCTGTATATAATATCGTCAAGCAGACGGTTGGACCGAAAACAAATACCCCTCAAATGCAGGTTGCAAATCAAGTAAACACAAATGCAATTCAAGCCCCCCAGCCTGGTAATAACAGAACCTCTTACGCTATCGTCCTAAAATAAAACCATGTGCCAATGCAAGGTGCCTCGCCAAGTAATGATGAAACTCCAGTTTCTAATTTAAGTCGTTCAGAAAAAACCATGGAAACATAAGTGCAAACAGTAAATAATTTTACGAACACAATGGGTAATATGATGCAGGAAATTCTAAGAATGCAATCAATGTTATTGCAAGCTGTTCTTAACAAGCCATGAACTGTTTAAAAATTTGTTTTTGGAACGCAAACGGCATCCGCCAACATAAAAATGAATTAGAATAGTTTCTTAAAAATAAACAAATTGATGTCATGATGGTTTCTGAAACTCATTTGACCTCAAAAAATACGTTTAAAATTAATGGTTATACACTATATGATACCAAGGACCCTCCAGATAGAGCTTGCGGAGGTTCTGCCATTTTGATAAAAACCCGAGTCAAACACTACCTAGTGTGTGATCTTCGTGAAGATTATCTCCTAGCAACGATCATTTGCGTTGAGGAATTATATAGAAACCTAGTAATTTCATCGTTATACTCCCCGTCTAGATTTTCAATATCAGAAAGCCAATATTATAAATATTTTAAATCACACCTACAATTGTAACTCTAATGAACCCCAATAGAATTGTATCTCCAACAGCTACGCAAATAAATTGTTTAAAATATAAAAAATATCTCAGTACCCATTGCACAGAAAATATTCCGCTCAGTACACCGGAGTATGTAGATCGCTCTATTGACAATTTTGACAGTTTTCTGAAACTAGCTGTTCAACATTCCAATATTACCCCAATAAAACAAAAAATATTAAAATTTATTCCACAGATGTCGAGCGTCTCTTGTCTGAAAATATAAGGGCCCGAAGAGAGTGGCAATTGCACAGATCCCCTCAATTTAAGAATTTATTAAAAGAGTGCACAAAAAGTCTAAGAAAGTTACTGCAGACTCAGAAAACGGCTTCTCTGAAAAATATCTTAAGGAAATTGATGCAACTTCACAATCAGACTACTCATTATGGCGTGCAGCTTCAAATCTCAAAAGGCAAGTTGTCTCTAAACCACCATTAAGAAACTTGAATGGAAGTAGAGCAAGAAATGATTTTGAAAAAGGAAATTTGTTAGTTAATCATTTAAAAAACGTATTTACCTCAAATATATCTCACGATATTGCGGTCGAGTTTCCACCTGATGCTGCTAGAGCAGCTGTTCCCCAAAGATTTGAGATAAGAGAAATCGAAAAGTTTATTTGTGATTTAAACCCCAAGCAGGCTCCGGGTTTTGATAAAATCAGCAACAGAATGCTTTTGATCTACCCATCATAGCAAAGAAAATTATTCTTCTAATTTTTAATGCAATTTTACGCCTTTAATACTATCCTCAAAAGTGGAAGGTTTCCTTTGTCACCATGATACCTAAGCCAGGAAAGGATCACACAAAAGTTAAGTCATATAGGCCCAAAAGCTTACTTTCTAATATATCAAAGCTGTTTGAGAAACTGTCAAAATTAACCCCAATTTTAAATGAAAATAGATGTATTCCTAACCACCAATTCGGATTTAGAAGAAAACATAGCACAATTGAACAAACTCATCGTATAGTAAACACAATAAGAAAAACCTTTAAAGAAAGAAAATATTGTTCCGCTCTCTTCATCGGTGTTTCTCAAGCTTTTGATAATGTCTGGCGTGAAGGCTTGTTACATAAATTAAAGCTAAACTTACTAGTAAGCACACACAAGCTGTTAGAAAGCTACTTAGTCGGTCAAAAGTTTATTATTAAAGATGGTGTTTATTAAAGCTCTCCTCAGTTTACTGACGCTGGAGTCCCTCAGGGAAGCATCCTGGGCCCACTTTTATACTTAGTATACATATACCTCGGATATGCCAACAAACAACTACACCTAAACTTCAACATTTGCTGATGATACAGCTTTTCTAAGCGGGCACGAAAACAGTCAAGAAGCATCTCGATACATACAGGATCATATATTTCAACTCGAACTATTTTTAAAGCAATGGAGGATAAAGGTCAATGAGCACAAATGCGTACATATAAGATTCACCTTGCGTCGGGAATCATGCCCCCCTATAAAAATCAATAATCAAATGTAAAATACCTCGGTATTCATCTAGACCGCCGTTTAACGTGGAAAATCCATAAAGAGGCAAAATTTACTTAAATGAAACTAAATGCCATACAAATTCATTGGCTTATTGGAAGAAACTCAGTCCTTAATCTCGACTGCAAACTTCTACTTTACAACTCCATCTTAAAGCCAATCTGGTGCTATGGTATTCAGTTATGGGGCACTGCCTCGGCCTCTAATATCGAAAAAATTCAAAGGCGCCAAAATAAACTTCTTCGAATAATCACAGCTACCCCTTGGTATGTTAAAAACTCAAATTTCACAAGGATCTCAATGTGCCATTAGTTAAAACTGGGATTACGAAATATGCAGTAAAATACTTAAAAAGGCTCGAATTGCATCCGAATCCACTAGCTCGAATTATTTTACATGATAGCGGCCACACTCGCTGAAGAAGAAGAGACACTGCAGCACTCATCCAATTAGATGAGCGATAAAGACCTAGATAAGTGAACAGAGCCCGTGATGAAGAAAATTTTTGTCTGGCACTGGCAGGACATAAAAAAATAAAGTATTAGGTTAAGATTGGATTAATTATTGTTAGTTCATATTTAATGTATGAAGATTCAATAAATAAATAATGAAATGAAAAAAAAAAGTTTCTGAAGCGATCTGGACAGAAAGTTCGTTCTCTAACCAGTTTGCAAAGCTTTTATAAAATCTATCTTTGCTGTAATCAACTTTCCTGTATCGCTGTTTTAAATTTTTTATGAAAACAGATAATTTATTTTTTAAGTCCAATTGTATTTCAGTGCTATAGGAATTTAAGTTTCCTTTTTTTCGAATGTAATTTTTAATATCTTCTCGTTTTTGTTTCTAAAACACTCTCCGGCCAATTATTTATAGCTGAAGCTCTCCATGTTTATGAAAAACGTTGTTATTGCTCAGATATATTATATCTACTGAGTTTGCATCCGAATGTCACTTGTTTTTAAACCTTTTCATACTTTTTTCATACTAAATAAAGGTAGAATAAAAAGGATTAAAAACTTAAAATCCATTTATTTATATGCTATAAAGTACCTGTTTACTATAAAATACGCTAGTGTGAACGTAGTGTAACGGATAAGGATGAATCAGGGCAGCTATACGTTTTTCTGATTGTGTATCACGATCAATTTTCCCTATATCATAAAACTTTTTTGAAGGCAATAAAAACAAATTTAAAAAATGGAGAATTTCACTAAAATTAAAAAAGTGTTACATAGATAGGTCCAAACGGGTACAAGAGTATATACAGGGTTAAAGAAACTACTTTCACCTTTCACATAGTGGTTTTACCTATTTAATCCATTTTGATCCGCAAAAGTTTTATTCTACTAAAGTTGAAATTTGAAAAAATAAAGTAGTTTAGAAAATATGTCTTAACAACTCAAATATAAATAACACAACAGCAAATATCACCTTTTTTAAGAAAACAAGACTACCAATCTAGCAAAAAAGCTAGCAGGTCATTATCGCTGATAGTTTTGTGCAATGATAATTTTTTTCGGATTAAATATAACTTTTTTCTGAATTAAAAAAAAAGTTGTGTTTAAAAACATGGCACAACCACAATTACCAATATTTTGACCTAATTTTTTGTCTACCTTAGTTTTAATATGTTTACTATTTTTTTTTTTTTTTTTTTTAGCGATAAACCAACACTCAGGGGATGCCCCCTATATATGCAGTGCATTGTGTTGATCAGGAAAATAAGGTTTGGGAAGGAGGAAAGAGGGAATAGTGTTTGTGGACATTTGACTTGAATCTTAATAAATTGTAAGTACCGGGGAAGACCTCTGCGGGAAGTTTATTCCACATACGGATAGTTCGACTGAAAAACGAATTTTCTCTATAATGCGTTGTGCGAAACACAGGGCAATCGACTACAAACGGATGTGATCCCCTGGATGAGCGAGTATTACGAAGAAATACTCGGGCGGGTGGAATAAGTTCACTCATCTCAGTGGAACACCTCCCATGGTAATATCGATAGAAAAGTGTCACACAACCCACATTCCGACGATGCTCCAATGAGTCAATAGAGTTGGATACCCTACTGTCATTGATGAGCTTCACCGCCCTCCTTTGTACACGGTCCAGAAGGTTCATAAATAAAATAAAATTAAAATAATTAGAATTGTGGTTATTTTGTTGCACTATTTATAGTTTTTAATCCAAATTTTTAATATTTTAATTTGGCTCAAGTTCATCAAATTCAATTTTCATTAAATTATCTTTATGAAGAATTGAATTTTTAATGAAAATTGAATTTGATGAACTTGAGCCGAATTAAAATATTAAAAATTTGGATTAAACATTAAAATTTTTGAAATCCGTGACAAACAAAAATTGGAATTTTGGCCAATGAAATACAATTTTCAGCCACTGTGCGATGGCCTGAAAACAACAATGGGCTACACAATTTTTTCGGAATTTTTAGTGAAGTGACACCTCCTATACTGTAATGAACATGACACTTCATGGTGATACTTAAAGCGGAAAAAACGTTGCCTTCTGGCGGATGAAAATCTAAACCGGAGATAGGAGAGACGAACGGGAGCCATTGAATAAGCTAGCGGTCAGCCGGGTGGGGTGGTTCTTGTCTACTCAAATCTCTCTTACCAGAAGAAATGTCACAACACAAATAATTATTGTAGACTCCTTAAAATCTAACTATTATTTTGGTTTGGGCAACTGATTTTTATTAGCAGGCTGTTCCTGCGACGAGGTGCAGTTCATAATAAAACCCATTATTCAAATCAACTTAATACACTGAAACTAAATAATCAACCGTAAACACCACTTAAATCTCCCTAGATGATTTCAGGGATAACGCCTCAACACCCTCCCTACCTGTGATCTTAGGGCGTTTAGCATTTTACTCTTAGATCCCTATTCACTTCTACCTTCACCTATTTATTCACATCACACGAGTTAATAACAAATTAGTTTTCCATTTCAAATAATACTTTATTCAGAGAGACAAACTATTACAGCATTCATTTTTTTCTAGGGCTAGTTGTAGAAATAATGGAACTGTTATCAACATTAATAGGTTTTAATAAAACTCAATCATATCTAAACAACAATTATAGTAATGAGCAAAGCAATTTAGAAAAATAATATTAGCAACTTAACTTATACTTCGCACGCGTATGACGGATTATAGGGTATATATATAATACTGGAAGGATCTAAATACCCTCAGATACAAGTTACATGCTATTGAGTTTTAATTGATTTCCAATACTCTCTTTAAAGTTATTTCCAATCACAATCCAATGAGAAGAAAACAATGCAACAAAATGCAATTAATAAATATGTTTGGAATTTGTCTTTACAACAATAAAAAAAAAGAAGAAACATCAAATGTTTTTTCTTTTTTTCTGTTTCTTTTTGTTTGTTTATTTTTGGGAAACAGGCGTCACTTTTAATACCGGTTTAGCATAAATAAACTTTTGTTGGAAACAGACGTTAAAGGGAGTTTTGGACTCTTATTTATTTGCCTATACAATTATCACTCTCTTTATGATTTTTCTTTTGTTTTTTAATTTATAATTTTTAAATGTTTTTGTTTTTTTTTTATGTTTTTCTTTAACTTTGTATTGCAAAACAAACAAAAAATATATGGATACTACTATATAAGTTTGACTCACCCAACGATATTTGCGTAAGCATTATTCGGTGCTGCGGAATGATGAGGCCTCGCCAAACTGCTGCTATGGAATTGTGCTGTTGGAGGTTATTTAAGAATTATATCTTTGTTTTGCAATAATATAGGTCTACTAAGGGTGTCCCCTTAGTTGATTAATAAATTCGTAACTACCTTAAAAAAAATTTATTATTAGTTTTATATTTTAAATGCATATAATAGAATAGTCATATATTTCAATATTTTAGAAGGACTTGAATATAAACTTTTTTTTTTTGTTTTTGGAATATTTTAATAGGAAGCTTTTAAAACTAGGTATTGTATTCAGATCCGAGGAGTAATATTTTCGGTTTTGTTTTTTTTTCTCTGTTTTATAAGTAAATTGTGTTCACTAACTTACACAATACATTTGGTTTTTTGTAATATTTTAATTTTTTTTTTTCGTGGTTTATTTTTTTTCTTTATGCTGTGGAAAATATTAAAATATAGAAAAGTTACCGAAAATTGGGGTGGTGTCTTGGAATTCTTGGAGAATTTGGGGCACTTTCCCACCTGGGGAGGATTAGAGCTTTTCCGGCCTTATCGCCCAAAATTGTCCCTCCTTTTTTTATAAATTGTTTTGTCTCTATGATTTACTTTTTTTTCTCTGTGCTATAGCTTAATTTTTACTTCTTTAACAAATCGATCTCTGGAGATTACTAAACGTGTGCTTTAATTTTTTTTATTTATTCTTTTGTATTTCTTTTCTTAAACAAGTTGATCTGTTAAGAGGTTGGCGACGGCCTCTGAGTGCTTTCGATGCTAAAGGTGACCTTTGTCGATTTTTCTTAGTTAACGTTGAAAAAAAGTACTCATAAGAGAACCCCACAGTAGTAGCTTATTAAATAAGCCGAAAACGACTTCGCACACAATTACGTTAGGCTATAAATATTTTTTTTTATATATGTATACATATTTAAAAAAAAAAATATGCATTAAGTTCTTGCAAACCCAAGTTGCTGTACAATTTACCTTTCTTCTCTTCTTTTTAAATAGATTCAACGAATATTGGTATTAATTTATTATAATTATTATTGGGATAAATGTTTGCTCCTTATTATGATGTTAATGATATTAATGGCCTGTAACTTGGTATAATTGAAGATAGTTCCTGATAAGAAGTTTACTTGACGGATGTTGGTTAAAAAAAGAATCTCTTAAGGGCACGCTATTCTCAAAGAAGGCAACAATAGATTTATGGTCGATAATTTATCGAGAATTTGGACATTTCTGTCTTTGATAAAGTGCGATATCTTGCGATGATCGGCATTAAAGTACAGTAGTGGCATATGTCTCACAGCCTCATTTTACCTCACACTGTAGGTTAACCGTTGTTGATATTAATAAAATAAAACATAAAATTCACAAAAGATATTAACGATTTAATAAAAAAAATTTAACTAAAATTCAATATAACAATTTTTCCTCATAAATTTGCGTTAACTTTAGCAATCGGCCCTGAATTACTAGTAGAACTCACGTCCAAGAAGAATTTAAACGTGGATCAACATTATCATAGCAGTTATTAGTTCTTAAAAAAAATTTTTTTAGAAAATCTAACTGCTCATATATTCTATTCAACTGGTAAACAAAAATTTTTTACATTACAAACCACCTAATACTGGCTTATTATGCAACAGTATTAAGGGGGAAGTTTTCCTTTTAATTATGGACGAAGGTCCTTGGCATGGTAGGTACCAAGCAACTTCCCATTCATATCCTGTAGAATGTAGTAATTATTGCCAACTTTTTCTTTTATAACCGATTTTATGAATAAAGGGGCTAATTTGTCATTAAACTTCTTCGCCATATTACTTTGTGCAAAATTCCTGCAATAAATTTCCTGGACGACGTGATAAGATATAGGCCTTGCTCTTAAATTGTATTGATTCTTATTTACTTCGTATGCCCGAGCAATATGTTCCTTAAGTTCCTTTCGGATCAAATAAATATTGTCTTCTCTGTCGAGTCTTCTTTGGCTCGTCGATTAGGTTTAAATTTTTTAACAATGCATAGGAACTACCATGGGTTATCATTTCAAAGCCGAAAACTGCTTTATAAGGTGTACAGCGAATAGCCTGATGCAACGAGTTTCGCAAAGAACAACTAGTTGCACTTAAATTTAGGTCCCAAAGAGTTTGATCCTGTCTTAAGTATGATCTAATGCCTGCTAAAATAGACCTATTTACTCTTTCCGATGCGTTTGACTGCGGTGAATATACAGCAGTATAATTATGAGTTATGCCCAGAGAGGTCAGAAAGGCGTTGAATTCATTAGCACGAAATTGTGATCCGTTATCACTAATCAAAATTTCCGGCACCCCAAAAATATGAAATATGTTCTGCTGAAGGTAATTTTGTATAATGGAATAGGTAAATTTTTTCAACGGAAACAACCAGTGGAACTTGGTCAGATGATCCAATACTATTAATAACCCAATATGCCCCTGTTTACTTCGAGGGTAGGGACCCAAAATGTCCAAACATGTCTCGGGATCTTCTACCTTTTTGTGAACTTCTTTCACAACTTCAAGGCTATTGTTAAAGGCAGCCAATTCGGACAGAATACCGGCTGGAGTCTCGCCACTGTCGGCACAAATAATGCTGCCAAAAACCTCCGGAGCAAGATTAAGTTCTTTCCAAAAATCTAAACCTAGTATCAGCCTTTGCTGAATTGAGGGCACTATCAAGATTTTCAATGTTCTACTCTGCGCTTTGAACTTAACGTCCACATCTAAATAGCCTACCACTTTTTGCACTTTTCCGTCAGCAGTTTTTACGTAGGAATTAAGATCCGAAAATTCCCGAAAATTCGAAAAATCACAAGAGGCTAAATCTGATCCTATGCAGGAAACATTGGCCTCAGTGTCTAACAAACCTAATTCTTGAAAAGTTAGAAATTTAACCGCGGCATACTAACGTTTATCAGAATTGTTGCTTACAATAGCTGACAGTATAAATTTTGAAGTAAACTTTCTATTTTTATAATAATACCGTAATCGAAGGGTGGAACGTTTGGGTTTTTTTGAAATCTTATTAGAAAGACATGATAGATTAAAAATTTCATTTCTCTTAATCTGGTAGTTTTCCCATTTCTTATGTAAAGGTAAAATAGGATGTAGTTTTGGCAACCGGTTAGAGTTTGACAAAATCTTATTTGAGGTATTATTCATAATACCGATATTATTATCAACGCAGTTGCTAGAATCAGAGTTCCCGCTTGCCAAAGCAGAAAAGGAAGAAGCAATAGTAGAGTCTAGTTGCAAAGATTCATTATTCAGGGAGGTAACATCAGGTTTAAAAGGTATTAAATTAGTGTTGCAAGGGGTTGTATCTATGGCAGGGGTGCTCAAAAATGTTTTGCATATGTATTGCGAGAGAATTTAAAAGTACAGAGATACGCAAAACTAAGCACACAAATGTTATTTAAATTTAATAGAAAGCAAGTGTTTTGGCTGTAAAAAATTTATAATAATACAGTCCAAACTAAGTTTTCTATTTTTTAAATTGACTTTTAAAATTTTTAAAAACATGCTCATCATTTTATATATCTAATATGTATTTTTTATATAAAAAATAAGACCTTAAGCTCGAGAATTTAATTTATATATTTTTAAATACAGTAAGAATTGGAAATTTTTCAATATTACCATTAAAAAAAATTCAGTGTGAACTGCGATGCACATGCTGTTTGGAAATTAAAAGTTAGAATTATATCTAAAAAAAAAAATCCACTAAAAACTTCTACAGTTATGCTTTTATGACAGTTTCGTGAAAGTATTAAAATATTTTTTTTTTATTATTATTACGTATCTTACACACTGTATTTGAATTAAGATCAAGACAGCTTCCGTACATGTAGTTGCAATTAATGAGCGTAAAAAACAAAGGGGTGGGGCTTCTAAACAATTGTTTGCTTGAATGAGCATCACTGATCTATGGGTGTTTTTGTGACTCATTTAATGTCTGGAAGTTTTTTGTCATAATTTTTCTTGAGGAGCACTTGGCACATTGTGGTTTATATGTTTTCTTCTCGCCACATCCATAACAAAAAATATTTCTGTCGCTTAGGTAATCTTCCCAAAAAAAACCTACTTGATCGCAATTTTAGCATTTAACAGAATGCAATGCATTTACAGAACTTTCGGAAGGCAATACCAGATCGGTGGTTGTCTGTTTCTCCAAATAGTCTATTTCAGCGACTTGACGTCGCAATCCCGTATAAGGTACAGATTTTATAGAAAAATTTTTCCGAAAATAGTCATCACCTAATAAATTTTCCTCATTTGGACTAATTTTCTCAAATGAGCTATTGAATAGATTGGTACATACAGAAATTCATGCCTGATCTCTGGACGAAGATTTCGAGTTAAAATTTCCACTAACTCAGTCTCTGGGATCGGATTTTCCAAACGATCTAAAATAGAGGTTATAGCGTCATAAAATATCTCAAATGTTTCACTAGTTTTCATTTTTCTACTGTGCAATTCTTCATAAATGTCAAAGCTAGATTTTAAATCCTTGTATTGATATTTAAGGGCCGCACAAAATTCATTCCAGGCCAGTGTTTCCACTTGTTTATGATATCTCCAATACCATTCTCTAGGTCGCCCACTTAATAAAACATGAAGATTTTTGAAAAGTCATTGTTAAAATGTTCCCGAGTTAATACTCCTACTCTATATAGAAATTCATCCACGCTGATATCCTGTACAGAACCATCGAACTTAATGTTCCAGCAGTAAAAATAAAAATTGATATTGCTAATAAATGATTTGCATATTTCGCTACTATTTCAATAGTATGTATTTTATTACCAAAAAAACATGAAATTTTTAAAATATTACGTTTAAAAAAAAAGAAATTCACTTAAAATTCGTTCGTTGTATGATACTTGTATTTACTCGTATCGTTTCATCCCTAGTTGTATGCATCACTATTACAAAAATTACAATTAAATTAACATGTTGTTGCCAACATAAAAATACAAAAGTAATATAAACGTTTAATTGTTAATGCACTCCTATTAAGCGTTTATTAAATAAGACTTTTTATTAATGGTTTATAAAACAAAAAGTGTTTGATAACTATTATGGCATTAAAGCTGAAACAAGAAATTTTTATGAATTAGACCGTTATTTTACAAACCGATATTAACTTTACGCAAATATTGTAATTCCAAGGAAGACAGGTAACCGGTAACTCAGTAAAACAAATTCTTAAAATAATAAAAATTTTTAGGTATTATTAGAAATAATAAGAACTGCAATAACTTTTCCCCGCAATTTCCCACAAAGTAAATTCAGTTTTATCTAAGGTCGTACACCCGAACTATACATCAAGAGTACGAGAATCCATTAGTAAACTAACTTTATTGAAGAAAACTACAAAAACCAATTCAGCATTTCTCAAATCTTTTTTTTTTTGTTTTTTTTTAACTTTACATACAAGCAAATTAGGTGAATACATTTGGAGCAACTAAGTCAAATTGTATTTGATAATAACACAAAAACAACAGGACTTACTGTGACCCACATTGGGCGCCAAATTATGTAATGAACACCACATGGTGATACTTAAAGTGGAAAAAAACGTTTGCCTTCTGGCGGATGAAAATCTAAACATGAGATAGGAGAGACGAACGGGAGCCATTGAATAAGCTAGCGGTCAGCCGGGTGGGGTGGTTCTTGTCTACTCAAATCTCTCTTACCAGAAGAAATGTCACAACACAAATAATTATTGTAGACTCCCTAAAATCTAACTATTATTTTGGTTTGGGCAACTGATTTTTATTAGCAGGCTGTTCCTGCGACGAGGTGCAGTTCATAATAAAACCCATTATTCAAATCAACTTAATACACTGAAACTAAATAATCAACTATAAACACCACTTCAATCTCCCTAGATGATTTCAGGAATCCTGTGATCTTAGGGCGTTTAGCATTTTACTCTTAGATCCCTATTGACTTCTACCTTCACCTATTTATTCACATCACCCAAGTTAATAACAAATTAGTTTTCCATTTCAAATTATACTTTATTCAGAGAGACAAACTATTACAGCATTCAGTTTTTTTTTCTAGGGCTAGTTGTAGAAATAATGGAACTGTTATCAACATTAATAGGTTTTAATAAAACTCAATCATATCTAAACAACAATTATAGTAATGAGCAAAGCAATTTAGAAAAATAATATTAGCAACTTAACTTATACTTCGCACGCGTATGACGGATTATAGGGTATATATATAATACTGGAAGGATCTAAATACCCTCAGATACAAGTTACATGCTATTGAGTTTTAATTGATTTCCAATACTCTCTTTAAAGTTATTTCCAATCACAATCCAATGAGAAGAAAACAATGCAACAAAATGCAATTAATAAATATGTTTGGAATTTGTCTTTACAACAATAAAAAAAAAAGAAGAAACATCAAATGTTTTTTCTTTTTTTCTGTTTCTTTTTGTTTGTTTATTTTTGGGAAACA
Organism: Pollenia labialis; assembly: GCA_949318255.1. Taxonomy (NCBI): domain Eukaryota; kingdom Metazoa; phylum Arthropoda; class Insecta; order Diptera; family Polleniidae; genus Pollenia; species Pollenia labialis. Next base: position 85,654,585 of record OX439143.1, read on the forward strand.
GGCGTCACTTTTAATACCGGTTTAGCATAAATAAACTTTTGTTGGAAACAGACGTTAAAGGGAGTTTTGGACTCTTATTTATTTGCCTATACAATTATCACTCTCTTTATGATTTTTCTTTTGTTTTTTTTTTTTTGTTTTTTAATTTTTAAATGTTTTTTTTTATACCCTTCACCACAGGTGGAAAAGGGTATATATAGGTTTGTCATTCCGTTTGTAATTTCTATAATATTGAGCTTAGACCCTATAAAGTATATATATTCTGGGTCCTTATGAGGAGAGAAGTTGATTTAATGATATCCGTCCGTCCGTCTGTCCGTCTTACGTTTGATATGTGTTTTCCGGAGACTCCAGACATGATAGCGGCTAGGTTGTTTTACATTTATGTCACATATAGTCTACCATCGGTTGCTATTGAAATTCAGCAAGATCGATCCACAAATGGCTGAGATATGAGCAAAAAATCACGACTACCTCTAATATTTTCCAAAAATCCCTTGTGGTTGTTGTAATTTTATTACTTTTTGCTGTATATCTGGGAAACGGCAAAAGCCAAAGTTTCCAAATTAGGTACACACATTTAGGTTGCCAATACACACCATTCTACAAAATGTGGGCGGGATTGGAGAAGTGGGCGTGGTACCTCCCGTACAAAAAATTAAAAATTGTATAAAAACCTAAATTTTAGGGCTGCCATATGTCCTATGGATATGACTTATATATCAAAATATCGGAAATTTTAAGTAGAACATATTTTATAAAAACTCGGGAAAATCGGTTCAGATACAAAAAAGTTATTTTTTTTAAATACCCTCTTTCGGGAACCATAGATCTCCCCGAGTCCAAGCTTTATAACTAAAGCAAATGGTAAATTTCTTGTTCTACACGTCGGTATATAAATCTGCCAAATCGGTTAAAAAATGGCTGAGATATAACCGAAATACTGAATCCCCAAAAATAACTCTTTTTTATAATTAACTTTGTTAAAATATATATTTACAAGTTTATATATGAGTAGGTGATACCAGAGGACTATTGATTCTAACAGTTCTTTTGGCGATTTATGAGAAGAAATATACTAATTGTATCAATGCATGTCTTCTTCCACGTTTTTTCCAAGGACATGCATTTACGCAATCGAAATATTTTTTCTCATAAAGCACCAAAAGAACTGTGAGAATTATTTGTCATCTCGTATTTTTAATTTTGTAACGAACGAGTTTTGCATCTCACCTACTCATATGTAAATGTTTATATATAAATATAACTTAAGTAAATGGTAAAATTCTTCCTTAACACGTCGGTATATAAAACTATCAAATCGGTTAGACAATTGGTAATTTATGAGCAAAATACTAAAAAAATGGGCTAAAAAACTTGTTGTTGTTGCATTTTTTTTATTTCTGTATATCTTGAGAACGGCAAGAGCAAAAGTTTCCAAATTAGGAACAAGCATCTTGGTTATTAAAACACAACATCCGACGTAATGTGGGCGTTTACATAACTTTTTGTTCTTATTGCACCATGGTGAAGGGTATATAAGATTCGGCATAGCCGAATATAGCACTCTTACTTGTTTTTTTTGTTTTTGGAATATTTTAATAGAAAGCTTTTAAAACTAGGTATTGTATTCAGATCCGAGGAGTAATATTTTCGGTTTTGTTTTTTTTCTTCTCTGTTTTATAAGTAAATTGTGTTCACTAACTTACACAATACGTTTGATTTTTTGTAATATTTTGATTTTTTTTTCGTGGTTTATTTTTTTTCTTTATGCTGTGGAAAATATTAATATATAGAAAAGTTACCGCAAATTGGGGTGGTTTCTGGGAATTCTTGGAGAATTTGGGGCACTTTCCCACTTGGGGAGGATTAGAGCTTTTCCGGCCTTATCACCCAAAATTGTCCCTCCTTTTTTTATAAATTGTTTTGTCTCTATGATTTACTTTTTTTTTCTCTGTGCTATAGCTTAATTTTTACTTCTTTAACAAATCGACTTCTGGAGATTACTAAACGTGTGCTTTAATTTTTGTTTTATTTGTATTTCTTTTCTTAAACAAGTTGATCTGTTAAGAGGTTGGCGACGGCCTCTAAGTGCTTTCGATGCTAAAGGTGACCTTTGTCGATATTTCTTAGTTAAGGTTGAAGAAAAGTACTCATAAAACGACTTCGTACACAATTACATTAGGCAATAAATATTTTTTTATATACATATGTACTAGAGTTTCTTATTTCCCGGTCTTTTTCTATTCCCGGGAAACGAAACAAAAAAAATAAAACAATGATTTCATTAAATGAGTTAAAGACAAAAGTTTTTATTTTTTTAAAAGAATTTACACATATACAACAGTCTAAAAAAATTTGCTTAAATAATTCCACAGAAAACCAAAACAAAACCAAATTAATTGTTACATCTATATGCACATGAATATTATATATGTATGTTTATATACCTATATGTATATATTTTTTTTTTGAGATCACGAATGTTTAAAACTTATTAATATTTAGTAGTTGTTATTAATAGCAATTAATTTCCTTTTAAGAAAATTTTTTTAGTATTATTAAAGCATTTAAAAGCTCATCAGAGATTCTATTTCTAATCCTTGTTGATATGTATGTACATATGTATATAACCTGCTACCGAAAACGTGCTCTCGTTCTCTACAGACATTGGTTTTATAGTAAGAAGCGCATGATACAAAGATTATAAATTTGTTGGCCTGTTACCCGTGACTTAATAGACGTCAAATTCTTTATTTATTTATTTATTTTTTAGAATTTTTAGATGGTTCTGGTATTGGTGATGGTGATGGGGTATCGTGTACATTTTAATTTTCTACTTCAAAAAGCTTTTTAGACATTTCATCAGCAATTAAAAATTTTTATTGGAGTAGGAAAAATAGTTCGATTTGTAGGTAGTTTTTAGTAAAGATTAAATTTTTATTGCTCGTTTTTGATTTTAACGATGCAAACAAATTAAGATTTCAAAAAATTTAATTTTAAATTCCCGAAAATTCCCGGAAACAATTTCCCGGGAATAATTTAAAAATAATGTCCCGGGATTCCCGGGAATTCTTTCCCGCGTAGAAACTCTAATATGTACATATGTATATATATTTAAAAAAAAAAGGAAAAAATATGCATTAAGTTCTTGCAAACCAAAGTTGCTGTACAATTTACCTTTGCTCTCTTCTTTTTAAATAAATTCAACGAATATTGGTATTAATACCCACACTTATGATCCCAATTCTTTTTTATTATAATTATTATTGGGATAAATGTTTGCTCCTTATTATGATGTTAATGATATTAATGGCCTGTAACTTGGTATAATTGAAGATAGTTCCTGATAAGAAGTTAACTTGACGGATGTTGGTTAAAAAAAGAATCTCTTAGATTTATGGTCGATAATTTATCGAGAATTTGGACATTTCTGTCTTTGATAAAGTGCGATATCTTGCGGTGATAGAATGTAACTAAAATTCAATATAACCATTTTTTCCTCATAAACTAGAACTCACGTCCAAGAAGAATTTAAACGTGGATCAACATTATCATAGCAGTTATAAGTTCACAAAAAAAATTTGTTTAGAACAACTAACTGCTCATATATTCTATACAACTGGTAAACAAACATTTTGTACATAACAATACATAGTTAATATGTACATAATTATTTTCGACAATTTTAAAAACTTTTTGAGCTAGAGCTTTCAACCTTTTTTATAAAGAGCTCTAACAAATTAAACTTGTAATGTCTTGCTCTGACTAATTGTATCAAAGTGCGAAATTGAGCTTTTATATATAGATGCTTTTTGTCCGGAGGAAATATAATCATATTAAACGGGATGGGATCGGAAGGGCCTTTGACCTTATTGTTTATATAGAAAAGTGTTTCAGTTAGACCTTTAAAAAATTAAGAGTAGCAGATAATGGTCATCTTTACTTCAAAGTTTATACCTTATGTGGTTAAGTTGATAGTCTGTTGAAAGTTTAAGCTGCTAAAAAAATAATTTTTAAGTAGATGAAAAAAGTATTGGATGCACAAATACCACACACAATTTTAAGGGTCAAAAAAGCGAAGTGGGTAGTTTTGGTTCCAAAACAAAAAAATGTATTATTTTTGTGTTGAAAAAAGTAACCAAAATGAAATAAAGTACACAAGTACACATTGGAAAAAAGTAGCCAATTTTGGTAAAAAATAACCAAAACGGCAACGCTGCTTCAAAGCTAAATGACTTGTTTTAAAAATAATATATTCAAATCACAGGGATGATAAAGTCAGTACAATTGTACTTTTTTCAGTACTATTTGCATTGCAAAAGTACTGAAGTACTCCAATGACATATTTAGTACAATTAAAAAATGTCCAAATATCAGAAGAATTGCCAAAGGCATATGGTCTACACAACATTCGTCGGCGAATATGGAAAAGATTTTTTCGTAGTATGATAAAAACAAAGCGAAGAAATCGCCTTTTGGGATTATTGTATCATACTACAGTCTAATGAGTCTTGTTGCTATAAATAAACGAAAACTTTTAACCTTGATTTATTAAAGTATGGTGAAACGGAGAATAGTGTAACCCAACATATTGCGACTTTTTGTACAATTCGTTCAAGTTGTTGAACAATTTGTTACGTTAGAGGTGTGGTTGGTCATCGGTCGAATAAAACATCAATTTGATTTGAGCTTTCAAAGTGGTACGTGTGATGGTGATTTTTTTCTTTCGTTTTTAATTTTCATACTGACGTACTGACAGCGTGCGAAGTAAACAATATCTTAGAAAACAAATACGAAATTCCAATGCACAGTTTTAATAAAGAATATAAAAACTACTGGAACCTTTAATTATTTTTTTTTCTTGCTCCTCTTCTTACTCCACTTCATTTACGCCACTAGTGCTAAATATCGGTACTCATGTTGACTCTATAAAAATATTGTCTTAAAAAACCTTAATGAAAAGTTGGTAAAAAAAAATGCTAGCATGTGCTGCGAACTGGTCTATTTAACTCAATTGTACGACCAGTTACCACGTGTATGGGCCGCATAAGGTCCCTCATACAATATCTTTTGGGCTTATTACTGGGTTAAACGTATTTATACCCTGGCGCCCTATGCTCCAGTGGGAGTAAGAGGAATAGAAAAAAATACCCTGTTCCACTATCAACTTTAAAAAAGCCAGATAAAAAGTATCGTCTAAATTCTTTATTACGTGTTAACTTAATGTTTTTTTTTTTTTTGTTATTTGCCAAAGGTGTATTTCAAATACGTATGTATAAAAGTATAGTACAAGTGAATTTTAATGTACATATGTTCGTACATTTTCTATTATTTTAATAATAAAACTAGTAAAAAATATTTTTAGTACAATTAGGGTCATAAAAGTACAATTTTTACTTAATTAAGTACAATTTAGAAAATGTCATTTATCATCCCTGTCAAATCATATATTCATTGAGAAACCAGAAGTGAAACATTGTCTAAGAGAGCAAGAGAATCTCACCAAGACTCTTTGGTTCAGTGTTGCCAAGTTAGGAATTTTCACCCCAAATTTGGGGTTTTCCCTTGCGGTAAGGGTCAGTTTTAGGGAATAAAAAGAAGTTAGGGGAAATTTAGTGTGTATAAATAGCATTTGGGGATATTTTAGGTTTGATATTATTAAATATTTTCAAAATTACAAAAAAGGATGGAAAAAACCAAATGAATTTAAAGATGATTATTTAATATAAGTTTCATTACAAGTAAATGTTTAAATATTAGTAGGATAGCATCTGCGTTACTGGCACTACCATTTTCGAACGCAACTGTCGAGCGAGCATTCTCAATGTTTAGTATTATAAAAAAAATAAGAAACCAACAGGTAACTTCAACAGTTGAATGTAATATTTTAAGAGTTAAGGCCTAACCATAATATGCATAGCCTTGCTTAACCTACTCTCAAAAATTAACAAAAAGTTATTCAAATGTATTTAGAAAAACAAAATAAAAAAACATTTGATTCCGTATGGAATGTGCGATTAGATTCGCACCTTGCTTAAGCAAATGACATTTTCATTAAACTTAGCAAAAAGTTTCCTAAAGTTCAAAATGGGTTACCTCATATAATTAACAATTATTCTCACATATGCTTAAGCCAACTTAAGCTCATTATGGTTGGGCCATTAGATATTCTTTCAGCAATGAATGCAAAATTTTTATTCCGTCTTCTGAAAGCTTAAATTATTTAATTATGAAAACATGCACGTGGACGAGAGGGATGAAAATGTACTAGACCTTTTTAATGAGTTATAATAATATATTCGGTTTTTCTAAAAGCTTTTTTATGTAAGTACTAGCTTAACCCGGTGCGCTTCGCTACACTGCTTTAACCAGTTTATCGGTTCAGAGATATTTAATATATGCATCCTATGGAAGGTAGTTCCCCCCTGCGCCTACCCGCTATATTTTTATTTTCAAAGTGAAGTATACCAAAAGAGTGACTTCTACAAAGTTTGAACTTTCTCACTATAACAGTTTTTAAGATATCCGATATTAAGCATTGGCGTCCTATGGGGGGAACCACTTCCCCCGCTGCTATTTTATTCCAATTTTGGGGCTCAGAAGATCCTACTACCAAAAGTTCAACAAAATGCGTGCAGTGGCTCTTATTTATACTTCTATCTATGAGGGGTACTGCTCCTCCCCTGTTTACCCCGCCCATTTTTATACTGAAATTTATAGTTTGCCATAGTAGTAGCTTCAACCACGTTTGAAGACTCCCCCTTTAATAGTTCTTCAGTTAAGCGATATTTAATATATGCATCCTATGGGAGGTTTTTCCCCCCTGCGCCTACCCGCTTTATTTTTATTTTCAAAAGTGTAGTATACCATAAGAGTGACTTCCACAAAGTTTGAACATTCTAACTATAACAGTTCATAAGATATGCGATATTAAGCATTGGCATCCTATGGGGGGTACCAATTCCCCTGCCCCTATCGAAAAAATAAGTAGCCTATTTTATTTTTAGGGCTCACGTGATGTTACTGTAAAAATTTCAGGAAAATTGGTTCAGTAGTTTCGGAGTCTATAAGCCAACAAGCAAACAAACAAACATACAAACATTTTTCATTTTTATATATATAGAAGATAGATATAGATATAGATAGATATATAGATATAGATAGATAGATAAGTGAAAATATAGTTACATAAATACATATGTAAAAAATTAAATGTAATAAAATGGTATGTATGTTTAAAAAAATTATTTAAAAAATTATTCTATTTATTTTGGGGTTTTTTTATTTTTTCTCAGTACAAATTTAGGGGGTATTTTTTTGATTTGGGGTAATTTCTTTAAATTTACTTGACAACACTGCTTTGGTGAAAAATATAAAGTTCCGCGCTTATCAAACAATGTTAAAGCTTTTTTTAAAGAGTTAATTAAATAAAATGAATTTTATACATCTGAAGCAGTGTTGGGTAAAATACATGGTTTGCGGTATTTAAAATACAAAATACAAAATACTTGCTGGTCATGTATTTAAAATACAAAATACAAAATACTTTCAGGTTATGTATTTAAAATACAAAATACAAAATATTTACACATATGTACATATGTATTTAAAATACAAATTACAAAATACTTCCATTTATTCTACGTATTTCAAATACAAAATACAAAATACTTTCACGTCATGTATATGTATGTAGACTGCGGGAAATTTGTGTCAATTGGTCCAAGCGACTGGTCCTGGGATTTGTGAAAATAGAACAAGTACAAAAAGAAAGGACTCATGACCAGTGAAAGAAGAACCAATCCCTTAACTGGTTTATAAAGAACAAAAAGGTAGAAAAAGTAATGAATTACAGAACAGTTTTCAGCGGTGATGTGACAAATTTTTTGGTAATTTCTAAAATTTGGCTCTTAAATTTAATTCTTGGACTAGTTTTAATGAAATAATACCACATTGTATTTAAATAATACTACATTTTAGTAACTGACACTAAGCAGGTTCATTGAGAATAGGTCTGTGATTGGTCAAATAGTGTCAATTGACCCCCTCCAATGACAACCCCATGTAAAAGTAATAGGTCTTATTCATATAAAGTGTTAGAACTGGAACCGGTCCCTACCACCAAAGACCTATCACGGGAATACTTCAGTGTCAGTTCGCTTCCCTCTAGGGTATTTAAAATACCAAATAAACTATTTTTATTCAAACCAAAAAATAAATTAGATAAAACTAATTAACAAAACAATTGTTTCCTTTCATAAATATCAGATTTTTGAATGTAGCATATGTAAAACAGTTTCTTGTTGAAGAAAAAATAAAACCTGCTGAAGAAAAAAATCTTTCTACAGGTCCTGATGAGCACAAACTTGTATTAAATTCTATTTTACTCTTTTTATATTTGAATAGCTGTAAAGAGTAATAATGTCTTTGCTCTTGTCACTGAGGAAACTGACAAATTCCAACTCCAAATTTGATGTCCTAGATTCACCATCATCCCTATCTACGAAAACAACAAAATCGTCGTCTTCTTTACTGGTGCTTCTACTACCGATACGCTCTTTAGCGATTCTAGTTTTTGGTAGATCATAATGCAAACAATCTTCAATAAACTGAAAAATATATTTTGTAAACTATGTTTTTAAAATACAAAATACTCCCATTTTTATGTATTTAAAATACAAAATACAAACTACTTCTATTTACTGTATGTATTTAAAATACAAAATACAAAATACTTGCTGGACACGTATTTAAAATACAAAATACAAAATACTTGCACGTCATGTATTTAAAATACAAATACAAAATACGTATTTGTATTTCAAATACGTATTTCAAATACATGTATTTCAAATACTGCCCAGCCCTGATCTGAAGCTTTTAAAAACTCAATAAGAGAGAGTGAAAAGATCACATCCAATGTAATAAAAAGCTCTATACGAGAAAGAGAAGAAAAGCATTTTGACTTTATTAAAAATTTACTAAAAAGTGTGAAGAGAAATTTCTTTCAATACTACAAGAAAAAATAAACGATATAAAAACCAAATTGAATGCTGTACCTGAAAGACTTGAAGTAAAGAGTGTCGAAACAAACGAAATGAAAAAAGAAATTATTGATCTTAAAAGAAAATTAAATAAACAAGAAAATTCCGTAGTTACAGGTAGTATCCGAATAACAGCGGTACCCTATTATGATAATGAAAACCTACATATATAATATCTTTAAAAATATATGTGATGATATGAGGGCCCGGTCGTCGATAGCGAACGAAGTCTTCGTTCGCTTTAATTACACATAAAACAAAAACTAATTAAAAACAAGTAAGAGTGCTATATTCGGCTATGCCGAATCTTATATACCCTTCACCATGGTGCAATAAGAACAAAAAGTTATGTAAACGCCCACATTACGTCGGATGTTGTGTTTTAATAACCAAGATGCTTGTTCCTAATTTGGAAACTTTTGCTCTTGCCGTTCTCAAGATATACAGAAATAAAAAAAATACAACAACAACAAGTTTTTAGCCCATTTTTTGAGTATTTTGCTCATAAATTACCCATTGTCTAACCGATTTGATAGTTTTATATACCGACGTGTTAAGGAAGAATTTTACCATTTACTTAAGTTATATTTATATATAAACAAAAACTAATTATAAACAAGTAAGAGTGCTACATTCGGCTGTGCCGAATCTTATATACCCTTCACCATGGTGTAATAAGAACAAAAAATTATGTGAACACCATTCTTAAGATATAAATAATTATATTTTGTGCCACGCCCACTTATCCAACCCGTCCACATTATGTCGGATGTTGTATTTGATACATAAGTCGTTTCCATAGGTCATATATATATAAATATGTGTTCCTCTAACTCCCATTGGAGCATAGGGCGCCATAGGTCATATGGCAGCCCTAAAATGTAGGATTGTATAAAAATTTTGATGTTTTTTAGCCCATTTTTGGAGTATTTTGCTAATAAATTGTCCATTATCTAACCGATTTGATTGTTTTATATACCGGCGTGTTAAGGAATAATTTATATACATTTATATACACTTGTATATATTTTAACAAACTTAATTATAAATAATAAAAATGAATAATTTTTGGGAATTCAGTATTTTGGTCATTTTTTAACCGATTTGACAGAATTATATACCGACGTGTTAAAAAAGATATTTACCATTTAGCTGAGTTATAAAGCTTGGACTCGGGGAGATCTATGGGAGGTACCACGCCCACTTCTCCAATCCCGCCCACATTTTGTAGGATAGTGTGTATTGGCTACCTAAATGTGTGTACCTAATTTGGAAACTTTGGCTTTTGCCGTTCCCCAGATATACAGCAAAAAGTAATAAAATTACAACAACCACAAGGGATTTTTGGAAAATATTAGAGGTAGTCGGGGTTTTTTGCTCATATCTCAGCCATTTATGGATCGATCTTGCTGAATTTCAATAGCAACCGATGGTAGACTATGTGTGACATAAATGTAAAACAACCTAGCCGCTATCATGTTTGGAGTCTCCGGAAAACACATATCAAACGTAAGACGGACAGACGGACGGATGGATATCGTTAAATCAACTTCTCTCCTCATAAGGACCCAGAATATATATACTTTATAGGGTATAAGATCAATATTGTAGAAATTACAAACGGAATGACAAACTTATATATACCCTTTTCCACCTGAGGTGAAGGGTATAAATATTGTTTTTGTTTTACATGTAAGTTAAGCGAACGAAGTCTTCATTCGTTATCGACGAACAGGCCATAAGAATACAAACACCCCAAATTAATAAAATCTACAGACTTGAAAAAATTTATAAAGACAATAAACCGTACAATCCAAAAGAAGAAATAATTATAGTTAAACTGCATTCTCCATATGAGAAGAACTTTCATTTGAAATTTATTGACAAGTACCGCAATGAGAATCGGACAAACCTTAGCCTAATACAAGCATGGTTTGAGAGCCAGGAAAGTATTTATAGTAATGAAGATTTAACGCCTCAAAACCACAAAATTTTCAAAGCGGCTCTAAACTTAAAAAGGCAATAAAAATATAAAATCAACTTTTACCCTCCGGGGCCTTGTTTTCATCAAAAAAAACCCGAAACAGGTGACCCTATATTATTAGAATTTCGAGATGATCTTGAGAAGCTTTTTCGTGAGTGACAACCTAGAACCTTTAGTCGTTAAAATTCTTAAAAAATATTTTTTTTTTTTCTTCATTGTTTATTTATTGAATCTTCTTATATTTAATATGAACTAACAATAATTAATCAAATCTTATCCTAATTCTTTATTTATGTCCTGCCAGTGCCAGACAAAAATTTTTTTCTTCACGGGTTCTGTTCACATATATATGTGCTTATCGCTCTTCTAGTTGGGTAAGTGCTGCAGTGTCTCTTCTTCTTAAGCGAGTGTGGCCGCCATGATTTAAAATATTTCGAGCTAGTGGATTTGGGTGTTGTTCAAGCCTTTTTAAATATTTTACTGCATATTTTGTAATCATATGGCGATTTCTTTTCTGAGAAATATGTTGCATAAATGTTACATGCTCTATCTCTTTTGTGTAGAGCATGTAACATTTATGCAACATATTTCTCAGAAAAGAAATCGCCAATAGTTTTTACTAATGGCACATTGCGATCCTTATGAATGTTTGAGTTTTTAACGTACCAGGGAGCTGCTGTGATTATTCGAAGAAGTTTATTTTGACGCCTTTGAATTTTTTCGATATTAGAGGCCGAGGCGGTGCCCCATAGTTGAATACCGTAGCACCAGATAGGCTTTAAGGTAGAGTTGTAAAGTAGAAGTTTGCAGTCGAGACTAAGGACAGAGTTTCTTCCAATATGCCAATGAATTTGGATGGCTTTTAGTTTCATTTGAGTTAATTTTGCCTCTATATGGCTTTTCCACGTCAAACGGCGATCTAAATGTATACCGAGATATTTTACATGTGAATGTTGAGGAATTATTTGATTATTGATTGTAATAGGTGGGCAAGATTCCCGGCGCAAGGTGAATGTTATATGTACGCATTTTTGCTCATTTACCATTATCCTCCATTGTCTTAGCCATATTTCTAGTTGAAATATATGATCCTGTAAATAACGAGATGCCTCATAACTGTTTTCGTGTACGCTTAGAAAAGTTGTATCGTCTGCAAATGTTGAAGTTTGGGTGTAGTTGTTTGTTGGCATGTCCGAAGTATAAATTAAGTATAAAAGAGGGCCCAGGATGCTGCCTTGTGGAACTCCAGCGCCAATTGGCTGAGGTGAACTTAAGAAATCTCCTTCTTTAATAATAAATTGACGGCCGACTAAGTAGCTTTCTAACAGTATGTGAGTGTTTGCTGGTAAATTTTGCTTCAATTTATGTAGTAAGCCTTCATGCCAGACTTTATCAAAAGCTTGCGAAACATCGATGAAGAGTGCTGAGCAATATTTTTTTTCTTCAAATGCTTTTCTTATGACATTTACTATTCGATGAGTTTGTTCAATTGTGCTGTGTTTTCTTCTAAATCCAAACTGATGGTTTGGAATACATCTATTGTCATTTAAAATTGGTGTTAATTTTGAAACTAATAATTTCTCAAACAGCTTTGACATATTTGATAATAAACTAATAGGCCTATATGACTCAACTTTTGTATGATCTTTCCCTGGCTTTGGTATCATGGTTACTAAGGAAACCTTCCATTCTTGCGGGTAGTATTCAAGCCGTAAAATAGCATTAAAAATAAATAGATTAATTTTCTTAGCTATGCGAGGTAGCTCTAAAAGCATTTTATTACTGATCTTTTCAATACCAGGAGCCTTCTTAGTGTTTAAGTCACAAATAGCCTTTTCGATATCTCTTATTTCAAATCTTATGGGAATAGCTGCTCTAGAAGCAACAGGTGGTAACTCGACCGCAATATCGTTAGATAAATTTGGTGTAAATACGTTTTTCAAGTGACTCACAAACAGATTTCCTTTTTCAATATCGTTTCTTGCCCAACTACCATTCAAGTTTCTTAATGGTGGCTTTGATATAACTGGTCTTTTTAGATTTCTAGCTGCACGCCATAATGAGTAGTCAGATTGTGGAGTTGCATCAAGTTCCTTAAGATATTTTTCTAGAGAAGCCGTTTTCTGGGTCTGCAGTAAGTTTCTAAGCCTTTTTGTGCACTCTTTTAATAAAATCTTAAGTTGCGGGGATCTGTAAAGTTGCCACTCTCTTCGAACTCTCCTTTTTTCAGTCAAGAGCCGCTCGACATCTGTGGAATATATTTTAATATTTTTTGTTTTTTTGGGGGCTGTACTAGAATGTTGAACAGCTAGTTTCAGATAACTGTCAAAATTAACAATAGAGCGATCTACATTCTCCGGTGTTCTAAGCGGAATATTTTCTGTGCAATGGGTACTGAGATATTTTTTAAATTTTAACCAATTAATTTGTGTGGCTGACGTCGCAAAATAACAGTCGGAGATACAATTCTGTTGGGGTTCATTATAGTAACAACTGTAGGTGTGTGGTCGGAGGATAATTCTAAGGAAGCTTCAACATGAATAGTTTCTGTGGGGATGTTTTTAACCACGCCAAAATCTATAACATCTGGAATTTTTTGCTGATCAGTAGGCCAATATGTTGGCTGTCCGCTCGCGACCACTTTTAAATCCATTTTAGAGATTGCATTAAACAAAACACGACCCTTTGGTGTTATAAGTCGTGACCCCCAGAAGGTATGTTTAGCATTATAATCACCAGCGGCCAGAAAACAGGGTCCTAGTGATTTATAATATTCACAATATTGGCTTTCTGATATTGAAAATCTAGGTGGAGAGTATAAAGATGAAATTACTATGTTTTGATTTAGCTCTTCAACACAAACGTTTGTTGCTTGCAGATAGTCCTCACGATAATCACACATTAAGTAGTGCTTGACTCGAGTTTTTATCAAAATGGCAGAACCTCCACAAGCTCTATCTCGAGGGTCCTTGGTATCATACAGTATATAACCATTAATTTTAAAACTATTTCTTGAGGTCAAATGAGTTTCAGAAACCATCATGACATCAATTTGTTTACTTTTAAGAAAATATTATAATTCATTTTTATGTTGGCGGATGCCGTTTGCGTTCCAAAAACAAATTTTTAAACAGTTCATGGCTTGTTAAGTACAGCTTGCAATAACATCGATTGCATTCTAAGAATTTCTTGCATCATATTACCCATTGTATTTGTAAAATTATTTACTGTTTGCACTAATGTTTCCATGGTTTTTTCTAGACGACTTAAATTAGAAACCGGAGTTTCATCATTATTCTGCGAGGCACCTTGCATAGGCACATGGTTTGATTTTAGAACGTTAGCATAAGAGGTTCTGGTATTACCAGGCTGCGGAGCCTGTAGGTCATTTGTGGTTACTTGATTTGTTACCTGCATTTGGGGAGGATTAGTTTTCGGTCCAACCGACTGCTTGACGATATTATATACAGGGCATCCTCTATAATTGGCAGTGTGATTACCGCCACAGTTGCTACATTTTTTTACGTTGGGGTCGGTTTTAGACTTATCGCAAAGAACTGTGCCATGTAATTCACCACATACTACGCAAACAAGGGGTAAATAGCAGTATGCCTTAGTATGACCATACTCTTGACAGTTTAAACATTGAACGGGACCATTTCTTTTGTGCGGCTCTTCTATTGTTATTCTTCTGTAGAGAATATATTTTAAATTGTAAAAAGGATGCGTTTCGTTTTTTTTAAGTTTTACGTCGCCGGGTTCAAACTCCACTCGAAAAAGTGGTTGGGGAATTTTTTCTCTATTTTTAATATTTACTACATGTTTTACCTTGATGCCTTTTTCTTCTAGGAATGCTTTTACCTCTTCTGGGTCCACACATGAGTCAATACCCTTGATAGCTACCTGAAGACCTTTACTGCTTTTCAGTTGGTATGTGTAAAAGTTTTTTTTAAGTGCTTCAAAGTTGTTTATTATTTTCCGGAAGTCATTCTCATGATTGACTTGTATTTTTGTCTCGTTTATACTTCCACGCTTGATAGCCGCTACGTAGAACGAATTTTCCCCTATCACCGATATCACACTCTTTATGAGCTCATTTGAATTTTGCTCCCTAAGATATATCGGGGGAGGCTTCGACGATCTTAAGACATTTGGTGCTTCAGAGGATTCATCCTCCAGAATTGCAAAACGGTTTTGAGAATTTATCTTATCAAAAGATGGTTCTTTTGAGGCCGAAGCAACTGCTGCAGAGGTAGGGCTGCGACCCCGTTTAAGCACTGTTATGTACCTGTCCATACCAACTTGTACTTGAGGCTTTTTACAACTTTTTACTTGTGATTTTTCCATTGCGTCTGTGTTTGAATTCATGGTAACATTTGTTGCTAAAATTGTTTTTGCCGAAGCGGCAACACTTGCAGGCACTAGCGAGAGATTAATATTTTTTAATGTCTCAGCATCAACCGTCTTTGTAAAAACAGAGGGCGAAAGGGAACGTGTACGAACAATTGGTTTAGCCGTTAGGTAGTTAATATTGTGTTGTCTTGTTTTATTTATTTCAGTTATACACTCTTTAGCATTAACTGTTACGTAAGCTTTTATTTCATCTAGTTTTATTGTTGTTACATTGTGAATACTCATGCAAAAAGTTGTTTTTGTTTTTTCACCGTTTTGCTGTGCTTTTTTATTTTTTTTATTTATTGTATTACACCAAAAAAGAATTTTAAACAAAATGTTTTTGTTCAGTATATGTATACATACATTTATACATATATTTTATTTATATTTTTTATTAAGTTTTTCGTTTTTGATAATTGTTCACTTTTATTTTAAAAATTTATTTAAAAAAAAATGCGTCCATTCGCTAAATTGTTATATTAAAATGTTATTAATAATTAAAATTTTATGCGGGGTTAAGAATACGCGTCTGTATCACAACAAAGCACAAAACAAACTGAATTAAAAAATATGGTATTAACATTTCTTCATTGCACACAATTACACTTTTAACCCGTTCAAGTTTTTTTTTAGTTGTTGCGTTGTATTGTCAGAGTTTGATCAAATTGATTCTAGAGACAGTAATGACAATATGATCCGAATTTTATGTAATCGTAATAAAATGTTTAAAATCTTCCATCTCAATGCACAAAGCCTACTACCAAAGATTGAAGAGTTTCGTTATTTAATAGAGAATTCTTGAATTGATGCAATTTGCATTTCAGAAACCTGGTTCATGAAGGAAATTCGGGATGGTTTGTATGCCGTAATTACTGTCAACAGTCAATTATATGTAAAGAAAATTTAATTATTATAAGACACCAGTAGAGTGTTCATATGTATTCTGGTAGTGTATAGAATCATTACTAAGTATGGCAAATGATATAATTATAAAAAGAAATAATTCTCACATTACATTTGTAACGACACTTTTTTGCTGGGTGCTGGGACAGCTCATCGGGCCAGTGTCGTTGTAGTTGTCCACCGCAAATAAAAGACTGGTTATTACTAACGTTATAAACGATATACTTTATTTGCGCACACAATTTCACAATTACGGATTAACACATAAGGCTAGGCAGTGGATGCACGCTGCGTTTGGAGCTAGAGGTGCGCTTTGGGAAATGTAATCTCCCTGACCACCACTAACACTGACCTACTTAAATCGGCAACTGGTAGAGAAGGACACACGCTCGAAGGTCGCTTCGGTTGTGTGGTCACAGTAGTAAAATTAGAAGTGTAACCTCTGGCTCTACTACCTCTCTAACCAGTTGACTATTTAAGCATTCATGTAAGAAAAATCAATTGGGGAAATGTAATCTCCTCGCCAATGGTAGTTCTTACCCGTTTTCTAGCTACTAGCCGACTAACTCAATTTCTGAAAACACACCCTTTTATACAGTGTCGAACTCAACTCACCACTATCAACCGGCTGTTCACGGCTTTCACCACGACACCCTCATGGTTGTGTTTTCTCAGTCGGCATGTTTCATAAATTTACGCCAGGTGTCTCCACTGCCCTATTCTTTATTTTGCTCCGATATTTAATCTTTTAAAATAAGATAAACTAACATAAAAAACCAGAAATATTATTTCAAATAATCAGCGAAAAGACGCTCAATGGAAATAATTTAAATTTATTGTTATTTCAAATGAAATCTAAAAAGAAAAACATAAAATCTGAAAACAAAAATTATACATATATAAATATAACATAAAAAAGTGAAGAAAGAGCACATTACACAAAAAAAAAAACAAAATTAAAACAAAAAAATGCCAGTGGGCGCTCTCCCCCAACTAATACTCTCGTGAACAATGTAACACAAAATAATCAAGTCTCTCCCGCTCAAATTGCGTCCCCATCAAATTACAATTCGATTGATCCCTCTGTATCTAATTCTCTCACCGCGCTCGCGCAAAAAACAACTCCATCATGGAGTTCTCAGTGTGCAACTCCAACTACTTCTTCTCAAACAACAAATAATAATAATAATTTTCTCAGCCTACCCACACATTCAACTTCTGTTAATTTAACCAACGTAGTTAACTCAGAAGCAATTACAACACAATCATCTGTAACTACTACTAGCACCACATCATCAATATTCTCTTTTACTCCGATCATGTCAACTGGTAATTCACTCTTTGTTCAAACTCCCTTAAAACAAATCCAATATAGTACTACTAAAGAGACAAGCAGTTCTCTTTCGCAGTTCGTAAGTGTAAACAGTAAAAATGCACAAACACACACACCTCTTAATAATATCCAAATGGTACAACAGCCGGCAATAGCGACTTCAAAAGGCGCTATACCTAAAACGACAAATCTACAAAAAGTAAATACCGTATCAAATGAACTAAAAATCCAAACAGGTATTGATAGATATTTTCAAAGATCCAAACGTAAATTAAGTCCGAAATCATCAAAAATACAACCCACTCCAAAACAAACAAGAAACTTAGATCCTGAACAAACGGTAAGTCAAAACCGGTTCTCTTTACTAGCTACAAACGAAGTCGATGATGAAGCCACGGAACCTATAAAGGAATATAAACCGCCACCAATATATTTACGTGAACAAAATTCCAATACCTTAGTAAACTCCCTATCCCAAACTGTTGGGAAAAATAATTTTTTTGTAGAATCTCTGCGTAGAGGCAGTGTTTATGAAACAAAAATTCAAACCTATTCTGAATCTAATTATCGCAAAGTTACTGCTTATTTAGACTCAGAAAACAAAAATTATTATACTCACCAATTAAAAAGCGCAAAAGGCCTCACAGTTGTCATCAAAGGGATTGAAAGCACTGCACCTACAAACGATATTAAAAATGCTATCGAAAGTGAAGGATATGAAGTAAAATCTGTCCAAAATATAATTAATAAGGATAAAATTCCACAACCTCTTTTTAGAGTTCACATTGCCTTTGACTCCAAAAAATTAAAAAAAAATGAACCCCATCCTATATATAACTTGCGATACCTTCTCCACCGAAAAATATCAGTCGAAGAACCAATGAAAAGAAAAAACCCACCCCAATGCTTAAACTGCCAGGAATTTGGTCACACTAAAGGATATTGTAAACTCCCATCCGTGTGTGTTCGATGCGCAGACGTTCATAAATCCTCCGAATGTACAAATCCAAAAAATGACCCGAATATTACTAAATGCAGTAATTGCGGCGGTAATCATACTGCTAACTACAGGGGCTGCCCTGTGTTTATAAGGATTAAGGAAAATTCACAAAAAAAAACTATCCATCATCAGTTTCGAACCAATAACTTTCCACCTCTTCCCAACAACCTAAATGTTCCTACATCAAACCCCGAGCCCATTCCATATAATAACGGCTCTTCAAACTTACCTTTGAGATCGCAAAACCTCTCGTATGCTCAATACAGTTCCCCAACTCGCCCGAAATCCACTAATAATACCCACAATAGTAATACTCACCACATGCCTAATTCACACACTTCATATTCTGAAGCTATAAGAGAACCCCATACCCTCATGCAAAAAAACTCACTAGAAACAGCGATGGAGACTCTAATCCAAACTATCAATAGTTTTATTCATAATATGCAAGGTATAATGCATAAACTCCTGAGAAATCAGGGCATGCTGCTACAAGCGCTCGTTGGTAATAAATGAACCAGATAAAAATATGCTACTGGAACGCAAACGGCCTAAGCCAACATAAAAGAGAAGTAGAAAATTTCCTTAATTCCCAAAGTATTGATATACTGCTAGTATCTGAAACTCACTTCACAGATAGAAATTGCTTTAGAATCAAAGGCTACTCTATCTACGACACAAAACACCCTACAGGTGGAGCGTTTGGTGGATCAGCCATAATTGTCCACGACAAACTAAATCACTTCCCCTTAGAAGAATACAGAACTGAGCACATTCAATATACCTTGTAGGAGCCAAAATGACAGTGTCCGCCATTTATTGTCCACCCAAGCACAAAATATCAGAACTCGATTTCATAAAATTTTACAAAACCCTGGGTAACAAATTTTTAGCAGCAGGAGACTACAATGCCAAGCACACTCACTGGGGATCGAGACTCATTTCTCCCAAAGGAAGACAGCTGCTAAAAGCCATAAACTCCAGCCAGCTCGACGTATTGTCTGGAGGTCAGCCAACTTATTGGCCTTCAGACCTAAATAAGATTCCCGATCTCATTGACTTCGCAGTAATAAAAAATATTAAACGTGAACAAATTTCGATAGCATCGTCGTTTGAATTATCATCTGACCACTCCCCAACGATTCTTACATTGTCTCATAAGGAACCAATTTCAGTCCATAACCATCTCCCAAATAGAAACACCAATTGGTTAAAATACAAAAAATACGTTAGTTCACACTTATCTCAAAACATCTCACTAAAAACTGAGGAAGAAATTCAGTCAGCAATATTGCTCTTCTCAGAAACAATAACGGCTGCAGTGAAAGTATCTACTCCAGCTCCAAAGCCCACCAAAAATAAAGGGTACATGTGCCCATCAAATATACAAAATCTAGTCCAAGAAAAACGACATCTTAGAAGACAATGGCAACTGCACCGCTCTCCAATCCTGAAAAGCAAGCTTAAAATCTGCCAAAAAGCCCTACATAAAGCACTCGAAGAAAATAAAAACGCATCTCTGAATCTTTATTTACAGGGCCTAGATCCAACAGACAAAACAGATTACAGTCTTTGGAAAGCAACCAAACAACTGAAAAGACCCATACCCTACGAATCTCCTCTACGTCTTAGTGACGGTAATTGGGCGAGAAGTCACTGCGATAAAGCCAACGCTTTTGCCGATCATTTAGAAGAGGTATTCACACCCAACATCACTATGTCGGACATACAAATTCCTCAAATAAATGACATAGTAGTTTCTCCCATGAAACTTAGATTCTCTAAAATAACAATTGTTAAAAATCTCAACACCAAAAAATCTCCTGGTATAGACTCAATAACATCCAAAATGATCTGCGAATTAACATACAGTGCGCTAAGACTTATCCTTTTCATCTTTAATGGTATCCTACGCATAGGTTTTTTTCCTCCGTCCTGGAAATCGTCAGAAATTATAATGATTCCTAAACCGGGAAAGGATCCTAGTATGGTCACCTCATATAGACCAATCAGCTTACTTTCCATCCTATCAAAGTTGTTTGAAAAAGTATTCCTGCAGGCACTGACACCATACCTCAATGACCAACAATTAATTCCCGCACATCAGTTCGGATTTCGTAAGGACCATAACACCATTGAACAAGTACATCGTATCGTGACTCAAATAAGAAAGGCATTTGAAGAAAAACTTTACTGCTCTTCATTATTTATTGACATCTCACAGGCCTTTGATAAAGTCTGGCACAAAGGGCTTATATATAAAATAGTTCAATCCTTACCGCAAAATACCCATAGATTACTCCAAAGTTACCTGACAGACAGATCATTTGTAGTCAAATATAAAAGCTACACTTCAAGCTCTCGGAATATCTCAGCTGGGGTTCCTCAAGGCAGTATACTTGGTCCCATGTTGTATATTCTTTATACAGCAGATATGCCAACAAATTCTCAAATTCATACCTCAACTTTTGCAGACGATACAGCATTTATGAGCACTCACAAAGATCCCAAAATTGCCTCCTCCAACCTACAGTCTCATATACATGAGCTGGAATCATGGCTTAACAAATGGAAGATAAAAGTTAATCCAGCTAAGTGTGCACATGTGACTTTTACACTGCGAAGAGAAAACTGCCCCACAGTTACAATAAATAACACCAGAATACCTGAAAAACTCCACATTAAATACCTAGGAATTCACCTTGATCGCCGTCTCACATGGTCCAAACATATTGACTCGAAAACAACGCAATTAAAACTCAAAACTGCCCAACTCGGATGGCTTCTAAACTCCTCATCTTCGCTTAGTTTAGAATGCAAATCTCTACTTTACAAAACCATTCTCAAACCAATATGGACCTATGGAATCCAACTTTGGGGAACAGCATCCACTTCCAATATTGCAAAGTTACAAAGAAGACAGTCAAAAATATTAAGATACATAACAGGCGACCCCTGGTTCATTCGTAACGACAATATACATAAAGACCTCAATATCCCGTCAGTTCGCGATGAAATAGAAAAATATTGTTCTAAATATATATCCAAACTAGCATCTCACCCTAATCCCCTAGCACAGAACCTACTCTCGTTTAGAGGCCACTCACGGCTAAAGAGGGTAGACACCATGGCCATAGCACAAAGCTAAAATATGTTTAAATGTTCTCAATATGGTCTTCTATTGCATTGGCAATAGAATCACAAATTAAAAATAGTTTTTAAGATGTTATTACTTATTGTTATTTTCTACTAAGAAAGATCCAATAAATAAATTAAAAGTTGAAAAAAAAAAAAAAACTGCCCTATTCTTCCGTTACATTTAAATAATACCAGTAAACGAAAAATCATATATTTCATATACAAAAAAAATAAACAAACTTACTTAAACCAAGAATTCAACATATTAATTACCAATATTATATATAATAAACATAAACAACAATAACTAAACAATTCAGGTTATTGATAAATAATAATGCAATTCAATTATTGATAAATACTAATGCATATATAATAAAATAAACAAAATACTATGTTCGGCAAAAACGAGGGGAGCGACTTTTGTCGTCACATTACCCCTCCCGTCCGCTAGTGGTATCATGGCTTCATCCATCCCACCCGTAGCTTATAGGGTGATCGATCGAATAGTATTCGACCGGTTTTAACCGGTTATTTTAGTTTTGCCCAAGTCGAATATTTTAAAATGTCAATTTTTCGAATATCGAATAAACCGGTTATTTTAGTAAAATAAACCGGATATTTTAGTAATGTGTAATTTATATATGTTTTCCTTACTTTTGTTAATTGAATATTTGGCAAACTTAAACTTTTTATAAAAAATGTCAAAACAAAATGAAACAAAAGTCAAAAAACGTTATGAGCAATGTAAATACAAATCGCTTATGTTAGCGTGTGTTATTGTAACAAAAACCAAAAACAAGTACTGTAATACTTAAAAAAAGTTCAGCTTTAAAAGTAGTTAGCAATTTGACAGTATTCTAAATACTTTATATATATCTTTATAAAGCTGCCATCTCTGGTGATATTTCGAACTGACTTAAAATAAAATTGTGCTTAAACGGCCCTAAAATGATGATTCTTTAACGTCACGACTTATTAATCATTTTTAATTAGTCTTCAAGCTTGACATAAATATACGCATGTTCATATTACTATTGTTTCTATAATACTGAAACATAAAAAAAATTTAAATATATAATCCTGGATAAGAGGTTTTGTTTGCCACTTTTCAAAAATATGGCTGAAGTTTACTGCTTCGTATACACATGCTTAACCAGCAATAAATTAAAACTCATTTACAATAAATTTGGGAAAATATGTCAAATAATAAATTATATTAAATCCCAATATTTTTAAAACCAAAGTTTTTCAAAAATTATAAAGCTATGTTCACACCTATTCAATATTTGACTCCTAACGTAAACACTAGTTTTCTTTAAAAATTGTTTGCTTTTGCAAGACGTTGGGCTAGAGCAAACATTATTTAACGGTTTCTTAGCTACATTATACATAAATGCAATTATCATCTTAGACATAAAGTTTAGCAAATAACAAGAAATTGTTAAAAATAATGCTTAAGTTTAATCAATTTACTGGTCACGCTTTTTTTTTGATTTGATCGTCAAATATTTGTGGTCTGAACATACCTTAAGTCATGTCTATGTATTGAGGCCCTATGCTCCTTATGGGATCAACGGGAACATATATATATATGTACATATATGTATATATTTATTTTGTTGTTTCCTTACCTTCGTGGATTGTTTTGTTTTTATTCTAATTAACTTTTTATTACAAAAACTAATTTGATTTTTGTATTTTTATGTATTCGAATTAAAACCGGTTAACCGGTTATTTTTAAAATGCTTAACCGAAAACCGGTTTTTTTAAAATAGCAACTATTCGGACTATTCGAAAACCGGTTATTGAAAAAGTCGAATAATCGATCACCCTAGTAGCTTACCGCTGCGTGCGATCACGACTCGGAATTTTTGCCCATCTACGACTTCTAATACCCGCAGCTGCTGGTGTGGTTTTCGCTTGCTGTTACCCTCCTGGATTCTCTCCCGTAGCTCAGCGGAGCACTGCGTGATGGAGATCTCCCTTGGGCTGGTAGGCATAGGTGGGGTTAGGCTGAACTTTGCTGGTGATGGCAGAGTGTCGCTTGTAGTTGGGGATGCATAACCCGGAGCAGCAGGCGATAGTTGAGATGTTTGCACCGGGGTTACCGGAGGTGTAACTGCCATGGTTGCCATTGTGTCCGCGCTTGAAATTGAAGTCGCTGATGACGGTGATGTGGACGATGTGCCGGTTGAGGAGGTTGCTGGGGATGACGATTCAGACAAAGTGGGGATGTGGGAAGATGTAGGTGTGTGGGCCGCGCTTGTTGATTGGTCAGGGAATGCGGTACACCAACCCCGGCCGGGAGTGACTGGTTCATTTTCCCCCTCTTGACGTACTTCGTGCGCTTGTGTCTCGTGAAGAGTGGCAACTCTTTGTGGTAGGTCGTTGACGTCTTCCGTTTTCCGGTTCTCAATCTCTAGTACCGGTTGCAAATTCTGCGTAACTGGGACTAACAGTCTTACTTTTAAAGTTTTCTCATAGCAGTGATACCCCAAGTAGCGAAACTGCGTCTCTTTTATTTCCCAGGAACCCAGACCTTTCCTGGGCTTTGGTGTAGGTGGTCGGTACTCCTCATTATCGGAGTCCAGCGACGGGGGTGACCTGGGTGGCAAAGGTGACGGTGGCGATTGAGGCCGTAATTCCATGGTGGTATCTTGAAAACCAAACAAACTTCGATATATGTCATCTAACACCAATTCGTCGTCCGCACAAAACCCATTGTATCAATTGTATATTTTTATTAAAAACAATAGTTCAGTATTGGTTTTTATACAACATACAATAGATACAACGATACAAGGGGTTTTGTGAATACGCAAATATTAATAAAAGAATTTTCTATAAAGTATTTTTTTTATCTAATAATGGGGGTTAAATTTCAATTACTTCTTTAATCGAATCAATTAAAAAATTAATTGATAAAAATCGCACACTTTAATTGATTCAATTAAAGATTTAATAGATACAAATCACCAAAAACAATTAAATTTTTGATGGTGTAAATTATCACATTTAAAAAAACAATTATCGTTTTAATTTATTTAATTAAAAACTTGTTCAAAGTTTGCGTTTAATTTCAATTAAACCTTTTAATCCATGGGATAAATCATCAACGCTTTTAACTGACCATTTTGGATGCACCCAAATATCTCTGGAACTAACCAAACGATTTTTTGCACAAACCGCTTATTTTGTCCGGAAAACGATTTACTTTTAGAATATATACAGTTTATACCGTGCAAAAGCCTGTGTTCCATGGGATAAATCAGCAACGCTTTTTACTGAACATTTTGGATGCACCCAAATATCTCGGAAACAGACCGAACGATTTTTTGCACGCATCGCTTATTGTGTTCCTAAAAGTGTATTTTTTTATTTGTGTTAACTATTTTTTGTATTTTTATTAAAAATATTAGTTATATTTACTTCCCTTTTTTAAATTCCTAATTCGACGCTAACTTTTTGTTCTTATTCTGTAAATCACCATAACTTGGGTATTTCGTTTTCTCGGTTTTTAAATTCCCCAATTCGGCGCTATTTTGTAGACTCTATTTTGGCTCACGTTTGTAATTTCAATTGTTTACACACCGATCAGCTGTTTTCTTGCAAAATTTCACTGGATACTGCCTGCGTAATTTTTGAGATATTTTCAGCCGACAGAGTAAAATTGGTCTTACTCTCCCAAAAAAATTTACTGAGTATTTGCTACAGGAAAAGTACCAAGACAGCAGTGTTACCACCAGCAAAATTCAATATTACACTTGAGATGAAGCAAAATTACCCGATTTAAATGAAATTACACCTGATATAAAATTGAAGTTTTATTTAAAAAAAGACATTTACAAAGAAGGGAAAAACACAACAAACTCATTGGAAAAAGATCAAACTGTTAAAGTTTAAAAACAATTAATAAAACATAAAATAACATTCCTAAAATAATGAGTTTAACTTGCACATTTGATTGCATATATCTATGGAAGGTTCAAAATGCTCATTCTCATTCCTTTATAATGGTTGTTTTTTAAACCCGATAGAGCTTTCGAAAGGTTAGCTGTCAATCGAACTGTCATACTGCTCTCACTTTCTGCTCAGATTCATGGTTGAAAAACGCCCCCAAATTATCTACATTGGCGTTGAAAATCACACATCGATTTTCGCAACTTTAGGCGACTTCATGATTTAAATGACGCAACTTATTATTTCACAAATGAAGGCGATGGCTTGATCTAGAGAAAATAACCTTTCAATTAGACTTCAAGGCCGTGCGATTTGACACCTCTTGATTGTTTTCTATAGGACTGTGAAGTCACTGGTTTGTGCTGATGAGCCAGCAACAATTGACGTACTGGAGGTCAACATTGTTCATTTTATTTGTGACATGCAGCCAGCAATGCTCGAGAAAGAGGAGCAGAATTGGACGTCTGCAATGCATTTTGTCAAGGACAGGCGCGATGCATATTTGTTTGAAATTAGTTTCAATTGGTTATGCCGTGCATTAATCTACGATTAAAATTAATTTTTTGTTGTCTACCATTTTAAATTTCATGGTTAAAAAAACCGTTTATACCTTATTTAGTAAAAAACATGTCTGCAGGGTTTTATACAACTGTCCCTTTCGTAATTCAGTTTTACAACTGTTAAGGGCGTTAAATATTCTTTGAACTTAAGCATTTGAAAGCTGCCAAATAAAAATAAAATTAATTTTTAGTTTGAATAACTTTTTGCAATAGAATAAGTTCTAAATTACTATATCCTTATCCTTATCCAAATCTAAGAGTCAATCTTGCGACATTCATTATTGAACTTTTGAAAATATATATTAAATGATTGAAGACTTTTCTTTAAAAGACAAAGAGACTTTGGTTTAGAAGACTGTGCATATTTATCAAAATCGAATCTGGTTTTGTTTGGGTATCTGAAGTAAGAATTTTAAATTACACCTGAATTATACGCAAGAGAAATTACCCACGCTCTACCCACGACAGAAAAAATTATACCAAATTCGGGTAATTACCCACAAAGTGGCAACACTGCAAGACAGACCTTTTATATGAGTGTACTGAGAATATAAAATTAGTTGCGTGCAACATAGAAAAGTTTTTAAAGAAATAAAAAATAACGGTGTAAGATTTACTACCACGTCATAAGTAAAAGGTTAATGGCTAGAATATGGCTTAATTTTTGTATTTAGTGCTTTTTTATGATAATTATGATATCTGAGATCATTCCGTTCTTATGTTCAATTTTTTATAAATAGAAAAGAAACCCTTAAGATTCTTTGTTAGTCAAGTTTTTTAAATATGTACTCACTTTTTACCCAATAATAAAAAAAATTAATAATGTACTCAGTTTTACAAAAATGCTCATGATACGTTTAAAAAATTTGACATTAGAACGGAATGATCTTAGAAATCATAAATAAGACTTTTACTCCATGAAGTCGCTGTTGGATTTTTTTTTTGTTTTTGTATTGGGTTCAACTTGGTTTAATGTTATATGTATGTGAAAAAGAAAAAAGGGGCTAAATTTTGAGGCGTGGCATAAAAGTGAGTATAATAAAAGCTAGACATACTTAGTTTTACAAGAACTTTTTTGGCACATTTAAAAAAAATTTACATTTGGGGGAAGGATCCGATATGACATAAGTGGCGCCCAGAGTTTGAAGTCGGATTGAAAAGTCACCAGCAGCGCTACATATAAAAACCAAAAGTGCTTTTTTTTGGGGCGTGGCAAAAAAAATGTTTCCTGTTTTAGAAACTTCATTGGTATATCTTTCATTCTAGGGGTGACTGGCACAACTTTTTTTTTGTATGGAAGCAAGCAAATTAAGAGTATGGCTGCAACCAATCAATATGATTAAATTTTTTGTTTGGTAATAAATAAAAATAGTCAAATACTCCAACTTTAAATGGATAAAAGTGTTCGCCTGTACTTTTTTGAATAATAATACCTTTTAATTGTTGCCAATAAAAATTATTGTAGGAATGAATACGCATTTTTTGAAAGTTATCAAAAAGAATTAAAAAATAATCGTTGAAAGTAATCGGATTACATTTTAAATTCTTTTGATTCTTTTTTATAATTTTGTAGTAATCGCGGGTACTTCTGATTATTTTTTGATTACTTGTAATCGTAATCAATTAGTAATCATGCAAAACCAAAAGTAATCTAATAAGTAATTATTACGATTACTAATCAATATTTAACAGCTATGATTCACACTATATCTAAATGTTCTTCATAAGTATTTATTTGGAAGGCGCTATGATGGTAGATGATGTTAATATTCGTTTATTGCTTTACTTCTTGTTTCCACTCACAGAATGACAAAAGTATAATTTTAAGTACTCTTTCAATATTACTGAGAAAACATGTATGGACATGCATGAGTAGTAATATCACACATAACAACCCAGCGGGCTGCTTGTTCCATTCCATACTCATATCTTTTTTACACACGTTGTCATTGCGGAGAAGGCCTTCCGCTCTCGCTTCTTTAGTACATAAGAATGGCAACGGGATAAAAAAAATAATTGTTTTGCTTTTGCTTGTGCAAAAAAAAAACAATACAAAAAATGTTACTCCTTCTCTACTCCCTTCTCATAGAAGCGAGTGTGGAAGGTGTATATTATCTTTTACACCAAAGAGCCGAGGCCTTCTATGAGGCATTCTTTAGCAGTTAGATAAGAATAGGAATTTAATCAAAACAATTTTTAAGCAGGCCTTTTAAAAGCCCTGAAGTAAGAAGGTCTTCTGAGTTTTACCGCTGGGAAGTTGAACTTAAATATGTATAAGTATACGCTGCCAATGTGTATTAAATACCTGCTCGAGTGTATCGTAAGTATTGTTGAAACAGATACACCAGATATTTACCTGTTACTACTGATATAAATGAGAGAATGCGTGTAACTGATATTGTATGGTTTTGCTTTTGCCCACTCACCATATCTTAGCAACAAAAACAGATGCTTATGGTTTTGGATTGAGTATGTCATAACATTTTTTTTTTGCTTACAAATATTGAGTCTTATATTTCCAAAATACTAGACCAATTATTTTTAGCACCGAGCAAAAATTAAGAATTAAGGATCGTTTTTAGTTTTTGTTATACCCAAGATGTCCTAATGTGGGAACCTATAGCAAACTCGACTACAACTTTTTAACTTTAACCTCAAACTGCATTCCAATCGAACCAACCGTTTATAAAATACAGAATTACTTCCATTTTATCCCACACTGTGCAGCGATCATAATAGAAGCGAACCCCTTACAATCTGGCACACGTAATTTTCAACTAAGCAAACGGATGCATTGAAGTCTGCTAGTTCGCAAGAATATTATTATTTGTATTATAATTTAAAATATGCGGATAAAATTTAATTATTTATTGCTTTTCAATGCACGTTAGTGTTATATTGTAACTTAATTTCGAGTTCTGTTAACATGATTACGCGTTTTTTTAAATCTTGCTTATTATTTAAATGAAAATTCGTGTTTCTTAAATAAATGTTTCGAAAAGTTTTCATTACAGCTCATTTTCATTTATGTTCAAATAGTGCTATCTGCTTATTTTAATGTTCTAATCGATAAAATTTTAGTTTGTAAATAGTGCTATCAGTCATATAAGCGCGAATATCTGGATTTAGAAAAAAATTAGCATATGTATGATTTAAAAGTTGTTTTTTAATAACATTGTAAAATAAAGTTTAGTTAATACTCGTAAAGTTATCGAAAAAATCAGTTTTTTCGCTCTCCTGTAAAATTGTGATTTTACTGATAGCACTTTTTGAAAAATAACTCTCGATATGTGCTATAGAAAATCTAAGCAGGGAATATACAGATGAAATAACTTTGTTTCGATTTAGCTCTTCAACACAAATGTTCGTTACTTGCAGATAATCTTCACAATGATCAACCATTAAGTAGTGTCTGATTCGGGATTTTTTCAAAATAGCAAAGCCGCTACAAGCTTAACCTCCAGGTTCCATGGTATCATATAATCTATAACCATTTGCCCATAGCCAAAAAATTGTTCGGATGCGTAAAGGTTTTTTACATGCAAAAATAAAAATATCTTAAGGTGCAATCAGACGGTATGTATTTTACATATGTACTGTCACTTTTCTTACTCATATGTAATTCCGTATGTATGTCAAAATTTCCATTTTACATACGATTCATAATTTTTGCTATCACACCTGCTTATGTTTTTCCGTATGACATATCCTATAAATGTAAACAAAAGCTGACTTTTTAAAGTGTATAAATTGTTTTAATTATAAAGCTGCTGAAATTATAAAGTTTTTGAAAGTAGAATGGATGTAATAACTGCTAATAAAATAATTGTAGCGTCCAGCATTATTGCAGTAATATCTAAAATAAAAATAAAAAAAAAGAAACAAAAACCAGCTGTTTTGTTTATGTTTGTCACAGGAAAATAGAGCGTGTTCTAATCGAAAAAATTACATATGTATGTATTTCCACATGTATTTTACACATGCAAAGTTTCATATGTATCACTCGATGTGTACAACTTTTACAAATGAAAATTTGACAGTACATATGTAAGATACATACCGTCTGATAGCCCCTTAGGGCCACTTGTCTCTGTCACAAGCACATATGTAGCATAGATAAAGGCAAAAGTACATAACACGCGTTCATTTGTCGACGTTTGTCGT
The DNA here is from genome assembly GCA_949318255.1 of Pollenia labialis. Classification (NCBI taxonomy): domain Eukaryota; kingdom Metazoa; phylum Arthropoda; class Insecta; order Diptera; family Polleniidae; genus Pollenia; species Pollenia labialis. The sequence continues at coordinate 85,685,072 of OX439143.1, forward strand.
GCGTTTAAAAATTTTAGCGCATGAAAAATTTCAAGTTACACAACACGCGTTACAAAAGCCGTTCCAGTCAGCTGTTTTTTATTTGTTTACTTATTTGTGCATTGAACACGGATTCGAAAGTTTATCAAGATTTATTTATTTTATTGAATTTATTCTTTTTACATAAATATTGTATGTTTTTGAAGCTCTTCAATAAATTCTTCTTTCACGATTCGCAAATTTGTTAAAATTTTTTTTTTCATTGTCAGCTGATTACTTGTCAAAAATACACAACGCGTTAAAATTTCAAAGTTAACCAACTTTCTGGCGAAGACGCATCAAAATATTTTGCATGTAGCTTGATCTATGAAAATACACTTGTTTAACTTTTTTTGACAGAAGTCTACAGAGCGCGCGCGCACTAACGCGTGTTATGTACTTTGATCTTAAGTGACACGGGACAAAATATATGGGTTTTTATGTATGCATGTAACCATTGGTTTGAATGTTGTGCTAATAAGAAAGAGTGAAACAACAATAGCGTTTGCTTTAGAAACATGTACACAACATGTTTGTTACATCTGACTTGTCAACTTTTCAGGTCACATGGTATTGTACATGTGTGTTAGTGCCGGTTCACACACGTCAAGTTTGACCCGTCAAGTCTTGAGTTTTTAGGAGAGAGGGGAAAAGATATGGCATTCTCTTTTCCCTTCTCTCCTAAAAGCTCAAGACTTGACGGCTAAAACTTGAAGAGTGTGAACCAGCACTAACAATTGCTATAGAACAATTTTTTTTAATATTCGATCATAAACGTACATGTAATTTGCCCCTCGTGGTCATAGTTAGCTTATATGTCTATATAAATATGGATCTATCTTTATTTTAAATTTTATTAAGATCTGTTGGATAGTTTTGGAGAGACATAAATTGCCCCCTATCCCCCTCGTTATCCTATTTTTTAAAAAATACATAGCTTAAGTGTCTAATAGAGTTTTTTTCCCCCGGAGTTTTTCGATTCCCATATAAATAATACAAAGTAATTTTGTTTTAAATTAATGAAAAAAACTTTTTTTTTAAAAAGCGTAAGGGAACTTGTTTACAAAGTAAGTGCCGGTTCACACACGTCAAGTTTGACTCGTCAAGTCTTGAACTTTTAGGAGAGAAGGGAAAAGAGAAGGCAATAAAATAGTGGTTTCTCTAAGGTGTAATTCAGGTGTTATTTGAAATTCTTGCTTCAGATACCCAAATCAAGATTCGTTTTCAGTGATGACATTTATTTCTTTTTAAATATTGTTGATAAAAAATGCACAGTCTTCTGAAACAAAGTCTCGGTTTCTTTTAAGGAATATACGTCAATTTCAAAAGTTTGGTAATAAACAGGGAAACCATAAATATGCAATTGCATGTTTTTCTTTGGGCGACCAATGAAATCAGAAACAATATATTTATCCGTTTTAGAGCTTTTTATGAATATTGGCATCGATTTTTTAGTGCATATTTTTGCATATTTAAATGTTTGCAGGGCTTTTTTGTATCATTTTGTAAGTTTTTAGCGCATATTTGGCCTTTTGAGGCATATTTTGATACATGTTAATTTTTTTAGATGCCAGCAAGAGCTTTTGCAGAAAATAAAAAATATTATTTTTTATTGCGAAATTTTGCCTTTTCTGATTTAAATATCTATCTATGTGTATACCCAACGTGTTGCTTTAATTTCGCCATCTTCATTTAATTTTAACTCTAAAATTGCAAGACACTTTAGAATTTTATAAATAAGCAAAAATTAATTATAAATGTTCTTGGAGATGTGTGTTTTTCATAGAAATCTGGACCAATCCAATTGATTTAGAATCACTTTTAAAGTGACCTAACGATAACCATCCTTCCGTGTGGCTGCAAATTAAATTATTTTCGAAACAGTTTACATTTGCCCAAAACTCCCATTTATAAATAGCTTTTACTGGATTTTAAATGTTAACATAATAAACAATTTAGCGACCTTCCCTTAAATCCCTTTAAGACAAAAAATCTCATGTGTATGTTAATATCTAGATTATGTTCGGCACAAAAAACTATTTGATGAATTTTAGCCTCCTACAAAGCTATGTTTGTTTTTGTAAGCCCATGACTTCATTAGTGTTTGCGCTTTACCGATTTTAATTTTACGATTGTTTTTATTAAATCAAACTGTTATTACATTGTTGAATATTTTGTTTTTAAATTGGAAATTTTTGAATTTTTTCGGGCATATTTTTAACAATTTTAAGGGCACATTTTCAAATTTTTACTGCATATTTAATGCGCATAAAACATGTTTTTAGGGCATATTTCTGGTTTGCCTGGTAATAAATGTCGCAAGATGGACTCTTAGATTTGGATAAAGATGACTATCATAGTGATAAAGAACCTGAAGCTTATTGAAAAAAGTTATTCAAACTACAAACTAGCCTGGGGGTAGAAATGTTTCCCATATTCCAACATATAATTAATTTTATTTGTGTCTGGAAACTTTCAACTGCTTTTGTTTGAAGAATATTTAACGCTCTAATCAGTTGTAAATCTTAATAACGAAAAGTACAGTTGTATAAAACCCTGCTGGCATTTAGTTTACTTAATATGAAGTAAATTGTATTTTGTAAGACAATGAAACTTAAAATTGTAGAAAACACAGAAGTTGCGAAAATCGATTGGTGGTTTTCAAAGTTAATTTGGATAATTTGGTGGCGTTGTTCAAGCATGAATCTATCTATCAATGATAATGTGCCTAAGCAAAAAGTGAAGTGAGAGCACTATGATGTTTGACATAAGCTCTTTCGGGTTTAAAAACACCCATTGTACATTTTGAACCTTCCTTAAGCTGTGTTCACACCTATTAAATATTTGACGTCCTACATATAACCACTAGTGTTCTTAAAGAATTGTTAGCTTTGGCAAAACGTTTGGCTTGGGCTAACATTATTTAACAGTTTCTAAATAACATTATACAATTATCGTCTTAGAAATAAATTTTAGTAAATATATAGAAATTTTCAAAAAGACAGCTTAAGTTTGATCAATTTACTAGTCACGCTTTTTTGGATTTTATCGTCAAATATTTATTAGGTCTGAACTTACCTTTAGGTACATATATGCAAACAAATGTGGAAGTTAACTCATAATTTTAGGAGTTTTATTTTATGTCTTATTAAGAATTGAATGTTAATTTATTTTAAATTAAAATATGAATAGAAACTGGGAATTATTTCCTTTCATAGGTTACTTTAATATATTCAACATTTTTATTTTTTCGAATTTATTCTATGAGCTAAATTTCAGTTATGTATTTTATAAAGCTTTTTTGTAATAGTCCTATTCCTTTTATTTTTAGGAATGACATTATACACTACCAGACTATTATATTGTATCTTCTTGTTACATTTTACCTTAGCTGTCCTTTGGATAGCAATGAAGTATATTGTATGTACAGAAAAATTTACAATTATTAGACACCAGCAGAATGTAATGCATTTTCTGGCCCGCTACAGCCTTCGCCAGCATTCTTTATGTCACACTGGATAGTGATACTTTATAAATTGAATGTATTTAACTCAACTATTTTAACAAATAGAAACTGGGAATTATTTCCTTTCATAGGTTACACAGTCAGTTGTAAGTTCATTTTTCAAATGTTCTCGAAGCGAAAACATCTTATTAAAAAGATTTGGTTTTCGGTTTAAAAACATTACCAGGTTAAAAACTTTACCAGGATATAACAAAAAATATTTAATAATTTCTTTTTTATTTAATTTTCGGTCCATCTTGATGAAACAATTATGTTTATTTTATAAAATATGTGACTCCAGTATTGCCGTAGTGGCGATGTCATAATATTACTGAGAAAATATTTTGATTAACAATTTTTTTTTTTCAAAATGCTTAAAATTTATGATTAATATTGCCATTAAGATGCGATGTTGTATATTTGTGCTTTTTTTATTTGTTATTTTTTATAAATACACTTAAAATCCGCTTTAAACATTACTTTTATATAACTAAGTACTAGTAAATTGATACAAAATTCATCTACGGTAACACTGTTTCTTCATTTGTCATTTTACTTGCTGCAAATGTCAAATATTTACTTGCGAGCAAATTCTCTTGCAAGTTGGGCTGCAAGTACGAAAAATGTGATATTGTTAGTGAAAAAGTGTGAGTGTATTGAGTTTTTCGAACTTGCACTTGCAAGTGTAAACCCTAGGTTAATGTGTGTGGCAGATAACCAAAACACATTCATGGGTATTGAATAGGGTTGCCATACGTACTGTTTTTAACAGTACATGTACTGATTTTTTGCAATTGTACTGTTTTATGCATAATGTCCAAAACAGTACGCAAATGTACTGTTTTTATCACTTTGTACTGTTTTTTTTGTTCAGTCTACAAAAAACCAAGATATTAAGAAAAACCCTGTTAAAGTCATATTTTGAAAATATCCTAGAATTTTACAGTACATAGCTTAAAGAAGTGTTGTGTTCAAAACAAAAAAGCTCTAAAATAATAAAACTTTTTACGCTGTGGTCATTGTTTTCTCATAAATACGCAAGTAGAAATCTTAATTATTATGTTTGACTTGCAGCAGTTGTATATTTTCATGTTATCATTTTTAAGGCATATGATTTTATGGCTACCTCTTCAAATAGTATTTTCCTTTAAACACCTGAGAAGGACAAAAACAAAATTGAAATTTTGCTAAAAATATTTTATTTTTTAAATACTAAATAAATACTTATTCCAACAGAATTACATCTAATTCCTAGAATTTTTTTTTTAATATTCAGGCAAGTTCTGGAAATCGAAATCACGTGAAATTGAAAACGTACAAATTTAAAAAATTCTTCGGGCTCAAAATTTATAAAAATACCTAATTTCTTTTAGGACCACTTTTCTCTACCTAAACTACTTTTGAAATAAAGAAAAGCTTTGTTAATTTTTACAAAAATTTTATTGAAAATCTTCAGTGTATAAATTTTATTGCAACTTGTTTTTTACTATTTTAATATTTTTAGATTTTGTTAAATAAAAATACACCAAACTATGTTTTTGGATTTTATAGATTATAGCTGAACTTGGTAAAATTGGCCGTAAATACTTTAAAAATTGTTTGAAATCGGAATATTAACTTAGGACACATACATTTTCTCAAATTCTATATGCTTTGTGCAACTATGTGTGTGGTGAAAATTGCGTTAAATACCAATATGCTTAAAGAAAGTCCTACTTACACAATCTACGAGTTAATTGTTTTAATCTAATATAAATTCGCATATTAAGTATTATTAAGTATTAAGTAGGCTTTTCTCCTTTCTTATATGGCTTACAGGAATGTGATGGTTTTCCTGTCTTCAAATAAAAAAAAAAAACATTTAGGCCAAATGTTTCGTTTTAGTGTTTTTTTTTTAAACGCATATGTAGTAATTTCGTATACGTATAAAATGCCATAAAACGGAAATCATTCCTTTGACGTTACACATTTTAAGTGTTTTTCGTTATATAATTGTTGCATAATAATCAAAAGTTTTAAATATATAATAATTTAAATAAATAGTTGTGTTTTCGGCAAAAAAAAAATTTACTGTTTTTTTCTTGATTGTACTTTTTTGTGTTCAATGTACTGTTTTTCCGAATTTAAAATCTGGCTACCCTAGTATTGAATAACATCTGCATAATATTTATGTATTTTTGTCTACTGAATGTGGTTGCGTGAAGATATTGTCGTGCATAAGTATAAGTAATAACCACCCTACAAGAAATGAATGAGCGAGTACCCTGCAAATAATAATAATAATAAAGAGTAGTCCACAAGGGACTAGGACTAGTCCAAAAGTAACCCAATCATATGGAAAAACATGGTATATTACGATGTCCTAGGGCAGGACCATATAACCCATCTCTGGACTACAAAGGAGTAGTTTTTAAACTGCTCCATTGTGTACACAAGAGGATTAGTTTTAACTTCGTTTAAAAACGAAAACATGTCATTAAAAAACGAAGACTTGTCGTCTCACACTTTTTAACAATGACATGGTACATGCTTGCATTACATCGGACCAGTCCATGGAGTAGTCCATTTCATGAAATTGGATCAGGTGGTCCAATAAAATTTGCAGGGTAGTCACATTTTTCATTTTCGTGTTAAGAAAATGATAGAAAGAAATGACCGAATGAATGTGACCGAAAACTATTTTTCGGTCATTTCTTTCTAAAATTCTTGCATGTGGAAACGGCGGGTTAACACGAAAATGAAAAATGTGACTACTCGCTCATTCGTTTCTTGTAGGGCATACTTTTTGCAACGCACAACCATAGCTGTTCTTATTATTTGTGTTATAAATATGTGTATACACAGTAACGAAAAGCGTGGGAAAATACCTCTGTATATTTTTCTTATGGGTACTTGTTGTCATTTTCTGGTTTCCACATGCAAGTGAAAGTTCGAAAATCGCAACACACTCACACTTTTTAAATAACGCCATCACATTTTTCGTACTTTCAGCTCAACTTGCAAGAGAATTTGCTTGCAAGTAAGTTTTTGACACTTGCAAAGACAGTGTTACCGTGGATGAGTCTTGTATCAATTCACTAGTACTTAGTAAAATAAAAGTTATGTTTAAGAATGAGTTAAAAGTGTGTAAGTTCAATAAACATAACAATACCTTAATTAAAAGTGAAGAATTAATCTACCTTTAATCAAATAATCACCGACATTTTTTCATTTAGGGCGATTTGCTTCTTAAAAGACCGAAATAAGTGGGCCTGGAAAATCTTTTTGTGGAAGAAAAAAATTTACCTGACAACACTGATTGCAACTGAAAATATAGGCTTAACGTTATTACTTAATACATACATAGTACCAAAAGTACATATTTTTAATTATTTTTGCAACAACTCCGGGAAAAGTTTCCCCAAAATAATTTTGTTATTAAAGTTTCTCTCTCTGTACCAAATATTATCAAAATCGGTTGTGATTAAGAAACAAACAAACGCACCTACTCTTCTATTTCATAAATATATGTATGTGCATTATGTATAAAGAATGTTGGAACATGCAACATACAAATCAACTTTCACAACTAAAGTTACTTGCAAAGTAGAAAAAAATTTATTTGTCATTTGTTGGCGTTGCATCCTGTAGTTTGTTGGCAACCGAGCAAAAAAAGCGACCAGACGACGGCAATTATATCTCGTTTTGGTAATTAATTTTATTTTTTACTTTTTCCCTTTAAGATTTTTTTGATATCATTTTAAAAATGTAGTGCAAGCACGAGTTTGTATGGGAGTAAATATGTAATTCGGAATGAATTTGGTTTATTTTACATTTTTCTGTTTTTGTGTTTTTATTCCTTCATTGTTGTTTGTTGAAACAAGGATGTTTGCATTTTAAATTTGTGGCAAGCCTTCTCTTAAGTATGTAGTTTCATTTGGAGCTTCATGATAGCATTGAACAGAATCGTACAGCTGCAACCAATGTCACTTCTGGCAATGTTTTGTCCATGTTATTATTTCTGAACTATCTTTGCCGACGTCTTTCGCTTTAAACTTACTGGTGATTGTAAGTGATGGTGTCACTGGTCGCCACTACTATTTATTTTTATTGCTTGAGAGCTGTTCGTTTTTGTTTTGTTTTTCTTACTCACACTAGCACATCTGGCCAAGTTTAGCACAGAGGTGGACAGATTGCATTTTTTATGAATTTAATTTATACAATACAATACTTAGAATTAAGTATAATACAAAGCAAATTAACACACACACAATCTTTATGATTTATGAAAGTTTGTTGAAAGAAGGGATACGGGACTAAGTCCCGTACGAAGACGTACGGGACTTAGTCCAAACCAGCGGGGAAAAAGGGCAGTTTTGGTGACCTCACTTGTGGTTAAACCCAGGAAACCAGACCGAGCTCGGACTAGGTAGGGCAAGGGGTAGCTTGAACTCTGCTTTTGTAGGGTTTGTTTGAACGTACAGGTTGGACTGAGCAGTTGGGTGAGTTTCTGGCGTAAGGAAAAATGTCTTGAGGATAAAAATTGGAAAGGAAGATGGAGTAGAAAAAAATAACAGGTAAGTGAGTTAAGTTTTAATCTTGTAGGGGTAAGATAGCATAAAGGGGCAAATCCACATATGGGCCAAGGATTTGCCAAGGTAGTGGGAGGGCAGGCCAGGTAGCAAAGTTCAGCTACCAGCCGAGGAAGTGATAGGTCGGCAATCGGGATATCGCAGGGAATTGGAAAGCTGTCAAGAGGTTAGTTTTTTTTGGTGGTAAAGGATGATCCTGTTTTCATTTAATCAACCTTTTTTATTATTTCTATTTATCTTTATGATCATTTCTTTTTTATGGCTGTTCTTACATTCTTTTTCATTTTTATTTAAATTTAGTATTGATTTGTTTTATTAATTTTGTTTGGTTTTAAATACATTTTTTTTTTTGACAATGGCTTGAATTCACGCCTCTACCGGCCTAGCCTGGCAAAATTTCAAAATCTAAGCGTTGCCATCCTAACCATCCACCGGTTCAGACCAAAAGTCATTGACAAAAATGGCGCCCAACGTTGGGCCCGAAATTCGGGTTTCCATCCAATAGTTTTTGTTTCTCTCAGTTTTATCTTCAATAGGTCATCGTTTTCAGCGTAGGTCGGAATGTCAACGATCAATCAAGGTCGGTCATCAGCTGCAACGTTGAAAATGTTGGTCCTATGGAAGGAAAAACACAGATGCTTGCGATTACTTTGGCCTCATGAACTACAGAAAGTCACCTTATTGGAACGTAATCATTACCCCAATAGTAGCTGCTGTGTTCATGAGACAAAAGAAATAGGCAACAAAGATAGGTTAGTAAAGAAATTTTAAATAGAAAAAATGAAGATACTTACTTGGGTGGGTCCGAGTATAAAGTCCTTTGGAGGAGATTCATCGGAAGTTAGATTTTGTAAGTGTCTTAACTCCAGCATTGCACATTTTCAACAATTTCTGAAATTTCCAATTCCTGAAACCACGGAAAAATCATCGATAATCTTGATTCCTGAATGTCTTCGAAATTTCACTTATTTGGCCATCTACCTCTACTAGTTGAAATGAAGCTGACTACTGGTAATAAAATTCTTGAATATAAATTTGAATTTATTATTATTAATATTTGCGTACAAATGAGCGTGATAATTGGTGCGAACTTAATTAATTTGTTGAATATATATACGACTGCAAAGACAGTTTTGTTTAATTAATATTAAATTATTGAGTCTAAATAGAATTCTATGGAAACTTAATAACTGAAGAGAAATTAGGTTATCTGAGGATATGTACATACATATGTAGGAAAGTAGTTTAGCTTGGTTTAAATACATACACTAAATTTATTTCTGGTAATACATATATTAGAGGGCATTTAACTTTACATTAGCATAACTAGATAGCAATTTATTTAGAATTTAGTTAATTTTTTTTTGGTTTGTTTAGTGATTTTTTTTGTTAGCTTTATGTAATTACATTGGAAGGCACGTTTATTTAATTTTATAGGGATTATCTGAAATTGATTTTGCTTATATATATTCACTTATATATAGAGACAAAATTAGTTAGATCCTTTTATATAATAGAGGAGTATTAGTGCAACTAAAATATATAGGAGCTGTAAACAGTTGTCTCTATTAAAACGTTGGTTAATTTCTATTATTCATGGTAGATGGATAGTAAGTTCAATCTACATACCTATTAGGGTTGCCAGATGGGCCTGATTTGGCCTGATTGTCAAGTTTTTTAATGCGCGTCAAGTGTAAAGTGAAAAAATGATTTGATAAGCTTTTTTGTAAGTTAATTTTTTGTCTCAAATTTATTCTAACTATGTAATTATAGCTAAAAAAAGTAAGTTTATAATTCTAAAAAACAAATCTAAAGCCCATATTTTTACTATCGATAGAACTAAGGACTTATATGATACATATTTTTTTCTGTGCAATTATAGTTTAAAGAATATAGTTCTCTTTCTGTACAATTATAATAAAAGTGCCAAGTTGCTACATTAGTTTTAGAAAGTGACTCCTGCACAATTGTAGAACTACATAACGTAATGGCCAAACTTATGAGCAGTATTCCAAGCCGTATGAATGATAATTTTTATGTTAGCAAAGTGCTACAATTATAAAATCCCTATCCCCTGATTAAATAAGTTCTTTCAAGTTCGAAGCATATGAGTTTCTTAAAAGCAGTGTTCCCACCAGCAAAATTCAAAATTACACTTGAGATGAAACAAAATTACCCAATTTCAATGAAAATACACCTGATATAAAATTTCAAAGAAGCAAAAACACAACAAACTCATTGAAAGAATATCAATATAAGTCAAACTGTTTAGATTCTTATTGTAATTTAAAATAACATTAAAAACTTAAAATTAATTAAAAGAACTTAAGATACTCCTGAAATAATGAGTTTAATTTCTACATTCGGTTGAGTATATCTAGGGAATTTTCAAAATGCTCATAGCCATTCCTTTACAATGGGTGTTTTTTAATCTCGATAGAGCATACGAAAGGTTAGCTGTGAAACGAACTGTCATACTGCTTCCTCTTCTGGCTCAGGCACATCATAATGAATAGATTCATGCTTGAACAACGCCACCAAATTATCGAAATTTACTTTGAAAATCAGCCATCGATTTTCGCAACTTATAGGCGACTTTATTATAAAGCTGAGGCGAACTATTTTTTCACAAATGAAGGCGATGTGTTGATTTAGAAAAAACGAATTGTCAATTAGATTTCATGGCCGTGCGATGTGACACCTCTTGATTGTTTTCCGTAGGCCTGTGAAGTCACTGGTTTATGCTGATAAACCAGCAACAATTGACGTCTTGTTAATTTTATTCGTGGCATGCAGCCAGCTATGCTCGAAAAAGAGGAACAAATTTGGACGTCTGCAATGCGTTTTATCAAGAACAGGCGCACGGGGCCCATTTGTTTGAAATTGAATGGTAAAGCCGTAAATCTATCTGCGATTAAAATAAATTTTTTTTGTTGTCTACCATTTTATGTTTCATGGTCTTAAAAAATACCCTTTATACCTTATTTAGTAAACTAAATGACTGCAGAGTTTTGTACAACTGACCCTTTCGTAATTTAGTTTTGCAACTGTAAAGGGGGTTAAATATTCTTCAAAATAAACATTTAAAAGTTGCAAAATAAAGTTAACATTAATTATATGTTGGAATACTGGAAACATAATTAGTTTTCAATAACTTTCAGGTTCTAAATCACTACGATTCATTAAAATCTAAGAGTCCATCTTGCGACAATCATTACCGAACTTCTAAATAATTTATATTTAATGATTGAAGTATTTTCTTGAAAATAAACCGCAACTTTGGTATTAGAAGACTGTGCGTTTTTTTAGCAACAATATTGACAAATAAATAAATGTCATCACTGAAATCGAACATTGATTTTTTTAGCTATCTGAAGTAGGAATTTCAAATAACACCTACAAAAAATTACCCAGGCTCTACCCAGGACAGTAAAAATTATACCAAATTCGGGTAACTACCCAAAAAGTGGCAACACTGCTTAAAAGAGCTACCAGTTATTTAGCTGAACGGTAAGATTTTGGAGAAACATCAATATATAAAAAAGTCCATTGTGACTTGGAATAAGCTATTAGAGCTTCCGCAATTATTAGGTATTTCAAATGACATTGACAATGATAAACTTTGTGCCGATTACTGTGTTCTTCGGGATGTTTACGATATTTTACCAAATGATATCATATTTTTTAAAAAAAAGTGCAGAAAGCAATCTTCAAAATTTAAAAAAGTTGATCTCATTTGTGTTTTCTATCCCAATAAGCAATGCATTTTGTGAAAAAGAATTTAGAGTTCTAAATAATTTATATACCAAAGATAGGAACAGAATGTCCTTCGATCTTATAAAATCCGAACTATTAATAAGAATAAATTTTAATGAGGATTGCAAAAACTTTAAAAATTGTTTAACAACATCGGATGGTAGAATGTTACCGCCACTGCCAAGCCGCACCTCGTTATTGAACTTTTGTTGAAATGGCAACACTTATATTGTCAAATAGTAAAATGTCAAAGATTGTTTTCCAAGCGGGAAAAGTAATTATGGCTTAAGAAGACATATTTTTTCTGTAGTTTCAATTTCAATTTGTTTTAATATTTTATTTTTTAATAAGAAAAGGAAGTTAAGAAGCTTGCTCCGAGGCCAAACTAAAAAAGTTTGTAATTTTGAATTTAAGTAACCATATATGTAAACTTTGATTTGTGTTATATTTACCTAGGAATTTCAACGCCATTTATAAAGATTTGTGAAAATAAAAGTATATGTAATTTTTCGTTCTACAACTCAGTTTGGTGTTAACAATCTTTATTGGTACCAGGAGCTTGGGTTGCTTCACCCAACATTATTGAAATTCTTTTTTATTCTATTTGTACAAATCCCTTTGTGAAGTGGCAAAAGCTGTTCAAATCCCATTTAATCGATAACGCATTCAGAAAAGGGTTCCTATAATATTCGTAAGTACAATAAAATGGACTTTTCAATTTTACAGGGTCAACCACAAAACTGCCAAATATGCCACCAACTTGCAACAAACGAATTTGTTAAATGTAAAACCTGCCGCTTACCATTTCATCTTGAATGTGCTTCAATAGCATGCGCTAGTGAGGATTGGTGTTGTGTAGAATGTACAACAACTGAACCAATATCACCAATATCAATAAGCAGCCAAAGTAATAGGGCTTCAAATTTATCTAGAGTTGCTGTCTCTAGAAGAAAATTAGATCTGCAACGTTTAGAGGAAGAACGACTTATTGAATTAGAATTTTTAAGAAGAAAATATCAAATATTAGAGCAGATACCGGAATGCCAAAATTTGTCGGTTTCGTCAGAAAAATCTATTCATAATTGGCTACATGATCTCCCTGATTCACATCAAACAACTACATCTAACAATACTAATAATGCAGCTAATGTGCGTGAAACATATCTGCCAAATGAAACTTTCTCTTTACCTCAACCATCAAAATCACAGGAGCCAATAGTGGCACATAATGAGAACATAACCTCAAATGTAATAAACGCAACATATCAACCAACGGCTACTTCATTTATAAACAATAACAACGTCTTTCAGCGCCGTAGTGTTAATGCTTTATTCCCACAAGATTACACATTTAATAATTTACACAGGAACCAAGTTCACAGCTCAAATCCAGACCAATATCCGCAAAGATTATTCAATCAACAGCCATTTTTTACAGCACCAACATTTGCAACGGACCCGGGTTTAAATAGCACACAAAATCAACTCACGTCGCAACAAATGAACGCACGACAAACAGTGCCAAGAGATCTTCCTATCTTTTCAGGAAATCCAGCAGAATGGCCATTGTTTAGTTCGACGTTTGATTGGTCAACCTCTGTCTGTGGATTAACAGATGCCGAAAACCTTGTCAGGCTACAAAGAGCTCTGCGTGGCGATGCCTTAAGATCAGTGCAACACATTCTTATACATCCGAACTGTGTACCGGCGGCAATATCGACACTAAAACTTCTTTTTGGACAGCCAGAAAAAATATTGCATTCTATAAAAGAAAAATTTAAATTATTACCTTCTGTAAACACTAATAAATTAGAAACCATTACTTGTTTTGCTGTAGAGGTAAAAGGCCTTAAAACAATAATTGAAGCTTGCGGATTATACGAAGAATTAAATAATTCTTCACTTTTACAAGATTTAGTAACAAAATTGCCACCAGATTTGCAGTTAAATTGGGGAAAAAACAAAACAAAATTGATGAAAGAACAAAGAAAAACAAATCTGTCAGAATTTGCTGACTGGCTTTTTGACATCGGCGTTTCTGCAAGCAGCATAAACATAGCAGCGAGCAGCACTACTTTTGCATTAACTGAGCAATTTTCAAGAAATAAACAAAAAAACGTTTACATACACACACATACTGAACAAAACCAAAGGGGCTGCATTGTATGCGATGGAAATTGTAAGAGTGTTTCTAATTGTAAAAAGTTTTTGTCCGCTCAGCGAAATGAAAGATGGGACATAGTAAGAGAATGCAAACTTTGTAAATTGTGTTTGCGTAAACATTATGGGCTTTGCAAAAGCAATATTGTTTGTGAAGTTGAAAACTGCAATATAAAACACAACTCTCTTTTGCATAAAGTTGATATGTTAACAGATGAATTAACGTCAAATCAAAATAATGTAAACCAAACTCATAATGTTAACGCACACAGTAGTATGTACAGTACAGTGTTGTTTAAAATTTTGCCAATCACACTATTCGGTCAGAATAACAAAGTTATTAAAACTTTTGCCTTTATTGATGAAGGCTCTTCCGTCAGTCTAATTAATGAAAAGCTAATAAAGGCACTAAATTTAGACGGTGAACTGGAGCCTCTTTGTTTAAAATGGACCAATGACATGCAAAGAAGTGAAGAATCATCAAAAAAGCTATCAATTAAGATATCTGGACCAAATAATAAAAAACATTTTGTTGAAGTACGCTCAGTTAAAAATTTATTATTACCATCTCAGAGCATAGATTACACAAAACTTAGTAATCAATTTTCCCATTAAAGAGGACTCCCAATTGAAAATTACAATAACGCTATACCGGAAGTTTTGATAGGTTTAAACAACATTAACTTGTGCACTCCTAACTCTGTTAAAGAAGGACGTGAAGGTGAACCTACTGCTGTGAGCACCCGTTTAGGGTGGGTTTTATATGGAAATATAAGCGGTGAAAGAAATAAAGATCATTTTACTGGTATTCATCTATGCGAATGTAACGATTCAAGTTTAAACAATTTAATCAAACAATTTTATACAATAGAAACAACTGGTATTACTGGCAACCCATGTATGCTTAGTAAAGACGATCAACGAGCAATAGACACATTAAAAATGCATACTGTACAAAAATCAAGTGGCCATTATGAGTCCGCGTTGTTATGGCGTTATGATGATGTTTCTCTTCCAGAGAGCTATGCAATGGCAAAGAAAAGACTTTTATGTTTAGAGAAAACGTTAACTAAAAATGCAGTCTTGTTTGATGTCTTTGAAAAAACTATCGCCGAATACTTGAAAAAAAATTATATCTCAAAATTAACCAATTACAATCAAAATGAAAAACGAATTTGGTATCTGCCTATTTTTCCTGTTTTTAACAAAAATAAACCTAATAAAACAAGAATAGTTTGGGATGCGGCTGCAAAGTCTCATGGCGTATCATTGAATTCAACACTTTTAAAAGGCCCAGATCTTCTTACCTCACTTCCGAGTGTGATTTTTAAGTTTCGGCAAAGGCAAATAGCATTCTCAGCTGATATAGAACAAATGTTTCACAGAATATTCATAAGGCAAGCGGATCGTCATGCTCAAAGGTTTTTATGGCGTAGTTGTGATGCATCAAAAGATCCTGATATTTATGTCATGAATGTAATGACCTTTGGTGCCTCTTGTTCACCCTGCATATCCCAATATGTCAAAAACCTTCACGCTGCTAAATACAAAACCGTATATCCGGAGGCGGCACTTGCCATAGAAAAAAATCATTACGTTGATGACTTTCTTTTTTCTACAGACACAGTAAATGAAGCTATTAAACTAGCCACTGAAGTGCGATATGTTCATAGCTTAGCAGGTTTTAACCTGAGAAACTGGGTTGCAAACAGTAATGACTTTTTAACAAATATAAAGGGAAATAAATCTGACGGAAAAAGTCTAAATATGGGAAATGAGCACGATTCTGAAAAAGTTTTGGGTATATTCTGGAACTCAAATGAAGATGTTATAACATTCAAAATATCAGCGTCAATTTTGGACAGTGACCTTTTTCTTGGAACGAACGAGCCCACCAAAAGAAAAAAGGATTAATTGGACATTTTTTAATGTATCTTAAAATAACATTACAAGAAATATGGAGAAGTGGAGTCGGATGGGATGAGCCTATTTTATCTACTCAAGCGGAGAAATTTAAAAAATGTAATTAAATTCTGCACGTTTATTAAAAATAAAGTGAGGAGAAATGAACTAGCCAAAGAACTTACCCAAGAGGAACTTAAAACGGCGGAAATCGTGATATTAAAACAAACTCAGTCTGAATATTTTGTAGATGAAATAAAACGCTGTCAACAGGGAAAGGATATACTGAAGTCAAGTTCCTTGTACAAATTATCACCATTTTTAGATGAAAATCAACTTTTACGAATAAATGGTCGCATTGATAATGCTGATGTACCACTTGAACTGAAAAATCCGTTCATCATGCCAAAAGATAGTTATGTAACCGAACTCATAATTTTGCATTATCATTGCATATGTTATCACGTAAATATAGAAACTGCTATAAATGAAATACGTCAAAAGTACTATATTTCTCAACTTAGAACTGTCTTTAAAAAAGTTGTAAAGCGATGCCAAATGTGCAAAATAAAGAATGCTGCACCACGGATTCCCCAAATGGCGAAATTACCACGAGCACGACTTTCTGCGTATGTGGCTCCATTTACCTTTACTGGTCTCGATTTCTTCGGGCCCATGTATGTGACGGTTAATAGACATAAAGAAAAAAGATATGGTGCACTTTTTACTTGTTTAACTATTAGAGCAATTCATTTAGAAATAGTGCACTCCCTTAACACGAGTTCTTGCATCATGGCAATTAGAAATTTTACCTCCAGGAGAGGAACACCAAGAGAATTTTTTAGCGATAACGGCACAAACTTTGTTGGCGCAGATCGTGAGTTACGACAGGCCTTAAAAGAAGTCGACAAAAACCAATTAGTTCGAAATTTTACAACCTCAACTACAAAGTGGAACTTTAACCCACCAGCCTCACCTCATATGGGAGGAGCATGGGAACGAATGGTAAGATCTATTAAAACTGTTCTGTACAAAATATCAAATGAAAGGTGCCCAAATGATGAAGTTTTGAGAAGCATGATGGCAGAGGTGGAAAACATAGTCAATTCTCGCCCACTTACATATGTTCCCATTGAGAAGGAGAATAATGAGGCTCTCACTCTAAACCACTTTTTAGTTGGAAGCTCTGGTGGTCTAAAGCCGTTAGCAATTTATGACGACACAGGAGTTGTATTACGACAATGTTATTTAGCTTCCCAACTGTTTGCGGAAAAATTCTGGAAAAGGTGGGTGGCTGAATATTTGCCAACACTGACATGTCGTTCTAAGTGGCACGATAAGGTTAAACCGTTGGAGGTTGGCGACCTTGTGATTGTGGTTGACCCTATGCATCCCAGGAACGTTTGGCCAAGAGGAAAAATTATTGATGTATGCACTGCCGATGATGGTCAAGTTAGAAGGGCTAAAGTGATGACAACATGTGGGGTTTTGGAAAGGCCGGCCGCTAAGTTAGCACTTTTAGATGTGGCTCAAGAATTGGAGTAAGCCATCGAAAAATTCTTGTCATACTGCGGGGAAGTGTTACCGCCACTGCCAAGCCGCACCTCGTTATTGAACTTTTGTTGAAATGGCAACACTTATATTGTCAAATAGTAAAATGTCAAAGATTGTTTTCCAAGCGGGAAAAGTAATTATGGCTTAAGAAGACATATTTTTTCTGTAGTTTCAATTTCAATTTGTATTCACATTTGTAATTTATATTGTATGTTTAACCTATTTTAATAAGAAAAGGAAGTTAAGAAGCTTGCTCCGAGGCCAAACTAAAAAAGTTTGTAATTTTGAATTTAAGTAACCATATATGTAAACTTTGATTTGTGTTATATTTACCTAGGAATTTCAACGCCATTTATAAAGATTTGTGAAAATAAAAGTATATGTAATTTTTCGTTCTACAACTCAGTTTGGTGTTAACAATCTTTATTGGTACCAGGAGCTTGGGTTGCTTCACCCAACATAGAGAATTAATTAATTCTGTATCTAAGAACACGAAATATATGTGGCAAAATAAATAGAACCTATATTTTTTTTCTTAAGATAGTACCAATATTTTTTTTTTTTAAATAACACCTAAGTTTTTTTTTAATATATAAAGACTGAATTTTTATTGTTTTTTGTTTCTTTTATATTGTTTCTGTTATTTTTATTCTAATAATTTTTATAAATAAAATAATAAAAAATTAAATAAAAAACAATAGTATGAGTGTTTTTATTTGTCAAGTTTTTTTTTCAAAATCAAGTTTATTTTTGGTCAATGTCAAGCAGGCAAATACGATTTGGCGAGCCTAATACATATATAGGATTCATTTAAATTTTTGGGTCAAAATAATCTAAGACTATTGAAGTTTAATTTTACAAAGTGGGAAAGGAAAAAATCTGAAGTTAATTTTTCGTATATATAAGCACTTATATATATGTAGTTAAAATTATTTCAGATTGCTTGGATAGAAGGAGTTCTTATAGTTTAATTTATATACTAAGGGTGTGTGTGAAACGGTAGCAAAGTTCTATGGTGAAATAAAATTTGTTTGTGGTAGAAAATTTTCATATTTGTGCTGTGTGAAATTATAACATTTTTGACAACGTAAAATGTTGACATAAAGAAAAAAACAATTACTAGTAGTTTTGTGAAAATGAATAAATTAATCAAGTTTTTACCAATGAACAGATTGTTTAATAACATGAAATCCCGAATAGACAAACTAGATAAATCCAATCTAGTATATCAGCTTAAATGTAAGGGAGACGATACTGACATATGCCAAAAGATATATGTTGGTACAACGAAGACAAAACTAAAGACAAGATTATCATCGCACAAATCCGACTTAAAATCAAATGACAAACCTTTAACACAAAAAACAGCACTAGCAGCCCACTGTGCAAAAACGGGACATCAACCAGACTTTGATAAGGTGAGAATACTTGTGGGAGAGAATAATTACACCAAACGATACATGCAGGAGATGCTAAAATATTATAAATACACCAAACGAAAAGAGAATTAACTACAAAACTGATACCGATAATTGCGCTCACATATATCGTCATGCAATAAACAAACACAAGATCAGGGGTTTCCATTTCTTTGCACAATTGTGCAAACCACTACAAACACATATTTTTATGCTCTTCAATTCAGTCGTCGGTGTGACTTCGACAAGTGTACATGTTTAGCGGATGCTATATTATTTTGTTTCAGCTTACACTCAAAAATATTGTGCGGTCAAAAATGCTTTTGGTAACATCCAATGCCTTGCGTGCAATATTTAGAGTCTTCATTTTAAGACTTAAATGCAGAGTAATATAACATTTCTATTTAATTTTAACATAATTTAAATTGTTGAAAATATTTAACAGCAAAGCTAGCGTAAATCTTATTTAGTAACTTTTTTTAACAATAACATTTACTGCAACGTTTAAGCTAACGATATGTGTTTTGTGTGTGAAAAAAATTCTTTGATACCTGTAAAAGGGTCCCTTTTGCTTTCTTTAAAAAGACGTACCTAAATGCAGAAATTATTAAGAAAAAAAATAGCCAAAAGAATTTGTTGGTATTTTGCTTGTAAAAATATTTTCGTTTCTGTACCAATTGCGTCGTTGGGTTTTTTCTTTCTTTGAAAACCCTTTTCTTAAGTAAGTAGAAATATTTAAAAAACAAGTAAAAAAGTCTTGTTTTGCTACAATTTATGTGTAAATAACCTCTACACATAAAAGCAAATGTGACAGTAGGTAAAATGTTTGGGTAAGAAGATGTGTTTTATTGATGTATTAATGAAACTTTATTGTTTCGCACTATTTTTATTGCTTACTTTTTTATGCTACAATTATTTGACCGAGCCCAAATGTTAAGGCTCAGTAAGTCTTTACTTTCTGTTCTGTTACGAACCAGCTGATTTGTTTTTGTTATTAAAAAATCAAAAAATTGTAAAGTAATTGTAAGTTGCCGCAAAATAAATAATAAAAAATACGTTAGTTAAATTTTATTTCTTCAAATTTATGTGCATAAAAGTTATTGAAATAAAACAACGGATGGCGCAAAACTAATAAATTTGTCATAAATGGCTAATAAGTTGCTACAGAAAACGTAACTTTTACAATTTTGAAACATAACGCCACGGAACAAAACAGAAACAGAAAGTAAAGACTAATTCTGCCGTTAACCTTACTAATTTATCGTAACTATTTAACGTAACTTTGACCCGTTATAATAATTTTATACATTTTTGCATGCAAACTCATGTGTGCATTTGGTATTTTCTAAAAAGTTATGATATACCATTAGCTAGAATAAAAATGTATGCACAGATGTTTGAAGTATGAGCAACCCAACACCGTGAATACAATTTCTATATTACTTACCACTATGTATACCCTAACTGTTTACTAAAATAACACATTATAATTCTCATATTGAATTGAAAAAATGGTTATTAGAAGAGGAAATTAATGAACCAAAATCAGTTCCCAAACTGAAAATGGAGCTTTCAAGTTTAGTAATATTGGAAATTGTTAAGAAAGGAAGACCATTGTGGGATGGTGTTTTTATCAAGCAATTGCTGAAGAAAATTTGTGTAGAATCTGCAATTAGGGAAAAAGTAGTTAATTGCGAATTTTTTTCAATTTGTTTAGACGAAAGCACTGACATAAATGACCTGTGTGAACTTGTAATTTGTATTCGATGCGTAGACAGCGAATACACCATTTTTGAGTCAATGTTTACTTTAGAATCATTTTATGGAAATGTAACTAGCACGTTGTTGTATGATGTTGTCAGAGAAAAGCTTCTTTCCATTGTAAACATAAACAAATTTGCTGGAGTCTGCAGATGGAGCCAATGAAATGTTGGGCAAATATAATGGAGTTATAGGCCAATTAAAAAAACACGAATTTGCAGTTCATAATTTTCACTGCATAACACGGGTCAACACAATATTTGTCTTTGACATTAAATCATAAAATTACGATATATTAGGTCTTAATTAGACGAAAGAAAAATATACGACATGAAAAAGTTTGCTTTTGTATTTAGGAGACCGATTTCAGGACTCAAAAAAAAATTTTCGTTCTTTGTCCTAAAGTTTATTTTGTGATTTTTCAGTTAATTATACACAAAAACGAAAAGAAAATACATTTTTTGTGTATAAAGTTTGCATAATTATGCGATATTTTTCAAAATATGTGTTTTTTTAATTTTTACTATAACTATCACAAAAGCAAACTTTATACACAAAAAATGTATTTTCTTTTCGTTTTTGTGTATAATTAACTGAAAAATCACAAAATAATCTTTAGGACAAAGAACTAAAATTGTTTTGTTGAGTCGTGTAATTCATCAGACCGCTCTTGCATCGAAATTCATAAATGATACCCCAGCTATGAAGACAGCAGAGGATATAATAAATAAAATTCGAGGCGGACATCAAGCGCTTACCCACCGTAAATTTGTAACCTTTTTAAAAAACAAAAATGCTGTGAATTGTGACCTGAAAATGTTTACAGAAGTTCGGTGGCTATGTCGCGGTGATTGCCTGAATAGACTTGTTTATGATTTAAGAGAAGAAGTTCTTCAGTTTCTAGAAACTGAGAAAATAGAAAAAGTTTTAGTCCAGTGTTTAAAAGACAATAATTTTATTTTAGACTTAACTTTTTTGGCAGATACGACAAGTATGTTAAATGAACTTAATTTGTAATTACAAGGAAAGGAACGCAATATATGCGACTTGTCAAAAATCATTCACAATTTTAAAACAAAACTTTTTCTAATTTTTTCCCAAATTAAAAGTGGTGATTTTTCCAACTTTCCAAAAACTTCACTTGTTTACAGAAATCTCGAAATCGACAAAAGATATGAATATGCCGAAATATTTGAAACACTTTTCAATAATTTTCAAGACAGGTTTCAAGATTTTGTAATTTTACAACCGCTATTAGATCTTTTCGAAAACCCTTTTCATTGCGATGTAAGCAACTACGAATTTGATATTCAACCAGAACTAATCATATTACGAAGCGAAGTAAATGCCCCAGTCGAAAATAATATTGTAGAGTTCTGGAAAGATTTGGATGGCGAGTTCTATCCTGAACTTAAAAAAATATATTGAGGTGCCTCTCTTTATTCGGCACTACTTACCTATGCGAACAAATTTTTTCGGATTTAAAATTTATTTGTTCCAAGCAACGTAATAAATTAAGTTCATCCCATTTGAAAAGCATTCTACTATTACGAAACTGCCATAAAAGTATAAATTTAGAAGATTTTATTTTATAACTTGTATAACACAAGGGAAAAAAATTTAAATTTTTTTTGTTGCTAGAAAATTTGTAGCAGTTCTTTACCAATTCAATATCGCTGATTTTAAAACTGCACTTTTTTTCTATCAGCTGTGATTTGCGTGCAATATTTATTTTTTTTGAATTTTTAAAACATAAAAATATTTAATTTTTTACAATTGTTTAATAAGATATTTGAAACTGAATTAGAGTCAAAAAGCTTCCGAATAAAAAAAATTGTAGTTTTAAAATCAGCGACATTGAATTGGTAAAGAATTGCTACAAATTTTTTATCAACACAAAAAATTTTTAATTTTGTACCTTTGTGTTATACAACTTATAAAATATATTACTAACATTTAATTTTGGCTGTAAATAAATGCATTCTCTCAATTTGCTTACTCTCTGGTACTCACTAATACACAACCAAAAAAATTTTGGAAATCCCTGCACAAGATTAATAAACAAAAGAAAATTATTAGACAGTCAGTGAAGAGAACTTAAAACGACAACATCGGACAACACTGCATTAAATATTAAGTAAAATTAATTGTTTGTTATTAAAATTAAGAAACATGTTTAAAATTTATAATATTTTAGACCATAATTTTTTCCCTGAGGATGACCAACAAAGTTGGTCGAAATATTGGAACAAATAAATAATAAAAATTAAAACAAAAACAAGAGTTTTTATTTTTATTATAATTTATAAACAGACCTCAAGCCGAACAATATAAACATAACACATTTTTACCAATAATCATTTCAATTCTGTTGGAATTGAGATCGTCCCAACTATTTGATGAATTCGTTCTGATATATTAACAATTTTTACAAAAAGTGCGGGCAAGAAAGCTTATACATGTATACATACTTACA
Organism: Pollenia labialis; assembly: GCA_949318255.1. NCBI lineage: Eukaryota > Metazoa > Arthropoda > Insecta > Diptera > Polleniidae > Pollenia > Pollenia labialis. Next base: position 85,708,193 of record OX439143.1, read on the forward strand.
TGTGGTATAATTCTTTTTAATTTTTTTGCCGCTGGTCCTACTTCCATATTATTTTTTATTTAGTTTAAACAAATTTGATGAAAAAAATAATTTTGTGGTTGTCAAAAATTTCTACACTAATGTCAAAATTTATACTAGCCCCCAGGGCTAGTGAAATTTTATTCACCTCAATAGTGTCAAAATTTTACTTCCATGAGTACTTTGCTACCGTTTCACACACACCCTATGAAACTGAAACCGGGTATTTTAGTTTGCGTTGCAGGATTTACGTTTAAACTTTATAAATGATTTACATTAATTAATTAAATAAAATTTTATTAGGCATTTATACAGTATCTATTTTTCTATTTCTATTATAATATCTATATTATTATTATTATCTTTTATCTTTGTATTACAATATAATTTTATAAGTTACAGGATAAGTACAATTTCAGTTTGATTCCGTTGGAAGGATTTCTGGCCTTGGTTGCCTATATTTGTTTTGATTTCATACAGCCTAGAATTTTTTTTGGATATAATAATTATATAAAGGTATAATTATATAAAATATAATTCGCAGGATATCTACATTAGTTCCTTTAAACTCCTACAAGGAGCATAGGGCCAAAATAATTCGCAGGACATCTTGATTAATTTTGTTCGATTGTTTTTTGGTATGGTAGAGACTAGGGCTAGTAAGATGCAGCGCGATTCCGCTTCTACTTCCTCTAGGCCGATTCTCGGTGGAACTAACGTTCAGACACCGGCTATAATGACGACAACTACAACGGCTGCCTATACTTCCGCTAATTCGGCGCAAATAAACCCACAATATCATGTAGGTGATCCACCGTTTGTGGATGAGGAAATAAGTATCACCTCACCGAATTATAGCAGTCTTACAGCCCAGAACGTGCGCCAGGAATTTAGATCCAATGCCACCAATCAAAATACGGAAGCACAAGTGGTAAATCAATCGGGCGTTGATGTGCATAATTTAATAGAGTCAGCCGTAGGGCTACAGCAAGTCCAAATGATGCGCTCAATGTAGGGCAGGCTGCGAGAACTAGTTCCACAAATAGTAGCGGAGAGCATACGATCACTTTCTGCGACCTCGGGAGTCCCACAGCCTTCACTTCCACTCCCCCGATCTGATGCTTTGAGACCTCCACAGAACATACAAAGAAGTCAAATGCCACCACAGCAAACTCGGATAGAGCCGAATCCTCAACCACAGCCACCACAACAAAATCGCTCGCATTATTCTCGGGGCGGCTCATATCAGAATGGACCAGACGGTAATAGCACTATTCACCATCATGCCGCCCGCCTACCATTTTACCCTCCACCCCCAAGCATGGACGTGACACGTAGGCTCGGTTGAGATAATTGGGGCGTTAATTTTGATGGCAGTAGTAAGACCATGAGAGCACAAGAGTTTGTTTTTCGAGTGGAAGAAATGAGGAAAGATTACGGTAACAGTAGGTCCGAGGTATTACGGCATTTCCATCAGCTGTTGTCCGGTGATGCCTTAGAGTGGTATTGGATGCAGAGACGACTGCAACCAATATACACGTGGGACGAATTGAACGATGCTGTCGTCAACCGTTTCAGGCGCTTTAATAGCGACGTTGAAATCCATCGACAAATCATCGACCGTCGCCAACAGCCTCACGAACTGTTCGAGGATTTTTATAATGCTGTCCTACGATTAAGAAGCCAACAGTCAAGACCGATTAGTGAAAATGATTTGATCGATATTATGAAAATGAATTTACATATGGCTCAGCTTGTGTTTCCGGTTCGCATATTTGGACTTAGCCATTTCCGTACCGAGTGTAAGAAAGCCGAATCCCTGTTTCATAGTCAGAGACAAGCGTTTACCCATCGTCAACAACTACCAAGAGTAAACGAGATCGACTATGAACCCACAGTTCCAGCGGCCATTGAGGTAGAGGCCATAAATACTACGAAATACATTTGCTGGAACTGCAGACACCCTGGCCACGGGTATATGGATTGTTAATTGATTGATAGTTAACCTGGAGAATTTTAACGACCTAGAGCAAATAGAAAATAGTGGAGTCGTTAAAATTTTAGTTAATAATAAAGTTAGGATTAGTGAAAAGGCAGAGGAGTCAAGAGTTAGGGAAATTAAACCATTACATGTTAGAGTTAGGGATTATGAGGAGGATAGGAAAAGGATTTTCGGTAAAACGGGAATAGAAAAAGCCCGGGAACGCTATAGAAAAAGAAAAGAACTTAGACGTGAGATCGCAAGCGTCTCGTTATACGAGGGCGATGATACCCGGTTGTACACCCGTATCTTTATCAATGGTGTAGAGATTAAGGGTCTTTTAGATAGTGGCGCAAAGGTAACGGTTCTCGGCGAAGGATGTTTCGATATCGCGATGAGGGCCGGAGTCGAAGTGCACAAATTTCCGGCAACGGTGAAAACGGCAGACGGTAGATCTCATACCATTCAGGGTCGGTTTAGAACAAAAATTGAATTCAACAGAATAGAAAGCGTGATAGCTTTCTATTTAGTACCGACTCTGAAAAGGGCGTTGTTTCTGGGCGTTGATTTTATGAAAAAATTTGGCTTGATTGTTAATTTAGATTGTCTGACCACAAATGATATGCTTTTTAGTGAGGAGGTGGGCGAAAATCCGTCAAATCCTTTAATGCATACCCTTTGTGATCAGGACAGGAAAGGACTAGAGGCAACTATTGCTAAGTTTCCATCTTTTGTGGAAAAAGGGCTTGGGAAAACTGATCTGGAAACACATATAATCGATATGCAAGACGCAGTGCCTGTAAAGCAGACCCATTACCCAGTTTCGCCAGCTGTTCAAAAACTTATGTATGCAGAATTGGATAGAATGCTTGCTATGGGTGTAATTGAGACGAGTCAAAGCCTCTGGAATAATTCAGTGACGTTAGTGCGCAAAGGTACAAAAAACAGGCTTTGTTTGGACGCACGAAAGCTCAATTCCCTCACAGTTAAGGACGCATATCCACTTCCACATATAGAAGGATTACTCAGCAGACTGAGTGACACACACTATATATCTAGTGTCGATTTAAAGGATGCTTTCTGGCAAATCCCACTAGATATACAGAGTAGTGAAAAAACTGCCTTTACAGTGCCAGGGAGACCACTTTACCATTTTACTGTCATGCCTTTTGGCCTGTGTAATGCAGCCCAAAGATTGTGTCGTTTAATGGATAAAGTGATCCCCTCCGACTTGCGCGATCGAGTATTTGTGTATCTGGACGATTTACTCATAGTTACTCCTGACTACCACACGGACATATGTAACTATACTTGAGCGGGTTGCTAAACTACTTTCTAATGCTTAATTAACAATTAACGTCGAAAAATTCTAAGTTTTGTTTTAAGGAACTTCGGTATTTGGGGTATATTGTGGGTGAGGGCAAATTAAAGCCTGATCCAGCAAAAATATCCTCTATACTTGAATTTACTTACCCTAAAACAACCCAGACAAGTACGCGGATTTATGGGAACTACCGGCTGGTATCGTCGATTCATTAAAGACTACGCGACAATTGCGACGCCGATTTTTGATACGTTGAAAAAATCTAAGACTTTTGAAATCCCGGAAAAAGCGAAAGAGGCGTTCGATAAATTAAAAAAAGCACTTACCTCGAGTCCTGTATTACGACATCCGGATTTTCAAAAACGCTTTTATGTGTAGTGCGACGCTTCGGATATCGATATCGGTGCCGTGGTATTTCAAAAAGATGAAGTTGAGGGAGAACATCCGATCGCGTATATGTCGCAGAAACTTACACCTGCACAGCGTAACTATTCGGTAATCGAGAGATAGTGTCTGGCGGTAGTAATCGCCATCAAAAAATTCCGGCCGTACATCACCGATCATTCGAGCTTAAAATGGCTTATGTCTAACAAAGAGCTTAGTGGCGGGTTGGCCCGATGGAGTTTGCTCTTACAATCCTATACGTTTGATATCGAACATCGCCAAGGGAGCAAAAATGTGGTACCAGACACTCTATCGCGCTACGACATAGACGAAATATCCACCGAAGTTGTTCAACTTATAGATTTAAGTAGATTCGCCGGCCTTTTCATTGACACAATATAGCGAGCTAATAGAAAATATAAAGCAAAATGAAAGTCAGTTGCCTGATTTAAAAGTTCAGGAAAATTTTATTTATAACGTAGAAGACTGTTCGTGGAAGTTATGGGTACCAGCCGAATTGAGTGGCGATTTAATTTTGAAGGCACACAATCCACCAAGTGCAAGCCACGTCGGATTCCATAAAACGCTCAAGCGTATACTTTTTTTTTTTTTTTTTCAATATTTATTTATTGAATCTTCATATAGTAAATATGAACTCACAATAATTAATCAAATCTTAACCTAATACTTTATTTTATGTCCTGCCAGTCAGTGTTACCGTTATGCGACTAAAGTCGCATTTTTGCCCCTTTTTGACTGCCGTGCCACTTTTTTGAACCCTTTGTTTTAAATCCCCTTTTGTATCATTTTGTAGTTTTTTGTGCCCCTTTTACCCCTTTTTGAACCAAATTTTTTTATACTGTCAATCAATGAATCCGAGCTCAATTTGAAGAGAAAATAGCATCTGATTTGGAAAAAATTAAAATAATTCAGGAAGGGCTATCTATTAACAATAAAATTTACCTCAAATTTCTAGTATATGTATTAAATATTATGAACAAATTAAACCTTAATTTTCAAAACGAATCATCACAAATTATATATTTAGTTTCATCCACGAAAGATATTGTATTAGAAATTTCTAAAAATTTTTTAAAAAAAGAGTATGTTATGCAAACAAATATAGAACAAATTGATTTTGTTGATGTTCTGCATATAAAAGAAACTCTTAATATATATATCGGCCACGAAGCCGAGCTAGAAATATGTACTAACAACATCTCAAGTAGTGATATTGTAGAAATTAAAAACAACATTTTACTTTTTTACCAAAAGCTGTGCAAAGAAATTTTATCAAGAATTAATATTAGCGATAAGAGGCTGAGTTCATTAAAGGTTTTAGATCCAGTATTTATTAAGTCAGATGAAGACATAACTTATTTTGAAATTGTTACCGTTTTTATTGATATAATTACTAACCCAGATGATTTTGTAAAAGAGTTCAAACTTTTAGAAACCAGATCAAACGATAAAAGCTATGAAGCAATTTTTAAAATATCTAAGCCTGAAAAATTTTGGTACGAAATTGGCAATTTGAAATACTGTTTGGGTGACAATTTATTGCGATCATATTTACTGGATCGTTTCTTTTTTGTTAAATATAACAACGAATACTCAAACTTTTTACGAATTGAAGCTGGGGTTCCTCAGGGAAGTGTCCTTGGACCGCTTTTATATACGATCTATACGTTTGATATACCAATATCTGACAACGTGCTAGTAGCCACATATGCTGATGACACCTCCATATTAGCTGCATCCAATTCTCCATCCGAAGCTTCCTTCTTCGTACAAAGACAGCTAGACATTTTACAAAAGTGGCTTGTGAGATGGAATATAAAGGTTAACTCTAGTAAGTCCAGTCATATAACTTTTACCTTAAGGAGAGAAAATTGTGAGGCTGTCAAATTTAACAATGAAGTGATACCACATAAAACCTGCGTCAAGTACCTTGGGATGCACATGGACCGACGACTGACATGGAAAAACCATATCAGAATCAAACGCGATCAACTTAACATCAAGTTTAAAAAATTACACTGGCTTCTTCGTCCTAAGTCTCCACTAAGTGTCGAAAATAAATTAAGAATTTATAAAGCTATCCTCAAACCAATTTGGACGTATGGAATTCAACTTTGGGGGACAGCCAGTACCTCCAATATAGAAATTTTACAACGTTTTCAATCAAAAACGCTCCGAAGTTTTTTAAATCTACCATGGTATGTTACAAATAATATAATACATTTCGATCTCAAAATGTCAAAAGTGAAGGATGAAATCAAAAGGCTCACTGAAAAATATCTAAAAAGATTAAGTGAACACCCCAACGTATTAGCCATTTGTCTTTTAGACGAAACTAACGAAATAAGAAGATTAAAGAGAATACATATTTTGGATCTTCCATTTAGAATATAAGTATGCTTAATTTTATATAACTATAAAACATAAATATTTTAATGATTTCTTTAAGTGATATTATATACTGATATAATATACTATTTATATGTAGTCAAATTCTTGCAATAATATGCTTTTAACAAATTTGCTTAATATCATATGTTGATAGATTGCAAAATAAAATGAAATGATATAAAAAAAAAAAAAAAAAAATTTGATGTAGGTATTTAACTAAATTATTTTAACAAATAGAAAATGGGTATTGCTTACACAAAACAAGCAATTCATTTTTTATAGATAAGTAAAAATTAATTTTTGGTAGTAAAATTATATAAAATAACTGAATATTAAATTGTTTTTACTGAATATGGTGTTGAATTTTTGACAGTAACATTTTATAAAATAACTGCATATTTATTTGTTTTTACGGAATATGTAGTTAATTTTTTGACAATTAATTTATAAAAGATAACTGAATATTGATTTGTTTTTACGGAATTGGCGGTTGAATTTTTGACAGTAAAAATTAAATGAACTTTTCGTTGCTTTAAATTAAATTTTTATTTAATAAGATTCTACGACTTCAAATATCATATTACCGACACTGAGTGGTGTTGTTATGTTAGTTACTATACGCATCAGGTTTGTCTTCTTGATTTTTATTCTCAATCTTCCTTTTTTGGCGTTTCGATGTCTTTTTAACTTTTCCTGAATATCCGCAGAGCGATGGGCCATTAAACATATGTCATCTGCATAGTCTTTATCATTCAGGTATTCCATCATATTCCATCGAATACCGGCAGGGGCCTCCCTGTTGGTTGCTTCCATTACACAATCCAAGAGCAGAATGAATAATGTGGGAGACAGGATACAATCCTGTAATTTAATTTTTAACAACACACTATGGCAAACACAATTGGTGTATTCACAAGGTGTGCTATTATGTTATATTGTCATAATGTTCTAACATTTTACAATGGTTTAAAAATATTGTTGTTGCTTTGTAAACAAAAAGTGTCTTAAATTAATGGAACTTTTCATGGTATGTTTATTGTGCTGTTGTAATTAATCAGAAGAGACCTGCGCTGAGCGGCAGAACCGCACCGCATTAGTTTTTGTAGCCATCGCCGTTGATGCTAAAATCCGAATTTAACCTGCAGCTAGCAATTTTTGCAACAAAACACTTGCGGCGTCAAATTATATCGGCTTAGGACTCTGCTGTTTTGTAAACAAACAAAATAAAATTTATTTGTGATTTGCGACTAAAAAATGGAAAATATTTCGGTAAGATCTAATTTAATTTATTAATTCATGTATTAGAATTACAAATTATTTTGATTTTAGGCAAATATTTATTTTTTATATTTGTTTTAAATTAGATGATTTAAATTCAAAATAGCACCCTAAATTATGACGGGTTGTTCACAACAGTCGTATATTTTCATGTTATTATTTTAAGACTTATGACTTTATGACACCTTGTGTATCCCCCAAATGTGCAACACTAATAAAGATTCGAAAACATATCTGATACCAGTACTTACACAGAAAAAATTATTTTTCGAATTCAAACAAAAAATTTGTAGTATCAAAACATTTTTTGTCTGAAATCGGTCCTACAAACAAATTCGCATATTCAAACAATTTATTTGCATTTTGTTTACTAAAAAAAAACACTGATTTTTTCAAACAAATAATTTACAGAATCAAACAAAATGTTTACTGAAATTCATATAAATTTCAAACAAATAATTTTGCTGAATCAAACAAAAATTTTTTGCACAAGCAATGACGCGCACCTAAGCTATCACTGAAGGAGAAGATGAAGGCAGAAGCAGAGCGGCGGCTGGCTTTAAGACACATGTTTTGTTGGAATAATTTTTGAACGAAGTCTTGTTTATACACACAATGTTTTTCTTCATCACTCACTGTTGCTGTATCCTTTCCTTGGCTAAAGAAGAAGAAATGTAACAAACAACGGCAGCAGACCGACTCGATATGTTTTTCGTCATCATTTTATTTTTGTATTTGATGTATTTAAGTAAACAGTTTTCAAAAATTGAATACGGGATTTTGTTTTTCATTCTTTTTTTTCCAACTTTGAAACCAACCAAAAATTAATTTTGTTTCTTATAATGTGGTTGTTGTTTCTGTTGTTGAAAAAGAATGAAACCTTTTTTTTACCTGCTATTTTTTTTTTGTTTTTTTACTAATAATCTCGTCGCGCTATTTTATCATCTTTCTTTTTGTTGTACTTTTTTAAAGCGTCCAAAAATAAACTGTATGTGTTTTGTGTTGTTGTTCTTATATTTCACATAAAGAAGTGTTGCTTACGATCAAATAAAAAATGAAAAAAACGACAACATTAAAGAGCGTTAAATATTTCATACAAAATTATGAAAAATTGAAACCAATAGCGCGTATATTATATTATTGAAAAGTTGTCAACATTTTTGTTGGTTAAATAAAAATCAAACAAAAATATTAATTGAATCAGTAAAAGAATTTGTAGAAATTAAAAAAAATTTCAAACAATCGTTTGTTTGAAAATAATTCGGCAATAATTTTTTCTGTGTACCTATGGAAGTGAGATCTTTGCAAGTTGTGCTTGAAATAGCAAACATAAGTTGAAGGTAGATATGTTTTTGGCATAAGAAATTCTATCAGTAATGGAAATTATATCAATATCAATATTACTCCGTTTTCGAAAAAAAATATACGGGGTGCTATTTTAAGACTTGTTGAAAATACGAACTCTTATTTATTTGCATAAAATTATAACCACTCGTGAACCAACTTATCTCTATAAACGTTTAAATTTTAGTCGCCTCGGAAGGAACAAGAATCTTGTTCAATTTAGGCACCACACGCTAGTTTCGGAATGGAAATTTTTTTATAGCTGCAATACCCCTCTGGAACAATATTCCCCCAACAATTAAAGAAACCAGCAGTGCCCTGCATTTCAAGCAACAGCTATTTAGGTTTTATTCATGAATAACTCGTTTTCATCATTATAACAAACTTTATAATTTATCTCTCTCAATATTGTTTTCGTATACATATAAATATGCATTTCACTATTCTTTATTTCACTTTTGTTATATTTTATAATACCACATTAATTGTTAAAATAATACACCTGTTTTACATTATTAATTTGTATATTTTTATGTTAATGATTAATAATTTTTGATCTACTCAGTAAAACCAATGTCTTGTTGTAGAAGTTCCAAATAAATGAAAATAAATAAAACACACTGTATGTGTTTTCCAGTCGAATAAAACGCATTCTTGCAAAATCTTACATCATTCCGTCCATTGTTCCGCAATTTATGTAAGTTTTTGTAACAATATTATCAATTTTTAAGGGTGGTGATTCTACATTTTGATTCATAGCTCTGATCCTACTAAACCGATTTCGCTGTATTTCAATCCCAACCTGAGTAGAACAACTACAAGATAGATAACTCATTTCTTTTCAGTTTTTCGAAAGTTAGTGTGTTTTCAAAAGACGGACAGACAGGCGGACATGGCTAAACCGACTTAGAATAACACAAGAAGCCAGAATATATGAATAAAAATTAAGTTCCACACGGAATGACAAACTTAGTATACCCCCTTTACAATTAATTGTAGTGGAGAATATAAAAGCCTGTACTATTTTAAACAATGTGTTAATTGATTCGATTAAAAAGAAATAATTCATTATTAAAATCTATATTTTATTCAATTACCTCAGTAAATTGAAAATTTATAATAAAATAATAAATAAATAACCTGAATTGAGCAAACTAGTAACACACTTAATTTTTTGTAAGATTCAATTAAAATTATAAAAACTAATTGATTAAATCAAATAACGTTATTAACCAGACAACTTTTTCTTAAACAAAAACAGATTTTTGCACCCACCACTTCTAGGGATAGAAAATAAGTATTAAAGTACATTAAAATCGGTCTACAATATTCCTAAGTTCTAATGCCTACTGTCGGTAAGCACTTTAATAGCCTTAATCCTTAATAAGTAACATTTGCATTTTGTATTTGGTGCACCAGTAGAATCAATAAGAAAATAAAATTGCGCGGCACTTTTATTTTGCTCTTTCTTTTGTTCAAAGAAAAAAAAATTTTCATATTTGAATACGAAAATCGCATTATTGATTAAAAAAAATTTTAATTTTCTGCGATGACGATAAAAAATATTGTAGGTGTAGTTATTGAATTTTTAGTCAACAACCAAGTTTATTGAGTCAATTAAAAAAGTTATTGCCCAAAATAATTTTTTTTTAATCAAACAAAATGTTTATCGAATCTTTTTTTCTTTATTTATTAATTATGATGTGCTCAATTCCCAACTTTTATTTTTGGATAAATGCACTTAAATTTATTGTGGGGGGAAAGCCAGTTCCTATACGCATTTCGCTGGTTGATTAGGCCAGATCATCAGGAAACCTTTTTCCAAAGACTTTGGGAAAACTAAAGATGTTATACAAATCAAACTGTAAAGCGAATGCGGATAACAAACAAACAATGATAACAAAAAATTGACTAGAGTTGTAAAAACACTGTCTTTACTTTGATTCAAATATTTTTTTATTGAATATGAAGAAATATTTAATTATTTCAATATTAAATATGTTTTATTGAGTCCTTTTTTGCAAAGTGTAATTTTGGTAAATTTTTTCATTCAATGAAATAAAAAGTTTGTTGACCTAATATGTAATTTTCTTGAGATATTTTTTGCTGTGTTCATTTAAAAATACCCTTTTTCATAAATTATTTTTTTGTTATATTCAGCACGTCGCACAGTGCTTTGTCCCCATATAACGAAGGGACATAAATAGAAGGAGTTGTCAGAAATTTTTGAAATTTGGTTCACTAGCATAAAATAGCTTAGTTAAGAAAAATATGAATTTTTGGACAAATCGGTCCAAGGACACGCCTACTTCCCATGTGTCCTGAAATGGAAAAATGTAATTTTAGCTTCAATAATGCCCACAAAACTACAAAAAAATGGGCATGCTAATACACACACAACTAGCAACGTGTGTTCAAATTTTCACTTAAATCTGAACAAGGACTCAAGGTCCTGCCATATATCCTTTTTCTTAAAAATGCTATAGTACCTACAAAAATTATCCAATCGTAATAAAATTTGGTATGGAAATTGATATTTGCTAGAGATATATGTGTGCCGAATTTTGGTAGAATCGGATTATTATTGTGAAAAATACAAAAACATCATTAAATGAAAAATGAGTTAAAAACGCTTCAAATGCTCTTGCAAAAATAACAAGTAAGAAAGTATAATCAGTCAAACCCGACCATGTGATACCCTATAGTATAGTATTTAAAAACAAATTTCCTAGAGTGTAATCTATTTGGGACCCATGGGCAATCATGGACCCGCCAGAACAAAATTATGTTATGAGGTTAAGATTCGTTTAAAAGTTCTTTCTCCCGAATATTGTTTAGATATCTTAAGCTCCGTATATGAGTTTTTTGGATGAGGGTTTATATGGAACCTATAGTTTATTTTAGACCTATCTGGACAACATTTTGTCATGACTTAGTAGCTATCGTAAAAATCACTGTCGCCAATTTGTATGTAAATACTTATATTTTTAAGGAAGCTGGCATTAAAAGCTTTTTCGGGAGAATGATTTGTATGGGAGCTACGTTCTAAAATAAAAAGTTTCCAATACAATTTGATGAGCTGATTTTGATTGCAATAAAATTAGTTTGGTTTGGACTAAATTTAATCTTGCCGATGTAATAAGAAAAAAAAAATTAAAATGAAAATAAAAATTGTATGCGTTTTCCCGTAAAGCACTAAATTGTAAAATATGAAAACATATATTATTTATAAACCTTTTATCGTCAATAAGTGGTGGATTTTTCTTTTAATAAAAATAAATAAAACCAAATAATACTCAAATAATATGCTTATGTAGGTTAAATAAATGTGAAAAAATGCGATATTTTTATTTTTTTTTCAATTTTAGTTACACAATAACAGATGTTGTTAAATTTAGTTTTTACACATTTTAATTATGTATCATCATAACTACTAGAGTCTTCCGAAGACCAAATTTCGCACAACGAGCAACTTTACTCGTCCTGCTCAACTACCCCATCTTCCAAATCAACATTTTCCTTCTGTATATATTTCTCAATATCGGCTGATACAAATTTATGTTTAGTAAATTTTATTTTTTTCTTAATAATAAACTAATGTATTAATAGATACTTATGCCCAATTTCACCAATTTATTTAAATATCAATTAATATTAAAATAAATTTTTTCATATAATTTTTTTTTTTTTTTTACATGAAAAACAAATTTTAAACATAAATTGATGTATAAATATTGTTGGTGAAATAGGCCCTAAGTTTAAAAAAAAGAAATATTTGTAATTTTTTACAATTTTTGTTTGTTAATAAACTTAAACAATTATTGGGATTGATCTACCACAAAAATAGGTGTGCATATAACGTATTACTTTATCCTGCTGAAAATTACATAATTGTAGCGCACTCTGATTAAGGGGTATGGTGCACAATTTGACTTTAATATTTTCTCAGTATTTCTTTTTTAAATGTTTTTTCATATAGCTTGTAACTTTACTTAAACATTTGAGCTCTATAATAAAAAAACTTTAAAAAAATTTGTGAAATTAGACCTATTTAAAGTGCATTTTTTGTTAAGTTGCGGTCAAAAACCGGCACTAATCTTTTTACGGTCCTTTTAAGAACACTATTTGCTAAGAAAAAACGAAATAAAAAAATGTCTGATTTTATATGATTTTTTTAAAGTTCAAAAAAAGTTTTGTAATTTTTGGATTTTTTTGAAAAAAATATATTTATTTTTGAGCGATAAAAACTAACTTAAGTTAATATTTTTAATAAAAACTGTATTATTGCCAAATTTTGAAAATACCAAGGATCACAAAAAAAATAACATTAAACTCTTTTTTAAAAAAATGAATTTTTGAGAGTTATTTTCTTGAAGCAATTCAATTCATTTTTTTTATTCATTAATTCTTTCTTAAATTTGACTGAATTTAGCGACCTCTGGCGGAGTCTAGGAGAGTCACACGAAATCAATTCCAAAAAATGTTTATGAGTTGTGTTGTTATCTATCGATCAATATATCTTTTATCACATTTTGAGACTAAATTTTTTTTTTGATTTTTGTCTATGGGACAAAGCACCGTGCGTCGCATATTAAAATTTCCTTATAATTGGCGAACGCGTTTTAATAGAATAGCAAATTTCGTTTTCAACGATAGAAATAATCACAAAAGATCAATTTTGTGTTCCTTTTGTTCTTACACAGGGTCTCCACGTGAGAGAAGATATAAGATTTTTATATCAGCAAACGTCAAATTCAATCGCAGAGAGTATTATCTTACGTGTAGACTCTCAAATAGTGTTAATATTAATATTATAATAAATATTATGAGACAGTTGTTATGAGAAATCTTATAACAACTATCTTATAAGATGAGCTGTCAAAAATACACATACATACATATAAAATAATAAGAAGACGCATTCATTAAAATGTTTAGTTTTTTAGTGCAAATAGTGAAAATCTTGTGATAAGTGTTTAAAAAAACAACATTTGCAACTAAAACAACAGAAAAAACTAAAAAAAATAATTAAAACGACACAAGTTTACTGTACAAGAATCATTCGTTTATGAAATCTTATAACATACGTGTTCCTCTTGTTTAAGATTAAGATTAATATGAAACAATTTTTTCTCTCATTCTGCCGACGTTCTCTCACATATTATATCAGATATTATCTCAGGTGAAGACCCCATGTTAAGGGGGAAAGTTATTATCAATTTATTTTTATAAAAAAATAAAAAAAAATTAGTAAACAATTTCGGGATTTACGGGATTGGGATTGGCATCCCTAGTTGAAGGGGTTGTAGAATAAATTTATTTTCATGACTTTATATTATTTATCAGTTGTTTCGAATGTGGATTTAATTTCCGATTAGAGCGAAGAGGTAATTTAAGCACGCAATAAAATTTATAATTACTATTAAGATATATTTAACTAGCAGTCTTAATGGCGGCATTTGTGCATACAATTTTTACAATTATATCAAAAAAACATATTTTTACTCGTTAAATACATTTGGATGAATGCAAGGACTGTTATTATTAGGGCGTGCAATTTCATGCTTTTATTATTAGAAAAAAATAAAAAATAAATAAAATTTTTGATTGTAACACCAAAAATATTTCTTGAAAAATTTGATACATGGCCACATTAAGCCGACGTGTGTGGCACAACATCATGCCATTTTAGATTTATTTGAGATTTTTTGAGAATGTTTAAAATTCCAGATTTTTTTTTACACTAATACCCACCCAATTTTCAGGATTGATATTAAAACACATTTATGTTTAAAATCGTTTTAAATACAAAATACTCTTTTCCACTAAAAACTCAAGTGGAACTTAAGTCACCGATGTTGTACACTTAATTTCAACTTGAGTTTCCATTGTAATATTTTAGCAAGGTGGCCTCAATATCGCAACAATGCAACAACAACACGCAAAGCATTAACAGTCAGCTGTTTTTTCAGACCACCTTGTAAATAATTACACTTTTTTATATTTTTTTTTTGTATTTAGTTGTGCTACCATACTTTTATCTTAATTAAATAAGGCTTTTCAAATAAAACTCAAAAAACCAATATGTTTTTTTAATACGATTAAAGTTTGTTATGAAAATCAACTTAATATAGATTTAAATACAATCCTGAAAATTGAGCATAAGGCATATAGGCGTAAGCCATCCTGCCGGGTCTAGAAGTTACGTCACACAATTCTGTCTTTTCGTTACAATTTTGCTATCATCCATTTGTTTAATTTTTAAGTGATGCGTGTGCTGTGCTTACTGCTTTTCCTGTGATGTTGAGGTCCGTGCGTGATCGCGTGAATTGTATGTATGTAGAGACCTTAGGTACATTTTTGTAGTTGATTGTTTCCTTAAATTTATAACGGCTTGCAACCTATGGACCTGAACAGGGGACAACAAAAAATCGAATTTTCGGAAAATATTTCACTTTTGCGGCTACCTAAGCGCTACCTAAACGGTGCTAAGAATCATTCCTAGGAAGTTAATATGCTTTAGAAAGTAATTTATTGAGATCTTAGGTACATTTTTGTGGTTGATTGTTTCCTTGAATTTTGAACGGTTTGCTACCTAAGGCCCTGAACAGGGGAAAAGGTAAAAAAAATCAAATTTTTTAAAGTTTTTTGCGACTTTAATTTTGAAGATGTAGGTTTTTGATTTTATATGTTCACAATTTATGGCAAGAGCTACAACTTTGTCTCAGAGGGCTAATCAAAATTCCTAACGGTTTGCAAGATATGAGCCTGATAAATGATCACTTTTTTGCAAAAATTATACCGAGGCCCCAAATCTTTAAGGGCCCATAAAAAAAAGTGCATGACTTTGGGCAAAACTGGGAGAACGGATCTTAATTTTTGTCCTTTAAGGTTGTCTGTATATGGTTATTTTTCCATGACTTAAAAAATTACACACAGTGTAACTTAAAAACTAATGCATTATTTCCGAAAGAATAATAATATTCATTGGAATCAAGAAGGTAATATACAGCCCAATTCTTTAAACTCCCGGGGAAATGAATTCCCAGAGAATAAGTTTTTCCCAAAAATAAAATCCTCCAATTCTGAACAGTCTGGGAAGGGAGAGAGAATTCGAAACATTCGAAGTCAGCTGTTTTACTTCTTTTATCTAATGTTTACAAAAAAAATTTTGCAAATTTACCAGTTTAATTTTATAAATTTTAAAAGTAAACCTTTTTGGAGTGAAAAAAAAGTTAGAGAAAAAAAATGTTTAGTGCGGCATGTATAATGCTAGCTGAAGAAGAAAACGATGAAAGTGAAGTGCTGGACAAGAATGAACTGGAGTTAGCAAGAAAAATATTACGTGATGCCACCAACCCACTTGAGCTACCGCAAACTTTGTAAGTAGATTCCTTAAAAAGTACTATAATTGAATAAAAAAATGTTTTTTAGATTTGAAAAATATGACAGGGTAAATAAACCAGCCTTTATTTACCTTTTGGATATGTTAACAGCACATATTCCACTAAAGAGACGGCCAGTTGCAGTTTCTCCACTCGTAAAATTAAGTGCAACGCTTCGCTTCATGGCCGAAGGTGGGTACCAAACGGGTGTGGGGAAGGTCTCTGATGTGTCTGTGGCACAAAACACCTTCAGTAAAATTTTGACAGAAGTTATAAATATATTTGAGGAGCATCTATGTCAAAGGTGGATAACTTTTTGCAAAACAGAGGATGAAAAGCGTAAAATTGCGTTAAATTTTTATATAAAGCATGGCATTCCAAGCGTTATAGGATGCGTTGACGTCTAATAATAAGCACTTATACTATAACAGGAAGGGGTACTACAGCTTGAATGTAATGCTGGTAAATGAATTTTGTCAAAAATATTTTAACCCAAATTTTAAAACCATAAAAAATTACAGGTCTGTGACCATGAGCTGAGGATTCAGTACGTATATGCCTCTCATCCTGGAGCGTGTCACGACTCTTTTATTTGGAACACCAGTGAGTTAAGAGCTCATCTTGAGCAAGAATACCTCAGAAACGGTAGCAATTATTGGCTCCTTGGTAAGGTTTTAAATATTAACAAAACAAAATTGAAATATTAATAGATACATATGTATGTATATATTTTTTAACTAGGAGACGCAGGTTATTCATTAGAACCATGGCTTATAACCCCTCACAGATGTCCGCAAGATGGGTCTGTTGAAATAAAATTCAACGAAATTCATTCCAAGTGTCGTAACGTTATTGAGCGTACAAATGGTGTCCTGAAAAACAGATGGCGATGCATTCTTGGAGCTAGAGAATTATACTATGCTCCAGAAAAGGCAGCTAAAATAACAAACGTATGCTGTGCATTGCATAACGTTTGCATTTATTTCAAATGCAATATGGAAGTTAACGATGAAGAAAATGTTGAAACTCTCAGCGTTCAAGACGATGATGTGATATCCTTAGCCTCTCCCCAGTATACTGGCCGTTGCCCAAAATATTAGAAATAATATAGGAAGCAATCTGTGAATTTTATTTGCTTTAACTTGAGGTTAGTTTTCTTTTAAATTTCAAAATATAAAAATAATACAACGCTTTTTTTAATATTGTTAATTAAAAAAATAAACATCACATATTATTCATTGTTCATCACATTTTATAAAAAAAAACTTAAAATCTAATATGCATTTTTTAAATTAAAAAAAGAAAAAAATAACAGGTAGTTGATGGCATATAATTGCCTTCAGTGCTTAAGCTCTTGTAGTTCCAAAAGACGACGGTTTTTTTCAATTTTGTCCTCGATTTCTCTCAGCCTCAATTGCTCCATCACCAAGTTGTGCCGTTTGATCTCTTTCAGCACTGCCTTCTTTAAATCGTGAAGGTGATCAATAGAGCGATATATTTTTTTGGTGCTCTGAAGCTGCTCCTTCATCACCTCCAGCATTTCTTTTTGAATACCAATCTCCTCTTTGAGAATGTCAGTAGTGAACGTTTGTTTTGGCCTTGGCTTAAATTTATTTACCGGTGCTTTTGACGGTGTTTCTGTGTCACTCGGTAACAATGCCAAAACTTCGCTAGGATCCTCTTTGGAGTCCAGCTTCAACTTTTTCGCAGGTGGTTTTTTGGGCGTTTCTTCATTATCAACACCACTGCTTTTAGGCTCATCATCGGATGTGGAATCCAACAATATTTCTACCGTTTTTTCTTCACTAGATGTTTGTTGTTTTTGACCTAAAAATATGAATAAATTGAGATATTTATCAAATTTTTAATGAAAAATTTAAATTACTTACATTTTTTAGCACAATCCTCTTCAAATTCTTGGCGGAATTATTCCCAAAATTTGTCATCATTTTTCCTCTTTTTATGGCATTCGTAATAGCTACTTTTTCCCCGGGAAGAGTTTCCCAGTTTCAAAGTTTGTTTAGAATAGGAGGAAAGTCAAATCTCCCAGAGAGAATTTTTTTAGAATAGGTTAGTTGGGAAAAGGGAAAAAACTCCCAGAAAGTTTCAGTTTAGAATTGGGCTGATAATCAGACAAAATAAATTGGCAATAATTACAACGTAAACTCGCACATTTGCAGAACACGGAATGTATTGTGGCTGTTCGTGACTGTTATTCGTGTTTTTATATATTTTCTTAATAAGAAATCGTTATTTTTTGCTGCCTTTATGTTGTTTACAAATTTTTATCATAAAGGATTCATTATATACTTCATTCGCAGGATGTATTAAAATAATTTATTACAATCCTAGGACATGTTCCGTGTTAAAACAATAAATTCTGGAATCAAGTATTATACAAGATATGTATAACATTATCGATTCCTATTGATTACATTTTCCCGTTGGGTTAAGGCCGTTACCATCTTCTCTTCTTTTTTTTTTTTTGAGAATAGACCATCTTTACGTAAAAAAAGATTAAATTTTTAAAAATGATGTGTATTGATTTATGGCCTGTTCAACGATTTCGAAAGAACGACTTCGATCGCATTCTAAGCGATCGAAAACTGTTTTGGGTTTAACTAACTTTATTCTATACGATCATTCGTTTAGACGACAACTCGAAAGAAAACGTAAGTACTTTCATACAAAAAGCGGTTTATTAATATCGAAGGTATTGTCGACATTACGAAAACAAATGTCAAAGCCACTCACTTGTTGTTTTGTTGTCGAATCATGGAATTTACAAAAAAAAAAGAAATATTTAAGAGTAATTTATATAAATTATAAATTAAAATTGAGAACAAATGTTAAATAAAAACCTTTTATTGATTACAATACGCCACAAAAAATTAGGCTTAAAAATAAGATTTAGTTTAAGCTTAATTGGTGGGGCAAATATATCACTCATTTATTTCTCTCTTAAGCGTTTTTGAGATATTCGCGAAAATCGTGTTTGTCTGGAGTTATATTACATATTTCCAAAAATGTCGAAACCTACGACCATATGATACCCTACACCACAATTTTTAAAAACAAATTTTCGAGAGCGTATGGCTATATGAATAGGGGTTCATCTATGTTTTAAATTTCATTAAAATCGGTTTGATGTTTCTGAGAGGCAAATACTGCCCCCATCTCCCCTCGTGGTCCTATTTTTTTTACAATGCATAGCTTATGTGTCCGTTATAATATGGATCTATCTACATTTTCAATTTCATTAAAATCGGTTTAATAGTTTCTGAGGGACAGAAATTGCCCCTTATCTCCCCTTGGCCCATTTTCAATAGGCTAAGTCGTTGTGCCGAAATTGCGACCTGTACTTTTTACACAAGGTTACATGGACAGCCAGCCGGACGGACATCGTTAGATCAACTCAGAACGTGATTCTGAGTCGATCGGTATATTTTAAGGTGTTACACACATCAGCACAAATGCATAATACCCTCTACACAATTGTGGTGTGGGTATAGTAAATTTTTAACCGATCAACACAGTATAAATACATATGTGCTGAAAGAGGAAAAACATTTTTATTCAATAGTTTTAACAATTCCTGAGATTTTTTAAAATAACTAGCTAAAACAACTGCAGAAAAACATATTTTTCGCCAATATCTCGAAAACGCTTTTGGAGAGAAATAAATGAGTGCCATATACTGCTAACATTAGGTGAATACATAGAGGAAAATCTTAACTTGGCGAGAGAGGCACCAGCGTATGGAGCAAATAAATTTTCGACGGACGAGTAACGGAAAATAATAGGCCTAAATCTAAACGTCATTGCTCCATCATGCGTTCAATTGCAAAGTGGAAAAAAATTTCAGAAAACAACAAAAGCCTGCAAGACACTGTTGGTGGTACCTATAAACAAAACTATTTTACTTCCCTAGACCATATAATTGATCCCACGCTGCTTTGGTCCTCTGCTGTAACACCTTGTTGTAGCGTGTTGGAGGGTTAAGTAAAAAGCGCTGAAACTCAGTCAGCAGATATCAGAATCACCACCAAGAGTTTCTAAAGCTGCGACAGGTCCCTTAATATTATTTGAAACACTACAATTTTTGGAGGAAAACAGCAACCATTTTAAAACTTCATCCAAACGAAGAAGGATAGAGGTCGATAGTGAGAAATAAAATACAAACTGCTCTTCAGGTAAAAAAGAGGAATACGGTTGTTAAGGAACAACTGTAGTTAATTTGTCGTCAAATGCAACTACTGCCGAGGAGAAAGCTGATGCTATACAAATATTGACTTGGTACTTATATAATTTTCTTTTGCATTTCGTTTAATTGGCTTATATGTATATTTATTTTTTGTATTATTTATTTTAAATTCAACTTTTGTTTACACTTTCCTTAAGTTTTTTTTCAACAAAAAAGGTTTTTTTATTTTTGACATTTTTATACAGCTGATAAAATTTCAAACGTGGTTGTATTTGTTATCAAGCAAATAAGTATTATTTTTGATACTTTTGAACAAAAAAACAACAAAATATAGAAATATCTTATATGGCAATACTTTATTTTTTTAATACGTAAGTAACAAATATGTGCACTCGTAAGAGCAAGCGATCGAAAGCTGTCGAAATTGTTGAACCCAATCTGATTCGAAATCGAGCGAATGGATGGCGATCGCTTCGATTTGCTGTCGATATAGTTGAACTGGCCATTAAACAAAACAAACTTTGACATCTAACACAGCAGCTGTTTCTCAGAGCTGACATATACTCAGTGATGTCAGATGAAATTTAAATAGTTCCCTACGTTTGCATAAAAAAATCCCCACATTTCCCTACAACAGCAATATGTTTCCCCTACAATTTTCCCTACCTTATATTAGGTACATATTAGTAAAACTCAAATATTATTACTAATTCAATATAGTTAATTTTAATTACTATAATCAAAAAACAATAACATACATCAAATAAATTTCAATTAGTTTGAGCAAAAAACAAAAAATAAAATAAAAATCTACATATGTGACGCTCAAAATAAAAAGGGACCTAAGGGTAAACCCCGGTTTTTTTTGGGGCATGAGATCTGTCTCATTCGATGCTCAGATGTTGTCCACATCAAAAAAAAAATTGATTTTTTTTACCCTTAGGTCCCTTTCTCTATGCGCTGTCACATATGTTGGTATGTGTACGTATAAAAAATCAGTTGTAAAGCACTTACGATATCATATTCTTAAAATGACTTTCTGTACAACGGAAGCTTGTACAATTTAACATTTTTGATTGTAAGTATGATCTAAGAATACATATGGAATTTTAAGCCTCGTGACTCAGTTTTTGAAGTTCTCGGACTTTAATATTTATAACCAAAATGGTTCCAAATCCATCTTTGAAAGAGAATTAATTTCTTCTTCTGAAAAACTATATTCCAGGGTTAGCCATTCTTAAGTAAGAAGATTAGCATCAACATTAAACTTTTCACAACATTTTGAATATTTAAATTTTTTTTTTTACTACTACTTAAAAAATTTAGTCATTCTTCTGTGATACCACAGGGGTTTTCTTATAAGTCAGTTAGATTATATTTTAATTTACATGCAAGGGAAAAATTCCCTACATTTTTACGAAAATAATATATCTTTCTTTTTTCCCTACAGTCTGATTTTTGGAGAAAAATTCCCTACAAGTAGGGAATTTTCCCTACATCTGACATCACTGCATATACTAGAACAATCGTGTGATTGATATGCGGAAATTATTGCCCATGAATCGTTTGACGCCAATCTGCGACAAGCTAATTCATTTAAAATGAGCCAATCATGTGATTGCTGAGAATTTGATTGGGAAAAATTCTGTATTGTGCCCCAATTTATCGCAATAATAATTCTGTCATATTGGTGCTTTTGTGGCAATCGTGTCAACCTACCTTAATACAACATATTTACTACAACTAGATCGCCGTTCGGCAACACTGTATGATTTATATATGTCGTATGTATTTGAACAAATACAATGTGAAGTACTTTTTTTAGAAACAATTTACAGTCTAGTGCTTAAGTTAGAAATGTTAAGTATGCATAAAACAAAAGATGAAATTGTGGTTGGTTGTTAGTAAAATGCTGCATAAACGACATCTGTGCGATGTATTTTTTACTTTTTATTTTTAAACCGTCTTGCCACCCTCTCCTTGCTTGGTATCTATTATAAATGCAGCAATTTGTCCTTTTTATTTCTTTTGGTTCTGCTTGTTCCTTTCTTTTTTTTCTTTGTACTCTTTTCCTTGATTATTTTGTATATTCCACAGATTTTAACTTAAATTATATTCTTTTGCTTTGACAAACATTATGTTTTATTTAAATTGTACCGAGAGCTCTATGCAGGTATTACAAATTGAATTGTGTTTGTGTGAGAGTGTGTTTGTGTATAGAAAATGTTTTATTGAAATTGTATTCTTTAAGCGGAAGTTGCTCAAGTGTTTAAAATTTTATTACTTCCATTTTTATGAACTTTTTATGCATATATGTATGCATGTTAAAGTAAAGTTGTATCCCTGTAATAACATTTATCCATACAAACCCAATTACACATGCACATATTCCCAACAAACACCCCAGCCGTAAAAAGAAGGAGTACGGGGCCTTTAAGAAGGCCTCTGTATCCCTTCTTTTGGATGTACAACACCTACTCGCTCCATTCCATACTCATATCTTTTTACACACGTTATCATTGCGCAAGTAGGCCTTGGTGTTAAGAAAATGATAGAAAGAAATGACAGAATGTGACCGAAAACTTGATTTCGGTCATTTCTTTCTATCATTTTCTTAAACCAAAAAGAAAAATGTAACTACTCGATCATTAATTTTTTGTAGGGTACATACGTACATACATCTGTTGAAATGTACCCTACAAAAAATGAATGAGCGAGTAGTCAAAAAATTTTCATTTTGGTGTTAACAATATGATAGAAAGAAATGACGAAATTAAGTTTTCGTGACTACTCGCTCTTTCATTTCTTGAAGGGCACATATTTAATGAATATTTTTTCTGCACAAAAGATAAATATCTCAGCAGGTTGAAAATAACGTCGGCAGAATAGCAGAGCAATATTTCTTATTGCTCAGCTTATGTTAAAGGCATGGGAAAACGTATTTATGTTAACTCATATTTTGAAAAAAATCAAGGAAGAAGGTGCAGTGTAAAAACTGGCGCTATCTTGCAAAAACTATTTTTATTAATATAAATTCTTTCTTATTCGACTTTATTATTTAAATGTACATACATATAATTACCCCTACCGTGAATAATTTTTCCATCGTAATTTTTCCCCTTTTCACATATTTGCGATCATGAAAAACTTCCATGAACAAAAATGAATTCAAAGGGAAATAATAACGTGAAAAAATGTTCACGGGAAAAATTCCCCTTATCGTGAAAAGTTTTTTCCCTCGTAATTTGTTCACATTTCCCTTAGATTTTTTCACTTTATTTATGCTAGGGAACAGAACATGTATTTAAGTAGTTCGTCCTATAAATCGAATATTAAGGGCAAGATCCGTTAAATGGCACACACCGATATATTGGTCAACACAATGCAAAACAACAGGTCGATTGCCTGCGGATTTGTGAAGCTTTTGAAAGACGTGGTGGCAAAATTTTGGAATATATTTTACTACATAAAATTTAAAAAGTGCAAAAAGCTAACGTTGTAATCAAACTATCCATCTAATACTAAATATTTTGCTTTAATATTTTAACTTTTCTTTTAAATACTATATACATACGTCTAAATTTTTGAACAAAAATTTCATTGATTTTTAATTTTTTTTTTTATCTTTCTTCTTATTTTTACATTCACTGGAGCTGATAGCGTGAAAAATTTTCACATGTGATTCACGATTGCTGTTTTGTATACCTCTATTTAAATTTTCTATATTGAGCCTTATGCCCGTAATTTCTACACATAGATAACTCCAAGTGTAACAACACTTAAGATATCTAAACACAGTCGGCAAAATCAACTTGGCAATTTCAACACTTTTTTTACCTAAGTGTTTCTACCGAGTTGATTTGTTTAAAAATATGGCAATATGTACTAATGTTTCTGTTTTAAGTTCTGTCAAATTCTACAAATATAAGAAAACTTTTTAACGCTTTTTTTAATTTTTAAATAAATTTGAATAAAATGGCTCAAAAAAACAAAAGAAGTGCTAATTTTACGGAGGGAGAAAAGACCTCATTATTGCAATTGGTGTACCAGTATAAAACTGTTTTGGAAACGAAGAAAACCGATGCCGCCAGTAACCAGAAAAAAAACGAAATATGGGCTAAATTAGCTGAAAAGTTTAATGCTACAAGCGGAACACATCCCAGGGATGTAGCTAATTTAAGGTCGAAGTATGACGACCTGAAGAAAAACCTCCGCAAAAAAATTGGTAACAATCAGAGGGAAATGTACAAAACAGGCGGGGGCACCGCGGCAATTTTGAATCTATCATGTGATGAGGAACTGCTTTTAACGCTAATTGGGCCTTCTACATTTGGATTAAAAGATCGCGGAGGAGGTGACAAGGAACTTGCTACCATCGTAAGTAAAAAAGGAATTTTTTTCATGTTGTTGAATTTTAAAGTTTAATTTTAACCAGAGTGCAAATTCTGTTAATACATCGTCATGGAAGGATGAAGTTGATGATTCCGTACAATTTTTAGAATCCGATATTGAAATTTTAATTGAGGAAAATCCAACTCATGGTTTATCTTTTCGTCCAAGTGATGCAGTTGACATTTTAACACGTCCAATTCATAATATTCTTGATTCGGATGAAGTCGACAATGACAACAAAAATCCAAAAACTTTAAAATCTTTTCCTAACCTTGATTGTTATGAACGACCAAAAAGTAGGAAACGCAAGCACGATAAACTTGATAATTTGATAGATGAGTATGAAGATCTCAAAGAGGAGAAAAAACTTCTACTCAGAAAACAAACAGAATATTACGAGGATAAAAATCAGAGAGAAAAACGCATTTTCGAATTCGAAATGGATATAAAAATCATGCAAAAAGAAGAACAAGAACTTAAACTAAAAATTTTAAAAGAAAAAAAAAATATTTAATGCATACTCTAACATAGTACATACATACATATTGCCATTTTATTTCACTTTTTGTAACAATATTTTAATTTTAGAAAAAATAGATGTTTAAAATTAAAATTTACAATGAACCAAAATAGTTAATTAATGAATTTCTGATTGTGTTTACAGTATTTCGATTTACAACATTATCCCTTGGCATTCTAGACATTCCGATCTCATAAGAATTTTGCTGTTGAATGCACTCAAAGGGAGGTATCTCGTCAGAGTTCTTTCGGCATATATTATGTAAAATTGCTGTTGCAATTATAATATCTTGAGCTGTTGAAAGATTAACTCTTAACCCCATTGAAAGAATAGGAAACCGCCGTTTCCAAGTTCCGAAACATCTTTCAATAGTATTCCGTGTTCGAATTTGGGATTCGTTATATAATTTTTCTGCGTATGTACTAGGATTGTCCAGAGGTATCATTAAATATGTTGATTGACTGTATCCTGCATAACCTCCGTCTCCAAGAATAAGTTGATTTCCACGTGAACCGGATTCAAACATAAACTTCAATCTACTCTTGTTAAAAATTGTGCTGTCATGAGTTGATCCTGGCCAACGGGCTGTTAATTCTTCAAAAAGTAGATCAGCATCACACATAGCTTGCACATTTAATGAAAAGTAACCTTTCCGATTACGAAAAAGTTCCGCAAATTCGCCTCCTATATTTAAAAAATTAAAACAATAATACATACAGTTATACATACAGTAGAATCCCGATAATTCGTAATCGCAACGAACCGGCCATTTTTTACGAATTATAGGGGTTTCGATTTAATCGGATTAAAATAAAATAAATACGAATAACTGTGGTTTTTCAATTTATTTACTAAAACGATAAAAAAAACATAAAAGGCAAATGTTAAAAATAAAATATGTAACAATTATTCATGTAACAAACTGATCTTAAGAAAATAAGCACAAGCAAAAAACCACACAAAAACTAGCGAAAAACAAACAATTATTATTTCCATGTTTCTGTTGTTCAAGCGGTGGTCAACACCTCTCTAACGACGTCTTGAAAATGATAATAGGACAAAAAATGTTTATGTTATTTAAACTAACATTAAAATCGAATTGAAAAGCATAAAAAAACTGACATAAACATTTCGCTATCTCAAGTCTGTTGTGCGATTTTTAAAATGTGTTAAATCAGAATCAAAGAATTCCTAAATATTTGTTGTATTTGGTCATTTATTGGACGAAAAACAATTTTCCGAACTTTTATGCATGAAAAATACCATTTTGGAACCTTTTTTCGACGCGGTTTAGCTAACGGGAGATTATTGCTAGAGCCAAAATATTTTGGGAATCTTCATAAAACATGTCAAAGTTAGTTTAGAGGCGGTACAACTTGAACCTTTTTTTTGAGTTGGTCTAATGTGCATAAGTATGTGAAAAAGAATTTCTAAACTTACAGTTTCATTCCCAAAAAAATCACAAAGTATACGATCTTTTTACAACTGGTGGATTTGAATATTACGTGTCGATTTTTTTGAAAGGTAGGACATTTAAAATATTTGAATGAATATGCTCTTTATGATGAAGTGCTTTGAAGAATAAGAAGAACATAAAAAATATGATTAAATTTCTATATTGTTACCTGGCGACATTATTTTCACATGGGTACAATCTAAGGCACCAACACATCTGGGAAATTTAGCTATTTTGTAAAAGTTTGATTGCGTGTTGAGAATTTCTTCAGTTTGAAATGGATGCCGGATATATAGTTCGTACAATGACTTGATTGCTGCTGAAACTTTTTGAATAATTTTACTAGCCGTTGTTTGATGTATGCCTCCAAAATCACCCACAGTTATTTGAAAGCTTCCAGATGCGTAAAATCGCAAAGTAATCAACAATTGAAGATTTGGGGAAATGTTTGTTTTTCTTTAATAAACTCGATTGTAATTATTGATTTTAGTGAACACATATTTTAGAAAACTTGCCTCCCTACGCGGTGTGACAATTTTGGCTTAATTTTTTCTAATATTATTTTTGCGCTTTTCTTGGAAAGACGAAATCTTCTTACAAATTCAGAATCATTCCAAATTTCAAAATGATCAATCCTTTTCCTAAAATTGTGTTTTGTCCGTTGTGGGTTTCGTTTTAAATAACTCCGTACAATTCGTAGCTCTTCTAATTCTGAATTCATATTTATTTTTTTTTTTTAGACAAAATATTTGTTTTTTTTAATTTGAAAAAATGATTTGACAGTTAAGCAATTTAAAAAATAGTAAAATTATTTTACCTAACGATTAAACTACCTAAATTCATAGTGTAAGTTACCCTGCAGTTTATCTACTTGGTAACACCTACCTACGAGTTAAAATTATGAAATTTGACTTACACGGTAGATATCTGTGCAACAAAAGGTATCTATTTGTAGAAATTACGGGCATTATTCTAATAGTGTTTATATTATAATCATTGTTGCCAACTTTTTATGAAGACTTCCCGTCAAATCGCACTTCAAAAACCGCTAAATTTTTTATTTAGCTAAAAATGTTTTAAAAATACCGCTAAAATCTAAATATTTTGTGAAATGTTTATACAAATCTAGATATAGGGTGCTTTTTTAAAGGTGTATGTCTTTAAATTAAAATTATATTGTAAGGTTTTTAATTTCACTGACTCTTTTAGTCCCGCGAACGTACAAAATGTGGATATTCATATAAAATTCATGGATTTTTATTGCTTGAAATCTATCCAGACATTAGAGTTAAGTGCACTTAATATAGTTTTGGTAATGATGCTAAAAATTTTAGGCTGTAGACCAAGATTAAAAAAAATCGTAAAAGAAAAGAAGGAAGAAATTGCAAGACAATCGGTTTGATATTTTACACTATTTTATATTTGATATATACTTACATTTACTTTCTGAGGGACATTTATTCAAAAAGGTTGAATAAACATATGTATATATGGATAACAAGTCCACTACTCCTTTATAACGTTTATAATTTTTAAAAGTTTTTGCTGGCCATTATTTTAAACATTCATGCTTGAAAATTGTTTACAATCCTAACAAACGAATAGATAATTTTTGTTTCGATCCGAAGACTTCGCTTAGATTAATACAAATTATTTTTCACTTTCTTAGGAAAACTATAAATTAGGTGTGTATCCGTGAACTTAAATAAAAAATATAGAGGAATTTTGGCACATCTAAAAAAAAAGCTTGCTTATACTAAACAACATACTTATATAAACCCAGGAAACGGGGTAAAATGGCGCTTTCTCGTTTATTTTTAAAGCATCACAAACAGTATTTCTCGAATTAGAGTACGTTGATTGGAATTAGGTTTGACAACCGTATGGAAGTTTTATCCGAGGGATAATAAAAAATACTTTTAATTTTTGGTTGCTTAAGTGCTTTAATATAAACATTGATTTGCTGAAGACAACACCCTTTTTACATTAGCTTTGACTATAGATTATATTTTGATCGATAAAAGTTGATAACACTGGTCTGCCGTAAAAATTGTTTTAAATAAATTCAAGTCCGTTCTCAGTTTTATTCTATCAAGTCTTTTTTTTTTTTTGGGCAGGACAAATATTTTGCTCGAAATAAGGCGGTTATGTTAATACATTTCAATTTAACTTCCTAAGAAGGAAATTTATAAAATCTGCTTAAGCCGTTGTAAAATTTTTTATTGCGGAAACAAATGAAATTTTCACAAAAAAACAATTTTTTATTATCACTTAATTGTTTAAATTAAAAACAAATCTCTTATTTTGAGATAAAAATTGTAATATTCAAATGCCTAGAACAAAAATTGTATTTTCTAATGATATTAAAAAACCGCTAGACATCCCGCTAACCGCCAAAACGGAAATTTTACCCCGGTGGACACGTGAAAACCGCTAGAATCGCGGTAAACCCGTCAAATTGGCAACAGTGATTAAAATCAGGGCTGCCGTTTTTGGTTATTTCTAACCAAAATTGGTTATATATTTTTTCAATGTGGAGATGTGAATATTTTTTTCATTTTGGTTACTTTTTTCTAAAATAATAATTCGTACGAATAAATTCTTCTTGATACAAATATTTACGAACTCGAATAATTTGTGTGTGTGTGTGTGTTTATACTAGCTCCGTGTTAGAAGCCTTTAGACAGTCAGTTTCGAAGACTTCACCCAAAAATAATAAAAACAAGTAGGCCAAATAAATGTTGAAAATGGTAAAGATAACTGTAAGGTACGAACACGATTAGCTTTCTTCTTGTAGAAATTTCGGGCATGAGCGAAGTAAATTTTACTAAAATACAGCTAAAAACAATTCATTTTAATTCTTTAGTTACTTAAATCAAGTTTTCCTTGCTTATGGCCAATTTCACCAATTCTATTTAAATATCGATTTATATTAAAATATAGTTAACTTTACTTTTTTCTCTCTCGCGTACAAACATCGTCTGTCTACCTTCCACTTGCTACATTGTAAAATGTAACAACAGACGAGGCAACATTAGTCAAAACCAGTGTTACTACTTTTGTTTCCTTTTTACCACAGGCAATGACACTAAAGCAAAACATCAGTTTTTTGAATATAGAAGTACATACTACTTAACTTAACAAATAAATGCAAAGGAAATGTGTCATATTCTTTTTTGTTTTATTTCTATAACTTTCACATTTAACATCCCATAATCCTGTAAAATTCGTAAATCCCTTTACAAAATGTCTCCATTTTATATTGTTTTCAATGTTCGTTATTTATAATTTTTGGTTTTTTATCCGAGATATATAAAACACCGCACGCAACAACTTCTTTTAAAAAAATGAAAAATAAAAATTAGTCAACATACAAACTATGATACTTTAATACATAAAATATCAAAAAATTTCGATATTTGAGTAACCAAAAAGGTAACAAGAATTTTAACCAGAAACTTTACCACACACATAGCAACATTTAGTGTAACAAGCAGATGTTTCGACAAATGTTCCCCGGCGTGTGGACAGCTTTACATATATGCTAAAGCTAGAGGTCCACACCACGCGTTACTCGCTTTTTCGCAGCATACGCAGTTGTCAAAAAAGTTGAATCTGTGCAGTTATACGTTGTAAGTTAAATGCATAAAATCGCTGATGCCTTGAAGCGAAAAGAAGGTTTACTTTCTACTTTTGTAAGCGTCACAAGCAGCGTTCGAACAAATCAGCTGATTTTGACAAATTAAATTTTATTTTTACTTGTGTTGCTGCTGCATAAAAAGCGTTGCATGTAACATGAAACGTAGAACGCAAGTAAGGTTAAAAAAGCATGCACTGCGTGGAGGCGAAAACGCGTGGTATGGACCTTCAGCTTAATGTTCTAAACATATAGACCACAGCAAGACGGTTACTTTGAAGTCAACACAGCTACAGGCTACACGACCACGATTGTGGCTGTCGCCAACTTTAGAATAATTTCTAATTTTAAAGGCGACAATGAACAGATTAGTCCTGCCAACATAATAAAAAGTGTGAAATAAATAAGTGCTTTAATAATAATTGTTGAAAATTAAAAAGAAACATGAGGTAGTAGCCATTTTTAGCAAAAATATTGCAGAGGAAAGGTGTTGCTAATAAAATAAAAAATGCAAAAACTTAATGTTGAAAAAAAATTTTTTTTTTGTAAACATGAAAAACGAGCTTTAAACACAATATATATTAAACTCAGTATTTATTTGTATTTATGTATATAAGTTTTGAGTATCCTTAAATTAAGTTCTAAAGAAAGATGTAGATGTCGTAAATGGTTTAAGTTACTTTATCCATGCCTCTAGGTATAAACTACATTTTAGCGTACCGATACAATTAAGAAACAACTACAAAAATTAATGCTTCTTGCTTTGACTGTTTTTTTTTACTGTTACGATCAAATTTATACCTTAAAATTTAGAAATAAAATATTCTGAAACTTTGACGACTTCTTATTCCTAAACCACGTCCATTTGCGCAAAAAATATGTGTATTCTTAGTTATATTAGCATTTTAAAAGCAGTTTATATACATTTTGTATTGAACCTTTATTTAAATAATTAAAATGCATTGATAATAAAGAGTTTTTTAGTAAATTTATTATTTAAACATTATAAAATGTATTATTAATAAGTATTTATATTTGTACAGGCTTTAATTAAATTTATGTAAAAGTCGTAAATGTACATGTTGTTTTATTTTATAAAAGAAAAAGAGAAAAATGTATAGTGGCACCACTGAAATATAAAAACATACTGCACAAAAACAGCTGTTTATATTTTTTTGAAAAATAAGATTAAAAAATTTTAATTTTTGCATTTTGTAATTAATTTAATTAATAGTCGCATATTCCAGCGCTTGCTTCCTCTTTTAAGCATTAGCTATCTAGCCCTAGCAAAGAATTATTCACACTTTTTGTAGTTTAAACTTTTCAGCATAGCTACATAGTACTGAAAAGTAAAAGCTAGTGCTAGTACTATGTAGCATAAACTACCTTTTTATTCACTCGACCCAATGACATTTGTTTGTTTTCAAATTTTGATTCAATCAATAATCAATTTAAAGCTTAAATTTGGAGGTCCACACCACGCGTTACTCGCTTTTTTCTGCATACGCAGCTGTTAAAAAAGTAGAATCTGTGTAGTTATACGTTGTCAGTTACATGCACAAAAGCGTAAAAGCCTTGAGGCGAAAAGTATGTTTACTTTCTACTTTTGTAAGCGTCACAAGCAGCGTTCGAACAAATCAGCTGATTTTGACAAATTGAATTTGATTTTTACTTGTGCTGCTGCAAAAAAAAAGCGTTGCATGTAACTTGAAACATAGACCGCAAGTAAGGTTAGAAAAGCATGCACTGCGTGGAGGCGAAAACGCGTGATATGGACCTCCAGCTTTTAGGGCAATATAAACCACACAAAATGCTTAGCGAATACACACTTTGTTTCCGTTTTGCATTTGGCAATAAACAGCACAAATTTATGCCGTACAAACATTTACTTTTCATTTTTGCTTAAAGCAAAGAAGGAATATAAAATAAAGAATTTATATTATGTAGTGATTTTCATAACTTGTGGCAAGCAATACTTCTATAAAAAAATTGAATTTGTCATTGAAAATGATTTTATCGCTTCTTTTACAGCGTATTCACTCTGCAAAGCTTTCGCTGAAATGAATACATTTAGCATTATACGCCACAAAAACTTTGACAAATATCCAAAATGTCAGCCTACTATTAAAATTTTTTAATATTACAAACAATATTAAACTTTGGAAAGAAACGGACTACATGTGCCAATATTATCAAGTCTCATACAAACCAGGGATGATAAATGAGAAGACCAATATCGTATCAACAAATTTTTAAAATCGTACTTTTTCGGCCCCAATTGTACTTTGTCAGTTTTTTGTATTTTTTTTTTTTATTTTATTTTTAAAAACAAAAATTTAAATTTACATATAGGGTGGATTAAATTTTTTCGCATCAAAAGCACATCGCGATTCTTGTTCTATACCAAGAAACTTTGACAAAGAAACCATAGGTCAAAAACTAATTAATTAATTAATAAAGCCCCGGATATTTCAAAATAGTTAGTTTTCCAAAATATTCAAGAATAGAGGCAAACAAATTATATTTGATCCAGCCAGACCTGTATCATGCGATTTTTATGGTCGAGAAATCCATTAATGTTTATTTTTAATTGCCGCCAGAGAGCGTGTTCATACACTTTTCAGAATTTATCTTTTTTTTGTGGAAAATTGACGAATATTTCTCAAAATGCAATTTCGAATTTTTAACTGAAATAAAATGTTTGAGCGTTCTAAGAATATGTGCATACGAACATCTTGATTGCATTTCCAAATTTATTGTGTTTACAATTTTCAATATGAACTGCAGAAACAGGAAAGGAGTAGAAAATAAAATTTAACTTAGCGTTTGCAAAATCCCCTTCAAAATTATTTGGAGTAAAATAATAATGGAGTGTTCTCCCACTGTTCCAAAATTCTGTTGATCTTCCTCTTCCCATTACAACCATCTTGTTGACAAATATTTGAAAATACTATGAGTTCGTGCTAAAATAATCTAGAATTGAGAGGAATTCGTCTCTTCTCCAATGTAGAACTTTTGCATATGTGGTTTCCTATATATTTTAAAAACTTGTCAATATCATCAGAAAATGCACGCTTATATGCCGCCGCTAATACTTTAGAATGTGGCATAAGAAATCGTTCAATGAACAAGTGCAAAAATCAATACACAATAGCGGCGTTCAGTGTTTCGTGCAAATGGTCTTGCAAAAGAGCAAATGCAAAATAACGTAGCTGTTTTGTTAAATCCCACAACAAAAAGTAGAGTTTTCCTTGGATTTCATAAAAAAGCTACGACATTTTGCGTTTTCGCAAGATTATTTACACTAAACTCCGCTTATTGGACAGTAAATACGAGTGTCATTTTATATCAATTATAAATATGTACGTTTATAAAATTTGGAAATAGTACCAAATGTGTCACGGGGGTGCCAGCGTACTTTTTAGTTTTGAATTGTACCAAAAAAAGTACAATTGTACCAACTTTATCAACCCTGATACAAACAAAGGATTGGTTAAAGTCGACAAATTCATGTTGCTATGATATAAAAATTCCAAATATTTTATTAACTAAACAAATAAGTGCCTGATTTTGATGTCATATATTTATAAGACTTTTATGTACCTTATTTTAATTATACATATGTATAAGTATTAGAGATGAGCGATCCCGTGATTTTTAAGGAACATCGTGATTAGTGAACGTGATTTTAAAATCACTGTTATTTAAAACTGTGATTGTGATCACAACTTTTATTTTTGTTCTAGGATATTTGAAAATTTTTTGTTATGGAGTTTGACAAAGAAATAAGGCAACAAAAACGATCACCTATTTAGTTGGACATACTTGAACAAATAAACATTGGCTGTAAAAAAAATTCTAAAAAGGAAGAAGAGAGAACAAAAGAAAAAATAGCAACAATTACATTCATGAGTGCAAAAAACGCTATTACCCACACAAACAGTGAAATATCATAAATTTGAGTATGAAACAAAATAAGAAAATAACAACTTAGCAAGTACCTGTTACTTAACAGATTTGGTCACAACTGTGATTCGTGATTTTTCAGTAACAGTGATTAAATCACAGGTACGGAAATATCGGTCATCTCTAATAAGTATGTTCATGTTAAGTTTTGTTTTTTTGTGCACAATTGAATTTTTATGAACTTTTTTGTTGTTTTAATAAGTTAGAAAGAAAATGGTACCGTGAAGGTCGAAAAAGTACATTTTTTTGGAAGTTGTTACAAAATTTAAAACCCTATTTAACATCCCTGGATCAAAGTTATGTTGTTTATTAAATTGAATGTTCGGGGTGGTGATAATGAGGAGTGTGGAAAAATCTGCATTGGTACAACGAAGAGAAAATTAGGCGTGAGAATAGACGAACATGTTTTTCCTTACTTCTGTTTTTCCCGTACTTTTGTCAAGAATTTTTCTTGAAGTCCAAAGTACATTTTTTGTTTTTTCATTTTTGTGTTTCTTTTGCTTGTTGACCTTTTTCAGCACAACTTGAAACGACAAATGTGCACATAGAGCTCGTGCATTAGCTTTAACAATAATTTGAGGGCTCAGAGCTGAAGCGAACCAAGTCAAAAAAGAAAATTCGAATATATATTGAGTTTGAGTAAGTAAATTGCCATTAATTACCTGAGCCACTGACTTGGGTTTATAACCGTTACCCTAGGAACGAAACTGTTTTCGATTTACCCCATTACATAACTGGATTGAGTTAAATTTTGCGGAGATTTTCGCACGAGATTTCAAATATATATACGTGATATATTTTATGAATTGGTTCGGTTCAGCTCTGAGCCCTCCAATTAGTATTGTGGTTATTTTGTTGAACTTTTTTAATATTTTAATTCGGCTCAAGTTCATCAAATTTAATTTTCATTAAATTATTTTTATGAAGAAAAGAATTTTACAACATGAAAATTAATTAAAATTGTTATTGATAATCTTTCATTACAAAATGCATTAGCAAAGCTTGTGCGTTTTTGGTGTTTCCGTAAAAAATTTAATTGCCACTTAAATACAATAATTCACATCAGTCATAATTGTTAAGCACCTTTATGCTTTCGAGTTAAACACTATAAGAAAATGTTTTGAAAACCAAAATATTGAATACTACCGGTTATTATTGGAGTATATCTTAAAACATGCTCTGAAAAGCAAAAATTAAATGACAAAGATAAAATAAAAAACAATAGATTTAAGTCTTATACATACTATTTTAAACAATGCACGTAAATGAATATAACAAGTTCGAAACCAGGCACCTGAAATTGTAGTTAAAAAGTTTTAATGTTGAAATAAAAAAAAAATAATTATGAATGACCAAAAACTTTACAAATCTTTTCATCGCGAAGAAAAAAATGGAGTAAAAAAATTTATTTTAAGTAGTTTAATCAAAAGAGGTGCCAAAAAAGTTATAAATAAACTTTTATTAAAACATTGAAATACATATGTACATACATTTTAATATACAATGCGACAAAAATATAATAAACAAAAGCAATTTCTTGTAATAATGATTGCCAACAAAACTTTTTTAATTCAAAAAATAGAAAGGAAAATAAATTGTACCTCTAAGTGTGAATCTGCAAAATGGAAAATAACAATTAAACGAAGTATTTGTTTAAAGTTGGGTAAAAATAAATTGAAAAAATGCCTGTAAAATGTCTAAAATTGTAGAAAAGAGTTGTGTGGTGTGCTAAACTCTACTAGAAGAAACTTGCAACGATTGATAATATTGAAAATTTAGAAAAATTTTCTCCCAATTACTCAAAAAAATAAACGAGTAAATATACGCTCCCTACAAGAAACGAATGAGCGAGTAGTCACATTTTTCATTTTGGTTTTAAGAAAATGATAGGAAAAAATGACCGAAATCAAGTTATCGGTCACATTCAGTAGAAGCAAAACAATTTAAATTTAATATTAAAGGAATATGAATTTTTAAGCCAACCGTGGAAAATTTTAAAAAACAACAAGAAACGGACGTAGGACCGGTGGCTGGAGCTGGTTCAGGGAATATCTCTGACAACTCAACAGGATAGGTTTCAGACTCAGATCTGCTGGGTATTCACAGGGATATTCTGCTTCAAGAAAAACAGCAAATGGCATAACTGACAGAGACGAACTGGATGGACTCCCCAATAGACTCCCAGTCACGTACTGGGGAACCGGAAATACTCGGATATCTGACTTCAGGCTCTGATGATAAGCACGAAATAACTATGATTTCGGCTCATGGTCAGGACTAGGGGGTTGAATCTTCAAATTTTGAGGTCACAGTCAAGACAGAGAGTAAATTGGCGAGTACATCGAAACCCATTGATCGGCAAGATGTGACAGAACAGGTTACATCGGATAGACGATCAAATTTTAAAATAGCCAAAAGTTGTGGGAGAGTCTCCTTAACCCTATCCTGCGGAATACAAGGCTGAGGAATCAAACGTTGTCAGTAAGGACAAAGGATACTCACCATACTCTGCTGTGGTATCCTCAAACAAGGAAGTTGGCATACGGAAGGGGGTAAGAGTTCACCTAGAGGTTGGAGATAGGTAAGGGTTATTTTCATACCCAAGGCAGGTAGAACCAGTCGCTCTAAACCCAAGGCGTTTCTTTTGAGGCATTTGAAAGACTGATTGATCTACATCTGAGGACGAAGATTGACACCGGCCGAGAAGAAGTCTTAAATTATTTGACGATAGAGGCTATTAGGCAAGCACTGAGTGATTTAGGGGTAACACAATGTAAGGTCAGAAGGACGTAACCAACGTGGATGATGTGGCTGTATTGGTAACGGGAAGTCAATTAGCGGCGTCGTACAAGGGGCGCTGCGAAAACTGGCAGCATGGGCGATTGATAAGGGTCTGGGAGTCAATACGGTAAAGACAGAGTTAGTTTTTTTACTAGGAGGTACAAGGTGGAGAATTTTAGTCTGCCTGTACTAGGGGGTGTAGTGCTTAGGGTATCTGATAGTGCTTAGTATCTAGGAGTTTTTCTGGACAGTAAGCTATCCTGGAAGAGGAATACTCAGCAGAGACTAAGGAGGGGTCTCAATGCCTACTATGCTTGCATACCGTCGATAGGTAGGAGCAGGGGACTCCAGCCTTCAGTGGTGGAATGGCTGTTTTCTTCGGTGTTTAGACCCATTCTTACGTATGGATATATATATGTATATATACTTGTATATATATCCATATAAATCTTTTCCTGTGCTTTCACTCTTTACTTCTTCTATTGTTTCATACTATACTTTTATCACTAACTAAGGATCCACAATTGGCTCTATTGGTCCCTGGGTGAGGAAATGCGTATACTAATAGCTTATCCCATCAACAATAAATTTCAGTTTTTTTTTATCAAGAATGAAAATTGGGAATTAAGCACGACAAACAACATCTTGTTAATTATACTAAAAAATTTCACAAAATTTCGATTCAAAAAAAGTAGGCTCCTAGGCAACAAGACAAAATAGTTTTGCTGTACTCTTTATTCCTGACGACGAAGAAGCAGAATCAGCATATGTGGCAGTAACTAAAGAAGCCAAACCTCCACCTATTTATCTGCTAGAGCAAACATCTAATACTATAGTAAACATGTTGTCCGATTTTTTTGTCGTTTCAATACGATAAGTGCAAATCCAAGAGACCAAGATCCAACCCGATACTGAAATGAACTTTTGTATCATCTCAAAACACCTGGATGCACCAAAGAAAAGTTACTATACTTATCAACTAATAAGTGCCAAGGGTTTGACAATCGTCATTAAATGTATCGATAGTTCTATTCATACAGAGGGAATAAGATCTGCCATAGAGTTGGAGGGGCATGAGGTGAGATCTATTCACAATATTTTGAACAGGAACAAAGTTCCATTACTACGTTGTGGGGCTCCAGACTAACAAGTCCTAGAGGTAACTAGCTATGTAACACCGTCACTGCAAATAATCTTGATGTCGTATCGAGTGAGAACCTACCTATTAGCCCACCGACTTCAACAAGGTACCAGACCTTATCGACTTTGCTGTAATTTAAAACATCAAGCGCGATCAATTACTAATTAGTTCCTCATATGATTTATCTTTATTTCCTATCCAAACAAAAACACAAATTAGTTGAAGTATCTCAATTCATCTGACATCCAAACAGCTGTCGACCGATTAACGGATGTCTTGGATTCTGCGTCAAGAAATACAACCCCAATCAAGCGGGCAATACAGCTTGCTCCGAAATTCACATCGGTGGATATAGAGACCCTTGTCAGGGGAAAAAAGGAAGTTGAGAAGACAATGGCAAAATAATCGTTCCCCAAACATCAAAGCCCAACTACGGTTATGCCCGGCAACTCTACGCAACAAACTGAGACAGAAACATGACTCTGCAGTAGAAGGCTATTTAAATAGCGTAGATGCCACAAAAAAACTCCAATTACATTATGGAAGGTTGTAAGACATATGCAATGCCCTATAACCTACGAATCTCTACTTAGACTAGAAAACCGTACCTGGTCCAAAAACACAAATGAAAAAATAAACACCTTTGCAAGCCACTTGGAGAAAGTGTTCACGCCACATGATGCGCATCCAATTATTCCTGATACAGTTAACGACCCAATACAATTTAAATTTACTCAACTAAAACCAGCGATAGAAAATGTGAACATCAGAAAATCTCCCGGAGCTGACCGCATCACAGTTTCAATTATAAGAAACTTACCTACGTCTGGTTAATGCGATATTACGAGTTGGCTACTTCCCGTCCTCTTGAAAGACCGCTACAATTGTTATGATCCCTAAGTCAGGAAGAGACGCTAGTCAAATAACGTCGTACATACGAATCAATTTACTATCAATCTTATCAAAGCAATTCGAAAAAATATTCCTTTTAAGGTTAACTCCCTATCTACATAAACGGCGGCTACATTGGTAATGGCTAATACATAACAATTAGGATTAAGCTTTGAATGCACATGTGGGCTATTCACAAGGTAGTCATAAAGTTGTAAAGTCATATTTCTTAAAATATTAAAAAGAAGTATATATGACTGCTGTGGACAAGCGCTTATAATTAAGATTTCTAATGTACAGTTACGACAAAATAATGAACACAACATTCAAATTTTTAAAGTATGTTTGTTATTTTTTTGGCCAAGTTGTTTAGATATTATGTATAAGTTTTTGTTAAAAAACATAATGGGAAAATGGGAAACTATTAAAAAACAAACAAAAATCTCGAAGTCCACTTTTTTGAAAATACTTAAATTTTGTCTCACGGATAACAATTATTTCGTCTACGAAAATAAAATCTATAGCCAGATTTTTGGAATGCCAATGGGGAACCCCCTTTCTCCTACTATAGCTGATGTAGTACTGTAGTGCAATTCACTAACTTTTAACACTGTCCAAACGAAGTTTGAACACCAAATTAATTAAGCTTATTTGTATATTTTATTATTTGCCATTTATATTGATTAGAATTCTATAAAAATCAATTCATTTATTTTATTTCAATTGAACATTTATATTTACACTTTATCACAACATTTAAAATCATACCTTAAAAATACGTTCCGGTTTGCACTTCAGTATTTGCTAACCCTGACATATAACATCAATACATGTCAACCCTATTTAAATTACATGTCAAATGTCAGTTCTCTTATTCTTTTTAACTTAACGAAAATACAAGCAGCGCGCGGCTTCTTGCCTTTTACGTTTTGCCATTTTTGGCACTTGTCTTTCAACCTTCAAACTGCGAACTTGAATTTTATTAAAAAGAAAAGTGTAATAAGAAAAATTTGAAATTTAGTGTTCTGCAATAAAAATTAAAGTTTTCAAAATTAAGTGTCTAAATAAGCCTAGAGTACAATTTGCTAAAACAACCCTATAGCTACAGCAAAATAATTACATTGTGCCAAATGTGTAAATACCTATAAGGGCCATCATTAAAACCTAGTGTACATTTTTTCTTAAATACATTAAATTGTGCTACTGTGTAATTAAATAAGTGCCTAAATAAAACCCAAAGATTAATCTAATGTTGTAAATATAAAGATTCGTCTAAAAATTGTAAATATAAATGTAAAAATTGTCTACAACCTAAAATTAAATCTAAACTAAACTAAGCCTAATATAACAATTGCTAAATTAAAAGTCGAATAAATTTTGCTACTTAACCTAAATTGAATTGAATTAAAATTAAACCAAAATTGAACTAAGTTTACTATAACAATTGCTAAATTAAAAGTCGAATAAATTTTGCTACTTAACCTAAATTGAATTGAACTAAAATTAAAACAGAATTGAACTAAGGCTGCTACAACATTTGTTAAATTAAAATTCATCCTATATTTTGCTACTTAAATCTAAATTGAATTGAACCAATTGAAGTTTTACTTAACCTAAATCTACTATTGATTATATTACCCTAAACGTTGTTAAAATTCTACCTCAATCGGAATTATATTACAAATAAATTGTATTTACCAACCTGAATTGTAACCCGTCTACCCTTTAATTACCATCAGGTTAAAAAGAAAAAGGTAAGTTCAGATAATCAGAAGTTATGTTCACACTACCCTCACTTATACCCTATTTTTTGTTTGCTTCCTTATTATAATTACTTCCCGAGTAATTATAATAACCCGTATCTTCCCCTCAGACACCACGCCCATTGGCAAGCTGCATTAATAATAATTAGCCCCCACCTAATTATTACATGGTGCATTCGAGCCTCCAATAACTACATGGTCTAGTGGAGCCTATAAGAAGTACGTATACCCTATTCAAAAACGCCAAGACTACAGGGCAAAACAACCTACAAAAATAAAATCAGAAGACGTTAACAATGGTTACACCAAGGTAAAGCCAAATTATTCCCAAAAATCAAAACTGTAAGTACCCACTCAACTCATTTTTTTCATACAAATGTACCCTACATATCTACATACAAACAGTCAAAAGCGGGAAAATAGTAAAAGTTTGTAATGTTGATTAATACCTACCTACAAAAATAAAATTTAACATGTTACATAGGATCGAAATTAAAAAACCATTAAAAATCAAATAACCCAAAGAAAAAATACCGCAACTTGGTATTCAAAAAAAAAAGCCTTTTAAAATTTGTATGCATACATACATACATACAAATCTACAAACATACAGTATAAACCGGGAAACGAGTAGAACATTTTACAAATTGATACCTATAAATTGAGACAAAAACCAAAATTTAACAAAAAACCAATACAAACAATTGCCGTAAGAAAAAAAAAGAAGAAAAATACCGCGACAAAAATACCGTTACACGGTATTCAAAAATCCCACATTTAAATACTTACATACCTAGCCGAAAAACATTTTTTATAGAAGCTATGTAGGTGCATAACAAAAAATACCGCAAGTTAACAAAAACAAAACTAATAGAAAGCATACTTAATAATTTCAAGGCTACTTATGGAAACATCAAAAAATAGAAAACAAGGCAACAAACGAAATCAATTCCGTTATTTTCCAACAAAAGAAATAAGAGAAGCAAAACTCAACGAAACTTAACACCTATCAAGGTTAAATAAAAAACCAATTCGCGCTAACTTTATACTGTATTGTTTGATTGTTTGTTCTCTTTCAACAATTTCAATTGCTTACATTATTTATTATTGCGGTCTCTTTAACAACTTAAACTTTAAACCAAAGGCTCTTTAATTAACACATCTTACTTCGTAACTCTTTAACAATTTATACTTTTATTCTTGCGAACAATTTAACAAGTTAAACTCAAAACATAATCCATTTGTTTTGTTCTTGTAACTTGCTTTCTCTTTGAAAAAACTCGCATACATATTATACCTTACGTTCTCTTACTCAAGTTAAAATCAAAACAAAATCTCTTTGTTTGTGCGCGGGTAACTTGAGAACTCGATAAAATAGCAACAACATACTTAAAGCTGGAGGTCCATATCACGCGTTTTCGCCTCCACGCAGTGCGTGCTTTTCTAACCTTACTTGCGTTTTACGTTTCAAGTTACATGCAACGCTTTTGGTGCAGCAGCAGCACAAGTAAAAATAAAATTTAATTTGTCAAAATCAGCTGATTTATTCGAACGCTGCTTGTGACGCTTACAAAAGTAGAAAGTAAACCTACTTTTCGCCTCAAGGCATCTACGCTTCTGTGCATGTAACTTACTACGTATAACTACACAGATTCTACTTTTTTGACAGCTGCGTATGCTGCGAAAAAGCGAGTAACGCGTGGTGTGGAACTCCAGCTTAATATTTATTTTTATTGTTCACGTGCGCTCTCTTAACTTTATTACCCACCCCTAAAATTGCCTGTAAATTGCGTACTCTGTATTTACATGCGTACATACATACATACGTATAAAACAGCAACATTGAGTTCTCTGCAATAAAACAGCAAACATTTGTTTGTGTTTAATGCCCTGTTGTATATTAATAAAGTGATTTAAATTTTAAAAGAAGAAAAGAAAATAAGAAAAAATTATACAGTCCACTGCAAAAAGAAAAAGGATACCGACAATCAATTGCTTTGTGATTAAAATTTTTTAAGTCACTAATGCAACGATTGTACTCATATAAAAACACTGAGGATTAGTACAGTCCAATACAAAGAAGGAAGTACACCAACATTAATAAAACATTGGAATCAAATTAAGTTCACATCTATTGGAATTTTAAATCGTAAACAAAATAAATTTTTGTAAATATTAACCCTATGAAAAATAAATCAAGTGAATTAACAATTTAAATTGAAATTTAAAATATTTGTACAACATATTAAATAAATAAATAAAATTTTATTGACAAATAAATTATAGTGTTTTACTCAGTGTTGCCATATCGTAAAAAAAAGCTACTGGAATCCCATTTATCCCATTAATCCCATTTAATATTAATGAAATTATTTCTTACTATAAAATCATTTTTAAGCATACTATCGCTTAAAATCAAGACTCTTTAAAGCAAGTCCCATTAAATTAAAGTTCAACAATTTAAACTTTGAGAATGTTATCATCCCAAATCTTTAAGTTCTCGCAAATTCTATTCGATTAATTCAATTAATCCCCTAATTCCGTTAGGCCCAATCGAATATGGAAAACAAAATAATAATTATTTAATTTTCAATTTGTCCCTTTAAAATTATTAAACTAGATAATATCAAGCGCTATGCTCAAATAGCCCCCAAATTTTCGAAAATTAAAAGAATTTTTAAAAATTTATACTTAAACTAGATTCAAACATCTAGTGCTATACCTCATAGCCCCTACATTTTCGAAAATAAAAACATTTTTTTCAAATTAAATTCAATTTAACTAGATATTATCTAGAGCTATACTCAAATAGCCCCTAAATTTTCGAAAATTAAAAGAATTTTTAAAAATTTATACTAAAACTAGATTCAAACATCTAGTGCTATACCTCATAGCCCCTACATTTTCGAAAATAAAAACAATTTTTTCAAATTAAATTCAATTTAACTAGATATTATCTAGAGCTATACTCAAATAGCCCCTAAATTTTCGAAAATTAAAAGAATTTTTAAACATTTATACTTAAACTAGATTCAAACATCTAGTGCTATACCTCATAGCCCCTACATTTTCGAAAATAAAAACAATTTTTTCAAATTAAATTCAATTTAACTAGATATTATCTAGAGCTATACTCAAATAGCCCCTAAATTTTCGAAAATTAAAAGAATTTTTAAAAATTTATACTTAAACTAGATTCAAACATCTAGTGCTATACCTCATAGCCCCTACATTTTCGAAAATAAAAACAATTTTTTCAAATTAAATTCAATTTAACTAGATATTATCTAGAGCTATACTCAAATAGCCCCTAAATTTTCGAAAATAAAAAGAATTTTAAAAATTCATACTTAAACTAGATAATAAAATCTAGTGCTATACCTCATAGCCCCTACATTTTCGAAAATAAAAGGAATTTTTTAAAAATTCATTATTAAACTAGATTCATACATCTAGTGCTATACTCAAATAGCCCCTAAAATTTTTCAAAAATTTTTCAAATTTATGAAACTAGATAATAATATCTAGCGCTATACTCATATAGCCCCAAAATTTTTGAAAATAAAAAAGAATTTTTAACAATTCATTATTAAACTAGATTCAAACATCTAGTGCTATACTCACATAGCCCCTAAAATTTTTTCAAATTTATGAAACTAGATAATAATATCTAGCGCTATACTCATATAGCCCCAAAATTTTTGAAAATAAAAAGAATTTTTAAAAATTCATTGTTA
The DNA here is from genome assembly GCA_949318255.1 of Pollenia labialis. Classification (NCBI taxonomy): domain Eukaryota; kingdom Metazoa; phylum Arthropoda; class Insecta; order Diptera; family Polleniidae; genus Pollenia; species Pollenia labialis. The sequence continues at coordinate 85,752,807 of OX439143.1, forward strand.
AACAAGATTTAAATATCAAGCGCTATGCTCAAATAGCCCCTTAATTTTCGAAAATTAAAAGAATTTTTAAAATTCGTACTTAAACTAGATAATAACATCTAGTGCTATACCTCATAGCCCCTACATTTTCAAAAATAAAAACAATTTTCAATTTCTTAATTCATAATTTAACTGCATAATAATATCTAGCGCTATACTCATATAGCCCCTAAATTTCGAAAATTAAAAGAATTTTTAAAAATTCATACTTAAACTAGATAATAACATCTAGTGCTATTTCATAGCCCCTACAGTTTCGAAAATAAAAACAATTTTTAAATTTTTTTTAATTTACAATTTAACTAGATAATAATATTTAGCACAATTAATAAACCGCTATACTCACATAGCCCCTTAACTTTTGAAAATAAAAACAAAATTTAAAATTCATTATTAAACTAGAGACAAACATCTAGTGCTATACTTACATAGCCCCTAAATTTTCTAAATTTAAAAGCTTCTTACACTTAATTAAACTACATAATAATCTAGTGCTATATTCACATAGCCCCACGATTTTTAAAAATCTTTTCACGAATAATTAAACTGACCAGTAACATTTAATGCTATACTCACATAGCCCCATAGATTTTCAAAATCAAGAGTTCTGAAAATACATTTATAGCTACACTAAATAATAATTACTGCGAAAATAACAATTTTCTTAAATTTAACTCTATAATAAAGGTACCTAGTGCTACACTCGAATAGCCTAAACTTTCGAAAATAAGAAAAGTTTTAAGATTAAACCCCTATTTAAGCTCGATAAACATAGTGCGATTATACAATAGAACCCAAACGCTAAGTAAACGTGCTTGCAATATTTCAAACGTGTACTCACTTGCACTAAATCTATCAATCAAAATGACTTCTACTTCACACAATGAATCAATTAACTCTCCAAAAGAACGGTTCGTCTTTGATTGCGATCACTTACTTCAATTTTGCGAGAGATTCAACAGAACCCCGGTTGAAGAACAAAACGAATCAATCCTTGAAGTCAAATTAAAAGATTTAGATGCAAGATGGCTAAAGGTAGATGCTTCTTACGAAAAAGTGATGTTAGCCAACGAAGATCTGGTTAAAGCACAATTCAAAGAAGAAGCAAAAGCAAATTTCGAGGCGTGTGTAGACGCGTATTATGTTTGTACCTCACAAATTCTTGACCTCATGAAGGCATTTCGACTAGGTACCAATATCCCAGGATTTGAAGCTTCAGCCCGCTACTCTCTCCCACAACAAGCTCTTACCCAAAACTTCGTGTCTGACAATTCTGCCAATTGTATTAAACTCCCTCCCTGCGACACTGAAGTTTTTAAAGGCAGTTATGAACAGTGGCCCTCATTCCGTGACATGTTCACTGCGGTGTATATCAATCACACCAAACTGTCTCCCGTCACAAAACTATATCATCTTAGAAATAAAACGAGAGATGAAGCAGGCGCTATAGTTAAACGGTACCCCCTATCCCATGATAATTTTGAACTGGCTTGGAATGCGCTAAAAGCCAGGTACGAAAATAAACGTGTATTGGTTGATAACCAAATAAAAATTCTTTTTGATATAACCCCTGCAACTAAAGAAGATAGCGAATCAATTCGCAAAATCCAATCGTCAGTAAACGATTCCCTAGCAACACTTAGGACACTTGGCGTTGAGGTCGACAGCTGGGACCCAATTCTAATTCGTTTGATATCTACTAAACTGCCAGAATTTACATTATCACTTTGGGAACAATCCTTGTCATCCCCTCGAGACCTGCCAAAATGGTCACAAATGTCCCAATTTTTAATTGATAGATATGAGGCAGTAGAGCGTCTTACGAATATAAAAACATCGAAAGGTACTTTTAATTCTCCAATTACACATAACTCTAAAATTCATACGTATGTTTCACAAGAAAGTCTTAACGACACGTCATGTAAACTCTGTAATGAAAAACACTCATTAAGAAAATGTACCAAATTTCGATCGTTCACAGTTCAACAAAGAGTAGATTTCGTTTTTAAAAACAAATATTGTAACAACTGCTTAGCTTCATCTCACTTAAAAGCCAATTGTCCTAGTAAATACACTTGCCTAAATTGCAAAAAACCTCACCACACACTATTGCATATGGGCCAAAGGTTCCCCACTCCCCAACCAGAAATTTCGAAACCAAATGAAAATTCAAACTTTAATGCAACTCGCAAATCACTGTCTAATGTAGCTCAATCTCATAATGACAATCGGCAAGATGAATATCCCCAAACATCAAGCCAAGTTCATGCCAATCACTCTACATGTTACGATAACGTGCTTCTACGTACGGCTTTAATGCAGATTGAAAATAGAGGTCAGTTGTTCACAATCAGAGCGCTGATTGATCCTGGTTCTCAACGAACATTTTTAAGTGAAAAAATACAAAATCGTCTCAACCTTTCTTACCAGAAAAACAACTTCGAAATAATAGGCATTGGTGGTCAGAAACAAACCGCTACTAAAGAGTGTTCCCTAGTTTTATACGCTAAAAGATATGATCTCAGAATCCCCATAAAGGCTATTGTATTGCCAAGGGTAACTAAAAGACTACCAGCTTGTACTTTCAAAATACCCCACTCGCCAGAACTTGCGGAATTGGATCTTGCCGACCCAACCTTTAACCAATCATCGCAAATAGATTTAATCCTCGGCAATGACCATGAACATTTCCTTAATATTGCTGGCATAAAAAAGAATATTTGTGGACAAACCTCAGCATACAATACCGTCTTTGGCTGGGTTCTAAGTGGCCCAATAAAAACGCAGCAAATTCAATCTTTTACCACCTCAGTTAACACAACAGAGGCCTCAGAGCTAAAGGACATTTTAAGAAAATTTTGGGAGCAAGAAGAATTGCCAAAAAACCACTCTAACTCTGCTGAAGATGATTTTTGTGAAAGCTTTTACACGAATACCACTACTCGTCATACAAATGGCAAATACATGGTCAGATTACCCTTTAAGCCTGAGTTCCCCGAACAAATCTTTCTCGGCCCTTCACGGTTCTTAGCCTTAGCGCAATATGCTAGAATGGAGCAAACTTTAGCCAAAAATCCCGAGATACAATCCACATATCAAGAGGTCTTGAATGAATATCTAACCCTTGATCATATGGAAGAAACTAACCCGCAGGAACTCATATCTAAGGGCAAAGTAAATTCTTACTACTTGCCACATCACGCAGTTGTTCGCCCAGAACACAAAACCACTAAAGTCAGAGTGGTATTCAATGCTTCGAGAAAAACAAAATCTCAGTTTTCCCTAAACGATACTCTTTACACAGGCCCACCTCTCCAAAATGACTGTAATTCTCAATTGGAGAAAATACAAGTTTGTTTTTAGTGGCGATATCCAAAAAATGTATCGCCAAATTCTCGTACACCCTGACGATAGGCCCTTTCAAAGGATTGTATTTCAACCTCATTCCGATAGCCCTATAAAAGACTACCAATTAAAAACAGTTACTTTCGGAGTAAACTGTGCCCCTTATTTAGCGATACGAACCCTACTCCAGTTAGCCTCAGATTCTGAATCCACCCACCCTAAAGCATCATCAATCTTACGCAAGGAAACGTATGTCGATGATATTTTATCGGGAGGATACTCAATTGAAGAATCACTAAATGCCCAATCTCAACTTATTGAAGTCTTAAACTCAGCGGGATTGCCACTCAAAAAGATAACGGCTAACGAACCCCAGCTACTCTCTCATTTACCACATGAAGATCTGTACGATTCAGACTTTCTTCGGTTTCATGAAACAAGCTCCACAAAAACCCTTGGCATCAAGTGGAATGCCCTAAACGATTCATTCTCATACAATTTTTCCCCAATTGATAAAGCCACACGAATCACAAAGCGGCAGATTCTCTCGGCAGTTGCCAAACTTTTTGATCCCGCCGGATGGGTAGCCCCAATAGTCATCCGGGCAAAATTGTTAATGCAACAATTATGGTTGGAAGGCCTACAATGGGACGACGAAGTCTCCCAAGAATCCCTTACAAAATGGAACAATCTTGTTCAAGACCTCTCACAAGTAGACACAATTTCCATACCTCGCTGGCTACAGTATATGCCTTCGGATAGTATTCAAATCCATGGATTCTCAGATGCTTCACAGGCTGCATACTGTGCTACGGTATATATTCGATGTCTAACTCATACTAACAATACCTTCACCAACCTTTTAGTAGCGAAAACTAAGGTAGCGCCCATTCAAACAGTCTGCCTACCTCGCCTAGAACTGAATGGTGCAGTACTACTAGCAAACCTAGTAAGTTATGTTTGTTCATCATTAAATTTCAATACCACAGAGATATTTTTATGGACCGATTCATCTATTGTTCTTGGCTGGTTATCAAAACCACCGTCCTCCTGGGAAACATACGTGGCAAATCGAACTTCACAAATTCACGGCTTGATTCCAAATGCAACCTGGCGACACGTCCCCACTCATGACAACCCAGCAGACATTGGAACTCGCGGCTGTAGGCCGCAAGACCTCACACAAAACTCGCTCTGGTGGTATGGACCTAACTGGCTAACCAAACCCCCATCAGAATGGCCTAGTCGAAATCCCCTTAAAATAATTCAGTCGCCAAAACAAACGCTTTCCTTACACATAAAAGTTGAAGAAAATGATATTCTAACACACTTTTCTTCGTATAATAAAGCTTTACGCATTTTATGCTATATATTTCGATTCTTTAACAAATGCAAGGGAAATTTTGATTCAGATCGTAATGAAACAGTCGCGCACCCCTTAACGCAAAGCGAGTTAAATTATGTGAAATTTCGACTCATAATGCTAGCTCAAAAAACTTTTTACAAGGAAGAATATCAAAGTTTGAATGACTCCCAACCCGTATCTAATAAAAGCTCTTTAAAAACACTTAATCCGTTTATAGACTCTAATTCTCTCCTACGGGTAAACGGACGACTAGCCCAATCGTCGCTCCCTTATAATGAACGTTACCCAATTATATTACCCGGTAACTCTAGATTTTGTCACCTTTACCTCACTCATCTGCACAATTTTCTCTTACATGCAGAATGTAGTCAAATGTGTAGACTCACACAAACCGAATTTTATATTTCCAGACTAAAACCTCGAGTTAAAAACATTATACGTCACAGCAAAACTTGTTTAATCTACAAACAACAGCCATGTGAACAGATAATGGCTCCCTTACCCCCCGAAAGATGCAACCTCTCATTACCCTTTCAAATAACAGGCATTGATTTCGCTGGTCCATTTGACCTTAAAACATCACCATTGCGCAATTCTGTTATAGTCAAGGGATACGTGAGTGTGTTCGTTTGCTTTAGCACAAAAGCAATTCACCTTGAACCCTGTTCAGATTTGTCCTCTTCCGCATTTCAGGCGGCATTCGCTCGATTTGTTGGGAGGCGGGGGCTCCCCCATAGGGTAATCACCGATAATGGCAGAAATTTTGTAGGAGCCAGCAGAGTCCTTAAGCGTGAATTTTCGCAATTTATAAAAACCACTTCTCTAGACATTTCACAAAAATATTTAACCCATGGCTTTGAATGGAAATTCATACCACCACATGCACCACATATGGGCGGTTTATGGGAGGCGGCTGTGAAAAGCTTTAAATTTCACTTTAAAAGACTAGCTGGTTCTCACAAATTCAGCTTCGAAGAATTCACTACTATTTTAGCTCGAATAGAAGGGGTTCTCAACTCCCGTCCCATCTCTGCACTATCAGAGGATCCTACAGATTTGACCGCCTTAACTCCTGGGCACTTTCTTAGAGGGGCTCCCTTATTGGCTTTCCCAGAGCAAAACTACCAAAAAATGTCCGTTATCAATAGATGGGAAAAGTTAAAAGTTATTCACCATCAATTTTCAATTCGGTGGAAAGAAGATTACTTAAAATCCCTCCATAAGCGATACAAATGGAAAAATTCAGCCCGAAACCTCCAAATCGGAGATCTAGTAGTCGTAATCGATGATTTACAACCTCCCCACGAATGGCGTCTAGGTCGAATAGTAAAAACATACCCAGGTTCTGATACAAACGTACGTATTGCAGATATTCGTGTCACGTCAGGAATTATAACTCGACCGATAGTCAAACTGTGCTATCTTCCATTTTTGAATGATGAAAACTCAAACTAAAAAACCGAAATAACTCTCTGATATTTAATCATTAATTAAAATCCCTACTCCTATACATCATTTCATCACTTATTAACATCCATTAACCATGCTCCATAAACCATCCCCCTTAAATCTTACTCACTCATTCATGCATTTTTATCCTAGGAATAATCGGACAGTGATCATTACACGCAGCAACAGCCGCAGTCGAAGCCAGAATACCAGCCAAGGTAGAAACCAGCACAACAGCCATAGTCGTAGCCAAAGTCTCAGCCAACGCATCAGCCATAGTCGCAGCCAACATATCCGCAACAGGCGTAATCACCGTATTGAACACCGTTCTACACGTCGTGAAGCAGCAGTATACAGGTGCATGGTCTGCCACAACTACCACGCCTTACGTTTGTGCCCCAGATTTCTCAGGATGAGCCCACGCATGAGAAAAACCGTGGTAATCAGGCACAAATATTGCATAAACTGCTTGGCAAAAAGCCACGAACTTAGGTCGTGCACTTCTCTGGCCACCTGTAAGGAGTGCGATCAACTCCACCACACGCTTCTACATCTTCAACCAACTCGTGCGACCATGCAACCTCGTCAACATCGAACCAGCGGTCAACAACCCGCTCCTACAACTGTTCCAGACAGCAGCGTGATTGTAGAAGCCATCAAATCACTGGCCAACGTTCTAAGTGCCACCAATAATTATTCTGCCTAACAGCGAGGCCGGGAGCATGTCCAAACGAAGTTTGAACACCAAATTAATTAAGCTTATTTGTATATTTTATTATTTGCCATTTATATTGATTAGAATTCTATAAAAATCAATTCATTTATTTTATTTCAATTGAACATTTATATTTACACTTTATCACAACATTTAAAATCATACCTTAAAAATACGTTCCGGTTTGCACTTCAGTATTTGCTAACCCTGACATATAACATCAATACATGTCAACCCTATTTAAATTACATGTCAAATGTCAGTTCTCTTATTCTTTTTAACTTAACGAAAATACAAGCAGCGCGCGGCTTCTTGCCTTTTACGTTTTGCCATTTTTGGCACTTGTCTTTCAACCTTCAAACTGCGAACTTGAATTTTATTAAAAAGAAAAGTGTAATAAGAAAAATTTGAAATTTAGTGTTCTGCAATAAAAATTAAAGTTTTCAAAATTAAGTGTCTAAATAAGCCTAGAGTACAATTTGCTAAAACAACCCTATAGCTACAGCAAAATAATTACATTGTGCCAAATGTGTAAATACCTATAAGGGCCATCATTAAAACCTAGTGTACATTTTTTCTTAAATACATTAAATTGTGCTACTGTGTAATTAAATAAGTGCCTAAATAAAACCCAAAGATTAATCTAATGTTGTAAATATAAAGATTCGTCTAAAAATTGTAAATATAAATGTAAAAATTGTCTACAACCTAAAATTAAATCTAAACTAAACTAAGCCTAATATAACAATTGCTAAATTAAAAGTCGAATAAATTTTGCTACTTAACCTAAATTGAATTGAATTAAAACAAGTAAGAGTGCTATATTCGGCTATGCCGAATCTTAAATACCCTTCACCATGGTGAGATAAGAACAAGAAGTTTTTAAAAAGAATACCTATGACAAAATCAAAAAATGTATGTATATAACTAAGTCCGTTTCCTCTTTTGACAAAGTTGATGTTTAAAATTCGTTATATAAGTTTTAATTATATTTAATCTTAAAATCGTGTATAAAAAAATTTAATAAAAATAAAAAAAAATTTATTTTGGAGACTTGAACTCGCAATCTTACGAGCCTTAAGCGAGAACTTAGACAACTCAATACGAACGGTTTTATTGAACAAGCGTTAAATTAAAATATATTGAGAGAATTTTATGAACATACATACATGTGTATGCGTAAAAAACACATTAAAATCCACCACTTGTGGTAAAGATTATAAAAAAAACAAGTAAGAGTGCTATATTCGGCTATGCCGAATCTTAAATACCCTTCACCATGGTGAGATAAGAACAAGAAGTTTTTAAAAAGAATACCTATGACAAAATCAAAAAATGTATGTATATAACTAAGTCCGTTTCCTCTTTTGACAAAGTTGATGTTTAAAATTCGTTATATAAGTTTTAATTATATTTAATCTTAAAATCGTGTATAAAAAAATTTAATAAAAATAAAAAAAAATTTATTTTGGAGACTTGAACTCGCAATCTTACGAGCCTTAAGCGAGAACTTAGACAACTCAATACGAACGGTTTTATTGAACAAGCGTTAAATTAAAATATATTGAGAGAATTTTATGAACATACATACATGTGTATGCGTAAAAAACACATTAAAATCCACCACTTGTGGTAAAGATTATAAAAAAAACAACAAAAAAAAACCGCAACCAAGAGAAATGCAAGAAGAGATCAACGTAGCAACAGCTTATTAGACGAAACACAATAACAACAATTACTACAGCAATAAGAGATAAAAATAAAATGCAACAACAACAATTACGAAAGCAATGCCTTTATACATAAATAACTTTTGCTCATTCATACATACTCATGTGCATACATATGTATGGCTTTGCAATAGCTAGGTTAACCTACTAGTTAGTATGGATTTATTTAAATTACATACAACTTTTTATGTACATATGTAGGTACGTATATGCTTGCCGAAATAAAATAAAACACTGTGCCATTGCCAATAAAATTAAAATATCGAAAAGCTTTATACCTAAGTAATTTTAAAGTCGTTTTTAGGACATAAACAAATTAAATAAAAAATAAAAAACAAATAGGTATAGAATATGATTTTTGTTTTACATGTAAGTTAAGCGAACGATTAATATTTACATTGTCAAAAAAATCAAAAATTGCTGAATTATTTTAAAATCGTGATATAGAATATAAAAAAAGTAAAAAAAAATTTTTTTGAAAAGGTGGATGCCGGATTTGAACCCCGGCAGCTACCAACAACGCTGCTTTCAGCAACCGCCCAGACAACTCATCCATTAACACTTATGCTAATAAAGAAATAAAGTAGAATATATTCCGTCACTTTGTTTGTTTAATATGTAGGTATGTACGTATATTTCAATTTTAGCGACCAATCATGTACAAACATGTGTGTGTTTGATATGCCTAACATTCAACACGTTCGAATAAAAGCACAAACAAAAAAACAACAACCACAAGAGATTTTTTGGAAATATTAGAGGTAGTCATGGTTTTTTGCTCATAACTCAGCCATTTTTTAACCGATTTGACAGATTTATATACCGACGTGTTTAAGAAGGAATTTACCATTTACTTGTGTTATAAAGCTTGGACTCGGGGAAATCTATGGTTCCCGAAAGTGGGTATTTAAAAAAAAAAATTAATTTTGGTCATAACTTTTTTGTATCTGAACCTATTTTTCTGAATTTTTTATAAAATATGTTCTCGATATTTTGGTATATAAGTCATATCCATAGGGCATATGGCAGCCCTAAAATTTAGGTTTTTATACAATTTTTAATTTTTTTTGTACGGGAGGTACCACGCCCACTTCTCCAATCCCGCCCACATTTTGTAGGATGGTGTGTATTGGCTACCTTAATGTGTGTACCTAATTTGGAAACTTTGGCTTTTGCCGTTCCCCAGATATACAGCAAAAAGTAATAAAATTACAACAACCACAAGGGATTTTTGGAAAATATTAGAGGTAGTCGTGGTTTTTTGCTCATAACTCAGCCATTTGTGGATCGATCTTGCTGAATTTCAATAGCAACCGATGGTAGACTATATGTGACACACATGTAAAACAACCTAGCCGCTATCATGTCTGGAGTCTCCGGAAAACACATATCAAACGTAAGACGGACAGACGGACAGACGGACGGATATCGTTAAATCAACTTCTCTCCCCATAAGGACCCAGAATATATATACTTTATAGGGTCTAAGATCAATATTGTAGAAATTACAAACGGAATGACAAACTTATTAATACCCTTTTCCACCTGAGGTGAAGGGTATAATAAACCAAAATTGAACTAAGTTTACTATAACAATTGCTAAATTAAAAGTCGAATAAATTTTGCTACTTAACCTAAATTGAATTGAACTAAAATTAAAACAGAATTGAACTAAGGCTGCTACAACATTTGTTAAATTAAAATTCATCCTATATTTTGCTACTTAAATCTAAATTGAATTGAACCAATTGAAGTTTTACTTAACCTAAATCTACTATTGATAATATTACCCTAAACGTTGTTAAAATTCTACCTCAGTCGGAATTATATTACAAATAAATTGTATTTACCAACCTGAATTGTAACCCGTCTACCCTTTAATTACCATCAGGTTAAAAAGAAAAAGGTAAGTTCAGATAATCAGAAGTTATGTTCACACTACCCTCACTTATACCCTATTTTTTGTTTGCTTCCTTATTATAATTACTTCCCGAGTAATTATAATAACCCGTATCTTCCCCTCAGACACCACGCCCATTGGCAAGCTGCATTAATAATAATTAGCCCCCACCTAATTATTACAAACACTTTAAAAAGTGTTAACTTTAACCACACATTTTGATGTTTGCACTAACCACTATGTGATTCACTAACTTATTTATAACCACGGTAAACAGTTTTATATTTCTCTCTAGTCAAATTGATATATCGTGGCAACTCTGCCAAGAGAAACATCAAAATAGGATAAAATAACAAAGAAGAATAAAAAAAAAAACAAAACAAAAACCTTTTAATTTAGAGATTTTAAATGATATTGTGCAAAGTGCGTAAATAATTACTAATTTTTATTATTATATTAATTATTTTATTTAATTATTTTATTAATTTAATTTTAACTAAATTAATTTTTTTAATTTTATTTGATAAGAATATTATAAATAAATAGGATAAATAAATAAGAAGCTTTACGGAAAATTGGTGTGTGATAAGAAGTGGATAAATTGTGGGCTAAATACCTTAAAGCCATATCATTTATCGACTATACAGGTACAAAGAAAAATAAACACTTTTCTAAGTGGATTTAACCACACCAAATATGTTGGTGTTAATAAACCACAATTTGTTTTGTTTAAAATAACAGCTGACTGAAACAGCTGGCTTTTAACACCAGCAGATGTCGTTAAAAGTGTTAGTGAATAGCAAAATGGTTAATTTTGTGGTTTACATTTTTAAACGAAACAATTGTGGTTTAAAAAGCATAGTGAATCGCACTACTGGACAGTTTACTCGACGAGGCAATAGCCGAATTAAAAAGAAAAATATAAATTTAAAATACATAGTGAAATATGTAGATGACATATTAGCTATAGTAAAACGGGACGACAAAGAAGAGACCCTGAATGCTTTCAACGCATACCATCCAAAAATCCAGTTTACTACGGAAATTGAAAAGAATTTCAAAATTGCATATTTGGATACATACATATATCGACATAACAGTTTTATTAAATTTGCCTGGTATTCAAAAGAAACATCATCTGGTAGACTGATGAATTTTAATGCAACTCAACCAAAATACCAAATAATAAATACGGCAAAATATTTCATTTTAGGGTACTATATATTAGCGAGGAAGAATTCCATGTTAAAAACATAAAGAAAATTACAGCAATATTAATAAATAATAGCTTTCCAATTAAACTTTTACACCAACTAATTGAAGAAACACAAAGAAAATTAAAAAACAACACAACTTCAAACAGCACCGAAAATGATGACAAAGTTTTTTACAGTGTAAAGTTTATTCCTGGTTTAACGGACAACAGAAATATTAAAACAACGATAGACACACAAAACATATGTTACGCCTACAAACCACATACTACACTCAACTCTATTTTTTCCAAAATGAAAATGCCTGTAGAAAAACAACAACAAAACAACGTTGCGTACGAAATAGCATGTAAGGGAAATGACGAACAAAAATGTGATTTAATTTATATTGGCACAACAAAGAGAAATTTACAAACAAGAATGTGTGAACACAAAAAGGACATAGAAAAACATAAGGAATCAACAGCTTTGTCAAAACATATGATTTGCGAAAGGCATAAACCTGACTTTGACAGAATAAGAATATTAGACGTAGAAGCTAAACAGAAAAAACGTTTCACAATAGAAAGCTTACGTATACAACAAAATATTGACAAAACAATGAATTTGAAGGAAGACACAAATAATATAAGTTTTAGCTACAGAGTTGCAATAAAATAGAAAAGATAAGCTGTGATATTAATTTAAGTTGTGTGTTTAATTTAATTATATGTTAAATGTTTTATGTAAGCTGTGTAACATTCAATGTATAATTTAATGTGATAAACTACTTAGTAATTGTAAGTTTATTCATTTATTTTGTTGTTTTCTAATTTTGTAATAATATATTATTTTTTATTATATAAAAAAAATTTTTAAAAAAATATTAAATAGACAACCCCTGAAGATGTCAACAAATAATTGACGAAACGTTGGGAGAAACATGTAAAAAAGGTTTTTATTTACATTAATACATTAGGCCCAATTAGCTTAACAAAAACTTATCCATAATAAAATTTTTATTTTGTTTCAAATGCAACAATATTTTTTCTAAACAATTGTAAAATTTTATTTAGGACATTATGGCGATATGTCTTGATAGCACACCTAGTGCATAGTCCAATTGTAATTTTCGACAAAAAAAAATTAAGTTTTAACTCATCCGATTTGGCGTGGAATGCCATATTTAATGTACAAAAGGTTTCAACTTACCTTCTAAATGACTTGTTGTGTGAGTTTTATCTACTCTTTTTAAAATATCCTATGAAAGTGTTTTAATAAATGTTATTGTTGTAAAATTAAAATATGTACACTTTTTGAGGACTTTATCTTGTTTTTTCTATTAATTTTAAATATTTTAAATTGTTTAAAATATTGATGTGCATATTAGGGAATGGTAAATCGATTTCGATTGCAATCGACAGTCAATTTTGTGTTAAAAAAAATCGATTTTTTGCATCGAATTTACGTATGCGATTTTATACTGAAATGGATTATGGGGCTTTAAAATCGATTATTTTTTCTCAATATGTTTGCAATTCTGAATTTTAACAACAAATGTTGTCAAAATATTGACAACACTTTGTAATCATATTATTCCCTACAAGAAATACATAACCAAAACTAAAAAAAAAAACATTTTACTAACACACTTGCAAAAGTTTTATATTAGTTGTTTCACTCTAACATATATGTTAGAGTGGAACAACTAACATTTTATAAATAAAGCCATTTTTTAATATATTTTTGTCAAACGCTTGTACAAATGTGTGAATTGTGAATCAATTCTTGTATAATTGGAATATTAATGTAGAGCTAAAAAAAATTGCTAGAATGCTAGTGGTAAGGTACTGATGGCGGTTTCAAAGGACGAGGTGGTAGATTCTCTGGAAACAACAGCGGTCATGTACAAAACGGTAGTTTTCAAAGGAGTGGTTGTCTAACAGGTATCGGCCATGTGGGTGGTGGATTTGACCAGGATCATCGTTTACCGGTGGTAATAAAGGAACAAATAACGTTATTAAAAATCCTGATAACTTTAAAAGTAAGTACTTGATTTTGTGGTCACAATTAATTGGTCACACGTACGCTTACCTCCATTTTCAGACCCATGCAAGAAGTGGAACGTCATAAAGCAGCCGCAGGAATAACGATACGTGTACATATGTATATACTTTTCTGAAGTCTTATTTCCTATGTATGTATTTGATTATAATTTTTTCAATAAAAAATTTAATTAAAAATTAAAATAAAAAAATGAATTGTATATTTAATAAAGGTTAGTACTAACCAATTTTTACGTTATAAATAACTAGTTAATGCTAACCAATATTTACGTTATGACTAACTAGTTAGCATTGACCACTATTTTGGTTATCATTGACTAATAAAATGCAGGAGAGTAAGCAGTATAGATATATGTTCTGTAGGCTTGTGGAATTCATTAGTTAGAGAGAGAGGCGAGATCACATGTACACAAGAGTTTCGGTTAGTTTTTTTTTATTTTGCTCTTTATAAACTAATAGAAACTTTACCCAATACATTGGTCAACACTACCGGTCATATAACTAGTAAAATGACCGGTAGTCTTCTTGTAGGGTTACCATTGGTTGACAATATTTTAACGTATTTTTTCGCTCTGTGTAGATATTTTAAATTTGAAATATGTTTATTACTATTTTTATAATATCAATCAAAAATAAAAGAATTTAAATGATGAATGCATAATTTAAATGATGAAAATAAATAAAACACCATTGTTATATTTTGTTAATTAAATTTTTTTTAGCCTTTCCTTGTCTTGGTTTTATTTAGGGCTGCCAGATAAATTTGTGTAAAAATCATCGATTTCTTGAGAAAAATAAAAAGATCGTCTTTTTGTTTTAAAAAATCGGACAATTTAAAATTTAACAAATTTAGTTCGATTTTTTATTAAAACAAGTTCATGGGTATTTTATACATGCATATGTACATATAAATTGTCTATTGTTCGAACTTAATTTTTTTTTAAATTTATATCTATTTTATTAAGCTTGAGGTCTATTTTTTATAAAATTATTTATTTTCATTGATCCGATAACAATTTAAATTTGTTATTTTTCGCTGAAGAAGACACACAAAGGCGTGACAAAATATCATATTAAAAATAAATATTAACAAAAAATAAAATAAATATTTTTATAAAAACAAAAATAAGTCAAGCTTAATAAAATAAACATATATACTTATGTAGAGGTGCCAAGGGTTGGGTGACAAGGGAATCGACAGCGAGTAAGGGAACAACAGTAGATATTGAATTGAATTAATGAGTGACTGGAGTGAGGGAATAGAAGTTAGTGTGAAATGAAGAGGAACATCGGACAGACAGAAATAGAACATAGGGAGTTGAAATACAGCAGCCAAGCTATCAGGACACAACGCGGACAGTATTAATCGCTAAATATTAAACAATTAAATTAAATTAATTATTTTAAATAAAGTGAATTGTATTTTTAATTAAATATCCGGTGTGTTCATGTGTTTTTTTTTTAACTCATAGGATCAACAAATCCCACATTTGGGGGCTCAACCGGAATCGACTATTGAGCTGGAGCAGTAAAAGAGTGAAAATTTGTGTTAGGATCGTGTTTCAAGTAGAGTTTTTCTTTTCCCGGACTTTTTTATTTCCCGGGAAAGCGGGATTTATTTTTTAATTTCCCGGGAATTCCCGCTCAATATAAATAGATGCAAAATATTATTTAATTTAAATATTGCACAGAAATGGCTTTGCCTTATATCTTATTTTTATAATTATTTACAAATATACTTGAATTTTTGTTATTAACCTATTAATATTTAAGATATAAGGCAAAGCCATTTCTGTGCAATATTTGTTTCCTTAGAATGTAAGAAATTATGTAACTTACTATTGAATAAATAAATAAATAAAATAATTAATTAATTTAATATATTTGAACAAATAACATTTCCTGAGATCAATTAAATAAGTTTATAAATGCATTCAACTTTTTCATTTATGTGGCAAAAAGGAAAATTTCTTAATGGCACCTTAAGACCTTCATGTTCAAAAGAACACATGGATAAAATTTCAATTCATTTGTAGATTTTTGAGAAAGTTATAGCAAAATTACTTTTTGGTTATCTTTTTTCAATGTGCAATTACATTTGGAATAACAAAAACTTCAGAGCTGTGACATTAGGAGTGTTTAGGAATAAAAACTTAAAAAACTATAACAGCAGAGAACCGATGATTATATTAAATTCAGAGAAAATTTCCAAAAGCCACCTTTGAAGTGGTAAACTGTTCTCTTAATAAACAAAACAAATAGACTTAAACTCTTATTGCCACATAATTAATTCAAAGTCAACAGCAATTATATTAAACCAAAAGAGTTAAATGATTTATTCAAATTATTACAAAATATTTCATTAAAAATAGGAATTCCGTTCAGAATAAGCATTTACAGAATCGTTTAAGCGACTATCTCTAATTTATATCAAGAAGATTTCAAGGAGAAAACACGATTTCTTTTTACGGATGTTTCAAACGTACATTATACATATAAACTCTAGACACTTTCAGTTTTCATAGCACATCCTTCAAAACCTGTAGTTCTTTTTTAAAAATGAATTATTTTCTTCGAATCGAATAAAAAACTCTAACAATTGCTGTGTGTTAGTGGGTGGCGAAAATTTCCCAGCGGGAAAAAGAAGGAGTACGGATGCCTTCTAGAAGGCCAGAAAGCTTTTGTTAAATGTAAAGTCGCAAGAAGAAGAACAACAAATTAACGTTATATTGATTAATGGAGCTTTATGTAAACAACCCATGATATTTATGAGAGAAATTTGCTGTAAAGAAATCTGTTAAATAATAAAATAATATAATTTCAACAGGATTTGTAAACAAATGTTAGTAGGGAGGTTACATCAAACGTAATTGCGAATAGTTAGAACAGCTTTATAAAATTTTTGTAAACGTGAACATTTTATTAACGTTTATTTACATTATTTCATTTTGGAAAATCGGTTTAATAACCCTTTCATCTAATTTCGTGGAGACAATTAACTATAAATCTAATTTTAATTATCTTTAAATTTATTATTAATTATATTATAATATTTCTTTTTTAAAATTCTGTTTTGTAATATTTGATGGTATTTAACATGGAACTGGCTGATATTTTAGGGCTCACTTCTGAGGAGTTAAGACTGAAGTAAGGCGAATTGGGACTGAATGGGGAAGGGGTTAAGACCGTTTTACAGGAAAGATTGATACGACATTTTGGGATAACGCAACAGAATGAGGAGACAGGTTCAGAGTATGGCGAGGCTTCTGCGTATATTCAGCAGCCAGTGGTTGCAGAACATCATAGACGTTCCACCTTCACTTTAAGAGATATCGAGGATACTTTGTCAAAATTCTCTGGGAAAAGTCAACCTGATATTTTAACGTGGATTAACGACTTTGAAGATTGCGCGTTTACGGTCGGGTGAGACGAGCTGCAAAAATATATAAATGCTCGACAACTCCTTACAGGGGCAGCAAGAATATTTTGTCGGAGCCAGAATAAAGTTCGAGACTGGGCGTCTTTAAAATTTGCGCTAAAAAAAGAGTTTGGGGTTAAATATACAGCAATTGAAGTTCATCGTATGTTGGAAAACAGGAAAAAATTAGCCAATGAAAGTTTCCGTGAATATATGTACGGCTTAATAGAGATAAGTTCGCCAATAGCCCTCGATGAAGCAAGCATAATCGAATACTTTATTGAAGGTATATCGGATAGCAAACTCAACAAAAGTATTTTGTATCAAGCCACCAGTATTGAAGATTTAAATAAAATTAAAAGTTTACGAAAGGGTATCCAAACCAACTCAGCCGTCAGGTTTTAGTATTCTCGAGGAGCCGGGCTAGAAAGTGCCGTGAAACTTAAGAAAAAGGAATCGAAGGTTTCGGGCTGTTTTAAGTGTGGGGAAAGGGGCCATGTGATTCGTGCCGTCAGCCACAACCAATATGTTTCAAATGCCACGATGTTGGCTTATGCGTTTAATTGTAAGAAGGGTGTAATTGAGAAGAAAGAGGAAAAGGTAAACACAGCTAACAATATTGTTCATACGTTGTCTGATCAGAATCTAAGTCGCGATACGATGATCCCGCGGTCGAATAGAATTTTTAAAAATGTTTTTATTCTCGGTTTTGAGGTATCGGCTCTAATTGATACCGGAAGTGATATCAGTTGTGTACGCTACGATTCACTGATGCAGATGGAAGAGGTTACCTTAAGTGCAGAAAAATGATTGGGATAGGAGAGAAAGAAATAGAAACGATTGGGTCGTTCGAAGCTAATGTCTGCTTAGATGGGGTGGATGTCCCAATTAAATTTAATGTGGCTCGAGAGCGCGATATTCATTTTGCAGCCGTGTTGGGGAACGATATTTTAGAACATGTCGATCTTGTAATAAATGCGGACGGAGCGAAGTTCTCATTAAAGTCTTCGAAACCTGAAGTTGTTGAGAGTAGCAAGGGTGATATGCTTGATATGGCTACTTGTGGTGCCATTGAGAACAATATGGAAAAGGTGTTAAGAGAGTTAGCGGAAATTTGCGTGAAGTAAATGTAAGTCACTTAAAGCGGGAATTTCGCGAGGACATAGTTACAATGGTAAAGGAATATAAGCCGATTAAGCCCGAGTCATTTCCAGTTAAAATGAAGATTCTGCTTAAAGAAGAAATCCCGATTGTTCACAATCCGCGTAGGTTGTCGTATGCTGATCAGCAGGTCGTAGATAAACAAATCTCGGAATGGCTGAAAGATGGTATAGTGAAGCCAAGTTGCTCTGAATATTCAGCACCGGTAGTGTTAGTTTCAAAAAAAGATGGCACCAGACGGTTATGCTGCGATTATCGGAGATTGAACGAGAAGATTGTAAGGGACAACTTTCCTATGGCAATCATTGACGATGTTTTGCAACGTTTGCAAGAAGCTCGAGTGTATACAACCCTGGATTTACAGAACGGTTTCTTTCACGTGCCAGTAGCCGAAGACAGTCAAAAGTACACCTCTTTCGTGACACACCGTGGTCAGTTTGAATTTTTGTACGTTCCCTTTGGAATAACTAATTCACCCGCTGTTTTTTGTCGCTATATAAGCGCCGTGTTTCATGACTTGATAATGGATGGAACGGTTGTTATTTACATGGATGATATGGTGATACTCGAGAAACTAAAGAAAGTTATAGAAGTTGCATCCTCTAATGGGCTCCGCATAAAGTGGAACAATTGCCAGTTCTTAAAGCGCAAGATTACATTCCTGGGCTATATACTTGAAAATTCAACAATTTTACCATCAAAGGAGAAAACCATAGCAGTGGAAAAGTTTCCAATCCCTAAAGATCGGAAGGCGGTACAGAGGTTTTTGGGACTCACTTCCTATTTTAGACGTTTTATACCGAATTATGCCTGGGTGGCAAAGCCCTTATCTGACTTATTAAAAAAGGACGCAACTTTCAAGATGGGTGATGAAGAAGTTTTATCCGTGCAACAGTTAAAGGCTGCATTAGTTGGAGCCAACATTTTAAGGCTGTTTAACCCTAGCGCTGAAACCGAAATCCACACCGATGCCAGTAAGCACGGCTATGGAGCCGTATTGCTTCAAAAGAACTCTGAGGATGGTCAACTACATACAATACAGTTTATGAGTCGGAAACAACAAACAGAAATCTGGTCGTGTTTTTCCTTTAAGTTTTCTTTTAAACTATGGCAACATTTGTATTTTTATTAATATTTTTAGTCAACTGTCAAAAATCGATGGTGTAAAATACACTACAGTTCAACCAGTAGGTAAGACAAACATGTTAAAATTATCAAAAATTCGTTACACGATAGATATCTATAGACAGCTAGATATCTGTTTGTAGAAATTACGGGCATTAGTAGAATACCTGGTAGTTAAAATTTAAAAAATCAGTTCATAAATAAACGGGTTATAGACAAACAACTTTTTTTTCTTGTTGTTGCTTTATACAGAAATTCATATTGTTTTTCTAAATTTTCAACGCCACAAAATATAAGCTACAACAAAGTTATAAAATATTGATTTTGTTTTTGCTTTCGTCACTTTTTTATAAAAAATCAGCAAATCGGCACCTTGCTAATTTCGGAGAAAAAATCGTCAAAATGAAGATAAATCGTCAAATCTGTCAGCCCTGTTTTTATTATATTTATTTCTTCGCTTTCATCTGACATTTAATTACTGGAAATATTCCAGTTAAATTAGAATCTGTGTTGTCTGTTTTCGCATTCAAATACAGAAACATTTTTCTCTCACAAATCGAGAAACGATGGAATTTTTTTGTTTCACACTTCATGTGAAAAAATTTACGATGCGAGAAATACAGAAACGAACTTCAGAATGTAATTTTCCCTAAAAACACCGATTTTGCAAGGGAATACGTTTATTTTTATAAGCAAACTTAATAGTAACTGAGCAAAAAAACAGCCGTCACCGAACAATAACTATTGTCAAAATTCTTTTAAATACTACCCATACATTGACTAATTGCAATATTTTGAAATGTATTTAATTTATTATAAAAAAAATATGGCTGAAATTTAGAATTTTTTTTATAATCTTAATCCAAAACACAATTTTAATATGTGAAGTGGACATACATATCGTACTGGTTCCTCTAAAAAATTACACATTTTAACTTTTTGCAGGAAAACGATAAACAGTGGTCATTAGTGTTACCCAAAAATATTTTTTGGGGCTCAAGCATCATTTAAAAACTTATAGGGTAAAGTATTTTTGAGATTTTTTTAGATTTTTCGGAAGAGGTTAAGAGGTCGCTTAAGTCGAATTTTTGCCACAATTCGGGTCTGCCAGTCTTTTTTTAAGTATTCTTCATAACTTTGTCAATCCGCGATTTTCTTCTCTTTTAAGGAAATAATTTAAAAGAAAAATGTCCAAGCTTTATTTTGGTTATCTGAGTTATAACGGTTTTAGCTTTGTACCCAGTTTATGACATTGTTACTCATACCCAACAAACAATTATTTGATTTGCTTAAAAATCATTTATTGGAGTTCATACGATGTAGCTCTATGCCCTGAAATAAATTCGGAAAATCGGTTTCAGAAGTTGTGACATTGATGTTAGTGATATCCATTACCAATACTTTACTCCTTAATTATGCTTGAGCAGCCATGAACATCAAAAAAAAAAGTTTTTTGCGACACACAGTAGTTTTTAACCGGTTATTTTAGTTTTGCCCAATTCAAATATTTTAAAATGTCCATTTTTCGAATATCGAATTAACCGGTTATTTTAGTAATGTGTAATTTATATACGTTTGCCTTACTTTTGTTATAAATGTACCCGTAATTTAAGCATTTTTCTAATTAAATATTTGGCAAATTTAAACTTAAAAAAAATGTCAAAACAAAATGAACCAAAAGTTAAAAAAAACATCATTCTTTTGTCATATAAGGCGTAATCATAGGTCTTATTACAGTCCAAAAATGCAGGTTTATATACAATTTTTGATATTTTTCGTACAGGAGGTACCACGCCCACTTCTCCAATCCCGCCCACATTTTGTGGGATGCTGTGTATTGATAACGTTAATGTGTTCCTAATTTGGAAACTTTGGCTCTTGCCGTTCTCCAGATATACAGAAAAAAGTAATCAAAATACAACAACAAGGGATTTTTGGAAAAAATAAGAGGTAGTCGTGGGTTTTTGCTCACATCTCAGCCACTTGTGGACCCATCTTGCTGAATTTCAATAGCAAGAAATGGTGGACTATATGTGACATAAATGAAAAACAACCTAGCCGCTATCATGTCAGGGGTTTCCGGAAAACACATATCAAACGTAAGACGGACAGACGGATATCGATAAATCAACTTCTCTCCTCATAAGGAACCAGAATATATATACTTTATAGGGTCTAAGATCAATATTGTAGAAATTATAAACGGAATGACAAACTTTTCCACCTGTGGTGAAGGGTATATAAAGTAATTAGCAATTTGACAGTATTCTAAATCTATATATATAAAAGAGTTGCTTGAGTGGCTGACTGACTGACTCATTCATCATCGCCCAGCCCAAACCGCTGACCCTAGAAACTTGATATTTGGACTAGCGATTGGTCACTCCCCAAATCGATCCACTAAGACGGGAATTTTGAAACTCGAATGTTTAAAGGGTAAAAAAAGTGAAAACGGGAAAATTCGGTAACCTTATATCTCCAAAACTAAAAGAGATGCAAATAAATGTAATACTTATCGTTGCTCTTTAGAAAAATAAGAGGACAATTGTCTGGTCCTTTTTTGAAATCGGCCTTATTTGAGAGTAAACGGCTAAAATCTGAATTTTAGTACCTTTTTAACACCCCATTGTTCTTTTGAACCAATAAACATAGAAAAAAAGTTAATACCACATTCGAAACTTATCACAAAAAATACGAATTTTGTACTTTTTCGAAATTCGGACATTCGGGGTGAAAATCGTAACTATTTTTGGTACTTTTTTACAAAATATTCTTCTCCATTCATTGACATATTCGTACTAAATTATGGGCTCCCACTACAATACTGAAATTTTTGACACTTTAATGGGGGAAAACATAGTACCCTATTTATATTTTTCTTTAGCTTTTTGGTTCTACTAAAGTAGCGGGTTAAATGCTAGAATTTCAACAAGCTTATACATAGAAAAATAAACTTTGGCATAACAATATGTCCACGAAAAAAAGGAGACGCTAACGAAGTAGCGGGTATATGCTAGTACTATATACAGGCGGGCCACGACTATCCGGGACCGGTTAACCGGTAACCCCGATTAACCGTGATGGCCAAAAATCATTCTATTGTTTTTTGTTTGCAATGTTTTCAGATTGTTTGCTTCGATTAACCGTGATTACCTCTATTATCCGTGATGGCAGTTGGAAAATATTAGACAAACAACATCACACGACTTTTTTTTTAAAAATGTTATTCTTTTTTTTTGCTTAATGTCCTTTTGTGTCTTATGTTTTTAGTAAAAATTTAATGTATACTTACTTTTTCACCACAGGTGGAAAAGGGTATATACAAGTTTGTCATTCCGTTTGTAATTTCTACAATATCTTAGATCCTATAAAGTATATATATATTCTGGGTCCTTATGAGGAGAGAAGTTGATTTAACAATGTACCTCCCCCCCTACCCCCACCACCCTCTTCAATTGTTTACATATACTAGCATAATGCCCAATATGATTTTCGTTATCACTCTTCTTTATTATTTAATATATTTAACGAAATAATTTTAACAAATAGAAACTGGGAATTTGTTGTTTCTATTTGCTACTTAAAAACTCGCCAAAAAAAAAATAAAAGATATGACAACACTAGGGATGAAACGATACGAGTAAAAACAAGTCCATATTCAATACCCTACAAGAAACGAATGAGCGAGTAGTCACATTTTTCATTTTGGTGTTAAGAAAATGATAGGAAAAAATTACCGAAATCAAGTGTTCGGTCACAATCGGTCATTTTTTCCTATCATTTTCTTAACACCAAAATGAAAAATGTGACTACTCGCTCATTCATTTCTTGTAGGGTACTTTTATATAAGTACCAACTATTTTTGTAATCGATATTTAGCAACCGATTACCAAGTAGTATCGGTATAAAAATACTCGGTATCGGTCAAAAGTAATCGTTTCACTTTGGTATTGAAATTAATCTTAAATATTTGATTATTTTCCAAAGCTGAAGCAGCAGTAACGGTATCAAGAAACCGTTTGACCAGTAAATACCTCTACGAATTTTTGTGTTTAGTACATCAACGAATGAATTTTTTATGAATGTTAAAATCATATAACATAAAATAAAAAACAAATAAAATAAAATTTTTATTTCAGCAATTCTTGAGTTTACTGGTGAGAGGGGTTAAAAGATTTGAATGGGGAACTAAGTTTCATGTACTTTGCAATTCTGTTTTGTTTTGTAATTTTCACACTTTTTAATTTGATAGCAGGTGTATTTGTATTTATATATAAAATGTAAAAAGGAGAAAGGGAAAGACACATATTGAAAAACTAGAACTTTATAATCAGGACACTAATGCAATTTCAAAGCAGCATTTAAGAAATTGCAGCAACAAAAATTGTTTGCCTTGATGATGACTTACAAGTCATTTAAATTCATTGAATTATTTTCAATTCATTCGCTGCTATGCGTTTGAAAACAACAATTCTCTTCCTAAGTGTTTGCACGCAATGACTGGAATGAGTTTAAATTTTTTTAAAACTGCGATCAGCTGCGTAACCACTACCACCTCATAAGATCAAAACTGAGTAGTTTTATGATTCTCTCTCTCTTTCTATTTAAGCATTTTGTTTTCTTTTGTCCACATTTAGGTATACGATAGCCAAGAACAACACAAATGTATTGAAATAAAAAGTACGTATTGGCAACTTTCAACTCATCTCGTCAGCCGTTCATCTGTCTCCACGGCGAATTAAAAAAAATTCGTAAATGGCCAAATATAAAATTGTTTTGAAAAGAAGTTGAATGAAAAGTGCTTAAAATATTATTTTTATAATAAAAAAATTTCAAAACTGCGAATGATTAAAGTGAATTTAAGAATTTCTTTTATAAAAAAGTGATAATTTTAATTTGCAATAAAAAAGTTTTGACATCTATCAATTATATTACAAAAACAAAATACCAGGGGCTTTTTGTAGTTGTAGACACAGAATACCACAGAACTGTCACGAGACGGAAGATTTTGCGTTTTTTTCTCCTTTTAAGAAAGCTGCCCTTTTTGCATTTCTCTTTGCACCATCTTTTTTGCCACAATACAATGAACACAAATTTATTAAGTTGAAATTAATATGAAAAACTGTGTAAAAATTAACTTTTAAAATTACCACACCAATAGTAAATAATATTTAAGTGAGTAAATAACATTATAAAACAAAACAATATAATTAAATGAATTTTTTTTCACTAAACACAACGTTTGTTAAACTAATGCATTTGTTTAACGTGGTTTGTGTTTTTTTATTTTTGTTTTGATCACTCCATTCGTGTTGATGGTTGCGGCCCGTTTTTACACATTGTCACTTCACTACCAAAAAAAGCTTTCTGTCTTTTTCTTCGAAAGCTGCCTTCGCAACTGATTTGGGGCCTTTTCACACGTCACTTTTAACAGTTCTGTAGTATTCTGTGGTTGTAGAGTTGCACTTAACTTTTTTAAATTCGCCTTTGTCATAAGTCATTTTCTCTATGTAACTCGTGTTGTGTATGTTACTTGTGTTTTCTCGTGCAGTGCGTATGAATGATTTTCATTATGCGACGCACATCACAACCAGCGTTACCGTTCAAAATTTTCAAAAAGGGGCACAAAAAGGGGATTTTCAAAAGAAAAGTGGCACAAAAAGGGGACTTCTGAGAAAAAAGGGGCAACTTTAAAAATAAGAAAATGTTTATATTTATTAAATTATTTTTTACTGAAAATATAACCGATACAAAAAATAAACCACTTTTTTATGTATAAATAATACATTAAGGCTGGGTTTTCGAGATCTCAGTTTAACTAGGTTTAGTTAATCTAAAAACAGATTTGTGCAGCCATTACCAAGTTTGTATACCAAATTTTGACGGATCAGCTAAGTTTTCCTTAAAATTTTGGTCTTTAATGAAATAATAATAACAAAATCACATGTCGCCGGAAAAAGCCGAATTTGAGAGTACGCTAAACTAAGTTTAAACTTAATCCGCATCTCAAAAACCCGGCCTAATAAATCTGTATTTATCCCTTGATGTACTGAACTTACATTTTCTTGCATATGTTGATGTAAAACATGCAAAACATATTGCATATTTAACCTTACTTTAACTTAAGGTGTTTATATTGCCCTGTTTTACAACTTTGAATGTACTACTTTGTTTCTACAACAAATGTTTTATTTTGTTTGCCATAATTCAAACCGCTTATAATTTTGTGAAAGAAATCGCCATTAGTAATAGACTTATAAAAACCTTATTCTTCCCAAAATACGGGCTTTGGCACAATAGCGTCTATATAATGGGAGATAGGCGGGCCAAACTTTGATCAGATATTTCTTATTCGGAGAAGTTAGTAGTGGTTCGATTTTTATTCATACCACCGTTAAGAGTATATGAGATTCGATACTGCCGAACAGAGTAATACTTCTTGTTTTCATTTTATCTATAATACAAAAGCAATTACTGAATTCTTGTTAAAAGGACATGCTTAAAAGGTATAGTTTAACATTACTTATAAAAAGAAAAAATAATTAATTAATAAAGTTTGACCTTTTATTTCTTTAGTTGT
Organism: Pollenia labialis; assembly: GCA_949318255.1. NCBI lineage: Eukaryota > Metazoa > Arthropoda > Insecta > Diptera > Polleniidae > Pollenia > Pollenia labialis. The sequence goes on from OX439143.1 coordinate 85,778,894, forward strand.
TATATATATTTTATTGAAAATCTATATTTATTAATAAGTTCAACATGGACTGCCAGGTATCTACTTTCAATCTATTTTATTGTTTTATAAAGCTAATTTAGAAAAAAAATCCGTTCGGCGGATGCTCTTCTATGCGATAAAGTAAAACATACGAACATATAAAAGCTGGAAGGTTCAACTGTGTTCATTGATTGCCAATATAAAACATTTAGTTCAAAAAGGGGCGAAAGGGGCACAAAATGATACAAAAGGGGATTTAAATTGAAGGGGAAAATAAGTGGCATGGTAGTTAAAAAAGGGGCAAAAATGCGACTTTAGTCGCATAACGGTAACGATGATCACAACGTACGTTGTACTAGCTTTTTTGTGTTAGTATGTTGTGTGCAACCACTTGAAAAACCAAGTGTGAATTGATTTGCATGTTGATTTGTGTAGGCATCCAGTATGTTACTAACAAGATCTCATACATTTTTTGTTTGTTTTATAAACCTCTTAAAACCGATTTTTTTATTTATAAATATCGCATATTTACTTAAATTGTGACATAACTCAAAAAATTTAATTTTGGAGTTAGTGATGCGGAATTGTTCGCTATGTATTTCTTTATATTGTGTAGAAAATCCATCTTTATATATTTTATACTTCCCCGCTTGAAGAGAATGTGTCGTTATTTTTTCCAAGCGGTCAGAGCAAATGAAAAATTGTTAGCGCGCTTTTCTTAAAATGGATTATTTTGAGTTATGTCACTATTAAATTAAATGAGCGATATGTACATACATTAATATGAATAGTAAAAATAATTTTAAATTAATAAATGTGAAAAAATTTTTTTTAAGAATAAACCTTAATAAATATTTACGGCCGTATTCATAAAAAATAACATAGGCTTATAAGAAGCTGGGGAAACGAATTTTCTCATGTTTTGTCTAATATCCCCAATTAAAATGATGCTCGCTTCGGCCATCCCTATCCGATGGTCCATATTTTCAATGACTCTGAGACATAATTAAGATTCAATGTCGTTAATGTGCCGAATTATCTTATCCCTTAGGTCTTGAATTGTTCTTGGCTTATTAACGCACAATTTATCTTTTGCATATCCCCAAAGAGAGAGGTCCAACTGTGTAAAATCGCATGATCGTGGTGGCCAATTAACATCGCAACGACGTAAGATAACAAAGTCATTGAATTTCTCACGTAAAAGAGCCATTGTTTTGTTGGTTGTGTGACGGTGGCACCATCCTGTTGGAACCACATATCGTCTAGGTCCATTTCCTCAATTTCTGGCTATAGGAAGTCCGTTATCATCTCGCGATAGCAAACACCATTCACGGTAATTGCAACGCCGCCAGCCGGAGAAGTAACGGGAGAGCATGCACATGTGTTTTACGATTTCCTACAGACTCTGTTTGCTGAAATTCTCCCGATTGTGGAAACATTTTCTCGATTATGCTGACCAAAAAATCACGATGTGCACGACATGCATTTCGATTGAACGCTCATTTTTGTAAAAGGCTTTAATAATATTAACGCGCTGCTCGATTGTGTACCTCTCAATGGTAGAAGTTGCCAAACACTGAAACAAAGAAAGCTAAATTAAGTTGTGCAAAAAAGACGGTAAGATGTGAATCACAATCAACATCGTGTATTTGTTATCGCGAATGTTCTATAGAATTTTGTTTCCTAAGATAAACAAGATTTTTCGAAAGGAAATAGGTACTGGGTGGTAACTAAAAGTGGCCTCAATTCTTACACTTTTCGCTTTGCATAAAAAATCTAATGGATCATAGTTCACATTGTATTGTATAGTACTAAAACACTAATTATAACGTTTATATATGCTGCTTTCTATTCTTTTATCATACAAACCGAAACAAGTACCGATATAAGTATCGATACTTTTTTTCAATACTGAGCAGGTATCGATACTTTACGAGCGATACCACATCGAGTAAAAGTATCGATACCTTAGAGGTATCGTTTCATCCCTAGACAACACTGCCTGTACTTACAGAAAACAAACAAACACAACATACATGGTACAAACCATTTTTTTAATTTTTATGTACTAAAAACGATTTTTAAAAAGTATTTACCAGTTTAAGCTTTTATTTTTATTTAATTTATAATGAAGTTTTAAGTATTGTAAGTACATATGTATGTATATGTAAAATTATTTAGTTTTTGTCTAGTTGCTCATTATTCTGCTCGCACAATGGTGAAGGGTATATAAGATTCGGCAAAGCCGAATATAGCACTCTTACTTGTTTTTATTTATGATTCGCCTGTGGGTTATGCTTGAATATTGAACAGCTAAGTTTAATATGCCTCAAAATTAGCGAACATAAATTAAAATTAACTTAAAACATATAGTTTTTCAATTTAAGTGGACAAAAAGTAGTAAAAACGTGTATTAACGGTATTTTTTTTTTTTTGTAACACGATTTTTTTTTTAATTTATGGAAATTCTAAACTTATTCACCCTTATCGTGGTTGGCGTATTTAAAATACGCCTGCGACTGTTTCGTAATAGATTAAAGAGAAGGTGAACTTATTTTCTTTAATCTATTACCAAGCAATCGTAGGCGTATTTTAAATACGCCAACCACGATAAGGGTGATTATTTGAGTGTAAAAAAATCGGATTTAAGGAAATTGTGTTGAAGAACCAAATGTGCATTCTACAAGAAAAAGGAAAAGGTGTTTTTTAGAGTGTCACAACTTTGAGTTGGCATCACTGCTTTGTTTGAACACCCATTTAACAGCTGAAAGTAGCTTTTTGTTAAGTTCAAAATGTATTAACAAAGTGACCTCAGTACTACAACAATGAAACAATAGAAAAAACAACAGGCATTTTGTTGCTAGAATTGAGACGGCAAATGTCAAAATGCCTTTATAAAAAATGTAAATAAACAAAAAAACATGACGCCAAACGTCACACACGAACAAAATCACTGCAAACAGCTGCGCTTGTGAGGTCACTTTATTAGTACATTCTGGTTTAGTTTGCTTTGAAATTTCATTATGAATCGACTTACACCAGAGCAACGCGTGCAAATTGTTGAAATTTTTAATCAAAATAATTCGGTGAACAAATTGATATTGATTTTGAATTTCCATTCAAAATTTTATTTTCTGATTTAGCCCATTTCTGGTTGAAAGCAGAATTGTCGCATTTGGAGTGAGGAGAATCCACAAGCTTTTGTCGAAACACTATTACATCCACAGAAAATTACTGTTTGGTGCGCTTTATGGGCTAGCGGACTCATTGTCCCATTTGTCTTCAAAAACGAAGATGGTCGGAAATGTTGAAAATTGTATTGCGCCTTCTACGCACCAGCTGTGGCGGTCACATGGTAGAAATCATATTTAAGCATTAATTTCATAAAAACAAAAATTCCAATAAAGCCCGTTTCATTGATATTAAAAATATATTTCCTTGTTTTATTATGATTTAAACTTGTGTCACTCTATAAAACACGCCATTTACAAAACTATTACAAAAACGGGTAGTTTAGTTTTCTTCAAAATAAACAATCCAGTTACCTACATTTGAAAAGTTTGCTAATTTTTACTAGACAACATCATTAGGAGTAAAAATTTGGGAAAGTTTAACTGAAAAGGACAAAACTTTACCCGTTTTTACTGTTGGAACGACAATGGGATATTTTTTTTTTTTATTTATTTATTTATAGTTAATATTGTTCAATATTAAATTTGTAAATTATTTTGACAATAAATATTTAAACATTAATTCAAAAACAAAAGATTACAAAATTAAACAACTTAAGTAATTATATAATAATTAATTAAATGTTTGAATAATAAATTTATATCAATAATGAAGAAAAATCAAAATTTATTTAAGAAAAATTAAGAAAATAACTCAAATAATTGTTTCTTAAAGTGTTGAGCGTAGCTTATATCTTTAATACTTCTGGGTAGTATGTTCCAAAGACGTATAACATTAATATAAAATTGCCACTCCGAAATTAAAGTGCGATGCTTAAACTGAACTAGATTCCTTGTTCGATCAAGCCGGCCAAAACTCAGTCTATTGTACAATTGTTCAGGTTCACGGGAGTTAATAATTTTATGTAAGAAAAGCAATGATCTTATTTTCAATAAATCATCAAATTGAACGCCATATAATTTTTTAGAATACGCGGAAATGTGATCAAACCTTCTAAGTCCATACACATATCTTGTAATGTTGTTGAAAAGGATATTAAGTCTTCGTTTACTTTCTGTGTCACAGGAGGAGACAATTTCACATCCATATAATAACGTTGGGATAAGGTATGTTTTTGCAAGTAATAGTCTGATTTTTAACGGGGTACAATATTGTGTAGGCCAAAGGGTTCTAAGCATTGAATATGTTCTTCCACATGCTGCAGTAACATGATCGCTCCATGTCAAAGTGCTATTGAATATAACTCCTAGGTTTTTTACTCTTTCAACAATCTCAATAGGCTGATTATTTATATAAATGTTTGGTTTCACAATTATTTTGCTCGTTATTTTCCGAAAGACAATGCATTTGGATTTCTGTGGACTTAAACTCAGCCCATTAGCTGCAGCCCAGAGAGAAACTCTATTTAAATCATCATTAAGTTTTTGTATGCAATCATCTAATTTCTTACAGTTTCTATTACTCACACACAATTGTTCATCATCAGCATACTGACGAATATCGCAGTGCATTAGTTGACATGGTAAATCCTTTGCATATATTGAGAAAAGAAGTGGACCAAGAATTGATCCCTGTGGAACACCTCTTCTTACTGGTAAAAACATGAAGTACTATTCTTAGTCTCCACACATTGAAAACGGTCTTCCAGATAGGATGACATCAGATTAATCGATGTTGAAGAAAAATTCATCATTTTAGATAATTTCTGTTTTAATATTGTATTGTCAACCGTATCGAACGCCTTGGAGTGATCCAATAGACTATCATTGAAAAACGTCCGTCATCAACTTCCCTTCTTAAATCTTCAGCTACATCAGTCAATGCAGTAATGCAACTATGCTTTGCACGAAAACCAGATTGTCGATCGCTAAGTAACCGGTAATCTCTTATATACAGTGCAATTTGATTCAGCAAAATTCTTTCCATAGCCTTTGATAGATAGGGTAGAATCGCTATTGGTCGAAAATCGTTGTTGGATTTTGGTATGGGCAACACACAGAAAAAAATACCAATGTAAAATTAACATGGAAAAATGTTGACTGAGAATCATAATAAATTTCTGCAAAAGTATGCGCTTTATTTAAATTTATCATTATTTCATATTAATTTTAAATGAAAAATATTAAAATAATCTTTAATCATCAAAGTTTTTCTTGGGATTCAAAAATTAATTAACAAGGTTTCTTTCAAATGTGCTAAGTTCCCATTTCATACTATTGAGAAACTGAAATTTATTGTTGAAGGGATAAGCTATTCCTATGCGCATTTCACTGGTTGCTTAGGACAGATCGTCAGGAAACTTCATCCAAAGATTTTAGAAATCCAAAGATATTATACAAATAAAACCGTTAAGCGAACAAGAATTATAAACCTCAGTTTTGCTTGTAACAATATCAAAGCTTTAACAAAAACAACAACAATAAACAGTGAGTTTTTCTTTTCTTACAGTCCCGCTTATTTAATATTATTCACTGTTAAAATAAATAAAAAAATATTAAAATATAAATAAATATGGATTTGAAATTGAATCCATTAAAAAACCTGTTTTATATTAAAATCAAAAGTTGATCTTGTTAAATTAACATGCAGATGTACATAGTTAAGTGTGTTAATTTTTTTATTTTCATTCTTAAAATATGTTATAAAAAGAAGACAATTCCCGTATTCTTTTAAATAATATTATTTAGTTAAATAGTACATCAAGTTTTCAAAGTAGAATGATGACGAAAACCATATCGGGCGATTCTGCTGATGCTTCTGTTGATAAAGGAGAATACAAAATAAGTGAAGCATGTGCTACAGGGGTAAGTGTATTGAAATATTATTAAATAAATGCATATGTTGTCTCTGAAGCTTCTTCACTGTTATAACACACTCAAACCGATTTGATTCTACATGAAATTCACGTTGTTTCAACTTGAAATAACTTTCATTCAACGTGATTCGGATTGTTATTTCAATATAAATGACATTTTGCTCTAACTTTACTGCAATGTTAAATTAACATGAATTATAGTTATTTTAAAAGAAAAAAATGTTGTTCGCAAGTACATATTTGTAAAATCAGGTTGAATTAACATGAAAAACGTATGAAGCAAAATCAACACCGAAAAATTTTAAATCAACCTTGTTTTCTACGTTTTTAACTTGATTTTTTTCGGTGTGAAGACTTTTGCTTGCTTCCATCGAGAGGGAAAGGTCCATGTTGTGATAACTTTATTAAAAATATGAGTAAGCAGTGGAAGAATCGATGGAAGTAACATCTTAACAAACAACGGATGTAGACCATCAACACCCATAGCATTCGATTTTATTGAAGCACAGCTTGTGTAGACGTCAATCTGGGTAACACAGTTAAAAGAGAAATGGTTAAAAGGAAGATGATTTATACGATAATCATCATAGAACTCATGATTTGCTTCTGGCATATTAATATTTACAAACTTCTCATTTATCTCATCAGGTTTTGCAATGCATTCAGTAATATTTTTGTGTTAACCAATACCAATATCACGAATAGTCTGCCCCGTTTTCTTTGCATCAATTGAGTTAGCAAATTTCTCGGAATAAAAATTTGTTTTAGCTTCTCTGATCTTTTTAGTAACGATCTTTCTAGATTCACGAAAAATTTTATGAAGACCAGTTGTTTTGTATCGTTTCCATCTGGCGTAGGCTAAGTCACGTTCGGCTATAAGCTTGCCAATCTGTGTTGTAAACCATGGTTTATGTTTATGGCTAATGGCTTTTGTTCATAATGGAACCGTTACATCAAACAGATATGTTAGATGTTTTTCTAAAAAATGCAGTTGTTCATCAACCGTTAACATGTAGTAGATGCTGTTCCAATCAATTTTACGATATTCTTCATGCAATGTTGTATAATTTAGATTTTTGAAGTCATGGTAAGTAATTGTCTGGTTTGGAATTTTTAGTTTAATATCATATGTCATAAATATAAGATCGTGCTAAGAAAAGCAGGGTGCCGATAACTGATCTTATATTTTTTCATTATTTATTTATTGAATCTTCATATAGTAAATATGAACTCACAATAATTAATTAAATCTTAACCTAATACTTTATTTTATGTCCTGCCAGTGCCAGACAAAATTTTTTTCATCACGGGTTCTGTTCACTTATATAGGCGTTTATCGCTCATCTAATTGGACAAGTGCTGCAGTGTCTCTTCTTCTTAAGCGAGTGTGGCCGCTATCATTTAAAATATTTCGAGCTAGTGGGTTCGGATGCAATTCGAGCCTTTTTAAGTATTTTACTGCATATTTCGCAATCACAGTTTTAACTAATGGAACATTGAGATCCTTGTGAATATTTGAATTTTTAACATACCAAGGGGCAGCTGTGATTATTCGAAGAAGTTTATTTTGTCGCCTTTGAATTTTATCGATATTAGAAGCCGAGGCAGTGCCCCATAACTGAATACCGTAGCACCAGATAGGCTTTAAGATAGAGTTGTAAAGTAGGAGTTTGCAGTCGAGACTAAGAACAGAGTTTCTTTCAATAAGCCAATGAATTTGTATGGCTTTTAGTTTCGTTTGAGTTAATTTTGCCTCTATATGGCTTTTCCACGTCAAACGGCGATCTAAATGTATACCGAGATATTTTACATGTGAATTTTGAGGTATTATTTGATTATTGATTTTAATAGGGGGGCATGATTCCCGCCGCAAGGTGAATGTTATATGTACGAATTTTTGCCCATTTACCATTATCATCCACTGTTTTAGCCATATTTCTAGTTGAAATATATGATCCTGTAAATAACGAGATGCTTCATAACTGTTTTCGTGGACGCTTAGAAAAGCTGTATCGTCTGCAAATGTTGAAGTTTGTGTGTAGTTGCTCGTTGGCATGTCCGAAGTATAAATTAAGTATAATAGAGGCCCCAGAATGCTGCCCTGTGGGACTCCAGCGCCAATTGGCTGAGGTGAACTAAAGAGTTTTCCTTCTTTTATAATAAATTGACGACCGAATAAGTAGCTTTCTAGCAGCTTGTGTGTGTTTGCTGGAAAATTTTGCTTCAATTTATGTAGTAAGCCTTCATGCCAGACTTTATCAAAAGCTTGAGAAACATCGATGAAGAGAGCGGAACAATATTTTCTTTCTTCAAAGGCTTTTCTTATGGCGTTTACTATACGATGGGTTTGTTCAATTGTGCTGTGTTCTCTTCTAAAGCCGAATTGGTGGTTAGGTATACATCTATTTTCACTTAAAATTGGAGTTAATTTTGACACTAACAGCCTCTCAAACAGCTTTGATATATTAGAAAGTAAGCTTATAGGCCTATATGACTCAACTTTTGTGTGATCCTTTCCTGGTTAAGGTATCATGGTGACTAAGGAAACCTTCTATTTTTGAGGATAGTATTGAAGACGTAAGATAGCATTGAAAATTAAAAGAATAATTTTCTTTGCTGTGCTGGGTAACTCCAAAAGCATTTTGTTGCTGATCTTATCAAAACCAGGGGCTTTTTTGGGGTTTAATTCACAAACAGCCTTTTCGATTTCTCTTATCTCAAATCTTAGGGGAACAGCCCCTCTAGCAGGAACAGGTGGTAACACGACCGCAGTATCGTGAGATATATTTGGGGTAAATACGTTTTTTAAGTGATTAACAAACAGATTTCCCTTTTCGTTATCATTTCTTGCCCAACTTCCATTCAAGTTTCTTAATGGTGGCTTAGAGGCGACTGGCATTTTTAGATTTTTAGCTGCACGCCATAATGAGTAGTCTGATTGCGGAGTTGCATCAAGTTCCTTAAGATATTTTTGCAGAGAAGCCGTTTTCTGAGTCTGTAGTAACTTTCTTAGCCTTTTTGTACACTCTTTTAATAAACTCTTTAGTTGAGGGGATCTGTGCAATTGCCATTCTCTTCGAGCTCTTCTTTTTTCAGACAGGAGACGCTCAACATCTGTGGAATAAATTTTAATATTTTTAGTTTTTTTTTGGGGTATTACTGGAATGTTGCACAGCTAGCTTCAGAAAACTGTCAAAATTAAGAATAGCGCGATCTACGTATTCCGCTGAACTAAGCGGAATATTTTCTGTGCAATGGGTGCTGAGATATTTTTTATATTTTAGCCAATTGATTTGTGTAGCTGGCGTCGCTAAGTAACCAGCTGGAGATGCAATTCTATTGGGGTTCATTACAGTTACAATTGTTGGTGTGTGGTCGGAAGATAATTCTAAGGAAGCTTAAACATAAATCGTTTCTAAGGGGATGTTTTTAACCACGCCAAAATCGATGACATCTGGTATTTTTTGCTGATCAGTAGGCCAATATGTTGGTTGTCCGCTCGCTATCACATTCAAATCCATTTTAGAAATAGTATTAAATAGAACACGACCCTTTGGTGTTATAAGTCGGGACCCCCAGAAGGTATGTTTAGCGTTATAATCGCCAGCGGCCAGGAAACAAGGTCCTAATGATTTAAAATAATTATAATATTGGCCTTCAGAAATTGAATATCTAGGTGGGGAGTATAACGATGAGATTACTACGTTTCTATTTAATTTTTCAACGCAAATGTTTGTTGCTCTTCACGATGATCACCCATGAGGTAGTGTTTGACTCTGGTTTTTATTAAAATGGCAGAACCTCCACAAGCTCTATCTCGAGGGTCCTTGGTATCATAGAGTATATAACCATTAATTTTAAACGTATTTCTTGAGGTCAGATGTGTTTCAGAAACCATCATAACATCAATTTGTTTACTTTTAAGAAAATATTCTAATTCATTTTTATGTTGGCGGATGCCGTTTGCGTTCCAAAAACAAATTTTTAAACAGTTCATGGCTTGTTAAGAACAGCTTGCAATAACATTGATTGCATTCTTAGAATTTCCTGCATCATATTACCCATTGTGTTCGTAAAATTATTTACAGTTTGCACTAATGTTTCCATGGTTTTTTCTAAACGACTTAAATTAGAAACTGGAGTTTCGTCATTACTTGGCGAGGCCCCTTGCATTGGCACATGGTTTGATTTTAGGACGTTAGCGTAAGATTTCCTGTTATTACCAGGCTGGGGGGCTTGAATTGCATTTGTGTTTACTTGGTTTGCAACCTGCATTTGAGGGGTATTTGTTTTCGGTAAAACCGTTTGCTTAACGATATTATATACAGGACATCCTCTATAATTGGCAGTGTGATTGCCGCCACAGTTGCTACATTTTTTTACGTTGGGGTCGGTTTTAGACTTATCGCAAGAAACTGTACCGTGTAGTTCTCCACATACTACGAAAACAGGGGGTAAGTAGCAATATGCCTTGGTATGGCCAAATTCTTGGCAGTTTAAGCACTGAACAGGTCCATTTTTTTTGTGCGGCTCCTCAATTGTGATTTTTCTGTATAGAATATATTTTAAACTATAAATGGGATGCGTTTCGTTTTTTTTAACTTAATGTCGCCGGGCTCTAATTCTACACGAAAAAGTGGTTGAGGATTTTTTTCCCTATTTCTAATATTTACCACATGTTTTAACTTGAAACCTTTTTCTTCCAAGAATGTTTTAATTTCCTCTGGGTCTACGCATGAATCAATTCCCTTAATCGCCACCTGAAGACCTTTACTGCTCTTGAGTTGGTATGTATAAAAACTTTTTTAAGTGCCTCAAATTTGTTAACTATTTTGCGAAAATCATTTTCATGATTTACTTGAATTTTCGTTTCATAAATACTACCTCGCTTTATTGCGGCTACATAAAAAGAATTTTCACCAATCAACGAAATTAAACTCTTTATTAGATCATTTGAGTTATGCTCCCTAAGATATATCGGGGGAGGCTTGGACGATTTTATTACGTTTGGTGCTTCAGAGGATTCATCCTCCAGAATTGCAAAGCGATTTTGGGAATTTATTTTATCAAAAAATGGTACTTTTGAGGCCGAAGCAACAGCTGAAGATGTAGGGTTGCGACTCCGTTTAAGGACTGTTATATACCTGTCCATACCAACTTGAACTTGAGGCTTTTGACAACTTTTTACAGGGGGTTTTCCATTGCATTTGTGTATAAGTTCATGGTATCATTTCCCACTAAATTTGTTTTTGACGTCGCGGCAATACTTTCTGGCCTGGCAACACTTGTCACCAGGTCTAGTTTTAGTTTTTTTAATGAGTCACTATCCACCGTTTGTGTAAATACCGAGGGTGAGAGGGAACGTGTACGAAAAATTGGCTTAGCCGTTAGGTAGTTAATATTGTTTTGTTTTGTTTTATTTATTTCATTATTTTGATTTGCATGAACTGTTACATAGCAATTTCTCTCGTTGAGTTTTATTGTTGTCTCATTGTTTTTGTTCATACAAAATATTGTTTTTGTTTTTCACCGTAATTTTGTGCTTTTAATATTTTTGTTATTTTTTTTTTTTTGTTCTTTACAAAATTAAAATGTTTTTGCAAAGAGTTACAAATTGTATAAAATAAGGTTTAACATATAGTAACACTTTAATACATCTCACCATTACTGGCTTCAGGACGAAATAGGCGAAAAAGTTCTGATATATCATCAGCATAAATAGGTTGAACAGCAGCTGTTAACTTGACATATATGAGACCGCGCATAGAAAACGCAGCATGTAATATCCGATCTTTTCTCATTTAGCGGCAGTGAGATTCTCATTTATGAAAAATTTGTTATCGGACTGTTCAAAACCAATGTCCCTTAGGGTAAGTTCGAAATTTTTATGAGTCTTACGAAACACAGCCAGAGATTTCAAAAAGAAGTTTTTATCGTATGGAGACATCATTTTCACGATAATAACAGAATCTTTGGAGTAAGTTTTGTGTTTATTGTTCTCATTTTGAAGACGGAAAATTGTTTTTATAGCAGGCATATTAAGATTAATGGTTGAACAAATTTTACCAAAAATATCATCCAGTTTTTCATTTTCGAAAAATGGGATTCCATTGATTCGAAGATCAGCGGCAATAGCAGAATTCTCCTGACGTTGCATTTTATATTTTAATGTTTTCATCTCTGCTTTTAGGTCAACCAGTTCAGCCGTCACTGTCTCAAGCTTATCAAAACTTACATTAACGGCATTTACTGCCCTCTTCATTTCATCAATAGCTTCCATATTAATCTTTACTACTTCGCTCTTCATCTCTTCCAATCTCTTATCAAAGTCACCCATTCTCAGTGTTGCCGTTATGCGACTAAAGTCGCATTTTTGCCCCTTTTTGACTGCCGTGCCACTTTTTTGACCCCTTTGTTTTAAATCCCCTTTTGTATCATTTTGTAGTTTTTTGTGCCCCTTTTGCCCCTTTTTGAACCAAATTTTTTTATACTGTCAATCAATGAATCCGAGCTCAATTTGAAGAGAAAATAGCATCTAATTTGGAAAAATTAAAATAAATCAGGAATCTATTAACAATAAAATTTACCTCAAATTTCTAGTATATGTATTAAATATTATGAATAAATTAAACCTTAACGAATCATCACAAATTATATATTTAGTTTCATCCACGAAAGATATTGTATTAGAAATTTTGAAAATTTTTTAAAAAAAAGAGTATGTTATGCAAACAAATATAGAACAAATTGATTTTGTTGATGTTCTGCATATAAAAGAAACCACGAAGCCGAGCTAGAAATATGTACTAACAACATCTTAAGTAGTGATATTGTAGGAATTAAAAACAACATTTTACTTTTTTACCAAAAGCTGTGCAAAGAAATTTTATCAAGAATAAATATTAGCGATAAGAGGCTGAGTTCATTAAAGGTTTTAGATCCAGTATTTATTAAGTCAGCTGAAGACATAAATTACTTTAAAATTGTTACCGTTTTTATTGATATACATAATTACTAACCCAGATGATTTTGTAAAAGAGTTCAAACTTTTAGAAACCAGATCAAACGATAAAAGCTATGAAGCAATTTTTAAAATATCTAAGCCTGAAACATTTTGGTACGAAATTGGCAATTTAAAAAACTGTTTGGGTGACAATTTATATCCAAACTTGTATAAATTTGCTTCGTATGTTTTTACTTTACCACATAGTAGTGCATCCGCTGAGCGGATTTTTTCTAAGTTAGCATATTTAAAAAATAAAGTGACAAATAGACTGAAAGTAGATACCTGTCCGTCTATGTTATCCGCTTTAAATTTGTATCAAAATGACTTGGAAGATTGGATTCCAAGTGATGAATTGATTAATAAATATAGATTTACGTTTTCAAAAAAATATATATTTAATAGTTGAAGAAACAACATAACACTGCAATTTATAAAAAAAGGGAGCTGTACCTGATATTAACTATCTTCCTATCAATACTTTTATATGCTTTTTCCTCGAGGTTTTTTCGTAACTTAATTTTTTTGGTAAAAAAGTAAAATAATCCAAGTGCCAAATATTTATGTACATATACATACTTACATACAAGGTATATTTAACAAGGTAGACTCATTTGGGAGTGTAGACATGCTGCTCTATAAAAATAACCGAGTGGAACGGAATTGTCAAAATTGTCTTCATAAAAATTTAACGCACACATGTAAAAATTTTGGCTCATATACACGGAATTTGACATTGGTGTTCCAACTTAGGTAAACAGCTGACAAACATATGGGCCAACGAGTTTACCTTGTGTAAATATACCTTGCTTACATATATACATACTAGGGATGCCAAACGGGAAATCCCGAAATCCCGGGATTTTTCGGGATTGGTAAATCCCGAATACCGGGATTATTACAAATTAATCCCGAGATTTTTCGGGATTTTTTTCTTTTTAACCAAAAATGCACAAAAAATATTTATTACATGCTTTTTTAAATATTTTTTTAATACAGTATTCCACGGATAATTACCTCGCCAAAAATGCCAGTATTTTTGGGTAATTATGCGTGGAAAGCATTTAAACGAATACGGTTAACTACCTCGTTGAGGTAATTATAAGAATACGTTTAACTACCTCATTGAGGTAATTAAACGTATTTATATACAAGATACCTTAACTTTGATGTATGAAAAAAAGTTAACACATAAGAATTTTGGTATCAGCTAATCTAAAGGGATAGCAATAAAAACAATGGGATTTGCTGTCTTAAATTTTTTCTGTAATGCTTTTTGAGATGTCCTGTCATATCCTACTAACAAAAGCGTACTTATACATACAAGCTTATGATCAGGGAAATATGCAATTGCATGGTTTTTCTTGTGCAATCAATGAATGCAGAAACAATATATTTATTCGATTTAAAACTTTTTAAAAATTAAATTTTGGTATCGATTTGTTTGTGAATAATTTGCATATTTAAGCTATAGCTGCTTTTTTGCACACATATTTCACATTTTTTAAGGATATTTTAAAACATAGCAGATGAATTTTCTGTTCGTTTAATTTCGCCATCTACATTAAATTTTCACTCTACAATTGTTAGCCACTCGTAAAACTACTCTGAATGGAGAAGCAGCTCGCGCTTTTTGTCATTATTTCTTAAGGACAAACAGGTCGTTTTTGTTTGTCTGCTTTTGTTGCGTTTTGCGTTGTCACCCCGCATTGGTTAGTGGTTCGGCGTCGTATAACTGTACCGTGTTACAGTTTTTGCGGTTTCTACATTAACTATATCCAATCGTTTCTTACCTCAATATTTTAATGTGTTGTCTGGTGGAGAAGCAAAGAAAAAACTCAATGTGACTGGTGGAGAACCATATATAACTTAGACGTTTTACTGGTGGAGTACCAAGGAAATAACTCAGAAGATTACTGGAGAAGAAAAAAATACTCTAGAGCGGATTCCGGAAGCTGTCGCCTTCCTGTCCGAAGGTTTTGGTCGAACGAGGTTTTGCGGTTAAAGCTCCAAAAAAATTGTGTGATACCCTGGCATTATAACTTGAATAGTTCGCAAAAAACTTTAGTTTTAAGCAAAATCAAAAACAAAAAAAAACAATTGTAAGCCAAAGCAAGTTATCGTTGAAGATAAATGTTATTGCAAACTGTAAAGTTTTATATATACAAATGAAAAATTACGAAAAAAGCAATTATATAAATTTGTGTGAATACATGGTAAGCTAGACGCATCGTTTAGTAAACCGATCGAATCAGAAACACTTTTTAAAGTGATCTTTTCGTGTTCGTCCGTCCATCTGACTGGTTGTCATTCCATTCCACTTTGTGCGTAAAGTAAAAGAAGCAGTTTTTAGATAATTTCATCAAATTTGGTAAATGCGTTTTATATGTCATAAGAACAAAACCTATGTAATTTGTAAGAATTGGTCTATAATATCACATGTTCCCCATTAAAACTTCTTTCTTTATGTCCATAAACCATTAAATAATGTTCGTATTAAGATTAAATTTGGCCCAAAATATCTTAAATCGGTTCAGCGACCTTTCTTTTAATCCCTTTAATACAAAATATCTCATATATTTGGTGTATTTGATAATAGTCAGCACAAATAACTCTTATATGAATCCTAGCCTCATAACGTAACTTTATTCTGGTGAGCACAGAATAAATTTTATTTTAATGAAAATAATTAATTTTGGAATATTTTGCTTGCAAATAAGCCATATTTTGCTTTTTTGGGCTTATTTTTAAAAAAGATTTTAGTGCATATTTTCAAATTATTAACATGTAAACTTAATTGCATTACTTTCTGTGTTGTTGTCAAATAGCACTGAGGCAATTAAGCGAATGAAATTAAGGTGTAATTTTGTTTTGGGAGTTTAATTTTTAAGGCAATTACCCGAATTGGGTAATTAAGCGTATGGCAATTAAACGTGGATTTTTGTTTGAAAAATTTATGAAAAAAACAGGGATTAAAAACTCAAGGTAAATAAGCGTGTAAGACAATTAAGCGTGGGGTAATTAACCGGGTTATACTGTAATGAGTGCTTTTTTGTTTGAAGCATTAACTACACCTATACATTTTGTAAAGTGTATGTTTTAATAATTTATTTAGCTTTGGAAACACCATGTGAGTAAAATCATAACAAAAGATAAAAAAATCAACAACATTGTTATTGTAAAGCCGGACAATAAAATTGCATTTTGTTGCACAAATCTTTTAATTGTTTAAAAAAAAAATAAGAAAAAAGATATTCCTATTGTACAAAATCTTTAATTATTGTGTGAAAATGAATTTTAAAGACCATAAAACAAAGAATAACGACAAAAGTTCAGTGTGGAGCTATTTTTTGGTGGAGTCAAAAGGAGCACCACAAGCCAAATGCAAATTGTGCAAAAAGATTTTAAAAACAAATGGCGGGTCAACAAAAGGATTGTTAACTCATCTTAACGTAAGTATTTTTAAATAAATACCGCAATGAATAACATTTTTTTTATGTAGATTCATATGATAAAGTTGGAAAAAAGTGGTAGCAATGAACCACATCAAAAAGTTTTAAAGCTCTCAGATTTTGGTTTTCCAAGACAAGAAGAATCATTATCAGCAGCAATTGCCCACTTGACAGCAGTCGACAATTTGCCTTTTTCATTGTTTATTACTTCTACAGAGCTTAGAAAATCATTGAAAGCACGGGGTTTTGAAGTTCCAAAATCAAGAGAAACAATAAAATTTAAATTCATGGAATATTACCAAAAATGTAAACAAAATATGAAAGAAGAAATAAGAAAAATCAAGTCTAGTGAGAAAAAATTTTGTATTGCGTTGGATGAATGGACTTCCTGTTCCAATAAACGATAAATCAACATCATTGTTAACACAAATGGAAAGCTTTTTAATATTGGTTTAATAAGGATGAAGAAGTCTGGTACGGCAGAAAATTGCATCCAGTATTTAGATGAAAGATTAAAGGAATTTGAAATTTCACTTTCTAATGATGTGGTTGGTATTACTACCGATGGTGCTTCAACCATGCAAAAAATCGGTAGACTTATAGCTCCCAAGCAGCAGTTGTGCTTAGCCCATGGATTGCATCTTGCAGTGGTTGATGTTTTATATAAAGGTACATCCACTTATAATACGGAACCCCAGGAGTCGTCATCCGAAGATGATGAAGATTTGTTCGATCATTTTGAAATTACATTAAGTGAAGTCCAGGTTGAAATAACGAAAAAAATTCATATTAAACCAATTATTGAAAAAGTTAGAAAAGCGGTAAGAATGTTCCGAAAATCTCCATCAAAAAATGATATATTACAATCCTATGTAAAACAAGAAAAGGGGAAAGAACTAAAACTGATATTGGACTGTAGAACCAGGTGGAATACTTTGTTTG
This sequence comes from Pollenia labialis, assembly GCA_949318255.1. Classification (NCBI taxonomy): domain Eukaryota; kingdom Metazoa; phylum Arthropoda; class Insecta; order Diptera; family Polleniidae; genus Pollenia; species Pollenia labialis. The sequence continues at coordinate 85,796,298 of OX439143.1, forward strand.
AAATGTGTCAGCGGTTTTGTGATTTAGAAATACCAGTAAAAAAAGCTCTTATCGATTTAAAAATGCAGACATTTTCTGAACATGAGTTCAATTTGGTTAAGCAAATCGTAAACACTTTAACCCCAATTAAAATAACACTTGAAGCACTGTGCCGCCGCGATATGACTTTATGCAAAGCTGATGCTGCGCTAGCATTTATGGTAAAGGAGATTTCAGCAATTAACTGCGATCTTAGTAAAGATTTGAACAGATCCCTGCGCAAAAGAATAGAGGAAAGAAGAACGGTGTATGCAACTTTATCAAACTTTTTAAAAAATCCAAATAAAAAATCCGATTTTGATAACCAGTTGGATATGATTTTAATAAAAACCGAATTGAAGCTGCTGATTCTACGTTTCGCAAAAAAAACACGGTACTAACAGTTCGATAACATCACTCGAAATCAATGAAAGTACATCTGATGAGGAATTATTCGACGTCCCCATTTCCATTGTTCAAAAATTAAATGATGCCATCGAAGAATGTATGAGTCCAACAAAAGCTTTAAATAGTACTAATGATGATTTGGAGACGCAACTTTCTATAGAAATTGATTTGTTTGTATCCGGAGGCATAAGGGGTAAATGTTTACAATCTGCATATAGCTGTCTAGAAACCATTTTACCCACAAGCGTGGATTGTGAAAGATGTTTCTCAACAGCTGCTTATGTTGGGAATAAAATCCGATCAAGGTTATCCGATGAAACATTAGATGCTTTAATATTTTTAAGGAACTACCTTAAACAGCATTAAATATATCTTTTTGGGATAAATTTAACAAGGTACAATAATATTAGTCTTTTTAACAATATATGTATGTATATATTTTTTTACAAACTCTTAAAAACAAAAATCATAAGAAATGATCAAAAATTTTAATTTTCAATTAAAACGCAATATTTTAAATTAATTAAAAAATTTTAAACTTATGTATATGAATTATTTTTTTTTTTTTTTGCTTAAAAATAATTAAATAATAATAAAATGTAATGTAAATAAAAATGTATTTTTCTGAATATACGATTACAAAAATTAAATAAATTTTTATAATTCTAAAATCAAAATAAATTCTTTAAAAAGTGAATTGAATCCCGAAATCCCGGGATCCCGAAAAATCCCGGAATCCCGAAAATCCCGGGATCCCGAAAAATCCCGTTAAAAACCAATCCCGTTTAGCATCCCTAATACATACCTCTATCTATTTAAATGTAAAGTTTTTTTGTATCAAATCATATTATGTATGAACTACTTTTTGTTTTTGTAAGTATTGTTATTACACTATTTTAAGCTCGTTTTATTTACAAGTAATTAGTAATTGTTTTTGTATAAATAATTGAAATAAAAATTTTATGCAACAGTTCATTATCGTTTACTTGCAAACAAGACATGTATTTTCACGATATATGTATATTAGGGTGGCCGTTATTTACTTTTTTTTTATTTCTTAGATTCTCGCCCCCCAAATCGGTTCAGTTTTATGTAAAAAAAAATACAAACAAATTTCGTAGCGAGAAATTGTGTTTTAGGGGGGGCGTCCGCCCTTCAAAGTTTGCCATCAAGCAATTTATTCAAATGTAATTTGTTTGCATATTACTATCTCTTAAAAACAACATTTTACAAGAATATGATATATGGCAATATTTTAGCTCTTCTAGTCAACAACATTAGCTTCGAAGAAAGTTTATTGCTAAAATTAATATTTTAGAAAATAATTAAAAAAAAAAACAACAAAATATCAAACTTTTTATATACGTTTTAAATATATAAAAGCCGGATTTAATGTCAAGTGACAAAATTTTGAAATCGATGTCTTCCGATTAGGATGAAATTTGGTTAGTCCTATTGGATGGTAGTTTAGACACAAATGTTCAACAAGATCGGGCAAAAAGTTTCAGAGTTAGAGGGGGTCAAAGTTTTCAATTTTGGCAATACAAGTATTTTTTCTCATCCATGTAACTGATTACCTATTGGTGTTAGCAAAATTTGTCCCAAGTAGCTTCGATAGCTATTTTATCAATCTTTTTGAAAAAAATTTTTTTGTTTTTTTAAAAAATTAAAAATTTTTTTTTTAAATTTAAAACTTGGCTCAAACAAATAAAAAAAAAATTTTTAAGTTTAAAAAAAAATTTTAAAAAATTTTTTAAAAAACGAAAAATTTTTTTTTAAAAAGATTGATCAAATAGCTATCGAAGCTACTTGGGACAAATTTTGCTAGCACCAGTACGTAATAAGTTACATGTATGAGATAGAACACCTGTATGGCAAACTTTGACCCCCTCTAACTCTGAGTCTAAACTACTATCCAATAGGACTAACCTTGGTGCAAATTTCATCCTAATCGGAAGACATCGATTTCAAAATTGGGTCACTTGACATTAAATCCGGCTTTTATATATTTAAAACGTATATAAAAAGTTTGGTATTTTGTTGTTATTTTCTTAATTATTTTCTAAAATATTAATTTTAGCAAAAAACTTTCTTCGAAGCTAATGTTGTTGACTAGAAGAGCTAAAATATTGCCATATATCATATTCTTGTAAAATGTTGTTTTTAAGAGATAGTAATATGCAAACAAATTATATTTGAATAAATGGCTTGATGGCAAACTTTGAGGGGCGGACGCCCCCCCTAAAACACAACTTCTCGCTACGAAATTTTTCTGTATTTTTTTTTACATAAAACTGAACCGATTTGGGGGTGGGGAGAATATAAGAAATCAAAAAAAAAAAGTTCTCCATACAACTAACGGCCACGCTAATGTATATATATGTATATATATATATATATATATATATATATATATATGTATGTGTGTTTTTCCCAAACAATTTGTATTATATACCTATAATGTATTTTTTTATAAATATGAAGTTTATTTTTTGTTATGTTTAGTTTTCGATGAAAATAATTTAATCAATACATACGTTTTTTTTTTTAATTTTCCTGTTTTTAAAGTTGCCCCTTTTTTCTCAGAATTCCCTTTTTTGTGACACTTTTTTTTGAAAATCCCCTTTCTGTGCCCCTTTTTGAAAATTTTGAACGGTAACACTGCCCATTCTTTTATCAAACTCAGCATGCCTATGCATTTCAAACTCCTTAAGTAAGCTCATTATTATATCGGTCTGCTTACCCAGACGTTTATCAAGTATTTGCAAGTAGTAGTAGTAGTATATACACGTGTAGGCCATGATCACCCCGACCCAAAGGATCTTTTGTGCAGCCTATATGTCTCACCAAGTCAAGTTTAGGCCGCGTATAAAGCCCACTACCTTGCCCGGTGGAAGATCATAGATGTCGGTCGGGCCCATTGTATGCCCCCCGAAAAATTTCCGCCTAAAAGTCCCTAAGGCGGGACAGCAGCAAAGCAGATGTTCCGACGTTTCATCATCCAACCCGCAGAATCTGCACATTTTGGTAGGTGAATTACCCAACTTAAACTGATGGTACCTGAGACCACAGTGCCCCGTGAATAGGCCAACAAGCAGTCGAAGTTCCGCTTTTTCAAGCAGCAGAAACCTTCCTGCCCTGTGCCGGGACAGCGTCACAAATCTTTTGGACTGTCTCAATCCAGAAGTGGACGTCCATGCGTGAAGGAATTCACGCTCGGACCATTTATGTAGCGTCCCCCTGATGTGACCCACAGGGACGCCGAAGAAAGGCTCAGGACCTATAAATGGACGACGAGCGCCCCTGTTTGCCAAGCAATCAGCCCTTTCATTGCCCACATGGCCCACATGGCCGGGAACCCAACACAAATTCAAGTCATTGTGTTTCCCTAGCTCATTCAGAGACGCAAAACAGTCCAAGACCAGCCTTGACTTTATCTCCAAAGAAGAAAGTGCCCTTAGAGCGGCCTGGCTATCTGACATTATATAAAGTCTCAACCCCTTGCCCTCCTCCTCAGACATTCCCCAGCACATTCAATGATGGCGTAGAGTTCCGCCTGAAATATAGACGGCTGTTTGCCCATTGGCAAGCCCCTTTGGAAACCCGGGCCCATGATGCCCGCACCAGTATCACCGTTTACCTGTTTCGAACCATCCGTGAACCAGACCTGGTCCGCGCATGCACGCCACCAGGATTGGTTCGCCCATTGGTCCCTGTCAGGTATAAGGACATTAAAATTCCTATCCAATGCCAAAGTAGGCAACATATGATCACCCACCATAATGGATGGATCATCCCTAATGATTCCCAGGATCCGCATGTGACCCACCAGGTCCCCTGCTCTATATTCAGCAATGCGCGGCATCCTGCTAGCACCCCTGCAGGCTTCCTCCCTTATAGAAATGTGCAACGGAGGAATGTGCAGGATAGCACCCAAAGCCAGAGTGGGACAGGTCCTCATGGCACCCGTGATCGAAATGCAGATCAGGCGGTAGACCTTATCAAGTATCACTCTAGCCTTGACCTGTTCGGTCTTAGTCCACCACACCAGGGCGGCGTAGCACAATATTGGTCTAATAATAACAACAAAAGACCAGTGGATCATCCGGGATTCAGCCCCCATGTCTTTCCGAAGAGTCTTTGACAGGCATATATTGCCCTAGACGCTCTTCTAGTAACATGGACCAACTGAGCGTTCCAGTTGAGGGATTTGTCCAGAATGATCCCCAGGTATTTCACCTCACTAGAGAATCCAATAACCGCTCCGTTAAGGGTCGGTTCTTTCAGTCTCAGAATTCTCCGTCTGGTGAATGGTACCAGAGTAGTTTTTGCGGGATTAATGTTAAGTCCCCTCTCCCTGCACCAGCCAAGTGTCAAGTCCAGGGCCCGCTGCATGGCCCCTGAAATCGTCGCATCATCGAAACCGGTCACAGATATAACCAGATCGTCAGCATATCCGTAGGTTCGCAAGTCTCTAATAGCTCGTCGATAACCAAGGTCCACAATAGAGGCGATAAAACGCCACCCTGTGGGCAACCTTTGGTTGCCTCAATGGTCATCGACGAACCACCCAGATCCAACTTAATCACCCTAGATGCTAGCATCTCCTTTATCCAGTTCCTTATGAGAACTGGAATACCCTTACTTGTTAGAGCAAAGTCAATTGCATCATAGGAAGTGTTGTCAAAGGCTCCCTGAATGTCGACGAACGCACACAGAGCTATTTGCCTTGCCCCCAGTGCCTTCTCAATCGTACCCACGACGTGATGGATTGCGGTCACCGTAGACCTGCCCGATTGATAGGCAAACTGAAAGCGATGTATCGGGTTATCCGATAGATATTCATCCCTTATAAATCTATCTATTAGTTTTTCCATGGTCTTCAGGAAAAACGAACTGAGGCTTATTGGTCTGTAGGACTTGGGCAGATGTTTGGACTTGCCCCCAACCTTGGGTATAAAGACCACTTTAACCTCTCTCCATGGTTCCGGTACGTGGCACGCCAGTAAACTGGATCTGAAGATCCTAGTCATTTGGGAATTGATAGCACTCCCCCCTGCTGAAGGCAGCATGGAAGGATACCATCCGGTCCCGGTCATTTGAATGGACTGAATTTGGACAAAGCCCATGCCACTCGTTTCGCATCAAAGATTCTACCCGCCAATCTGATATTCCTTTTGGACGCCGAGGGCGACTATGTGGACACTCTTGGTGACAAGAAGGGCAGAGAATCTGGAAAGTGGGTCGCTAGTAGGAGCTCACAGGTCTCCTCCAGCTCCAGTTTCCTTAGCTTTGTTGAATAAACGTCTGGCCTCAGCCCTCAGACCCTCCAGATGTTCATTCCACCACGGAACATCCCTTTTAGGCCTGCGGATCCGGAGCCTGCAGCTCCCTTCGAAGGCCTCCCGGATATTCGTGCAAAGTGTATCGGATTCAAAATCAATGTCCCTTGGGCTTGTAATCAAACCCCCCGACAAGCTCTCAGTAAGAGCCAGGTGATGGCGAAAAATGTCCCAGTTCGCGTTCCTAGGGTTGCGATAAGTTTGAACAAACGTCGAAGAGCATTCGATGTCGAAAAGCAGATACTGATGATCCGACAACGAAATGTCACTCGAAACGTGCCAGTTTTTAATGGCATATGAAAGATTGCTACTAGTAAATGTGAGATCCAAGACCTTCTGTCTAATAACGTTCCTAAAAGTGGGCTCATCGCCCCTATTTGCTACAAATATATTGTTTACACAAATATACTCAAGTAAACACTCACTCCGTTTGTTGATATCGGTGCTACCCCAGACAGTGTGGTGGGCGTATGCATCACAGCCTATAATCCACCCAAGGCCGCGCATTTGGCAATATGATACCAGCTCAGTGACCTCGGGAGTAGGAGCACTATCGGCATCTCCTGGCAAGTAGGCAGAGGCGATAACGACCTCATGTTCGCCCGCAATGGATGGGATCTTCGCCCTGATCGCCACCAGATCCCCGTGCAGAAATTCTGAAATAGGTAAATAGATTAAATCCTTCCTGACTAGGAGCGCCGCTCTCGGCCTCGAAGCTGCAGAGTTATAAATAATCTTACCTTGATCGTTGTGGAGCCCCTGAATAGCCCCAGAGTTAACCCATGGTTCCTGGATGAAGCAGATATCCAGGAGGTTTGTGGTGAACCTACGACATAGCAAATACGACGCTGCCTTGGCGTGGTGTAGGTTCACCTGAAGGCACTTCAGATGCCTGGTACCCTTATTTAAATTATTGGCGATTGGGTGCACTACTTCCTCCTGTTTCTACCCACCATCTTCCTGCCGCGGTTGGTGCCTAATAATGCCGCTTCCTCAGCGGTTGTACCGTGGCCCTTTCGCGGTCTGCCATACGAGGTCATGGTAGTGCTCGTGGAGGTTTTTCTCCCGTTGGTAGGAGCATGCCCCCTCGAGCCCGATGGGACCTCGCCAGCTCTGCTGTTGTCGTTTTCCGACGTACGTGCCGGGCGATCCTTACCCGTTGGGCCCGATTTGCCCCTTCCAGTGTTAGCAGGATTCCCAGCCGAGGCAGAGGTGGACGGTTTGACCGAACTCTCCCCCGAACTGCTAGCATTAACCCTGGCGGCCTTTGCCCGGCCGGCTATGTCACGTGGCTCAGTCCTCCTGGGTACGTCATGCACTGCCCCGTGTTGACGGTTGGTGGGCCTAATGTGGACTGTTCCGTTCCCGTAGCCAATGTGATGATTTTTCTGCCTTATTATGGATGCCGAGTTTGGGTCAATTGCAAAGGTTAACTCAGCAATGCTGCCTTTGCTGACCCGATTCAGCACTCTCCATAATTCGACCGAGAGATCGTCATTCTGTCCTTCCACGAGAGACAGAATCCTGCTGGTAGGTGTGTCGGGCTTCTCAGGGAAATATCCAATGAATATTTCAGCCCTTGGTACCTCTTCCTCAGATACGACCTTCAAAACTGCATCCTTCCAGGGTTTTATTAAGGGAACATGTTCCCTTACCCATTCGGCTGACTTTTCTCCCTTACAGTTGAAAGTGAGCCAACCTGGTTTAAAACTGCAGCCTGCAAATTGTGGTTTTACGCTACCCTTTTTGAGCTCCACAATTTTGTCCAGAACCGCAGTTTGGATAAGCTTCAGCTTATCCTCTGTCCATACACTAGTCGGAAAGTCTGGTGGGATTACTCCCAACCTGATGACATCGACCATTTCACCGTATGTGGGCTGGACATTTTGGTTACCTGTCCCTGAGGCTTTTGTGCTGGCACTATTGGCGGTAGTCGCGCCAGTCGCCATGCTGCCTGTAGCCCGTTTGGGAGGATTTGGTTTATCCGGCGAGGAACCGTCCGAACGTACCCTCTTCCTGGGAATTTTCAGGTCACACAACTCATTGCGGACTTCCCTCATTGGTTTTTGGCATAGCTCTCGTGCCTTTTCAAGGCTCATACCCTCTTTCAGGTAGAGCTTTAGACGCCTACGTGCAGAACCAGGCAATTTAATCCTACCTTCTGCACCCTGGTTAGCTACGGCTGAGGAGGATTGTTGCGTGTTTGGCACTGATTCCAGGAGCGCATCCTCTTCATCCGTTGGGATAGATATCTCAGTGGCGTTGGGACCAGCATCCCCCTGCACTAGGATATCATCCAAAGGTTCGCTCACGGATTTCTCCGCATCGCGAGCGTTAGGATCCAAAGACCCTAACACGGGTTCATTTGTGTCCATAGGGACACTTTCGTTTTTATTTTTTGTTTTGTTTTGTTTCTAAATTATCATCCATTAGGTTTGTTTTTAGAATGGGGTATTGGTAGTACACCATATGACAGAGCCCCATGCCATAGGTGGGCACAACTTACAACCAAGACATTGCCAGTGTCCGGAGGCCACCGTTAAAAGACACACTCACGCAGTGCCATTCATCCCAGGGACACGGTTCGGATAACATCGGGGATTGCGGGTTTTTATCGAGCGTCCACTCTAGATCCGCCATGTTCAGCTTAAAGCAGAGACACCTCGGGCAGGATGTGATATTTGATCACGCATGGACGATCATTGGAACCTGAAGTTGGCTACCGCAGTCACAAACTGACCAGCTATATTACGCATTCAGATTCCCTACGGTACTCACCGCTTGTCTCCAATATATTTGCAAATATTTGATTGAGAGTCTGGATTTGATAGCCTTGGAGATTTATTAATAGATTCATCATCCGGTTGAGTTGTTTGTGCGTTCTCTCAATCGTTTAATAGATGGCGCTCGGAAATCCATTGCTGTTTTTATTTAAAATGAGGTTTAAACAATATTTAGGTATTTATTTTTAATTTTCAAGTTTAACGGTCAGCAGTGAGTTGAGGTTGTTGTCTAGGCTACTAGATAGAGGATCGTGGTGGTGGTTTTAGATAAGAAAATCAAAAGCTTATTTCCAACAAAGTTGTTAGCAGCTTTAAAGCTACCACCACAAGGGAAATGTTTATAAGGTTTGACGCAAGGTATAGTTATAACAGGTAGCCGCGAGATTACAACAATTGTACAATAAAACAGGGCTTTTTAATGTTGTTATGCGATACAAACTGTCAAAAAGCAAAGGGGCTGATAAGTGACAAAAAGACAAAAGATAAAGACAAAAAACCTTTTTTACTTGTTTACTATACAACATTTGGCAGTTCGTATCGCAAAACAAGCAAATAAAAAATAAACAGCTGGGTTTTCGAAACTACCTGCTATAAATATACCTTGGTTGGACGTTTATTTGTATCACACCACGATAATATTGTTGCAGCTTGAAGTTTTCTTTTTCTTTTTATACCCTTCACCTCAGGTGGAAAAGGGTATATATAAGTTTGTCATTCCGTTTGTAATTTCTACAATATTGATCTTAGACCCTATAAAATATATATATTCTGGGTCCTTATGAGGAGAGAAGTTGATTTAACGATATCTATCCGTCCGTCTGTCCGTCTTACGTTTGATATGTGTATTCCGGAGACTCCAGACATGATAGCGGCTAGGTTGTTTTACATTTATGTCACATATAGTCTACCATCGGTTGCTATTGAAATTCAGCAAGATCGATCCATAAATGGCTGAGATATGAGCAAAAAACCCCGACTTCCTCTAATATTTTCCAAAAATCCCTTGTGGTTGTTGTAATTTTATTACTTTTTGCTGTATATCTGGGGAACGGCAAAAGCCAAAGTTTCCAAATTAGGTACACACATTTAGGTAGCTAATACACACCATCCTACAAAATGTGGGCGGGATTGGAGAAGTGGGCGTGGTACCTCCCATAGATCTCCCCGAGTCCAAGCTTTATAACTCAGCTAAATGGTAAATTTATTTTTAAACACGTCGGTATATAATTCTGTCAAATCGGTTAAAAAATGGCTGAGTTATAACCAAAATACTGAATTCCCAAAAATTACTCATTTTTATTTTTTATAATTAAGTTTGTTAAAATATATACAAGTGTATATAAATTATTCCTTAACACGCCGGTATATAAAACAATCAAATCGGTTAGATAATGGGGAATTTATTAGCAAAATACTCCAAAAATCGGCTAAAAAACATCAAAATTTTTATACAATCCTACATTTTAGGGCTGCCATATGACCTATGGAAACGACTTATGTATCAAAACATCGGCAATTTTTAGTAGAACATATTTCCCAAAAAATTGGTTGTTAAAACAAAACATCCGACATAATGTGGACGGTTTCAATAAGTGGCGTGGCACAAAATATAATTATTTATATCTTAAGAATGGTGTTCACATAATTTTTTGTTCTTATGGCACCATGGTGAAGGGTATGTAAGATTCGGCACAGCCGAATGTAGCACTCTTACTTGTTTTTTGTTTGTTTTGTTCTTTGTTATTATTTTCTTAGCACAAACCAAATTTTATTTGTTTAATTAAATGTTTATTTTAGCGAAACGATGGATATAACGATACACTTTCAAAACAGAGCACCACAGAGTACAAATTAGCAAACAGCTTTGGCTTTATAAAGTTTATTTTAACGTTATACCTTTTCTTAAAAAAAGCACTGTATAATATTAACTTGGAAAAAACACGTCTGGTACGGATCAAAGTGTTGCCATCACTTTATAGTTTATTCACCTATTTTATGGTTAAATAAGAGCTTCATCAAGAGACTATAACCATATTGTAGTTGCCTCGGAAAATGTTGCAGTTTTTAAGAAAATCTTCTTGAGTGCGTGAGAAATCGTGCGAACGGGAATTTTATATTGCACTCTCGCATCCGCGACTTATATTTAAAGTAATCACAATCAGAATTGGTTTTCCTGTGGCATATTTAGGGCCTTAACATATTTTTTATCATTAATTTGGATGCAGTTTTGTTGTTAACTCTATTGCATTGCACCAAAAACTGAATTTTTAAAAATGTGGACTTAACTCCTGGAGGTAACGATAGAATAGATTTTTTGTTAATCTTTTAAATTTGTTATCAAACCCATGCAACACCTTTACAAATTTAAATGTTTTTTTCTTTTATTCAGAATCCTGGCTTAGAACAAACTGAATGGGAAAACTTTTATGTTGTTCTCCAAAGAATTCGAAACGAATAAGTAAGCAAGTATAGTCGGTCAAGCGCGATCATATGATACCCTACACCGCAGTATTTAGAGACAATTGCCCCATTGGCAGTCATGGACCGGCTACAAAAAAATATGTAATGACCTTAAGATTCAGGGGGTTTATATGGGACATATGGTCGATTCTGGACCAAATTTTATGGCAATACCAACATTTATAAGAAAGTTATTTTCCTATGCTATGCTCACATAAAGACTAATTCCAATAGTGGTATTTGAAAGGGAGCTATGGCTTAACATGGACCGATTTTAAAAACAATTTGTAGGACGATTTATGTTATTTATTCTAGTTTCTTCGACTTTTTTTTTAAATATTATATTATCAAAGTTATTTTCGGGAATACAAAATTTATTATTAATACGATTTCCGTATGACGTGCTAAATTCCCAGTTTTTCATATTTGATAAATACACTGAAATTGATTGTTGAGGGAAAGCTAGCTTCTATGCGCATTTCATTGGTTGCTTAGGCCAGCTCATCAGGAAAGCTTTTCCAAAGATTTTAGAAAAGCCAAAAATATTATACAAATAAAACCCTAAAGCGAATAAGAATTTGATATTGTTACAAGTAAGACTTTTAGTGTTTATAATTCTTATTCGCTTTAGGGTTTTATTAGGGTTTTAGCAACCAATTTTTTGGGAAATATGTTCTACTAAAAATTGTCGATGTTTTGATACATAAGTCGTTTCCATAGGTCATATGGCAGCCCTAAAATGTAGGATTGTATCAAAATTTTGATGTTTTTTAGCCGATTTTTGGAGTATTTTGCTAATAAATTGCCCATTATCTAACCGATTTGATTGTTTTATATACCGGCGTGTTAAGGAATAATTTATATACATTTATATACACTTGTATATATTTTAACAAACTTAATTATAAAAAATAAATTAGAACCTAACGATTTTTTTTTTATTTATCACAATGTAGTTGGCTTTCTAATACAACAAGATATGAAATCTTATGAATTATAGTATTAGAATCAGATAGGTTATACTAGACAGATTATATATTTATCAATAGTAGGGTACACAATTGAACTAAATAATAATAAAAAAAATTATAATAAAATATTAATAATATAATAGTAATAAAATATAATAATAATAAATAGGTATACAATTGAAATAAAAACATTCATAAAGATTAATTAAATAATAAATAATAATAATTTAATAATTTAACAGGAATACAATCATCATATTTGATTAACGATAAGCTTTAGGAAAAATAATCACTAAGTAATTTTCTAAATTTTATTGCGTTGCAAGTGGTTTGCAAATGATTTGGAAGTTGATTCCAGAGACGTATACTAAATCTAAAATGAGTAATTTTTGGGAATTCAGTATTTTGGTTATAACTCAGCCATTTTTTAACCGATTTGACAGAATTATATACCGACGTGTTTAAAAAGAAATTTACCATTTAGCTGAGTTAAAAAGCTTGGACTCGGGGCGATCTATGGGAGGTACCACGCCAACTTCTCCAATTCCGCCCACATTTTGTAGGATGGTGTGTATTGGCTACCTAAATGTGTGTACCTAATTTGGAAAGTTTGGCTTTTGCCGTTCCCCAGATATACAGCAAAAAGTAATAAAATTACAACAACCACAAGGGATTTTTGGAAAATATTAGAGGTAGTCGTGGTTTTTTGCTTATATCTCAGCCATTTGTGGATCGATCTTGCTGAATTTCAATAGCAACCGATGGTAGACTATATGTGACATAAATGTAAGTTAACCTAGCCGCTATCATGTCTGGAGTCTCCGGAAAACACATATCAAACGTAAGACGGACGGACGGACGGATATCGTTAAATCAACTTCTCTCCTCATAAGGACCCAGAATATATATACTTTATAGGGTCTAAGATCAATATTGTAGAAATTACAAACGGAATGACAAACTTATATATACCCTTTTCCACCTGTGGTGAAGGGTATTAAAACAACACGCATATTATTTGGGTAAAGCTAAGATCCCACTATCGGCTCAAATAGCACAATCTGTGACGATTTTGATCGGGCTATATCGGCGCACATTTAAAAACATTGCACAATTTATTCTTAGGTAGTCCCATTATCGTCGCACATTGTGACAATTTTTTTCGGTTCATATCCGCCAGAACTCAATTGCGACAATAATCGGTACAATGCGGTCACACTATCGTGCCTTTTGGGCAAATGAAATCATATGTTGGCTTGTTGGCAGACATAATTTTGCTTTAGAAATTCGCAAAATTCTCCGTCTGAATATTCCATTATGTTTCCTAACAATTTTAAATAAAACATTAATTTATAATAAAAATGTATTCAATTTTATTTAAACTTACTACACTTGTTCTTTTTTTTTGTAATTGTTATTTTGTAAATAGATGTTTGTTTACAAACCAGGGATGGCAACATCAATACAACTTCAATGTTTTGGTTAAAGCGAATTGTATTCTTTCATTTATCAGTACAAATGTACTATTTACCGTCTTAAAGCATAAATAATAGATAAAACAAATGTAATTTTGGTACAATAAATCTCAAAAAAGTAAAATTTTAGTAGCCAGCGGTGCAATTTAAAAATTTCGTTTTTCCATCTCTTGTATCGGCGCTGGTTGGCGACTGCGATCGGCGCACAAGTGGTCGATAAAAATCGGCACATATCAAACAATATGATTTCTGATAGTAACGATGTTTAAAAAAAAAATTATTGTTTATTTAAACTAATTACTAAAATAATTTCTGTATTTATTGTACTCTAATTTTAGCACTTATGTATGTCTGTAAGGATTTTTTAATCTATAGACTAAAATAAATAAATAAAAATAAAAAAAAATTGTGCAAAAGTGTGTTCACATTATCGGCGCATCAAGGTTAGTTTTTACTGTCCACAGTCAGCACAATTTCGGCACAGATTGTCGCATATTAAAAAATTTTGACCGTTCACACTATCGCCTCATGAAATGCGGTAAAAATTGGTACATTGCGCCAATAGTGTGATCTTAGCTTAAGAATGGTACACTCACAAAATTATTACAGTAACGGACTGTAGTTTATTTAGGAAATATTCCGTTCAGTCATTTTTAAATAAATAAACATTTAAAATTCCAAATTTATTTTTAACTGATTCTAACAGTTATTCAAAAAACTAAGTGCATATTAATACGGATTTTCAGTTGCAGTTAATATTGTCCGTTGATTGAGTTAAATTCTTCTTTGTTAAATTAAATAAAAATTTTATTTAAAGCAACGAAAAGTTCATTTAATTTTTACTGTCAAAAATTCAACCGCGAATTCCGTAAAAACAAATCAATATTCAGTTATCTTTTATAAATTAATTGACAAAAAATTAACTACATATTCCGTAAAAACAAATAAATATGCAGTAATTTTATAAAATTTTACTGTCAAAAATTCAACACCATATTCAGTAAAAACAATTTAATATTCAGTTATTTTATATAATTTTACTACAAAAATTAATTTTTACTTATCTATAAAAAATGAATTGCTTGTTTTGTGTAAGCAATACCCATTTTCTATTTGTTAAAATAATTTAGTTAAATACCTACATCAAATTTTAAAAGTATAATATTTGCGAAGCCATATCGGTCATGCTGCTGGTGTCTTATAATTGAGAGTTCTTCTGTAAACAACGTGGTCAGTACAACAAAAGTAAAACAAACGTGTGTAACTGGGTAAGTAAATAAAAATATTCTCCCTCTCTCGCTTATAAGAAAAACAAGCGGACAGGTGTCTGTCTGGTATTTTTTAGAAATTCGGCTCTTTTGTGGAGTAAACGAAAATTTAATAAAATAACTGAATATTTAATTGTTTTTACTGAATATGGGGTCAATTTGACAGTAAAAAATCGACAGTTAAATTTTAATAAATAACTGAATATTTAATCGTTTTTACTGAATATGGTGTTGCATTTTTGACAATAAAATTTTACAAAATAACTGAATATTTATTTGATTTTACGGAATATGGTGTTGAATTTTTGACAGTAAAAATTAAATGAACTTTTTGTTAAAAATAAATGAAAAATAGGTAGACCGGTTTTTAATTGAACTTTCATTTATTTTATATTACAATTTCAGTTAAATTTACGTACAGAATATTGTGAGTGTAGAAATGGTAAAAACAATTGCTACAACAATTACTCTTTACAAACACAACTCTGCACGGAATCTGCAGGCGTTTAAAATTAAATTTTTTTTGACAATTTAACCAAAAATTAATAACAGGATTTGAACAAAATTTAAAATATTTAAATTTATATGGGCTACTTCAAATTTTTTGAGCACCTGCTGAAACCGACATACTATGGCTCTTATTTCGTTAAGTTTTATGAATTGAAAAAAAGGTTGTACACGGTTGGGATGACTATACTTGAAGGATATGACGTGCAAAGTTTTACGTTGAAAAGTCGTCACCTTAAGAATTGGTGGTCATCTAAAATTCGAAAAATTAAAAAAACGATTTGAAACTTGCAAGAGTTTTTTCATTCATTCCGTTTTCTTTGTATTAGTTTTAAGCTTTCAGATCCAAACCCATACAAAATATAGTCACTAGACTTGGAGGATATATCCACTAAAAAAAAAATTTTGATATCGGTGCTGGGTGAAAAGTTGCATGGTGTTTTAAAGTGAAACCAAAATTTTCCGAATTTTGAAATTTTTGAAGATTTTACATAGAGTTTTTGCGCCGTTTAATAAAAATGAGTTTTAAGCGCAGAATTAAAAAAACTGCGTAATTTTATAAAGTTTGAGGTGTATCAAGTTGGTGTCAGCGCACCAATAACGTATCACGGACATCACAAACTTAAAAGAAATTAGCGTAAATTTTTTGAAAGTGTATCTTTTTTGCGTCTGACAATCTGAATTGCCTTTTAAGTTGGCTAGTGTATTGCGTGATGTGAGTAACTTCGTAAAGGGCACCTCCGAGGCGAAAACGCACTTTAAAATTTTTAAACGCAAAAATTGTATGAACTTTTGAAAATTTTTTCAAAAAAACAATTTATTTTTAAGCTTTTTTTTATATCAAAACATGTCATGGGAACATGTTTAGGTATCTAAATAGATTCTTCGCGACGGACTAAACTGATAAAGTGCAAACAAAAATAATTTTTTTCAACCCTGGCGCGTGCAGCGGCAGTTTTTTCCAAACACATTTCGCTTTGTGACAACTGAAGCGCTGTATCAATTCCGCTCAAACGTACATCGAATAGAAGACTTTACTGAGCTTGATACTAAAATTGAAAACGCACAAAAAAATTTTAAGGATTTAAAATTTTATGGAGGAAACAAAATGTTTCTAACCTCAAAAAGCATCCTTGTATGAAATATTTGATTTGGTTTCAGAAATAGTTTTTTTTCCAAAATATTGCAAATTATGTCTTATACTAGCCGTAATTTTGTAAAATGTTTAACAATTTTAATAAATTTTTATACACGATAAAAAAAATTTTTTTATATCTTTTTTCCAGTGTATTTTAAAAAGTATTCAAGCTTTTACAAATATTTTAGTGTGCTAAGAAAGCCCTTAAGGGGTATTATCCACACGCGTTATCCTTTTTCAATTTTAGCAAAAACTGTAATTTTTATATTTTTTTTAATTTTTAACTTTAAACTGCAGTAAAATTTGCGCCATGTAATAAAAATGATTAACGCGAACGGATTTCACATGCTCAAATATCGGTTTATACACACGCAAATCAACATTGATGTCAGACAAAAAAAAAAATTAAAAAAAAATGTCTAAGTGTCGTAAATTTTTGAAGTTGCTCATATACATTTTGAATTTCCCTTTCCGTCAACATGTTTATTTGTATTCAATAAATATCTATAAGCCTGAGCTAAGCCGTTTGTATCTTTTTTAAAATTTATTATTTTCTTAAGTGTGACATTATTTATCTGTAACATATTTTTTATAACCTTCCGTGTTCAAAATGGATGTGTCCCCGAAATCCGGATAATGATTTGGATTTTAATGGGTTTTAACGCTGTTCCATGTGTCGTTGTACATGTTTATGTCCTGCTATTCTAGTTTTACCGTACGGTTTCATGGAATTACCCTCTCCACTACTGTGGTGTGGGTACAAAAACAAAAACGGAAATGAGAATTTATTTTACCGGTAATGTTGGTAAATTGATTAAGATTTTTGTCTCATTCGGTTTCATGTGCAGTTTTAATTATCCAACATCCATTAGCAAATTAATTCTGTACTTCTTTGCATGGTTGATTCTTTTATTTACATTGAAATGACAGTTTTTTCAATAAGTTTTCTTTTCAATAAATAATCTACCATTTATAACATAAAATAGGAAAATGACACATGTCCAAACTTGCACACATTTCTTTTTTTATACGACAATGTTGGAAAATATTTTACTACTCAAACATTGTTAACATATTTATAATGAAAAATCTCGTTTATAATAGAAAATTTGGTGAGAGCACTAAGAAAATTATGCGAAAACTATGATTAATTATTTGTTTAATCTATAATCTACTAGCTGTTTGGTCCCGGCGCTGCTCGGATTCTTCTGAATAAAAATAAAAAATTAAATACTGGAGAATTTTGTTAATAACTTGACCGCAGCGCTATCTACCATCAATAAAAAAATTTAAATATCACGACAACAGCGCCACCTATTGGGAGTTTTTTTATAAGCCATCAGTGAAAGTAGACCTTTCCAACGCATGTACTCGTTTGAAAATCGGTTAAGCGGTTCTCGAGTTATGAAATCACGAACATAGGACAACTTATTTTTATATATGTACTAGCTTAACCCGGTGCGCTTCGCTACACTGCTTTAACCACTTTATCGGTTGAGAGATATTTAATATATGCATCCTATGGAAGGTAGTTCCCCCCTGTGACTTCTACAAAGTTTGAACATTCTCACTATAACAGTTCTTAAGATATGCGATATTAAACATTGGCGTCCTATGGTGGACACCACTTCCCACGCTGCTATTTTATTTCAATTTTGGGGCTCAGAAGATCCTACTACCAAAAGTTCAACAAAATGCATGCAGTGGCTCTTATTTATATTTCTATCTATGAGGGGTACTGCTCCTCCCCTGTCTACCCCGCCCATTTGTATACTGAAATTTATAGTTAACCCTAATAGTAGCTTTAACCACTTTTGAAGACTCTCCCTTGAATGGTTCTTCAGTTGAGCGATATTTATTATATGTATCCTATGGGAGGTATTTCCGCCCTGCGCCTACCCGCTTTATTTTTATTTTCAAAAGTGTAGTTTACCATTAGAGTGACTTCTACAAAGTTTCAACTTTCTCACTATAACAGTTTTTAAGATATCCGATATTAAACATTGGCGTCCTATGGGGGGTAACACTTCCTCCGCTATTTTATTTCAATTTTGGGGCTCAGAAGATCCTACTACCAAAAGTTCAACCAAATGCGTGCAGTGGCTCTTATTTTTATTTCTATCTATGAGGGGTACTGCTCCTCCCCTGTTTACCCCGCCCATTTATATACTGAAATTTATAGTTTGCCATAGTAGTAGCTTTAACCACGTTTGAAGACTCCCCCTTTAATAGTTCTTCAGTTAAGCGATATTTAATATATGCATCCTATGGGAGGTTTTTCCCCCCCCTCCCCTACCCGCTTTATTTTTATTTTCAAAAGTGTAGTATACCATAAGAGTGACTTCCACAAAGTTTGAACATTCTCACTATAACAGTTCATAAGATATGCGATATTAAGCATTGGCGTCCTATGGGGGGACCACTTCCCCCGCTGCTATTTTATTTCAATTTCGGGGCTCAGAAGATCCTACTACAAAAAGTTCAGCAAAATGCCGCCAGCGGCTCTTAAGATATGCGATAGTAAATATTGGCATCCTATGGGGGGTACCAATTCCCCTGCCCCTGTCGAAAAAATAAGTAGCCTATTTTATTTTAAGGGCTCACGTGATGTTACTGTAAAAATTTCAAGAAAATCGGTTCAGTAGTTTCGGAGTCTATAAGCCAACAAACAAACAAACACACAAACATACAAACATTTTTCATTTTTATATATATAGATATAGATTAATGAAATTTTCACAGAGTCCTTCTGCATGTCTGGAAGAAACCTATGCTATATTTTGTATAGAAATTGCCACGCACCATCAAAGGATAAGTAATAAAAATAGTGTGTCTCGAAAACTAATACAGATACAGTCTTCAAACTAACTACGGTCAACTTTGGCATCCCCACGAACATTTGGGTAGAAAATGGGTGAACTGGTAATAGTAGGCGTGGCATCTCCCACATGAATTAAATACTAAAATTCGTATATCTGGAAAGCGATAACAGTTAGAGTACCCAAATTTTGAAGGAGCAACGTTGACATCTCTATGAAAATTTGGATAAAAAACGGGTGCATTAGCAATAGTGGGCGTGTCACCTCCCATATACATTAAAGTCTGAAATGCGTATAGATTAGGGGTTGTAATTTCCCGGAATTTTTCGATTCCCGCAAAACGAAACACAAAAAATTTTATTCTCGGGAATCCCGGGATTATTTGAATAAAACAATGATTTCATTAAATGAGTTCAAGACAAACGTTTTTGCTTTTTTAAAAGAATACACACATATACAACAAAGATCAGCAAAATAAATCGTTTTTTCGCTACTCATACTGACAGTGATGCCAACTTAGCTATTAAGTGGCCATATTTGGCTCTTTTTAATTACTCCTGGTTTGTTATTTTTCCCGTTAGCTCGTTTTTTTTAAAAAAGCAAACAGGGGCTCTTTTCAAACATGATATTTGAACGTTTGACACTTTTTACATCTATCAGTAAATCCTCCCGTTTTTACCCTCTTGATTCCTCTTTGGTTCAATTATATTTGTTAATGTACAAATTTTTTGCTACAGTCAAAAGTATAGAGAGGCTTGGGAATCAAATCCTGTATTTAAAAAATGGATTAAACCAACAAAGGATCCGTGGAAAGCTTTATGCAAATTTTACAATTCAATAATAAAAGTTAAGCATTTTCATTAGTACGCTAAAAAACTAAAAAAACATAAGAAATTTATGGCGCCACTTAACGATGTTGTACTATCTTAAACAGATATATCATTTTCGCCAGATGTTCCGACATAAACGCAAATTGCAGTACAAATGTCAAAAATGTATATAAAAACAAACATATGGCCAGAAGAAGAAAAAAATGGACCACTTTTTGAAAATGGGTGTTCATATTTTTAATTCTATTTATTCAAATGTAAATATTTGTATACAACTAATAAGTAGTAATTTTATTAAACATTAATATGTGTATTAAATTTTTTTAATATATGAAAATGTACAAAAATTAATAATAAATATGTAGATTTAAAACAAAACAATCTTTTATTTTTAAATTTAGCACTTTTTAGCTCTTTTTGACTGTTCAGTCGGCACGTTTTGCCATTGAATAGTTGGTATTTCTGCTTACTGACTCATGAAATTGTAAGTATAAGTGGGTCATTCTTAAAAAACATGACCAATTGGTGTCCCCAGACTTTACTATTTTATATTTTGTTTCTCCAAAAAGAAAATAGAAAAATATCTGCATTTTTATAAATTATTGTCGATTCTACGTAACTATATTATAAAACAAAAATAATTAGTTATCTGAAAATAACTTAAAAAATATTTTTAATGTCAAAGGTTTAGCAAAAACCTGTGTCCCGAGCCAATTTATTAAAATTTAATAGTTATTTTCAGTTAAAATAAAATTGAAAAAAAATAATATTTACAATTTTTGTTATTCAGTTTGTATATATTAATACCATATATAGAAAAGAATGATGAAAAATAATTTTTTTGTATAATTTTTTTGAAGAAAAATCTTGTCCCCAGGTTTTGGTCCCCTCTGTTACGTCCACACATTTTATTGAAAAATTTTGAGTAAAGTGATTTTTTATTTATTTTATAATTTTTTTATAAATATTTTGTGTACACTAATTAAGTGGACAAATAAATTCTACAAAATTCTAATAAAAAGCTAAAATATGGTATTTTTGAGTTAATTTGTCCCCTCTGTTACCGGTCCACTCTGTGACTTATTATCAGTAAAAACTCCAAAAATTTAAAAAAATTCTGCTGGTTATGGATTCCTATTGTTGATAAGATCCGTAACCACATGAGGCCAATTATAAACATATTTGGCCAACTTAATTTTTTAAAATTACTAAATTCAGAATGGTTATGTTTTTTAAGAACGACCCAAGTGCGTAATCACCCTGCATATAAAATTGGACCACCTGATCCATTTGATCAAATGGACTACTCCCTGGACTGGTCCGATGTAACGCAAGCATGAATCATGTCATTGTTAAAAAGAGTTAGTAGTGAAACGACATGTCTTCGTTTTTAACGACATGTTAACGTTGTTCAACGATTTCAAGGCTAATACTCTGGAGTATACCATAGAGTAGTTCTAAGACCACTCCTTTGTAAGACATAATTGAATTTCCAAACAGTTGTAACAACTTTATTTAATGGGTATTTATTTTCTGAAAAAAAAATGTTACAGTATATACATGTAACATTTTTATAATATTACCTATAATCACTCGAAGTGTTACATGTTGTGCAACTTCAATAGAACAAACTTAGCTGATTTTATTTACAAATATTACACTTTTATCATTAATCAACTTCCTGAAAGATTTTTATGATATTTGTGCGGTTTCTGCACGCTTTTGACAACAAATATTGACATCACTAATGGCTTAGACATTTTAATATGTAAACATTTTTATATTTTTTTAAGACAATCTTTTAACAAAATTATGAACGGTATGAATTATGACAAAGAAAATAACACATTGGTTCTACAAACAAAGTAAGAACAAAAGTTGCAAAATAGGGCACACAGATTTATTTTCAAATGTAAATTTCTTATTATATTCAAAAAAATCAATGTTATAAAACTAGCATTTTTGTTCTTCATTGTAGAACAATTTAGCACTTTAATTTTGTCGATTTAGCACTTTTAATTTGAATTCTTCTGTAAAGTCTGTTTTGCACATACATACATACATGGAAGAGAATTTTACAACATTAACAACAACATAAGGCGCTTGAGATTTATTTGGGCTTTTTGTCATTACACATCTATAAAAGCAGGACCGCACTATCGAGTCTCCTTAAAATCCAACATCTGGACTTAAAGATGGGGTCCACAGACATGCTGGTTTGATGAAATTAACTCCTGGTCTATCGGTCTGCAAAAGGACGGACATTAAGAGTACTGAGCTTGGCTTAAACAGAAGGTTTAGCTCGATCATCTCTAAAGGAGGGCCTGGTAGAGGGGAAATCAAACTGATGGAATCCAGGGACTACAGTAGTATACCACTGGATCCAAATAGCAGCATAGAGTGGGTGCTGGGCTTTGTGGACCTAACACGTGGATCTCAATAGTCATGGGAAGAACACCCAGCGTATTCCAGACCTATATGCACATTATTGATGTGTGCTGCATCAACATTCTTGGCAAAGAAATGGTTGGTAACAGCATTGAGATATTCACTGATAGCTAAGCGGCCATTAAAGCACTCCCTTCCTGGAAAGTGCCCTCGAAGTTGGTGGCGGCATGCCGAGGAATTCTACAGGAGCTGGACGCAAGGAAAAGAGTGACGCTTTGTCGGGTGCCGGGGCACTCAAGGGTCCCGGGTAACGATAGGGCTGGTGAACTAGCTAGGACTGGCGCAACCGCCCAAATGATAGCCCGAGCCCTTTTGTTGGCTGAGTTTGGCAATTACCCACTCCCTTCTAGAGGACTGGGCTCTTAGGGAGCATAGGGCATACTGGATATCGCTCCCGGGAATGCGTCAGGCATAGGAATCAATCAACGAGAACTACGACTGCGTTGGTGTGGGCCAGGAGGAGACACTGAAGGCACAACGCAACGGGTGCGTCCCGAATCGATGCGACACCGGTAAAATGCCTACTTAGTTTCCTGTAGGAAGCATAGGGTCTTTTGGCCAATAAAAGGGGAGTGGTTACAATAGGGTAACTTGGTCGCGGTACCGTCTCTGTTAGGAAAAATCTCCTCGATCTCGGGAAAAAATAAATGACTTAAAATTGTAAACAAAACCCAGCTGAAAAAATAGCACACTTAAAATACATAGGCAACAACTTTGTATTATCAGATTCAGGGAAGTTTAAAACAAAAACATTTTAAATAAAAACTTTCATTTTTAATTTTTTTTTTCAAATAAAGGTTTGTTGATTTTAACTTTATCAATATTTGACGACCATATGTTCTTAAACTCTTTTTTATTGTTTCTTTTGGCACTATTAAATAAATCACTATCAAAAATATAACATCCAAAATTGCTCAGTAGTCATTTACTTAAGAAAAGCTTAACCCTATATTGTTGCTGTAGCAGGGAGACATAAAGAACAGGTGTTGCTGATTGATAATCCTTTGCCCTTGTTCGTTGAACTCCGGTGCGTAGAACGGATTGTCGTGGAACCCGTTGAAATATCTTTAAGTTCTTTTCAATAAATTTCGATATAAGAAAATGCATAGGAATGAAAAGAACCAGTATATTTTTATTTTGTGATTGTAACAGATTGACTCAAAGGCAATTCTTTTGTTAAAAACGGCAACCAACCTACGCAGTATGTTAATTTATGCACAATATATCAAAAATTATTGTTTTGGGAAAAACTTAAGAAACATGCAAAAGCAAATTTTTCATGCAAATAACATTGGAAAGTTGCCCTGTCAATTTACATTTTAATATGGAAAACAAAACAACATTTTTAAGACAGTCATAAAATTATACAAAATTCTACCAATATGACATAATAAAACACTTTGCCAATTGCCTAAATATTTTAAAATACAAAGAAAAAAATTCTTTAACGTTGCAAATGAAAAAAAAATCAAGAAATTCGTTTGTGAAATTTTGGTTGTTATTGTATTTTTTTACAAAATATATGACCCATTTATGAGTGTAAAGCAGTTAAGCGGGATCCGTAAGACGCAAAACTCGTTCGTTCAACGTTATTCGAATTTTGGGAGAATGCAAAAAACATATATCGCCCGATTAAATGGACCAAATTAGTTAAACTTTTTTGATTCTGAAGTGTTATGCCATTCTTGATTAATAACTCAACAGTTGAAAAATTGAAACCAAATGAAATATAAAACAAGTAAGAGTGCTATATTCGGCTATGCCGAATCTTAAATACCCTTCACCATGGTGAGATAAGAACAAGAAGTTTTTAAAAAGAATACCTATGACAAAATCAAAAAATTTATGTATATAACTAAGTCCGTTTCCTCTTTTGCCAAAGTTGATGTTTGAAATTCGTTACATAAGTTTTTATTATATTTAATCTTAAAATCGTGTATAAAAAATTTAATAAAAATAAAAAAAAATTTATTTTGGAGACTTGAACTCGCAATCTTACGAGCCTTAAGCGAGAACTTAGACAACTCAGCTACGAACGGTTTTACAGAAGAAGCGTTAAATTAAATTATATTGAGAGAATTTTATGAACATACATACATGTGGATGCGTAAAAAACACATTAAAATCCACCACTTGTGGTGAAGATTATAAAAAAAACAACAAAAAAACCGCAACCAAGAGAAATGCAAGAAGAGATCAACGTAGCAACAGCTTATTAGACGAAACACAATAACAACAATTACTACAGCAATGCCTAAAGGCATTGCAATAAGAGATAAAAATAAAATGCAACAACAACAATTACGAAAGCAATGCCTTTATACCAGTGTTGCCAGCGAAATTTCGAGAAAGATACATTTTAGTTTCCAAAAAGATACATTTTTTCCCAAAAAGATACATTTTGAAAAAAATCCATTTTTAACGTTAACTTTTATTAACATAACATTTTATGTTTTTTATCAATATATTAAATAAAAAGCCATAAATAATAGGTATGTAATTTTTAAAAATACAGTTAGCAAACTTTAAAAATGATTATATGTAACTATATTTGGATGTTATCAAAACAAATTCATTTATATACATATATATAATTTACGAGTGAAGGCGTTTATACTAGGGCGATTATATCAATTAATTCATATGAATAAATTTCCTGAAAATAAAAACAATGTTCATATATCCTCAGAACAACTTCGCACTACTAGTAATCATCGATTTAGGTGGATCACATGTTGAAACATCCTTAATGTTCTCTTTTACCATAATTAAAGCTGCTATTGTATTAGTATTGAGTCGGTTACGATGATCAGTCCTAATAAGTTTTAGTTGGCTAAAAATTTTCTCCACACATGCAATCGAAAATGGAAGTACAAATGTTAAACCAACTACTTTTTTCAAATTTTTAAACATTGGCTCATTAACAACATTTTTTAAATTTAAATTTAATATTTTATATCTGCACATTTTACGTACAGATTCAAAAGATACGAAAAATGTCAGGATTATACATGGTACATGAAGTCATCAAAAGATACGAAAAATTTATCTTTCGTATCCTAACGGCAACACTGCTTTATACATAAATAACTTTTGCTCATTCATACATACTCATGTGCATACATATACAACTTTTTATGTACATATGTAGGTATGTATATGCTTGCCGAAATAAAATAAAACACTGTGTCATTGCCAATAAAATGAAAATATCGAAAAGCTTTATAGGTAGGTAGGTAATTTTAAAATCGTTTTTAGGACATAAACAAATTAAATAAAAAATAAAAAACAAACAGGTATAGAATATGATTTTTGTTTTACATGTAAGTTAAGCGAAAGATTAATATTTACATTGTCAAAAAAATCAAAAATTGCTGAATTATTTTAAAATCGTTTATAGAATATAAAAAAAGTTAAAAAAAATTTATTTTGAAAAGGTGAATTTGAACCCCGGCAACTACTAACAACGCTGATTTGACCAACCGCCCAGACAACTCAGCCATTAACGCTTATGAAAACAAAGAATTAAAGTAGAATATATTCCGTCAATTTGCTTATTTAATATGTATGTAGGTACGTATTTTTCAATTTAAGCGACCAATCATGTACAAACATGTGTGTGTTTGATATGCCTAACATTCAACACGTTCGAATAAAAGCACAAACAAAAAAAAAAAACAACAACCACAAGGGATTTTTGGAAAATATTAGAGGTAGTCGTGGTTTTTTGCTCATAACTCAGCCATTTTGTAACCGATTTGACAGATTAATATACCGACGTGTTTAAGAAGGAATTTACCATTTACTTGATTTATAAAGCTTGGACTCGGGCAGATCTATGGTTCCCGAAAGTGGGTATTTAAAAAAAAAAAATTAATTTTGGTCATAACTTTTTTGTATCTGAACCGATTTTTCTGAATTTTTAATAAAATATGTTCTACTAAAAATTTTCGATATTTTGGTATATAAGTCATATCCATAGGACATATGGCAGCCCTAAAATTTAGGTTTTTATACAATTTTTAATTTTTTTTGTACGGGAGGTACCACGCCCACTTCTCTTATCCCGCCCACATTTTGTAGGATGGTGTGTATTGGCAACCTAAATGTGTGTACCTAATTTGGAAACTTTGGCTTTTGCCGTTCCCCAGATATACAGCAAAAAGTAATAAAATTGCAACAACCACAAGGGATTTTTGGAAAATATTAGAGGTTGTCGTGGTTTTTTGCTCATATCTCAGCCATTTGTGGATCGATCTTGCTGAATTTCAATAGCAACCGATGGTAGACTATATGTGACATAAATGTAAAACAACCTAGCCGCTATCATGTCTGGAGTCTCCGGAAAACACATATCAAACGTAAGACGGACAGACGGACAGACGGACAGACGGACGGATATCGTTAAATCAACTTCTCTCCCCATAAGGACCCAGAATATATATACTTTATTGGGTCTAAGATCAATATTGTAGAAATTACAAACGGAATGACAAACTTATATATACCCTTTTCCACCTGAGGTGAAGGGTATAAAAAATATATATATATTTAAAATTGGAACGAACGAGTTTTGCTACGAATTGTCGAAAGAAACGAGTTTTGCTACAATCTATTTGGGATTGAACTAGTTTTGCAACACAACACAGCGCACCAGGAGAATTAATCATTGAGCTTTATTATATTTTGAGAGTTATATTAATTTATTAAAATTATGCAAACAGTGCTAAAAAATGTTACAATAGTTCTGTAGGGGAGGGATAAACTACACCAATTCACATCTTTTTCAAAATACGTTTTTTAAACTGTTGGAATCATAATTTTTCCTCTATGGATGTGTTAATTCCCGCAAGTCTTATTTAATGAAGATTTCGAGATAGAAAAGTTGAAATCAACACCGAATCCAACTTGCTTAGACGTAATTTGCATCAAATTTATTACGTGTGGTTTACCGCTGAATTTGTAAATGCGCCTTCAGTTTTTACTTAAATAATTTGTATAACACATTTCGAAGAGAAAATAAAGGTAAAATAAATTGTTTGTAAGACTTGTATTATTTTTGGGAAATCACAAACCTTTTGTTGATGGACTTGTTACTGTTAGTCTCAAGGGATTGAACAGTACCTATACCATCATGGCAGGTAAAGAACACCAATTCCAATTTAATAAGTAAAGGTATGTTACCTTATTTGACGTTATTTTATAAAGAATATCATCGACATAAAAAAACATATTAGAGTCTCTCAAAACAAATAAATTGAAATCTTTTTCTTCAGTGTTTTTTCCATCCCATAATTAATCAATATTATTATTGCCCAAGACCAAAATATAATATTGCGTCTTTATTTTTTCATCGATTTTCCCCAAGTATTTTCTAATAATTTATCGGGTTAACCCCCACATTGATGGTAATTATATCTATGTATTTTATGTATTTTTCGGAGTTTCTTTTATTTCTATTATCATTCACTTTTAAAGTTGTAATTAAAAATGTAGTTCGTTTAGTGTTTTCGCCACAGAAGCTACTGCAGATTTTCAGTCCTATATATATATGAACATCGCTACAATAACATTTTTCAATAAAAGAATTATAAAAAACAAATATATCCAAGCGAACTTGTTTACAAATTTACATTTTAAAATTCCCTAGTTCGACTCTATTTCATCAACAATTCCTTGGCGCTCTTCAAACAGAACAGTTAAAACAGTAAACCAGCGAATTTTGTTACAGAAAATGCAGAGATACATAGTTTTGAAAATGTCTGGTGAGTGGATCGGACCAGTTTTGTTACCACCTGCACTCATAAAAACATAGAAAAATATTAATTCTCATAAAAAAATAAATAAATAAAATAAATAAAGTTTTTAAGCCGAAATATTTTGGAGTCGGAGTCGCGAGTTTTCGTGGGTACTACGACTAGGACTCCGGTACAAAAACCTCAACTCCGACTGCACAGCCCTGCTTAAAACGCCAAAAGTTGCATTGTAAGCAAATAACTGAACTTTTCCAAAATTCAATGTTCCAATTATTTCCCATTTTTGGTATTGAAAACCCCAGCGTGCAACGATCTAACTCTTCATATACATATGTAAGTGATTAAATACAGTACATAGACTTTCGTAAAGTTATTTTTTAAACCTTAAAGATTACAACAAAAGGAAAGGCAGCTTCACTGCCGTGTTTAGAAAATGGACAGTTAATGGTAAAAGTACATAACAAGCGTTAGTGCGCGCGCGCTCTGTAGACTTTTGTCAAAAAAACTAGTGTTTTTCAATAGAACAAGTAACCAGCTGACAATAAAAAGAAAAATTTAACAAATTTGCGAATCGTGAAAGAAACACTTATTGAAATGCTTCAAAAACATACAATATTTATATAAAAAGAATAAATTCAATAAAATATACTTTCGAATCCTTTTTCAATGCACAAATAAGTAAACAAATAAAAAACAGCTGACAGGAACGGCTTTTGTAACGCAAGTTGTGTAACTTGCAATTTTTCATGCGCTAAAGTTTTTAAACGCATGACAAAAGTCGACGAATTAACGATTGTTATGTACATACGTCTACCTTATATGTTATAATGAAAATCAAAGAAAACTGAAATTTAAATCTTGTATTTTGTTATCCAATATAAAATATTTAAAAAACTTTAAAAATTGCTCTTATTTTAAAACAACATTTTTCATGATTTGTATTATAATTAATGAGAAGAAAATTATTTCAGAAATTTATTGGCATCAAGATTAAGAAAAAGGCAGTAAGTACATTTTACCGCCTTTTTTCCATAAGCACGGCAGTATAGCTATGGGAGTAACCCCAGTAAAAATTACATCATATTTTATTTGGTTGTGGCCGTTTCCGAGAACATATTATGATTTTTGTGACCACGCTTTGTATTTGAGTTAGCAATTTCGACAATGAAAGACTTTGGACTTTAAACTTAAAAATTAAAAAACACATTTGGTTAAGAAAATAAAAAAAATTTTATCTCAGTGTACTTTGTTAATATTTTAAAAATTCATATTAATTACAATTTTATTAATAGTCCCAACGCAAAGTTGTAACTGCTGAGCAATTTTGAAGACTACCAACTTTAAGAGCCTTAACTTTTACGCCCCAGCATGCATTAAATAAATCGAACTTAAATGTAGCATTGTTATGAGAATTGCCCATATGTATAAAATAATAAAATATGCTTGAAAAAGTCTGATTATCTGTGCCAGTGTATGTTTTGTGTTCCTGGTTTTGCAGCCACGGAAAATGTTTAACTTTATGAGGATATTTCATGTAATGGCGTACCGCAATATGATGTTTCTCAAACCGTATTTTTCAAATTCTACTCCATTTACACAGATGTGTGTATTTTACAAGGACACATTTGAACATTAGGAATGCTCAATAAGAATTATTTTTAAATGGTCGAAACTGAAAATCGTAAAAAGAAATTTAACAAAGTGGTTAATAGTTGCAACTCTAAATTTTATACTGAAACAATTTAAATAATATTCGCATAATTAACTAAAACTTAGTAGCATTTAATTTTAATATATTAACTATGTTTTAAACGACCCTTATGTTTAAGTACATAATACTGATTATCTTCAATAGTGTCATAATTCGAAAAATACCAGTTTTCAGTAGAGCCCTTTAAAGTTATTGAACAAAAAAAAAAAAAAATAAAAAAAAATATCGTCTCAACACAAAATATACCGTTTATTCTGAAAACCTACGATCTTAATTTTATGACGACCATTGCAAAAATGCGATGTGTCATTGTTATAAGACATGTTTGTGATGAAAATATTTTGAACATAATTTTAAACTCGTAAATGTTGGTCCATACACTGCAAATATAAATTGCGTTTTTATATTCTATGTACATATTCATATGTATCTATAGCTTCAATGTTAACCAAAGGAATCCTTAAGCAAAAAAGTTTGTGAAACATTGAGAGAATATAACCATTGCAAGAAAGCTTTATGAATTGGCATTTGAAAAATAAAAACGGTTAATATAATAAAAATAATTCTCACATTATATTTTATTAAAATTTGAACGTTTTTAATCAATTATTGTAATTTCAAAGATGTTTTGTGCCACAACTAATATAAAATTCAGAGTCTAATAATGTTATTTAATACTGTGCACACTTGTGTTCTTATACGCGTTTAAGCAACTCGAACGTGATTAAATATAATCACATCGAAATCGAGATGATTTACCATACATTGAAGTGATTTGTTAATGATGTGAAGAGTGAATCAAATATAAATTTAACTAAAGTGTCATTGAAAAGTATTATAAATACTACTAATAAAACTAATAATAATAACAATAATAATAATTTCAAAAAAAATACTTCAAATTGACATGATTACAACTAAATCACTTCATTAATCATATAGAATCCACTGAACATACCTTAAACTGAGTATAATTTAGAAGCGGCCAACATCAACATGTACAATCGGCCACGATTTCTGCTTAATGTTTTTATTTTTTTTTCTTAAATAATTCATACCTACTTACAACTACAATTAATGTTGAGAGAATTTCAACTAATTGTAGTGGGGAATGTAAGATGAGATAAAGCCACGGTTTATTGTTGATGTTGTTTTGTTTAAACTTTGATATTATTACAAGTAGAACTGTTGCTATAATTCTTATACGTTTAACAGTTTTATTTGGTTTAATATCTTTAGTTTTTTCTAAAATCTTTATGGATGACGTTTCCTGATGATCTGGCCTAAGCAACCAGTGAAATGCGCATAGGAATAGCTTATCCCATCAACAATAAATTTCAAGTGTTTTTATCAATAATAAAAACTGGGAATTAAGCATTCATACATTTTCACAATTTCATCATGAAAATGATTAAAATAATCTTCTGATAACTTTATAAAAGTATTTTTATCCATTTTTAATACTAAATGATTTTGTTATTCGTGCTAAATTCCCAATTTTTATTATTTGATAAAAACACTGAAATTTATTGTTGATGGGATAAGCTATTGCTTAGTTTTTCTAAAATCTTTATGGATGAAGTTTCCTGATGATCTGGCCTAAGCAACCAGTGAAATATACAGCTTATCCCATCAACAATAAATTTCAATGTGTTTATCAAATAATAAAAATTGGGAATTAAGCACGAAAACAAAATTAATTTAAATTAAATTATGTATTCCCACGAAAATTATTTTGGTTTTTAATACTTTAAAAATATATAAATTAGTTTGTTGTGTTTTTTCTTAATCATCTGTCATCTTAATTATCTCAAATGTAATGTGAACGGCGTTGATTAACTTAATCAACATTTTGCTTAAACGCGTTTAAAAACTCAAGTGTAAAAATAGTATTTTTGACCGAAAACGGATAAAAACTAAAAGTCATATGTGTAATGAAAACATGCGTAGTTTAGTAGCCTTTTCAACAATATATACATAATTTATTTCAATCGGACCAGCTTTTCACTCTGGATGGCTCTTAAAGAGAAGTACAGTCGGTGCGCAAAATGACCTCAAAGAGAAAACGAAGAATGGCCCCAAAATTTTACATAAGACACATTAACACGCAATGAAAAATGGCCCCAAGTAAAATCACAATTTTTACTTTGAGGCTATTTTTCATTTACTTATGTATATATGTATAATGAACATTTTTAGAAATGGCAAATAACCCATAAAAATTTCTAGGGAAAGTATCAAAGATGTGGAAAAATTGGATTTTGAAATTTGGGATTTTAAGCTTTTGGCATATGAACCCAACCCAAATTTTTAATATTTTTTGGGGGTTAAAATGTATTGAAAACTTTGAGATGGTTTCTCATATTGAAGAATTACCCCAAATTCATGTTTCGTTTTACTTTTAGGTCTATTTTAAATTTGGGATCAATTTTAATTTTTTTTAGCCATATTTCGCAGCACCGAAGTAAACATCGTAAAACACAAATGAACCGTTATCTGGCAAATAAGACGTAGTATATATATCTTAATATCTTTTTCCGTTACTTTTAAGACAATTCTCAACAAAAATAATAGTTAAAAAAAAACAAGTCGAATAACGGCATATTTTTTACTGCAAGCAAACGCAAAAAAAATCATGCTTTTTGACTTATGGTACCAATGAAGTAAATGAGCGATATGTATTTACCCAGCTGGAAAACCCAGAAGATCTTCTTACTTAAGGCCTTTTTAAAGGCCTGCTTAAACATTTTGTTGATTGAATTACTATAGTTGTCTAACTGTTGAAGAAGGCCTCATAGAAGACATCGGCTCTTTCGTGTAAACGATAAATTACACATTCCACATTCGCCTCTATGAGAAGGGAGTAGAGAAGGAGTGTTTTTTTTGCACAAACAAAAGTAAAATAATTATTTTTTTGATCCCGTTACCATTCTTTTATACCTGCTAAAGAAACGAGAGTGGAATGCCTTATCCGCAATGACAGCGTGTGTAAAAATGATATGAGTATGGAATGAAGCGAGCAGGCCTTGTACATCCAAAATAAGGAGTACATAGGCCTTATAGAATGCATCCGTACTGCTTCTTTTTCCAGCTGGATAATTGTATGTATGGAGTACTTTGGTTTATCTGTAAATTTTTGTTGTTACTCTTGCTGTTGTTGTCAATGTAGTTGTTGTTGTTAGTGATTGTTATTTTCGGCTGTTGCATGTAAATCTACTGTTGAAATACATATGTATGTTATTAAGGTATAAATTACAGACACATGCACATATGAAAACTCATGAAAATACGTATACTTTTTGGCACAGATACGCATGTACTGTGGTTTTTTCATATTTGTATCCATGGCATACTTACATGCATACATACATACGCATTTGTAAAAGTAAATTGTGCAATTGGATGTACATTTACACTCGAAGGGTTACATGTGTAAAAAATTCACAACTTCCGCTCAACACAACAAATGGGTATTTGAAGCCATTTAATCCATTATAAAATTTTTTAGCTACCTAAAGTCAACATGTTGTGCTCAATCTCAACAGCTGAAACTCAGATATAAATTCTGTATTATCCATACTTTTTAGCTAAACTAATAAATTTTATTATCACTTTTATTTTTTTTTTCAATTGTTTATATTTATCAGCTGTTAATTTTTTATTATACATATAATGCCGTTTCTAAGACGAAAGTGTTCGGCTCAACAGTTTTCTAGCAGTTGAGCTCAACAGCTACGTCTTATGAACGTGCCCAATAAGACAGTATTTTAAAGTCATAATTAGTATATCCATTAGGAAATTGTGTATGTGTTAAAGAAATAAAGTATATATGTAATATATATTGGCCCACGTGACGAACGCTTTTTCACAGCTTTTCAGATAAAAATATTTTTTCTTTTTTTCATATGTTACCTAAAACGCAAAAAGTCCTAACCAACCAAAAATAAAAATCGACTTTTTCTTTCATTCTGATGTATTGCCTCAAAACAAATGTTTACAAAAAATGTTGGAATCTTTCGACCAAATTTAGCGATTTTATTAACAAAAAACAAACCGCCTAATCTACTAAAGATTATGATAAACGCTAAAACACATAATTAACAGCGTTCATAATATTGTTACGTTACTGCCATTCAATAACGTTTTGGTGTATGTCCTTTATAATAAACCTCTTGAGTTCTTTATTGCACTTTAATAAATTTAAATAAAACACAACACTTTAATGTATAACACTTATTTTTTATTTACACAGCTTTATTTAGAACTTAGTCACTTTTACAACCGTAATTTACAGCTTTTATTCACAACTCACTTCAATGTTTATAATTGTCTCCGCGTGATGCGTTATTGACAAAGTCTGAACTTAGAATGATCGTATGCCACTCTTGCGATTCTATTTATACTCGAGCCCAGACGCCGGTGCTGCCAGTGAAATTTCGAGAAAGATACATTTTAGTTCCCAAAAAGAAACACTTTTCCCCAGAATATACATTTTGAAAAAATTTGAAAATCCATTTTTAAAGTTTAACATTTATTAACATAACATTTTTATTTCATATTTAATGAATATTGTATAGAAAATGATAGCATATTAATTAATTTTTATATATTTACTAGCTTAACCCGGTGCGCTTCGCTACACTGCTTTAACCACTTTATCGGTTGAGAGATATTTAATATGGAAGGTAGTTCCCCCCTGCGCCTACCCGCTATATTTTTATTTTCTCACTATAACAGTTTTTAAGATATCCGATATTAAACATTGGCGTCCTATGGGGGGTAACACTTCCCCCGCTGCTATTTTATTTAAATTTTGGGGCGCAGAAGATCCTACTTCCAAAAGTTCAACAAATTGCTTGCAGCGGCTCTTATTAATATTTCTATCTATGAGGGGTACTGCTCCTCCTCTGGCTACCCCGCCCATTTCTATATTGAAATTCATAGTTTATCATAATAGTAGCTTTAACTACGTTTGAAGACTATCCTTTTAATTGTTCTTCAGTTGAGCGATATTTAATATATCGATCCTATGGGAGGTATTTCCCCTCCTACGCCTACCCGCTTTATTTCTATTTTCAAAAGTGAAGTATACCATAAGACTGACTTCTACAAAGTTTGAACATTCTCACTATAACAGTTCTTAAGATATGCGATATTAAACATTGGCGTCCTATGGTGGACACCACTTCCCCCGCTGCTATTTTATTTTAATTTTGGGGCTCAGAAGATCCTACTACCAAAAGTTCAACAAAATGCATGCAGTGGCTCTTATTTATATTTCTATCTATGAGGGGTACTGCTCCTCCCCTGTCTACCCCGCCCATTTGTATACTGAAATTTATAGTTAACCCTCATAGTAGCTTTAACCACTTTTGAAGACTCTCCCTTGAATGGTTCTTCAGTTGAGCGATATTTATTATATGTATCCTATGGGAGGTATTTCCGCCCTGCGCCTACCCGCTTTATTTTTATTTTCAAAAGTGTAGTATACCATAAGAGTGACTTCCACAAAGTTTGAACATTCTCACTATAACAGTTCATTAGATATGCGATATTAAGCATTGGCGTCCTATGGGGGGAACCACTTTCCCCGCTGCTATTTTATTTCAATTTTGGGGCTCAGAAGATCCTACTACAAAAAGTTCAGCAAAATGCCGCCAGCGGCTCTTAAGATATGCGATAATAAATATTGGCATCCTATGGGGGGTACCAATTCCCCTGCCCCTATCGAAAAAATAAGTAGCCTATTTTATTTTTAGGGCTCACGTGATGTTACTGTAAAAATTTCAAGAAAATCGGTTCAGTAGTTTCGGAGTCTATAAGCCAACAAACAAACAAACACACAAACACACAAACATTTTTCATTTTTATATATATAGATTTAAGTCATACATATTAGGTACATATGTAATTTTTAAAAATACAGTAAGCAAACTTTAAAATTAATTATATGTAACTATCATTGGATGTTATCAAAATCAATTCATTTTTGTAAAGAATAACATACGAGCTAAGGCGATTATACTAAGGCGAATTTATCAAAAAGTTCATATAAATTTCCTGAAAATAATATTTTCTCAGAACAACTTCGCACTACTAGAAATCGATTTAGGTGGATCGTATGTTGAAACATCCGTAACGTTTTCTTTCACCATTATTAAAGCTGCTTTTGTTTTAGTATTAAGTCGGTTACGATGATCAGTCTTAAGGCCACGCCAGATAAAACCTTTGCTTCGCGTATCGTTAGAGATTCGTGCTATAAACACATAGACCACAGCAGGATACACGAACACACGACTACAAATGCTGCTGGTTGCATATGGAGCCGTATAGTCAGCTACTGAATTATTTTGAAGACGGCAGCTACAATTAAAAACATATAAACAGCTGTTTTTGTGCAGTATGTTTTTATTTTTCAGTGGTGCCACTATACATTTTTATAATTTTGCTTTTATAAAATGGAACAACATGCCGAATTACGGCTTTTACATACAAAATTTAATTAAAGCCTTTATTATTTATAAGTATTTATATTTCATACTTATTAATAGTACATTTTATAACGTTAATATAATAAATTTACTAAAAAACTCTTTTTTATCAATGCATTTCAATTATTTTAACAAAGGTTCAGTACAAAATGTACATAAACTGCTTTTAAAATAAAAAAATACATATATAACTAAGTATAGACATATTTTTTGCGCATATGCACCTGGTTTAGGAATTAGAAGTTTCAGAATATTTTATTTATATTTTTTTAGGTAAAAATTTGATCGTAACAGTATTGGTATCATTGGAAAGTACATATTTCGAATTAGTTTTTTATAAATCCGTAAGGAGGCAATTTAAAAATTCATATTTCTTGAAGACTTTTTTATGTTACAAATTTGTTGATATACTTTACTTATGCATGTTATAGAAAACACTTCAAGCTTTTATATGCTATGTTTTTAGAAACTCCATCATATAAAATGATAAACATTTATGCTTGTACATATTCTTAAATATATTTTATTCCTAATAAAACTAATTTTCTATGACAATGTTCCTTAATAAGTCTGGGATCTCACTATGAAAGTTTTCTTTCAGAAATTCTGAGTTTATTGGTGAGAGGGGAAGATAACATGCTTTTATTTTCTCCTCTCTCACCTATAAACTCAGGCTTTCTGAAAGAAAACTTTTATAGTGTGAACCCAGAGTAAACGTTTGCTAAATTTAATAATCGTTTATGAATACGGGGGTTAAAAAATTATATTTTATATAATTACTCAATTTATATAAAAGTTTAACTAAAAATATATATTTGGTAATAATTTATGTATTTGTTACATATTTAGTTATTGTAATATGGACATAATTATTAAGTAAAGCTCTAATAATAATCCGAAAGTTTGAAGTGTTCTCTAAGTTATATGATGTTTATATAATTATTGTTATATCGACATAATTTAATGATAAAGCCAATTTTGTATAAAAACCCAGTCAATGCAAGAAGTATTAATATTCGTAATTGTCTCTTTTATAGTATCGGTACGTTTTGAACACCATGTCAAAGGCATTTTAAAACATTTTTCAATGATACTCATATTGCTAAAATACAGTTTATACTAAAGAGATATGGATAAAGTAACTTATACTGTAACTACCTCTTTCTTTAGAACTTTATTTAAGGATACTAAAAAGTTATATACATACATAAATACAAATTTGGTACTGAATCGAATTTATATTTTGTTTTATGCTGGTTCTTTTATGTTTAACAAAAAAAAATTTTTGCATTTTGCATTTTTAATTATATTACCAACACTTTTTCACTGATAAATTTTTGTTAAAAATGGCTACTACCTCATGTTTCTTTTTAATTTTCAAGAATGTTGATATTTTCCTAACCTTTTATAAAATATATTAAAGCACTTATTTATTTCACATTTTTTATTATGTTGGCAGCACCAATCTTCTCATTGCCGCCTTTAAAATTAGAAATTATTCTAAAGTTGGCGACAGCCACAATCGTCGTATTGTAGCCTGTAGCTGTGTTGGCTTCAAAATAATCGTCTTCGTATAAACGTGTGTATTTTATTTTTGACATATTGTAGCCTGTAGCTTGCTGTGGTCTATGTGTTTAGAGCATCGCTTTGACATCCAAGATGAAATATTCATACTTATAGGAAACATGTCACATTAAGAACTTTTAACGCAGAGCGAAGCGAAAAGTTAGGCAACTCTCATCTTTTTGCGGGCTTTGACAGTCTGCTAGTATATTTTTTTTTATTTATTTATTTTTAACAAACAATTCTTGTGTGTTGTCAAAGTGTTTATTGTGACATACACCTTTAGCGTTACGCTCTTCTGTCAAAGTTAGAAACGTCACGCAAAGCGAAGAAGTTTTATCTGGCATGGCCTTTAGGCCTTTATTTTGTAAAACACAACGCAACGACAAAGAATTACATTGAAAGCAAAAACAAATTAATAAATTTCAATTTTTGGGAATACAAAATTTTTATTTCAAAAGAATTTGTTATTCGTGCTTAATTCCCAGTTTTTATTATTGATAAAAGCACTTCAAATTTATTGTTGATGGGATAAGCTATTCCTATGCACATTTCACTGGTTGCTTAGGCCAGATCATCAGGAAACTTCAACCATAAAGATTTTAGAAAAACTAAAGATATTAAACCAAATAAAACTGTTAAACGTATAAGACTTATAGCAACTGTTCTACTTGTAATAATATCAAAGCTTAAACAAAACACATCAACAATAAACAGTGGGTTTATCTCATCTTACATTTCCCACTTCAATTAGTTGAAATTCTCTCAACATTAATTGTAGTTCTAAGTAGGTTATTTTGTTGTTCTTAACCTTCTTACAACTACAATTAATGTTGAGAGAATTTCAACTAATTGTAGTTGTTCGCAATACACGTTTTTCCTCAAGAGCCCATCCTTATGTGGTCGATTGGCAGGTGAATCGTACAACGCATTACATTCGTTTTTTTCCCGGACTGTTCGTATGTGGAATAACCTTCCTGCCGAAATCTTCCCTCTCACTTGCAACATGACCAAGTTCAAATCGAATGTTCACAAACACTACTCCCTCTATCCTCCTTCCCATAACCTATTTTCCTAGTTCCAACACAATGCAATGCATTAGTAGGGGGCATCCCCTGAGTGCTGGTCCTATAAAAAAAAAATTACTAATCAATGCAATATAACTAATAAATTAATCTAATTCTTAACTAAAGTTACTTTCGTAACAATATGCAACATAGTCATTTGTCAAATCATCTGGTAGGTTTAAAAGAATACAAAATTATAAACAGTTGAAGGCAATTTTTCAATTTAGCATTTTTAATAGAATTTTGCTTCTTGTGTAAAATTCTTTTAATGTTTTGAATTTTAGGTAACGATTTTTTATATGAACCAACAAAAAATAATCAAATCTTAATCAATGCTAGAAATTCTTCTAATCACGGTTTCCGTTCACAAAGATATTTATCGCTCTTCGGATCAGATAAGTTCTGCAATATCTATTCCCCTACGGGTTCCATTCGATTGCATTCCTGGAAAGATCGGACAGTGACCTACGGAGTTCCACTTTATTCTCTGTATTTCTACACACATGGGCATTTGCCGTGTTTCAGCCCACAGATTGTTGTTTGAGATCAGTGTTGCCAGTGAATTTTTCCTACAAAAATTCCTACGCATTATTGTCATTAAAATAGAAGAAAAAGTTTCGCACTTTGCTTAAGCATATGACAGTTTCATAAAACTTAGCAAAAAGTTTCCTCAAGTTCAATATGGTTTGACGCATATGAATTACATGCTTTCGCACAGTTGCTTCAGTCACGTTATTCACATTCTGGTTGGTCCTTTAGGAAAAACATATTCATATGTACATATTAGTGTCACCAACTTATTAAACCTTAGACAACCCTGGAAATGTATTTTTAAGCGATTTTAGGAAAAATAAATAAATATTTCAATAATGCGATATGGCAAAAAATACCTACATTTTGGATATTATAAAAAATCTGTCCGATTTTCCCTACGCTACTATTTTAGTATCAAATATATCTACATGTAGGGATTTTCCCCTACTTCTGGCAACACTGTTTGAGATGGTCCGTGGCCAGAAGATTCGTAGAACTTTTCGGAGATATTTATTTGCTTGCAAAGTGTTAATGTCTCGGGAGACAGCGTTCCAAGTTTCACATATAACAGAGTTAATTTTACAACGGTGTTTAAAATTTTGATCTTAAGGCGACCGTACACGACATGTATTTGTCATCTGACATGTCAAATTTCCCACTACAAAATACATACATGTCGTGTGTTACCTTTTTAACTTTGCTTCTGTAAAAGTCAGACGCAAAGTCATCTGACAAAATTTCAATTAGAGCGTGCTCTATTTTCATCTGACAAACCATCTGACATCAGAAATCTATGCCGCGAAGAAACCGGCAGCGGCGTCCACTATTGACGGAATCATTAGCCGGCTGAAGTTAATTTTTTACAATACCGAGATATGTATGTTTGATCATCTTTCCATTGCATAGAATTTATGTGAATATATACCTATATAAAAACCGTTTTATTATAAAATCCTAAATTGGTATCTTTGAATTAAAAGAAAAAAATGTTAAGATGGCTAAACTATTTTACGGCGCAAATAAAAAATTTAATGGCGGCAGCAAGCTGTTTTAAAACCGAGCACTACTTTGGTTTCTGCAATAACAATGCGAAAACAGAGACAATGTCAGAAGCAAATTACATGTACGTTTGTGACCGAATATTATAAACCTTATGTAAAACAGCGATTTTGACAGACATGCACAATTACATGTGACTTGAAAATTTGACATGTCAGATGACAAAAACATGTCGTCTATATGCTCCTTTAGCACGGCGCACACTGGGGATTTTTGTATGGAGGTGAGGAAAAAAATATATTTGCCAAAAAATGTAATGATTTCATCACAAATTTAGTTTTATTTATTTAGTAATACACAAAAGTAATCAAAATAAAGAAAGTTCGAGAAATGTAAATTTAAATGATTTTTTTTAATTTTTAATTTATTATTTATTTTAAATATATTTATAATTCTAAAAGAGCCTTAACTTCGTCGCCTTTATCGCTATGCTTTTTCTGTCTAAATGAAGGAGTCAAGTGTAAGATCATGGGATCTGATGTTACCATTATTCGGTGCATAATATCTTCGTTCGTGGCAATTCGACTGCATTTTCAGAGTGTCTAAGGCGATATTTTGTATAGTCTTTGTTACGACTTTCCTGAGCTTCTTAGAATAGTAAGCCTACAGGAAAAAAAAAACTTTTCAATTATATATTTTCCATGAATCAGAATTTTGTGGAGTGTTGGTGGCATAGTGTACCACTCGTACAGTGCAACAAACTCTTTTGCCGTCTCCAGACAAAAATCACCAAATTTTTTCGAATATACTGCCTCGGTAATTGTTATAGCTTCGAGAATTATTGAAAACCTCTTGATTATGTCTTCATCTAGACCCGTGATTTGGGAAATCAAAGCAGGATTAGCAAAGAATCTTCGTGACGTATTTCCTGAATTTGTCGTCCCAGAGCCTAGCTTAACAGTATCAACCTTTATTCCAATTTTCTCTTTAATTTTACGCTATATCAAACATTTTCGGGCTTCTTTAATCGGACGAGTATTTGTGTCGACTCTTCCACGTTTCAATTCAATATTGTAAGCTACATGCAAAAGACACTCCATCAGCTTAATACGCGCATGAAGTGGTGACGTACCAAATTGCAGTGCTTGTTCATTTACGGACATAGCTAGAACTTCTTCGATTTTATTCATCTTAGATATTGTGGCTCCAAAAATAAAACAAGAAGATGCTGCTGGTGTTTCTGTTACTGATTGTGCTGTCTTGCCGTCAATCATTGTAAAATATAATTCATGTTTTACTTTAAAGTTACGATTATTTACTGTTGTTGAGATATCTCCTCATCGACTCTTCTATTTTCTTCTCGTATATATGCAAACTGTAGTGTTGAACAATACTGTGTGGAAGAAGGTTTATTGTTGTTCCATACTAATTTATTTATGTCATCACTTAATGATAATTTAAGTGGTACAACTGATGTCATATATATGTAAATGAGAGTCAGAAATTTGATCATCTGAAAAGGACTCTTTTAGCAGTATGATCCAACAGAATTTGCAGAGGTACACTGCCTAAGCTTTCAGTAATTAATATTCCTTGAGGATAACTGTAAGTTTTTTTCTTTCGGGAGTTGTTTGTATGGTACGAGTATGTTGTATCCTTCATTTTGTAACCAATGCATTAGATACTCGTATTTTGTTTTTGTAAGTTCAAGCTTTGTAAACATCCCCAAAGTTTTTAATGTACAAATTTTGTGTTTGGTTTTTTAAATACAAGAAAACAATCAATTACTTCTTGAGGAAACATAGCACGTACTTCATCCCTTTTGCATCGTTTGGCGCGATCACAGCACTCCTCAAACAATTTTCGTGGCCGATCAAGTGCAGAACTGGTAGAACATTCAGCCTCAGTAAACTTAATTGTAAATTGTTAAAGCCAATTTGAATTCTTTTTTTCAAATCGCGACTTCCTACGATTAGAATCCTGCCATCTTTGTTGGAAGTTAGAGTAAAAGCTTTTATATATTGTATCCAAAATTTCACATGCTCTAGTATCGTTTAAGCCAACGTGCGATTGTTGCAAAAACTGTTTTAATTTTGTTCTGTCTTTGTCAAACTCCAGAAGCTTCGAGCATAAAACCCCATGAGAAATAGAAAAACTTTCCATTGCCGTAAAACTCTTGGGCCTTAGTTCCAGTTATAATTAAAAAACCGGAGAAAAATCGGTTGTACTTTTCGCGTTTGTCAGCACTTGTTGAATGACAAAAATCAATCAATGATCACCTATAAATACTACGTATTTTTCAATATTTTACTGACAGGCACGTTCCAAAACATGAGCACTAATAGATGTGGGTAGAACTTCTGTAAAAAAATCATACAGGTAGCCAACGGAAAAACCCAAATAAATAAAAAGTGCATTTTACTTTTTTCCTTTCAGTTGTCCACGCACTTTTATTACCGCTTATTACTTTGCTATCTCAATCATAAAAATCAAATAACCTTTTGCTTATTACTTTTTTATTAATTCTGAGAATCATAAAAAAAGTCATCAATGTTTTTTCCCAAGAATTTTTTGGATATCTCGAGCAAATTTTTTAAATTCATTCCTTTAATTAATTGTGAATAAAAGCGAAACGCGTTCATCGATTTTCATGATTTATGTCTCATTTTGTTCATAGGTTATGCGACTTGGAAACGTGAAAGTAATAGGACTTGACA
This sequence comes from Pollenia labialis, assembly GCA_949318255.1. Classification (NCBI taxonomy): domain Eukaryota; kingdom Metazoa; phylum Arthropoda; class Insecta; order Diptera; family Polleniidae; genus Pollenia; species Pollenia labialis. The sequence goes on from OX439143.1 coordinate 85,839,603, forward strand.
CGTTTTACCGTTTTGGATTTTTTATGAATTAAAAAAAAAAACATTTTAATTTTTAAGGCAAAAAATATTTTTTTTTCTTCATACATTTATTTATAACTGCGAAACTGTTGCTAATGTAGCAAAACGTTGTACAAACAGATGAAAGATATTGTAATTCTTGATTTTTCTAAATTTCACCAAAATCCGACTGTTGGTTCTCGAGTTATGTTAAACAAAAGAGCCTTATCGGAATTGAGTCCCGAATCAATCAGCTGAAATATGTTGTACTGTGTAATGCAACAAATTGAGAGGTGGCACTTGAAATTGATTAAAAATGTAAAAACACAAATGAGACAATGTTTTAGTAGTGAACTCCAACTGTGGGAAAGTAAGGCTTAAATTGCAGGTCCAAATGTTTGGAGTAAAAAGGATTTTTGTTATATGTTCATAAAAATACACAAAAAAAAAACTTAAGTCTCTGCAGATTTTTTTTCAATTTTAGCATACTGAAATATCCTACTTTAAATAAAAAAGAAAAACGTTAGCTCACATAATAAAATAATATTCGTTTTTTAATTCTTAGGTTTAAATTAAGTTGGTTCGGTAAAACCAAAGATGTTAAGTAATGATTAGATAATGCTAATGATTGCTAATTAACCTTCTTTTGTGAAATTCTCTAATTCATCAAACAATTAGAATTATTTCAAATAATTCCCATTAGATAATTGAAATTTTAATTCCAATGGTAAAACTAATTGCAATTAGTTGCCATTAGCAAAAAAAATTGGTTTACCTTTACAATTACAAATCTAATTGACTTCTGCTAATGCAATTAGATATTCAATTAGCTCGAATTAGAATCAATTTTTTTAAATTACTGATGTGAAATGGCACTGTTTTGCAACACACCGCTTACGTCTTCAGACCCTGTGGAGCGACTATTTTAATTTGCGGGCATTATTAATAGTCCAAGGCGGGGTCGCTTGACTGACTTTTCTTTTGAAAAGCTCGTATTGCTGAAAGCTAATGTACCTGGTCATTGTAGTTATTAAACAGTTAGTACGTACGTTAAATATGTGTGCATGTATGTAATATATGTACATAAGTAATATATACCTAGTAAAAACTTCGCCTACTTTTTTAAAATGAATAGCTTCTTTCACTGCTTATTAAGTAGCTTTCTTTTATACAACGACTATAATTACTTCTATAACTACTTATTTTTTAGAAGTATGTAGGGATAAAATAATGACTTACATTAAAATGCATTAATTTTCGGACATCCCTTGTAAAATTCATCACTTCTTTCAGTAGAATTGGAAGTAGTATTTTTACCTTTTCCTGATTACTTAACTCATTATTTTTTAGGCGAAGTTTTTACTGGGTATAAATGTGTGAAATTCATATGTATTATGAATATTTTCGTTTTTTTTTTGTTTTTGAAAATATCAAAATAATAGATTCTTATTCGAGCTAATTGAATATCTAATTGCATTATCAGAAATCAATTAGATTTCTTATTGTAAAGGTAAACCAATTTTTTTTTGCTAATGGCAACTAATTGCAATTAGTTTTACCATTGGAATAAAAATTTCAATTATCTAATGGGAATTAGTTGAACTAATTCTAATTCTAATATGAAATAACACCCAATTTTTTGGGCCCTTTTACATTTTTTTTTTGGGAATTATTTCATTCCTCATTTGGGGTTTTCAAATTATGAAATAATCTCCAATGAAATAACACCCAACAAATTTTTAAAATTCGGGGCTTGTTTCATAGCGTGTATAATTTGGGTGTTATTTCATTTTTTATTCGGGGGTTATTTCATTTTTAAAGGTGTTGCTTTTTGGGGGTTATCCTTGGTGAAACTGACTCTTTTATGAATTTTGGGCATAGTTTCATTTTTGTTGCTGGTGGGGTTATTTTATTTTCATCATTGGGTGTTATTTCATATGAAATAACTCCCAAATATTGGGGGTTGTTTCGTTTTCGCTTTGGGGTTTATTTCATTTATTTTTCGATGTTATTTCATTCACTGTTTTTGGGTGTTATTTCCTATTTTTTGGGATTTATTTTATTGGGGGTTATTTCCTGGGCGTTATTTCATTGGGGGGCTTTTCGTGGAGCCCGATTTGTTAAGTCGCCTTTCTTAGGTATTTTAACAATAATGCCTTTATTGGGCTCGTCTGGAATACTCTCTGTTGTCCATGTTTCCTCTATAACACAATGCCACAAAGAAAATTAACCTCAAAAATTAGATATTTTCTAAGAAAAAATGGGGCTGCTGAACACGAATGTGGCATTCATTTATGTTTCCCAAAAGCGTTTTCGAGATATACCCGATATATAATCGTGTTTTTCTGCAGTGTTTTTTAGGTATTTCGAAAAATCTCAAGAACTCTTTAACTGAATTGTACAAGATTTTAACTTTTGCATAGATATGTATGTCTTACGATCTAATTAAATAAAGAAACATACACGCAGAGAAAAAATATGGTTGGGCATGGTTACGGCAACAATATGCTATGTAAATTCAATTGTAAAAATGGGAAAAGGGAAAAACTCCCGGGGAATTTTTATTCATAATTTAGCTGTATATGTACTTACGAATGGCATATATCATAATTACTTAGCAAGTGTTTGTTGCGAAATAATTGATCACAAAGTTTTGTGACGCACGCCACAAAAAGTGGAAGTAACTTCAAAGGTTGAAGTGTGCGAATTGTGCATCATAAGGTATACAAAATCTAGTTCCTAAAAGAAAGATGATAAGAGAATTCTAAAATCACTTATTCATGCCAAAAAATGTTGTGATTTTTTGACAAAAGCCGTGAACCCTTTGTGACGCACGCCTCACAACGCACGTTACAGTTTTTCCAGTAGTATTTATTTTGTATTATATTTTATTTATTTTAACAAAACAAATTATATTTTTATGAATTGCATTTCTAAAACTAATTTCTTAACTGATGAATATCAACTTTTTTTTTAACGAAATTAATATTTTGATGAGTTTGCTGTAAGTGCTATTTTAAGCTCAGCAATCACCTAAAATAATGTTAAATTCACGTATAAATCAGGGGTGGGGTAGTATTTGGTAAAAATTATTGTATTAATGATCATCGAAATACATAATTTTTTAATATAAAAATGAAATTACACATCTAGTCTTATATTCCATTAACAAAAAATTCATTTTTATAATTTTTCGGTTGGTGGACTGTTTCTGGGATTTGCCCATATGCCCATCGAATTATTTGTTAGTTAGTGGTTGAACAATTAAAAAAAAAATATCCATTAAAAAAAACAATTTAAAAAAAAATAGAGAAATTGTATGAACATATAGAATCAGAGAATTTATTTTTCATGGTGAGTGACATTTATTATATAAGATCGGTCCATAATTTATAATAGGCCCTAAAATATTTGAACTCTCGGTGGAGGGTATTAATAATTCAGCAAAGAAGAATATAGCGCTTTAACTTGTAAGCTTAATATTTCCAATCATTTTTTCCTGGTCCGATTTAAAGTCGCGTACAAAAAAAAATTGCGGAAAATAAAAAAAGCTTAGGCGAAACTGGTGGTGGTGTTTATCGCAAGAACACTCTTTCGGAGCTAGAAGAAGTTGTGGACCGAACATTATTTCTGCCCAAGGCTGCAGCGCCAGCCGGTAAAGTGTTCGGAACTTCAGTGGTTCCACAAACAGATCCAAAACATATTATTGACGAATGTTTCATTGTGTTATCTGACACACTACCAAGAAGCAGCAAATCTGTAGCAGTTGTCACTCCATCCAGGCGGATTGAAAAGGTCAAGGTAGTGTATCAGACGAGCCACCAAATCTACGAAAAAGCCACCCAACAAAAAGAAAAAAGATTTGATGTCAATGAGGATGATATTCCTTGCTGCTCTGAAGCAAAAAAAAAAACCGTTGCTGATAAACAAATCAGCCTCATACGGCGCCAATTAAGGGTCAGTGAGCATTCCTCTGCGTAAGCTAAGGAACAAGATAATTCCGCAAAGGCACTGGTGGTTGCAATAAACGCTGTTGAAGAAGCTGCCAAGAGGATAGCTGATGCTGCTGAAATGCAAGCTGAAGCAGCCAGAAAAAATGCCGAAACCCAAACCAAAATTTTAAACGCTGTTGATGCCGTAAAAACAATTTTGGCACAGCATTTCAAAAACAAAAATTGAATATAAAACAATATATCGCTCCTTTATTGCAACATACATAGTCATATCTCAAAAAATTTAAAATTGTAAGTTACTTAAGCAAAAGTTTACCTTCATATCTTCTGTATATGTAAAAAAAATTAGTACTATATCTTAAATTGATTCGAAGTTATAGAAAAATATATTTTGTTAAATCTGTATATGGGCACTTCTACTGAAAAGTCTAGCAAGCAATTAAGCTTGTTTTTCAAATGTTTCACTTTTTGTTACTAAATGTAGAGCTAGTTGGGCTTTACACCAAAATACAAAAAATTAAAAGCATAATAAATACATATGTATACAATTTTTTGAGGAACAAGCTTACTGGCGTTACGACTTTTTGCTCGAAATGCCCATATAAATGAAAATTTTGAAAACTTGAAACGCATTTTGCCAAGTTCGATTCTTTTTGAGATATGACTAAGTATGTAGCAATAATGGAGCGGTTTGTATTTATGTATTGTAATGCAATTTCCTGTTTTTCTAGTTCGAGAAAACGGATGTTATTTGTATTAAATAAATAAAAATTTAACTTATAAATTTAACATCAGAACAGCAATTAGAGAAGTGACATTGGGAGCCATTATTAAACTAGCAAACAGTCAGGGGCTGTGGTATTCTTGTACCTCTCTTTTTACCGCAATGAACAATTGCATTGCTCTTTTATTGTAGGCTCCCTATTCTCCCTCTTATTATTAGTAATTTCCCAGATGGTAAGGGTTATTACACATTATTTTAATTTGAATGATTTTACTGTCAAAATTTACTTATATAAATATCCCCAAGATGTAATTAGGGTTTGCGCCTCAATACCCCCGCCGTCCTATGTTCTAGTAGCGTTATAAAGTCTCATTTCTAGAACCCCTATCGATATCTCTGTTTTTCCCTCACCCCATGATCATTAAGAAGTCTACAATGATATTAATTTTACTTCTTCATATTACTGACGTATGACATTTATTTAATTCATGTTAGTTGATAGCCTTATTGTAGATATTGAAAAATTATATTACATTATGTTCCTATATACATTGCTTCCGTTGGCAATAATAACAAAATTTAGTAAAACTATATATCTAAATTTATGATTTAAAATCGAAACTATTAAAATAATTAATTGGTTATTTACATGAGATTCACTGCACAAATATAAGTTTTGTTGACATACTAGGTATTGATTCAGTTCTACTAGTGCAAAGTTAGTTATTCGTCTATTTAAACTTGACTTAAAATTCCGTAGAATCGATACATTTTATAGGTAATCATTTAAATTTTTAAAGTTTGGCAACCTTGAATTTTGTACAAACAACTAGCATACTCCCGTAGGAAGTGCCGGTTCACACACGTCAAGTTTGACTCATCAAGTCTTGAGCTTTTAGAAGAGAAGGGACAAGAGAATGCCATTTCTTTTCCCGTCTCTCCTAAAAACTCAAGACTTGACGACTCAAACTTGACGTGTGTGAACCGCCATGAAGAAAAAAACAAAACAAATCCGATTCTTTATAATTATGACATTTCTTTTTATTTGTTCTTCTTTTAGTTGCTGTACATAAATACATATGAGCAACTTCAAAAATTTACGACACCTAGACATTTTTTTTTAATTTTTTTTTTTTCTGACATCAATGTTGATTTGCGTGTGTATAAACCGATATTTGAGCATGTGAAATCCGTTCGCGTTAATCATTTTTATTACACGGCGCAAATTTTACTGCGGTTTAAAGTTAAAAATTAAAAAAAAATATAAAAATTACAGTTTTTGTTAAAATTGAAAAAGGATAACGCGTGTGGATAATACTCCTTAAGGGCTTTCTTAGCACACTAAAATATTTGTAAAAGCTTGAATACTTTTTAAAATACACTGGAAAAAAAATATAAAAAAATTTTTTTTGATCGTGTATGCATATAAAAATTTATTTAAAATTGTTAAACATTTTACAAAATTACGGCTAGTATAAGACATAATTTGCAATATTTTGGAAAAAAAACTATTTGGCTATCGCTAATGGCTTAAAAATGTATAATCTGAAACCAAATCAAATATTTCATACAAGGATGCTTTTTGAGGTTAGAAACATTTTGTTTCCTCCATAAAATTTTAAATCCTTGAAATTTTTTGGTGCGTTTTCAATTTTAGTATCAAGCTCAGTAAAGTCTTCTATTCGATGTACGTTTGAGCGGAATTGATACAGCGCTTCAGTTGTCACAAAGCAAAATGTGTTTGGAAAAAACTGCCGCTGCACGCGCCAGGGTTGAAAAAAATTATTTTTTTTTTGCACTTTATCAGTTTAATCCGTTGCGAAGAATCTATTTATTTAGATACCTAAACATGTTCCCATGACATGTTTTGATATAAAAAAAAGCTTAAAAATAAATTGTTTTTTTGCAAAAATTTTCAAAAGTTCATAAAATTTTTGCGTTTAAAAATTTTAAAGTACGTTTTCGCCTCGGAGGTGCCCTTTACGAAGTTACTCACATCACGCAATACACTAGCCAACTTAAAAGGCAATTCAGATTGTCAGACGCAAAAAAGATACACTTTCAAAAAATTTACGCTAATTTCTTTTAAGTTTGTGATGTCCGTGATACGTTATTGGTGCGCTGACACCAACTTGATACACCTCAAACTTTATAAAATCACGCAGGTTTTTTAATTCTGCGCTTAAAACTCATTTTTATTAAACGGCGCAAAAACTCTATGTAAAATCTTCAAAAATTTCAAAATTCGGAAAATTTTGGTTTCACTTTAAGACACCATGCAACTTTTCACCCAGCAGCGATATCAAAAATTTTTTTTAGTGGATATATCCTCCAAGTCTAGTGACTATATCTTGTATGGGTTTGGATCTGAAAGCTTAAAACAATTACAAAGAAAACGGAATGATTGAAAAAACTCTTGCAAGTTTCAAGTCGTTTTTTTAATTTTCCGAATTTTAGATGACCACCAATTCTTAAGGTGAGGACTTTTCAACGTAAAATTTTGCGTCATAGCCTTCAAGTATAGTCATCCAAACCCTGTACAACGTTTTTTTCAATTCATAAAACTTAACGAAATAAGAGTCCGAGTTTTTTTTTTATTTTGTACTAAACCAGGGGTGTCAGCGTCATACACAATTGTGGAAATTAATTCATACGCATTCTTCACTCGCATTCTTACGCTCTTTCATTTAGTTCCACGAAAGTACACAATTCAAGCTCTAAACACATAGACGACAGCAGACAGCAAACAGCAATATGTGTTTAAATGAAAACTATTTTTTTGACGACAGCTCAGCAGCACGACTGCACAACTGCATTTGCTGCTGCTGCCGACTTAGGCTAATTTCTAGTTTGACAGGCAGCAACAAACAGGTAAAGTATTGCCACTATGTATATAAATTAAAAACAATAAGAACAAAAACATTTTTTTAATATTTAGCATAAACGAACATTACAAAATTGAAGTAAAGAAATAAATTTATTTGTCTTTTTTAGTTTTTCGTGATATTATTACGTTTTTGATCAATAACTTCAATTTGATTCATTATAAAATATATGTGTGGCATCTCTAAAATTTGTATTGCTAAAATATTCAGCTGTTCATTTTTAATTTCATATTCGTTTGTTTTTCGTTTGTGTTAATTTTTGTTATATTTTATTTATGGCCTGTTCAACGATTTCGAAAGAACTACTTCGATCGCATTCTAAGCCATCGAAAACTATTTTGGGTTCAACTAACTTTATTTTATACGAACATTCGTTTAGACGACAACTCGAAAGAAAACGTAAGTACTTTCATACAAAAAGCGGTTTATTAATATCGAAGGTATTGTCGACATTACGAAAACAAATGTCAAAACCACTCACTTGTTGTTTTGTTGTCGAATCATGGTATTTATAACAGACAAGAAATATTTAAGGGTAATTTAAACAAATTATAAATAAAAATAGAGAACAATTGGTAATTTTTTTTTTGATTACAATACGCTACAATAAATTAGATTTTGTTTAAGCTTAATGGGGCGGGTAAACTGAAATGTTGCACTCATTTATTTCTCTTATAATCGATTTTGAGTTATTCGCGAAAATCGTGTTTGTCTGGATTAATATTATATTTCCAAAATTTCGAATAAATATGTTTATCCTCCTTTCTTTGTAGTGTGTTGATCGGATAAAAATTCACTGAATTACAAGCCTTTTAATTTGAAAAAAAATGCCTTAATGGAGAGACTGAAAACGTTTAATATTGAAAAACATAAAAAAATAATTTTTTTAAATCGAATGGCCTGTAGCACAGTAAATTTTTATCCGATCAACACAGTATAAATATGTGCTGAAAGAGGAAAACATTTTTATTCAATAGTTTTTACAATTCAGATGAACAATTCAATTTTCAAAATAACGAGCTAAAACAACTGCAGAAAAACATGATTTTCGCGACTATCTCGAAAACGCTTCTTGAGAGAAATAAATGAGTGACATATTGTTTACATTAGGCGAATAAATGGAGGAACATCCTAAGATGGCGAAAGGTGCACCAGTGTTTGGAGCAAATCAATTTTCAATGGGCGAGTAATGAAAAATAATAGGCCTTAAACTATGCGTCATTGGTCCAGCCATTCTATTCAAGGCGGGAAATTTTATCCCACATTATAATTAAAGGCAGAAAACAACTATAGCTTGAATTGGTTTTGAAAATATTACATATTATTAGTATTGTGGTTATTTTATTGAACTATTTATGGTTTTTAATCCAAATTTTTAATATTTTTAATTAGGCTTAAGTTCATTAAATTTAATTTTCATTAAATTATTTTTATGAAGAAAGGAAATGAAAATTAAATTTAATGAACTTAAGCCTAATTAAAAATATTAATATTACATATTTTTACAGACATGGGAAGATTTGAAATGTAGGACAAAAATAAATTTTAGAAAATAAAAAAAGCCTGCAAGAAACCGGTGGTGGTACCTATAAACAAAACTATTTAACCCTAGATCATACAAATGATCGGACGCTGCTTTGGTAAAGTTAAATGTGCTGAAACTCAGTCAGCAGATATCAGAATCACCGCCAATTAATATTATGTGAAACACTACAAATTCTAAAGGAAAACATTAAAAATTTTAAAACTTCACCCAAACGAAGAAGGATAGAGTAAGAAATAAAATACAAACTGCTCTACAGGTAAAAAAGAGGAATATGGTTGTTGAGGAACAACTGTCGTTAATTTGTCGTCAAATGAAACAAATGTAACTACTTCCAAGGAGCAAGCTGATGCTAGCAAAATATTAACTTGGTACTTATTCATCTTTCTTTTACGTTTGGTTTGATTGACTTATTTATTTATTTTTTTGTATCATTAATTTTTTTTGCTTGAATATTTTGTTTTTGATAAAATTCAATTTTTGTTTACACTTTTCTTTAGTTTTGGTTTCAACAAAAACGGATTTTTATATTTTTTGACATTTTTATACAGCTGATAAAATTTCAAACGAGGTTGTATTTGTCAACAAGCAATTTAGTATTATTTTTCATACTTTTGAACAAAAAAGCAACAAAATATAGAAATATCTAATATGGCAATACTTAATTATTTTAATACGTAAGTAACAAATATTTACAAGCGTAAGAGCAAGCGATCGAAAGCTGTCGAAATTGTTGAACCCAATCTGATTCGAAATCGAGCGAATAGATGGCGATCGCTTCGTTTTGCTGTCGAGATAGTTGAACAGGCCATTAATTTTTAGTTTTAACCCTTCTGCATCCCTTGTACATATATGTGCCCTTCCTATGATCCTTTGGGTCAATATGACCAAACATTAAAAAGTAAATAAAATTTAATATTTTATATAGGAAATTTATTTGTTTTGTTGTTTTTTGAATAAGAATAACAAAAAATAATGAAAACTAAAATAAATAAGCCCTTCCTGAGCAATTATTAAAAAAAAAAAAATTCAATTAAATTTGAAATTCAGATTTTTTTTTTTTTTTTTTGAAAAATAATAAAATATTAATTATATTTTAATACTAATATATAAAAGTTTAATGGCCATTTTCTCAATGTACCGCCAAACTGCCTGTTACTTAATGTCAACATAAATTTATTAGACCGATAAACTGTCTGTTAACAATTTTGGGTTTCTCAATATACCGACAAAAAACATGGGTTTAAGCTGGCAACACCTCTCAAAATACATGTAAAAGTTGGGAGTCAGCTGATTGAATTTATCTGTACGGCAAATAAAAGGAAAATAAATAATCGGCAGATGAGTGCTGGTTAGCTTTGCGACAGAATAGAAGCAAATGAGACATTGAGAAAACCAAATTTCTTTAATGTGCGGTTTTTCTTTGGGAAAAAAGTTAATCGTGTAATGAGAAAACGGCCATAAGAATTTGTGTGACAATTTATACACATGGTGACCATGTGCTCTTTGCAAATAAATTTTTCACAAGAATCACATTTAGTGGAATGCTTATTAGAATTCCTTCCATGTTGACAAAAGAAACACCGCTGTCGTTTATTTGGTAAATTACAGGACAATGGTGAATTTGTTCTATTTTGTTTAGAACATTGCGCGGCACCTGGGAGATCATTTTGTTCTTTGATATTTTTAACAAGATTTTTTGCTGATGGTCCATGTGTCAAAACCTTTCTTCGCAAAATATGCTCATTTATTAGCTGATCTGAAAGTTCTACTAGATATAGCCTGCGTCTGAAGTTTTTATTGAAATTCCATGCAGGATTCATATCAGTCCATATGACGTAGGAGTTATATGCTGATACATCTATCATATTTGAAAATAATGCAACAGGCCATCGCCTAGTCATGCGCTTACATGTGTAATTAGCAACTAGTTGGTCAAGCGCATCAACTCCAGCTTTCGTTTGGTTGTAGTGATGTATTATTTCAGGTTTTTTTGTTCATCGTCTCTTACATCGGCTGAATGATGAAGAGAACTCAGGAGGAGAACGTATTTATTTTTTTTTTGGAACATAGGATGCTATTGTTATATCATTTGAAAACAAAAAATCAGAGTGCAATACGGGCTTTTTTTCATATCCAAAATTTTTGATGGCAAAAAAGTTTTATTTTTACGGACAGTGCCAACTAATGGAATATTACGACAAAGTAGTTGAATGGCAAGATTGTATGTAGTAAAAAAATTATCACATGTAATTGTACATCCCTTTGGGAGAGGGTCTGATAATGTTAGCACCACTCTCTCACCTAAATTAAAACTATGGAAATATAACAAATGTAATTCTAACTAAAAAAGTCTCGCCTTGATTTTTTTCTGGCTGTGTATTTCTTGCTTTGCCTGTGTACACTTCCATATTCCAGGCATATTTAGTTGTGGAATCGCAAAGTGCCCAAATTTTTATACCATATCTGGCGGGCTTTGAGGGAATATATTGCCTAAAACTGCACCGACCTCGAAATGGAACCAATTGTTCATCCACAGTAACATTTTCATGTGGATTGTAAAAAACTTTGAGCTGATTGCTCCATTTGTCCCAAACGTTTCTTATCGGTGCTAGTTTGTCACGAAGTCTTCTTTCTTCTCTATCTTCAGAGCTGTCAAACCGTAGGCACTTTGATATACTCGCAAATCGCTTGAGACTCATTGTTGCTCGAAAAATAGGTCTTCCGTTTTTTTCATTCCACAAGCTAGTGAGATTTTCTCCATGAGATTTATAAACTCCTGCCATTATTTGTAATCCAATATATGCATCAAGCTTAATCATATCAATAGTTTGCCAATTATTTCCATATAATTCTACACCCTTTTGATTTGTCATTTGAATCAAAATATTTTTTATATTTGGTGATGTAAACAAATCAAACGAAGACTTTATATCTGTAACCATAGATGTTGCTCTTTTGGTAGGTCCAGGCTTATTCGATAAAATTTGATTTTTTGGTAACCTGCCTGTTTGAAGTGGTGGCTGTTGTTTCCAAACTACACTTTTGTTCTTAGATAAATATGTAACTGAAGCGCTGTGATCTATTTCTACTGCAGCTTCCACTACCACGCTTTCAACGCTATTATTTGATGATGAATAGGATTCGTCTTCTGCATCGCTGTCGGGTGAAAAAATTTCGTCTTCATCAGTATCATCAAAAATGTCATCATCTTCGTCATTCATTATTTGTTGCAACTGAAGATCACTAAGAGTCTGAAGCAATTTCATTATGGAACAATCATATACAGTAGTTTTGACTTAGCTGCACAATCACCTTTGCACGATTTTTTGTGCAGGTAAATCAAAAATGCAGTTATCTTAAATGAATTTACCTTTCTTAATGTGCAGGTACACAATTGTGGTTACCTGCACAAAAGTGCAGCTAAAGTAAAGTGTTTGATTTAAAAGAAGAATAAAAAAATTATTTTTTTAATACATAAATTTGTATTTTATTAAGATTTTATTTCAACCCAGGAGCTTACTGGGAATCTCACAAAGAGTCTTTTTGATCGTCGACGAGCTCATTTTTTAATTGTAGACGATTCCTAGCACGGGAGAAACTGTTACACGTGCTGATTCGTAAGAGAGATTCTTCCATAACGCTGCGAAAAACGCTTATATTAATCGTAAAGGGAATCGTTTATGATGTTTGTTGAGATTATCTAACGAGTCTTTAAAAAAGCATGCAAAGAGTCGTCTGAGACTCATGTAGGTATTATTTTACAACTCGTGAAATACTCAGCCGTATGACTAAGCAACCTAAATAAGGGCATCAGGCGTATTTTTCATGCCAAAACTTCTAATTTTCATACAATTTCTATAAAACAAACCTTAAGGTCGCGAAATCAATACCATCCTGTCGGAAATTCATTTACCAACTTTTAAAAGCCGCCGAACAATGCTGAATGTCATATTTGTTATCAATATAATTAAAGGAAATATTTGCTCGGAGTTCCTGTTAAACAGTTTATTTTTTAATGTTCCCCAACGCCCTACACGTTATTACCAGCCGTTATCAATTGAATACTTCCAACAAAATTATGCAAATGCTGACCCTATTCGTCGAATATGTGTAAACTTTAATGATCTGTAAAGTATTATTGATATGACTTTGAATATTAATACTATCAAACTGAATTTAATTTTATATTTAAATAGATGATGTTAAATTTTGTAATTTTTGTCTGAAAGGAGGTAATCCATAGACTAAATAAATAAATAAAAAAAAATCCTTTTTTGCAGATCCTTAGACCGGTTTGTTTTATTAAAATTGTATTGGCAATAGCATTTTCATACTTCAAAAACTGTCTTATTTAGGTAGCTCAGTTCATTTCAAGATTCAAAGACGAGCGTGTCAAAAAATAAATAAAAAAATTAATAAATTAAAAAAAGATTTAGATGTTTTTGTTACTCGTCAGATAATCGCCAGAAGATTTTTTAAGGAGTTATATATTAAACATAATCCTCTAACAAACAGCCTATGCTAGTTGTTTATTTCATATAAAAGAAACATTAACAAAAACAATGAGAATTCACAAAGAACATAAAACATAAAAAACAAAATAATTGCGATTTATATTTTTATAAACAGCTTAAATTGGATATTTATGTGAAAAAGTGGCCACCATATATTTTTTATGTGTGCAGCTAACTTTGATGTTTTGTATGAAAAATATTTTAAAGCTGCCCAAAAATATGAAAAATGTGCAGGTATACAAAATGCACGTAAACAAGGATTTTGAAGAATAATTCCAGAAAATATTTATATTGGGCAGTTAAGTCAAAATGCAGCTAACTTTGATATTTTGTATGAAAATAATTTTAAAATGCCAAAAATTTTGTGCATTTATCTTAAATGTGCAGGTATAGAAAGTGCACTTAAAAAAGGAATTTGTATGGAATTAGAAAAATTAATTCCAAAAATTATCAATTTTGTGCAGTTAAGTCAAAAGTGCACGTAAACAAAAGGCAGTTAAGTCAAAACTACTGTATTTGAAATTTTATTTTACAATACTTACTTTTCTTCTTTCTGCCATTATGTAAAAATACTCAATTATGATGAATTACAAAAAAAAAAAATAGATTTATGCACGCTGATCACCAAAAAATAAACTGAGCTCATTGAAAGAAAATATTCTTATGAAGCAAAAGTTATAGCATCATCATAGCGAAATATTGTTTTTTCATATACAAAACGGGGAATCACCGAATTGGAATTTGAATGAACTCTTTTGTTTACAAAGTTAAACTTTCAATGCGTTACCATATTATCATAAAATAAATTTCAAGAGATACCTTTGCGGGATTCTCAAAATCCCACCCACTGTTTGAGAATAATAACATTTTGAATGAAAAATATTCAATAAAAGCGATTTTATTGATTATTTGACTGAACAAATTATTGATCGATGATTCTGAATGAAGATGAACTCCATTTAATTATATTCAAAAGGGAAAAAACGGTAAAGTGGAATTAAACTTGCAATATCGCTTGTTGGGTCATATTGACCCAAAGGATATTGAATGTGTGTAAATCGTGTTTTTAAACGTGGAGGGGGGAGGAAAAATTTAAATTTTATTATTTTCTTTTAAAAGCATAGCTTTCGTCCCTATTATGGATAAATAAAAGTTTCACGTTGATATCTGCAATTTAAAGGGAAAAATTTTGCGTTTGAAAACCAAAATTGGGTCAAATTGACCCAAGGAGTGCAGAAGGGTTAAGATGATGGTCAGTCGTCGATTATCAAGCGACGAGTGCGCATGCGGCGGATGCTTAAGCCTATAGTACACGGAATGTAAAAAGCTACATGCGCATGAGGTTCTGACGTAATTTTGTCGTCATCACACAACACGAACTTGCTATTGTGGCTTTGTAGTGTCGTCAAAATTACGTCAGAACAGAAAAAGCAGGTATGGACATGCATGGGTAGATATCAAAACCATACACATACATACCACTACCCATAACAAGTTGAACTTAAATATGTATAAATATACGCTGCCAATTTGTATATCCATTCTTCTTTTTGAATGTACATGCAGATATAAATACAATTTCTGTTAGCTATCTGCAATACCCATATAAGTATGTGTGTTACCGTTAGTATAACGTAAATAAAAAGAGTGAGAGAGAGCAGAGATGGCAAATGCAATTTTAATAATTTTGGAACTATGCAAAATTTTTTTGTGTTGTTATTCAGAAAAAAATCATGATAATTTTCAAGCTTTTTAAGATTTGACTAAGGCGGTAAGGTTATTTTATTAGGACAACGAGGGGCAGTTGACGGCAATTTCTTCTTCTCCGAAAATATCTAACAGATCTTTACGAAATGTAAAACATATGTAGATAGATACATAGTAATATGAACAGACAAGCTATATATATTTTTTTCAAAATAGGACCACGAGGGAAGCTCGAGGGTATTTTCCTTTACAACTTATTAAAAAGAAATGTTTGAATTTTAAATCTTTACAGAAAGGCGTCTAAGCAAGCGCTAAATGTATTACGTGGCGGTTACACTCTTTTTTATGAGCACGACATACAAATCAATACTTACATGCATACATAAAAAACAATATCTTCCATCTCGTGTCGTCTATCTATGCTATGTGTGTGTGATAGCGACAATTGCAGAAGTGCAAAAAAATTGTTCAATTGGATAGTTTTGGAGTGACATAAATTGCCCCCTATCTCTCCTTGTATCCTATATTTTTTTTAAATACATAGCGTAAGTGTCTATATATACATATATGAATCTATAGGCACTGCTGATTTTACGGACAAATTTATTTTATGTATCATAAATAATATGTACATAGAACCATACCTGTGTAGTGATCAACGCACATTTTTGTTAAATTTTTTTTTTTCATTTTTAAACAGAAGTGCCAAAATGGCAGAAAACCAAAACACATTCATGGGTATTGAATAACATCTGCATTATATTCATGTATTTGTGTCTACTGAATGTGGTTGCGTGCAGCGTTACCGTTGTGCGACTTTAGTTGCAATTTGCAACCTTTTTGACGATCTGACACTTTTTGTGCTCCTTTTTTTAACTCGTCTAATTTTGCAACTTTTTTCAATTTTTTGCGACCTTTTGCCCCTTTTTTGTAAGTGAAATAATTTTTTTACACTGCATAGTTTCACACATTTTCCCTTAAAAATATCAATTTTGTTTTAAACATTCCCCGGGATATGTAACCTCACTCGATTGAGCAGGTTATTATTTTATATCCAGCCAATTTCAACAACTGAACTGTATTGTATTTGCCTTATTTTGTATCGAGTTCACTGAATTTCCATGCCAATCTAGGATGAACGGCATTAATATTTTAAGCGTTTTAAAACCCAATTTTTAATACCGCTATTGATCTTATATCTTTATTTTAAAATGTTATAAATTACACATGGTTTTATAAACGAATTTGAGTTGTTAGAAAGTTAATCCATTGATAAATCATACAACGACATTTTTGAAATTACAAATGATAAACATTTTTGGCAAACAGTAGGAAGCTTAAAAAATGCGTTTAATTAACCACTGTACCTTAATTTAGACAAATAAGCAGCGCATGTATTAACTTTACCGCACAACAGTGCGTGGGCAGGAATTTGTTTTTCAAAATTAGTATTAAAGAAAAATAAATTAACCAAAAGGTTAAGAGTGGAAATTTTGAAGTCCATGCCCTCAACTCTAAATTTTCTAGATACTGAAATACCAAGTTAGATGCTTAATAATGCACTTGTGCGAAAATACAAACAAAGCTAGGAAAACATAAAACGTAAAAATTATACATATATTATTAATAACACAGTACAACATTTTTGAGGTATTTGATTCGGGACTCAATTCTGATAATTGGTTATGAATGTAGACCCAAAAAGAAGAACTTCTGCATCATTAGTTTGGTCATGGTACATCAAAAATAAATTTGAAGTTAGTAAGTATTGTATAGGGGAATTTGTCACGTTTTAGGCTCTTTTGTTTGTCATAACTCAAGAACCACTAGTCCGAATTAGCTGAAACAAATTGAAAAAAAATTAAAAATTACTATTCCTTTAATCTGTTCATACAACGTTTCGCTATATAAGCAACAGTTTCGCAGTTATAAATAAATGTATGAAGAAAAAAAATAATTTTTGCCCAAAAAATTTAAATTTTTTATTTTTAATTCATAAAAAATCCAAAACGGTAAAAAAGTGTCAAGTCCTATTACTTTCACGTAAAGTCGCATAACCTATGAACAAAATGAGACATAAATCATGTAAATCGATAAACGCGTTTCGCTTTTATTCACAATTAAGTAATGGTTTGAATTTCAAAATTTGCTCGAGATATCCACAAAATTCTTTGGAAAAAACAATGATGACTTTTTTTACCAATTATCAGAATTGAGCCCCGAAATCATGTGTTGTACTGTGTAATATACAGACACATTATTAAAAATCAATCAAATGTTAAATCAATACACAAAAGTGTATTTAAACACATTATTAACAAATTATTTCTCAGCTATTTATATCGTTTTTTTGATTAACCATCGACTTATGTACATCGTTTACCAATCAGGCGCGGATTCAGGGGGGGGGGGGGAAATAAGGAAATCCCACCCCCCCCTAAATTATAAAAATATGTTTGGTTTATCTCGATAAAACAAGAATTCCCAATAATAATAACTTTTTATATGCACAAAATTTTAGGAAATCCCAGCAAGGTTTTTTTTGTTTTTTTTTTATTGAATCTAACGAAGTTTTCAATAAGTATCCAAATCTTAATTCTAATAGTTATTTATTAGATATTTCCAATGAAACATCTAGTTTACTGTGTTCAAATACTTATTATTCTACATTCAATCCCAGCAGGTGCCATCTATATCCAAAGAATAAACGTTTGACTTGAAAATGCGTGTGGTTGAATTATTAATAAGCCTTAGTATGTATATGCAATACATATTTATGTTTATATGTGTTATACGAAGCAAAATTCTATTCGATAATATTTGACGAAAACACAGATTTGGCGGGGAAAACCCAAATATCCTTATCTTAAAGATATTTCAACATACAACAAAAAATTATTAGGAAAGCATTTGTTGGCTTTGTTGTAAACGCATTTGAAGAGGCTTCAAAGGATATTGATAATGTGATGTGTCAATTGATGCGAAGGCACTATCATCAATAGTTCTAAAAGTTTTGACAAATTTTAGTCTTGACCTAAACAATTTAGTAGGAAATGGAACAGATGGGTGTCCTCTGACGTCAGCAGACGTCATGGCAACAAAGTGCCATTAATACAATAAGGTTAAAGAAACGACAAATTTTTTTAAATATAATCATCCCAAGTGAAACGCAGTTAGCAAAGTATTTGGTTGGACCGTCACGACTCAATTTTCACTTTGCAACAAGTGTACGTCATATAGTAGAAGCTCTGAGTGGAAAGGTAGAGATACTTCATTTAAAGCCTTATATTAAGGAACTCGCTTAGTACTTTTGAATTCATTTGAGGAATAGTATCATTTTACAAAAGCACGACATAGATCTTCAAAAAGGATCAAGCCTTATCAAAATTTAAATCATGTGCCTTGAAGAGAAAAGAAATACAGACGAAGAACTATTGAAAGCGATTTTTAAAAAAGTTAAAGTTATCTGCGTTGAAATCGAGGTTCCAGTCACATTCAAAATGTTGAAGATTACTACCGAGTTGTAGGTTACATTCCTCTTATTGAATTTATTTTAGAAGATCTCAAAACACGTTTCCCAATAGATCTCCTAAATGTATTGAACATACCTAAACTTCTACCTCAAAGTGTAATCAAGTCAAAGACAGATACAAAACTTTTAAAATCACAACAAGCTGATGAACTGATTATGTTTGATGAAAGAGATAGATAAACAGATACTAACATCTAAACTTGAGTCTGAACTGTTGCATTTGCAACAAACATGAAAAATATCTGAAAATCTATCAGATGCTTTAATAAACTGTGATGAAGATATCTACCGAAATCTAAGAAAAATATTTCAAATTTTCGTTTCAATGCTCGTCAGCATTGGCTGGCAAAATGGCACGAAAAATGGCAAAAATAAACATGTTATTTAAGAAACGATTATTTTATTGAGTTTTTTTGTAAGTACAATAGTATGTTTCTTCAAATTGCCAATAAAAAAAATTTGGGGGCAAAACGCCAGAATTTGGAAGTTGTTTTTAATACACTTTTAATCTAATTTTTGTTATAAAATTCTGTTTCGATTTCTAGAACACCCCTGATAATCTCCTGTTATCACATAAAACAGTTCTATAAATGTAAAACACTCTTTCAACATCGCAAGATGTAACTGGAACATATTTGAACACTAAAAGTTCAGATAGCGAAAGGTTGTAAATAAATTCATCCGTCTCACTTTGATTAAAACAAAATTGTGAAAAAATCGATTAAAACACTTTTTTAAAATTGAAATGCCAAGCCATATAGATTTTTCAGGAGTATTGAATAATTTACCACACGTATTACGATCTAAAACGTTTTTTAAACTTTTCAACAAAATCTTTTGTACTGACATCTATTACATATTATGTTCCTTAGCACTGTCAATTAAGCCAAAGCTTTCATTCATAGAAATCCCTTTCGTTTGTAACTTCAAGAGGCTTGAGTAGATGCATTGAAAGTAATTTCTATGTCCGATTTTTGCATTATTCAGTTAGCATTTCGAATAGATTCTGCCTCATATTCGCTAAGCTTATTTAAAAATGTTTTTTCTATGTTGCAAATAGGTATTCTTTGGCAAGCTGGAATAAAAATTGCTTTTTGAAAAAAATAATTGAAGAAATGGCAAAAATGGCATATGCCATAAAAAACTTGCCCTGCTCGTCAGTAATTCTACGAGAGAGAGGTCATTTTCTACCCGTCGTCTAATAAAGCATGGCTCAGATCAACAATGACAGAAGAAAGACCGTACTATCTAAATTTGCCTCACGAGGAAATCATATATTGCTTATTTAAAAAAATTTATTTATATTGAACTGATCTTATATTTCATATAACCTTATTGTTGAGTTTTTTTAATGTAATATAATAAATTAAATTAATAAACTTTTAAAAACAAATTTTTTACTTTTTTGTATCAAAAAAAATTTCCCCCCCCTAAGGCTCGAGCTGGATCCGCGCCTGTTACCAATACACACCCGGGTGTCTTTAACTAAGCTACCTAAACAAGAGCAGCAAACGCTTTTTTAAACATGAAAATTATATTGTCAGCATATTTTCAAAAAAATAAAATGACCAAGCGATCTATCAAATAGGATTTTTCAGACGGGTGGTGTTGAACTCGCGTTCTAAAGGTTTGTTTCGTATAAACTGTGTGCAAATGAAACGTTTTGACGTTAAGCAGACGCTTGCCGCTCTTATTTAGGTAGCTCAATAAGTGATGAGGAAAAGTTATCGTCATAAAACTTTTTTCAGTTTTTTTTTTAAATTTGTTCAGTAAAAATAGAAACTGGGAATTATTTCCTTTCATAGGTTACTTTATTTTATTCAACATTTTTATTTTTTCGAATTTATTCTGTGAGCTAAATTTCAGTTATGTATTTTATAAAGCTTTTTTGTAATAGTCCTATTCCTTTAATTTTTAGGAATGACTTTATACACTACCAGACTATATTACAAAAAAGCTTTATAAAATACATAACTGAAACTTAGCTCACAGAATAAATTCGAAAAAATAAATTTGGTCAGTAAGTAAAAATGTCCTTTTAACTGAAGCAAATTCGAAAGAGTTATTAAAGAAATAAAACCGAGATTTTCACCCAGGTATTGGTAAAGTAATTAAAATGTTAAAAAAGTGTGAGACGTTAATTTGAAAAAACGACTTTTTTGTGCGACTTTTTGTTTTCCAAACGACTTTTTGTGCGACTTTTTCAAAATCCTCAACGGTAACCCTGGTTGCGTGAAGATATTGCCGTGCATAAGTATAAGTAATAACCATACTTTTGCAACGCACAACCATAGCTGTTCTTTTTATTTGTGTTATAAATATGTGTATACACAATAAAGAAAAGCGTGGGTAAATATCTCTGTATATTTTTCTTATGGGTACTTCCCTGTTGGCCAAACTGCCGTCGACGACACTTATGCACGAAATGTCCTCTATCACTTTGGATTTCTGGAAGACGATTTCAAGGAAAATATCGTGCACAACAAAATACTCGACATTGTCTAGTGCATTGTCTTTTACAGAAGTTTATAAACGACGACATTACCGACATTGTCTTTCATGCTGTCCTCTATCAAAGTGTAACAAAGACAACATGACGGACATTGTCTTGTTAGCTGTCAATTATCAAAATCTATCCACGACAAAATGAGCGACATTGTCTTGTAAGTGATCCTCTATCAACAACTATACACGACAGTATGAGTGACAGCGTCTTGTAAGTTGTCCCTTATCCGAATGTATCCACGACAACATGACCGACATTGTCTTGTAAGGTATCCTCTATCAACAACTATACACGACAGTACAATCGACAGTGTCTTGTAACCTGTCCTCTATGAACTACTAAACACGACAATATCAGCGACAGTAAAAATTTTACAGCAAATAAGGAATCACTTTGATGAAAAATCAATTATAATGAACAAAAAAAGCCTAAATTATAACAAAAGAAATGGGAAATTGTTAACTATTAACGGCTCAGAATGCTATCTTAGTTTTTGTTTTCCAAATAATTTTTGCTTACTTAAGGATCAGTCGAACGGTTATATGGGCACAATAGTAAAAATTACTAGGATGATAGAAAATATATTTTATTCAGTAAAACTACAAAATCCCAAAAATTTTTACACGTTACCGGTACCATCGATGCAGTAAGGCATTGCAGTTGTTGAAAATGTTGAAGGAGGTGAAGAATTTAAATTAGATATAGGTACAGTTAAATGCAAAATGATTTGTTTACCGTATAACAATGAAAATGTTTTTTTTTTGTATTTTTTTTATTGTATTTTATTTTATTTAACCTATTTTTTAACTAGAACGGACCTCTTCGAACAATGGATGGTATTAAAGTTGATATTGACAACCTAAAAAATAAGATGGACTCCTAATTCGCAGCAGAGAGAAATAGTTTCGATGTTAGCTGAAAATAATGTCTTGTTGAGAAGAAATTTGGGGCTGTTCGACGTAACCCAGACCTTATTCCCAATAGACTACGAGGAGAAAATGCCGAAGCTGGAAGTGGACTTAACCACAGAAAAGAAAGTAGAAATGGTAAATATAAAAACTATGAATATGATTATTATAATTACTTCTACTGCCTATTTTTAGAAAATGAAAACAAAATTTTGTGTGAGAAATTATATTAAAAACAAAATATAATTTCTTATACAAAATTTTCATTTTCTTAAATCAGGCAGTTAATCATCTAATTAATTAAACAATTTATTTCTTTTCAGTGTGGATGCATTAACCGAATTTTGGGTGGAAGTTTGTCCAACATAGAACGAATTATAAGTAAAGAAGTTAAAGTATGCTATAATTTAGAAGGGACGAAAGAAAAAAAATCTCTTAAAGATTTTGGAAACATAATGAACGTCTTATACGGTAAATTAATAATATCTTTTATTCTGCAAGTTTAACCTACATAATTTTTTTTATTATATTTGTACTTTTTTAGAATCAACAAAGAAAGATCGGTTAACGTACGAGGATTTCAAAAAAGAATTCAGGGCAATCCTCAAAAAAATCAAAAACACATTTAACAAGGACAAGGCCAGAAAGGAGTTTAAAGAGAATCAATTAAAATAATGAATCAATGAAATAAATTAATTGATAAGAATAAAAGTATGATTTTAAACATATGTGCTCATGTATATTTTTATTTATTTGAATGGATTTATAGGTGAGATCGTCGTATAAGCTGTCGTCGACGACAAAGTGAATGTCAGTGACGTGCACACGGTCATCAACGACAACTTCATTAACATTGTCTTATACGCAGTCATTGACGACAAATTAGAATCTATTGTCGTCTACATATATAGTCATCAACGACAATATGGACGACAATGTCGTGTATGCGGTCATCAACGACAATATGGACGACAATGTCGTGTATGCGGTCATCAACGACAATATGTACGACAATGTCGTGTATGTGGTCATCAACGACAAGTTAGGAGATATTAATATCAATTGTCTTGCACACATTCGTGTGTGTACACATTCGTGTTGTTGTTGTCCCTTACGTGTCGTGCAGGAATTAACATTGCCAACTGGGTTGTTGTCATTCTCTGATACTAAAGCAGACCAATCACGATTCAATTCAATTGTCAACTGAGTCGGTTGTTGTCCAAATCAAAGCGTGTATGGCCTTGTCAGTTCATTAGTTTGACTGTTGTCGAGTTGGTTAAAGAAAAATCAAAAGATTTTGATTTGTTCAAGTTGACTCCAAGTCTTTCAATTCGATTGTTCTGTGTGTGCTTAAGTCTCTTGATCAGCTGTCAAAATTTATGTTTGTAATTTTTTTTTGCAAAGAAAAAGTGAAATATTTTTAAAATTGTCTTTAATTTCAATAAAATTTTAAATAAAAAAATGGCATTGGTGGCAAACATGGATACTTGGAGAGAAAATAAATTTTTGTAAAATTGTAAAAAAATCTAAATTTGACAGTTGAATTAAAATCTTTCAATTCAGTTGAAGAAGTGTGTGGCCAAGTATCAATTCAGTTGAAAGACTCAGTTGACAATTGAATTGAAAAGTGTATGGGGCGCATAACCACAACCACAGTTGACACCACTGTCAGCGTTGCCGTTTTGGTTACTTTTAACCAAAATTGGTTACTTTTTTTCTCAATGTGTACTTTTTCCAATTTGGTAGCTTTTTTTCAACACAAAAATAACCAATTGTTTGTTGTGTAACAAGAACTTCCCGCTTTTTAGACCCTTAAATATTGTGTGTGGTATTAGTGCATCTAAAACCAATACTTTTTCATCTATGCACTTAAAAATTGTTTTTTTAGAATCTGAAACCTTAACAGACTATCAAGATAACCATAAAAGTACCCATGTTCTGTAACTATAGTGAGAACTTCCCGCATCGAAAAAAAGTGAAACAAAATATTCCATCGTTTCTCGAAAAGTTTTTTTTTTTTTTTTTCATTATTTATTTATTGAATCTTCATATATTAAATATGAACTCACAATAATTAATCAAATCTTAACCTAATACTTTATTTTATGTCCTGCCAGTGCCAGACAAAAATTTTCTTTATCACGGGTTCTGCAGCTCGTTTCTGTATTTCTCGCATCGTAAAATTTCCTACATGAAGTGTGAAACAAAAAATTCCATCGTTTCTCGATTTATGAGATAAAAGTGTTTCTGTATTTGAATGCGAAAACAGACACAAAAAATCCTTTTAACTGGAATATTTCCAGTAATTAAGTGTCAAATAAAAGCGAAACGTCAACAAAAGAAATAAATATAATAAAAACAGGGCTGCCAGATTTGACGAGTTATCGTCATCTTGACGATTTTTTGTTCCGATATTAACAAAGTGACGTTTTGATGATTTTTTCTAAAAAAGTGACGAAAGCAAAAACAAAATCAAAAATATTTTATAATTTTGTTGTTACTTTCTATATAAATTCATCTTGAATTTTTAAATTTCAAACACTTCTATTTTGTGGCGTTGAAAATTGAAAAAAAAAATAATATGAATGTCTGTAGAAAGCAACAACAAATTTATAAAATATATTTGATTTTATTTTTGCTTTTAATGAAATTGTTGGCGTTGCGTTTTACACTATAAGCCCCTTAGTCTTCGAAATAAGATAATTGTAAATAGTTTTATATGTTTGTTTATTAGAAAAAAAGATATCTTTAGAAACAAGGCTGCTTAAATTTTTATATTTATCCCTTTTGTGAAAATTGTCCTCGAAATTGTTTGTTTCTTCCCTAAAAAATGTATCGGCAAAAGCTAAATTTCGAGGGAAAGTAATGGACCGACCTGGCTTATTTTGAACATTTAATACTTCTTATATACATATACAAAATATGATTGATATTTGATATTCTTATCTTATATGTACACTTTTGTGCCAAAACCATTATTCCGGCAAGAAAGAAATTTGTTTGTCTCCCAGTAAAAACTTTTTCAAAATGGATAACTTCTTTCACTCGTTATTAAGTAGCTTTCTTCCATAAGAGCTTCGATAACTACTTTTTTCTGGATGTATTAAGATAAAAAATGACTTACTTTTGAATTTGTTATTTTGGCACAACCCTTGTAAAATTCATTAGTTTTTAGTAGAATTGTATGTAGTGCTTTTATGTGTTTCTGATTACTTAACATATTATTTTGTAGGCGAAGATTTTACTGGGTCTTTAACCCGTTTATTTATGAACCGATTTTTTTAATTTTAACCACAAGGTATTCTACTAAGTCTATTTCAGGTAAAAAAGAAAAAGATTATAGGAATAGGTAAATTAAAGATTTATATCTCAATTATTAAATAATAATTATTAAATACCCATGAACTTTAACTATGTTTTTGTTTGATTATTTTTTAATAAAAGTCGAAACAAATTTGTTTAAAATTGATTTTAAATTGCACGATTTTTAAAACAAAAAAGACGATCTATTTTATTTTTTTCTCAGGAAATTGACGATTTTGCCACAAATTTATCTGGCAGCACTGATTAAAACCAAAACAAGAAAAGGCTAACAAAAATTTAAACTAAGAATATATGTATAACAATTGTTTTTTGTTTATTTTCATCATATAAATTATGCATTTATCATGTATATTCCTTCTAAACATATTTTAAATTCAAAATATCTACATTTTGTTTTTCTCGCCACCAATTTCAAATGTGACTTATTTTGACAGTTCTTGAAAGAAACTTTTCGCAAAATATTGTTATAGAAACACTTTTTCTCGCATCCTTCCAATAATTGCTGGAAAATTATTAAAATGACAGATAATTCTCGCAACGGAAAGATACAGAAACACTTGTGCGAGAAAAACCATTTTTTGTTTCATTTTGCACTGTTTCTGTCCCGATTCACTGGTTTCATGCGGAAAATTTTACGATGCGAAAAATACAGAAACGGGCTACTGTTCACTTATCTAGGTGTTTATCGCTCATCTAATTGGACAAGTGCTGCAGTGTTCCTTCTTCTTAAGCGAGTGTGGCCGCTATCATTTAAAATATTTCGAGCTAGTGGGATGCAATTCAAGCCTTTTTAGGTATTTTACTGCATATTTCGTAATCACAGTTTCAACTAATGGAACATTGAGATCCTTGTGAATATTTGAATTTTGTACATACCAAGGGGCAGCTGTGATTATTCGAAGAAGTTTATTTTGGCGCCATTGAATTTTATCGATATTAGAAGCCGAGGCAGTGCCCCATAACTGAATACCGTAGCACCAGATAGGCTTTAAGATAGAGTTGTAAAGTAGGAGTTTGCAGTCGAGACTAAGGACAGAGTTTCTTCCAATAAGCCAATGAATTTGTATGGCTTTTAGTTTCATTTGAGTTAATTTTGCCTCTATATGGCTTTTCCACGTCAAACGGCGATATAAATGTATACCGAGATATTTTACATGCGAATTTTGAGGTATTATTTGATTATTGATTTTAATAGGGGGGCATGATTCCCGACGCAAGGTAAATGTTATATGTACGCATTTTTGCTCATTTACCATTATCCTCCACTGTTTTAGCCATATTTCTAGTTGAAATATATGATCCTGTAAATAACGAGATGCTTCATAACTGTTTTCGTGGACGCTTAGAAAAGCTGTATCGTCTGCAAATGTTGAAGTTTGTGTGTAGTTGCTCGTTGGCATGTCCGAAGTATAAATTAAGTATAATTAAGTATAACGCCAATTGGCTGAGGTGAACTACAGAATTTTCCTTCTATTATAATAAATTGACGACCGACTAAGTAGCTTTCTAGCAGCTTGTGTGTGTTTGCTGGAAAATTTTGCTTCAATTTATGTAATAAGCCTTCATGCCAGACTTTATCAAAAGCTTGAGAAACATCGATGAAGAGAGCGGAACAATATTTTCTTTCTTCAAAGGCTTTTCTTATGGCGTTTACTATACGATGGGTTTGTTCAATTGTGCTGGGGTCTAATCACCGCATACGATATCGAGCAAAATTGATCGAAATTATTTATTTTGGTATCATGACTCTCGATATCGAATGAAATTTATTGAATTTGAAAAAATAGCATTCGATATCGAGTAACTCGACATTACATTTCTCGAGTTTTCATTCGATACGATAGTTTCGAATGCGGTGATTAGACCCCTGTGTTCTCTTCTAAAGCCGAATTGGTGGTTAGGAATACATCTATTTTCACTTAAGATTGGAGTTAATTTTGACACTAACAGCCTCTCAAACAGCTTTGATATATTAGAAAGTAAGCTTATAGGCCTATATGACTCAACTTTTGTGTGATCCTTTCCTGGTTTAGGTATCATGGTGACTAAGGAAACCTTCCATTTTTGAGGATAGTATTGAAGACGTAAGATAGCATTGAAAATTAAAAGAATAATTTTCTTTGCTGTGCTGGGTAACTCCAAAAGCATTTTGTTGCTGATCTTATCAAAACCAGGGGGTCGATTCTGGTTCTGTGAAACTGTGAAATGAAAACTTTTTTCACATTTTCATAGAGTTTCTGATTCTCGTTTAGTGAAAAAATTATAAATAAATTCGAATGTTTTCATATGAGAAGAACAAATGAAATGAAGCAAATTGTTTTCACATTTTCACAGTAATGTGATTCTTATTCTGTGTAACAGTGCAAAGAAGTGTCACAAACTTTTCATTTATGCCATATTTTTACACTTTCATTTTAACGCTGAAAAATAATTTTAATTAAATTATTTAGAGAAAAATATGGACATTGCTAAAGATAAATAATAATTTAAAGAAATAAAAATTATAATCTTCTAAAAAGATTCATATTTACAGATTTTTAAATTATTATATTCATATAAAATTCCAATTTTTTTAGTATATGTATAACTACAAAACATTACTGACGAAAAACGTTAATAATGTTTTCTTACATTGTACCATTTCGAATTTATTTCGATTATTCCTTTAAAACTAATAATCCTAACATTTTTTTAATAAATTATATTTTTTGTGTATTTGTGTAATTTTACACTTGATTAAATAACAAAGTAGATATGTAATTACCATCGGCGGTGAAGAATTTAGGTTTAGCGACGGCTTAAAGTAAATTTAAAGCCGCCTACAACATGTTTATGTATATTACTAAATTAATCGTTATTTGTCGTTTTATTTGTTAATGATTTCACAATTTTTTGGGCTTATGGTCGTTTTTTAAATCTTCTGTTTAACTTGCAATGAATGTATGTGTGGGTGGAACCTTGCAACTCAATTTGAAGCAGATATGTTCAATTGACTGAGCTGAAATTATGTATACACGTTCAGTTTGGATGACAATGCATTGTAAACCATGGTGGAATAAGTAGGTGGCATCGTTTTGGCAACAAATACAACATTACAACAAAATTGGAAATTACATCACCGTTTACGTCAAAAAATACTTTTAACAAAAATCAAAGCGTGCCGCTGAACGTGATGAAATAAATAAATTTTTAGCCAATTATCTTATTTATTTTAATTACAAATTATCAAACACTTTTCAAAAGGATTTGTTATTCGTGCTTAATTCCCAGTTTTTATTATTGATAAAAACACTTGAAATTTATTGTTGATGGGATAAGCTATTCCTATGCGCATTTCACTGGTTGCTTAGGCCAGATCATCAGGAAACTTCATCCATAAAGATTTTAGAAAAACTAAAGATATTAAACCAAAAAAAACTGTTAAACGTATAAGAATTATAGCAGCAGTTATCCCATCAACAATAAATTTCAAGTGTTTTTATCAGTAATAAAAACTGGGAATTAAGCACAAAAAACAAAATCTTTTGAAAATTTAAATTTTGTATTCCCAAAAATTGAAATTAACTATCAAAAACTTTATTAAAATACATTAATCTCAGCACAAAACGTGGACTTTTTGTAAACATAAACAAAACTTTGACATAAACCTAGACAAACAATGCAAGAGCAAAAAATCATCATCTGGCGTAGTGCTGCCACCTGTTTATTTCACCATGTTGTAAACTATGAAACGTCATTCTAAATCAAATATAGCAGCACAGCCAAAATGGCGGTCTAGCTATTTTTAATGCAGTCTATAATATAGGCTGACTTCATAAACGCAGTTTGCAAAGCAACACTGAAATGTAAAATGTTCATAAACGCAGTGAAATTAGTTTTGGCAATGCCTCAAGTTCATTATTGCATGGCAATACTTTTTAATGCGCAACATTAGTCAAATTTGTGCAGTGGTTTTACTTGTGATGCTTTATACATGAAAATTTTTTTTATTTATGTAAACACAAACGAAACACAACAAATGATGCAAAGTATTCATGCGTTCATAAATGTGTCAAAATATCATTGCATTTTTTTACAATGCAGTGTTGCCACAATGTATTGCTTTGCCTTGTCTACGCATTTGTTTGCAGTGCTGCATTGCAAACTGCGTTTATGAAGTCAGCCATAGGTATCAAATGTAAAGGCTTGCTAAGAATAACTCGAAAGCTTGTGACGGCCACCGTGGTTGATTTGAGTTCAGCGGATGTTTTTATACGTTGCAAAGATTCAGTGTACCCATCTCTAAATGGCATCACTGTTTGGAATAGAAAAAAAAAAAAATACAACCCTGCAACATACAAAAAAAAAATACCACACTACCACGGCGAATTGACGACGAAAGCAAAATTCAGCGTGGGTATACACAAAATCGAAAAAAAGTCTTTATAGCAAAGCCGGTGAACAAAGCAGGTGGTAGTACTCGTAGTCGGGAAATTATTACTAATAAGTTGCAAAACGTGGATTGTAAGCGCATAACAGGGTGAGTAATAGTGTTGAAATTGATATAAGTTGAATATTTCTGATAAGCTTGTTACCACTAGGGGAAGGAAAAGTAAAAATTGCCAAGCAGGACTAACCCCGGCTCATCGTCAAAGTTTCGAG
The DNA here is from genome assembly GCA_949318255.1 of Pollenia labialis. NCBI lineage: Eukaryota > Metazoa > Arthropoda > Insecta > Diptera > Polleniidae > Pollenia > Pollenia labialis. Next base: position 85,869,840 of record OX439143.1, read on the forward strand.
AAATTTGGCATTAAAGAGTTGGAGCCGGGGCCATAACAAATAAGCCAGCAACGCCGGCAATACTCGGCCGCAAACACGCTGGAATAAACAACTTTACATTTACACCTGCCGGAAACAAATTTGCCACTTTACAATTACCTGAAGAAACGGCTTTAAACTTACCTATAAATAAATTTGCTACATTTGTCCACCTACCTGGAAAAAACATCTTTATACTTACCTGAGAAAATCTACATTTGTCCACCTACCTGAAGGAACGGCTTAATAATTACCTGCCTGAAATAAATTTGCGACATTATCATTACCTGAGAAAACAGCTTTAAACTTACCTAAAAAATCTACCTTTGTATAACTACCTGAAAAACTTGCTACATTCGTACACCTACCTGGAAAACATCTTGATACTTACCTGAAATAAATCTACAACTGTGCAATTACCTGAAGAAACAGCAACCGAACCAACTTTACCCCGTCTTACAACTATAGCAGCGGTTTACGCCGAAACACACGTTTTCTTGACTTAAGACAACAAGGCCAACCCAACAACAAGTCACAAGGACAATTTCAGAAGGGATAAGAAAAAAACTAAATGGGACGCTACTTAGAATTTACCCCCCGGCCATCGTAATCCAATCTCCGGATCAACAGGTAACCATGTATATTAGCCACGACACATTCGCACGTGATGAGCAAATCCCAGCTCGTGTTATCACCCACGTTGTTTGTTAGAATCTATGAATATAGTTAGTGATTACTATCGTGGGCTACTCGCTAGTTATTGTAATTACTATTGGAATTATGAATACATACCTAAATCTATTTTAAATTATAAACTTAAAACTATAACCGTACATATATTCACCATTGGTTGACCCAAGACATTTACTACGTACACCAATTAGTTTTAGTCGTTATCGATACGGATTTAGCCCATGCTCTGATTTATAATCTAACTTAATCGTAAACTATATATATTTCTTTGTTTGCTATAATTTTACCCATAATTGTTTTCAAATGATAATAACCTAAGTTAATGAAAAGATAAAGAAAAAAAAACAAATTTTTGAAAATTTCTCTTTTTTTTGTAAGGGAAACGATTGGTTTTTTTTTGGAATTCCAATTAAGGAACAACCGTGAATTCAAATTAAGTCCTACGCGAAATACATAAAAAAAATCCTTGTATAATTAAAAAAAAAAAATAGATACCGGAATACCTAATTTAATCAATGAATGATTAAATAAACATTTTTAATAAATATTTAAATAAGTAATTCTAAAATTAAATAAATAATTTAACAAAAAAAAAATATCTAGTTAATAGTTATTACTAACGAAATAAGTAGTTATTACTAGCTAAATAAATAGTCATTACTAACTTAATGTGTAGTTATTACTAACCGAATAAGTAGTCACCACTAACCGAATAATTGTTCATAGCTGACCAGATTAGGGCCAATTGGCTGGATAAGTAGGTCAGGGGATTAAAATAATGAATCTGAATTGATTAGATAGGTAAATGAGAATATTGAATTGAGTTCAGACGTACAGCATAAATTTGAATTTGGGGACAGGCTTTTGAAAATTCTGATTTCAAGTCAAATAGAAAAAATCAGATTTGAATTCTGTTTCTCAGACCAAGTTAAATTTGAGTTTTAAACAAAACTTGAAAGCGGAATACATGGTCAAAACGAAGATTTGGATCCCTATTCAGATAGTTTAGTAGCTTTCGAATGTAAATACTTGGAATTATTCTGAATTTTAGTGCTTTAACTATAATTAAAATCGAACACTTAAACTAAACGAATTTGATTTCTGAACTTGAGTTAAAAATAATTAGATCAAATTTCGATCCACCAAACTAATTGAATTCACAAGCTAAATTGGAACTTAAAAGTTTTAATCTGAGATTGGGGATCAAATTAAAGTTAAAATCCTTGAGTCAACTCTTGGACTGTAACTAAAGGGTGAACGTACGTACACAATTTTAATTCAAGTTTGATTAAACGAACTAAGTAGAATTCGAAGTTCTAAATAAAAGAAAAAAAAAAAACTCAAACTAATTTTACCGGTTTTTTTTCTAGATTAAGAAACTTGATTCTTAAACTTAGTAATCTTTCACTATTCAAACTAAATTTAAATTTTTGAACTCGAACTCGAAATTTAAGTTTTGGAAATAAATTAATTTTAAATATATTGAAGCACATATGTATGAGTCTTAATATTCCTAGTGACTGACCCATTATTGAACAGTTAAGGAAACTTTGAAAAATTTCAATTGAACCAGAATCTGGGCAAGGTTGCCAGTCAATTTTTTTTTAATCTTTTGATAATCGCTTATTTAAGAGTTACCATATCCTATAAATTCCTTGTTGACTATATTTGTGTAAAATAATAATAATAAATCCCCAAAAGCTTGATTTTCCAAATTTAACAAAAAAAAAAAATATAAAAACGATTTTTTTGTTATTTATAAGATTAAGTTTTTCTTGGCTTTAACCACAAAAAAAAAACCAATACATTTTGAAACTTTTAATATTTCTTTGTATTTTGATATTATTTTTTTTTACCAATAATATCAAAATTTTTAAATTATTAACTAACAATCGAAAGAAAAAAATAAAAGCAAATTTGCAACTTCAAGCATTTAAGGATACCGGGAAATAAACATGTATTTATGAATTTATTTTTTTATATATATTATTAATGCTATTTACACTATAACAATTATTAAACTCAAGTAGATTAGATAATTAAATAAATATGTATTGTAAATTTTTTTGAAATGATAGAAAACAATTGACAATGTTTTAATTTAATTAAAATTTGGTTGAAAGGTAACTAGCGTATGGCGAAATGGTAAGTTACGTTTTGGGGCATTACTCCCAATATTTTTTTTTACAGGCAATGAGTAGTGCCACGGATGACAATACGTTGTCATATGGGGTGGGCTGCCTGTCAAGGACGTTACCATCTAGTCCTGAGGACTCGAGTCCGATCATGTCGAGAAACGCGAAAATTTTTCTTATCATAAATCAACGGTCGTTTTTGTTCAATGTTTAATGTTTTCCATCGCTTCGGTTTTTTTGTATTCAACAGCTTTTTTTTATATCTATCTTTGGCACGAATTAAATTGTGTATGTGTGAGTAGATGGACACGAACCCCCCATTTCCGGCGAGCTTCAGCCCAAACACCAGCGTGCCACTGTCCATCACGAAGCGAAGTTGAGATTTTGATTTACGTCAAAAAAATTTCTCACAAACATTTTTTTCACTCAACGCACATCACACAAAATGGCGCCCAACGTGGGGCTCGAAAGTTAGTCAACCCTTCGGGTTAAAGTAATTTGGCCTGAAGGTGTTTTAATTCATCTTTGCCGGCTTCCACACCTTTAAGCATTTCAGGTTAAAATGTTCAATCCAATAACTTTTTTTTTCTTTCATATTTTTGACGATTGTCCCGGAAGGTGTTAAGTACACACCATTCCTGCGTTGCGACGGCATCGTATGGAGAAGTTAGGTATTGGGATCTCGGTCATCTGACCTTATAGAGGACGACCTATGTCCTGGAAGGTGTCAAGCAAACACCAAGCCTGAGTAGCAATGGCTTCCGACATAAGAGACGAGACTGAGGGAGTCGAGGGGATTGAATCGAATCGAATCCATAATGAAAAACTTGATACGGCGGCTATATAGCTAGGAGATCGTATGTTTTCATTTTGGATGAGAGGAAAGGAAAATCCCGGAGATTCACTCTATGTCGTTTTGTCTTGTGTTTTTTGTTTACAGTTGATTGATTTTAGAAAACTTGTTGGTAACAACACTTAACGCACTATACGCAAAATAGAACTTATTTTGACATGATTGATTTTCATATATTTTTATCATACTTTAACACCGTATGAGTTTTTGGCTCTCAATTCTGAGGACAAAATATTCAATAAATTTAAACTCGAGTGAAAATATCGCACACATTTCGCTACTATACGTTTGTTACCAAATTTCAACCAGAACACACCTTGTATATACTAAATTAAATATTTTGAAAACAAAGTAACCTTAATTAGTTGTAATTGATAATATGGTAGATTAACAATATTTTTGGTCATATTTGAATTCTTATACTAGACTTATAATCTACTAACATTGCTAAAATTTATTTATAACTAGAAAATAGTTTTTTCTAGTAATCTTATACATCATTAGATATACTAAAACGTATATTTTCGTTAATACAATTACTATTTAAATAAATTTATTTATAAATACATTTATCGTGATAATTATTACGATAAAATTTTTTTTTGAAATTTAATTTTTTTTTCTTTTGACATATGATAATAATCTATGATTATATCTATGATATTTTTTGCATTTACATTTTTTGACGTTTTTTTTGATAACTTCGAATTTGAAGATACATATAATATTGTCTTACAGTTTAATCCTTTTTTTTGACATTTAGATAGTGAAATTATATAAGAATCACAATTTTACATACATTTGGATTCGTTTATAATTACAATTAATAATTCGTTTATAAACATATTGTAGGGATATCTTGGATTGTACAATTTTGAAATATAATAATAATCAACGATTTTTATTATAAAAATTTTTTTATATTGCAATTTTTTTTTGACATTTACATAATAAATTAAAATTTAAAGCTCGACTCCGTATTCATAAGGAATATTGAGTTAACAAACGTTTATTGAGAAAAAGTCGCAGACTGAGTTTTTGCTTGGTAAATTCTTGTTAAATTTAAATGTTTCTTTTATGAATTTCGGTAGTAATCTTTTGTGAATTTTTTCCGGTTTTTCGATATTAAGATTGTAAGGTTGTATAACAACTACAATTACATTTACACTCGGATTTTCTCTGGTGACAATTGATGCTTCGTATGCAAATAAATTTGTAACGATCTTCTGTCACATATATCTTGATTATCACTTTTTTTTGGAATTTACAATTAATTGGGATTTTATTAACAAAGTTAAATTTAAGGGAATAACATTTTCTTAAATTTTAGTTGTTTCGGGATATTGGGATTGGGAAATTACTTGATAATTTCTAAAAACATTTGCATTTGAATATTTTTATTGAATTTTTATAATTGGAGTCCATCGGTTTCCTGACGTAAGGGTAGAGTCTATCCACGGGTAATTCGTTGAGTAGGATTTTGCTTTCGGTACTAGATTGTTTTAGTTGAAAGCTTGTTTTTTTATCTGCGAGCGGTTTTAGCCAAGGATGAATACTAGACAACTCCGATCATCTAGTAGGAACCAGGCCAGCAATAACGGCGATATTCCAACAACCACGACACCAACCACGGCCACCAATCAAAGTGCAGCACCTATAGTTTCAACAATCGCAGTAACCCCTTTAATGTCAGTTAGATTTCCACCGGGATTTGGACCTCGAACCCATTCGTCTCCTGATAGTTTTAGTTCTATACGGACACCGACCTACAGTAGCATAACTGCCAGGGAAATAAGTGGACAGACAGGTAATCAGGGTACGCGCGATTTTGATTTGGGAAACATGAATAGGAATAATTTACCACCTCTTGGCGAGAAAGCTGACCCTGAGACAATGGACAACGGGGGTGAAGTAAGGTTAAGGGAATACGTGAGTGCATCGGTAGGAGCGGCACAGGCCTCCATTATGCGAGAGGTGCGGAATATGCAGCTAATGCTACCACAAATGATTAGGGAGTCGTTGCGTTCGGAACGCGGGGATTCTTTTGACAACAATGATAATCGGAACGATCGGCAGTTTAATCAAAATTTCGCATATCAGACACCATTCAATAACCACCCAGATAGACCACCTCAGGTACAGCGTCCTCAGCAGGATAACCCTCCGAGACCACCACAACAAAGGCCTTACCCGACTTATATGCCACAACCCTCATTTGGTAATACTCCCCAGAATTTCTTTGAGCAATACCCAGGATTCGAAAATTCGCCTCAATTCCCGGGGTATAGACCCATTGCTCCAAACCAAATTGAGAAGTGGGGGATTCGGTATGACGGAACCAACAAATCACTTACCGTGGAGGACTTCGTTTTTAGAGTGGAGGCACTGAGGCAGGACTACAACTGTCCATGGGAGGTAGCGATGAGGGGATTCCACCATTTGGTGACAGGACCTGCCAGCACATGGTTTTGGTCTTTCCGTATGGAACACCCGGTGTGCGATTGGCCGACCTTCAAACATCACCTCTTGAAGAAGTTTAGGAACTTTGAGAGCGACTTCGAAATACAGCGCCGGATCATGGAGCGTAGGCAGGCACCGAACGAGTCGGCGGACGTTTTTATAACTGAGGTAGTCAAGCTTAGGAACCAAATGAGAGTTCACGTTCTGGAGAGCGAGTTGGTTAAGATAGTTAAGGACAACTTGAAGGACGGTTTAGCCCAATTAATATTTCCAATCAAAATAGACAACCTAGATCAGTTGTTGGAAGAATGCAAAAGAGCCGAACGAAACATCGCAAAGAGATCATCTCATCGTGTATCGGTGAACAATCCTCGTAAACTTTACGAAGTGGATTTGTATGAACATGCAGAAGAAGACGAACAGGTACGCCAAGTGGAAGCTCTGCAGAGGGAAAAATTGCACACCACTTCACTCGTTTGCTGGAATTGCAAGGCACCCGGCCACTCTTTCATTGAATGTCCCGTGGTACAGCGCCGAATCTTTTGTTACAAATGTGGGTTCGATGACGTCACTACCCCAACATGTCCCAGGTGCTCGGGAAACATCAAGCCGAACATGCGGAAAACTGGGCCAGCGTGTTCAAGCCAAAACGGAACCCAGTAGAAGACAATTTTATTCAGTATGTATTAGCTCAAGAAAACCCCAATAAGATAGATTTCTCTCAGGAAGGTAAAAACACCGTTCAGGATGACATGTCAGATAGCAAACCAAATTTTACTAGCATTCTAAGTAGAGAACCATTTTAAGCGACGGATCAATCAGAGTTTAAGGACAACACTCTTGGCCACCACTATACATATCTACCCTACGGGGAACGTTTGAAAATATATGAGCAAAGGAAGGCAGAGATTTTCGGTGATTACACGCCTCTTATAAGTAAAAAAATTTTGAAAACTAGGGAAAGATATGCGATAAGAAAGACAGAACGGAAAATTATAGCAGCGACGACAATAGGCGGCGAAGGCGATATTCGGCCCTACATGTCGGTGGAAATTAATAATCAAACATATCAAGGTCTTTTAGACAGCGGTGCCTCGGTTAGTTGTCTGGGTAGAAATTGTCTTGAGAATGCTAAGAAAATGAATGGGACCATATCGGACTTTAAATCGTCGGTAAGAACAGCTGACGGGAGACAACATCTAATAGTAGGCAAAATTCGAACGACGGTTAAGTACGGTGATAAGTCGGTTGATTCTGTTTTATATTTGGTACCGAACCTGAGTCACGAATTAATTTTAGGTTATGACTTTTGGAAGAAGATAGGGTTGAAAGTTTGTTTCGATGAAAGGGCAATGGATGAAATTTCGGTAGGGAATTCGGATGAAATGAACATGCATCAGTTGCCATCTCATCAGCGTAGAGTATTGGAAAGCGTGAAACTCTCATTTCGATGCTACACTGAACATGGTCTGGGTAAGACAACTCTGGAGAATCACGTAATAGACACGGGAGATGCGCCAGCCAAGAAAATGAGACATTTTCCAGTAAGTCCTGCAGTACAGAAATTAATTTATGATGAGCTTGACAGGATGCTGGAGCTGGACGTGATAGAGGTAGCCACGGCTGCGGAGTGGACTAACCGGACCACTTTGGTTGTAAAACCAGGCAAGAATAGACTATGTCTTGATGCTAGAGAGCTTAACAAAGTAGCCCGAAAGGACGCTTATCCTCTTCCTAATATTGATGGCTTATTAGCCAGGCTAGGCGACACTCATTTTATTTCGTCAATCGACTTAAAGGATGCTTTTTGGCAAATCCCTTTGGATGAGGGGAGTAGGCCAAAAACAGCATTCACAGTCCCGGGTAGACCTCAATACCAATTTAAGGTTATGCCATTCGGACTGTGTAATGCTGCGCAGAGGTTATGTCGATTGATGGATAAAGTGGTGCCGTCGGAGCTGAAAGATAGGGTGTTCGTTTATCTTGACGATTTACTCGTAGTGTCCTCAAGCTTCCAGAATCACATGGATATGCTCAGTACGGTGGGCCAAAAACTGACAGACGCAGGATTAACAATAAATATAGAAGAGTCTAAATTTTGCTACAGGGAGCTCAAGTATTTAGGTTATATTGTTGGAGGCGGGAAGCTTAGGCCCGACGCGGGCAAAGTAAAGGCGATTTTGGACATCAATCCACCGAAAAACCAAAAGGATGTTAGGAGGTTCTTGGGAACAGTAGGTTGGTATCGCCGTTTCATTCACGATTTCTCGACACTAACTGCACCTCTTACAGACACTCTAAAAAAATCGCCTAAATTTCAATTTACACCCGAAGCCCTTAAGTCCTTCGAAGAGTTGAAACAACGTTTGATCACTAGCCCTGTACTGTCCAGCCCGGATTTCGGGAAACCTTTTTTTGTCCAATGCGACGCATCAAACGTGGGAGTGGGGGCAGTTTTATTTCAAAGAGATGAGGAAGATGGAGAACACCCCATTGAGTATTTTTCGAAAAAGCTTTATAAAGCTCAGAAGAATTACTCGACCACGGAGAAGGAATGCCTTGCTGTTGTATTGGCTATTGAAAAGTTCAGGCAATACATTGAGCTAATGGATTTTACGGTCATCACTGACCATTCAAGTCTGAAGTGGCTAATGCGACAGCAGGATTTAAACGGTAGATTGGCTAGATGGAGTTTAAAACTCCAGGGGTTTAAATTTGACATCGAGCATCGAAAGGGTAATAAAAACATCGTTCCAGACATGCTTTCGCGACTTGACATGGAGGAGGTAGAAGCCGGCAGTAACATTTTAATCGATTTTAGCTCGGAAGCTTTCAAGAACAAGGAGTATTTATTATTAATTGACACCGTTGAGCAGAACAGAGAAAGGTTACCTGATTTAAAAGTTGAGGATGGTATTATATACAAAAGGGTAAAATTTAATAGAAATGGAACCGATAGAGAAGAGGACTGTTGGAAGGTATGGGTGCCGTCCGAGTTGACGGAGAGCTTAATTCGAAGATCACATGTGGACAATACTTCACATGGAGGCGTGGCGAAAACGCTTTTTAACATCCGCGAATATTTTTATTGGCCTTCAATGACAGGTCAAATAAGAAACTTTGTTGGAAATTGTAATACCTGCAAGGCAATTAAACACCCAAAACAAATCTTACGTCCCCCCATGGGAAGTGAAGTGAAGACACAAAGACCATTCCAGAAAATCTATGTCGATTTCCTTGGGCCATATCCTAGATCTAAAACGGGCAACACTTTCATTTTTATAGTCTTGGACCACAAAACTAAATTTGTTCTGCTAAAAGCCTTATCTAAAGCAACCACCAAAGTAGTGATTAAATTCCTACGAGACGAAGTATTTTACAAATTCGGAGTGCCGGAGGTATTACATTCCGATAACGGCAAACAATTCGTTTCCGAAGCCTTTGGGGAATTCTTGAAAATGTTTGGAGTTAGGCACATGCGCAGTCCTATTTATTCACCTCAGTCTAACGCAAGTGAGAGAGTGAATCAGACTATACTCAGTTCGATTAGAGGTTTCCTGGACAATGATCAGGCTAAATGGGACGAAAACTTGTCAAAAATTGAATGTTCACTTCGCGCATCTGTTCATTCGTCTACTGGTATTTCACCCTACTTAGCATTAACGGGATACAACATGATTACTCATGCTGATGCGTACGAAATATTGCGGAAATTGAAATCATCCGAAGAGGGGGAGATGCTAATACTGCCTAAGTCCTCACGCATGCAATTAATTCACCAAAAAGTCAATGAGAAACTTCACGATGCCTACCTAAGAAACGTTAAGTCCTATAACCTCAAGAGTAGGGACACAAAATATAAACCCGGTCAGGAGGTCTATAGAAAAAACTTCGTGCAGAGTAAATTTTCTAAGGGAATAAATGCTAAGCTTTGTAGGCCCTGGCTGAGGTGTAGAATTAGGAGAGCAATAGGCAATGGTCAATACGAAGTCGAGAATCTCAAGGGGCTGTTGATAGGAGTAATACACGCACAGCACTTAAAACAATAGAATGTTTGTGAATCGGAAGGTAATATTGGTCGTTGTCGGTTGGAGTTTAAATGCGGACAACTTGTTAGGAAAAATCTTGTTATAGCCGAATGATTTTAATTTACACCTGTAAAAGTGGGAGAATAATGTTAGTTAACTTCAACTTCAAAGGTAATTCGCATTAAGGTTACGGTTGATTAAGTTGGTCCATGACTGTTTTAAATTTGACGGCATTTAAATGTTGCAATTAATACTCTATTACTATATTTTAAAGTTACTTAGAAACTATTTCCACATTTAAATATTTTTCCAGGCATTAATGCGATCAAATGTAAATAACATTTTTAATGGCATCCCGTTTAAAAGAGAAAGGAAAACAACACCAATAAAATGACACTCACCTTTGCTGATATGCGATCAGGTAAACGGTTTGCTTAGTTGAACTATGTTATTTTTGCTTCTGGCCAAGATTCACTAGTCACGGTTGTTTGTTGTTTCGATATACGACCACCGGTTCGATTAATTAGACAAATGAAAGATGGGGATGGAACAGTAGGATGAATTGGCACGATTCCATCAAATTTTTTTTTACTCGAAAATTTTTATAATGTTAGGGCCATTAATAGTAATTTATCTTATACAAATCACTGTCGCGAGGCAGAAGAACAAAAATAGTTTTTTTTATCAACGTTATTTTCGGAAATACAAAAATTTTTTTTAAGCATTGATTAGGAGGTTTCCTTTTGTTTGAAAATTTTCACCAAAGCCAGAACACACTGGTCGATGTACACTCGCGTAACGCACAAATTGAAAAGAAAGCATGGCCGGATAAGGACTTTGTAATGGTCGAAGATAACGAAAATTATAGGCCGTTAGTACACTACTGGTAATCTTGGACGAGAAGTGGTAGGGAAGTTGCCAGACCACCTGGCTTCCCAAATCGTTTTCCTCCATGAATTATGGAAAAAGAGCTGGCTTTGTGACGGCCACCGTGGTTGATTTGAGTTCAGCGGATGTTTTTATACGTTGCAAAGATTCAGTGTACCCATCTCTAAATGGCATCACTGTTTGGAATAGAAAAAAAAAATACAACCCTGCAACATACAAAAAAAAAATACCACACTACCACGGCGAATTGACGACGAAAGCAAAATTCAGCGTGGGTATACACAAAATCGAAAAAAAAGTCTTTATAGCAAAGCCGGTGAACAAAGCAGGTGGTAGTACTCGTAGTCGGGAAATTATTACTAATAAGTTGCAAAACGTGGATTGTAAGCGCATAACAGGGTGAGTAATAGTGTTGAAATTGATATAAGTTGAATATTTCTGATAAGCTTGTTACCACTAGGGGAAGGAAAAGTAAAAATTGCCAAGCAGGACTAACCCCGGCTCATCGTCAAAGTTTCGAGAAATTTGGCATTAAAGAGTTGGAGCCGGGGCCATAACAAATAAGCCAGCAACGCCGGCAATACTCGGCCGCAAACACGCTGGAATAAACAACTTTACATTTACACCTGCCGGAAACAAATTTGCCACTTTACAATTACCTGAAGAAACGGCTTTAAACTTACCTATAAATAAATTTGCTACATTTGTCCACCTACCTGGAAAAAACATCTTTATACTTACCTGAGAAAATCTACATTTGTCCACCTACCTGAAGGAACGGCTTAATAATTACCTGCCTGAAATAAATTTGCGACATTATCATTACCTGAGAAAACAGCTTTAAACTTACCTAAAAAAATCTACCTTTGTATAACTACCTGAAAAACTTGCTACATTCGTACACCTACCTGGAAAACATCTTGATACTTACCTGAAATAAATCTACAACTGTGCAATTACCTGAAGAAACAGCAACCGAACCAACTTTACCCCGTCTTACAACTATAGCAGCGGTTTACGCCGAAACACACGTTTTCTTGACTTAAGACAACAAGGCCAACCCAACAACAAGTCACAAGGACAATTTCAGAAGGGATAAGAAAAAAAACTAAATGGGACGCTACTTAGAATTTACCCCCCGGCCATCGTAATCCAATCTCCGGATCAACAGGTAACCATGTATATTAGCCACGACACATTCGCCCGTGATGAGCAAATCCCAGCTCGTGTTATCACCCACGTTGTTTGTTAGAATCTATGAATATAGTTAGTGATTACTATCGTGGGCTACTCGCTAGTTATTGTAATTACTATTGGAATTATGAATACATACCTAAATCTATTTTAAATTATAAACTTAAAACTATAACCGTACATATATTCACCATTGGTTGACCCAAGACATTTACTACGTACACCAATTAGTTTTAGTCGTTATCGATACGGATTTAGCCCATGCTCTGATTTATAATCTAACTTAATCGTAAACTATATATATTTCTTTGTTTGCTATAATTTTACCCATAATTGTTTTCAAATGATAATAACCTAAGTTAATGAAAAGATAAAGAAAAAAAAACAAATTTTTGAAAATTTCTCTTTTTTTTGTAAGGGAAACGATTGGTTTTTTTTTGGAATTCCAATTAAGGAACAACCGTGAATTCAAATTAAGTCCTACGCGAAATACATAAAAAAAATCCTTGTATAATTAAAAAAAAAAATAGATACCGGAATACCTAATTTAATCAATGAATGATTAAATAAACATTTTTAATAAATATTTAAATAAGTAATTCTAAAATTAAATAAATAATTTAACAAAAAAAAAATATCTAGTTAATAGTTATTACTAACGAAATAAGTAGTTATTACTAGCTAAATAAATAGTCATTACTAACTTAATGTGTAGTTATTACTAACCGAATAAGTAGTCACCACTAACCGAATAATTGTTCATAGCTGACCAGATTAGGGCCAATTGGCTGGATAAGTAGGTCAGGGGATTAAAATAATGAATCTGAATTGATTAGATAGGTAAATGAGAATATTGAATTGAGTTCAGACGTACAGCATAAATTTGAATTTGGGGACAGGCTTTTGAAAATTCTGATTTCAAGTCAAATAGAAAAAATCAGATTTGAATTCTGTTTCTCAGACCAAGTTAAATTTGAGTTTTAAACAAAACTTGAAAGCGGAATACATGGTCAAAACGAAGATTTGGATCCCTATTCAGATAGTTTAGTAGCTTTCGAATGTAAATACTTGGAATTATTCTGAATTTTAGTGCTTTAACTATAATTAAAATCGAACACTTAAACTAAACGAATTTGATTTCTGAACTTGAGTTAAAAATAATTAGATCAAATTTCGATCCACCAAACTAATTGAATTCACAAGCTAAATTGGAACTTAAAAGTTTTAATCTGAGATTGGGGATCAAATTAAAGTTAAAATCCTTGAGTCAACTCTTGGACTGTAACTAAAGGGTGAACGTACGTACACAATTTTAATTCAAGTTTGATTAAACGAACTAAGTAGAATTCGAAGTTCTAAATAAAAGAAAAAAAAAAAAAAAAACAAACTAATTTTACCGGTTTTTTTTCTAGATTAAGAAACTTGATTCTTAAACTTAGTAATCTTTCACTATTCAAACTAAATTTAAATTTTTGAACTCGAACTCGAAATTTAAGTTTTGGAAATAAATTAATTTTAAATATATTGAAGCACATATGTATGAGTCTTAATATTCCTAGTGACTGACCCATTATTGAACAGTTAAGGAAACTTTGAAAAATTTCAATTGAACCAGAATCTGGGCAAGGTTGCCAGTCAATTTTTTTTTTTTAATCTTTTGATAATCGCTTATTTAAGAGTTACCATATCCTATAAATTCCTTGTTGACTATATTTGTGTAAAATAATAATAATAAATCCCCAAAAGCTTGATTTTCCAAATTTAACAAAAAAAAAAATATAAAAACGATTTTTTTGTTATTTATAAGATTAAGTTTTTCTTGGCTTTAACCACAAAAAAAAAACCAATAAATTTTGAAACTTTTAATATTTCTTTGTATTTTGATATTATTTTTTTTTACCAATAATATCAAAATTTTTAAATTATTAACTAACAATCGAAAGAAAAAAATAAAAGCAAATTTGCAACTTCAAGCATTTAAGGATACCGGGAAATAAACATGTATTTATGAATTTATTTTTTTATATATATTATTAATGCTATTTACACTATAACAATTATTAAACTCAAGTAGATTAGATAATTAAATAAATATGTATTGTAAATTTTTTTGAAATGATAGAAAACAATTGACAATGTTTTAATTTAATTAAAATTTGGTTGAAAGGTAACTAGCGTATGGCGAAATGGTAAGTTACGTTTTGGGGCATTACTCCCAATATTTTTTTTTACAGGCAATGAGTAGTGCCACGGATGACAATACGTTGTCATATGGGGTGGGCTGCCTGTCAAGGACGTTACCATCTAGTCCTGAGGACTCGAGTCCGATCATGTCGAGAAACGCGAAAATTTTTCTTATCATAAATCAACGGTCGTTTTTGTTCAATGTTTAATGTTTTCCATCGCTTCGGTTTTTTTGTATTCAACAGCTTTTTTTTATATCTATCTTTGGCACGAATTAAATTGTGTATGTGTGAGTAGATGGACACGAACCCCCCATTTCCGGCGAGCTTCAGCCCAAACACCAGCGTGCCACTGTCCATCACGAAGCGAAGTTGAGATTTTGATTTACGTCAAAAAAAAAATTTCTCACAAACATTTTTTTCACTCAACGCACATCACAAGCTTAAACGAAAGAAATTAATGCCCAGGCCCACGATGTCGACAAGAACATTTCTTTCGTATATTTGTTTTGAAAACAACAACAAATTTAATTTTTTTATTATTGTTTTCAATATAAATATGCGAAAGAAATGTTCTTGTTGACATCATGGGCCTGGCAGTAACTTTTACTTAAACATTTTACTAGCAACTAATAGAGGCATTCTCTTATTTATAATTCATTGTCCAAATTTGGAATTTTTGTTGCAGAGGTTCATGATTTTATTGGTGAAATGAGTTCCGCTCCCATCCCGAATTTTCTCACCACTCTCACAAATAAACTCAAGAATTTCTGCAACAAAAATTGCAGGTCTGGACCGGCACTATGATATAAAATCTTGCCAATTGTCATTACACAATTTACACGATGTAAAAACTTGTCGCGAAATTTGCTTGTGTAGAAAAACAAGTAAATTAAATAACTTGATGTGATTGATTTTAACTATTAAAAAATAAATTAAAAGTAAAAACCCCTTTTCAAAAACAAGCTTTTATTTTAATAAATATTTTGGGGTAATCGCACAAGCAAGATGTTTACCCAAAAAACTCATTTGTCAACTCATTGATTGATCGATTTTACATTTTCATGACTGCTCTTGTTTTTTGAATAAAAATTTGTTTCCGTTAAAAAATTGCTGCTGTTTTTATATATTAACACATTTTATGTAAAATTTTTCCTTTCCTATTTCTTGCGCGCACTTGGGCAGGACATTGGGGCCAACCTCTTTCAGATGCAATATCGTTCAACTAAAAAACCCAAATGCAACAAATTCGGAATTTTCGGTTTACTCATTATTTATTTTAAGTTAAAAATATTTACCATGTACATATGTATGAAAATAAAAAACAACAAAAACTCTTTTACTGAAAAAATTTATATTGTATAAAACAAGAGGAGCCATAAAAATGTATTTTGTTCTCTCTTCAAAAAATCTCTTTTAGCAAAAATAAATGCTTACAGCTCAAGCATTAAAAAAACTCGTTTGCGGCTTACGCCGTTTCAAAATCCTAAGCTTCGATATCTGCATTTGACTTTTACATTTTATTAATATAGTTACAAAAGTTTCACAGCTACAATGGAATGAAACACTTTTTCATTAAAAGAACGGGAATCGCCTTTTGTGTAAATGTGAAGTGCTAATGTGAAAAGTGCTCATGAAAACGAAAATGAAAAGTTTTTTTTCATTTCACAGTTTCACAAAACCAGAATCGACCCCCAGGGGCTTTTTTGGGATTAAATTTTTTGTACACTCTTTTAATAAACTCTTTAGTTGAGGGGATCTGTGCAATTGCCATTCTCTTCGAGCTCTTCTTTTTTCAGACAGGAGACGCTCAACATCTGTGGAATAAATTTTAATATTTTTAGTTTTTTTTGGGGTCATACTGGAATGTTGCACAGCTAGCTTCAGAAAACTGTCAAAATTAAGAATAGCGCGATCTACGTATTCCGGTGAACTAAGCGGAATATTTTTTGAGATATTTTTTATATTTTAGCCAATTGATTTGTGTAGCTGGCGTCGCTAAGTAACCAGTTGGAGATACAATTCTATTGGGGTTCATTAAAGTAACAATTGTTGGTGTGTGGTCGGAAGATAATTCTAAGGAAGCTTCAACATAAATCGTTTCTAAGGCGATGTTTTTAACCACACCAAAATCGATGACATCTGGTATTTTTTGCTGATCAGTAGGCCAATATGTTGGTTGTCCGCTCGCTATCACATTCAAATCCATTTTAGAAATAGTATTAAATAGAACACGACCCTTTGGTGTTATAAGTCGGGACCCCCAGAAGGTATGTTTAGCGTTATAATCGCCAGCGGGCAGGAAACAAGGTCCTAATGATTTAAAATAATTATAATATTGGCTTTCTGATATTGAATATCTAGGTGGGGAGTATAACGATGAGATTACTACGTTTCTATTTAATTCTTCAACGCAAATGTTTGTTGCTTGAAGATAATCTTCACGATGATCACCTATGAGGTAGTGTTTGACTCTGGTTTTTATTAAAATGGCAGAACCTCCACAAGCTCTATCTCGAGGGTCCTTTGTATCATAGAGTATATAACCATTAATTTTAAACGTATTTCTTGAGGTCAAATGTGTTTCAGAAACCATCATAACATCAATTTGTTTACTTTTAAGAAAATATTCTAATTCATTTTTATGTTGGCGGATGCCGTTTGCGTTCCAAAAACAAATTTTTAAACAGTTCATGGCTAGTTAAGAACAGCTTGCAATAACATCGATTGCATTCTAAGAATTTCCTGCATCATATTACCCATTGTGTTCGTAAAATTATTTACAGTTTGCACTAATGTTTCCATGGTTTTTTCTAAACGACTCAAATTTGAAACTGGAGTTTCGTCATTACTTGGCGAGGCCCCTTGCATTGGCACATGGACGTTAGCGTAAGAGGTCCTGTTATTACCAGGCTGGGGGGCTTGAATTGCATTTGTGTTTACTTGGTTTGCAATCTGCCTTTGAGGGGTATTTGTTTTCGGTCCAACCGTTTGCTTAACGATATTATATACAGGGCATCCTCTATAATTGGCAGTGTGATTGCCGCCACAGTTGCTACATTTTTTTACGTTGGGGTCGGTTTTAGACTTATCGCAAGAAACTGTACCGTGGAGTTCTCCACATACTACGCAAACAGGGGGTTAGTAGCTGTATGCCTTGGTATGGCCAAATTCTTGGCAGTTTAAGCACTGAACAGGTCCATTTTTTTTGTGCGGCTCCTCAATTGTGATTTTTCTGTATAGAATATATTTTAAACTATAAATGGGATGCGTTTCGTTTTTTTTTTAACTTAATGTCGCCGGGCTCTAATTCTACACGAAAAAGTGGTTGAGGATTTTTTTCCCTATTTCTAATATTTACCACATGTTTTATCTTGAAACCTTTTTCTTCCAAGAATGTTTTAATTTCCTCTGGGTCTACGCATGAATCAATTCCCTTAATCACCACCTGCAGACCTTTACTGCTCTTGAGTTGGTATGTATAAAAACTTTGTTTAAGTGCCTCAAATTTGTTAACTATTTTGCGAAAATCATTTTCATGATTTACTTGAATTTTCGTTTCATTAATACTACCTCGCTTTATTGCGGCTACATAAAAAGAATTTTCACCAATCAACGAAATTAAACTCTTTATTAGATCATTTGAGTTATGCTAAGATATATCGGGGGAGGATTGGACGATTTTATTACGTTTGGTGCTTCAGAGGATTCATCCTCCAGAATTGCAAAGCGATTTTGGGAATTTTTTTTATCAAAAAATGGCACTTTTGAGGCCGAAGCAACAGCTGAAGATGTATATACCTGTCCATACCAACTTAGACTTGAGGCTTTTGACAACTTTTACAGGGGGGTTTTCCATTGCATTTGTGTTTAAGTTCATGGTATCATTTCCCACTACATTTGTTTTTGACGTCGCGGCAATACTTTCTGGCCTGGCAACACTTGTCACCAGGGGGTCGATTCTGGTTCTGTGAAACTGTGAAATGAAAAAAACTTTTCATTTTCGTTTTTATGGGCAATTTTCACATTAGCACTTCACATTTACACAAAATGCGATTCCCGTTCTTTTAGTGAAAAAGTGTTTCATTCCATTGTAGCTGTGAAACTTTTGTAACTATATTAATAAAAGGTCAAAGTCAAATGCAGATATCGAAGCTTAGGATTTTGAAACGGCGCTAAGCCGCAAACGAGTTTTTTAATGCTTGAGCTGCTAGCATTTATTTTTGCTAAAAGAGTTTTTTTGAAGAGAGAAAAAAATACATTTTTATGGCTCCTTTTGTTTTATACAATATAAATTTTTTTAGTAAAGGAGTTTTTGTTGTTTTTTATTTTCATACATATACATATACCTACATATGTATGTACATGGTTAATATTTTTAATTTAAAATAAATAATTAGTAAACCGAAAATTCCGAATTTGTTGCATTTGGGTTTTTTCATGAACGATATTGCAACTGAAAGAAGTTGGCCCCAATGTCCTGACCAAGTGCGCGCAAGAAATAGGAAAGGAAAAAATTTTACATAAAATGTGTTAATATATAAAAACAACAGCAATTTTTTAACGGAAACAAATTTTTTTTCAAAAAACAAGAGCAGTCATAAAAATGTAAAATCGATCAATCAATGAGTTGACAAATGAGTTTTTTGGGTAAACATCTTGCCCGCGCGATTACCCCAAAATTTTTATTGCAGTAAATAATTTTGGCATAAAACTGACATCTACGAAAATAATGTTATTGACTTAAGTAAAAGTTTCTTTTTAGGGTATTAAAATAAAAGCTTGTTTTTGAAAAAGGTTTTTTACTTTAATTAAGAAGAATTCTTTACATCAGTACGGAAAAAACAGAAGTTAGGAAAAACATGTAAAATCAATTAAAATGGATAATCATTCAAAAAAGCAAATTTCGATCTACCAAAGGTAAAAATACAATTTGGTTTAAGGATTGATGTTTGACTATTGACGTCAGCAGTCGTCGATGGCTGCGAGTGTAAGACGGCAAATCCATCTGAGGAGATCGAGTGGTTGCGATCGAAACATGTCATGGTAACCAGCCGCCTGGGTTCGAATCTCAGGTCAGTCAAGAATGAATGATTATCAATAACAATTTTAATTAATTTTCATGTTGTAAAATTCCTTTCTTCATAAAAATAATTTAATGAAAATTAAATTTAATGAACTTAAACCTGATTAAAATATTAAAAATTTGGATTAAAAATCATAAATAGTTCAACAAAATAACCACATTTCTAATTATTTTTTAATAGTTAAAATCAATCACATCAAGTTATTTAATTAACTTGTTTTTCTACACAAGTAAATTTCGCGACAAGTTTTTACATCATGTAAATTGTGTAATGACAATTGGCAAGATTTTATATTATAGTGCCGGTCCAGACCTGCAATTTTTGTTGCAGCAATTCTTGAGTTTATTTGTGAGAGTGGTGAGAAAATTTGGGAGCGGAACTCATTTCACCAATGAAATCATGAATCTCTGCAACAAAAATTCCAAATTTGGACAATGAACTATAAATAAGATAATGCCTCTATTAGTTGCTAGAAAAAATTTTAAGTAAAAGTTACTGCCAGGCCCATGATGTCAACAAGAACATTTCTTTCGCATATTTATATTGAAAACAATAATAAAAAACTAAAATTTGTTGTTGTTTCATAACAAATATACGAAAGAAATGTTCTTGTCGACATCGAGGGCCTGGACATTAATTTATTTCGTTTAAGCTTTCGAGTTATTTTTAGCAAGCCTTTTCATTTGATACATATATTATAGGATTGCATCAAAAATAGCTAGAGCGCCATTATGGCTGTGCTGCTATTTTTGATTTAGAATGACGTTTCATAGTTTACAACATGGTGAAATAAACAGCTGGCAGCACTACGCCAGATGACGATTTTTTGCTCCTGCATTGTTTGTCTAGGTTTATGTCAAAGTTTTGTTTATGTTTACAAAAAGTCCACGTTTTGTGCTGAGATTATTGTATTTTAATAAAGTTTTTGATAATTTTTAATTAAAATAAATAAGATATTGACTATAATAATATAAAAATTGGCTAAAAATTTATTTATTTCATCACGTTCAAAGTTCCACCCAAACATACATTAATTGCAAGTTAAACAAAAGCTTTAAAAAACGACCATAATCCCAAACAAAAAACTGGACAATTTTGACCAAACTTTCTGGCAACGCTATATATTAATATAAAGTTGCACCCAACTTCAGGTAAAAAATACGAACGAAAAACAAAAGGAATTTGCGAGTACAGCAAAGTATGTACTCCCCGCTATTCTCTTTTCCCCTTCCTTCTATAAACTCAAGACTTTGCAAAGTAAACTTTGCCTGTCTAAAAGGGAACTACCTTTCCTCTAAAAGATTTTTAATCCAATTTTATGCTATGTATCTTGGAATGACGATTGATGTGAAACTAAAATGGAAAGAACATATAAAAGTAAAAGAGACCGAACTGAATACAACATTCAACAAACTTAAATTGATTAATGGAAGAAACTAACTCTTCAGTTTCAATTCAAAACAAACTGCTTAAACTAGTATGGACCTACGGAGTTCAAATATGGAGCTGCGCCGCTGAAAACCAAATTAATGTTATTCAGCGATTTCTAAATAAAGTACTTAAGAATATTGGTTATGCACCCTACTATGTATATTAGAATTAATGATCTACACAAAGATCTTGGAGTAATAAAAATCTCAGAAGTAATACAAAAATTTGCAGCTAATCATGCATGTAGACTTTAGAGCCATGTTAATCCAGAAGCAGCCATATTATGTAATGATGAAATCTACTCAAGGAGACTGAAGAGAACTAAGCCACAAGATCTGGTGGCTGCTATTGAATGAATTTTATTAAACAGAAAAATGTTACTTGTTATGCCCGTAATTTCTACAAACAGATATCTATCTGTGTATAGATATCTATGGTGTTACGACTTTTTGATAATTTTAACATGTTTGTCTTACCTACTGGTTGAACTGTAGTGTATTTTACACTATCGATTTTTGAGAGTTAAGCCTGGTACTCTGTTCAAATTTGTGAAAAATGTTGAGCTCAAGGCGAATTCATAAAGGTGACATTTTCGAGTCATCTGTTTTATGCTTATTTCCTTGTGTGTATACTGAATGTCAAGCGTTGTTTATATTTTATGAAAAAAATTTGTTAAAATTTAAAATTCAATAAAAATATAAATTCTTGAAAAAAACTTATTTAAATGTTATAAAACAAAAAAGTGAACATAAAATTTAAACCCAAGGATCTTAAAAGGCGTAAGGAATAACTGGAGACACAATAAATTTGCAATACAGGAAAAAAATGTACCTTCTAAAGCAATTGAGTATATTTTATAAACAAATAATTTTGACATTCACTCTAACTTTTTACAAAAACAAAATACATAGTATTTTTTCAAAAAAAGGGATCTCATGATGCGGTCACCTTTATGAATTCGCCTTGGTTGAGCTACATTAATTATTGCACACGAAAATTTTGACATGTATCAATGTTACCTTTCATGCGAGTTTGTACAATTTGACGTTCTTATTCCTGCAAAGTATGCGACATTGTTTTGCGTATGTAAACAAACCGCACATTTAGAAAACTTTTATAGAGTGAACCCAGACTTATTTAACTGAAAATTGTTTTTTTATTAAAAAATTTAAAAAAAAAGAATATAAATATTGATAAAAAAGTGTTACCGGTTGTGTTATTTTAATTTTTTATTTCTTATTTAATAATCAGTTAATACTTTTTTGCTTTTGCTTAAAATTCCACGTGAAATAAATGCAGCTTACATTATTTCGCAGTTGTAAAAAAATGTTGCCAGAAACATTTTTTTTTCACAAAATGAACAGAGTACAACTCTATCAACATTATTTCATAGATATTCCGCACAAGTTTTTTTCATATGCGTTTTGACAGCATTTCACGTGAAATGTTGAACACAGTACCAGGCTTTAATTAAAAATATTAATAAAAATACAAATGTTGCCATATTTTAAAAGAAAATTTAAAGGAAAAAACACGTAGACAAATTTAACGTTGAAATTACCAAACTATTTTTACCGGATAGGTAAAGATAACTGTTAGGTACGAACACGACCAGATATCTGTTTGTTGAAATTACGGGCATTAGTCTAAGACTATGTGTTATGAGATGAAATGTATATACATACATACATATGTATATAATTTTTGCAAATAAAACAAAAATTCAAATTTTTCATTTTGGTAACTTTACTCTAAAAGTTTTTTAATCCAATTTTTAACAAGTTATCTAATTATTACTCTGAAAAATTAGTTTTTGTAAAGGAAAATTTCACAAATTTACCTTAAAATCAAAGTTGAAACACCTGCAAGCGATCAACAATATGTAACGTTGTCGTATCATATGTATAGAGTTTTGCAACATTTTTTATTTAAAACTATCTGTCCTTCTTTTCCACTATCGTTTTTTAAATAAAATCCCTACGAATAGGAATTTTTCCCTACGTTCAACATCGCCGACAGGACGTCAAATATAATTCGACTTTAAGCGATTCTTTTATACACATCAAACATAGTTTTACGAGTACGTTGAATTATGTTTGTACTGCCACAATAACGAAATGGCCAACGTTTGGTTAGTTTGAGTAATAGAATTAAAAGCACTTTTTATACCCTCCACCAAAATAAGTTGTGAAGAGGGTATACTAAGTTTGTCATTCCGTGTGAAACTTTTTTATTATTCATCTCAGACCCCATAAAGTATATAGATTATGGGTCCTTGAGTGATTCTAAGTCGATTTAGCCATGTCCGTCTGTCCGTCCGTCTGTTGGAGAAACGCTCACTTTCGAACAACTCAAAAGAAATGAAAAAACTTTGTGCCAAATTGCTTGTAGTTATCCTAAGCAGTTTGGGATTGAAATTCAGCAAAATCGGTGCAGTAGGACCAGAGCTATGTATCAAAATGTGGAACCACCACCTAAAAAAAATGATAATTTTGTTACAAAAAATAATATAAATGGTGGAACAAGGCACGGAATGAGATAAGATTTTGCAAAAAGTTGTTTTATTCGACTGGAAATCACGCTGCAAAATTTCGTTAAGATCCGTCTATAATTTACCCTAGGCCCCAGTTTAGTACGCCTAAAGCCGTAATAAATAATGCTATCATAACAAAATTTGGTACGTCACAGGTTTTTAGGACTATAAATAACGCTGTGAAATTTCGTGAAGATCGGTTTATAATTTACCTTAGGGCCCATAAAAACCCTACTAACAAAAAACAGTTTAGTACGCCTAATACCGTAATTAATAATGTATCATAACAAAATTTGGTACGTCACAGGTTTTTAGGACTAGAAATAACACTGTGAAATTTCGTGAAGATCGGTCCATAATTTACCTTAGGGCCCATAAAAAGCCTACTAACGAAAAACAGTTTAGTACGCATGAGACCGTAATTAATAATGCTATCATAACCAAATTTGGTACGTTACAGTTTTATAGAACTAGAAATTACACTGTGAATTTTCGTGAAGATCGGTCTATAATTAACCCTAGGCCCCATCTAAGCCCTACTATCGGAAAACAGTTTAGTACGCCTAAAGCCGTAATAAATAATGCTATCAAAATAAAATTAAATACTTCACTACTCACACTAATAAATTTCGTGATGCTTGGTTCATAATTTACTATAGGCCCCATATAAAGCCCACTGAGCTGTCGGTGGAGGGTATCAAAGATTCGGCACAGCCGAATATAGCACTCTAACTTGTTAATTCAAAAATCGACATATAGGTAATAAAAACCACAAAATGGTTTGAAAAACTCTCGTGTTGTAGAGACCAAAACAAAACGAAAAATATTGTGAAATCCTATAGAAAACAAAAATGTGACTTAAAACAAAAACAATACAATAGACTGCTACACACACACTTACAAAATGGTTCAAGTCCAATAACTGTGAAAACAAACCTTTGTTTCATTTTTATACATCCTCAAAACTAATACATTGAGAGTGTTAGTTGTATGCAACGGACGGGTTGTACGACCCTGCAAATATTATTGGACCACCTGAACCAATTTCATGAAATGGACTACTCCATGGACTGGTCCGATGTAATGCAAGCATGGACCGTGTCATTGTTAAAAAGTGTTTGTAGAAAGACGACATGTCTTCGTTTTTTTACGACATGTTTTCGTTTTTAAACGAAGTTTAGCCTAATCCTCTTGTGTACACAATGGAGTAGTTTTATATGGGTTATATGGTCCTGCCCTAGGACATCGTAATATTAAATAGACCATGTTTTTTCCATACGTTTGGATTACTTTTAGACTAGTCCTAGTCCCTTGTGGGCTACTCTTTACACGCGTGTTTGGACTGGTCCTATTATTTGCAGGGGAAGAGTTAGTCAAATGCAGGAAGTAACAGCCATGTTAATTAACATACACACATAAGAACATTCAGTTAAAAAGCTTAACAAACAAGTATGAAAATAAAAAATAAGGTACCCTCTGGCTTTAACTGGTTTCACCACAATTGTATCCCGCAAAAAGCATTAACACCAACCAAATATTTAGACAACAAGCAAAGAGTTTTTAGATGAAAAAAAAATCACAAAAAATCTTTTTTGTGCAATAAATTGCCTGGAAGTTTTCAACTAGGGGTGTAGCGAATAGTGATATATCGGGGATATTTAAAGCTTGACGAAATACATGTCTTACATAGTTAATAGAAGCGAGAATAGTTGTTTTTTTAAGAGATTTTGTGAGATAGGAAATACTAGATGGTGTAAATTACACTACAGTTCAACCAGTAGGTAAGTCAAACACGTTAAAATTATCAAAAATTCGTTACACCATAGATATCTATGCACAGCTAGATATCTGTTTGTAGAAATTACGGGCATTAGTATTATAAAAAATAAAATAACAGTTGAATGTAATATTTTTAGAGTTTAGGCCTAACCATTATATGCATAGCTTTGCTTAACCTACTCTCAAAAATTAACAAAGTCTCTTAAATGTATTTGGAAACATTTGATTCCGCATGGAATGTGCGATTAGATTCGCACTTTGCTTAAGCAAATGACAGTTTCATTAAACTTAGCAAAAAGTTTCCTTAAGTTCAAAATGGTTTCCTCATATAAATAATATGTATTCGCACATTTCCTTAAGCTAACTTAAGTACATTATGGGGGTTTCCATTTCTTTGCACAATTGTGCACACCAATACTAACACATTTTTTTATGCTCTTCAATTCAGTCGTCGATGTGACTTCGGCAAGTGTACATGTCTAGCGGATGCTATGTTATTTTCTTTCAGCTTGACTCTCAAAAAATATTGTGCGGAAAAAAATGCTTTTGGTAACTTCCAATGCTTTGAGTGCAATATTTATTTTTATTTAGAGTCTAAATATCAGAATAATGTAACATAAAATTTCATAAGTTTACATGCGAAGCAAAAAACTTTGTAAAATGGTAATTATTTGAGATTGAAAAGCAATTTTAAACATTTCAGCAAAAAATGCGATAACCAAGGAAAAAATATTAGTTTTTAAGTGTGTGTGTGTTACGTTATATTAATTTGTAATTTTTAGAAACAAAAAGACGTATCATCAACGAAAGTATATTAGTAGTTATTAAGTGAAACAAACATTTAAAATATTACATGGTAAAATAAGTTTGCTTTTCTGATGCAGCGCAGGCAGTACTGCATTTAACAATGTGGAGAATTTATTTTATTATAGATATTATAACATACTTATTGTGTATAATTTTTTATTGATTTTAATTACTAATAAGTAGTGGTTTTAACTAAAAAATGTACTTCATTAAATTTAGCTATGAATTCTGCAGATGTTGGCATTTATTCTTGGAAATTCTTAGCATTTGGGAGAGCAATGGGGTAGGCTGCAAAATTTCCACATTTCTAACAGTCATATGTGGTAATAGTTACATACAAAACTGATCACCCAGTTTTGATCTTTAAAAATATTAAGGTGTTCTTATAAAAAGAATTATACAACTTAAAACAACCTTTTGGTTGTTAATAAAAAAATAAGGGTTGGGTCACCCATGGGACCCAACTCACCTTTTAAATTAAACACCGATTTTTATTATTAAAAATTATTTATTCAAAATGATTATTTGTGTTCGCGTCCTAGAATTGAACTAAACAATTCATAATTAATTCAATTAATAAAAACCTAACATTTAAACTAAAATATGCTTACCGCGTTAAATTATCAACACGCGCAACTTAACTTTAAACTAAAATATGCTTACTAATACTTAATTAAATTATGTCTTAACATTAAATTACCAACACGCGCGCAACTGGTGGTGTCCGG
This sequence comes from Pollenia labialis, assembly GCA_949318255.1. Lineage (NCBI taxonomy): Eukaryota > Metazoa > Arthropoda > Insecta > Diptera > Polleniidae > Pollenia > Pollenia labialis. Next base: position 85,896,657 of record OX439143.1, read on the forward strand.
TTGCGTTTGATAAAAATGCTGAATTGCATTTGTGTCATGCGCGTGTTGCCGTGAGTTTAACGCGTTGAGGGCCAGAAGGGTGTTAACTCCCCCCCCCCCCGTTTAAATATCAGCGTCCCGCTGATCATATTGATTCCTTGACTACGTTTTCCGAAATGTTTAGGGTTGGAGTTTTAATACGTCCAAATATCTTTCTCCATAAAATTATTAGGACCGCAGCAGACAAGGCAAACAAAAGGAATTCAATAATTTGTGATACCAGAGAGAGATTCAGGTGATATTTCAAGTGGTTGATGTGTTTAATATTACTTTCATGGAGCTCATGTAGGAAATTGACGTCAAGCTTTCGCTCCTTTTCATAAACGTTCGCCAACAGAGGAGGGAGAACCTGCAAATTGGTGATTTTCTTGTTTATCTCTGTTTTCCAATCTCAATTGTTTCATTAGTATACCGTATTAAATATGTGCCGTTTAAGCTGATGTTGTGCTTCTGAGTGTAAACCTCGCCCTTGAAATTTGTAACAAATATTAGGTCATCTTCCACTTGTTCTATTATTCTTTCTTTATTGGAGAGAAATGTGAAGTTTGCGTTAACGTTCCTTAAGATCTTTGATAGGCAATCATCATCATTAAGTTTTTTCAGTTGATTAAGTGCGCAAATGGTAGTGTTATTGATTGTGGAACAACTGTCCTTGATACCATAGATATTTTCATGGCTTAAGAGCACTGGTTTATATCTTAAATCAAGCTGTCGATTTTGAATTATCGCAGCTTTTACCAGGATTCGGTCATATTTTATTGTATTATACTTGGTTTTCCATACTCTATAGCTTCCACTTCATTAGTATAATGAAGCGATCCTATTTCGGAAACTATTTGTTTAACTTCCATCAGATCCAACAGGTTAGTATTTATCACACCAGTTTTTGCCAGTTGGCAGGCTCGTACGACTTCCTCAATGTCTTCCTTAATAATAATCAGCTGATTTAATGATTCGCTAATGACTCTTTCCGAGTCGGATTTGGAAATCGTGTTGTCGAATTCGTGGATTAACCTATTTATCCTTTTCACCAGTTCATTTGTTGTATCGAACAATTTATTGTTTATGATGTATTGGTGATCATTGTTCCCAACTAGTCTCTCTTGGCTATTTAATATTTGATTCCAGTCAGTTGCATCCGGATTTCCTGCAATCCACTTCCATGCCGTACCAATCCAATCAATTGATCGTTTGCTCCTTGTAATACCTTTGATCGTTTCTATGCGCTCAAATGCTTTCCGTAGGTAATATTCGAACGTATTTCTGTTTATCTCGTCTTTCTCTACGGCTGCAAACACATCAGCAGTGGTGTGTAACATATCTTCCAGTTTCCTGAGATTAATCACATGTACGAAGCTAAGGTGCCCATTTATAATCCAGCCCTCTCCATTTTTTACGGTTATAAGGGGTGAATTATATTTATAGACATGGTAGGCACCAGTAATGGAAAATAACAGAAATGTGCTTAAGTGGTAAAATATAAAATAATGTACAATATATGGATTAGTGTTATAAAGTGATATGATCTCTATAATATAACATTTTATATGTTTTTGCTATTTCTAGAATTACTACATTACTATTTTATTTTTTGGAAAAAACATAGTTTTTGATATTACAAAATTTTTATAATAGTACTCTTCAAAGGAAATTTGATGAATTTTATTTTCAAGGAAAAACATAGTTTTCCCTGTACAATCCTGTATAGTATTAAATATTGTAAATTTTTATATCAACTAATATATGCTTTATATAGTAATTTAATGGATATTCTTTTCAGGGAAAACATGGTTTCTACTGTACAATTCTGTATAATCTTAAATATTGTAAATTGTTTATACAGCAAAGTTTGTTAAGTGAATGTTATTCTCAAGGGCAGGTGCAAGGATCACTTTAGATTTTTAACATGAGCTTTATGGAACTTTTTTCCCGTTGTTGTTTTTAGCGTTACTCTGTTATTATCAGATACCTCGTGCTTCCTGTAAAGTGCCTTGTGCTTAGGCTTTATCTGTTTGTTCCTAATTATGACTTCCGCGCCTTCTGCAAGGTTCGCAGGGTCTGATCTTGTTTTGTTAAGCCTATCATTTGTGGCTTTTTGATTGTGTTCAATAAGACCACGAATATCTTGATTTACTTGATCTCGAAAATTTACTAAGTTCTGGTAATTAAAGCGTTCGGACCTGTTAAAGAATACGTCGGAAGGTTTCCTCCTTGTGACCGAATGAATTGTATTATTGTAGCGGTCGACAGCGAGATTTATCATATCTTTAGTCCCCATATTTTTTGTTTCCCTAGATAAACAGCGATAAATCTCTATTAAGGTTGAGTGAAACCTTTCGATTTGTCCGTTAACTTCACTCTTTTGTACAGGAGTAAAATATATCTCTATGTTCAGTGATCTGATGAAATTTAATATTGTGGGCGTAAGAAATCCTTTCTCATTGTCCAACACAACCATGCGAGGCACCGTAAAATAATGAAGAACTTTAGTTAGTTTACTTTTTAGGTGGATTGCCGAACGATTTTTAATATGAAAAAGCTTAGCGAATTTTGAAAATTTATCGATGCAACTAATGAATTTAAATCCTTGAATTTCAAAGATATCGATATGCAAAATTTCGCAAGAATATATTGGAATTGGTGTGGCCTGTAATTTAGGTTTGTAGGGGTGTCTGTCATACTTGTTTAACTTGCATACTTCGCAGTTCCGAGTGTACTGGCAAATAAGGCTCCTCATGCGGGGAAAATAGTACCTTTCGAGAATCTGAAGACTATTCTCTTTAGCATTCCGATGAGCTCTTTTGTGCTCATCTTCAATAATTCTACAAACCCTTTCTTCATTAGTGACATCTTCTACTAACCTCTGAGTAATTCTTATCTTGTATGAAATAAAATGAGCTAAATAAATACGGTTAAGCAGTGGAATAAAGCATTCTGGAATTTTAACACCATTAATACAGTTTGGGTTAAGGCATTTCTTTAAAATTTCTGTCAATCTTTGCGAAGTTATTTGTTCGAGAGTCGCATGATGTCTTGTAAATCCAGGATGTGGTTGCATATTCTTCTCTGATTATAATTTGGTTTTTAAAGACATTTAACGGAACCTCTACGTGAATTAAATCACTTGAATCTTGTTGAGCGCTATGAACTGTATTATCTGATTGTTTTGACTTCCCCTCGTCCGCAGTTACAGTTTCGGAACCTGTTTCCGAGGCCGTAATTGTTCCTTCATCAGTCAACATGTAAATCTGATTACGATTTGCTTCCAACCTAGATAAAGCATCAGCCACAACGTTCGACTTACCAGGCTTGTAAACAAGTTCGTAGTTGTACTCTTCGATTCTCGCCTTCCCCCTTTTCAGCTTAGCATTATGGTTTTGGTTTCCAAAAGCATATGTTAAGGGTTGATGGTCGGTGTAAATTTTCACTTTTTTTGCCCCGTACAGATACGACCGTAGGTTGTCCAATGCCCAGACAATGGCCAGCATTTCTTTCTCATTTGTTGCGTAGTTTTCTTCTGCCTTCTTAAGTGAACGAGAAATGAACGCAATGGATCTATCTGTTCCTGTAAAATCTTGAGACAACACAGCTCCGATGGCATAGTTTGAAGCATCGGTGGTCAAATTGAAGGGTTGGTCGAAGTCAGGAAATGCTAGTACCTCGGATGACATTAGTAAAGTTTTTAATTCGTTAAAAGCTCTCAATGCATCTTTTGCAAGATCTACCGTTACCTTCTTCGACGCGTTTGCTTTTACCTGTGCGTTTTCTCCCCTGGTGAGGTTTGTAAGGGGTTTCGCGATCTTCGCATAATCTCTGATGAACTTCCTATAGTAGGAAGTCATACCAAGAAAACTTTTTAGATCTTTTAATGTTTTGGGAGGAGCCAAATATTGTATTGCTTCAATTTTGTGAGGATCCGCTCGTATTCCGTCTTCTGCAACCACGTATCCCAAAAAGGAGACTTCAGTTTGCAAGAACTGAGTCTTTTCTAGATTTACCTTGAGGTGTGATTCCAGAAGTTTACTAAAAATCGTTCAATATTTTTGAGATGATCGTCGACGTCACGTCCAAAGACAATTATATCGTCTATGTAGACGTAACATATTTTGCCAATATATTCTTTCAACACGTCATCGATCATCCTTTGGAAAATGGAGGGGGCATTTTTTAACCCAAAAGGAAGACGCAGGAACTCATATTTCCCGTTTAGGGTAGAAAAGGCGGTTTTAGGAATATCAGAGTCTTTCATCGGAATCTGATGAAATCCTGATGTCAGATCTAATGTCGTAAAATATTAAGCCTTCCCCAGACTAGCTAAAGTCGAATTTATGTCCGGTATTGGTTACGTATCGGAGATGGTGACTGAATTCAATCTCTTGAAATCAATTACCATTCTGTATTGTTTTTCGCCATTTGGTTTGGGTTTTTTGGGTACGACCCAGACTGGCGAATTATAGGGACTATTAGAGATTCTAATAATATTTTGATTCAACAATTCAGAAATTTGTTCTTCAACTACGGGGCGCATGTTTGCTGGGTAAGGATAACTTTTCGTATAAATAGGTTCATCTGTAGAATTCTTTATCTCGGCCTTAATTGCTGTTGTGACCATTTCACCAGCTTCGAGTGGACTAAATAGATCACTATACTTCTTTAACAATTTTTTGAGTTTTTCTTTTATTTCTGGAGGGACATTTACATTTATAAAATTTATTTCCTGTGTGAATCTTTCTTTAAGGGTTAAGACTATACCTGGCCTAATGGTTAATGTATTATTTTCCCTATTAATTATGGCGCCTAGCTCCTTGAGGGTATCATCGCCAATGATGCCATCGAAGGAATTTAGATTGGGAAGTATATAAAATGTGACCAAAGAATTTATTCCTACAGATTTGAAAAATCTTCCTTCTATTTTTTTATTAATCTTTATGATTCCGGCGGCCGTTCTCACGGGAAATGATCTTTCTAGTTGGGTGCCAGTTCCACATATGTGGGAGCCCACGAAATTTTTTTTTGCTCCTGTATCTACGAGGAACTTTACCGGCACTCCAGTTTCGGTGACCAATTCTAGGTATGGAACGCTGGAAGAGAGGCTCCGGTCATAAAATTTACTTCAGGAGACTCGTAAGTATCGTCACCCTCAGAATAATTACAATCATTAACTGTGCTTTCATTAGGAGGGTCGCTGGCTTCTATATAGGTATTGAATAGTTTTTGTTGTTTAAACGGGTTACCAACGATTTCAGACCTAGCATTTCGTTTGAAAGATGAAGGTCTGTTCATATAGTTAACATTCCTAGACTGAACGGACCTGTCAACATCCATTCTTTCCGCAGGCTTTGGTCCCAGTGGCCTTGGTGGAAGTGTTGATGCACCCGAAAATGTATGCCTTGGTCTGAAATTATTACGGGCACCATTAGTGGAATGATTATGGAATACCTTAGGAGGTAATTGGGGCCTCACTCCTATACCCGGCATCACATTGTTTGGCACTGTTATTTGGTTACGACCAATCGGATGTAGCCTAGTACTTCTTAGATTGAGATTTTGCATCTCGAGACATGCACTATATGCTTCAGGTAGAGTTTTAGGTCTCTGAATTATTAAAAGTCTTGAGAGTTCGCCATTCAAGCCCCTAACGAACACATCTAAAGATCTGTTCCTATATGTTTCTACTAGCGCTTCGACGGTTTCTGTGGAATAGTTCTCCGTCTTAATTTTGTTTATAATAAGGGAAAACTGGTGATTAACGGACGCGTAAAATTCGTCTACTCTTGAATTCCCTTGAGTCAATTGGTTTAGTTGGTGTTCAAGAGTCCTTATGTCCCTCTTGTCCGCGTAGTGCAAGGACAGACATTCCTTGATTTTACTCCAACTGTTGTCAAATATGTTGTAAGAAACTAGTGCAGTGTCGGCACTCCCTCTAACTTTTTGCCTTATACTCTGGAGTATGGCCCTATATATTGGTTTCGTCCGCACGATATCATAGTCGGCCAATATGGACTCTACGCTGTGTATCCAGGATACGTACTGCGTAGGGTTGCCATCAAAGGGTTGTAGTTCCTTTACTCGGTCCGGAAGCTGACTAATTTCCCTAAGCTCTAACTCGGTTCGAGGCAAACGAGGCGATTCGGTAACCGTCTCTGTTGAAGAGAGCCCGGTTGGGCCTTCCATAACCCTGACCCTAGAATCCATAACCTTTAACTGGGCGAGGGTAGCATTTAAAGCTCCTGTCATTTCCAAAACTTTTTTCTGTAAATCTTCCATTTTAAGCACAAAAGCACAAGGTGTTTACAAGTTAAAACAAACAAACGCGAGGTTTAACAATCAAAAAAACGGGAAAATTCCAAAAACAAAATAATATAAGATATCTTAAGTCCAAGCACTTACCCTTGAATGTGGTTTCAATTCTAGGATTATGTAATTATTTTTACGTACAATAAAACGTTGGCGTACATGTGATTTTCTCTCTTTTTGTTCTAAAACGAAACGAACAAAATTTTGTATTAATTTATATATTTTTTTTCACTATGGTTTGGCTCGTGGACTAGGTTAAATTCCGATTCACTTTATTTTTGCACTTCAATTATTGTGTTAACCCTCTTTACTCAAAATTTTACTTTTGCACAGTATTTGGGTTACTTTTAAAATTTTAATATTAAAAAGGAAAATTTTTTATTAAATATTTATGGGAATAAAATTTCATGATTTTTAACTTCGTTATCTTTTTATTATATTTACAAAATAATTTTCTTTTTACAATTTCGTAGTTATAATTTTTAATTCATTCAAGAAATAACACTTTTATGTTATAATTTCCTCATTATTGAATCCTCCTAACTTTTATAATATGTAAGGAAATATCACTTTTATGAATTTCCATTTCATTATTTCTATTTCATTTTTTTTTTTTTTATCTTAAAATTTTATTTGTTATTTTATTTTTGATTTTTTATTTTATTTAGGTTACAATGCTCTCAAAATAAAATTGTTTAGCATATTTTATTTCTTTCTTAATAAAATAAAATTTATTTAGCATATTTCTTCCTAATTTTTTTTATTTTTATTTTATTTATGTTACTGAGCTCTAAAAAATTATTTATTATTTTTTCAAAGAAACCCCTTGGATGGAGGATCGTGTAGTCCTTTTTCGAAGGCTACTGCACGATTTTCCTCACCCTGCATACCTTCCCACTGTGACCTTTCATTACCAGGCCAAGGAAAGACTTATTTCCCATTAAGTAGTGTAGGTTCTTATGTTGACTACAACTTACAGGAGAGCCCCTACTTAGCCTTCTGTAATGAAACAGTGTCGCGAAGGAGTTTTGTACATTTTTCCAAAAGGATTAACAAGTTAATTTATTATCGTATAAAAAAAAAAACAAAAAAAAATTTACTTTATTATTTAATAATTGTTCGGTTATAGCCATGGAGGGAGGATCGCGTTATCCTTTTTCGAACAGATTTGTCTCACCCGGTGAACCTTGCCAACCTTTGCTTTATTACCAGGAAAAAGATTTTGCTCGTCCCCACTCAGTAGTGCGGGTTCTAATGTTAACTGCAACTTGCGAGGATATGTAAGCGTTCTTTAGCCATCTGTAATCTCGCAATTAAGCGAAAAGCGCTCGAAGGAAGGTTACACGTTTTACCAGAGGACTCTTTTATTTCTTTATATAGTGACAAAAAAATTTTTTACGCACTGGAGGGCCTGGAGTTCAGGATCGCAGCACGCTGAAGCCATGGGCTTCATATTGGTCACTTCAATTAGTTATAGCACATTTAAAAAACAAAAAACAATTATCAGAGCTCCTCTTAAAGAGAACCTATATTTTTTCCTTTAATCAAAGTAGTATTTCCATTACCAACTTTTATTTTTCACAATTCACATTTACTACAATTATTCACATTTTAAAAAAAAGGGTTTGATTCACACTTCTTTAAAAATAATTTTTTTCACATAATATACTACGGAACTTATCCTTCGCGAGCCAAACCGTTAATTTCATGGACGATCCTTTCTTTATAAAGGATGTCCCTGCTCGGGCGCCACTTAAAACAACCTTTGGGTTGTTAATAAAAAAATAAGGGTTGGGTCACCCATGGGACCCAACTCACCTTTTAAATTAAACATCGATTTTTATTATTAAAAATTATTTATTCAAAATGATTATTTGTGTTCGCGTCCTAGAATTGAACTAAACAATTCATAATTAATTCAATTAATATAAACCTAACATTTAAACTAAAATATGCTTACCGCGTTAAATTATCAACACGCGCAACTTAACTTTAAACTAAAATATGCTTACTAATACTTAATTAAATTATGTCTTAACATTAAATTGCCAACACGCGCGCAACTGGTGGTGTCCGGTTGCGTTTGATAAAAATGCTGAATTGCATTTGTGTCATGCGCGTGTTGCCGTGAGTTTAACGCGTTGAGGGCCAGAAGGGTGTTAACTTACATTATGTTGTTTAAAATAATTATATATGTAAGTTAACACCTTAGTTAATGGGTTAAGAACACTTGTTGCGAAATCATACTGCAACTCGGCATATTGTATGCCTGCGCGTGTTGTAACATGATCCGCTTTTACTAACACCTAATTTAAGTTCAACAATAATTGTTGTGAAATCACATTGCAACTCAGCATAATTAAAGTCTGCGCGTGTTGCAATGCGACTTGCACTGATAAGAATTTTCCCACAGAAATAAGTGTAATAATAAATTAAGTTAAGAATAAGTTTTAATTCAATTCTAGCTGCGGTAAAATAAAGGCGTACCTAAATTACAAAAACCTTCTGTTATTCTTGTCGTGTGAGTACACATCCGGTCAGGCCCCTTGGCCTTGTCCTTGTTTAACTGGCGCCCGAGCAGGGACCGTCCAGTCGCGTAAAAGGATGTGCCGGATCCTTAGGAAAACTTGGCTCGCGATAAAAAAAAATAATAATAAAAGTGCTTATGTTAAAATTAAAATGAAAAGAGTATTATTTAAATAAATGAAACAAAAATATAAGTGAAAATGTATTGAAAGAAAGTTTGAAATTAATGTGAATAATTGTAATAGAAAGAAGGATGAAATTAATGTGAATAATTGTACACTTATAAAATTATTACAGTAACTGATTGTGGGTTAATAAATTCGTTTTCCGTACTGTTAAAATTGATTAAAAATATAGTTATTTTATGAATAACTTTATTTTTCAACATTTGTGTTTCTTATTCAAAAAACAAACTACCAAAAAATAATGTTTTTCCGTATTTATTTTGTTATGTAGTTTGATTTTTTTTTCGGTTAAACATGTTTTTTAAAAAAGTAAAAACTATTCAAATTTAACTACATAATTTTTTGAGTGTATTAAATGTGAAATGTGAGAAATAGAAGTCAGTAATGGGAAAAGTATTCTGATTAAAGAAAATATAATATGTCCTTCTTAAACACATTGACTGCCACGTCGGACACATATGTGTGACACTGCACTATGTGGTTTACGCCACGTCGGATACATATGTCCGACGCGATTTTCATTCTCTCTAGCCATGTCACACAATAGTGGCTGACGATAAATAGGATTTTATTGCAGTAATATAATGTGTGGCCCCCCATGAAATTTCTGTAATAATGGTTTCGGCGCAGCTCAAAAATTAATTGAAAAAAATGATTTTTGAAAAAAAAAATCAATCTTCATATTCTTCATCACTTTCTGTACTTTCGAGTATTTTTTCTAACTCAGTATCCGACAAAAACTTCCTTTTCGACATTTCAACACGATCAACTCATGCTTACTGAGCACGTAATAAGAAAAAATATAGAGCGAACCCAATTTGTTGCATTTTTGTAACTGTTTTTTGTCGTACATACATGTCCGACATGGCCCTGCATTAAAAAAAAGTCGGTTGACGCCACGTCGGACACATGCGTGCGACACTCTAATTTGTAAAAATTACTCTGTTTCCAAGCAGTAAATGTTACTGGAAGTAGCCAAAATTTCAATATTGAAGTTTTCAAAGAGATTACGCAAAAAACTTTATGTGGCCCCCAGCATCTTATTTGCAGAAAGTGCCTTGGCAGTCAATGTGTTAAAAAAAAGGTAACAAGGTTTTGTTTTTTTCATTTACAAATTTGGTGTTAAATTTACATGATCATTTCTTTTTATACATATGTTTTATACATATGGTGGCCTGTAAGTGCAAGGATTACCCGGTTTTCTTCATATAGGATTTATGATACTTCCTCCCCTTATCTGTATAAAACGTTACACGATTATCAACGGAAACTTTGTGCTGTTTATATATTAGTTTATGCTTTGGTTTTGATTTGGTTGTCCCTAACAAATACTTCCTGGTTTTCTTCCAACCTTCTTGGAACTGACCTGTTTTTGTTCAGTCTATCATTAGTGGACCTTTGATTACTTTCAATGAGCCCACGAATATCTTGATTTACCTGGTCACGGAAATTAGGTAACTGTTGATAATTAAATCTTTCGGCTCTATTAAAAAATATGTCAGACGGTTTCTTTTTTATAACTGAGTGTATCGAGTTGTTGTAACGGTCTACAGCGAGGTTTATCAAGTCCTTAGGGTTGAGATTTTTTATTTCCCTAGATACGCAACGATATATTTCTATTAACGTTGAGTGAAATCTTTCGACCTGGCCGTTAACTTCACTTTTCTGAGTGGGAGTAAAATAAATTTCGATATTTAGAGATCTAATAAAGTTCAATATAGTAGGTGTCAAGAAGCCTCTTTCGTTATCAGATACAATTATACGTGGTACCGTAAAATAATGCAGAACTTTGGCTAATTTGCTCCTCAGGTGGATAGCAGAGCGGTTCTTAATGCAAAAGAGTTAAGCGAACTTTGAAAACTTATCAATACAGCTTATGAACTTGAACCCCAGAATCTCGAAAATATCGATATGCAGAATTTCACAGGGGTACGTAGGGACAGGTGTTGGCTGTATCTTGGGCTTTGCATATTTCGCAGTTTTTAGTGAAAGTCCGAATAAGACTTCTCATGCGGGGAAAATAATAGTTTTCTAATATTTGCAGGCTGTTTTCCTTATCGTTCCGATGAGCTCGCCTATGCTCGCTCTATATAATTTCACAAGTTCTTTCTAGATTAGTAATATCTTCAATTATCCTTTGGGTGATTCTTATTTTATATGAGATAAAGTAAGCTAAGTAAGCTTCATTAAGTACTTGAATAAAATTTTCAGAATTTTAATACCGTTAATACAATTGGGATTAAGACATCTTTTCAAAGTTTCCGTTAAGGATTGTAAGGTAATTTGGTCGAGAGTAGCATGATGTCTAGTAACCCCTGGGTGAGGTTGTATACTACTGTGCAATTCCCTACCCTGTCGTATTATTATCTGATTTTTGAAAACATTAAATGGGGCTTCAACATGGGCGATTAAATCACTAGAGTCTTGTTGGGCGCTATGAACTGTTTCTGCTTCATCTGCAGTTATGGTTTCAGAATTTCCTTCCGAAGCTGTGTCCGTCTCCACATCGCTAAGAGTATATATTTGGTTAAGGTTCGATTCAAGTCGGGACAATGCGTCAGCTACGACGTACCAGGCTTGTACACGAGATCGTAGTTATACTCCTCGATCCTGGCTTTCCACCTTTTCAATTTTGCGTTGTGATTCTGATTTCCTAGAGCATAGGTCAGAGGTTGGTGGTCAGTAAATATCCTTACCTTTTTAGCTCCATAGAGATAAGATCGTAGATTATCTAGGGCCCAAACGATGGCCAGCATTTCCTTCTCATTGGTTGCGTAATTCTCTTCCGTTTTTTTCAACGATCGGGAAATAAAGGCTATGGGTTTGTCTGCTCCTGTGAAGTTTTGGGACAATACCGCTCCAATGGCATAGTTGGAAGCATCGTAGTCAAGTTAAAAGGTTGGTCAAAATCTGGGAACGCCAATACTTCGGATGACATCAATAAGATTTTCAATTCATTGAAAGCCTTTTGTGCCTCCTCCGTTAGTGTAACCGGCACCTTTTTAGAAGAGTTTGCTTTAACCTGGGCATTTTCTCCTCTAGTAAGATTGGTTAAAGGCTTGGCGACTTTAGCATAATCTCTTATAAACTTCCTATAATAGGATGTCATACCGAAAAAACTTTTTAAATCTTTGAGTGTACGAGGGGGAGCTAAATTCTATATGGCCTCAACCTTCTGGGGATCCGCTCGGATTCCGTCTTCGGATATAATATAACCTAAAAAGGACACCTGTGTTTGGAGGAACTGGGTTTTTTCTAGATTTACCTTAAGGCCAGATGCCATAAGTTTCTCAAATACAACTTCAACATTTTTCAAATGATCGTCAATATCACGCCCGTAGACGATGATATCGTCGATATACACATAACATATTTTGCCGATGTATTCTTTTAATACGTCATCAATCATCCTTTGGAAAATTGATGGGGCATTTTTCAGTCCAAATGGAAGACGCAAGAATTCAAACTTCCCATTTAAGGTAGAAAACGCAGTCTTGTGTATACCGGAATATTTCATATGAATTTGGTGGAAGCCCGATGTTAAATCTAGCGTTGTGAAATATTTAGCCACGCCAAGGCTCGCTAATGTTGAATTAATATCCGGTATCGGATATGTGTCGGAAATAGTTACAGAGTTTAATCTTTTAAAGTCAATCACCATTCTATATTGTTTCTCTCCGTTTGGTTTGGGTTTCTTGGGGACCACCCATATTGGAGAATTATAAGGACTGCTGGAAGGTCTAATTATATTCTGATTTAATAATTCTGAGATTTGTTCCTTCACAACAGAGCGCATATTTTCTGGATATGGATAACTTTTACTATAAATAGGATCATCAGTGCTCGTTCTGATCTCAGCTCTAATAATGGTGGTGACCGTTTCTCCGGCTTCAAGGGGACCAAATAAAGGGCTGTATTTATTAGTTAGGGTTTCCAATTTATGAGCCACCTCTTTTGGAGAGTTCTGTGATAAAAAATTCACCTCTTGAGAGAATTTTGCCCTTAAAGGGAGCACTACGCCCGTGTTTAAGGTAAGAGTATTATTTTCCCTATTAATAATGGCGCCTAGCGACTTAAGAGTGTCGTCTGATTCGAAAAATTTACCTTGTACTTTCTGATATATTTTAATTAGTCCCCCGGCTGTTCTTACGAGGAATGGTTTCTTAAGTTAGGTGCCTGATTCACACAAATGGGAACCAGCGAAATTTTTATTCGCCCCAGTGTCAATTAGAAACTTTAGTGGCACCCCGTGTTTAGTTATTATTTTTAGGTAAGGAACGCAGGAAGGGAGGCCCCCGTCATAAAATTTACTTCTGGAGAAATTTCATCGTTGCCTTGTGTTTTATAGCACTCATTACCTGCATATTCGGAAGGAACATGGTGTTCTACATAGGTGTTAAACAGCTTTTGCTGTTTGAAAGGGTTCCTGAAATTATCTGAACTTGGTCCTCTCTTAAATCCTGTAGGTCTGTTCATGTAATTCACTACTCTTGATTGCATAGACCTGTCGACTTCCATTTTTGCAGACGGCTTTGGTCATTGTGGCCTTGGCGGCAATGGTTTATAACCGGTGGAATGATTATTGGAATTGAAAGTGTTAAATCTTCTTGGGATACTGTTAAACGGACGAGGTGGTAACCGAGGGTCAATTCGCGGCATTACATTTGTAGGGACAGTAATTTGATTTGGGACAACAGGGTAAATATTAGTGTTCCTTAAAGTCAGGTTCTGAATCTCTAGGCACATGGCATAGGCTTCCGGCAGAGTCTTGGATCTTTGGACAATTAAAAGTTTAGAGAGTTCACCGTTTAAGCCACGTATAAAGACGTCCAAGGCCCTATTTCTGTAAGTTTCCACCAGGGCATCAATAGTTTCCTTGGAATAATTTTCTGTTTTTATTTTGTTTATTATCAAGGAGAATTGATGGTTTACTGATGCGCAGAATTAATCAACTTTTAGGTTTCTTTGAATCAGTTGGCTTAACTGGCGCCCGAGCAGGGACCGGCCAGTCGCGTAAAAGGATGTGCCGGATCCTTAGGAAAACTTGGCTCGCGATAAAAAAAAATAATAATAAAAGTGCTTATGTTAAAATTAAAATGAAAACAGTATTAATTAAATAAATGAAACAAAAATATAAGTGAAAATGTATTGAAAGAAAGTTGAAATTAATGTGAATAATTGTAATAGAAAGAAGGATGAAATTAATGTGAATAATTGTACACTTACAAAATTATTACAGTAACTGATTGTGGGTGTTAAAATTGATTAAAAATATAGTTATTTTATGAATAATTTTATTTTTCAACATTTGTGTTTCTTATTCAAAAAACAAACTACCAAAAAATAATGTTTTTCCGTATTTATTTTGTTATGTAGTTTGATTTTTTTTTTCGGTTAAACATGTTTTTTAAAAAAGTAAAAACTACTCAATTTTACGGAATATGCTGTTAAATAAATAAAAAAAAAAATTAATGCAATAATGATTTGTTTTAAATGAAATGTAAATTATCCGTTTCTTATATGAATTTTAAGTTGTTTCAAATCAATTTCGTTTGAATTTAACTACATAATTTTTTGAGTGTATTAAATGTGAAATGTGAGAAATAGAAGTCAAAATTGTTTATTTGTTTTCTGAAAAGTGCTATAACTAATTAAAGTGACCAATATGAAGCCCATGACTTCAGCGTGCGGCGATCCTGAACTCCAGGCCCTCCAGTGCGTAAAAAATTTCTGTCGCCATATAAAGAAATAAAAGAGTCCTCTGGTAAAACGTATAACCTTCCTTCGAACGCTTTTCGCTTAATTGCGAGATTACAGAGGGCTAAAGAACGCTCACATATCCTCGCAAGTTGCGGTTAACATAAGAAGCCGCACTACTTAGTGGGGATGAGCTAAATCTTTTTCCTGATAATAAAGCAAAGGTTGGCAAGGTTCACCGGGTGAGACCAATCGTGCCTTAGTACGACTTAGCGTTAGCTCTGTTCGAAAAAGGATAACGCGATCCTTTGAAAATTGTTTCCCCTTACACGATAATAAATTACCTTGTTAATCCTTTTGGAAAAATGTACAACACTCCTTCGCGACACCGTTTCATTACAGAAGGCTAAGTAAGGGCTCTCCTGTAAGTTGTAGTCAACATAAGAACCTACACTACTTAATGGGAAATAAGTCTTACTTTGGCCTGGTAATGAAGGGTCACAGTGGGAAGGTTTGCAGGGTGAGAAAAATCGTGCCTTAGTACGGTGGCGTTAGCCTTCGAAACAGGACTACACGATCCTCCATCCGAAGGATTTCTTAGGAAAAAAAATAATAAATAATTTTTTGTAGAGCACGATAACCTAAATAAAATAAAATAAATAAAAAAACAAGATGAAAAAATAAAATATGCCATATAAATTTTATTTTATTGAGTAAAAAAATAAATATGCTAAATAAATTTTTTTTTAATTGTAACCTAAATAAAATAAAAATAAATAATAAATAAATAAAAGAAGAGTTAAAGATTAAAAAAAGAAAAAGAAATGATAAATAAATTTTATTTTAAGATAAAAATCAAATAGAAATAATAAATTATAAATAGAATTTCCAGTAGCACAAAAGCTAATTAAAGTGTAAATGAAAGCTTAAAAATTAAGTGGAAGGTGTAAGCGATTTCGAAATCGACTTAAGAAGTACAAAATATTCATATAGAATAATTCTTATAAAATTTATGTGCAAAATACAGTGTTCCATTTTTTTACTTAAATCAAACATCGCGAGCCAAGTTAAAACAAAAGTAGAAGTAAAGAACAAAATTCTTATTAAATTTGTTTCCATTTTAGGAACAACAAACAGATGTACATCGCGGGAATCGTGTACGTAAATTAAAATTAAAGTTAAATATATAATTGTAAACCGAAAATATTTTGTAAAGCAAGAATATGATTGACCAGGTAAGTGCTCGGATACCCTTCCTCCCTTAATATTAAAATACATAATAAAAAAGAGAAGAATTACCTTTTTTCCAATTTGTTCACTATCTCGGAACCATTGTGCGTTGAACCTTGTAAAAACTAATTTTATAAAAAAAAACTCAAAAATGGAAGCCCTACAGAAACAAGTGCTTGAAATGACTGGAGCCCTTAACTCGGCGCTAAGCCAGGTAAAGGCTCTAGAAAGTAGGATTAGGAGTATTGAGAGTCCACCACCTTCACTCGAATCTCTTCAAATGCCACCTCGCGCTCCTCGGACCGAAATGGAGTTAAAGGATATATCCCAACTCCCAGACCGTGTCAAAGAACTTCAGCCATTCGATGGCAATCCAACACAGTACGTGTCCTGGCTACACAGTGTGGAGTCTATTTTGGACGACTATGAAATGTTCGTTCAAAACCGATATATAGGGCAATATTACAAAGCATCAGGCAAAAAGTAAGAGGAAGCGCTGATGCAGCTCTCGTCTCTTACAATGTATTCGATCCAGATTGGATCAAAATTAAGGAGTGTCTCTCGCTGCATTATGCAGATAAAAGGGACGTTAGGACCCTCGAGCACCAATTGAGCCAACTGATTCAAAGAAACCTAAAAGTTGATTAGTTCTACGCATCAGTAAACCATCAATTCTCCTTGATAATAAACAAAATAAAAACAGAAAATTATTCCAAGGAAACTATTGATGTCCTGGTGGAAACTTACATAAATAGGGCTTTGGACGTCTTTATACGTGGCTTAAACGGTGAACTCTCTAAACTTTTAATTGTCCAAAGACCCAAGACTCTGCCGGAAGCCTATGCCATTTGCCTAGAGATTCAGAACCTGACTTTAAGGAACACTAACATGTTCGGTTTGTGCTTTGTTGCGATACAGACGCGTATTCTTAATCCCCCATACAATTGAATTATTAATTACATTTGATATTTTAATATAACAAATTAGCGAATGGACGCATTTTTTTTAAATAAATCTTTAACATAAAAGTGAACAATAATCAAAAACGAAAAAATTAATAAAAAAAATATATGTATAAATGTACATACATATGTACACATATACTGTACAAAAACATTTTGTTTAAAATTCTTTTTTGGTGCAATACATTAAATAATAAAAATAAAAAAAGCACAGTAAAACAGTGAAAAACAAAAACAACTTTTTGCATGAGTAGTCACAATGTAACAACAATAAAACTAGATGAAAGAAATGCATACGTAACAGTTAATGCTAAAGAGTGCAATACTGAAACAAATAAAACAAAACAAAACAATATTAACTACCTAACGGCTAAACCAATTGTTCGTACACGTTCCCTTTCGCCCTCTGTTTTTACAAAGACGGTTGATGCTGAGACATTAAAAAATATTAATCTCTCGCTAGTGCCTGCAAGTGTTGCCGCTTCGGCAAAAACAATTTTAGTAACAAATGTTACCATGAATTCAAACACAGACGCAATGGAAAAATCTCAAGTAAAAAGATGTCAAAAGCCTCAAGTACAAGTTGGTATGGACAGGTACATAACGGTGCTTAAACGTGGTCGCAGCCCTACCTCTGCAGCAGTTGCTTCGGCCTCAAAAGTACCATCTTTTGATAAAATAAATTCTCAAAATCGTTTTGCAATTCTGGAGGATGAATCCTCTGAAGCACCGAACGTCATAAAATCGTCCAAGCCTCCCCCGATATATCTTAGGGAGCAAAACTCAAATGAGCTTATAAAGAGTTTAATTTCGTTAATTGGAGAAAATTCGTTTTACGTAGCTGCTATCAAGCGTGGTAGTATAAACGAGACTAAAATACAAGTCAATCATGAGAATGATTTTCGCAAAATAATAACCAAATTTTAAGCACTTAAAAAAAACTTTTATACATACCAACTGAAGAGCAGTAAAGGTCTTCAGGTAGTGATTAAGGGAATTGACTCATGTGTGGACCCTGAAGAGGTAAAAACATTCCTAGAAGAAAAAGGCTTCAAAATAAAACATGTAGTAAATATTAAAAATAGAGAAAAAAATCCCCAACCACTTTTTCGAGTGGAGTTTGAACCCGGCGACGTAAAGCTTAAAAAAAACGAAACGCATCCTATTTACAATTTGAAATATATTCTCTATAGAAGAATAACTATAGAAGAGCCACACAAAAGAAATGGTCCCGTTCAATGTTTAAACTGTCAAGAATATGGTCATACTAAGGCATACTGCTATTTACCCCCTGTTTGTGTAGTATGTGGTGAATTACATGGTACAGTTCTCTGCGATAAGTCTAAAACCGACCCCAACGTAAAAAAATGTAGTAACTGTGGCGGCAATCACACTGCCAATTATAGAGGATGCCCTGTATATACTATGGTCAAGCAGTCGGCTGGACTGAAAACTAATCCCCCTCAAATGCAGGTACCAAATCAAGTAAACACAAATGAAATTCAAGCCCCCCAGCCTGGTAATAACAGAACTTCTTACGCTAACGTGCTAAAATCAAACCATGTGCCAATGCAAGGTGCCTCGCCAGGTAATGATGAAACTCCAGTCTCCAATTTAAGTCGTTTAGAAAAAACCATGAAAACATTAGTGCAAACAGTAAATAATTTTACAAACACAATGGGTAATATGATGCAGGAGCTTCTTAGAATGCAATCGATGTTATTGCAAGCTGTACTTAACAAACCATGAACTGTTTAAAAATTTGTTTTTGGAACGCAAACGGCATCCGCCAACATAAAAATGAATTAGAATATTTTCTTAAAAGTAAACAAATTGATGTCATGATGGTTTCTGAAACACATTTGACCTCAAGAAATACGTTTAAAATTAATGGTTATACACTATATGATACCAAGGACCCTCGAGATAGAGCTTGTGGAGGTTCTGCCATTTTAATAAAAACCAGAGTCAAACACTACCTCATGGGTGATCATTGTGAAGATTATCTTCAAGCAACAAACATTTGCTTTGAAGAATTAAATAGAAACGTAGTAATCTCATCGTTATACTCCCCACCTAGATATTCAATACCAGAAAGCCAATATTATAATTATTTTAAATCATTAGGACCTTGTTTCCTGCCCGCTGGCGATTATAACGCTAAACATACCTTCTGGGGGTCCCGACTTATAACACCAAAGGGTCGTGTTCTATTTAATACTATTTCTAAAATGGATTTGAATGTGATAGCGAGCGGACAACCAACATATTGGCCTACTGATCAGCAAAAAATACCAGATGTCATCGATTTTGGCGTGGTTAAAAACATTCCCTTGGAAACGATTTATGTTGAAGCTTCCTTAGAATTATCTTCCGACCACACACCAACAATTGTTACTTTAATGAACCCCAATAGAATTGTATCTCCAACTGGTTACTTAGCGACGCCAGCTACACAAATCAATTGGCTAAAATATAAAAAATATCTCAGCACCCATTGCACAGAAAATATTCTGCTTAGTACACCGGAATACGTAGATCGCGCTATTCTTAATTTTGACAGTTTTCTGAAGCTAGCTGTGCAACATTCCAGTAATACCCCAAAAAAAACTAAAAATATTAAAATTTATTCCACAGATGTTGAGGGTCTCCTGACTGAAAAAAGAAGAGCTCGAAGAGAGTGGCAATTGCACAGATACCCTCAACTAAAGAGTTTATTAAAAGATTGTACAAAAAGGCTAAGAAAGTTACTACAGACTCAAAAAACGGCTTCTCTGCAAAAATATCTTAAGGAACTTGATGCAACTCCGCAATCAGACTACTTATTATGGCGTGCAGCTAAAAATCTAAAAAGGCCAGTCGCCTCTAAGCCACCATTAAGAAACTTGAACGGAAGTTGGGCAAGAAATGATAACGAAAAGGGAAATCTGTTTGTTGATCACTTAAAAAACGTATTTACCCCAAATATATCTCACGATACTGTGGCCGAGTTACCACCTGTTCCTGCTAGAGCAGCTGTTCCTCTAAGATTTGAGATAAGAGAAATCGAAAAGGCTGTTTGTGAATTGAACCCCAAAAAAGCCCCTGGTTTTGAAAAGATCAGCAACAAAATGCTTTTGGAGCTACCCAGCACAGCAAAGAAAATTATTCTTTTAATTTTCAATGCTATCTTACGTCTTCAATACTATCCTCAAAAATGGAAGGTTTCCTTAGTCACCATGATACCTAAACCAGGAAAGGATCACACAAAAGTTGAGTCATATAGGCCTATAAGCTTACTTTCTAATATATCAAAGCTGTTTGAGGGGCTGTTAGTGTCAAAATTAACTCCAATTTTAAGTGAAAATAGATGTATACCTAACCACCAATTCGGCTTTAGAAGAGAACACAGCACAATTGAACAAACCCATCGTATAGTAAACGCCATAAGAAAAGCCTTTGAAGAAAGAAAATATTGTTCCGCTCTCTTCATCGATGTTTCTCAAGCTTTTGATAAAGTCTGACATGAAGGCTTATTACATAAATTGAAGCAACATTTTCCAGCAAACACACACAAGCTGCTAGAAAGCTACTTAGTCGGTCGTCAATTTATTATAAAAGAAGGAAATTTCTTTAGTTCACCTCAGCCAATTGGCGCTGGAGTCCCACAGGGAAGCATTCTGGGGCCTCTATTATACTTAATTTATACTTCGGACATGCCAACGAGCAACTACACACAAACTTCAACATTTGCAGACGATACAGCTTTTCTAAGCGTCCACGAAAACAGTTATGAAGCATCTCGTTACTTACAGGATCATATATTTCAACTAGAAATATGGTTAAAACAATGGAGGATAAAAGTCAATGAGCAAAAATGCGTACATATAACATTCACCTTGCGTCGGGAATCATGCCCCCCTATTAAAATCAATAATCAAATAATACCTCAAAATTCGCATGTAAAATATCTCGGTATACATTTAGATCGCCGTTTGACGTGGAAAAGCCATATAGAGGCAAAATTAACTCAAATGAAACTAGAGGCCATACAAATTTATTGACTTATTGGAAGAAACTCTGTCCTTAGTCTCGACTGCAAACTCCTACTTTACAACTCTATCTTAAAGCCTATCTGGTGCTACGGTATTCAGTTATGGGGCACTGCCTCGGCTTCTAATATCGATAAAATTCAAAGGCGCCAAAATAAACTTCTTCGAATAATCACAGCTGCCCCTTGGTATGTTAAAAATTCAAATATTCACAAGGATCTCAATGTTCCATTAGTTAAAACTGTGATTACGAAATATGCAGTAAAATACTTAAAAAGGCTCGAATTGCATCCGAACCCACTAGCCCGAAATATTTTAAATGATAGCGGCCACACTCGCTTAAGAAGAAGAGACACTGCAGCACTTGTCCAATTAGATGAGCGATAAACACCTAGATAAGTGAACAGAACCCGTGATAAAGAAAATTTTTGTCTGGCACTGGCAGGACATAAAATAAAGTATTAGGTTAAGATTTGATTAATTATCGTTAGTTCATATTAAATGTATGAAGATTCAATAAATAATATTGAAAAAAAAAAAATAAAAAATAAAAGGAACACTAACATTCACCCTGTTGTCCCAAATCAAATTACTGTACCTACAAATGTAATGCCGCGAATTGACCTTCGGTTACCACCTCGTCCGTTTAACAGTATCCCAAGAAGATTTAACACTTTCAATTCCAATAATCATTCCACCGGTTATAAACCATTGCCGCTAAGGCCACAATGACCAAAGCCGTTTGAAAAAATGGAAGTCGACAGGTCTATGCAATCAAGAGTAGTGAATTACATGAACAGACCTACAGGATTTAAGAGAGGACCAAGTTCAGATAATTTCAGGAACCCTTTCAAACAGCAAAAGCTGTTTAACACCTATGTAGAACACCATGTTCCTTCCGAATATGCAGGTAATGAGTGCTATGAAACACAAGGCAACGATGAAAGTTCCCCAGAAGTAAATTTTATGACGGGGGCCTCCCTTCCAGCGTTCCTTACCTAAAAATAATAACTAAACACGGGGTGCCACTAAAGTTTCTAATTGACACTGGGGCGAATAAGAATTTCGCTGGTTCCCATTTGTGTGAATCAGGCACCCAACTTAAGAAACCATTCCTTGTAAGAACAGAACATAATACTCTTTCCTTAAACACGGGCGTAGTGCTCGCTTTAAGGGAAAAATTCTCTCAAGAGGTACATTTTTTATCACAGAACTCTCCAAAAGAGGTGGCTCATAAATTGGAAACCCTAACTAATAAATACAGCCCTTTATTTGGTCCCCTTGAAGCCGGAGAAATGGTCACCACCACTATTAGAGCTGAGATCAGAACGAGCACTGATGATCCTATTTATAGTAAAAGTTATCCATATCCAGCAAATATGCGCTCTGTTGTGGAGGAACAAATCACAGAATTATTAAATCAGAATATAATTAGACCTTCCAGCAGTCCTTATAATTCTCCAATATGGATGGTCCCCAAGAAACCCAAACCAAACGGAGAGAAACAATATAGAATGGTGATTGACTTTAAAAGATTAAACTCTGTAACTATTTCCGACACATATCCGATACCGGATATTAATTCAACATTAGCGAGCCTTGGCGAGGCTTAATATTTCACAACGCTAGATTTAACATCGGGCTTCCACCAAATTCATATGAAAGATTCCGATATACACAAGACTGCGTTTTCTACCTTAAATGGGAAGTTTGAATTCTTGCGTCTTCCATTTGGACTGAAAAATGCACCATCAATTTTCCAAAGGATGATTGATGACGTATTAAAAGAATACATCGGCAAAATATGTTATGTGTATATCGACGATATCATCGTCTACGGGCGTGATATTGACGATCATTTGAAAAATGTTGAAGTTGTATTTGAGAAACTTATGGCATCTGGCCTTAAGGTAAATCTAGAAAAAACCCAGTTCCTCCAAACACAGGTGTCCTTTTTAGGTTATATTATATCCGAAGACGGAATCCGAGCGGATCCCCAGAAGGTTGAGGCCATACAGAATTTAGTTCCCCCTGGTACACTCAAAGATTTAAAAAGTTTTCTCGGTATGACATCCTATTATAGGAAGTTTATAAGAGATTATGCTAAAGTCGCCAAGTCTTTAACCAATTTTACTAGAGGAGAAAATGCCCACGTTAAAGCAAACTCTTCTAAAAAGGTGCCGGTTACACTAACGGAGGAGGCACAAAAGGCTTTCAATGAATTGAAAATCTTATTGATGTCATCCGAAGTATTGGCGTTCCCAGATTTTGACCAACCTTTTAACTTGACTACCGATGCTTCCAACTATGCCATTGGAGCGGTATTGTCCCAAAACTTCACAGGAGCAGACAAACCCATAGCCTTTATTTCCCGATCGTTGAAAAAAACGGAAGAGAATTACGCAACCAATGAGAAGGAAATGCTGGCCATCGTTTGGGCCCTAGATAATCTACGATCTTATCTCTATGGAGCTAAAAAGGTAAGGATATTTACCGACCACCAACCTCTGACCTATGCTCTAGGAAATCAGAATCACAACGCAAAATTGAAAAGGTGGAAAGCCAGGATCGAGGAGTATAACTACGATCTCGTGTACAAGCCTGGTACGTCGTAGCTGACGCATTGTCCCGACTTGAATCGAACCTTAACCAAATATATACTCTTAGCGATGTGGAGACGGACACAGCTTCGGAAGGAAATTCTGAAACCATAACTGCAGATGAAGCAGAAACAGTTCATAGCGCCCAACAAGACTCTAGTGATTTAATCGCCCATGTTGAAGCCCCATTTAATGTTTTCAAAAATCAGATAATAATACGACAGGGTAGGGAATTGCACAGTAGTATACAACCTCACCCAGGGGTTACTAGACATCATGCTACTCTCGACCAAATTACCTTACAATCCTTAACGGAAACTTTGAAAAGATGTCTTAATCCCAATTGTATTAACGGTATTAAAATTCCTGAAAATTTTATTCAAGTACTTAATGAAGCTTACTTAGCTCACTTTATCTCATATAAAATAAGAATCACCCAAAGGATAGTTGAAGATATTACTAATCTAGAAAGAACTTGTGAAATTATAGAGAGCGAGCATAGGCGAGCTCATCGGATAAGGAAAACAGCCTGCAAATATTAGAAAACTTTTATTTTCCCCGCATGAGAAGTCTTATTCGGACTTGCACTAAAAATTGCGAAATATGCAAACTAAATAAATACGAAAGACATCCCACTAAGCCCAAGATACAGCCAACACCTGTCCCTACGTACCCCTGTGAAATTCTGCATATCGATATTTTCGAGATTCTGGGGTTCAAGTTCATAAGCTGTATTGATAAGTTTTCAAAGTTCGCTTAACTCTTTTGCATTAAGAACCGCTCTGCTATCCACCTGAGGAGCAAATTAGCCAAAGTTCTGCATTATTTTACGGTACCACGTATAATTGTATCTGATAACGAAAGAGGCTTCTTGACACCTACTATATTGAACTTTATTAGATCTCTAAATATCGAAATTTATTTTACTCCCACTCAGAAAAGTGAAGTTAACGGCCAGGTCGAAAGATTTCACTCAACGTTAATAGAAATATATCGTTGCGTATCTAGGGAAATAAAAAATCTCAACCCTAAGGACTTGATAAACCTCGCTGTAGACCGTTACAACAACTCGATACACTCAGTTATAAAAAAGAAACCGTCTGACATATTTTTTAATAGAGCCGAAAGATTTAATTATCAACAGTTAGCTAATTTCCGTGACCAGGTTAATCAAGATATTCGTGGGCTCATTGAAAGTAATCAAAGGTCCACTAATGATAGACTGAACAAAAACAGGTCAGTTCCAAGAAGGTTGGAAGAAAAGCAGGAAGTATTTGTTAGGGACAAACAAATCAAACCAAAGCATAAACCAATATATAAACAGCACAAAGTTTCCGTTGATAATCGTGTTACGTTTTATACAGATAAGGGGAGGAAGTATCATAAATCCCATATGAAGAAAACCGGGTAATCCTTGCACTTACAGGCCACCATATGTATAAAACATATGTATAAAAAGAAATGATCATGTAAATTTAACACCAAATTTGTAAATGTAAAAAAAAAAAAAAAAACCTTGTTACCTTTTTTTACGGAACAACCTTAAAATGTAAACCCCTTTCTGATAACTCAAAAATCTGAAAATCTGATAATAAAAAAATATATAAGAATCACAAATTTTATTTTTTTAAATTTTTCTTTATATAATAACTTACTTTGGCTATATAATATTTGTGGGAGAATGGCTAGGTTAATACTTGCAGAATTATAATTAAATCTACATTAAATATTGTACTAACTAACATTTAATTACTTAAGATCTTTTTTACTACTCCACGTCGCTGGCGCTTATCATGTCTTCAAGTACAATTCCTCAATAGTAACAGTCAAAACTGGTGACGGATGGATCATAAATGGTTACCTCAATGTCGTACATGTGATAAACTTAGGGAGATTGGAAGAGATGCTTCGCGCAACAGCAGATGGGTTTTCAACAATTAAAAGCAGTGAGTTGAACAAAAAAACATTCGAGTTTTATCTGCAAAAAGCCTACGACCGTATAAATTCAATCAAGGGAATTACAAGAAGTAAAAGATCCATAGATTGGATTGGTTCAGCATGGAAATGGATTGCAGGAAACCCAGATGCAGCAGATTGGAGTCAAGTTTTGGGAAGTCGAAACGACAAACGAAGTAGTGAAACAGATGAATAATTTAATTAATAATTTCACCAATAAAATTTCTAAATCCGAGTTGGAGGAAATTACAAAGGAGTCCTTGAACCAACTACTCATAATAAAAAATGATATTGAAGAAGTAGTACGAGCCTGTCAACTAGCAAAAAGTGGCGTTATCAACACTAATCTTTTGGATATGGAAGAAATTCACCGTATAGTGTCCGAAGTGGACTCACTACCATACAACAACGAAATCGAAGCTGTCGAATATGGGAAACCAAGTATATTTTCAAACGGTACATCACTGCTATACACTCTATCAATTCCTAAAATAAGCCCAAAAAAATTCGAAAAAATAATAACAAGGGCAGCCATAACTGATGGCCGACAACTTGACCTAAGATATAGCGCAGTGCTTCTCAATCATGAGGATACCTATGGTATCAAGGATGACTGCACATCAATGGGTAACATAACAGTCTGCAGTCCTAACCAATTGAAGAAACTCGGTGAAGACGAGTGCCTGTCAAAAATCCTAAAGGGTATGAATGCAAATTGCACATTTTTGACCAACAAGGAAACTGTAGTTGAACAGCTAGGAGACGATTTAATTTTTGTAACAAATTTCAAGGGTGTAATTTCTTTACAACAAAACAATAGAAGCCTAGATGGTACATATTTGATTAAACTTTTTAATGAAACAATAAGAGTCGCGAACAGGAAATTCATAAATGAAAGAATGACGAACATACAAGCTCTTCCCCCTTTATTATCTAATATTTATGAAAAGGAGCGAAAACTTGACCTAAATCTCTTGCATGAACTTCAGGAAAAAAATATAGGGTACATTGAACATCTGAAATACCACCTGAACCTCTCCCTTTGGTCTCAACTAATGGGTTATCTTCTTGTAGCAATCATTGCAAGTATCGTGATAGTTTTATGGAAAAAAATATTTGGACCATCAAGACTACCAACCCTCAACTCACCTATAAACAACATTAAGGAATCTGTGTGACCAGCGGGACGCTGATTTTTAAACAGGGGGGAGTTAACACATTAGTTAATGGGTTAAGAACACTTGTTACACGTGTATTATTAAACCCGCATACTATTTGAATTAATTAAATTTGATTTTTTTTTTTAAATAAACATTCCGCGAATGAACGCAAAATACATAAATAATTTTTAAACAAATTATTTAGCATAAAAGTGATCAATTAATAAAAACGAAAAATTAATAAAGATAAATAAAAAAAAATATAAGTGAATATATGTACATACATACTTATGTATGTATGTATGTAGGTATACATAATCTTGCAAAAACATTTTAATTTTGTAAAGAACAAAATAAAAAAAAAAAAATAACAAAAATATTAAAAGCACAAAGTTACGGTGAAAAACAAAAACAATATTTTGTATGAACAAAAACAATGAGACAACAATAAAACTCAACGAGAGAAATTGCTATGTAACAGTTCATGCAAATGAAAATAATGAAATAAATAAAACAAAACAAAACAATATTAATTACCTAACGGCTAAGCCAATTATTCGTACACGTTCCCTCTCACCCTCGGTATTTACACAAACGGTGGATAGTGACTCATTAAAAAAATTAAAACTAGACCTGGTGACAAGTGTTGCCAGGCCAGAAAGTATTGCCGCGACGTCAAAAACAAATTTAGTGGGAAATGATACCATGAACTTAAACACAAATGCAATGGAAAACCCCCCTGTAAAAAGTTGTCAAAAGCCTCAAGTCCAAGTTGGTATGGACAGGTATATAACAGTCCTTAAACGGGGTCGCAGCCCTACATCTTCAGCTGTTGCTTCGGCCTCAAAAGTGCCATTTTTTGATAAAATAAATTCCCAAAATCGCTTTGCAATTCTGGAGGATGAATCCTCTGAAGCACCAAACGTAATAAAATCGTCCAAGCCTCCCCCGATATATCTTAGGGAGCATAACTCAAATGATCTAATAAAGAGTTTAATTTCGTTGATTGGTGAAAACTCTTTTTATGTAGCCGCAATAAAGCGAGGTAGTATTAATGAAACGAAAATTCAAGTAAATAATGAAAATGATTTTCGCAAAATAGTTAACAAATTTGAGGCACTTAAAAAAAGTTTTTATACATACCAACTCAAGAGCAGTAAAGGTCTGCAGGTGGTGATTAAAGGAATTGATTCATGCGTAGACCCAGAGGAAATTAAAACATTCTTGGAAGAAAAAGGTTTCAAGATAAAACATGTGGTAAATATTAGAAATAGGGAAAAAAATCCTCAACCACTTTTTCGTGTAGAATTAGAGCCCGGCGACATTAAGTTAAAAAAAAACGAAACGCATCCCATTTATAGTTTAAAATATATTCTATACAGAAAAATCACAATTGAGGAGCCGCACAAAAAAAATGGACCTGTTCAGTGCTTAAACTGTCAAGAATTTGGCCATACAAAGGCATACTGCTACTTACCCCCTGTTTGCGTAGTATGTGGAGAACTACACGGTACAGTTTCTTGCGATAAGTCTAAAACCGACCCCAACGTAAAAAAATGTAGCAACTGTGGCGGCAATCACACTGCCAATTACAGAGGATGCCCTGTATATAATATCGTTAAGCAAACGGTTGCACCGAAAACAAATACCCCTCAAATGCAGGTTGCAAACCAAGTAAACACAAATGCAATTCAAGCCCCCCAGCCTGGTAATAACAGGACCTCTTACGCTAACGTCCTAAAATCAAACCATGTGCCAATGCAAGGGGCCTCGCCAAGTAATGACGAAACTCCAGTTTCTAATTTAAGTCGCTTAGAAAAAACCATGGAAACATTAGTGCAAACAGTAAATAATTTTACAAACACAATGGGTAATATGATGCAGGAGATTCTTAGAATGCAATCGATGTTATTGCAAGCTGTACTTAATAAACCATGAACTGTTTAAAAATTTGTTTTTGGAACGCAAACGGCATCCGCCAACATAAAAATGAATTAGAATATTTTCTTAAAAGTAAACAAATTGATGTCATGATGGTTTCTGAAACTCATTTGACCTCAAGAAATACGTTTAAAATTAATGGTTATATAATATATGATACCAAGGACCCTCGAGATAGAGCTTGTGGAGGTTCTGCCATTTTAATAAAAACCAGAGTCAAACACTACCTCATGGGTGATCATCGTGAAGATTATCTTCAAGCAACAAACATTTGCGTTGAAGAATTAAATAGAAACGTAGTAATCTCATCGTTATACTCCCCACCTAGATATTCAATATCAGAAGGCCAATATAATAATTATTTTAAATCATTAGGACCTTGTTTCCTGGCCGCTGGCGATTATAACGCTAAACATACCTTCTGGGGGTCCCGACTTATAACACCAAAGGGTCGTGTACTATTTAATACTATTTCTAAAATGGATTTGAATGTGATAGCGAGTGGACAACCAACATATTGGCCTACTGATCAGCAAAAAATACCAGATGTCATCGATTTTGGCGTGGTTAAAAACATTCCCTTAGAAACGATTTATGTTGAAGCTTCCTTAGAATTATCTTCCGACCACACACCAACAATTGTTACTTTAATGAACCCCAATAGAATTGTATCTCCAACTGGTTACTTAGCGACGCCAGCTACACAAATCAATTGGCTAAAATATAAAAAATATCTCAGCACCCATTGCACAGAAAATATTCTGCTTAGTACACCGGAATACGTAGATCGCGCTATTCTTAATTTTGACAGTTTTCTGAAGCTAGCTGTGCAACATTCCAGTATTACCCCAAAAAAAACTACAAATATTAAAATTTATTCCACAGATGTTGAGCGTCTCCTGTCTGAAAAAAGAAGAGTTCGAAGAGAGTGGCAATTGCACAGATCCCCTCAACTAAAGAGTTTATTAAAAGATTGTACAAAAAGGCTAAGAAAGTTACTACAGACTCAAAAAACAGCTTCTCTGCAAAAATATCTTAAGGAATTTGATGCAACTCCGCAATCAGACTACTCATTATGGCGTGCAGCTAAAAATCTAAAAAGGCCAGTCGCCTCTAAGCCACCATTAAGAAACTTGAACGGAAGTTGGGCAAGAAATGATAGCGAAAAGGGAAATCTGTTTGTTAATCACTTAAAAAACGTATTTACCCCAAATATATCTCACGATACTGCGGTCGAGTTACCACCTGTTCCTGCTAGAGCGGCTGTTCCCCTAAGATTTGAGATAAGAGAAATCGAAAAGGCTGTTTGTGAATTAAACCCTAAAAAAGCCCCTGGTTTTGATAAGATCAGCAACAAAATGCTTTTGGAGTTACCCAGCACAGCAAAGAAAATTATTCTTTTAATTTTCAATGCTATCTTACGTCTTCAATACTATCCTCAAAAATGGAAGGTTTCCTTAGTCACCATGATACCTAAACCAGGAAAGGATCACACAAAAGTTGAGTCATATAGGCCTATAAGCTTACTTTCTAATATATCAAAGCTGTTTGAGAGGCTGTTAGTGTCAAAATTAACTCCAATTTTAAGTGAAAATAGATGTATACCTAACCACCAATTCGGCTTTAGAAAAGAACACAGCACAATTGAACAAACCCATCGTATAGTAAACGCCATAAGAAAAGCCTTTGAAGAAAGAAAATATTGTTCCGCTCTATTCATCGATGTTTCTCAAGCTTTTGATAAAGTCTGGCATGAAGGCTTATTACATAAATTGAAGCAAAATTTTCCAGCAAACACACACAAGCTGCTAGAAAGCTACTTAGTCGGTCGTCAATTTATTATAAAAGAAGGAAATTTCTTTAGTTCACCTCAGCCAATTGGCTCTGGAGTCCCACAGGGAAGCATTCTGGGGCCTCTATTATACTTAATTTATACTTCGGACATGCCAACGAGCAACTACACACAAACTTCAACATTTGCAGACGATACAGCTTTTCTAAGCGTCCACGAAAACAGTTATGAAGCATCTCGTTACTTACAGGATCATATATTTCAACTAGAAATATGGTTAAAACAATGGAGGATAAAAGTCAATGAGCAAAAATGCGTACATATAACATTCACCTTGCGTCGGGAATCATGCCCCCCTATTAAAATCAATAATCAAATAATACCTCAAAATTCGAATGTAAAATATCTCGGTATACATTTAGATCGCCGTTTGACGTGGAAAAGCCATATAGAGGCAAAATTAACTCAAATGAAACTAAAAGCCATACAAATTCATTGGCTTATTGGAAGAAACTCTGTCCTTAGTCTCGACTGTAAACTCCTACTTTACAACTCTATCTTAAAGCCTATCTGGTGCTACGGTATTCAGTTATGGGGCACTGCCTCGGCTTCTAATATCGAAAAAATTCAAAGGCGCCAAAATAAACTTCTTCGAATAATCACAGCTGCCCCTTGGTATGTTAAAAATTCAAATATTCACAAGGATCTCAATGTTCCATTAGTTAAAACTGTGATTGCGAAATATGCAGTAAAATACTTAAAAAGGCTCGAATTGCATCCGAACCCACTAGCTCGAAATATTTTAAATGATAGCGGCCACACTCGCTTAAGAAGAAGAGACACTGCAGCACTTGTCCAATTAGATGAGCGATAAACACCTACATAGATAAGTGAACAGAACCCGTGACAAAGAAAATTTTTGTCTGGCACTGGCAGGACATAAAATAAAGTATTAGGTTAAGATTTGATTAATTATTGTTAGTTCATATTAAATGTATGAAGATTCAATAAATAATATTGAAAAAAAAAAAAAAAAAAAAAAATACTGCAACTCAGCATATTGTATGCCTGCGCGTGTTGTAACATGATCCGCTTTTACTAACACCTAATTTAAGTTCAACAATAATTGTTGTGAAATCACATTGCAACTCAGCATAATTAAAGTCTGCGCGTGTTGCAATGCGACTTGCACTGATAAGCATTCTCCCACAGAAATAAGTGTAATAATAAATTAAGTTAGGAATAAGTTTTAATTCAATTCTAGCTGCGGTAAAATAAAGTCATACTTAAATTAACACAAACCTTCTTTTATTCTTGTCGTGTGAGTACACATCCGGTCAGGCCCCTTGGGCGGCCTGACCGTACTTTTTTATAACAAGGAATCGTCCTTGTTTAACTTGTATGTATTTGATGATACGTAATTTTTAATTTTGTAAATAACTTGGTTATTTTTTAAGATAGAAGTTTAAAATTTTATTAAAATATGTAACGTGAATCGTAATCAACAAAACAAGTCAATTTAAAATATTCCAATAGCATGTATTTACATTGTTTTGCATTTAAGCTAACGATATGTGTTTTGCTTGTGAAAAAAATTCTTTGATGCCTGTAAAAGGGTCGCTTTTTCTATCGTTAAATATACGTACCTAAATGCAGAAATTATTAAGAAAAAAATAGCCACAAGAATTTGTTGGTATTTTGAGCTTGTAAAAATATTTTGGTTTCTGTACCAATCGCGTCGGTTGGTTTTTTTCTTTGAAAACGCTTTTCTTAAGTAATAGTGCATTTACACTTGTAATTTTCAAACTAGTTTATTTATGATCTGTACTGTTTAACACCAAATTAAATTCTTCGCGGTCACGTTTCACACTAAGGTTCTAATTATTCTCACCCGTACCCTGTGTTGCTCAGCTGGCAGATGGCCAGACTGACTAAACGATGGACGTGTTAGCTTCACTATTACTACCACACTGACAACTTAGGCAAATATGCACGGCTATGGCTCGTCGGGCCTGGGCGCTGGTACGTTGGAGTAATAGTGAAAGCGACACAATACATCTTTTGTGTCAGTGTATAAAAATAATCTGTCGTTTCTTCCTCGTAGGACAAGGTGTTATCGCCTACAATTAAATATACCCTCCCCTAAACCATGGTAACCGTTGACATTCCAAAGGCTACCCCTTTTATGTATCACCACTCGATACCTACCTTTACAGCCGCATTAAATTATTAGCAAGACATTTTCAAATTCATTTTCAAATCCAAATAAATTATATTCAATATTTTAAATCATTTCCTATTTTGAAGCTTGTTAGGCCCGGAGCTTTAATGTAAATAAAACATCAATTTTATTACAGTTTTTCCCCAACGTTTCGTAGAGTATTTTTCTACTTCTTCAGGGGGTGTCTATTTAAATATGTGTAAAAACGTACATTATAATACAATATTTTTTTAAACCATGTATATAACTTACAAATTGTTTGATTATATTACATTTTTAAATATTTTATTGCAGTGTGGAAATTTTTTTGTAAAAACAAAAACAAAAAACAATTAATAATAATAATTTTCAACCACATCTTATTCTAGTATCACAGTGAAAAACTTTTTTAAATTTGTTTATCAATTTAAAACAACCCTGTAATTAATGTTGATGTAAGTTATATACATGGTTTAAAAAAATAAAAGAACAAATTATTGTCACTTTAAGATTAAACAAATTTCTGCTCCAAATTGAGCAGAGGATTTACTGCCGAAAAAAATTTTATTTGCATGCCCAAAACATGCGTGGGCAAATATATGTGGCCGTTCTTTTTTGATTAGACAAAAGAAGCCTGTCAAAAGAAAACTAAAAAATGTGTTCAAAATAATTTGAAAACAAAAAACGCTCCAAATCGAGCTGAGGATTTACTGCCGAAAAAATTTATTTGCATGCCCAAAACATGCGTGGTCAAATTTTTTGATTAGGCAAAAGAAGGCGGTCAAAAGAAAACTAAAAAAACGTGAACCGAGATACGAAACCGAGCCCGTAATTAAAAATACGAAACGTATGGAGAGGAGTCAAATACAAAATGAGATATTTAAAAAAAACTAGCTACTTTCAACTTATCTGGTTCTCCCACTATGGGAGGATATCCGGTTGTTGTACTCTTTTATGTAATGGTCATCTGTGTTGTTGTGGCTAAATCGTTTTGTGTTGTTGTACTCCCTGTTGTGGTTGTTCTTGTTGTTGAATTTTTTATGGTGATGGTACTGGTTGTTGGATTTTCTGTGGTGATTGTAGTTGTTGTTGGATCTTCTGTTGTGATTGTATTGGTTGTTGCTTTTTTTTATCTTGTCCGGTTTATGGTTTTGTCGGAAGCTGGTTAACCTGTCTGGCTGTTGTATAGCTGGTGTTGCAATTTTTGTCGACATATCCTACCAAGGGATGGTGTTGTTATGCCTTTGAATTTAGCTGCACTGGTTGCGCATTTTCATACCCTTAGTTAGGGATACCGAGTGACTTTGTTGCCGGAAAATTTGTAACCTCCGAGGGAGTGGGCGATGTTGTCTTTGTCTTGATTTTGCAACCCCCGTTTTGGTGGTATATTTAACGATACGTTAAAAAAATTTTTACCTCTTTCAATTTTTCACACGTTTATCAACCTTGTACTGGAATTGCGTGTTGTACCCTTGTACCGGTGGCAATTTCAGACTTGGTTTTTCGTTAATTTTTTTCCACAAGTAAATTGACGTTGCCGGTTCTTATCCGACTAATATAGTCCGGTTGAAATATTGGAATGGCGGTGGTTTCAAAACTGGGTGTTCTCGTTTCGTACAGGGGCTGGATTTAAACGCAATATTTTTTTATTATGTCACAGGGATGTTGTTATCACTTTACTGATGGCGATGTTCTTCTTTCTGTCCTACTTCCCAAGGGGGTTACAAATTTCCGCCAACTTATCGGTGCTCCCCGCACATTTCCCGTCGTGAGCGGCTCTTATGGTTTTCCTTTTTTTTTTTGTACCTCCAATCAGACAAGCGTCTTACCGTCTACCGCTAAACAAAACCAAGTAAACCGTCCATAAATATTTCATTTTCACACAGAAGCTCGTTGTTTTTCTTCCAACGGAGCCCAGTATTACTTTTCCGCACTTACCTTCTTTCCTTATTCAGGTCCCTCCTGGTCGTTGTCTTCTTCAGTGCCTGAGATTCCCGCGGCTCACTTTTCAATTAGGAATCTTCTTCGCACGACGTATTCATTGAAAGGCCGGATGTAGAAAGGTTCTTCCTCCTTCTTGCTGACAGTCATTTCAATTTGCACGCAACTGCAACATACTTCACTTTGTCAGTTGATAACTTTAGTAGTATTACATGGCACTATCATTCAATTTTTACAATTTTGCCCATCTGGCACTTTATGTTTCTTTTCATACTAATCAAGGTTGTAATTGTTCTGCCAGTGGGGTCCACACGGCACACATCCTCACAGGTGGTGGAAGATTTTTATCATATTAGCAAACTCAATTTGCTAATATGATAAATTTCAAACTATTGCTTAAAAGTTATCATATCAGGCTTTCAAATCTTTTGCGTGGTATACACCCTGGAATTTTCCTTGTAGATTTTCAACTTCATAAAGGTTATTTCCCACTGGTTTCACGATCCTACATTTTACGAACTTTTTGCACAATTTCGCCGAGATTTGTTTGGAAAAGTCTGACAGTTGAAAATTGCGTCGAAACACCTCCTGACCGGGTCTGAATTTTGTATCCCGACATCTCACGTTATATCGTTTTGCATTGGCTGTATACCTTTTGTGTAGTTGTTGCTTTACATTATCACGAACTATTTCTAAAAATTCACTTCGGTTCTCCAAACGGTTTTCTGGCTCTTCCAACAAATCTAATTTCTTAGCTAATTTGTAAGCTGATGCATGAGTTATCATATTGGTTCCGAACAGTAGAAAGTAAGCTGTCACGCCTGTTGCTGAATGTACGGCCGACCTTAAAGCGCATTCTATCTCACAGAGATGTAAATCCCAGTCACTTTGGTTCGATTCCAAATACGAACGTATGGCGGCTAAAACTGACTGATTCACTCTTTCACAAGCGTTGGCCTGTGGCGCGTAATTCGCTGTGCGTATATGTTCTATTCCAAAACCTTCCATTAGCTCTGCAAAATCTTTACAGACAAACTGTTGTCCGTTATCGGAAATAAGCGTTTCCGGACATCCAAATTTATAGAAAACCTCCTGTATTAAAAAGTTGATAACATTCTTGGATGTAGCTTTAGACATCGCCTTTAGTAATACATACTTTGAAAAATAATCAAGAACGATAAATATTAAACAATTGCCTCTTTTAGAGCGGACATAAGGACCTAAAAAGTCAATGTATACACGCTGAAACGGTCTACATGCATCTGGTTCTTTTCCCATTGGTGGTTTCAAAACACTATTTGCAGGCTTACATTCCTTGCATGTATCACATCAATTAATATATTCTCTCACTTGAACGTTTAAATGTGGCCAGTAAAAATATTCCCTTATCCGATGTATGGTTTTTCCTATGCCTCCATGACCAACATTTGGTGGTTAGTCCTGACGGAATCCATAGTTTCCAAGCGTGGTTTTCTCTATCAATATCCCCGTCATACCTAATTGTTCGCTTTTACACGAAATTATCGACAACATTAATATCGGGAAGACTAGTCTGAATTTTTCTTACGGTTTCTATTAAATCTTTATAATCTGGGCTACTAAATTCTGGTGAAGTTAAGTCTATCAACCTGTTGTCAAATAATTCGATTTCATCCATAGAATATCTTGACAGTGTTTTGTGCTCCTTTTCTATGACGAATCTCGAATGAGAAAGTTTGAAGTTGTAAACTCCATCGAGCAAGACGACCACTTAAATCGCGTTGTGACATCAGCCACTTTAAAGACGAATGATCAGTAATCACCACGAAGTTCATCAGTTCTACATAAGGTCGAAACCGTTTAATGGCAGTGATCACTGCTAAACATTCACGCTCAGTGACCGAATAGTTTTACTGAGCCGGCGTAAACTTTTTCGAAAAATACGCGATAGGGTGTTCTCCACTCTCAGAATCCTCCTGAAATAAAACTGCTCCCATACCAACATCAGATGCATCGCATTGTATATAAAATGGTTTGTTGAAATCAGGATGTGTCAATACTGGGCTTGCAGTGAGACATTCTTTCAACTTGTCGAAAGCTTCTTTAGCTTCGTCGGGAAACGAAAATGTCTTGCCCTTTTTCAAAGTATCGCTGATTGGCGATGTAAGAGTAGCGAAATCCGCGATAAATAGGCGGTACCAACCTGTAGTACCTAAGAAACTGCGTACCTGTTTCGGTGTTTTTGGATACTGAAAATTATTAATTGCCTGAATCTTTTCTGGGTCGGGTTTCAATTGTCCTCCACCCACGATATAATCTAAATATTTTAAATTCGCACATCCAAGCTTAGATTTGCTAACATTGATTGTTAATCCGGCCTTATCTAGACAATCGGCCACTTCTGCCAAAATCCGAACATGTTCCTCAAAGATACCACCAGCAGATCATCCAAATAGACAAACACCTTCTCCCTAAGTCGCGCTGGAATCACCTTGTCTATTAAACGGCATAACCTTTGGGCAGCATTACACAACCCAGAGGAATCTGCCAGTACGCATCCTTCAGATCAATGCTGGATATAAAATGGGTATCACCCAACTGACTTAAGAGTCCCTCTATGTGTGGAAGTGGATGTGCATCTTTAACCGATAAATCATTGAGTCGCCGAGCATCGAAACAAATTCTTACTTTATCTCCTTTCTGCACAAATGTCACCCGATTGTTCCACGGGCTCTCACTCGGCTCGATTACACCTAAAGACAACATCCTATCCAGCTCTCCATACATTAATTTTTGCACCACTGGTGACACTGGGTAGTGTTTCTCCTTAATTGGATCAGCTGCTCCGGTATCGATATGATGGGTTTCAAGTGAAGTCTTACCTAGTCCTCTGCACGTAAAACAAGGTAACGAATCTATAACAGTTTCTAATAAACCCCGTTGTTGTGCACTCAAAATATGCCTTCTTGGAAACGAATCATTCTCGACCCCTATTGAGCAGGTATCCATACTGTCTACATTAAATCTTATCAAGTTAAATGCCTTCATGAAATCTAGACATAAATAAAGTGGTAACTTGAGAGACGGAACTAAAAAGAAATCTATTGGCTTACTTACTTTACCAAACAAAATATCCGACCTAACACGACCAATTATAGGATTCAACCTCCCATCTGCTGTTCTTATTTCCGATTCAAAGGGATATATAACCAGGTTAGCTTTTTCGACAAAATCCAAACAGTTCTTTCCAAGTACTGTCACTGATGCTCCGCTGTCTAGTAATCCTTGTATATCCTTGTATCTGATCCTTCATAAATACTTGCTGCCGAAATTTCAAATCTGAATCGTTTTCTTTCTTTATATCTGTTTCTGGCTCTTAAAATTTTTTTAGTTGGTCCAAAAATTCTTTCCTTTGCTTTCTCATATTCTTCCATCCGTACGTGTAATAGTTTTAGTGGGTAAATCCGGTTTAAATGTTCTTGCTGGGTAACTTTTTGTAAAATCTTCGTGTGAGATTCTTCCTGACGTATATCGGGTCCACATTTTATTATTGCTGCTTGGAATACAGTACCCTGGAACGTGTCTCCATCCCAACCCGAGACAAGTTTGCCTTTGGGTTTCCCTGGCATACTGGACATCGTGGCGTAACTGTATTTTTAAGTCCGCATTTGTAGCAAAACAAATTTCTCTTTTCCTCAGAACAATCCATGAATGTGTGACCTTCAACTTTACAATTCCAACAGATTAATTTTCTTGGAACTGTGGATAATGCCTCTACCTCCGGAATATCTTCCGTTGTGACTACTTCACACTCTATCTCATTAACTGATCTAGCAGGGAATCTATTGTTGAAATTGCGATGACAACCTAACAGATTTTCAGCACGACGACATTCCTTGGCGAAATGTGCCAAACTGACAACTTGAACTGAAAACAATAATTGAGCCATAGGTGCTCTGAGATTTCCTTTCATTATGCTAACTAAATCTCTTTCACTAATAGGACTTCGAAGCTGGTAACGTAAACGAATTACCTCATTATAAAAATCGTCAAAAGTTTCTTGATTTAGTGGTCACCTATCTAGTATTTTTCTCTGGATGTCAAAACGATGAAACTGTGAAATGAACTCTGCTTTAAACTCCCTCCACCTGGACACGTTGTTGAATCTTCTGTGGTCCCAGAACCACTCAAGTGCTGGTCCACTTAGCAAATGATGAAAAGATTTCAAAACATCTTTCCATTCACATCCATAATCAGACTGTAGGGTTTCTACTCAAAAAACAAAGCTTCAATGCTGGTTGTACGTGTTGTACCATCAAAAACAATCCCCCATTTGTCAATTCGTAGACTTGAGCTATGTGATGTCTGTCTTTGACTCGTTGGTAACGACGTAGTAGGAACTTCTAGTTGATTAGGAAACTCACTAGGGAAATTTATATTTGGGTTATAAGATACGTTAGGCCATTTAATTTTTAATATAAATTTAATTAATAATATACAAGAGTTATTTCATTTTTCTTATTTTGCACTTATAGGTGTTACGAAAACATTTATAGAAACATAATGTTGTTAATTTTTTGTTATATATATTATGTTATATATATATAAAATATGTAGTATGTATTTTTAAATTGAAAATCACCTCTCAAAAGTAAAAAACTTTAAATCTATGTGAGTACGTATATTTATACAAAAAATTCAAATTTCTATAAATTACCGTATTTTAAATAAAATTACCTTGCTACCTTTTGCGGCCCAAAATTACCCTGACAAATGGTAATAACCGTACGGTTAACATCACTGCTTTCAAGGTATATTTACATATACCTTGTTCTCTTTCTGATGTCATAGTTTTTGAATAATTGCCCTACAAGCAGGGCTGCCGTTTTTTGTTATTTCTAACCAAAATTGGTTATATTTTTTTTCAATGTGGAGATGTGAATATTTTTTTCATTTTGGTTACTTTTTTCTAAAATAATAATCCGTACGAATATGTTTTTCTTAATACAATTATTTACGAGCTTGAATAATTTGTACTGTGTAATATAATTTTTCATGATTTGTTACCAAGGAAAGGAAGTTTTTTTTATAATTTATCGAAAACAAAAAATCAATTTCAAAACAGCAGCCAAATATTTTTTTAAGATTTTTGCTAAGAAAATATTGCCATTTGTGATTTTTATATCAAAAACGCAATGTTCTAAAAATCGAAAACAAATGAATTATTAATACGATTTTCGTATGAATAAGATTTTTAAACACTCAAAGTCTTATTTGTAACAATATCAAAGCCAAAATAAAACACCAACAATAAACAGTGAGTTTATCTTTTCTTACATTCCCCTACAATTGGTTGGGTTCTTTCCGACTCGAATTGTAGTTGTAAGTGGGTAGAAAGAAAGAAGTTTTAATCAATGGAAATTTTTAATTATTTTTTTTTTAAATGTGCGTAGTTTTTCTTGATTTGAAGAGTAGTAAAGACTTAAGGTAGGAAGTGCATAAAATAATGAGGAATCGATTTCAGAAAATTCGTTTTAGTATTTCTAAAAACTTGAAAATAAGTTTAATGTTCTGAATTTATGTTATTTTCAGAAGTATATTTTTATATAAATTTGAAAATACACATACCAATAAAATTACTGGAATTTTCTTTAAGAAATGGCTGTATGTTTTAAAAAATTTGAAATTTTACTGTTTATAACTTGTCGGTATATATATTTTTTAAAATAATTGTTTGGTAAAAAAAAACTTTGGACTGCCAGTTATATACTTTTTCCCCATTGAATGTACGTTACGAAAGGCGAATTTGTTTATATTCGCCACAATATTTTTCAATGATACACAAAATATATCAAAAAGAACCATTTTGAAACAGTTATTTATAATAAGAATTATAAATTTACAAACAAGAGAATTAAGTTTTTATAATATTTTAGATACATACATAAGTATGTATATGGTAATTGGAAAATATTTACATAAAATGCATTTCGCATATCGCCAATCGTTTTCAATTTCGCCAAACGAAAATTTCCTTCGAAATTTAGAAATCGCCACATTTGGCAGGACTGTCAGCTAAAAAGCGAAAAACAATTTTCCACTTTTGTTATTAATAACTGGCATATTAAAAAATATTCCATTATGAACTTTCAATATACTGAATTTTGTATGGAAATTTTACGGTTTTTTTCACGAAAAAAGTCTCAAATTAATAAAAACTTTTAATTAAGTTTATCGTTATTTTTTTAATATGTAAATGAATTACATTTGATGTTTGGTTTTTTGATTTATAATTATTATTTTACAAATAACCTTTGAATTGCAATGCAACTTAAAATAAATTTTGATGATTTTCGCAATTAATAAAGGGCATGTTAAATTTGGTTACATATTTTTTTTCATTTGGTAACTTTTTCAAAAATTTTGGTTGTAAAAATTGAATTGGTTGTGGCAGCACTGCCTACAAGAAATGAATGAGCGAGTAGTCACATTTTTCATTTTGGTGTTAAGAAAATGATAGAAAGAAATGACTGAAATCAAGTGTTCGGTCACAATCGGTCATTTTTTTCTATCATTTTCTTAGCACCAAAATGAAAAATGTGACTACTCGCTCATTCATTTCTTGTAGGGTTGATTTCGATCATTTTCTTAGCACCAAAATGAAAAATGTGACTACTCGCTCATTTATATCTTGTAGGGTGGCTATGTTCACAACAGGGATGATAAAGTCAGTACAATTGTACTTTTTTCAGTACTATTGCAAAAGTACTGAAGTACTCCAATGACATATTTAGTACAATTTAAAAATTTGCAAATTTCAGCAGGGTTTAAAAAGCTGCAGTCAAAATCAAAAAATTGCTGTTTCTTCCACTTTCTGATTTTTCATTGGACGAAAATAAACCATTGCCTTTACTTCTGATTCATTAAATGAAAACAGTCGTAGTCTGTCAAACCAAACACTTTCGAACATGTCGACTGCCGATGTTCTTTGTTGTGTACAACTTTTTGTTTTTTGCTTTTGCATTCACTACGACTGTTTTCATTTAATGAATCAGAAGTAAAGGCAACAGTTTTTTTTTGTCCAATGACAAATGAAGATGTCGAAGTTGCAGCACAATCTTATGACTTTTACTATCTCAACTGCAGCTTTTTAAACGCTGAATTTCAGATGAATTGCCAAAGGCATATTGCATGGTGAAATAATTAGAAGGTGGCAGCACTACGGAATCTATTATTTTTTGCTCAATTCATGGTGAACTTTCTTTATGTCAAAATTATTTGTTTTTTTTTTTGAGTTAATGCCAAAATATTGTTAATTTTCTTTACAAAAGAATAATAAACAACAATTATACATATGTATATTATTATCGAATAAATTAACTTTTGTACATAATAACATATACAAATAAATAATAACTATTTTTCTACGCAAAAAAAGTTGAAAATTTTGGTTACGTTTGGAGTGCAATTCAGAAGAAGCTCCCAAACAAAAGATTGTCCAAGAGAATTTTGTCCCTCATGTGCCTAGATTATACCAACTACAATTGGGTATGGGCTATTTTTAAAATCGAAATTTATTGGACGGGACAAAGTGATGGCAGTAGATTTTACTTGTACAACCAATTCTGTAGCGAAGACGGGCGCAGATTTTGCTCGTCAAAATGTTGTGAAGTTCACAATGCAAACCCTCAAAGTTGAATTCGTTTTATTGTAAAGGGCAAATTAAACCACACAAATGGCTTGGCAAATATGTCAAAATTTTACGTTTGTACAAACATTTTGTGTTGTTAATTGGGGTGTTTGCTGTTTGTACAAACATTTGAAGCAATGTTTGTAGAAATATTAAAAATTTTTAATAATTGGCAGACATATTGGATATTTGTCAAACTTTTTGCAGTGTATAGTGTTAAATGTAATCATTTCAGTGAAAATTTTGCATTGTGACGACGTATAAGAAGAAGCATTAAGAAATGGAGGAGGAAAAAATATTTTTAAGTGAATTTATTGACCTTTATAAAAGTCTACCATCATTGTGGAAAGTGAAATCAAAAGACTATAGCAACAGAATTGTAAAGAACAGAGATTATAATATTTTAGTAGACAAGTTGAAAGAAAAATATTCAGAGGCCAACAAAGAAATTGTGATAAAAAAAATAAACATTTTTCGAACGTCATATCGGCGCGAGCTTAAAAAACGAAGATTGAGTCTGAAATCTGGTTCTGGCGCAGACGAGGAATACGTCCCAACTCTTTGGTGCTTCAATTCACTAGGGTTTCTCAGTGACCATGAAGAGCATGTAAGTGGAAGAACAACCATGGATGAAGAAACCGAAATTGAGGTAAGCATAAAATAAAAACTTTGTAACCTTATTATACCTAGACCACATAGTGGAGTGTATTACGCGTTTGTGCAGTGTGTAACCCAAAAAAATGCGCCAATCCCTCATCTTTTAGTATACCGATCGACTCATAATCACTTTCTGAGACGAAACAACTGTTCGTCCGGCTTGCTGGTCCGCTGCCAACTTGTCTGAAAAGTTAAACCAGGTCGTAAACCTAGCTGGCACTTATTATACCATGCCTTTAATGTTAATAAAAAATTGTTTTGCTTATACTGTATGTATGTAAGTTTATTACAAATATATATATGTACATATATTACAAATTGAATTCAATTTAAAAAAAAAACATTTTATTTAAAAATTTTATTTTGCCA
This sequence comes from Pollenia labialis, assembly GCA_949318255.1. Classification (NCBI taxonomy): domain Eukaryota; kingdom Metazoa; phylum Arthropoda; class Insecta; order Diptera; family Polleniidae; genus Pollenia; species Pollenia labialis. Next base: position 85,939,909 of record OX439143.1, read on the forward strand.
TGGAACTGACCCAACCGTGTTGAAATATGTTGAAAATTGTTCCCTCACTAATTTCGCATTATTGGAAGGATTTCTAAAAGTTATACCTTGCAGTTTTTCAAGATTTGGACCATTGCGCCAATCGCCAAACTCAATAGAACCCGTTTCTATTTCCTCGCTGTCAAAGCCACCATCTAAATAAGTACAATCGTTTTGCTTTCTCAAAAAATTATGCAAATAACAACAAGCTAACACGATGGTTGTTGTTTTTTCTGGCGACAAATTGATTGTTTGCAATAAAATTCTGAATCTGGATGCCAAAATACCGAAAGCGTTTTCGACGATTCTTCGCGCCCGGGAAAGCCTGTAGTTAAAGATCATTTCTTCTTTTTTTAAAGTGTTATGACTAAAAGGCTTTAAAATATTTTCTGACAGCGGGAATGCATCGTCTGCTACAAATACAAAAGGCATTTTGTTAGGAAAACCGGGAAGTGGTTTTGGATTCGGGATTTTTAGTTCATTTGTTTTGAGTCTTGAAAAAAATTTACTTTCGCCAAAAACGCCACCATCGGATGCTCGTCCGTTAGTGCCAACATCAACCATCAGAAATTCATAATTTGCGTTAACAACTGCCATAAGTATTATGGAGAACGTTTTTTTATAATTAAAATAGAAAGATCCCGATCCAGGTGGTTGGCGTATGTTGATGTGTTTACCATCTATAGCGCCTAAACAGTTTGGAAAATTCCACAATTCGTTAAAAGATGAAGCTTCTTTTAACCATTCATTTTGCGTTTTTGGTAGCTGAAAAAAATAAATAAATTTATGTTAATTCAAATATTCACTTACAACAATTAACATATAAAATTCTTTTCTCTTATAGGAATTTGAAACAAAGCCAAAGAGGAAAAAAAATAATCCAGAAGACAACTTAATCAAATTAGCGGTAAATAAACTGTCTGGAAGCGACAGTCAACCAAAAGAAAGTGATTGCTTAGCAAAATCGTGGGCTTCACAATACGATAAAATTGATGAAAACCAAAAAGTAATTGCACAAAAACTTATATCGGATGTTTTATTTCAAGGTTGTATAAAAAAAGCTTTATTTATAAAACATAAAAATAACAACCGGTTTTATTTCTAGGTTGTTTAAAAAATCTCCATTTCAGACATACCGTACAAATGCATGACATGTTTAACGAGGGGAACACTACAGAGCATTATAACGGTTTAAGTCGCTCATCAGAGGCTGTTACTTTGAAAGTCCCAACTCCTGCTTCAACAAGCAGTAATATTGCTAAAAACCCAAAAGTCAAAAAGCAAAATGTTATATATTTAATCGAAAGTGAAAATTCCGAAACGGGAATGAATGACAGCTTTATTGAACAAGATGGTTCTTTAACCAATTACCATGAAGGAAGTAATATTAAAAATTACTTTTCCACCTTTGAGGAAGATGATTATTTGTAAAGTGAAACAAATTAAAAGCCTAACTGTGAAAATAATTTAAAAACGAATTTAAACTGCACGAATACAAAAGTACAAATTAATTTTTACTCCTTTTTTATTTTTTTTTTTTTGTAAAATATTATTTTAAATAAAATTGAATAGAATTGTAAAATGCAGTATTTTAATTAACTAAAACTTATCATTTCACTGAGTGTTGGAATATTTAAGGATCTTATTTCTAGTCATATAAAACTTAAGCTACGTTCACAATCAAAAAAACAATTTCGTTTTTTCTTCCCAAAGTATTTTATATAAAATGTAACTAAAGTTAAGTCCACTCGAACTTCAGCAACAATTTGTATGAAATTGTTTCTGACGTTTTATTTTATTTTATTTAGTTTTGAATGAAAATTTTAACAAAATGTTTACAAAAATAAAAATATATGCTTAATATTGTTGTGGCTAAAATTTGCAAACGGTTTCCTGATGCAAAATGTGTGTAGTTACAAAAGAAATTGTGGCTCTATTATGCACACCAAGTGAAAATATTTTTTTTGATTGTGAACGAAGCTTTATTTAGATACTTTATTGTATTATATTTGAGACAATCTTTAAATCCCTTTAAATTCCAGTGTTGAAAGACTATTTCCAATATGTAATGAACTCCACTAAAGGTTGTGTATTTTTGACAAGTAATCAGCTTTTTACCCACTTACAACTACAATTCGAGTCGGAAAGAACCCAACCAATTGTAGGGGAATGTAAGAAAAGATTAACTCACTGTTTATTGTTGGTGTTTTGTTTTTGGCTTTGATATTGTTACAAGTAAGACCTTGAGTGTTTATAATTCTTATTCGCTTTAGGGTTTTATTTGTATAATATTTTTGGCTTTTCTAAAATCTCTAGAAAAGGTTTCCTGATGAGCTGGCCTAAGCAACCAGTGAAATGCGCATAGAAGCTAGCTTTCCCTCAACAATAAATTTCAGTGTATTTATCAATATGAAAAACTGGGAATTTAGCACGTCATACGGAAATCGTATTAATAATAAATTTTGTATTCCCGAAAATAACTTTGATAAAATAAAAAGAATAATTTAACAAATTTGTGAATCATGAAAGAAAAACTTATTGAAGAGCTTAAAAAACATACAATATTTATATAAAAAGAATAAATTTAAAAAAATAACAAAATCTTGATATACATACTTTCGAACCCGATTTTAATGCACAAATAAGTAAACAAATAAAAAACTTCCACCTTAAAACTGGCCTTTGCAAAAAGAACTTCTTGACGATTTACAAATTATATATGTAAATGTAAATAGCACCTTCGATTTTTTAAATATGGAAATATATTCCATAACAAGTTTAAAAATTAAAATCCTTATATCATCATTATAAACCATCATTATAAATTGGGTAGTGATTAGTATTAAAACTAAATAAATTGTATGCAATTTCAATAAAGTATGTAGTACAATTTTTGGTTAAAGTGGCGCAACGAATAGTTTTCTAGTAATAGACCTCTGAGACCTATAGAGGGGAAAATCTCTGCTCCCGACCAAAGGCCGGCTATACAGGTAATCATTAGTTAGCGAAGCGGTGCTAAGTTTACTATAGAGGGGAAATTTCTGCTCCCGGCCAATGGCCGGCTATGCAGAGAATTATTAGTTAGCGACGCCGGTGCTTGCTATTTAATACATTTTTAGTTTTTACATTTATTGGAATAAACTTCATAAAAGCATTGGGCACTTCCTAAACATTTTGATGTACAATTTTTTAAAAAACTGTAATGGGAGTTTAATAGTTTAAATTTTGTATATCCTGAATGAAATATTCAAAAGCTATTAAATGAATCCAATATTGACCATATACATACAGACGTTCAAAACTGTAGTGGAAAATCGCAAATATTTATGAACACTTCAGAGGACCATTACTCGAACGTATGCCCCACTTTTACCATTTCATATTTTCTTATTTAAAAATTTTTTTGACACGCTATGTACTTTTTATTTGGTACATACATTGAGCTGGGTTCCGATCCGAAACTACATAGAACTAGTAACAATTTGTCACCAAAATTGTTTTTTTTTTAAATGAGTCTTTCGAAAGTGAGCACAAATATAACCAACGAACATGGACTTTGCATAAATTTAAGCTTAACATATAAAACTTATATACATATCTATAATGAAATAAAACACAAAATTTTTAATTATCATGATTTCAGCACCATGATGCAAGACACTCACCATTATATAATTCCTCAATTCGCTAATTATTGCATCGCAAGTTTCTTTTACGATGACGCCAATAGTTTGGGGCGCAATTGCTGACAAAAACTTCAAATCTTCAAAACTATTTCCACTAGCTAAGAACCTTAATGTCAAAGCAAGACGATGATGTGGAGGTATTGCATCTCGCATTAATGTATCTTGTTTTGTTATAAGATGTCCAATTTTCTGCAACAGGAGTTCAAATGTTGTCTTGCTCATCCTGACATAAATTTTAAAGTCATTTTCAGCAGTAAATTCTAATTCCTTAAGAAGCAACGTTTGCCCCAAAACAGCTCGTTGTTTAAACCACTCTTTACTCCAAATTCTTTTCCTTTTTTTCTTATTTCTTCTCCGTTTCAAACAAATAGCGAGCAAAATTGCCGCAGCACAATCATCGTCTACATTCATTGAAAACAAAACCAAAGTCGTCTGCATTCACTGAAAACAAAACAAAAATGAAAAATGAATGTTTGCAAGAAATATGATTGTGTTGTTTGTTGGCAAACAGAAGCAAAAATAAAGCGCAAGTTTGCCAAGCCATTTGTGTGGTTTATAATGCCCTTAATTTGGCACACATTGATTGCTACGCTGTACTAATTCCAAAAATGAGCTAGTGGAGAGGAGTTTAGTGGCTGTAGCAGATTGTTGTATAAACCAAAAAAAATAAATAATTTATTCTTTGGGTGTTGCCTGTTCCAAAGATTGACCTTTGCTAAGAGATATTAAGGGGGTAATTTTCTCAACGCAAGGTGAAGTGAACAACAAAATTACCCCCTAAAATTTCCTCTCAGTCCTGTTGATGTTTTAGATTTTGCATTTTATTTTTTTGTAAGTTTATAATTTTATGGAAAAAATTCAAACGTTAATCTTAAGGCTTCATGTTCTTGGAAATCCCTTTGTTGTTGTTGCAATTGTATAACACGTTCCTAGTTTCATAATTTCTGCATTTTGTTGGCTAGAACTTTTAGAAGAAATTGCTTCAAATTAACATTGTCTTGCGTGATTATATGTAGGTTGTGTTTTAATTTTAACCTTTTTAAAGATTGTCTAGGTTCCGTTAATTGCTCTGCTTCGTTTTCTAACTTCTTGTACAATTAAGTCTTTCTTGCTTGTTCCCGTCCTAATAATTCTCTGATTCTTTGATTTTCTAATTGGTTTTTATGTAGTATAACATCACTTTCATATAATTCTTTAAGTTTTCTTCCTTATGAATGTATATCTTTGTATTCTTCATTTATGTTTTGGTAGAATTTAGATTTTATTTAAAGAAAAACTTGTTTGCAACGTTTCAAAAGCTATAATATTTTGGTGTGGTGAAAATCCATATTTTGACACAATATACTATTTTACACAAACAAATTTGCCTGTTTTTGTTGTATTGTTGTACAACAACTCCTAGTGCTGCCACCATCTAGTTATTTCACCATGCATATTATCAAAGAAAATTTGTTCAAAATAGTCGAATCTCATGCCATTGGCTTTTGTGATTACACATGCCACTGCGAGTTCATTTTCAAAATGTCGTTGAAGCGTTAACTTGAGCAAATTTGTTTACTTCTCAAATTAAAAAAAAGTACCGGAAAACAAAATAGAGTTACCGAGTTAATCATGTTGGCACATTTTTGGGGAAATTTTTTCATTTATTTATATAAGCATTATTTAAACAATATTAATGCTCTATAATTAACAAACTTGCTTTTATAAATGCGCGTTTCAAAAATTAATCATAATAATACATTTATCAAGTTAAAACTTTAATTACAATTTGACAATAATCCAGTAAATTTGCGTTAAATTTTAATTGAATGAAATCTGTTTTAATTAAATTTAAATTAAAGTTTAATTAAATAAAACTTTTTTTTGTCAAGTACGTATTGTTTGTTACAAAATTTTTTTTTGGTTTCAATTAAATAAAATTTTTTTATTAATTTAATTTTTTATTGAAAAAATAACATTAAATATGCCAATGTTACCACTTGCTAAATTTATTAGAGCTTCGGATGCTCTTATTCGATTTGAATCGAATTTTAATCATCTTCGCGAGGAAATGCATACCGTGTTTACTTTAGAGATTCAGGGCGATGAATTGAAAAAATTATGGGAGAAAGTTAAATTGTCTCATGAGCTTTGCTTAGATTATTTTGAGGGTTCCGAGAAAAGCGAACCTGAGGATGTAGAGGTAGTGTCAAATAAATATGAGGCCACATATTTGGCATATATGAAATGTTTGGCCACTATTAATGAGAAAACATTTAATTTTGAAAAATCCTCAAAATCTAAGGGTTCAAATCTTAGTAACTCGGATCACAATTTAACTTTGCCTCCCTGTGATGTCAAGGCCTTTGATGGCGACTATGTTTCGTGGCCCGCATTTAGGGATTTATTCACGGCGATTTACATTAATATTTCGCGTCTTAGTAATATAGAGCGACTTTGTCATTTAATTCGCAAAACCGCCGGCGAAGCAAACGAAATCGTGTTAAAGTGCCCATTAAGCAATGATGGATTTGAAATCGCCTGGAAAAATTTGAAGGATGCATATGAGAATCCTCGTATGTTAGTTAATAATCAATTAAAATTATTATTTAATTTACCTTCGGTTGAAAAGGAGTCTAGTGCCGGTCTTAAAAATTTGCAGCGCGGTATTAATAATTGCCTGACATCTCTTGCGCTTTATAGTGTACCTACTAATAATTGGGATCCGATTTTAATTTTTATGTGTATTCAACGACTGCCTACGTCTACGGTTAGTTTATGGGAACAGGGTGTAAAAAATAAAACTGGTTTGTCTAAATGGAAAGATTTTGATACCTTTTTGACAGAAAGAGTTCAAACTCTTGAATGCGTTCAAGATCTTAAAGATTCGCAGCCTTCTGCAAAATCTTCTTCTTCACAGAAGACTAAGGCCCATGTAGTGAACTCAAATTCTAATTCTTGCGTTTTTTGTCGTCTATCGGGACATTTTTTAAGGAATTGTAAGAAATTGAAAAATCTTTCAATATCGGAAAAATTTTCGACAATGAGAAAATTTCTTTGTTGCATTAATTGTTTATCGCGAGAACATGAGGTCAAAAATTGTAAGAGTACCTTTAATTGCACTACGTGTAACAAAAGACATCATTCTTAATTGCACCGTGATGTCTCTAATTCTGAAAATACTTCGGTAGATAATTCTGCTTCATTTTCGGGCAATGTGCCCCTGAACAGGAATTCAGTCTTACCTTCTACATCATTAATTCGAGGGATAATTCTGCATCTTTTTCGCGCAATGTGGCCCCAACTAATATGAATTCGTCCTTACCTTCTACATCAGCTGGTAATAATTCTTCGGTTAATTCGAACCGTCAAGTTTTTCATGTCACCCATAATTGCAGGGTACTTTTAGGGACAGCTATGGTGAATATCGTTCACCAAGGTATGACATACCCTGCTCCCGCTCTTATTGATCCTGCTTCAGAGTCTTCGTGTATCGCTGAACATTTTCGAAACCGCTTGAAGCTATTTGCACATTCGACGAATGTCAAAGTTTCAAGCATTAATCAGACGGTTTCTGCTATTACCAGAAAAATTTGCGCTCTGAAAATTAGTTCTGCTTTGGACCAATCTCTTATTTTGGAAACGTTGGCCTTAGTGTTGCCCAGTATCTCTGGTAATTTACCCTCGTTTGTAATGGACCCAGGCCTTCGTAATAATTTTTCGGACCTCCAGTTGGCAGATCCTCGGTTTTATCAATCTAGACCTGTTGATTTACTTTCGGGCGCTGATTTATATCCTCAGCGAAATTAGACGCGATGTTTTAGGATCTTTAGTGGCTCAGAAGACTCTTTGGATATATCATTACGGGATCTATTGTGGAGCCGACAGTTAGAGCATATTCGACGAGAATAGATGTTTCTATGGAGGATAGTTTGAATAGGAATCTCCTTCGTTTTTGGGAAATTGAGGAAACGCCTAGGCGGAAGATAATGACCCCTTCATATGGAATTTGTGAGGAAAATTATCGGAAAACTACGCGACGCGACTCCGATGGCCGTTATGTAGTGACACTACCTTTCAAGTCAGAATTTTCTCATTTGCTCAATTTGGGTTTTTCTCGACAGAATGTTATGGCTCAATTTTTGAGAAGTGAAACTTCTCTTCTACGCAAACCTGATATTAAGGAACTATATGATAGTGTCGTTAATGAATATCTGGTTTTAGATCATATGAGACTTGTTCCCAATCATTCTCTAAATGCTTCTGTTTCGTGTTATCTTCCTCATCACCCAATACTTAAGCCTGAAAGTAAAACTACAAAATTACGTGTTTTATTTAATGCCTCGAATAGGACCTCTAACGGTAATAGCTTAAATGATTTCCTTTATGTGGGCCCCACATTACAAGCAGATTTGGTGCTTTTAATTCTTCGTTGGAGGCTATATCGTTTCGTTTTTAATTGCGACAATACCCAAATGTATAGACAAATTCGTCTTGATCCTGCTCACACGCCATATCAACGCCTATTATTTCGATCTTCTCCGACGGAGGAGGTCAAAACGTATGAGTTACAAACTGTAACTTTCGGTGTTAATTGTGCTCCCTATCTAGCGCTCCGACCATTGTTACAATTAGCGGATGATTCCGAAGATGAGTATCCTCTAGCGGCTCATATTTTGCGCAAGTCTATGTATTTCATCTGCATTGAGGGCTCGTGATCAACTGAAGAGGGTTTTGTCTTCACCAAAATTTGAAATGGACCTCAAATGAAATGGAAATTCTGAGGGATCTTCCTTTAGACCATCTGGTAGATTCAAAGCTACTTACGTTTGTTGAATCTAGCACTTCGAAAACGCTGGGGATTTTATGGAATGCTCAGCTGGATTCCTTTTATTTTAGAGCTGAGCCTATTGTGAGTAAGTCGCATTATACGAAGAGGGAAGTTTTATCTACGATAGCTAGATTATTTGACCCTGTGGGCTGGTTAGGTCCTGTTATTATTACTGCGAAAATCATTATGCAACGGATTTAGCAGGACAATATTGATTGGGATGAGTTTCTCCTGCCCTCTACGGGAATTAAATGGTAGAAGTTCGTTGAGCAGTATAGGCAAGTGAATAATATTCAGATCCCACGGTGGGTAAAATATGCGCCTTATACGTCGGCCGAACTTCATGTGTTTTCTGATGCTTCCGAGAAAGCATACGCGGGGGTAATTTATATTCGTATTGAGGCAACCGGTCAACATTATACGCACTTGCTTTCATGTAAGACTAAGGTTGCTCCTATTAAGACCGTTTCTTTGCCTCGATTGGAACTTTGTGGCGCGGTTTTGGCTTCAGAGTTAATGAAGACTGTAGTTAGGGAAATTGATATTCCGCTCCGGGGAATTTATTGTTGGACGGACTCTACAATTGTTCTATGCTGGTTGAGGAAAACTCCTGGTAGTTGGACCACGTTTGTAGCTAAAAGAGTTTGTCGAATTCAGGAGAACGTCGGCCACAATTGGTATCACGTCAGATCTGGGGATAACCCAGTAGATTTAGGTAGTAAAGGCCTTTCCCCAGCAGATTTGGAGAAGAGTAGTCTTTGGTGGTATGGGCCTACATGGCCTTGCGCAGATAAAGCCAGTTGGAACCTGGAGAACTTATTCTCCCTAGATGCGGATGTTGAAGCCAGGGCTGTAAAAACACATGCGACCATTTTTGCTAATTATGAGGACATTCTGGATAGATTTTCAAAACTTGCTCGTGCGCTTAGGGTCATAGCTTATCTTCTTAGGTTTTTCTATAGAACCCATTCTTCGCATAAGGGCAAATCTGTGTTTACTTCTGCCGAGATCTCTAGGGATGAGTTAATTAACGTTAGGCGACGCCTGGCAATTTTGGCTCAAAAGGCCTACTATGGTGACGAATATCAGGCTCTATTGTTAAGGAGGCCAATTTCACCGAAAAGTACATTGCGATCTCTTAACCCCTTTTTGGATGATAATGGGGTAATGCGACTAAATGGTAGGCTGGAAAAATCACCGTCTTTGTCGTATACGGAGAAGTATCCGATCTTTTTGCCATATTCATGTCGTTTTATTGTTTTATTGGCGGAATTTGTGCATATTATTTCAATTCATGGTGGCAATCAATTGATGCTGCGCATTATTCGCATTGAATATTGGGTTACTCGACTCAAAATCTTGGTGCGAAAGATAACGAATGGTTGCAAACGCTGCTTATGCCCGTAATTTCAACAAACAGATATCTGTTCGTGTTCTTACCTAACAGTTATCTTTACCGATCTGGTAAAAATAGTTTGGTAATTTCAACGTTAATTTTGCCTACGTGTTTTTTCCTTTAAGTTTTCTTTTAAAATATGGCAACATTTGTATTTTTATTAATATTTTTAATTAACTGTCAAAATCGATGGTGTAAAATACACTACAGTTCATATAGTAGGTAAGACAAACATGTTAAAATTATCAAAAATTCGTTACACCATAGATATCTATACACAGCTAGATATCTGCTTGTAGAAATTACGGGCATTATTGGAAAGAAAGCGTTCTTGCAATCAAATGATGGCAGCCTTACCTCCCAAGCGAACTACGTTGGACGCGTTTTTGGCGGCTTTTCATCGGTTTATTGCCAGACGAGGCTGCCCTTTGACCATTTTTTCGGATAATGGTACTAATTTTGTAGGAGCTTCTAATGAAATTGAAAGGGACTTTCGTACGTTTATTGCGGAAAGTAAGGCCCGAATGTGTTCTACATTTGGTATTCAGGGTATTTCGTGGCGTTTTATCCCCGCTGGTGCCCCGCACATGGGCGGATTGTGGGAGGCCGCGGTTAAGAGTTTTAAGTCCCATTTTCGTAGGGAGGTTCAGAATGTCAAATATACATTTGAGGAATTTTCTACCATACTTGCAAGGATAGAGGCTTGTTTGAATTCGCGTCCAATGTGCCCTATGTCTGACAACCCTGATGATCCCGTAGCGTTAACTCCTGGGCATTTTTTGATAGGTTGTCCTATATTGGCTCCGCCGGAGCCATCTATTTTGGATACACATGTGAGTATTTTAAATCGGTATCGCAAGATCAAGGCATTTTCTCAAGATTTCTGTCGACGATGAAAAGAAGAGTATTTGCAAAATTTGCATAAAACATACAAATGGAAATTTCCGGAGCGAGACGTAGCCGTTGACGACTTAGTTGCGATTCGTCATGAACAACTTGCGCCGAATTCCTGGAAAATAGGACGGGTTGTTAAGACTTATCCGGGGAGTGACGATCATGTTCGCGTTGTTGATATACGAACGGCAAACGGGGTTGTAAAACGACCAATGACAAAGCTGGTTGTACTGACCAGTTAATTTTTTATTTTATTATCATATGTATATTAACCTTAGTTGTTTCCTAGTAACATGGACGCCTTACCTTCCATATTTGAGGATGCCTTGCTTAAGGATTATGATGAAGCAATGGAGGTAACCGAACCCATCTTAACATCACCATTATTACCAGCAGCTACAGCAGTTTCAGGGGCAATCAACGGATCGTCATCTGAACCGGCCTCAATTGTGGCGGTGCCTAGTTTGTCGGAGGTGGATCCGAAGAATGACCCGGTAGCTCCAGTTGACGATCTGGGTTCAAAAACTGAGTCTGCACCTGTCCCACCTTCAAGACTAAAACCAAAATTACTTCCTTGCAGTCTATGCAAGAAATCACATCCCTTAAGAGGTTGTTTCCGTTTTCGTCAGTTGGCCCACGAGAAAAAATTACGGCATGTCCTTACGTTTGGACACTATTCTCGCTGCCTCTCGAATAGCCATCCCGTTCGTGATTGCGGGAGCAAGAAAAGTTGTGTAAAGTGTCAAGGTGATTATGTTCCCCTACACGTGGGGCATCAGCGCCAACTGAGTCTAAGGCAACCAAACGAAAACCGTCAAAACCCACACAACCACGCTCCAGTCTTACGACGCCATTACCACTACGTCATGCGTTCACTTTTTCCCCCACTTTGCAGGCTAAGCTCTCGATTGGTGAGAAGGCTATTCAAGTGCGTATAGCTATAGATTTGTGCTGCAGCATAAGCTACATAAGTGAGCAGTTAGTTAAAAGGTTGGGAATTAATGTCGCTGACTCGTATTGTCGTGTCAGAGTTGAATCTATTTACGACCCAACGAAACAGATCTCACTGACCGTGAAAGTTAGAAAAATGAACGGTATTAAAACGCCTATTGAGGACGTGGATAAAAGTGTGTGTGCGTTGTTTCCCGGCTTTCAGTATGCGGACCCAACATTTTACCATTCGGGTCAGGTGGCATTGGTTTTCGGTCCAGAAGTTGGTTCACATGTGCTTACTGGACAAAGTTTTACGAGTCCATGTGGTCATCTGGCGCAATATACTATATTTGGCTGGGTCATATCGGGTCTATCGCCGGTTTGATGAATCTAATATCAGTTAATGGATCTGTCGTAAAAACCATTTAAATATCAGTTGATGGATCTGTCGTAAAAACCACTCATATGTCAGTTATTGGATCTGTTGTAAAAAATATTTAAACATCAGTCAGTTCATGGATCTGTTGTAAAAACCATGTTCTTCGTTTTTGTTGAATTATGAATATAAATATATAGAACTAAATTGTATTATATTTTTTTTAATTTATCTATATAAATATATACTTAATACATAATATTGAATTATTGCTTGCAATTTGAAATTTATTTATATAAATTTATTTAAAATTTAATTTTTTGCAATTAATTATATTCTTGCAAGGTGGCCGGCAATGTTTAAGTTAACTTAAATAATAACTGGTTGTTCGGTTAAGGTTTGCTACCCTTTTTTAGCAACCTTATTCTTTCGGAGTGTTTACTTATATATAAAATACCGTTAACGGTTAATAAAACATTGTTTTCGCCATCTTCAAGTTGTCGTATCTAAAATTAGTTATTGACATTACCACCAATCGTTCACTACCGAATCTTTAAGGTAAATAAAGAAATCTTTTAAATATAAACAAAACACCAAATTTTCTTTTATTTCATTTTTTTCCGCCTTGCACGAGTTAAGTGAAAGACTAATTGCACTTATAAAAAAAACACAACTACTTTCTTTCATTTCCAAAATAATAATAATTTTATTCATTCTTTTTCTTTAAAATGAAACTTATTTTCTAAATACAAAAGTGCTTACACAAGCTAAAGTTCAATGATTTCTTATTTTATTTATTTTAAATAATTTGGAAATTTATTTCTTGTTAAAATTTGCTGATTAATAATGTTTGTAATATTTTAGTTTTATTTTAAAGTTCAGTAACTTCTTATTTTAATTATTTCGCAATTATGCTTATTAACTTAATTTATTACTTGTTAAAATTTATTTGCTGATTAATAAAATTTGTAATAGCTTAGTTTTATTTCTTTTGAATATTTAATGTATGCTGATGCAGCTATTTAATCTAGGTGGCTTTGTTGGTGAGTCTGTTGTTGTTGTTGTGGTTGAGGTTGTTTCTGTAACTCACGCAAACTAAAACGACAGATCGGAAAACAAAATAGAGTTACCGAGTTAATCATGTTGGCACATTTTTGGGGAAATTTTTTCATTTATTTATATAAGCATTATTTAAACAATATTAATGCTCTATAATTAACAAACTTGCTTTTATAAATGCGCGTTTCAAAAATTAATCATAATAATACATTTATCAAGTTAACACTTTAATAACAATTTAACAATAATCCAGTAAATTTGCATTAAATTTTTAACAGGGTAACTTTGCTTATCGTTTTGACATTAAGTGGCATGCAAGTGCTAAATTTCCACTCGCATGCAATTTTTGCTGCCACTGGAGCTGCCATTGCGAAAAATGTGAGTGTATTAGTAAAAAAGTGTGAGTGTATTGAGTTTTTCGAACTGGCAGTGGCATGTGTAAATGCTGGGTTACCCGGCGTTTCCACATGCAAGTAATTACTTGCAAGTAGTGTATACGTATTATCGACGAAAAATCGAGGAAGCAGCCGATTGGCTGAAAGTACGAAAAATGTGATGGTGTTAGTAAAAAAGTGTGAGTGTATTGAGTTTTTCGAACTTGTACCCAGCGGTAAAACTTAGAAGACCTTCTTACTTCAGGCCTTTTTGAAGGCCTGATTAAAAAATTTTTTGATTTAATTACTATTCTTATGTAACTGCTAAAGAATGCCTCATAGAAGGCCTCGGCTCTTTGGTATAAAAGATAAGATACACCTTCCACACTCGCTTCTATGAGAAGCGATAAAAGAAGGAGTAACATTTTTTGTTTTGTTTTTTTGCACACGCAAAAGCAAAAGAGTTCAGATTCCTTTACAAAAACAAAGTAACATACATAATAAAATAACTTCCAAATGTTGATGTTAAAAAGAGAAAGAGTAAAATTTTTTGTTGTTTTTTCGCCAAGGCGAAAGAATTCAGATCCCGTTATAAAAATAAAGTTACATACATATTTAAATACCAAGTGAAAACAATAATGTAAATCTTTTTAGTTGTGTTTTGTTCATTGAAGAAGAAGGTTCTGTGTAGGGATGGACACTGTAAAAAAACATCGGTTTTTTTCGATGCGAATGAAAATGGTCAGCCAATTTCCATTAGAACCGATGCACTTTTTACAAGGATGGTCCGAAAGGCCTTTTAAGAGCCATTAATTAAAAGGCCTTTTAACATACCTTTCTTAAAAACCCTTTAAGATAACCTTTATTCTAAAGCCTTTTAACAGTCCTTCTCTGGAAAGCCTTCTAAGAGCCATATATTTGAATGCCTTTAAGAAGCTCTGGCGAAAGAAAGGAAAGCGGAAGGCCTTCTCCGCAATGACAACGCGTGTAAAAAAGATATGAGTATGGAATGGAGCAAGAAGGCCTTGTACATCCAAAAGAAGGGGTACAGAGGCCTTCTAGAAAAAGGGCCGATGAAAAACTATTTTTAGCCACTGTACGACGTATGTGCGCTTTTACATGTTCTGTTACTCCCGCGTCGAGAAGCTTTTCGATAGAATTATTTTAATGTTTTTTTCGTAATGTGCGTTTGTGGTCATTAATATCTTTGTTCTAATCGCAACAAGGAGAAAGGTATATACAACTCGTCATTCTGTTTGACAATGTGAGTTAGCTGGTGAAGAGAATTAAAAGTTTAGAATAGATAAATATAGCAATCTTTATTGTTTGAAATACATACCTATGAAATAATGAAAAAATCTCTTTTTTTTAGACATTTCGATCGATATCGAATGCCTTCATTTGCCCCTGATCCAAATTTGGTCTTCCTTGATCATATGGCATGGGCGCTTATGTAGCAAAACCAATATTTCAGAAAGTAAACATTATCCCTTTTGTTGTCCATAACTATTTTCACTTACATATAAGCTCACTGAAAGTTCGTGAAAAAAGTTTTTAAATTATAAGGAGACATCAAAAAATAAAGTTTTATGAATAAAAATAAGAAGCAGTCGTGTTTTTTTGCTCACATCTTAGCCATTTGCATACAAACCTGGCTTAATGTCAATAGAAAATTTTTTTACGTTGACCACCCGTTCTGTATTATATAGAACAGTACTACTGTATTTAAGAGCTTTGTTTTGGGTAAATAATTTTTTTTAGCAAAATAACTTAAATTGTTATGCATTTAATCAAACTTGTAAAATTTTAATTTTATTCTTAAATTTTTTTAAAAACAAAAACTTAAACAGTGTAAAGACCTTAGTTTTTACCTAATTTATTCTAAGGAGTATTTATTTCTCGAGTAGATACATACACTAATTTAACACTAAAGAAATAAAAAAAAATAGAATATGAGAATTTATTTCTCATGGTGAGTAACATTTATTTTATAAATTTTCATATTCACTCCTATCGTGAAAAAAATTCATTGGGAGTTTTTTCCCATTTCCCATTTTTACAATTGAATTCACATAGGAAAAATGGAAAAAGGGAAATAACTCCCAATGAATTTGTTATTAACGATAGGGGTGATTATTCGAATGTGTATTCTAAGTCAAATTACAATTTTTAAAAGCTTTTATACTTTAATATTCTTGTTCCACATTATACACATTCAAATAATATGAAAATTTATAAAAAATAAAAATTTTTAGTTGAACATTTGTAATTATTTTTTAGTTATTGAACAGACCTAAAGAAACTTTATAGAGGAATAAAAATTTTCGAGTTATAAATACATATTTAATTAAATCTTTGAAGTTCGGCAAAAAGGTCTTAAGTAAAAAAAATAATTTTTAATTTTTGATTGAATTTAACTTAATTTATCTAATCAAATAATTAAATTAAATAATTTTTAATTTAACATTACCTATAGTTTTTTACTTAAGACATTTTGGCTGAACTTCGAAAAATTAAAAATGTTGTTATTTAAAAGATTATATTTAAATTCCTTTTGTCTTGGTAGCATACCATTAAAAATAACACTTTCATTGGGATTTTATTTTGAATGTAGTAATATTTGAATACTTTAATACAGTAGAGTAACAATTACATACATAAGTACATGAGGATTAACGCTTAAAATCAATATAATAAAATAAAATTAATTGTAAAAACATAAAATATTCTTTACCTAACAGAGAATAAAAAGAAAAGTTATCAGTATTTTTTAAATTGTTTTATGTATTGTGTAAGCGTATATAATTTTTAGCCCTGTTTTGAATAGGGGCGTTGTTTGGTTTTAAAATTATCATTATTGCTGCTGTTTGCGTTTGAATTATTAGCAGTATATTCGGCAATAAAAGCAGAAGACAATTCTGGTTCGGATCTGCTATCACCTGAGCTACTTCTACTGCTGTTGTTTTTATTTGTACTACTAATATTTATATTATCGGCAGTATTTTGAAGGTTAAGCGTAGAATTTTCTGTTATACCATGTTTTTCTTGTTGTCGTACCAAGTCGTAATAAAGCCCACGCATAGCCATTAGTTCATCATGTTTTCCAGACTATAAATTACAAAATGAAGTAAAAAGGGAATAAGTGTTTAGAATATCAAAAATTTTTACAACTTAGTCATACCTCCACTATACACCCTTTGTCTAAAACAACTATTAGATCTGCATTGCGAATAGTAGATAGACGATGAGCAATAACTAAAGTAGTGCGATTTAATACGGCAGTATCCAAAGCTTTTTGTACTTCAGCCTCACTTGTGGCATCTAAAGCACTGGTGGCTTCATCAAGTATTAATATTTTAGGATTTTTCAATAATGCGCGGGCAATAGCGATACGTTGACGTTGACCACCACTCAATTGCATACCCCGTTCTCCAACATTAGTTTGATAGCCTTCCGGAAGCGCCGACACGAAATCATGTGATTGTGATAGTTTAGCTGCAGTGTATACGTCGTCTTCTTTGGATCCAGGTCTGCCATATCGTATATTCTCTAATATGGTAGTGGCAAACAATACTGGTTGTTGTTCTATAAAACCCAAAACATTGCCTCTTAACCAATGAGGGGAAATATCTTCCAGTTTATATCCATCTATTTTAATGGCGCCGGAAGAGGGTTCATACAGTCGCTCAACTAAGGAGGCAATAGTGGATTTACCAGAACCGCTGGCACCAACCAAAGCAACTGTTTCTCCAGGTCTTAATGTTAGACTAAAGTTTTTAAGAACAATCTGCAATAAAAAAATAATGGTATTATGTAGTTGGATATTCGGTGTAAAGTGGAGGTACGACATACGTGATCTGGCCTAGTGGGATATGCGAAAGAAACATTTTCAAAACGTATTTCACCCTTTAAACGTTCCGATGGAATTTCATAGCCTCTGAGGAGTTCAACTTTAGGTTGAAGATGTAAATACTAAAATATATAATATATAGGATTTTATGTGGAATTAATTTAAAAATTTTACCTCAAATACTCTTGATCCTGCTGTCATGCCACGAATCATTGTGCCCAATAATACGGAACCTTGAGCAAGAGAGCGTTGTACACCTTGAGCCGCTACTAAGAAAGCCATGAGTGATCCCGGAGACAAACTTTCCGTTGACATAAGATGGCCACCCATGAAAAGTGTTGATAGAACTAGACCGTTTAAGAAAAAGTTTGTTAAACCCTGGAATATAGCTATACCATAACCCAATTCTTGAGATAATCGGGCGGCATAGTTTGTTTCATGTTCAAACAGCTCCATTTCACGATATTCACACGCACATGAACGTACAGTTCGTACATTTGATAAAGCCTCTTCGCACACAGATGTTGCACGTTCTGACTGTGCCTGAGAGTTTTTACTTAAATGTCGAAGTTGTTTGCCCAAATATGTCATAAACATGACAACACAAGGCACCGAAGCCAGCGCAATAGCTGCCATGTGAGGCGATATTATAAATAGCGATATGCCTCCACCTATTAACTGGGCCACGCTGCGCAATCCTTGCGATACAAACTGTTTAAAACACGATTTGAAGTCCTGGACATCAGCTGTCAAGCGATTTACAAGCTCTCCCGTGCGATTCTTATCAAAGAACTCAATGTCTTGTATAATAATTTGACGAAAAAGATCTTGACGCAGCTTGGCAGCCATTTGTTCTCCAATATGACTTAACAGGTATATGTAGAGGAACGTAAAACACGATTGCATCACATACAAACTAAGTAAATTTGAGGCAGGCTTACTCACATCCTTGAAGAATGAATTATTTAAGGGATCCTTAACGTAGGTGTTAGCATAATGCGCTAATATGTTTATTAAATCCCCTAATAGAGTGGGTATCCGAATATTGATGTAGGCCACAATAAGAGCTGCCTGAATTTATTAAAAATAAAAACATTTAGATCAATTCTGTTCTATAGTTAATTAGTTTTAAAAGCACAATTTAATATATAGGGATGATATTACTTTAATTTTGTATTAAAAGTGATTTGTGCATCAGAATAATAACTATATTTTATATCTTACCGCTATAGCACCTAAAAACTCCCACAAATGGGGCTGCAAATAAGACCAAAAGCGTCTCCAGTCGAATTTTCCATCATCCTGTTGCAAAGTTTTTTGAATGACTCCTGCCAATCGATTCCCCTCACATTTTACTTTATTGTGACTCTGCTGGAAAAATGTGCGAGTCGCCAAACCTAATGTAACTCCGCCGCCTCCTAAGAGAATTGCTTTAATTTTTGCAGCGTTTTTAGAATAATGCGGGGTTGACTTGGGACAACCGCTTTTCAATTCCCCATTCCGTATCGAGCTGTGAAACTTCTTTAGTTGTGTTACATCCTTTAATGTTTCCTTTGTTAGAGATAAGTTGATGTTAAATTTTGGAATTTGTTGTAACAAGTGACGACTTGAATGACAAATAAATAAGTTCTAAATAAATTTTCCTTTGACTGACGGTGACATAACATCAGCTTTATCAATACATATTTTGAAATATGAACTAAACAACTAAAATGTGTCTAAACAATTCATTCATAATTACCTGTTATCACTGCGCCCACAATTGTTCACAATCAAACGTAACATTTTCCATTCGCATTCCCCAAACCTATGCTGGCCCACAAATTATATTCGGGTGGCGGAAAACAGTCACATTAATGTACAAAAGTACAATTGACGCCGTGTCAAACTGATAAATATTTTTTATCAAAAGAAACCTTATTAATCATGAAAGAAATTCTAAGTGCGTGCAGGTAAAACTTTTCGTTACGATAAAAACACGGTGACGGCAAGGCGAATTCATTACAGGTAATCTCGGTCAGGGTTGTCAGGTGTGGCGATTTCTCGCCAAACGGGGCGATTTTCAAACTTGTTTGGCGACTTGGCGTATTTTTGGCGATTTATAAAATAGTTGGCGATTTTGCTGGATATTTTTGATGCGACACGAATTGGTTTTTAAATTCAATATGAAAAAATTATACAAATTTTTTTATTCTAGTATTTTTATGTATGAAATTTCAGGTCAGTATTCGAAACTCAATTATGTAATGTTGAAGTGAAGATATTGAAAATCTTTGAAAAAATAGTTTAATTAGGCTAAAGTTCATATACCTAACTGCCCGTCTATACCAGAGATAATTATTGCGACATATATTGCAGTAATTGTCAAAATTATGTTATCTTTAATGTAGACAGACATTTTTTGTACATATTTATTGCTAACAATTTATGTTGCAATAATTGTTAGGCCATTTTCGTTGACAATTATTGCTTACAAAAATCGTCAATTTGGTTGTCAGTTGAAAAAAAGAAGCAAAAAATAAAAAAAAATAGAAGCAAATTGTGTGGGAAAGAAATTAAGTTTTTTGAGATTGTAGCATATTATAATTGTAGTGAAATAATTAAATTAAAAAATTAAATAAACACTAAAATTAAATTGCAAAAATTATAATTTTTTCCTTATTCGATCTTTATTGTTAAAATTAATATTAATTTGTTAAAGTTCGAGTTCTTTTTTATATAAAAATAATA
The DNA here is from genome assembly GCA_949318255.1 of Pollenia labialis. Taxonomy (NCBI): domain Eukaryota; kingdom Metazoa; phylum Arthropoda; class Insecta; order Diptera; family Polleniidae; genus Pollenia; species Pollenia labialis. The sequence continues at coordinate 85,960,035 of OX439143.1, forward strand.
ATTTTACATTAACAAAAATAAAAAAATTAATATATTTGTATTAAAAATGACCTCAAGCTTAAACAAATTAATATAAATTTATATAATAAAGTCGAATAAGAAAGCATTTATATTAATTATAATGATTCTTGTAAGATACCGCCATTTTTTACACTGCACCTCCTTTCTTGATTTATTTACAGAAGGTGAAACGCAACTGCAACGAAAATGCAACTTCTAGTTATTTTCGAGTTTCATTTGAGTTTATGCCATAGACTCCCTAGAGGAACCACACATGGCGCGACCATTTGCATTGAAACCGGCGTACAGACAACTCGTGTTTGCGTTTCATCTCTTCTCAAAGAAACTCGAAATGATTGTGATAATTTCATTACATTTTGGTACAATTAAGGTTGCAGGGTGTGTGGAAAACGATTAAAACTAGTTTCAAAACAATGATTTCTCAATGATTGCGTTTTACCGTCTGTTCTGGGCCTTAATGTTAAACATTTCATATCAGTTGTAGACTGCATGTTAAGTATATACTCTACATGTTAGAGGTTTTCTCATGTTATAACACAAATGTTTTACCAACGCTTTTATAACATCATGTTGTAACAACAAATCATGCCAGTTGTAGACGTGGAGTAATGATCACAAATTTGTAAAGTTAAGATTTACATGAAAAACTGTTGTTAAAATTAACTTTTAAAATTACCACAATACGAGTAAATAATATTTAAGTAAATAGCATTATAAAACAAAACAATATAACTACATAATTTTTTTCACAAAACACAACGTTCGTTGAACGTGGTTAGTGTTTTGTTATTTTTGTTTTGATCATGCCATTTGTGTTGATTACTGCGGCCTGTTTTTACACATTTCCACTTCACTACCAAAAAAAGCTTTCCGTCTTTTTCTTCGAAAGCTACTTTTTTCATATGCATTTGTTTAAGGCTAGTTTACTTATACTATAATTCGATTATTAAATGTAAAAAACGTTTATTAAGACAAATTTTCATACAAAATTTGTTTTATTAGCCTTTATTAAATTAACACTTTGAATTTCGTCCGACTTCTACAAATGCAATTTTAATTTTGGTATGGCAGATTGAAACTCAATTAATACATAACAATTTCGTATTAATTGAGCAAGAATTAAATTGCAACTTTATATTGATAATTGAGTTCAATAAAGTCATTTATTGCGTTAAACTCAATTAAGGTGCATATCTGAACACGGTATAAAATATTTTTTTCATGATTTTTCAACATATTTTACAAATTAATATCATAAAATGCAAACAAACACTTATCGAAATGTCATTTTATTTTTGGGAAAATCCAACAATAAATTTTCTTACTTAATAAATGGTTTATAAAAGGTTTAATAGAATATTTTTCGTTTATGAATACAGCTTTAGCAATTTTTGCTTAAAAATTGTTTATTAATCATAAATAAGTTTTTATGAATAGGGCTGTTTATCTTTTCAAGTAAACGATAATGAGTATAAACTTTTTTTGAGGGTTAACTTCTTCTACCGAGATAATATGAAACCTGGTAATGTATGTAAATACACTTAGGTTTAACAGCTCATTCACTTTTTCGAACTGCCGGAAAAAGTGTTAAATTTGTATCGGACTAAAATTTTGAAAGAATTTTATAAGTTATGTATTGTTGAAATTTTATAAAAATTTATCCTCAGGCTCAGACGTCTATAAGGAGCAAACAAACACGGTTCACACACGCCCAGTTTTGAGCTTTGTGGAGAGAATGGCAAAGAAATGGCATTCTCTTTTCCTCTCTCTTCTAAAAACTCAAAACTTGACGAGTCAAACTTGACGCGTGGGAACCGGCACTTAGATATTTTTTAACAGACTTAGCATTTATACATGCCACTGCCATAATAATAATAATGTTTTAACTTGTTATATGTATTATTATGATGAAATTTTTGAAACACGCATATATAAAAGCAAGTTTGTTAATTATAGAGCATTAATGTTGTTTAAATAATGCTTATATAAATAAATGTAAACCATTTCCCCAAAAATGTGCTTAAATGATTGGCTCGGTAACTCTATTTGGGTTTTTGGTACTTTTTTTTTAGTTTAAGGGTGTGTGTGAAACGGTAGCAAAGCATGGTGAAATTATTAGAAGGTGGCAGCACTACGGAATGTATTATTTTTTGCTCAATTCGTGGTGAACTTTCGTTATGTCAAAATTATTTGTTTTTTTAATGATGAAACAGAATTGAGTCAAGGCGAATTCATGTAAACGGTGGTGTCGATACTACAACAAGTAACAACACCAAAAACACAACAATGTATTTTTTTGTTGCTTTCGTTGGCCGATATGTCAAAAACACAAGTAACTTTTGACGTTCCTCTCTCTAATTAAGAAAAAAAAGTAGCACAGCTGTGTTTTCAACGCCACCTGAAAGTCAATTCGCCTTGAATTGAGTCTTCAACTTCAAGCAAAAATTCTTAAGCCCCCCTACAAGAAGACTACCGGTAATTTTACTAGTTATATGACCGGTAGTGTTGACCAATATAGTGTTATAGTTATAGCAATTTTTTTTGTTTTGGTTATGCATTTCTTGTAGGGCCCATAATTAAAACGTCGGCCGTAACCAGCGTGGCCATTTTGGCATTTTTGCAGCTAGATTTAGCATTTTTTTGTCTGATTTAGCTGCAAATTTTTCATTTAGCAGTTAGCATTTTGTTTAGCATTTTTCAACTACATATTTAGCATTTTTAGCATTATTTAATTTAAGAATATTAAAGTAATCTTTTTTTGAAAAACTACCACACACTTTTGTTGAATGCAAATACAAACCCCTACTTTTTGCTTTAGAAACTGTACAATCTTTTAAAGGACCTTTCATATCAAATAGTTTTAAAATTTGCTCAGTTTGATCCATTCAATTCATGTTAAGACGATTTTTTCCCTCAATTACGATTTTGAATTTTTTGGAATCGAAAAGAGATACCCAAGGCGAATTCATTCCAGGTAATCTCGGTACTACAACTCGTACAAAAACCACAAGCAATTTGTTTATGTACAATCATTGTAAAGTGCCATAAACAGAAATGGTTTTATTTCACAGAAACAAAGATATTAAAAAAAAAATTTTGACATCAGGGCTTTTAAGACTACCTATAATAAATTCGACTTGGAGATAGCATAACTTTTGAAATAGAAAAAAACAAATATGAATTACATGCCGAGATTTTATAGCTCAATTTATATGTCATCTTAGAAAACCGTATAAAAACTAATAAATGCAAATTAAGCAAACGAAAGAAGAAAATATTGATTTCACTGTAGAAGAAATTACAACTTTGGAACATCAGTGGCTGAAACCAAATTCAAATGACAGTTGATTTTTGGATAAATGTATATGGATATACAAATTCATTATATGAAAATCCATTCAGTGAATTAGCTTCGTTTGCTATGCAGTTCTTGGTTTTGCCAGTTAGCAACGCGAAAGTTAAAATTGGGTTTTAGTGGTATAAATATCTAAAAAACGAAAACTCGAAACAGAATAACGTTAATATATTATAATGATATCTTGATCGATTCTTCAGAAGCTGAAGAAGAATATTCATTTGATGACGTATTTAATTTATAAAATGAAATATTTTATTAAACATGTTATATAAATTTTATTAAAATACTAAATAATTCCCATTTATGGGTTAAGTTCCTTTGATTTTTTGTTATGGTATGGTACCTTTTGTTTAAAAACTTTTTTTGTACGTATATAAAGACTGAAATATATTTCTTTTATAGTTTTAAGACTTTTTATGTTTTATAAATATTATATTGTTATTCTGTAATCAGTTTGATTTATTGATACGATGTGAGATTATATTATAGGTATTGTAACTAAAATAACAAAAAAATAAAACAATTTAATCTTTAGCATTATTTTTTGGCAGTTTACGATTTTTGTTAGCATTTTTTAGCATTATTTTTAAGCCGATTTAGCTAAAAATATTTTTGGATATGGCCACACTGGCCGTAACTTCAAATTCTCTCTCACTTCTTTTGTTTTCTTTTGTTCTTATTTTTCTTTGTTTATAAAATGTATGAAATTGAATGAAAGTATGGTAGCATTGTTAAGAGAATAAGTGTCTATATGTGAGAGCATTAGAAAAAACGTCCTCAAAATAAAATTGATTCTATTTCTCGACCGCATTCTCTGGCTTAATTTTATGTCAATCTGTATGAAAAACATCGTTCAGCCCCAGTTCTGTTTCATCATTTACGGTAATGTCAAAATATTGTTAATTTTTAAAATAATTTGTGTGATAAAAAAAATATTTGTGCGGGATTTTATTGAAAATATTGTTGTAGAATTCGATTTTAAATGAACAAAGGACGTATTGTTTAAAAAACGTGTTTTACACCCAATTTTCATGATGATTTTTTCCCCTATTTTTGAAACATGTCTTTTTTAGTTTGATAGCGAGCGAGAGTTTAATTTTTAGGTTGATAGAAGAAATAGCAGCTTTGAAGATGACGATGAACCTGCTGTAGTAATTAATGAAGAAATAGCGCAACCTTCTTGTAACAAAAGAGTAAGTTTTTGAATATGGGCATTTCCATTTTGACGTGTCGTGATTTTTGTACCACAAAATGTAAAAAAATTAAATGACGAAGTCAAATTTGTAAAAAGGGTTTTTATATATACAAAGTAATGAAGTAGCTCTATATTCAGAAAAAAAATTACAGTAAGCGACGCTAAGGATTTGCAGATATAAGCAAAAATCTGCGCTGGCGTGACGTTAAAAAAACGGAAGTGGGTTTTGACTTGCATTACAAAACTGAATAATACTGCGAATTGAGCAAGATGTTTTGTACAAAACCTATTTTAGTAAACTTACGACTTATATAGATTTATTTTTCAAGCTATCAAATTTAAAAATCTTTGCTCGTTTTAAGGTAAATATGGAAATTTTCAGCTAAAAGTCTACTTTTTTTAATGTAACGCCAGATTTCAAATAAGGTTGTATTTTCGGTCCATGTTGTTCAATCATTATCCCTTTTGTTACTTAATGTAGAGCTTGTTGCGCTTTACACCACAATATAAAAAGGTAAACGATACATATAAAATTTTTTGAGAAACAATTTAAAATATTTCTGGCGTTACGTGACAAAAAGTAGACTTTTTGCTGGAAATGCCCATATACAAAAATACATATCGTCAGTTGAGATGTAGAAAATTAATAACGGGCATATTCTACAAATCGAATTGAAGCGGATTGAAAATTGAGTAAATTTAAAAAATTTTCTTGTAATGAAAGTTCATTAAAATATTCCATTTTTCTGCTTCGGTTTTTATTATCAATTTGCTTTACAAAAACGACTCTTAAAACAGGAAAAACACGGCTATTTTGCAAATAATTCTTTAACAAAATTGCTTTTATTTAAAAATTGTGTTGATAGAACTGTATTTTTTCTTTTAGGGAATGGCAAATAGATTCAAAAATCGATTTTCGATTTTTCCATAAACTTTTTTTTTATTATTTTGGTTTGTGGAATGGGTGAATCTCATCTAAAAATCGTTTAAAACAAATTTGTATTGAAGATTTAAAAAAAAACTTTCTTGAACGACTGCTAAGCCTATTGCTTTTCTGAGTTACTATTAATTTGTTGTGTTTTTTTAACACACGATTGGAATCGAAATCGATTTACTATTCCCATTTTTACTTATGCACACATAATATTGAGTGGCTGGAATTATCGTCATATCAATCATCTAAATAATAAATAATTTTTCAAATAATTACAAACAAGTACATTTTTATTATGTACATATGTGAATGCAAACATATTTTTTATTTCACATTATTAAAATGTTAACATAACAATTTTTTTGCTTTACAATTTCTTATCCAGCCAAGGTAATTTTCCTTCGTTGTTAAAGTACTCTTCAAAACCTTGCCGAATAGCTTGGGCTGCACCTTTTCCATTTTGGTTTGTGTATGATAATTCCGGGTTGGCTGCCTGAGTTTCAGCAGACAATACTCCAATTCTCACATAATAAGTTATGCAAAACGCAACAAGTTTTAGTGACAAGCTCAACCTTATCAACTGACAAATTTATTTTTGTTTGCAATATTCTAAAACGATTAGACATAATACCAAATGCCCGTTCAACAACATTCCTAGCTCGTGCTAGGCGAAGGTTAAAAATTTGCCTTTCTATTTTAGTGGTGTTGTGGGAGTGGGAGAAGATCCATCTCTTCTGAGGGATTTGAAAGTAACGTGTTTGCCGTCTAATGCCCCAAGGCAATGCGGAAACTGCCATTTTATGGTAAAGTTATCTGCAACAGCTTCCCATTGATTTTTCGTTGATGGAAACTAAGAAATAATATTAAATAAACTGTTTTATTATATTATTTATGAAAAAAATTTATTTTCTGAAACAATTTACTTTATTTTTAATTTTAGAAAAAAACTTTGGAACTAGAAGAAAGAATTAATAATGTAAAAAAGTTGATTATCAGCAGAGCTGAACAAAAAAGTTTTTATGATTGGCTTGGTAAAGAAGTAGTTTTTGAAATAAACAAAATTAAAAATGAAGATATACAACGAGAAGTTGTGTGGAAAATTCAGCAAATGTTGCGACAAGCATCGCTTGAAGACAAACAAAGTGGACCCAAGCCAAGCTCTTCCTTTTTTACATCAACTCCACAACTCTCGTTTAAACCAATTCAGTCTCATAATAGAGTGTCGACACCAGACATTAGCAGTCAATCTTCTTCAGTCTATACACCTGACATTTTAGAACAATCACTGATTGATGTCCTCGAAGATGAAGACTTTTAATTCTGCAACCCAACTGTTTTCCTGTTTCATAGATATGAAAGTGCTAGTCTTTTTATATGAAATATCAAGTACAAATTACATCTGTAATATTATATTAAATAACGTTTTATTAAAAATTCGACCTCGGGTTTTTGATGTTTACTTCAATAACAAATTTATTTGAAATTTTAATTAACTTTATAATTTTCTTTATCGCAGCCATTAAAATGCTAGCCTAAGCTTTTGTATTTACGTATATTATATGCATTTACTTTTAATTGTTTGAAATATGAATTACATCTGTAATATTTAAATGTTTTGTTTTGTTTACTTTAATAAAAAATTAATTTACTATTTTAATTTAATTTATTATTTATTGAATAATATAAATCTTATTATAAACATGTATGTATCCCATAAATAGCATACTCTTAAAATATTCTAACTGTTCGTGGAGAGTATCAAATATTCGGCACTGCCGATTATAGCACTCCAACTTCAGATACAAACCTTTAAATATTCATTTTTCAAATGTTTCCATACTGCCTGGCATACTTCAGAAATCTCATGACAAAGAAACGTTTCCGATAACCTCGTCTGGTAGTTTGTACTCTTGAGAGACTCTCCAGTGGCGAGGTATCGCAGCGTGGCTGCTAGTTTCTCCGCCGGAGCTATTGCTTCTCTCATGGCAGTATCTTGTTTTTTTATATCTTTTTCGATTTTTGCAAGAATAAAATTAAAAGTTTCCGGGCTCATTCTGATATAGTTCAGAAAAGATGGCATATCACTCAAGAGGTCGTTCATGAGAAATGAAAATGTACCTCGCTCCACCCTCTCTTTCCGCCATTGCTTTACCCACTCATTTTTCTTTCTTTTCTTTTGCAAATGGCTTACGCTTTCCAAGCATTCTACCAAAGCCAAAACAATTGCTTCATCCTCACTATCATCCAAATCTAAATTTTTAATGGCCACTTCCGATAATTCAAAAAGTTTTCCCACTGTTTTTTTTCCATGGTATTTATTAAGTATACGTATTTGTGTATAGTATACATATATAAAATTTGTTTATTTTTTGTATTTATTTAGTTTTCAAACTTCAAATCTTGTTATATGAATAATCATATTAAGGAAATCAGAAAAAAAACAACTCTGGCTGGAAAAAAAAGCAAATGGTGAAAACTTAACAAGTTTTTGGAAGTTGCTTTAAAAAAGAAATACAAAAAAGACATGTCTTTTAAATCATTGTGAAAATTGGGTGTTAGTTGTCGATGAGGACAAATGAGTTTTATTTAAACAAAATCAATTAAAATTTTAAACTTAATTGAATTGTGGAAAAAGTTTAAAATATAACTTTAGTGGAATAGCTATTGTGTTTAAAAGTGCTTTTTAAATTATTACAAACAACAACTTGTGTTTAGTTAAAACCAATACTTTTTAAACGTTACATTCTGTTGGGAAAATTGTGTAAAAAGTTTGATACATTACATAAATTAAATACGGCTTGTGTAATAATAGTGACTTTTTAATTGTTGTTTTAAACTTTTACAACTTAACTTTTTGCATCGTGGTAGAGAACCAACCAAAAAACTCATTTCCAAAACAAAATAAACATAATTTGAATAGTGAAACCATTGTGTTTGCTCTTTAAAAATGCGTAAGTGTTTATTATGCGGCAAGGAAGATGTGCCTGGAAACGTATCAGTATCCTGCATCTTAGTAAGTGTGTTTTTGTTATATATCGTGGAATAGGCCTACAGGGGAAACCACGTTAAAAAAACGCGCTAAGTACACTACCTCAAAGGTGGCGTGGAAATGTGTACACTTTTATACTTGCATTATATCTTGATCATAAAGAGGGTATTGTATTACAGTTATTTCAACTAAAGACTATTTATATTTTGTATTGTTTATTTTCAATGAATCCTAAAATAATTAAAAATAATTGTTTATAATTATGTATTTTCTTTAGTACTACAGTATAACCCGGTTAATTACCCCACGCTTAAATGCCTTTCACGCTTATTTACCTTGAGTTTTAAATCCCCGTTTTTTTCTTCCTTTTTTCAAACAAAAATCCACGTTTAATTGCCTTACGCTTAATTACCCAATTCGGTTAATTGCCTTAAAAATTAAACTCCCAAGACAAAATTACACCTTAATTTCATTCGTTTAATTGCATCAGTACTATTTGGCAACAACACAGTAAGAAATGCAACCAAGTTTACATGTTAATAATTTGAAAATATACACTAAACATTAAAAAAAAAAATAGCCAAAAAATATTCCCCAAATTAATATTTGCATTAAATTAAACTTTCTTCAGGGCTCACCAGAATAAAGTTATGTTATAAGGTAATTTTCATATAAGAGTTATTTGTGTTGAATATTATCTAGATACACCAAGTATATGAGATATTTTGTCTTAAAGGGATTAAAGGAAAGGTCGCTAAATTTTAAATTATATTAACATTTGAAAAGATGAAATAGCTTGAAAATTTTATTCCGACTCCGATAGCTTGAATATTTACCGACTCAACCATATTTAATTTGCAGTAAGATATTTTGGGCCAAATTTAATTTCAATACGAACATAACAAAATGGTTTATGGAAATAAAGAAAGAAGTTTGCATGTGGACTATGTGATATTATAGAGCGATTCTTACAATTAACATAGGTTTCGTTATTATGACAATTAAATGTATTTACCAAATTTTATCAAATTATCTAAAAACTTTTATTTCCCCACAAGGTTTACATGGACAAACAACCAGCCAGATGGACGGACGGACACGCAAAGATCACTTTAAAAAGTGATTCTGATTCGATCGGTTTACTTAACGATGCGTCTATATTTCTATGTATCAGAAAAATTTTATATAATTGGTTTTTTCCTAATTTTTGCATACATACATATAGGTATATAAAAATTTACAGTTTGGAATAACATTTATCTTCTTAGCGAAAACTTGCCTTGGCTTAAAATTGTGGAGTGAAAATTAAATGTAGATGGCGAAATTAAAGCAACAAAAAATTCATCTGGGTACCAGAATTTAAAGAAATTTATTTTATTTGCTGAACATGTATTAAAATATGCTTAAAAAACGTGAAATATGTGTGCATAAAAGCAGCAATAGTTTAATTATGCAATTTATCCACAAACCGATACCAATATTCATAAAAAGCTCAAAAAGGGACAAACATATTGTTTCCGCCTTTATTTGTCGCACAAGAAAAACCATGAAACTGCATATTTATGGTTTCCATGATCATAAGTTTGAATGTATAAGTACGCTTTTGTTAGTAGGATATGACAAGACATCCCAAAAAGCATTACAGGTAAAATTTAAAACAGCAAATCCCATTGCTTTTAATTGCTTTCTCTTTAGATTTAGCTGATACATGTAAAAATTCCTTTGTCTACACTTTTTTCCTACATCAAAGTTATGATATCTAGTAAAAAATACCTAGTAAATAATTACCTCACTGAGATTTTTAAACGTATTCGCTTAATTACCTCAATTAGGTAGTTAAACGTATTCTTATAATTACCCCAACGAGGTAGTTAAGCGTATTCGTTTAAATGCTTACCCCGCATAATTACCCAAAAAGTTTGGCATTTTTGCCGAGGTAATTATCCGTGGAATACTGTATGTACTAATTTATTTTTTAATTATTTAATTTCTTTTACATTTTTTATTATTATTAAGTAGAAATTTGTAAGCCGGTTATAGCCAAAGGGCTAGGTTACTGAAATTTAATAAATTAAATAAATAAAAATAAAAGAAATGCGTTGTCTTTTTTTATAAATCATACATAAATTTGAAACTGACTTAATAAAACAGTAGTAACGTTCAAACTTGAAATTAAAATAAAATGATGATTTCAATTTACAATTTACAATTTTCCTAATTGTTATATTTAATATTATTATTTAAATGAACTCCGAAAAAAATTTCCTCTTTTAATTTCATTATAAACTATGGCAATAGTTATCGCACCTTTGTTTTTCCATTTGCTCTAATCATCATATAACAAAATTAATTTAAGTTATATTTTTAGTTTGCAAAAACTTAGCTACAATAAGGAATACAAATGCACCTGTTAAAAATAAACTGCCAGGCAGAGAACGTCTTAAGAGGAGGTTTGCGTCGCATTCACGTTGAGCAAATAAAATTAATTCAGATTAAAAACTTTCATAATTGTCCTAATTTAAAAATTGTTTACGGTTACCTCCCAACGTTTATATAAAATAGAACGACCTTGAATAAATTAAGTAATTTGCAGTATGGTTTATTTGTAATAATTTAAGGAACTCACGATTTATTGTTGTAGGTGGACTAAAAACGTCTGAGTGTGGCAAATATGCTATTTTGGCATATGTCTCATTTAAAACTTCCATAGTTTTCTCTGCCGCAATCATTGCCACCATACCACTTGGCGATGTTGTTTGAGGCCTTTTTAATATAATGCCCACAATATCAGCTATAAACTGTACAAATGTTGAATTTTCCAAAACATCACCTCCGAACACTAACCGTTCAGTTATATTTGACCAATTCCAAGTTTATTATTTACTTGCATCCATAAAATTTAATTTATTGCAAATTGCTTGTATTTTTTTTAATGAATGACGTTTCATTAACAATAATATTTTGGTGTGGTGAAAATCCATATTTTTGACATAATGGACTATTTTACACAAACAAATTTGCCTGTTTTTATTGTATTGTTGTACAACAACTCCTAGTGCTGCCACCTTCTAGTAATTTCACCATGGTAGCAAAGTACTCATGGAAGTAAAATTTTGACACTATTGAGGTGAATAAAATTTCACTAGCCCTGGGGGCTAGTATAAATTTTGACATTAGTGTAGAAATTTTTGACAACCACAAAATTATTTTTTTCATCAAATTTGTTTAAACTTAATAAAAGATAATATGGAAGTTGGACCAGCGGCAAAAAAATTAAAAAGAATTATACAACATGTAAGTATGTACACATGTATAAGCTTTCTTGCCCGCACTTTTTGTAAAAATTGTTAATATATCAGAACGAATTCATCAAATAGTTGGGACGATCTTAATTCCAACAGAATTGAAATGATTATTGGTAAAAACTTGATTAATTTATTCATTTTCACAAAACTACTAGTAATTGTTTTTTTCTTTATATCAAAATTTTACGTTGTCAAAAATGTTATAATTTCACACAGCACAAATATGAAAATTTTCTACCACAAACAAATTTTATTTCACCATAGAACTTTGCTACCATTTCACACACACCCTAACACTAGGTCTCCACGTAGCAATTTTTTTTGCTAAGCAAAAGCAATAACGTCGGCAGAACTATGGCGCAATAATTGCTGACTATATTGCTGGAGAACACGTGAAATTGCTTTGCCATAAACAAACGTACAGAGAAATTAAATGTCAGATAAATAACAGCTGATTTTACAGCAGATTGCTAAGCAATAATTGCTCAAGCAATAAGAAGAGCAATCATTGCGCAATGGATTGCCACTCATGGCAATATGCGGTCTATACGTCGCAAATTTTATGGAGCAATCAAATTTGACGTTTGCCGCAATAAATATTGCTACGTGGAGACCCGGGGTAAGTAGTAAAAAAATTATCTCAAGTTGACACTTCAACGACATTTTGAAAATGAACACGCAGTGGCATGTGTAAACACAAAAGCCAATGACATGAGATTCGACTATTTCGAACAAATTTTCTTTGATAATATGTATACAGTAGTGGCATGCCATTACTTGCATGTGTAAAGGCAGGATGAAGTACAAATAAAATAGAATTTTTACAACATAGAAATATTGGTTTTGCATTTGGTTACTTTTTCATTACATTTTGGTTATATTTTTTTTTTTGGTCGTGGCAACGCTGCTCACTTGGCCTGTGCAAGGCGAATTTAAAAAGGTAAGTGCAACTCTACAACTACAAAAAGCCCCATGTATTTTGTTTTTGCAATATAATTGAAAGATGTCAAAATTTGTTTATTGCATATTAAAATGATCACTTTTTTATAAAAGAAATTATTAAATTCACATTATTCATTCGCAGTTTTTGAAATTTTTTTATTATACAAATAATATTTTTAGCACTTTTCATTCAACTTCTTCTCAAAACAATTTTATATTTTGACATTTACGAATTTTTTTTTTATTCGCCGTGGGGACAGTTGATGAACGGCTGACGAGATGAGTTAACCCAAGGCGAATTCAAACAGGTGAACTCATCTCTACAACTACAAAAAGCCCCATGTATTTTGTTTATACAGTTTTATGGTTAGTTGTCAAAATTTTTTTATTGCAAATTAAAATTATCACTTTTTTATAAAAGAAATTAATAAATTCACTTCAATCATTCGCAGTTTTGAAATTTTTTTATTATAAAAATAATATTTTTAACACTTTTCATTCAACTTCTTCTCAAAACAAAATCATATTTTGACGTTTGACCATATTTTTTAATTCGCCGTGGAAACAGCTGATGAACGGCTGACGAGATGAGTTTACCTGTTTGAATTCGCCTTGAGTTAACCTGGTTGAATTCGCCTTGACATGCTGTTCACAGTATTTTTCGCCGTGTTGTAACTTAAGCCCCAAATACATTGATCAAAATACTCATCACGCATTGTGGTAGTATAAGTGAAAAAGTGTTTGTATGTGTGACACCGACAACGCTTGATGAAAAATCAAAAAATTTAGATATGACGGCGAATATTACATCAAGCACATGTACACTTTGAATTCGCCGGCTGGACAAGCAATTGACAAGTGTATTTGGCCGTTTAAGTTGTCAAATCTATTATTGCTTACATTTAAATTCGCCGTCGTTCTAGTTGAAATATCAAATTATGGAATGTCAACTAGGCGCTTTTCATAAATCAGTAGCCCGTTTCTGTATTTTTCGCATCGTAAAATTTTCCGCATGAAACCAGTGAATCGGGACAGAAACAGTGCAAAATGAAAAAAAAATGGTTTTTCTCACACAAGTGTTTCTGTATCTTTCCGTTGCGAGAATTATCTGTCATTTTAATAATTTTCCAGCAATTATTGGAAGGATGTGAGAAAAAGTGTATCTGTAACAATATTTTGCGAAAAGTTTCTTACATGGGGTCTTCACCTGAGATAATATCTGATATAATATGTGAGAGAACGTCGGCAGAATGAGAGAACGAATTTCTTCATGTTAATCTTAATCATGGTGAAATTACTAGAAGGTGGCAGCACTAAGAGTTGTTGTACAACAATACAACAAAAACAGGCAAATTTGTTTGTGTAAAATAGTCCATTATGTCAAAAATATGGATTTTCACCACACCAAAATATATTGTTTTTATTCTTTCTGATATATTATAACAAATAAATTACAATTTCTACTTAGTTGAAACACGGGTACGTTTGTTCCAAGAAAAGTTTACTCCATAATTCTTAACACGTTCCTTTTTGGGGGTTTCGTCAGCCTCGACAAACCAACGCCAACAATTTCTTTCATCTACTAAAATGTATTTAAGTGACATTACCTCAAAAAACAAATAATTTTGACATAAAGGAAGTTCACCATGCATTGAGCAAAAAATAATTGATTCTGTAGTGCTGCCACCTTCTAATTATTTCACCATGATCTTAATCTTAAACAAGGGGAACACGTATGTTATAAGATTTCATAATCGAATGATTCTCGTACAGTAAACTTGTGTCGTTTTTATTATTTTTATTAGTTTTTTCTATTTTTTTAGTTAAAAATATTGTTTTTTTAAACATTTATCACAAGATTTTCACTATTTGCACTAAAAAATTAAACAATATAATGAATGCGTCTTTTTTTTTTGTTTTATATGTATGTATGTATGTGTATTTTTGACAGCTCATCTTATAAGATAGTTGTTATAAGATTTCTCATAACAACTGTCTCATAATATTTATTATAATATTGGGCACGTTCATAAGACGTACCAGTTGTGTAACCGTTTAGTGTTTGTCTTATGCCCAGTTTTCAGGATTGATATTAAAACACATTTATTTTTAAAATCGATTTAAATACAAAATTCTTTTCTTCACTAAAAACTTAAATCAAACTTAAGTCACCGATGTGGTACACTTATGGCGTTTTCTTTTCTGAGTAAAATTTTGCATTTATTCTGCCTTTTACATTTTTTTATGTTCTTTTCTGAAAAATATGTGTTATTTTAAAAGTGTAAAGCGTTCTTTTCTGATGATGTTCCCTTTAAAATTAAAAAAAAAGCTACATGTTCAACACTCATTTTAATTAAAGGGGCATGAATGCAGCACTAGATCAAGGCGAATTCAGTACAAGGTGGTGGCAAGTTTCAAACCGTAAACACTAACAACGCAATATAAAAAACATCTGTTGTTTCTGTTGGCTTTGAATTGTTGTAGTCTTGCCACCACCAGCAATTGAATTTACCTTGCGCTTATTGTACTTTATTGTTTTATGCCGAAATTTGTGTTCTTTTGTAAACGTTAAAAATGAAACACTTCTTAAAAATTAGGCAAGAATTTAAAAATGTTGCCAAGTCACATGTAACACTTATGCAACACTTTTTTTTAGAAAAGAAAACGCCATTAATTTCAACTTAAGTTTGCATTGTAATATTTTAGCAAGGTGGTCTTAATATCATAACAATACAACAACAACAGGCAAAGCATTAACAGTCAGCTGTTTTTTCAGACCACCTTGTAGATAATTACACTTTTTTATATTTTTTTTTTGTATTTAGTAGTGCTACCATACATGGTGAAATTACTAGAAGGTGGCAGCACTAGGAGTTGTTGTACAACAATACAACAAAAACAGGCAAATTTGTTTGTGTAAAATAGTCCATTATGTCAAAAATATGGATTTTCACCACACCAAAATATATTGTTTTTATTCTTTCTGATATATTATAACAAATAAATTACAATTTCTACTTAGTTGAAACACGGGTACGTTTGTTCCAAGAAAAGTTTACTCCATAATTCTTAACACGTTCCTTTTTGGGGTTTTCGTCAGCCTCGACCAACCAACGCCAACAATTTCTTTCATCTACTAAAATGCATTTAAGTGACATAACCTCAAAAAAAAACAAATAATTTTGACATAAAGGAAGTTCACCATGCATTGAGCATGGTGAAATAATTAGAAGGTGGCAGCACTACGGAATCTATTATTTTTTGCTCAATTCATGGTGAACTTTCATTATGTCAAAATCAATTGTTTGTTTTTTGATGTAATGCCACTTAAATACACAAAAGATTATAAAAATTATTCTTCTAGATAAAAACACAAAATTGAAAGTGTAGTGTAAGTGAATTTGAGAATTTTGTGTATGTGAACTGGTTTGGTTGGGTTTGTTGATTTGTGAACCACCCAACAACAGCTAAAGTGGAATATGAATAACATCGTTGTACCGCTACATAACTTTTCCACCAAAAACTACAACTTTAAATCACCCGCCCATGCTAAAAGATTGTTTTTAAGAAATGGTTTCTTTTAAAGTTTTAAACCTATTATTACCGGTGCGCCAGAGGAGCATGTAAAGGGTAGACGTAGACGCATCTATATGTCACCTAAAAATGCCATGCAAAGTGTTACCAACAATGTGAACACATGACAAATTGATATCGACAGTCGTGAATGTTGAGAGAATCCCTTAATGGGATGCTAATCATCGTAAGTCAAATTTGAGGTAGTGTAAAGGCAAATTTATTTAAGTCCTCCGTTTCATTGGAAATCCCTTGTCTAATATGCTAGTCAGCTTTGCTTTCCATGATAAAGCCATTACTTTCTTAAATAATTATTTCAAAGTATTCTTTGTTCTTGATATTTGTGTCATGTAAAATTGTCTTCTTTAACATTGCCTTTTTGGCTACTACCTTACTGTTGCTTTTGGTCTTTATTGCCTAAAACCAAACTAAAAGCTTTTGTTCCCGGGAAAACTTCGCCTATAGTTCATTTAAACTGCGGGGAGCTTCCACTTCATTCCTTTGTAAAATTTCTCGATGTTAATATTCAGGTTTATGACGATTCATTAAATAAAAACAATAATATTTTGGTGTGGTGAAAATCCATATTTTTGACATAATGGACTATTTTACACAAACAAATTTGCCTGTTCTTGTTGTATTGTTGTACAACAACTCCTAGTGCTGCCACCTTCTAGTAATTTCACCATGGCATTGAGCAAAAAATAATTGATTCTGTAGTGCTGCCACCTTCTAATTATTTCACCATGCTACCATACTTTTATCTTAATTAAATAAGACTTTTCAAATAAAACTCAAAACCCAATCTGTTTTAAATACGATTTAAGTTTGTTATGAAAATTAACTTAATATAGATTTAAATACTATCCTGAAAATTGGGCATTAGAAACGCATAGTTGAGCACTTCCGCTCAACACAACAGTTGGGTATTTGAAGCCATTTAATCCATCATAAAATTTTTTAGCTACCTAAAGTCAACATGTTGTGCTCAACCTTTACAGCTTAATTTTCTTAATTTTCGGCGACATTGAAATATTTATTACATTTAAAAGAGAGTTATATTTTAATATAAAAAAGTAAAATAAAAATTAAACTTTTTTTAATTCACTACAATTTATTTGTAAAACGTTTATTTTTATGTTATAAGCATTATTTAATGCTGAATTGTTCTGTTTTGTTATTATCTTCTTATAAAAATAGGTTTTATTGTACTAAAATTAAGTATTTTAAAATTGCCGATTTTTTGTGGAAAATATTACGATAATGCCGTTTCTAAGACGAAAGTGTTCGGCTCAACAGTTGTCAACAGTTTTCTAGCTGTTGAGCTCAACAGCTACGTCTTATGAACGTGCACATTAATATTAACACTATTTGAGAGTCTACACGTAAGATAATACTCTCTGCGATTGAATTTGACGTTTGCTGATACAAAAAATCTTCTATCTTATCTCACGTGGAGAATTAGTTCAATGAGTTCATCTGTGAAAAAATATGAAAAATACTCTACTGGGGTTTTCATTTTGCGCACTGCAGATGGCAAATCACTTTTTCCACGAAAGGCTACCTCGTTAACGTGCAACTGCATAGAAGTTTTACGCCATAAAATGGTTTTAAATTCCGAAGAGTTTTTTGTTATATCTGCCAAAGCTAGCATTTAAATTCTTTATATATATTACTGTTTTACAGATACAAACGTTTTTATATACTTACTACCCCCTGTGAACACGCCTGATGATGGTACTGCTTGTGGTCCTGACACTTCTATAGTCGGTAATGGCGATAGCGCTCTTTTGTGGGCTTTAAAAGACGTTGTGGCCACCTGTTGTTTTTTTGATGTCGAAGTAATGTCTTCCGATGTAGGCTTATATTGTGTTGTATCAAGCGATTCACCAATAGTATTCAAACTGCAATTGCTGGCGTTAATAGATAAGGTTACTGCATTTGTAAGCATTGGAGAATCTAAAACTTGTATACACTCATCTATCATTTCATCTTCAGGCATTATTTCATCGCACAGATAATCTGGGTCTTCGACGCTATCATCCAAAACTTCAATATCATCTTCGTCTTCTATTGAGGCCATAAAATCTGCGATTTCTTGGTCACTCAACGAAGAAAGTTTATTTTTTTTTGTTTTGCGGGAAAGCTGATTTTCTACCCTTTGTGCTGGCATCCTTAAATTGACAATTACTTAATTGCTAGTCCAAAAAACAAGAAGTTATATCGGTTACTTCTTATTCCGGTAAAATACGTTACAAAAAATTTTGTTTGACTAAGTCACTAAGACCGTCTACAGACGGTGTTTACAAAAACCTTCATTGAAACCAAATCGTTGTTTGATTTACCTTTATAGCTACATATTATTAAAGAAAACATTTCAACTACTTACCTAAAAAATTCCGGATTCAATTTAATCACTAAAATGTATTTTTTTTTTATTTTAAGTTTCACAAAAATCACAAGCAATTTGTTTGCCACTTTGCACAAAAGTTAAGACTAGAATGTTTTGTTCTTCAAAACTATTTTATTCATCACATTTTAATCGGTACCGTTATTCTAAGAATTTGATACTCATTCAAACTATGTAAGTTGCCAGAACGTAGTGTATGCATATTTTGCGCAAAATTGTTTTTTCTGATGACGGTCTTAGGTGTTTAAGGGTTAAAACACATTTTTAAAATCGTTTTAAATACAAAATTCTCTTCTTCACCAATATTATTAAATTAAATGAAACTTAATCCACCAATCTGTAGCTCGTTTCTGTATTTTTCGCATCGTAAAATTTTTCACATGAAGTGTGAAACAAAAAATTCCATCGTTTCTCGATTTGCGAGAAAAAAGTGTTTCTGTATTTAAATGCGAAAACAGACAAAACAGATTCAGTTTAAACTGGAATATTTCCAGAATTAAATGTCAAATGAAAGCGAAACGTCAACAAAAGAAATAAATATAATAAAAACAGGGCTGCCAGATTTGACGATTTATCTTCATTTCAACGATTTTTGCTCCGAAAACGTGCCGATTTGCTGATTTTTTCTAAAAAGTGACGAAAGCAAAAACAAAATCAACAATATTTTTCAACTTTATTGTAGCTTTCTATAAAAATTCATGTCGAATTTTTATATTTCAAACACTTCATATTTTGTGGCATTGAAAATTTAAAATGACAATATGAATTTCTGTAGAAAGCAACAACAAATTTATATACATATGTACATATTTGATATTCTTAGCTTATATGGACACTTTTATGCCAAACCCATATTTCGGCAATTTCGATTTCAACTACCAGGTATTCTACTACGTATATTTCAGGTGAAAAAGAAAAAGTAAAGTTAATAGTTATAAGAATAGGTAAATTATAGATTTATGGGTAAAAATTGAAGGCGTGTTTTTCACTCATATCTCATCCATTTGTGAACCGATATTTTTAAATTTCAATTATATCCTATTTGGACACATACGATACAAATTTAAAACAACGTCGTCACTATGAATCCTTGGTTTTTCGCAAAAATAATAACCCTAAATATTTATTTTACTGTTATCTAAGCGGAATTAATTTAAAAATTTTTAATTTCTTGGTATTTGTATATATGTATCTATTTTAAATAAGTTTGTATGTTTATTTTATTAAGGTTGACTTCTTTTTGTTTTTATAAAAATATATATTTTATTTTTTATTAAAATTTATTTTTAATATGATATTTTGTCACGCCTTTGTGAGACTTCTTCAGGGGAAAAAACAATTTTAAATTGTTATCGGATCAAAGAAAATAAAAATTTTAAAAAAAATAGACCTCAAGCTTAATAAAATATATATAAATTAAAAAAAAAATTAAGTTCGAACAAAAGACAATTTATATGTACATACCCATGAACTTTGACTACGTCTTTGCTTGATTTTGTTGTATTAAAAAATCGGACAAAATTTGTTTATAATTAATTTTAAATTGTCCGATTTTTTTAAAACTAAAAGACGATGTTTTTATTTTTCACAAAAAATTGACGATTTTTACGCAAATTTATCTGGCAGCCCTGAATAAAACCAAAACAAGGAAAGGCTTAAGAAAATTTAATTAACAAAATATAACAATGGTGTTTTATTTATTTTCATCATTTAAATTACGCATTCATAATTAAAATGTTTTTTATTTTTTATTTATATTACAAAAATAGTATATAAACATATTTTAAATTTAAAATATCTATATTTTGTTTTTCTCGCACCAATTTTAAATGCGACTTATTTTGACAGTTCTTGTAAGAAACTTTTCGCAAAATATTGTTACAGAAACACTTTTTCTCACATCCTTCCAATAGTTGCTGGAAAATTTTTAAAATGACACGGGCTACTGTAGCTCGTTTCTGTATTTCTCGCATCGTAAAATTTCTTACATGAAGTGTGAAACAAAAAATTCCATCGTTTCTCGATTTGTGAGATAAAAGTGTTTCTGTATATGGATGCGAAAACAGACACAACAAATTCGGTTTATACTGGAATATTTCCAGTAATTAAGTGTCAAATAAAAGCGAAACGTCAACAAAAGAAATAAATATAATAAAAACAGGGCTGCCAGATTTGACGAGTTATCGTCATCTTGATGATTTTTTGTTCCGATATTAACAAAGTGACGTTTTGATGATTTCTCTAAAAAAGTGACGAAAGCAAAAACAAAAACAAAAATATTTTATAATTTTGTTGTTACTTTCTATAGAAATTCATCTTGAATTTTTAAATTTCAAACACTTCTATTTTGTGGCGTTGAAAATTGAAAAAAAAAATAATATGAATGTCTGTAGAAAGCAACAACAAATTTATAAAATATATTTGATTTTATTTTTGCTTTTAATGAAATTGTTGGCGTTGTGTTTTACACTATAAGCCCCTTAGTCTTCGAAATAAGATAATTGTAAATATTTTTATATGTTTGTTTATTAGAAAAAAAGATATCTTTAGAAACAAGGCTGCTTAAATTTTTATATTTATCCCTATTGTGAAAATTGTCCTCGAAATTGTTTGTTTCTTCCCTAAAAAATGTATCGGCAAAAGCAAAATTTCGAGGGAAAGTAATGGACCGACTTGGCTTATTTTGAACATTTAATACTTCTTATATACATATACAAAATATGATTGATATTTGATATTCTTATCTTATATGTACACTTTTGTGCCAAAACCATTATTCCGGCAAGAAAGAAATTTGTTTGTCTCCCCGTAAAAACTTTTTCAAAATGGATAACTTCTTTCACTCGTTATTAAGTAGCTTTCTTCCATAAGAACTTCGATAACTACTTTTTTCTGGATGTATTAAGATAAAAAATGACTTACTTTTGAATTTGTTCTTTTTGGCACAACGATTCACTGGTTTCATGCGGAAAATTTTACGATGCGAAAAATACAGAAACGGGCTACTGGTACACTTAATTTCAACTTAAATTTCCATTGTAATATTTTAGCAAGGTGGCTTCAATATAACAATAATAACACAACAACAGGCGAGGCAATAACAGTCAGTTGCTTTTTGAGACCACCTTGAAAATAATTAAACTTTTTTATGATATTTTTTTGTATTTAGTAGTGCTACCATACTTTTATCTTAATTAAATAAGACTTATAAAATAAAACTCAAAAAATCAATCGGTATTTAAATACGATTTAAGTTGATAGGAAAATTAACTTATGCCCAATTTTCAGGATGGTATTTAAATCTATATTAAGTTAATTTTCATAACAAACTTAAATCGTATTTAAAACAGATTGGTTTTTTGAGTTGTATTTGAAAAGTCTTATTTAATTAAGATAAAAGTATGGTAGCACTACTAAATACAAAAAAAATATATAAAAAAGTGTAATTATCTACAAGGTGGTCTGAAAAAACAGCTGACTGTTAATGCTTTGCCTGTTGTTGTTGTATTGTTGTGATATTGAGGCCACCTTACTAAAATATTACAATGGAAACTTAAGTTGAAATTAAGGCCCTAATTTTGTAAAACACAACGCAACGACAAAGAATTACATTGAAAGCAAAACCAAATTCATAAATATTTTGTAATTTTGTTGTTGCCTCTACCAGAAATTCACATTGGTTTTTAAGATTTCATACGCCTCATTGCTTGTGGCGTTGAAAATTTTAAAACGGTAAATAAATTTCTGTACAAAGCAACAACACAGTTACAAAATATTTATGAATTTGTTTTTGCTTTCAATATAACCTTGGCGTGCGTTGTGTTTTACAAAATTAGGGCCTAAGTGTACCACATCGGTGACTTAAGTTTCACTTAAGTTTTTAGTGAAGAAGAGAATTTTGTATTTAAAACGATTTTAAAAATAAATGTGTTTTAATATCATTCCTGAAAATTGGCCATTAATATAGATTTAAATACTATCCTGAAAATTGGGCATAAGAACCGAAAACTTAAAATTTAAGTTTGCCTGCAAAAAAATTTTTTCCTATCAGTTAAAAATAAATATGGGCACTTCCAAGATTGTAAACGGGACATTCGCACACGTTTATATTGACATGATTTAAAATTTTTTTATGTTGCTATTTATAATCCTTTATAAAAGAAACTTAATAAAAAATGTTTTTCAGATCATAAATATGCCTTAGAATAGAATATTGTTGTTCCAAATGCATATTTTTTAAAGTTGTAGTACTTCGTTTACCATTTATCTTTTTTTTCGAATCAATTAATTTATACGCATATATTAAAAAAATATAAGCAATTCTCTAAATAAATCTTGAAAAGAAAAAATGTATTTTGTACATAAAAGAAACAAAAAAAAAAATTCAAAATTTGACAAAATACACGAAAACGTTTTTTTTTATTTTTTTTTTTTTGAAAAATATTTATCATTGATGTTTAAAAAATGTTTTTAACTGTACAAAAAAAAAATAAAAAAATTATTTTGTTCTTCAAAGCTTAAACTAATAAAGTTCTTAAAAAAACATTTTTGAGAAAAACTTTTGTTTGTTTTTAGAAACTAACAATAAAAACTCAATTTTGAAGTAAAAATTGTGAAAAACAGCAATTGTAAAGCTGGAGGTCCACATAGGGTTGCCATACGTACTGTTTTTAACAGTACATGTACTGATTTTTTGCAATTGTACTGTTTTATGCATAATGTCCAAAACAGTACGCAAATGTACTGTTTTTTACACTTTGTACTGTTTTTGTACTGTTTTTTTTTTGTTCAGTCCACAAAAAACCAAGATATTAAGAAAAACCCTGTTAAAGTCATATTTTAAAAATATACATACTAATATTTAACAGTACATTGCTTAAAAAAATGTTGTGTTCCAAACAAAAAAGTTCTAAAATAATAAGACTTTTTTACGCTGTGGTCATTGTTTTCTCATAAATACGCAGTAGAAATCTTTATTATAATGGGTGACTTTTTATTTTTAAGACATAACGCACTTGTTCAACAATAGTGTATTAACTCAAAATTAAAAAATTCAGTAGAAGCAAACCAATTTTTAATTTTACATAAAACGCATATGTGCGAAAGAATTCTTAAACCAACCGTTTCAATACCAAAAAGTAAACCAAATAGCATGATATTTTTACAGCGGTTAGATATGAATACATATAAAACGTTTCGTTTTTTTTTCTAAAAAAAGAAGAGAGAAAAATTTTGAGTTAATACACTATTGTTGAACAAGTGCGATATGATTTTATGGCTACCTCTTCCAATAGTATTTTTCTTTAAACACCTGAGAAAGACAAAAACAAAATCGAAATTTTGTTAAAAATATTATATTTTTTAAATACTAAATAAATACTTATTCCAACACAATTATTTTTAATTCCTAGAATTTTTTTTAATATTCGGGCAAGTTCTGGAAATCGAAATTACGTGAAATTGAAAACGTACAAAGTTAAAAAATTCTCCGGGCTCAAAATTTATAAAAATACCTAATTCCTTTCAGGTGTTTGAAATCGAAAAATTAACTTAGGACACATACATTTTCTCAAATTCTATATGATTTGTGCATTTGTGTGTGGTGAAAATTGTTTTAAACACCAATATGCTTAAAGAAAGTCCTACTTACACAATCAACGAGTTAATCGTTTTAAGCTAAGTTAGGCTTTTCTCCTTTCTTATATGGCTTACAGGAACGTTATGATTTTCCCGTCTTCTAATTAAAAAAAAAAATATTTTGGCCAAATGCTTCATTTTAGAGTTTTTTTTTAACGTAAATGGAGTAATTTCGTATACGTATAAAATGCCATAAAACGGAAATCATTCCTTTGACGTTACACATTTGAAGTGTTTTTCGTTACATAATTGTTGCATATTCAATCAAAAGTTTTAAATATATAATAATCTAAATAAATAGTTGTGTTTTCGCCAAAAAAAAATGTACTGTTTTTTTCTTGATTGTACTGTTTTTTTGTGTTCAATGTACTGTTTTTCCGAATTTAAAATCTGGCTACCCTAGGTCCACACCACGCGTAAGAGTCTAAGCACAATGCTTAGGGTGCGGTACGATTTCTCGTTGCGGGAGAGGCTTTATAAAAAAAAGACTTTTTATGGAGTCGACATGATTACCGATTTTTTAGCACTAGTGGCGTAAATGAAGTGAAGTGAGAAGAGGAGCAAGAAAAGAAAATAAATAAAGGTTCCGGTAGTTTTTATATTCTTTATTAAAATTGTGCATTGGAATTTCGTATTAGTTTTTTAAAATATTGTTTGCTTTGCACGATGCTGCTTTCAAATCGTCAGTATGAAAATTAAAAACGAAAGAATAAATCGCCATCACACGTACCAATTTGAAAGCTCAAATCAAATTGATTTTTATTCAAACGATGACCAACCACACCTCTAACGTAACAAATGGTTCTACAACTTGATCGAATTGTACAACTCAGGGTTACCGTTGAGAATTTGGAAAAAGTCGCACAAAAAGTAGTTTTTAAAACAAAAATTCGCACATAAAAGTCGTTTGCTGATTTGTCTTCATTAAGGTACGATGGTAAATTAAAAGCAAATTTTAAGCTTCCTACTGTATGCCAAAAATGGTTAGCATTTGTAATTTTAAAAATGCAATTGTACGATTTATCATTGGATTTACTTTCTAACAACATAAATCCATTAATAAAAACCTGTATCATTTATAACATTTTTAAATAAAGATATGATATCAATAGCGGTTGGTCTTGGGCTTAAAACGCTTGAAATAATAATGCCGATCATTCTAGATTGGCATGGAAATTTAATGAACACGATACAAAACAATGCATATACATACAATACAGTTCAGTAGCTGAAATTGTCTGGATACAAAAAAACCACCTGATCAATCGAATGAAGTTACATATTGTGAGGACATGGTTCTTTAATTTTTCTTGTTTAACTGTATATTTAAAAAAAAAAAAAAGAAATAAAATGTTCATACATACATTGCTTTGAAATTTAGTTTAAATTTTGTCAGAAAAGTTCATCTATTAAAAAGTTTGAAAAGAGAAAGGTTGCAGGAAACCGAAAAAAATTTATTTTGCTTAAGATTTAGAATTTTAAATAAAAAGAAAGAAAACGGAAAAGAAGGAAGAGAATAAAAGGCAAATTTAAGGAAAACAATATAAACGAGATTTATAAAAATAAAAGGTATTTATTTATAAATTTTGTTGTTAATAGTGATGAAATATGTATATGGTTTTTCTGGTGTAGATTTCGGCAGTGTGATTGTGTTTGGAAAGGTTTTAGGCACTCACACAGACTTTAATATTGTGGCGGTCAAGGCGTACACATATAAACTATCTTTTCAAACAAGTCCGATTAAATTTCAAGATTTGGGTGAAAATGACTTATTTTGATACGGAAGAAATTTCTTTTTGCTAATTTTCTTGACGGGAGAAGATTTTTTTTTTATAATTTGAAAAATAAGCTCGATGTAGTATCAGTTAAATGTACTGATAACTACCATTTTATTACCTTATCTTTATTTAATTTAACTTCATAAAGTTTAATATAATTTAACTTATTTTTAAAATACATAGCACATAACAACCTAACATTACTTAAAACTATTTATAATTTAAACATAATTTGACTTATCTTTAACTTACATACCTAACACATAAGTGCCTAACGTTACTTAACAAACAATAAATTATTTAATATTTAAACATAATTTAACAATTTGTATAAGAGACTTACATACTTATTTTAAATTTAATTCAATTGTTAATTCATTTAAAATTTTTTCTTTTTTACTAATTTTAAATTAATATCATATCAGAAGTCACCAAATTTGTTTGAAATGACTTAAATTATAAATTTAAATACTAACATACATATCCATTCACACATAAATACATACATAATACAGTACACTTTACAGATGAATAAGGCACACATTTCACATAAACACTAATTTATACTTTCATTTAAAAAAAATATTAATATTAAAAACAGAACCATCAATAAATCTCTGAACTTCAGGCCTGCAGTCTTCGAGGGAAATAAAATGTGGTGAGTTTTTTTTTATTTTATTATTTCATATTTTTAAAAAAAAACCAATAAAACAGAAACAAACAAAAACTTATTTTTTTATACTTCTTTAAAATTTCTGTTAAAATGCAATTACAGAATAGAAAATGTTAAAACTTAATTTTCATTTATAAATAAAATGTTATTTTTATTTTTCTTTTTGAATTTTGATCTAATTCAAAAACCATTTACATAGATTCCAATTTATTTTAAGTTTTAACATTTTGTCATTTCTTTTAAAACATTTATGATAACATAATTCATAACATTTTTACTTTTATTTTAATTATGTATTAAATATAATTTGGTGATTTTTATTTATGTTTAGAATGATAACTTTTATTTCAATTATTTATTTAATTCGTGGTTTTTATCTTTAAATAAATACGTTGTTAGTTTAATGGACCTTTAAACAAATTTTATTTATTTCACGAAACATTTAAATACATTAGAGAAGGGACAAAATGGGCTATTCGGAAATTTCAAAGAATAACATAGGTTTTGGGTGGGTATAGATATGGAAAGGAGGACAACATCTTAATCATTTTCGTACATTTAAAAATATGTTTGCATCTATAGATTTTCGTTTATTATTTTAATGTTTTTTTTATGGTTAAAAGTTGAATTTTGAATTTCAAATCTACCTAATTCGTGCTTTTGTGCTTTGTTGTGATACAGACGCGTATTCTTAACCCCGCATTAAAATTTTAATTATTAATAACATTTAATATAACAATTTAGCGAATGGACAACAACTTTTTGCATGAGCAGTCACAATGTAACAACAATAAAACTAGATGAAAGAAATGCATACGTAACAGTTAATGCTAAAGAGTGCAATCCTGAAACAAATAAAACAAAACAAAACAATATTAACTACCTTACGGCTAAACCAATTGTTCGTACACGTTCCCTTTCGCCCTCTGTTTTTACAAAGACGGTTGATGCTGAGACATTAAAAAATATTAATCTCTCGCTAGTGCCTGCAAGTGTTGCCGCTTCGGCAAAAACAATTTTAGTAACAAATGTTACCATGAATTCAAACACAGACGCAATGGAAAAATCACAAGTAAAAAGTTGTCAAAAGCCTCAAGTACAAGTTGGTATGGACAGGTACATTACAGTGCTTAAACGGGGTCGCAGCCCTACCTCTGCAGCAGTTGCTTCGGCCTCAAAAGTACCATCTTTTGATAAGATAAATTCTCAAAACCGTTTTGCAATTCTGGAGGATGAATCCTCTGAAGCACCAAATGTCATAAGATCGTCCAAGCCTCCCCCTATATATCTTAGGGAGCAAAACTCAAACGAGCTAATAAAGAGTTTAGTTTCGTTAATTGGTGAAAATTCGTTTTACGTAGCGGCAATCAAACGTGGTAGTATAAACGAGACAAAAATTCAAGTAAATCATGAGAATGACTTTCGCAAAATTACTAACCAATTTGAGACATTAAAAAAAAAGTTTTTATACATACCAACTGAAGAGCAGCAAAGGTCTTCAAGTAGTGATTAAGGGAATTGACTCATATGTGGACCCTGAAGAAATAAAAACATTCCTTGAAGAGAAAGGCTTCAAAATAAAACATGTTGTAAATATCAAAAATAGGGAAAAAAATCCACAACCACTATTTCGAGTGGAGTTAGAGCCCGGCGATGTTAAGCTAAAAAAAAACGAAACTCATCCTATATACAGTTTGAGATATATCCTGTACAGGAAAATCACGATAGAGGAGCCGCACAAAAGAAATGGACCCGTTCAGTGTTTAAACTGCCAAGAATTTGGTCATACTAAGGCATACTGCTACTTACCCCCTGTTTGCGTAGTATGTGGTGAATTACATGGTACAGTTCTTTGCGATAAGCCTAAAACCGACCCCAACGTAAAGAAATGCAGCAACTGTGGTGGAAATCACACTGCCAATTATAGAGGATGCCCTGTATACACTATCGTCAAGCAGTCGTCTGGACCGAAACCTAACCCCCCTCAAACGCAGGTAACAAATCAAGTAAACACTAATGACACTCAGGCTCCGCAGCCTGGTAGTAACAGAACCTCTTACGCTAACGTCCTTAAATCAAACCATGTTTCAATGCAAGGTGCTGCGCCAAGTAACGAAGAAACTCCTAATTTAAGTCGTCTAGAAAAAACCATGGAAACATTAGTGCAAACAGTAAATAATTTTACTAACACAATGGGTAATATGATGCAGGAAATTCTCAGAATGCAATCGATGTTATTGCAAGCTGTACTTAACAAGCCATGAACTGTTTAAAAATTTGTTTTTGGAACGCAAACGGCATCCGCCAACATAAAAATGAATTAGAATATTTTCTTAAAAGTAAACAAATTGATGTCATGATGGTTTCTGAAACTCATTTGACCTCAAGAAATAGTTTTAAAATTAATGGTTATATACTGTATGATACCAAAGACCCTCGAGATAGAGCTTGTGGAGGTTCTGCCATTTTGATAAAAACTCGAGTCAAACACTACTTAATGTGTGATCATCGTGAGGACTATCTGCAAGCAACAAACGTTTGTGTTGAAGAGCTAAATCGAAACATAGTAATTTCATCTTTATACTCTCCACCTAGATTTTCAATATCAGAAAGCCAATATTGTGAATATTATAAATCACTAGGACCCTGTTTTCTGGCCGCTGGCGATTATAATGCTAAACATACCTTCTGGGGGTCACGACTTATAACACCAAAGGGTCGTGTTTTGTTTAATGCAATCTCTAAAATGGATTTAAATGTGGTCGCGAGCGGACAGCCAACATATTGGCCTACTGATCAGCAAAAAATTCCAGATGTTATAGATTTTGGCGTGGTTAAAAACATTCCCACAGAAACTATTCATGTTGAAGCTTCCTTAGAATTATCCTCCGACCACACACCTACAGTTGTTACTATAATGAACCCCAATAGAATTGTATCTCCGACTGGTTATTTTGCGCCGTCAGCCACACAATTAATTGGTTAAAATTTAAAAAATATCTCAGTACCCATTGTACAGAAAATATTCCGCTTAGAACACCGGAAAATGTAGATCGCTCTATTGTTAATTTTGACAGTTATCTTAAACTAGCTGTTCAACATTCTAGTACTGCCCCCAAAAAAACAAAAAATATTAAAATATATTCCACAGATGTCGAGCGGCTCTTGACTGAAAAAAGGAGAGTTCGAAGAGAGTGGCAACTGTACAGATCCCCGCAACTTAAGAATTTATTAAAAGAGTGCACAAAAAGGCTTAGAAACTTACTGCAGACCCAGAAAACGGCTTCTCTAGAAAAATATCTTAAGGAACTTGATGCAACTCCACAATCTGACTACTCATTATGGCGTGCGGCTAGAAATCTAAAAAGACCAGTTATATCAAAGCCACCACTAAGAAACTTGAATGGTAGTTGGGCAAGAAACGATATTGAAAAAGGAAATCTGTTTGTGAGTCACTTGAAAAACGTATTTACACCAAATTTATCTAACGATACTGTGGTCGAGTTACCACCTGTTGCTGCTAGAGCTGCTATTCCCATAAGATTTGAAATAAGAGATATCGAAAAGGCTATTTGTGACTTAAACACTAAGAAGGCACCTGGTATTGATAAGATCAGTAATAAAATGCTTTTAGAGCTACCTCGCATAGCAAAGAAAATTATTGTTTTTATTTTTAATGCTATTTTACGGCTTGAATACTACCCGCAAGAATGGAAGGTTTCCTTAGTTACCATGATACCAAAGCCAGGGAAAGATCATACAAAAGTTGAGTCATATAGGCCTATTAGCTTATTATCAAATATGTCAAAGCTGTTTGAGAAATTATTAGTTTCAAAATTAACACCAATTTTAAATGACAATAGATGTATTCCAAACCATCAGTTTGGATTTAGAAGAAAACACAGCACAATTGAACAAACTCATCGAATAGTAAATGTTATAAGAAAAGCATTTGAAGAAAAAAAATATTGCTCAGCACTCTTCATCGATGTTTCGCAAGCTTTTGATAAAGTCTGGCATGAAGGCTTACTACATAAATTGAAGCAAAATTTACCAGCAAACACTCACAAACTGTTAGAAAGCTACTTAGTCGGCCGTCAATTTATTATTAAAGAAGGAGATTTCTTAAGTTCACCTCAGCCAATTGGCGCTGGAGTTCCACAAGGCAGCATCCTTGGCCCTCTTTTATACTTAGTTTATACTTCGGACATGCCAACAAACAACTACACCCAAACTTCAACATTTGCAGACGATACAGCTTTTCTAAGCGTACACGAAAACAGTTATGAAGCATCTCGTTATTTACAGGATCATATATTTCAACTAGAAATATGGCTAAGACAATGGAGGATAATAGTAAATGAGCAAAAATGCGTACATATAACATTCACCTTGCGCCGGGAATCTTGCCCCCCTATTACAATCAATAATCAAATAATTCCTCAACATTCGCATGTAAAATATCTCGGTTTACATCTGGATAGGCGATTAACGTGGAAATGCCATATAGAGGCAAAATTAACTCAAATGAAACTAAAAGCCATTCAAATTCATTGGCTTATTGGAAGAAATTCTGTCCTTAGTCTCGATTGCAAGCTTCTACTTTATAACTCTATCTTAAAGCCTATCTGGTGCTACGGTATTCAACTATGGGGCACCGCCTCGGCCTCTAATATCGAAAAAATTCAAAGGCGTCAAAATAAACTTCTTCGAATAATCACAGCAGCTCCCTGGTACGTTAAAAACTCAAACATTCATAAGGATCTCAATGTGCCATTAGTAAAAACTATGATTACAAAATATGCAGTAAAATATTTAAAAAGGCTTGAACAACACCCAAATCCACTAGCTCGAAATATTTTAAATCATGGCGGCCACACTCGATTAAGAAGAAGAGACACTGCAGCACTTACCCAACTAGAAGAGCGATAAGCACCTATATATGTGAACAGGACCCGTGATAAACAAAATTTTTGTCTGGCACTGGCAGGACATAAATAAAGTATTAGGATAAGATTTGATTAATTATTGTTAGTTCATATTTAATATATGAAGATTCAATAAATAAACAATGAACAAAAAAAAAAAAAAAAAAAAAAAAAAAAATCTACCTAATTTTAAATCTTATAGTAGTGGACTTATACTCTATCTAGAAAAAGAAAACGAATCACCCCATTTTCCGACGAGCAAAGCTGGTGTTATAGGTAGAACTCTCTTTTGATAGATAGGGTCACAGTTTTCGTCCGTTACAATACCCCGGGGAATGTTTAAAATAAAATTGATATTTTTAATGGAAAATATTTGAAATTATGCAGTGTAAAAAAAGAAGTATTTCACTTACAAAAAAGGAGGCAAAAAGTTGGAAAAAGTTGCAAAATTAGACAATTTTGAAAAAGTCGCACAAGAAGTATCAGAGCGTCAAAAAGGTTGCAAATTGCAACTAAAGTCGCACAACGGTAACGCTGGTACAACTAGTCGCAATTTGTAGGGTTACACTATACTTTTAGAAATCTAGGTCAAAAGTTTTCGTTTATTTATAGCAACAAGATTCATAAGATTGTAGTATGATGCAATAATCCCAAAAAGGCGGTTTCTTCACTTTGTTTTTATCATAATGGAAATTGGCTGACCATTTTCATTCGCATCGAAAAAAACATCGATGTTTTTTGCAGTGTCCATCCCTACAGAGAACCTTCTTCTTCAATGAACAAAACACAACTAAAATGATTTACGTTATAGTTTTCATTTGGTATTTTAATATGTATGCAGCGCTGCCAGAAGTAAGATTTTACCTTATTTTTTAAGATTTTTTAACCGAAAAAAGATTTTAAGATTTTTTCCCCAAAAACAAGACTTTTTGTTTTGTCTAGACGAAGGTTAGGTTCAATTAAAAAAACCTTCTTTGTTCCCATTTAAAAATTTTTAAACTAAATACATAATACAATTTAGTATAAGAAATTAAATTTTTTGTAATGTTTTTTTTTTGTTTATTTTATGTATTAAATAAAATATGAATTGTTTTTATTATTTGTAATAAAAAAAAACTATTTTTTTCCAAAAATAAGATTTTTTCTTCAAAAATAAGATTTTTTTTTGGTGAAATTAAGATTTTTTGCTGAAAATTTCTGGCAGCCCTGTATGTATGCAATTTTATTTTTATAACGGGATCTGAATTCTTTCGCTTTTGCTTTGGCTAAAAAACAGAACAAAAAATTTTACTCTTTCTCTTTTTAACATCAACTAAAAAGATTTACATTATTGTTTTCATTTGGAAGTTATTTTATTATGTATGTTACTATGTTTTTGTAAAGGAATCTGAACTCTTTTGCTTTTGCGTGTGCAAAGAAACAAAACAAAAAATGTTACTCCTTCTTTTATCGCTTCTCATAGAAGCGAGTGTGGAAGGTGTATCTTATCTTTTATAAAAAGGGCCGATGCCTTCTATGAGGCATTCTTTAGCAGTTACATAAGAATAGTAATTAAATCAAAAAATTTTTTAATCAGGACTTCAAAAAGGCCTGAAGTAAGAAGGTCTTCTAAGTTTTACCGCTGGGTACTTGCATGTGTAAAGGCAGGGTAATGGTTGTAATTGTTGACGCATGTAAAGGGTCCCATAGACACATCACAGTTGGCAATGTTAATTCCTGCACGACAAGCAACCCTAGGTCTACACTAAAGATAAATATGTCAGCAAGTTGGCAATAACGTCGGCAGAATAACCGAGCATTATTCCTTATTGCTCAGCTTATGTTAAAGGCATGGGAAAACGTATTTATAATTTGAAAGAAATCAAAGAAGAAGGTGCAGTGTAAAAACTGACCATCTTGCAAAAATTAAAGTAAAATTAATATTTTTATATAAAAAAGAACTTAAATTTAAACAAATTAATATAAATGTAAATAACAAAGATTAATAATTGTCAACAAAAATGGATTAACAATTATTGCAACATAAATTGCCGGCAATAAATATGTTCAAACAATTGCTGTCTACATTAAAGATAACATAATTTTGACATTTACTGCAATATATGTCGCAATAATTATCTCTGCTATAGACGTGCAGTAAGTGCTGGTTCACACACGACAAGTTTGATTCGTCAAGTCTTGAGCATTTAGGAGAGAAGGGAAAAGAGAAGGCCATTTCTTTTCCCCTCTCTCCTAAAAACTCAAGACTTGACGACACAAATTTGACGTGTGTGAACCGGCAATAAGGGACAACTAATGCAAATCGTCGATAAGCCGTACAAAAAAAATTCTACTGCGCATCTACGTCATCATAGACTAAATATGACTGTTTGTTGTAAATAATGTAAGTCGCACACAAATTCTATTTCTTCGCCACACACAAAAATAACGGACCTGCGCAATCTTGTTTCTTTGATTCATGTGGAAGGCCAATGTACGCGGCATGCGGCTGTTTTTCGCCTGAGATTTGTTTGAAAGCGGCAAATGTTGAATAAGTTGTTACAAAATGTTCAATCTATAAAAAAACGATTTATTTGAGCATTATCCCTTTGAGAACCAGCGACGTTTTTTGTTCCCATTTTTACAAAAATTTGTGTTTTTGCAAAATAATCTTTTTATTCCAGCCTACATTGTTTTAAAAATGTTGTTTAGTATTACTTGACTTTTCTTTTTATAATTATTTAAAATTAATTAAGCTTGAGGTCTTCTTTTATAAAAAAATATTAAATTTATTATTTTTTCAATATTTCACTAACCATTGGTTAGCATCGTTACTTCTTCTTTTTTAATTGTTAATATTAATGAACAACTTAAATAATAATAGGGTTCGTTCTAGGGACGGTATTGGGACGATGATTAAAATTGTTCGCCACTCAAAGGAGTGGTATTAAGATCTGGTATTAAGATCACATCAACGCACAGAGCTTGAGACCAAAAATTGAAGAGTTTAGGTTTATTTTCGAGCGCTCTGGCGTTGATTTCATATGTGTATCTGAGACATGGTTTAAACCTGAGTTCACTGATTTGTCAATTTCTCTGCAAGAATACAATATTAGGAGAGTAGATAGAAACGGGTATGGCGGTATGGCAGTTTATGTGAAAAAAGGGATTGCAATTAAAGTTCTCAGTTCATTTACGGAAAATGTTGTGGTTACTGGTGCCGAAAATTCTGGAAATCTGTTAGAATATCTTTTTCTGTAAGTAGGCTTGGAGGGAAGGAAGCTACTTTTGGGTTGTGTTTATATACCTAATAATCGCATTTGTATGGAGAACTTTATGAACACCCTTGAGACATACACAGTCTTATACGAAGACGTTATCATTACAGGTGATTTCAATTCAAATATTTTAGTGAACCCTTATCTGACTGACAATATGCTTACACTTGGTCTTAATTCACCAAACACAAATATAGCTACGCATTATACAACTACAAATAATACACTTCTTGATCTTTTCTTTGTTGCGGATATTTCGAAGGTGTTGCTTTATGATCAATGGTCTGCCTCTTGACCTAATTTTCATGACGTATAATTTACAGTTAAATGTGCCACAGCAACTTGTTAGATACCGCGACTTTCAGAGCATTGATTTTCTAAGATTAGAGGAAGAATTTCTCAGGATTGATTGGAGCGTGCTATGACCATGATTTCAGTTGATGATCAGCTCTCTTTTCTACAACACAACTTAAACTATTTATGTAGATGATCTTGTGGTTCCTTTAAGAACAAAGAATGTAAGCAGACATAATAAGCCCTGGTTCACTCAGGACTTAAAACAAGTGATTAATCGCAGAGATTCCTCATATGCTCGGTGGAAACGTTTTAAAACCGCAGAATTGCATGAGGAATATCGAGTAACACGTAGGATTACCAACCGATTAATTAAGAAAGCAAAATTTGACTACGATGCTTCAAAGTTTTCCGCTGCCATGGGGTCGACAAAACTTGGCTGGCAATTCGTGAAATTGGTATTGGTAAGGCTTGTAGCCAAGGGTCCTGTACTATCGACGCTAACGTCCTAAATAACATTTTTTTTTTAAATCTCCCATATGCGGCTTCATCTGCTGCTTACTATAACCTCGCTAATGACAGTGCACACAATTATTTCTATTTTACTCATGTTTATTTATTTATTTTATTTATTTATTTCAGTCTATGGAAAACAAAATTCCTTACAGACCATGCAACTAGCTTACATAGAAAAATATGTATAATATGCAAAATTCTATATGCGAATAAAATTTTTTTTTGAAGGCGTTAAAGTGCCATTAAGAGCATAATTAGTACGATGAACTGGAACTTTAAATGTATAAATTTTCCTCAAGTTTCTAGCTGGTATATTGAATGGTATTAAAGATAACAATTCAGGACAATCAACCCTTGAATTAATTATATCATAAATGAATAGGATAGACTCTTATTTTCTACAATATTCTAAAGTTCTCAAACCAATAAGGAGGCATTTAGACTCATAAGAAGCAAATTGGAACTGAGTATGTGAGCGTAAAGCATATTTAATAAACACCCGTTGTACTCTATCAACACGGGAAATGTGAATGGAAATATATGGACTCCAGATAACTGAAGCATATTCTAACTTTGGTCTAACAAACGATGTATCAATATGTATGGGTCATGGAATTCAGAACAATTCCTTTTTAAAAAAGCTAAAGTTTTATAAACTTTAGGAATAATATACTCAATATGAGGAACAAAAGACATGGATGAATCAAAGACAACAGCCAAATCAAGTTTGGAGTCGACATTTTTTAGATTAACACCATTAAGTTTAAAATCATTCTTAATGGGACTAAATTTTCTATAAAACGAAACATGAAAGCATTTTTCAAAGTTTAATTTAAGCTTATTAAGTTCACACCATCCAACTAGCTTATTTAAATCACTCTGTAAATTACATACATCAGCCGCCGAATCAACCCTCAGGAAAATTTTCAGATCATCAGCCTACAAAAGAAATTTAGATTTTTTGAAACAAGAAATTATATCATTGATAAATAAATTGAAAAATAATGGCCCTAATATACTTCCCTGAGAGTTTGAATATAAGGTTTAGATTCATGGCCCTCAATCACAACCTTACACGTTCTGCCAAATAAATAAGATTTTATCCAGTCTAAACAATTAGCCAAATTGTTGAAGTTTTAACAAAAGGACAGAATGGGACAATTTATCAAACGCCTTCGAAAAATCAGTGTAAATAACCTCCACTTGACTATTATGCTTAATAGCATCAAGACAATATTCACTAAAGACAGTTAAATTTGATATCGTTGACCTGTCGGCATAAAAACCATGCTGGTAAGTAAGTAAGTAAGCACTGACGACAACGAAGCAACACATTTTTTCAATAAATGAGTGCAAATGCCAATAATATCTAATTTAGTAGAATTTTTCATTTCAAGAATGGCATTCTTCACATCAATTTCAGAAATGACAATATACCCTATATTCAAATTAACTACAGAACTAGGTTTATAATTATTATTAACCTGATTGAGAGTTTCAAAGTTAGATTCAAAATATGATGCAAACATATTAACCGAATCAACACATGAACAAGCAAAATTGGCTCCATATTTCATTGTTTGAGGAATATTTGAAGACTGACTTTTAGATCTAACAAAGTTCCAGAAAGCTTTTGGGTTCCCCTTAATTTCCTGCTCTTTTTCCAACAGAAATTGCTTATAGAGAAATTTATTCAAGAAATTGAATTCACGCTGATAGTAAACAAATAAATATTTTGATTCAAAATCACCCAGATCCAAAAACCGTTTATGATATATATTCCGAAGATTTTTAAGTTTCTTTAGACCACTTGTATACCATGGAAGCTTATAAGTTTTAGATTTTTTAATAGGAATTTTACTAGCACATACATCAAGAACATTATTTAAAAATATTTCATAACAATCATATACTTTAAGTTCAGAAAATAAATCAATCCAAATTATAACAATCCATTATAACATTGCTAGTGTCATAAAATTTATAACTACCAATTTCAATTATAAGGGCATATGATGAACATTAGGTGGTGAAATAGAAAAAAGTGATTTTTTAATTTGAAATTTACAATTATATGGAAGAAAAACTAGATCCAAAAAATGATTTAATTGATTGGCAAAATCATTAACTTGAACAAGATCTAAGGACATTAAGCTGTCAATAAAATTTATTTCATGAGTATGATAAACATTATTAAAGATAAAAAAACATTATCAGCAAATTTAGACCAAAACAGATTTTTAAGATTAAAATCACCTAATACGCATAAATAATCATTTTGTGCTAATTTTTCACCCAGAGACACAATATTATTTATATTTGCATCATACAAATTATCTGGACTTCTGGGAGGAATATATGAAACATTTAAAAATAAATTTAAACTAACGCCAGAAATAGAAACAATTAATTGATCTAATAATCCGCCATCATAGTTTATAGTACATAAGTAAGATTTTAAGCTATTCTTGACAGAAACTAACACACCACCGCCTAAATAATGACCAGTACATTGAAAATCTCTATCCTTACGATATATGTTATAAAGCTTAGTATCAAAAAATTCAGCATCAAAGACATATTGGGATGAAAAATCATATATTGTTTTGAGTAGCACTTAATTTTACATACTGAAATTTATTGTTTCAAATTATTCCTTATATACTATTTACAAAATTCTTATAACTATCTAGTAGGCATGCGTACGTGACTATGCGCACATATTCTTATCTCTTATTTTTAGCTAAGTACAATCTGTTAATGAGTTTTCTTAATGAGTTTTCTTAATGAGTTTTCATTGTCATGAAACATATGTATGTATAAGGGTGGTTTTCCCATGTGCGTGTGGCCAAACAATAAAATGTAATTTATTTATAGATTACCAATGAGTTTTCTTATCCTAAACAAACATAAGACAGCCAGGGGTTGTTTTACAGCTGCGTGAGATTAACAGACCCACACGAACTGTAAGCATCTTAAAAATAAATTTAAAATATGTTCAACTACAATTGAACATTCTGCGGGGGGGCAAAAGTTATTGCAGATATTTGTCTTATTTTAATAAGCCTTCTTATACATAACATAATAAGAATGATTATGACAATTAATACTAATATAAGAGATGTATGACCAGCTATGTGATGAAATGAAATGCCTCTCAGTTCGATATTTTGCTTCTTCAACTCATCGACATGGCCTTTTAGCTGGGATATTTCACGATTGTGGTTCATCAAGACATTACCCAGTGGTTTCGTAATTTCTATCTCGTCTGTTTTCGCATCTCTCGTCAAAAAGGAGTGAAATTTATTGTTGAACTCTGCGCGAACGTTGTGTCTGGCTGCTAATGTGATCCCTTCAATTCTTGCTGTACAATCATTTTCTAAAGCTAGTATACCTAGGCGCGGAAGCTCGATGATGGTTTGCTGCTGATTCAAACATTTTATATGTGCTGATGTGTTCTTAAATACCTTATAAAGCCAGTTACCCCTTGTGCTAAGTTCCACCCAAAAGGGAACTTTATCAGCTTCGTCAAATGAGCAATTGAGAACTGTGTGCGGTTTTAAAGGTGATAGTTCACATTCATTGGATGCGGCATCCATCCATGGGAAATTTTCTTCACACACAATTTCTTCGCTTAACGTTTGTTTGCACTCATTAAGCACTGCATCCGTCAAAAAATGAAAGGCGTCCATCTCGTAATTGTACACAATATATGGTGCTTTTATCCTTGCCATTAATGCAACGTCATCTCTAACAAACGGAACTGGAATTATTTTGTAAATCTGGGATGACGGACGGTTGAAAAGTGGTATTTTCAAATTAATGATGAGTTGGCTGCCCAAAAATGTGCCCGTTCCAGTTAAAAGATGCCATATTTCTTTTAGCTCAGTACCGCTTCTCTTTCCTGGTAACATAAACTTGTCAGGAATTGTATCTCTTATTCTGTTGATTTCTGCTTGTAGTTGTTGTGGACTTATTATTACTGGATGTATCTTTCCGTTATTCACATTAAGCAACAAATCGATTGCTTCCTTCTGAACTTCACTGCACTCATCTATTATATCATGTAATTGTTTGGTTACCATGAAGAAGCGTATAGATTCTCTATATTCGAAGTGACGTTCTCTCACCGTATCACTTATGTTTTTAATTTTGGACCTCATATCATCAAAGTGCGTGTTAACCTCTTCGGTTGTTCTTTTAAGAAGATTAACAGTTGAATCAACCACCGATGTCTGCTTCTTAGATAATTCTTTTAAATTATGTTGATTTTCTAAAAGTGAATTCATGTTGTTCTCCAAAGCCTGTCGGTCATCTTCATCCATCAATCCAAACAAAACGTGATGTAAGGAGCCTATAAACTTTAAGGGAGCCTCTCTTTTCTTTCGGGAACTTATGTTGAGTAAATCGTTGGCAGTTTTTATTTTGTTTATCTTATACTCCATATTATTTAATACTGCCCAGCACTGGTCTTTAAAGGTGTTTATTTTGGGGCATATTTCCTTAGAGCTGCCAATTATATCTGTTGCTTTTTCCAACGTTTCAAAATAAGTCTTCATTTCGTAATAAATTATTATATTCCAAGAAGAACCCGCCACATTGATTTGACCTATTGGATCCAAATACATTAATGTTTTTTCTTGTATACTATGTACCTTCGTTGATGCGTGTGTAGTCATTATAAACAACAAGTTCAGTAAAAGAATTATTGGCAATGCAAATTTCTTCTTTTTCGGCTGATTCATTGTAATATTGACCTGAGCTGTACTGGAATTAACTTCTTTGATCGGCAGGGTTGATAATTCCTCAATATCATCATGATGTTCCAAAGGGCATAATTTATTCGTTGGCCTTTTTGTTATGCCATTTTGAGTTTTAAGAGTCACTACTCTAACAAGTCCATCTTTTCCTGGATGAACATCTATCACTCTAGCTAACGGCCAGCGAGCGGGATGAGAATCTTCATTCTTGATTATTACAACTTGTCCATTCACAATATTGTCATGTGTTTTTCTCCATTTTGATCTTTGTTGCAAAGTACATAAATATTCACTTTTCCACTGCTTCCAGAAATGATCTTTCATTTTTTGCAAAAGTTTCCATCGATCCAGACAATTTATTTTGGTTTCTTCATATTTTTCTGGACATCCTATCATCGCACGTCCTATTAGAAAATGACCCGGTGTTAATACTTCCAGTTCATCAGCATTGCTATTCAGTTCATGAATTGGTCGCGAATTCAACACTGCTTCGATCTGAGCAAGTAACGTGCTTAGCTCTTCGTACGTGAGTTTATTTTCACCTATTATTCTTTTTATGTGAAACTTCATTGATTTAACTGCAGCTTCCCATATTCCACCCATGTGTGGACTTGCCGGGGGAATGAAATGCCACTTTGTTTTTTCATTTTCCAAGATTGGCGCTATCTTAGAATTATTTTTAATGGCTTCAATAAAATCTTTGTCAAGCTGCCTTGCTGCTCCAACAAAATTTGTACCGTTGTCTGAGTATATATCGCTAGATTTACCTCTTCTTCCAAAAAATCTTCTAAGTGCTGCAAGAAACGCCTCTGTTGTAAGACTGCTGACTGCTTCAAAATGTACTGCTTTTGTAGTCATGCATACGAATATAGCGATATAACCTTTCATTGATTTTTGTCCTCTTCCGTTTGAACATTTTATGTGGACTGGACCTGCATAATCAATACCGCAATGAGTAAATGGTGGATTTGCATTTACTCTATAGTGAGGTAGCATTCCCATAAGCTGGTTATTTGTATAATGCCTAAATCTTATGCATTTAGTGCAGCTCCTTATGCACTTTTTTATGCTATTTTTTGCTCCTATGATCCAATAATTTTTTAGGATTGTATTCTCCATCAATCGATTTCCTCCGTGCATGGTGTATACGTGAATATGTTTAATAATTCTATCGCCTAGTGCTGATTTTTGTATGATGATCGGATGCCTGTTGTTGTACGGCAGGTTAGCGTATTCAAGTCTTCCTCCAACTCTTATCACTCCATTTGAATCTAACTGCGGATGTAGAGGTGCTAGTTTACTTCTGTGATCTACCATTTTATTAATTTTTAGCTGATGCATTTCATTTGGCAATTCGTGATCTTGATGAAGTTTTACCATTAAGATCTCAGCCTCTTGTAGCTCTTCTGTTGTTAAATAATGAGGTAAGTTTCTTTTGCCTCTTAGTTTTTTGACAAAACGTAAAGTATATGCCAAAACGCGTTTAAGTTTGGTGAAGGAAGAAAATTTATTAATTATAGCGTATAAATAATTCTCCTGCTTTGAAGTATTTGTAACTGCAACAAGTGCCTCCACAGGGTTTTCTAACGGCCACTGCCTTTTATCCTTTATAAGCCACTCAGGACCTTCCCACCAGATCTTCTCATTAACTAATTTTTCTGCTGATATTCCTCTGGACGCTATATCTGCTGGATTTTCTTTTGATTTAACATATCTCCATTATTATTGAAAGGATTATTAGTGAAAGGATCTCAGTCACTCTTGTTCTTATAAATTTATCTTTATTTTTGGAATTTTTTATCCAAGCCAGAGTGATCATTGAGTCACTCCAAGTATAAATAGCAGCGTTTGAGTTAAGTGTTTCTTTTATTTTGAACATTAGTTTAGCAAGTAAATGAGCAGCGCTTAGTTCTAATTTCGGCAACGTTTTAAGATTTTTAATCGGGTTTACCTTACTTTTAGCGGCTACAATGGTTATGGTCGACTCAATTTTTGCGTAGACTACTGCGGCATACGCTTTTTCTGAGGCGTCAGCGAACCCGTGTAGTTCAATCGATATTTCATTTGAGAGTTGAATCCATCGGTTTATTTTAATTTCTG
The DNA here is from genome assembly GCA_949318255.1 of Pollenia labialis. Classification (NCBI taxonomy): domain Eukaryota; kingdom Metazoa; phylum Arthropoda; class Insecta; order Diptera; family Polleniidae; genus Pollenia; species Pollenia labialis. The sequence continues at coordinate 86,002,705 of OX439143.1, forward strand.
TTATTGCTGATAAATTTTAAGTAAACGCTAGCCACTCTTTTGTTAAGTTTTCATCTAATGGCACGTCCCAATCAGTTTGCTGTCTCCACAAGTGTTGTATAAATAGTTTTGCTGTAATTGTCACTGGTGTTAGCCATCCTAATGGATCGAATATCTTTGCTAATCGTGATAAAGCAATACGCTTGGAAACTATTTCTTCTTTTTCAAGCTGCATGCTGAAGGAGAAACAGTCCATAATAGGATTCCATTGCAATCCTAACGTTTTTAAGCATTCATCTTCCTGAATTTTTAGTATTTCATTATCTCCGCCTGGGTTCCCTGTATGCACTATTTCATCGTGATTTGAAATCCATTTTCGTAAGTGGAAACCAAATTTATCCAAATGGTAAGATATGGCTTCTCGGACGTCCTTACATTCTTGTAGCGTATCTGCTCCTGTCAGCAAATCGTCCATATAGAAATCTTCCTTTATTATTTTTGCAATGTTTTCATTTGTACAGTGGTTTGCAATTTCAATTAATGTTCTTATTGCCAAGAATGGTGCTGCTGCTGTACCGTATGTCACTGTTGTCAATTTATACTGCTCGATTGCATCACTTGGGTTTTTTCTCCATAAAACATACTGGTATTCTTGATCCAGTACATTAATATTTATCTGCCGAAACATCTTTTCTATATCAGCAGATATAACATATTTCCAGGACCTCCATCTTGTAATGATATCAAATATATCTTTTTGTAGTTTCGGACCAACGTTTAACACGTCATTCAAACTTTTACCGTTTGATGTCTTTGAAGAAGCATCGAACACCACTCTAACCTTTGTAGTGAGACTGTTTTCTCTGATAACTGCTTGATGTGGCATGTAGTACTTCCCTTTTCTGCCAGCGTCTCCCTTTTTCATATGCCCCACTGACAGCAATTCATCCATTATTCTGCAGTATTCGACGTTCAAAGAAGTATTCACTATGAGCCGTTTTTCTAGGTTTATAAATCGAGCCATTGCTCTTTTATAAGATTCTCCAAGCTCGATATCATCTAAAAATGGTAGTCTGCCAATAAATTTACCATCCTCACCTCTCTCAGTTGTGTTTGAATAAAGTTGTAAACAATAATCATTTTCGATTGAAGCTTGCTCATTTTCAATCTCCTCGATCTCCCAAAACCTCTCAATACTGGTTGTGGCTGCCGACTTTCGTTTGTTGTTTGCTCGATTAACTCGTATCACCCCGGAAAGTATCCAACCGAACTTTGTGCTCTGACCCACTATTTTATCATTTCTATGCATTCCTTCCTCTAATATCTGGGAATACAAATCAGCTCCAATGACAATATCAATTCTGTCGGACTTATTAAAATTTGGATATCTCTGGCTGAGTTGACGACAATGTTGGAAGAATTAAGGCCTCCGTTGTTACTCGTTCATTGCTTAGAAATCTAGGATGTATTTCTAGATTTACTTTACATTTTGCTACGCCTACTACTGTTTGCCCTAGTCCATGAAGTTTAACCTCCGTTTTTGTTCTTGGCAATTGCAAAATTTGAGCAGCTTCTTCGCTTATCGATGTTATTTGAGAACCTTGATCTATTAAGGCTCTCAGCGTTATGAATTCATTATGTAGGGATTTCACTCTGACTTGTGCTGTAGCTAGCAGTACGCTGCTTGGTGTGCTTGTACTCATGGATTTTTTTTCTTTTGCTTTTTCTAAGTGAATAACTGTATTGTGAAACATCCCGCATTTTTGGCATTTGTTCTCACTAAAACATTTTTTGTCTTTTTTATGTTTAAGACAATTGTAGCATAACTCGTTCGTTTTGACCCAGGAATGTCTCTCTGTAACCGGCAATGCCAAGAATTGTTTGCATACTATAATGTTGTGACCTGTTTTTTTACAGTAAGAACAAATTCGCCTTTCTGTATAAAATGTTGTGGATTTTACCTGTTGTTTGTAGTTGCTGCTCTTCTTACTTGTTGAAGCCTCTAGTGCTTGGTAATGCTGCTCTATGAACTCCAAGACGTCTTTCAAATGTTGTATTACTTTTGATTTTTTTGTATTCTGTTCATACAGAATAAGACCTTCTTTATCCAATTTTCTTATTACTATCCTAGCAATAAATGGATCAGCGTCTTGCAAATTTATATCCATGGCCCTAAGAGCATGCATACATTCGTTTGTTGTGTCCAAGAGATTTTTCAAGCTTTCTGGCGATGCACTATTTATATTCGGATGATCCAAAATCTTATCCACTAGTTTTGTGAATAAGATTCTTTCATTCCCAAATCTTTGCTTTAAAATTTCCCATGCTGCGTTATAGTTACTTTCTGTTACTGGCAAATGCTGTATTAATCTAAGTGCTTCGTTTTTTAGATTTGTTTTTATATAATAAAATTTTTGCACTTCTGCCAGTTTGTGGTTTTCATGAATCAACTTCTTAAACAAATCATGAAAGGAATTCCACTCTTCCACCTTCCCGCTGAAGCACGGTATTTCAATGCTTTTTAAAGCGATTTGCTTCGGTTCTTCACTGCGTCTGGCAATCTTATTTATCTTCTCTTTATATATTATATCGTAGAGATCGTCAATCTCTTCAAATTCTTCATCTATCTCATACCCCATTAGGTAATTAATAGATAGTTCCGAATGAAGCTGCCTTATATCATCTATTTGCCTTTCCCATGCTGATATTAATTTTTCTAATGCAAATAAGTTTTCTTCGCTTTCTTTATGCATTAGGGATTCCCTCAATTTAAATACTTTTCTTCTAAATTGATTAATCAATACCTTTAATTTTGCATCAGGGATACTTTCAGCTTTCTTCTCTTTAGCCTCTTCGGACACCGCTCCATTGCTTTCTCTCGCGTTTACCATATCTATTAGATGTTGCATCTGCTTTTGATGTTGTTCTTGTTGTTGCTGCATTTGTAGCTGCATCTCTATTATCATTTTGTTGACGTTGTCATTTTTGACTTCCACTTCAGGCTCTTCAAGTGACATTTTAATTTGTTGTAGTAGACTCATTGCCGTTTCTACTTGACTCTTCGTGTTTTCAAACACCTTTTCACGGAAATATAAATCATCGTTTACTCCATGCTGCATCAATTTTTCGTTATTTGTAAGAAATTCTTCCCATTTTTTGGCCAAGCTTTTTATTGTTTCCTCAACCGCGGCTTTTCTCACCAATTTGTTTTTAATTTTTTCAGAAATTGTATTAATTTCATTATTAATTTGATTTTGAGCCTTGTATAACAGGACTCTGGTTGCCATTTTTTCGTAAGCGAAAATTTTTCTATTTACCGCTTATGCAATCTATTTATTTTTGTTTTTTCGTATGCGCAAATTTTCGTATTTGGCGCTTATATACAGTATTTATTTTATTTTTAAAAACTGTACTTTTGTTTAATGGTTGGTTTTTTTTTTTTTTTTTTTTAAGCGCAAATTTTCGTATTTGTCGCTTATATACAGTATTTATTTTATTTTTAAATACTGGAATTTTTGTTTACTGGTTCGTTTTTTTTTTTCTCTATCGAAGGACCAATGTTTTGAGTAGCACTTAATTTTACATACTGAAATTTATTGTTTCAAATTATTCCTTATATACTATTTACAAAATTCTTATAACTATCTAGTAGGCATGCGTACGTGACTATGCGCACATATTCTTATCTCTTATTTTTAGCTAAGTACAATCTGTTAATGAGTTTTCTTAATGAGTTTTCTTAATGAGTTTTCATTGTCATGAAACATATGTATAAGAGTGGTTTTCCCATGTGCGTGTGGCCAAACAATAAAATGTAATTTATTTATAGATTACCAATGAGTTTTCTTATCCTAAACAAACATAAGACAGCCAGGGGTTGTTTTACAGCTGCGTGAGATTAACAGACCCACACGAACTGTAAGCATCTTAAAAATAAATTTAAAATATGTTCAACTACAATTGAACATATATCGTTTTAGATTTGGTTCTCATTCCTGACAAATTCTGATAATATATTTTAAAATTAGATTCAGATTGTATTATATTTGAACTAGAGGTGGATCTATTCTGGGAAAATTTACAAACGGTCGAATTTTAATATCAGCTGGCCAAATATCTGGCTTTAACAGATCATTATGAAAGCGGTGGGAGATACCAAGTTTAAAGTTTACTTTTTTTAACTGGCTAACATCAGTATTCTTTTTAATAAGATTATAGCATAGCATATAATTTTTATTTATACCCGTAAATTTCTCTACGTAGTTTATAATTTGATCACTTGACACCGTTGGTTCAAATGATGATATATGAATCCATTTCTTTTGAGCAATGACAGCTAACTCTTCCGATACATTCGCCCCATAAACAACAGGGCCTTTCCTCTTATTACGCCTCTTAACACTCACCCAATCTGACGATTCCTTGACATTTAAACAAGAATTATTTGTTGCAGAAACAGAAGATACAGAGGGAGCAGACAAAACTGTGTGATTGTTTCGTGCATTTGTTACAACTGCACTCTGATTTTTAGAAGCAACAACAACATAATTTTTAGCTTGATTTGCATTTTGTACAGCAGCGACAACATCTACACTCATTAAATTATGGTTGTTAGTTAGGGTTGCCATTCGTACTGATTTTACCAGTACACGTACTAGTTTTTATTCAATGTACTGGTTTATGCAAAACACCCAAATCAGTACGCAAAAGTACTGGTTTTTTTTTAAATTTTGCCTCCAAATAATTTTACTTGTTTAAAATTGGTTTACTTCCCTTATTACTGTTGATTTGTTATGAATCACCAAGTTCAAATTCAGTCTTTACTCTTAACTTACCATATGCTTTGTATTTAAATAAATGGAAGGGCCATTAGCAGGGGTGCCAGAACATTTTGATAAGAAATCGGCATATTTTCAAAAAAAAAAATCGGCATTATCGGCACTTTAATTTAATAAAATCGGCAAATTGAAAAAACCTATTTTAAGTACAATAAAAGAAATTTTTAATAACAAAACAGAACAATTCAGCATTAACTTATGATAGATAGATAGAAAGAAACACAAAAATCAATATAAAATAAGCTAAATTAAACTAAACCTTGTTAATTAATTATTGAATCCCAAGAAAACTTTTATAAACTGTAGTTTATAAAAGAAATAATACAGTTTAAAAATTATATATTTTTAGGCGCATTTTCACAACTTACCGATAGCTAAAGGCAGGATTTTATTGGCCGTATAAAAAGTGTTCCATTATTACAACTTTACTTTAACCTACCAGGTAAGATGAACCTTAATCTACTTTATCGTTCACTTTAGGTTAAAGTTTTGATATTGGAACACTTTTTGAAAGGCCTGTTAAAGTCTACTTTTAGCTATCGACAAGTTGTGAAAACGGGCCTTAGACTCGCAACTGAAAAGTTTTCAATAAATAGATAATAAACAAATATATTTTATATTAAGGGAAAATTATGTTTACACAAACACTCGTTTTTAAAGTTATTTTTTAACAGACAAATATTTGAGTTTCATACATAAAATAAGCTTAAATAATCTTTAGACAAGAAAAACATTACAAATTTAAAATTTTCAAGGAACATCGATATTTTGTTTTAGGTTGACTTGGCTTAAAATCCTTTTTACATTTTCGAAAGAATGGGAAAGGAAAATACTTTTTGGAAATACACCACTTAAATTATCACGTTTTAAATCTAAATTTTTTTGCCGAAAAGTTTGCAAGTTTACTTCACTTCCTTACATTAGATTTGCTATATGTATGTACATACCTGCATCATCCTAGCGTATAATGTTATATGGATAATTTTTGGATTTAAATTATTTTCATTGATTGAGAATATAAAGTTTGCTTCCCTTACTACTTACAATTCATTTTCAAACTCAAATATTCAGTATTTTATATTTTCTTATAGAAAAAGAGATTCTAATTGCATTGTTTTAGGTTTAAAAATCTTTAGTTAAATAAATAATTATTTGGATTTAATTCTTTCATTATTCATAGTTGAGTATTTTTAAATAAAATTTTAAAAATGTAACAAGTGTTGCAGAATATTAAAAGGTTGTACTAACACAAACCAAAATTTACGGTGTTTTAGGTGTCTATCGAAAAATCGGCATTTTTTGAGCAAAAATCGGCAAATCGGCACTTTGATAATTTAGAGGCAAAAAATCGGCAAAGTGCCGATAAATCGGCAAATTTGGCAGGCCTGGCCATTAGTGCTTTTCAAAAGAAAATGCTGCTTTTGCAAAAAAGAGAAAAGTATAAAAACACTCGCAGGATTGTTTGCTTCGCCTGTCTTCGTTTTGAACAACTGCCAACGTTATCACTTCTTGGTTGTATTCTGTGATTCAAATAAAACAGAAAAGAACGTAAAATGTTCGTTTTGTTTTCCAACGTCCTGTGTGTAAAACAGATATAAAACGGCACATGCAAACAGGTAGACATAACCCAGGTTTTACACATTAACCCTTCGTCTTACTCATGAGTCTGGCCAGACCTTTTTCAATTTTAAATGTTTTTTTAATATATTTAAAACTCAGGCAGAGACTTGAAATTTCAGGTACCCTTCTAGAATTTTGTTTACTATTCACAGCTGAATAAAGATATCCTGGAAAGGATATATAAGGAAACTTGTTCAAATATTTTACTGCACACATCACATTCGTAACACATGTGGTCTGGCCAGACCCATATATATTTTGTATTGAAAATTATTTTTTTCAAAAACGTTTGTTGCTTTATTTCATTATTTTTTGTTCAATTATCTATTTTTATTTATTTAAATCAATTAAACACATGAACTAGTAACTCCATCTAGTTCTCAATGCAAAAAAAAAACCAAAAGACATACTCACTAGTGACTCCATCTAGTTAATTAGCAAGGAGCAAGTTTTATACACACTATAGTTGCATTTTTAACCAACTCTGCTTTATGTCAATGTTGATGACAATGAAATTTGTGATTCCCCTTTTAACACATTTGAATACTACATCGGTAGTGGCTGATGATGTTTTTTACTTACATAGCCACATTGTCTGTTTTCGGTGCGCGCATTCAATACGTAATATAATAAATATAAAAAAACATAGTTTTTTAAAATTCAATTTGTTATTTGTTGTATGCCTTGATCAAAATGAACGCAGAATTGGAATCTCTTTTTAATACGCGACGTTCCAGACGTACAAATCCTGATTTTTGCATGCGAATAGCGGAGGCTTTGGCTAATGACTTAGAACATGAAAGAGCTGTTGAGGAAGGTGATGAAATTGAACAGTTCGCAGATAAACAATATGATGATTTGGATTACTTTCCAAACGAGAACGATGCATCTGATATTGAAAATAATTTGGTCATAGAACCAAATGAATCGTGTGATTCTGAGGACGACGAAGAAGTACTTCCTTCACAAACTGTTCAACAACACTCTGCCGAAGAATATTTTTATGGTAAGGATGGAACAAAATGGAATAAGCAGGAACCAAATGTATGTATACGTCTGCGTCAACATAATGTTATGCGTTTTCGAGCTGGGCCCACGGAACAAAGCTCTATTCCAATTGAAGTGTTCAAGTGATTTTTCACACCAAACATTGTATTTGTAATCATTACTGAAACAAATCGGTATGGTAAAAACGAAATGGAAAAATGGAATAAATCTAATGCTGACAAAAAGCCAAAAATTTGGAAAGACTTGACCGAGACTGAATTAGATGCATTCATTGGAATTTTGCTGGCAGGTGGTGTTTCCCACAATAATACTCAAAAAGCCGAGGTTTTGTGGCGTTCAGACAACTTGCCTATTTTTAGAGCAGCGATGTCTTATCACAGATTCATTGCACTGACACGATTTATTCGTTTTGACGATGGTAGATCACGTGAACGTCGATTACGTGATGATAAAGCTGCACCAATTCGCGACATATGGAATTTTTTGAATGAAAATCTTTCAAAAAACTATAGTCCGCATGACACCATTACAATTGATGAGCAATTATTTCCTTATAGATGAAAAACTAAATTTACTCAGTATATACCATCTAAGCCAGCTAAATACGGTATAAAAATATGGTGGGCTTGTGATTCCAAAACAAAATATCCACTACAAGGAAAGTTATACATAGGTCGACAACAGGGTCAAGAACGTGAAGTAAATCAAGGCGAAAATGTTATGCTCCAACTCTCGAAGCCGTATTCTAATAGTGGCCGCACAATTGTCGCAGATAATTTTTTCACAACATTAGAAGGTGTGAAGCGTCTTACCAAACTTGGACTTGCATTTGTTGGTACAATTCGATCTAACAAAGTGTGTATACCTAAAGAAATGAAAAAGCAATCTTCCCGCCCTATTCTCTCATCATTGTTTGGATTTCATGAAGATTTGATTTCAATTTACAGCTATGTGCCAAAAAAGAATAAGTGTGTAAATTTGCTTTCAACTGTACATTACTCCAAACGCTGTGAAGGCGAAGCAATGAAGCCTGAAGCCATTTAGTTTTACAACAAAAATAAATGCGGAGTTGACTGTATGGATCAAATGGTTTCTCATTTTACAACTAAACGATCCACAAAAAGATGGACTTTTGCTTTTTTTTGCAATATGCTGGATATTATGGCACTGGCTCCTTATTGTATTTGCAAAGAAGTTGATGGCATGGAAAGGAACGATGCTCGGCGGGAATTTCTTTGTGAATTGTCAAACAAATTGGTTTTCTCTAATATAGAAAAACGAATGAATAATATTCATATACTAAAACAATTTAGTACTCGTTCAGCAATAGAATCGTTTCTGGGAAGACCAATAAATGTAAGTTTCAGTTATGCACAGCTTTTGATTAATTTATTAAGTTTTATTTATTTATTTTTTTAATTAATCCAAGTTTACTCTTGACTACTTTAGATAACAACAGTAACGGCTAGTAGAAGCGGTGCGGACAGTCTGCCAAAAAAAAAAATATTGCAAGCACTGCGCAGAAGAAGATGATAAAGTTTACCGAAAAACACGATTTTTTTGTTCAAAGTGTACCACCCCAGCATGTCAGCAACATTCTAAAATAGATTATACATGTTTTAGTTGCTTTGAAAATGTATAAAACTATAACTTCTTTTTTTTATTACAAAATAAATAGTATTGAATTTTGCATTGTTTTTGTAAATACTTTAGTAGCTTAAAATATGTTAATGTGTATAAAATATATAAAAATAATATACATACATATGCATATTTATTCATATTTCATTGTAAAAGTGAAAAATATGTGTGTTTGTATGTATATGTTTTTCAAATTTAATGAAATAAAATGTTTTATTCGAATAAGGTGTATTGAAAACTGCATGGGTCTGGCTAGACTCATGCGTTACGAATGTGAAAATAAAAACATGTGTAAGTCGGAGGTTTAACGTGGTAGGGGCGTGGTCTATTTTCTGAGGTGCACAGGTATCAGCAAAGCTCCGTGATAATACAGTCGGTAACCCCTGACTGCAAACCAACCGATATGCCGTCGTCGCCAAGGCCTTTAAAGTTCATTGCCTTCACCTCGAGAGTCGTCAGTTGCTGGCAAACAACCAGGGCCAAGACACGAACCATAGCCAAGACTTAAGCCGCCACATCGCTTCAAGATTGTTATCCAAAATAGTGGTTATGCTAAGGAAATTGAGAAGAAAATTGCGTTAGGCTATTACAAACGGGTAGATTACTCGGAATGGGCTTCAACCACTCATGTGGTGGCTAAAAAGAATGGACAGATTCGAATTACCGGGAACTATAAAACTACTCTCAATCCTTAAATGGTCATCGACGAACATCCAATACCTAGAGCTGTATTTATATTTAACCAAATGGGAGGTTCAACAATATTCTGTCACTTAGACATAACTGATGCATATACACATTTACCGGTGGACGATTAATTTAGTCATGCATTGACTCTGAATACTCCTACTCATGGTCTGGTTAGACCACCTCGAGCTGTGTATGGTGCTGCAAATATTGCAGCGATCTAGCAAAGACGAATGGAATCTGTTCTTCTAGGAATTCCTAATGTGCGGAATTTTTTTGATGACTTTGAATCGTTATTGAATACTCTGGATATGTTATTGGAAAGAATGAGAAAACATGGCCTTAAGTTAAATCGTTCAAAGTGTGTCTGCGGCAACAGAAGTAGAGTTTTAAGGCCATAAAATTGATTCCTAAGGAATTCACAAATCTAAAAAACATATCGAAGCCGTATTGAATGCTCCTAAACCATCAACTTCGAAGGAACTGCAGTTGTTTTTAGGAAACGCAACTTACTATAATGCGTTTATCCCAGATTTATCTACGAGGGCAAAGCCTTTAAGAGACATGTTAAAAAACGAATGTTTTGACTGGACCGAAGATGCAAATAAAGCTTACAAGGATATAAAGGCCATGTTAATAGCACCCCAAATGTTGATGCCTTATGATCCTTCTTTGCCACTATTATTAGCAACTGATGCAAGTAAAACGGGACTTGGAGCAGTTCTTTCACATAGACTTATGAATGGGCAAGAACGTCCGATTGCCTTTGCGAGCCGAACTATGACAACTACGGAACAGCGCTATCCTCAAATAGGCAAAGAAGCTTTAGCTATAGTGTGGGCTGTAAAGAAATTCTTCCTGTATCTTTATGCACGACATTTTACTTTAATTACAGACAATAAGCCGTTGAGCCAAATTCTACATCCCGGGCAGTCTCTTTCTAATTTGTGCATAAGTCGGATGGCGAACTATGCCGATTTTTTTTGGCTAATTTCAACTTTAAGGTAATATTCAAGCAAACCAAAGAAAACTCTAATGCGGACTATTGCTCCAGATTGCATTTAAAATATGAAGATGAGATCCACAACCTTTCTCCAAGACAATCGATATTATTTTTAGGAAAAATAATCATGAGTTTGATGAATTTGACGAGTTTTTTGTTGGACAAGTAAATCAATTACCAATAAATGCTGAACGAATAGCCACACAAACTAGAAAGGATGAGAACTTGGGGAAAATTGTACATCTACTTGAAGAAGGGAAGTGTTTAGTTCGTTACGGATATAAAGCGCCAGAATCCCATTATAAACTTGCTGCGAATTGCTTAATTTTAGAACATAGAGTTGTTATTCCTGCGGCATTCCGGCAATTTATTTTAAAAGATTTGCATACATCGCATTTGGGCATGTTAAAAATAAAGGGTTTTGCTAGGTTATTTATATACTGGCCTGGTGTGGATACTGACATAGAATCGATGGTTAGAGATTGTCACGAATGCGCAAGACATGGGCATGCTCCTCCTAAGTTTAGGGAACACCATTGGGAGTACACTAAAGAACCATGGGAGAGAATACATATAGACTATGCAGGACCTTTTGCTGGGATGATGTTGCTTGTGATCTCGGATGCGTATAGCAAGTGGCTCGAAGTTAAATTAACAAAGTCAATGACAGCAGGTGCAACGATTGCTATTTTAGACGAAATGTTCGCAGCTTATGGAGTGCCCATTACTGTGGTCAGTGATAATGGCAGAAACTTTGCGTCAGAAGAATTTAAAACATTTTTACAGAAAGTAGGCGTAAAATTTCATAAGTTTATAGCACCATATCATCCTTCTTCCAATGGCCAGGTTGAAAGATATGTCCAAACGGTAAAGAATGCCTTAAAAACGATGCAGACGTCCCATAACAACCTCCAGCAAAATTTGAATTTGTTTCTTAAACAGTATCGCATAGCACCTCATTCCACAACAGGTTATCCAGCATCTCAACTGTTTTTGGGCAGAGTGTTACGAACTCATCTCGATCTTATCAAACCAGAAGATTTGTATACTAAAATTACTAAAAAGCAGGAGCAAGATTTTAAAACAAAATTTCGAACTTTTCAGTTGTCGGATGAAGTTTATTTTTTAACTCATAACTCGCGCATGGACAAATGGGTTAAAGGTACGATTGTGAAATGTATCGGAGATTTACATTATGGGATTAATTTCCAGGGGAAATTGTTTAAGCGACATATTGACCAAATAAAAGGCTGTAGTGCTGGTAAGTCATAGTTGCAAAGCACACACACACCTAACCAAGGGGAAAAATTGTATATTCCATATATCCAAGCTACTCCGCATATAGGGGGAACTAAATCGGCAGTTTCAGATTATCAAGCGATAGTAACTCAACATGCCGGAAGTACGCGTACTAATTCCAATGAATTCTCAGTTGCAAATAATCAGACGACTCCAACTCAGCATGCCTCAATTACGGATACTTATTCAAATGTTCAATGGTATCCACCGGTACATGACCAGGGAACGCAGCCGGAACAAGTAACACTAGAAGACACATCAACAATGCCTCAATTTAATACAACAACTCCAATGCAAGATCGTTCTTCGTCCTCAACTCCAGTTGCGCCTCGGAGGTCAAATCGTCCGCGAAAACCTCGCGTATTATTTAGTCCATAGTAGTAAAACTTATTTGACGTTGTTTTAATACGGTAAATAGTAACGTGAGGAAGAATGTTGTATATTTAACTTGTTGTTATATTGAGTTTTCATAATCAATAGTTCATATTTAGTTTTGTCATTTTTTGTACTTTTTAATTTTCAATAAAATCAGTTGAGTTTGTGCTTTTAATGTATAAGAAGAATTTGAATACATAATAATTTTCTTTCTTGCTCCTCTGCTTACTACACTTCATTTATCACCACTAGTGCTAAAAAATCGGTACTTATGTTGACTTTTTAAAAATAATTTCTTAATAAAGCTTAATTAAAAGGTGGTTAAAAAATTGTAGCATGTGCTGCGAACGATCAACTGGTCTATTCAACTCAATTGTAGACAATATCTTATGGGCTAATTACTGGGCTAAAAAGGATTTATACCCTGCTCTACTTTGGCGCCCTAAGCGCCAGTGGGAGTTAGAGCAATATAAAAAATACCCTGTTCTACTATAAACTTTAAAAATTACAGATAAAAAATTATCGTCTAAATTCGTTATTACGTATTAACTTAATATTTTTTTTTGTTAATTGGCAAAAGTGTATTGCTAATACGTATGTATGTATGTACAAGTGTATGGTAGAAGTGAATTTAAATGTACATATGTTTGTACATTTTCTGTTATTTTAATAATAACACTAGTGAAAAATATTTTTAGTGTCAAAAAAGTACAATTCTTTACTTAATTAAGTACAATTTAGAAAATGTCATTTATCATCCCTGGACTTGACTGACTAATTTTCTTAACTTTGCTTTGGTTCTTTTTTATTATTATCGTTATTTTTATTTTTTATTGGGAACAAATTATTTTTGTTTGTTTAGAAGACAGCTTTCAAGACAATGTCGCTCATATTGTCCTGTTTAATAGTTCATAGAGGATACTTTACAAGACACTGTCGGTCATGTTGTCGTGCATATACCTTAATACAGAACAGCTTACAAGACACCGTCGCTCATACTGTCGTGTATATTTGTTAATAGAGGATAGCTTGCAAGACAATGTATGTTATGTTGTCGTGGATAAGCTTTGACAAAAGACAACTTGACAGACAGTGCCGTTCATGTCGTCGTTTATAAACTTCTTTAAAAGACAGTGCACTATACAATGTCGAGTATTTTGTCGTCCACGACATTTTCCTCAAAATTGTCTTCCAGATATCCTAAGTGATAGAGATCATATCGTGCATAAATCGTTGACGAAAATGTCGTCGACAAGACTTTGGTCAACATAGGTTTGATTTTCGAAATGAACTCACACTGCTGAGAGTTGCTGAAATTAACAATAAAATAAACAAATTAATTTTTTGATATATTTTTTTTCTTTTTAATTTAAATTAAAACAAATTTAAAATAGTTTTTGAGAAAAAAGCGTGTGAAGACAATAGGGGTTTTTCTTGAATTTCACGAAATGAAATCATGAATCCATGGAGAAATAATAATGGTGGCAGCACTACCACAGATGATGATTTTTTGCTCTTGCATTGTTTGTCTAATCTTATGTCAAAGTTTTGTTTATGTTTAATAAAAGTCCACGTTTTGTGTTGTTATTATTGTATTTTATTAAAGTTTTTGATAATTTTAAATTAAAATAAATAAGATATTGACCATAATTAAATAAAAATTGGCTAACAATTTATTTATTTCATCACGATCAGCGGCACGCTATGATAAGCTGGGATATAATTTCCATTTTTGTTGTAATGTTGTATTTGTTGCCGTAACGATGCCACCTGCTTATTCCACTATGCATGAATCGTATTTTCTCAAGGTATATTTGCACAAGGTAAACTCGTTGCTACAACAAGTACAAAAAGACAAAAACAACAGGCCAAATTGTTTTTGTATTTTCAACCGAGACGTAAAAAAAGCAACACATTGCCTTCAAAATAAAAACACAAATTAAAAAAAACAACAACTAGCCATAAGTATGTAAACAAACATTAACAACTTTTCACGTTCGGGTTCTAACTGGGGTAAAGAGCTGACAAACATATAGGCCGACGAGTCTACCTTGTGTAAATATACCTTGGTATTTTCTGTGTTTCTTTTTTGACATTTCTCTTTGCACTTGATTTTATTTTTTAATTTATGGGTTTTTTAATTTCAAAAGGTGTGTAAAATTATGAAACTGTTGGGGTGAATAAAATTTTACTAGCCCTGGGGCTCAGAGCACACAGAGGGGTCACGAGACAGAAAATATTGTAATTTTTTCTGCCTTTTTCTTCGAAAGCTGCCCTTTTTGAATATTTTGTTTTGATTACGCAATTCGTGTTGATAGTAGCGGCCTGTTTTTACACATTGCCACTTTACTAACAAAAAACATTTTCTTTCTTTTTCTTCAAAAGATGCCCTCGCAAATGATTGGGGAATTTTTCATGCGTCACTTTTTTCATCTCTGTATGCTTTGTGCCTGGGGCTAGTATAAATTTTGACATTAGCGTAGAAATTCTTGACAATTTCAATTCACCATAGAACTTTGCTACCGTTTCACACACACCCAAAGTGATGCTGATGTTTTTACAGCAAAACAGCTACGCAAAGTTTGAATATTTGAACACGAGCTAAATTTTAAAAGTTTTATAAGCGAACATAAAACAATACTAAAAATGTTATCACCAATAGCACAGGTATTAAAAATGTTGAACCAAAAAGAAATAGTTTTCTTATCAATACAAGAAAAAGCATCAAAAAAGAAAAATAATATGATTTCTTTTACGTTAAAAGTTATTGCATCCGAAAATTAACTGATGCAATAATTGCCAACATTTGCTGCATAGCTGCGGCATACATGACATCTGGTAAATAACGAGGGAATGGAGGAGCGGGGGTGGCACAAAATATATTTCTTTATAGGTATCTGGAGAGCGGTAGGAGTAATTAAATTGGTTAAAAGGACCGTCGGGTCCGTATGGCCGTTCGAGTAAAGTTACCTCACGAATGTCGAAAACCAACTGAACTTGGTGAAATTTGGAGTTAGCTGCAAATTTTCGATTTAAAGCCGTTTTACACTATCCCACAAAGTCTTTAGTAATTTACGAAAATACAACCCTGTCATGATAAGTTGTTATTGTTTTTTGAAAATGTTCAAAGAATAATTAGATCAGGGAAGCATTTTTGAAAAATACGTAAGACTTTGTGGGATAGTGTGTAACGGCCTTTAGCAGTTAGCATTTTTTTTTATCATATTTCAACTACATATTTACAATTACATATATTCAAGTAATCTTTTTTTGAAAATCTACAACAATTTTTTGTTGAATGCACATACAAATCCCTACTCTTTTGCTATAGAAACTGTACAATCTTTTAACTCAATTACGATTTTGAAAATTTTTTGGATTCGAAAAGAGATAAGGCCTTTTTTTAGCTGCACTTTCAAGTTTGCATGAAAATTCGTGCAGGTACGCAAAATATTCTGTTACGCGTACCTGTATAAATCTAGTGAAAAATAGAATTATTACTTAATTCGTTCGAAAACTCTTTTTCAGGCAACAAGAATAACAACATGCGAAGCTTGCTAAGCAGAGTGTACAACTCTAACTATATAAGTAAAAAAAGGACATTGGTAGCATATATTAGAATATACATATCTAGTTATATCTAAAAATAAAAATTTCGATTATTACCACGAAAATTCCGTCGTTAGACCAAAAAGTACTGAATATACAGGGTGGCACAGAATGAGCTATATAGTTTAAATGGCTTGAATTTTTTTTATTTATTCGATAATTATATATTTTTTTTGATCGGTATATTATTGGGGAATTTTTTCAATTAGCTTTGAAAAAGATATCCTGTAAGTGATGTCCATTTTCTGTTGCGCATATTTTCAATAACTTTTCGCAAAATTTCGGGTGTAATGGTCTTGATTTCATTTCGAATGTTGGTTTTTAGTTGGAATATGGTTCTTGGTTTGTTAACGTACACACTTTCTTTCAAATATCCCCAAAGAAAACTGTCAGGAGCTGTTAAACCTGGTGAACGTGGAGCCCAATGCGTTCTCCGAATATTTCCCTTACACGCAGTCTACAACTAACATAAAATGCTTAACATTAAAACTAATATGATGTTAGTGTTAAGTATAAACTCATCATGTTAGAGTTTTTCTCATGTTATAACACGGTTGTTGAAGCAAATGTTTTAACAACGCTTTTATAACATAATGTTATGACAGCAAATCATGTCAGTTGTAGACGTGGAGTTACATGGCGTTTACATTTGCCAGTACTGGCAAGACAGCAGCAATACACGCAAACTTGTTCACTAATACATGCATACTTTTCCAACTGTCTTGTCTACCGTCTAGAAATGCTTGCAGACAGTAAAATTGGACAGTGATTTGACATTTGACAGTAATCTGAAGTTTTGTTAGCAAAAGGGAAAAACATCAAAATGTAAAAAAAATTTAACATATTTTGCTTTGATTTCTTATATTTTAGTTAAGTGTTATGTTTGTTAACACAATATAGTTATTTTAAGCTATTTTTAAGTTTGTTTAATACATATAAAATACGTTTAGCTGGACATGCACTGCAACATTCATGTTTAACATATTTATAAAAGTGAACTGTCTTAACTACTGTCTGGACGCCTACGTCACGAAGACAGTTAGTATTGTTTTTGGCAAATAATATGTATTTTCCTACTGTCTTGCCAGTACTGTCAAATGTAAACGCTGAGCTAACAAAGCCATTGAGGCACCTGCAGTATGTGCTGTGGCTCTATCTTCCATAATTCATATTTAATTTCCCACGTCTCCTGCACAAAAGGCTGAAAAAAATACAGAGAAAGAATAATAATTAAAAAATTTATAAAGAATGCCAACCTTATAGCTCATTCTGCGCCACCCTGTATAAATATTAGGAAAATTAGTTGTATTTATTTTCATACTATTCGAATGTGTATTCTAAGTAAAATTACTCAACATGAGAAATAAATTCCCAGATTCTATTTGTGAAAATTAGTTGCGTTACGTCCCCTTGTTATCAAAGCCGATTTCAGGTAGAATTATGTCAGGTTTAGCTATTGATGGTTTACTGACCAAAACTGACGATTCAGTATCTTGTGAGATAGAAATCTAATGAGTTTTGTTGCTACTGTTAAAAAATCTAATTACAGTTTCTAATCACACATGAACAGGCTTTTGTTAAAATTTTATTTACATTGAAGAAATTTAGGACCTATTAGCTTGGCAAAATAAAATTCATAAATTCATCACGCTGGCCAAAGGAACAACTACAACGAAAAGAATTATGGTTTTGAAAAATTTCCAAAAACGATGAAGCCTTTTTCATGACACATTGCATTCACACTATTACAATTTCTCATATAACTTAAGGCTAGTTTACACTAACTCACAAGTCTTACGTATTCCATAATACTTTGTGAGATAGAAATCTAATGAGTTTTGTTGCGACTGTCAAAAAATCTATAACAACTTTTTGGAAAATTTTTGAATTTTGTTCTTTAATACAGAAATTTTCAGATTTGATTGATATAACAACTTTTTGAAAAAATTTTGATATAGGCATTCTATATATGGTGTAACTCTCTAAGGGTCATTATTACAACTTGATGTTAGCTGTTATCCGGCAGTTAACAGACGCTTTTTGACAGATAACACATTATTATCTGTCAATTTAATCTTAACTTTAGCTAACTTCAAGTTGCAACAATGGCCCTAAATAATAAAATATATTTCGAATGTTGTAAAATAAACCGTTTTTGACTTTAAATTCGGTACAATATCTAAAAAATGACAGTTATGAAACACTATCATAATTTTTGTGTTTGTTTTTATTTCTAATAATTTTTTTTTTTGCTATACACGTGCTCAGCAATATTGTTATTGTTGCGGTTGATTTACATAAACAAAAAAAAGTTCATAATTGCGGTTGAAAAAAGTTGTTTTGTTCACAACGATACTGAATTTGAAATTTTTTGTTTAAAGCTAATTGCTCAGCAATGTATTATAACAATTGTGGCTTAACATGTGTTCTAACACATATTTAACATACGTTAATATGTTCTGTTAGCAATAGAATTTGACAATTGCCACGGCAATATTTGCGAAACATATTGAGCGTTTGGTCGGGTAGCAAATGCCGAGACATTTTTCTCTGCTCTAGACAGGGCGTTAAATCCCAAAACCTGAAATTCATAGTTGTTTACCAAAAGCTGTAAATGGGAACAGTGTTGTATTCAGTGTTGCCAGAACTTTTAGAGGTAAAATTAGCAAAACACTGTGGCGCATATTCATAAATTATCACTAAATGCCAGTTTACACGGTAATACAATGTATCACGACTGTAGAATCAAAATATTATTTTACTTGAATGCAATTTTCAGAACATGGCTTATAATTTTGGATATTTTTACGTTAAAATCATCTATCCAATTTTAATTACTCTCTGAGGGTGTGTGTGAAACGGTAGCAAAGTACTCATGGAAGTAAAATTGAGGTGAATAAAATTTCACTAGCCCTGGGGGCTAGTATAAATTTTGACATTTGTGTAGAAATTTTTGACAACAATTTTCATAAAATTTGTTTAAACTAAATAAAAAATAATATGGAAGTAGGACCAGCGGCAAACAAATTAAAAAGAATTATACAACATGTAAGTATTTACACATGTATAAGCTTTCTTGCCCGCACTTTTTGTAAAAATTGTTAACATATCAGAACGAATTCATCAAATAGTTGGGACGATCTCAATTCCAACAGAATTGAAATGATGATTGGTAAAAACTTGATTAATATATTCATTTTCACAAAACTACTAGTAATTGTTTTTTTCTTTATGTCAAAATTTTACGTTGTCAAAAATGTTATAATTTCACACAGCACAAATATGATCATTTTCTACCACAAACAAATTTCATTTCACCATAGAACTTTGCTACCGTTTCACACACACACCCTGAGTAAGAATTAATCACATCTTTGCTACAGCAAATTAAAAGTTAATTGCTTGACATGTTATTTTAACTATGAAGGGTATTATTGAAAATTTATAAAAGATCAAATATTGCAAATTTTAAAGATATATTTAATTTCATATATTCATATTATTTCGTGTAAGATCAGTAGCGCGATTCACTAACTTTTATAACGATAATCGTATCGATAAAATAAATATAACGAAATTTTATCGAATATGGTATTCAGTAACATTTTTAACGATATTCGCTGTCGTTAAAAGTCAGCTGTTACTTTTAGCAATTTTTTGTCGATATTTTAGCGACAATAATTTAAGTTGTGTTTATTTAATCGATAAAATGTATTTTATGTTTAAAATAACTTACATACATACAAAGATATATTCATATGTATATGTTTGAACAAAAACAAAATCTTAAATTTAAAATCTACAAAATAAGGAAATTAGGAACAAAAACAAAATTCTAAATGTAAAATTCATAAAAAAAATATAAAACCACAAATTAACCCTTCGTATTACTCATGAGTCTGGCCAGACCTTTTTCAATGTATTTTGAATGAAAAAACATGTGTAACGCGGGGAGTTAAGAACAATTTCATTTGTTTTTATTTTATTCTCTTTTGTGCTTTTCGTTTTTTTTTAACATTTTGTAGACAGAGATGTTACAAAAAAACAGCTGTTAACAATCGTTAAAAATAAGTTACTGAATCACACTTTCGTTACTGCAAGCGAATATTTATGTCGACAAATATAACGATTGTCGGATCGTTAAAAGTTAGTGAATCGCACCACAGATGACATTTCACCGAGCTAAAAAAACCCGGAATTTTTAGCAAAAAATCTTCAAATCTGGCAATTTAAGGTTACAAAATCTGCAAAATACAGATAAATCTGCACTTCTGGCATCACTGGTTGTATTTAATTATCTTTTGTTGTTTCCTCCTTTTTATCCAACACACTTACACACCTATCAATTTCACCACTTTACTCAACATTCATTTATAATTTTGTTGTTGGTGTCGTTGCGTCTTGTCACGTTTGTTACACGAATTTCTGTATAGAAATGGCTTTGTATTTTCGAAAAATATCCAATTAATTTCGTTTTTTTGCTTATGTTTGTAATATATGTGAAGTAAATATAAAAATGGTGTGAGTTTGAAGCAGATATCGCATTTAATTGTTTTATATTGTGTGTATGTGTTTGCGATTGAATATTACCAACTATGAGGTGGAGCAACGTATCTAAATAGCACAATAAGAAGAAACATGTGAAAACGGAAAAAAGATTAAAAAAGGAATGGCCACAACAAAAAAGAATTGAAAAACAACAAAACATAAAAAATAAAACTTGTGCCTGTGTGTGAAGAAAGTGAAATACAAATTAATTTGTTTTTTTGTATCTGCGTGTGTGTAAAAAATTGCTTTACTGTTAAATTTAATACAAAAGTCAACAATTGGTCAAAAGAAATAAATTAAAAATCAAGTGTAGCATAAAAGATATTTAATTTTTCTTAAAATAATAAATTGTGTATTAAAATGTTTGCAGAGTTTCACTCGCCTATATTACCCCCTCCCTTGTGTTCTGCTTACTATAAATAAAAAACCGACCAGCCAATTGATGTATCATCAAATTTAACAAGAATTATGAAAAATTTCATGTTAAACAACCAGCATAAAAAAATATTTTGTTTTTCTTTTTTATGTGAAGTGCAACAATAATTGATTTTACTGTAAAAGAATGTCTTGCATTCCATTGTGAATGATTTTTTCCTTTTACTTTTTGTAAAGTTGAAATCAGCGTTGCCGTTGGAAATTTTCTATAAGGGTCACAAAAAATTGATATTCGAAAAAATGGTCACAAATTGGGTATTCCAAAGTAAAAAAGGGTCAGTTTTTTGTATCCAGTATTTACTAGTGCTGGGATACTATCGACAGTCATAAAATATCGATAGTCATAAAATATCGAAAATATCGATAGTCATAAAATATCGAAAACATCAATAGGAAAAATATCGGCAAAAGTGCACTTTACGGGGCGTACGAAAAAAAATATGCTACCCGATTCAGAATAAAAAAAGAAAAAAACCAAAATTAAAATTTAAGGGGGCTGAGGCCCGTGGGCCCCCTGGATCCAAAAAACCGCCCGCCCACTTAGTAGAATGTGTGGGTACTCAAATTAAAGGTAATTGTACAAGAAAAACAAAAATAATAAAATTTAGGGCGGGCGGGACTTTTGGGGCCCTCTGGGTCAAAAAAAAGTGCCCCCATGCACTCACATCTATGTGTAGGTATTCAAATTAAAGGTAGTTTGCTCACGATTGTAAATATTTTGTTTTATTTTGTATTTTTTAATGTTTTACGTCGATTTTTTTTCTAACTAATAGCCTATTTCCGATGTGCTAAAGAATTCTTTTCTGCGTTGCCGTCCTTTGGCCGATCACAAGGATTTTCTCCTCTATGGAATAACAAAAACCGGCTTCGCTAACTAAAGCTTCTCTGCATAGTCGGCCTTCGGCCGGGCGCAAGGATTTTCTGCTCCATGGTATAACAAAGACCGGCTTCGCTAACTAAAACTTCTCTGCATAGCCGGCCATCGGCCGGGTGCAAGGATTTTCTCCTCTATGGTATAACAAACACCGGCTTCGCCAACTAAAGCTTTTCTGCACCTAAAAGATACTTAAATTAACCTAGAGAGAAAAATAATATGCGAACACAAAAACAAAATACATATTTGCAATCGTGAGCAAATTACCATTAATTTGAGTACCCACACATATCACTAAGTGGGCAGGGCAGTTTTTAGGGTCCATGGGGGCCCACGGGCCTCAGCACCCTTAAATTTTAATAATGGCTTTTATTTTTTCATTCTGAATCGGGTAGCATATTGTTTTTATTTGTTTTTTCGTACGCCCCGTAAAGTGCACTTCAGCCAAAATATCGACATTGTTATTATTAAAAATACAGCTTTGAAGACATGTAACAGTTACAGTTTTTTACTTGCTATGTATTATTAATTCCTTAATTACAGCAATGAATACAAAAAACAATAATGGCAGGTGGTATGGATTGCTTTTGGTGTTTTCTTTTCTACAAAAAAAAATACCATATTTTAAAAGTACCACATTTTAAATACTACAATTTTTTATTTGACGAGAACAAAACACAAAATTGGATTGACCTGTTTTTAACAGCTGACAAAAAGTTTATTCTTTAATATATAAACAAATATGTAAATGAATCAAAAAGTGTGTTCTTCAAAATATAAAAAAATATACATAAACCCAAATTTGTTAATAGATTGATATTAAATAAATTCCAATTTCTTTAGTTTGTTTTTCATAAAATATGTAAACAAGAAATTACCTTTGCCAGATTGCCGATTTATTAACACAAAGTTTTTACGATTTCTTTTCAAAAACAATTTTATAACACCGAATCCATTTTTATTTTATATCACTGACAACCTACAATTAACAACGTAATGCTTTCTTTTGTTTTTACTATAAAATAATAGGAAAAATAACCATTAAAACTTAAAATTTGTACTGTCCTGATTAGAGGCGATTTTTTCCCAACTTCGTCTAGTAACCCTATATATATACATATGGCTATTTCCAAAAAAACGTCAACCACAAAAAATGGAAAAAAAATTTTCTTTTCAAGATTTATTTAGAGAATTGCTTATATTTTTTTAATATATGCGTATAAATTAATTGATTCGAAAAAAAGGTAAATGGTAAACGAAGTACTACAACTTTTAGCACATACTTGTGTATATTAGAAAATATGCATTTGGAACAACAATACTCTAATCTAAGCATATTTATGTTCTGAAAAACATTTTTTATTAAGTTTCTTATATAAAGGATTATAAATAGCAACATAAAACAATTTTAAATCATGGTGGAAAAATTGTCCCGTTTACTTACAATTTCTTTAACCATTTTTTTAAAAAAATGTAATTCATATTTTATTTTGAAATCGAAACCATTTTAGGGCACATAAGTACGCAACATTTTAAAATTAATCCCAATAAAATATTGTGTCAGGTTTCGCAGAAATCACTGTTTAACGGTTTTAACCCACTTCCGTTTTTTGTCCCGTTTACAATCACTGGTTTATTGCAATTATCTCGGAAACCACGACAGTAAGCGAAAAATTTCATTAATTTAAAAAATGAAAATCAGGTTGTTTTTTACAGTTTTGTCAATATAAACGTGTGCGAATGTCCCGTTTACAATCTTGGAAGTGCCCATATATAAACGAAAGCCATCTTTTTACAGGGCATTATCATCACTCTCGATTTATACGGGGCGTAAGGTGCAATCAATGCCTTTTGACATTTAAGGGTAAATTTTTTTTAGAATAAAACACGCTGCCTTTTGGAGAGCAAAGTATTTGTAAGAAATGAACACCAAATAGCATTTTTTTTAAATAAAATGTGACCTTTTTAGTAGAAAAGAAAACACCATTAACCCATTAGATCCATTTATATCATAACTATTTTTACACTTAATTTATTGTAGCTGATGAATTAATTACGTTTTGCAAATTTTCAAATATAAAGTCCTTTATCCTTTTTATGTATTGCCTTTATTTTCTATTTTTTGCCAAACCTTTCTTGGCATTACTAGGTACATCTGTTGATTTTGCTGCTGGTTTTCAGAAGGGTGCAATGTGAGGCAGACCGCCTTTAATTTTCCAACTCCAATATTTTCCTAAAGCCTATAGTATACGGAATGTAAAAAGCCACATTCGTATGTGGTTCTGACGTAATTTTGTTGCCATCACACATCACGAACTAGCTATAATGGCTTTGAAGTGACGTCAAAATTACGTCAGAACGACATGCGCATGTGGCTTTTTACATTCCGTGTACTGTAGGCTTAAGTCTTTTATCTGCCTTTCAGTGCGGCTTTTTTGTAAATCCTATCAGTAGTTTTGAACGCACGTAATACTAAACGTGATTTTTATTCTCAAAATAGCAGGTGCCCTAGGCAGGTTTTTAAATCGGGTGAAAATATTTTATTTTATGACACTTGACTTTAAAAAATGGGTGTAAAGGTAGAAGTTAACAGGGAGCTTATTTTAAAATGTTGTTTTTAAGGTAAAAATAACAGGTAGATTATTTTAATGATTAGTAACATTTATTAGTAAAATATACTACTTATATGATCTTAAAAAACTATTTATTGTCATTCTGAAGACATTCGAAAATAGGGTTGCCATTTTTGAAATTAGAAAAATCAGTACATCGTAATAAAAATACCAATACATTCGGAAAAAACCAGTACAAAAATGTTGACCCAAAATTTGATTGAATTCATAAGTTTTAAACGATTATTAGGTAGGTAGGTAGGTAGAAAGGCTATTTTTACACTTAATTTCACCCAGAGACCAATATGGTCCATTGTGAAGCCTTAATTAGGATAGACAAGGTGAAAAGGAAAAGGTAGATGAAATAGAGAATTACAGCCCGAAAATCAGAAAATAGATAGAGAAATAAAGCAAAGACCAAACCAAAATTCACACTACGCGCGGACAGCGCCCCGTCTCCTCTCGCGCAGCCAGGTCATCCCCATTACGAATCCTATAAGACCCTCGAGTCCACACCCCGAGACGTCCCCTAACTCGCCCATGAATCATCTGCCCAACCACCTCAGCCTGCTGTTCTGGAGCCTGGGACAGTGGCACAGAATATGCTCAACCGTCTCCAGCTCCTCCGGATCCTCACACAATCCGCACACATCCGATAAGTCGGATCCCATTCTCACCGCCATCCTGCCTATCATACAGTGGCCCGTGATAACCCCTATCAAGGTCCTTACACAGACCCTACTCTTGCCCAGCAGCGATTTCGAATCGGACCTCCTAAGTACCGGCCACAGTGCCCTTGATACCCGGCAGTCCATTCGGCTCCCCCAGGCCCGGTTGGTCGCATCCAGAATCCATTCCGTGATCCTTCCAAAGAGGAAGCCAATTGGAGGCCTAACTGCCTCCACCCGGTCAGGATCCTCCATCTCCGAGCCCTGTCTCGCCAACTCATCAGCCATCTCATTGCCGATTATGTTGGAGTGACCCGGCACCCAGCATAGCCTCAACGCATATTCCCCTAAGACTCCCCCTAGAGCCCTCCTACAATCATCAACCAGCCTGGATTTCACATAACAGCCCCTTACAGCCATAAGAGCTGCCTGGCTATCCACATATATAGTGACCTCCGAGCCCCTATCAATGTTGTCCCTCATCAGTCCCACGGCCCTCAAGACCCCTAGAACCTCCGCCTGAAAAACACTGTAGTCGTCGGGAAGCCTATATGACATTCTGATGTTCAGATCCTCAATGTAGACCCCCGCACCCGTGCCCCTCATCCTCGAGCCATCAGTGAATATAGCAAATCCATCAAATAATCTGCTCCTACCCGACCAGATCTCTCTAGTAGGCATTATTACCTCCGGCACCCGCCCAAAATCCACTCTGGTGCTCACGTAATCAGTAGAGCCGGGCGATCCCAGGCAGTAGCCCCCAGCCTCCATCTCACCAAGGATCCGTGCGTGACCCTGTGTGACATTCCCCATCAATCCTAACTCCCTCAACCTAAACGATTATTAAAACAAAAAGAAAATTATACATTAAAAATAATTAATTTTTCTATTTTTTTAAGCAAGAACTTAACAAAATACATATGTAAACCAAAAACATCACGTCACAATATTGAAAATAGATAGAAGTAATGTAATTGATCGGCACATTTGTTGTAAATGCACAAAAAATTCGAAATGGATACAAATTATTGTCAATATAGTGACGGTATTCACGAGGTCTCCAATCTAGCCATATTGTCATAGGCTTTTTGAATTACAAAGAAAAAATGCCTTAAAATAAAATAGTTAGAAGAAAAAAATTATTATTTTAAGAAATTTTTTTAACGTCAAGACCAATAGTTTGGAGCAATTTTAAAAATATGATTTATGAAAATGTGACTGGATATGAGACCTTGTGAATACCCTAAATACTTTGCCAATAATTTGGTTGCAACTTTAGAACACTTTGTTCTTCCGCAACTAAAATTGGAAGCAACTTTGGAATCAGGGGAGATTTCTTTGAAAAGTTTGCTGCTACAATCAGTTGAAGCGTAGCAGTGGCCATGAATTAAATGAAGATACTGTTTTTTGATGACTCCCTGATATATTGCGCTTACCTAGCATTTACACGTGAAAGTAATTTCTTGAAAGTTGCAATACACTTACACTTTTTCACTTACATTCACACAATTTTTGTACTTTCAGCCAATCGGCTGTTTCTACGATTTTTCGTTGCCCTGCAAATATTATATTGGACAGCCTGATCCATTTTAATTAAATGTACTACTCCATGGACTGGTCCGATCTAATGCAAGCATGGACCATGTCATTGTCAAAAATTGTTTGTAGTGAGATGATATGTCTCGTTTCTGAACGACATGTTTTCGCTTCTAAACGAAGTTAAAACTAATCCTCTTGTGTATACAATGAAGTAGTTTTAAGACTACTCCTTTGTAATCAAAAGCTGGGTTATATGGCCCTACCCTAGGACATCGTAAGGTTAAATATACCATGTTTTTTCCATATGTTTGGGTTACTGTTAGACTAGTCCTAGTCCCTTGTGGGCTACATTTTACACGCGTGTTTGGACTATTAGTAATATTTGCAGGGTGCCGTTTTATATCTGTTTTACACACAGGACGTTGGAAAACAAAACAAACATATTACGTTCTTTTTCGTTTTATTTGAAACACAGAATACAACCAAGAAGGGTTCACGTTGGCAGTTGTTCAAAACAAAGACAGGCGAAGCAAAAAATCCTGCGAGTGTTTTTAAACTTTTCTATTTTTCGCAAAAGCAGCATTTTCTTTTGAAAAGCACTCAAGGCACTTCTATTTATTTAAATACAAAGCATATGGGTAATAAAATTCGGTGAGAAGGTTCTTTATCTTATAAGCAACATGTATGAACGAAAAAAATTTGAATTTTTTTTTCAAAAGTTATGTCATATTCAAAATGTCATAATTTCGCGGAATTGGCCGAATGTGTTGAGCTTATTTCTTCAATATCTCGAAAACTACTTGACATACGAAAATGATTTTAATGCCATTTAAAAGAGAATACTTGGGGCTACAAATCATATGTATATTGAAAAGAAATAATTTTTTTGAAAAATTTATTATCTGCAAAATATTAACTTTTAAAAAAGGACTAAGTCAAAAACCTATTTCTTTATTTGGCTGATTTTTTTTATATAATACCTCAAACTGTTCTTTAAAAATCCTGAAACTTTGAAGGAGGTGTTATTTTTGATATTTGGCCAATTTGTTGTTTAATTGATTTGTTTTTTATTTAAGCTAATATGGCCTAAGGTTAATTAACGTAAATAAAAAGCAATTTTTTATTACAGTTTTCCCGACGTTTCGTCAAAAACTGTTTAGTTTATTGAAATAACCAAAAAAAAAAACCGAAATTCGGCAATAAATAATAAATTTGACCCATCTAGGAGCATCTTTAATTTGGACCCTGCAGCGCGTAGTATGCTCCTAGAGGGATGAAATGTATGACCAACCACACTTTATTATTTATTGCCGAATTTCGGTTTTTTTAGTAATTTGAATAAACTAAACCGTTTTTGAGTTACGCAAATATATGCTGTGCAACCTCTTACATTTTCGAAATAACGGTATATCTTGAAAACAAGAGCCAATCTAAAAAAACTGTTAGCACCACTAGATTCAGCGTGCCCCAATTATGGCAAAATGCCAGGTGCGCGGCTGGTCTGTTTTTTGCAACTAAGTAGCACAGCGTACTTATTGCTCAAAACTACAATATTAAAATTCTATTTTAAGATTATTTTTTTAAAGGTTGCCAAAGAAAAAAAATCATACCTTAAAAAAGAAAAAAAAAACCTCCTTCAAAGTTTCAGGATTTTTTAAGAACAGTTTGAGGTATTATATAAAATAAAATCAGCCAAATAAAAAAATATGTTTTTGACTTAGTCCGTTTTTAAAGTTTAATATTTTGCAGATAATAAATTTTTCAAAAAAATTATTTCTTTTCAATATATGGTTTGTAGCCCCAAGTATTCTCTTTAAAAGGACATTAAAATCATCTTCGTATGTCAAGTAGTTTTCGAGATATTGAAGAAATAAGCTCAACACATACGGCTAAATCTGCGAAATTATGACTTTTTGAATATGACATAACTTTTGAAAAAAAAATTTAAAAATTTTCATTACAATCGGAAGAGGTCGTGTCCCACTCTTGGTCGTTTTGACATGGAATTACCCATATGGTAAGTTAAGAGTAAAGACTGAATTTTAACTGGGTGATTCCTAACAAATCAAAAGTAATAAGGGAAGTAAACCAATTTTAAACAAGTAAAATTATTTGGACGCAACATTTAAAAAAAAACCAGTACTTTTGCTTACTGATTTGGGTGTTATGCATAAACAAGTACATTGAATAAAAACCAGTACGTGTACTGGTAAAATCAGTACGAATGGCAACCCTATTCGGAATTCAGTTTTTAAGAAACAGCGTTAACTTTTAGAATTTGAATCTTGGCTTCAGGGTAAAAGATGCACATTGAAAACAATAATTTCAAATGTGCATGATTTTGTGGAAGAAATGTGAAGAATTTTTAGTCAAAAAGCAGTTGTCATTCTTCAAGAACTTAAATATATGTACATTTGAAGTCTTGAGGGATCCCAAATCCAACACCTTTCTACACCTCCTACTTTGTGATTGCCATTTTTAAAATTAAAAATATGTATAAGTTTGAAAGTTTAAAATATGTGCAAATTTTCACAATTTCTGGTAAACTTTGGTGCGATGAAATTTCTGGAAGCTTAAATCGATGAAAAAAATGTAAGTGCAATTGTGAGCATAAGGCAATACCATAAAATACCATTATAGGAAAGGTCCTCTAGACCGATTATCAAAATGAATTTAGAATATTATTTAAAGTTGCAATAAAGCTGCCGGTGAAATATTAAATAACAGAAGAAACTGTTTGAAACGAAACAAGTTAGAGGCTGTGCCGAATCTTATAAACCCTTCACCATTGTGCGAGCAGAATACAGAGCAACTAGACAAAAACTAAATAATTTTTACATATACATACATACATATTCACAATTCTAAAAACTTCATTATAAATTAAATTTAAAAATCTAAAACTGGTAAATATTTTTTTACAATCGTTTTTAGAACATAAAAATTAAAAAAAAAATTCTCTTTGAAAAACCAAGATTTGAACCAGAGGACTCACAGTTTGTAAACTCAACCCCCTAGACGACTGAACCATAAACGAACGTTGTTTGAATATCATTAAAATGAAATATGACCCATTTTAGGTTTCACAACTCAACTCACTTGTGTCAACTCAACTCAGCAAAGTTGTAAACCATAACACAAAAATTACAATTCAACTTATTTGAGTTGTGAACCGTAATAGTGGCCTAAATTCACCAAATTGGTTTGTACCATGTACATATGTTTGTTTCTTTTAGTATAGGCAGTGTTGTCTTACCGTAGATTTACCTTTTTTGGCGAGTTTTTAAGTAGCAAAATAGATGAAATAATTAAGAAGGGTGATAACGAAAATCATATTGGGCATTATGCTAATATATGCAAAGCAATGGAAGTGGGGGGGAATAAGAGACAACCGGATTTGATTATTGTTAATTTGAATAAATTTTTTTTATGGTTTTCTTTTCAAACAGCGTTTAAAAACTGCATTCAAAGTGGAAAAACTGCAATTTCTTCCAATTCTTCATTAGTCATTGGCAAAAAAAAACTGTTGATTTTACTTCTGATTCATTAAATGTAAACAGGGGTCTAATCACCGCATACGATATCGAGCAAAATTGATCGAAATTATTTATTTTTGTATCATGAATCTCGATATAGAATATAGATATTGAATAGACCGCCACTATCGTTTCTAATAAATTATCGATTTTTTTTGCATACGATTGACACGTACGTATCGAATGAAAACTCGAGAAATTTAATGTCGAGTTACTCGATATCGAATGCTATTATTTCAAATTCAATAAATTTCATTCGATATCGAGAGTCATGATACCAAAATAAATAATTTCGATGCATTTTGTTCGATATCGTATGCGGTGATTAGACCCCAGTCGATGTCAAACCAACTCAAAAAGCGAAAACTCATACATAAATTTTCGTTTTTTTTCGCCAGGTTTAGGTTTCGACTGCAGTTTTTTAAACCCTGATTTCAAATAAATCTTACGTATTTAATTTGAACATAAGTGCTATATTTCGTTACCTAAAACGTAAAAGGCCTTAACTTACCAAAACTAAAAATCAACTTTTTCATTTATTCTGATGTATTGCATCAACAGAAATGTCTATAGCAAGATTTTATTAGCAAAAAAACAAAGCCTATAGTACACGGAAAGTAAAAAGCCACATGCACATTTGGTTCTGTCTTAACACTACAAAGCCACAATAGCAAGTTCGTATTCTGTGATGACGACAAAATTTCGTCAGAACCTCATGTGCATGTAGCTTTTTACATTTTTTTAGGTAACGATATGTATGTTGCAAATATAATCAAGTTCTTAATCGGGCTTTAATTCGTTGTTTAATTCAGTTATTGAAATAAATTTAAGTTGTTATAAAAATGTAATACATACATACTTAAAAAAAGAAAAAGATTTTTTCAACTGACACCAGCATAATTTTTCAAAAACAGTCATCTAAAATAACGTACGTACATACATATGTATGTACATAATTTCAAAAAAGTAATAGATATTTAGATTAGTTAAAGTTTTTCTAGTCATGTACAAACATTTAGTCGATAGTTATATCGATGTTTCGATAGTGGAATCTGAACTATCAATAAATATCGACAGTGGAAAATATCGATAGTATCCCAGCACTAATAGAGACTGAACATAGGGACTGAAATGTCAAATATTTTTGTAATGTTGTAAAAAAATTGCAAATACAAATGCAATTGCAATTGCGAGTATAGAATAAAACAATGATCGACCATTAAAGGAAAATTCCGCTAGGTTGAATACCTTATGGGTTGAGATTCAAAACTAATTTAGAACATTTATAATATCTTGTAGTCCCTACTACTTCGGCACCACTCGGAGTGCTTTTCAGCAGCACAATTTTTAAAAACTGCCATCTAAAATAACATGCGTACATACATACATGTGTACATACTAGGGTGATCGATCGAATAGTATTCGACCGGTTTTAACCGGTTATTTTAGTTTTGCCCAAGTCGAATATTTTAAAATGTCAATTTTTCGAATATCGAATAAACCGGTTATTTTAGTAAAATTAACCGGTTACTTTATTAATGTGTAATTTATATACGTTTTCCTTACTTTTGTTATAACTGTACCCGCAATTTAAGTATTTTTCTAATTGAATATTTGGCAAACTTAAACTTTTTATAAAAAAATGTCAAAACAAAATGAAACAAAAGTCAAAAAACATTATGAGCAATGTTAATACAAATCGCTTATATAAGCGTGTGTTCTTGTAACAAAAACCAAAAACAATTTAAAGTACTACAAAAAAAGTTCAGCTTAAAAAGTAATTAGCAATTTGACAGTGTTATAAATACTATATATGTACATATATCTTTATAAAGATGTCATCTCTGGTGATATTTCGAACTGACTTAAAAGAAAATTGTGCTTAAACGGCCCTAAAATGATAAGTTACAACAGTTCGTTAACGTCACGACTCATTAATCACTTTAAATTCTAAGTCTACAAGCTTGACATAAATATACGCCAAGTAAAACTTTACCCTGTTCCAAGTAGATTTTAAGAGACTGCAAATAATACTTTACGAAAATATGCTGCCGATAATGAATTAAAAACTCTTAAGTAGTTCTAGCATATCTTCATGCTTAAAACAAGAACGTACCGGCGGAATAAACGATATAGGGAAATTCATCGGTTTTATTTATTAAAACACCAAGAACTTAAAATAAAATTGAAGGATTCAAAAATGTCCTAGAAGGGTTTAAATTGCGTGATCGACGAATTGACAGATATTTCATATAAGAAGCATGTTCATGTTACTATTGTTTCTATAATGCTGAAACAAAAAAAAATTGAATTATATAATCCTGGATAAGAGGTTCTGTTTGTCACTTATCAAAAATATGGCTGAAGTTTACTGATTCATATAGACATGCTTAACCAGCAGCAAATTAAAACTCATTTACAATAAATTTGGGAGAATTTCTCAAATAATAAATTTATTAAATTCCTATATTTTTTAAACCAAAGTTTTACAAAAATTCTAAAGCTATGTTCACACCTATTAAATATTTGACTCCTACACGTAACCACTAGTTTTCTTAAAGAATTGTTTGCTTTTGCAAAACGTTTGACTAGAGCAAACATTATTTAAGGGTTTCTTAACTACATTATACATAAATACAATTATCATCTTAGACATAAAGTTTAGCAAATAAATAGAAAATATTAGCGGTTTTCACCCTTTGTATTAAGTGTACAACTCTGCTTTTTTTAATACGATTTTATACTACAAAGCATGAGTGTCTTTTTCGTTTTTATTGTAAATTAATAAAGTTGCTGAGTGAGGAAAAGAGACAGATATAGTTTCTTCAACGGTTTTATTCTGGGTAATTTTACAAACGTGTTTACTCAAGTTTTTGTTGGATTTTTCAACAACAGCGTAGTAAATTTCAGTCTAATACATTTTGTTGTTGCAGTGTTGTAAATCTTAGTACTTTTACTAAATTAATAAAATTTACAAGGACTACAAGGGACATTACTATCAAGGGTGAAACCGCTATTTAAAATAATGCTTAAGTTTTATCAGTTTACTGGTCACGCTTTTTTTTGATTTTATCGTCAAATATTTGTTAGGCCTGAACATACCTTAAGTCATATCTATGTATTTTGTTGGTTCCTTACCTTCATGAATTGTTTTTATTCTAATTAACTTTTTATTACAAAAACTAATTTGATTTTTGTATTTTTATGTTTTCGAATTAAAACCGGTTAACCGGTTATTTTTAAAATGCTTAACCGAAAACCGGTTTTTTTAAAATAGCAACTATTCGGAATATTCGAAAACCGGTTATTGAAAAATGTCGAATAATCGATCACCCTAGTACATACGTCTCATACGTTCAATAATATGATAAAAACAACGAACTGTAGCCTGATAAAAAACTAGTTAATGTTTTCCTGCTCAAGTACAAACATTCAGTCGATAGTAATATCGATATATCGATAGTGAAATCTGAACTGTCGATAAATATCGATTATAGAAAATAACGATAGTATTCCAGCACTAGTATTTACCAAAAACGACATTAAAAAAAATTAGATCCAGCTTTTTATAAACAAACAAAAACGATTTTTTAGGCAGGTCTTGCTAAAAAATGGAAAATTTGACTTTTAATTTGTTCTTCACTATTGAAATATTAATTTAGAAATCGTACTTTAGAAATGTGCTTTCTATATTTTGTTATTATATCTTTACTTTATGTTCATTCTTCCAGATCAGTTTCCAACAAATTTCAAGACGAAAGTCAGTTCTAAAATTTATTTTTAAGCAATGTTTACCCCGGGTCTCCACGTAGCAATATTTATTGCGGCAAACGTCAAATTTGAATGCTCCATTAAATTTGCGACGTATATTGCCATGAGTGGCAATGAGTGCCCAATGATTTCTCTTCTGATTCTTTGAGCAATTATTGCTTGGCAATCTGCTGTAAAATGAGTTGTCATTTATCTGTCATTTCATTTCTCTGTTCGTTTGTTTATGGCAAAGCAATTTCACGTGTTGTCCAGCAATTATTGCGCCATGGTTCTGCCGACGTTTTTACTTGTGCTTAGCTAAAAAAAAAATTGCTACGTGGAGACCCAGCGTTATTTCAAAAACATTTTTCAAGCTGAAGCCACTAAAATATATGTAACGAATTTATTTCAATTCGAGTAAAAGTTAAAGCCTTCATAAGTTTTGTAATTTTTCTTCCTTTCTTATAACATAAATTTGTTGACAAAAGCCTCTGCTTTAAAATTGATGTCTAAATTGGGAAACAATTTCAAGAAAAAATATCCTGTTTGGATTTTATTAATACGGTTCTTAAAATCTTAAAATCTTAAAAACATTAAATCTCGTATCTTTTTTATTCTTGATACATCTTCAAAAATGGTCAAAAAGTAGCATGAATTGATTCCAAATATTACATAAGTGTTCGGCAACGCTGTTCATATAAATGCTGTTTGTGACCAGGGCTGTTAGATATTGCGATTTCTCGCTATTTGGCGATGAAATTTGGAATAAAGTTCAAGTTTTCTTCGACTTTCAGACATGTTTCTTATAAGAAGTTATCATTTATCAAAATATACACACAGTACGCAACATTTCGAGCGATTGCAATTTAAATTGAATTTTAACAGTAATATTATGCAAAGATAATAGTATACTTAATACCGAAAGTAATTCACTTTCTAATAATTTTTATTTATATCACATTATATATAATGGTATCAAAAGAAGTTTTAAATCTAATCTGCAGAAACTGGGTTAAAAGTTAGTTTTTAAAAATAACACTGTGCTTGTTGCAAAATTACACAAGCCGGGTACTCTGAATCCAATGGTGCTAACCGTTTATTTAGGTTATCTCTTGTTTTCGAGATACATATACTGTTTTTTCGAAAATGGAGGAGGTTGCACAACATATATTCGCGTAACTCAAAACCGGCTTAGTTTATTAAAATTACTAAAAAAAAAACAAAGTTCGCAATATTTGGCAATTTTTCTAATTTTTTTTTTTCCCAAAAATTTTACATAATGGAACGAAATACATAGTTACAAATGATTTAAAAGGGTAGTTAATGAAGGGTTATAAAAGGTATCAAGAGCGTCGAAAAAGATTCAAATTAATACTTTAGTATCACAACGTTAACGCTGATAGAAATGTTTTATTGTTGTAGCAACAGCTATAGTTTAACCTTCCAGCAGGAAATGCCACTAGTGAATCTGTACTATTTCCGGTGAGCGAAAGAATTCTTTCTTTCGTAGTACAAAAACATTTAAAACAAAAACAAAATTTTGAGAATTTGTTTAATTATAATAATCATTTATGCGCTCGTTTTTGTGTCGAATATAACTGGGCCAAGTTCCAGCATTCGATATCGGTCGAAACTTCTATTGAAATTGTATAGTAATATCGATCGCTATCGAATGTCGTAACTTGGCCCCATGTTCTTTCTTTAATCATCAAAAATGATCTGAAATGAATAATTTAGGTTATTTTTCAATAAAATTACACTGGTCTACAAATTTGAAAAAAAACTTGACTGCAGAAACGAAGCAGGTTTTTTAAATAATCTGGTTGCGGTGAAATCAAATCTGGAATAAAAATTGGGCTATCACGTCTTGTTCATTTTTTTTATCGCATGCTTGCAATACTGTAAAACAGTCAATACTGACACTACAATTTCACAATTATTTATTTGACAGAAGTCCACATTTATTCTAAATCTTCATAAAAGTAGTGTTTAAGCATGCCAGTGTGTTAATGATTAAAGCTATTTTTGCTTTGTGTGTGGTGAATATCTGGTTTGATAAGAGGATATGCAAAATCAGAATCATTAAAATATGCGTATGTATTTACATTATTTTGTTTTTGCAATCAGAAACTTGGACAAACCGTGGACACCGACAATGTTATGTATACTCTTCTTTCGCATTTAGATTAAAAAAAAAAACAGGGTATTGAGCGCAAACAAGGGGAGCGTGATTACCAAAATTTAAGGAAAACTGATAGAATTTTGAGACCAAAGCATGCTGGGTGACTATTGCTGGACTCAAATACGTGAAACCGAACCAAATAAATTTAAACGACACACAGTGGGAAATTTTACGAGAAGGCGGTCAAAATTCCATAACTTTTGACTGATTCGGTATTTTTTATGCGATTTTTTTTGCGATGTTAGGCTTTAATTTGCGCTATAAAACGGAAAATTCGACTGATAGGAGCAAAAGTTATAGGGAGTTTAAAATGCATTTTAATTTTTTTGTTGAGTTTCGGTGTAAAAGTTGAATATTTCAAATATGATTTTTTTATAATTTATCATTATTTCTCTTGTATTTTACAACTGATACTTATTTTTTATTGTCGAACTTAGAAAACTGAAAAGGAATATTTTGAAAAATGCCCAAAATTGCATTCTTGGCTATCGATTACATTTTAGGTAATTCAACTTTTATTTTTGGTTTGAGATGTATGTGTATTTTATACTTATATATTAATACAAATATATACTTAAATTAAAAACAAATTATAATCTATAAACATTTTTAAATTAAACAATATTAGTAAAAATTTCTTCGAAATAGCTTTGGGTTTCATTTTCCAGAAGTTGTTTAGCTTCTTCCTCTAATTCGATTGAGGTTAATTTCCATTTTTGTCGAATACTGGACATATGGATCTGATGTGCACAACAAAATTGTAATAAGATCTTCATTAGTACAACATCTGGACATTTTTCTTGTGTTATGCTCGCGGAAGAACCTGTAGTCTTTGTTCCTTTTTTCTTGCGCTTCTTCAGATAGATCTCCAATTGGTAGCATATTGGGTTGAACTATTTGTTCCCCATGGTATAAAATTTTATGAAATGTAGTTGACATATGTCTCCAAGAGTATTTTTTGTTATAAAGAATTGCTGTTTCATTTGCATACTGGCCAAATTTTTTGGCATTTATCTTTCTGCTACATGATATAACTTGTAAAAGGATCTGGAATCGTCTTATTAATTCAAAATGTACTCCTGTGATAGATGCTGCAGTTTCTGGATCGGAAAAGAATATCCTTGCAGTGTTTCCATCATTTGCATTTTCTTCTCCTTGTTTTGGCTGATCAATTATAAGGCCTAGGTGAAGGTATTTTTGTTGAATTTGTTTTTTGTTTGCTTCATTTTTCCACATTTTCTTTGTTTTTTCTCACTGTTTCGCCTAACGGGCCAAATTCCAAACCATAACCCAATTTCAGAATATGATCCATAAAACGAATTCTGGTATGAAGAGGGGACATTCCAAATTCGTATGCTTCATTGAAACTATTGTCTTGTGATGGGGGTTGGCTTAATTGACTTGATGTCTTTTGGCATATGGTACAGCTTGACGAAGACTTTGTTTCGGTTAATGCTTGTGCAACTTTTCCATCGATCATTGTAAGGAACATTTGAAAATTTATTTCAATGCATTGATCATCAAATTTAAATATTGCCGGTTGAAGTTCTTTAATTTGATCTTTTATTTTT
This sequence comes from Pollenia labialis, assembly GCA_949318255.1. Lineage (NCBI taxonomy): Eukaryota > Metazoa > Arthropoda > Insecta > Diptera > Polleniidae > Pollenia > Pollenia labialis. The sequence goes on from OX439143.1 coordinate 86,040,479, forward strand.
CGAACTTCTTCAGTTATGACATCTTTAGTTTCCTTTTTGTAAACAAACTTTATTGGTCTGCAATACTTTGTTGAAGAGGGAATTTCATTTCTCCATAAATCCATTTCTGTAACTCTACTGGTTGACGGCTCTAAGCCAATATAAGTTTTTCTTAAACGTAATGGAACGAAAGAAACCATGAATAAGTTAGCATCAGATGAGTTTTCTGAATTACATTGCTTGTATTGTTTCAAACCAGAGCTTCCATCACATCCCCAGTTAGAAAATAAAGTGATGCGTCAATTTTTAAGTTTTTTTAAACAGCCAGCATCAAGTGTATTTAATAATCGATCTGCAGTGTGTTCGAGAAGAGCCTGCAATTTTACTTCTGCTGAACTTGAAGTTACACTAATAGCCGTTTGTGAAGGTAAGCACTCTTTTTTGACAGAAACTAAATCTCGATATGCTGGAAAGATTCCACAATTTATTCCATTGGTTCGCTTTCGCAGTTCTGTATACTGATTTTTTGTCAGTTTTAAATCCAAAAATAGTGCAAATGCTTCTTCTGGAGTAAATTTTATTTCTTCAGTTGGTGTAGGCATACTTTTTAAAATCCTCTTTGTGCGTTTAGGGCTCGCTTCCACTATTTTTTCAATTATTGCAATTTTTGTTTTCTTATTTTGCGTTGGTTGAATTTAATGCAGAAATGAATCCTTTATCATACTATGAGAAATTTCTTCATTGATATTTGCAAGCTTGCGTCTTCGTGATCTTTCACTGCAATTGTCAATTTGTTTTGCGGGCCGACCCACTTTTCCAGTTTCCTTAGCGGTTATTGACAGCTTCTTAAAACTCAGATCATTTGTTAGCCATTTTTCGTTGCGTAAGTAAAACGTTTTCTTGTTTCTAGAACATTTAAGGTACCGTTTTCTTAATGTAAATTAAAAATTTTTATCTTATGAATTTTGATTTCTTGTTCGTTGCATAATTTAAAGAATGGATTATTCATTATGTGTAACACAAAATCTTTTTCATCTTTCTGTTGAAAATATATATCTGCGAGAACTTTATAACTGAACTTAGCCATTGTTTAAACAATAATGAAGGTAAAATTATGAATGCATGCATTTATATACTCTTGATATAAGTTTTTTTAAATGATCTTTTGTTACCATTTCTTTGAAACATAAAAACCCTTTTTTAAATACAAATTTAATCTTTTATTAGCATTTCTTTGAAACATAAAAAAACCCCTGTTTTCACACTTGAATTTTTGTCCCGGGAAATCCCATAGGAAAACGCTACTGACGTTTAAGGAATATTGCAAACCTATTTTTTTAATTATGCACAACAAGGTTGGTTTATGTTTATCTTATAAATTCATATACATACATACATATACATATACACATTTTTACGCTTATAGGTACATAGCTGCTGTAATCTGTTTGACCGGGGTGATCTAACTTTTAAGCGTTAGACAGCTCGAAATACTCACCCTTATCGTGGTTGACGAATTTAAAGTACGCCTGCGACTGTTTGATAAAAGATTAAAGAGCACGTAAACTGATTTTCTTAATCTATTACCAAACGGTTTCGGGCGTATTTTTAATTCGCCAAACACGATAAGGGTGAATATATAAGCACGGAAAACAAAAATATTAAAACTTATCCCGCATAATATTTTCAGAATAGATAGGTATGCATGAAGATGCAAGTTTTAAGTTAAAAATTTATTTAAAATAGAGAAGATCGAGCCTTTTTGGATTATAAAAACATTAAGCAAGGAAATAATTAAAAAAAAACCAAACTAAATGGAATTTAAAATTATACATCCGGAATTATATCGACAACAACATCAGTTTCAACAACTACAAACAAACAGATAAATACAACAAAGTGCCAACACCTTAGTAGAATAAATATTAATCAAATCTTATCATTAGGATCATCAATATATGTATCACAATCAACAATAAAAATCATCACAATCGTACGAAATAAAAAGAATAAAAAAAAAAACAACAACGACAACAGTCTCTCAAGTGCTTCTTTTTGTGTCTCCTAGTAATTTTCAAATGTTGTAAATAACAGTGTTCAAATCTAATATATTTTGTATTTAAAGTGCATTTTCCTTTTCTTGGATCCACAAAAACTCTTTGCAATACCGTACCACTATTGCTATTTACTAAGAATATTTTTTTTACAAAGAAATTGTTGTTTTTGTTGTTGTCAGCCCCAAGCATTTTAATCATTCATCATGGGAAACTGTTTACGCACAGACAAATCTGACATCGATAAGACGCATGGCGATCAACGCATTCCACTTGATGATGCTGCGGCTGTTGGTGTGACTGGAGTTCCACAAATCACGTTGCCAATTGGACAGCCGCAGGAGCAAATTCGCCCCGTTCCTCAAATACCGGAAAATGAGACTTCGAATGCAAATGCTAAAATATTTGTTGCTTTGTATGATTACGATGCTCGTACCGATGAGGATCTAAGTTTTCGTAAAGGAGAACATTTGGAAATCTTAAATGATACACAGGTGAGTAGCACATGGATACATAATATTTTTATTTTTTAAGATTCTTGACCTTTAGAAAATTTGTGGATATGTATATCCAAAACGTTAAAAGGCATATCGCAGAAACTTAAAGGGGATTCTTTTGCAAATACCTTCACTTTGCGTTGCGAAATTTTTTATATAAATATTTTTAAATTTTCAAAAATTTGTATTATAATATTTTTCAAGTGAGGTGAAGTGCTTAATAAAATTACCTCCTTAATTATACTTATATACATTTTAGTTAAAAATATGGTACTTTTCCCAGATCACATAAAGAGAGAACAAGCTTTTTCGTATACATCATTTGGTTGACAAGAGTTTAAAATAAGGGTGGGTTTTTTTAAAGGAGAACATTTGTTTGTTCATTACTTATTACATGATATATGTAGATAGGTATGTACATTAGGGTGTGCCGAAATAAAGTTGTAGCAGTCACCCCCTGGAATGAAAGATATGTCAATGAAGTTTCTAAAACAGGAAGATTTTTTTTTTCCAAGTTTAATCTTTTTTTACTTGATTTAAGAATTTTATACTTATTTCAAGAAATTCCGGGATCGATTTTTGAAAGTAATCCCATTTAGGATTGTTTTGAGTACGTTTTAGTGTTATTCGTACTTGAATTTTTAGTCCGACAAGTAATCATAAAAAACTTGATTTATCCCGAGTGTTTTTCTTTCTGTGTATGAAATTCCATTTAGATAATGAAAATTTTAATTTAATAAATGAAATTTTTTTTATGAAAATGATTCATTAAATATATGAAGCATTTTTCTTTCAGTTCACTGATAGTTTATAAAAAAAACCCCCAAAAGGTGGCTTTGTTAACGTGATATTAAATTTTTTTTATTGATAGTAGATAGCGCTGGGGTCATGTTATTAACAAAATTCTCCAGCATTTAATTTTTTATTTTTATTGAGAATCTTGAGATCCTGAGTAGCGTCGGGACCAAACAGCTAGTAATTTATAAAATAACTTTTAATTGTGTGTCAGAAACTACTTAACTCTTATTTTATGACTTTAACGAAAAATTTTATGAAAGTCATGGACTCTGTTTCACTATACTCAGTGAATAACGCTGTGCCAAAGAAGTAACACTAGCACCTTTTTAAATTCCTTTTATAATGTCGCTTTTTTGCTTTAAGGATAAATGCTTTCTTTTTTTCGAATCCATTTTTATGTAACAATTATGTAACGCCAATTATTCAGGAAGTAACTTTGAGACACGACCTTAACGGAACTTGCGCGCAGACTAAAATAAATTAAGGCCTAGAACAGAATAAAGAAGTTGTAGTAGAAGCTGAAACTGACGAATGCTTTGTAGCGCGGCAAAGTTCAAAAATTTTAATTTTGTACTTCAACTTTAACTGCAACGATTACTACAACTACGTATTCTGTTGACAGTACTTTGAAACTTCCGTTTTTAACTTTTGATAGCTTGCAGCGCTATTCGTAACGTTGTACTACAGCGACTATTCTATTCCCCACTTAACACTTCATAGAATGCGTATTTGTGAGAGTAACTTGTCAACTTACTCTAAAAGAACCGTTACTTTATCATTATTTTATGTTCTCTTCAATTTTTACACTCTTTTTCATTGTTCTGCTGCACAAAATATCCTTTGGGTCGGGGTGCACATGGCCTTCACGTGTATACTACTACTACACTCTTTTTCATTGTTTTTCTCCTTCGCCAAACCTAAAAATTCACTATAAAGTATGTTTACTCTATAGAGGTTCATCAGTGTTCACTCTACAGAGTAGTCAATGTAAACATTCTGGTGTTCACTCTAACGAGGTATTCATAGCATCGGGGGTTCACTCTACCCAGATAGCACTGTAAAAGAAAAACAAAATGTTTAGAATTTAGAAGAAAGTTCTTTCATATTTAGTGAAATAGGCAGCAAAATAATTCATTTGAATAAAATCGCTTAATCGAAAATTTTGTATAAAAATGTTGTTATCGAATGTTTAAAAATATATACATTAAAGTAACTGAGCTACCTTAATGAGAGCGTTTAGAGTTTTTTTAAACATGCCAATACAATTTCAATAAAACAATCCGTCCTAGTGATCTGTAAAATAAGAATTTCCAACCGGGTGGTCTTGAATTCGTGTTCTAAAGGTCTGTTTCGTATAAACTGTACAAAAATGAGCAGTAGTAATGAGTAGACTTTGAAAAAAACGCTTTACATTCTTTTTTAGGTAGCTCAGCAAGTGTAAAAAACGTTTGTCTTATCGCTTAAAGCATGGTACTCTGTTCAAAATTTTACGTGAAATGCTGTCAAAACGCATATGAAAAAACTTGTGCGGAATATCTATGAAATAATGTTGATAGAGTTGTACTCAGTTCATTTTGTGGAAAAGGTTCGAAATGTTTTTGGCTACATTTTTTTACAACTGCGAAATAATGTAAGCTGCACTTATTGCACGTGGAATTTTATATAAGAAATTAAAATAACACAACCGGTAACAGTTTTTTATCCATATTTACTTTAATTTTTTTTTTTTTTGGAATACTCAGGAGAGACTTAAGAGGGGTCTCAATGCCTACTATGCTTGCAGATAATCGATAGGTAGGAGCTGGGGACTCCGGCGTATGGATGCTGTATTTGGTAGGAGTCACTGAGATTGGCTAGTCGTAGGAACCTTCTTTCTAAGGCTCAAAGATGTGCTTCAATTGGCATGACAGGTGCCATGAGAAGTACTCCTAAGGCTTCCCTGGTTGTCAATCTACATCTTCTGCCTATTGAGCAGTATGTAATGGGAATGGCGGCCAGGAGTATTCTTAGACTGATTGAGTTAGGATTGAATGGGAATGTCACGACCCTGCGTGACTCACGGATCCTGATTGAGATTGAGGCTGGTGGCTATTACCTGGGACCACCCGGCTCCACTGATTATGTGGGCACCAGGGTGGATTTTGGGCGGTTGCCGGAGGTAATAGTGCCTTCTAGGGAGAGCTGGTCAGATAGAAGCAGATTAATTGGTGGATTTGCTATTTTCACTGATGGCTCGAGGATGAGGGGCACGGGTGCGGTGGTCTACATTGAGGATCTGAACATTAGAGGGTCATATAGGCTTCCTGACGACTGCAGTGTTTTTCAGGCGGAGGTTCTGGGGGTCTTGAGAGCCGTGAAACTGATGAGAGACAACATTGATAGGGGCTCGGAAGTCACTATATATGTGGACAGCCAGGCAAGCTGGTTGATGATTGTAGGAGGGCTCTGGAGGAAGTCTTTGGGGAGTATTTGCTGAGGTTGTGCTGGGTGCCGGGTCACTGCGACATATGCGGCAATGAGGTTGCTGATGAGTTGGCGAGACAGGGCTCAGAGATGGAGGATCCTAACTGTATGGAGGCGGTTAGGCCTCCAATAGGCTTCTATTTTGGAAGAATGAGGGAGTGGATTGTGGGCGCGACCAATCGGGCCTGGGGGAACCGAACGGACTGCCGGGTATCACGGACGCTGTGGCCGGTGCTTAGGGAGTCCGATTCGGGGTTGCTGCTGGGCAGGAGTAGGGTCTGCGTTAGGACCATGATAGGAATGATCATGGGCCACTGTATGATAGGCAGGATGGCGGTGAGGACGGGATCCGACTTGTCGGATATGTGCAGGTTGTGTGAGGACCCTGAGGAGTTGGAGACAGTTGAGCACTTATTGTGCCACTGTCCCAGGTTGCAGGGCAGGGAGGTGGATGGGCAGTAGATTCCTGGGCGAATTATGAGATGTCTCGGGTTGCGGACTCGAGAATCTGATAGGATTCGTAATGGGGATGGCCTGGCTGCGCGAGAGGAGACTGGGTGCTGACCGCATGAAGGGCGAATTCGGTTGAGTAGGATTTCTCTCGGGGTTGGTCCGAAACCTTCTTTCTATCTATTAATTCTGACTTGTGCTTTCGCTGTTTCTTTCACCTACTTTCTATCTTTATATAGCTATCTCTAAATGAGGCGTCACAATGGACCATACTGGTCTCTGGGTGAAGGTGTGAAAGAGACTTCACACAAAACTTTCTACCTACTTTCATTTTTATTAAATTTTTTATTAAAAAAAATAATTTTCCACAAATTTGAAGATATATATATATATATATAATGTGTTCCTCTAACTCCCATTGGAGCATAGGGCGCCAAATTTGAAGATAGAACTAAATAACACGCGTTAGTTTGTCGACTTGTGTTGTGCGTTTTAAAACTTTAGCGCGTTACAAAAGTAATTTCCGTCCGCTGTTTTGTAATTTGTTTACTTATTTGTACATTGCAAACGGATTCGAAAATATATCAAGATTGTTTTTTATTTTATTGAATTTATTCTATTTATATATATTGTGTGTTATTTAACCTCTTTAATAAAATTTTCTTTCATAATTCACAAATTTGTTAAATTTTTCTTTTATGTTGTCAGCTGATTATTTGTCAAAAATACACAATGCGTTAAAAAGTTCAAAGTTAACCAACTTTCTTGTGCAAACGCGTTAACAATTTCAAAGTTAACCAACTTTCTTGCGCAAATGCGCCAAATATTTTGCATGAACTTGTGTCCTCGCGCACACTAACGCGTATTATGTACATCTTTCTACCTTTAGGATATAAATATTTAACTTTTCCAATACTTAGAATTGTGGTTATTTTTGTTGAACTATTTATGGTTTTTAATCCAAATTTTTAATATTTTTAATCAGGCTTAAGTTCATCAAATTTAATTTTCATTAAATTATTTTTATGAAGAAAGGAATTTTACAACATGAAAATTAATTAAAATTGTTATTTTCTTTTATTAGAATAACAGCACTACCCGGGGTCGATAAATGCATTTCCTTACTTTAACACTTTATAAAACTACTAGAGGGCCCGTTGCCTGCTTCGCACGGCAAAACAAAATAAGAAAAGAAACACACTTGTTTTTAATAAATTGCTATTTGCATCACTTCGTGCAATGCTCTCCAATTAGAGTTTTTTTCCCGGAGTTTTTCGATTGCCGGGAAAACGGGAACAATTTTTTTAATTTCCCGGGATCCCGGGATCCCGCTCCATATAAATAATACAAAGTAAATTGGTTTTAAATTAATGAAAAAAACTTTTTTTTTTAAAAAGCGTTAGGGAACTTGTTTACAAAGTAAGTAAAAGAAATGCCTAAATACTCCCAAAAATTAATTAAAGGTTGAAAGGGGAACTTGAATTATTATTACCTTATGCTTTTATATGTAAATTTCGTATCATTATGCTCTAGCTACAAGATAAAAAGATAACATAAACATAACAATTTAATTCATAAAACAATAATAAAAACAAACAAAAATTATGGTATTCAAGTTTTGAGATCAAAAAGTAAATTTATAAAATAGATAAAATATTTTAAAAAAATATGTTTTATAAATATATTAACATTTTTTAACAGCTTAGGAAATAATATTAAGACACACTCAATGCGTTTAGAAAGTCGGCAACGAGTATATTTCTTATTTTATTTACATATTACCATGTTTCCGAAACATTTCGTTCACTTTTTTACCGAGATTGGACAAATAGTTTAAAGTGCAAAAGTTAAAAGTTGTTGCATATTTCTAATTCACAATCCGAAGTAATTTTTCTTTTTTATAAACAAAATCTATATCAGCCAAATATATGACAAGATTGATGCAAAAAATAGCATCAAACGGACTTCTTCTTACAAGATCCACCTGTAATCTTTAGGACAATGTGTTTTTAAAATTGTATGTTGTAGTATCTTACACGAGTTTCCATAGGTTTTTATTTCGGTTTTCCAGCACTTCCCAGTTATATAAGCCGTCACAAAATGAAACAAATTTATGTTTATCACCTTATAAACATATCGTCATATCTCAACATTTTTTTTTAATTTTAAGTTAATTAAGCAAAGTGTTCCTTCTACTTTCTCGTAACAAAACATCGGTTTTTATCTCAAACTGAACCGAAGTTATAGCAAAATATATGTATCTTTAAATCGGTACATTTTAACTTTAATCGCATTTTGCCATTTTGTAGATATGACTTTGCTACAGTAAAGGAGCGATATTTTTGGATATCTCCTATTTGTAAAACTGGTCTATGGACAATTAAAATGTACTGCCTGCATCTTATTTTGAATTTATATTCTTTATTAACTCTTCACTTCCCTAAATTTATTAATTATCAAGTGTTGCACGGCACATTCTGCTTTTGGTAGATTTATTGCGTCAGAAGACATTGATTTACGAACGTACTCACTTCTTCTTATTGATCTAATTGACAACCCATCAACAGATGCTAATTTTTAGAGAATATAAAACGAAATTTCTGAAACTATGAGGAACTTTTATTTCCCGGGATCCCGCAACAAAAACGGGAAAGAAAATAATTGAAATTCCCGGGAATTCCCGGGACGGGAAATCTCGGGAAAAAACCCTATCTCCAATACACAAACGACCAAAATGTATTCAATACTAATGAATGCTGTATGCGGTACAAAAAATGCCTGCGGCAAAAACACACTCATTTCACATACGCACCGCACACACATGCGTTATCGGATTTCAACCAAACTTCATATAAACCATATATGGGCCACTGCCTACGTAGTGTATAAGTTTGGTTGAAATCTCACGACGCGTTTATGATTAGTTCGGCGACGTACATATACGGACTTATTTTTATATATATAGATTGTAGCAAGAAAGTTTAAATATGTATGTTAAAGAAGTTTTGATTAATAATTGTATATTCATGCTGTAAATGGTTTAATTCTCCCCTAGAATATTTCTTTTTGATTAAAATTCTTGAGTAAATCTTATTTTTTTCGTAACAACCAATTTCCCTCTTAACTTATTTTAGCACTTTTTTTATAATGAAATTTTTGCTCTAAAGAACTTTTATTAAATGTAGCTTTGAATTCATATTGCATTGCCTTATTATTTAAAGTTGAAGTTGGCTTTGCTTAAGCCAATGATAATATAATTAACAAAGTTTCCGAGCAGTTATTTTATTTTTCTTCCTGGAACACAAATTAAAGTTTGTTGATAACTTGGTATTTTCTGTAGACTTATTTAGACATATTCATTAGGGAAGTAACGATACGCCTTTTTGCCGATACGGTTCGAAAGGAAATATTGGCGATACTGATACCGAAACCGATACGAATATAAAATTTGATTTTTGGCGCTTGTTTTAATTTTTTTCCTTATTTTCTTTTGTTTGACGTTATATGGGTTTTAAAATTGAGAACCAGTGGGTGAAAATAAATACGCTCTACTTTGAATCCCTTCCCGTTCCTAAATCTTTTTTGGTTCGGTCACAATTAAAAAAAATCTCTCCCAGAGACACCAGCCAAAATTTTAAGAATTTTTTAAAATAGAAAAATTTATATTTCCTAAATTTTGTCTAAAGATTACAAAAGTAGAGTTAATTACCTCTAAATTGAAGTCACTCCCGTTCCGTAATCTTCTTTGGTTCACAATTTTAAAAATCTCTCCCAGATACACCGGTCAAAATTTAAAAAATTTAAATAAAAACGTAGCTGAGCTACGCTTTGCTGAACATATATTTAACTCGGCGTATTTATCTTCACCCACTTCATTCTACCATGGTTTAAAAAAAAGATTAATTTAAAAACATATTCGGCTATGCCGAATCTTATACACCCTTCACCATGGTGCGGTAATAACAGAAAGTTAAAATAATACAGTTCTTAAGACATAATTAAATCTATTTTGTGCCACGCCCACTTCTTTAATCTCGCCCGCATTTTGTCGGATGCTGTGTATTGATAACAAGATGTACCTTATTTGAAAACGTTGGCTCTTGCCGTTCTCCAAATAAACAAAAAAAATCAACAACAACAAGAGCTTTATAGGTTCAACTAAAGGGCAGTCGTGGCTATTTGCTCATACCTCAGTCATTTGTAGACTGATCTGGCTAAATTCCGAAATCTAAATTTAACAGAGCATGTGTGACATAAATATATGTATAATTAGGGTGGGTCACTGATGTAAGAGAAAAAATAAAAGTTCTCGAATCATATTCTAATAGCAATATTTTTTTGTATTACGTTAAAACAAGTTCAAAAAAGTCTCATCTTGAGCCCGCGCATGAGCTCCTAAGAATTAAGAATATTTGAAAAAAGTCCATTTTTTAAATTTTAATATTTTTTTTTACTATCAATTATTATTAATTAAAACTAAAAATATTTTGAATTAAACTTAAAAAAAATAAAAATTTGGTTCTTATACAACATAAAACAATAAAATCCTTTTTGGTCACAAAATCTTGTTTACTGTCAAATCCAGGCATCTCTCGTCTTGATTCAAGTTTCGTCTATATTAAACCATCGCTTGACTTTTTTAGTGCAAAGAGTCATGAATGCATTTTACACTATTTTCACGAACCTAAAAGTCTTTAAAATACAGTAATATGCTTTTCTGCAATACAATGCTATTGTTCCTATATTAAAAATTTAACAAAATTGAAGGTCAAAGCGCGGGCTCTTACACTAAAAATAAATTAATAATATTTTACAGGGATCTAATTCAGACAAAAATACAACATATTTACGCTATTAGAAGTCGATAAGAGAAAAAATATTTTTTTGACCCACCCTAATATATATATATATATATATATGCAACCGCGCGTCAATAAAAATTACAAAAATGCACCAATATTTATTATGTTCTTGTGCGGCAATCAAACAACACAATACGCGCCAATATTTGCCTTTTTTTATTAGATTTACTTTTTTGTGTTTCTTTTAGTAGGTAATGAAAATAAATATGTTTGTTCATATTTATTTATTTTGCATTCAAATTTTTTTAATTAATTATTTTAAGTATGTATGTTCACAAGCATATTTAACTGTTCTGTGCGAATATTTTTATTAAAGATATTGCTATTCGAACCTAAACAAGCGAAATTGTTGAACAGACTGTTAATTTTTGGAATATCTTAAAAATATTAAATAAAACTATTTAACAATAATTTGTTAAGGTAGATATTATGATACAAATTTCATATTTTTTAATGAACAAACCAACAAGAACTTTCAAACGAATAAAAAAGCTACCACAACAGCTGTTTTCGCAGTTAATATAAGTAAGAACAATCGTGTGACTGTGCTGCGGCAATTGTTGTAACCATTTCGCTTTGTACCAACTACCGGCAATTCAATTTGTATAAAACAGGGCAATCATGTGATTTCAAAAAATTTGTTTGGGGGAATTTCATTATTGTGCGTCAATAAAGCACAATAATAATTGTGTCATAATGGTGCATTTGCGGCAATCGTGTGATCCCAGCTTAAGATCGATATTGTTGAACTTACAAACGGAAAGACAAACTTATTTAACCTTTCCATCTGAAGTGAATAATATACGTAAGGACAAAAGTTTATAAATAACAAATGTGGGTGAAGATTAATATGTCAAACTAAATATGTTTTTCGTATCTGGGACAATTTTCCAAATAGGTTTTAATATTTATGACCAGGGAAACCAAAAATAAGCAATTGCATGCGACCAATGAAGGCAGAAGCATTAAATTTATCCGTTTTAGAGCTTTTTATAAATCTTGGCAGCAATTTGTTAGTGCATATTTTACCGTTCAGAATATTTTTTGCATTATTTGGTAAAAAGAGCCTTTTTGCAGTATTTTTTTAAGTTTCTTGCGCATATTTTGTCTTTTTGAGGCATATTTTGATACTTATTAAATTTTTTTAGACGCCTACAAGAGCAACAGATAAAAATTTGTTTCTTTTTTTGCCATGTTTGGCATTTCTATTTTAAATACCTATCAGTATACCCAAGGTGTTTTTTCAATTTCACCATCTACATTTAATTTTTAATCTAAAATTGTGAGACAAAGCAGGTTGTCATTAAAGATTAATGTTATTTTAAACTTTAAAATTTTATATGTATATGAATTATTATTTTTTCATTGTTTATTTATTGAATCTTCATATATTTAATATGAAATAACAATAATTAATCAAATCTTAAACTTATACTTTATTTTATGTCCTGCTAGTGCCAGACAAAAATTTTCTTCATCACGGGTTCTGTTCACTTATATAGGTGTTTATCGCTCATCTAATTGGATAAGCGCTGCAGTGTCTCTTCTTAAGTGAGTGTGGCCGGTATCATTTACAATATTTCGAGCTAGTGGGTTCGAATGCAATTCGAGCCTTTTTAAGTATTTTACTGCATATTTTGTAATCACAGTTTCAACTAATGGAACATTCAGATCCTTGTGAACATTTGAGTTTTTAACATACCAAGGGGCAATTGTAATTATTCGAAGAATTTTTTCGATATTAGAGACCGAGGCAGTGCCCCATAACTGAATACCATAGCACTAGATTGGCTTGTGAATTAGAAGTTTGCAGTCGAGACTAAGGACAGAGTTGCTTCCAATAAACCAATGAATTTGGATGGCTTTTAGTTTCATTTGAGTTAATTTTACCTCTATATGGATTTTCTACGTTAAACTGCGGTCTAGATGAATACCGAGGTATTTTACATGCGAGTTTTGAGGTATTATTTGATAACTGATTTTAAAAGATTCCCGACGCAAGTTGAATGTTATATGTACGCATTTTTGCTCATTGACCATTATCCTCCATTGCTTTAACCATAGTTCGAGTTGAAATATATGATCCTGTAGGTATCGAGATGAATCGTGGCTGTTTTCGTGCACGCTTAGAAAAGCTGTATCATCAGCAAATGTTGAAGTTTGGGTGTTGTTGTTTGTTGGCATATCCGAGGTATATATTAAGTATAAAAGTGGGCCCAGGATGCTTCCCTGAGGGACTCCAGCGTCAATTAGCTGAGAAGAGCTTTAATAATCACCTTCTTTAATAATAAACTTTCGACCGACTATGTAGCTTTCTAACAGCTTGTGTGTGTTTACTGGTAAGTTAAGCTTCAATTTATGTAACAAGCCTTCATGCCAGACTTTATCAAAAGCTTGAGAAACATCGATGAAGAGAGCAGCACAATATTTTCTTTCTGTAAAGGTTTTTCTTATTGCGTTTACTATACGATGGGTTTGTTCAATTGTGCTGTGTTCTCTTCTAAAGCCGAATTGTTGGCTAGGAATGCATCTATTTTCATTTAAAAATGGGGTTAATTTTGACGCTAACAGCTTTGATATATTAGAAAGTAAGCTTATAGGCCTATATGACTCAACTTTTGTGTGATCCTTTCCCGGGTTAGCTATCATGGTGGCTAAGGAATCATTCCACTTCTGACGATAGTATTCAAGGCGTAAAATAGCATTAAAAATTAGAAGAATAATTTTCTTTGCTATGCTGGGTAGCTCCAAAAGCATTTTGTTGCTGATCTTATCAAAACCAGGAGCCTTCTTGGGGTTTAAATCACAAATAGCCTTTTCGATTTCTCTTATCTCAAATCTTAGGGAAACAGCTGCTCTAGCAGTAACAGGTGGTAACTCGACCGCAATATCGTGAGATATATTTGGGGTAAAAACGTTTTTTCAAGTGACTTACAAACAGATTTCCTTTTTCGATATCATTTCTTGCCCAAATTCCATTCAAATTTCTGAATGGTGGTTTAGAGACAACTGGCCTTTTGAGATTTCTAGTTAGCTGCACACTATAATAACTTTCTTAGTATTTTTGTAAGTTCCTAAGTTGAGGGGATCTGTGCAATTGCCATCCTCTTCGAGCCCTCCTTTTTTCAGACAAGAGACGCTCGACATCTGTGGAATATATTTTTTTTTTTGGGGGCAATATTGGAATGTTGAACAGCTAGTATCAGAAAACTGTCAAAATTGTCAATAGAGCGATCTACATACTCCGGTGTACTGAGCGGAATATTTTCTGTGCAATGGGTACTGAGATATTTTTTATATTTTAACCAATTAATTTGCGTAGCTGTCATCGCTAAGTTACCAGTCGGAGATACAATTCTATTGGGGTTCATTATAGTAACAAATTAAGGTGTGTGGTCGGAAGATAATTCTAAGGAAGCTTCAACATGAATTGTTTCTATGGGGATGTTTTTAACCACGCCGAAATCGATACCACATGGAATTATTTGATGATCAGTAGGCCAAAAAATTGGTTTTCCGCTCGCTACCACATTTAAATCCATTTTAGAAATTGTGTTAAATAAAACACAACCTTTTGGTGTTATAAGTCGTGACTCCCAGAAGGTATGTTTAGCGTTATAGTCGCCAGTGGCTAGGAAACACGGTCCTAATGAATTAAAATATTTATAATATTGGCTTTCTGATATTGAAAATCTAGGCGGGGAGTATAACGATGAAATTACTAGGTTTCTATTTAATTCCTCAACGCAAATGCTCATTGCTTGGAGATAATCTTCACGATGATCACACATTAGGTAGTGTTTGACTCGGGTTTTTATCAAAATGGCAGAACCTCCACAAGCTCTATCTCGAGGGTCCTTGGGATCATATAGTACAGGGTCCGCCAAATAACTTTTTTTTTGGAAAATGCTATAAAAAAAAACTACTGAATATTTTCTCAAATTTCTTTTTTTTTTTTGAAAGTACAATCCTTCCTGTTAATAATGGAAAATAATTTCATTCAAATGGCTGCCTCGGCACTTATCTTTGACGGCACCCCACAAATAATAGTCCAACGGTGTCAAATCGCAGCTACGAGGTGGCCAAACGACATCAGCTCTGCGGCTGATAATTCGATCTTCTAAAATAGGGCGCAAAACTTCGAGTGTAGCTTCGGCTGTGTGGCACGTAGCGCCGTCCTGTTGAATTTGGATTCAGCCAATATCCTCCTCTTCAATTTTTGTGAAAAAAAATTCGTTCAACATGGGCCGATAACGATCGCCATTGAATGTAACGGCCACTACTTGTCCATTTTCAAAGAAAAATGGCCAATTATGCCTCTGGACCAAAATCCGCACCAAACAGTGACTCATTTTGGGTGGAACGGCTTTTCAATGTATGCGTGCGGGTTTTCTGTGCCACAAATTCGACAATTTTGCTTGTTTAGATATCCTCCAAGATCAAAATGAGCTTCATCTGAAAAGATGATTTTTTTTTGGCAAAATTGGCATCTTCTGTAAGTCGATCGCAGGCCCACTTAGCGAAGCGAAAACGAATATTTCCCAGCGTTGTTCAAGCGTATACACAACATATTCGTTCAGGATAAAACTAATTATCTGTCAAATCAGACATGAGCTAAGTGTTACCATTCACGAAATAAGCACTAGTTGAAAAAAAACGTTAGATGGCGGACCCGTTATATAACCATTGATTTTAAACGTATTTCTTGAGGTCATATGTATATGCATAAGCAATAATTTAGGGAAAAGGCAATTATATACATTTTTGACGATGTGTATAGTACATAGAAATCTGGATCAATCTTTTAGTATACCGATTTATTTTGAATAACTTTCAAAGTGATTTAACGATAACCATCCGTCCGTCTGGCCCGTTGCCTGTCCATGTTAATTTTGTACGCAAAGTACAATTGTAATCTTGTAGATAACACTGTGCAAGAAAAAAAACCAGCCTAAAGACTTGCAACGCGAAATGAAAGTAGACTACTAGTAGAGCAAATCTGCAAAAGGGCTTTGAAAAGTTTGCTCGGGCACCCGAAATATGGGCCCTAAAGTTTTTAAATTTTTTGAAAAGACATTTGGTATAAGTAAAAAAATATACTTAATTTAATCTTCAGTAGTAACGTATGGCGATTCTTTTCTTAGGATGTATTAACCCTCTAACACTCATTTTAAGGGGTAATTTTGTCCTTTTTTTAACGTCCCCACAAAAGTATACTAAAGCGGCACTTTAGAAGATTGAAATGTTCCACGAATATTTTTTGCATCAAATTTTACTAGGGATCTTCTAAGACCAATAATGCATACAATGTATGTAAAACGGATTTTCGAAATTCAGGGCATTGACATTCTTTAATTTCTTAAAAACCCGTTTTACATACATTGCACGAACTTTTGGTCATAGAAGACCCCTAGTTAAATTTGATGCAGAAAATATTCGTAGAAAACAAAGGACAAAAATTAGACATGTAAAGTAGAGGGTTAATATTTTTTAAGAAAAGAATCGCCATACCATCCCTGCAAATAATAGGACCAGTCTTAACACGCGTGTAAAGAGTAGCCCACAAGGGACTAGGACTAGTCCAAAAGTAACCCAAACGTATGGAAAACACATGGTCTATTTAACATTACGATGTCCTAGGGCAGGTCCATATAACCCATCTTTGGACTACAAAGGAGTAGTTTTAAAACTACTCCATTGTGTACACAAGAGGATTAGTTTTAACTTCGTTTAAAAACGAAAACATGTCGTTAAAAAACGAAGACATGTCTCACTACAAACACTTTTTAACAATGACATGTTCCATGCTTCCATTACATCGGACCAGTCCATGGAGTAGTCCATTTCATGAAATTGGGTCAGGTGGTCCAATAATATTTGCAGGAATTCTACTGAAGACATCTGAAAGTTTTTTTTTAGCTTAGAAGTACATTTACTATATTTTTTTGGACCTATACCAAACTAAATTCTTTTTGAATCATTTCACATCTATAAATAGTTTTAACTTCCTTTGAAATGTTTTCAAAATTAAACAATTTAGAATCCGTCCCTGAAATCCCTTTAAGACAAAAAATCTCCTATTGATGTTATATCTAGATAATATTTGGCACAAATAACTCTCATATGAATTTTATGCCATGTTTCCACGACGATTTGAATCACCTGCTTCGCTCTCTGAATCATGTTAATGAAACATAAATTTAGTGTGTTATTTTGGAAAAATCTTTGTTTATTATTGCATTTTTATAACAGCTAGATCAGATAAACTTGCGATAAAAATTGGAGAAGAGAGAAATTTTTCGTGCTTCCCTCTCAAAATTTTCTATGGTGAAGCAGTTGCTTCGTTCATGATTGGAATGTGAAGCATGAATAGAGAGCGAAGCACGTACCGTGAACACATGGCATTATCCTCTTAACGTGATTTTGTTTTGTGAGGCGATGACTGCCCATCGTTTCCAAATAGGGTTTAAACTCGAAAATTTGTCTGTAAATAAAATGGTGTTTGGCCTTTACCGATTATAATTTTAGGATTATTTTAATCAAATGAAACTGTTTTAAAATTGTTGAATATTTCGTTTTCAAATTAGCAATTTTTAAAATTTTTGGTGCATATTTTTAACAATTTTGAGGGCATATTTTCAAGTTTTTACTGCATATTTTATGCGCATAAAACGTGTTTTTTTAGAACATATTTCAGCTTTCCCTGTTTATGACAAACTATTAAATATGTATGTTTTCGTATTTGTGACATTTAAAATATCAAATTATTTAATGTCTTCGTATTTAATGAAATTTGAAAGAAATTAAGAATTACATTAAATATGCAGATTCTCTGAGGGATTTTTGGGAATTGTGGACAAACTGGAAGACCTTACAGCATGGGACATACCTCATTTTAAAGACACTATTCCGGGAACAAATTGTGGGATTCCTGGAAAATTTTGAAGTAGGTAAAACTTTTTTTAAAACTTTAGTAAATATACATATGTGCGACACGTTTCTTTAGTTGTTTTATCCACATAAATTTTACCTCAGTATTAAAATTTGCTGCAGTTTAAGGTTTATTAAGCTGATTTTCGACAGTGTGTTTTAAATGGGGCATATGACAAATAAGACTCGATCTTCATAAAATCAAGTGGTGTGATTTAAAGTCTTATGAATCTTATTTGTTACGCTTTTATCCATGGACCGATCTTTACGAAATTTGGTGACATATAAAACGAATTTGGAGAACATGTAAAATCAATTAAAATAGATAATCATTCAAAGCAAATTTCGATCTACCAAAGGTTAAATACAATTTGGTTTAAAGATTGATGTTTGACTATTGACTGCCAGCAGTCGTCGATGGCTGCGAGTGTTAAACGGCAAACCCCTCTGAAGAGATTGAGTGGTTGCAATCGATACATGTAAGGGTAACCTCAGGTCAGTCAGGAATGAAAAATTATCAATAAATATTAATTAATTTAATGTTGTAAAATTCCTTTCTTGATAAAAATAATGTAATGAAAATTAAATTTGATGAACTTAATCCTAATTAAAATACCAAAATTTGGATTAAAAACCACACAACAGTTCAACAAAATAACCACAATACTAATAATTTGTTGAAATTTTATGACAATTAGGTTGTTCCACATGTGCGTGCATAACTCTTTTCTTACTAAGCGGATTTTGGTGCTATTCAGTGCCAAACTGCCTGGGAGAACTAGAAACAAATTGAAACCTAAATGGCTAAATCCACTTTAAATTAGTTAAGGACCCAGAATATGTACATACATATCGTCACCTTAAAGACGAAATAATCTATCTGCAGTTTTCAAAAGTTTACAGGATAGGCAAAAAACGTTATAAAATTGGAACTATTAACGATATTGAAACGAAAATTACACATTTTGATTAAAATGAAAACAGTAATATATATCGGGTGAGAACATTTTGTTTTTCTAATCACAGCTTATGTTATCTGCAGTACTAATTAGTATGAATAAATAAAAATGTCTACACATGAATATTATATACATTAAATAATTAAAGTAGTAGTTTCTTTTACTGGTTTAAGCAAAAACAAGTACTTAATGTTTGTTTAAATTACACTATGGAACAAAATGAAACTTTTATCGTGATTTTTGATGATTTATTTTTCTCTTTTTGTGTGCGTAACGGTCCTCTAGGTAGAAAAACTTTGTCATTTGTAATATTATATGTTCAAAATTTTGCACACATGCGTTATGATATAAGGAATAAAAATACATAAAAAAAATCAATTTTGAAATTTTTGCAGATAGGTTATTAGGTCTTTTAGATGACGATATATAATTTATTTGAAAAAGATTCACATGCAATGACAAACTAAGTATACTTTCATACACCTGATTAAGGGTATAAAACTGTAATTATAAAATATGTACGTTAAATTGAATTTCTCTTTCATGCTGAATTTGCGAAACGGTGAAATTGTTTCAGAATTCCAACTTCGTAATTTTGAGTTTTCAGTTCCTCTAATGGCCGTTTTATCATTACGCGATTATCTTTTTTCCCAACGAAAAACTGCACATTAAAGAAATTTGGGTTTCTCAATGTCTGATTTGCTTCTATTCTGTCGCAAAGCTAACCAGCTTTCATCTGCCAGTTATTAATTTTTTTTTATTTGCCGTACAGATAAATTCCATCAGCTGACTCCCAAATTTTACATGTATTTTGAGAGGTGTTGCCAACTTAAAACAATGATTTTTGTCGGTATATTGAGAAACCCAAAATAGTTAACGGACAGTTTATTAGTCTAATAAATTTATGTTGACATTAAGTAACAGGCAGTTTGGCGGTACATTGAGAAAATGGCCATAATAAGTCTTCACTACTTTCAGTCTAATTATGCAACTTTTGATTATATCCGCAAAATGAGCTCTGAATTTAACAATGTGTCATCCTATTCGCATATTCCAGTCCATTTTTTTCTTATATTGAGATATTTAAGGGTTTGTGTTTGATTTGTTTCAAAAATATTGTTAAAGGCTAGATTACACTATCTCACAAACCTTACGTATTCTATAATACTTTGTGAGATAGAAATATAAAGAGTTTTGTTGCGACTGTCAAAAAATCTAATTTAACATGACAGTTTGTAATCACACCATCACACAAAGTATAACCACTCACACATGAAATAAAATGCAACCCTGATCAAATGAAAAGTATTATTGTTTTAAAATTTTTCAAAAAACGATGAAGTCGTATGGGATGTCAAAATTTTTTCTTTGATACTTGCCATTTTCAACACACATGCATTCATACTATCAGACTTTTATATAATACTTGAGTTTTTGACATGTATTAATACAATGTATAATAGTGTAAACAAGCCTTAAGTGGTATTAATTTTTTTTTATAACTTTGTGACCTTAAACATGTTATAATATATAACGTAATACGTTTTGTAAACTTTACTAGAAAAATAAGCTGTGTTTCAGAACCTAAAATGGACTTAAACCACTTTCAAAATTAATAAAATGACTTTTTTGTTTGTGAAAAGGAATAAGTCCACTTATTTTAAAGAAATTAAATAATAGAAATTGTAAATTTTTTCCCCCGTATTTATAAACGATTATTAAATTTAACAAACGTTTATTAAGCCAAATTTTTATACAAAATTTGTTTTGTAAACCTTTATCAAATTTAAAATTTTTTTTATAAATACGGGGGTTAATGTTTGATGTAGATGAATGTAATAGCTTTAACATAAATAAGGAATCTTTCAATTTAGATACAGATTTTTATTTATTCAATTAAAAAAAAGCTTTTAAAAATAAAAATTAATTTATTTATTCAAAAATTTAATATTCATTCATTTATTAAGGATAATATTAAAGATTTTGCTATATAATTTCTCCTTATTTAGATTATGTGTGAGGTTGTTAAAATATTCATGGTGCATAGGTGGTATATACCTTAGTAACTCCATCATATCCTTAGGCTCCACGAAAAGCCCCCCAATGAAATAACGCCCAGGAAATAACCCCCAATGAAATAAATCCCAAAAAATAGGAAATCACACCCAAAAACAGTGAATGAAATAACATCGAAAAATAAATGAAATAAACCCCAAAGCGAAAACGAAACAACCCCCAATATTTGGGAGTTATTTCATATGAAATAACACCCAATGATGAAAATAAAATAAACCCCAATGAAATAAACCCCATCAGCAACAAAAATGAAATCATGCCCAAAATTCATAAAAGAGTCAGTTTCAGCAAGGATAACACCCAAAAACCAACAGCTTTAAAAATGAAATAACCCCCGAATAAATAATGAAATAACACCCAAATTATACACGCTATAAAACAAGCCCCGAATTTTAAAAATTTGTTGGGTGTTATTTCATTGGAGATTATTTCATAATTTGAAAACCCCAAATGAGGAATGAAATAATTCCCTAAAAAAAATGTAAAAGGGCCCAAAAATGTATGAAACAAATTTGGGGAATATTTCATTTCTCGTTTGGTTGTTATTTCATTGGGGGGCTTTTCGTGGAGCCATATCCTTATACTTAGGAGTTGAAATCGGACGTACATTTTTGTATAATGGTGTTAATTTTATTTTGTTGAAGTTCCTTGGTCTTTCCCGACAAGGTAATTAGTCAAGTATTTTCAACTCTTTATACACTTCCATAGATTCTTTATAAAACATTTAATAGGGTTCACTTTTTATAAGTCGCATCCAACATATCCTTAGCCAATTAACAGGTTCCCCACAAGTGTTTTTTAATCTTTTAAGAATTGCTTCTTCCAGAGGTTTTGTAGAAATCTTCACGTTTCATTTAAGTAAATATAAATTTATTACATTAAATATGACATTTATAAATTATTTATTTCAGTGGACTTAAACCGGTTTCAAAATAATTTTTTTTTTTATTTCGTTAGCTAACTAATTTTCAAGTGCCCAAAATCATGTTGATTTTAATGATACTAGACTTTAATTTGTTATAAAAAAAAGATTATATGTATAGGATTGTGATTTTTGTTATCATTAATTACTTTTTTTTTTAAAAAATGGACTTAAACCACTTTCAAAAAAAAACGACTCATATACTAGATGCTAGCTTTAATTACTTTAAGCATACTTGCCAGTAAGAATTATTATTTTCATTTGAGAATTAAGTAAATAAACAAATACAAAATGTTATTCGGGAATACCGGGATCTCGGGAATATGATTTTTATTTTCCGCTTACCCGGGAATGCAAATA
The DNA here is from genome assembly GCA_949318255.1 of Pollenia labialis. NCBI lineage: Eukaryota > Metazoa > Arthropoda > Insecta > Diptera > Polleniidae > Pollenia > Pollenia labialis. Next base: position 86,062,829 of record OX439143.1, read on the forward strand.
GTGTGGAAAAATAGAAACTCTAATCTTTCCATATCATGTCTCTTCATAATCCTAGTATGATCCGGTTTCCTATTTCTACTCATTTCTATTTTTTCTCTCTTCTATTGTAAATCCCATTGTCATTTCTAGATACGATAAAAATTTCTAACTTTACACTTAAATTTCTAACTTTACACTAGCACCTTTCTTTCCTATTTACTTAACTACAGTCTCTAAAAATCACATTTCTACAAAAATAGTTTCTATTAAAGTGAAGTAACAGTGCAAAACTATCCACTTAGTAATAAATAAAATCTATTTTATTTATAACAATTAGTAAAAGTAAAATTAAATTGCATTATTTTTTACATTAATTTCGCTTTGAATATAATTTGGCTCATAACGTTTGGGGTATAATTTTTTCATGCTTGTTTATATTGCTTTAAGTAAGGCAATAATTAAATTTGTGTTGCGAGTTTCCATTCAATGAACACAGGTTAGTAAATCGGATTCGAAGTTCATATCGTCATAGAAAATGGAAAAGGCTACAATTTTCTGATTGAATGAATAAAAAACAACTACTCAGAAAAATAACAATCATAAGCAGGGAAATCGGAAATATACACTAAAGCATTAAATATGAATAACAACTTGAAAATAAGCCATAAAAATAAAAAATAAATAAATTAATAAAAATTATTTCAAAACAAAATATTAAAAAATAAAATAATTGTCATATTCACAAAACCCCTTGTATCGTTGTATCGATTGTATATTGTATTAGAACACATAGCTCACTATTGTTTTTTACACAACATACAATCGGTACAACGATACAAGGGGTTTTGTGAATACGGCAAATGTTTACACATACATACGTTGGACTATGCTGGTTTGTCAAATAAAAAAAAACCGGACTAATCGACATTCGAAAAATCAACATTGTAAAAATAACGACAACCATATTGAAAAAAACGGGTTAAAAGCCGTTTGGAAAACCGAGTCGCTAATCAACATATTTTATAAACTTTAATCTACTTTCTTAATTAATAAAAGTCAAAACCAAATTTTAACGGTTATTTAACATACAAATACTGTCCTTTGACACTAGGTTTGTTGTTTCTCCTGTAAAAATGTGTCTACGGCTTTTTGCATTTTATATGACGATATAATATCAACAAAAATAATTGAGTATACATTATTTTAACTAAAAATATTTCAAAACTTTAATACGAACACAATTTTGCTTAAGCTCCTTTTACACTATTCCACAAGTCTTCAGATTTTTGCTCTCACAAATTCCAATGATTTTTGGTCTGATTACCAAAATATCAAATAGAAAATATTTTTCACTGCATTTTGCGTTTACACTATAACAATTCAAATAAAAACTCATTGTAGAATGTAAACAGCTATTCAGTACACTGAACCAAAAATTTACCTACAAACTGCAGAATGGGGTGTGGAAATTAAGAAATTCAGGTTATTCTACAACTAACCAATTTATTATTTAAGTCTACGGACGTTTTTCGTTAAAACAGAAATATTTCGTAAAAAGTTATAAAGACGAGATATTTTTCGATTAAACTTTTACCTTTTTTTTATACTGTGAGCGTCAAAATGAAGTGTACAGCTTGTTTTCCAATATAAAAAGTGTTGTGTTAGTTATAAAAAGTTAAATTTCTACTTTGCCAAATTTGATCAGACTTCAAGCTTGCTGTCATCTGTGAAAAAAACGTTTCTTCAAAAATTATCGAAAGCAAGTTGGACAAAAAAAAATCGTGATAAAAGGTAGAAAGAAGAAATTCAACGGAAAAATGCGTATCTATAGTGATGCGTCAACCCTATGACTTTTGTAATACGTCCTAAAACAGATGGATCGATAAACATCTGGGAACATTTGGACGGACAAATTAAGAAAAACATAAGCAGCAAGCACTCTAAAGAAAATTCTGCAATAAGAGTAGCCTACTGCGGTAACTTTAAAATGGGTGAAATCGATGCCAAAGAAACTAGAAGCCGTCCTAAAAGCAAAAAGGATTCAAACAAAGTATTAGCCACTTCACTTTTCTTAGTATTTTAAAACTGTACACTTTTATTTGACGCGTTAAAAACGGACTAAATTTGTTTTTTTATTGTACTGTTTTTGTTGTTTTTTATGTATTTCAAATCTTTAATTTAAAATTGTCCAAAGTCTTGTAAATAATAATGAACTTCTAAAAATTTTAATTCTTTTTTTTTTTTTTTTTTTTTTACTAAAATAACACTTTTTATATTGGAAAACCAGTTGTACACTTTATTTTGACGCTGACAGTTTAACAAAATTTTGATTAAATTGGTTAAAATTTTTGTCAAAATTACGAATTATTTTTATTTTATTTTTTATATACCGATATGCTGCAAGAACAGCTCAAAGCTGGCAAACTTTAATCGCCTCTAAAATAAAATTCCGACGTGCTATTTCAAAACGCCGACACACCGTATACTTTTTTTGGTCTCCTCTACCAAAATCCGTTGTCAGAACCCCGTAATTTTGGAAACAGTTTGAAATTGTTGCACATTGTTATTAAAAGACAAGTTAGAAAATTAAACCAACAACTGCATTCTTATTGCGGGGCTTGCCAAAAACAACTACATTTTTGGAAATTAATAAGGATATTTTTCTCTTAAAAGAAACTTAAAACTTCATTTGGTTTGCTTTAACAACAACGAAAATTATATACTCATTGAATAATGGTTCTTATAAGCAGGGTTTACAAATGCTTGACTATTTTTAATGCTTTTGTAATTGCTTAACTAAACTAACCTTATGAAAATTATAATTTTTCTAGGTTTTTGTCAAAAATTGCATAAAAGTATCAAGTTATATTCAAAACTGAATAAGTTTTAGATAATTATTTTAAACAAAATTTAAAAAAATGGGAATATTTAAACAATTGGGTAGATTTTGGGAAAACATCAGATAACATAGCTCATGTAGTTAAGTAGAAATTTAGGCGACCCACAAGACCCTTGCCACAAGCTAAATACATACGATTTTTTTCTATGCTTTGGTCCGATTCAAAAGATTTTTTTATCAGTTTGTTTCTTATAATTAAAAAAAGGTGATGTTTTAAAATTATTATTTTTTCGGCAGTTTAGAGCAAACGTTTTTTTAATATGTTCCTTTGGATTAACAGTAAGGCTACTCTCTTACGATGTGCATACAAAGTCGATGCGAAAGCTAAATGCCAACTTGGTACTCTGTCACTTTCGCAAAATTTTTTTAAAATATACCATACAATTTTAAGATGGCGCAGATTGACAGTAATTAAATGTCAAATATGTAAAATAATTGAAATTGGAAAATTTTAATAACATAAATAGAAACTGTATTAAAATACATACAATAATCACAGCACAAAACGTTGACTTTTTGTAAACATAAACAAAACTTTGACATAAACCTAGACAAACAATGCAGGAGCAAAAAATCGTCATCTGGCGTAGTGCTGCCACCTGTTTATTTCACCATGGTTAAAACTTTGAATGTAATGCAGTAAAACTAAGTTAACAGAAATATTTATTGGTTTTTTTTTAAATTAATTTACAAAATGCATTCACACTCTCCTCTATCGATCTTTTGTTCATCCATTTTTTTGTTTCCTTATTTTTGTATTGCGCCAGATGTGAATGTGATTTTGAGTGCGTTTGTAATCGTCGTGTGTTGCAATATTTTCAACACACATTTTAGTCATCCAACTTTATTGCCATTACTTTACTATTACTACATTGCTACAAGAAGCAAAGAAACAAAAAAACATGTGCATATAAAATAAAACAAGGCCTTTAAAAGTAAGTAAGTAACGGCATTTTATAGTACACAAACTGGGTTCTTCGTTTCGTTTCTTTTGCCACTTGCTTGTAAATTTCATGATAAAAAAGCTAATGAGTAGAGTTTATCCTGGGATTTCCCGTCCGTTAATTATTGTTAATTCCAGCTTTCCCGAGAATTAGTTGGGGGAATATTGGGAAATGCACAAACACTTTTTTTAAACTTTAGTTAATCTACCTTGGACTTGTGCCTTATTCAACCTAATTTTACCACAATAGAAATATTTATTGCGGTTTACGGCGTATTTAGTTGATTTTCAAAAATAGACTTTATATAGGCCTATGGTAAATTATAGACCGATCTTCACGAGACTTTTTCAACCTGAATTGCGCTGGACCCCAATCCCGAACTGCTTAGGAGACCTAAAAAAAATTTGACAACCAAATTATTTTCTGTTGAGTCGTTCGGAATTAAGCCTAATTTTAAGAGACGGAAATCGCTAAACTGACTAATTTGTAATATTTTAGCAAGGTGACCTAAATATCACAACAATACAACAACAACAGCCAAAGCGTTAACAGTCAGCTGTTTTTTCAGACCACCTTGTAAATAAATATATTTGTTTATATTTTTTGTTTGTATTTAGTAGTGCTACCATACTTTTATCTTAATTAAATAAGACTTTTCAAATAAAACTCTAAAAACCAATCTGCATTTAAATATGATTTTAGTTTTTATAAAAATTAACTTAATATAGATTTAAATACAATCCTGAAAATTGGTCAGACCCAGAAGATATTATATTTTAGATGAATTTTAAAAAAGATTCTCATAGAATGACAATCTAAGTTGCGGATGAAGGACAAAACTTAATATGTGAAAATGTTTCGGAATTCCTACTTTGTTCCTATTCGCCCTTCCAGAAATTATATTCCCCTAAGACTATAATACTTTTTAAGTAATTATGAAAAATTTAAAAATTTTTACACGGATCCAATTGGCATCAAAAATAGCCTTTTAATTGCTTATAAATTGGTAAAAGTTAAACGCTAGTTTAGTTGAACTAAACTTAAATTGTATGAGGTTTAAACTAACAGGCATTTTGTTAGTGTAACAAATCCAATTTGTTAAAATAGTTTTTTACAAAAAGTGTGACTCAAAAGTAAACAATTAAAAATTTTAATGAATTTTTTATATATAAAGTTGTGTGTTTATAACCGATCTTAACCAAATTTAATGGATTCTGTGATTTTTGAAGATTTAATGACAATCGGAGCATTCTGGCATGCATTTATATTAGTTTTTGTAACCAAAATATACATTTTTAAGGCTTGTTTCGCATTTGGTTTTTTGACTCGTTTCCTACTAAACCGATAGTGGTGGAGTCAATTCCGAAATGCTTAGGAGTAGTGGAAAGAATTTTACACCAATATTGTTCTTCTCTTTTAAAATTTTTGAAAGTGAGTGTTTTAAACGGACGGACATGGCTAAAAAGACTAAGAATTGCTCAAGGGGTATATGCATAAAAATTGGAAACAATCTAGCTTACCAACGCAGCTCCAAATAAAAAAAGGACATAGAGGAATAGAAAATTGAAAAATAAGAAGAAAAAATGAAATGGCGAAATTCTAGATAGTTTCCGAGTAATGGACTTCTGAAGTTTTCATACAAATTTGCGATTTTCCACTACATTTCTAAACGTATGTGGTCAATATTGATGTATTTTAAAAGCTTTTAAACAAATCTTTCTGAAAATGTAAAATTTATTAAAAACTTTTTAACTCTTTAGCTCCTAATACAGCTTTTACAAAATTGTATATCAAAATGTTACGGAAGTGCATTAGGAAACAAAAATTTAATCAAATAAACCCCAGCTTCGCTAAATAAACCTTTTCCGCATAGCCGGCCTTCGGTCGGGCACAAGGATTTACTCATCTATGTAAACGCATTTTACTTCTTTTTTTGATATTTGCTATTTATTATTGTTTCACCCATACAACAAGATATACAAAATCTTTTAGATTATACATGAATTCGTCTTGGTTAATATGTTTACTGATTTATAGATTTGTTGGTTTAAACACATTTTAAACCAAAAGGTATTATTAGATTTTTTGTTATATATTTACTAGACTCTTAAGATTTAATTATTATTGTAAGAAATATTGTCGAATTAAATAAAAAAAATAAATAAAACATGTTGGGCGTCAATCCCGGGATCCCGCTTTCCATTAATCAAAAAAGAACGTGAAAACCCCCCTAGTACGTTATTTTTCATATTTATATTTACTTTAACCATTAAAAACGAATTAAGTTTCAAAATTTAAATATATTAATGTACATAATCTAATTTTATTGATAAAACTCTTAGGCCCGTTTTCACAACTTTCCGATAGCTAAAAGTAGACTTTAGCCGGCCTTATAAAAAGTGTTCCATTATTGAAATTTAAGGCCCTAATTTTGTAAAACACAACGCAACGACAAAGAATTACATACATTAAAAGCAAAAATAAATTCATAAATATTTTGTAATTTTGTTGTTGCCTCTAACAGAAATTCACATTGGTTTTTAAGATTGCATACGCTTCATTGCTTGTGACGTTGAACATTTTAAAACGGTAAATAAATTTCTGTACAAAGCAAAAATTACAAAATATTTATGAATTTGTTTTTGCTTTCAATATAATACTTTGGCGTGCGTTGTGTTTTACAAAATTAGGGCCTTAATTTAACCTTAAGTGAGCAATAATTTAGATTAAGGTTCATCTTACCTGGTTAGTAAAAGTAAAGTTCTAATAACACTGGTTTACACTGAAAATGTACATTTGATGAGATGTGATTTTTCTTATGTATTTTCTTCCGCTGAATTCAAAAATCAAGGTTAAATTTTTTTTTATGGAACAGTTTTTGAGATATGGTAATTTTCTCATTTTTTCGACCTTTTTTCACTTGACAAATTATATCTCGAGCTAGATATATTCTATTGGGTCGTTCTTGGTACCAAATGGAAGGTATTGAGATGACGAACAAATATGTATATGATTGGTAAAGCGGTTCAAAATATATTGATGAACATATGGCTTATTTTCAAAAAAATCTTATTTTACAGTGCTTCTGTGCCGATGGAAAAGTACAAATCGTAGAAAAAACATCTGGTTTCTCTTCATGTACGTCAAGATGATACTTCTACGCAAGAAATCGACCGAAAAATGACAAAGGTATAAGCTATTGAGTGAAACAATCCAAATCCCATATTTTTCGAATATTTTATTTTTTTCTACAATTTATTGGATTTAAACGATACCAACGACCCAATAGAACATATCTAGCTAGAGATATAATTTGTCAAGTGAAAAAAGGTCGAAAAAATGAGAAAATGACTATATCTCAAAAACTGTTCCATAAAAAAAAAATTTAACCTTGATTTTTGAATTCAGCAGAAGAAAATACATAGAAAAATCACATTTCATCAAATGTACATGAAAAAAATTTCATTTTGTAAACTAGTGTAATGGAACACTTTTTGTACGGCGGATAAAATCCTACCTTTAGCTATTTGTAAGTTGTGAAAACGGGCCTTAAGGTGCTATCAGACGGGATGTATTTTACATATGTACTGCCAAATTTTCCATCTGTAAAAGTTGTACACATCGTGTGATACATATGAAACCTTGCATGTGTAAAATACATGTGGAAATACGTATGTAATTTTATCGATTAGAACACGCTCTATTTTAATGTGGCAAACATAAACCAAACAGATGGTTTTTGTTTCTTTTTTTTTATTTTTATTTCAGATATTACTGCAATAATGCTGGACGCTACAATTATTTCATTAGCAGTTGTGACATCCATTTTACTTTTAAGAACTTTATAATTTCAGCAGCTTTATAATTAAAACAATTTATACACGTTAAAAAGTCAGCTTTTGTTTACATTTATAGGTTATGTCATTCGCATAGACTTCTGCAATATACGCGGATTGAGAGCGAATTATTTCTCTTAATATGCTCACATTCGCTTCCATCGGCCGGATGTTTTCGCCTTATGTGAAACCCAGGTGTGTGGGGAAGCTGATCCTTAGGATTTTCCCATACCTGGGTATCAACTTCTATCCCTTTTTTCTCTTCATAGGGGCCTTGCGATGTATTCGCAACGATGTTGTGTACCAGTACCAGCAACATCTTACATGTGGGGATGCGGAATTTAGTTCCCTCTGGGTTAAATTCCGGATCAGGACACACATGTTGCATTTCGGATTTCTGTATAGAAGTCCAAACATGGAAACGGCGGCTTCTCTTAATGGAAATTCCTGGAAAGTTGTCCGAAAGTGAAATTGTAGTTGCTGGCGATTTTAATGTCCACAACTGTTCCTGGCTTCGCCATTCGAGCCATACAACTCCCGAGGGCCAATACGTTGAGTTATTCGCCGCGCATAACCACTTAGCGCAACTAGTGAATGAGCCAACACACAATTCGTGTGTTGTAGGGCAATCTCGGAATACTCTTGACCTTTTTCTCACTTCTCACCCTGAAAAGTACGAAGTGAGAACACTCGATCCTCTCGGGAATTCGGATCACAATACCATTTCTGCTTACTTTTTATATTCGGCACTTCATAGCGTCTCGAAAACAGCCCCGAAACGCTCGATTTTTATTTATGAAAAGGCTCGTTGGGCCGAGCTTAACGAATTTTACCGGCATTTCAACTGGAAACTTTGTTTAATTGACGATAATGTTGATGCCGCGACAAAAATGGTCGTAAATGTAATTTTGCTTGGAATGAAACTTTTTATTCCCTCGAAGCAAATTTCGGTTAAACCAAGACTTAAGTGTTGGTTTAACCAGACGTGCAAACATGCAGTCAGATCCAGAGAGGAGGCGTTTAGTAGTTGGCGTTTGAATAAAAACGCAACTACTGATCACCTACGAAAGAAGGCAAGATCTGAGTGTGCCAAAGTACTTAGACGAGAAAAATTTCTACACGAACAGCGTCTTCGTGCTAAGGTCCTTGCTGCTCCTAGGGGCAGTAAGACCTTTTGGTCCTTCGTTAAAAGACTAAGGGACAGTGCTAGTTCTTCTATCCCAGCGCTTTTAAAGGACGACCAAATATTTACTGACCCGATTGATAAAGCCAACCTCTTGGCTGAACTGTTTGCAAGTAATTCGTTCTTGCCGGAAAGCAATCAATCACTGCCCGTTGTCGGAAGAGTATCATGTACTATGCCCAAGATATTTTTCCGATCACGCGCAGTCAAAAGGGTTCTTTCGGATCTTAACGTAAACAAGTCACCGGGGCCGGATGGCATATCAGCACTGGTATTGAAACAGTGCTGTTCGACGTTAGCTCGTTCGTTGGCCAACCTTTTCAGCTCTTCGTACCGTGCGGGAATCTTTCCCTCTTGCTGGAAGGTGGCCAATGTTCAGCCAATCCCCAAGAAGGGTGAGGCTACTAACCCTGACAATTACCGCCCAATCGCAATTTGCTCTTTGCTCTCGAAGGTGATGGAGAGCATGGTTAATTACCATCTTGTGAAATATCTGGAGACAAATTCACTTATCAGTGACGGACAGTATGGTTTTCGTGGTAGCCGATCTACAGGAGACCTGTTAGCGTTTCTTTCAGAACGTTGGAGTCGGTCCATTCACCGCTTTGGTGAATGCAAAGTGGTTGCTCTAGATATTTCCAAGGCGTTTGATCGGGTGTGGCATGGTGCGCTTGTGTCAAAGCTTATTGCTTTTGGTGTCGATAATGATTTCTCTCGATTTATATCGAGTTTCCTCAGTGATCAAACGAGTTTCAGCTGAATTCAGGGGTACCGCAAGGTTCTGTCCTTTCTCCTACGCTATTTCTTATATTTCTTAATGACCTTCTTAGTCATACTTCAAATCCTATCTACTCTTTTGCAGATGACAGCAACATTTGTCATTCATATTCCTTCGATCATAGGCCAAGCCTTGTTGAGATTGGGGGCAAAAGGCAAAATATGAATGACACTCTTAATCAGGACCTAGCTACAATCTCTGAGTGGGGTCAAGCGAATAGGGTCGAATTTAATGCACGCAAGACCCAATGTTGTATGTTGACCCACAGACGGGCCGTGGGACCAACTATGTCATCTGTATTAATGGGTGGCATTGATATTGAGGAATCGGATACTCTTGATGTTCTGGGCATGAGAATACAGTGCGATGTCCGCTGGAATAAAAACGTTTTTAAAGTGTCGAAAGAAGCATTCAAGTGTTTAGGTTTTTTAAAACGGTGCAAGACTTACTTCACTTCATCCGATCTCCTCACTATCTATACCACCTATATCCGACCGAAGATGGAATACAACTCCCATATGGGCAGGGACTTCAAAGTCTATTTTGAACCTTCTGGACCGTGTACAAAGGAAGGCGGTGAAGCTCATCAATGACAGTAGGGTATCCAACTCTATTGACTCATTGGAGCATCGTCGGAATGTGGGTTGTGTGACACTTTTCTATCGATATTACCATGGGAGGTGTTCCACTGAGATAAGTGAACTTATTCCACCCGCCCGAGTATTTCTTCGTTATACTCGCTCATCCAGTGGATCACATCCGTTTGTAGTCGATTGTCCTGTGTTTCGCACAACGCATTATATAAAAAATTCGTTTTTCAGTCGAACTATCCGTATGTGGAATAAACTTCCCGCAGAGGTCTTCCCCGGTACTTATAATATATTAAGATTCAAGTCAAATGTCCACAAACACTATTCCCTCTTTCCTCCTTCCCAAACCTTATTTTCCTGATCAACACAATGCACTGCATATATAGGAGGCATCCCCTGAGTGTTGGTTTATCGTTAAAAAAAAAAAAAAAGGGAAAAACATAAGCAGGTGTGATAGCAAAAATTATAAATCGTATGTATGTATGTAAAATACATCCCGTCAGATAGCACCTTTAATAAAAAAAAAATTAAATTTTCAAAAGATTTTGTTATTCGTGCTTAATTCCCAGTTTTTATTATTGATAAAAAAACTTGAAATTTATTGTTGATGGGATAAGCTATTCCTATGCGCATTTCACTGGTTGCTTAGGCCAGATCATCAGGAAACTTCATCCATAAAGATTTTAGAAAAACTAAAGATATTAAACGTGTGTGAAGGAAGATAAATATGAAAAGTTAAATTCGTTTTTAAAAAATATCGCATGAGTTACATATTCACTCCTTTGTCTAATAGTATTGGCTGGTAGAAGTGTAGGGAACCAACATCATATTACATTTATATTTTATGTTCCCACATTTTTTCCAGACAGTAATATTAAACGCTTAAAATAAATATAATATTACAATTTTCTATTCCCATAGTTTAGCTTTTTTTACAAATACAAAATTATTTTTAATTAAAAATTTAGTCTTAAGATTCATTTAAAATAAATAAGACGTTCTAAAGAACGTCAGAAAACAAATACTTATATATTTTGTTTTATTTAAAAACTGTTTCTCCCCAAACAGTTAACTGGCGCAGTCGGTTTCGCGAACCATATTTAATAATTTTGGAAAAAATTAAGTTTTAAACCTTTTTTTTAAATTAACAAAAATTAGAAAGAGAACTTTAAAAGAATATATATTTGTGAGAAGAAAGAAACCCATATTTAATAATTTTGAGAAAAAGTAAAGTGTTAAATCCTTATTTATACAAACAAAAAAAAATTAGAAAGAGAACTCTAAAAATATTTGTGAAAAGAAAGAAAATTTTTTAAGGAAAAATAAATAAACATATTTTTTTTATAAAACGTTTGAATTGTTCAAACTAAAAACAACAAAGTGATATTTGTTAAAAGATACTGCGAAAAGATGAGTAGATTCGATGTAAACAGGGATCTACAGCAAGCCGACCGGGCAATGCAGGAAAAGATCGCTGAATTAGAGGCGGTCCTGCGGTTGCAAGAACAAAAAATCCTCCAGCAGCAACAGCAGTTGCAAGAACAACAGCTGCAAATGCAACAGCAGTTGCAAGAACAACAACAGGAACAAATACAACAGCAACAACTAGAACAAGCTCAACAAGAACAGCAACAGCGTCAACAATTACAAGAACTTAATCTACAACAAACACAACAACAACAGCTACCCCCACAACAATATCCTCTGAACGATGAGTTCGGATTTAATATGACGGCCAAGGACGTCATTGAACAGTTCCGGCGTCTAAAGCCTCTTGACGAAAGGCATAGCCCAAGAGCATTTATACATGCCGTTGAGGCAAATCTTGCTCTCTGCAGGAACAATGAAACTCTGGCTCAATTCTGCATTAGGATTGTGGCAAACGAAAAAGTTCTCGGAAATGCTGGTAAAAGGGTGAGAGAACTACCAAACAATGCCTCCTGGGAGGAAATTAAAGCAAGGATTCTACAAGAGTACAGACCGAGAAGGACCTATGCGGAAATCTTCAATTACTGCCGTACAATAAAAGTAAGGAATCTAAATGAATTATTTAATATATTTGAAAAAGCTAAATTCGAAATAAACGACATATATTTAGGGGATCAATTCAAACCAACTATATATAGGCCAGAAAATGTCGACAGGGATCTGGTAGATATTTTGCTAGAAAAAATAGACGGACCTATTAGGGCACACATAGGAGAACATGAGACTTTGACCGACATTATTCTTAAATACACAAGACTTAAATTATTGGACGATACAAGAGCCATTGCTTTCAACCATAGGACTAAGGGATACAACCAAGGAGTTTCAATCATTAACAAAAACCAAAACCACCAAATACGACAAAATTATCGCACAAAAAATTACAATAATTTAAGCTCACAAAATTCTAACCGAACACGACAAACCTATCATGCAAATAACCAAAATATTTTTAGCTCAGAACACACAAATAGAAATTATGAAACCCGACATAATTACCAACCAACTAACTACAATAATTTAACTACACAAACTAGTAACAGAAGGCAAAGCCATGAAAACAGACAAGAGTTCAACCCGAATAAAGATAGATATAGCAATCAAACAAGGACTAGTCGTACTGACAGTCGTAATAATCAGTCCACGGACGAACCAATGGAAATAGGCAACCTTTATAGGGAAAATGAAATAAATTTTCTGATGCAGCCTCAAAATCAACACTGCCCATAATAGTTATTTCATTGGGAAAGCAAAAGGTCAGGTGCCTTATAGACACCGGATCAACAACTAGTATTGTTAAGAAAAATATATTGATTGAAAATTACCCAGAACAGAAACTGGAAACCCCAATTAAATATCGAACTATCAATGGGTTTAATGAAATATGTTTTCATGTGGTTACACCTTTCCCCAAGGAATTTCAATGTAAGGGAACACTTAGTTGGAAAATAGTAGATTTTAGAAATGATAGATACGACGCTATAATGGGTCAAAATTTTCTGATACCACTCAAGGCTGTAATAGATGATGAGCATGGTTATGTGAATATTTTAGGTAATAAATTCCTTTTTGAGAAAATAAACCATCCACTCCATACTGTTAACATATGTGCATTGGAACCTATCTCAAGAAAACATGTTTTAGATAAGCTCGATTTTAGTCATTTAAACGAAGACGAAAAAAATACAATGATACGTTTGCTTAGGGATTTCACGGACTTATTTTATGTCGAGGGAGACAACCTTTCGGCAACAACTGAGATAGAACACCAAATAATTACTAACATTGATAGACCTCTTTATTCAAAAATATATAGATACCCCCAAGTTCACGAAAGTGAAATCCAAAGGCAAATCAAAGACATGCTCAGACAAAATATTATAAGGGAAAGTAATTCTCCTTATAATAGCCCCTTATGGGTCGTACCGAAAAAGCAAGATAATTCGGGAATAAAAAAATGGAGAATTGTCATTGACTACAGAAAGCTTAATGAGAATACAGTCGATGATAAATTTCCCATACCAAATCTAAACGGTATTCTGGATAAATTGGGAAAATCCCAATATTTTACAACCTTAGACCTTGCCAAAGGTTTCCACCAAATTTTGGTAAGAGAAGAAGATCGCAAGAAAACAGCATTTTCAACGCCTTTCGGACACTACGAGTTTATTCGTATGCCCTTCGGCTTGAAAAATGCGCCATCAACCTTTCAAAGGCTGATGAATTCAATTCTGCGTGAGCAAATTAATAAAACATGTGTTGTCTATATGGATGACATTTTGGTTTTTAGCACGTCTCTAGAAGAACATAAAAATTCTTTAAAATCAATTTTCGAGGCCATAAGAAAAGCCAAATTAAAAATCCAGATAGATAAATGCGACTTTCTGAAGAAAGAAACGCAATTTCTAGGTCATTTACTGACCAATAAAGGCATTAAACCGAATCCCGAGAAAATTAAAATAATACAAAACCTGCAACTTCCTCAAACGACCAAACAAATCAAATCATTCCTGGGAATGACAGGTTTCTACAGAAAATTTATTAAAAATTACGCGAAAATCGCAACCCCTTTAACAAAAGCGCTTAGGAAAAATGGAAAAATTAATATATTTGATCCCAATTACATTTTGGCTTTTGAAAAATTAAAAGAAATCGTCACCAATGCACCAATCCTAAGATATCCAATCTTTTCCAAAAGATTCAAGATAACCACTGACGCAAGCAATTTCGCAATTGGCGCCGTTCTTTCACAAGAAGGCCACCCAATTGCATATGCCTCTCGAACTCTGAATGTAAACGAAACAAACTACTCAACAATTGAAAAGGAATTGTTGGCGATAGTATGGGGCGTTAAATACTTCCGACCATATATCTATGGAAGAGAGTTTGATCTTGAGTGTGATCATGAACCATTGAAGTGGTTACAAGTAAAATATACGGGTAAGGACATCAACCCACGTCTTCAAAGATGGTTGGTTCAATTGGGAGAATATAATATGAAAATCAATTATATAAAAGGTGAACTAAACAAAGTTGCCGATTTCTTGAGTCGTATTAATTCTGACACTAATGAAATTAATTACTTAACAGAAAATGACTCCGATGATACAAACGATAATAGGGATCAAGATTCATTGTTGGTACACACTGATCATTCTCTGGATGAAAACTCAATCGAAAGTTTACGAGAGTTTAATGAGAAAGTTTCAAGAATTCAATCAGAAATCTTTTATAAAACTGAAGATGTTACAAACATCAAGATCAGAATGTATAACAAATTTGAAAGTATTGTAAGTATTGACTTAGTTAACGAAACATCAAACTTCGGTGAAATGCTTTTAAGGTTACAAAAAAGAGCTAACAATAATGGCATTTATATTATAGAATGGGCAAAGAATGATCCATTTTTTTCTATATGCTCTGTTCAGAACTTTAAAAACCATTGTAACAAAGTACTTACTACTTTGAAAATTTTGTTGGTTGATCAGTCAGAAGACGGTGAGACCATACACTCTCAAGAGGAAGATCTAGGCGATAGTGTTCCAATATTAGATACGGTGGTTAATCGTTTTAAAACTCAAATTATAATACTAGATGTTAAGGAGGTAGTCACTGAAACAATTTTTGGTAAAAAACGAATTTACATAGACAGAAACGACATCGCGAATAAAAATATTTCAAATATTTTAAGAAGGGAGGTTGCTAAAGGAAAAATAGGAATATTTTCCAAATTGAATGATCACGAATATTACAAGGTTCAACTGAAGTTGATAGAAGAATTTCCTGACAAAAAGAACTTTAAATTTGTTAAGTGTTCTAAATTTGCCAAAGATATTGTTGAGGAAAACGACCTAAAAAAACAAATAGCATTGTTTCACAAATTCGAAACGGGCCATGCTGGCATAATTCCAACTTACGAAAAAATTAAACACAAAATATACAACCCTAATTTGAAAGAATTCGTACAAAAAGTAATAAATAATTGCGAAACTTGTTCCGGGGCTAAATACGATAGAAACCCAATAAAACCAAAATTCAAAATAACTGAAACCCCTTCCACCACGAATGAAATAATTCACGTCGATACTTACGTAAACAGTAAACATTCATTTATAATTTTTATCGACAAATTCTCAAAACATGTAATTTCATTCCATTTGCACGACAGAAACAGTCAAACCCTAGTTGGTAAAATTCGAGCATTTTTAGCCATCAAAGGTAAGATTACTAAATTTGTTTTAGATAATGAATTCAATAATGCGAATGTAAGGGACTACCTTGATCAAGAGGGAATCCAATATCATTTTACAAAACCAAACAGCCATACCGGTAATTCGGATATTGAAAGATTCAATAATACAGTCACAGAAAAAATCAGAGTTTTTAATTTGGAAGAAAAACTCCCAATAAATTCCCAAATTCTTAAAGCAATAAAATTCTACAATAGTAATTATCATAGCACAATAAAATGCAGTCCTTTAGATGTTCAAAATAAATTGATTGATCATAGCATTATAAAAGAGAGACTAAAAAATGCTAAATTCAAAATAGTTCAAAAAAGAAATAAATATCGTGAAAACTATGTAGAAAATAGGAACGTAGGTTTTATAAAAAATTATAAAAGCTTAAGGCATAAAGAAGAACCAAAGTTTATTAAAAAACCTTTAGAAAATGTTCATGTATCAAACATTAAAAGACCATTCAAATTTTCAGACAATATCACTGATGCTTCTGTTATTGATGAACATTCAGCTGAACCAATCCACTCTACGGATTAATCCAATAACAGGAGACGGCGGATTCATCAAAATAAGAATAGGCGAAGTGGAAATTGTCAACAAAACGACTA
Organism: Pollenia labialis; assembly: GCA_949318255.1. Classification (NCBI taxonomy): domain Eukaryota; kingdom Metazoa; phylum Arthropoda; class Insecta; order Diptera; family Polleniidae; genus Pollenia; species Pollenia labialis. The sequence goes on from OX439143.1 coordinate 86,079,375, forward strand.
CTCTTGTACATGTCATAAACATAATCGAAATAGAAGAAATATTGAACCAAATAAAGGGAAACATAAAACATTTACTTTTACATGAAGAGATAATTATGCAAAATGAAATTAAATTAATAGAATCTAAGATCAAGACTCTTAAACCAATTCAAAATAGGAAACGAAGAGGTTTGATAAATATAGGAGGAAAGGTCTACAAATGGCTCTTCGGGACAATGGATGATGATGATAGACAAGAAATTCTGGAACACCTTTCCGTTACTGAACAAAATTCACACAATTCAATCGAGACTTTAAATAAACAAATAATAATCAACAATTCGATGAACAAATCACTGCATCATCTGAAAACTGCGGTGGAAAACGATAGAAAGGAAATAAGCATATTTTTGCAGAAGATAAAGAACACGAATAATGAAATAGTGAAGGAGATAATTTACTTAGACCAACTTACAAAACTTAAAACCTTAGAACATAAAATAGATCAGATTCAGGATAATGTAGTTTCAGCAAAAAGTAATATTATACATCCAAGTATGTTTACTACACAAGAAATAGAGAAGTTTGAAATTGATTTTTATAAGCTAAGGATGTTGAAAGTAGGCATAATGACTTATAGTGATCATTCTTTGATTATCGCGGTACTAATTCCTGACAATTACATTAAAACTGATTTAAAAATGATTACACCTATTCCAAACAAAAACAAAATTGAAATAGACGCAAATGACGAATACATAGTCGAAATTGATAACCAAACTTTTGCATATCAAGATAACGTACCTTTAAGGAAATTGAAAATAACTAATCATTGTACTTATTATAATACGTGTAAATTTAATTTTAATAACATTACATCTATATTAAGTCTTGACGAGGAAACAATTATTGTAAAGAATGTTTTTTTCGAAAAGGTGAATCAAGATTGTGATGATAGAAAATTTAAATTGGAAGGAAACTTTTTTATAAATTTTAATAATTGTAGTATAACAATTCGCAACCAAACATTTTCCAACAAAAAATTTATAATAAAAGAAAAATATTTTTATCCAAACTTTAATAAGTTTGAGAATTTAAGTATATCAAATGTTAACCCAAAATTTACTAATATCATAACAGAGCATTTTGAGAACATTAAGCAAATTGAGGAGCTTAAATTTCATAAAACAGTTTCTTATGGTATAAGTGCAACGCTAGTAATTATAATCGTTGTGATATCTGTAGTTTTGTATTGCCTTATTAAAAGAAATAATGTAAAGGTAACCATTAAAGAAAATGTTGCAACTAGAGGTAGCAGAGCCGAATTATCAGGTTCAAATGAAGTAGGAGAAATATTAAAAAAATATAAGTCATAATAAAAATCTAATAATTTAAATTTAAGATAAAATTTTTATAAAAATAAAATAAACTGGAAAAATGCAGTATATTTACAATGGAATATTGACAAAATAAAAATTATAATAACACTTAAAGTTTAAAATCTATTTTATATTGATAAATTAAAAAAACAATTATTTAAAAACCATAAGAAAAATCAAGTATAATGAAATCCAGGAGTATTTCAAACAAGGGGTGGAGGAGTTACATATTCACTCCTTTGTCTAATAGTATTGGCTGGTAGAAGTGTAGGGAACCAACATCATATTACATTTATATTTTATGTTCCCACATTTTTTCCAGACAGTAATATTAAACGCTTAAAATAAATATAATATTACAATTTTCTATTCCCATAGTTTAGCTTTTTTACAAATACAAAATTATTTTTAATTAAAAATTTAGTCTTAAGATTCATTTAAAATAAATAAGACGTTCTAAAGAACGTCAGAAAACAAATACTTATATATTTTGTTTTATTTAAAAACTGTTTCTCCCCAAACAGTTAACTCATGCGATAAAAAATATTTTAAAAAAATATCGCATGCGTATTATAAAGAAAATACGACTATTTACGCGAAATTTTGCAATTTTTATTAAAAATAAATCATTTTTATTTAATATTTAACAATAATAAGATATTTTATTAGTCTTTTAATATTAAAATGTATGATTTTTGAAAAAATACGACTTAGAGTGAAATTCTCATGAAAGTGCTGTGTGAGGGATATGGCCACTGTGTCCAAACCCTTCGACCTCAGGGAATCAAACATAATGGAAAATGAAGCTTATGGATGGGGCTACAATAACCTATAAGCACTTTTTCCGAATTGCATTTGTGAAAATTTTTATACATTTTTGAAAATTTTTCTTAGAGTGAAATTCTCATGAAAGTGCTTTATTTTCCATTATGTTTGATTCCCTGAGGTCGAAGGGTTTGGACACAGTGGCCATATCCCTACACAGCACTTTCATGAGAATTTCACTCTAAGTCAAATTTTCAAAAATGTATAAAAACTTTCACAAATACAATTATAAAAAAGTGCTTATAGCTTATTGTAGCCCTATTCATAAGCTTCATTTTCCATTATGTTTGATTCCCTGAGGTCGAAGGGTTTGGACACAGTAGCCATATCCCTCACACAGCACTTTCATGAGAATTTCACTCTAAGACAAATTTTCAAAAATGTATAAAAATTTTCACAAATACAATTCGGAAAAAGTGCTTATAGGTTATTGTAGCCCTATCCATAAGCTTCATTTTCCATTATGTTTGATTCCCTGAGGTCGAAGGGTTTGGACACAGTGGCCATATCCCTCACACAGCACTTTCATGAGAATTTCACTCTAAGTCGTATTTTTTCAAAAATCATACATTTTAATATTAAAAGACTAATAAAATATCTTATTATTGTTAAATATTAAATAAAAATGATTTATTTTTCATAAAAATTGCAAAATTTCGCGTAAATAGTCGTATTTTCTTTATAATACGCATGCGATATTTTTTTAAAATATTTTTTATCGCATGCGATATTTTTTAAAAACGAATTTAACTTTTCATATTTATCTTCACACACGTAGATATTAAACCAAATAAAACTGTTAAACGTATAAGAATTATAGCAACAGTTCTACTTGTAATAATATCAAAGTTTAAACAAAACAAATCAACAATAAACAGTGGGTTTATCTCATCTTACAACAAATTTCAAGTGTTTTTTATCAATAATAAAAACTGGGAATTAAGCACGAATAACAAAATCTTTTGAAAATTTAAATTTTGTATTCCCAAAAATTGAAATTACTTTTTGATAAAAAAAAATTATTATATGTAGCTTGGCAGTAAAAATAAAATTTTTATGTGACAGAGCGTAGGTCTTTTGAAAATACTATCAAAAATTTAATTTATTAATTTTTTAAATGTTCAGTAAGAAGAAAACATTTTGAAGCAGGTCATTCTTCATCCGGCGTTCGAGCTTAGTAATCCGAGAAGTTTAGCTTTCAAAATATAAATACATACGTACATACATATCGCACTTAATCATAAAGAGCGTATTAACTCAAAATTTAAAAATGTTCAGTAGAAGCAAAACAATTTTCAATAAAATATTTAAGGAATATGAAAAGGATTTTTAAACCAACCGTTTCATTACCAAAAAGGAGACAAAATAGCAGATATTTTTACGCGGGTAGATGTGAAAATTGTGTATCGATATTTTCCAAAAAGTGAAAAAAATCATAATTTTTTTTCTTTATAATCAAGTGCGATATGCACATCTTTAAATATATTATCAGAAATAAGCATATACAAGTTTCATATCGATGGCCTCTATTCAATACCTATTATGAACGAATTTCTTTAAAATCACTTTGATTGTAAACGGCTCCCCGATGACAATAGGTAACCCAGTTTTAGAATTCGGAATAACAGTAGACCAAGTACAAAAAATAGTACACTTTTTTTAACAAAATTTAACAATATATTCAAACATTTGATTCATGATATAAAGAAAAACACTTAAAAAATATAAGATTAAAGAAAATATTTTACATTTTGTGGCGTTTTTTATGCGAAATTTGCGATTAAAAAGCAAACATCGCGAACAAAGCATTTGACCATAGTTTCATGTTTCAATGTATCTCAAAAAATCCCGTGAAAACAATAAAAACGATGTTAACCATACTAAAATCGAAAGAAAGAGTAAAATCTAACTCAGCTAAAAAAATGAATAGTGTCCGACCGAAGCCACTTTTTTAGCCCGAAGCCGAAGTTCGGCAAAACTTGCTAAATTCGGCCGAACCGAAGCCAACTATACTTATCCAATGGGACAATAAGAAAATACATTTCAAATTTTTTATTACCAAAAAGTAAACAAAATACCACAATATTTTTACAGCGAGTAGATATGAATATTCACACACAGAAAAAAATCAATGTAAAATCGTCGAAAACAAGGTTGATTTTACCGTTTTCGGTGGTGATTGTGCTTCATTTTTACTTCATGTTAATTTTACATGATTTTACAATAACTTGCGAACAACATTTTTTTCTTTTGAAATAACTTAAATTTATATTTATTTAAAATTGCAGTTAGAGTTTTTTCCCGGAGTTTTTCGATTCCCGGGATTTTTAAATTTCCTGGGATCACGGAATCCCGCTCCATATAAATAATACAAAGTAAATTTGTTTTAAATTAATGAAAAAAAACTTTTTTAAAAAAGCGAAAGGGAACTTGTTTACAAAGTAAGTAAAAGAAATGCATAAATACTACAAAAATTAATTAAAGGTTGAAAGAGGAACAATAATTATTTATACCTTACGATTTTATATGTAAATTTTGTGTCGTTAAGGGTATTCATTTCAGTTTTTTTCATATGTTGGAAAAATGGATAAGTGGAAAAATGTAATTTTTGTTGCAACAACCACAAGAAAAAAATGCCATCAAAAGTTACATTTTTGTCAAACTATAACCAAGTGTAAAAAAGTCAGGATAAAAGATGTAATTTTCCACTATAAACGTCAAACGAAATGATGTTGCCATTCATATAAAATTGCTAATTTTTAATACAAAGTACGAAAGATTACATCTCTTTTTATAAACTCTTGAATTGTACAACTCTGATTTTAAAAATTATTTTTTATAGTTACAACATTTTAAACATAACTTCTTTCTCATTTAACTTTCAAAAAGAAAGAACACATAAGAATGAGTTCAATAAGAAAAGTTATTAAAAAAGAATTAAAAAAAAAGAAATTAAATGAATGAAGTAAACATTTCTGCGATTTAATAATTTCAAAGTTTATATTGAATTGTTTTCATGAAAATGTATCTTTACATGCCCTTATTTTCGTAAATATTATCAATTTTAGTTAATGATGTGACAATTAAATAAATTAATTAATGCACTTTTTACACTTATTTGGCATATTGAAAATATCAATTACTTCCACGAATTATTTGGCAGATTTTTTTGACAGTTTGTACTTTTTACAAAAAAAAAAAAATAAAAAAAACCCCGTTCACGTCAATAAGAGTGTAATTTTTCTTTTTTCCATTTTTCCAACCAAAAAAACTTTGAAATGAATACCGTTATTATGTTCTAGATACAAGATAAAAAGATAACATAAACATAACAATTTAATTCATAAAATAATAATAAAAACAAACAAAAATTGTGGTACTCAAGTTATGAGAAGTTAATTCATAAAATAGATAAAATATTTTGAATAAATATGTTTTATAAGTATATATATTTTAAATAAATATATTACCATTTTTTAACAGCTTAGGAAATAACATTAAGACACTCTCAGTGCGTTAAGAAAGTTGGCAAAGAGTTTATTTCTTATTTTATTTACTTATTACCATGTTTCCGAAATATTTCGTTCACATTTTTACAGAGATTGGACAAATAGTTTAAAATGCAAAAGTTTAAAGTTGTTGCATATTTCTAATTCACAATCCGAAGTAATTTTTCTTTTTTATAAACAGCGTCTATATCAGTCAAATGTATGTCAAGGTTGATGCAAAAAATAGCATCAAACGGACTTCTTCTTACAAGATCCACCTGTAATCTTTAGGACAATGTGTTTTTAAAATTGTATGTTGTAGTATCTAACACGAGTTTTCATAGTTTTTTTTATTTCGGTTTCCCAGTACTTCCCGGTTATATAAGCCGTCACAAAATTAAACAAATTTATGTTTATCACCTTATAAAGATATCGTCATATCTCAAAATTTTTTTTTAATTTTAAGTTAATTAAGCAATCCGTATTTTATCTCAAACTGAACCGAAGTTATAGCAAAATATATCTTTAAATCGGAACATTTTGAAAACTTTAATCGCATTTTGCCAAGCTCGATTTTTTTTGTAGATATGACTTTGCTGCAATAAAGAAGCGATATTTTGGATATTAATTATTAACTGTTGCGCGGCACATTCTGCTTTTAGTAGATTTATTGCGTCAGTAGACTTTGATTTACGAACGTACTCACTTCTTGTTATTGATCTAATCGACAACCCATCAACAGATGCTAATTTTTAGAGCATAGAAAACTAAATTTCAAAGTATAAATAGCTTTTTTCTGAAACTATGAGGAACTTTTATTTCCCGGGATCCCGCAGCAAAAATCCCGGGAAAACGGGAAATAAAATAATTGAAATTCCCGGGACGGGAAATCCCGGGAAAAAACCCTAATTGCAGTAAAGTAAAAGCAAAATGTCATTTATATTAAAATAACAATCCGAATTACGTTAAATGAAAGTTATTTCAAGTTGAAACAACGTGAATTTCATGTTGAATCAAATTGGTTTGAGTGTGTTATAACAGTGTGAAGAAGCTCCAGAGAATAATTCAATACACTTACCCATGTAACACATGCTTCACCTATTTTGTATTCTCTTTTGTCAACAGAAGCATCAGCAGAATCGATATGGTTTTCGTCATCATTCTACTTTGAAAACTTGATGTACTATTTTACTAAATAATTTTAATTAAAAGTATACGGGAATTGTCATCTTTTTATAACATATTTTAAACATAAAAATAAAAAATGTACATACTTAAGTATTTATGCATTTTAATTTAACAAGATAAACTTTTGATTTTAATATAAAACAGGTTTTTATGGATTCAATATTAAACAATGTTATTTTAACAGCGAATAATATTAAATAAACGTGATTTAAGGTTATTTCAATATTTTTCATTTTAAATTAATATGAAATGATGATATATTAAAATAAAGGGCATACTTTTGCAGAAATTTACTATGATTCTTAATCAACATTTCGCCATGTTAATTTAAGATTGGTATTTTTTTCTGTGTTCGTGTCAATATTTTCCAAAAAGTGGAAAACTAGTGCGAATTCATTTATAAAAAATTTTTTTTAACAAGTACTTGTTATATCAACATATTGTGATCATATGATCAATAATTCAAAATTTTTATTTTTTCACTTTTTCCACCTGCTGTGTACTTTTTGGTTATGAAACGGCTGGCTTAAACATTTTTGTTTTGCATATGTTTTACAGTAGTTTTGACTTAACTGCCTTTTGTTTACGTGCACTTTTGACTTAACTGCACAAAATTGATAATTTTTGGAATTATTCTTTCTAATTCCATACAAATTCCTTTTTTAAGTGCACTTTCTATACCTGCACATTTAAGATAAATGCACAAAATTTTTGGCATTTTAAAATTATTTTCATACAAAAAATCAAAGTTAGCTGCACTTTGACTTAACTGCCCAAAATAAATATTTTCTGGAATTATTCTTCAAAATCCTTGTTTACGTGCATTTTGTATACCTGCACATTTTTCATATTTTTGGGCAGCTTTAAAATATTTTCATACAAAACATCAAAGTTAGCTGCACACATAAAACTATATGTTGGCCACTTTTTCACATAAATATCCAATTTAAGCTGTTTATACAAATATAAATCGCAATTATTTTGTTTTTTTATGTTTTATGTTCTTTGTGAATTCTCATTGTTATTGTTAATGCTTCTTTTATATTAAATAAACATATATTCATGTATATAGGCTGTTTGTTAGACGATTATCTGACGAGTAACAAAAACATCTAAATCTTTTTTTAATTTATTTATTTTTTGACACGCTCGTCTGTAAATCTTGAAATGAACCTTTTGGGACTCTCTGTTTTTAATAAAACAAACCGGTCTAAGGATCTGCAAAAAAGGATTTTCCGACAGGATGGTATTGATTTCGCGACCTTAAGGTTTGTTTTATAGAAATTGTATGAAAATTAGAAGTTTTGGCATGAAAAATACGCCTGTAGTGCAATTCACTAACTTTTAACACTTTAAAAAGTGTTAACTTTAACCACACATTTTGATGTTTGCACTAACCACTATGTGATTCACTAACTTATTTATAGCCACGGTAAACAGTTTAATATTTCTCTCTAGTCAAATTGATATACCGTGGCAACTCTGCCAAGAGAAACATCAAAATAGGATAAAATAACAAAGAAGAATAAAAAAAACAAAACAAAAACCTTTTAATTTAGAGATTTTAAATGATATTGTGCAAAGTGCGTAAATAATTACTAATTTTTATTATTATATTAATTATTTTATTTAATTATTTTATTAATTTAATATTATCTAAATTAATTTTTTTAATTTTATTTGATAAGAATATTATAAATAAATAAGAAGCTCTACGGAAAATTGGTGTGTGATAAGAAGTGGATAAATTGTAGGGTAAATACCTTAAAGCCATATCATTTATCGACTATACAGGTACAAAGAAAAATAAACACTTTTCTAAGCGGATTTAACAACACCAAAAATGTTGGTGTTAATAAACCACAATTTGTTTTGTTTAAAATAACAGCTGACTGAAACAGCTGACTTTTAACACCAGCAGATGTCGTTAAAAGTGTTAGTGAATAGCAAAATGGTTAATTTTGTGGTTAACATTTTTAAACGAAACAATTGTGGTTTAAAAAGCATAGTGAATCGCACTACTGATGCCCTTATTTAGGTAGCTTAGTCATACGGCTGAGTATTTCACGGGTTGTAAAATAAAACCTACATGAGTCTCATACGACTCTTAGCATGCTTTTGAAAGACTCGGTAGATAAACTCAACATACATCATAAACGATTCCCTTTACGAATAATATTAGCGTTTTTCGCTGCTTTATGGAAGAATCTCTCTTACGAATCAGCACGTGTAACAGTTTCTCCCGTGCTAGGAACCGTCTACAATTAAAAAATGATCTCGTCGACGATCAAAAAGACTCTTTGTGAGATTCCTAGTAAGCTCCTGGGTTGAAATAAAATTTTAATAAAATATAAATTTATGTATTAAAAAAATAATTTTTTTATTCTACTTTTAAATCAAACACTTTACTTTAGCTGCACTTTTGTGCAGGTAACCACAATTGTGTACCTGCACATTAAGGCAGGTAAATGCATTTAAGATAGCTGCATTTTTGATTTACCTGCACAAAAAATCGTGCAAAGGAGATTGTGTAGCTAAGTCAAAACTACTGTATATTTAATTCAAAATTATTTTGCTTCTACTGGAAATTTTTAAATTTTAAGTTGATATCCTCTTTATGATCTAGTGCGATATTTAGTATTATTTGAAATGCATACAGAAGAGCGGCAAAGTTTTTTTTTGTCAAAACTTCTTATTTTCATACAGTTTTCGTATAAACAAATCTAATTCAACAGCACCGGGTTTGAAAATTTTATTGGACAGACCGCTATATCGGTTTGTTTTTTTGAAAATGTATGTGCAATAGAATTTTCATATTTAAAAAACAGTTAATCCTCTTTAATAGGTAGATCAGTAAGTTGTATGCTGAAGTGACAGAGCATTAATTTTTCTACAATGGCAGCATTAAGGTGACTTAACCGATTTGAATAAAACTGGCCGTCTGCACTAAGCATTACTCGCTGGCAACACTAGTTGGTGGTGCTGGCAGACATTTTATTGCTAATGCCTTTAAGTTGTTAAATGGACTTGTTTTCCAATACTCATATATATTAAAGCTGCGGGGACTTAAGGGCTCATTTACATAAATACGCAATTCCTTTTGCAGAATATATTCATTATTTTCTTCCACTTAAATGTGAGGAATAGAGACGTGATTTTGCCATATAGAAGCTTTTATTTTTTTGCCCTTCGGAAAAATTCGATTATTGGCCAATTATCCATTTTCGGCCGATACCGTAGCCGATTAATCGGTCTGACACTAAAAATTCATTTTCTCTAACCCTTTTATGCAGATTTTTTAAAACCAATATCTGAATTCTTAAGGTAAATTTTTAAAAAAAATAAATATGTATTACAAAAAATTTTGTAGTCCCTTACTAAAGCATTGCTTTCGCCCCAAAGATGAAAGCGATAAAACTATCACATACATATCGACCCCTTTGCGCGAAATTATCGTATGTTACAAAAACCAAATTTTACAGGACAGCCATTTTTCTCTGCGTTCGCTTGCATATAAAAATTAAAATATACATTCAATTTTTGGAGCAACGAAGTGGAATTCGCCTACAATATTTTGTCAGGTGACGTCTCTTTGAATGTAGAACAAGATTGCATCAAAAATTTAATTTAAAAAAATTGGCATATACGATAATTTCGCGCAAAGGGGTCGATATACTACGTTCATAAGGTACCGTTACGATTTTATAGCAAGAGCAATTGTATTGTAAGCGACAAATTTCATACACAATTTATATGAAATAAAATAAAAAAGCTCTGTCCTGTCCTGTACACTATACACGCTTACACTATTTTCGCCGTTAGGGCTCGATATATAACTACCCAGTCTCCATCACATCTGGGGCCTTTGGAAAATCCATTTCAACGGACACACGGACAGACGGACATCGTTAAACAACCTCGGTCCTCATAATTACCCAGAATATATGTACATACATTATAGGGTATAAGATCAATATTTTAGAACTTACAAACGGAGTGACAAGCTTATATATATACCCCTTAACATTCGGTGAAGGTTAAATTCAGTGAAACCATAAATATGCAATTGCATGTTTTTCCTTGTGCGGCCAATGAAGGCAGAAACAATATATTTATCCGTTTTAGAGCTTTTTATGAATTTTGGCATCGATTTGTTAGTGCATATTTTACCGTTTGCAGAATTTTTTTTTGCATTATTTAGTTAAAAGAGCTTTTGTGCAGCATTTTTTAAGATTTTAGCGCATATTTTGCTTTTCTGAGGAATATTTTGACACATATTAAATTTTTTAGATACCTACAAGAGCTCTGGCAGCAAAACATTTTTTTGCCGAAATTTTTGCTTTTCTTTTTTAAAAATTTATGTATCTGTATACCCAACGTGTTTCTTCGATTTCGCCTTCTACATTTAATTTTTACTCGAAAATGTCGGACAAAGCAGGTTGTCATTAAAGATAAATGTAATTTCAAACGTAAAAAATTGTAAATATAAGCAACAATTAAGGAAAAAGCAATTAAATACGTTTTTGGCGATGTTTGTAATTCTACACCAGTAGATGTCGTTAAAAGTGTTAGTGAATAGAAAAATTGTTAATTTTGTGGTTAACATTTTTAAACGAAACAATTGTGGTTTAAAAAGCATAGTGAATCGCACTACTGATTAATTTAATACAAACGTTTATTGTATGCTATGCAGTTTTTTATTTTAAAGATTTTCTACCTTCTTGTTCTTTAATAAAATTATGTTGCGAATAAAAATTACCATCGTATTTCCATAATAAACAATTCAATCAGCAAAAAGAAAAAACAGTTGTTAATTTTTTTTATTTTTGCTTTCACCTAATTCTCTTTTTACGCACATTAATTTGTAAAAAAAAAACTGTAATCGACTATGGCGAATCTTATAGGCCCTTCACCATAGTACGATAAGAACAGAATGTTATATACAGGGACACCAGATATATGCTCTAAAAAACGCGTGTTATGCGCATTTAATATGCAGTAAAAACTTGAAAATATGCCCTGAAAACTGTTAAAAATATGCCCGAAAAATTTTAAATTGCTAATATTAAAACAAAATATTCAACAATTTATTAACAGTTCCATTTAATAAAAACAATCCTAAAATTATAATCGGTGAAGCCCAAACTCCAAAGTATTTACCGACGAATTTTCGAGATTTTTGGGGCGAATTTAATCTAATTACCAACATAATAAGATGGTTAACGGACACAAAGAGTCTTATTTGGAAAGTAGTTTTTATGGGAAATATGTGAAGTAATAGACCGATTCTCACCATTAATATAGACTTGTACTTTGCGCACAAGGTTAACATAGACGGATAGCCAGCCAGACTTACGGATCGACATCGTAAGATCGCTTTAAAAATTTTAAATGTATCGAAATATGCTTTAAAAAGGCAAAATATGTGCTATAAACCTAAAAAAATGCTGCAAAAAATCTTTTATCTAAATTATGCAAAAAATGCTGCAAACGGTAAAATATGCAAACATATGCACTAACAAATTGATGCCAAAATTCATAAAAGCTCTTAAACGGATAAATATATTCACCCTTACGCCAAACACAATATGGGCGATTGTTTCTGTCTTCATTGGTCGCACAAGGAAGAACATGCAATTGCATATTTATGGTTTCCCTGGTTATATAAATACCGTACTTTATATACAAATCTGTTGTTGTGTATTGATGATCAAGATGCTTATACCTTAATTGGAAGCTTTGGCTTTGCCGTCCTTCATATATAAAAACAACAAGAGATTTATGGGTAAAATTAGAGACAGTCGTGGTTTCTTCAACAGCAAACTTTAACGGAGTATATGCAACAGAAGAAGATCTTGACTTAAAAAAGAGAGTGTGAAAAGAGTGGCAATTGTAGAGATCCCCTCAACTTAAAATTTTTTTAAAAGAGTGCACAAAAAGGCTAAGAAAGTTACTGCAGACTTAGAAAACGGCTTCATTGGAAAAATATCATAAGGAACTTGATGCAACTCCACAATCAGACTACTCATAACGGCATGCAGCTAGAAATCTCAAAAGGCCAGTTTTCACTAAACTACCATCAAGAAACTTGACTAGAAATTATTTTGAAAAAGGAAATCTGTTTGTTAGTCAAATTAACTCAAATTAAACTAAAAGCTATTCAAATTCATTGGCTTATTGGCTTCTTCTTTACAAGTCTATCTTAAAGCACACCTGGTGCTACGGTATTCAACTATGGGACACTGCCTCGGCCTCTTATATCGAAAACATTCAAATGCGTCAACATTAACTTTTTTTTTATAATCACATCCGGCATGTTAAAAACTCAAACATCCATAAGGATCTCAATGTGGCATTAGTAAGAAGTATGATTAAGAAATATGCAGGAAAATATTTAAAAGCTAGTGGATTTGGGTGTATCCACTAGCACGAAATTTTTTTATCATGGCGGCTTAAGGAGAAGAGACAGTGCAGCGCTCAACCAATCGAAAGAGCGATAAACACCTATGAGAATATGTATGTGTTGAAATTTGTTGTCGGGCACTGGCAGGCCATTAAATATAGTATAGGGATAAGATTTGATTTATTACACTGTGCTATCTGAAAAACTGACAAGCCGGGCACCTGGAGTTTTAATCTAATTTTTTAAGTTTTTTTAGGTTAGCTCTTGCTTTCGAGATATACCGCTTTGATTTATTGAAACTACTTAAAAACCTGAAATTCCGCAGTAAAATTACATTTAATTAAAATTAAACGTTTTCTAATATTTTTTATTATTATTATTTATTAATAGATTAAATAAATTGTATATATGTACATATTTACAAAAAATTCATTTAAGATATTTATCTATATTGGGCTGAACGTTTTCGTTGTAAGCCCGATTGGCATTATAATATTGTATTTATATAATTCATTGGTATTTACAAGCTTTTGTTTATATTTAAAAATCAAAAATCAAATTCATTTGTTAGAAGTTTTCTATATTTTAAACATACTTGGGTGTATTTGTATAAAGCAACATAATTGTGACCATTCAAAATATTAAGTACTTCGCTTATATTAAGTTGTATTTTTCCAAAGAAATTTCTCCTATATACATTAAAAATTGGACAAACTCCAACAAAGTGAAAAGTATTCTCAGGTTCATCAAGGTTGCATATTGTGCATGTAGTAGCAGTGTTATTTCGGAAGCTTCTGGCATTTAAATTGAGCAATCCACCTCTAGCTTTAATTATCAAACTAATGATATAGGGCGAAAAATTTGTCGTTAGTGCTGGCGCGACATCAAAACTAAGTTGCGAGTATAGATCGTGATGCTGGGAGTTAACTGCATTTGTTAAGTTATCTTCACGTTCTTTAGTTTGCAGTAATTTTAAAATGGGTTTCCAATACGTACATAAAGGTCTGTTAGAATCAGCTGGGTTAAATTGTAGATTTTGACAGAGATTTAACCATTCTCTTGCCCAACACACATTTCGAGATATAATACACTCTGCTAAAATACGAGGAAGTCGCCGTTGACTTAAATTTAAAACTTTATTTATATAATTAAAGTGCAGTTTCAACGTCGAAATATATAGTGAGTCAAGGTTAGTTTCCAAATGTAGCATGTAATTGGGTGTTGTGGGGGGAAGGTACAACATCTTTTTAATAAAAAATCGAAACAACTTCTCAACAACATCGTGTTTTTCATATCCCCATATTTGAGCCGCGTATAACAAAATTGATCTACAGGCTGCGTTAAATATTTTTAGCTTATTTTTTATCGATATTTGTGGGTTTGTTATATATTTTGACCAAGTGGAATTTATTGCTAGCTTTGATGCCGTTAATTTGTTATTTAAATGTTTTTTAAAGGACAGGTTATATGTGATGGTCATCCCAAGATATTTGTAACTGTTCACTATTTCTATGTTTTCTGTACCATATTGCCAATTCAAGTTCGCAGACATACGTGTTCCTGAGCGAAATACTAATATTTTAGACTTTTCTAAATTAACTTTTAAACACCACTTAGTACAATATGAATGCAAGGCATTGATCATGTTTTGCAATTCAGTAGGTGATTCCGATAAAATAACTATATCATCCGCATAAAGCAAAAGTTTAATATTATTGTCTGCAACATTAACACCACCTGGCAGCACATCAACAAGGTCATTAATATATAATGAAAACAATAGTGGGCTTAAAATACAACCTTGTTTTACACCAAGTTCGACAGTAAATGAATTCGAGAGGGAATTGCCGTCCCATATTTGGCTTTTAGTGTTCTCATACGATTTCTGCAATATTCTTATTATCTTAGATGACATACCAAGACATGATAATTTATAAAACAGGCTATTTCTGGGTATCGTATCGAAGGCACACGAGAAATCGACAAAGAAAGCATACGTTCTTTTACCATTCAATTTATTCAAGTTTACTATGCTTATCAAATTAAAAATATTATCAACGGTTGAATAATGTTTTCTAAACCCGGCTTGGTATTCGCTCAATACATTGTTGTTTTCTGTCCATTCTGTTATTCTATTTAGCAAAATTGTATTAAAAATTTTGCACAAAGTGTTGATCAAAGATAAACCACGATAATTCGTTGGCAAGTTTGGATCGCCTTTTTTAAAGAGTGGAACAATGATTGAATTTCTGAAGCTAGATGGAATTGTTTCTTGTAAAAATATTTTGTTAAATATTGTTAATAACTCAGTTAAGAAGCATGCGGGGGCATATTTGTAGAACTCATAGCTAACACCATCTTGGCCTGGAGCTTTGTTTTGTTTAAGGGACTTAATAACTGTATACAATTCACAGAATTCAATGGGTGAGTCTAGCAGAGCATCGGTAAAATACGGCATGGACCAGCTCATTGCATGTAAAGTTTCATTATTTTGTAGTAAAGTACTGAAGTGAGAATAAAAGTCATTTGTATTCAAAATTCCTTTAACTATGTATCTAGATGGTATCAGTGATTTAGACAGCTTCCACCATTCGCTAGAACATCTAACTGTATTTAGTAGCTCAAGGTTTTTGCTGTATAATTCTAATTTCTTTGTATTACAGAGCCGCAAGTATTTATGTCTAGCTGTAACATAACTACGTCTATTTTCAGTGGTATAAGTCATTCTATAGATTTTCAGCTTCACTAGCATAAATTTACGGTAACGCCAACACGCCCAATCAAACCATTTTTGCTTAGGCTCGAATATACTTCTATTGCTAGGTTTTACGTTTGCCAGTTTGATTTTTCTCGTTACTGCTAGTACTAATTCGTCTACCGTGACATCCGTATGTAGGTTAATCTGAGTAGATTGTGCTCTAAGGTTTTCTGCATATTTTAGTAAGTGTTTATTATGCCAACGTAGTTTTTGTAGCGACCGTTCATCACTTCTATCATAGTTATTGTTTGTGGATCTTATTTGAAGATACAGTGGCATATGGTCAGAGTAAGGCTTAGATGCTACTGAGAAATTATCAACGAATTGTAGAAAGCTGTGAGAACAAATACAATAATCAATTAAAGAATTTCCCATCGCACCACAAAAGGTCAATTCACCTAATGCATCATTCACCGTTCTTCCATTAAGCACAATACCACCAACATTTTCAACGACTTCTAATAGTTTCCTACCTTGAGTATTGTAAATATTATCCTTTGAGCATCTAATTTCACGGATATGTGGCAAACCCTCTAGTAAATTTGTATCCAAGACCTGCTCATTTGCAATTCTAGCATTCAGATCACCAACTATACAGAAGTTTGTAGGATTAAAATCCTGTAAAAATTCTTCAAAGCTTTCCATATCAGAATTCCAATTGGTACAATTCAAATATTTGGGTATAAAGTAGAAAAGATTTCCATCCAATTTAGTAACCATAACAGTGTTATTGTATATATTTATATATTTGAATTCATATATTTTCTGTAGAGTTTTCCGAAAACCAAATAAACATCCACCACTTGCACGACCAACTGCTTGAGTTCTCTTCGCTTCAATCCAGTGTAAAGTAAATTTTTGAAAGTAAGATGAAAAAAGATATTGTTTGCTAGCTATTACGTGAGTTTCAAATAAGAAAAATACATCAAATTTATTAACATATGATATGAACGTGCCAAAGTTTATTGCTTTTGATAAATTAGCTACATTATAGGATAATAATTTAAATAAGTTAAATTGCTATTGAGGTGATGTTTCCGTTGTAGTAGTTCTATTGTTATGCGCTTCTCTAACACATACATCCATTGGGTAGTTACATTGGGCCAATAAACCATTTAAAAAACTGTGCATCCATCTCAGAATTTGCCAAAACTTTACCTTTTGACCATATATATTTCATGTTATTTAAATATATACAAAATTCACCAAGCCTTACTTTGACATTTGAATTGCTTTTCGAAATTTTTTTGCTAATTTGCCGTAGATTATAACGAACATTTTGCTCTTCTTCTGTGTAATCTTTTTGTATATATACAGATCGACCCTTTAATTTATTTTTAGCAGAAGTAACGTTATATGCCTGCGTACTCGACTCTAACGTGAAGCATACCGATTTCCGTGATGGAATCATACGAGTTGAAATAATATTTACATTCGTTTTTAAAACGTCTGTGCATAACTTAACAAATTCCGACTTTGCTCCATTCACATTACCATTACTAAGTCCGGAAACAACAACATTTGATGACCTTGATTTGCGATCAATAAACTCAAGCCTTGCTGATACTTTTTTCAGATCATTCTTCAGTTGCATATTTTCCTTTTTCAGCTCATCTATTTCCGCTTTAAGGTCTATTAAATCAGCTTTTCTTGTGACATCTTTCAATTTGTCGTCCAACAGATAGCATAACTTTTCCCAAGAAAAAACATCTTGAGTGGAATTTTGGTTTACTGAGGACATATTATTGTTACAATATAAACGCCTTTTGCTACAAGTTTTATTGTCCGTGTAGTCGGGTGATGTTAGATCTATTGTTCGCTTATTACTCATTAGTTTTTAAAGCATACCTTTAGGCATACTTGCAAATATAAACAATGAATGGCAGTATTCTTGCAATAAACAGCTGACGATTACCAAAGATTAAATGTAAATGTAAGCACACCAACAAACAAACAAAAACAAATGAATATATGTTATTATGATTTACAAACAAACCAAAAGACTTTCCCTGCACAATACCAATTGAATTCTTATGAATTATAATAAATTGGCCATTACAAACAGGACCACAATTATGTTATTAAGACCTCCGCTTCCGTATTCTTGTCGAAACAACTTCAAGACTCCGCCGCCCAGTCAAAGCACCTCAAACGAAAAACTCTTCAACATCAATGGTTACACCTTCATATAGCAACACTCCAACAGACTATTATTCCGATCACCAATATAAACGTTTATAAAGTGATTTAACAATATTTAGTTGATTATTTTCAGATAGTTTTAACAAATAAAATAAATTTTAGCGTAATTGAAAAATTTAACTATTTGACACTTTGAGTACAGGTTTTCTAATATGCGCAGTGGTTTTAACAACTTTTATGAACAATGTTAATTCATAAAAATTTTGAAAATACAGCTATGCCTCTAATATTTTCAAAACAAGCTATTAATGATTTAAATTTATTATGTAACAAGTTTTGATTTTATTCACAAAATGAGTTAATTTAAAAATTTCATAAAACGCAATATTTGTATGGGAGCTCCCCTAAGAAGTGGAGATAAAGGGCAAGTATGTCTCGAGAAAATGTTAAGGGCAAAAAACTAATTGAGGTCGGCCATACATTATATCCTCCTAGGGTCGACTACTGGCACCTTTTCTCCAATGCATTTCCAGTCTGTATAGAACATTTTGTATGGGAGCCTCCTTAAGGAATGGTGATAGCGGGTAGATATGTTAGAAACAACTGATTGAAATGAAAAATAAAGTGGGGTTGGCCATAAATTTTACCCGCAAAGGAGCAGCCTTCGCGCGGAAGAAACCGCTAAGCAAACACCGCTTATTTAATTCTGATAAAATTGATTAAAACAGTTTTTTAAATTGAAATGTCAAGTCTTATAGAGAGTTTTGCAGGAGTATTGAATAATTACCTAGTAATTGCGCGTAACTTACGGCGTTTTGTAGGAGATTGATAATGTCTAAGGGAAGCATTAAAAAAAAACAAATAAAGTGGCGGCTTTTGGAGATTTTTTTTTTTACTTAGCGGTTTTGTGAGTGGACTACTATATGAAGATTTAATTAATAAATACGACAAAAAAATGTGACATAAATATATGTCCCCATCATTTCTGTGATCTTCGGAAACCCCATTTCAAGATAAACACGAAAAGACGTATAGACGGACACCTTTAAATCAACTTCGCTTCTCATAAGGACAAGAAATATAATACTTTATAGGCTCCTATACCAATATTGCAGAAATTACAAACGGAATGACAAACTTATATACACCCTTTCCACCTGTGGTGAAGGGAATAAAAACTTAACACTTGATTGGCGGTAGATAGACATATGGACAGAATATCACTGCAGTGTTTGTATATATTGTTAAAATATGTTTCTTTTATTTATGTACTTGTGGTCCAAAAAGGGAGTTTCCTGTTGTATTTTTTTTTTAAAATTTACTAAAACTAAAGTTTTTTAAGTATACATATTTTCATATGAGGTTTATTGTATGAAGTTTTCAAATTATGATGAAATCTTTCCTAAATAACTAAAATAAAACAGGTAGATACATGGTGGTCAATATATAATAATTTTGAAATATTTGTTAAAAAGTGATAATCAAGACATTTTAATTGCGATTTGTGAGAATTGTTTCTTAGAAAACACGATTTTTAAAATGGATCCATTCATAAAGAAAAATATTGCGGAAATATTTTTAATTTTTTTTAATTGGTCAAAAAAATTAGTTTTATTTTTTTTTTGTTTGTGAGAATACTTGGGCAAAACTTTTTATACATCCTTAAAATAAGGTATTTCAGCTTGCATAATCAAAAAAAAACTTGTCCGTTTTTTCCCCATTTGAAAATATTTGATATTTTGTGAAACACATAAACTTGTTTTTTATGATTTGTTTCTTTTAAATGCAGAAGTTTCTGCTAAAATTAAAAAAAAATATGTAAAATTGATAGAAAGATTGCATAAAATACTTATTGTTGTTTCCTTTGGTCACGAGATTCATTTAAAAAATTCTGCGACTATACCCATTAAACCGCAAATTTTTTCTTAAAACTTCACCCATGGTTTCATATGCCTCCCACTTTACACAAATTCTTAATTCATGTACCCGTATGCTTATAGAGCAATTCCATATGAAAACGATCAAAATTGGCAAATTTTTGGACGACCCCTCTCCGATTATAAAATAAATAGTCTCAATCGATTGCCCAGCAAAAAATAATGTACCTACATATTTTTTTTTTTTTATAGTGACTGGTTTAGTGGTGGTGTACACCACTGTCATGTGACAAAATTGAAGAATTCTTCATAAGGGACCTCATTGAAAGTTGTTTTAAAAAAAATTACTAAAGCGATCGCAACGAGTGATAGCTCGTTGGAAAGGTATTGAATCAGGCTTTAATTGAAAAATAAAATTTTCCTAATTTTTCTTAGAAATTTACCTTTAAATTTTCCCATGAAAATTAAATATTCCGATTTTCCACAGAAGCTCCTAAGTTTTCCGGCTAATTTTTTTTTTTTTGGATTCCTCATAATTTTTGCTTTAAGAACAGCAATAAAAAAATGGGCCCCGACTCCTTGTTTGGACAGGAGAAGAGCATTTAAGAGACCACCTTGTTAAAAATACATTTTAAAAATTATTTTACAGTTAAAAATACATTTATGAAGAAAAAATCTTTCTTATTTTGCTGCTTATACTTAATTACAATATTTATTAAAAATTTCAATTGTCTTGGCATCATTATAAAATTAAAGTAACTTTAAATTTAGAACGTCGGCAGACGAAGAGTACCGCTTTACATTAATTGACATATCAGAAATATTTGGTATGAAGCAATGAAACTTTTGCGTTCCAGTTATAGTTTTGACATTATTATATCTGCAGCGCAGATTATTATTATGTAATCTATCCGAAGCATAATATCAGTTCAATGAGAAATACCCAGCAGAAAAAGTGGGATTTTCTAAGTTTGCCATCCTACGACCAAAAGAATGCGTGCTGGCATTAGACAGGCACGGAACGCATTCAGTCTGCGTTTGCATGTTTCATCAAAACATCAAATTAATTTTCTTTCCATGCAAGAAATTGAAAGTATTTCACAGTGAAATTGAATTATATAGGGACCTCCTGTCGAAGTCGTTGTGCGCATACCCCACGGAAAATTGTCATCTGTCCAAATGCGACAATTGTCCGAAGATTGACGAGCTAGAGCAATATTTGGCGGAAAAGTTTGAACAGCTGTTAATTCAGGAGGTGCATATCAAACAGTGGATAATTAGCAGCGGCAGATGTTCCCTTGAGACCGTGGTAAAGCAGATTCCGGAATTCATCGAGGAATTCGGATTCAAGTTAAATGAACTGAAGGCGCACCATTTCATATCCGAGATGCAATCGAAATTTCTAAAGGAAAGTAAGGAGAAATTAGCCCAAAATGAATTCATTGTGATAAGCGACTTTGCCGAGAATTACACTTTTCTCGTTCAGGATGAAATTCAGGCTTATCACTGGGCAAACGACCAGTGCACGGTGCATCCTTTTTGCATTTATTTCAAAAACGAAGATAACGAACTACAGACCGTAAGCCTTGTTGTTGTCGCGGAGAGTTTAGCTCATAATTATGTGTCCGTTTATTTATTTCAAATGAAACTGTTTGAATTCTTAAGATCAAAATTCGATGCAATCGACAAAGTAACGTTTTTCTCAGACGGCGCGGCTTCTCAGTACAAGAATAAAAAATTTTTACAATCTTTGCATAATTGAAGAAGAACAAAACTGCAAGGTCAAGTGGCAATTTTTCGCGACGTCCCACGGTAAGGGCCCATGCGTTGCGTTAGGGGGAACCCTAAAACGCATGGCGACTAAGGCAAGTTTGCAAAGGCCATATACTGACCAGATCTTAAATGTACAAAATTTGTTTTCGTGGATTCAAAGCAAGGAAATTGCCATTAACACAGTTTTATGCACTCAAAAAGAACACGATGCCATGGAGCGACGAATTCAAAACAGATATAATAATGTCAAAACTATAACTGGAACGCAAAAGTTTCATTGCTTCATACCAAATATTACTGATATGTCAATTAATGTAAAGCGGTACTCTTCGTCTGCCGACGTGCTAAATTTAAAGTTACTTTAATTTTATAATGATGCCAAGACAATTGAAATTTTTAATAAATATTGTAATTAAGTATAAGCAGCAAAATAAGACAGATTTTTTCTTCATAAATGTGTTTTTAACTGTAAAATAATTTTTAAAATGTATTTTTAACAAGGTGGTCTCTTAAATGCTCTTCTCCTGTCCAAACAAGGAGTCGGGGACCATTTTTTTATTGCTGATTCTTAAAGCAAAAATTATGAGGAATCCAAAAAAAAAAAAAATTAGCTGGAAAACTTAGGAGCTTCTGTGGAAAATCGGAAAATTTAATTTTCATGGGAAAATTTAAAGGTAAATTTCTAAGAAAAATTAGGAAAATTTTATTTTTCAATTAAAGCCTGATTCAATACCTTTCCAACGAGCTATCACTCGTTGCGATCGCTTTAGTAATTTTTTTTTAAAACAACTTTCAATGAGGTCCCTTATGAAGAATTCTTCAATTTTGTCACATGACAGTGGTGTACACCACCACTAAACCAGTCACTATAAAAAAAAAAAAAAAATGTAGGTACATTATTTTTTGCTGGGCAATCGATTGAGACTATTTATTTTAAAATCGGAGAGGGGTCGTCCAAAAGGTGATCGCTTTCATATGGAATATATAGTATATATATCTATATACTTTTAATAGTCTTATTCCTTCAATACAAAATATTCCTGGAAAATATTGAAAGAATAAGACTATTAAAAGTATAAAAGCATAAATGAAAATCTCATCCCTAGTAATCAATATACACAGAATCCAAAAAAGTTTTGTGTCATAAATTTCAGGCTTCTCTGAATTAATCCGCTGATTGTCCGCAAAGCACTTATTCGCAGCTAACCTTTATATCTAAAGGTTGTTCACCATCCGCAACCTGTGACCCGTTCGGTGGCCTTCAGCTCGGCCTTCGCAAATACACCCTTCAATATCTTCACGACCGGAATATATAGGATATATGTATGTAACATATATGCAAAGGATCGAATCCGTAGCGTAGAGAACAATTATTCAAGGTAAAAATTTATTCGAATAATAATCGAACAATTTAGTTTTATTCGGTTAATCGAATAATTTTAATTTTCTCTAGTTTAGAAGTTTAAAAATAAGACCAAAAATTATATTTATTAACATAAAAATTTATAAAAAAAAAAAGAAAAAGTTTACAGTTGAACGGCCATATTCATAAAAAGTTCATATTTTAAGTTTTAAGTATGTAATATGTAACTATTAAATGCTTTATGTTTTATAAACCTCCTTTAAAAATGTGTATTCATAAAGGTACATTAGCAGATTTTTAACTATTAACTGTTTGTAGAGATTCTATGTTTAACAATTAATTATACATTGGTTATCAAAAAGAAAAAAAAATAATACATAAAATGTACTAAACATGTCCATATTAATTAATAAAACGTTTTTTTTTCATTATTTTTAAATATATTTCACAAAAATAATTACCCTTATTGCGTTTGACGTATTTAAAATACGCCTACGACTGTTTGGCAATAGATTAAAGGAAATAAGTTCACGTTCTCTTTAATCTATTACCAAACAGTCGTAGGCGTATTTTAAATGCGCCAAACACAATAAGGATGAATATCATAAAATGCAAACATTTATCAAAATGTTATTTTATATTTGGTTTAAAGAAGGGTAAATCCAACAATAACTTTTCTTACTTTATGAATGGTTTATTAAAGGTCTAATAGACTATTTTTCTTTTATGAATACAACTTTAGCAATTTTTCCTTAAATATGGTTAATTAATCATAAATAAGGTTTTATGAATACTTCTGTAATAAATGTTTATGTTTCAAACGATTTCTTTCTTTTGTTTTGATGAAACTTTATTTAGAAAAGATTATTTCACTTATTGTTGACGTTGAAGAGGTTGAAAGTAAAGCGTTATAAAGCATATCCAATTTCTCTGTTTTTTTTGTCTTTTCTAAAAATTGGTAGTCTTCCATTTTACATACCACTTTAATTTCTTTTTGATTTTTCAGAAATTTTATTAATTTAATAGTCTTGTTACGGTCTGGTAGAAGGATGTTTTCATTCTTCTCAAAAGAAACCATCTTTTAAATCATTGTGGAGAAGTCTCGGCTTGTTTTTTTTACATAAAAGAAAAAAACTAATACTGCGAAAAAACAAAATTATTTTCATTCTTCTCAAAAGAAACCATCGAAAAATCAAAATTTCTATTAATTGATTAAACGACATTATTTCTTCGAATTATTCGTTAAACAAAAATAAGCAATTTTAAATTATTCGAACAGTTAATCGCCAAAAGTTATTTGATTAATCAAACAACGGTGTATCACTTGAATACCCTAGTAAAGAGGCCATATCCATAGCATTTTTCTTTTGGTTTCCAGGTGGTAAGTTTGATTGGATCATTCATTATTTTAGGTGTTGCTCCACAAATTCTACAAAATTGCGTTGACGAGTTGTTAATTGCGCCGAAAACTTTACCATCACACTTACACATATCGAAATTCTCAACCATTGTAGCAATATTTTTAATTTGATTCCCTATCTCTTCAACCTCTTAAGTTTAATAACAAACAAGTTGCTTCGGAAGCTAATAACAACCAAAGCATATAGAAGTACAAGCAGGTGGGAACTTTTTGGGTTTGAGATTAAAGTGAATTTAATTCTATAATTATACTAGCTGACCCGGTCCGCGTTGCTGGCCCTAAGCAAACATTAGTGTTGTATTACCAGACGATTTAAATTGATCTTTAAACAAAATTTACGGCCTTTAAATAAAAATCCATGAAATACCTATCATAAAGTTTTTTTTACAGAATAATTATATTTAAGGCAAATTGGAAATTATATTAATTTATTACTTCATCTTAAGGCCAGCGCCTCCAGCTTCATCTTCCACAGCTTTCATGAGGGTATCGTATGCCTATTTTTGTTGTCGATTCAACAGTTGAAATTTTGTTCGAACTGATTCCCTAAGGGCTTCGCAAAATCGATGCAACTGTTTTCCGATTTTAGATAAATAGAAAAAGTAGCGTGGTATATTTTTCTTTCGATGAAAACTTAAAATGGGTTAATACAAACATTTGAAAGAAAAATTAGTCAAATCGATGGAGCCGTTTTCTGATTTTAGGTAATTCGAAAAAAGTCGGCGTAAAAGAGGGCGGGGCAACATTTTCTTTCCGCAAAACGTAAGTTAGACCATGGCGATCATTTTAAAGAAAAAATCGTCCAAATCGGTCAAGACGTTAATCTACCTGATAAAAATATATATTTAAATACAATTGGTATAAAGGGCCATTGGAAACATTTTTTGAATTTATGAAACGATGTAAATCAGTGCATCCGGCATCGCAATTTTACTGATAATTTTTGACAATTGGCATGTGGGATTTAATTTTCACAAGGACCATGTCTATTAAAAAGGTTGGAAATAATTTCTCATGGTCCTTATTTAAGCTTCTTATTGCATTCGACTTGCAATTTTTTGTTTTATTTTAAATGTAGTTAATAAATATTTTTACGTTCATTTTAACTTTTATTTATTTTCATTACGACTAAAACAGAGACAATTCTACTCGAAGTCGTCTAAATACGTCTTAGAAAATATCAAGTGACTCAATAGTCCATGGACACTGTGTCACTGGACGTTATGACATGCCACCCAATAAACATAGCAAGCAAAGTTCTATTAATTTAAGACACTTTTTGTTTACAAAGCATGTTAGAACATTATGACAATTAAACATGATAGCACACCCTGTGAATACCCCATATGTATATTAAAGTTAATTAAAGGTATCTAATTATATTATGTATTTCTATCTTTAATAATAATATTTTGGAAATAAATAATTAATAGTTTTCTTATTTGTATATATTTTAGGGTGACTGGTGGTTGGCACGTAGCAAGAAGACACGACAAGAAGGCTATATACCCTCCAATTATGTTGCCAAATTAAAATCGATAGAAGCTGAACCGTAAGTTTAAATGATAATTTATATTTTTGCTAGCACGTCCCGCTTTGCTGAACCATACCCGAAGTGTATTTGGCGATAAATCTTATTATTTTCCTAATTTGTAGCATCAACCGAATTTTAATCATTTTCTTTAACTATTTAATTGTAACATACTATCAATTTAAACAAATTAAGAATATACTTTAAAGTGTGGACAGAGGGCGTCACTTATCTAGAAAAATTATTAAGCTGAAGGTGTTTTCCTCTTTGGTTTCATTCCCTTCAATGCGAATCTAACCTTAAAAATGATGTTGAAAATGTAAAACATGCATTCACACTAGAGTTTTTCTTTTCCCGGGATTCCGGGGAACTCTCGCTCATTACAAATCGATGCAAAATATTAATTAATTTAATTTATTTGAACAAATAACATTTTCTGATATCAATTAACCCTCCGACGAATGGTAACTTTTTATTCGGTCGTTGAGCGGTAAGGTCCGTAGGGACCTTATATGAAAATGCATTGAATTTTGCTAAAATTTATATATATTTTAATTCATTTTGATGTTATTATTTTGTTATTATTTTGAATATGCATTTTAAACATTTGTTTTAAAAAGTTTAGTACATTTTTAGTCATTCATATGAAAATGTATATAAGGTCCCTACGGTCGTTGAGCCGTAAGGTCCGTAGGGACCTTATATGGAAATGCATTAAATGTTGCTAAAATTTATATATAATATTTTTAATTTTGATGTTATTATTTTGTTATTATTTTGAATATGCATTTTAAACTTTTGTTTTAAAAAATTTAATACATTTTTTAGTCATTCATATGAAAATTCAAACAAGGTCCCTACGGACCTTACTGCTCAACGGCGTAGTAAAAGTCTTTAAAATAAAAAATAAAATACTCTGCAAATAAGAAATTTCCTGGAATTAGTATTAAAACACTAATAACACCCCAATAATAGATGTCGTGAAATATTTAGCCATTCTCCCCATCCGTTTTTAAATGACACTTGTTTAAAAATGTAAAAAGTCCACCGGGACCTTACCGCGCGTCGGAGGGTTAAATAGGTTTATAAATGCATTCAAGTTTTTTACTTCTGTGTCCAAAATTAAAAACTGTTTAATTGCAGTTTAAGATCTTCATGCTTAAAAGTACACATGGGCAAAATTTTAATTATTTTGTAGGATTATTGATGAAGTTATAGCAAAATTACTTTTGGTTATCTTTTTTTAATGCGCAATACCTTTTGGAATTATAAAAACTTCCGATATGTGACATTAGGAGTGTTTAGTAAAAAAAACTTAAAAACTATAACCGCAGAGAGCTGATGATTATATTAAATTCGGAGTAAATTTCAAAAAGCCACCTTAAAAGTTTTTAATTGTTCTCCTATAAAACTAAACAAATAGACTTAAGCACAGAATTAATTTAAACAAATTATTAAAAAAAATTTCTTTTAAAATAGGATTTTAGTTCAGAATAAGCATTTATTAGCCTATTTCTAATTTTTATCAAGAAAATTTCACTGGGAAAAATATGTGTCCTTTTTACGGGTGTTTGCCTTTATTGTCAACTGGCTACCAATTATGAATAAAAATACCCCGGGAGTTTTTACCTATTTTCTTAAGACTTGCATATTACAGACGTACCTAAACAAAAGCCGTACGCGTTTAAAATTTGTATGAAGCCGCGTCAACGCTTTGCAACTGGAAAACCGATTTTGATAGCTCATTTAATAGCTAAGTTGGCCGCTATTGTTAATTAATAATTGCAATTTAGCCATCTAGAGTTTTATTTAACAAGAAAGCTATCACTACTGTTCTAAGCTAAGCGAAAGAAAATATTCCGCCTCCGCTCTTGTTAAGGTACGGGCTGTTAAACATTCGAAGATTAAAAAACGAACGTGTCAGAAAATGTAATGTTTTATTCAGACTTTGGAGACTGAAAAAAATCGTCACTTTTACGAAAAAAATCAGCAAATCGGCACTTTGGTAATTTCGTCAAATCTGACAGCACTGCCTACCAATAAGAATTTTCCCTAGTATAATATCACTGATTTCAATAATAGTTCTAGGGAAATTTAATTTTTTAAGGTTTGTGTTTTTGCTTAAGTTTTCTGCCTTAAAGTATGCTTCATATCTTATTGGTTGGTGTTTAATTCACCACAAATATCAGTTTTTGAACAGGGTTGTCAGATCTATTTCTCGCCAAACGAAATATGTATTATTTAAAAAATATTACGTACATATTGTTATTTTGTTATTTTTATGTGTGAAATTTGAGGCATTCATATGTATGGAACAGCGTTGCCAGAATTAAGATTTTATCTTATTTTTGAAGATTTTTTGACCAAAATAAGATTTGAAGATTTTTTTCAAACAAAGATTTTTATTTTTAGAAATAACGATTTTTAACGTTAAGTTTGTAGAACATACACACTTTTTTTAAAGTTTCTTAAACAATCACTTTTCTACTGGGTTTGCAAACTTTTTTACCCATTGTACAAAGAATTGTACACAAGAATTTATTAAAAAATCATCTTAGATTAGCGGTTGTGAATTTGGAGAATATTGATGAAAAAAAATTATTTGTGAAAGAAAAAACATATCTTTATAAAGTTTTATATATAAAAGAACAAAAAAGTTCATTTATATAGCACTAAAAGGTAAAACTAATGGAACTGACCCAGCATTTACACGTGAAAGTAATTTCATGAAAGTCGCAATACACTCACAATTTTTCACTAACACATTTACATTTTTTTACTTTCAGCCCAACTTTCAGCTTGCTTTCAATGAAAATTTCAAGAAAGCGATTTTTTGACAATTTCATGAAAACAAATGACAATAAACTAAGCAGTGTTGCCTATTTAAAATTTGCATTTGAAATTTCAGGATTGAGTTAAATTATAGTTACAAAAGCAACTTGTTTTGGACGTATATATAAAGAATTTTAATATATTTTTTAACTACAATTATTTGAAACACAACTATTCTTATTAAAGTGGATAAATATTAGGAAAATAAATAAAAATAAATATTAATTGGAACGAATGCCTAAAGTTCGGCGTGAGTATTTGTCTTGGCAACTCTGAAATTACAAATAAGAAAAACAATAAAAATGGAGGCAAAATTAAGCAATAAACAAATTATTAAATTAATAAATTTGTACCGATCCCACCCCATTTTTTGGGATATGAACCACAAATCCTACAGAAGGAACGACATTAAAAAAAAATCGTATGAAGCTATTGCAAAAATTATTAAAATCCTTGTCGTCGTCTTCCCACAGTAGGTCTCTCAGTAAATTCGCTTCCACATCGAATTCACATCTTTTTATTAATAATGGCTTAACCCACTGCCTCCTATTTACTGATTTTTTTTATTTTCATATCTTTTTTTTTGTTTTGGTTTTCAATTTCTAGTTTTTTTAGTTCTAAAACTAAAACAATTTTTGCCACTTTGCGCTTTGACGACATTTTTCAAATGAACTTTCACTTTCCTGTGTAATCGAACAAGAAATTTTCAAGAAAGTCGTCTATTTCATTGAAATTTTTACTTATAATACATATACAGAAATTTCATGAAAGAACTTTCATGTGTAAAGGCAGTGTTAAAAAGCTTTTAGTTTGAATATTTCACATTCCATGTTTATGATAATTTTTAAGCAAAGTATATCTATAAAATACATACATAAGTGCTTAAGAATACCTTTTAAAAGGTGTTCCAACATTATTTTAATAACTATTCCATTAGGAATTTATTTAGAAGAATTCATATATTTTCAATGAGCTTTTTTTAAATGCAATTTGTTTCAAAATAATGAATTAAACGGTATCAAAATATATAATATTAAATTGAGAACCCTTAATACTTCATATGATGTATTAGCCTCATAGCTGCCAAATTAAAATCTTCTTGCCCAAAATTTGTACATATAGGTATCTCTAATTTAAGCATTTAATTACTTTTAATGAAACTTCGTTATTTAGATGGACTTTTTTTACGATCGCTTTATTTACTACAAATTAAATGGATTTAAAATGTATTTTTTTGAAAAAATTGTATGGCAAGTATAACTAAAAACAAAATTGAAACCTACAAACTAATTTTGTATAAATACCGGAATTATGTATTTATGTATGTATTTCAATTTAAATAGTTTTCTTAATATGAAGTATGTTCTAATAAAATTAAAATTTTTTACTTTTTTGCCCTTGTTATAAGAAATTTTAAGATTTTTCTCTTCAAAATAAGATTTTTTTTTTGCCAAAAGATTTTCCTTCCAAATCTTCTGGCAACGCTGGTATGGAATTAACTTGCCTATTGCCGATGTGCGAAAAAACTCGTTCTTTCGTACAACTACATTTAAAACAAAAACAAAGTTTTAAGAATTTGCTATAAATGTAATTGCTCGTAAAAAAGAAGTCTTTCGCACATTCGGAAATAGGCTATAACTAATCTTGAGATGGCTGATGAATATATTATATTTTCATATAAAAAAATGCTCTTGAAAGAATTTAAAAATTGAATTCCTGAAAACATGAATATGTTTAAAGTTAACGAACATTTTTTCATTACAAAATGTGAAAATTTATTATCATAAAAAATCGTTGTTTTTAAAAGATATTTTAAAGATTTCTATTAATCCTAACAAAATGTTGAATGTTTATTAAACACAGTGCACAAAGTTTTAGTTTGTTAATTAGAAATATTATTTAAATGATGATATTCCATCTAATTTAAATCACTTTTGGTCAAAAGTTTATAGCCATAATGATACAACAGGTACATACCAAACTTGCTCTGGCTTTACTCTATATGCTGGTAATTTGAATTCAAAATAAAATGCCATACAAACTTCTTGACTCGTTATTGCGTGTTATATGTACATATATTATATGAATGCAAACAGCAATCTTATTCTTTTAATATGAATAAAAACGTTGTTTATACTACATATTATTAGCACTAGCTTTTACTTTTCAGTACTAGAGAGTCAACTAAAATATTAATTAATTTTGTTGTCAGAAACTAAAAAAGAAAGGCTTTGGCGATTTTCGAAGTTGGATTGGCGACATAGGTCAAAAAAAAAAAATTTAATTTATTTTTTTATATAAAACATTCGGACTCATCACAACTTGTTACTTTGAATACTACCTCCTAAAAATATTCAATATTTTGCTCTTTCCATAAATTATATTTCAAACTTCTTGAATGTCAGTTAAACCTAGAAAAGTTGTTGGCAAAATAGAACATAATTGAGTAATACTCAACTGTCTACCTTTAATCACACAAATGGACAATAAAAAAGTTCTACATTGAGTCCAGTTCATCATATTCAGATAACTTATGTGAATCTAGTGCTAAATAGACTTCAGCACCTACAAATATATATTTGAGATTTTAAAGGTACGAATAGGTAAACCCAATTATACAATGTTGTAATAATAAAGCACAGCGAAAATATAAGATCGCTTAATCGCACAAAACATCACTTAATATTTTCATTTAATTTACTAAAAGCTTTAAGTTATATATTTTTAAAAAACTTGAAAAAACTTTATATAAACTTAAAACCTTTTTGGCAACGCTAACCGCACTGTAACAGAGTTGTTAATCATAATACGAAAACTGCAAAATTTCAACTGAACTCGAGTTGAGTTGTAAACCGCAAGAGGAGCATTAATACCCATAAATTACAAAAACGCTTTTTATATCTCTTGCACGTCTAATTCTTGAATATGGTGCAATATTATGGCATCCCATATATCAAACCAAGGGTGTTGTTAAACTAATTGCTAAAACAAATAAATTTTCTTTTTGCAAACAAAAACAATGTAATTCTTAAAACGATTCCAATTTCCATAGGCTTGGTCTTTGTGTCAATTTGAAACTATGTACATATGTAGCAAATTTCATTAAATTAAATATTTCCTTAAACTTTGCCTGTACTGTAGAATCAGAAAAGGATTTTAAATGGATCGGTATACAAAATGCTGGGTCTAAGAGCATTGATGTTTGTTAAGGTGTAACAAACATCAGCACAAATACATAATACCCTCTCCACTATTGTTTTATAATGAGTCCCTGCAAATATTATTGAACCACCTGATCCAATTTCATGAAATGGACTACTCCATGGACTCGTCATTGTTAAAAAGTGTTTGTAGTGAGACGACATGTCTTCGTTTTTTAACGACATGTTTTCGTTTTTAAACGAAGTTTAAACTAATCCGCTTGTGTACACAATGGAGTAGTTTTAAAACTACTCCTTTGTAGTCCAAAGATCGGTTATATGGTCCTGCCCTAGGACATCGTTATGCTAAATAGACCATGTTTTTTCCATACGTTTGGGTTACTTTTGGACTAGTCCTAGTCCCTTGTGAGCTACTCTTTACACGCGTGTTTGGACTGGTCCTATTATTTGCAGGGGTATAACACATTTTTTCATCAGATGAATTTATGAAAATATTTTAAAACTTTGATTTCAAAACTCATATGAATTTTAAAAAATTAGTGTTTTTATATATAAAAAAAAGAAAGTATAGTCGGACAAGCCCGGCCATATGATACCCTACACCACAGTATTTTAAAACACATCATGCTTATGTGTCCATATAAATATGGATTTATGTATGTTTATAAACTTTATTAAAATTGGTTTGAAAGTTTGTGAGAGGCAGAAATTGGCCCCTACCTCCCCTTGTGGTCCTATTTTTGAAAAACTGTATAGCTTATATGTCCATAAAGATATGGATCTATCTATGTTTTAAATTTCATTAAAATCGGTTTGATAGTTTCTGAGAGGAATAAATTTCCCCCCATATTCCCTCGTGGTCCTACGAATCGGCTATCGTTAGTCCGACTCAGAAAGTGATTCTGAGTCGATCGGTATACTTTAAGGTGGACCAATATTTAAAGGTGTTACACACATCAGCACAAATGCATAATACCTACTCCACTATTGGGGTGTGGGTATAAAAAAAGCAATAACTATCATTTCTATTGAAAATTTCTAATAATTTTTTTTATTAATTTAATAATAAGCAATAGACGTTCATATAGTAGCAAATATATTAACATTAATATTTGTGTACTTTATAATTATTTTTTTTTCTTTATTTTGGTTTAAGTAATTATAAATTTTACAAATTGAAATTAATATTCTTATGACTAAATAAAATAAACAATTGTTATTGAGATTTAACTACATGCATTCATATCTATACCTCACGAATATATTTGTATATTGAATGTATAAATTAAAATGAAATTAAGTATGTATTAGGGGTTTTTTTGTTTGATTTCTGTTGTTGTTGTTTTTTTTCCAATTTTATTATTTTATGGTTGAACAAAAGTAATAAAAAGTGTCACTTTAATAAAAAGTACATATCGTTACCTTAAAAAAGATAGGCCCGAACTCGTTTTTTAATCGATTTTTTTGCCTATTTCGATAGATGATCCTCTTATACACCACTGGTTGAGCTCCGACTAGAAATAGTTAAAAAAACCCCTAACTTATTATTCTTAATTAAAATATATTTAGCAAAGTACGTAAATGCCACAACTACATACTAGCTTGCATGATGTGACATAAACTTAGGCTTGCCAGATTCTAATTTGCAAAATTCTCTACATTTACAAAAATATTCTTGATTTTGAAAAGAATTCTTGTCAATTAAAAACTTTCTTAGAAACTCTTTTGTAAATTTGTATAACGCAATTAAAAGCAAAAAAAAAAAATAGAAGTAAATGAATTCACTAACTATTTGTACCAAACATTTCTGTACGGTTTTCTCTTAAGTTAGCGCCAATTAAGCGATCATACTTGGTATACGCGTGTAATAGCGAAATACGTGTATGCCAGTTGGGCATGATGAAAATCAAAAGATTTTGATATAAGTACTCTCTCTCTCTCAACATTCCAAGTGCACATGACCGTCTAAGAGGCCCTGTACTATGAGTCCTAATTTTCAACAACTGCCGAAACCATGTACCACAAAATACGTTTCCCCCTCCCTATTTGCGAACTAATGTTTTATTTTTGCTATTTGCATTCGCACTCACATTTGCTAAAATGCATGCAAATATAAAGATCGATTATCTAATAAATTAAATTTTTACATAGAAATTAATTTGCAAAAAACAACCATACTTTCTAAACTAAAAGAAATATAACAATACAATGCGAATTTTAAAAAAATTTGAATGAAAATCTTTAAGGATAAAGAAGGATATATTTTTGAAAGGAAATTTTTTTTATATTGTTGTTCAGGGGAACTGGGAAAATATTTTTTTTAAATTTTACAGAGCCTTCAATTTTATTTGGTATTAAGTTTGCTAAAAATTATTAGATACGTATATTAAAAAAAAATATTTTAAATAAGTATTTTTTAAATATATTAGGTTCTTTATGCCCGCAATTTCTACAAATAGATATCTAACACTTATCTTTGCCTATCCGGTAACATTATTGTGTTAATTTGAACGTTAATTTTGCCTACGTGAATTAACTATCGAAAATCGATGGTGTAAAATACATTACACTTTAACCCGTAGGTTAGAAATATGTTTTAAAATTATGAAAACCATAGAAACCTTTACACAACTAAATACCTATTTGTAGAAATTACGGGTATTAAAAAGGACAAAAGATGAGGAAATAAAAAAACTAAATGCGAAGTTTGATTAATGGAAACATTTTAATTTGTCACACAGCATTTTTGTCTGTTGTTTGTCTGTTGCTAAAAACAATAAATTTTTAACGTAGGCAAAAGTGTAGGGAAAATTTTTTTGGTTGCAGGGGAAAAAGGGATTTTTATTTAGACACGTAGGGATTTTTGAAATTTTTCCTGGCATCACTGCTGGCGGTAATCGACCCCGCAACCCCGGCGCTACCAGCTAGCCTACCGGGGCACTCAAGTTGTTGTAGAAGAACTTGTGGCAAAAGAAGTGCTAAAAATGGCTTTGCAAGAGATGTAAAAAAGGATGGCTTCCATAGAACATGTAACTTCTATTGATATTCCTAACATTTTAAACCCTCGATTACAAAAAAATGCCTTTTAATGGTGCAATGGCTTGTAGCACTGCTGCGTAGAAAATCAAGGAATTGTTGAAAATTAATTTTAGGAAAACTGACGTTGAGACTGACTCTGCAAAGTCCGATAAAAGAGTAGATACCTATTCATCATAGACTAACCATTACAAACTGGTACATTGGAATGAAAAGAGTAGTCAATTCGAAGTTATATTGTGTAATGAACTCTCATTTTATTTAAAGACTCCTCTTGGAAGACTGAACGAAAATCCGTTTAAAATTTGAAAGGAATATAAAACTCAGTTTTTAAAACTACATAAAATCGCCTTTCAACATCTAACGATAATGGGAACATCGGTTCCCTCAGAAAGACTCTTTTCGCAAGCGGCACAGGTGAGAAAAATAAACAACGGAAACCGGCGGCGGTAATAGTTGTCATTGTTTGTTTACATTTTTATTCATTTATTTTTGCATACATTTTTATCATATTTTTTGTTTACAACTATGTTGTGGACATCGTCTATTATTCAAAAACTATGTCGACCAGGGGTGCCAGGTGATTTTGGTAAGAAATCGGCATATTTTCAAAAAAAAATCGGCATTATCGGCACTTTAATTTAAAGAAATCGGCAAAAAATCGACAAACCAAAAATACCTATTTTAAATACAGTAAAACACTTTTTTTGTGGAAAAAAATATCAAAACAGAACAATTTTGCATTACCTTATGCTAATAGCAAAAAATTCAACAAAAAATAAACGTTTTACAAATAAATTGTAAGTAATTAGAAACAAAAATGTATACGTATATTCTGTACTATAGGGTAAATTATTTTAAAGTTTTGTACTTTTTGTTATTTTAGGTTCATATGAGCTTGCCATTTTTATTAAATCCTTAATTTTAATATCAGCATGAAAATAGTTTAAAATTTTAAATAATTTTTGGAATGATGAATTCTATGCAAAGATTAATTTGCATGGTACATTAAAGTTTCGTTTTATTAACGTTGACTTGGCTTAACATTTTTCCACATTGGCGGAAGAATGTGAAATTGTTGGAAATGAACCAGGAGAATTCTCACTTATAAATCTAAATTTTGTTGCCAAAAAGTTTGTTAATTTACTTGACTTTCTTACAAAAGATTGGTTATCGGATAAACTTGTATCATCCTCAAATGCGCTTATAAAAATCATTTTTTGATTTAAGTTTCTTCATTAAAAGTGAATTTTGAATTTAACTTGCCTCAACTTTTTTGAAAGTAAAAATCTATTTCCAAATTCAAATATAAAGTACTTTATATTTTTTAATTTAACTTTTTTTTTCTTCATTTAGCTTTTGTCAAAAAAATTGCTGATATTTTTTTTTTGTTTTTGATCAAGTTCTTTTATTCTTTACAATTGCAACATGTGTGTGTTGGGTAAACATACATAACAAACACTGCATATAATATAGGACAAATCTAACCTTTTTTTTTAGCAAAAGCGCTATATTAATAACAGTTCTTTAATTTTAATGAAACAAGTATTTCAATGTTACCCAAAATTAATAAATTGTACTTAATCCAACAAAAAGTTACATTGGTTAAGATGTTTATCAAAAAATCGGCATTTTTTGAGCAAAAATCGGCATTTTTTGAGCAAAAATCGGCAAATCGGCACTTTGATAATTTAGAGGCAAAAAATCGGCAAAATGCCGATAAATCGGCAATTATGGCAGGCCTGATGTCGACATCAGAAAGAGAACGAGTATCAAAAATTGAGAGAGAAAGATAGTCCGCAATGAAAATAAAATAGATTTAATTCTATGCCGTTCCGCATTGCGTTTTTTTTGCTTCAAAATCGTATGAAACTATTCACCGCAAAAGAGGTATTCCAACAAATAACTTAATCGAATGAAAAGGAAGAATACAAGATATGCAGTTTTGCTATGAAACGTATGAAATCGGAACAGACAACATAATAAATTTTATAAACATTTTAATTAAAAGCAAGAAAGAATACAGCGATAAATATATAAGCAAATAAAATAAACAAAATTACAACATTTATAATAAAAAAGTTAATTAAATAAATTTGCCAGCTTTTCGTTCTGTTCAGGTGCAATTGTTTGGAACCTGCAATTAATTAAATAAAACTTTTAAATTTAAGTAACAATAATAAATATTTAATCAAAAAAATATTTATTGTCTTTCCTTTTATCTGCATTTTTTAATCACACAGTTTTTTAAACGAAATAAACAAAAAAAATCGAAAAGCTTTCCGTTAGTCAATAAACAACTTGGTAAAACGTAGCAACGATCGTAATGCAGAATCCATACAATCGAAAGAAAAAATTTAAACGGAACGCAGAATACTAAAGTTGCCAAAAGGAGTAAATTTCGATCCGAAACGAAATGCAGAATAAAGGCGATAATATTTTTTGTATTAATTTTTTAGCCATTAGAAATATTGGAGTTCAAAGAGAAAAAACTAAACATATTAATAAAAATTAAATCGTTTTTTCAGTTTGAATACTATTTTCTTAAGCCAGATTATAATTCCATGTCTAAAACTGAGAAAAGGTTAACAAAATTAATTATTTTTTTTTATTATTTTTGGAAACTTAAAAATGCTTTTTATTATTCAATTTTTTAAACCAACTTTAATGTGTCTGATATGCTACAAAAAACAATCGATGGATAGAAAACATCGATGTCTGTATCAAAAAATCATTAATGTTTTTTTTTCAATATCCGTCACTAGTTTAATAGTATGATGACATACCAATCTCACATACAAAGTATGACCGTCGAGTAACTTAAAAAAATGTTTTGGATTCAGCGTACTCGAATGACGTTTTCCCGTCGGGTTCCCGCTTGTTACAACAGTGTTATTAGTGCTTCGCATAAAGGGAAACAAGTGTTGATACGCGTTTCTGTTTCAAATCAGCATCTCAGTATTGTCAAATTATTAGCGTGGAATAAAGGAAACATAGTTTTGATATATTTTTGAACAACTTCACTAAAATAAAACGGTTTAATATGGGTAATTCCATAGTGTTGAACGTGAAAGTCGTACGCATCAAAAATGCAATAACATTTAAAACAACAAATATTTTAACGTTCTTTTAACCGTAGAAAGCATTGTTATCTATGTTGAAGCTGATGGAGGGTGCGATTCTAGGTCAAAGATATTGGCAACAAAAGTAGCGGTTCGAACGTGAAAAAAATAGAAGTAGTTTTTGTGGCCATGTATAAAATGGCGCGATTCGGAGAAACCTGGCACAATTTTTTAGTCAAACTACTTTCAGAATTTTACGTAACAATGTAACATTAAAATGTCTTTGGTTTAATTCCAAAATCATCTGTATATTTTTTAAGCCAAAATCTGGTTCGTTACGTGACATTTGGAACGTGAAATTGTTTCCATAATAATTTAACTGAAAATTTACTTAAACAAAATAAAAATTTACCGTTAATGGGAATAACATATTTCTGTTCAAACACTTCCTTAGATTACAGACCATGTAAGAGGATTTTTTTGGAATAATTGTTATCATATATCTATCACCTCTCTTAAAGAAGATAATATATAAGAAAACATACAATAAATCATTCTCACAAACAAGAAATTACGTTTGTGCAACTTTGCAGTCTGCTTGTTCGTCTAATTGAAGAATTTATTAGGTGAATTAGGGAAAAATTAGAAAAATCTAAATATTTCTCTATAAGAAAGTCAAAAAAGAATATGCTTTTAATAACTTTGAAATTTTCGGTCACGGTGGACCTTTAGAAAGAAATGCCCATAGTTATTTGCTTTTAACACAGCTTTGTTTAAGATAATTACGAATTTTTTTTTGGTGGTCTTTAAAAATCTTCACAGAACCAATTTTTTCTCAATTCTTGACGAGCTGTGAAAATTCTTGTATATCCAGAAAAATCAAGATCGTCTGGCAAGCCTACATATTCTGATACATAGTACGCGTTGTGCAGTTTATTTTGTGCAACTTTTAATTGAATCCCGTAACTTAAAGACAAAATAAACCGCACAAATGGCTTGGCAAACATATCAACATTTTACCCACGTACAAATGTTTTGAGTTGTTAATTACTGTGTTTGCTGTTTGGACAAACATTTGAATCATATTTGTAGAAATATAAAAAATTTTTAATATTTGGCACACATGTTGGATATTTGTTAAACTTTTTGTGGTGGTTCACTAGACATGTAGTCATTTCAGTTAACATTTTGAAGAGTGAAGACGTTGAAGAAGAATCAATAAAATAATTTTTAGTCGTTTTGCTGCATTTGCTTGCCAGAAAACTTGCATTTAAAACAAAGCAAAAATTAAAAAAATAACTTTGATAATATACATACTTGCATGTGCCCGTGCAAAAAAACTGAATTGTCAAATTGGTTTTTTGTGTTGTTTTCTTACGAAGACAATAGAATGAAGCAGTTTGTTTTTTAATTTTGTTTTTTCTTTTTACCCACTTACAACTACAATTCGAGTCGGAAAGAACCCAACCAATTGTAGGGGAATGTAAGAAAAGATAAACTCACTGTTTATTGTTGGTGTTTTGTTTTGGCTTTGATATTGTTACGGGTAAGACTTTGAGTGTTTATAATTCTTATTCGCTTTAGGGTTTTATTTGTATAATATTTTTGGCCTTTCTAAAATCTTTGGAAAAGGTTTCCTGATGAGCTGGCCTAAGCAACCAGTGAAATGCGCATAGAAGCTAGCTTTCCCTCAACAATAAATTTCAGTGTATTTATCAAATATGAAAATCTGGGAATTTAGCACGTCATACGGAAATCGTATTAATAATAAATTTTGTATTCCCGAAAATAACTTTGATAATTAAAAATTAATGTTTGTACGAAATATGTTTGTGTTGTTTATAGGCGAACACAAAACGTATACCAAATGTATGTTTGCCAAGCAACTTTCGTATTTTATTTTGCCCTTAAGAAAATTATTATCAACTTCAACATAAGTGTGACCATTTTGAAATTTGTGTGGCTAAGTTTTTGCATTTAACATTTTTATTTAGCTCCAAAATTTTCATATGTATGATAATTTACCTCAAAACTTGTAACACTTCTTTTTTTTCCACTATATATTTTTATTTATCCTTATTTTTATTGTTTTTTTGTTAGGTAAAATAAAAAGCACCAACTTGCAATAACTTTCAAAATATCAACTCACAAATAGCCCTATCTAACACAATTTTATAAAACAAATATGAAATTAAAAGAATTGTTTCAACTTTAAATTGCTTTAAGAATTTAATTAAACACTGCGTTAAAAATATTAGTGACGACAAAACTATAATTTTTACTAAGTTTTTTTCTTCTCCTGTGAAGTAAGGAAAACGTTAGTTAGGGCTTTTATAGATTAAGCTAACGATAATTAAATTTTATACAATAAATATATACATACATACTACTTTAAAGGGCGTTTTGTAAGCGTATAAATTCATTATTAAAACAATCAATGGCAAGGTAAAAACAAATTTATTCTAAATTCAACACGTGTCGGCCCTTCAACCGTCGCTGTTTTCAATGCTAACTCCGGTTAATAAAACAAAATATTGTTCTATTATTGATAATTACTGTTTCTGGAAAAGCTTTAAGCTTAAAGAATTTCATTGTCAAATTTTACTTTTGATCATACATATATTTTCAGACGAATTATTTGTAAATTTTAAAATAAAATATTATTTTTTTTTTTGATATTCTTTTATTAGGCTTGAGTTCATCAAATTTAATTTTCATTAAGTTATTTTCACTGAATTATTAACAGTTTAACTAAAATTAAAATTGTTCTTATAAAATATTATTTTAAGAATGTATTGAAGAATCAGAATTTTATAACATGAACCTTTAATTTTTGGAATCCGTCTTAAAAGTCTGAAATGCACAAAGAACAAAGAATGTATTTGCGATAAAAATTAAATTGTACCAAGGAAGTACCACTGTACCAAAGTTTAGTTTGTTTCGGGACCAGAAAACATAAGAACCGGGGTCTAATCACCGTATTTGATATCGAGTTAACCATTGCGTGTCGAGTGAGCAAATTATTGAAGCTGTTTCCAAAGCTTATGAGCTGTTCATCTTTGGCCACAATTAGGAAAAATATTTCTCGCCAAAATACTTTCTTATATAATTGATTATTGTTTTAGATTTGCGCATTTTATTGATTAAACTTCATATATTTCCTTTTGTTTGTAAAATAAACTTGCATAATATAAATTTTCCGTTTGGCGACTGGCAATTTTTGATATAAACAGCGATTTACTTCGCTATTTTTACCATTCATTTTATTTCGGCGATTATTTTCAAAAGATTTTTATTTTTTATTATCATTACTAATTTAAAAAAAATCTGGCAACTTTTTGTCAAATGATTTTTGTTTTGTTATCATTTTAAGTGAATTTTATATTCAGTCACTCCCAACAAACACGGAGTATTGATTTCAAATTGAAAATGATTTGAAATTAAACGTTTTCTCAAATGTCAAACGTTTGATAATGATTTGAAAATCATAGCATTCTCAACAAAAAGGGGAAATTATTATCAAATTATAAAAAGGCCTTTATTTTCAACTAGCTCTCAAACGTAATCCTCAAATGTGGATTATAACACAATGTGGAACATTAATAAAAATATTTTATTGTTTTAACTGTGTTATTTTTTTAAATTAAGCTGTTTTAATTAAAATTCATTATTTATTTAAATAAACTATGAGATAAACATTCGGCAACACAGCTATAAGATGTAATAATGTTCTTTCCGTCCTCTAATTCTTTCAAAGATTAAATAATTGGCTCCTTTTTATTTTGTGGATTGTAGCACCATGATCATACAACAAACTTATAATTTATTCACTTTGCCGTTTTATTTTTATAAATTCGTATTCTTAATCATTGTAATTACATACAATTTATTTTTATTTTTCACAAGAAATAATTCGTTCACTTGTAAAACACATTTAACCAAGAAGTAAACAAGTAACTTTAATCGCCATTTTTAAGCACCCCTATCGTGAATAACAAGTGGAATTTTTGTTCCCATGAAATTTTATGTAGGCAAATATTTTCCAAAATTCTGCCAAAACATCTTTGTGCCTTATTAACGGATCCTAATATTCGATTTATAGGAGGATCTAACACACATTGTCCGTTCCCTAGCAAAAATAAAGTGAGAACATCTAAGGGAAACGTGAAAAAATTACGTGGGAAAAAACTTTTCACGATAAGGGGAATTTTTTGACGTGAACATTTTTTCACGTTATTATTCTTCTTTGAATAACCTATTTTTCATGGGAGTCTTTCATGATCGCAAATATGCGAAAAGAGGAAAATTTACGAGGGAAAAATTATTCACGATAGGGGTGAATGTTTACATTTATTATTCGCTTTAGTATTGCCAAGTTTAGTTTTGATTTGAATTTAAAATTTGACGTCAAATTGATAAAACATTTAACGTCAAATGTTAATTTTCAAATCATTATCGATTTGAATTTAAATGTTTAATTCAAGCAATTGAAAAACGTTTGAGAATTGTGTTTGATGTCAAATGATAAAGTCATTTTATATCAAAGGTTTGACCTCGTGTTTGTTGGGACTATTCAATTCTAAGTATGTTTGTATGCAGTAAAGGTTTGCACAAGACTATAAAATTCGTTCTCAAAACATTTTACACTAAAACAGTTACTTCAGGCCGTAGGTATATTTTATAAAACAAATGAGTTAATGCAAACAACAACAGCATCCATCGAAAAACAAAACCAACAGGATTTAAACCTTCACTTAATTTTAGTTTTTTTTCATTTTATGTTATTAAAAAAAAAAATAACGGAAACTAAACAAAATTTACTTTCGGCGACTTTTTTGTATTTTTCTTTTAGTTTTTGGCGATTTTTGACTCAAATAATATAACGGGTCCGTAATCTAACGTTTTTTTTCAACTAGTGCTTATTTCGTGAATAGTAACACTGAGCTCATGTCTGATTTGACAGATAATTAGTTTTATCCTTCCGCTGAACGAATATGGTTGTGTATACGCTTGAACAACGCTGGGA
Source organism: Pollenia labialis (assembly GCA_949318255.1). NCBI lineage: Eukaryota > Metazoa > Arthropoda > Insecta > Diptera > Polleniidae > Pollenia > Pollenia labialis. The sequence continues at coordinate 86,122,618 of OX439143.1, forward strand.
AATATTGCTACATTACTTTGAAAATCATGGTAATGTTGAGGAATGTGTGCGAAAATTGCGTACGGATTTTGGATGAAGCTCATTTTGATCTTGGCGGGTATGTAAACAAGCAAAATTGTCGCATAATGGGCACAGAAAACCCGCACGCATACATTGAAAAGCGGTTTCACCCAAAACGAGTCACTGTTTGGTGCGGATTTTGGTCCAGAGGCATAATTGGGCCATTTTTCTTCGAAAATGAGCAAGGAGTGGCCGTTACAGTCAATGGCGACGGTAACGGGCCATGTTCACAAAAATTGAAGAGGAGGATATTGGCAACATTTGGTTTCGACGTGCCACACAGCCGAAGCTACACTCGATGTTTTGCGCCCTGTTTTTGAAGATCGCATTATCAGCCGAAGAGCTGATGTCGTTTGGCCGCCTCGGAGCTGCGATTTGACACCGTTGGACTATTATTTGTGGGGTGCTGTTAAAGATAAGTGTTACGCCGACAAGCCAGAGACAATTGACGCTTTAAAGGACAATATTCGTGAAGCCATTGGTGAAATACAGCTGCACACAATCGATAATGTGCTTAAAAATTGGACCGATCGTGTAGGCTACTGCATGGCCAGCCGAGGCAGCCATTTGAATGAAATTATTTTCCATTATTAACCGGAAGGATTGTACTTTCAAATAAAAAAAGAAATTTGAGAAAATATTCAGTAGTTTTTTTTATAGCATTTTCAAAAGTTATTTGGCGGACCCTGTACTATATTTTTTTGGTATGCAAAATATCGATTTTTGGCGATTTCTGACATTCTGTTCTTATCGCACCATGTTGAAGGGTATAGAAGATTCAACAGGGCAAAATATAGCACTATTCCTTTTTTTCTTTTGAATTATATATCCAGTGTTGCCTTTGTGGCACTAAAGTATCACTTTTTCATGCCAATGAAACTTTTTGTGACCCTTTTTTAATTGATCCCATTGTATCATTTTAACAAAATTAATGACACTGTTAGAACCTTTTTGAAAAAAACTACAAGTTTCCATATAAATTACGAAAGTTCTCATGAGTTTTGTGAACATATAAGTATATAAAAATTGGTAGCATGTCAGAACGTTGTGTCATAGTGTCCACGGACACTTTTTACAAACAAACTTAAAATAGCAACTTGTGAGTCCATGCTTTCCTATCTCAATTTGCTCGAATTGAAGCTGGAAGAATGTACTTCAAGTGAAGAATTAATTACAAAATATAGAATAAGTATTTCTAAAAAGTGATAAACATTATCAAAAGTTTTTGTAAAAATTACTTCTTTTTTTGATAATTTGACTCATATTGGAATGTACCTGTGAATTGTTTCTTAGTCTATGCATATGTTTGTATAATTACTTTTATTTTGGTCTAATGTATTTAATTAATACATACTAATAAACTTTTAATTATTTTAAAATACCCCTTTTTTACCCCATTTTTCCTTAAATACCTTTTTCATGATACTATTTCGAAATTTTCAACGGCAACCCAGGCAATATCATTCTATATTCTTAATAAATAATTTTCCAAGATTTGGTCGTGGGTGTATTATACATCTTCGCTTTTTCGACTTCTTGGCCTAATACCGTGTTCAGATATACCTTTTTTTATTGAGTCAATAGTCGGTTAATTAACATAATTATCTTTCTGTTCACACATACACAATTTAGCTTACTCAATTTATATTACTACTACATACAACATTCAACGTAAACAAAAATGTACATGTATAAGCAAAATGTAAACAAGTTTTGACATCTTTAAGGAATAAACATCTGGCTTTTGCGACGACCCAATGGGTGGGCATTTGTTTTGTTGTAATTTCAGTTTCCAAATGTCAAAACACGGTTTAGTAAGTTGTGTTTTGCTTAATAAACACACTTGTTACAGTGTCGCATTTTAATTTTACTCAATATAACTCTTATTATTATTGCGTGTGATTAACACTAGACAGGAATATAAGGAAAATATGTTAGAAATCACTTTTATTAATTTTTATTTATTATTGATTATACTGAAAACGACATTCTTGGTTTTAACTCGTTTTTTTTATCACATACCTGAATAAATAAAAATGCGAATCGCTAACAGCGTTATCGTTATCTTAATAACAAAAATTATTTTTGAGTAATTTTTAAAGGATCGGTTCAAGGCAGCAGTATATTTTCGCGTGTAATTTTAAACAGATCTAAACTTTGGTTAAACAATGAAATCAGGTGGCAACGTCATTGTTGAAATTATTAAGCAGACAGAAGTTTTAACCTTATTTTATGAAAGTTTTATGCTTTCAATAACACCTTTGTTATTTTTTTCTTCTTTCTTTTTTTAATAATTTGTGTTCATTTTAAAGAAATTTATAAACAAGAACAACAAAAAGTTCCCAATGTCCAATCGTAAATTAAAATATGGAAAATTTTCAAAAGCCTAAAAAGAAAAGAAAAAACCAATTATAACTCAGCTCAGCTCCAGTCAAACGTTGGTTGGCTATATTTCAATATCCTTTTTTCAAAAATCGAAAACAGCAAGAAGTAGAGAAAGATAAAATTCGAAAAAAAAATTAGACCATGTCGACGTAGAGGAATGAGAATATTAAAATTAGACGTCATCATATATTACAAGTAAGATTAAATATTGCTTTTGTTGTCGTTTAATTTTTCTTTTTTCAGTATTTTGGTTTTGATTTTGGCGCACGATGCATCCAGACCCTTTTTTTGTTTGTTTCTTAAATACTTTAAATGTTTCAGTGTTTAAGGAGAAATGAATTGTTTTTATTCATGCAAAAATTGATTCCACCATTAATATTGTTTATTTTCAATCTGTTCGTTATTGTTGGCATTTTGACTGCTGTTGTTGTTATAAATGATAATGGCCAAACCGAATTGGCCAATTAATAATTGAACATAAATAAAATAAAAGAGAGTTGATTTTACCAGAAATGACGGAAGTTTTATTATTTTTTAGTGTGAATAACGCTATAAAATTAAATTTTCAAAGTTGTGTTTAAAAAAAAAGTTTTCAATTCAGCTTTCTGTGTCCATTTCACATTGTACTTATGATTGAAATTTAGTTGGGGGGGTTTGGAAATCACTCGAAATCATTAAGTGCTTTAAGTTTTTTCCACTTACAATCAATACCTCAGATACACACAAAAAAGTAAGAAAAGATAAACTCACTGTTATGGTTAATATTTAATAACAATAATATGTTCGAAATTTAATATTTTAAAATATTGTATGCTTAAATTTAAAATAATATGTTTAAATAGCAACAACATTCTGGTTGTTTGCATTTTACTTGGTTTGCTTAAAATTCTCATTCATTATATTTTAATTATTGAATAAAATACATAAGTTTGCGAAGAATAAACTAGTAGAACAGAACAAATGGTAATGAAGGTCGTCACAGGCTGGTATATGAATCAAAGGGGATTTTTTTTATAAAATTGTAATTGGACACTTAACAAACTAATTGAAAAAATTGAAAAAGTTTTGACCATACAATGGTTAATTTTGAACATAGAATGGTTAGTTTTGAACATTAAGTTGGTTAATATTGACCAAAATACGGTTAATTTTGACCATATGATGGTTGATTTCGGGTAAATTTTTGTTGATTTTAACTATACTATGGTCATATTTAAACATAATATGGTTACCTGCAAACATAAACATTGTTAAAATCCAACTATAGTATGTTGATCTTAGAATATGGTTACCTCCGACCATATTTATGAATTGGGAATTGAGCGCATTAAAACGAAACCTTGTAAAAAAGTTTATGTCATTTGTGAGTTTACTCCTGGAAATTCCGGACTTTCTTAGAACATTTTAGTATATTCAGGGTCAATTTAAAAAAAAAGTTGAATTAAACTGTTTATTATACGAAGCTTAATTGTTCGTATCGCCGTTAAACAATTTACATTGTGGAAAATCATCTACAAACGTAGAAATTATTAGAATATTCAATATTAAACACCACTTATCCAGAAGGTTTGAGTCATCAGCATTTTTAATATGGAATTATTTGTTAAAGGGTGTTTTTTCTTAAGCCCAATAGAACTTGAAATTGTAATACAAATTTACATTTATAAATGATTTCGGGCGGATGGGCATCTGATCTGCTCTTAAGGAAGCGCATTTTGTACGTCTAATTTTTGAAGGCCCGATGATGACACCAGTGCGTTAACAGCAATGGGGTATGAAGGATCTGTTGTTGATTGGTCTCACTTCATATTCAGCAATTTTGTTTGTTTCCTTTAAGCCAAAAATGAGCCGCTCGCCATTAAAATCACGAAAACGTTGTCCAGAATCTGCACGAATCTATGTCTAATTTTCAAATTTAATTATTTAATTCAATTAAAGTTCAGCCGTTAATCTTTTCATGATGTTTTGCCAAAGTAAACAGTTCGTTTGACAGCTTATCCAGTTCTATCGATCGTAAAAAAACACCCTCTATAAATACCACAGGCGTTAAATGCACATGCATTTAATCATAACTTTGCAAGTTAATTGTTTTATTATAAGTAAAATATCTTTTTACGTTTGGCTTAGCATCTCATTACCAGCTGATGGGAGGAATACCTTAATTCCCAACCATCTTTATATGGCATATTTCAAAAAATTAATCAAATTATTTATTTGTAAAAATGATAAACAACTTTTTTTAAGTTCATTAAGTCATTCACAACAACCATTTAATTTTTGCCCAAGGTAATCCAACACCAAAATCCTGTTCCCGAATTTTTTTTAATAATTTATTTTTGTTTTATCTTTTTTTATAAAATAAATTCATCTTGTCTTTCCCCGATGAGTAGATAGGAAACACAATATTGATATTTTTATATATTTGATCAACCCTGTTAATACTGTCCTTGAAGACGAAAACGCTTTCGACAGTTCTAAAGAAATTTAATTGTTAGAAGCGCTGAAAATATTTAAAAAAAAATGTGTCCTGAAATGCACAAAACAAAAATACCAAAATTGAGTAGTGTAATTTATACAAATTTTCTATTAGGCACCAGAGTAGTTTTCGGTTTCAAAATGTCGTGCTGTCGCAAAAAATTTTTATTTGCGCCGTAAAATAATTCAGACATCTTAAAATTTTTTTCTTTAAATTCAAAGATACCAATTTAGGATATTATAATGAAACGTTTTTTTTATATATGTATTTAAGTACATAATTCCTATTCAATGGTGAAATTATCATACATTTATTCACACAGCTGACGTCAGATGGTTTGTCAGAGGAAAATAGAGCACGCTCTAATTGAAATTTTGTCAGATGACTTAGCATCTGACTTTTATACAGAAGCAATGTTATAAAGGTAACGCACGACATGTACATATTTTGTAGTGGGAAATTATACAAGTCAGATGTAAAAAACATGTTGTGTACATGCAGCGTAAGTATTTTGTTTGCCTTCTCTCTTTCTTCTTCCTTCTCTCAACAACAAACTCTCAAAACTGCTTGTACACGCAGGGCTGCTACGTACTTTTTACCTGTCCCCAAAAAATTAAAAAAAACCCCCAAAAATCCCCAAATTAAAAAACAAAACCTTAAAAATTTAGTTTTTTTCTGAACACATTTTAACTTTTTTTAAATACAACATTTTTTTATTTTTCGAATTTATTCTATGAGCTAAATTTTAGTTATGTATTTTATAAAGCTTTTTTGTAATAGTCCCATTCCTTCAATTTTTCAGAAATGACTTTATGCACTACCAGACTATTTTATTGTATTTTCTTTTTACATTTTACCTTAGCTTTCCTTTGGAAAACAATGAGGTATATTGTATGTACAGAAAAATTTACAATTATTAGACACCAGTACATACAAAGCTAAGGTTAAATGTAACAAGAAAATACAATAAAATAGTCTTTAAGTGTATAAAGTAATTTCTGAAAAATCTCTCTCCACTATTGTGGTGTGGGTATAAAAATTATTTTATTTTGTTTGAAGCGACTGGTTTCGTCGGCATGTTTTTTAAATCATTTTTATGCGATTCCAGTGAGGTATTATAATCACAACAAGCTACTTTTTTTTAAGATGAATGAGCCAATTTATAAAAATTTTGAGCATGTTCAATCGGTTTTAGCCATCCTTAAAATGAACAATAAAAAAAACATATGTATATCCGTCATTTAATTAATACTTCGATGCATCATAAGTACTTACCAATAGCCCAGCATTCTTTTTCCCAAACTATTGTCTATCAAATTTACTTATTTTTGGGGAAGACATATTTGCTTGAAAATTGTATGTGTTGTCAACGGTTTAAGAGTCTTTTTTTAAATTCTTCTTATTTAACACTCCCTCAAGAAAAACAACATAAGTTTATTAAGTACCTTTTACACACTTTACAAAAATGGTAATCTTAATAAGAACCCTTTTCGCCGTATAAGTGGTTGATAAGAGTAAGATAAAAGTTTTGCTACTTTTTTCATATTTTATATACGAAACAAAGAAAAATAAGCGTAAATAATAAAAGAAGGGAAAATATATTAAAAATTTATAAAATCCCCGAATTTTTTTTAAATCCCCAAATGACTTTCTCTGTCCTTTGTGCTCGTATGAAATCCCCACTGTCAAAAATTAACGAAAAAATAAAATTCAAAAACCTTTGGTTCCGTACGAAATATGCGATAAGATAAGCGCTTTGCATAAGCAATTGATAGTTTTATAAAACTTGACACAAGTTTTCATTACGTTCAGTATGGCTTGACACATATGATTTACATTAATTGGAACAGTCGCTTAAGCCAGCTGATGGAGATTATGGTTGGGCCTTTGATCTTCCAAAGTTGACTAAGTTAAAAAACAACATATATTTTAATAAAAGTGAAACCGATGAATATATTGACCTACTATCTCCATGAGAACTCATATTTTTGAATACGCCAGTAACATCGACTGATGTTGAACGTATATTTTCAATATATTTAACGGTTTTGTGTGACAGCCGAAGATCATTTCAATTTAAAAATTAAATAAACGACATGATTATATTTTGTAATAAACATTTATTCAAATAAAACTTACTAAATATTATTAGTATTTGTAAGTTTTTTTTCGGTATATTTTAAACATTTGAGATTCATTTACAAGTTAGTTCTGGAACTACCATCACAAAAATTGACACGGTTAGTAGCTGCTAAAACAGTTATTGTCGCCAAATTGAATATTAATACCAACGAGTGTTCGCCATTGAAAGCTATTTGAATGGGACCATAGCAAAAATGAAGCAATTCCAAAAAAATTTGCAACCAACATTATTACAGGTCCACCTTAATCCAAGCGGCATGCGTTTTGAGATGTCAAATAGGGTTTGCAACACCGGGCAAATAGAAACTCCGACTTGGCTTGTTTTTTATAACAAAAACGGAAAATAGTTTAACAATTTGACAATTAAAACGTGTCTATGTACCAAACTTGCACCTGTTCTTTGTACACAAGAGTTACCTAGACTTACAACCAGCGATTTAGAAAATGATTCTGAGTTGATTAGTATACTAAAAATTTCACACATCAGTATTCAAGTGTAGTACCCTCCACACGTTCGGTGGTGAAGGATAAAATTTTTTTTTTTTAACCCCTTGCTTCATTTAAATTTCGATGCCAACAAGTTTATAACATCATACAAATGTCCGCCGCGGCTTTGCTGGGTGCGGTGCATCCAAAACGTAAAATTTTCGATGACTCTGTGCATAAATCTGGCTGAATTTAACCGATTATATGGGGTGTGTCTGCTTTGAGAGCCGATGTAGTTTTTGTCTTATTCGCATAGGCGGAGACTCAACAAATCCCACAGGACAAATCTCTAATGGTGTGAAATCGCAAAATGACGGTGGCCGTTAACTTCACCTTTCCGTGAGATGGTCAAGTCCTCAAATCGCTCGCAAAGAATGTTATTTAAAATAAGGTTAACATTTTTTTTTTTGTAAAATAATCCCCGAACGTTTTCGAATAAGTTGTATATTGAAACTAGCTGACCCGGTCCGCGTTGCTGGCCCTAAGCAAACATTACTGTTGTATTACCAGACGATTAATATTGAGCTTTAAACGAAATTTACGGCCTTTAAATTAAAATCCATGGAAAGCTATCATAAAATTTTTTTACAAAATAACTTACATATGGTGTAGATATGGGCTCAATCGAAAAAGAAACGCATGTATTTAAGGCAAATTGGAATTTATATTTATTTAAGGCCAGCGCATAGACAATGTTTTTTGTTTATTTTTCATTTGGTGTAAAAAGCCGTTTTCTGATATTAGGTAAATCGAAAAAAGCGGGCGGGCAAAATTTTCTTGCCGTAAAAACCTAAGTTGGACCATGGCGATCATTTTAAAGAAAAAATCGGTCAAGCCGTTCTCAAATTATGCGCTTAATAGAACAAGTGGGCGTTAAAGTAGGCGTTGTAATTTTTTCTTTCGATGAAAACGTAAAATGGATTAATACGAACATTTGAAAGAAAAATTAGTCAAATCGATGGAGCAGTATTTTGATTTTAGGTAAATCGAAAAAAGTGGGCGGGGCAAAATTTTCTTTCCGTAAAAACCTAAGTTGGACCATGGCGATAATTTTAAAGAAAAAATCATCCAAATCGGTCAAGCCGTTCTCAATTTATGCGCTTAATAGAAAAAGTGGGCGTAAAAGTAGGCGTGGTAAATTTTTCTTTCGATGAAAACTTAAAATAGATTAATACGAACATTTGAAAGAAAAATTTGTCAAATCGATGGACCCGTTTTCTGATTTTAGGTAAATCGAAAAAAGTGGGCGTAAAAGTGGGTGGGGCAAAATTTTCTTTCCGCAAAAAACCTAAGTTGGACCATGGCGATCATTTTAAAGAAAAAATCATTCAAATCGGTCAAGCCGTTCTCAAGTTATGGATTTTGCCACGCCCCTCCGCCCCCAGACCGAAAATCTGAAGATTCCCTGAAAATTTCATCAAAATCGGCCCAGCCGTTTTGGAGTCCATACGTTACATACACACATCCTATTTTATATACATATATGTACATATAGATAAACCGACAGGCCAGTGTTTTCGAGTTAAGTAGCCGTTTTTTATTCTAAATTTTCTTACTTTTTTAAAGTTTTTTTTTTTAATTTTTATGGATTCTGCATCTGTATTTGGGTATTTAAACGATTAACCATTGTTCGATTAATCGAATAATTTTGGGCAATTCACTGTTCGAATAACTAAGAATTGCTTATTTTGGAAAAACGAATAATTCGAACAATTTATGTTGAATAATCGATTAATCTAAAATTTGTTTTTATTTTCAGAGTATTAGTTTTTTCTTTTTTGTAAAAAACAAGCCGGTACGTTTTACATACCCTTTTATTGTTTCTATTAAAATTTTTGAAATTCTTACAAAATCAAAAAGATATTCATGTGGTAAAATGAAAGACTACCAATTTTTAGAAAAAAAGAGGAAAAGAACTGAGAAATTGGACATGCTTTTCTTTCAATCTCCCCAACGTCAACAATAAGCGAAAAAGCAATCGTTTGAAACATAAACATTAAAACTGTACACTCTTTTTGAAAGATCATTTGATGCTATTTTTTATTTTAAATGGTACACGAAGTACCTTTTGTTAAATTGTTACTTTTTTAATAAAATGTGTATGTTAAAAAATGTTATTTTTAGTCTTAACTTCTAAACTAGACAAAATTAAACTTATTCGATTAATCGAATGATCTTAAATTGTTTGATTATTATTCGATTAAATTTGTATCTCGAATAATTATTCGCGCGATTAATACAAAACATCGATTATTTAAATACACTCATCGGCATATTTGAACCATTTTTAACATCAAGCGTCACAACTACGTAATACTCGTTCCCGCGGAAATTGGGTCTACGTACCGGAACGACTCGGAGCGTCGATTTCGCTGACCAAAGACTGTCAACTCAGCAACACCAATACAAGTATGTAGACATTTTCTTTCTACCGGATCCATATACATATGGAACTACAGGGCATATCGGTCAGGAGCTGCCGAAATAGAATTGTACAATGTGTACATTCCGCCGGTCAACTGTCTACCAGTAGGGCATCACCCAGACATTGGATTCCTTCTTGAGGGTGATAACCGTATTGTAATGCGAGATTTTAATGCTCATGACGAACTCTGGCACTCGAATCTCGGGGATGATCAGAGAGGTACGGCATAAGCGGAACAGATTGATGATTCCACATTTTGCACATTAAACGATGATGCCCCCACCAGAATTATGGGTAATTGCACCAGCTCGCCAAACATCACCATTTGTGGTGCGGGTCTGATAAACTATGCGACTTGGCAACCAATAGTTTCTCTGGCATTAGACCATTTACCCATAATTATTAAGCTTGACAGACTTTGTGACCTCTGAACGCCGCACCCATATAAATCAGAAAAAGGCAGATTGGTCGGCCTTCAGAGAGTTTACCAACATCAAATTAAATGACTTACGAATTCCTTCTGACGTGCGCTCCGCAGAAAGGAAGTTCCGGAAAGTCGACCTTGCAGCAGCCGCTAGCTTCATTCCTGACGGAAGGATCCCGGTCTTGGGACCAAATTTACCGGCGTCAGCGGCGGTACTCGCGGAAGAGCGGGACAAATGGTTAAATCAGTTAAATACGTGCAACATAACCTCCGGAGCCAGCAAGCTACGGGCGACTGTCAGATCTCTGACGAATCCGCAGAAGCGTGACGATAGGGTCTCGATTACCTTCAATGGAAATACCATATCGGATCCCAAAAGGTGATCGAACTACTTTGCGTGGCAATTTATAGAGCACCCCGTCAGAGATAAGGCGAAAAGAAGTATTGTGAGGAAGGTACACGGTTTTCGAGTTACTGACCCACCATACGAGTGAGGTTGCACAGGTCATCAGGGCCGCTAAATCATCCAAAGCCCTTGGCCCAGACGGAATATCCATGCTTATGCTCAAAAATCTGGACGAGCCCGGAGTAGAGTATCTAACAAACGTCCTCAATTTATCACTTACCACCCTAATAATACCCGAAGCCTTGAAAGAGGGTAGGGTGGTTCCCCTGCTAAAGCCGTGGAAAGATGCGACTCAGGGAGACTCATACAGGCCAATCTCCCTGCTGTCGCCCCTTGCCAAGATACTTGAGGCACTACTCCTTCCGGAGCTAGTGGAACATTTCCAATTAGCGAACCATCAGCATGGATTCCGCAAGCAGTACAGTACAACAACTGCTCTTACCGCCATCTCCACACAAATCAGCCACGGCCTTAATCGAGCCCGACCATGTGGAAGAACGGTCCTAGTGGCTCTTGACCTATCAAAAGCGTTCGATGCGGTGAACCATGCCATCCTCTTCAGAGACATAGCGACTTCTAGTATCTCGGACAAAACGAAGAGGTGGCTTGTGAATTATTTGTGTGGAAGACAGTCGTTTGTGGAGTTTAGAAACAAGAGGTCGAAGTGCCGTAGAATTAAACAGAGAGTTCCCCAGGGTGGAGTTCTATCCCCGATCGTGTTTAACATCTGTCTAAACTCCCGACACCTCCTCAAGGTGTCAAAATGAAATCATATGCAGACGACTGTACTCTCATGGCGACTGTTCTCTCATGGCGGCCTATGCAGTTTGGTAAACGGTTACCTCCATGATCTGGCGAACTTCTTTAACGCGAGGAATATGAACATCTCTCCCGCAATATCCTCGGCGACTCTATTCACGAAATGGACAAAGGAAGTGGGGTTTCAGTTAAATGTGACTGTCGACGGTGCCATAATTCCGACCAAAAATAGCCCAAAGATATTAGGAGTCACATTTGATAGCCTGTTCATGTCAGCGGCGCATGCCACTGCAATCTGCGATAGAATGCGGAGTAGAAACAAGGTTCTCAAGTCTCTACCCGGCAGCACTTGGGGCATGGAAAATGAAACCTTGTTAGCTACATATAAAACGATTGGCCGGGCAGTGGTTAACTACGCAGCGCCTGCATGGACCCCAAGAGTCAGCGATACTCAGTGGAAAAAGCTTTAGAGCTGCCAAAATGCCGCCTTAAGGACCGTAACAGGCTGTGTTCAGGTGACATTAATAGAACACGTGCATGTTGAAGCGAAGATGATGACGGTCGAGGAACATAACATAATGCTGACGAAGAAGTTCCTTCTGGGATGTCATCGGAGGGGATATCCGAACCACTATCTGACGGAGTTAGACCCCCCCGAGACATGTCAGGAAAGATCTTCGCTGGTATGAGAGTGAAGTCCAACAACACCTGGGCTCTATGACAGACCACACCTCATGCAGGGCAGCTCTGAATGCATTTCATAGGGAGTCGGTGGAGAATCCGATGAACAGCCACCGAGCCAATATCGTGTTAGGAGGTCGTCCACCACCAGTTGCAAACGAAGAGCGGGACTTACCACGACGGACGAGCGTGACATTGGCGCAATTGAGATCGGGATGTTGCGCACGTTTAAACTCGTACTGGTCAAGAATAAATAGCACCATCCCTGACCATTGCCCTGCATGTGGAATAGGCCCACACGACGTACTACACCTATTCAACTGCAGAGCAAACCCAACCCAGCTAGAAGCAGTGTCCTTATGGACCCGCCGTCGTGAGGCTGAGTTGGATGGACAGAGCGGTGAAGAAGAAGAAGAATAGAAAATAAATTTTATGCATACTTGTTTTTCAGGTCGAGCTGTTACAACAATAACAACAACTACGTAATACTCCTTTGCTCTATTTGTCCAGCATTTTACCTTAATATCCTTTGACGCGGTTTATCTTACTGCATTCATGGCATTTACAATTGACCCAGCTTTTCTGAAGCCAAATTGGTTATCTGATAGCATTAATGTAGTTCTCCAGTCTTTGCAGACTTAACTTTCCAGAAGTTTTCCTCCGGCATATATCATGCAGAGCAGCCCAAAGAAGGATGGTTCGTCTAGAGCAGGGGCCACCAACTGGCGGACTGCGGTCCGAATCCGGACCGTAGACCTGTTTAATGCGGACCTTGTGTTAACAATACAAAATATTTTACATTATGTAACAACAAATTTATGTGAAATATTTTCGTCTCGACATCAGCCTTTGGTGATGAGCCGTTAACTAACAAGAAATAGGGAAACCTATGCAAAAAAAAGATAGTCTGAAAGCGATACCACAAAGAATTTCATTAGTACACACGGATAATTACCTCGCCAAAAATGCCAGTATTTTTGGGTAATTATGCGTGGAAAGCATTTAAACGAATACGCTTAACTACCTCGTTGAGGTAATTATAAGAATACCTCAAAGAGGTAGTTAAACGTATTTATATAAATACAAGATACCTTAACTTTGATGTATGAAAAAAAGGTAACACATAAGAATTTTGGTATCAGCTAATCTAAAGGGATAGCAATAAAAACAATGGGATTTGCTGTCTTAATTTTTTTCTGTAATGCTTTTTGAGATGTCCTGTCATGTCCTACGAACAAAAGCGTACTTATGCATACAAGCTTATGATCAGGGAAACCGTAAATATGCAATTGCATGGTTTTTCTTTTGTAATCAATGAATGCAGAAACAATATATTTATTCGATTTAAAACTTTTTAAAAATTAAATTTGGTATCGATTTGTTTGTGAATAATTTGCATATTTAAGCTATAGCTGCTTTTTTTGCACACATATTTCACATTTTTTAAGGATATTTTAAAACATAGCAGATGAATTTTCTGTTCGTTTAATTTCGCCATCTACATTAAATTTTCACTCTACAATTGTTAGCCACTCGTAAAACAGCTCTGAGTGGAGAAGCAGCTCGCGCTTTTTGTCATTATTTCTTAAGGACAAACAGGTCGTTTTTGTTTGTCTGCTTTTGTTGCGTTTTGCGTTGTCACCCCGCATTGGTTAGTGGTTCGGCGTCGTATAACTGTACCGAGTTACAGATTTTGCGGTTTCTACATTAACTATATCCAATCGTTTCTTACCTCAATATTTTAATGTGTTGTCTGGTGGAGAAGCAAAGAAAAAACTCAATGTGACTGGTGGAGAACCATATATAACTCAGACGTTTTACTGGTGGAGTACCAAGGAAATAACTCTGAAGATTACTAGTGGAGACCAAAATACTCTGGAGCGGATTCCGGAAGCTCTCGCCTTCCTATCCGAAGGTTTAGGTCGAACGAGGTTTTGCGGTTAAAGTTCCAAAAAATTGTGTGATACCCTGGCATTATAACTTAAATAGTTCGCCAAAAACTTTAGTTTTAAGCAAAATCAAAAACAAAAAAAAAAAAAAAAACAATTGTTAGCCAAAGCAAGTTATTGTTGAAGATAAATGTTATTCCAAACTGTAAAGTTTTATATATACAAATGAAAAATTACGAAAAAAGCAATTATATAAATTTCTGTGGATACATAGTAATCTAGACGCATCGTTTAGTAAACCCATTGAATCAGAAACACTTTTTAAAGTGATCTTTTCGTGTTCGCCCGTCCATCTGACTGGTTGTCATTCCATGTTAACTTTGTGCGTAAAGTAAAAGTAGCAGTTTTTAGATAATTTGATCAAATTTGGTAAATGCGTTTTAATTGTCATAAGAACAAAACCTATGTATTTTGTAAGAATTGGTCTATAATATCACATGTTCCCCATTAAAACTTCTTTCTTTATGTCCATAAACCATTTAATAATGTTCGTATTAAGATTAAATTTGGCCCAAAATATCTTAAATCGGTTCAGCGACCTTTCTTTTAATCCCTTTAAGACAAAATATCTCATATATTTGGTGTATCTAGATAATAGTCAGCACAAATAACTCTTATATGAATCCTAACCTCATAACGTAACTTTATTCTGGTGAGCACAGAATAAATTTTATTTTAATGAAAATAATTAATTTTGGAATATTTTGCTTGCAAATAAGCCATATTTTGCTTTTTTGGGCTTATTTTTAAAAAAAATTTTAGTGCATATTTTCAAATTATTAACATGTAAACTTAGTTGCATTACTTTCTGTGTTGTTGTCAAATAGCACTGAGGCAATTAGGCGAATGAAATTAAGGTGTAATTTTGTTTTGGGAGTCAAATTTTTAAGGCAATTACCCGAATTGGGTAATTAAGCGTATGGCAATAAAACGTGGATTTTTGTTTGAAAAATTTATGAAAAAAACGGGGATTTAAAACTCAAGGTAAATAAGCGTGTAAGGCAATTAAGCGTGGGGTAATTAACCGGGTTATACTGTATACTAATGATATTATAATATTCATGGGATCGCAAAGGCTGCGTTTTACAACGATTCTTCAACATTTTAGAAGACTTGAAGACATTTCTTTTCAAAATTGATCAAACGTCAACAAACAACTACTTAAGTTTTCTTAGCGATAAAGAAAATGTTACTTCCTTTGCTTTCTTATCAGATATTTTTAAACACATCAATGATCTGAACCTTAAACTTCAAGGCAAAGGAAATCTTATATTGGAGCTCCTGACAGAAGTAAAAAGCTTTTTGCGAAAATTCGATCTGTTCAACATTGATCTGGATAATCAACGCCTGCATTTCCCTAAATTTAAAAAATTCTGCAATGACAACGAGCTTGACGTCGGCCAATACAAGACGTTCATTGAGGATCTAAAATCGGAATTTGAAAACAGATTGGCAAAGTTTGAGAAAATTGGAATTGTCGTCGATATCCTCAGTAACATTTCCTCTCTGTATCCTGGGGATGAATAGAGTAATGAAGCTGAAAATATTGTCGGGAGTAATAAAGCATCTCTCCATAAGGAAATAATTGATTTCCAAGAAAATACAGTTTTAAAACACCAATAACAGGAAGTTTCTTGTCAGTAGTTTTGGATAAAATTTGTTTGTGCTAATAAATACCCAGAATTAAAAAAATTAGCCTTGAAACTTCCCACTTTATTTGGGTCAACATATGTTTGTGAAGCAGCATTTTCTAAGATGAACATCATTAAAAATAAATTCCAGAACAGACTTGCCGATGAACATCTCCAAGATTTAATGAGAATAGCCCGGATAGTCCAGGACAAAAATTCAAGTTTTCTCATTAATATTGTAAAAACCCTTAGTACTTACTTCTTTTTATTCAAAGCATTCGTTTATAATTTAATCAAATCAGAGATGCCAACTATTCAATGGCAAAACGTGAAGACCGAACGAACACTCAAAAAGAGTTAAAAAGTGCTAAATCTAAAAATCAAAGATTGTTCTGTTTTAAGTCCATTTATTATTAATTTTTGTTCTTCGAACTCATTTACATATATTGAAAAATTAACATACATATATATATATATATATATATATATATGTCCTTTATTTATTTAAATACAGTATAGATACAGCGATATAAAAATACTTAAATAAATTGTTCACGAAGAACATAGGGCGTCAACGAATTCTCTCCATCTAATTCTGACTCTGGCAAGTAGTTTAATTTCGTTCCAGGATATTTGAGCTGATTCATGTTCGTGTCTTATGCACCTGATCCATGTATTTCGTGGTCGGCCTGGTTGTCGTTGACCTTGAGGGTTCCGCTCAAGTGAAGCTCTAGCAATATCACTTGCAGGTCGCCTTAAAATATGACCGATCCATGCCCATTTACGTCTCCGTATATCACATTCGATGGAACTACAATCTGCCAGATTCCAAAGATCCTCATTGGATATCCAATTCGGCCAGTATACACGTAATATCTGTCTCAAGCACCGATTCACGAACGTTTGAATTTTCTTCAAGGTCAGTTTTGTAAGGCTCCATGTAGTGCAGCCATATAGTAGGACAGATTTAACGCTACAATTAAATATCCGTAACTTCGTTTTCTGTGAAATGTTGTTAGCGCGCCAAATTTTGTACAATTTTAGGAACGCACCACGGCTGCGGAGCCACCGTCTTTCGCAATTTTACATCCCAAGTAGTTGAATGATTCAACATCTTCCATAATCGTACCATCAACAATAAGTGGTGACGAAATATTGGTACCAATACACATATTAGTGTTTAATAAAATTACTACTTACGGCCATTTTCACCAAGTTCGGTTATAATTAACTATCGGTTATAGCTGTCAAAACATATTGGTAACCGGAACTTTAATTGAAAGTTAGTTTTAACCGAACTTGGTGAAAATGGTCGTTAAAGTCTTTAGTAATTTACGAAAATGCAACCCTGTCATGATAAGTTGTTATTGTTTTTTGAAAATGTTCAAAGAATAATTAAATCAGGGAAGCATTTTTGAAAAACACGTAAGACTTTGTTGGATAGTTTACATTACAATATCTAACAATTCAATAAATAGAATTGAAAATATGAAAAGTCATTTTCAAAAAGTGTTAAGTTTTTTTCCTTCTTCTGACCATATGTTTGTTTTTGTAAAATTTTGGCTTGTTATATGTTTCAATTGAATTTATTTTTACAAAAACGATTGCTTCGCGAAGGAGATTCATTGCTAAACATTTGCAAAATTTGCGTGTGCAATTTGATTAAATGAATCAAAATCGTCCCATTTAGTTATTTAGACGTTTCAGTACAAATATTAAACAAAGTCTTCCTTATTATCATAACACGTGTTGTTTGGAGGAGTTTTTTTTGATCAGTTATCCAAAATGTATGAACTAGATCGTAAATCACAGAAATGGTGGAATGAAGATTTTATAGATTGGTGATGTCAGCTGTAAATTCGTAGATCATGTATGTATATGAATTTACATCGTAAAAAGAAACCAATTTCTTAATTTTGTATACCCTTTTTTTATATGTTTACGACTAATGGGACTCCTGTTGGGAAATATATGTCCCACCCCAAGTCTTCCCTGCACGCAGAGAAAAAACATGGTTGTGGCAAACATATTCTAAGAGCAACATATTATGATAAGATTCATGATTGTAGTCACCATATTATGATTATTATTGAAACCTATTATGACTAAATATACTCGTAATATTACATCATAATATTTTTCCCTTAATCATATTATTATTCTGTTAATCATACTAAGTCAAGAAGTAATTAAATTATTGTCATGTTAATCATAATAAGTTAAGAAGCAATCATATTATGATGCAGCACCTTTCATAACTGTCATAAATTATAAAATAAATTTCTTGCATCGATTTTTATTTTGTGGCTTTTTACAATTTTTCTTAATGTAAATCAAATAGCGCAGTTCAATATAAGGCTTGCAAAAGAGAAAATCCAAAATCTGGTTTGCCCATTTTTTCTTATTTTTCTTTTCCGATTTTGAGATGTTGATGCCATATTGCCTAATTTTAATTTCTCTTTACATGTTTCTAAAAACTTTTGAAAAAAGATGTATTAATTCCGATTTTTTAACGTGGTGCACAATACCTATCCCATAGTTTAATCTAGAATGGGTTTTCCGCTCTCCTGAAAATTTTGTTTTAAGACATACTCAGTTGCCCAAGAAAACCACAGAAATATCAAAACACTTTTATAAAATATAACGAAATCTCTATGTGTTTTGTTGTTGGATTTTACAAAAAAAACTACGATAATTTCCATTTGCACTATTAAATCACTAAACTGAATGAACTCCGCTAATATTTTAATTTTTTTAAATTCTTTAAGCTTATTTTTTTATGGGAATTTACCTTTAAATTGTTTAACCGCTCACATATAAAATTAACGACACAACTGATACAAAATTATTTTACAAATGGCGCTAACATAATAATTTTAGAGTAAAAATGGTTTGATTGCATCTTAAACATAATATGATAAATGTATAGAAAGTTATCATGTTATGGCTATTAAATATCATTATATGGTTGTGAGTAATATAATATGTTTTGAAAGTTATCATAATTTAGTTGTTAGAAAAATAATTATTTTTCGTTCAACAATACTCAAATTTATAATTGCGATAAACGTTGATATGTTTACAGTAACTATAATATTGTTGATATTAAAGAAAAGTAACAATTATTTGTGTACGACAACAATATATTGTTATATTAAACATTGTGTTGTTTCCCTAACCATGCCCAACCATATTTTTTCTCTGCGTGTGGGTAGGGGCACACAAAAAAAAGATAAATATTAGTTTAATATGCATATCTTTGAAAAAAAGCCCATTATAAAAGCTTGAAACTAACTAATCGTCTCCCGTACCGAAAGGGTTAAAATAATACAACATCGTTAAGTAGCGCCATACATTTCTTATGTTTTTTTAGTCTCTGAATGGCGTACTAATGAAAATGTTTAGCGTTTATTTTTGAATTGTAATATTTGCATTAAGCTTTCCACGGATTTTTTGTTGGTGTAATCCATTTTTTAAATACAGGATATGATTCCCAAGCCTTTCTATACTTTTGACCGTAGCAAAAAATGTGTACAATTACAAATATAATTGAACCAAAGACGAAACAAGAGGGTACAAACGGGAGAGTGTCAAACGTTCTATTATCACGTTTGAAAAGAGCCTTTTTTAAAAAAACGAGCTAACGGGAAAAAATGTTTGTTGTCCGAAATACGTATTTATCATGGCTGTAAATTGATCTGTGCATAGTGATGTTGCGAATATAAATTTTAAATACATGTATTCCAAATATTCTGTCGGTGGGGTATCAAAGATTCGGCACAGCTCTTGTTAAAAATGTATTTTGTTTGGCTTTTTCTTTACCAAAAGAAGATTTTCTATTTGGCGTTAAAGGCACGTGATTTTTTTAAAAAAAATTATAAAAAATGAATATATTTGTTTAATTTTATTATTTCTTTTACACTTTTGTACGTTTTTTTTGAACGTATCGCAAAATAATCGCGAAAAGTTCGCCTAAATTTCGCGAATACTAATGTCATTTAATAGGCGAATATCTGGCGCTACGAATATTCGTTACATCACAACTGTGTGTGTGTATCTACAAGTTGAAACGATTTCAAATGTTTCTGAAACAAAACTTTCTTTTTTTCATTGTCTAATTCAAATATTTTTTGGGAGTGAAATGTAATCCATCAATTAATTTTGTTTAAACTAATTAATTAGCTGTACATATGAATTTTTTGTATGTTTCAAAACATTCCTCACCAGATCAGATGCATTACTGTGTAAATGCATTTGAGCATCATTTTATTGGGTCACAAATGTTTTTTCTTTCTTGTTTCTTTGTTTGTTTTTCTTGCTGCTGATGTTGCTGCTTGTAAACTTTAAATCTCATCTCCCCGCACATTAATAACCGGACCGTATATTTATCTGTCTGCTGACGTCAAACATCAACCTGTGTTTTTTTTTTAATTTTTTCTTGAAAAAAGAAATCCAGTTTAAAATCTCTTATAGATTTCTTTTTAATTATTTCTACAGATTTTTTTTTGTTTTAATTTTTCTCAATAAAAATAAAACTCAGAATTTGAAAAATTTCTGCGAATTAAAACGCAACCTACTCATACTTGTTTAATTGTATATATTTTTTTGATGCCCTTCACAATACGTAGGATGTAATCCAAAGAGGCTGCTGACAAGACATGCTATTTCACACATTCCAATAAAAGTATTTCAAATGTTTTTTAATTATACCCTACACCACTTTTGGTAATATACTTTTTCTGCTGATATGAGCCTACTTATCACTTTCTGAATAGATCTAATGATGTCTGTCCGTCGACTAGTTGCCTGTCCATGAAATTTGGTACAATCATTTTTATTATCATAAGGACGAAGCCTAATAAAATGTCCTCCCAAAATAGAGCTTTATTACACACAAGTTTTTTTTAAATTAGTACAAGGTGTCGCAAAAGATGTTACTCGATGTTCTTTGACTGTAATTTTGTCAAAAAGGAGAAACTTTAATTTTGCTGAAGGCTAGTTTACACGGTAATACAATGTATTAAGACATTATGTTGAATGAGAACATATGGTTTACAGATGTAAACGATTATACAAAGGGCATCACAGTTAGCAAACTATTAATTTTTTTTGTAAAAGTGTGTTAGAGGAAATGGACAATTAAAAATTGCATTCCATAAAACCCATTTAAAGTTTAAAATAAGTAAAGTAAAAAGTAAAAGTATTTTTTAGGTACTAAGTTTCGAATGTGATATAGCCTTTATTTCTATATTAAAAACAGTTCCAACATTTTTCTGCACCTGAATAATTTTATGTTTCTTAGCCCAATAGGGGAGAGGGGGGCACCTTTGAACACTTTTTGCTTTCAAGCCTCATAAAAATTAATTTTGTTTAATTATTAACTTTTTACATAACTCAACTAATGTGTATGGATATAATCTTTAGTTTATGTATACAAGTAACTTATTTTTAGTTCGGCTTAAATTTTTATTTATTTTTTAATGGATGAAGTCATTGTGTTCAAATGTGCCCCCGATACGGGGCAGCTTTGAACTAGGCTGGGGCAGCTTTGAACGGCAATTTTTTCTTATAGAGTTTATGTACAAAAATACCATAAATAGTTCTATTTTTTTTATAAAATAAATTAGATTTATTTATTAAGAAATAAAGTTAAAATATATAATATATAATACCCATTAACATTTAAAAATAAAAAAATTCAGTTCACAAATGAGTTTTATACATATGTACATGTTAAGTAATGATTAGCTAATGCTAATGATTGCTAATTAACATTCTTTTGTGAAATTCTCTAATTGATCAAACAATTAGAATTAGTTCAACTAATTCCCATTAGCTAATTGAAATTTTTATTCCAATGGTAAAACTAATTGCAATTAGTTGCCATTAGCAAAAAAAATTGGTTTACCTTTACAATTAGAAATCTAATTAACTTCTGCTAATGCAATTAGATATTCAATTAGGAAATTTAATTTATTGTAATTCGAGCTAATTGAATATCTAATTGCATTAGCAGAAGTCAATTAGATTTCTAATTGTAAAGGTTAACCAATTTTTTTTGCTAATGGCAGCTAATTGCAATTAGTTTTACCATTGGAATAAAAATTTCAATTAGCTAATGGGAATTAGTTGAACTAATTCTAATTGTTTGATCAGTTAGAGAATATAAACTAATTGCATCAATTGCTAATTCTAATTGGAATTTGAACATGTTCAAAGGTGCCCCCTTCTTTTTGTTCAAAGCTGAACCCGCGTGCTATTTCACGGAAAATTTATAATATTTTTTTTTTGTTTGCATAATTGTTAAAGAACTTACATTAATTCGGCGAAAAACGTATTTTAGATTGCAATAAATTTATTTCACGAAAGAAAGCGATTACCAAATGCTTCTCACACTCTTACAATAAAAAATTGAAAAATTTACAATGGCACTATAAAAATGTGTTCACCCAACTACATTTCGTCGACGACTGAAAAAACTAGCGAAAGTTGTTGACGTTGCTAGAAAACAAGGTTGCCATGTGAAAAACTCAGTTAATGGTCGGAAAAAATTTGCAACAGAGATTTTATTAACATGGTTCAAAGGTGCCCCGCGTTCAAAGGTGCCCCCCTCTCCCCTACTAACGGAAATTTAAAATGTATCAGTAAAAGAAAAAAAGTAACATTCTTAAAGATTCTCATTTACTCAGGACCTTGAATGTTACATTTAATTTTTCTATGTCCAATACTAACGGAAATTCAAAAAGTACCAGTTAAAGATCAAAAAAGTTCCCTTATAGAGCCTTATATACTTAGGACATTACACGTTGAATTTTTTGTTTCTGGGTCCAATATTAGCAAAAGTTAAAAAAGTACAAGTTGTGGAACAAAAAAGCTAAGGAAAGAATTTTAATTTCCCGTATTTTCCCTTTTTGGTACTTTTTTTATCCGCACTGAAGTATCAAAAATGTCAATATTGTAGTGGGAGCCCATAATTTAATATGTATAATATATTATATGAATGAATGGAGAAAAATGTTTTGTATAAATGTACCAAAAATAGTTACGATTTTTACCCCTTAAACGTTCGATCTTCGAAAAAGTACCAGACTTATATTTGTATTTTGTAGATAAATTTCGAATGTCTTTATAGCCTTTATTTCTATATTAATTGGTTTAAAAGATAGATAGGGTGACACAAAAGTGCCAAATACAGGATTCATCCCTATACTCCCTGAAATGCCCCAATTTCAAAAAAGTACCAGATACCTATCCGCTTATTTTTCTAAGCAAAATGGATAAGTATTAATTATTTATTGTATCTCTTTTAGTTTTGGAGATATAAGATAACCGAATTTACCCGTTTTTACCCTTTTTGAATCTAATACACTATTTTATTTTGTATGGTATACATACGCTGTTTTATTCAATAATTTTATGGTATTTTTATTAAAATATTTGATCTCAAACATATCAATTTGTAACATTATAAAACAGTGATTAATTCATAGTTTTGTTAATTCAGTGGCATATATTCATTACTTCTCAATTTGGGGTATTTAAAACAAAAAATTATGACAAATTAAGGTATACATTGCGTAAACCAAAAATAACTCGAAGTTCATTCGTCTTCTTTCTCTTCCTCTGCTTCATCTGGCTCATCTAAACAATTTCGCTTCTTTCCACCTTGTAAGTTATAAAAAAATGACTGCGAGCCACGACGAATTACATTCTTCTTGCACAAATTTTGGAGATCATGCAGCTTTCGATGGTCGGAATGAAACTATTCCTCAAACAATAGTGTATATTATTATAAGCTATTTTATGAGTTAAAGTTTTCATAAATTGGTTTTTTTTTCTACAGACTAAAATGGAGTATAAAGCGTATACACTATTATTCTTTTAACAATTTTGGAGTGGCAATTTCAAGTAAAATAGCGCATATGAGCTTACACACTTATTGGAGGAAAATTTTGAACAAGAAATTATACACTATTTTTTCCAACGACATTTTGACCCACTTTTTGGAAGTAGAATTTGACGAAATTTTGACCAGACATAATATCAATGATGGAGATGCTAAATATGCAATAAAAAAAATAATAGCGTATGAGCACATTTATATTGCAATATTTTCTTTTACATCCATTTTTGTTAAATTTTTTTTTTTAATAATTCAGCACAAAACGAAAAATGTAATAACCCTACATATGTGGCAGCTCAATTTAACTTTAATGTACACATTGAAAAAAGTGGCATCTCAGTTTATTTTGTTCGAAACAAGAATTAAAATTAAACCAAATCAAGAAAAAACGTGCCAAAATAAATAATTTCGCTCTCTCAAAAGTAAAATGTCAAACTCAATATAAAAAAAACTTTGTCCGGACAAAAATTTTGTTCGGAACGCATGGGTGAAGCGAGCTTGAGAGAGAATAGCAATACAAAATCTGACAAGCGGTCGGTAAATGTTTGTTTTTCTAAACCATTTTAGAAACTTATGTATTCTCATGACATCAGAGGTGTATTTTAACAGCATACATATATTGAAGGTGGTAACATTTTTATACAATTACATGCACAACAAAAATCAACTCAGGAAATTTTCATGTTGTTTTTGTAAAAATTGTAAAATACAATCCGTGTAAACATAAAATATAGTTACAATAGACTTTTCTTTGTAACACGAAGATAATTTCATATTATTTTGATTCTACAAAGTCGAAATACATTGTATTACCGCGTAAACTCGCCTTTATCGGTTGGGCTTCATTTGTTTTTTTTTTTTTTTATTAAGTAGAAGAAATTAAGTGGCCGCCGCCAAAATGTATGACTAGATTTATGGCATTTTACATTACTCTTACCAGAACTTCCGACGATAGGCTCCCGAATTACTAAAGTCGATTCCTTTTGAGGACTTCAAGAGTGTGAGGCTTGTTGTCATTGACTCGTGACTTCAGAAAAGAAGTCTAGAATGATTAAATCGCCAAATCGAGTGATCAAAACTTTCATTCTGTGTTCTTAAGGAATATATCTCTAGTTTTATCTAAAATGTAAATGCAGAACTGACATTTACCGCCATTTGCAAAAGTTATACCATCTTCCGATAGGGTGAAGACTATTCGCTTCACCTTTGACTAAATCTCCCACACAAATTTATAAATAGATGTTGATGTTGTGATCAAATTAGGCAAAAATAACTTTTATTATATCTAGTATGATATAGCAATAATGTGAAACCCTTCCCGCAAATCACTTCAAACCTTTTTTCCGGATTTTGTGTTGTTATGTGGCGTTATAATTGCCTCTAGGTCCAAAAAGTATATGTAGATACAGTCTTGAAATTCATTTTGCATTACTCAAATGTGGTGAAGGGTGGGTATTACACTTTCTTACTTGTTTGTTTTGTATTTATTGAGTTATTTCTTGTAAAAAAAACTTTCCTTATACTCGTAAAAAAGTTAAAATTTTGTAATTTAGTTGGATATTATTTAACATAATTGTCACTTTAAAAATTATTCACTCCATAGTTTAGGAAAAGTGAAGACCGAAATAACATAATACGAAACAGTATTAGAAATAACCTGGTTGTTTTTTGTTCTCCACGTTTTATAGAAGATTTCTAATGAAATATTTTTATATGGTAGGAGACATTGTAAAACCAATTTTTACTGACTGCGCATTTAAAATTTTGCCATGGGTTCGTTCTTTTCGTTAAAATACTTAGTGACCATTGTAACCACAAGTGAGATGAACAACTTTAACAGCCAAATTGTTGGCCATTGTGGTGGTGTATCATCATCACTTTACTTATCAAATACAATTTTAAGCTGGCATCATATACTTTATAGCACATTGACTGTGTATTTTTAGTTTTATTAATAAATTTTTTTTATATTTTTTTTGAAAAGGGGGAAATCCATTCAAATTTTAGTTTAAATAACTTTTTTCTGCTTAATTTCACGCAAGTATTTTAAAAATGATTCACACTTGATTTTGGTAAATAATATGAAAACTAAAGAGTTAAGCAAATACAGTTAAAAACGAAACGTTATATTTAATCCGCATAAATTGTAGTTTTAAATTTCGTCTAGTCTGTTTTTAACACTTATACCACAAATACGTATGTATGTATGTATATTATGTTCATTTGTCATAATTTTTTAAATGGATATTTTCCCAGTTCTCAGCAACATTAGCAGAAGCCGTTAATTATTTGATAACGGAATATTTAGACATATACCTACATCAGTGATGGAAAATTTTAAAATTTAGATGGTACTGAACACCAAAAGAAGAGTAATTTATTCAATATTTTGGTACTTCCATAAAAAGATATTTTTTATTGAAAAATGTACTAAAAAGAAACCAATATAAAGCGTATTTTTTTTAAGTGATTCTGAGTTGGCATCACTGCTTTATTTGACCACCCATTTAACAGCTGATAGCTGCTTTTTTATAGTTTGCTTTGACATTTCATTATGGATCTACTTACACCAGAGCAACGCGTGCAAATCGTTGAAATTTTTAGTCAAAATAATTCGGCAAATCGGCTGATGCACAAATTGATATTGATTTTGAATTTCCATTAAAAATTTCATATTCTGATGAAACCCATTTCTGGTTGAATGGGTTCGTAAATAAGCAGTATTGTGTCATTTGGAGTGAGGAGAATCCACAAGCTTTTGTCGGAACATCATTACATCCACAGAAAATAACTGTTACGTGCGCTGTATGGGCTGCCGGAGTCATTGGCCCATATGTCTTCAAAAATGATAATGGATAGAATGCGAAAAGTTGTTGAAAATTGGTGTTCCAGATTGCGCCATCTACGCCCCAGCTGTGGCGGCCACATGTCCGAAATCATATTTAAACATTGTCATAAAATTTTCTATCCAATAAAGACCGCTTCATTGATATCTAATATATATAACTATGTTTTATTATGATTTAAACTTGTATCACTCTATAAAAAACACCCTATATAAAAAATAAAAAAATTAATTAATGTTAATATAAAAATTATACAGGCCTGTTCTGCAAATCACTTTTACTCAAATCACGTGATTTCAAATCACGAGTGCTTAAGCCCTTATGACTCTTCATTTTTAATGCATTGTTCAAGTTTTGGTGAACAGTGCAAATATAATGTAATAGAAAAATTTACCAAGTGCGAAGGGTTCAGCTGTGTTAAGATAAATGACAAACTGTCAAAAATTTTACTAAAGTTATCGATAACAAATGAAGT
The DNA here is from genome assembly GCA_949318255.1 of Pollenia labialis. NCBI lineage: Eukaryota > Metazoa > Arthropoda > Insecta > Diptera > Polleniidae > Pollenia > Pollenia labialis. The sequence goes on from OX439143.1 coordinate 86,149,666, forward strand.
TATGTCAAAAAAAAATGTAAAATCGTTCAACTTAAAATTGACATTTCAAGCTTGAAATATTAAAAGTGTTGCTGAATCAGCGGTTTATGGGCAAATTCAGCGATTTGCCGCTTTTTGTTTTTAGGTTTCTCATAAACAAAAAGTTGGCAACATTAAATAAAATTCACAGAACAGGGATGGCTAAGTTGTTTTAATTGTACTTTTTTGTTGATACTTTTAAAACTTAGATTTATTTGTTTTTGTGGTGTTTTTTAAGAACAAAAATAAAATTAATTTCAAATAAAAAAATCTTTTATTGCAATTAGGGTAAAAAGTACAATTTTTAAAGGTTGTTGGTACAATTTTAAAAATTCTCAACGCCATTCCTGAAACAAAACCATAACAATGGAAAAAAAACTAAAAAACTTTGTTTACATTTTTTATAATTTGCTTTTTCTAGCATTTAGTGTTTCTTTCTATCAATTCTATGTCAATTAATGAATATAAGGGCTTTACTAAAATCACACGTGTGATATTTTAGCATCCCGTTTTTGTGTGTTTTGGTGTGATCTTCAATTGCCGAAAGCACGCCGAGAAACACAAGAACGGTATGACTGTCAGAACACCACAAAAGCACGTGTGAATAAAATAACAAGTGATTTGAAATCACGTGATTTTCAGAACGGGTCCGATAACAGGTAAACAAACTTAAAATTTATTCATTTTGAGTTAAAAATATATGCAAATGTACACACATACATACATGCATATGTATGTATGTACATTAACTTCCTAGAAATGTAATAATTTTTCCTTATTGGTAGAAGCTTCCATTTTTTGCAAAGTTTCAAATCATTTTTTTATTTTCGTTCTTTATTATCCAACAAAACAAAATCCGTACTTACCGTACTATGTATTGACACCACTTCGGCTTGATTTAGGTACGGATGGATTGATTTTTTTAGTGTAAGAAATAGCAATGCATAAAATACACAGAAAGAAAAACATTCGGGATAAATTAAGCTGTTTATACTTACTTTAAGTACGAATAACACTTAAATGTACTTAAAACAATCCTAAATGGGATTTCTTTCGAAAATCAATCCTGGAATTTCCAAGTAAAAAAAGATTAAACTTTTCATTGGTAGTACCACTCTGAGAGGAAAATTACAAGGCGAGCGTTTTAATATCATTTAACTTATCACGGTTTGTTGCGGATACTACAATAACACCACACAAGTAGTTAAACATCGATTTATTTGTTGTGTGTAGATAAAACAAAAACAACAGAACAAGAGTTAGTGATTTATATTTTTCATATTTTATGACTTTTATTTAATTTTAAATGCCAACAACGTTAGGTTTTCAGAAAAAAATGTTGGCAAAAAAAACATTTATAACATTTTTTGCACTTAAGGTCTTTGTTTCATATTTGACATGTAGCAAAATTCTTTAATTTTTGTTAGAAATTTCCAGTTATTATTTATTTTTTTTCACCAAATTTTAGAGATATTTGCGCTGATGCGTGAGCTATAAAATCTATAGGTTGATTAGTCGTGCCTGGAATAAATTGCAACTTTGCCTAAAATAAACAAATGTGCTTGTAGTTCTTGGTTTAAATTGCCACAGTATGACTGCAGACTATTGTTTTACATCTTACTAATTGGGACAAAACTTGCTAGAGAATCCAATTACTTTAGTAGCAACTATATGTACAAACAAGATTGAATTGCCACCAGAGCTGTTGGCAACTAAAGGCTATCATGAACATCTGCTAAACATGGCTAGCACGAAAACTGTTTTGCCAAACGTCGACATTTCTTAGAAAATGTAGGTTTTCAACTTACCGCGCCCTATATCAAGCAGCCAAAAACATTTCCCGAAGATTAATTTTCTCGAAAAATTGCAAAACAGTTCATGTAGTTGCTGAGCAGGAACAGCACCCGTCATCTTCAACCAAAACCTAGGAAAAAAATATACTTACCAGTCAAAAATAAGTCGTTGCCAATTATGTCACAAAACATGTTAAATGCACTTTTGTATTCACAATAAATGTTAACAATAAATACAGCTTTAATATACTGAATAAATCTGAAAATAATATAGGTATCAACTTTTAAAACATACTTAATTGAAAAAAGTGAGTTTTTATATAAAATTTTCTATTTGGGTCAAATTAGAACCGAAGACCGTTAACGTCAACAATTTTGAAGACCTTATGAAGGTTAATACTGCTTCGGATTGATTTGAGTACGGATGGATTGATTTTTCTTCTGAGTGTCAGCTTTGTAATTCCAGCAACATTTTTTAAATCACCTTATCGGACCTTTTTATTAAAAGCTAACAAGTTTCTGCAATCTTATTTGATTATTGTGCACAAAACATAATTGATAAGTGGACTTTCAGACGACATTTTAGGTTTTATTAATTCGCACAGTTATAACGTCACGAATACGGCGAAAAGAAGAGGGGTTTAAAATTTTAAGATAAAAGATGCTTCAAAAAGGTAAAATATGCGCTATAGGATGTAACCTTATAAAAATGCGGGAAAATTCCCTTTGTACTGGTATATGAAAAAACAGAAATGTTGTCAACGGGTAAAATATGCATTAACAAATCGATGACAAAACTCATAAATCGCCTAAGACCAAATAATTGTACACAAGCAAAAAAGCAAAATAATTATGTATGTACTTTTAAAATAACTGTTTAACCTTTGTTCCGTCTTATCCAATTTTTCGCTATGTTCATAGTATTTTCGCCATTTTTGTTAATTGCTGACGAAGGCGTAGCGGGCCAGAAAATGCATTACATTCTGCTGGTATCTAATATTTGTACAAATTTTCTTTACAATTTACTTTATTGCTAGCCAAAGGATAGCTAAAGTAAACCTCGTAGCAGAAATATACAAACAAAAATTCTGATAGTGCATATAAAATATTCCTGGAAAATATTGAAGGAATAAGAATATTAAATTATTAAATTTGACATTCGATTACATAATATGAAAATTAAAAAAAAATAAACTTTTTGTTTCAGTTGCGGACCCATCCATGACTGCCTACGGGATTTAAATAGGATACAATCTAAAAAACTCAAACACTCAAAAACCGTTTATAATTATACCCTTCACCAAGGATTAAAGGGTATATATACAGCCCAATTAAGAATGCAATTTGCCCGGGATTTTTTCCCCTTTTCCCATTTTTACAATTGAGTTAACATAGGAAAATTGGGAAAAGGGAGAAAACTCCCGGGGAATTTAAATTCATAATTGGGCTAATAAGCTTGTTTGTAACTTCCAGATTATTGATCCTAGACTCTATAACTAATATATATACTAGATCATTATTAGAAAATAAGTTTAAATCCGGCTGACCCGGTTGTCTATTAGTCTGACTTTTGAAAAAGGTTTTCCGAAGACCCCTGATATGATGGGGAGATTGGTTCAAAAATGACCGAGATATGAGCAAAAAACCACGGCTCACGGCTGCCTCTTATTTTACCCATAAATCCCTTGTTGTTGTTGTTTTTTTTTGGCAAGAGCCAAAGTTTAAAATCAGGTACAGCATCTTGATTATCGTTTGGGAAATTTGTTTTGTTAATACACAATCTTAAAATATATGCGAAATTGCAGAAGTGGGCGTGGCACCTTAAAGACATTATAGATTGGTGTTTTGTTGGAGATCGACAAGAGCCAACATTTTCAATTAGGTACAAGCATCCGACAAAATGTAGGCGTGAATGGAACGTAGTCGTGCCACAAAATAGATTTATTTATATGCAAAGAACGTTATTTATATAACTTTTTGCTATTAACGCACCATCGTGAAGGGTATATAAGATACGTCAAAATGACGATTACAATAATTATTCGATTTTATTAAAACACACGAAGGTCAAGTGCGAATAAAAAACACATTTTCCTTTTACTGTACATCTGTACACTTTTCTGAGTTATCAGTTGTGAGTGTGCGTAAATAATTGTAGGTTTGCTAAAAAATAATTTTTTAAATTTGCATTTAAAATATATATAAAAAATACTACTCTAACCGGTGACTACAAATTAATTTAATTGGAAGTAGTTTCATTAAATCGGAAGTAAAACATTTATTTTTCGTGTTCAATATTTTTATCACATGATTTTGCAAATCGTCTTGGGTTTTTTTCTTTCTTATTAGCAAAATTAAGTCACTGAACTTAAAAATTATATAATTTAATAAATAGTTGTTTTCTTAATTTTTCAATCAAACCAAATACGAACATGAGTTTACAAATACAATGTACTTTTAATTTATACAAGTTTAAAATAAAAGAATTTTTTGTTTCGAACTGACACAATTTTAAAATTTCCAATTAAATTGAAATGAGTTGACACAAACTGTCGATTTTATTGTTGATAAAACGGAAATTGATGCATCATAAATTAAATTTGCTCGTCCGTATTTTGCTGTATATAAATATTTTTGAAATTTAAAAAATCATTAAAAATGCAATAAATATTTTCTAATAAATTGGTGTAATTGAATTATGTTTCTGGTGACAGTACAGAGACAAACTTCTACAAAGAGATTTAATAATACTTTACGACCGATTTAATTCTGACCTTCTGGTATATATAGTTATACCCCATCCCATAATCATATACGTATCTAAGCCTCTTTCAGGGCTTTTAGTTGAAGCCCTTGGGAAAACATGTTGGAGGCCTGACTAATGTCTTTGTAAACTTTATTTAAAAACTTTAAGAAAGATTATTTTAAATCACACAAGTCTTAAGTATTTTGACGAAAATGCTTCCCTGTGATTTTATTTTTATTTATTTTAATTATTGTTTGAAAATATGTTTTCAAAAAAACAATAACAATTTATTGTGCATGTAGACGACATTTGTTTTACATCTGACTTGTCAACTTTTTAAGTCACATGTAATTGTGCATGTCTGTCAAAATTGCTGTTTTACACAAGGTTTATATTATTCAGTCACAAACGTGAATGTAATCAGTTGCTTCTGACATTGTCTCTGTTTTTTTTTCGCAAAGTTATTGCAGAAACCAAAGTAGTTCTCGGCTTCAAAAAAGCGTGTGGCCACTTAACATTTTGACCATCTTAACATTTTTTTCTTCTAATTCAGAAATACCAATTAAGGATATTATAATGCAATGTTTTATATATGTACATATAGTATATATATGTATTTATAGTATATATATAAGTGTTAAATATTAACTTCAGACGGCTAATGATTCTGTCAATAGTGGAATAGAGCACGCTCTAATTGAAATTTTGTAAGATGACTTTGCATCTGACTTTTACAGAAGCAATGTTATAAAGGTAACACGCGACTTGTATGTATTTTGCAGTGGAAACATTGACAAGTCAGATGTAAAAAAAATGCAACCGTGTATAATTTTCCAATAGTGGTTTGGTGCGTTTTAGGTTGCAATTGATTGTTATTCCAAAAATGTTAATTACTGACAGCGAACAGTATTTAAAGCACCTTTGCAATGCTAGACGCAAATTAGGTAACAGCTGAAATACAGAATTATTGGGCGTGAAAATTTACTATTAGATATTTTGTGACAGTGCACACTGGGAAATTCCGGCCAAAAATCCATAACTTCTTTATTTATTTACGCAAATGGCTGAAATTTGGTATGCAATTTAAGAATATCATACAGGGAAAATTATAAAATAATATGTAAACTTATGTGATTATATACATAAATATATGTATATAAACTCACAATATTATTACAGTAACGGACTGTAGTTTATTTAAGAAGTATTTCGTTCAGTCATTTACAAATTTGCATATAAAATCCGTTTTGTAAACACTTTATTAACCTGTTTTATTTATTGTAAATAAGTCCGTTAAAGTATTAAGCAAAGATGTGAAAATTGCAATTATGTGTATTTTATTATTGGACTGCAAACAAAAGCTGCAATATTTTGAATCTGCACTTTCGCAAGACCATTTGCATCACTGAATTCCGATTATGTTATCGGTCTCAAAGAACACCAATAAAGTTATCGATGCGTACACAGTAAGAAAACTGTGCATCGTTAAACCTGATGAGATGCATTATGATGCATTTTGGAACTCATTACAAGAATCAAAAATAATTTGTTGCCCAACTATTTCGATTTTATTATTTTTTATACCTTAAACCACAGGCCATTTCGTATGTTATTTCTACAATATCTATCATAGACCTAGTTATACTGCGTCTTTATGAGTATAAAGTTGAATAAACGATGTCTGTCTGTTGGTTGAAATGGTGTTTCCGAAGGCTACAGATATTATGGAGACTTGGTTGTAAAATATTTATTTCACACGCACTCCGGAAAAGTTTTCCATTGAAATTTAGCTAGATCGGTTCAAAAATGGCTTAAAAAAACCACGGAAAAAATATATAAAAAATAAAACAAACCACTTAGTATTTATTGTGATTTCTACATTACTCCCCGAGAGGCAACCGAACTGACACCAAAGTAGTCCCATGATAGGTCTTTGGTAGTAGGGACCAGTTCCAGTTCTAACACATTATATGAATAAGACCTATCACTTCTACATGGGGTTGTCATTGGAAGGGGTTAATTGACACCATTTGACCAGTCTCAGATCTATTCTCAATGAACGTGCTTAGTGTTAGTTACTAAAATACAATGTAGTATTATTTCAATAAAACAAGTCCTAGAATTAAATTTAAGAACTTAATTTTAGAAAGTACCAAAAAATGTGTCACATCACCAGTGAATACTGTACTGTAATTCATTACTTTTCTACCTTATTGTTCTTCATAAACCAGTTAAGGGGTTGGTTCTTCTTTCACTTGTCATGGGTCCTTTCTTTTTTTTGTACTTGTTCTATTTTCACAAATCCCAGGACCAGTCTATTGGACCAATTGACACAAATTTCCCGAGAATGAAAGAACAATTTTATACGTTTTTAGTCATGGCAAAAGTAGGATTAATAAGGAACTCTGATCAAATGCCACAACTCAAAGATTTATTCCCTCATTAACCAACTGGGATAGTAAATACTAACCCTCGTATTCATTTACGATTATTTAATTTAACAAGCGCTTATAACTTTTAAAACTAAAAATATTTTAATGAATACCGACATTAAAATTTTAATAAATTTTGTTTGTTTGCGGAAGACGTTTATTACACTAATTGAGTTGACAACATTTAATTTAATTTTTATTATTTGAATATTTTATCTTATTTATTTACAACAAACTAAACAAATTAATTACATAATTTATGTAATTATTAAAAAATAATTTACTAAATTCAATGTCGCTTTAATTCTAAATCACATTTTGCATATTAAATTTTTATATATTCGATATCAATGGGCTTGTTTGTGTTTGTGAATAGTTTTCAATTGTGTATTTGTATGTATATTTGTAGAATGTAATTGTCTGTTTTTAATTCTCTTGCCCCAGTGTCCCGCTTACTCCCTCACTTCTCAATTTGATTGATCGCTTATTAAAGTACACGTGAGTCTGAAGAAGGTTGTTGTTTGTTGTTGCTGTAGCTGTAGCTGCACTGCGAATCACTTAAATAAGGAATTTAATTTTATTAATTTTGTAAACTACCCTACAAGAAATAAATGAGCGAATCAACTAGTTTTCACGTTGGTTTTAGGAAAATGATGCGAGAAATCATAGAAAATCAAGTTTTCTATAATTTTCTCCCATCATTTTCTTAACGCTTACGTGAAAAATATGATGATTCGCTCATTAATTTCTTTCAGGGTAGTGTGTCCCGGTAGGCGATTTGGTAGTAAGCTAGTGTGAGGGTTGCGGACTCGACTCCTGCTAGAATTTCTGGTCTGTTTCACTGTAAGGGACAAGCTGCGGGTTTCCGTTACTATTGCTTGGTAAATTATCTTAAAATATAATACTGTACAACAATTTCAGACTTTTTTTTTTAAATGACGGGGTTCTGACAGTGGATTCTGGTAGAGGAGACTAATAAAAATATATGCAAGTATCGACGTTTTGAAAGATCACATCCGAACTTTATTTCCCCCTTTTGGCCAGTTCGTGTGGCGTATCGGTATATAAAACTATGTGTTGCTTACGTCTGAGTTATTAGGTGTGTTCCATAACTTTGTAGCAAATGTTACGGCAAATATTTTTGTGAAACATAAAAACCCTCCAACTCTTACTTTATAACGTTCATTTGACAAATCGCTAAACACACCCCTAAGATCGGGGGGTGCAAAAGTGTATTATCCTACAAATTAATTCAACATTCCTATGTTGAATGTGTCGTTTATATTAAACTAGCTTAACCCGGTGCGCTTCGCTACACTGCTTTAACCACTTTATCGGTTGAGAGATATTTAATGTATCCTATGGGAGGTAGTTCCCCCTGCGCCTATCCGCTTTATTTTTATTTTCAAAGTGAAGTATACCATAAGAGTGACTTCTACAAATTTTGAACATTCTCACTATAACAGTTCTTAAGATATGCGATATTAAACATTGGCGTCCTATGGTGGGCACCACTTCCCCCGCTGTTATTTTATTTCAATTTTGGTGCTCAGAAGATCCTACTACCAAAAGTTCAACAAAATACGTGCAGTGGCTCTTATTTATATTTCTATCTATGAGGGGTACTGCTCCTCCCCTGTTTGCCCTGCCCATTTTTATACTGAAATTTATAGTTTGCCATAGTAGTATCTTTAACCACGTTTGAAGACTCCCCCTTTAATAGTTCTTCAGTTCAGCGATATTTAATATATGCATCCTATGGGAGGTTTTTCCCCCCTGCGCCTACCCGCTTTATTTTTATTTTCAAAAGTGTAGTATACCATAAGAGTGACTTCCACAAAGGTTGAACATTCTCGCTATAACAGTTCATAAGATATGCGATATTAAGCATTGGCGTCCTATGGGGGAACCCCTTCCCCCGCTGATATTTTATTTTAATTTCGGGGCTCAGAAGATCCTACTACAAAAAGTTCAGCAAAATGCGTCCAGCGGCTCTTAAGATATGCGATAATTAATATTGGCATCCTATGGGGGGTACCAATTCCCCTGCCCCTATCGAAAAAATAAGTAGCCTATTTTATTTTTAGGGCTCACCTGATGTTACTGTAAAAATTTCAGGAAAATTGGTTCAGTAGTTTCGGAGTCTATAAGCCAACAAACAAACAAACAAACATACAAACATTTTTCATTTTTATATATATAGATTTAATTAATGGTCATATTTGTTCTGATTTCCTGCTCGATAACATTTCATTTAATGAGCGAACATTTAAGTATAAGAGAATATCTACAAGAGTCTCATATGATTCTTGACATGAAAGGCTCGTTAGATTATCTTTACCCACGTCTTAAACGATTCCCACAATGATTGAAGAAGCGTATTTCGCTGTGCTATGGAAAAATCTCACTCGTGTTACAGTTTTTTCCGTATGAGGAATCTTCTACTATTAAACAATGCGGTTATCGACGCTCTTTATGAGACTCCCAGTGGCTTTTACACGATTGAAAATGCTAGCTGGGTTTGAAGTAATTATGTTTTTGTTTGAATCTTTTTTTTGTATTTTTTAATCGAACAAAAATTGTCTAAAAAACTAAATTTTAAATTGTCCGATTTTTTTTACGATATTTCGAAACGATAAAGACGATTTTTTTATTTTTTCTCAGGAAACTGACGATTTCCTCACAAATTAATCTGGCAGCCCTGAATAGCTAGCATAACGCTATCTCATGATGCGGTCACCGCATGAATTCGCCTTGATATGGCCAGAAAATATTACCATACCGTAGAAATAGCCCAGTCATTGGGTATTTTTACTTGAAAAGTTTTCCGGGAGTTTTGAAAATTGGCAATTTTATAGATTTTGACGTGCTCTTTCCGAATTTCAACTTTGCAACCTCGTATCTTTGCCGCTCGCGCCGCCATATTGAAAAAATGGCGCATAAAAGCAGTTTTTTGATAAAAACTCCTTTCCGACGCATTTTACAGCAAAAACATATTTATACAAAATAATTATAGAGAAAATTTCCTACAATTTATGTCATTACCTTTTTTTTCCTACAATCAATAGCTTCGGCGTACGAGCGCCGTAAAGTGTATTTCAACACACGTTTCGGCAGAAATACTCATTTCCACACCACCATTTAGTTCAATCTCGGTCACTTCAATGCTGTTGACGGACAAGGTGTTGTGCTTTCATCGTCTTCAGTACTGATTGAAATTTCAAAGACGGAAGTTTCTTCTGCATCATCGGTGATGGGATCATCAGTATCATCGCGCTCCTCTTCCTTCTCGAGTTCGTCTTGTATTTCAGTGCGTGGTTCAGTGCGTAAATAGTGTTAAAGAGCTCTTTTAATCCACTTCCGGTTATTATGCATCCGATAGATCCCATGAACGACATTAACAAATAGAATCCGCCAAGTCTTCCGACAGTATTTTTCAATTTTGAGTTCTCATCATACGAAAAAATGATTTCCCGCGCTTTAAAATAAAAAGGCTTGTCAAAAGTGACGAAACAAGTATGCTGATGTAATGACTCACATTTTTTAGAAGCAAATAAGAGAGCATGAACCCACTTCATGAACCCACTCCATTCAAGTATGTTAGGCAGGTCATCCCATTTTCCATATGGCCACAATAAGTCAGAAACTGATGGTATAATCACTCCGATACCGCACGAATGCTACCAAGGTTGTGAATCTTTATTGTTTTCAAGCCCGAATCGTTTTTCTTCGTAAATGTTCAATGGTACCAAAACTACCAACGAATTCTGCAGACGGCATTTTCTTTAATTGTTCAATATTTTGGTTGGGAGCAGTAGCACTTTTAGGTGTAATACAATGGATACCACCCATAGCATGAAAAGTGTTGTGCCCATCTAATGTCTGCGTGTTGAAATCAGCGTTGTCGAAAACAAACTGTGAAAACGACTGATCATCGAAATTCAATGGTGAGCGCATAATAGCTAAAACTTCGAACAGCATTGCTTCGGTGTACGAAGAGCAAAATCCGAGTGATGATAAATTATCTATCAATCGTCGAGATCCTTATTTTTGAAATAAAAATACTGCTACTCCGACCTGAACCGATGATATAAAAGATTTCGGACTTGCTGCTGCAATAATAGAATGTGCAAGTGCAATGCTTTTTTTCTTCCATTTGTCACGCGAGGCGCGTTTATTTTTTAAAATTATACCATTCAGGTATATCTGACTCCACATCTTGACAAAAATTGTCTGACGGAGGATAATGTTTTGTCTCGTACACCCTTGACCGAATATCCTCTGTAACAATTACTGCTGCTGCCTTTACAATACGCTTACGTTCTTCTATCTTGTTGTCACTTTTTTCATTGTACCTGGCTTCCGTCAATAATTTAAACCTTGTACTTTGAAAGCAAACCACAGGCGCCTTATTGGCAGTGACAGCAATTAAAACAGCATCACCATATTTTTTAACAGTTGCGCTTTCACTGTTTTTATGTGTGGACGGTAATCTTCAATTTTGGTCATTAGTTCGTCCAGAGAAAACTGACATTCTTTGGAATTTTCTTCGAGCTATGAATAAATGTACTGCATCGCAGAATCCATCTCGCTGTTTTTCTTTCTTCAGTCGGGGGCGTTTGGTACAATTTCTTAATGCAAGAATTGTGATATTGTGCATCGGCTGCGACTAAATCCTTAACCTGCTCAAGACGTTCAACGATTGCTTGGCCCCATTCATCTTTACGAGCTTGAGCAAGTTCTGAAATACTGTTTTTCATCGATAATTTACGCACACTATACACAATATTACGGTCACATAAACGAGTCTGTTTTTGCTTAGATATAAACTCCGCTGTTATCTCAGCAGCACATAAAAAACAATGATTCTTGAATGAGAACGTTGGACGCTTCCCCTACGCAAAGCTGCAGCGATTAACTTCTCATTATTATATCGTTTTCGACACACATCGTGAACCAGTATCCATTTGAATCCCACCAAAAGTTTGTATTTATTGTATTTTCTTTTTACACTTGACTTACGAAAAGTTTCCAATCCTTTTTCCTTCACTTCAATAACTACACTTTCTTGCAATATATCACCACAAATAAAACATTTTCCTTCATTAGAAGCCATGGCTCTATAAATGCAAACGACATTGCGAAATGATAAACATGTTCTGATGACTCAGACTAAATATTTCTATGAGCAGTTTAATTTAATATTACGCGTTAGCGTGGATGTATAATGGTCGTACGCTCGTACGCCGAAACTATTGATTTTAGGGCAAAAAAGGTAATGACATAAATTGCGTCGGAAAGGAGTTATTATCAAAAAACTGCTTTAAGGCGCAATTTTTCCAATATGGCGGCGCGAGCGGCAAAGATACGAGGTGGCAAAGTTGAAATTCGGAAAGAGCACGTCAAAATCTATAAAATTGCCAATTTTCAAAACTCCCGGAAAACTTTCCAGGTAACCTTTATTTTTCCTACCAAATGACTGTACTAAAAAGCAAAAATTAAAAAAAGGTCTAAATGGGTTAAATTAACGTTTTTTTTTGTTTACGACTAATTTTTTTTATCACGTTTCAGGTATTTAAAAAACGGCAAAGGGATAAGTTGGCAACACAATTTACAAGTAGTTCGTTGTGTACGTATTATTTTGATTGCTTTTGTTGTTATTGCTGTTTACTTATGTAAGTTCTTGTCAATTTTTTTTTACTTTTTTTTAAACTGATCTTCCCTTAATGCCTTGACATTAATAGACACATTTCTTTACTTGTACAATAATAAAAATTATTCACACTTTAAGTAAGTGACAAAAAATAGTCTCATCCAACAAAAATGTTTATTCCTCTTATTTTCAATGAATCGAACGGACGTTAAATCTACAGTAACGTTTGTTTGAAAAATCGCATTAGAATAATTTAATTAAACTTATTAAAATTAATAAACAAAAAAACTGATTAAACATTTTTCTTTTAATACATATCGCTCCTTTATTGCAACATCGTCATATCTCAAAAAATCAAAAAATTTTGGTTACGAAAGCAAAAGTGTTCATTCATATTTTCTTTATATAAAAAAAAATTATTATTAAACCTCAAATTGACCTGATTTTATAGCAAAATATATTTTATTAAATCTGTATACCTATATTTGACCTTCTCCGACGAAAGGGACCTAGTGTGTGAAAATGAAGTTTTAAGAAAAACTCATTTCATCTTATTGTACACCTTTTTAGGTACCAGAATCCAATCTTAAGTCCAAACACGTTTTTTGATACACTCCAGGTCCCTTTTCTCGGAGAAGGTTACATACAGGTAAATTTGAAAAACTTTAATCGCATTTTGCCAAGTTTGTTTTTTTTTAGATACGACTATGTTGCAATAAAGGTGCGATATGTATGTGAAAAATAATGAAGAAATATCAAAACATCGTTTGCTTTGGCTCTCAGCACTATTTATTAACACTAGAAACCCCAAAAGTTCCAAGCATCGCACAGTGTGATATTTCGACAATGTATGTGGACAAAATTATTCTCCAAATTTTTAGGCATTAAATGAATTAAAGCACACAGTTTTCAAAAATTAGTTTGGTTTATATCGTAATACGAGAAGTAAAAAGCCATAGTATAGATTTTTAAAAAGCTTAAAAAGAGATAAAAAAAAATAAGAAAAAAGCCGAGTTTTTCTTTCATTTAAACTGTTCTTACATCTCATTTGACGATAAATACGCTGGGAAACATTTATATATGGGCATTTCCCTGGCGCGGATTCAGGAGGGGGAAGTAAGTCGTCTTTATTTTAATCAGAATTAGAGAGTAACCCTTATTATAACTACCTTATACAAAAATTGATAAAAGGCTAGTCAGTTTCAGACATTCATTCAGAGTCACTTGATGGGTGAGATTTTACTGCGCTTAGTTTTAGATTAACTCCTTAGGCTCTTCTGGGGATTCCTTAGATAGTTTTCAATGCATAATTCTTTTGTTGTTTTTATATACTCCTCAAATTTAACTTAAATAACGTGACCTTCGTACTCTTCGGAGGACAATCATCTATTTTAACTGGCTGCACAGAAAAAATAGAAACTCGACTTTAATTAAACAATTTGTTCAGACAATTAAATATTTACCTAATTTTGCCCCTGCAAAGGAATTGATCATATCAATTAACGGATTTGTATTTTCGAGTCATGGGACACAAATTTAGTCAATTAAAAAATTAATTGCATAAACTAAAAAATACACCACATATACACAAACATTTAATTTTATGGGTTTTGATTAAAAAAATTAATTGCAGCAAACAAAAAATTAATTGAATAATTAATGTACACCAATTAATTATTTAATTGAATAATTTTTTGCAAAAATTTTTTCTGTGTGTCATCTATAAAATTTGTCATCTTTATTATAATAATCTGCCATCTGTTTTTTTGAAAGCATGTTCAATATTTATTTTATTTTTATAAATTAAAATATAAATTTTATTCCACGGCGGTCACCGGTTTTTTCTGGCAATTCGTATGGAAAATTTTGTGACATGCTTGTTCTGTCCATACTTATACTGCACTCTCATACACTTGCAGTATGAAACTTTGAATAAGTAAGTGCAATGAATTTATAAGTTTCGTTATTTTTAAGCTAACTTTACTTATTTATATGTAAGTAAATCTAAATTTTTATTAATGTTATTTTTTCATAAATTGTTGAAGGCAAATAAATATTTTACTTTTTTTCTTTGTGTCCTCTATTTTTATTTTTAAAATCTGGTCGCCTTAACTTAAAAGACTAGTTTCTAGTCCAGTAATTTAAGCAGATTTTGGAATTTTGTTTTTTTCGTAAAAACTTTCGAGCAGAATTACCGTCGTAAGTATTTCCACTTCTTGTTGTGGGTAGACATAAATCGCTCAAAATGTCTAACACATTTGTAGGCCTGGAGCAAAATGTCCTAATTTTGATTTTGATTGAAGAAACGATCTGCTCTGACAAAGTCGTCTCATAAGCTACCTCTGAAATATAAGACAAGAGTGCATAAAATTTTGATGTAGTTGGATTTTTAACTCCTTATTTAAATAAAATATGTATTATTTAATATTTGTACCACCCGAACATTTTGTTTTCTGTGGTACAAAATGCATTGCATGTTACATCTATTCACTTGCGACTTCTGTTTGTGTGACTGGTAAAAATTAGATCCATTGCCAGTATGATTTAATTTTAAGTTTTTGAAGTTATTTTTAACAGGGTGACTAACGTTTATTTAAATATAGTTGTATGTGATAAAAAAAAATTAGCAAACTTTTACATAAAAATCCCGGGATTCGGGACTTAAATTTTTAGAATAATCTTTGGATTTCAGTATTCGGGATTTCGGGATAGGCATCCCTAATACAGATGGACTCGAAATATATTTTTAAAGTGATCTAACGATGTCCATCCGTCCGTCTAGCTGATTGTCCGTCCATGTAAGACTTGTGCGATATTTACAAGTTGCAATTTTTGATAAAATTTGGTAAAACATTTTTATTGCACTAAGGTCTAAAATTTCAAAAAGTCCTCATACAAACTTCTTTCCGAAATGGATTCAAATTTAGATTTAATTTGCCAGAAAATTAGTTAACTGCAATTGAGTTTTTTTGAAATCGGTTAAGATTTGCCCTACCCGCTTTTACGTCCTTTTATATGTTAATATTAATATAAAATTCAGCGACCGTCCCTCAAATCCAGTTAAGACAAAAAATCTCATATAGGTTGTGTATGTATCTAGATAATATTCGGCACAAATAACACTGATATGAATTTTGACCTCGTAACATAACGTGGTTTTTGTGAGCCATAACTGGCGCTCGGTTTAATCTTAAAGCTGAAGGTCTACACCATGTGTTCATGCGTAGATGCGTTTGATACTTTTTATGCATTTCTAAATTCAATTATGCGCCAAATTTAATTTTTTTATCACCTGGGGCCTAATTCTGGCAGTCGTGATCGAGTACTTTCTTGATTCGAAAGCAATTTTATTTCAGTCGATACTTAACAAATCGAAATTATTTTTTCAGTATTGTGAAACTTAAATTAATGCTTTACAACACCGAAAAAATAAGTCCGATTCGTTCAGTATTGACTGAAATAATTAGATATTAAATTGCTTTCGAATCGAGAAATTACTCGACCACGACTGCCTGAATTAGGCCCCTGTTGTGCTAATATGTTAATCAATTACAAACAATTTTTCCAAAAATGGAAACTGTAGATATTTTAATTGAATTTATTTAAAAGAATTCTTAGAGGAGTAAGCTTTTTTTATAAAAATATTTGTGATTTTTCTCGGTATCAATAAGTTTCCAGTTGATGTAGAGTTTTTTTTTCCCGGGGTTCTTAGATTCCCGGGAAAACGGGAAAATTTTTATTTAATTTTTATAGATAATACAAAGTAAATTTGTTTTAAATTAATGAAAAAAACTTTTTTTTTAAAAAGCGTAAGGGAACTTGTTTACAAAGTAAGTAAAAGAAATGCCAAAGTACTCCCAAAAATTAATTAAAGGTTTTTTTATTTTAATTTTTTTTTTTTTTTAATTGAAAAATTTTTATTTATTTTATTTTGTTAAATAAGAAAAAAAGAAAAAAACCCTGAAGAAGGCACTCAAAGAAGTGCCGAAATATTGGTTAAAATAAACGTTTAAAGTTTTTTGTATAAAATTAAAAAAGACCTCAAGCTTGAAATTTTAGTTATATTACATATAGATAAAATATTTTAAATAAATATGTTTTATAAATATATTAACATTTTTTAACAGCTTAGGAAAAAACATTAAGACACACTCAATGCGTTTAATAACGTCTATATCAGCCAAATGTATGACAAGGTTGATGCAAAAAATAGCATCAAACGGACTTCTTCTTACAAGATCCACCTGCAATCTTTAGGACAATGTGTTTTTAAAATTGTATGTTGTAGTATCTTACACGAGTTTCCATAGGTTTTTTTTATTTCTGTTTCCCAGCACTTCCAAGTTATATAAGCCGTCACAAAATGAAACAAATTTATGTTTATTACCTTATAAACATATCGTCATATCTCAAAATTTTTTTTAATTTTAAGTTAATTAAGCAAAGTGTTCCTTCTACTTTCTAGTAACAAAACATCGGGTTTTATCTCAAACTGAACCGAATTTATAGCAAAATATATGTATCTTTAAATCGGTACATTTTAACTTTAATCGCATTTTGCCATTTTGTAGATATGACTTTGCTGCAATAAAGGAGCGATATTTTTGGATATCTCCTATTTTTAAGACTTGTCAATGGACAATTAAAATTTACTGCCTGCATCTTATTTTTAATTTATGTTCTTTATTAACTCTTCATTTCACTAAATTTATTAATTATCAACTGTTGCACGGCACACTCTGCTTTTGGTAGATTTATTGCGCCAGAAGACATTGATTTACGAACGTACTCACTTATTGTTATTGATCTAATCGACAACCCATCAACAGATGCTAATTTTTAGAGAATATACAACTAAATTTCAAAGTATAAATAGCTTTTTTCTGAAACTATGAGGAACTTTTATTTCTCGGGATCCCGCAACAAAAATCCCGGGAAAACGGGAAAGAAAATAATTCCCGGGACGGGAAATCTCGGGAATAAACCCTAAGTTCATGGCATTTGTTTAAAAAAAAAATAATAAGCACAACAAAGATGACACTCAAAACATAAAAGTAATCGATAACTAGAATGGAAAATTTTGTTCGTGGTAAAATTGTGCTTAAAATTAATTTTAATGTATTTTATTCTTTAAAGTTTGTGCAATCTTTATTACGAAAGCATTTTCTTTTTTTAAATTTGTATTAAAAACCTTTTTTAATGCAAGAAAATAGCAAAAAGTAATCCACCACACAAACATATTTATCGATAACATTAAAAATAAAATATGATTTGTCATCCATGGCCATCAATAACAGCTGACTTTATTTCACCACACATGCGACGGATACAAAAGTAGAAAGTAAACAAACTTTCATGCGTTGATACAACTGTGCATTCTATGCGATTTTCTGTGTAACTTGTTATATACAATTTCACTGATTCTACTTTTTTGTCAGATGCATAAAAAGGACAGACCCATAAACGCATGGCGTGGACCTTCAGCTTAATATCGAAAGACAAATAAGCTTACAGGTGGGACCAAAGTAGGACAGCGGCCTTTTTAGTGTTTATATTGAACTTAAGTTTGCAGAGATGTGTCTTAATAGTAACTGGATTTAAAACAATGTTTTTCAATTTAACTGAAATAAACAATAAATGGTTTTAAAATCAATTAAATAAAAATTTTACTGGGATACAATCACGAAAATTCGTCTGTAAATACTATGGTTAATGGGTTTTACCGATAATAATTTTTTTGTGGTTGATTTTGTAGTATCTCATCGTCCACCGATTTTAATAAAACATATATCGTTTTAAAGTTTTTTTTTGTGTAGATATGCACGAGATAAATAAATTTCAGGATTGAAGGGTTTAAAAAGCGTTTTAAATTTACTTGCAATCACACATACATACATGTATTTATAAATAGTAGTTGAGTAACTCAACTTGAGTTTTGCGTTCTTCTCCCAAAATCTGTTTTTTCTTGCATTACCCTGCAAATAATAGGACCAGCCCAAAAACGCGTGTAAAGAGTAGCCCACAAGGGACTAGGACTAGTCCAAAAGTAACCCAAACGTATGGAAAAAACATGGTCTATTTCACATTACGATGTCCTAGGGCAGGACCATATAACCCATCTTTGGACTACAAAGGAGTCTCACTTAGGGATGCCAAATGGGACCAGGTTTTTTGAAACCCGGGATTCGGGATTTTTTATTCAAAAAAACGGGATCCCGGGACGGATCGGGATTTTTCGGGATTTCATATATAAAGGCCAATTTTTAAAATTCATATATTTATTTATAATAAAATGTTCATGTATAAGTATTAAAACAAATAAATTCATGAAGAATATTAAACTCATTACAAAATAAAACAGTTTAATGTATTGGGCGATTCTATTCTAGACAACTTTTAACATCAATTTTCAAATCACACTATTTGATACGTTTTTGATGCGCATTTAAAGTAAAATATCTATATTTTATAATAATATGATTTTTATAGACGTAAGCTTGAATATAAATTTGTTGTGCACTTCGAAGCATTAAGATTCATAGATTTGGCGCGAACCGAAAATGCATTGCATGTTGCACCCGTCATGGCTTAAAGAGCAAATTTCTTATTATTGGATTATATTTCTCTACGATGTTTGATTTGATAATCATCGTCTGATATCACATCTTTCACAATAAAAAAGAATAATACAAAAAAAGTTTAAAAATTAACAGAGTTTTGTGTTTATGTGGTATGATCTTATGAAAGTTGGCCAATTTGGTTGCACCCGTCATGCACTTTAAAGCTCTCTCGTGGCTATTTGATCGTTTCATATAAATTCTTGTTAATAGATAACAATAGTATATAACAAAATGTTACCCCTTCTAGAAATAACTTAATTGCAAATGTGTTTCTTTCTATTAGTAAAAGACGTTTAAAGCGTCTAAATTTTGCACCCGTCAGAATAGAATCGCCCTATTCGTTTAAAGAAATATGAAAAAATTATCAGCCTTATTCAAAAAAAAATGTTAATTTTGGTTTAAAGAACATATTAGTTAATAAGCACTTTACGCTTAATAACCTTATTGTAAAAATTTGTATACAAAAAACGTATATTAGTTAATAATGACTTTTAGAATTTTTTTAGTTTAAGACTGGTAACACCGGTTCATGCACTTATGTGTGTGAAGTTAAATTTTAAAATTTATAACCCTAGACACATTCTGTTATGTTTACAGAGCAATGTTAACCACTTAACAGAACTTATGTTAACGCTGTTATGATGCATGATTCCAGATTTCTGGAAAAGGAGTCAACGTGGGCGATAAAAAATGATTAGGATTTGTGGACAATACTATTCTCCATCGTTCCCCATCCCCAGAATTTGTAACAGAGCGAGTTGGAGTGACTTATGGCCAATTTACTCTTTTGAAGTCTCTAGGGGATGAGTCCAGATTTCTGGAAAAGGAGTCAACGTGGGCGATAAAAAATGATTAGGATTTGTGGACAATACTATTCTCCATCGTTCTCCATCCCCAGAATTTTTGTAACAGAGCGAGTTGGAGTTACTTATGGCCAATTTACTCTTTTGAAGTCTCTAGGGGATGAGTCCAGATTTCTGGAAAAGGAGTCAACGTGGGCGATAAAAAATGATTAGGATTTGTTGACAATACTATTCTCCATCGTTCTCCATCCCCAGAATTTTTAACAGAGCGAGTTGGAATGACTTATGGCCAATTTACTCTTTTGAAGTCTCTTGGGGATGAGTCCAGATTTCTGGAAAAGGAGTCAACGTGGGCGATAAAAAATGATTAGGATTTGTGGACAATACTATTCTCCATCGTTCTCCATCCCCAGAATTTTTAACAGAGCGAGTTGGAGTTACTTATGGCCAATTTACTCTTTTGAAGTCTCTAGGGGATGAGTCCAGATTTCTGGAAAAGGAGTCAACGTGGGCGATAAAAAATGATTAGGATTTGTGGACAATACTATTCTCCATCGTTCTCCATCCCCAGAATTTTTAACAGAGCGAGTTGGAGTTACTTATGGCCAATTTACTCTTTTGAAGTCTCTAGGGGATGAGTCTAGATTTCTGGAAAAGGAGTCAACGTGGGCGATAAAAAATGATTAGGATTTGTGGACAATACTATTCTCCATCGTTCTCCATCCCCAGAATTTGTAACAGAGCGAGTTGGAGTGACTTATGGCCAATTTACTCTTTTGAAGTCTCTAGGGGATGAGTCCAGATTTCTGGAAAAGGAGTCACATGGGCGATAAAAAATGATTAGGATTTGTGGACAATACTATTCTCCATCGTTCTCCATCCCCAGAATTTTAAACATTCGTTCTATAAAACTTAGTGTTTCCATTTTAAATACCAATATAATATTGTAAAATTTATATTTTTATTATTTTGTTAGTTTTCTCAAAGTTTGTTGTGTTTGTAATATTATTAATTTTGGTTTAAAGTAGGGTTGAAGGTACTTTAAAATTCTTTCTTTTAATATTGAGTTACTAAACGTATTTTAGACTAATAATTGTTTTTGAATAATACTTTAACGATTTTTACTTAATAAGTCTTGGTAAACCTTTAGTAACTTTTTTTGAATAAGGCTGTATGTATTTAAACTTATATTAAAAAAAACTTCTAAAACAAATTAATGACGTCTGATAATCGATACCTTATTTTACTGAAAACAGATATATATGCAAGTATAAATTTAATAAAATAAACTTAAACAAATATGTGTCGCAAGACCTTTGGTATAATCTCCTAAAGTTTTTAACACCTTTTTGCACAACTTGCATTGTGCGTGCGCAGTTCTATTATCATTCACTTAGAAAAAAGACCACACCAAACTTTGTGTTCTGATTTTATTTTCTGTGGTACAAAATGCATTACATGTAACATTTATTCACTTTCGACTTTTTTTTGTAACCAGTTAAAAATTAGATTCATTCATTGCCAGTATAATTTAATATTAATTTTTTGAAGTTATTTTTAACAGGGTAGCTTACGTTTATTTAAATATAGTTGTATTTAATAAACAAATACCACATATTTATTAAATCCAAAATCTCGGGATTTTAACACAAAAAATCCCGGGATTCGAGACTTAAATTTTTAGAATAATCCCGGGATTTCGGTATTCGGGATTTCGGGATTGGCATCCCTAGTCTCACTACAACCACTTAAACAATGACATGGTCCATGCTTGCATTACATCGGACCAGTCCATGGAGTAGTCCATTTCATGAAATTGGATCATGTGGTCCAATAATATTTGCAGGGTATATTTGCAAACACACATTTACACATATGTATGTGTAAACGACGGTTGTGCTCATAGCTTCCAGATAAAATGTGTCGAAAATTGGCAAATTTTGCAAAACAAAACGTCAAAAAAATCGTTATTGTAAAATACTACGACTTACTTTTGTTATTTTTTGAGAATTTCTAATCTTCCTTTTGTTTTAATTGAAAAAAAAACATCAGATCTCTAGAAATAAAACCTGTGTTTTTTCTCCTATTGACTATAAATGCAAGTCTTAACTTCCTTTACTGGCCAACTTAAAGAAAAGCGAAAAGCGTTTTTTAAATAATCCAAAATATTAAACAAACATTTTTATGGTACATATAAGTTTATTCTGGAAAATATTCAACAGATGACTTTGCTTGTCTCGTATTTTTCAGGATGTCATTACGAATATGCTACAAAAGTTTAAAAATCTAGAATTAGAGGCAGCACTGGAATAAGAAATTTAATCATTTATAAAAAAGTAAGAAAATTGGGTACTACATGAACTTAGAGATATCGAACAGCGATTTTACTCATTAAAAATTCTGTTTCAGTGCTTTTCAGAGATTGACAACAAGTACCCATAAGAAAAATATACAGAGGTATTTACCCACTCTTTTCGTTATTGTGTAAACACATATTTATAACACAAATAATAAGAACAGCTATGGTTGTGCGTTGCAAAAAGTATGGTTATTACTTATACTTATGCACGAAATATCTTCACGCAACCACATTCAGTAGACAAAAATACATGAATATTATGCAGATGTTATTCCATACCCATGAATGTGGTTTGGTTATCTGCCATACACATAAAATATCCATGTTTAAAAAAATACCTTCAGTATTCTTGGCACTTCTGTGTAAAAATTAAAAAAAAAATTTTTAACACAAATGGGCGTTGATCACTAGGCAGGTATGGGACTATGTACATATTATTTATGATACATACATACAGCAGTACCTATGTAAAACTACACATAAGCTATGTATTTTTAAAAAAAAGGATAACGAGGGGAGGAAGGGGGCAATTTATGTATCTCCAAAACTATCCAACAGATTTGATAAAATTTAAAATATAGATAGATCCATATTTATATAGACGTATAAGCTAACTATGACCACGAGGGGCAAATTACATGTACGTTTATGATCGAATATTAAAAAAAATTGTTATACAGCAATTGTAACACACATGCACAATACCATGTAACCTGAAAAGTTGACAAGTCAGACGTAAAAACCATGTTGTTTATCTTAAGCAAACGCTATATACATATGTATATATATATATATATATGAATTGAATAGTTGTTTCACTCTTTCTTATTAGCACAACTTTATTGCGTAAAACTCAATTAAGGTGCATATCTGAACACGGTATAAGGAACTTAAGCCCTTATGACACTACATTTTGTATTCATTTATTGATATAGAATTGATAGAAAGAAACAGTAAATGCTAGAAAGAGAAAACTATATAAATTGTTAACAAAGTTGTTTAGTTTTTTTTCTCTTGTTATGGTTTAGTTTTAGGGATGGCCTTGAGAATTTTAAAAATTGTACCAACAACCGTGAAAAATTTTACTTTTTTACCCTAATTGTACTAAGATTTTTTTAGTTAAAATAAATTTTATTTATATTCTTAAAAAACACCACAAAAAGGTATTATAAATCTTAGTTTAAAAAGTATCAACAAAAAAGTACAATTGAAACAACTTAGCCATCCCTGTTCTGTTAATTTTTATTAAATGTTGCCAACTTTTTGCTTATGAGAAACCTAAAAACAAAAAGCGGTAAATCGCTGAATTTACCCATAAACCGCTGATTCAGCAACACTTTTAATATTTCAAGCTTGAAATGTCAATTTTAAGTTGAACAAGTTTACATTTTATTTGACATAACTTCATTTGTTATCCATAACTTTAGTAAAACTTTTGACAGTTTGCCATATATCTTAATACAGCTGAACTCTTCGCACTTGGTAAATTTTTCTATTACTTTATATTTGCACTGCTCCCCAAAACTTGAACAATGTATTAAAAAGTTGGTGTCATAAGGGCTTAAATTATGTACCATTTAAAATTGAGAAAGAGTTATCATGATTTTTTTATGAATATGAAATAATCACAAATACGTGAAGAGGTTCTTTTAAAAACTTGACTATTCCACTTTTTGTGTTTTTGAACAATTTGAGAAAACAGTTTTTTTTTGGAATGTCATTTTAAAATGGAATAATCGACTTCTGACGAAATCATGCTTTTTTCTAATGTTATTATAAAGTTTGAGTCGAATTTTTAATTTTATTTTCACAAAGTTTTTTTTTTCAAATTTACAAATAAAATTAGCTCTGTCGAAATTGGAATAGTAAGGTTTTGAACAAAACCTCCTAATTTAGTATTAATAATTTGAATTGATATATTTTCTAAATAATTTTTCTCTTCTTTTCAGGTAAGTACTTTGCATTTACTACATACCTAAATAATAAAGAACACCACAAATTAAATTTAATGTAAGTACATAATGGTTAACGAATTCAAATACATGCCACTAATTTATATTCGTTATATTGAAACTAAAGAGCTCGAGCTAATGGGTTATTAATTTTATAATTTCTTAAACATGTATAACTGTAAACTGCAAATATATTTTATTAAAATACATACCAGTATTTCAAACTTTTTATGGCTTTTGGGTTTTTGGCGATTATGCATCATGTATTTTATAAATAACTAGCTGACCCGGTCCACGTTGCTGGCCCTAAGCAAACATTAGTGTTGTATTACCACACGATTTAAATTGAGCATTTAATAAAATTTACGGCCTTTAAAATAAAAATCCATGGAATACCTATCATAAAGTTTTTTTTACAAAATAACTTAAGTATTGTGTAGATATGGGCTCAATCAAAAAGAATCATTTTAAAGAAAAAATCGTCCAAATCGATCAAGCCGTTCTCAATTTATGCGCTTAATAGAAAAAGTGGGCGTAAAAGGAGGCGTGGTAAAGTTTTCTTTCGATGAAAACTTAAAATGGATTAATACGAACATTTGAAAGAAAAATTTGTCAAATCAATGGAGCCGTTTTCTGGTTTTTTGTAATTCGAAAAAAGTGGGCGGGGCAAAATTTTATTTTCGTATAAATCTAAGTTGGACCATGGCGATCTTTTTAAAGAAAAAATTGACCAAATTATATAGATGTCATTGGTGGTGAAATATGAAAATTGGATTTTGCCACGCCCCTCCGCCCGCAGACCGAAAATCAAAAATCAGACTTCACAGTGTCACCCGCCTGAATATTCTGAAGATTCCCTGAAAATTTCATCAAAATCGGTCCAGCGGTTTTGGAGTCCATACGTTACATACATTACACACATCCTATTTTATATATGAGTCGTTCAGTGGATAAAGGGAATAAGTCCACCAAATTTCTTGTTGTTAAAATCGATAGCGTAAAAATGCAAATTAATTATGTTTTGACTTTGAGCATTCGTTCGAAAATAAAAAGAAAAAATATCCATCTAAATATTGGCTTACTATAAATAGTAAATTTTAATATTTATAATATTTAAAAAAATAATATTCAACTTTACTTACTTAATATGCGCAGGTCAAATAATGAAAATATTTTTACGAAATCTTTTTCAAATGCTTTTTATGCCCGTAATTTCTACAAGCAGATATCTGGTCGTGTTCGTTCCTATCAGTTATCTTTACCTATCCGGTAAAACTATTTTGGTTATTTCAACGTTAATTTTGCATGCGTGTTTTTTCCTTTAAGTTTGCTTTTAAAAATGGCAACATTCGTATTTGTATTAATTTTTAGAATTAACTGTCAAAAATCGATGACGTAAAATACACTACAGTTTAACCAGTAGGTAAGACATACGTGTTAAAGTTATGAAAAATTCGTTACACCATAGATACATATATATTTGTAGAAATTACGGGCATTAGCAGGAAGGTTGTAACTTACGACGAAGGTTACGACCGATCTGCATTCACTGCACTTATTAAATTAGAAACTCTTCTAACCACAGCGATATCATACCAGTGATCAAAGGTCGAATTCATATGTAATAAAGCATAAAGTTCGATTACATTTAGGCTTCCGATTGCTGCTCTCTTGCAGCAATGAACTAAGCACAACAACAATTTAAAGAACATAAAAAATTGGCAGGTAGCGAAAGCTCGAAGAGAGGCAAGAAATAGAAACAAATAAGAGTGATTAAAAGCAATGTTAACAAGTGATTAATGCAATATAAATGCAAGCGTGGACTTATTCCCTTTTTCCACTGAAAATAAAAATTTTGTGTTTCGTACAAAAAATGTTTTGTCTTTAAAATGGGGTTTCCGTTGAAATTCGAAAACAAAATTTTTACTATACATCGTTAGTCATAAAAAGAAGTGTATCCACGCTTAATCTCAAAAAGCCAAAAATGGACTCATTCCCTTTATCCACTGAACGATTCATATATAGATATAGAAGAAGAAGATACAATTTACAATTTACATTAGCAAGCAGTCAAGCTTAAAACATTAAGGGTTTTCATAAAATCGTTGTCGTAATCTGTGCATTTTTAAGCCCTTCCAAATTAACTGTCAAAAATTGAACGAGAATTTATTTACACAAACTTCGTAAATTTGCCCAACAATTTGGACACGTAATCTTGCGCAAAAAATAAATTCTTACATAAATTCAAGCAAATTAGTCGTTTAGCTTTCTTTATGCATTGTACAAAAACAAATTTCAATTTTAAATCACAAATTTCAACTTTTATTTTTATATTTTTATTTTCATTTAATAAATTTTTAATTGTATTGTTTAAAATTACACAAAAATGAAACAAGTCTCGGAAGTTGGCCCATTTGCACAAATGACAATTTTAAGCGATATCATGAAAACCCTTATTTTATATATTTTTTTTGTTATAAAAAGTAAAAAATTTTACCTTAAACCAAAAATATTTATAAATAATAATAAAATGTTAAAAAAATCTTTTAATCTTGACAGTTGATTTGTGATTTTTGTCAAATGTACACGAACAAAATAAAAATTATCGAATCGATAAACAAGCGGCAATAACAAGTTCAATAACGTTCATTCATTCATTCCTCCGTTCATTTAAAAACTATAATAATTTATTTGTATTCAAATAATTTATTTTTTTTTCTTTTTATGTTGTACGTTTTTAATAACGAACGCATTTAACATTTTTTATGGGAATGAGTTTTTATTATAATTTTGTTTTATTTCTGTAAAAAATGTCTATTAAGTATTTAAAATTAAATTTAGCGTCATAATATTGCATTTTTTCTATTTATCAAATATAAACACACATATATAGTCAAAATATTATTTATGTAACTACCCTGTAGTAAATTAAATAGTCAGTTGCAGAAAACACTAACTATAAGTTAACTATTTTTCAAATGACTACAAATTGGTTTAATTCACATGCAGATATCAACCAAAGATATTGCATAGAGGCACACGTAAAACACAAATAAAAGCAAAATAAGTAAAACAAGCATGCCGTGAAGTCAATGAAAAAAATATACACAAATTTATTAAAATAATTAAAACGATTCAAATCTGTTGTTGAACTAGAAATTATGTAGCGTATTTATTTCAGCACTATTATACATTATCATTTAAAGCAATTTGATGCAAAATGTTCTTAAATAATTATTTCTATATAAAAATATGCATATATTTTTTTGACAAAAATTATTTCAAATTTAAATAATTTATTATAAACCGACTATACTATTAATTAGCTACAAATAGGTTGAACAATAAGTAGTTAGTAGTCAGTTTAAAAGTCATGCAAAGATGGCCAATTGACTACTGCCTATGACATGCCTATGTTAAAATAATTTATTTAGGAAAAAAGTCACTTAATCAACTAGATGTGGTTATAAAAAACCAGTTTGAAATTACTTAAAAATGTGTTTGACTTCCTACAGGGTACTTTGTTGAAAGGATTACACATTCAAATGATTATTATATTCACGCACATTTGCCCAATGAGCAATTTTTTTTTTAAATCTAATTTGACCTTTCAGTTTCTATTTTCGATACGTTATGTATATTACAGTGGTGCAGAGGTTAGAACTCAAAGAATTCTGATGAAAGAATGTGTTGATTCTTGAAACATGTGAATTCAACCCAGGTTCGAGCCCTAGCTCAGCCAAGACAACTCCAAGTTGTAAAATTCCTTCCTTCATTAAAAATAATTTAATGAAAATTAAATTTGATGAACTCAAGCCTAAGTAAAAATATCAAAATTATGTATATTACAACTAGGCTTGCCAGACGGTCTTGATTTACAAGAATGTTCACTGCATGTCCAGAATCAAGAAAAAACATGTTTTGTCAAAATTTTTAAAAGCCAAACAAAAAAAAAACCAACTTATAAATTTTTCATTTGTTTACATACTGTTACACCTAATTTTCACGATGATTTAAAAGACATGTCTTTTTTGTAGTTCTTTTTTAAAGAAACTTCCAATGTTTCTAATTTTGTTTGATTTTTTTTTATTTTCCTTATATTTTAGTAAGTAATTGTCATTTTGAAATAAAAATACAATATAAATTAAAAAACAAAAATTTAGTGCAAAGAGGAATGTCAAAAAAACACAGAAAATACGATTCATGTCTTTTTTTCTACCCTGCTTACTTCTCACCCCCGCTCGCTTTCAAACTAAAAAAGACATGTTTCAAAAATAGGAGAAAAAATCATCATGAAAATTGGGTGTTAGTTACAGTTTTATTTGTTTAATAGTCTAACAAAAGTACGTTTTCATTTTTCAACACTAATAATTTGGCAACACCGAGATGCTGATTTGCTACAAAACCCCGTATCAGTACTCAAAACGAATTACTAAAAACGTTTGACAGCTGACCAGGGTTGTTAGACTTTTTTCTTCAAAAATCGTCAAAAGTTTTTACAAAATTCGTCACGAACATTTAACAAAATCGTTAACAAATCGTCAAATATTTAAATTTTACAAATTAGAGACAATTTATTGCATTGATTGGTTCAAAAATATAAATTTATATAATTTATCAAGAAATGATATTTATGATGAAGAAAGTTATATGCTTTAGTTTTATTCTATTTATTTCAGGAAGTGGGCTGAAATATATTTATCATTTGAAAAGAAATACATAAGAAAAAATATATTTTCATAAATGCATAACAAAAATTTATTTATTTCATTTATCCATATTCAAAAAAAGATTAGGGTTTAGTAGCTTAGGGAATAAAAGAAAACTAAATCGTATTTGCTTTTAACTCGAGCTATCTTTAAATGATTAATTTTTGCAAATTGTTTGTACTGTTGAAGGTGCTAAACCAAAGGTGCTGTCTATATCAACAGTCTTTTTACCCGACTTGAAACGTTTTATTACGTCCAATTTAAGTTCCAAACAAATTAAGTGCTGGTTCACACTCTTCAAGTTTTAGCCGTCAAGTCTTGAGTTGTTAGGAGAGAGAGGAAAATAAATGGCATTCGCTTTTCCCTTCTCTCCTAAAAGCTCAAGACTTGACGGCTAAAACTTGAAGAGTTAGAACCAGCACTAATGGTAAAAACACAACTGGGACGAACGACGAATTATTCGCAACGAATATTCGTCAAAAGAAATAGAACACATTGGTGTATATGAAAGTACACACGTTCATTGCGTAGACCGAAATTCGTCGTGCGTAACGAACTCTGCGATAGGTTTATTTCTATTTCTTAAGCAGACGAACGACGAATAAATTGGGAAAGGAACAGCGCAGCATGATAGCAAAGGTAACACTTATTAAAAATCGTGAAATCTGAAAAGAATCACAGGGACAAATCGCTTCTATTGCGAACATGGCTAAAATTCGCGAAAATTGCAAACTTTTAAACAAACACTAAAATTAATTTGAAAACGCTCAATGAGTGAGAAAAATAAAAATGCCGGAAAATAACTTAAAAAAAAATTTTCAAAAATTGCAAAAAAAAATCGCGAATTTTTATTATTTAAAAAAAGCCATACAATTGAATAAAAGTCCCTAAAACTATAAGGAATGGCAAAAATTTAGTAAAAAAAATTGCTTAATTAGAGGAAATTCGAGAAAATTTGCTAACAGCAGCATGATAGCAACGTGTACTATATTTTATTCGTGAAAGCTGTAAAGAATCACAGGGACAAATCGCCTCAAATGCAAACTTGGCTAAAGTTCGCGAAAAATTGCAAACTTTAAAACAAACACTTAAATTTATTTGAAATCCCTAAATAAAAAAATTGCAAAAATGGCGAAAATTCGCGAAAAATGTTATATTTCAAACAAGATTAAAAGTCTCTAAAACTATAAGGAATGGCTTAAATTCGGTAAAAATTGCTAAATTGGCGGAAATTCGCAAAAATTTGCTTATAGCGGCATGATATCAAAGTCTACTATTTATTATAAATCGTTAAAGCTGTAAAGAATCAGAAAACTTACAGCAACTAATCGCGAACATGGCTGAAATTCGCGAAAAATTGCAAAATTTTAAACAAATTGAGATCGCTATGATTTGGTAAATGTTAATAAACAAATAAATTACAAAGAAATTTTAATAAAATTTATTGCTAGTTAAAAAGGATGAAAATGGATGCAGTAAAATAATTAATGATTCTCGCCTGTAAGGTTTTTATTTTTAAAAATTAAAAAAAATGTTAAGTCCCATTAATACCTGGAGTTCACGCAGTTATTGTGTCTCATTTGACGAACTTACGCAACGCATTCTTGCCGACGAATTCGTCGTACTATGCGAAGTTCGTCCCAGTTGTGTTTATACCATAATGCATTGTCTTCTCTTTATACCCATTTTTCTACACAACTTCTTATAAAGAACTAACTTCTTACTTCCTAACACGCAACTATAGTTAGAATAACTTACCTAACATAATTAAATGGGTATTCGCCCTTTTACACGAAAATAGAAAAACTCTTCACATGTGATTATGACTTCATCGAAAAATGCAATCGTATGTAGAAATCGAAATCATAAAAACGCAAAGCGGATTTAACTAATTTTTAAAAAGCGGACCAAATAGAACCGACTCAAATCGGGGCTATAGTGTATATTTTTTGCAGTATCGATGGCATTTATATTATTGTAGAATTTCAACTACTAATGCTTCTAGTGAAAGAAACCTGGTTTGTGAAGGGGGAAGAATTTTTTATTTTTAATTTCCAAAAATGTTTGTACATAGTTCGAAAAAAATGATTTTTACATTTTGGACTGTTCCCAATATTATTGTAAATATTTCTTGTACGTGTTTTATTGATGCCAGAAAAACGTCATAATACTATTACTTTTAGTCAAAAAATCTTCAATCGTCATTTTGACGATTTTTTTGAGAAAATACAGTCACATCTAACAACCCTGCAGCTGACACGAAACAAAAGAGTATAGACATTTTTGTTGCAAATAGAGAGTTAATTTGCCTATATTCCTTTTTTTACTTTTTACTGTTTTTAAAAATTTTAATAAAAGATAATTGAAGGAAGTTTTTAATTGTCAGGAATTCTTTTAAAATCAGGATTTTTTTTTCATATCGAAAAGATATGAAACAAAATATTACATCGTTTCTCGAAAAGTAAGAAAAAGTGTGTCTGTAACTCATGTCGAAAACTATCAAAATAGATTACGTCGTTACGTTATAAATGTCATAATATTCCATTCGAAGCTGTTGTGAAATTGCAGACGTTGATAACGCCGGTTATCGTTGACAGCGACCAAAGTTTACTAAAATTTAAAAATTTTTAACGAAGGTGACGAAAATCAACCGTCGGCCAAGCCAAAAAATGTAAAGTGCGACTTTAGTGTTTGTTATCTATGAAATAGGTTTAAAGACGTTCGTATATTGTTCAAAAATGGCAAAAGGCTAAATAATTAAGCAATGAAAAATCTGCCAAGAACAAAATACTTAAATCTTCCGCATTTCGCATTTTTAATTAATTTTTTAGTGTTAAAATTTTTTCTCACCCCGTTTTTATTCGTGAGTTTATTTGACAGTTCAAAGCGATATTACTCGCCAAAAATATTGCAGACGCAATACACAAGTTTCTCGAAACGAGAGTTACAGAACACGGGCACAGATCTGTTTCTACCACCCTAATGCCAGAAAATTAAGACCCGCAAGAAATCAATTAACTTTTGCTTCAACTTATTCGATAATTGCAGCATAAACATGTTAAAATTTAATTAAACAAACATAATTAAAAAAGAAATCGAGGTAAACTAAAAAAAAATCATATTTCGACGTGATTCAAGTAGTTTCTTTATACTTGAACCTTTTTGTCTATTAGGAAAACTCTAAGTTACATCTTGCAAATATTGCATATAACAACATTTTTAAAAACCAGAAGGACATTTTGTTAAGTAAAAATTAATTTAAAAAAAGCTTTCTGCTCAAATATATTGATTTATTCCAAATATTTCATAAGTGGCAATCTTTCGTTTTGTTATGGAACTCCTCAAATATGCATTTGTGCAATAAATATCTTAAATTAAACGTCATACCGACAACAAAATCTTAAACAACTGTTTTGTAACTATAAAGAAAAAAAAAGATTTAGTTTTAATTCTCAAGTAGGCACACATTTGACGTCATAATAATTAAATAGCCATCACAAACTACAAGTGCAATATTTTGTTAGAGTTTTGACATTTTAAGAATTTGTGCTTAATAGAATAATCTTAAATACGTTTTAATTTATAAATTACATGGCAAATTATGTGTCTTTCCTGCCTTTTGCAAATGTCAACAAAAGAAAATATTGTCATGTTCAATTAAAATGTTACTGAAATAAACAATTTTTTCTCCCTCATTAGTTACTATAAAATCCAGATGTATTTTTCTTTTAGCAATCGGGTTGATTTGCCGATATCTTTTTATTTTTGGATACACTCGATTTTTGTTGTTCTTTTTCTACGGGAACTCATATTTCCTTATTAACTATTTTTTTTTTAAAGATTAACTACCTTATTTTTGAAAATTAAAACAGGTTTATTAAATAAACTTTCATACAAAATCCGTTTCATAAACTTTTCACTAACCTGTTTTATATTTAATAAAAAAGACCGAGCCAATTCATGATACACGATTTGATTTATACAGCTTGCTACAATGTCGATCGCTATCGCTCGCTTGCATTTTCAACGACAACAGCTGATTTACGCCGCACTTGAAATTTTCACTAAAAGCCGAACATCAATGCAAACAACATAGCGGTAAATGTAATACTTTTCATTAAAATTTATGCTAAACTTTGAAATATGCGATCACAACCATCAAAATCAGGCACTTGTGTTGTGCTTGTTAACAGATGCATTATGTTTTTTTAAAGAATATCGACACTATTGCGTACAAAGGGCCAATCTGCTTTTTAAAATCCTGTTTCTAAGATTTACTGAGGATGAGCAGAACTTTAAAAATCGCCTTCTTTAATAATAAATTTGCGACCAATTATGTAGCTTTCTAACGGCTTGTGTGTGCTTGTTGGTAAGTTTTGCTTCAATTTATGTATTAAGTAGGGCCCGGATTTGTATGCAGTTAAAATCGAGTTTTATGCACATAAAACATACACTAATAATACAAAAAATATGCGCTAAAAATTAAAAAACTATGCACTTAACATTTTTCTTAACAAGAACACATTTATTAATCATAAAAATAAAACATTAAAATAACATAAAAACCCTAAAAATTCAGTCTTTAACGAAATTAAGGAACAACAACCCAGTTAAAAATGTGTTCCAAAAGGACCAGGTTTTATATATGAATTCATACCTCAAATCACTTCAAACCTGCTGATGGGATGCCTAATATTTGTAGGAGGTGTTCCCGATTTGGAGGACTATTTTCTGCTGGCAATAAGCACTTATTTTAACTTACAAACAAAGTGCTTTAATGTTTTGCTTATACTTGTTTAAAGGCCTTTTTCAATAATTTTAGTAAACCATAACATATTTTTATTTTTTCGCTTTAAAACTTTCTTCGTTGTCAGCACTAATAGCAGCCTTTTTATATTTTTTATATTTTATTGTTTTTCATTTACTGCTGTATAAGAGCTCTCTTGTTGAAGCGCTCGATTATGCGCTTTTTCTTTTAGGTGATTGAAAAAACCTAAATGTTTTTTACTGGGGAAAACACAAAATATAAAGTAAAACAATCATGTTAATTAAATCACTTGTTAGATAGATATTTGAACCTTCATATAAAATGAATTAAGAACAATACTCATTTCCATATATTCATGTTCAACTACGCTGTTTTCGTAAACATTTAAATTAAATATGCCAGCAGTTTGTGTTGTTGTCTTGTGTCCTTCATTTTTCTAAAAACTTTATCAAGTTTGATACAAATTTGTTTACTTAAGTTACCCTTAACTGCATACATTCTATGTATGACATTTCCAGGATTTGGTATCATGGTAACCAAGGAAACCTTCCACTCTTGAGGGTAGTATTCAAGACGTAAAATAGCATTAAAAATAAAAAGAATAATTTACTTTGCCATGCGATGTAGCTCTTCTTGGTTTTAAAATCACAAATAATGATAACTGGTCTATTTAGATTTCTAGCTGCACGCCATAATGCGTGGTCTGATTGTCAAGTTCCTGAGGATATTTTTTTAGGGAAGCCGGGTTCTGAGACTGCGGAAACTTTCTTAGTCTTCTTAATTTTTAAGGCGTCATTACTAGGCCTGTATGTCAAAGGTGTTTTCTTGATTCGTTACCTGCATTTGGGGGTAAACGATCGGTCTAGCCGAACGCTTTACGATAGAGCACACAGGTTATCCTCTGTAGTTGGCAGTGTTGCTACATTTTTTACGTTGGGGTTGTACCATGTACATACCATGTAATTTTCCACATACGACTCAAACAGGGATAAAAAGCAGTATGTCTAAGTATTTGATTTTTTTTCTCTATTTTTAATATTTGTTACATTTTTAATTTTGAAGTCCTTCTTAAAATTTTTTTATTTCGTCTGGGTCCATGCATGCGTACATGCCCTTCATCACTAGCTGAAGGCCTTGACTGCTCTTCAGTTGGTATGTATATATGTATTGTTTTGTGCTTTGAAGTTGGTTAATACTGTGCGAAAATCATCCTCGTGATTCACCTGTATTTTTGTCTCGTTAATACTACTTCGCTTTATTGCAGCTACATAAAAAGAATTGTTCGCCTATAAACGAAATCAAATTCTTTTTTAACTCATTTGAGTTTTGCTCTCTAAGATATAACGGGAGGGGCTAAGACGATTTGATGACATTTAGCGCTTCAGAGCATTCATCATCCAGAAATTTAAAACGATTTTGGGAACTTATTCCAGCAGTTACACCATCTTTTAATACTTTTAGGGCCAAAGTAACTGCTGTTTAAGCAATGCTATGTACCTATCAATACCGACTTGTACTTCAGGCCTTCGAGAACTCTTTACTTGTGGTACTGAGTCATGCATTGTCTGTTTTTGGGTTAATCGTTTTATCACTTATTAAGTTCGCTTTTGCCGCTGCGGCAACACTTGAAGTCTCAAGTTGCAGCTGAAGGTGAGAGTGAACTCGTGGGAGTAATAGCTTTAGCCGTTAGGTATTTGCTATCATCAATTCTTTTGTTTATTATTGCATTGTACTCTTTTACATTTACTGTCACATATATGCGATTCTTTCATTCTGTCTTATTGTCTTTTCATTATTTAAATTCATAAAGTTCTTCTTTACTGTTTAACAGTAAACTGTGCTCTTTTTATTATTTATTGCTTACAACAACACCGAAAAAATATAAAACCCAAAAAAAAGCTTTTCACAGAATGTTTCTATCAGAGCTGTAAATTAATCATTCAGTTTTGAATTAAATCGCGAATCATTCATGCAAATGAATCTGTAAAATGAATTGCAATTCACTTTAACAAATTCATTTGAATTGGAAACGAATTGCAACTCATTTGAATTGGAAAATGAATTGAAATTTATTTCTGCCTAATTCATTTGAATTGACTCAAATATCATTCAATTCTTTTTTGATGTGAAAAGAATTAATTCAAAACTGAGCTAATTTGTAACGAATTAAAATCAAAAAAGAATGATTTATTTACAGCTATGGTATGTATCAGAGCTTTAAATGAATCATTCATTTTTAAATTAATTCTTAAATCATTCATGCAGTGAATTAGCAAATTTTGAATTAATTCTTCTTACACCAACAATGAATTGAATGAAATTTGAATCAATTCAAACGAACTCGGTAGAAATGAATTTCAATTTGTTTTCAATTCAAATGAATCTTAAAAATGAATTGCAATTAATTTTACAGATTCATTTGAATTGAATTGTTTTCGAATTCATTTAAATGAATTAAAAAAAAAGAATTTGCAATTCATTTCCAACTCATTTGAACTGAATTGATTGAAATTTGAATTGACTTTGTAAGTAAATCTACAGTAAGCATCACTGTCGTTTTGTTATTCAACTAATTTTTTTTTGTAAAACACAGCAAGCTCGTTTTGTATATCCCCTAGTAAAGTCCAAAGACACAAAATTCTAAGATTTGATATTCCTATAATATACTGGAATTGCCAGTAGCGGCAGAATAGGAATTGAGTTATTAGGTATCGGCGAAAATCCTATCAAAGTGGGAAAATTTTGTTAATTTGCTAAAAGAAACTTAAATTTTTATTTTTATCAAAAAGTGTGAAAATATTACTAAAGGTGTGTTTAACAATAATTTTTGGTTTAAATAATTCCTTATTTGTATATTGTGGAAAATTACTTTTTTTTTAAAAAATTTTTAATCGAATTTTAAAGATTTTATTAACTTTGAATCTCAACATAACATTTTTTGCTATCAAAGCTGAGTTCGTTTACTCAAAATTCTTGCTACTTTTACCACAATTTGAAAACTTGTTTACATTTTATATTAAAAACTTCTAACTGCAACAAAAATAGTAAATTTTAGTCATTACCCCTAGATCTGCTTTTGAATTTGATTGATTGCAACTCATTTTAGATTTCATTCATTTGAATTTCTAATTCATTTGAATGAATTCAAAATCAAAACAATTCAAATGAATCTGTAAAATAAATTGCAAGTCACTTTTCAGATTCATTTGAATTGGAAACGAATTGAAATTCATTTCTGCATAATTCGTTTGAATTGATTCATATTTATTTCAATTCTTTTTTGCTGTGAAATGAATTAATTCAAAATTTAGCTAATTCGTAAGGAATTGAAATCAAAAATTAATGATTAATTTACAGCTCTGGTATGTATTAATGTACATTAGACTGGGGCAACCTCCCTACAAAAAAAAAGTTGTGCCAGTCACCCCCTAAAATGAAAGATGTGTCAATGAAGAGTATATAAAAGGAACATTTTTTTCCCACGCCTCCAAATACAGCCCTTTGGTTATTTATATGTATCGCTGCCATTTAAAATCCGATCTCATCATAACGTTGTTCATGGCTTGACAGTGGCTTCATTTTTGCCTTTGGTGACTATTTCATCCGACATCAAATTCAGAGCGCCACTTATTCCATCTCGGATCCTTCCCCCAAACGTCTAATTTTTTCACGTGTCAAGAAACCCCTTCTAAAACTTGTATGTATGTATAGCTTAATTAGTGCGTCCATTCGCTTCTAAATTGATATTATAAAAACAAATTTAGGCTAAAAAAAATCGTATGTCTGAATTTACACGTTTCATCTTTGGATGCTCAACTTCTTTTTAATTCCCATTTAAAGATGCCGATATATTCACACGCAGCAATCGGTTTCAACTTTTTTCGGTACAAAACAACAACAATTTTATCAATAGCGAATCAAAGAGAAAAAGAAAAAAAAATTACATGCAGCCATCGTTGTGCATATGTATACCAACGAATAAAAACACAAAGCGTACTGACCGAATACAGGCATCTCCGTACTAACCCCCTTTCTTCTTTCTTCACTCACCTAAAAACATAAGAGTTGAGCATCAAAAGATGAAACGTGTGAAAGCAGACTATGCAGAGTTAAAAAATCACGTCTGTTATAAACGATACTATACATATGTAATTGTTTATGACCTCAGCGCTATTACATATAAAGGGTGTGTTTTATAGAGGCACACAAGTTTAAATTATAATAAAACAAGGAAATATGTTTTAATATCAATGAAACGGGATTTATTACATATAGATAATTTTATGAAATTAATGTTTAAATATGATTCTGCCATGTGGCCGCCACGGCTCGCTCGTAGAAAGCGCAATCTGGAACACCAATTATCAACAACTTTTCGAAGCATTTTCGGACGTATTTCGCTTTTCGCATGTTGATTTCCGGGTGTTAAATTGTTTTTGGTTTATGGACGTAGACAAGTGACAACATAATCCCAATGAAAAAATCCAATGGGGCCAAATAATTGGGCCATTCATTACGTGAAATTATTTTTTCATCAAGTTTCTTTGGGAAAATCAATAGTAGCGCCGCTGTGTGGCATGTGGCTCCATCCTGTTGGAACCGACTATCAGCAAGATTAATGCAACGTAATTGAGGTAACACAGGTACCCCAGTTGCTGAGAACGGCGACGGATTCATTGATTGGGATCATTTACAATGCTTTCCTGTACAGCGGCTACAGCTTCACAGGAAATTTTGCGACGACTCAAATGAAAGTTAAAGAAATTTTAAATGAAATGTAAACATATTTACTGAATACGTTATAAATAAAAAATGCGAATTTAAAAGAAGTTATGGGCACAAATTTTATTAGTAAATTTAACGCGAAAATTCGGAAAAGTTTGCTAAAATAGCGAAAATTCGCGAACATTTTTAATTTATTAAAAAAGCAAAATTCACTTAAAGTCCCTTAAGCTACAATAAGGAATATCAAAACTTTTGTAAAAATGGTAAAATTTGCAAAATAAGCGGAAATTTGCAAAAAAAATCCTAACATCGACTTGATATTTATTAAAAATTGTTAAAGCTGTAAAGAATCAGAAAACTTAAAGGAAAAAATCGCTACTATCGTGAACATGGCTAAAATTCGCGAAAATTGCAAACTTGGAAACAAATCCTTAAATTGATTGGAAATCGCTAAACCGGCTTAAAAAAAAAACAAAATGTTGCGAAATAAAAAAAAAATTCGCGGAAATTTTTAATGTTTCAAACAAGCCATAAAATTGATTAAAAGTCCCTTAAACTATATAAAATTTGGTCAAAATTGCTCAATTAACGGAAATTCGCAAAAATTTGCTAACAGCAACATGATAGAAAAGTCTTATATTTATTAATAAACGTTAAAGTTATAAAGAAAATATTCAAAATTGGAAACAAACTCTTAACTTTAATTTCAAAAGATAAATCGGTTACAAAAATGTGTGGGAAAATGGCATAAATAACGTTAAAAAGGGAGTAAAGAACAAAAATAATTGGAGATGGGATTTTTTTTTAATTTTCGATAACTAGTCGATGTCGACACAACATTCTTATAAAATACCATATTAACGACGAAGGATTGCAGTCGTCGATTTGATGTGACAACAATTTAAAATAAATGTCGGCGGTGACGATGAATTACATAATAGGGATGATTATCAGTAACAGTAAATGTGGCCCGAAAACGATCTATTGTTCTTCGAATTAGCCGCTCTAAAGGACGATTATGTATGTACGCCATAAAATGGATGAAGTGCACGAGGAGTTTGACGAACAGAACAATTATTTTGATTAAAAATTTCAACAATTTGCACGCGTTACTCTAATGTAAGTCGATTCATTATAA
This sequence comes from Pollenia labialis, assembly GCA_949318255.1. Taxonomy (NCBI): domain Eukaryota; kingdom Metazoa; phylum Arthropoda; class Insecta; order Diptera; family Polleniidae; genus Pollenia; species Pollenia labialis. Next base: position 86,189,382 of record OX439143.1, read on the forward strand.
AATTTCAAAGCAAACTTAACAAAAATCAACTATCCGCTGTTAAATGGGTACCCAAATAATGTAGTGATTCCAACTCAAAGTTCTTGATTTACTGATAATTTATCTAATAACTCCAAATTCTAAAGAAGTTTTCTTAATAAAGATAATTACTTATATCTAAAAGAGTTTCTAGTTTTTGAAATACATATTTTTCTTTTAGCTCTGTTTTAAATATCGATATTCTGCTTTGTCATTTAAGCTGTACAGGCAACTCAATATGTATAGTTTAAACAACCCATAAATTCAATACGTGGTTTTTTTTTTAGTCGTCACCTTGAAAATCTAAGATTTTGCTGATTTATCCTATATCTTCCTACCGCTTCGTTAAATCTTACCAAATATGAAATTCCATGTGATTTTGGCACGGGTTTCAGCAAATAACGCTGGAGAGCATTTTTTTTTAATCTTCAGCATTACTTGTTATACTGTGTATATACATATGTAATATTTTATATTGTTATGTCCGTCCACACATTCTCATTACACATGCATATTTAAATTCAAGATATTATTATAATTTTCTTTATTTTTTTAATATTTCTATGCTGAGTCTCCCACAACTCTTTGAAGAACCAGTAATTACAAAGACAGAAGAATTAAGAAAATGTTGATAAGAAAACAAAGAAGTAGAAACAAAAAATACCAACAAAATTTTATAAAAAAATGCTGGCTTCTGTAACACGACATTGTCATTAACTGCAGTGTGACCATTTTGGTGTTTTTGAAGCTGAATTTAATTTAATTAATTGTTTTATTAAACTTGGTTTTTTTTAAATTATTATTAAAATTTTGACTTCAAATAGTTAAACCTAAAAATTAATTTCGTTTAAAAATGAATAATTCTTATTTGTAGTTGTTATTAATAAAAATTTTGCACCGTAAAAAATGTATTATTTGGGGAATCTTAGAAATGATCATTGTCATGTTATTTGTAGAAATTATTTTCCAATTAATTGTAAAATTTAAATTATCATTGAAATGTAAAAATCCCGTATTCAATTTTTTAAAACTGTTTTTTTTTACCGGCATGAGCAAGGTAATTTTTAAGTGGCAACCGAATAAACCGGGTTTTCGGTAAAATAAACCGGTTATTTTAAAAATGTGCTATTATTCATATTTTTGTTGTAAATATTCCCGTAATTTTAGGCTTTCTCATATACTACATATCGTCCTTCTAATGCAATTTCGGCGTAATCACGGCGATTTCTGGCCACGTAGCGATTATAAACCTATTTGGCGATTAAATTTTGTGTCTGTTAAAAATATGCCCCAAAAAATTGAAAATTGCTAATTTTAAAACAAAATATTCAACAATTTACTTACAGTTTCATTTAATAAAAGCAATAATAAAATTATAATCGGTAAAGCCCAAACACCATAGTATTTACAGACGAATTTTTGAGATTTTTGGGGCGAATTCAATCTAAATACCAACATTATAAGATGGTATTATTTGGAAAGAAGTTTTTAAGGGAATATGTGAAATTATACACCGATTCTCACAATTAACATACACTTCGTCCTTTGTACAATTAAAATGTATTTACAAAATTTACTCAAATTATCTACAAGATTATAATTTTTACTTTGCGCACAAGGTTAACGTAGAATGATAGCCAGCAAGACGGACGGATGGACATCGTTAGATCGCTTTAAAAAGTGTTGGAGAAATTGAAGCAACACGTTGGGTTACATATAAATATTTAAAACAGATTTTCGAAAAAAAATTTTTTTATTTATTTCGTAAGCTCTTGTACACACAGAAAAAAATCAAGTTAAAAACGTCGAAAACAAGGTTGATTTAAAATTTTTCGGTGGTGATTTTGCTTCATACGTGTTTCATGTTAATTCAACCTGATTTTATAATTGCTTGCGAACAACATTTTTTTCTTTTAAAATAACTTTAATTCATGTTAATTTAACATTGCAGTAAAGTTAGAGCAAAATGTCATTTATATTGAAATAACAATCCGAATCACGTTGAATGAAAGTTATTTCATGTTGAAACAACGTGAATTTCATGTAGAAACAAATTGGTGTGAAGAAGCTTCAGAGACAACATATACATTTATTAACAAATCAATCAGCAGAATGGCCCGATATGGTTTTCGTCATCATTCTACTTTGAAAACTTGATGTACTATTTAACTAAATAATTTTAATTAAAAGAATACGGGAATTGTCTTCTTTTTATAACATATTTTAGGAATGAAAATAAAAAAATTAACATACTTAACTATGTATGCATGTTAATTTAACAAGATAAACTTTTGATTTTAATATAAAACAGGTTTTTTTTAATGGATTCAATATTGAATCCATATTTATTAAAATTTTAATATTTTTTTTATATATTTTAACAGTGAATAATATTAAATAAGCGTGATTTAGGATTATTTTAATATTTTTAATTTAAAATTAATATGAAAAAATGATAAATTTAAATAAAGGGCATACTTTTGCAGAAATTTAACATGATTCTCAATCAACATTTTTCCATGTTAATTTTACATTGGTATTTTTTTCGTGTGTAGGCGCCAAAAAAATCTAAAATTTATCAAAATATGCTTTACAAAGGCCAAATATGTGCTATAAACCTAAAAAAAATGCTGCAAACGGTAAAATATGTTAAAATATACACTAACCAATCGATGTCAAAATTCATAAAAGCTCTAAAACGGATAAATATATTGATTCTGCCTTCATTGGGCGCACAAGGAAAAACATGCAATTGCATATTTATGGTTTCCCTGATAATAACCATAGTTGAATTAATGTATTGAGACCGAAATAGATCAAAATTTCCATTGATATGAGGTTCTATAAAATCGTATCAGGCGTATTTTGCAATGTGGTGTGCAGAGCGAAAATAAGTCGCAGTTTGGTTTTCTTTTTGCCTCGATTTTTACGAAATAAAATCAACTTTTTTCAATAAACATTACTTAAGACTAGTGAGTTCGATTATCCGACCTTATCAAAAACCGGACTTCGAATATTTCGAAGAGTTGCTATTTAAAAAATCCGGGTTTCGGTTAGGTTAACCGTCCAAAAAAAAAACGTGATCAGTAAATTAATCAAATTTAAGCTTTATTTTTTAACAATTTCTAAGATGATAATTTTATAGTGTAATTAAGAAGCTGTTAAATGGTGTTTGATCTAGCCAAACGTTTTGCAAAAGCAAATACAATTTTTAATAATTCTAGTGGTTACGTGTAGATCGTCAAATATTAAATAGGTGTGAACATAGCTTTAGAATTAAGAATTTCTAAAAAAAAACTTGATTTTATATAGAATCGAAAAAAAAATTGGGTTAGAATTTAAATTGGTAAAAATAATTCATGTAATGAAATTGTTAAGAAACTTTGTTGGCTCCAAATGTTGAATATTCCGTATTTTCTGTGATGTTTAATTAATATCCAATCTGAATACACATTTTATGAACGTTACATTATGTTTCGATCAAAATCGAAAAAAAAAAAATTTCCAAATTGTGACTTAATATCTCAAAGAAAATCCCGCTTATAAAAACTGATTTTTTTTTGTGGAATCAAATTCTACTCATTTTGCACGATTAAAATTTTGTAACATTCTATTTACTGATCTCCAAAATCAGACATTTATTGTAAATGTTTAAAATATGTACCACAATATAAACACACTATTGGAGTTAGCCATATATAAATGGGTGTTTCCAAAGTAACGGTCGTTACCGATTTTCGGAGATTTTTTTAATAAAATTCCAACCTACCCAAATATGCCACGAGGATTGCTACATTTTGGACTTACGAAAGTTCAAGCAACAGCAGAATTATTTTCAAACCAAAGAAATTTGTTACCTAAAAAAATTTTTATTTTTAAAAGTAACAGTCGTTACATTTTAAAAAGTTAACCGTTTTTTGTGAATTCATATATAATGGGTAACTCAAAGTAGCATATTTTTGTTAGTATAAAAAAAATAAAAATTAATCTTTCGGCAAATGACAGACACATTTATTTTGTATAATATTAGCGGAAAAAAAATTCAAAATAATAATTTCATTTTTGAGCTCTAAGGAGTCATTTTCTGTGGAAACACCCAAATATTAATAAAAGTCAAATTACTCTTGTTCACTTTACATTTGGTGAATTTAGGCGAACTTTTTTAACCAAAAATCTAAAAAGAAACTAAATTTTGGCGATTTTCAATATACTATTTGGCGATTTAGGCAAAATAATCTGACAACCCTGGACGTAATTGAAATTTTCTTAAATGCTGAGGAACCACGTTGAAAGCTTTCTTGCGTAGACGGGTTGAATGTATTGACGACACCACTGTACTTTTAACCTCCACTATTTGTTTCTTACATACCTTCCCGCTATCTCAATTTCTTAAGGGTGTGCCCATACAAAATATTAATTTTTATACAGTTTTTTATGACAAATTCACAACGCAATGGACAAAAAAACTGTTAGCGGACCTGCAAGATGGCGGGAGGAATTTTGATAGAATTCCTGGGAGTGCCAAAAACACCATTCGGTAAAGGAAAAGGCAAACGTGTTTCAGATTCTTAACTAACTTTTTTGTTTTTAAATAAATAAGGAAAAATATCTAAAATAATAAATTAATTCAGTTCCTAAAATTGTATAAAACCCAAGTTGTTAGAAAGTCATAACCAGGGAAACCAGCAATAAGTTCTAAAAATGCGTTTTATGCAAATTAAATATGCAGTAAAAACTTGAAAATATGCCCTAAAAATTGTAAAAGATATGCCCCAAAAAATTCAAAAATTGCTAGTTTGAAAACAAAATATTCAATATTAAAATCGGTTAATCCATATGGATCCATTTGGCGTATTTAAAATGGTGCCGTGCAATAAAGCACCAAAATTCATAAAAAGCTCTAAAACGGATAAAACTATTATTTCTGCCTTAATTGGTCGCACAAGGAAAAACATGCAAATGCATATTTTTGGTTTCCCTGGTCGCTATGAATTTTCGTTTGTTTCGTTTGTATTCAAATGACCTGTTCGTATATAAATAATTAATTTGATTTTTATTTTATTTTTCAATAAAACCGTTTAAATTTAATTTTAAGTAGCAACTACTATTTGGTGTAACCGAAAACCGAGTTTTGAAAATAGTCAAACAATCGATCTCCCTAATACATACATAAATAGTTATTGTAAGTTCTAAGCTTTGTATGTCTGATGCTTTATCAAACACTATCTAGTTACTTGTGTAAAAATATTACCACTTGCTTCAATTTTGTTTAAAATAAGCCATTAATATTAATTAATTTTATATATGATTTTTTTTTCAAATAAAATTTAATATTATGAATAAATTTAAATAAATCTTGAAATAATTTTTAGCATTTTAAAAAATTATTTCTTGGGTCTTATGCTGGATAAGCTTAAACAAAGTTAAAGATCTGGTTACACTGGTATCCACTGCAAATCCCATGCCATCAGTGTTACCGTTATGCGACTAAAGTCGCATTTTTGCCCCTTTTTGACTGCCGTGCGACTTTTTTGACCACTTTGTTTTAAATCCCCTTTTGTATCATTTTGTAGTTTTTTGTGCCCCTTTTGCCCCTTTTTGAACCAAATTGTTTTTATACTGTCAATCAATGAATCCGAGCTCAATTTGAAGAGAAAATAGCATCTAATTTGGAAAAAATTAAAATAATTCAGGAAAGGCTATCTATTAACAATAAAATTAACCTCAAATTTCTAGTATATGTATTAAATATTATGAATAAATTAAACCTTAATTTTCAAAACGAATCAAATTATATATTTAGTTTCATCCACAAAAGATATTGTATTAGAAATTTTTAAAAAAAAATATGTTATGCAAACAAATATAGAACAAATTGATTTTGTTGATGTTCTGCATATAAAAGAAACTCTTAATATATATATCGGCCACGAAGCCGAGCTAGAAATATGTACTAACAACATCTTAAGTAGTGATATTGTAGAAATTAAAAACAACATTTTACTTTTTTATCAAAAGCTGTGCAAAGAAATTTAATCAAGAATTAATATTAGCGATAAGAGGCTGAGTTCATTAAAGGTTTTAGATCCAGTATTTATTAAGTCAGCTGAAGACATAAATTACTTTGAAATTGTTACCGTTTTTATTGATATAATTACTAACCCAGATGATTTTGTAAAAGAGTTCAAACTTTTAGAAACCAGATCAAACGATAAAAGCTATGAAGCAATTTTTAAAATATCTAAGCCTGAAACATTTTGGTACGAAATTGGCAATTTAAAAAACTGTTTGGGTGACAATTTATATCCAAACTTGTATAATTTTGCTTCGTATGTTTTTACTTTACCACATAGTAGTGCATCCGCTGAGCGGATTTTTTCTAAGTTAGCATATTTAAAAAATAAAGTGACAAATAGACTGAAAGTAGATACCTGTCTGTCTATGTTATCCGCTTTAAATTTGTATCAAAATGACTTGGAAGATTGGATTCCAAGTGATGAATTGATTAATAAATATAGATTTACGTTTTCAAAAAAATAAATATTTAATAGTTGAAGAAACAACATAACACTGCAATTTTAAAACAATGGATCTGTACATGATATTAACTATCTTCCTATCAATACTTTTATATGCTTTTTCCTCGAGGTTTTTTCGTAACTTAATTTTTTGGTAAAAAAGTAAAAAAATCCAAGTGCCAAATATTTATGTACATATACTTACATATATACATATCTCTATCTATTTAAATGTAAAGTTTTTTTGTATCAAATCATATTATGAACTATTTTTTGTTTTTGTAAGTATTGTTATTACACTATTTTAAGCTCGTTTTATTTACAAGTAATTAGTAACTGTTTTTGTATAAATAATTGAAATAAAAATTTTATGCAACAGTTCATTATCGTTTAATTGCAAACAAGACATGTATTTTCACGATATATATACATATATATATATGTATATATTAGGGTGATCGATTATTCGACATTTTTCAATAACCGGTTTTCGAATATTCCGAATAGTTGCTATTTTAAAAAAACCGGTTTTCGGTTAAGCATTTTAAAAATAACCGGTTAACCAGTTTTAATTCGAAAACATAAAAACACAAAAATCAAATTAGTTATTGTAATAAAAAGTTAATTAGAATAAAAACAAGAGAATTCACTAAGGTAAAGAACCAACAAAATACATAGATATGACTTAAGGTATGTTCAGGCCTAACAAATATTTGACGATAAAATCAAAAAAAAGCGTGACCAGTAAACTGATAAAACTTAAGCATTATTTTAAATATTTTCTATTTATTTGCTAAACTTTATGTCTAAGATGATAATTGTATTTATGTATAATGTAGTTAAGAAACCCTTAAATAATGTTTGCTCTAGTCAAACGTTTGGCAAAAGCAAACAATTCTTCGTAATACTCGCTCATCCAGTGGATCACATCCGTTTGTAGTCGATTGTCCTGTGTTTCTCACAACGCATTATAGAGAAAATTCGTTTTTCAGTCGAACTATCCGTATGTGGAATGAACTTCCCGCAGAGGTCTTCCCCGGTACTTATAATTTATTAAGATTCAAGTCAAATGTCCACAAACACTATTCCCTCTTTCCTCCTTCCCAAACCTTATTTTCCTGATCAACACAATGCACTGCATATATAGGGGCATCCCCTGAGTGTTGGTTTATCGCTAAAAAAAAAAAAAAATAAAACTAGTGGTTATGTGTAGGAGTCAAATATTTAATAGGTGTGAACATAGCTTTAGAATTTTTGTAAAACTTTGGTTGAAAAAATATAGGAATTTAATATTTTTGATAAGTGACAACAGAACCTCTTATCCAGGATTATATAATTCAATTTTTTTTTGTTTCAGCATTATAGAAACAATAGTAATATGAACATGCTTCTTATATGAAATATCTGTCAATTCGTCGATCACGCAATTTAAACCCTTCTTGGACATTTTTGATTCCTTCAATTTTATTTTAAGTTCTTGGTGTTTTAATAAATAAAACCGATGAATTTTCCCATATCGTTGATTCCGCCGGTACGTTCTTGTTTTAAGCATGAAGATATGCTAGAACTACTTAAAGGTCAAAGTACATAACACGCGTTAGTGCGCGCGCGCTCTGTAGACTTCTGTCAAAAAAAGTTAAACTAGTGTATTTTCATAGATCAAGCTACATGCAAAATATTTTGACGCGTCTGCGGCAGAAAGTTGGTTAACTTTGAACTTTTTAACGCGTTGTGTATTTTTGACAAGTAATCAGCTGACAATAAAAAATTTTTTTTAACAAATTTGCGAATCGTGAAAGAAAAATTTATTGAAGAGCTTCAAACAGAGATGACATCTTTATAGAGATATACATATATAGTATTTATAATACTGTCAAATTGCTAATTACGTTTTAAGCTGAACTTTTTTTGTAGTACTTTAAATTGTTTTTGGTTTTTGTTACAAGAACACACGCTTATACATATAAGCGATTTGTATTTACATTGCTCATAATGTTTTTTGACTTTTGTTTCATTTTGTTTTGACATTTTTTTATAAAAAGTTTAAGTTTGCCAAATATTCAATTAGAAAAATACTTAAATTGCGGGTACAGTTATAACAAAAGTAAGGAAAACGTATATAAATTTCACATTAATAAAGTAACCGGTTAATTTTACTAAAATAACCGGTTTATTCGATATTCGAAAAATGGACATTTTAAAATATTTGACTTGGGCAATACTAAAATAACCGGTTAAAACCGGTCGAATACTATTCGATCGATCACCCTAGTATATATATATATATGTGTGTTTTTCCCAAACAATTTGTATTATATACCTATAATGTATTTTTTTATAAATATGAAGTTTATTTTTTGTTATGTTTAGTTTTCGATGAAAATAATTTAATAAATACATACGTTTTTTTTTTAATTTTCCTGTTTTTAAAGTTGCCCTTTTTTTCTCAGAATTCCCCTTTTTGTGACACTTTTTTTTTTGAAATCCCCTTTTTCTGCCCCTTTTTGAAAATTTTGAACGGTAACACTGCATGCCATTGTCTTAACCATTTTTTTTTGTGGAATTTTGAGTATTTGTGTGGTTTTTGCACTCTCCATTAGCCAGCATACGACAACTCAATCTACATATCTGCACTAACAATAACTAAAATATTTGCTCATTTACGTTGTATGCCGCTCAGTTCAAATAAGCCCGGCTCATAGCGAGAAAACTGAAATATTGAGTATTAAAACAAGCTAAAAATGTTGCCAGAGCAAACTTAAAATCCAGTTTAACTCTTCTATAAAGTTCCATAAACGATTCAGTAGTCTGCGATACGGTGAAGAAAACGGACGTGTAACTCGGAGAAGTCTTTTCAATCCTAAAAAAATATGAATTCGAAAACACAAAAACAAAAATAATAAATAGTACAAAAAAAAATTCTGAAAACAATCTGCTAAAAAGAAATATGTTGCTTTCTTAATCAAAAAGTGAATTTTAAGAATAAAAATAAAAGTAAAGATTTAATTTATGTATTTAAAAGTGTTTAAAATTTTCATTGTTAAATTTCAAAATCATTTAGAATATAAAATAAATACCAAAATAAAAAAAAATTGGGAAAATTTGTTTTCCTTTTAACTTGCACGGAAATTCGCATGACTGTGTTTTTTTTTCATAAATTTTTTACGGTTACTAAACTATTTCCGTTGATTGAAAAGTTAAAAAATAACATAATAAATGAAAAAATTAAATATTTACATCAAAACAAATACACGCTCATAAACACAGACATATGTACATACAAAAAGCTCACTTACACATGGAGAATTTTGTGAATTGTTGCAGTTGAATTTTGCCATTATTTGTTTTTTTTTTTAATTGTATTTAATTTTTATAAACGCGATCACGAACGAATCTCTATAAATACGTTTGTTTTATTTTTGTCATAATTTTGCTGCCGTTTGTTTTTATGCATCAGAAAACTTTAAAGAATCAATTCATTGCTTCAATTGTTTTTATATAAATTTTAAATATTCTATTTTTTTTTATCAATGTCTGCTGTTAAGTGACAATTAAATTTTTCAAAGTGAATTGATATCATTTTTTATTTAAGATTGACTTTTTGACAAAGAAATTTGATTTTAATTTCCAAATATACCCACATATTAAAATTGTATATTATGTCCGAAACTAAAACGATATTTAAAGAACTTAAATTTAGTACAAATGTTTAAGGTATTTCTGCTATTTACAGGTCATTTAAAAGTTTATTTCGTCAGCTCAGAATTGGTTTGGTGCACATCATGGTTAAATTGCCATTATATGCGCCAAACCAATTCTGAGATGACGATTTGTATTTCTAAACCATTTTCGCTAAATACTTTCTTAGTCGTCAATTAATTGCTGTTTTAGTGTTTTTCTATTTTTTATATATAAAAAAGTACAATTTTTATAAAGTTTGTCCTTGTTTATGTTCTTAAAACATTAACATTGTCATAGAAATTTCTTTAAAAACATTCAGCTTTTAAAATATTTCTCATATTTTATATTATACGAACGTTTTCGTTATTAAACAGACAGTTTGTTTTTATTTTTCTTAGTTTTAAATTAGAAAACAGAAATACCACTAACAAATAAAGTGTCGCAATTCTTTTCAGACGTGCATAAATTGTCTTTTGTACGAGTACCATAATTAATTAAAACTATAAAAAAGTTTTCAAATTTTTTTTTTTTTTGGAATAGCAAAACTATTTCTGTTCTTCGTCATGTTTAAAGTAAAAAAGGCTTTTAAAATATATTCAAAAACATAAAAATCTTTAAAAAAAAAATACTTTTAATACTAACCCAATTATTCATTGAAAAAAATATTTTATATATTGAAAAAAAACCATAAATTAAATTTTAATTGAAAATTAATATTTGCCAGAATTTTTGAGAATATTTAGTCTAATAAATGTGATGAACAAACTAATAAATATTTTCAATTTTGTAATTTGTTGCGTCAAATACGAATACAGTTGAAAAACAGAAGAAAAAGAACAGGGAAAACTATCAAGCTTTCACTTAAATATTTTAAGCATAATTTAAATGATTTTGTTATTCGTGCTTAATTCCCCATTTTTATTTTTGATAAAAACACTGAAATTTATTGATGATGGACGAAGCTATTCCTATGCGCATTTCACTGGTTGCTTAGGCCAGATCATCAGGAAACTTCGTCCATAAAGATTTTAGAAAAACTAAAGATATTAAAAAAAATAAAACTGTTAAGCGTATTAGAATTACAGCAACAGTTCTACTTGTAACAATATCAAAGTTTAAACAAAATCATCAACAATAAACAGTGATAAACAGTTTTAAGCATAGATAAATTCATTCAAAAAAATTTGTTTATATTCCAATTTTACTCAAATTCGACTTTAAGAAAAAGAAAGCTTAAACTGACAAAGTAGAGAATAATTAAATAAATAATTCATTTGACATTATTAAGACACATACAACTTTTTCTATTACAAATTATCTTCTAATACTATTTACGGGAAATTTAACACTGATGGATTGGTTAACTAAGTACCAAATATTCTGTCGGGTCACCCAAACACGATTTATTGAATTTAATTTGTACTTAAAAACAATTATTTTGTTTGTATTTAATGATAGGATATTTAGTTTCCATAACGGGGTTTATCGTATCTTGCTTTTTGATAAAATGTATGCATATGATTTTTATTTTACCTCAATTCTAAGAGTGCATTTTGCACTCATTTAAGTCCCTGCCACATAGGTACTACATTAATTTACAAAGATTGATGGTGGCAAATGCTCGGTTTTGTCTTTTGTTAAAATTGTTTCTTTTTTAAACTTTGTTTTCGTTGTGTCTTTTATTTTGTATGCAAGATTTGCAAAAGGTAACAAACAAGTTTTTCTGTTTGTATCATTTTCTGTGTTAAAATGTTGTACATATGTAGGTATGTACCTAACAGATGGTGAAAAAACACAGTAGCCATATTCATAATCTTGTGCAAATGTTCTTGCATCGTAGCATTTGCAAATGGTATAGAATATTTTTACTTTTCGGCTGATTCATAAATGAGCTGTGAATTTCGTGTTTTGCAACATGCCTTGTAAACTAAGCCAAAGATAGAAATACCTATTTGCAGTTGCATAAATTCGGCTAGTTTTTTTCTTGGCCACAAATGCATTTCGTAAACTGGGGTTTTTTATTGTACTGATAAAGAAAACAAACAATAAAACAGCAATAAATAAAAGTGGCTAAAAAAGATCTACACACTAGAAACTACACACATACACCTAAATGTAAACCTTAACTCAATCATGAATACGAACGAACATTTAAAAAAAACAAGCAAACAACCCGAGATACACTCTCCCAAACACATACAAATGAACATAACGAATAGAAAAAAATACAAGCTACAATAACAACTTGAAGCCTGTTACCAAGGGCTTTAAGCCATCTTTCATATTCACTCTTACTGCAGTCAGTCAGTTACTTACTCAGTCAGTCATAATCTTAGCCAAGAAACAAACGAAGAAAATATGGAAAAACAAAACAAAACATTACCTAGGTATATGATGGCTACATAATAAATAAAATAACAAGTCAAAACGCGTGTTGTTAGCAATCTCCGTCCAGTTAACACAACTCTCCTGACGTTTTTTTGTAACTTAATGTGTTTTTATTGTTGGTTGTTATCGTTTTTACCGAAAAACAAAGTTACACATTTCGGAAATATCAAAACATTACAGGAAAACAGAACAACAAACCAAAAAGTGGAATTCGGAAATTTAAACAAAAACAAACATACAAATCAGATTATAACAAACTGTCACACCAATACCACAATAAACAAACGTGTCTTAAAATTTCATTTTAATAATGTCTTTCCATTACAGTGATCGCAAAAGTTTTTCTTACTCGTATTCGTATATTTAAATGTATGTGTTTATGATGTCCAAATGAAACATTTTGTGTACGGAAATTACTGTAAAAAACAACAACAACAAACCCTTTAAATGTTGCAACAACAAAATCTTTTCAACAAAGACCAACCAATAGTGACTTATTAAAAAGCAAACAACAAACAAAAAAAAAAATAAATAATAAAATTTCGCAAAAAGGCAATTGAATAAAAAAGGAAAAATAAGTTATACAAAACAGTCTATAGTTTGTGCTAAAATATACAAATATTGTATCTAATATTACAGCAAAGTGGTTTGTGCAGCAGCAACGCATTCTAAAGCGCCATCTAGAATAAAGTAAAACAAAAATTTTACTTTAAAAAAAAAATTTTTTTTTCTGTTCTAAACCTGCCGTTTCTGCATTCCACCACTATTCTTTATCATCGTGCAATTCATTTTTCTTCAAAAGAAACCAAGGTAAACTATTATTGTGTTTTTATTATTAATTTTTTTATAATCTTTCTCGCTCTGTGTGTTTGAGGTTACACTAAAGGTCAAAATAATAAATACACCATCCACTACATTTACAAAGCCTTAAGAATTTTGACATATTAATATGCTAAGGCCAGCACAGATTTTGCTGACATCATAAATGTTTATGTTTTGTTCTGTAAAATTGTTCCACTTTTTCTTTTTTGGACACATCATTTGTGACGGAATTAAGAACTTAATAGTCATATGTAAACATAATATTTATCTGTAGGAAAACTTTGTTACGCGACTTCAAAGTGATACCACACTTTGGGGGTACAAAATATTGTTTTTCATTTCTGGGAATTCCCTGGATTTTTTTTTTTAAATACTACTACCAGCAGCTATTGATATGGTTAAACTTGTTTTATCTTAAAAGGGGCCGCCAATTTTGTATTATTTTCTTATTTGGGTCGCAGTATGTGAAAGTTTGGAAACCGCTGCTCTAAGGTGTGATAAATCTGGAAAGAGTAAAGGGGAAAATAAAAGTCAACGTATCGTGCTTTTGAAAAGCGAGTGCAAAAGTGACTCGTTCAACCAACATTTAAAACAAAATTTAAATATTTGTTAGTTGTGGCTAAGTTCCCAAACATCGTAATACTTAGCAGTCAAAGTAAAAAATTTATTAAATTTAACGATGCATCGAACATCGTCAAACAAATCTTCGATAATATTTTCTTTTTCCGATTTGCCTGAAACTTTCCACATTTTTTGTTATATCAAAAACATGATGCTGAGTGAGTTTTAACATTTCCATCCAACTTTTAATATAAAAACCATTCTATTTTACATGCAAATGCCATTCTTTGGCGCTTACGTGGTTCTCGAAATGGCTTAAAATGTTTTTTTTTCATACAAAGTTGTTAAGATGAAATTGCAATCGGGTGGCAAATGTTATTTTCTACCATAAAAACAAATATGCATCTTTTTCGATAAAATAGCGCTTACGTGGTTTAAAAAGAAATGCCTCAGTTTGGCCTTTCAAACTTTTAAATTAATAATCATATACTTTTATAGAACGAATTTATTGTTAAAAAAAACCAATTAAATAAACTTTTTTTTAATACATACAAACAAACACTTTTTTTTTTAAAAATTCAAGCCATAAACATCAGCTTAGACGCTCTGTGGGTTGTTCGCCATTTTATCAAATAATTCTATATGCTCTGATCATAGTTTTTACTTTGAACAAATCCGCTCTAGTGTATATTTTATTATTTGGAGCGAAAACTGAAAAATAACTAATGTTTTCACCCAAAATAAAAATAAGTAAAACCTGTAATTTAAATTTCATTATCCCTACTGCGAAATTTACGGATTGATGGCATACTTGCCTTGTTGGGGATATTTTGAATTTGAGCTTTGGCTACAGAAAAAAGGAAAAGTGGATGTGTATTTATTATTTTGACCTCCAATGTTTATGTTAAGTTAAATTTTTTAAACATACAACCAAAGAACGTATATTTACCAATGTTTCTGTTTTATTCTATTTTATTATTTAAAATTTAACGAAAAATTTTAATAAATTATTTATACATAGTTATTTAATTAAACACTTATCGTTATCTTAAATGCAAAAATCCAAAATAAAATCAGTAATAAATTTTTCTTGGCGTTTGACTTCATCTACTTAAGTCGCCGTTTAAGTTCGAAAACTTGCGAGAGCATGTAGTTTTTTAATAAAACGGACTAAAAACCAACTTGGTATCGAATTTTTTTGTGGTTGTGTCTGTTTTCATTTAAAATGACGATAAGCAAATATAGAGGGCTCAGAGCTGAAGCGAACCAAGTCAAAAATGAAAATTCGATTTTTTTTATTTTTTTAAGTAAGTGAACTGCTCTTAATTTCTTAAGGCTTGACTTGGGTTCCTTAACGTTACTTAAGAACTAAACGCTTGTTGATTTCTTCTGTTACAGATCTGGATAGAGTTAAACCTTGGGGAGAATTTCGCACGAGTCTTGAAATACATATATGTATTATACGTTATGACATGGTTCGGTTCAGTTCCGAAGCCTCCATATGTAATATCTTAAGGTGCAATTATGTACCTGTATATCGTTAGCTAAAATGCAAAAAGGCGTAACTAAGAAAAAATTCAAAAACGATTTTGTAATTGATTATTATGAACGCCATTAAACTACACGTCTTGACAAAATGTTACGCCTCTACGATCAAAAATTACGCTGTTATTACCAAAAAACAATGGGACGTGACTTACTTGAAACATACAAAACGACGTAATTACACATTTTTTCTACCAAAATATAATGAAATGGTTTTCTTTAAATATTGCTTGAAGAATTCCATGTGTTAATATTACAAAATTTTTTGCTTCTCCTATAAAATTTATTTTTGTTAGTTACGCCTTTTTGCATTTGAGCTAACGATATACATATATATATATATATATATATATATATTTATATATACATATAAATATATTTATGTACGCATGTTTATACATGTTTATATGAAAACGGAATTTTCTTAATATTGTTAATCAACTTCGAGTCTTTCTTAACTTCCATCGAAATGACTGTTCTTTTGGTAGAAAATGGTACACGACCCGCGACTCTTCTAGAAGAGTCTATTATGAGTCATTTTCGAGACAGTTCACGTTTCGATTATCTGCATGAGCAATTTATGATTGCGCAGAATTTATAAATTCTGTTCTTGTTTTTCAACACTTTGTGGAATACATTTACTAGTTTTGTTTTAAGCGCACAACTGATTAATTAGTTTTTGATCATCTTTATAAAAAAAAAAATACGCACCACCAATAGGCTATTTTGATCGTGATCTAGTCTATCAGTGAAAGGGGTTGTTGCGGGGATGTATTTCCGCAAGAGACTATGGTCTGTTAGTTAGCATATAATTCTTAATTGTATTTGTAACAGTTAAAAAACAAAATAAATCAAATTTTATAAAATGTCAAACAGTGTGTCAGTAAAAATACACCACCAACAATTTCATATACCAAAATCAAAACAAAAAACATCATAAAACCATGATCTACAGATCCACGCATACAAATGTCTACCCTTGGATACTTTGACAAACTCACTTTTGTTTTACTTTAATCTATTTTGACTGACTGTTATAAACACCAATCCTTATTAATTTTTGGTACCTATAAATTCCATTTCTTTCTTAAACATCAGTTTACTTTTGCACGTTTCTAACACTTTTGCACTCGTGTTATAAAACTCACTTTCAAATGATATTGAGGGGTTCTTCAATAAATAAACCGTTAAAAAATTACATTTCTTTTATCTTTTTCATATATACGAACGAATTTATTATTTTAAATAATTCCTTAAAAAAAAACAAGTGCATTACAAGTTCACTACGCATACCGTTAAAAAAACACGTCCCCTACAATTTGACTACGCGTTCACTAAAAAATACAGAACGCGACCATTAAAAACACTACACGTACACTAAAACAAGATCGGTAAGTTATCCTAGTTTTTGTGTTCGTCATTTGCTCAAAATCTTTGTGTACCGTATTTTGTTTGTGTACAAATTCAAAAACACAAAAAAGTTTTGGAGCTTGTGTTCTAAAAAAATGTATTACATTAGTGTACAGTTTTTTTTGTGCTCTGAAATTTCGTCTAAAAGATAGATCCAATTGTTTTTTTTTGTGGTAACTTAATGAAAATATTGCTAATACAGTGTAATCTCCCTTAAAAGTGGGGATGGGCAAATTGAAAAAATATATCGATATATATCGAATCGATATTTTTTAAGAGTATCGATATTTATTATTTCAAAAATATCGATATATCGAACGTGTTTTGGTGAAACTATTGCCAAATTAAAAAATTTAATATACCTTTATGATCAAACATTTTATATGTAATTACATTGTTACTTTTTATTGTTTGATTTTATTTCAAAAAATTAATAAGAACAAAAAATTCAATCACAACAAAATTCAATAAAAACAAATTATAACAAAAACAAAAGCGAAGAATACAAAAAAAACCATAAGAAATCCAAAAAAAAGTAAATTACGAAAAATTTAAATGGAAGTAAATAATTCATGGAAGTACCAAACTAACCTTAAAATTTGAATTGCACCCAAAAAGTACCAACTTTAACTAGAAATGTTTTTGATTGTTTTAGTCAAACCAGTGATCATCAGATACGGACATCAGGAGCACTCTCTGTTTTATGTGCTCTCCTGTCAATCTGCTTCTTGTATCCGGCACTGATTCTTATAAATGACAATCATTTTAGATCTTCAAATTTGTTTAAAAAGCATATGATGCATGCAATGATGCCAATTCTTAAAAAAACATTTTGTCTGAAAAACGGTTAAAATTTTGAGTTTATAATGAAGACTGACTTTAAAAAATATCGAATTCTATAGTCGTATTTCAATATAGATTTATTGATATTTCGATATTTTACCCATTCCTACTTAAAAGACCTTCCTTTCGTCAAACACTGTTTTCCGTTCCCGACAATGTTTTATAAGGACATGACATAGAAATCAATTTCATACATTTATTTAAAAAAAAGGCAATTTTGATTTTGATGTCAATTTTTGCCTTAATTTAAACTAAATTTGCCCATATAGGGTGTACAAAAGCCGACACATACAAATTTTAAGTTCTCACTATTTTTTGCATAATGGCAGACACAGTCTTTGTTTACTGTTGGCGGTAAAAGTTTTTTGTGTTTAACTATTTTTTTTATGCAAATACAAGTGTTTCTGACTTAAGGTTTTTGTTTGTATTATTTGTTTATATAAATATTTGCTTAAAACAATTTCAAGTTGTAGCTGTGGGTTTTGATATGTTTAACAACGACTCTTGGATGTTGGTTATCTTTAAACCAAGACCGTTAATATAAATTTTACACACAGAACTTTCTATTTTATTTTCCCAATATTTTTTTTTGGTCTGTCCGCCAGTTACGCGTGTCGGCGTCATCATCGCACTACGTACCATATGCGGGTTTTTCGTTCTATTTTAGATGTATTAATATGAAAGATGGCTTTTGAATATGATTTGTGAAGGTGTTTAATGTTTTAGTTTCCAACAATTCTCAGATTTTACAGTTAGAATTAAAATTTATAATAATTTTGTAGCTGAAATTATTTGAATTTTGTTTTTTGTTGTTTGAATACAAATTAAAAACAAAACAAAATAAAAAAAGAATAATTAAATATGTAGAAAAAGTACAAAAAAAAAAAAAAAAATAATAAGAATTTTTGTTTATGCCCGTTGGTAGTGACGAATACAAGTACATTTGTTTGGATTTGTTTGTGAATTATGTAAGAACAAAAAAAAAATTTAATTACATCATTTAAACGTTTTTAACTCATTTTGTTTGCGAGTTTAATGAGGCCAATCAATGAAGAACGTAAAACAAAGAATAACTTAAATTTCACAGAAAATTCTTCATTTATTTATTTTTTTTTATGTCGCGTTACTAGAAATATTATTTTCTAGTTAGCAGAATTACTAGATCAGCTGTCACGCTCAGTCAGCCAGGTTTTTTTGTCGAAATGATTTTAAACGAAAACCTTTTTTTTTATTTTGAGCTTTTGAATTGAATTCCTAATAAATACGTGTATTAAAATAAACTAAAATAAAAAAATAAAAAACGAACATTGAAATAAAGCAGAAAAGAATAGAATATTAAAATAATTGTTAACGCTACTTTGCATGAACTGTGCTTAAATGAGTATTAGAGTCATGTTTAAAATTTTCATCAGAATCAAACCATGAATGCGGTAATTATTTTTTGTCTATTTGTTGTTCTATTTTTATTAAAACTTTTTGTATTTGTTTTAATTAAGTTTTTTTTTCTATAAGGTCGACCGTTACATTGTCTCTTTTATAAAATTTATGTAATATTTTTGAATACGACTGTTGTAGACAAAAGTTCTTCTGACATAGTTCCATTTTGTATTAAACAAATGTTTTATTCTCAAAAACGTGAAAAAATCATTAATTAAAAGATTAGGAACAACTTTCTTCTAGTGTGCGTGTTTGCTTGGGAAACGGTAGCAAAGTACTCATAGAAGTAAAATGTTGACACTGTTGAGGTGAATAAAATTTCACTAGCCCTAGCCCTGGGTGCTAGTATAAATTTTGTCATTAGCATAGAAATTCTTGACAATTTTAATTCACCATAGAACTTTGCTGCCGTTTCACACATTTTCAAAACTACATGGTTCATCATTGGTCAGAACATGGTCATAAACAAATTATAATTGATTTTAGTTCTACTTGAATCCCTGCAGAAAATACCTTGTAAATATTGAATCATTAAATCTATATTTTTTCCAATTTTATTGAAAATAATCTGGTATTTTTGTTTGATTAAAAGTGCGGCGACGATTATCTGTTTAATAATTGCTTTATTAGTAGAATGAACTAAACTGCTTAGTTACATATATTTTTTATCCTTTTTTGACATTATTAAATACTAAAAATATTTTTTTTAGAAACTCAAGATTTTCCTCGTATCACTCGTATCAATATTATTATGAATAGGACTACTATTGTTTTTTTCATCTTTGAGAAAACCCCTAATTATTTTATTACTTTTGGTATTATGCGCTTTAGGAAATTTTACGGAAACAAATATGGGGAAAATTTCTTACCTGCACAATTTCTTCAATCTAAAGATTGAGGAGAAGATTATGAGGAGATCAAAGTATACTCAAATGGGAAGCTGTGTTTTTAGAATCAAGTTGACTGTTAAAATTTTAAAAAAATTGTATATTTAATTTTTTATAAACAAAGTATATGGTTGTTAATAAAATGTGTTGTTCACTGCAGTGGCTTAATGTTTTTCAATTACTTCCTTTGTTTTCATAAAAATTCCCGAACATACATTAAATTAACAAAGTAGCCCTTAAAAATGCATTGCCAATCAACGGATATTTATTTAACAGGAAAATACAAAAAATTTGTAAACTAAGTCTACAAATACTATACTGTACCTTTATTCGAGTATCTAAAGATTTTGTTACAAAAAACGCATCAATATTAACAGAAAAAAAACTTACAAAACAAAATGTATCTATCAAACTGAAATTGCACATACGAGATAATTTTGTTTGTAACATTAAATTTTTAGGAACATTAAAATAAACAAAAAAATATTTGTATTATCAAAGTTATTTTCGGGAATACAAAATTAATTATTAATACGATTTCCGTATGACGTGCTAAATTCCCAGTTTTTCATATTTGATAAATACACTGAAATGTATTGTTGAGGGAAAGCTAGCTTCTATGCGAATTTCACTGGTTGCTTAGGAAAAACTTAAATTTTCGATTAAATTGGCTTTTTAACTTATAATAACATTATTACACAACTAAAAAACTTGAAGACAATTTGGCTGAATAAAAATAACTACATTAATTTTTTCAAGACTAAACGAGATGAAAAATGGATAAGGGACATTTTAACATCTTGCCGTTAGTTAAAGAAATGATTTTGTCGTATGTATAACAAGTTATTTATTATTTAAACTAACTTTAACCTAACCGGTAGGGTGAACTTGCCTTTAACGTATTGCTCACTTTAGTTTAAAGCAAAGTTGTAATAGTGAACAATATCCTACCTTTAACTATCGGCAAGTTGTAATAATGGCCCTAAATCTTTTCTTGCTTTTAAATTATGGTAACATCCAACCACATTTTAGGTTTCTTAAAGATTTCCATATTTTACTAAGATTTTATGTATCGCACTGGTTTTTATGATGATTTTGCAACAAATGAGCGATATGTTCAAATGTATGTAAAATATGTCAATATTCAATATATCCTTTGTATATACATCAGAGGTTTGCAAAACACACACTAATAAAGAGAGCATGAAATCCAAAAATATTAAACTTTGGCGATTTTCGATATACTAATTGGCGCTGAAGGTGAACAATTTAAAAATGGCAAAACGTGGTCGGCCTAAAAAACAAAAAATCAAAAAACACAAAACGGCCTCTACACAGAAAGAAAAACCCTCGAGATAAATCAAGTTTTTCATGATTACTTTAAGTACGAATAAGAATAAAACGTACTCAAAACAATCCTAAATGGGATTACTTTCGAAAATCAATCCCGGAATTTCTCGAAATAATTATAAAATTCTTAAGTCAAGTAAAAAAAAGATGAAACTTTTCGTTGTGTTTAACCCTCCGGCTTACGCATGTTTTGATTTCCTAAACACATTGAAAAAAGGCCTGGCCAGACTCATGTGTACCACGAAGGGTTAAAAAGTAAATTTCAACTCTTGCTTCTCATTTAGTTTATATTTTTGGTTAAACATGTACAAAAGATTTCTAAAGTAAAACCGATATCGGGCATGATATTGCTATTTTATCATTCTGTAAGGTGTCATACAAGTAAGTAAATCAATCGTTAAAATGTTTTCTTTCTTATTCCGGATAAAAGCAACTTTATAATAATTAAATAGGAATGAATACGAATTCGGTAAATCAACTTTATAATTCTTGAATCAAGCGTATTTTGAGATTGATTCGATCATAGTTTTACTTAAATCAATCTCATTTTCGGATTATTTTTTGTACAAAATATTGATTGAATATGGATAATTTAAGTATTTTGCGTTTGAAAATCCCTACTTGAATCAATCTTTCTGTACTTGATTCAAGAAAATCCGTACTCACCGTACTATTAATACCGCTTCGTATTGATTGGAGTACGGATGGATTGATTTTTCTTTTGAGTGTAGAATATATCTTTATTTAAGGAATGGCCTAGCAAAATTCTTATTTTTAATCTGATTTATGGATCTTTCAAAATATGATATTATTTGTTTCGCAATTGAGTTATCCGATTTGTTTTCGATAATCGCCCACTGTGCATTGAACACGCTTTTTATATTTTATTATTTATAAGAAGCATTTACTAAATTAACGATGCAAAATAATTGTCTGTAGCTTTAAAAATATTGTATATTTTTATGTCATCGAAAAAAAAATTACTTTAATTGTATCTATATTCACCCATTTGTGTTGTAGTGTAGATCCGCTTAAACAAAGAAAATAAAGCGGGTTATTGAATAAAAGTTCAATTTATAGATTAAAGCAAAAAAACATTTGATATCAGATTTTGGCTAACGACTACTAACATTTTTATTACAATTATTTTTGTTTTAGATTTTAAAAAAGCCATTAAATATAAATGGGTCGTTGGTACTTTCTCTCCGGTACATTTTAAAAGCATATTAGTGGAAACATCGAAAATGTTTTAAATTTTATTTTTTTTTATTTTGAATTGAAAAATTTTAATTGCCACCAATTTTGTATAAAATTTTACTTAGTTTTATTCTTTCATTTGTATTTTTATGAAATTATTTTAATTGTAACTTAATGATTTTTTATTAATTATAATTTTTATGATTGCGAGACATTGCGAGATTATTGATATACATATTAAGATTTATTAATAATAATGTAATATTTTAAGAATAAAAAATCATAAGCATACACAATATAACAAATATTTTTTAAATATTGTTGTGTCATGCATTTATTCATTTGTTTGTGCAAATTAATTAATTTGAGGCTACAAATATTTAGGTCATAGAACAAAAAGTAACAAGATCAGTCGAAATTGCAAGTTTTACTTAATAGAAAATTTTAATTTACGAAGATTGCAACGAAAGTTGTTAAAACAGAAATTGTACGCTTTGAAATCTTTAAAACGTTATAAGTCGTTGATTTCATAATGGATTTGATGAAAATTAATAAAAAAAACCTGGGCCTAAAAGCAAATAATAAAAAAAATATTTCAATAAAAAAATTTGTGATTTTAATTAAAAAACTAAGTAAATTTGCACCAGTAAACAAATTAATAGTATCAATTAAACGATTAACTTACTCGATTAAACTTTAATTTCACTTTTTTTAATTCTTAATTAAAATTTAAACAATTGGTGAAACATTTTGGAGAATTTTTTCTGTGAAGTTAAAAACACATGGATGAAAAATATACTTCCTATAAATTTGACAGTTTACTTTTGAGAATGGAGTACGATGCAATTCGACAATACATTGACCTATTTTTGCAACTGCAATTTTACAAAGTCTGAAACAAATGCGAACGAACCTTGATCGAAATTGATCAGAATTCTGCTCTGTTTTTTAATCCAATTCCAAAACTAAAAAAACTGATCTGCAAGGAAATCCCTCTTTGAATTAAAATATAATTAGTACGTAGAGTTTAATATGCTGAACACGTATCTGCCGTTTATTATTCTTCTTAACGCACAGATTTTTTTTAAGGGCATTTCCAGTTGTACCTCTAAATGCAGGCTTTTCTTCGCATATTTTTCTAAAACTCGAGAACAAATTATGCCAAATGGACAACTCACGTGTCTGCAAAAATATTAAAAACATACAAAAACAAAACAGTTTTATTCAAGTAAAAAAAAAATTACAACAACATACAAATATTTCTCATATGCTCTCAAATTTGTGGACTGTATTTAAAATTGATGTAAGGGAGGCGGTTTATAATTTTCTCTAATCACCAATTTTATACCAAATTCAAAGAATCAAGCAACCCATTGGTTGATTTTGCACCTATTACCGAAATGCTTATATTGATTACTAAAAATTGTAAAATTTTAATATTTTTAATTCATTTTTATTTTCAATAAATGATATTTTTAATTTTAATTAAAAAAATGATCAAAAAATTTTGCCTTTTTAACCAATGTGTTGATTGATTTTGACAACTTCCAACAACAATTTCACAAGTTTAAATTATATTATTTTTAACGAAAATTTTTTTTTGTTATTTAATTATTATTTTAATTTAAAATTTATTTCAAAAGAACTAAAGTGCTAATTCAATCAAAATTATAATTTTAATTTTCGGTTAACAATAAAAAAAAAATAATTGATTCAATTATAACATTAATTAAGTTTAAATACTTTTTAAATAATTTTTTTTTTTTTTGATTGATAAAAAACTACTAATAATTTTTTCTGTGTGAGTACAATAATTAAAAATATTGGTTCTAGGCATCGTTGCCATTTGCCAAATTTTTCCTTTTGTTGCAAGTTTTTTGCATGCAAAAAATTATTAAATTCATATAAAGTCTTTTAAAAACGCATACTAAAGCGAAATTTCGTGTGAGAAATTATATTAAAAACATCAATAAAATACGAATTTGTTTCCATTTCTCACACGAAATTTTGCATAATATTAACAGTGTATTAGATGAACATATAAAGAAATTTAAAAGATTTTGTTATTCGTGCTTAATTCCCAGTTTTTATTATTGATAAAAACACTTTAAATTTATTGTTGATGGGATAGGAATGCTCATTTCACTTGTTGCTTAGGCCAGATCATCAGGAAACTTCATCCATAAAGATTTTAGAAAAACTAAAGATACTAAACCAAATAAAACTGTTAAGCGTATAAGAATTACAGCAAAAGTTCTACTTGTAATAATATTAAAGTTTAAACAAAATCATCAACAATAAACAGTGAGTTTATCTCTCCTTACAATTCGCACTACAATTGATTGGAATTCTTCCAACATTAATTGTAGTTGTAAGTAGGTTAAGAAAAAACAAAATAAAAACAAAAACAACTCTCTTTATAAAAAGAGGGATGCCAGTCAGTTTTTAGGCCGTGCACCTGCCAGTTTATTATCAAAATAATTTTCGTGGGAATACAAAATTTAATTTAAATGATTTTGTTATTCGTGCCTAATTCCCAATTTTTATTATTTATATAAAAACACTGAAAAAATAAAGGAATATTTATGCAATTAAACGATTTTATATTTTCTCTGTACTTATATTCAGTACTCAAAACAACACAACAAATAAGTAGTGAAAATAATAGAAGCGAAAAGTAGTAGTGACCAGGTAACCTATGGAAAAACTACTACTAGTCCACCTGGAGTATGTATGAACAATGAGTAGCTTAAAGACTACTCCTTTGTAATCCAAATCTGGGTTATATGGTCCTGCCCTAGGAGATCGTCATGTTAAATATACCATGTTTTTTTCATACGTTTGGGTTACTTTTGAACTAGTCCTAGTCCCTTGTGGGCTACATTTTACACGCGTGTTTGGGCTAGTCCTATTATTTGCAGGGCTATTACCAAAATTCAAAAAGGTTTTTCTCGGTACTTTTGTTTCCGACAGAAATGTATTTGTTGGCTTCATCCCAGCAAAAACTTTGCTAACAAAATAAGCAGAAAAATAATAAGAACTTGACGAGACAAGTACTTACTTTTCTACTAGAAAAAGTACTTATTTTGGTCGCGATGTCCCAAAAGTAATCCCTTATAATTTGCCCAATTATAACCTAAAAAATAATATGTTTATATACATAGTTAGTTACAAAAAGAGGACAAAAATAAGTTTTTGCAAATTAATTCAAAAAGGTTAAAACACACTAAATAAGATTGCTTTTATATGCATGAAAGTGTACACAATAATACATTTTTCGAAATGTAAGAGCACATTTAATAAAGAGTGTTTTGGCTGCACAAAATCATTTATAGCTCTAACAATGTAATAGAAATGTGTGCAATATAAATGTTGTTCAAAAAACATAGTTTACATTAGATAAATATTACTACTAGTGTTCAAATAACAAAAATAAACTGTGGGGATTTTTTGGGAACATATTTATGTATGTAGTTATATACATTTGATTGATTTTTGGATCTTTCAGGGATTTCACATCAAAATTATTGGTAAAATTGTTAAATGGATGTGTGGCTGAATGACGAGCGCCACCATCTTGTTAGAATCTTACTGTGTTTCGGCGCAGTTCTTTAAAAAAAAAACCTTTTTTTTAACAACTAACGCTTTGGTTGCAGCATTCATCAGCTATCCTGTAGATAAAAGATATTCAAATCCGTATCGTAAAATTTGTTATTTAAACAAATCGGATAGTAAAAAAATTATTTGCATTTGCAAGATGTTTGGCCAGAGCAAATATCATTTAACGGTTTCTAAATTACATTATGCAACTATATTGTTACATGTGAAGTTTAGTAAATCAACAGGAATTGTAAAAATAGAGCCCAAGTTTGATTAATTTATTTAGAGGTCACGATTTTTCCTCAAATATTTGCTAGCTCTAAACATACCTTAAGTATGTGGAGAAACCTCTTTTTTGGAAAGATTTAGCGAAAAAGTCCTTCAAACGACAGATATGTGTTTAGCTTCTTTCATTTATACATATGTATGTTTTTGTTATAAAAGAGCAAATAATTTTAAGTTTTGCTACCCAGTGTAATTTAAATTCTTTGTCTGAACAAGAAAAATACATTCGTAGAAACTGAAATTAATAAAAGTTTCTTCGTTATTAGAGTGTGAAAAATTGTTTTTAAAACTTATACATACTTTGAATAAGACAAGTTGGACGTTGTTAACGAAAAAGTCAGTTACCTACATAAATGAAGTTACAACAGAAGAGGTTGAATGAACTTAAAGGCCATGCTGCAACTTAACGTATGGGCATGACGAGAATGACTTCATACCATGCGGATGAACGTAAAAACAACTATACAAACAAGTCAATGGGGGAGAACATCAAATATTGTGCACTATAAGCAGTCAATTTATAAATATATTAAAGTGTATGTTTAGAATGTATTCTGCATATTTGTGTCTAGCATTTCAACTTCCCTTATAACCCCCTTAGTTCTTTCGATTTTAAGCGGAAAAGCAATCTTAATAATAATTACCCCATACGTGATCGAATAAAATTGTTTGTAATTTTTCTCTTTGGGATTACTGCATTCGTTATCGAACAAGCACAATAGAAATTTGAGATGATAGCATACGATAACGAGGGCGTAATCGAGTATCAGCTGTTTAAATTTTTCTCGTCATTTCAGTACTGATCGAAATCACAAATCAAAAACATATTGCCAATTGTAACCAAGGAAAATCAACAGCCAAGAGATTATGGGATGAACTTGCTCTAAAGCTGACTTCCTATGAACCACCAACTAAAATTATGGAGGAAGGTATAATAGTTTAAAGATTGGTGTACACATGTTAATTAAACACTTAAAATAAACACTGTAATTTTAGGCTTTTGCAGATCAAAAATTCAATGCCAAGAAAAAAAATGTCTTTAAACAAAGCATCAAAGCAGAAAACCGTAGGTGGGCCTTACGAGGAGTTGATTCTGACTTCTGCTGAAGAACAAACAATCCAAACTACTGGGGTTGACGTTCATGTGGAAGGACTCTCCGCAGTTAAAACTTATGGGAAACCAAATGTTTCCAATACATGTGATTTAAATGCCGCCATCAGTGAAAGTATGCAGTCAATTTTAGAGAGATGATATAAATATGTAATTGTGTTGAGAAAGAAAAGCCAATGTCTTGGTATCAACAGAAGACTACCAACGTGAGTTACTCTCAAAGACTAATCAAATGTCACTTCTTTTAAATTCACACACTCAAAAGATGGAGGAATATAAACAGGAACAAAACCAAATTTAGAACGTTTGATAAAAATTAAAGAAAGATCTCTTAATATTACAGAGGAGGAACACAAAACCAACATGGCAATCAAACAAGTAGATCTTGAAATAAAAAAAAACTACGACTACAGATGCTGCAAATGCCTATTTGTTATCCTTCTCCAATAAAATTTAATGGTAGTCTGTATATGTATATCTGCAAAACAGTACACAATGAATTTAAATGTGATTTATTTTGTATCCTTTAGCTCTTAGTGTAATAAAATGTGAGTTTTTATGACTGTTTTTTAAAATTAATTTAACTAATTAATGAATTTGTCTGTTGTCTTTAAAAAATGTTTTATAATAAATACATATTAATGAATTTAAATATAATAAATGTTTTTTTATTTCTATCTAAACGTATGTTTTTATTCTATTCCAACGTAACACAAATCTAGTACATTTTGCAAAAATTTCGTTACGTAAGCTATCGAATGCTATAATCCATCCATTCGAAACGCGACGAAATTTCATTCGATACAAAAGCTTTTTCGTTCACGTATGCGGTAATACGGCCCCTGATTTTTTAGTGTGATCAAGTTTAATGTTATCAAATTATGTTTAAAATTGTGACCTGTACCCTGACAAACACACACAAGCCGATGCCATCACTTACAATTCAACAATATTTTAGCTCATTTTCTTTCTTTATTTCAATTGTCTCAATATTAAAGATGACTTAAGGGGCCCATACACGATTTAAACGTGTATGGGAATTGTGTGTGATTGTACGCTTTGCTGTAGCGATGTTATTTTTAAAGTTTAAAAACCAGATAATAATGTGATTATTGTTTATAGGACTAATACCAACAAAATAAATGGTAAACAAAAGGAAGTTATGGCGCAGTACATGGTCGATCATCCTAAATTGGAATTAATGGATAAAATTTTGTACTCGTGATCACATATCTGAAAATATGGATTAATATGTATATAAATAAAGATATTAATGAGCTCTACGTACTATCATTGAGTTAAGGCTATGGTACCCTTTCCTGTTGAAGAACATATGTTCATTTTCTGACGGCTTTTGCAGACCAAAATGTGTACCATCAACACTCCCGATTACTGAAAGCATTAAAGTCATATGAAAAAAGTATTTACAGATTTTGTCATATGTCATACAATTACCTCCAGGGAGTTTAAATTTGTGCATGTATAATTCCATACATGAAGTAGATTCATTTGGGAGAAATGTTATGAACTTTGGACATATTCTGTCTTCAATTTCATTTATGACACGGTTGATTGTTTTAGATACGGCACTTTGGCACATACCCATCAAGTAGTCATTTCCAACGGTATGTTGGAAACTTCCACTTGCCAGAAGCGACAAAGTTACAGCCAGCTGCAACTTTGGTGGTAAGGCGGTAGACATATGCCCTTCGAAACATAGCTCAGAAAGAAGAAAATTAAACGCTTCTTTTGAAAGTCTGAAGCGCTTAATAAACCTAAAAAGTACATAACTTTTATTAAAAATTCAATCGAATGATGCAATTTACGGCTTAAATCTAGTTTACCGACGCAGCTCCAAATAATGTTTGTTATACCATAGAGGAGAAAATCCTTGCGCCCGGCCGAAGGCCGGCTATGCAGAGAAGCTTAAGTTAGCGAAGCCGGTGTTTGTTATACCATAGAGGAGAAAATCTTTGCGTCCGGCCGAAGGGCGGCTAAACATGAAGTGTATGTTTGCGACATTGGTGTTTGTTATTTTATAAAATTTGTATTACACTTTTATTTAAATATATGTATGTATGTATTATACACTATGTACACAAAAACTGTAATGTGAGCTTAAGAGTTAAAAATTTTTAAATAAATTCTATATATCCGGAAAGATCTTGTCAAACCCTTCAAAATGATACCAATATTGGCCATATACCTTTAGAAATGTAGTGGAAAAATTACACATTTCTATGAAAACTAAAAACGTCCATAACTCGAAAACCAAGCGTTTGCGCCAATTTTTTTATTTAATTTTTTCTTCTTATTTTTCAATTTTCTATCACTCTACGTACTTTTTTTTTTATTTGGAGCTGCGTCGGTAAACTAGATTTGTTCCCAATTTACTTACGCATTAGCCGGCAAGGACATTGGATCGCTTTTATCCCTCATTTCTTTTCGGATACGTACTGTGTTATATTCAACTTCAGAATCGGAAGACGATAAGCACAATGATAGGAATGTAGCCATTCCTTCTTTAATTTTATTTTTGTTTTTAAAAATATTTAAATTCACTGAATATGTTGAAATAAGCCGCGAAAATTTGGTTTTGTTTTAAATTTTTTATTTAACATGTGCTTAAACACATGTTTTTATTCTATTCCAACGTAACACAAATCTAGTACATTTTGCAAAAATTTCGTTACGTTAGCTATCGAATGCTA
This sequence comes from Pollenia labialis, assembly GCA_949318255.1. Taxonomy (NCBI): domain Eukaryota; kingdom Metazoa; phylum Arthropoda; class Insecta; order Diptera; family Polleniidae; genus Pollenia; species Pollenia labialis. Next base: position 86,219,746 of record OX439143.1, read on the forward strand.
TAATCCATCCATTCGAAACGTGACGAAATTTTATTCGTTACGAAAGCTTTCTCGTTCACGTATGCGGTAATTCGGCCCCAGAGTTTGATATTTTGTTGTTGGTACCAGCTTGTGGTATTGTGTACGGTGCATTAAACTCACTTTTGCACACTAGGCTGGGAATTTGGCCCACCGTAAATTGATTTTACCGTTTGCACTTAGAATTTTGACGAAAAACTATAAATAACTGATTTGACACATGTTGGATATTATTAAACGAATTAATACATACATACATACGTATTTAAATTATTTCTAAAACAAAAAAACTACAATAAAAATTCAATAAATCATAAATAAAGAATTTAAGGAAAACAAAACAATTTCACACAAAGAAATTAACCCATTTGTCATTATTTTCGTAATGTGGATAATATTTTAAGATCCATTGAAAATGCAACAGTTTTAAAAAAGTGACGAACTGATAAAATGGCTGCTCTGCTCTGCGTCTGTGAGTCATAATCAGGAAATTTTTTTAGTTTGTTTTTAATTTTAGTACAAATGAATTTTCTTTTGGCTACATTGTTATTTATTCGTTGAAAAAAGTTTCATTATGGCGAAAACAAGTGCGTTTATTGTGCATGCACGAAATTTGCTAAATTTGTAAACAAATTTGATTTTAGATCGACAAAAAAGTATTGTACCTCAAATGGTATCAATATGAGAAGAAAGATGTTAACGTAAGTGTAAAAAATGTTTAATGACCGATACGGTTTGGCAAGGAAATGGCTATAAATTATTACTCTTTAGAAAAAATAAGTTGAGTTTCCATTCACTAGAAAATATTTGATTATTCAAGCAAAAAAAAAAACATAAAATAATGAAGAACCATGCTATACATGAATATACTAAGTTAATAGTTAATTTTGTTACTTTTGATTTTAATTAGAATCCCTGTATAAAATTTAGAGTTAATTGTCTAAATGCCACTAGTTCAATTACAACAGGGTCCGCCAAATAACTTTTTTTTTGAAAATTCTATAAAAAAAACTACTGAATATTTTCTCTAATTTCTTTTTTTATTTGATATTACAATCCTTCCGGTTAATAATGGAAAATAATTTCATTTAAATGGCTGCCTCGGCTGGCCATGCAGTAGCCTACACGATCGGTCCAATTTTTAAGCACATTATCGATTGTGTGCAGCTGTATTTCACCAATGGCTTCACGAATATTGTCCTTTAAAGCGTCAATTGTCTCTGGCTTGTCGGCGTAACACTTATCTTTGACGGCACTCCACAAATAATAGTCCAACGGTGTCAAATCGCAGCTCCGAGGTGGCCAAACGACATCAGCTCTGCGGCTGTAACGGCCACTCCTTGTTCATTTCCGAGGAAAAATAGCCCAATTATGCCTCTGGACCAAAATCTTTACCAAACAGTGACTCGTTTTGGGTGCAACGGCTTTTCAATGTATGCGTGCGGATTTTCTATGCCCCAAATGCGACAATTTTGCTTGTTTACATTTCTGCCAAGATCAAAATGGGCTTCATCTGAAAAGATGATTTTTTTTTTTTGCAAAATTGGCATCTTTTTTGTAAGTCGATCGCAGGCCCACTTAGCGAAGCGAAAACGCATATTTCCCAGCGTTGTTCAAGCGTATAGACAACCATATTCGTTCAGCGGAAGGATACAACTAATTATCTGTCAAATCAGACATGAGCTAAGTGTTACCATTCACGAAATAAGCACTAGTTGAAAAAAACGTTAGATGGCGGACCCGTTAGAAGAAGAAGTACAAGTGATAACGGGTTTATGGCCATTTTCTCAATGTATCGACAAACTGTCTGTTAACGATTTTGGGTTTCTCAATATACCCACAAAAAATATTGATTTCCGTTGGCAACACCTCTCAAAATTCATCTAAAAGTTGGGAGTCAGCTGATTGAATTTATCTCTACGACAAATAAGCGGCAAATAATTGGCAGATGAGTGCCGGCTAGCTTTACGAGAGAATAGAAGCAAATGAGACATTTCTTTTGGGAAAAAGATAATCGCGTAATAAGAAAACGGCCATTAGAGTTTTTATATAAAAATACTAGGGCATAAGAGTACCAGTACTTGATGTAGTACAATACACTACTTGTAGACTAATGAAATTTTTTGTAACAAAACTAAAATACCTGTACATATTTCATTTTTGATACTGAAGAGAAAATAAAATGTCGTTAATATGTTAAACGAAAAATCTGTAATTAAAAAAAAATACAAATCCCGAAAATGTAATTTTTTGTTAAAAGTTTGTATATGTATATGTAAATCAATTAAAAAAAAGGGCCTGTAAAGTAAAGTTTTTCAATAGAATTTTGTTGACCAACAAAAAATCTCTAGTTTATTTTATTTTTTGAATGCATGTTTTTGGGGCGCAGTAAAAATTTATCATTTAAGAAATTGTAAGAGTATTTTTTGTTTTGTGTATTTTAGAGAAGCACAACCCACCTGACCAAGACTTTTGTTAATGATATTGCCATCGAATATATCTCGAACATTTACTGTGCCGAGATCGACAGTCAAAAACGAATTGAAAATTGCTTACATGTCGCTCAGTTTGGCCCCAAAATGCTATCGATTTCGAAGGTTCGATAAAGAATTAGAAATGAAGATTTAGCAATATCAATTGCGGTTTGAAATTCCTTTGCTAATGTTACGATGTTGGTATTGAAAAATGTTTGATAAAACATCTTATTCAATATTGCGAAATGTTTACGAAAGATAACTTTGAAGATATCGCGAATAAATATAAGAAAATTATTTGGTTTATTTTTTGGTCGTCACCTCTGCTCCATGTTTTTGCCCTTTTAGCTGGTAGAAGTCTTTGTCTCAAAGGCGAAATTTGTTTTTAAAAGAATCTAGGTACATGAAAAGAAAGAAAGAGTTCAAATATATAAGTAAATATACATAAAAATTTGTTTTTAAAACTTTCTTACTTCAAATAGCCAGTGTTAAGGCCTAACCATAATATGCATAGCCTTGCTTAACCTACTAATTCGCGCCTTGCTTAAGCAAATGACAGTTTTATTAAACTGAGCAAAAAGTTTCCTTAAGTTCAATATAGTTTGCCTCATATAATTAACATGTATTCGCACATTTGCTTAAGCAAACTTAAGCCCATTATGGTTGGGCCTTAAGTCTTCATCCCCTTATTCATCTTTTCGTACTTGTTCCCCACCATTGTTCTGCTAGGATGTGGCACAGTTCTGCTGTCTGGATGGAAATTGAACAAATGTTTTTTAAACATTGACCCCTTTGCGCGAAATTATCGTATATGCCAAATTTTTTGAAATTTTGTTTTTGATACAATCTTGTTCTACATTCAAAGAGACGTCACCTGGCAAAATATTGCGGGCGAATTCCACTTCGTCTTATCTTAGCACATGTATATTTTCATTTTGATATTGCAAGTGAAAGCAGAGAAAAGTAGAAATATGGATGTCCTGTTAAATTTGGTATTTGTAACATACGATAATTTCGCGCAAAGGGGTCGATATACATATATCGCACATTTACTAAAATGGAGTCATAACTCATCATATATTTTTGTTTCTATTCCCCATTCAACTCACCTTTTTAATTAAATTAACTGCCTGTTTTTAGAAAACGTAAGCAAGTGAGTGAGTGAGAAATTATATTGAAAACAACAATAAAAAACGAAAATTTGTTTTTGTTTTCAATATAATTTCTCACTCACTCACTTGCTTACGTTTTCTAAAAACAGGCAGTAAATACCGAATTTCACTTTTATTATCACTTTTTTTCTTCTATCAACACGCTTTTAGATATTAGTTTTATAAAATCTAAATCACAAATGAAAGGCTTTTCTTTTTTATGTTTCAACAAAAAGACTCCGTTACTTTGTTTTGCAAGTTTCGCTAAAAACTCGAAAAAATTAGTTGTATCGAACCTATGGAAATTCAAAAAAAAGAATAAAAAAATCCTTTAACGGTAAACAAAACAAATGTTGCGCTCTTCGGGATTTTATAAAAAAAAAACAAAAACCCGAATGTTTTAGTTAATGAAATATAACACATTTTCGAGGATTGCTCACATTAAAGAACATTCGCTATATAAAATATTATCCAACATTTTTGTTTCGAAAACTCTTCGCGTTTGTGAGGTTTACATTTTTTCAAATCCCAGGTCATCTGGGAAATTATAAATTTAATGGTGTTTTCTTTTCTAAAAAATTATATTGCATTATATTTGTGTAATATATTTATCAGGTTACTCGCTACTACTCACACCCTTATACTACTACTACTACTCACACCCTTATAAAGTGATACATTTTTCTAAATTACAATGGAACAAAATAATAGTTACGTTTTACACTCAACACTAATGTGTAATAAGCATGTTAAATATTGAATACAAGGATGGTACTAATAAGCAATATTCACCGCTGTTGTAAGCGTTAACAACACTGATTTTCAATAATTAAAGTCAGCTGTTGTTAAAAATGTTGCGCCAAAAAAAAAATCGTTTTTAAATAATATTACAACAAAAGAAAAACAAAAAGTTTTTATATCCATCACAATATAACCAAAAATCACAAAACAACACAAATTGTACGCAAACACATGAAAAAGTTAATAAAAAATATACTTGCTTGCATAAAAGAGTACTTAAAGCAGATGCAAAAAAGGGTATTATCTCACACTCAATTATAACTGGGGGTAAGAAATGAAACAAATTTGCCATTTATTTTTGCAACATATTTAGAAAAGAAAAAGACAACTTCTCACATGTTTGCATACATTTTTTTTAGAATAGAACAAACGCCCGCGCGAATGGTAGCATACATGGAACATTATTATCAGAAAATAAAACATCATTAATCAATTAGCTGTTCTTTAAAGGTCTTAGTTTGTTGGCATTTAGCTACTCCTTTACCCATAATAGTGCAAACTTTTCGTGCTGAATGTAACCATCTGTGAATAACTCAAATAGGTTTTTAAATAAGTTAACACTTAGTGATCATTTCTGAATATGCGCCATTTTTTATGTCTGATAGAATTCTGTCAGATATTCGTTTAAATGTCTCGAACAATTGTTTAGGATAGTGAATCCAGGGCCCTGTTTCTCAAATCTACAAGTAACATATATTTTAAACAAAAATTTTAAAATTAGATGATTAAAAATTAAGAAATTATTTAAGAATTTTTTTTTATCTAAATCTTAACCAAAATTGTATTTATAAAATTTTTTCGTTAAAAAAAAAACTTAATGGAATTTTTAATTTCAAAAGTTTTTGTTATTCGTGCTCAATTCCCAGTTTTTATTCTTGATAAAAACACTTGAAATTTATTGTTGATGGGATAAGCTATTCCTTAATTGACAACATCTTTTGTAAGTTGTTGTTGCTTTTATTTTGTTTTTCTTAACCCACTTACAACTAAAATTAATGTTGAGAGAATTTAAACCAATTGAAGCGGGGAATGTAAGATGAGATAAAGCCACTGTTTATTGTTGATGTTGTTTTGTTTAAGCTTTGATATTGTTACAAGTAGAACTGTTGCTATAAGTCTTATACGTTTAACATTTTTATTTAGTTTAATATCTTTAGTTTTTCTAAAATCTTTATGGATGAAGTTTCCTGATGATCTGGCCTAAGCAACCAGTGAAATGCGCATAGGAATAGCTTATCCCATCAACAATAAATTTCAAGTGTTTTTATCAAGAATAAAAACTGGGAATTGAGCACGAATAACAAAAACTTTTGAAATTAAAAATTTTGTATTCCCAAAAATTTAAATTACTTTTTAATGGAATTTTTAGAAAAAAATTGGCTAAATTTATTTTTTCAATGCTAAGCAAGATGAAGAATTATTAAATCGATCTACATACTTACTTTATAAATAAACTGAATACTCTGATTAAGTCAAACTTTGGCGGTTGTAGTTTTTTACAGAATCATAATTTTAATAAAACATCCAAATTTGAAATTATTTTGAGTGTTTCGTGAAAAAGGTAAAATGGACTAGAAAGAAACTTTGGCCTAGAATGAATTTAATAGATTCAAAATGAATTACATTTCATTAATTTCTATCGAGCCTGTTCTAGCACCTTAAAATTTAATTCTTCTGTCTAGAGTGAATATATGTATGAGATGTTTGTATGAATATAGCGATTAACCCCACATTGTTCCACTAGGAATTAAAGAATTAAAAACCAACTAAAAAATCAGGTTTTTCGAGTTATAACTCTATTGCAGCAAAGGTTCGATATGTATACATTAGTTGTCATAACTCCGTGTTCAATGAGTATGAGAAACTTTTACTAAACAATTTAAATTCACATACATACTAATTTCTGATAAGTTATAAAAAGAATTTAAAAATTGGTTCGAAAATATTTTGATATTCGCGATTCTTGAGTTGTAGTTTTAATTTCATATTTGGAATTTTCGCATTTAAAAATTCAAGTGTACAGCAAAAGAAGGGATTTGTGTTTTTCAATAATTTTTTTTAAATAATTTTTACGTTATGAGCTTTAAAACGTAACATTTTTTATAGTTTTATTTTAATTAAAATTTCACATTTTTTTATATAAATTTACAAAACAAAAAATTCTTTAGGAAATACAAATAATAAAAATTAAATTTTCATGTTTCGAAACGAGCACTAAACTAGTACATTTGTAGCTAAATTTAAAATTGTTTTGAGTCACGTAAAATGTGATTGCATTCGGGAAATGTTTAGTTTGGAAAACTATACACCAATACAAATAAATATCAACTTCACAGATACAAAAATTTTATGCAACACGAGAAACAAAGATTTTAAATTTTAAGAATTTGTTTGTATAAATTCTGAATAAATTTAAAAATATTTAATCAGTATATTAGGGAATGGTACACAAGTTGCAAAATCGGATTTAAGTTAAGGCATCAGCATTTTTTCTTTGACTTTTAAAATCGATAAATATTATTTTATTTTAACAAATATTACACTTTTTTTTAATAGTCCTCACGTAGCCCGAATAAATCACTATTTTTCAACTTTAAAATGATAATATCGGGGCTTTCAACAAGAACTTTCTAAAACACAATAAAACAAAAAATTTAGATGAAGATGATTCAAATTTTAATTGTATTACGAAGAGAAAAGTTCAGCAATTATGAATGAAAAATTATATCTGGCAAAGTTTTTAATCACTTTTTTGCAAAATGGCAGGTCTATTTCGTTAATCATTTTTAATTTTTAATTAATTGAGTTTTAAGGCTGCAATCGATTCGATTGGCTCCGTATCGACTCTACCCTTAACATAGCCCCACAAAAAATAGTCGTGTGGTGCGAAATCACACAAATTGGCTGGCCACGTAGCAGCTGATGTTTGTGGATTTTAATTATTTAATTATGCTATTTTCGAGCGAAATTGAATTCACCATTGTTGTTGAATTGTTTGTATCCAAAACAGATGGCGCTAGAGACATAGTTTTTGCACGGGTCTTTACAGCCAAGCCCTATAGTGCAAGAGTAGTGTAAACTCCTCATTATCTCATAATAAGTTGTCTTGGGTTACACCACTTCTGCGCTGATTGCCTCATTTATATTAATGTTATTTAAAATTGTTCTCAGCTAGAATTTGGGTAGTAAAATTTTGTAAAAAAACACCTAAGTTAGTCTTCTCAGACCACATTCGATGATTAAAAAATGTCTTATCACATGAGCGATTGAAAAACGGATTCAATAGAATTCATTGCTGATGAAATAAAAAGATTGGCTAAAAAAGAAGGCTAACATTTAAAGCCCGACCATATGATACCATACACCACGGTATATAAGAACAATTTTTTGCAAGTATAACTATTTGGACCCTGGTTTTGAAAAATGCATAGATAATGTGGATTAATGAATAAGGATCTATCTATGTTTTAAATTTCATTAAAATCGGTTCGATAGTTTCTTAAAGGCAGAAATTGCCCCCTATCCCCCCTCTAGGCCTTATATTTTAAAAACTGCATAGCTTATGTGTCTATATGAATACATATGTTTATATCTATGTTTTAAATTTCATTAAAATCGGTTTGATATTTCCTGGGGGCGGAAATTGCCCCCTTATCTCCCCTCGCGGTCCTTTGATTCGGCCCATTTATTTTTAAAATTGCGACCTGTACTTTGCACACAAGAATGCATGGACAGCCAGCCAGCCTGCCATCCAGCCGGACAGACATCGTTGTATTGACTCAGAAAGTGATTCTGGGCCGATCGGTATACTTTAAGGTGGGTCTAGGAACCATATTTTAAGGTGTTTTACACATCAGCACAAATGCATAATACCCTCTCCACTATTGTGGTGTGGGTATAAAAATGTTTGCCAATTAATGAAAATAAATGAAACTGAAAATGGTTTTGTATTTTCTTGTCGAGAGCCCGATAACTTTCGTTTGGTTCCAAATAAAATTTGTACAAATAATCAAGAGCCATAATGGTGCTGTTCGTATTGGAAAAAAAATTAAACACATGACGAATGATTTAAAATATAATCAAAAACTATATAATTAATGATTGAAAAATAAGACGAAAAAACTTAAAAATTATTATAAAAACTAAATAAAATACGGAAAAGCCCCCATATTTTATTGACTTTAAAAAAATCTGTCTTTTTCCCTACGGCCAATTTTTTGTTTAGAAGAAAACCCCTACGAGCAAAACATTTGTGAATGGAACTCGACTTCGTTCAAATGGCCATCGCGGGCACGTCGGCAGCGGTCGATTTCTTCAATGACTGGGTCACGTAAGTCGCGTCAACTCGTCCATCGACTTAAATTCTTGAATCAGCTTAATCTTGTATAGGTGTAAACCAAGATCTTTAAACCAAATTCGCCATAAAGTGGTCTTGGCGATGAACAATTCTTAAGAACGCCGGGGACTCGACTGATTTGGATCGTTTGCTACGGACGCCTGAACGGCAGCGATATTTTCGTCACTTCGACCAACCCGTTGTCTCACTGGCACCGCAGCAGCACACAATGCATATGTAGCCCCAAATTTATGCGCTAAACTTGTTATTGCAAGAATAACGACCGAAAATTTAAGTTAACGCTCTTAAAGTTACCGTACCTATTGGAAAACACGTATAACATCACTGTTAGGAACAAGTTTTAAACCATCATCAATAAAATTCTGTTGATTATCAAGAGCACGCATTGGGAATTTAGCACATTAAAACGAAATCTTATCAATGAATTTTTTACTCCCAAGAACAACTTTGAAAATATTCATATACAGTAGGTAACGGATATAAGAAATAAAAAAAACACGAAAATGTTTCTTTTAAGCAATTGCTTATACATATATTCTTTTTAATCTTACAAGAAATTTCTTATAAAAGTTTATTAAATTCTATAAGAAAACAAAAACTAGTGGCTTTAAACGTGCATTTAAATGTGCACACTATGTTTGATATTTTGTACTAGCGAGTATTTACAGTGTACAGCCGCGGGGGCTTAATTTAAGAATTTCATTAAATCGCCATATTTGTATGGTTGAAATTCTTAAGTTTGGTCCTTGCAGTGTGGTGGATTTTTATGACTTACCCCACTTTATTTTTCATCACCATCATATGTTTCTAATACACCTACCCGCTATATCCATTCCTCAAGGGAGCTCCTCCCATACAAAATTTTCAATTCAGAAGTATCCACTTTTTAGGAGACTCCCATACAAATTTTGTGAATAAAGTTTTAATCAGATATTAATCGTTTATGGCTTGTTTTGTTTGCAACTTCGTTTTTATATGTATAGAAGTATAGCAGCATTTTACAATTTTTTATGAATTTTTAGCAGATAAAACTTTCGAAATTTGGTTAAAAAAAAAATATTTATTTTGCAAAAAATGTTTCTAAAACGACTGCGTAATGCGCATATTAGAAAAAAGTTCAACTTTACTTAAGGGTAATTTTTTTGAGTTACGCGAATATATGCTGTGCAACAAGCAACGGTTGGCACTATTGGATTCATCGTACTCGAATTAGGTTTACCCGCCGGGTGCCCGCTTGACAGAAAAGAAAAGTATCAAATTCAAGCACAGTGTAATCGTATCTTTTCAACGATTCTCCAAAAAGGTGGAAAAACAAAAATTGTTAATATCTATTTAATATTTTTTATTTATGTACTACACATGAATGTATGTATGTTCGAATATACATAAATTATGGAACAAAAACAACGACAAAATCTTTAATACAATTTCAGATAATTTATGATGATTTTACATGAAAGAATTATTTATAATAATATTTAAAAGGAAGGAGTAGCAAAACTGATGCTAAATCCCAAGAAAAAGAAGATAAAGAAGAAGAAGAAACTGAAGACGCTTTAGATACGCGTACACAATCCTACCAACTTGGTTTAGGTTTACTGACCTTTCAACATTTATTTGTAAAAATGTTTCGCACTCAAACAACTGAGTGCATAAGTATGTGTTTTGTAATACTCGTATTGTGCTGGTTCGACAAAAACAAAAACCTATTGTGCTAAAAACCACACACACACACACACACAAATATAAATACAAACATACTTAGATAATAACAAAAATTTACACATAAATAAATCTAAAAAACAAAAAATTTTTTACTCCTAACAAGTTAATAGGGGCACTGTAGCACCAGCACCAGCTCCAAGTCTAACTCTTTCTTACAAACATACTTAAACACCAGCGATGCACAAGTGACACCAAGTGAGTTTAAGCTAGTTTTCAAAAACTTTTTAACTTTAAAAACAAAACATTTTGTGTTCCCAACACAAGAAACCCAATAAGAAATACAAACACAATAAAGAAGAAAAAAAAAACAGTGAATTAAACTGAACAGAAACAGAGAAGAAAAAAACATTTTTATCTAACAATGTAATGTGAAGATACCTTTTTCATTTAATATGTACATATTTGTAAAGATCAGATACATATGTACATATACATATAACTAAACATATTCATACACATGCATACATGCATAGGAGCGCAATTGTGTCTGTGCACACAGAAATGCATGAATGTTTGATTGTTGTCGCAGTGCAGAAATCTATTTCTTATTTATAAATACGAAACTAAATACATACATACATATTTGTACATCACATGCTTTCATATACTTTTCATTAATACAATGTATTTAGCATGTGGCACGTTTCATTATGAGATTATTATATGTACAGTGAGCATTAAAATAAAGTGTACAACTTGGTTTTAATATAAAAGGTGTTATTTTAGCAGTAAAAAACTTTAAATTTCTACTATGCCAAATTTGATTAGACTTCAAGCTTGCTGTCATCCGTGAACAATACGTTGCTTTAAAGGTGATGAAAGCAAGAACCTGATAAAAGGTATAAATAAGAAATTCAACGAAACCATTGTTGTATCCATAGAGAATCGTGATGGGGTTGGTTGCTGTACTTAGGGATGGGGAAATTGAAAAAATATATCGATATATATCGAATCGATATTTTTTAAGAGTATTGATAGTTATTGTTTCAAAAATATCGATATATCGAAAGTAATTTGCTGAAACTATTACCAAATCAAAAAATTTAATATACCTTTGTACATTGTTACCTTTTATTTTTCATTTTATTTCAAAAAATTAACAAAAACAAAAAATCAAACAAAACAAAAAATTCAGTTAGGTATAACAAAAACAAAAGGGACGAATACAAAAAACTCATATGAAATCAAAAAAAAAGTTAATTACGAAAAATTTAAATGGAAGTAAATGAGTCATGGAAGTACCAACTAACCTTAAAATTAGAATTGCACCTCAAAAGTACCAACTTTAACTAGAAATATTTTTGATTGTTTCAGTCAAACCAGTAATTATCAGATACGGACATCAGAAGCACTCTCTGTTTTATGTGCTCTCCTGTCAATCTGCTTCTTGTATCCGGCACTGATTCTTATAAATGCCAATCATTTTAGATCTTCATACAAGTTTAAAAAAACATATGATTCATGCAATGATGCCTATTCTTAAAAAAACACATTGTTTGAAAAACGGCTATAATTTAGAGTTTTTAATGAAGACTGATTTAAAAAAAATATCGAATTCGATAGTCTTATTTCAATGTCGATATATCAAAATATCGATTCCTAGCTGTACTACGTCCTAAAACAGCTGATCAGCCCAATAGTCGCTCGATATAAACCCAATCAAACATCTGAGAGCATTAGGCAAATTCTGCAGGAAGAGTGGTTAAAAAAATATCTACTGAGCTTACATTGAAATGGGTGGAGTCGATGCCCAAGAGACTAGAAGCCGTCCTTAAATCAAAAGGAAATTAAACAAAGTCGGGACTGTAAGAAAAGATAAACTCACTATTTGTTTTTGCTGTTTTGTTAAAGCTTTGATATTATTACAGGTAAGATTTTTGAGTGTTTGTAATTCCTATTCGCTTAACAGTTTTATTTGAATAATATCTTTGGCTTTTCTAAAATCTTTGCATGCAGTTTCCTGATGATCTGGCCTAAGCAACCAGTGTAATGCGCATGGGAAAAGCTTACCCCACCAACAATAAATTTCAGTTTATCATTAGTAAGAATTGGAAATTTAGCGTATTAAAACTAAATCTTATTAATAAAGTATTATTTACTTAACTTTTCTTAGTATTTTGCAACTGTACACTTTTTTGACGCGTTATGAAAATATCGCTTTTTATATTGGAAAACTTGTTGTGTATTTTATTTTGAAGCCCACTGTATGTATTCGTGATGCCTGAAAGTAATACGGATTCATCATTTTTTAAACCGGTTGATTTTTAATGTTCCATATTTATGTTTTATGTTGTTTTAGTTAATATTTACTTTTTCAAATGACTTGGTAAGGGGCCATCAGGTAGCTTGTAGCCCATGTTTGCTCTTATTCAAAACGTTTGTATAAATATACAACAGGCAACTTAAAAAAATATGTAGTTGAATGAAATGTAACAAGATTGTTTGTAAGTAGAACAGGAACCAGCGTTGCCGTTGGTAATTTTCCTAAAGGGATTTTTAAAAAAAGAGGGCACAAAAAGAGCATTTCAAAGTAAGAAAAGGTCAGGTTTTTTACAAACGGTATTTACTAGTGTATTCAAATAATCGAAGTTTTGTATTAATCGATTAATCGCGCAAATAATTTTTCGATGTAAAATTTCAATCAAATAATAATCTAACAATTTAATATTATTCGCTTAATCGAATAATTTAAATTTTGACTAGTTTAGAAGTTTAAAAATAAGACCAAAATTATATTTTTTAACATGAAATTTTTTTTTAAAAAAGGAACAACCGTTTAACAAAAGTTACTTCACGTAATAAAAGACGAAAACTTTTTAAACAAAAAATAGCATCAAAATTAAAGCTAATCTTCTAAAATAATCTTTCAAAAAGGAAATACAGCTTAAATGTTTATGTTTCAAACGACTTCATTCTTTTTTTTTGATGAAACTTGACTTAGAAAAGATTCTTTCACTTATTGTTGATGTTGAATAGATTAAAAGTAAAGCGTTAAAAAGCATATTGTCGGTTTAATATGCAAATCTGCTAAATCCGTTTTAGCACATTAAACAGGAGAGACAAAAAACTTTGTATTTTTTCTATGTGCAACTTGAAAACCAAAAATGTAGATGGTTTTACACACTTCAAGGCTAAAATTGAAGAAAAACTACTTGCTGGTCGACGAGGCGTATCTTTCTCTACCACACGGCATCAAATTCTTAATTTACGTAAAAAGTGGATTTAGTAAGTTTGCAAATTAAACCGACGGTATACAAAGGGTAATCACGATGGTCATTGTGCAAATTTGCAATTTGTAAATTTGCAGTGCATACTATGACTGATCGTGAGCAAACCATTTTTATTTTTTGTGCAAATATGCTATTTTTCTAAAAATGTATTCTGGCAACACTAAAAACTTCTGGCAGCACTGTAAAAAATCTGCAGTTGCTTACAATTATACATTAGCAAATTAAAATAAATTTTTTCTTTTTAAGTAATTTAAATTCTATATTAAAACCCACGAAAATGATCAATTTATAAGTTTCCTTAAAAACAATATGGCGGCTAATATGTCAAATGTTATTGTTTCGTTTTTGGGAACTGAGCAAATATGCACTTCTAATTTTGCTCATGGTTTTTTTTAGGGCAAACGAAATAAAATAGAGCAAATTTTAAATACGTACATTTTGTTGTTGCACACTTTGCACTACCCATCATGATTTCCCTTACAAATTCTCTGTTCTTTTTCTTGTTTTTTTTTTCTAAAATTAGTAGCCTTCCATTTTTAAGGGTTGGTAGAAGGTTTTTTTTATTAGTCTCAAAAAATCATCTTCTTCATCTGAATCATTATGCCAAAAGTATGATCTAAACATTCTTAAAAATAAATTATACCAAAACTCTTTGATTTCATTCTTTGTACCATAATGTATCTTAGAAAAATTTTACTTCGATGTTCATGTTATTAAGTTAAGAAACAAAAAAGGGTATTTAAAACGAACCGGCTTGATTTTTTAACATTAAAGAAAAAACCTTATACTGTGAAAAAAAGTTTCGATTATCCGATTAATCGGAATAAATTATTCAAACTATTCGTTAATCGAACATAAGCAATTTTAAATTATGCAAACAGTTAATCGCCCAAAATTTTATCGATAAATCGAACAACGGTATATCGTTTGAATACCCTAGTATTTACCAGTAGAGGTCGATAGATGTGTATTTTAAAAAAATAAGTTTTTTATAAGCAAAAAAGACTTATTTCGATCAGGTGGTGCTCAATAAACTTAACTTTTTTAATTATTGTAATTAAAAATTGAATTTTATTTACATTGAAGAAATTTAAACCTTATTAGCTTGACAAAAATAACATTCAGAAATCCATCACTCTGGCCAAAGAAACAAATACAACAATTAACTGTTTTATCGAGCCCTATTAGCGAAAATTATGTAACCAACAACATTCTTGATATTTGTTTTTTTGATGAAAATCGATAATTTTTGATCATTTGCATCATCTCTAAAAATCTCATATCTCTGGGAAGATCAGTTACGAAATAATAGCAAAAGCAATTCCAAACGAAAACTTAGACTTGAAGCAAAAATATTTTAAAAAAACCTTCTCCTGTAAAATATAATATTTTTGTTGATTACAACATTTTTGCTATTAGGGCTCGATATAAACATACATACATATATATTAAGGTGGGTCGAATTAGCAATCGACGAAAATCCTTTTAAGTGTACAATTTTACCTTAGATAAGATATATTTAAAAAATTTGAAATCGGCGAATTTTTTTTAACATACCAACACAGAAAAAATGTTCCAAAATGTTTCACCAATTAATAAAGCATTAATCAAAATAAAAAATCAGTGTTAATTACAAATTTAATCAAGTGAATTAAACTTTTAATCAAGTGAATTAAACGTTTAATCAAGTGAATTAAACGTTTAATTGATACTATTCATTTGTAAACTGATGCAAATTTATTTAATTTGTTTAATTAAAATCAATTTTTGTTTTTTTCTATGAAGTAAAAACCCTAAAAAATAAAAGTTGAGAAAAAGTAAAAAAAAATTAAATTTGGGCTGCTTGAAAATGGTTTTTTTGATATGTCGTATGTGGATCTTTTTTCCTCATGCCAGAATAAGAAGGCTCACTCTAATATACATATAAATATATTTATATATGTATATCTATATGTTCCCGTCGTTCATATAAGGAACATAGGGCCTCAGCTCGATCTGTTCATAGCGATGTTTTTACTTCATTCCAGCTAGTTTGCAGATTTCAATTTGTCTTCGCCATGTATGAACTGGTCGACCTCTTCTACGGCTGCCTTGAGGTTTCTATTCGATCGCTGTTCTAGCAATATCTGTGACCGGGTTTCGTATGGTGTGACCAATCCAGTTTCATATAAGCCTTTGTATTTCAATATTTATGGGGGACAAGTTCGTTTGATGCCATAATCTGTTTTTTTATATATATTTTGTGGACAAAAGACTCGTAGCATTCTACTAAGGCACTTGTTTATAAAAACTTGGGGGGCATGCATAACAAGAGGGGCAGAATTTTACGTTTCGTAACGTTTAATAATGTAGATCGGACATTGCAGTTGAAGATATTAAGTTTAACACGGCGAGTTGGTCATAGGCTTGCCCTTCGCCGAGGTTACAAAACATATTAAAAATTAATTCCTTTACATGGAAGGGATTTTCAAATGACATTCTGATTGAGAGTATCGAATTCTTTTTCGAAGTCAATGAACATCAGATATAGAGGAGACCACCATTCGACCGATTGCTCCACTAATATTCTTATGCCCAATTTTCAGGATTGATATTAAAGCACATTTATGTTTAAAATTGTTTTAAATATAAAATTCTCTTCTTCACTAAATACTTAAATCACACTTAATTCACCGATGTGGTACACTTAATTTCAACTTAAGTTTCCATTGTAATATTTTAGCAAGGTGGCCTCAATCAGGGTTTAAAAAGCTGCAGTCAAAATCAAAAAATTGCTTTTTCTTCCACTTTCTGATTTTTCATTGGACGAAAATAAACCATTGCCTTTACTTCTGATTCATTAAATGAAAACAGTCGTAGTGAAGGCAAAAGCAAAACACGAAAAGTTGAAAACAACAAAGAACATCGGCACTCGACATGTTCGGAATTGTTTAGTTTGGCAGACTTAAACTTTTAATAAATACCGAAGTTAACGAAGATGGGACGTTGTGTTTTTTTCCGCAATTTTTTTTTTCAATACATGTGTACATAAATACATACGTTTTATTTTATTTCAAAAAATTAAAAAGATTGTTAAGCATTAAAATAAATACATATACATATATGTATTTATGTACTCATGTAGGTAATATTTAAAAAAAAAAAAAAAAAAATCGGAAAAAAACACAACGTCCCATCTTCGGTAACTACGGGATTTTTTAAAAGTTTCAGTCTGTCAAACCAAACACTTTCGAACATGTCGACTGCCGATGTTCCTTGTTGTGTACAACTTTTTGTTTTTTGCTTTTGCCTTCACTACGACTGTTTTCATTTAATAAATCAGAAGTAAAGGCAACAGTTTTTTTTTGTTTAATGACAAATGAAGATGTCGAAGTTGCAGCACAATCTTATGACTTACTATCTCAACTGCAGCTTTTTAAACTCTGGTCTCAATATCACAACAATACAACAACAACAGGCAAAGCAATAACATTCCGCTGTTTTTTGAGACCACCTTGCAAATAAATAAACTTTTTTATGATATTTTTTTGTATTTAGTAGTGCTGCCATACTTTTATCTTAATTAAATAAGACTTTTAAAATAAAACTCAAAAAATCAATCTGTATTTAAATACGATTTAAGTTTATATGAAAATTAAATTAATATAGATTTAAATACTATCCTGAAAATTGGGCATTAGTGTATTGACGTGATCAATACTTGACAAAAGCCAGCTCGTGTGAAAGATAGCATCAGAGATTCTTCTCGTTATTATATGAGTGATTATTTTTATTATGCCTTCTAATATCAGATACTGTTGGTGTAGTCGTGCATATACATACATATTTTGTATGTTTGCATGGGTGGCTCTGTTATGTATACTCGTTGACTCGTCATAGTTGTGCCCAGTGTTGAAAAATTTAATACTTTAGTGCATTTTTCAGTACTTTTTAATATTAAAAATACCGCAGTACCCCCGCGTTGTTTTTAGTACTTTTTTATCCTTTGCGCTTTTTAACAGTGATGTGATTATTCCAATAGCAGACTTTGGTAATCATGTGCTTGTTGCGAAATTTATGATGTTGTGTATTAAATATAATTAACGACGTTAATATTGAAATGAAAGCGATGACGCCAGGATTCATATTTTGCTATTCAGGATGGGATTTTTGGTCTTACAAGTGGCTAAACAAATTTATAAAAAAAGATGCATTGGATAATATAAGTGGAAAATTTAAATTTAAATGAAAACCATTTATCTTTAAATGTATCTTTTTAGGGAACTCGATTTGACATATTTATAGAAACATGCAAAGTTAACAACGAAATTGTTTATAAATTGAAAGAAACTAAAATCATATTACATATTTGAGATTTGGCCAAATGTTTTTTTATTTTAATTATAAGCAGCTTCATTCCAGAAAATATTGTTTCCGGGAAAAGCAATAGAACAATACCATTGTTATTAATGTTATTAACAAACCAGAAAGAAAACTATTCTCAATTCCGTGTACTAGCGGAGCTCTCAGAAATAAAGCAATAAAGCAGAACTGAAAATATTTAAGTTAAGAGCGAAATGGATGATCTAATGCTTGCTGACATTTCACGGTATGTTTTTGGAAATTTATCGATACCACACTTCTTAGCATCAGTTGAACGCACATTTTCAAATGCAAAATTATGAAAAAAAAAGCAAAAGAAGAAATCGTTTACACGCAGAAACTGTTTTATGTTTCAAACTAAATTTATATTAAAATCAAATAATTGTCGCTGTTGTAGTTATTATATTTCTTAGGATCTCTTATCTTATAACACATTATTCTATTGGGGTATTCACAAGGTAGTCATAACGTTGTAAAGTCATATGTCTTAAAATAATTACAAGAAATATATATGACTGCTGTGGGCTACCGCTTTTAATTTTGATTTCTACTGTACAGTTATGACATATCAATGAACACAGCATTAAAATTTTTATTTTGTTTGAAACACAACAACATTAATTTTAAACAATTGTAATATATTATTTAGGACATTATGACGATATGACTTGATAGCACACCTTGTGAATCTCCCATATATGTAACACTGAATTTAAAGCTTAATTTTTAAACATAAATGTAATACATAGATAAATGAATTCCAATAAAATATTTTTGTTTCTTATATTTTCATAAATAAATTTTTTATTTCTTAACAAAAAGTACCACTTGTTAAAAAAGGTACTCTTTTAGTTACAGTTTAGTACCATGCCAAAATTTCAATTTTGCAACACAACTTGTGCCTCGGGTATAGCATTAAGGAATAATACTCGGCTCATATGTATATCGCGCTGTTCGGTTGTTCGTCTTTAGACGTTATGAGTAGGTCATCATCATTTCTGAGTGGTTTTCCAGATACGTCGGGCTTGTTTGTAAGCTTTTTGACGAGTTACAGGTACGCATTTAGCTCTTTTCTCTTTGCTACCAATGCCCATGTGTAGTCAGATATCCATTGCATACACTTTTGAGTTTTTGAGCCAATATGTGCCTAAGCAGCCTCAGCAATTACACGTTTTCCGGTTTGCCAGTTTTTCCGCTGTTCATATGCCGTTGATGGAATTTCTAAGACTGCTGGAGTTAATAAAAAAAATGCAATGACTTTAAATTTGAGTTAAAATTTTTTTTTAATTTCCAAACTATAACTTGTTCGCTTTTGGCTTCGTACGTTTTGTCATTTATCTTTCTTTCTTATAACTTTAATTCGTTTACAAAACCTCTGCTTTAAAAATTATATCTTGAATTCGGAAACAATTTCTTGTTTGGATTTTAAACTCATACATTCTCGTCTCTTTTATTTATTTGTATTTATTCTTGATACAATTTCGGGACATAATTTCAAAAATAGTATAATTGATTGAATTATACAAGAGGAAACTTTAAAAAAAGGCATAGAAGTGGCAAGGTTAAAATTTGCCACTTCAGGGGCATAGAGGCAAGGCTTTGCATATAAAAGCTGCTTGCGACATGCCTTTTACAAAAGTTATTATTTTATTTTGTAATTAGAGTTACAAATACAATTACAAATTATATTATTACTTAATTAAACGAGCAATAGTAACGTAGACCTACCGGGGCCCCTCTTACAAAAGTTGTTACGGCAGTGTTGCCAAAAAACAATATGTAAGTGATATTTCTAAAAAGGGTCGAAAAGTGGCACGAAATAGTTAAAATTTATACAAAAGGATAATTTAATAAAGGTATCGACATCGTCGAAAATGTATCAAATTAATACTTTAGTATCATCATAGCTGTTTTTGTAAGATCTTGTTGATTTATTTAAATTTTTGAATTTACCATATAAACACACTTGTAGTTACGTCCCTTTGGTTTTTGTTAATACATGCGTCATTTTTTGATGGCAAAAGTAGTTTAATGGCAATCACAATACATAATCAATCAAAAACACGATTTTGAATTTGTTTTATTAGTAACGCCTTTTTTCATTTTAGCTAACGATTTCTGTGGTTTAATAAATGCGTTCAAAATAATAAAACATAAAATTATATTTTTTATCACACAACTTGATATAAGTATTTAATATTTCAAAAAAATCAACTAAAAATTGTAACGAACAAGGAGCAATATGATGGATGTGCTGCTGTGTTCCCAAAAAAAAAAGAAAAACTCTTAACATAAAGACCATAATTCATAAGCGTTGAAATAAAGGCCCTAATTCTGTAAAACGCAACCGCAACGCCAAAAATAAAATTAATAGCAAAAACAATCTCAAAAATTGTTCATACTGCGTTTTAAAATTTTCAACGCCACAAGATATGCAGCGTTTGAAATTTCAATGTTATTTTTGGCGTTGCGGTTGCGTTTTACAGAATTAGGACCAACATTTTGGATCTGATATCCTTTCAAAAATCCTTGCATTTAAAGTAATTAGACCGTTATATGTGTATTAAGACAGGAAGGCTCCTAAGAATGAGGTTTCCTAAATCTAAAACCAATTAAAATTTTTTTATTTGATATTTAAAACTAATGCTGAGAAAAAAACATTTTACACGGCCATGTTCTACAAATCGAAGTAGAATAAAATTGAAATCAAGTTTTTTTTTCGTTTTTAAAAAAGGAAAATGCAGTTTTCTTGTTTCCTCATTGGACAATATTTAACTATTTGAAACAAAGGTACATATGTAATTATTGCCAATTAATAGAAATATTTTCAATACGGGTTTTTTTTTTTAATTAATGGATGCTTGTTGTCGCCATAACTGTATTTATTATTATAGGGGAAAGTTTTTTGAATACACAAAAAATTAAAAAAATACGATATTCCTAAAAATAGAAATTATTCAATACAAAACAAAACTAAATAACTTTAGACATACAGACATAAATTTGAGTTCAGAAATACAGTAAAACAAAATTCTTTATAATAAAAACCCAACATAGTTAACTAATTTTTCTTTCAAATGTTTGTATTAATCAACTTTAAGTTTTCATCGAAAGCAAAATTTACCACGCCTACTTTTACGCCCACTTTTTCTATTAAGCGCATAACTAGAGAACGGCTTGACAGATTTGGACGATTTTTTCTTTAAAATGATCGCCATGGTCTAACTAAGGTTTGGCGGAAAAAAATTTTTGCCCCGCCCACTTTTTTCGATTTACCTAAAATCAAAAAACTGCTCAATCGATTTGACTAATTTTTCTTTTAACTGTTCGTATTAATCCATTTTACGTTTTCATCGTAAGAAAAAATTACCACGCCTACTTTTACGCCCACCTTTTTTATTAAGCGCATAATTTGAGAACGGCTTGACCGATTTGGACGATTTTTTCTTTAAAATTATCGCCATGGTCCAACTTAGGTTTTTACGGAAAGAACATTTTGACCCGCCCGCTTATTTCGATTTACCTAAAATCAGAAAACGGCTCTTTACTCCAAAAGAAAAATAAACAAAAACATTGTCTATGCGCTGGCCTTAAGATGAAGTAAATAATAAATATAATTTCCAATTTGCCTTAAATACATGTGTTTCTTTTTTCATTGAACCCATATCTACACCATATGTAAGTTATTCTGTAAAAAAACTTTATGATAGGTATTTCATGGATTTCTATTTAAAGGCCGTAAATTTCGTTTAAAGATCAATTTAAATCGTCTGGTAATACAACACTAATGTTTGCTTAGGGCCAGCAACGCGGACCGGGTCAGCTAGTATATACATAAATACGGGAACAATTTTTTTGTGGTTGATTTTGAAGTATCTTATCATGAAACATACTTACATGCATATATCGTTTTCAAGGTATTTTTGTGTAGATATGCACCAGATGAACTTTTTTCTAAATTTTCAGGATTACAGGAGGCTTATTCTGAATTGCGATGCGAAAATACATAAATCTGAACAATTGCTATTCTGTATTGCCATATTCGCAAAGTTTTTTTTAATCGCACTTCAAACGCGAAAAGGTGACAAGTCAGTATTCTACATTGCGAAAACAAATGTCAAATTCCCAAATTTATTCGACAACAAAATAGCATTCGCTAAGTACAAACATGTTATGGAAAGATAATACTTTGTGGCAGACGTTAACTGAAGAACTAAATATCATATAAAACATTTGACATCAACTTAAATTTTAATAGGTTTGGGCCGAAACATTTTCATTTTCTTCGTCATCGAACCACAGTGCCACAAAATCCATTTTTTTATTTTTTTTTATTACAGAATGTCCTAAATAAATTTTTTAAACAATTTTCACAGCCAAACATAAACTATTTATTTATTTTTAATTTGACGTTTATTGACACTGACTTATATGTATTTGAGCAGCGTTGCCACGATTTGAAATAAATTGGGAATGCGATTGCGAAAGTCTAACAGAATACCAATTTTCTTTCGCATCGCATTTCATTTGCGCATCGCATTGATTTTCGCATCGCAATTCAGAATAAGCCTCCAGGGTTTAAAAAGCGTTTTAAATTTGCTTGCAAACACACGCACATACATGTATAAATAGTGGTTGAGTTTTTTTCTTATTCTCCCAAAATGTGTTTTCTTGCATTGCCGTGCAAATAATAGGACTAGTTTAAACACGAGTGTAAAATATATCCCACAAGGGACTAGGACTAGTCCAAAAGTAACCCAATCGTATGGAAAAAACATGGTCTATTTAATATTACGATGTCCTAGGGCAGGACCATGTAAACCAGCTTTGGATTACAAAGGAGTAGTCTTTAAACTACTCCATGGTATACTTAATAGGATTAGTTTTGAATTCGTTTAAAAACGAAGACATGTCGTTAAAAAACGAAGGCAAGTCGTCTCACTGCACACACATGGCCCATGCTTGCATTACGTCGGACCAGTCCAAGGAGTAGTCCATTTGATGAAAATTGATCCAATATTATTTGCAGGGTGTACTTGCAAACACACATGTATAAACGACAGTTGTGTTTTTTGATATTCTCCCTTAATGTTTTTGTTTTCATGTTGCACTTGCAAACACACATGTATAAACGTATTATGACAGGGCTACCGTTAGACATTTGACAAATAAAGTCGCGCAAAAACGTCGTTTAAGAAAATAAAAGTCGTAAAATTTATTTAATGACTTTTAAAAAAGATCCGTATTTTTATTTTTTACTTTGATAACATTTCATGAAAATCTTATAAATTAAATACGGGGATATTTAGGAATTAAAGTGTTTGAAAAGCGTTTAATTTATCTTGCAGACATACGTACAAAGATAGGTGAATAGTGCATTTTGCCGTTCACTTAAAATGAGTACGTTTTATTGTATAACGCACAGGTTCTCTCGAAAGTAAATGTCAAGAGGTCGAATAAAAACTTATTTTTTGGTATTTCTTAAAATTTCACTTTACCAATGTTTCACTGTACAACGATTTGAACTTCAGATTTGTTATATCGATGTTTTACCGTATATATATAGAATTTAAGGTGACAAACAACATTATTTTCTCAGCACGTGTGGTTAGAAGAGTTGGTTATAAGCGTAGTGATTTGTATGAAATAAATTGTTTTTGACAGGAAAATGTGTTCGCTATCAGCTCGTAAGTTCGTTATAAATGTTGTATGTATGTCATGTAGATACATATGTATGTACATATGTATATACATTTTTCAAATAAACTCAACAATAGACTAGTGTTCGTTTTTGACCAAGTTCGTTATATCTTTCGAAGCATGCTAAAACTTGTTTTTTTTAAGCAAAAAGCCTGAAATACTTGCCCTGTTAATTGTTGTTGTTTCAGAAAACAAAAAAAAAAAACAAAAATACAATAAAAACCAGTTGGACCAGTCGAACCAGTTGCATTTAGAATCTGTAGCAGCAGCGACGGTCACAATAGTGAGAGTTAAGGTAGAGTCAAAGGAATTATTGTGAATGGCTGTTGCAGTTGTTGCTAAGTTTTTTTAATGTCATTGTAGGTAGGTAGTTGTTTTTGTTTCTATTTTAACAGTAAATAGCAACAGCTAAACAGCTGTTCTTTGTTATTTTCTGTTGTATTGTCTCAAATTTCCATTTTTTATTTGTTATTAATTTATTTTTTATTTTTAAATTTGTGATTTCTTAAAAAAAATTATCGTTTTATTTGTATTGTAAGTGTGTGAGTGTGTTTGTGTGGTAAACAACTTGTACTTATATCTAAGTATGTATGTATGTACCAGTATGCAGACTGTTTTGTTTTTTAATTTGCATTGTTGTAATTTTTACATGTCCCTGTACTTTTGAGGTTTTTTTTTAATTCTGAATTTCTAAAATTTGTTCAGGTTTTCTTGTGTGTAAAATAGTTGAAATTTTGATAAAAAAAAAAACAAATAATTTTCACACAATTTAAAAACAAGGTGAATTTTTATTCAAGATTTAGCTTTCGGTTCAGTTGGAATATTTTTATATTCTTAAAGGTAACCACTTCATTATGAATAAAAATGTATGTACATACATATGTATGTAAATAAATACATTAATAAATATTTTCACTTTTATCTTGTTGTTTAATTTATTTATATGATTATTATTGTAATATTTACTTTGTTTTTTATTTTGACATTGACATTTACATAGCTGACAATGTATTCGATACAAAGTTAGAAATATGAATGCACGTGTGTTTACAGTACTTTTCGCTTTTAGTCCACTTCTATAGTTGCACAACTTTTGTGGACTATAAGCGAATTTGGACTATAAACGATTTTTTTATAAGCCATTTCCACACATTGGACTAGTATATACAAATTATTTTCTTCAATAAAACCACCACAAAAATATCAATTCCATTGGTTCTTCAGATGTGGTCTTCACCTGACAATTTTTGTTATACCAAACGTCAAAGTCTATATAAAAAAACTCTAATATTTTTGTCAGCGTTATTTTTTTGTATGAATTTTGACGTTTATTGTGACAAAAAAAGTCAGATGATGACACCATGTTATGAAATATAAATTGCGAAATTTGGCATTTATAATAGTGGCCAGAAAGGTAAATAAAAGCATGTTGGCAGTTGATTAAAAAAATATAAAAAACAGAGTGGACTGTAAGTGCCGGTTCACACACGTCAAGTTTGAATCGTCAAGTCTTGAGTTTTTAGGAGAGAGAGGAAAATAAATGACATTCTCTTTTCCCTTCCCTCCTAAAAGCTCAAGATTTGACGTGTGTGAACCGGCTATAAGCACACCATTTTGCATAAAGAATTACATACGCATGCTTTTAAACGAAAATGAACTACAAGCGAAATGGACCTTAGAACAAATAATTTGTGTGTGATTAAAAAAAATCTGCATGTGAAGATTAGAGTTTTGGCTTAAATCCGTGTAGGCTCTTTACGCGGAATGAACTATAAGCGAAAAGTACTGTATATATTTACCAAACAAAATGTTAATTTCTATGAGTTGTACATATTAAGTTTGCTTAAGTTGCAATCGTAGAAGAATCTTCCGTGACCGGGAAATTTCGGATGTCAGATATATTTGAAAAAAAAAGAAAGAAACTAGGTATGTATATACATTTTAAAGGATCATGCGATAAAAAGCACTTACTTGTTATAATTTGCTAAATATTATTGAATGCTGGACTTTATCGTTCAAAACTAATGCGTCGTAAGGTCTATAGTGAACGTACGGTTTGTTAGAAAATGTTTTTATATTGTGAAAATAACTTGTTTTGCGAATGGTCAAAATTTTATTTATTAACGACAAGAACTGTTATTTGATACCCTCTGTTTTGATGTTGTAAAGGGCCAATTAATTTGGTTTAGTAAAATCAAAGAAATCGCCTTTAAATGATTTTTATGGGAAATGGGAAATTAGGACATTTAAATGAAACTTTGTAATTAATTTTTTGAATCCCAAGAAAAAATTTGATTTTTATTTTCATTGTGATCTTTTTCTTATGAGGATATTTTCGTTTTTAGTTAGTTTTCAGTTAAAGAATCGTCGGACCATAATAAGTCACACAATTTTTTTTCACGTGTATGGAATTTTCAGAATTTAAATGTGTTTTTACACACAATCAGACAGAAATGTCAAAATTGTTCCGTTTTGCTTATTTGTGTTATATGATAAAAAAAAAAAACAATTTAGAGTGCTATATTCGGCTGTGCCGAATCTTTGATACCCTCCACCGACAGTTCGAATATTTCAGGAGTGATATCTATATGATATATATTTATTATTAGTTATCTATATACATATATAAAAATGAAAAATGTTTGTATGTTTGTTTGTTTCTTGGCTTATAGACTCCTAAACTACTGAACCGATTTTCCTGCAGCATCACGTGAGCCCTAAAAATAAAATAGGCTACTTATTTTTTCGATAGGGTTAGGGGAATTGGTACCCCCCATTGGATGCCAATATTAAATATCGCATATCTTATAAGCCGCTGCACGCATTTTGTTGAACTTTTGGTAGTAGGGTCTTTTGAGCCCCAAAATTGAAATAAAATAGCAGCGGGGGAAGTGGTTCCCCCCCATAGGACGCCAATGCTTAATATCGCATATCTTAAGAACTGTAATAGTGAGAATGTTCAAACCTTGTAGAAGTCACTCTAATAGTATACTACACTTTTGAAAATAAAAATAAAGCGGGTAGGTGCAGGGGGGAAATACCTCCCATAGGATGCATACATATATTAAATATCGCTCAACTGAAGAACTATTCAAGGGAGAGTCTTCAAACGTGGTTAAAGCTACTACTATGGCAAAATATATATTTCAGCATAAAATTGGTCGAGGTAGACAGGGGAGGAGCAGTACCCCTCATAGATATAAATATAAATAAGAGCCACTGCACGCATTTTTTTGAACTTTTGGTAGTAGGATCTTCTGAGCCCCAAAATTGAAATAAAAAAGCAGCGGGGGAAGTGGTGCCCACCATAGGACGCCAATGTTTAATATCGCATATCTTAAGAACTGTTATAGTGAGAATGTTCAAACTTTGTGGAAGTCACTCTTATAGTATACTACACTTTTGAAAATAAAGCGGGTAGGCGCAGGGGGGAAAACCTCCCATAGGATGCATACATATATTAAATATCGCTCAACTGAAGAACTATTACAGGGGGAGTCTTCAAACGTGGTTAAAGCTACAACTATGGCAAAATATATATGTTACAATATAAAAATGGGCGGGGTAGACTGGGGAGGAGCAGTACCCCTCATAGATATAAATATAAATAAGAGCCACTGCACGCATTTTTTTGAACTTTTGGTAGTAGGATCTTCTGAGCCCCAAAATTGAAATAAAAAAGCAGCGGGGGAAGTGGTGCCCACCATAGGACGCCATTGTTTAATATCGCATATCTTAAGAACTGTTATAGTGAGAATGTTAAAACTTTGTGGAAGTCACTCTTATGGCATACTACACTTTTGAAATTTTAAATAAGGCGGTTAGGCGCAGGGGGGGAAATACCTGCAATAGGGTGCATATATTAAATATCTCTCAACTGAAAAACTATTAAAGGGAGAGTCTTCAAACCTGGTTAAAGCAGTGTAGCGAAGCGCACCGGGTTAAGTTAGTTCTTTATAAAAACAGACGTCAGCATTAATATTTGTTGCGGTTTATTAAAAAACATAAATTGCAATACAGCGGTGAAATAAGTTATAGCGTTTACAGTGAATTTCAGAAGGCTGCTAAATATGGATTCAAAGGTAAATTATGTACCGTATATCACAAAATTGCATAAAATTTTTTCTGGTAATATGAAACTTAGCTAAAAGAAATATTATCACAATAAATATAGCTGCTACGGTTTTAGGCGTATTTAATTAATTTACCAGAGGTGGCTTTATATGGGGCCTATACTAAATTATAGACCGATCACCACGAAATTTCACACTATCATTTCTAGTCCTATAAAACTGTCACGTACCACATTTTGTAATGATAGCATTATTTATTACGGTTGTAGGCGTAATAAACTGTTTTTCGGTAGTAGGGTTTATAAAGAGCCTAGGGAAAATGATGGACCGATCTTCACGAAATTTTACAGCGTGATTTCTAGTCGAATAAAACGAGCTTTTGCAACATCTTATATCATTCCGTGCATTGTTCTACCATATGTGTTAGTTTTTGTAACAAAATGATCAATTTTTAAAGTGATGGTTCCACAATTTGATTTATAGCTCTGATCCTACTGAACCAAGTTTGTTTATGTCTTTTGAGTTTTTCGAAAGCGAGAGTGATTTCAACAGATGGACATGTCTAAATTAACTTAGAACTACTCAAGGAGCCAGAATATATACAGCCCAATTATGAATGAAAATTCCCCGGGAGTTTTTTCCCTTCTCCCATTTTTCCTATGTAAATTCATTTGTAAAAAATGGGAAGAGGGAAAAACTCCCGGGGAATTTGTATTCATAATTGGGCTGATATACTTTATGGGGTCTGAGATGAATAGTAAAAAAGTTTCACACGGAATGACAAACTTAGTTTAACCTCTTCACAAATAATTGTGGTGTAGGGTATAAAAACAATAGTAAATTTCTGAAGTGAAAAATGCAAAAGTACTGCATAATTGGCATATACTTAAGAGTTTTTTTAAAAATTAATGCACTATATTTATAAGAAAATCAAAAATAGTGCATTCAAAGTGTGAAAGTTAGCGGTAATGCAATAATTTTACATTTCTATTCTATTTGATTTAACTTCAAACAATTATCAATGTATGTATACCCAGGTCTGGAAATTATATGTGATTTTTGCCATTCCGTTTTTATATTCGTATAGATCTTTTTCATCTGACCTGCGTCTCACGGTCGGAGAACAAACTCGAACTCCTCGATTAGTTTCAAAAGCTGCATCGTACTTAATAAAAAGGTATCTGGTTAGGAAAAACCGTTGCCGCTTTGAATTTCATTATATTTACTTGTTAATAAAAAAAAATTTACAATAACGTTATTATTTATTGTATGTGTACTACTAGTGATCCTTTTTTATTGTGCGTAACTGTACATTTTTGTTATTTGATTAGAATAATAATTTTAATGACTTTTTGTAAATACCCTCGGTGACGTAATATAGATTCATATTTATAATTTAAAACTTATAAAACAGTTAGTGATTATAGATATTTATTTTAATTGTTTGCTAAGTTCTATCTCAAAATGTACAAAACGTTAATTGTTGGAAGTTTAAATTAAAATTTCATAATATACAAAATTTCAGAAAAAATGTTTTAAGTCACAAGTTTTTAATACAACAATCTACTAGCACTTATTGCTGTTATGAAATTCATAGTTTTAAAGTCTTTAAGTGCTTTCAAGCGAGGAATGCATTAAACAACTCCCTTATTTGCACATCAGCAACATATAATTCTATTTATTAACGGCTCAAATATTCAACAATCGGAGATTTATATCGTGATGTATAAATGCGGGATATGGGCATTTCCAGCGAAAAGTCTACTTTTTGTCACGTAACGCCAGAAGTATTTTAAATTGTTTCTCAAAAAATTTGATATGTATCGTTTACTTTTTTATATTTTGGTGTAAAGCGCAACAAGCTCTACATTAAGTAACAAAAGGGATAACGATTGAACAACATGGTCCGAAAATACAACCTTATTTGCATTCTGGCGTTTCATTAAAAAAAGTAGACATTTCGCTGAAAATACCCATATTTACCTTAAAACGAGCAAAGATTTGTTAATTTGATAGCTTGAAAAATAATTCTATATAAGCTCTTAGTTTACTAAAAAAGGTTTTGTACAAAACTTCTTGCTCAATTCGCAGTATTTTTCAGTTTTGTAATGCAATCAATGCCCACTTCCGTTTTTTTAACGTCACGCCAGGGCAGATTTTTGCTTATATCTGCAAATCCTTAGCGTCGATTACTGTAATTTTTTTTCTGAATGTAGAGCTACTTCATTACTTTGTATATATAAAAACCCTTTTTACAAATTTGACTTCGTCATTTAATTTTTTTACATTTTGTGCTACAAATTTCACGACACGTCAAAATGGAAATGCCCATATGCATATAAGCGAAATGTCTACACAATATGCACAAGTTGAAACCAAAGGCTTAT
Source organism: Pollenia labialis (assembly GCA_949318255.1). Classification (NCBI taxonomy): domain Eukaryota; kingdom Metazoa; phylum Arthropoda; class Insecta; order Diptera; family Polleniidae; genus Pollenia; species Pollenia labialis. The sequence goes on from OX439143.1 coordinate 86,250,024, forward strand.
AACCGATGTGCATTCAAGCGGCATATAGTTTATATACGAGCTTTTTATCGAAAAAAAAAATCACCAACATTTAACACATTCCAGAGACATCGCAATTGATTTAATGAAGATTATGAAATATTTATTAATTGCACTAATCTAATGAAGCACTTAAAATGGTTTTGTCAATTCATATTTAAATATAGTGTTCATATAATTTTATTTTTATTTGACTTGAAAAACTAATTTTAAACATAAAGTGATATTTAAATAAATTGGTGAGATTGTCCATTAATGTAACAAAAATGATTATTCGTCGTTAGTCGTTTATAAAGTTCGTTTAAAATTTCCACACCTAGAAAACGTCTGGATCTATTTGACCCTTTTCCTACCAATATTTTGTTCTAATTCAACAAATAAAATTTTGCTGAAAAAAGGTTAACGAGAAAAAGAAAGACAAAAAAACTAACAAACAGACAAATGTACTTTGGACAAAATGTATGAAGAACAGAAGTAAGGAAGAACATGGTATAATTAATTGGGTTTGGATCCGAATGGTTTCAGAGTCTTTAACGGACAAAAAACATTTTATATATATAGAAGATTTCACCGGCACACAGTGGCGATATTTTTATTTTTCCGTTGCAAAAATCATAGCATCTGAACCAAATGCGATACTTAAAAAATTAAAACGCGTATGAAAGATAATTGCTTAACCTATGAAATGAGTGTTTGAAAAGGGTTCTACGCCTTTTAGGTGCCTACTAATGGGTTAGCAAAGTTTACTTTTGTGGATAAATAAATTTAGTGGGAAGTAAATTAAAATATTTCTTGAAATTTGTGATTTTTTATGTTTCATTTTAACGGCTTTTATAATTTAAAATTATTCCAGAAAAGATTTAAAAAATGTTTGGGTTTTTTTGTTTTTAGTTGGTATGTTAAAAAAATTCTCCGATTTCAAAGGCGCATTTTCATAAATTATTACCAACTGTCAACTTTTTTAAGTACCAATTTAAGTTATTCACAGATGATTACTTTCAGCATATAAAGTTTACACTTAATTATAGTGTAAACTACCCGGGAGTAACAGTAACATAAACCTTACCGTAATAAAGTAAGACCCAACTATTTCTTACAGATTGAGACGTAACATCTTACTGCTTATTTCAAAAGTACAACAGTACAAAAAACTATAACAAATTATATCATCAAAACATGGCAAAAATTCTACTGCATCCAAAAACATCCATAAAAATAAAGAAACAAGAGATGTGTTCTTAGTCGGCAAAATTCTATGGAATATTTTTACTTTTGCAAGTCCTTATTTTAATTGACTTATATACGTTTATAACCACAATACAACTTTTTAGAATTTGTGTTAATTTTTTAAAGAACAAAAAATGGGTTTTTAACAGTTTGATAAGCTTTTTAATTACACAGTACAACATTTTTCAGTTAATTGATTGCCAACTCAATTCTGTGAACTGTATGTGAAAAAAGACCCAAAAAGAAGAATTTCTGCATCATTCGTTTTGTCTTCTTACCTGCGATTTGAAGTTAGTATCGATTTGAAGTTAGTACTATCGTATAGGGGAATTTATCACGTTTTAGGCCCTGTTGTTTGACATAGCTCGACAACCACTAGCCCAATTTAGTTGAAATAAATTTAAAAAAATTAAGAATTACAATTCCCTTAATCTGTTCATATATTGTTTTCCTATACAAGTAACACTTTCGAAGTTAAAAATGAATGTATGAAGGGAAAAAATTATTTTTTGCCTAAAAATTTAAATTTTTTTTTTTTAAAATACATAAAAAATCCAAAATGGAAAAAAGTTTCAAGTCTAGTTATTTTTTCGCAAAGTCACATAACCTATGAGCAAAATGAGACAAAGATCATAAAAATCGATGCACGCGTTTCGCTTTTATTCGCAATTGAGTAAAGGTATGAATTTCAAAGATCAGTTATAGCCACCACCCTTAAAATAAAAATAAAAATATAAATTAAAAAATTATCATGCAAAAAAAAACTTTATTTATAAAAACTTAATGAAAATAAAATAATATGCAATTAATACGCAATTATAATATGCATAAAAACAAAATTTAGAACATTTTTTCAATTATTGGCAATATCCATCCTTGTAGAAGTTGACGCTTGTGGTTCTGATGATCTTGTTTTCTTCGTAGGTTGTTCATATTCATGGTCTGAGTCTGTATCGTCATCCGAGATACACATACTATTCAAGGGCGTGTTTCTTTCACTGTGTCCACCAATTTCAATGTCTTCATCTTGAAAATCAGCTTGGCGTTGTCGGTATGATGTTGCGCTGACATTTTGCTGTGTGAGTTTTCTTCTCTTCAAAAATGATGTCAGCCATTCGGAGTCGTGTTGTGATAGTCCCAGCTTGGCCACAATGAAATCCATTTCGATTTGTGGTAGCGGTTGTGGTGCACTATTTTCAATATCGGGTATCGAATCAGCATCATCCAAATCGGTCGGATTGGTGAAAACGGTTTCGGCTAGCAGGGACACAGTATCCGCACTCGGAGGTTTAGGTGCATCGGTATCAGCAGGGCGTTGCACTGGAAGTGTGGCAGTAAATGCAGCAGTGCATACTTTTGTTTTCAATTGTTGTCTGTTTAATCCAGGACGAAAATTTATGCATGCATAGCACCTGGATTTATCATGTCCAGTTGTGTCTTCCACCCAAATTACTGGCTTCATAAAAGATAACTTTCTACTTTTTCCGTGAATCCATTTTAGAAGGGTAGTATAACAACTGTTGCACACTGTGTTCGGCGTAAAATTTGCACCATTTAAATCTGCTTCATCGAAATAATTACAATACGCGGTTTTGAATTGCTCAGTAAACAAATTTTTTCGATCTTTTTTCGGACGATATGACCACAAACGTAACAATATTCATCCAAATATGGGCACTTGTTGTTTTCCATATTGATATATTTTATGTTTTGTTGTTATTCACTTTTAAAAAACTGGAGAAAAATCACTTTTACTGTTCGCGTTCGTCGGCACTGGCTGAATGCCAAAAATCGATCAATGCACACCTATAAATACTACGTATTTTTGAATATTTTACTGCCAGGTACTTATAAATGGGCGCATATTTTAAGGGCGGCTGGCTATATACCTGATTCAGCACTTGTACGTTTCAAACTGTGCAAAACTTTCCAAATAATGACCACCCTTAAATGTGGGTGCAATTTCTGTAAAAAAATCATATAGGTAGCCACCGGAAAAACCCAAATAATAAAAGGTCCACTTTCCGTTTAATTGTCCACGTACATTTATTACCGCAATCATAAAAATCAAATAACCTTTTGTTTATTCCTTTTTTTTTTAATTCTCAGAATCATGAAAAAGGTGTCAATGTTTTCTCCAAATAATGTTGTGCATATCTCGAGCAAATTTTTGAAATTCATACATTTACTCAATTGCGAATAAAAGCGAAACGCGTGCATCGATTTTTATGATCTTTGTCTCATTTTGCTCATAGGTTATGTGACTTTGCGAAAAAATAACTAGACTTGAAACTTTTTTCCATTTTGGATTTTTTATGTATTTTTAAAAAAAAAATTTAAATTTTTAGGCAAAAAATAATTTTTTCCTTTCATACATTCATTTTTAACTTCGAAAGTGTTACTTGTATACTTGTACAATATATGAACAGATTAAGGGAATTGTAATTCTTAATTTTTTTAAAATTTATTTCAACTAAATTGGGCTAGTGGTTGTCGAGCTATGTCAAACAACAGGGCCTAAAACGTGATAAATTCCCCTATACGATAGTACTAACTTCAAATCGATACTAACTTCAAATCGCAGGTAAGAAGACAAAACGAATGATGCAGAAATTCTTCTTTTTGGGTCTAATTTCACATACAGTTCACAGAATTGAGTTGGCAAATCATGTGTTGTACTGTGTTAATTATAGAATATATCGTTCAAAATATTATCGACATTTTATTTTCTCTACATGCCAATATGCATGGTTGCATTTCTTCAATCAGCTGAGAGCTGTTACTACGTTAGCTATGAATTGTGAATAACTGTCTATGAACTATTTTTTAGTTTCTGTTTTGTTAGTTACAAATTTAGTTATGATTTCTGAATTTTAAATATATCCTACCAAGGTAAAATTGTCCGCTTAAAACGATGCCGCTGTAATTTTTTCGAAAAAACTATATTAATTATATTAATCGGAAATCTTTAGTAGAACTGTAGTTAGTAGAATTTTCTGAAAACCTCGGAGAAATTGGTTGAAATACAAAAAAGTTTTAACCCGAGTCCAACTTTTATTACAAAAGTAAATGGTAGTTTTCTTCCTTAAGAAGTCGGTATGAAAATCTGGCAAATCTGTTAAAAAAAATGGTCGAGTATGACCAAAACACTGAAATTTCTCTTTTTTTATTTAATAAAGTTGTTGATTGGTATTTTTCGCTTTGAAATTGTAACAGTTTTCTTCTTATTTCATCAAAATCTGCAACTTGTTGTGGCCAAGCTTTGTTAAATTATTTAAAGTATTTTGTAGCAAATGTGCTCAGAAAATATGGGCGAGACCATTTTACATATGCCCTATTTTATATGTAAAAACTACCTTAATATAGGGTATCTGAAAAACGGTCACTACCGAAAGAGTAGAGAATCTGATGAACATTTTGTTACCCACATCTTTAAAAGTATACCAAAAAAGTAGTGATCAAACGGTTATATTTCTGACACTTCAACTCTAAAGTGAATTGTTTCAAAATTACCTTTTTTTCTAAAAATTGTCGCCTTTGAGCAGTTCCCCCACCTTTAATTATTGAATTGAAGGAAAACGTTTTTGAATTCTGATCAGTAAGAAGCTCTTTATACGATGTATTCTTTCATTTCACAAAGTTTTTCATCAAATTTTGTATTTTTGCCACGTTTTTTAGAAAAAGGCGCTACTGTGCGGCAGCTGAAAAACAACTTTCTGAAGGAACCAAAGTAGCAACGACTATAAAATATTTTATTGCAATATTCTTAATTGGTTTTGATTCTCCACCCAAAAGGTTATCTAGAGGAATTTTCCTCTAATGGACGTTCAGTCCCTATGTAAACATATACAAATTTTGACAAGAGAGACTCTAATTAGCAGAAGCACAGCTAGCTATCAATACCACCAACTATTCTTCTTCTTTTTATACATTACTGTTATTTAGCGCGAATTATAAGAAAGTAACTTTTCGGAAAAAACTATTATTATCAGGGGTGTCAAAAAAACCAATCTTATCGGTTTTGGATTTGAAACTGAAAAAAATACGTTTGTGTCATGAAATCCAATGTTGTCGGTTTTTGTTCGAACTGAAATAAGTTTCGGTTTTAGGTATCACAGAAACCAACGTTTTCGGTTTTTTATTGAAAATAAACCAAGCAGCTCACAGCTCTTGTTTTTTTTTTAATTGAATTTTTATTTTTTTTAATTGGTAAGATTTTTTTCCACAGATAGAAGTAAATAAAATCGATAAATTGGTAAAATAATATTTTTTGCATGTTTCCTGCAGTCTCCGGCAACGGGCCGGATAAATTCGCTTTATACCGACATATTTTTACAAAACAATAAAATTACACAAATGTAAACAAGAAATGCAATGCAAGTAATACAACGATGACATACATATGTATATTTCATATGTTTAATGTATTACCACTTCTTTTTTTCTTTTCTATAATTTTCCTTAAATTAAAACACAGGTTTTAACAATATTTTAGCGCAGAAATCATTTGTATTCGAAAATAACAAATTCGACTTGTTTTCATGACACCAAATGAAACCAATATTGGTTTGCAAAACCGACGACAATGAGCACAACCGACTTATGGTGTTTTCTTTTCTACGATTTCTTGATTTGACGTTTTTTTCAAAAACAATTTTATAATAACGAATCCATTTAAATTTTACATCACTGACAACCTACAACTAACAATGTAATGCTTTCTTTTGTTTTTACTATAAAATAATAGAAAAAATAACTATTAAAACTTGAAATTTGTACTGTCGATTTTTTCCTAACTTCGTCTGGTAACCCTATATATGTATAAACAGGAGCCATTTTTTACAGGGCATTATCAACACTCTATATTTATACGGGGCGTAACGGGCCTTATGACAATTAAGGGTGAATTTTTTTTTAGAATAAAACACCAAATTGCATTTTCTTAAATAAAATGTGACAGTTTTTGTAGAAAAGAAAACACCATTAGATTCTATGGCACCCCTGTATAGCTGCTTTTACATGTTTTCATAGCTGTATTTTCAATAATAATATCGATATCGATAATTTTCCTATCTATATTTTCGATATATTATATGACATCGATAGTTTCCTAGTTTAAAAATGTCTGGAATAATTAACTGTAATATGGTCAGATTAAATTATTTTATGATAACCAATCATAATATGTTTACTTTGACATTAGCAAGCATTTATACAACAATATGTTTATTTTGGTAGAGGGTTAAAGTATAAAATTTGCTGCATCTTTTTATTTTATATTCTCTTAAAACTTATTTCATATCTTAAATTTTACGGATTATATTAAGATTTTGTCTTGCCTTTAAACGAATAAAAAATCGAGTTACGCCTTTTTATATTAAGTCATCTATACGTATAATTAAATATTAATTTTTTCCAAAGGTTGGATTTTAAATAGTTTTGCTAAATCCGAATACAAATAACAGTTCCTGCTCTATTTATCGAGCTACGCCCAACTCATTTATTTTAAGGTTAATTTTTAATCTTTTTAATGTTAGCAGCGTGGCTAAGTTAGCTTTTTAGTGGCTCGATTTAGCTTTCTTTAATTTTGTTTAACAATGAATAATTAACTCAAGCTCGCACTTATTCAGCCTGATTAAACATTTGTCCAAATAAGCGAAACCACTTTAAAAACGTCGTTTACGTCCTATGGTGGTCCGGACGAAACGCCGATAGGTTTCGTGGAGTAGTGTGGACTTTATTTAGGGGTGGTGATATTCCCCGAGAGAACGCCGATTGCGTTTCTGGGTTTATGGAGTGAATACGGCAGCTACGGGAATCAGCACTAAAAATCAACCAAGTATCCAAACAACTTGTTGTATTATGAAGGCTGGAAAGAGAACTAGAAAAAGGCTCAAATATTTCAGCGAAAGAAAAGCACTTCTTACTATATAAAAACACTTTACTTATGATGAATTTCATGTAAAAATCGAGATGCATTGAACCCGACCCCCTCAGATATCGATGAAATTTTGTTCATAGCTAAATTTGATCAATACAAACAAACTCTCATTTTTAGAAATTACTGTTTTGCGATTTTTTGGGCGTGACACAGTGGGAAAGTTTTCGAAAAAACGCGAAAATGGTCGAAAAGAGCTCCATTTAAACTACAATAACTCAGAATCGGCTAAACCGATTTCCATGATCTTGGTATCATTAAAAAGATATTTTAACAGGCTTTATGACACGTTAAAAAAAAAAAAGAAATACACTGTAAAAAAATTTATAACAAAAAAAAATTTTAACTGACGAAAAAACCAAAAAGATCAAGGGTTTTTTTTACAGTGTATTAATTTTTTAGAAAGGTTTATCCTTCATCTATACCATATCAAAAAATAAAAATGGGTTCTTTTTTAGTTTTTTTTATATAATTTTTTAAGTAGTGTCACTTCTAGTAATTGCCCTTAGATTTTATAACAAAAAAAAATTTTAGGTAACGAAAAACCAAAAAAGATCATGGATTTTTTACAGTGTATTACTTTTTTAGAAAGGTATTTCCTATAACATATCCAAAAAGTAAAATGGGTTCTTTTTTATTTTTTTTAAATAATTTTTTAAGTAGTGTCACTTCTAGTAATACGTACCGAAAGTTTTCGAAATAATTCGAATAACAGCGAAAATATCTGGTCACATTCACAAAATAGTTCAACAATTCTAACATTTTTTAAATGTTTACAAATAAAAAACTATCAACAATTGTTAATATTATTTGCCATGTTTTTATTAATTTGTATTTTATTTTATTTAAATTTTTTTTAAGTTAATTATTCTTAAGAAATTTTGCGCTGCTCAAATTTGGCACAGTCAGAATATCTGCGCACATGTACAAAAGTTTCATTTATCGGAATGAATGAAAGCCTTGAGTTCCTGTTATAGTTTTAGCTTCTTTATATCTTGAAAATAGCTTTTCTTTAACGTTGTTGTATTCGTCAGCATCTGCGTAAGCAACTTGTATGGTGGTCTTATATGTTTCTGATGCCCAGTGATAGAGTTGCCTCGTTGTCTGGATTTCATGAAAAGGGCAACAATTTTTTTGTTCTATATATATTTCTCTTTATTATGGGTAAAGTAATAAATGTTTATGACAAAATAGAAAATTATTATGAAGAATACATTGATTTTTTTATTCAGAATTTTGCGGAATTACTAGAAGTGACACTACTTAAAAAATTATATAAAAAAATCTAAAAAAGAACACATTTTTATTTTTTGATATGGTATAGATGAAGGATAAACCTTTCTAAAAAATTAATACACTGTAAAAAACCCCTTGATCTTTTTGGTTTTTTCGTCAGTTAAAATTTTTTTTTGTTATAAATTTTTTTACAGTGTATTTCTTTTTTTTTAACGTGTCATAAAGCCTGTTAAAATATCTTTTTAATGATACGAAGATCATGGAAATCGGTTTAGCCGATTCTGAGTTATTGTAGTTTAAATGGAGCTCTTTTCGACCATTTTCGCGTTTTTTCGAAAACGTTCCCACTGTGTCACGCCCAAAAAATCGCAAAACATTCATTTCTAAAAATGAGAGTTTGTTTGTATTAATCAAATTTAGCTATGAACAAAATTTCATCGATATCTGAGTTGGTCGGGTTCAAAATTTCAGTTTTATCTCGATTTTTAAATGAAATTCATCTTATTTGTTATTGCCGTCGTTATAAAACGTCCATTTATTTAATACAAAAAATAATTCAACTTTCAAACAATTAAGTTAATTACTAATCTTAAAGAAGTTTCAAAACAGTTTAAATAATTTAAGTTACAACGCGAATACAAAAAAATCAGCCGTCCAAAATGGCTTTAAAACAACGTTTCGACTTAGCACCAATTTCAAGATACAACAATAAAAAAAAAATACACGGGTGTGTTCTAGAATCCGAATCCACTCGAAAGTGGATTACTTTAGCATTTTTGGTGTTCTGCATTTCACATCCACATGTTTTTATTCGTTTTCAATTAGAGTAGATATGGGTTGGTGAAAGTTAAACGAATCGACTTTTATTCTAATATGTGATAACATTTTTAACAAAAAAATTAATATTGCTTTTAGCTTAAAATCTTCTTAATCAAATTTAATCAAAAATATATCGTTATCTAAAACGCAAAAGGCCCTTACTAACTCTAAATTTAAAATCGATTTTTTCATTGATTTTGATGTAATTATAGCTAATTTTTTTTAACGATTTTTATGTTATTTTCAGACAATTTGTTTTTTTATTTGATTTAGCGATCTTAAATTAGTTTTTGGGTTTGTTTAAAATTTTGCAATTTTTCGCAAATTTTAGCCATGTTCGCGATATAAGAAATTTGTTCATGTAATTTGTAGACTTTGCTATCATGCCGCTGTTAGCAAATTTTTTGCGAATTTCCGTGAATTTAGCAAGTTTTACCGAATTTTTGCCATTCCTTATAGTTGGCTGGATTGAAATATTAAAAATTTTCGCGAATTTTCGCTATTTTTGCAATTTTTTTTTTATTATTTTCCGACATTTTGTTATTTAACTTATATAGAGATTTCAAATAAATTTTAGGGTTTGTTTAAAAGTTTGCAATTTTTTGAGAATTTGAGCCAAGTTAACGATTTTTTCCTGTGATTCTCTACAGCATTCACGATTTTTAAAAAAATATTAGATATTGCAATCATGCTACGGTTAGAAAATTAGCGATCTTTAGTTCAAAAAAAGTTTTTCGAACAAAAACTTCCAATACACAAAAACATGCGGATTTGAGAACACCAATTTATTACTTATGCGGATTGAAAAAATTTTTCGTTTTCAATTCGAGTCTAAACCTAGAACATACCTGACAAATTAAAGAAAAATTTAAAATATAATACAAGATAATAGTGGCGCCTCACGTCGTCAATTCGTCTTAGGGCATATCAGCATTCAAAAAAGAAACCAGGGATGGGAAATGCGCTGCCTTCGGTCCAGAAGTGAACACACTTCTTTTGTGAATAGTAAGTGCGATTAAAATTTGTCTTTATATTACAAAATAGTCTTCGTCCAGACTTGCATTTTTTGTTAGAGCAATTCTTGAGTTTATTGGCGAAGGGAGTGAAAAGATCGGGAAGGAGGGTACTCAGTTTTATGTACTTTGCAATTCTGTTATGTTTTTTTGGCAGTAGCTGTTTTTGTATTTATATCAGTGCTGCCACCTCACGTGTAATATTTTTATTGCTATGTAGCCCATGTGTAATTGACTGCATGTGTAATTTAATAATTTAATCTTTTGTAGCACTGATTTTTGTTATTATTTGTTCACAAGAAGTAAAAAGGTTTATTATTCTTAGCCAAACTTAAAAATTTAATTAAAAGAATGGAAGCGTTAAAAGAGCTGAACTAAAAATGGTTGGATCATTAACTATGTTTACAATTTACAATTTTAGATCAAAAATTGCGACATTATTAAAGAATTTCAAACGCCAATTACACCTTGTTGTTATTGATTTTGTAAAGTTTTTTGCTTCTACTGTAAAAAAATAAAAAGTGTTGTTACGCCCTTTTACGTTTTAGGTGACGATATTTGCAAACAAAAAATCTATACATAAGTATTATCACTTTTAGCTTCATAAGTTTTCAGTGATTTGTACGAAATATTGACACCTTAATACTAAGTTGTATGGTATATACATATGCTGCTTAAAATATCAATTCCACTTAGAAGAATAAGGTTTTAATTTCACTTTTGATAAAAACTTTTTTTTGTGACATGCGCAAAAAGATAGCATGTGTAATTTTCATGCGTAATTTTGGCATGATCCATGCGTAATTTACCATTTCGTTGGTGGCATCACTGATTTATATACAAAATATAAAAAGGAGAAGAGGAAAGACAAGATAAATATACAAAAATGCAAAACTATAGTTTCATGATCTGGAGACTAATTAACATTAGAATGTTTTTGGTCATGCAAAGGTAGCAACACTAAATGCTTTTTTCTATTAAACTGTAGGTATTTGGTAGATGTCGATAAATGAAATTTACTTAATTTTAATATGTGACTGCTGAAATTAGAGATACATATGTATGTACATTAATTTTGATGTTTCCTCCAATTTCAATAATTTCGCAGGAACTTGGAAATGTTCGATATGTACTCATATTGATCTATTTTGGTATCAAATGAATTTTAAGGTAAATGACATTTACGATTAATTTCATTCATTATAATTTACGAAAACTGAAGTCGTTATTCGTGTTGCCAAATACCAAAGGAAAAATGCACTAAAATTAATTTTAAAACCAAGTTATACATATTAATAACCAATAATGCATAACAGCGACGTGGCGCATGCGTATTCAAAAGTGTGATGAAAATTAAGATTTTTATTGGTTTTGTTTTTTGTTTTTTTTTTTTTTTTTTTGCAATTTAGCGCATGTCTATGGACTTTTTTTCTCCCAATGAAAATTTATAAATCTTGACGATTTTAACGTCTTTTGTTTAAGTATATGTATGTCTGTGTGTGTGTGTTAAAAGAAGAAGTAGAAAAAGTCAAATATGTCGAATTAAAAAAAATCAATACCGCTACATACATACTTACATATGTATATACAATTTTAAAATTAAATGCAACCTTGATATCAACAAAAATTCAAATTGGTATCATTTAAATTGCGTTGGTATCATTTACATTACCATGAACCGCGTTACTTTTTTCTAATTGTTAAAAAAAAAACACATTCATACAAAATACAAAACGGTAAATTGTTCAATTTATTATAGAAAACAAAATCGAAAAGAGCATAAAATGATCATAAAAGTAGTTGTAAAACGTTCAACAAAAGACGAACCAAATAAATGATTAAAAGTGTGGGGGGACTGACTGCCTTTAACATGTTTTTTTTTTTTACAAAGTTTGTTTTGGATTTTTTTTTTTTTTTTTTGCAAATATTTGTGTCATTTAAAACAACTGAATACACATTCAGTGATGGTATCTATGGCACAAATGGGCCATTTTTGGCACTATTAAATTTTGCTTGGCCCTTTCGCTCTTGTTGGCCTATTTTAGATTTACATATAATTTTGTTGAAAAGTATTCCCAAAAAAAAAGATTATAAGAGAAATCACTCATTTAAAACTAATTTACATTCTTGTTGAAATACAACATTGTGAAATACTACTTTAAAAAGCAACAATGCCCTGCATTACTTCTCAAATCTAACACTTAATTTCTTAATTATTGCACGTTATCCTCGTATAACTTCTCACACTAACGAGAAATTATATCGTAATAAATTTGTGTTTTCCCTAGCTCTATCATACAGTCCACTCTACTTCCACACTCCACCAGCTAGAAACATTGAAGTTCGCCTCGTTATTCATTAGTCTATAATTTGTAAATATTTTCTAATGCTATAAATAAATAAATAAAAATAAATAAACATTGAAGTTTATTCATGGTACGACTAGTCCATACCCCTGCAAATAATAGGACCAGTCCAAACACGCGTGTAAAATGTAGTCCACAAGGAACTAGGACTAGCCCAAAAGTAACCCAAACGTATGGAAAAACATGGTCTATTTAACATTAGATGTCCTAGGGCAGGACCATATAACCCAGCTTTGGATTACAAAGGAGTAGTCTTAAAACTACTCCATGGTAAATTAAGAGAATTAGTTTTGAAGTCGTTTAAAAACGAAAACATGTCGTCTCTCTAAAAACACTTTTTAACAATGACATGGTCCATGCTTGCATTACATTGCCCCAGTCCATGGAGTAGTCCATTTGATCAAAATGGATCAGGTAGTCCAATATTATTTGCAGGGATATAGCCCATAAAAGACCAGGACTAGTCCAAAGGTAACCCAAATGTATTGAAAAAACATGGTCTAGACCATATAACCCAACTTTGCATTACAACGGAGTAGTCTTAAAACTACTCATTGTTCATACATACTCCAGGTGGACTAGTTTTGAAACTACTTCATGGTATACTAAAGAGGATTAGTTTTGAAATCGTTTAAAAACGAGCCATGTCGTTTAAAAACGAAAACATGTTGTTTAACTACAAAATCTTTTTATTTTTAACAATGACATGGTCCATGCTTGCATTACATTGGACCATGTTGAAGTAGTCTATTTTATCGAACATGGATCAAGTAGTCTAATAATATATGCAGGGTGTTAATTGAATTTTATAGCATTTAAATGTAAAATCAAATTTCTTTTAACAACATTTATATGTACATTGTACACGTATGTATATTCGAAGACAAGTCGACAAGTCCTTAATGGAAAATTGAATTCTCCTTTAAATGTTACGCTCATTGAAATTATACAATTTTTTGTTCAAAAATTACCACTTTCAGAAACGATGAAGAAGTAAAATTTACAGCCTGTCCTACAATATCGAAACAAAAATTTCTTTCGAATATTAACATTGAAAGCAAAAACAAATTTTTGATTTTTATTATTGTTTTCAATATAAATATAAGAAAGAAATGTTCTTGTTGACATCGTGGGCCAGGCAGTTAATAACAAAAAAGTTCAACCTGGGTTTAATTAACTTGATGGATTGCAAAAAATTTAACTTATAGAAAACTTCATATACCTAGTTCTTATTTAAAGCAAATACATCTATTAAATACACAATATACAAATAATAGATACACCTGTAATACAAATCGTTATGTCTATAAATACAAGGACATATGCTTTTTATTTAATGAAATACTTAAAAAAAAAATTTTAAATTTAAAAATAAAAAATTTTTAAATTCACAATCAAAACTTAAGCCTGACCCTTTTCTGTTTTTTAAGTGTTAACCCTTAACGCGCAAGAACGCCAATTTCGTTAGTTTTTGGTTAATAGGTGGTAAATAGTCTACTATAAATGGAAAAATTAATAAAAAAATTTTTATTCATATTTAAGATCTTATTTATTGAAAAAAATTATATGTTGCAGAAATGCAACATTGCCGCAGTAGCTCTAAAAATGTAAGTTGAAAGTAAAGAATATGAAAATTTTTAAAGCAGTTGTTTTGCTTATTGTAGCACAGACTAACCCCCCATTTACGCAAGATGTCTGCGTATAGCATTTGCATTCTGGAAATTTGCATCTCATGCCTTTATCGACGATTATCAGTTATATAACGCCATTTACGGCTCATTTTGATATTAAAGAAACATCATTCACAATAGTAAAATAATACACCTTAATAGGCAAGATGTCTGCGTATAGCCTTTGTATTTGCATCTGATGCGTTTATCGGCCCTTAGGAGTTATATAACGCCATTTGGGGCTCAGTTTTATACTAAAGAAAAATCATTCACAATGTTGAAGAAATAGTTAAATAATACACCTCAATACGCAATGTTGCATATATACAACAAACCAAAATCAGTATAAATAGGCAATGTTGCATATATACAACAAACCAAAATCAGCATAAAACGTTAACGAAATTGGGTTTGCGAAAAAAATATGTAATTGACTATATAAATATATCCTCTTACCTTTTACTCAAACCAATATCAATAGCCAAATATCACTATTACTTAAAAAAATAATTTTTTGAAAATGAATTCAAAGAGCGAGCAACAGATTTCTACACACGTCTCACTTGAATGAATTTGATACAAACTTGTTGCTGTCTAGAAAGCTTATAGTTTTTAAACCGCAAGAATGCTATGTTGCCAAGCTGCAACATCGACTTAAATTGCTATGCTACCATACATAATATTTTTACACTACCTTTAAGGGTATGTTGCAGAAATACAACATGACGCCGTAAAGGGTTAAAACCATTTTTTACATTAAAAGAATACAATTATTATTAAATATAATAATACAATATTCAGACTAAACTTTCAAGATTTCATTTCTATAATAAAGTGTTTTGGCGCCTTTTCAACTAATTTGGACCCGTTTTCGTTACAATTTTGGCACAAAATTAAAATTTTCAAATTCCATCACTGTGTACATCGCTTATACACACACACACACACATACGAAACAAATTAAATACCTACATACACACATATATATTATACACATATTATTTAACATTATATTATTATTGTTGAAATTTCATTCATAAGGTTTTTATATACTTAATTTTATATTATTTTGCATTTTTAATTAGATCGCCCATAGATCCTCTAAAAATAATAGTGATTACAGTCATCCCTCGATTTTATAGTTTAGTTCACTTTATTGACACTATTTTGAATACTTTCGTCTTAAAAACGTGATAATTTAAATAGTCATTATAAAACATAAATATAAACATTTTCAATTAAAAGTAGGTAGATAAGAAATTCAAAAATACAGTGAAGGGTAGATATAACTTTGTCATATATTCTGGGACCTTATGAATAGCGAAGTTCAAATCCGGTTGTCCGTCTGTATGTTGAAATGGGTTTTCCGAAGACCCCAGAAATGATGGGGACTAGGTTGGCATATTTTCATGTTACATACTATACTCCATTTAAGTTTGCTACTGAAATTCAGCCAGATCGGCCTAAAAATGAAGGAGATACACATGAGCAAAAAACCACGACTGCCTCTAATTTTACCCAAAAATCCCTTGTTGTTTTGGTTTTTTGGTTTTCCTTTTCTGTATATCTGGAGAACGGCAAGAGCCAAAGTTTCCATCTCACAAAATGTGGGCGGGATTATAGAAGTGGGCGTGGTACCTCCCGTACAAAAAATATTAAAAATTGTATAACAACCTGAGTTTTTGGACTGTCATATAACCTATGGTTACGCCTTATATACTCTATATGCTTAAAACTCGGAAAAATCGGTTCAGATATTTTTTTAAATACGCATTATCGGGAACCGTAGGTTTTCCCCAGTCCAAGTTTTATATTTCAAGTTAATGGAAAATTTGTTCTTTAACACGTCGGTATATAAATCTGTCAAATCGGTTCAAAATGGGCAAGTTATGAGTTAAATACTCGAAAAATGGGATACAAAACATAAACATTTTTATAAAAACTTAAATTTTAGGGCTATCATATATCCTATGAATACGCCTAATATATCAAAAGATCAAAAATATTTTTTGAAAAATTCGGAAAAATCGGCTCAGATACAAAAAAGTTATGACCAAAACATATATTTTTTCCCCCGAGTTCAAGTTTTATAACCAAAGTTACAAAAAGTAACGATTTATATGACTTTTGCGTTTTGTCACACAAAACAAAGACATGTATGTACAGCGAAGTAAATTTAACGATGTCCGTCTATTTTTCTGTATACAGTACAATACGCATATAAGAAAGCATAAAAATGCACCGATTTTCTTTCTTATATGAGCTTTCTTATAAAGAAAACACGCGAAAGATACTTTCTTATATCTGTATCACGCAAATAAGAAAGATATTTTCTTATATACATCAGTAAGAATTTAAAAAATGTCCTATAGAAATATATAGTAATTGAAATAAAACTGTCTAATACTAATACATACTACACATCATTTTGTTGTAAATTTCGTTTATTTGTCGTACAAATATCAATATATAAGTACACAACTAACTGCCAGGCCCACGATGTCGACAAGAACATTTTTTTTCGCATATTTATATTGAAAACAATAGTAAAAAACTAAAATTTGTTTTTGCTTTCAATAAAACAAAACAAAAAAAAAACAGATGATTGCACTTCACTTAAAATCACATTTGATAAAAAAGTAATTTGGTAAAAAAAATATTAATTCCTAGTTTTAAAATTAGATTTAATAAAAAATCTGTAAGAAGAATGAATGCATAGTTTAAAAACATGCGTTTACTTAAAAAATACTAAATATGAAGTAACACTGAACAGATGTAAATTGTAAATTATACACAAAAAAAAATCTAATTTAACTGAGGTAAAAAAATTCAATTGTGAGAATACTACTTTCATATACACGAACTATTTTCTATGGAAAGAGCATAATTTTTCTTCAGAATTTGTTTCTTATAGAAGAATTTTTCTTATAAGCGAGTTTCTTATATGAGGATTATTTAGCACGCAGTTATATACAAATGTGCATGGTGTCTGAAGATGTCTTTTTTATAACCGAGTTTTTCTTATAAGCGAGTTTCTTATATGCGTATTGTACTGTATATGGAAAGAGAAAAGTTTCCAAATTAGGTACAAGCATCTTGGTTATTAAACCACAACATCCGACATAATGTGGGCGGTTTGGATAAGTGGGCGTGGCACAAAATATAATTATTTATATCTTAAGAATGGTGTTTACATAACTTTTTGTTGATATTGCACCATGGTTAAGGGTATAAAAGATTCGGCATAGCCGAATATAGCACTCTTACTTGTTTTTATTATTTATAAAAAATAAAATTTATAAAAAAACATTTTTATTTGATTCCTAAAAATGTCCTAAAGTTCATAATTATTCACAAACATGTTGAATGAATTTTTCCTGACAGTATTATTTGTTTAGTTTCAAATAAAAAAAAGCGTGCTTTCGTTGTTAACAGAAACATTGGTAAAATGCGTTAATACTATTTTTTAATAAAACTAAGTACATTATATCTCCCTTTTTTTCTTTTGTACCAAAACTTTTAGTTTTCTTAATAAAGTCCTTCGAATCTACTTTCTGCTTTCTCTGCTAACAAGCTGGTCAGAGAGTACTTATAAAACAGCAGAGAATAAAAAGTAAATTATAAAAATAAATCAACAATTCATAAGACTGTCAAATGAACTTGCCTCCCTTAATACCTCGTTCCACGACCTCGGATAAGAAAAATTAAAATTTATTGTTTAAAAAAAAATTAACATTTTAAATATGGCAACAATGCCAGTCGTTTGGTGTACCGACCCCAATTCGGTCAACAATAAACCCACAGCATTCGCCCTTCATGGAATTCAGTTGCAGGGAAATGTCACCGAAAAACAAGTCTTAGCTTTGCGAGAATTAGTAAATGCTGCTGCCGAAGGCCGCTTAATACTTCCATCAGATGGTACATTTATGCTGCTAGATAGTGGTATTAGTATTGAAAGTTCTATTGTTAATAATGACAGTGGTACTACAACACCATCAACAACAAAAGTTTCATCAACATCAGAAGCGGCAATATCATCGTCCACCTCATTGCTCATTGATGACAAAGAAAATATTGATCAAAATCGAATTAGAAAACAAAGCAGCGAAACTAATCATGGCAGTGGTTATCATCGCCAGCTAAAAAACACTTATATTCTAATGCCGGTTAAAACGACTGCTCAGAAGAATGCCAACGCTAACTTGCCAACATTTACTCCACCTACTTCAATGGCTACCACACCAACTTTTGAGTTGGAAGGACCACCAGATTTCGAATTGGAACCAAGATATTCCACTTTTACACCGCCGCCATCAACGGCCGGAGACGACGATATCCTCTATGAGTTCTTATGCTGTGCGAAATGCATGAACGACCCCAAAAGCTCGCGTTGTTCTAAAAGCGCAACAACAGTTGCACAGCTACGCAAATCCCAATCACAACAGATGCTACAGCGTTTGCTGAAGTCACGGGAACGATCTTCTTTGACTCGTCAGAGTGCAGAAACTTGCAATGTGCATGTACGCGGGTGGAATAACGGCAAAGTCAACGAACCGCACCAGCTGCATGATCCGACATACAATATTGCCAATAAATACACGCGTCGATATCAACGCAAACACTGTAATATGTCGGCCGCCACAATTGCACGTAATCGTCATCACAATAATCGTCACAAATTACCGATGCAAAGTGTTAAAATCTTTCACAATCGCAACCACGCGTGTAGTAATGGCAGTGGTGGTAATAGTGCTGGTAACAGTGCCAGTTGCGGCAGTGGTGTTTTAACAAAATCCACCACAACAAACACCACTACAACGACGAGCGGTTTTGTTAGTGGTGATTGTTGTGTCGGTAAGCCAGTAACATTTATGACAAACAAACCGTTAGTAGTCGATCAGCAATCATCGTTAACGCTTGCACAGCTGCCTCTGTATGCAACGGTTAATAAAGCTAACAGTAAAACTAAAATGACAATGGAATTGGATGCATTCAAACAAGCTACCTCCGGAAAGGTGATTTCGGTTAGCGCGGTCGTGCATGAACCTCCGTTAAGTAAAACGACTGATCAACGGAAAAGTGTTTCAGATGCAGCTGAGCACACGGTACGCCATCGCAAACTAGGTGCAGTGCATGGCAGCCTTAAAGATACGGTTCAAATTGAACTGCAAAGTTTCGCAGAGAAAATGCAAAGCACTCATAATCAGCAAATAAACTGTGATATTGTAATGGACACTTTACCAAAGGTAAAGGATTTAATAAGTTTTGATGATGATGACATTGTTAAAGATACCGATAAACTTTTTATGTCCAATACTTGTGATACCAATAGTCAAATTATAGATTTACTTTCACAACCTATTGTGGATTTACCTCCCTTAGTAGAGAAAGAGTTGAATGTGTCTGAAGACCTGGTAGAAAGTTTTCCTGCCAATAAATCTCCACCTCCGGCACGAAGCAATGCGTCGAGCCGAAAGACCAGTTTTGATTCAACATGCACCATTAGTTCAATGGATTCTGGATTTATTGAAATGCAAAACAAACTGGAAAATCCGAACCAATCATCATCCTCACATCATCATCCCCCTTTGACAAGCATTTTTACTGACTTGGCACCAGCTTTAAATGCGACAACACGCGACGATTCTAGAAATCACATGCAAGGAGGTGAGAAAATCGCTCGTCTCAACTACAAAGAGTGCCTAACACAGTCTCGCAACCGTCGTAAATCCTATGAAGAATTTAAAGCCATGTTTACAAACTCAAATGCTAACTTGGAATCATCAACATCGTGTTCCTCATCCATAGATACTGGCATTACAAGTGAGAACAAAATACAAATAAGACGCAAAATCTATCAAGATCTTAAAAAGTCATACGACAAAGGCACGCAATGTGACTCTGCTTCCCATCAGTCGACTACATCTGGCAACCAGTTGCAGCAAGAACAAAAAACTCAAACGGAAGTAACAGCAGTAGCTGCGGCAATAACCAATGTGTTAGAATCAATATCAGAACAAGAATGTTCGACAACGTTGCCCTCATCGTCGTCTGAAATGACGCTAGACATAGACAATAGAATTGGACAAACAACTCTTGTAGACTTAAATGCTGCCTCTGTTGCTAGATGTCTAAATGTTGGTGTTGGTAGCGTTGTTGATATTTGTGCTGGTATTGTTGGTAGTAATAATAAACCGGCTTTTCCAAACGAGTTTGCTGTTAATACCGTACCAGGTACAACAAATGAAATGAATACTGCTACACACTGTGCTGGTGGTGGTTATGACGATCGTGTTGTTGATAATGATGATGGCAAAATCAATGCATGTTGTCTAGCATTAAACAAAGCTGACAACAACAAAAACTGTGCGACTCACACCAATATTGACTGTAGTCATTCCAACAACTCAACCACCACAGACATTCTTCGCAAAAATTCTGATTTTCTATCGAAAATTCTCGACCGTCAGTTGATGACCAAGGAAAAAGAAAAAGCTCACATGCGCCGAAAATCATATGAGGAATTTAAACGTCTTGTACGTGAATGTGAAATGGGCACTACTAACCCGTCTGTTATCCCCACTGATGCAGCAGTGTCTGCAACAACCCCATTTAAACGACAAAACTCGAAGCATCGAAAAAGTTATGCGTCATTTCTGTTGATGCGGAGGAATTCGAACGCGAAAGATCTAAACAATGAACGACTAAAAAAGACAAACTCAGCAAATGAAACAAAAAATGACGCGCACAAAATAAAACTGGAATTACAACAAGTAACAGGTCTAATGCCCGAATCCATTGGAAACAGTACAAGCAGCAATTATCGGCACAATTTCAAAATCTACGATAAATTAGTTTACGGGACCATATACGATATAATACAACGCAAAAACGATATTTATAATTTGACATGTCAACGATACGACAAATATATGACTTATGGCACCATCTATGAAATACTTCATCGCAAATCATCCCAGCCAACACTCACATCTTCTAATAGTTACAGTGGCTCGAGCAGCGAAAAACTATTTCAACGAAAAAGTTTGTCAGCAATTTTGGAAAGGGACTGCTTCTTTTCAACGGATAAGGACAATAAAAATGATTTTGATAAAATAAAAAAATCTGATGGTATGATTTATGATATTATCCAAAAACAGAATCAACAACACGAGCAATTGGATCTCAGCACGCCCATTATTAATTTATTTGATAAAAATCAGCCATTGAATACACCTTCTATAACTGATATTAATGTTGCTGATAAAGAAAACGTTCTAAATGTTGTGACCACAAACGTCACATACAAATATGGTACTATATATGACATCATACAAGGAGAAAAATTGGATACCAACAGTGAGGCAGCAGCAACAACAACAACAACAACATCACAACCACTGCAGCAGCACCAGCAGCGACACTCAAAATGTATTGTTAACAATCGTTTTGTTGTTAGTAAAATCGACGAACCATTAAATGCGATTGAAGTGAAGAAAAACAAAGAACAACGTGCAACGAAGCAGGCTGAAGAAAAGCCAGGAGATAATAAAAATGTACTACTAAAAGCTACAAAACCAAATAAAATGAGAAGACTGTCAAATATGTTAAGCTATAAAGCAGTCGACACAAAATCATTATCCACTGAAAAACCCAAACTAAGCCCTGATCATAAAAATACGGAACAGTTAGAAAACGGCAAAGATCAGTCCAAAGACATAGTAAAACATACTAATCTTATTCCGGTCGATAGCGAAGAATTATATTCTCGAATTGTAGCAAAAAATCGTGAAAATGCTTTAGCTGTGAGTGGAAATCCCATACAAAAATCAAATTCCTTAGATGCAATATCAACTTCGGTAACAATATCGCCACCTGCTTCACCTTCCCCTCCTAGACCTCGTCGTAGTTTAAAGCAGCACCACTGTTTGCTGCGCGATGAACATAAACCAAAACAATTGCAATTGGTTAAAAAACTGTCGCTCGATAACTCAAGAAATTCTGGGGACGGCAACGAATCCAATCATCCAATAACGAAAGACAAGGAAGTGAAACTTCGCCGTTGGTCCAATCAAATGCCCCTTAAATGCAACTGTGATGTCTCATTCTCATCGAATGGTAACGATAACTTTAGAACTAGTCAAGAACTCTGCAATTCATGGGAGTTATCTATTAAAATGACATCTAAATGCAACTGCATCGAGGCGCTCTCCTCAAGCCTTAATGCTAAGCAATCGCAACTGCATGCCACTGTTGCAGCTAGTAGTGACGAAATTTCACCCAATAATAACCTCTGCTCCCCTTCCTCCTCTGCCAACTCATCCTCACCTACCGTCAAGTTAACGCGCAATACGTGCTCAATTCATTCAGACGCATCGTGTCTGTGTTTGGCAAGCAGAAACACCACAAACTTACTAGCGACAACAACAATAACAACAACGCCACCTGCGACGCCTAGTGGCAATTGCAATAGCAAAACACCGGCCAAGAAAGGTAAATCACGACGACTATCGGAATTTACGCGGGGAGAATTTTTAAATGAAAAACCGTAAGTCTTTTTGTTTGTTTTAATTATTTTTATTATAATGATTTTTTTTCTTATGTCTCGGCTGATTAATAAAGTTTAATTACATTTGCATTTTTCGTTCGTACCCTAAACCAAACAAATCCGTCGTTAGTCAAAGTTTGGGCCATAATAATACTTGACGTTTGCTAAAAATTACCGTGAAGTGCAATTGTATATATTAATATTTCTTTTTTTTTTTCTTTCTTTCTTTCTTGTTTTATTCGAAATGAAAGTGCGAGTTTTTCTACTTTTAGTCAGCAGTTACCGATTGTGGGACGACGCATAATGCCAAATAGGGATATTTAAGGGAAACGAACAAGTTTATTTCTGGTCGCATTGCCACTAAAATGTTTTTTTTTTCTTGCGACCAAATATTTTTGTTGTACATATTTGGAAAACCACACATTGAAAGTTTTCTTAAGTCATTTTTGAAACATAATTCTTATCTAAAAAGTAAAAAAAATATTGTATTTTTTTAAACACGACAAAGCTTAAGCTGGGATCACACGATTGCCGCAATGTACCAATTTTCACACTTTTTAATACCCCAATCGTGTGACCGCACAACAAAATGGCTCATGTACCAATCGAGAACAATATTGTGCTTACTTTTTCCAATCAAATGCAACCCTGGTGCGGCAATCGTGTGACTGTTTGCTATGCAACCGCGCATCATTAAAAATTACAAAAATATTTATTGTGTTCTTGTGCGGCAATCAAACAACACAATTCGCGGCAATATTTGCCTTTTTTATGAGATTTACTTTTTTGTGTTTCTTTTAGTAGGTAATGAAAATAAATATGTGTGTATGTATTTATTTATTTTGCATTTAACATTTTTAATTAATTATATTAACAAATAGAAACTGGGAATTATTTCCTTCCGAAGGTTACTTTATATTATATTCAACATTTTTTATTTTTCGAATTTATTCTATGAGCTAAATTTCAGTTTCTGAAAAATTGTAGGAATATGACCATTACAAAAAAAGCTTTATAAGATACATAACTGAAATTTAGCTCATAGAATAAATTCGAAAAATAAAAAATGTTGAATTTAATTATTTTAAGTATGTATGTATGTTCACAAGCATATTTAGCTGTTCTGTACGATAATTTTTATTAAAGATTTTTCTATTCGAAACTAAATTTACGAAATTGTTGAACAGACTGTTAGTTTTTGGAATGTCTTAAAAAAAATAAATAAAACTATTCAACAATAATTTGTTTAAGTAAATGATACAAATTTAATTTTTTTCAATGAACAAACCAACAAGAACTCTCAAACAAATAAACAACAACAGCTGTTTTCGCAGTTAACACAAGTAAGAACAATCGTGTGACTGTGCTGCGGCAATTTTTGTAACCATTTCGCTTTGTACCAACTAGCGGCAATTAAATTTGTTTAAAACAGGGCAATCGTGTGATTTCAGAATATTTGATTGGTGCAATTTCATTATTGTGCGTCAATAAAGCACAATAAAATTTGTGTCATATTGGTGCATTTGCGGCAATCGTGTGATCCCAGCTTTAGAACTAAAGTTTAAAGATGTCACTGCAATTTCTCTTTATTGCTATAAATTTAAATTATAAAAAGTGATTTTAAAACTCGTATGTCCAGATTAGTGGGTAAAGAAAGTTTAACGATATTCAAACATTTATAAAACATGACGACAATTGTACCTTTTTGAACAAAGACATCGACGTAGGCTAATTCTTCCTCTTTGTCATAAAAATTTAATTTTTTCTATGGTCTTTGCAAACAGACACTCTTCTAAGTCAACCACATTATTTTTGATCATTTTCGCCGCATCGTTCAAAAAAAATAACCTGGTAATTCCATGTCAAATCGACCAAGAGTGGGACCCGATCCCTTTCTATTTCAATGAAATTTGGCTGAGAAGGTTCCTTTTATTCTATAAGGAACATTGTATATGAACGAAAAAAAATTTTAAATTTCATTAAAAATGTCATAATTTCGCCGAATTAGCCGAATGTGTTGAGATTATTTGTTCAATATCTCGAAAACTTCTTTACATACGAAGATAATTTTAATGTAATTTTAAAGAGAATACTTGGTACTTACTACAAACCATATATTAAAAAAATTTTTTTTTTTGCAAAACGTAATACATATCTGCAAAATATTGAATTTTTAAAACGGACTAAGTCATAAACATGTTTTTTTTATTTGGCTGATTTTTTCATCTTAAAATAAAATTCTAATATTGTAATTTTGAGAAATAAGTACACTGTGCTAGTTGCAAAAGAAGCACCTGGCTTTTTAACCTAATTGGGGCATGCTGAATCCAGTGCTACTAACCGTTTTTTAGGTTAGCTCTTGTTTTCAAGAAATACCGATATTTCGAAAATGTAGGAGGTTGCACTGCATATATTCGCGTAGCTCAAAAACGGTTTAGTTTATTGAAATTTCTTAAAAACCCGAAATTCCGTCATAAATAATAAAGTAGTGATGTTAGTTTTTGTAACCAAATTATCAATTTTTTAAGATGATGTTTACGCGTATTGATTCATAGCTCTGATCCTACTGAACCGATTTTGACGGATTTCAATCTCAAACTGCTTAGGATAACTACAAGCAATTTGACACCAAGTTTGTTCATTTATAGTGAGTTTTTCGATGGGAATGGGCTTCGTCGCTCTTAATTAAATCTATATATATTAAATTGTAAAGTTACTGACTGACTCACTCTCCAAATCGATCCACTAAGACGGGATTTTTGGAAATTCAAATGTTTAGGGGGTAAAAACGGGAAAATGCGGTAACCTTATATCTGCAAAACTAAAAGAGATACAAAAAAAATTTAATACTTATCGTTGTTCTTTAGAAAAATAAGCGAACAGGTGTCTGGTACTTTTTTGAAATTCGGTTCTTTTAGGGAGTAAACGGGTAAAACCTGAATTTTGGTACTTTTTTGACACCCCATCTATCTTTTGAACCAATAAACATAGAACCAAATTTATACCACTTTCGAAACTTACCAAAAAAATACGAATACGAATTTGGTACTTTTACGAAATTCGAATATTTAAGGGGTGAAAATCTTAACAATTTTTGGTACTTTTTTTACAAAACATTTTCCTCCATGCTTTGACATATTCGTACTTAATGGGCTCCCACTACAATAATAAAAATTATTTTATTTATTTATTTATTTTTTTATTTATTTATTTATTTGGTACACAGTGCAACAAGAACGAGTCTTTTTAAAGCACTGTAAATATAACGTTATACACAAATGTAACAAATATAAAAAAGTTTGATTAATACAATAGATTAAATAAGGCAAAAAAAACAGTAGGCAGCAAATAAATAAATAATTTTATTTTACAATTCTCAGTGATTTAATAAAAATACTTAGTACATATTAAAAAAAAAAAAGTAGTAATTTTTCCATTTTGATACTTTATTGGGGAAAAAAATAGTACCAACAAAGGAAATACGGGAAATTTGATATTTTTGTTAATGCTATCGTTAATATTGGACCTAGAAATATAAAATTCAACATGTAATGTCCTGAGTGGATAATAATCTATAAGGGGAAGTTTTTGGTACTTTTTTGTTCATTAACTGGTACTTTTTGAATATCCGTTAGTATTGGACCTATAAAATTAAACATGGAATGTCCTGCGTGGATGAGAATCTATAAGAGGGACATTTTTGGTACTTTTTTATTCATTAATTCTTTTTGGTAATTTTACGTTCTTTAACTGGTACTTTTTTTAATATTCGTTAATATTAGTGTTATGAACATAGAATTTTACCTTCAAGGTCCTGAGTGAATAAGAGTCTGTAAAAGCGCTTTTTGGTGTTTCTTTGTTTTTTACTGGTACTTTTTGAATTTCCGTTATTATTGGAACTAGAAGCATAAAATTCAATATGCAATGTAATTAGTAGATAGGAATCTATAAGAGGGAAGTTTTTGGTAGTTTTTTGTTCTTTAGCTGGTACTTTTTTAGTTTCCGTTATTATTGGACCTAGAAACATGAAATTAAACATGCAAGGTCTTGAGTAAAGGATAATCTGTTATAGGGATCTTTTTGGTACTTTTTTGATTTAAACTGGTACATTTTTTAAATTTTCGCTAATATTGGTCTTACGAACATTAAATTTAACCTGCGAGGTCCTGAATGAATGAGAATCCCTAAAAGAGCATATTGGTCCTTTTTGGTTCTTAAACTGGTACTTTTTGAATATGCGTTGTTATTTAACTTAGAAACATAAAATTCAAGATGCAATGCCCTGAGTGGATGAGAATCTATAAGAGGGAATTTCTTGGTACTTTTTTTATTTATTAACTGGTATTGGAAAGATAAAATTAAACATGCAAGGTCCTGAATGAATGAGAATCTGTTAGAGGGCTTTTGGTATTATTTTGTTCTTTACCTAATACCTTTTCAATTTCCGTATTTATTGGATCTAGAAACATAAAATTAAACATGCAAGTTCCTAAGCTAATGAGAATCTGTAAGAGGGATTTTAGTTACTTTTTTGTTCTCTAAATGGTACTTTTTTTAAATAACCAGGTAATTTTTTTTAGTTTAATATTTATTTTTGGGCATTAAATAAAAAAGGCAAATACGTGTCTCCTACTTTTACGAAATTCGGCCGTTATAGGTTGTAAACGGGTAAAACCTGCTTTTAAACCAATACGCAAGAAATACAAATTAAATAACATTTATAACTTATCAAAAAAAGACAAATGCATATTTGGTACTTATTTGAAATTCGAACGTTTTAGGGGTGCAAATTGTACATATGTTTGTTACTTTTTTTTAAAGATATTTTCTCCGCAGAGCATAAACGTATGAAGCTAAAAGGTTGACATTTGGACCGAAGGCTTTCCTCTCGCCAAATTGATCCTGCTAACCTCATACCTCCTTAACTAAAAGAGTTAAAAAACATAAACACATTGTTGTTCATTAGAGAAATTTGCTAACTCTATATCTCCTAAACTAAAAGAGATACAAAAAATTGAATACTTATTATTGTTCATTAAAAAAAAAAACGAACAGGTGTCTGGTACTCTTTTGAGGTACGGCCTTTTTGGGGTGTAAAAGGACAAATACAAATTATATCACATACGTAGCTTATCTAAAAAATACAAAACAGATTTGGACCTTTTTTGAAATTCAAACGTTAAAGGTGTGAAAACTTTATAAACTTTCTTTCATTTGCTTTTGTGTTCTACGAGTGGTACTTTTTTGAATTTTCTATAATATTGAACATAGAAACACAAAATTAAAAGTGCAAAGTCCTGTATGAATATCAACCTATGAAATGAAAAATGTTGGAACTTTTTTGCTAAAACCTAGATACATATTCTTTGGCATATAAATATATTCATAAAAGAAAAGGCCCGATTACAAAGTATCGGGTAAAATGCTAGAATTTA
The DNA here is from genome assembly GCA_949318255.1 of Pollenia labialis. Lineage (NCBI taxonomy): Eukaryota > Metazoa > Arthropoda > Insecta > Diptera > Polleniidae > Pollenia > Pollenia labialis. Next base: position 86,278,294 of record OX439143.1, read on the forward strand.
AACAAGTTAAAATCTAGAAAAATAAACTTTGGCATAAAAATATGTTCACGAAGGAAAAGGAGAAGCAAACGAAGTAGCGGGTTAAATGCTAGTTATGAATAAAATTATGATTTTCTTCTGCTTTTTCCCGGAAAAAAACTGCATAATCAAGTCGTTGCTGGTAATCTGTTGGTTTCAATTCTTGGACAAGCTGAATCTTGTATGGAAACATTCCTATTGTGTGCAAAATTTTCTGCAGCGACGCTCGTGAGAGGCCAAGTTATTTCGAACGTCTGCTGGTTGATGTTTCTTCAACTTCCCGAATACTCCTCTGTACCAGTTCAATATTGTCAACCGTGTGCACCGTTCGTCTTCTGCCAGCACCAGGAAGGTTCCTTACTGCCCCTTGTTGTCGAAAATTTGGACAACAATTGGCGGCGTAATGAGCACTACAGCAAAAGGTGCATTAATTATAGGCGTGGCAATTAGAATTTTAAAACGCTTTCAGCTACTTCTCTCTCGTGCTAAGTTTTGTTGCTTTACGAAAAGAAATAACAAAGTTGTAGGGTTTTTGCCGATATCTCCCACTGTGATGTGATGTACAATATTTGTTGAGAAGGATTAATAATTATAATGGATGTGAACTAGTCATTTTACTCTTTTAACATTTCTGAATTTTTTTTTTATTTTTTTTTACTATAATCTAGAATTTTTGTTGGCTTTTAAAAATGTATAGAAAGCAATGAAACATTAAAAACACAGAAAAGGACAAATTCATTCTTACAATTTTTGAAAAAACGAGAAAATTTTTACGTGACCACATCGACGTTATTGTTGTACAAGCCGATAAAGGAAACAAAACCGTGCTAATGTATAAAAACGAATACGAAAAGAAGATGGAAATACTACTAGAAGACAAAAACACATATAAAACTATAAGAGTAGACCCTACATTGAAACTACAGAAAGAAAACAACAACATTGTTTCAGATTTATTTAAAAACAACCATATAGACTCTTGGCAAAAACGCCAACTTTTTGTTCCGCCGCTACGGCACCCAGAATTTACGGGTTACCAAAAATTCACAAACCTGATACCCCCCTTCGACCTATTGTGTCATCAGTCCAGGTACCGTGCTACCACATGTCAAAATACATTGGAACAATTTTAAAACATTTAATCTCTGAAACGTATAACATAAAAAACTCAATAGAAGTTAAAAAACAACTCACCAACATAAAAGTTGATAGATCGGAAACAATTGTATCATTTGATGTCATCTCATTATTTACTAACATTCCAGTTAGAAAGGCAATAAGAACAATAATGGGAAAATGGAACGTAATAAAAAATCACACAAAAATGTCAAGCTCTCAATTTCTTAAAATTCTCCAATTTTGTCTCAATGATAATAATTATTTTATATACAAAGATAAAATATATAACCAAATTTTTGGCATGCCCATGGGCAACCCACTATCCCCCACAATCGCAGACATAATACTTGACAACCTGCTTGACAGTGCGATCGAAGAATTGAAAAATAAGAACATTTTTATCAAATACATAGTTAAATATGTAGATGATATCTTAGCGATCATCAAATCAGACGACCAAGAAGAAATTTTGTCCACATTTAACAAGTATCATTCTAAGATACAATTTACAATTGAAAGGGAGAAAAATCAGGAAATAGCGTACCTGGACACCAAACTAATTCGAAGGAAAAATTCCATAATTTTTGACTGGTTCGCTAAGGAGACCTCATCAGGAAGGATAATGAATTTCCACGCAACCCAACCGAAAAATCAAATAATTAACACTGCTAAAAATTTCATCTCAAGGATTTTACACATAAGCGATGAACTTTTTCACACTAAAAACAAACATATAATTTTTAATATCCTTAAAAGCAATAGTTTCCCAAACAAACTTATATCAACACTAATAGAAGACACAATTACGCAAATAAAAAACAAAAATGATAACAACCCCACTAGTATAGAAAAAGAACAAAAATGTTTTTACAGTGTAAAATACATCCCTGGACTCACTGATAATAAAAACATACGAACGTCAATAGAAACAAATAATATAAGCTTTGCTTACAAACCAAATAAAACACTCAGCACTATATTCTCTGCAATAAAAGCTCCAATAAACAAACAACAACAAAACAACATTGTGTACGAATTACAATGTAAAGGGAATAACGAACAAAGTTGCGAACTCATATACATTGGAACAACAAAACGATCCCTTGAAACTAGAATGGGAGAACATATGATGGATATACAAAGGAAAAAAGAAACGACAGCATTATCAACACACATTTTAAATACACAACATAAAATTGATTTTGAGGGGGTGCGAATACTAGATAAAGTAAGGGGGGATAAGAAGAGATTTACAATTGAAAGTCTAAGAATACAAGAAAACATAAAGAAAACAATGAATGTCAAAGAAGACACTAACAATATTAGCGCAAATTATAGGGTTGCAATTACTAAATAGTTACAGTGATACTTGTTTTGATATGTGTTTAACTTTAAATTTATGTTTTATGTTTATATGTTTAATGTTACATGTAAAAGGAGAAATTTAATTTAATGTGAAAAGCTCATATTGTAAGTTTAACTTTTTTAATGTAATTTGTTGTATTTATGTTAATTTATATATTTTTTAAAAATTTTAAATAGACGCTCCCTTGAAAAAGTCGACAAAAAATCGACGAAACGTCGGGAAAAACTGTAATAAAAAATTGCTTTTTATTTACATTAATTAACCTTAGGCCCTATTAGCTTAAATAAAAAACAAATCAAGTACATAAATATTATTTAATTTTTATTAACAGTTTTTATATCATTCGGCTGGAAAAATATATTCTTGTTTTAATTAAAAGTTCTTGACTTTACAATTGCAATGAACAAATGTTTTTGTTCATTGCAAGTAAAATACGCCGCTATAAATACAATTTAATTTGGCCATTGAATTTTTTAATGATCGCAATAATAATTGTCAAGGAAATTATATTGGCGCAATTCACTCACAATCTTGTGTAAATGCATTATATGAAAAAAAAACTTAACCATTTTGCAAAGCAGCGATGCAAATAATGCATTTACACAAGATTGTGAGTTGCGCTTAAATGTTAAAAATATTTTATAGCCATTTAATGTTTTTCCACATTTCCTGATCTACAACAAAAATTAACCTTTCTTTAATAGTTATTGTACTTTTATTGAAAGATTCCCATAAAAGTTTCAAGTTGCAAAATTACTTTCAGGAAGAAACTGCGAAAAAAACTATAAAATGTGAATTTTTTTTATATAATTGTTCTGTTTATTTGAAAAATATCGGTAAAGACATGTACAAATAAAAAGCAACAATAACCACATGAAGTACATACATATTTTGATTGTGCAATAGAATATAGAATTTCTGCACTGTTTTCCTCAATTGTCACGTTCAAGTGCCGAGAATACGTTTTTAATTTCAAATGTTATTCAAAAACTTAATAGATTTAAAAAAAAAATCAATTCTCTTGTTATAAATGTTTATATGTTTATAAGTGTTTTTATGATTAAAAGCAAAAAAGAAATATTTTAATTTTTACAAAGGCCAATTTCTATTTTTATAAAAACTTTTTATTTTACAGAATTAGGATTTGTAATAGTTTGGAAATAAAATTATGTACCAGCAATAATTTGGACTTTATTCCACATTTTTAAATGTCATGTGTTTCCATTCCCGGGAACGCAGACAATTTTTCTTTCGTATAAAATGAACATGGGTTATTATTGGCAATCAATCCCGATTTAATGCAATAAAAAGTGCTTAATCAGAAAAAATTAAATCGATTGTATTGTTCGGAATATGTTTATGACATAAGAGTTCAAAATAAGTCTCTCAAATGCATGCCGTTTGTGTCAAAATGCTTGGCATCGTACTTAAAACTCGCAAAATTATAAAAATTTTTATTGGGTAACTAGTTAAAATTTACTGACTGACTACTGACAAAAAATTTCAGTAACCATTAAAATTTTACTTCTTGCAGTATTCAGTAACATTTTACTGACTGCTGAAAAAAATCTGTTTTAATTTTTTAAGACAATTTTAATAAAACACAAGTTTCTATTGTGATAATATTCCGTTCATTTTCAGACAATTTATATTTAAAAAATATTTTTTTTTTGCATTTGTTTCAGTAATAAGTTAAAATGATCGGATTATTTATTTTATTGGTTACTGACATTTTTTCCAGTAAGCAGTAAACTTCAAATTTGTAATGCATTATTTTTTTACTGCAGTACGCCCATGTATGATATTCATAATGGTTGACATTTTATAAAATTCTGTACACAGCAAAAAATCAATGTAAAATCGTCGAAAAAAAGGTTGATATTACATTTTTGCCTTATAGTTACTTCCGGCCATATTCATAACGAAAAGTTGGCATGAAGTTAGCACACAGTTGATTTATAATACAATCACCAAACTCTGGTTAAAGATTTCTAAACTCTTGTTAACGAGCTGCCAACTGTTTGACAACTTGTAAAAACAGCTGTTTAATGCCAAATAATTATATGTACTTACTTTTTCATCCTGATTCCAATTTGGAGAACTTTTTTTTACCTTACAATAGCGGCCAACCTCACTATTATACGCGCTGTCAAAATCGGATTTTTGAATTGCAAAGTGTTGACGCCGCGCTATTTAGGGATGCTTCATACAAACTGTATGGGCATGAGAATTTTTGACAGCTAGAAAGCGCTTTCCGCTCTTGTGTAGGTACGTCTGTTACTTTCTACTTTTGTACGCGCCGCATGTGTGGTGAAAAAAGTCAGCTGTTATTGATGGCAAATCATATTTTATTTTCAATGTTATCGATAAATATGTTTGTGTGGTGGATTACTTTTTGCTATTTTCTTGCATTAAAAAAGGTTTAAAGATTGCACAAACTTTAAAGAATAAAATACAATAAAATTAATTTTTACCACAATTTTACCACGAACAAAATTTGCCATTCAAGTTATCGATTACTTTTTGTTCTGAGTGTCATCTTTGTTGTGTTTTTTTTCCAACAAATGTCTTAAACTGGAAAGTTATTGATACCGTAAAAAATCATAAATATTTGTATAATAAAAGCTTACTCCTCTTTGAATCCTATTAAATAAATTCTATTAAAATATCAATAGCACTCTCCATTTTTGCCAAAATTGCTGCAGCTTAAAGAGCACCAATTACTAGATTTGCTACCACTTTCTTTCGCATTGCAATAGAGAGTAACCCCTCTGTTAGAGAGGATGATATTTAAGGTAATTTTTAATGCAGCAATTAGTAAAAATAACGCTGATTCGATTTAAAGAAAATCTTTAAAAACATTTAAAGGTTGTCTAGAGATAGTATAATGTTCCTTTGTCTATAAAGGCAAACATCCTTAAAAAGGGAACGTGTATTCTTATTGAAAGGACTCTCATTAATTAAAATAAGATATGCTGTCAAACAATTCTGTTAACTCCTATTCTGTATTAATATCCTATTCAAAATTAATATTTCATAATGCTCAGCATATAAAGAACTGAAATATGAAATTGAAAAATCAAACCCGCTTTCGCAAGAAATTAAAAAGTCCGGGAGAAGAAAAACTCTACTCGGGGCTAAATCAAAAGAAAAGGGCGGATAACGAGCAAGTTGTAGTATAATTCTTGAATTTTTGCATGGAAGCTTTTTTTTTTCTTTTTTCAAATCGTTATAAAATCGTCAAAATAAGTTGAAATAATATTCACCATTGATTTATTAATTTTAACTATGGTTGCCAATCGGGACTAGTTTTCTCAAATCCCGGAATTTGTGAGTTCGAAAAATAAAATGCCGGAAACCCAGGAGTTTTCGGGATCCCAAGATTTTACGGGTTTATTTTGACAAGAGTCATAATTATAATAAGTTGCCTGCTAGCACGAGCAGAGTTGCCTTTTCAATTACGAGGCGGGCAATTCACGGACTTATTGACCCGCTCCCGTGGCAGTGGAAAAATAAATCTAAAATCACTTCTTTTATTTACCTTACGACTACAACTAACGTCAAGAAGAAGTCAATGTAGCAGAATTAGTAGTAGCAATCGTAATAATTGGCTCGAAGTTCTATACACTTTTAAACTAGACTACTGATATATTTTCATTGTTACTGCTATACTTTTTTTTTAACAAATGAGTGAAATGAAATTTCTTAAAATAATAACATGTAATTTTATACAAATTGTAAATTATGCAAGTATCTATTTTTATTTTGAAAATTTTAAAGATAATTGGTTTTTCTCTTTTTGTTTGTTAAAACAATACAATACAATTAATGATTGTCATCGTACTGCTGCGACTTGTTTATCAAGTTAAAGACGTTGTTAACACAAATATTTTGTTATAAGATGGACATAGTGGTTGTAGTCGGTAAAAGTTGTTTATTTTTAGTTCATTTATAATCTATCTATAACAAAATATGTGTAACATGGCGCCATCATCAATTTACTTTTTAAACGTATCATTCATTCACTCTTTTAGAGAAGAAACACAGAAGCCATCATCATCTCTATATCCACACAGCAATAATGGAGAGGGTATTATGCATTTGTTTTGATGGTTGTAACACCTTAAAATATAAAGTATACCGTTTAACTCAAAATCGTCAGCGCAAAGTACAGGTCGCAATTTTGAAGAGGTTTTGATGAAATTTGGTACATACATAGGTTGTAATTGGTGCAAGAACCAAGGCTATTTAAAATGGGGAGAGTCGGTTTAAAATTTCGCATAGCCTCCATACAAGCTTCTTTTGGGAATAGGGTCTTGATGCCCATAAAGCCTCTTAATATGATGGTATTCACAATAAATTTGTTCAAAATTTTTTTATTACAATCGAAATCTTCTTACCATTTTTGACAATAGCTTCTACACAAATGCTACTCCCGAAAAAAGCTTTTAATGATATAACTTCCTTATAAATATTAGTATATACATAAAAATTGGCAAGAATGACTTTTACGATAGCTGCTATATCATTTCAAAATGTTATGTTGAAGGGTCCAAAATGAACCCCCTCCCCAAAATCACTTAGGGCCAAACATTACAGTCATTAGTTAATTATTTGTAAACTAAAATTATAACTATTGGTTAACCAACATTATAAATTTACATATTTTAGTTAACCAATAAATTTTTATCAAAGCAAAAAATGGGAACTCTATCAAAATACCAAATTTCAATGTTGGTAGCAGTGTTTTTCTTTGCATTTTTATTATATCTTTACATGAAACAAAAAAAAAACGGAAATGTCACAGAAAACAAAAAAAAAGTGGCAGTGTTACTGCTAAACAAAAGGAATATCCGTGGAAGCGTCTGTGTACAATTTATAATAGTCATTTTCCACAAAGAATAAAAAAGCAAATGTAAGTACAGGTAACCCTCCTACAAGACGGCTTCCTACAAAACGATTTCGATCTAACACGAAAAAAAATTTGCGGAAATTTCCTCATCGACAACACGGTTTCATTCTAACACGATAAAATGGAAATGCAACTTTATCATGATTTAAAATTGTTAAGGTTGTTAAAATTGTACCAAAATAGTACAAAAGTACTAATTTTTGCATCCCTATTACGATTTAGTTAGATTAGAATAAAAATGTAACTCTTGTTTATGTTGGCCTTTGTATTTTTTAGTATGTATGAACATATTTCTAATAAAAACAATGGCCCATATTCATAGTCAGAAATAAAGTCGACTTTTTTTAAAGTATATATTAAAACAATGGTGTTCACATGCATTTAAAACCGGGTTTTATTTAAAGTCGACTTTATTTTTGACTATGAATATGGGCCAATGAATTTAAAGAAAATATTTAATTAAAAAAAATTTATATTTTACACTGTCTCCTTGCCTCATATTACACGTTTTCCTATAACACGGCGTTTTCTAGGAACCTATCTACCGTGTTGTAGGAGGGATACCTGTAACGGAAAAGCCGCGTTGAAGCTTCAAATTGAGATAATTTGTTTACTTCTCAATAAAAAAAGTACCAAAAAACCAAAAAGAGTTACCGAGTTAATCATTTAGACACATTTTTGGGGAAAAGGTTTACATTTATTTGTATAAGCATTATTTTTACAACATTAATGCTCTATAATTAACAAACTTGCTTTTATTTATGTGCGCTTCAAAAAATCCATCATAATAATACATTTAACAAGTTAAAACATAATTTACAATTTTACAACAATCCAGTAAATTTGTGTTAAATTTTAAACAGGGTAACACTGCTTACCGTTTTGACATTTAGTGGCATGCAAATGCCAAATTTCCACTCGCATGCAATTTTGCTCCCACTGGAGCAGCGATTGCGAAAAATGTGAGTGTATTAGTAAAAAAGTGTGAGTGTATTTTGTTTTTCGAACTGGCAGTGGCATGTGTAAATGTTAGGTTATAAACCTTTATTCCGAACGACACAACTAATCCTTTTCCTTTATTTGCGCATCCTGTATACGAATACGAGCGATCATACAATAAGTTTGAAGTCTTTCTTAAGTTAGCTGTTATTTTTTCCATTTTTTCAATTAAAGTACAAAATTTGATGGCGAATTTCGTTGAGTTGGTTGATTTAGTTATAAGTTAACACTAACGTAATTAGTATCGTTCTATACACTGAAGAAATTTTCTTCACAGATCTAATGGAGTTGGACCTTAGTCTAATGAAAAATTACAATAAAATTCAACCTATGTAGCGCTTGCTTAGATTAATGAAGAATGTTTTATTAGTCCCCAGTTAATGAAATGTTTTATAAAATCGATGAAAATATTGTTTTTGCTAAATGCAAGAAATTTTTTTAAGACTGCGACTTTTTGTCATCACCAAGGCCCGGATTTTTATGCAAATGCATATTTGTTCTCGGCAGTCGGAGATTACCATATACAAAATATCTTTGCGAATCAAGAAATTTGCAGTAAAATGGAATCGATTTGTAAGTGCATATTTTGCTTTGAATGCATATTTTTGCATATATTGCTGATATTGCATATTTTGAAAAAACTTGTTTTAATTGCTTGATTTTGCCATGCACCCTTCCGCAGAAGATGTAAAAGACAAATTCGATGATATTTATTTATTGATTTCTAATGGAAAAAATATTTTGTTAAGCACCTTCGCGTGTTGCCGCCTATGAAAAGATGTATCCGGATTAAAGTCTTCATCTACAGCCTATAACAACCAGATGGGGGGACGTGGTTGAAACAATTATGCATAATGCTGAAAACTTTTGCCAATTCACAGATGTTGTAAAAGGATTCAACAGTTGTGAATTTAAGTTAATTGATATCGCCATGCATAAGATGTATTTTTTGGACGGTAACTTAAATAAACAAATTCGTAGCAAGCTTGATAAAGATTAAACAAAAATTAAGGATTTAAATTTATTGTTTTAAATCCTTAACTGCTTGCATATTTAATTTAAATTGTTTTTGAAAACAGCGTAATAAAAATGAATATACCACAGAGAAACTATAAGCATTTAATCATACACCTATCAATTGCGTTTTGTTTTGAAAAACGGGCAGTAAACTTTAATTTTGAAAAAAAGGCATTTTGAAAAAAAGGCATTTTAAAAAAACAAATACAATGAACATTTAGTTCGTATGTAATTGCGATCAGATTCGCACTTTGCTTAAGCAGATGACAGTTTCAAAAAATTTAACAAAAAGTTTTCTTAAGTTGAATAAGGTTTAAAATTCGGTATTTGAATTCACTAACAAAATCCAAAGTATGTGAGAAGTTTTTGCTTTGGTTTTTGCTATTTCTAACAAAAATTGCCAAAAATTAATTAAAAAACAGTTCTAGTTTTCAATGAAAATTTTTAACATTATGATTGATTTTTATTATTTGGGTTTTACGTATAAGAAATTTTGTTAAAGAAAATTTTAACATAATTTAAATTGTTCAAAATATTAACAGCGAAGTTAACGTAAATTTTATTTAGTAACTTTTTTAACAATAACGTTAACTGGTATGTTTTATCTTAACGTGAGGTATTTAAGTTATCTTAACGGCAAAATATTTTTCCTTGTTTATTTTTAAAATCGTAAACAAAAATTTTGGCAAATAAAAGCCACATTAACATTTTTAAAATTCACGTTATTTGCATACATTTTGTCAAAATAATATTAAAAAATTTGTTTTTTTGGGAATTTATAAATATCATTAAAAATATTTCAGATGCAGCTTATGGAAATCACTAGTAGTAGTGTTTTCTTTTCTACACAAAAAATAAGTGGTAGACTCTTTAATTATGCCGCTGTTAGCAAATTTTTGCGAATTTCCCCTAATTTAGAAATTTTTACCGAATTTTTGACATTCCTTATAGTTTTAGTGGCTTCAATTCAATTTTATGGTTTGTTCGAAATATTAAACAATTTCGCGAATTACGCTATTTTGGCAAAAAAAAAAAAAATTTATATATTCCGACAATTTGTTTTTTTTCCAATAAATTTTACGTTTTTTTGCAAGTTTGCAATTTTTCGCGAATTTTAGCCATGTAAACGATATAAGCGTTTTTTCCTGTGGTTCTTAGAGCTTTAACGATTTTTAAAAAATAGCAAAACCTAGGGTTTTGTTAGTTTCGAAAGTAGTTTAAGTCGTTCTACATGATAAATAGTTTGCCCTCGATGACAGTGTCCGTCAAATATACTAATTAATTAACAAAGATGCCACTTGATTGAAATTTTTAGCCATGTTGTTAAAATTGAGTTACTGAATTGCTGTATTGCTACCGTAAGAAATAATCTGTGCCGGTAAAATTAACGTTAACGTTAATCGTTAAAAGTTAGAGAATTCCACTACTGGAGCTTAAATAAAAATCAATCATAATAATATTGGAAAATGTCAAATAAAACAAAATATGAACATTTTTACCGAAATTTAATTTCGCAGTGTTAATAAAATTGCTTCATTAAATTTATAAAATTGGGAAAAAATTAATGTAATTGATTCATTAGATTTATGAAGCATAACTCTTTCAGTGTAGTTACGATTGCATGTTTTCCAAGCTGGTATATTATTATTTTGGCAAGTCGTGATTATATTTCTATTATTGTTTGTTGTTATAGAAATTGTTATTGCTGGTTATTACATATGTATGTATATATGTATATATATTAGGGTGGGTAAATTTTTTTGCTTAAAGCAAAATCGTAATCTACGGAAACTTCTAAAAACTTTTCATCAAAATCAAAATCGAACTTCCAGTATTTGACTTGAAAATTTGGTGCTCCGGAAATCCGAAAAAGCCATTTTATGGAAATATTTATTGCAATTGGTAAAAAGTTGACCTTTATTGCTTTGAAAATTTTTTGGACAAGCCCTCCTTCAGCGATACAGGTCAACTATTCACCAATTTTGCAATAAATATTTCCAAAAAAGTAGAATTTTTTCTGATTTCCTGAGCACCAAATTTTCAAGTCAAAAACCGGAAGTTCGATTTTGATTTCAGAACCATGGTTTCTTTCGGAAAAGTTCTTAGAATTTTCCATAGATTACGATTTTGCTATACGCTTTGTCAGTTTTTTTCCCCAAACAAATTGACCCACCCTAATAAATATACATATATTATTATTTTTTAAGGAAATTTAAATACAATTAGCTATAATCAAAAGCAAACTGTAGTTATTTGCCGGTACGGCTATTAGAAACTTGATAATAATTGTTTATTAATAATCATGTTGCCAGGGATGGAAAAGCAGAAAATTATATATCCGAAAATGCATTTATATTTCAAAAGTTTTCACATTTTGTATTTTTATAAATTCAATTCATATTTGAACCATGAATTTAGAAAAGGACTCAGGTACAGATATTTGGAAATTGATCTTTTTTCTCTTTTTGGAGATGCACATATAGACCGATATACTGTGAGGATCCAGGGTTTGTTTATTCTTTCCATAGCGGTGAAAAATGTGTGGCTTTTAAAAGCGAATTTCAAAAAGGGGTCATCTTCATATTTATTAATACATAATATAAATTTTTTGTGTTTAAGTTAACAACTGAAAAAACCTTGGATTCAAAGTAAAATATAAAAACTTTAATTACAAAAGAAACCCGCGTAAAACGCGAGTTGAGATATGTCATCAAGTTTTTGAAAGGAAGGGATTGTAAAGTAATTCTTCAAATAACTTCCTAATGATTAACTGGTATATTCATAAAAAGTACGTCTTTTAAGCCTAAAGTATGTAATAACCAGGTAGGGTAGGATTAACGGTTAACCGATAATTTACTACCCGCTTAACTAATCGGTTAATTTAAAATTGGCTTTTTCGATTAACGATTAAACTAGTTAATTTTAGTCGATTAACCGATGTAACAAAATTTTGATTTTTTGTAGTATTCAACCTTCTTTTTTGTGTTTTAAATTATGGCTTATTTAAATGCATTCTACAATGCAACCATGTAGAATTTTACAATTTTATCTGTAACACTAAAAAAGTTGTGTCTAGAAATATTTTTTCATACAATATATTTTATACTAGAAATACATTCTTAAAATACAGTACAAAAACAGAAATTAAGGAATTTTTTTTTGTTTGCTCGTTTTAGATCAAGAATTGTTTGTAATGTTTTTGTTGTTTTACTAATAAACTTCATATAATGAAAAAATTTTAATTTTTATGTATTGAAATTACTTAATCAAGAAAAACACCGTATTAACCGGTTAACTGATCAATAACAAAAAAAATTAACCGATTATTAACCGAATAAATCAAAACCTCGATGAATTAATCGAGCAATTAACCGATTCAAGCAAAAGCCCGATTAAACGAATGCCCTATAACCAGGGCAAGTTTAAAATGACACGTTTTAAAAACCATTTCGGATTTTGTAACGATTCTTCAGGTTTAAATAATCCTCCTTGGGAACGGAGCTACCTATAATCCGAGGGGGGGGGGGGGTGGGCGTATTATGTTCCCAAATCTTCCTAACGCTAATAATCAAACCGCTACAAAAGATTTTAACTAAGGTAGCCAAATATATCAATGGCCAACTCAGAAAATTAATAAAATAAAATCAAAGATAGTAAAAGAACGTAATTGATGATTGGTTTGTAGCTTAAGCTGGAATTTGCTACATTAAGCCAGGCCCACCAACCATGCTGACAAGAATATGTTGTTTACTGTCAGCCCAAACGTAAAAAAAATTACATAAAATAGCAAGGCGAATTCATTTTTCAGGTGGTGTTTTTACTGTCGGGGGTAGAGCGTGGGTAATTTCTCTTTGGTGTAATTCAGGTGTTTTTTGAAATTCTTACTTCAGACACCCAAATAAAAACAAGATTCGATATCAGTGGTGACATTTATTTCTTTTTAAATATTGTTGATAAAAAATGCACAGTCTTCTTAACCAAAGACGGTTTCTTTTTAAGAAAGGTCTTCAATCGTTTAATATATATTTTATAAATTTCGATAATGAATGTCGCAAGAAGGACTCTTAGATTTGGATAAAGATGTCTTTCATAGTAATTTAGAACCTGAGGTCTATTGAAAAAAGTTATTCAAACTAAAATCTAGCCTGGAGGAAGAAATGTTTCAAATATTCCAAAATATGCAGCCCAATTATAAATAAAAATTCCCCGGGAGTTTTTATCCCTTTTTCCATTTTTTCCTATTTAAATTGAATTGTAAAAATGGGGGAAGGGAATGATCTCTGATTTTTATTCATAATTTTGCTGATAATTAATTTTATTTTGATCTTGCAACTTTAAAATGCTTAAGTTTAAAGAATATTTAACGCCATTAACAGTTGTAAAACTGAATTACGAAAGCTGTATAAAACCCTGCAGGCATTTTGTTTACTAAATAAGGTATAAAGGGTATTTTAAGGACCATAAAACTGTAAATGGTGGTCAACACAAACAAATTAATTTTAATCACAGATTAATACACGGCATTACCAATTTAAAATGATTTCAAACAAATAGGAACCGCACCTGTTCTTGACGAATTGCATTGCAGACGTTCAATTTTGATCCTCTTTTTCGAGTATTTCTGGCTGCATGTCACGAATTAAATGCACAATGCTGAACTCCAAGTCGTTAATTGTTGCTGGTTTATCAACATAAACCAGTGACTTCACAGCCCTACGAAAAACAATCAAGAGGTTTCACATCACACGGCCTTGAAGTCTAGTTGATAGTTTATTTTCTCTAAATCAACACATCCCCTTCAATTTAAAAAAAAAATAAGTTGCGTCATTTAAATCATGAAATCGCCTATAAGTTGCGAAAATCGATGGCTGACTTTCAAAGTAAATTTTAATGATTTGGTGGCGTGTTGTTCAAGCATGATTTTATTCATGATGATGTGCCTGAGCAAAAAGTGACAGCAGTATGACAGTTTGTTTGACAGCTAAGGAGTTTTATTTTATGTTTTATTAATAGTTTTTAAATCTTTAATTTTATTTTTGTTAATTTATTTAAAATTACAATAATTATCTTAACGGTTTGACTAATATAAATCTTCTTTCAATGAGTTTTTTGTGTCTTGCTTCTTTCTAAATGTCTTTTTATTAAATAAAACTTCAATTTTATATCAGGTGTAATTTCATTTAAATCGGGTAATTTTGCTTCATCTCAAGTGTAATTTTGAAATTTGCTAGTGGCAACACTGGAGGAATGTCAAAAGTTACTTGTGTTTTTGACATACCGGCCAACGAAAGCAACAAAAAAATACATTGTTGTGTTTTTGGTGTTGTTACTTGTTGTAGTATCGCCACCACCGTTTACATGAATTCGCCTTGATAAAATAGTTTACCCTACTTGACCCATACCTCTACTTCACTTCTCGTAGTAAATCTAAAAATATTCAAAATTTCAAGTTAAATTATTTAATAAATTTATTACAAGATATTTCTTTTAAAATAGCATTTTAGTTAAGAATAAAATTATTTAAAAATTACCAATGGAATTCAAAAACGAATTATTTAAAATAAACGAATGATTATGTTGGAATGTGGTCACCCAATATCATGAATAAAAGATTTAGTCGTATATTAATAAAAAAAAGAGATGATTGTTTATAAATCTGCCTTATCAAATACCAATATTAAGTAGCAGATATTGAAGATACCTCAATAACTTTAGGGAATAACCGCACAAAGATAAGTTTCCATTCGGCAGTGAATCTTTGCTGTTGTTGCTAATTTTATAAATTTCACCCAGATTCCGTAGAATTCTTTTATTACAATGACAACAAATGACGAGAAAAATGTCTTGTTGTTCAGGATTCCAAGTGAACCAGAAATTACTAAAGGAAATTAATCCCAATTAGAATTAAAAATACATACCCATATGCACAACATAAACATTTTTACTAAAGTGATGTATCCTATAATCCTTTAAGTCTTCCTTAAATATTGCCTTTTCCTTCCTATTGCACAAGAAAATTATTATTATTATGTAAAATATTTAATTTTAATTATACTCTGATCGTTCACCTCATATAAAATTTTCAATTTGAAATGAAAATTTTCTTTTAACTTAAATAATAAAAATCAAAGCTAATTTTATTTAATTCAAAACAAAACTTTTCCTCTACAACCAAAGTAAAATTTTAGTAAAATCAAAAGTGCAAGAATATTCCTCTAAAAAAAACTATCGCCCTCACAAAATAAAGTTATCATTCATAAAAATTTCTTGTTTCAGCTTTAATGCTTACAATAGTTATCAAACACTTTTTGTTTCATAAACCATTATTAAAAAATCTGATTTATAAACGCTGTGAATTAACAATTAAACGTTTGTACAGGGTCCGCCAAATAACTTTTTTTTTTTTGAAAATGCTGTAAAAAAAACTACTGAATATTTTCTCTAATTTCTTTTTTTATTTGATATTACAATCCTTCCGGTTAATAATGGAAAATAATTTCATTCAAATGGTTGCCTCGGCCGGCCATGTAGTAGCCTACACGATCGGTCCAATTTTTAAGCACATTATGGATTGTGTACAGCTGTATTTCACCAATGGCTTCACGAATATTGTCCTTTAAAGCGTCAATTGTCCCTGGCTTGTCGGCGTAACACTTATCTTTGACGGCACCCCACAAATTATAGTCCAACGGTGTCAAATCGCAGCTCCGAGGTGGCCAAACGACATCAGCTCTGCGGCTGATAATGCGATCTTCAAAAACAGGGCGCAAAACATCGAGTGTAGCTATGTGGCACGTAGCGCCGTCCTGTTGAAACCAAATGTTGCCAATATCCTCCTCTTCAATTTTTGTGAACAGAAATTCGTTCTCAACATGGCCCGATAACGATCGCCATTGACTGTAACGGCCACTCCTGGTCAATTTTCGAAGAAAAATTGCCCAATTATGTCTCTGGACCAAAATCCGCACCAAACAGTGACTCGTTTTGGGTGCAAAGGCCCCAAATGCTACAATTTTGCTTGTTTACATTTCCGCCAAGATCAAAATGAGCTTCATCTGAAAAGATGATTTTTTTTGGAAAAATCGGCATCTGTAAGTCGATCGCAGGCCCACTTAGCGAAGCGAAAACGCATATTTCCCAGCGTTGTTCAAGCGTTTACACAACCATATTCATTCAGCGGAAGGATAAAACTAATTATCTGTCAAATCAGACATGAGCTAAGTGTTACCATTCACGAAATAATCACTAGTTGAAAGATGCCGGGCCCATTATTACTTTTATACTGTTATGTTGGCAACAGTGTTGCCAAAACTTGGAGACCAAAAATGGCTAAATTTACGGGAAAAAATTGCTAAAAAATGGCTAAAAATGGGCTAAAAAATGGCTAAAAGCTTTTTTAAATAAAAACACATTAAAATTCAATAACACAACATAAATAATTCATTTAAAGTTGCTTACGATGAAACTGTTAGTTAAGATCAATTTCTTAAATAAGAATAAACGTTATTTTATATTCTGAAAGATATTTAAAAAATTAAATCATCGATAAATTTTATGTCGTTATTGTTCATCTCATAGGAATCACTCGTGCCTATTAGTTTTAAAAAATTTGAAGGTAAATAGTAATCACGACAACATTTACCCAACCTTTTGATTCCAGATCTACAATAAAAAACAAGTAAGAAAATATAGTCGTCCAACCCCGACTATATGATACCCTACACCAAATTAGAACCTGTGTACCAAATTTTATTAAATGATCTGCAAATTTGCGATATGTACTTTACGCACAAGGTTTACATGGACGTCCAGCCAGCCGGACAAACATCGTTAATTCGACTCAGAAAGTGGTTCAGAGTCAATCGGTTTACGAAAAGGTGGGCTTAGGACCAATATTTTAAGGTGTTACAAACATCAGCACAAACGCATAGTACCCTCTCCACTATTGTGGTGTTGGTATAAATATTTCATTGATAAAATCGAATTAGCGGTTGCTAAATGTTACCTATTTCTGAAATTACTTTTAACGATGTTTACTTCAGCATTAGACCATGGAAGTGAGAGCAACTTTATAGTAAATTCTGAAATTTCTAAAAAAAATTGTTGCCGGTAGCATCTCTTTATTGAAATACTTGCAACCAGAAAGAAACACCGATGTTTGTGTTGATCCGTTTTATAAATTAAATATTGGAATACTGTTCCTTTATTTTGAAAGATGTTTCATCATCATCGTTTATAGCGATTTTCAACATTTGTAAAAGTTGTGATTTAAATTAAAGCCGTTTTAATTATTTAAAATGTTTATTTTGCTTTTATATATTTTTATAAAAAAATAAATATTATTCTTTTAAAAGAAAAACGGCAAGAAAAATTTTATGGCTAAACCAGTTGAAAAATGGCTAAAAAATGGCTAATGGCTAAATGCATTTTTTAATGGCTAAAAAATGGCTAAATCTAGCCAGTAAATGGCTAAATTGGCAACACTGGTTGGCAACAACATGTTATTTTAATTGTAATTTCTGTAATAGTGAAGCATACAACTAGGGATGAAGCGGTACGAGTAAATGAAAAAATAAATTTCTGTTTTTTAAAACGTTATATTTTAAATAATTTTATGTTTTTTTTTGTTAATAAAATACATACTATTGAAATCGAAGCGAAATATGTAAATCATTTATTAGCAATGTCAAATTTCTAGTGCCCAAACTCTGTAGGTTCCAAAAGAGATTAAACAGCTTTATGTTTAATGAATAATTTAACCAATTTTTATTATACATTAAGCAGATGTTTTGAAAATAAAACCTCCTAGGTTTTAACAAAACATTTTTAGCCACATTTAACTACCAAAATATTTTAGGTTAAAATGTTTTTACCTGTAACAAAATCATTTTCTTCAATAGCAGTGTTGTGAAGTACTGCTAGGGCGATAATCAATGTTTTTCCTTTTGCCAGATAAACCGTCAACTCATCTGACAAGCAGCGAAGTCGTTGCTTCCAAGCCTTGAAGCAACGTTTAACAGAGTTTCTATTGCCTACATGTGCAGCATTATATTTGTTCTCCATTTTATTCTGTGGTTTTGATAGTGGGGTGAATAAATAATTATGCAGCTTATAACCTGAGTCTCCCAACAAAATACCTTTGAACTCTCCGCTTTAAATTTTGATAGTTAACTCATTTAAAATACGGTTGTCATGAGTGGTAAAAGATATATTAATTATGTTTTTCTGTAATATGATGAACCTGAACATTCAGGTTATAGTAACCCTTTCTGTTTATATAACATTGGGCTAAATTCCCGACGGTTTTTTTAATACTTATGTGCGTACCAATAACGTCTGGGAAATTTTTAAATGTCTTAAATTCTCTCATTAGGATTGCTTCCTCTATATGAGTTGAAGGCATTTTAATTTTTCTATTGCCCCAGCGAGCTAAGGCACGAGTCACTCTGGCTGAAATTCTACACACTGTTGCTTGAGAGAACCCATTAAGATGTGCCGCATCATCCTAAATCTACAAATTGTTTTTTTAACTTCAAACAATTTTTTCAAAATTTTATCTCTTTTTAAATCAATTCTTTATAATAATAAGGGCACCTTCTTTTTTAATATGTAATCCCTTTTTTGATATCTCGAATAAATTAAGAGATATCGAGTTCTAGCATTGCCAGATATCCTTAATTTTAAGTTCTCTAAACATTGTTTTGATTCCTTTGTCACTTATTGTGCTATAAAGCAAATTTTCGATGCAATTGAGTCTTCAACTTCAGGCAAAAATTCTAAAGCCCATAATTAAAACGTCGGCAAAATTCTCTCTCATTTCTTTTGTTTTCTTTTGTTCTTATTTTTCTTTGTTTATAAAATGTATGAAATTGAATGAAAGTATGGTAGCATTGTTAAGAAAATAAGTGTCTATATATGAGAGCATTAGAAATAACGTCCTCAAAATAAAATTGGTTTTATTTCTCGACCGCATTCTCTGGCATAATTTAATGTCAAACTGTATGAAAAACATCGTTCAGCCCCAGTTCTGTTTCATCAATAATTGCTGTGCTGCATGTTCCATTCAAAGCATGTAGAACAAAACATTTTTGTTCCGTGCGGCAAACCAGTAACCAACACACTATACACTATGTGTTTGATTTAAGAAATACTTTAAAATATAAGGGAAATGAATGGTAAAAAAAGTTTTTCATTATTTGAAATAAATCTTAATTGCTTTTTATACTTTATGCCAGGGCTGTGGAGTCGGAGTCGGAGTTGATGTTTTTGTGCCGGAGTTGGAGTCGGAGTCGTAGTACCCACAAAAACACGCGACTCCGACTCCAAAGTTTTTCGGCATAAAAAATTTCCAAAATAAAAATTATCTTCTTAAAACACATTTAAAATTTAATGGTTTATGAATACTACTCTTATGTGCTGTTTCCAAATGACAGGCGATGGACTGAGTGCTTTTCATATACAGGGGTGTGCTGGAAATCGCAAACGTAAAACGCAAGAATTTTAAAAGGCGTTTTTAAATAAGATTTGTGTAATAAAATAATTTTATGACAAATATTTTCCTATTTAACAGGATTTTAAACCAAAAATTATAAGAATTAGGTTTAAAGTTTATTAAAAACAACTTCCAAATTCTTTCGTTTTGCGTTTGCGATTTCCAGCACACCCATGATAAATTTTGCTACATAATCAATCGCCTGTCTTTTGGAAACAGCACATTTATGTTTGCGTACGGTAATTGCTTCCCAAAAACTCTAATTTTTAGAAGGCCGTACGGTAATGAACAATTAAAAGTTAACATCACTGAGTCTCATATACATTTAGCATCAAGATTATAGTAGGAGTCGGAGTAGGAGTCGGAGTCGCAATTAAAAAATTTCAGCATTTGGACGACTCCACAGCCCTGATTATAAGTGGTAGTAAGCAAACAATTACGATTTATAAGAGGTAAAGATTTTATTTGAAAACAAAAAAATTACGAATTAGCGAGGGGACCAAAAGTTTATGCAAAAAGTTATAACGACTTTAAGTTTCAACAGAAAACATATCTCGCAACCCACGTTATTTTTAACAAAAAAATCTATCGAGCAGTTTATATTTAAAATTAATTCAAACATTAGTTATCGTTTTTCTAGAAAAAAATTATTATTAAAATAAATAAGAAGACAAAAATGTTTAATGTTTCGTGCAATTATTAAAATTTTATTTTAACAAACATTGAAATGTAACTATTAAACGCTTAGACCCCTTTCAAACTCGGCAAGTAAGTACAACAAATTCTGGAGTAAATATTTTTTTCCTTACCCCGACCTTACCGCTGACGTCTACAAAGCAAGAGTTGCGCAAGAGACTTGCGCAAGTAACTTGCCGAATGTGAAAGGGGTCTTAAAGTAGGGTAAAGGCTGCAATAAATATTTCAAATTTATGAAATGTTTATTAAACGTTTAATAGGCTATTAAACATTTATAAATACCCTTTTTTCGACTTTTGCTTATTATTGACTTATAAAGCTACAATTATGCGTTTATGAATTAGACTGATAATAAATACTTTAATAGAATAATGACAAGAAAAAAGAGGAAAATGTATTAGAAATTAATTTTTAAGGACACTGAAAACAACATTATAGATTTCAAATCTTTTTGTTTTCAAAATCATTTTTATCACATACTTAATCAATTATATTTTGCCCTTTTTAATACATAATTAATTAATTTAATTTTTTTCCTCTTTTCAGGTAAGTTTTTTAACAACAAATTTAATATGGAAACAATGAAGATAAGTACTTTAATTGAAAAATTAAAAAAAAATAAAAGAAAAATTTAGTATAAAATTATATATCAGGATTTTTCAATTATTGATAGACGTATCAAGTTTCACAGTGAGACAATGAAAATAATTTTTTAAAAATACTAAAGGCCGAATCATATAAAATCCGTTGAACTTTATACGTCGCTTTAATATTTAAATACAAGTCAGAAACTTGCATTTAAGACTAATTTTCTTTAAAACATTTATGTACGTCCAATTTCACAAAGTTCAGTTAAAACTAACTATCACATTAACTTCCAGTTAACAATCCTTTGTAAATTCAATTGTAAAAATGGTAAAAGGAAAAAAACTCCCGGGAATTTGTATTCATAATTGGGCTGAATATGCTTTTGACAGTTAAAACTGATAATTTAGTTATAACTGAACTTGTTGAAATTTGCCGTTAAACTTCTAATTTAGCAATTAAAAAAAAGGAAATACATACATAAGAATTGTTGAAAAAGATTTTATATCAAAGCGTATTTTGCATTAGATACGTAAAATCAATTAAATATTCTCAAATATAACAAAACTAACTCACCAAATGTTACAAAACGTGAAACGTTTTTTTTTATATCTCGGCAAATATTAAATCAAAAGTCTTTTGATTGTTGCCAATATATTGTGGCGGCTCATACACTAGCAATAAAATTGTTAAATTTTACGTATATTATTAATTTATCGCCAAAATGTATGTTATATACGAAGGTGGCACAATATATTGCCAACAATCAAAAGACTTTTGATTTTTACTGCACAACAAAAAGAAAGTGAAATATGTATGTTGACAACATTGTATAATGCTGTCTATGTTATTCCTATAGGTTATGTTCACCTTTTTATTGAATGAATAAACCCATTGTGCGTCTTATTGCATTGTATAATATAGGACAAAATGGAAATAATATGGTGAATATCATATACAATAATATTGCAAGTGTATGGGCTGCTTTAGAGGTAAAATCACCAAAAAACCATAATTTTTTCATCAAAAAGTCTGCGCTAAGATTTTAACAATCTTCAAAACACATTTAATTGCTTTTATTTTAAAAACGTTATAACAATTTATTTCAAAATATAAGGCCAATGTTCTGGAATTTGAAATCGACGACAGTGGTCCTCGTAGTTCGAGGTATAAAAAGGAATATATTTTTGAACTTTGAACACAGAAAAGTTTTAAAATTTTGTTCGATTTTAATTTCACTCGAATGCGGCTTTCAGAACATGGCTGATAATGATTAAATATTTTTACATTAAAAATATGTATCCAAATTTAATTACTCAGACTGAGTAAGGATTAATCACATGTTTGTTATTCTAAACAACAAATTAAATTGCTTGGCAAGTTATTTAAACTATCAAGGGTCTTATAGGAAATTTACAAGAGATTAAATATTGAAACTATTAAAGATATTTATACATAAGTACATATGAATAAGTACGTATAACGTATATTTACATATTATTTCGTGTAAAATCAGATGACATAAGTTCGGCGTTATCATTAATTCCTACTAATGAATATATTTCCACACGGTTCTGCCATGAATGGTTGATATATTTCGTTTATCAATGCAAGAAGGGGAAATAGTGAAGCAATGTACACCGAGGTAAAAAATCTGCAATTTTAAACCAAAAATCTTCAAATCTACCTTTGGCAATTATGGGAATCAAATCTTCAAAATGCAGATAAATCTGTACTTCTGGCTTCACTGCGTGTGGCGAGACATATCTTAATATGGCAGCCCCGATCATGTTGTGGAAATGTTTAAGGTAATCTGGGAATGAGTAAAAGAAACAAGTATATTATATTATAACTAGCGTTGCCATTTTGGTGCCTTTCGGGTATTTTTTGGTGCTTTTTTGCTTATGCAATACCTGAAATTTTGTTTAATACCCGTTTTTGAAAAGCGGGTATTTATAGTGCTTTTAACAATTTCTCACAGTGCTTTAAAGTGTATTTTAAGTAATCTACATATATTTTTGGCAGCGATGCCAACTTAGTGCTTTTGGCACTATTTATTGTGCTTTTGATGTCTCAAAATGCCAAAATTTTATCCTTAGCGCCAAACCTAGAAAAAACACTAACTTGGTGCTTTTTCAATTTTTCGTTAGTACATTTAGTTCTTTTAACAATTTTAATTTTTTTTCTACCATTTTTTAAAACTACAATTATAGGTATAGAGGATGATTTAGATGAGCTTTGCTATTTGGATTACAATTTTGAGAAAGCCTGTAAAGATTTTAAGATTTCAAATGATAAAAAAGTGATAAAAGAAAGTTGCATTCGTTTTGCCAAAAACTTTATTTACGAGGTTAGAGCTAGGCTTCCTAGCATTTTGGAAATTTTACAAAATGTTTCACTTTTAAGCGATGACAACATATTTAGTAATCGTTATAAAAACGATGTATTTGTTTGCGATAAATATTTTTTTAAAGATGTAAACACTGTCAAAAAAAGAAAATGGCTTGGAAAATATTAGGAATTGTGAATGGAAAAATTAACAACGATTTTGAGTCATGTAGAAAGTTAAAAAAATGCAGTAGGAAACCGTACAGAAGAACGCAAAGACTTTAAAAACAAACAAAAAAGAGTCGTAACTTAGTATAAGCAAAGTGTTAAATAAATGAAAAACAGCTGACAGAAAATGCTTTTTTAACGAGTTTTCAAACGCACAACACTCGTCTCCAAATAACTGCGTGTTGTGCACTTCTACCTCTAGTGCTATTGCAAAAAGGTTTGACTAAGTATCAGAATGCAAACATACATGTTTTTTCTATTTTACACCTTATTTTCATTCGGAAGCGTACATAGGTTAAAATAATTGGATAATATCATACGCCAATTGTTTTATTCAACTTTGCACGATTGTAATTTAGATTTATTTAAACGATAAAATATAAAGTTTGTTTTTATTAAAATATAGGCTGTCATTAAGTTTTATAAACAATGGTCAGTCATTGCAAATTTTCGGTAATTGCAACAGGCAAGATTTTTCGAGTTACAAAATTCGAGCTCGCACTGTATTACTTTAAAACGGTATTATGGTCAATTCAAACATAGCTGATGGATCATCATGATTTGGATAATATTATTTTTATTGAAGATAATAATAATACAATTAAAAATGTTTTTATACAAATGTAAATATATATATTATTTAATCTTAAAAAAATGGTCCCAATAAACGCCATATGCAACTTGTTTTATGTTTAGTTAAATTTTTAAAAATAGCTTAGTGCTTTTTTACGCTTTTTTTGATCGAAATAGTGCTTTTTAGTGCTTTTTTTAAATTTTAAAGTGCTTTTTGCTCTCAAAAAGTTGGCATCACTGATTATAACATATAACGTCTAAAAGAAATGAATGAGCGAATAGTCACATTTTTCACGTTGGTTGTAAGAAAATCACTACTCGCTCATTCATTTCTTGTAGGGTATAGTCCAGGGATGATAAATGACATTTTCTAAAATGTACTTAATTAAGTAAAAAATTGACCCTAATTGTACTAAAAACATTTTTTACTAGTTTTATTATTAAAATAACAGAAAAGGTACGAACATATGTACATTAAAATTCACTTGTACTAAACTTTTATGCATACGTATTTGAAATACATCTTTGACAATTAACAAAAAACATTAATATAATACGTAATAAGGAATTAAGACGATTCTTTTTTATCTGGCTTTTTTTGTGCAAAGAGAGAGAAACAGTGTGACCATATAAAAAAATTACTTATAAACACAAACATTAAAAAAACCAGAATTAAAAACTATTCTTATAGTTATCTATTTTATATATTTATTTTAAATGCGATAAAATAATAAGGACCATTTTGAAAAAGGGTATATTTTTGCATGTTTTGTTAATTTGAGAATCTGTTTCCTTACCAACATATACAAATTGGGTATCATAAGAAAGGTTTTTTTAAGGCGCGTCCGACTGTATATACAATTTGTCCAAGGACGATCATCCATGTCCTTTTTTTAAGGATTTTCTGTAAAAAAAACGGGTTTTGAATTTTTTGTTCGGGGTTGTTTGTAATAAAAATGCCAAATTAACATATTTTAATCTTTAGTCGATTTAATTAAATCGATGATAATTTGATCAAATTTGGTAAGCAAATTTTAATTGTACTAAGAACGAAGTCTATGTACATGGTGAGAATCGGTCCTCAACTTTACATATTCCCCATAAAAAATTCTTTCCAAATTAGACTCTTTGTGTCCATAAACCATCTTATTATGTTGCTATTTAGATTAAATTCGCCTCAAAAATATTTAACTGCAAATCAAATTATTTTCGAATCAGATCACATTTGCCCAAAGCTCCCATCTTTAAAAAGCTTTAACTTCCTATTAAATGTAAACATTAATAAACAATTTAGGGCCCGTCCCTTAAATCCTTTTAAGACAAAAATCTTATATGCATTTGAATATCTAGATAATATTCGGTACAAAGACCTCTTTTATGAATTATAACCTGACAGAGAGCATTCAACCTCTGTGAAAGACCCCGTCCCTACACATTTATACATTTATAAGGTAGTCGTCAAATATAAACCGATTCCAATAAAAAAAAGGGTAAGATTATATAGATTGCAATAAAAAAGGTTTGGTCCAAATTTAATGTAAATACCAACGTAATAGGATAGTTTATAGGCACAAACACTATTCCGAAAAGAAGTTTGTATGGAGACACGTAGTAGGTTTTGTCCTTATGGATTAAAACCTATATTAAAAATTTCATCGCATTACCTTAAAAATTGCGACCTCTACTTTACATGAGGGTTACATGAAGGACAGCCAGCCAGCCGGAAGCAGAGACATCGTTAAACCGACTCAGAAAGTACTAATTTGTAGTGTGACACACATCAGCACAATCGCATAATACCCTCTCATCTATTGTGGTGTTTGAATAAAAATTAAGAAAAAGCAAACATTTTTCTATTTCTCATTTTTCTCAAAGGCTGACAAAAATGTAGACACTTGCAGCCGTATTCATAACAAAAAAAGAAAGCCACAGTTTTTACACTACGTACAACGAGCTACTAACTAGAACGCCGATTAAGCTTAGGAGCCTGTTGGCACAGAGTTAATTCATAACGAACTTTTCTCCATCTGCCATTCATAATGAAAATTTGGCATGAAGTTAGCAAAAAGTTTATTCATAATACACTTACCAAACTCTGGCTAACGATTTGCTAAACTGTTTTGTTATTAATACGGCTGTAGTATTATCTCCGAACATTAATTAAGCATTTTATTATTGAAAAGTAAGTTAAACCACCTCAAAGAAATGATAAAACTTCGTCGTTTTTTTTTTAAATTGTACCAAAAAGGGATGAATTGTACCAGTGTACCAATGAAGTTTCGATTGTACCAATTTTGGTACAATTGTACCACAAATCCCATCAGTGATCACTGGTTAAAGATTGATGTTAGACTGTTGGCTGGCAGGCACCGCAGTGGTGCAGAGGTTAGAACTCAAAGAATTCTGATGAAAGAATGTGGTGATTCTTGAAACATGTAACTTCAACCCAGGTTCGAGCCCCAGCTCAGCCAAGAAAATTATAAATAAATTTTAAAAATTCCAAGTTGTAAAAATTCCTTCGTTCAGTAAAAATAATTTAATGAAAATTAAATTTGATGAACTCAAGCCTAACTAAATAGAAAATATCAAAATTAAAATTAACAGTTCAACTAAAAATCACAATTGTTTTTATTTATTTACTAAATTCCCCAATAAAACTAATATTTCGTACTGGGGAGCAAAATATATAAATAGGTATACAAAGCAAAAACGAAACAAATTCAAGGTTAAGGTTTAAGTTATTTTCAGACACTTAAGAGGTTATTTTTGATACTAATAAGTTGAAAGTGTTGCAGACTCAGGGGAAAATAATTTCTGAAAGGGCAAATAGAAACGGAAAGCTCAACATAACGAAGTAGGAATAAGAAAATAACTTAACAGTTGAAAATATTCAGCACGAAGGAGAATTTAAGTTTACCATATTCACAACATATCTTTTTTTAAAGTTTTATACCCTTAATTAGCATTTGTATTCATCTAAGATCCCATAAAGTTATGTATGTATATTCTGGGTCCTTCAGTAATTCTAAGTCGATTTAGCCATTGGTTACATGAGTTTCAAATTGTTCTAGTTCTCCTAGGTTAGTATGGCTAAAAGCGTAACGAATAATACTTTTGTGAGCTTGAGTTATTTTTTATATAAAAATATTAATTTTTATTAAATTTGTTTTTTTTTTTTTTGTTAAAATAAAATTTATATTCTACAATATTTTGCATTCCCAAAAATTACTTTGATAAAATGTATATTTTTATATAAAAAATAACTCAAGCTCAAACAAATTAATATACATAATATTAAATAAAAAGATCGAATAAGAAAAGAATTATATTAATAAAACTAATTTTTGCAATTTTATTTTACTGTTTATTTAGTTCTTTAATTTAATTCTTTTACTACCATTATAATTTTCTACAATTTCACACACTTAACTTCTTTCCCACACAATTTTCTTCTATTTGTTACTTTTTTGCTTCTTTTTTCAATTGACAACAACATTTTACGTTTTATGTTAGCAATAATTGCCAACAAAAATGGACTAACAATTATTGCAACATAAATTGCCGGCAATAAATATGTACAAAAAAATCCTGTCGCAATAATTATCTCTGGTATAGACGAGCAGTATAGGATTCAATAAGTGGCACAATGGTTTCAATAAAAAAATATGGCTTAACTCTTATTAAATAAAAACCAACCTTTGCACGGGGTTTACATTTGCCAGTACTGGCAAGACAGTTGCAATGCATGCAAACTTTTTCACTAATACATGAAAACTTGTCCAACTGTCTTGTCTACTGTCTAGCAAATTTATAAATGCTTTAATTAAAATAAATGCTTTAATTAAAATATGTACAAAATGTACAATACGATCAATCACCCTTATGCCCGCAATTTCTACAAAAAGAAACCAAGTAGTGCTCGTACCTAACAGTTATCTTTACCTACATATTTCAACGTTTATTTTGCTTACGTGTTTTTACCTTCAGTTTTCCTTTAAAATATGGCAGCTTTATTTCTTTTTGTAGAAATTACGGGCATTATTCTATTTGGTGTCGTCAACAGAACATAACATCGTTTTTTATGTTTTGTTTCAATTTCGTATTCCCGTTTTCAATATTGCCATATTTCGATGACTGTTAACATATGTTTGGTATTTTGTAAGAAAACTCGGTGTTGCTTTTGTCTTAAACTGCTTTGTGTTGTGTTTTAGAAATTTAAAAAAAAAATTAACGTGATTGTTAGTTTTAATTTTGATTTCTACGGCAGTTTTGCTATTTTTCGACATTTGTTTGTGTTGTGTTCTTAGTATATTTTTGTGGATATAATGGAAAAAATTAAAACAGCAAGTAAGTGCCAGTTCGAGAAGCTAGTGGAAGCGTTTGAAAAGACTCCATCACTAGTCGGAGGACTTAGTAACTACATGTGGTGTCAAAACAGCATCTGATTTTGACAGTTCGAGCTTATTTGTTTGGATTTGTTAGTGTTTTGCTAAGAATGGTTGACATTTCGAGCTATAAGCACTAACAATGCAATGCAAAAAACCCCATGTTTTTTCTGTTGTTTTTGGATTGTTGTAGTTCCGACACCACCTGTAATTGAATTCGCCCTGGAATTATTTTTACAGATTTGGAGGGATTTAAAATTCAAAATGGAAAAAATGGCCACAAAAAAAGCAGAAAGTAAAGCAACTGGAGATGGTGTATTTTCACAGGTAATGCTCAGCCCCTTGGAGTAAGCTGTGGCAAATTTGCTGCAGTTCCAAAAACAAATAATTCCTGAGGAAATGGTTTAAGGAGTCCTAAACACTGAAGACAGTGTTGTTGTTTACTTCTTGAAATCACTTGAACTGGTAAGACATATTTTTTTTAAAAGTAGGTCCAAGTTCTTGCAGTCCATTGATATTTAACTATTTACAGAAAAGAGAGAACGCACCATAAGTAGTAAAGCTGCTACTCCATCTACATCAGCGCCAACAACAGCACCATGCCATCAACAGCTTTAGCGCCGACAGCACCATCGGGCAAATTAAAAATGCAAGATTTCTGTCTAAGCAATCTTCTTTCCATTGTGTAATTTTTGTATTTTCTTCGCCACTGGACTAGTCGAATCAGAAATAAAAAACATTTTTATTTAAGCTTTGTTTACATTCAAAGCAACAATTTCGTTTTTTCTGCTATCTTATTTCTTCCCAAAGTATTTCATATATTTTCCTTTCATTTTTCAAACAAAAATGTAACTAAAGATTTTTTAAAAAGTTGAGTCAACTTTAACTTCAGCAAATTTTAACAAAATGTTCCAACAAATAATAATAAATACGTAATATTGTTCTGGGCAAATTTTGCAAACGGTTTCCTTATTTAAAATGTGTGTGGTCGCGAAAAAAAATTGTTGCTCTATTATGAACACCAGTGGAAATGTTGCTGCCTACTGTGAACGAAGCTTTAAGCTTTACCTCAAACAAATTTTTATTAAATTTTTTAATTTTTACAAACAGAACAGAACTTTTTTTTTATCAAAAACATTAAACAAAATTAATTAGCTGGCTCTTATATTAGAGATGTGCACTGTATTTTATTAACATTATCGATAAACAGTCAACAGCGTCATAATACTCTTTCAAAATACCAAATTAACATAGAATTGATGTTGTTTTTGATTAGAATTGCTGTTGCCTTAAAATTGCCGTTGTTATTGCCGACGCCAAATGGAATAAGGGTGAATAAATTTTCAACGTAGGGAAAATTGCAGGCAAAAAGGGGAGTTTTGTTTTAGACGCGTTTGTGGTTTGATCAGAGGATTCTATAAGGGGTGTGCTGCAAATCGAAAAAGTATAACGCAAGAATTTGAAAGTTTACAGTTTAGTTTATGGAATAAACTAAAAAGATCAAAAATCCGCAATAAAATTCCCTTTAAGTAAGGCAACACTTTTTTCTAATATGCGTAGTCGTATTAGCAAAACGAAATTTTGAAAAAAAATTTTTATTAAAACGGCCTTAAAAATGAAAAAGGACGTATAGAAAATAAAGTTCTAAACAAAACAAGTAACAAATGAAACAAAGAATTTCATAAAACGCCATAAAAGTATGGGAGCCCTCCTAAGGTAGATAAAGGGCACGTATGTTTTGAGAAAATGTTTAGGTCCAAAAATATTTCTAATAATTTTATTTTGTTAAAACAACAACACAAATAAAATTATATTGTTTTCTGAAACATTTTTCACAAAATTCTATTTTATAAATTTTGTTTGTAGCACAGAGTTGAATTTTGAAGGCTCTATTTTTATGTTTCGCAGATTTTTATTTTTTAACTATCGTTTTATTATTTTTTATATCGTGTGCCAAGCTGCCAATTTTCATTAGAAAACTCGCTTTTCAGACTTGTCAACATATACCATATATTTGCGAAGATGTTGATAATTTCCCATAAGAAATGCATAGGGCTAAAAATTCAAATTGTTCAACATCTTTACAAGATAATCCAGTCTCATTTTGTTTCCTTTTACATCTTTTGATATTTTTAGTGTCATTACTAGAAAAGTGAAAAGAAATTCTATTGTTATTGTGACTGAACTGACAAAATGCCTTTTATTTTATATTAAACAAAATTATTTTGAAATATATTTTGGTGTTTTATTTTGAAATTTTGGCACTTTTGTAGAACAAAATGATTTAAAAAAAAAATGAAAAAAATTTTCTGAAATGGTGAGAGACATTTTTTATTGATAGTAAGTAGATTTTAGATGTTTCAACATCTTCCATGCGCTCCTCGGAAATTTATGCAAGTGTACAAAGGGTATTAGACCTATACTTGAATATGGTTTAATTGTTGGGATCCTTTGTACAATGTGCATATTAATCTTATTGAGTCTATACAAAAACAATTTCTTTAATTGTGCCTTCGAAACTTGCGTTGAAGTTTAAAAACAAACCTTCTTTCTTTTTTAACTACCTACACGTTTCTTTTCCTCGCTATCTATTAAAAGCTATCGTAACCATTGTGGGAATGCTGATCCATTAGGAAAAATCTGCGCCAGCTTTAAAGAATTTTATCATATTATTGATTATTTCTTAAGTTTAAATGTTATTAAAATTATTCTTTTTTTTAATCAATTATGTATTTATGCATAAAATTTTTTTCATAAACTCTTATAAAGTCTGCATCAAAGAAATACTTTTAAATGTTATAATAAAAAAAACTCGAATGTAAAGTAAATGTACGAAATGTTTTGCTTGCAAATGAATAGTATTTCATTCAAAATCGCATTTGGCGCCCTATGCTCCAATGGGAGTTAGAGGAACACATATATATATAATTAGTATAAAATGTAGAGACATTTTTTTAAATCATTAAACGAGGTTCACAATTATAGAAAAAATTTTACTGGTAGAAAAATTCTAAATATTCAAAAACAATTAGAAAGTTCTAAAATTAACTTTAAATGGTGTAGACACTTTTAGCCCGTTTACACTACAACGAAATCTAGCACTTACGAAATTGCAGGGCATACCTAGTTGTTGTTGACTCGATTTCCGATACAAAACTAAATCTACTTCGTGGCTAGTTTTTGACGAAATCTACTCAAAATCTAGTCGTACTTAAAGCCAGTTTACACGGTAATACAATGCAAATATTACCACATGTCGAAAAATGATGTAGAATGAGAAAAATCTTATCATGTAAATGCGAATTTATTGAGTAAGAGAGAATACGGATAAAAAATCTGACAAGCGGTCGGTGAAGGTTTTTTTTGTAACCCATTTTAGAAACTTATGTATTTTCATCACACCAGGGGTGTATTTTAACGGAGTATTGAAGGTGGTAGCATTTTTATACAATTACAAAAACAACTCAAGAATTTTCATGTTGTTTTTGTAAAAATTGTTAAACTGTAACCATCTGCTTTTTTGTTATTATTTTTTATTTTACTTATACCATCCGTGTAAACATGAAATATAACTACTTACAGCAGACTTTTATTTTTTTCTTTTAAAAACGGAGAGAATTTTATATTATTTTGATTCTACAAAGTCGTTATACATTGTATTACCGCGTGAACTGGCCTTTAGTAATGCATCTATGGGTTTCTTCATATAGTACTAAAAATACTTCCCTGTACAAAAAAAAAAGATTATATTTTTACAAAAATTCCGACTTGTTAAAATTTTAATTTTAACGAAATAGTAAATGGAACAAATAAATAGTATTGGTAAAATAAACGAAGTTAATTATAAAAAATAAATGGTATGCAAATGTTTAAGTGGCTATTTCTTATATGCATGAATGTATTACACAAAAATCTGTGTCAGCTGTTTTGGAAATAAAAACAAAATCTGGCTAAGGTCAAACATTTCAATGTAAACGCACTAGATTTGGAAGAAGGTTTTAATTTAAATCTACAAGATTTCGGACTAATGTAAATGGGCTATTATTGAATATAATTTTATTTTTATAAATACATACGTACATAGTAAAAAAGGAAATTATCCCTTAATGCAAACTATATTCATAACCTAATTAGAAATTTATTTATAAATTTGTTAAAAGAAGTCTTGGTTTGCCCATTTACCATTTTAAATAGAAAAACAGTTCCAGTTTGTTGTTTTGTGTTGACAGCCGCTTGTAGTTAGTAGCATCATGAAAAAACACTCCACATACTCAACACAAATTGCAACAACAACAACAATGACGAATTCTCACCTTTTTTACGTTTTATTTTAGTGTTGTTACCTAATGATGCTAAAGTTTTAGGTTAGATTTTCAACATAAAAGTTGAACACACACACAAATGAAATTTTGTATTATCCCAACAAACACGAAGTCAAACCTTTGATAGGAAATGACTTTATCATTTGACATCAAACACAATTCTCAAACGTTTTTCAATTGTTTGATTTTAACATTTAAATTCAAATTGATAATGATTTGACATAAAATGTTTAATCAAATTGATGTCAAATTGTTAAAAATTCGAATCAAAACTAAACTTGGCAATACTAAAGCGAAAAATAAATGTAAACATTAAAAATGGCGATGAAAGTTACATGTTTACTTCGTGGTTAAATGTGTTTTACAAGTGAACGAATTATTTCTTGTTAAAAATAAAATTATTTTTGTGTAAGTACCAGGGCTGTGGAGTCGTCCGAAAATAGTACTAACTCCTACTCCAAACGCTAAAATTTTTTAAGTGCGACTCCGACTCGCGACTCCGACTCTTACTATAATCTTGATGCTAAATGTATATGAGACTTAGCGATGTTAACTTTTATTTTTTCATTTCCGTACGGCCTTCTAAAAATTAGAGTTTTTGAGAAGAAATAACCGTACGCAAACATTAATGTGCTGTTTCCAAATGACAGGCGATTGATTATGAAGTAAAATTTATATAAATGTGTTTTAAGAAGATAATTTTTATTTTGGAAAATTTTTTTCAATTTTCTTGCCGAAAAACTTTGGAGTCGGAGTCGCTAGTTTTTGTTGGTACTACGACTCCAACTCCGGCACAAAAACGTCAACTCCGACTCCACAGCCCTGGTTATTACAATGATTAAGAATACGAATTTAAAAAAATAAAACGGCAAAGCAAAGAAATTAGAAGTTTGTTGTATGATCGTGGTACTACAATCCTCAAAATAAAAAGGAGCCATTTATTTCATCTTTGAAAGAATTAGAGGACGGAAAGAATGTTTCCGAATGTTTATCTCACCGTTTATTTAAATAAATAATGAATTTTAATAAAAAAAAATTAAATATTTGTATTTATGTTCCACATTGTGTTATAATCCACATTTGAAAAACATTTGAGAATTAAGTTTGAAAGCAAGTTGAAAATAACAGCATTTTTCAATTCGATAATAATTTTGTCTTTTTGTTGAGAATGCTATGACTTTCAAATCATTATCAAACGTTTGACGTTTGAAAAAACGCTTGATTTTAAATAATTTTCAATTTTAAATCAAACCTCCGTGTTTGTTGGGTAATCATCATTTACTACCACATTCTCATTATATTTTTCGTATGGTATTTGTTTATGTTTGTTTTTGAAAATAAAAAAAAACGGATTTGGGTGAGGTAAACGGCGTTTGTTGCCACAAATTGTGGAGCTTGTGGGTGTCAATCACAACATGAAAATATCATTGTTTGTTGCTGTTTTCACTGCTGCCTTTTTAACAGAAAAAACTGCTGACACATATTACACAAATGTGGAAAAATGGGTTAAATGTAATTCAAACTCACATTTATGAATTTAGTTAAGTAACTTGTGTTTTTATTTATCCGAATCGCAATTTATGCTGAAAAATGGTATCGATTTATTTGAGCATATTTAAGAATGCATATAAATTCGCATATTATGTAAGTTTTAATTGAAATGGTTTTAAGTGTTATCAAAACCAAACAATTGTAGCACGCAAAAATTAAACTATATAACAAATTGGGGGACAATAAATGACCCTGCAAAAATTTCCGAAGGGCAAAATCACCGTTTGACGTCTATCTGCAGTGTTATTTTTAATGATTATTTAAGATGATTTTTTGTTTGGAATCATAATTTATAAAGTGTCAACAAACAACCTGCAATTGGTTCCAGAAAGAGAATAAAATCGCTTCTATCGCGAACTTGTCTTAAATTCGCAAAATATTGCAAAATTGGGAACAGACTCTAAAATGTAACGGGTCCGCCATCTAACGTTTTTTTCAACTAGTGCTTATGTCGTGAATGGTAACACTTAGCTCATGTCTGATTTGACAGATAATTAGTTTTATCCTTCCGCTGAACTAATATGATTGTGTATACGCTTGAACAACGCTAAGAAATATTGCGACATTACTTTGAAAATCATGGTAATGTTGCAGAATGTGTGCGAAAATTGCGTACGGATTTTGGAAGAAGCTCATTTTGATCTTGGCGGGTAATTGTCGCATTTGGGGCATAGAAAACCCGCACGCATACATTGAAAAGCCGTTGCACCCAAAACGAGTCACTGTTTGGTAAAGATTTTGGTCCAGAGGCATAATTGGGCCATTTTTCCTCGGAAATGAACAAGGAGTGGCCGTTACAGTGAATGGCGATCGTTATCGGGCCATTTTGATCGAATTTTTGTTCACAAAAATTGAAGAAGAGGACATTGGCAACATTTGGTTTCAACAGGACGGCGCTACGTGCCACACAGCCGAAAATACACTCGCTGTTTTGCGCCCGGTTTTTGAAGATCGCATTATCAGCCGCAGAGCTGATGTCGTTTGGCCACCTCGGAGCTGCGATTTGACACCATTGGACTATTATTTGTGGGGTGCCGTCAAAGATAAGTGTTACGCCGACAAGCCAGAGATAATTGACGCTTTAAAGGACAATATTCGTGAAGCCATTGGTGAAATACAGCTGCACACAATCTATAATGTTCTTAAAAATTGGACCGATCGTGTAGGCTACTACATGGCCGGCCGAGGCAGCCATTTGAATGAAATTATTTTCCATTATTAACCAGAAGGATTGTACTATCAAATAAAAAAAGAAATTTGAGAAAATATTCAGTAGTTTTTTTTATAGCATTTTCAAAAAAAAAAGTTATTTGGCGGACCCTGTATTTGAAATTGCCAAATCAGTTAAATACACGCAACTTTTCTGAATTTGATATTTTTGTGTAGAAAATTAAACACCATAAGTAAACTATCAGTTTTTCATTAAAAATATGAATCGTTAAGCGTAGAAAGGGGATATAACTGATATGGACATTTTGGTCCATATCAGATAATAATGTATTCATATACATTCGCATACGCTCTATCTATCTTCAGCAGTAGACCTACACTTAATGGATCACATTTTAGATTTCATATACATACATTCTATTCAGTTTCGTTATATCGTTGAGCAGATTTTATAATATTTCCTCATCTTATTATTCAAAGTTATATGTATAAGCCGTTTCGACAATTACCGGACCTTAGACAACCATCACACCATGGTATCCACATAGTTTTCGTTATTATTTAACAAATTATAATTGCAATGGCTCTTTATACAGATAAAATAGCTATTTATGAAAATAAAATCAAAGATGTGAATAAAGTTAAACAATATAATTGCGATAAACATGATTGCACTTATATAACTAGTACAGTCACTGATTTGTTATTAAAATCGTTTTCCGTACTGTTAAAATTTAATAAAAATATAGTTATTTTACGAATTATTTTATTTTTCAACATTCATGTTTGTTATTCAAAAAAGTTTGATTTTTGTCAGTTAAAATATGTTTTTTAAAAGTTTAAACTATGAAATTTTACGGAATATGTTGTTTAATAAATAAAAACATTTAAAAGCGAATGTAAAAATGATTTGTTTTAAATGAAATGTAAATTATCCGTTTTTTAAATGAATTTTAAGTTGTATAAAATTAATTTTCGTGTGAATTTAACTACATAATATTTTGAGTGTGCTTTTTTTTAGGGTATCCACTAGATTAATCGTTGTTGGATTAATCGAGGAAATTTTCCGCCAATATTTGATCGAATAATCAAAATAGCCAATTTCGAATAACGAATTAAGATGAATATCTTTAAAAAATCCTCTTTTTTAAACAAAGATATTTGGTTTTAGATTTCTAACTGTTTAAAATTATGTATCAGGGATGTCCTGGATATCGAAAACGCAAGAATTTTAAACGTCGTTGTGTAATAAGATTTCTCTAATAAAAGAATTTTATGACAAATATTATACAAATATTTCTCTATTAAACAGACTTTTATAACAAAAACTATAAAAATTAGATTAAAAGTGTATTAAAAACAACTTCGAAATGTTTGCGTTTTGCGTTTTCGATTGCCATTCATTATAAACGCAAAATTCCATGCGTTAGAAATTTGGCACTTTATTAGCATATTTTTCATATATTAGAAGTTTAACATTTATCGTAAAAAAATGTGTAAATTAAAGGAGATTACAAAAATTTAATAAGTTATTAGAGAAATTTAAATCAAATTTATTTTAAAAACTCTTAAGTTTAGTTAAGTAATAAAAAAAATTTTGGTGATTTTTAAAAAATGTTTGACTAAGAATGTCCACTTCAATTCTTCAAGTTCACTCGATTTTTAGGAATAATAAATTGGTTTTAAAAGTTTTTCACAGCTAACTGAACTCGGAACTAAATGACAAAAATATTAGAAGTAAATAAAAAATTATCTTAAAAAATATGAGCTCAAGCCAACATTAAATACCCGCATTAAGTTAAGCAGGCGGGACACAATTGCAAATTATAAACCAAAAAAATTATTGGTTCACGCCTGCTAATAAACAAAACTGTACTAAACTTTGGCTTTAGGGGCCTTTTATAGTCTGTGTGTGCGCGCGACGTAATATTCACTGTCATATCAAAATTTTTTGACATGTACAGACCCCTTTAAACCGAATTAGTGTAAATTTTATTTTGTCACATATCGCACAAATCAAACTTGGCAAAATGCGCTTAAAGTTTTCAAAATTAACCTTCAGATACAGGTCTAATGAAATATATTTTGCTATAACTTCGGTTCAGTTTGAGATATAATACTGATTTTATTTTTACATTTAAAAACTTATGAATAAACACGTTTGCTAAAGTAACTTGAAATTTTTGATTTTGTTATTTTATTGTTTATTGTTAAACTACATGTTTGTATTATTGTTTTTTTTTTGTGTTTATTAATATAATAAAAGTATCGATTCATGTAGAGATTCCTATTGGAGAAAATTATTTGAATTATTCGAATACTCGATTAATCGAGCAAATTTAAAACTCAAAAATCAATTAATTTCTTACTCGAAGAAAAAGTCAAATAATTGGTTACTCTACTTTGTTCATGCACTGATAGAAAAGGTGACATAACGCTGATGTATTTTGACATCAGTACTATGACAAGTGTCTTCGTTTTTGACCCCATGACACTTTTCATCATTGTGATGTCAACCTTAACATCACTTGGCTAAAGTGTCATCAGGGTCAAAATGAAATTATGTCATCAATGGGATGACACATCGGCATCACAGAAGTGACAGACATATCCTCAGTCCGATGACGCAGTAACATCGGAGAAAGGATACATTAGCATCCATTTAATGACAGTTGGTCATTAAGTCAAAGTCAATGGAATTGACTGAAGTCAAAGTGTGAGAATAATATTATTTACTTACACTCAAAAGAAAAATCAATCCATCCGTACTCAAATCAATCCGGAGCGGTATTAATAGTACGGTGAGTACGGATTTTCTTGAATCAAGTACAGAAAGATTGATTCAAGTACGGATTTTTAATCCCAAAATACTTAAATTATCCATATTCAATCCCGTTTTCGTACTTGAAATAATCCGAAAATGAGATTGATTTAAGTAAAACTAAGATTGAATTAATCTCAAAATACGCTTCATTCAAAAATTATAAAATTGTTTTAATCCGAATTCGTACCTCAAATAATCCGAAAATTAAATTGATTTAAGTAAAACTAAGATTGAATCAATCTCAAAATGAGCTTGATTCAAGTAATATAAAGTTGATTTAATCCCGAATTCATGATTGAAAAAAACAAAAACAAAGAAATTACATAGAAAAAATGATTATGATTGATTTACTTACCCGTATTACACATTACAGAATGATAAAACACCAACATCATGCCCGATATGGATTTTATTTTAGAAATCTTATGTACATATTTAACCAAAAATATAAACTAAATGAGTAGCATGAGTTCAAATTTACTTTTTAACCCTTCGTTGTACACATGAGGCTGGCCAGACCTTTTTCCATGTGTAAAGAAAATCAAAACATGCGCAAGCCGGAGGGTTAAACATGAAAATAATATGTATATGTATGTGTTTTGTTTTTTCTACACACAATAAGCAAACCGGTTTTTCCAAACTTGTGTTTTCGAAAGTAATCCCATTTATGATTGTTTTGAGTACGTTTAAGTGTAATTCGTACTTAAATTTTTGAGTACGACTCGTACTTAAAGTAATCCCAAAAAACTTGATTTATCCCGAGTGTTTTTCTTTCTGTGTACCCGTTACAGATGTTCGTTTCACGTTTGTTGAATTACGTCCTTTGTTTACAGCAGAACTCTCAATAATAAACACCAGCACCATGCCCCATATGGTTTTTGAAAATTTGATGTATTTAACTAAATAATTTAAAAAAATAGAATATAGGAATTTTTGCTTCTTATAATACATTGCAATCATGAAAATAATGTTAATAATATACAAAATGTGGCATCGAATTGATGTCACTATAGTCATAAAATAGATGATACGCAAAAAATTACAAAATTGTACAAAGACGTTAGTCATTGGATTCATGTTACTTTTTGCATCATTGCTGTCATTTGTAGTAACA
This sequence comes from Pollenia labialis, assembly GCA_949318255.1. Classification (NCBI taxonomy): domain Eukaryota; kingdom Metazoa; phylum Arthropoda; class Insecta; order Diptera; family Polleniidae; genus Pollenia; species Pollenia labialis. The sequence goes on from OX439143.1 coordinate 86,317,993, forward strand.
TTGATGTCACAATTCTAATGTTAGGTCATCATCAATATGAAGATGAATTTGTCTATCAGTGTACGACAATATTAACTACTGGTTTCGCTCTCTGAAACTAGATTGTCACACATGATGTTCATAAGATTCATTCTTGTGTCATTTTGACATTTTGTTTGTGTTGTTAGTGTGATTTTTTAAAATAGATAAAAAAGTAAGTAACAATTAAAAATACTTTAATTAATGTTATCTATATGTAGATAACAAAACGTTTGTGCCATGTTTGTGCTCCTTAAACTCAAGAACCGCTGGACCGATCGACACCAAACTTACCCAATTAATTATTTTAGTCGGGAGCGCTGTTGTAGTGATATTTAAATTTTCTTCATTTATGGTATGATTTAGCTGAAATTCACAAAATATATATATATTAAACTAAACTAAACTAAGTTTCCTGATAAAAATTTTAACCCGGTAGATAGCGCTGTGGTCAAATTATTAACAAAGTTGTCCAGTATTTAATTGTTGTTTGGAAAATCTTGAGCACCGCCGGCACCAAACAGCTAGTAGTTATTTTATAATTATCGTTTTATTTTATTAAACATGAATTTTCATTTGGATTTTTTTTTAGAGCTAGTTAAGATAAACTAACGATAATTGTAATCAAAATTGGAGATGACATTACATTTTTCTCTCAAAATTTTGTATGGCAAAACATGTTGATTCAATCATGTTTTGTTGCGCAAAACAGGAATGGGAGAGGGAATCACGAATATTGCTGTCCGTGTGACATAGCATACGATGGAAGCCGTAGGGGATGATTCGTATAAAAAGTGTAATATTTAAGATACAGTAAAATCCCGATAATTCGTAAACGCAAGGGACCGGCCATTTCTTGCGAATTATAAAAGTTTTCGATTTAGCGGGGTTTCGATTTAACGGGTTTAAAATAAAATAAATACGAACTAAAGAGGTATTTCAATTAATTTACTAAAACGATAAAAAAAACATAAAAGAGAATTGTTAAAAATAAAATATATAAAAAATTATTCATGTAACAAACAGATTTTAAGAAAATAAACACACACACAAGCAAAAACCCACAAAAAAAATAGCGGTAACAAAAAATTATTCTTTCCATGTTTCTGTGGTTTTTATTACGAATTATATGTGGTAGTTACCAAAAAATTACGATTTATTAGAGGTAAAGAAGATTTTATTAGAAAAAAAAACTACGAATTAGCGAGGGGACCAAAATGTATGGAAATTTTACGAATTAACGAGATTTTTTCAAGGGACCGACATTTTATTTCGAATTATCGGGAATGACGATTTATCGGTGTACGAATTATCGGGATTTGACTGTAATTCTAATTAATAACACAAATTTTGTAATTATATGGTCGCCAACATTCGAAAAGTCTTTTGTCCCTCTACGAGATTAAAACATAAAACTTGCATTTCTGACAATCCATAAATACACTGCACTGTTGTAATTGATTATCTCAAAATGAATGTTTTGAAGTATGTATGTAGTTCCCTTTGTGCACTTAGCCATTCATATGTGTATTTTATAAAGATTAATTTTGTTAATTTTAAAAATTTTTTAAACGGAGCTACTTTAAATAAAATAAAGCTACTAAAATAAGAGTTATTGTTAAGATTCTTGCTTTTTGTTTACAACTGTGCTTTGCGGTATTTGAAAAAAAAACAATACGGAATATCAATAATATATTTTTAACTGAAATGGCAGAGAGGGAGTTATTTATCATCTATGATGCAAAATGGCGAGTTTATTAAAATTAGTTCGATGATAAATTGTGCAATGTACATGCAGAGAAAAAACATGGTTGAAGTATGGTAAAAAAACACATTATGTTCCCTGAAATGGTAACAAACAAACTTTTGTTGTTTTTAACAAAACTTTTTTCACAATTGATCATACTTTATTTCTATTTAACAATTAAGTGTTTACCTCCCTTGAAACTTAAAATTTTGTTGAATTTAACAATAAAATAAAGCTTCAACTATGCACTTAAACATATTATGGTAACCTTAATCATATGATTATCATGGCAACCATATTATGGTTGATGGCATCTATCCAAAAGCTATAACCATATGGTTGATTTTGGGAACATTTTTGTTGATTTAACCATACTATGTTCATATTTAAACATAATATGGTAACCTGTAAACAAACTGTTAATTTCCAACCATAGTATATTGCTCTTAGAATATGGTTACCTCCAACCATATTTTTTTTCTACGTATACATATGGGCATTTCCACAGAAATGTCAACCGCAGCCAAAAAAATTCAAAGTCTAAAAAAGTATGTTTGCTGTTTTACGTATTTTTATGGGGAATCTATCAACTTTCAATAATGTAAACAAATTTTACATTTATTCATAACACACTTTGAAATATTCAAATGCAAAGTCGAACTAGTGCAAACGTTCTGTTTTGAACATTTCTATTGCACGTTTTGTATATTCAAACAATATAAGAAAAATCTAAACGGAACGATGCGATTGCCAGTTACAGAAATTTTTTCTTTGCTTTACCGTATATTTCGATGTAGCGTGCGACATTGACAAAGAACATTTGTTATCAGTATTTTTGTTCCAAATTTAATAAAAAAAAATTTGCTGGAAAATAATCAGAGCTTTTCTCTTAGTTCTTATTTTAAATTTGTAGCGTGCGACATCGTAAGTGTAAAATGCATAAATTCAAAAAAAAAAATTGTTTTCTAAAACAATTAGAATTGTGGTTATTTTGTTGAACTATTTATGGTTTTTAATCCAAATTTTTTAATATTTAAATCAGGCTTAATAAGTTCATCAAATTTAATTTTCATTAAATTATTTTTATGTTATTGATTATCATTCATTCTTGAAGGACCTGAGATTCGAACCCAGGCGGCTGGTTACCATGACATGTTTCGATCGCAACCACTCGATCTCCTCAAAATATCTTTATTTGCGATGGCCAACAACTCTACAAGCAGCAAGGACAGCTAATTCCATTAAAAAAAACGTTATTTGTGACTAGCAATACTATTTTCAGTTAAGTTAGGTTTTGTTCTATGTATATTTGTATTGTATATCAAATAAAAAGCATTATTAGGATACATCAATGCATAACATTTTAAAATTAGTCGCATTTAAATATTTTATCAGGTTTCGCTGAAATCAGTGTTTGAACTGTTTGCCTTAAAGGCGACTTCTGTTTTTGTCGCATGCAAATGCCTTGGTTTTTTTTAATTATCTTGAAAACGAACAATAACTCAGAGTCAATCTTAGCACAAATTATAGTGCTAATCAAGAGCTATAAGTTTCGCCTTTTGTCAAAAAATATAATGTTTTGGTGTATGTTTATTTTCACTTTTAAGGCGTACGAATGTCGCATTCGACATTGGAGAAATGCCCATTTGTACATTAGACAGACTCAAAAAAGTTTTTGAAAACTAACTTTTTTCATGTTTTATGAAGGTTCCCAAAATAGTTTTGCTCTAGCGATAATGTCCCGTGAGCTAAACCTTAATCGCGTCAAAAACGGGTCCAAAAATTTTATTTTTCATGAATAAAATGTTTGGTAATTTTTTTTGCCCAATTAATGACCAAATTTAATAGATTTATGGAATTCTTTGCTTCTGCATTAAAACTTTTAAAAAAAATCTTATCACAGGCTTGAGATAGCGAGATGTTTATGCCAATTTTTTGATGCTTTTCAATTCGATTTTAATGAAAGGTGTTGACCAGCGCTTGAGATTCAATCAACCCTTAACTTCCTTTCTTGCTTTTTTTTATAACATTCATTTAGACATCACTTAAAACCCATTTTATAACCACAAAAAGTATATATTTGTCCAGGAAACACGTTTTATAAATATATTAAGCTACTACATATTAAATTAACCCGTTCAAGGCAAAATTACCGTAGCTTGTAATTTTATATTAACGTCATATGAAAAAGAATTTTTAAAACTAACCGTTTCAATACCAAAAAGTAGACAAATAGCTTTTACAGCAGGTAAATATGAATATTACGTTTCGTGTTTTCCAAAAGGCGAGATAATAAAATTTTGAGTTAATACAGTGTTGCTGAGAAAGTGCGATATCTATGTATGTTAAGGAAACAAATGTTTACAGCCATTCTTGTGAAGAGTAAAGAAAAGAAAGACCTAAAACAAGCTGCCATTGGTTTTTATGAAAAAGGGTTTCTAATTATATATTGATATAAAAATTGAAAATGTTAACCATATTATGTTTAATTTAACCAAATTATATATATTAATGCCGGAATATAAAACTGATCACATTCAGGCCTCATCAATATGCCTCTCGGCCACAAACATCACCATATCTTCCATATACTGTCCCCCAAGACACAAAATAACTGATGATCAATTCATTACTTTTTACAAAACGCTAGGCAATAAATTTATAGCGGCGGGAGATTACAATGCAAAACACACGTTCTGGGGCTCACGACTCACTACTCCGAAGGGTAGACAGTTTTTTAAAGCTATCTCATCTCTTAAACTCAACGTTATATCTGATGGACGGCCCACTTATTGGCCTTCAGATCTAAAAAAAACTCCCGATTTAATATATTTTGCAGTCATTAAGAATATCAGACGCGATCAGCTTTCTACAGCCTCTTTGTTCGACCTATCTTCAGACCATTCTCCCACTATTATAACAATGTTACATTTTCAAAAAATCGAAAAACCTTTTTATTTCCCTAATAGACATACTAACTGGCTCAAATATAGATTGTATATAAGCTCCCACGTACCGCTTTAATCCGACAATGAACTACAAGATGCTATAAACATATTCTCTGAAACATTATCAACCGCAGCTAAAGTAGCTACACCTTTTTAAAATTACAACGGTACAAAAAATAAATGCTCAACAACTATTCAAAACCTAATAAAAAAAAGAGGAACCTTAGAAGACAATGGCAACTACACCGCTCTCCTGCTTTGAATATTCAACTAAACGATTGTCAAAGAGCCCTTCATAGTGCTCTTTTGGAGGAAAAACAATCAGCTCTAAGGGCATATATAGAAGGGCTAGAACCAACAAAATCCACGGATTATAGTCTTTGGAAAGCCACCAATAGACTTAAAAACCCGATTAAATGCGAGTGTGCCATTGTTATAGCGATGGAAAATGGGCTAGGTCCCATACCGACAAAGCTGAAGTTTTTGCCGATCACCTTGAAAAAGTGTTCACGCCTAATGTCTCGAACTTAGACATAACCTTACCAGCTATTGAAGACCGTGTTGTTTCTGCAATGAAAATTCGTTTCTCGTCCTTAACTTCAGTAATCAAAAAAATTAAAACAAATAAATCCCCTGGCATGGACAAAATTTCAGCATCTGCCCTTAGGCTTATTTTATTCATTTTCAGTTCAATCCTGCGAACTGTTTACTACCCTAAATCATGGAAAATATCAGAAATAATTATGATGTCCAAGCCAGGTAAGGACGCTAGCCATCTTATCGAAGCTCTTTGAGAAAGTACTTTTAAATGCATTAACCCCATATTTAAACGACCGCCACATCATTCCAATCCATCTGTTTGGATTCCGAAAGGATCATAGCAACATAGAATAGGTTCATCGCATAGTTACTGTTATCAGAAAGGGTTTCGAGGACAAACACTATTGCTCATCACTCTTTATAGACATTTCTCAAGCCTGTGACAATGTCTGGCACGATGGGCTTTTACATAAAATAGGGTCCCCTTGTTACCCCAAAATACCCACAACTTACTGCGAAATTATCTATTAGATCGTTCATTTGTAGTAAAATATAAAGATTATATCTCAGACCCAAGAGGAATCGCAGCAGGAGTTCCCCAAGGCAGTATACTTGGTCCTCTCATGTATAAACTTTATACTTCAGATATGCCCACAAATAATCTGATATACACGTCAACTTTTGCTGACGATACAGCGTTTATAAGCGTACATAAAAATCCAGTAATTGCTTCTAGTCGTCTGCAGACTCATATTAAGGAACTCGAAAAATTGCTTAACAAACGGAAAATAAAAGTAAATCCAACAAAGTGCACACATGTTACTTTCACCTTGAGAAAGGTCGACTGTCCCAAGCTAAAGATTAATAACATCGAAATACCTCAACAAAATCATATCAAATATCTTGGTATACACCTCGATCATCTCCTTACCTGCTTACACAGCTCAAACTTAAAACAATACAGCTTCAGTGGCTTCTTTGCTCTCATTCTGCTCTCAACCTAAACTACAAGGTTCTACCGTACAAAGCTATTATTAAGCCAATATGGAACTATGGTATCCAACTATGGGGAGCAGCTTCTGCTTCTAATATAGAGAAACTACAAAGACGACAAAATAAAATATTGCGACAAATTACTGGTGACCCATGGCATATTAGAAACGGGAATATTCATTCATTAATATTCTATTTGTTCGCGACGAAGTAAAAACCTTTTGCTCCAAATATGCACGAAAACTGGAAACTCATCCGAAACCTCTTGCACAGGATCTACTGTATTATAATGGACATATTCGCCTCATGTGGGTCGACACTTTGGCTACGCGCAACTGCATGGAAGATGAACAATTTACGACACAAAAAATGGAGTTTCTATTGCAACGGCAATAGACCCAGAAATTATTAATTAATTTAAGATTTTAATACTTATTGTTATTTTCTTAATAAAGAAAGATCCAATAAATAAATTGAAAGTTAAAAATAAAAAAAAAATTGTCACCGACAACCATATTATGGTTAAATTAGTACACTATCAAGTAGCCGCAACCATGTTATGGTTGTCTCTAAACATATTATGGTTAAATATGACAATAATTTGTATTTAAATTAACAATAGTATTCTCCTCTTTTTCAAGAGCAACTTACTATGGTTGAAAACCAACCATGCTATTATAAGTGTTGAACATATTTTGTTTATTATTAACCATGGTTAAAATTTTCTTTAAACATAGAACTGTTGGTGGTGACCATATTTAAACATGTTTTTTCTCTGGGTGTACTGATTGATTTTTACATATCTTTCTTATTTCATTAAAAATTCCAATCAAAGGGCTTAATAATAGAATATAGAGAAAAGACACTTCCCAACTAAATTCATTAATAAGATGGGGTTGTGTTGACTACAGCTGCAACAACAACTTTGGCAGAAACAAGAATGACTGCAGCAGCCTTAACGATGCAATGTATTTATACATTCTAATACGTATGAATATGTATGTATGCGTGTATCTATTTTAGAGTAAGATCAAACAAGTTAAAAAAGATTGCCTGCCAGTCAGTTGTCGTCCGTCTATAGACGTACATATGTACATATATGTATAATAATGTAGTAATTTACGATATTTTTAGAAAAACCACATTTGGTGTTGTTTAAAAATAGTTTATTGGTATAGAAAAAGATAAATAAAAAACCAACAATCGAAAACAGCCAAAGCGCTTACAAACTTAAAATAGAAATAATAGCAGTACGATTAGTATGTTGTTAAAAATATGTACACTATTTTTTCTTTTGCAAACAACAAGTGTTTTAATTTTAAGCAAAGACTTGTATGTTGTTGTACTTGAATGTACTCGCATGTACACATGAATATCAATCCACGCCGATCCATTTGTTAATACCCGTACAAGCATTTATTCGTACAATTCAGTGATGGAATTTGAACATTTTAATTTTGTGTCCAAATTGTAACGAAAACAGACCAAATAAACTGAAAAGGGCCCAAACCCCCTTCTTATAGAAATGAAAATTTGAAAGTTTAATCTGAATATTGAGTTTTTAATGGATATTTATTATATTTTATAATAAATATGTTCATGCTTTTAAGGTAAAAATGGTTTTAACACTAAAAAGCTGAAAACGGTCAGGCTTGAGTTTTGACTGTGCAATTATTTTTCATTTTTAAATATTAAAACTTTTTTTTCTTTTTTTTTAATTACATATTTACATTTCATTAGGCCAAAGACGTACTTGTTTATAACGATTTGTAAATTCGCATTGCATTTCATTGTATTATTTGTATGTTTTGTATTTAATAGATGTATTGGCTTTAAATTAGGACTAGATGAAGTTAACTATAAAATAAATTGTTTTAATTAATCAAGTTTACAATAATCAAACCCAGGTTAAAAATTTTTAATCTTAAATTATATTGCTTCTTCGTATAAGAAAGTTGCAAATTTTTTACAAAAAATGGTATAATTTCAATGGGGGATAAAATTTAATACGAGAATAAAATGATCCATAAATTAATGTGTATGCTGTAATTTTTATGATATGATTGCCTTGTCTTCAAATCAGTGATGTTAAACACGTTTTTGAAAAGTCCTTACGCAGCCCGAAAAAATGCCTGTTTTTTCCTTCAACTTTTAAATGATAATTTTTACCATTTGTATTAATGTATATAAATTTTATTTTAAGTTGTTCCCAGCTAGAATTTGCGGGGATAATTTTTTGTAAATTCACCAAATGAGTCTTTTCACTTGAGCGATTGAAAAAAGATTCATACATGATTCATTGATATGTTCAAAAAGTGATTTTTAATTTTTTTGAATTGTTGGTAATTTTTCACACCAAATAAAGAAAAATAAGAAACATTCGCGTCAGCCGAAAAAATAAAAAGATTGGCCAAAAAAGCCCAAAAATTATTAATGAAATGCGAGTGCAATGTTGTTTTTCTTTGCAAGAACCCGATAACTTTTGTTTGGCTCGGGATTTTCCAAATAAAAATTAAATACTGGAGAATTTTATTAATAACTTGATCAGTACCTTAATTTTGTAACTTTTTGGAATATTAGCCAAATCGTTACACAAATTGAAAAAAAAAAAATAATATCGCGACAACATCGCCACCTCGCTCCAGACCTAACTAATTTATAGTCCAAGTTTGGTGTTAATCGGTCCAGCGGTTCTTGATTTTTAGGAGCACATGCACGGTACAAACGTTTTTATATACATATGTATGTATATAGAAGATACACTCCTTTATGTATATGAACTATTAAAACAATTACTTTATATAAACTAAAAACTAAATAAACAAAACAAAACATAAAAAGCAATTAATATAAATTCACTTAAAATCACGTTTATGAACTTTTGGAGAATAGAAATGTTAATTGTTTTAAATGGTGATTTCATAACAATCGTAACGGTATAAAAATAAAATTCTTTTTAATAAGTTTCGGTACACTGGAAGGTATAACGATTTTTTACATTTGTCTTGTAAAAAATGATGAAAAAAAATCCTTTTGCTATTTGTATTGTCATGTGGCAGTGATAAATTAAAGACAACAAATTTCGACCAAAGGGGGAAATTGAAATGTTCATTGAAATTGCATGACTCAAAGAAATTTAACAATTTTTAATGTTGCCTTATTAAAAATTTTATTAGTATGCTATCACAAATCAAAAAAGGTTGCCAAATGTATACAGTTTTCGAACATAAGTCAAAAGTCCCTAGATCCGTTAATAAGGCACAAACCGATATATTGGATAACAAAATGTAAAACAACAGGTCGATTGCCTGCGGATTGGTGAAGCTTTTGAAAGACGTGGTGGCAGAATTTTGGAAAATATTTTACTACATAAAATTTAATAGGTGCAAAAAACTAACGTTGTAATCAAACTATCCCCTCAATACTAAATATTTTGCTTTATTGTTTTAACTTTTCTTTAAAATATATACTTGTATTTTTTTGAACAAAAATTTCATGATTTTGAATTTTTTTAATCTTTCTTCTTTTTTACATTCACTGGAACTGATAGCGTGAAAAATGTTTCACATAAGATTCATGATTGCTTTTTTCCCTTAGAGGTGAATAAAAATTTCATTGGATCAAAAATTCCACATGTTATTCACGATAGGGGTGATTGAGTTGTGTTTTTAACAATAATACATAGGCATAAATGGGCAAAATGTCATAAGTTGCTTACATTTTTTAAACGCCATTGTGTTTATTTGAAAATTGTGTACTTTTTAATATGATTTTTGATTTCAAAAAATTGTTTTTCTTATTATGAAAATAGAAATTAACTGCCAGGCCCACGATGGCGACAAGAACATTTCTTTCGCATATTTATATTGAAAACAATAATAAAAAACTAAAATTTGTTTTCAATACAAATATACGAAAGAAATGTTCTTGTTGACATCTTGGGTCTGGGCCTAATTTTAATAATTGTGACAAAAATTTTAAGCAAAAATCTTAAATAATTGTAATAATAAAAAATATACATATGTAAGTAATAAATAAAAAAACTAAAAGGCGGACATTTATCGTCTCCTCCCCAGTGATGATACAGCAGCGCCAATGTATTTATCATTTGATGCCGAACGTGCCATGTCCAAAGCATGTTACAATATCTATTTGGTATGAATGATTCAATAAACAAAAATCAATCTTGAGATAATCATTTGAACAGCACATTAAAGACTGCTTACTGTTAGTATTTTATTCGCAAACAAAATTAAATCATCTAAACGCAAAATAAAGAATACACCCCGGGAAAAATATATTCGTATTGGTTTTAATACAAAAAACAAAAGTTTAAAGAATTTCAATAATTTCAAGTGATTTCACAGGCTGATAAAGGAAATATGACGGTCATGATGTATAAGCATGAATATGAAGCGAAAATGTCAGTGATATTATATGATTGAGACACATATAGGGTAATCACATTGGATCCTACTGCGAAAGTCCAAAGGGAGAATAACAATTTAGTAACAGAATAGAGTAATCTATAATTTTCAAAAACGAAGATTGAATTTATCTGCGGCCCCACCAATTAATTTATGGAATACCTAAGATTCACAAAAAAGGAACACCACTTAGACCAATAGTCTCATCAATTAATGTACCATGTTATGAATTGTCAAAATACGTTGGGAGTGTTTTGAAAGAAATCGTATCCCCCATTTACAACATACAAAGTTCAATTGATTTAAAAAACAATTGAAGAACATAAAACTTGGTGATGGAGATGATTTAGTTTTTTGACGTCGTCGCATGAGTGCAGCGGTATTCTAGCTGGTAGTGAGCTAGTCTATCAGCGCCGGGGTTGCGGGTTCGATTCCCGCCAGAGACTCTCCTGCAGACAAGCGCTGAGCTTCGCAGGGTTTAACTTCCGTTAAAAAAAACCCCTAATGAAAAACTGGAACAAAATTGAACAGCTAACAAAAATCTCTCGAGCTAAATTTCTACACATCCTGAGATTTTGCCTGAATGACAATAATTATTTTATATTTGGCAAAAGATTTTATAAGCAAGTGTTTGGAATGGCCATGGGCAACCCTCTATCCCCGACACGCACTGGCAAAACTTCACGAGATTAACATTAATATCAAATACATCACAAAATATGTAGACGATTTCTTGGCAATAATTTCATCTCAAGATAAGGATATTATTCTAAAAACATTGAATGATTATCATTCTAAAATTAAATTTACAGTGGAAATGAAAAATGAAGGGAGAGCGTTTCTGGACATACAATTATATAGAACAGAAAATGCAGTAATATTTGATTGGTATACAAAAGAAACATCATCAGGCAGGATAATGAATTATTACGCTACTCAACCAAAGAATCAAATAATTAAGTCAGCAAAAAGATTTATTTATAAGCAAAGAAGAATTTCACGACAAAAATATTCAAGTCATCTGTAAAGTTTTAAAAAATAACTGTTTTCCAAACAACTTAACCAAATTTCTGATTAAAAGTGTAATAACACAATTTAAACAAAAAAAGAAAAACGGAACTAACTTAATTGCGGAAGAACCACAAAAAGTTTTTTACAGTGTACCATATGTTCCACACCTTATTGATAATGTGATCATAAGAAACACAATAAAGACAAAAAACACATGTTTTGCATTGTCTACATTTACATTATACGATTTTTGTCGTTGCGATTCTTAGCTTATAGGCAAGAGAGGAATTATAAGGGGTACACAAGCAGTGTGACCAGATTTTTTTAAAATGTAAAGCTAAATCATGTTTGAAATAGAGCTAAAAAAAAGCTAAAGAAGGAAATTTATAGCCGTGCGCCGTACATATGTCGTTTGCTTCAATCATAATACCAATTTTTAAAAACGACTATATTTCGACCACGTCAACAACACTCATAAGAAGGCCAAACAAAGATATTTTTTCCCTGATACCTAAACCAAAAACTAATTTTTTTCAATTTGAGTGTTGATGACAAAAAAAAAACGATTTAATGCTTATTTCTTTTAATGGTTTGAGGCTTCGAAAATTAAAAAGAACGTATAATGCTTTGCTAATGTAACTATAGCGCCCATAATTCGATTTACTTTTGCCCTAGATGCCTGCTTATAGATGGGAATATATGGCAAATATGCTTACATCGCTAAATGGAATATCACGTAAATTCTTTATATTAAATTTACTTATAACGGCAGAAAAAACAGATCAATTGGAATATAAGTACTGTATGCTTAAACCTTTTTTTTTAATTCTCATGCAATAGGAATATGCTTAAAACTTACTCTAAGCTATGCTTTTGTTCAATAATTGGTTTATGGTATTGCTATTGTCACTGAAATATGGAATAGAAATATGTATTTTTTTTGTTCTTATAAATCACATAAATTTACTGTTTATGCAAGAAATTTTTCGAAGTGTAACTTTTGACAAAAATTCTCAATTTTTTGGAAAATAGCGTAACTTTTGTAGTCTTCTCTTGGCAGCACTGTTATGTATGTAGATCAAATCTGCAACAGCGATTTCTTCTGCGCTGCCACCCTATTACCCATTTAACTAAAACACAGATAAGTTTATTCGGATAAACTGTTTTATTTATTTAAAAATATAAATAAACACGAAATTGAAATTTAAAAAAATCTGGGAAAAGCTTAATGCATCTTTGAAAAAAGCTGAAAAAAAGCTTAAGGCTAAATGAAATATCTCAAGCTAAACAGGAAAAAATAATGCTAAATTTAGCTCGAAAAAAGCTAATATGGTCACACTGTACACAAGCGGGTGTACTTTTCGATTCATTTTGTTCGCTCATTCGTTCTCGCATGGTTCTCTAATTTGACGAAAAACGTATTGAAGTTCGGTTGCACAAAAAAGTTGTAACGATAAAAATCGAACAATGTAAATATCAGACCAACTTCAAAAAAGAAACGACAATAATCGCAACGGCAAAAATTGTATAATGTAAATTGGGACTTACAAACCAAATAGAACGATCAGCACAATTTTAAAGCGAACAAAAACACCGATCGACAAACAACAATTAAGCAACGTTGAGTAAAAAATACAATGTAAAGGGAATAATAACAAACCATGCGACCTCATATATATTGGTCACTGTTGCCAATTTAGAGATGTTCCCGCTAAATCTAGCGTTTTTGAAATGTTAATCGCGGGTAAAAAATACGTTTTAGCGGTAAGCGGGAAATCTAGCGATTTTCAAACATCTCTCAGCGCGTCATTTTTGCTACAAAAACATTTCTCAATATTTAAATTAACAGATTTTATTAACCAAGGACTGTATGTGTCATTTTTTCCCCCGTGTAAAACTGTTTTAATATTCATCTAAGACCGCCAAGTTAGTTCTAAGCACTTTTTGTAGAACAAACTTATTTAACCAAAAATTCGATTTACAATGTTTTATTTAACAAAATAAATCCAAAATACATATTGCTTGACTGCTGCAACTTTTTCACATTTTTACCATTTGTATACACAAACAAAACGCGTGTTGTTTTCTATTGTTGCATTGTTGTAGTTGTGCGCAGACCTACTAATTGGGCCATGATATAAATGTTGTTCGAAGTTATTTGATTTTGCATTTAAATGCTATAAAAATCAATTAACATTGTTGCGTTTTAAGGTAGTATTTCACAATGTTGTATTCAACAAAAATATGTGTATGTGAATCTAAAAAGGGCAAAAAAAAGAGTAAAATGGCCATTGGGCGAAGCAAATCCAAATAGTGCCAAAAATGGCCCAGTTGCGCCATAGATCCCATCACTGGTATAATTAGCAAAGAGTGGTGCGGAGTGATTGTATTTGATTGTATATCGCGGCCGTTGGTCGCTTCTTGGTCTGCACTTTTGGTATAAATAATCAATATGAATGCATGAGCGCCTGCGCATTAATATGCATTAAATTTTTGTTAAATAAAAACATAAAAAGACGTTCAAACTAAAGGTCGCCATATAAACATATTATGTACCTGCACACAAATGTATGTATGTATTTTTGTGTCGTACGTACATGTGAATATATCTTAGAGTATGAATGTGTGTATAAATTTATATGACCATTTGTTAGCTAGTTAGTTTCTGTTGTTGTTGTTGTTGTTAGTCGTGTGTGTTGTTCATTGCTATCTAAAAATATCGACAAAATACCGACATAAATAAACATGGTTTTTTCGCGATGTGTCTCTGAAGAAAAAAAATTTGTGTTCAAACCAAAGTGCAAACAGCAGCTACAACAACAGCATAAAAATTATATGGCCAAAACAACAACAATTGCGACAACATCAAATGCAACTAACCACAACCACTAAATTCGTAACACATCTAAGATGTGGCGCCAAAAATCCATCTATACAAACGCGCGCTTACACACATTTATCAGACAGATATCCAAAGAATCACTTTGTAAGTTATCGTGTATTGAAGTGATTTTGTTAAAATAGATACATATCGCACTTGATCAATAAGAGTGTATTTACTCAAAATGTTTACACTTTTTGAAAAGAATCGACGCGTAATATTCATATCGTGCTTTATTTTTTACTTTTTGGTTAAAAAAAAAACGGCCTTTAAAATAAAATTAAAAACGGTTTTGCTTCTACTGAAAATTTTTAAATTTTGAATTAATACCCTCTTGTTGATTAAGTGCGATATATGTAAATTTAAATTAATGGTCATTTATATAATTTTCTTTTATGTAGGTTTTAAGCAATATCGCTTAAATATTTTTGACCAAAAAATTAACAGAACACAAACAAAATTTAAAACAATAAGGCAATTCACAAAGTATTCTATTATGTCATATTGTTGTATTTGCTATATTTGTATTAATGTCACATTCATAAAATTATAGCATATACAATAATATGACACAATGGAAAGTACACTTTGTGAACTGAATAGTTATTTATTTCTTTTTTTTATAAAATTGATTTAATTTATTTTTTGTTTTATTAAGCAACATTATTTGAAAAGAACGTGTTATGCGCCTACAATATTACATTTTTCTTAGAAATGAACACACAGAAAAGCCAAAGGCATAATAAAAGCAACCTTTACATATGTCAGAAAAGAAAACTCTATAATTCAATTTCCTACTTCCTATTGCGCAGTGTACTTAGGTAAAAAGCTGAAGGCTGTTATACTAGGTTAGGTTAGGTCGAAAGGAGGATGAAGCATCGGAATGCAACCTCATATCTACGAAATACACCTAGACCCCTGCTGGGCCTGTTGTGCGCTCCTTAAGAACACGGAGATTTAATTTCTAATGCCCGGCATTCCGAAACCCGGTTTCCCGGACGTAACTCCTCAAAGTTTTCCAGTCGACGTTTCTCATGGATTCTAGGTTCGATATAACATCGCTCCCGAGGTGCCTGGATCTTAATTCGGCAAATGCCTGACAGTGGCAGAGAAAGTGCTCCAGCGTCTCGCTCTCTTCGTCACATGCTCTACACTCGTCGGAATCTGCCCGTCCAATCCGGTACAGTTGTGCCCGCAATCCTGCATGACCAGTCTGGATACGTACCATCATACTGATCTCGGACTCACTCCCATTTAGGAGGCCTCTAGTCCTTCTTCCGTTTGGGTTAGCCCATAAAATCTTCGGCCAGGACCACCGTCCCATTGTTTCTCTAGCCTACGCCTTTAATTCCGCTTTCGTTGCCTCAAACGGTTTTGCGTTCGCCAAGTTAACTGCCTCGAGTTCTCTTCCTCCAATGGCCAGTGTATTGGCAATTTCGTTCCCGGCTATCCCTGAGTGGCCCGGCACTCATATGATATGGATTCTGCCCCCGGAGGAAAACTCGGTAATGGCCCTTCTACAGTCCAGTAAGGTTCAGGGGATCTACTGTCTATTGCGATGCGAAAGAAAATTTTAGCAAATCTAGCGATTGGTACTCTTTAATACGTTTGCGCAAAACTCACTTCATTTAAAAAAAACACAAAATTTTTAAATTTGTTTTTGTTTTAAATGTGAGCTAAGCGAATGAGATTTGCGCTCGTTACCAAACAATTTTTCAAACATATTAAGGCAAAAAAAAATCAATAGTTTTTTTTTAACAATTTTTAAGACTTGCTCGATGTTTTCAAATCTAAAGCTTCGTACAGACGATATTGTCATTACAATTGCCTAAAAATGTCTTTCATCTGTGTGAACATTGTAAGCTCATTTTTATTTGGCAGTTGTGGAAAATTTATGCATCTGACAATGGTACCATTGTCAGAAAAATTACAACATTGTAAGAACTGACCACCGTCTGTACGAAGCTTAATGCACAAATTTTTTTTATTTGCTTTTCACTTATTAAAAAGTTTGGAATTTGTGATAATAAGGATCATTAAAAAAATAATTATTAGAAACTTTGGCCAAACTTGGTTGTGAAACTCATAGTACTTAGTTGTATGTATGTATGTCTTTATACTAGTCTGTGGTAAAGCCCATCAACCTCAATTAGACTTTCTCGAGTTTGTTGTACAAAAAGCTAAATAATTGTATTGACAACTAATAACCTGGAAAATGTTTTAGCATGTCTAGCACTTTTTGCATATTCTTTTAAAATTAAATATCTTCTGCCACCAAACAAACATCCACAAACTACATATCATACCGTTTATGTAGGGTACGTAACAATAAATGTGTGACAAGAGAATACAGGTAACCCTCCTACAACACGGTAGAAAGGTTCCTAGAAAACGCCGTGTTGTAGGAAAACGTGTAATATGAGTAGGGTGATCGATCGAATAGTATTCGACCGGTTTTAACCGGTTATTTTAGTTTTGCACAAGTCGAATATTTTAAAATGTCCATTTTTCGAATATCGAATAAACCGGTTATTTTAGTAAAATAACCCGGTTATTTTAGTAATGTGTAATTTATATACGTTTTCCATACTTTTGTTATAAATGTACCCATAATTTAAGTATTTTTCTTATTGAATATTTGGCAAACTTAAACTTTTTATAAAAAATGTCAAAACAAAATGAAACAAAACTCAAAAAAACATTATGAGCAATGTAAATACAAATCGCT
Source organism: Pollenia labialis (assembly GCA_949318255.1). Classification (NCBI taxonomy): domain Eukaryota; kingdom Metazoa; phylum Arthropoda; class Insecta; order Diptera; family Polleniidae; genus Pollenia; species Pollenia labialis. The sequence goes on from OX439143.1 coordinate 86,335,286, forward strand.
TATATAAGCATGTGTTCTTGTAGCAAAAACCAAAAACAATATAAAGTACTACCAAAAAAGTTCAGCATAAAAAGTAATAAGCAATTGGACAGTATTATAAATACTATGTATAGCTTTACAAAGATGTTATCTTTGGTGATATTTCGAACTGACTTAAAAAAAAATTGTGCTTAATCGGCCCTAAAATGATAAGTGGCAAAAGTTCTTTACATCACGACTTATTACTCACTTTTAATTAGTCTATAAGCTTGACATAAATATTCGCCAAGTAAAACTTAACAGGATCAAGTAGTTTTTAAGAGACTGCATATAATACTTTACTAAAATATGCTGCCAATAATGAATGAAAAACTCTTAAGTAGTTCCAGCACATCTTCATGCTTAAAGCAAGAACATACCGGCGGAATCACCGTTATGGGAAAATTCATCAGTTTTATTTATTAAAACACCAAGAACTTAAAATAAAATTGAAGGAATCAAAAATGTCCTGAAAGAATTTAAGTTGTGTGATCGACGAATTGACAGATATTTCATACAAAAAGCATGTTCATATTACTATTGTTTCTATAATGCTGAAACAAAAATAATTGAAATATATAATCCTGGATAAGAGGTTTTGTTTGCCACTTTTCAAAAATATGGCTGAAGTTTACTGCTTCATATAGACATGCTTAACCAGCAACAAATTAAAACTCATTAACAATAAATTAAGGAAAATATGTCAAATAATAAATTTATTGCATTCCTATATTTTTAAAACCAATGTTTTTTAAAAATTCTAAAGCTATGTTCACACCTATTAAATGTTTGACTCCTAACGTAAAGAATTGTTTGCTTTTGCAAAACGTTTGGCTAGAGCAAACATTATTTAAGGGTTTCGTGACTACATTATACATAAATGCAATTATCATCTTAGGCATAAAGTTTAGCAAATAACAAGAAATTATTTAAAATAATGCTTTAGTTTTATCAATTTACTGGTCACGCTTTTGTTTGATTTTATCGTCAAATATTTGTTAGGTCTACATACCTTTTGTCATATCTATGTTTTTTGTTGGTTCCTTACCTTCTTTTATTACAAAAACTAATTTGATTTTTGTATTTTTATGTTTTCGAATAAAAACCGGTTAACCGGTTATTTTAAAAATGCTTAACCGAAAACCGGTTTTTTTAAAATAGCAACTATTCGGAATATTCGAAAACCGGTTATTGAAAAAAGTCGAATAATCGATCGCCCTATTAGACATGCTTAACCAGCAACAAATTAAAACTAACTTACAATAAAGTTGGGAGAATTCCTCAAATAATAAATTTTTTAAATTCCTATATTTTTAAAACCAAAGTTTTTCAAAAATTCTAAAACTATGTTCACACATATTAAATATTTGACTCCTAACGTAACCACCTGTTTTCTTAAAGAATTGTTTGCTTTTGCAAAACGTTTGGCTAGAGCAAACATTAATGCCTATTATGAGTTACATTCGATAAACGACTTTCGCTGGCCATCGACAATCGAATGTTAATTTCGTATTATGAGTTGGCAGCACCGTCGAAAATTTCGTTGTGCATCGAATTTTTCAACGAAAACAAATTTGCTTTCGACGGTGCAAATAAATGTAAAAAACTTGTTGAAAATGTAACTATTTGTAAATTTTTTTGTGTTCGTATAGTAAATACCATATTCTTTATCAGTTTTGTTCATTTTATGCAAATCCAACGTCGTAAACAGCAATTGGAAACGCCCATATTCCTTATGGAACAAAATTCTTTTTTGACCAAATGATTTGCAGCAAAGTTCAGCATTTAAAAAATTGGGATGAAACCCCACTGAAGCGAAATTATTTGAAAACAACCATAATTCCGCCGTGGTCACGCTTAACTTTAATTTTATTTTTTAAATTTGTAAACAAAATTTTTTTATTTTAAGTGACAGCTGATCGAACGTGTACTACTGTGAATTAACAAAATCACAATAGTAAATTTTTATCGAATGCGCGCCATAATACCAAATGAAAATTCGTTCGATCAGCTAATTCGACTGCTGTCGAAAATCGAATTTAGTTCATAATAGGCACTATTATTTAACGGATTCTTAACTACATTTATACATAAATGCAATTATCATCTTAGATATACATAAAGTTTAGCAAAAAACTAGAAATTTTTTAAAATAATGCTTAAGTTTAATCAATTAACTGGTCACGTTTTTTTTTTGTTTTTATCGTCAAATATTTGTGGTCTGAACATACCTTAAGTCATATCTATGTATTGAGACCCTATGCTCCTTATGGGATCGTCGGGAACATATACATATGTATTTTGTTGGTTCCTTACCTTGAATTGTTTTGTTTTTATTCTAATTAACTTTATATTACAAAAACTAATTTGATTTTTGTATTTTTATGTATTCGAATTAAAACCGGTTAACCGGTTATTTTAAAAATGCTTAACCGAAACCCGGTTTTTTTAAAATAGCAACTATTCGGAATATTCGAAAACCGGTTATTGAAAAATGTCGAATAATCGATCACCCTAAATATGAGGCTAGGAGACAGTGTAAAATATAAATTTTTTTTAATTAAATAATTTCTTTAAATTCATTGTTTTTATTAGAAATATGTACATTAGGGTGACAATGAAATATATGGGAAAAATTTTTTTTCCAGAATTTTAAACAAAAATGTGAAGATTCTTTTGCCACTCGGTCTAAAACTTACTTGCTGAAAATTTGAGCCAAATCGGATAACTCTATCCCGTGCACCTTTGAGGTCAAAGTTCAAATGATACGAAAAAATTTCCATACAAGCAAAAATTGTTTTGTCGATTTTTTTAATATTAGTTAGCTTTATTAGCTTATTAACAACAAAAAATTTCATTTCGATCGAACAAGATTTTCAGTTTCAAAAGTGACTCTGAAAAAAATGTTTCAGGCTTGTTAGGGGCTTACTCTAAAAAATTTTCAAAATTTTTTTTTTTAGTTTTGACAAGCATACATTAAAGATATTTTGTCGCTCTTAATAATAGGTTTTTTTAAACATTTTTTGTGACGTCCTAATTTTGTTTTTTAATAGGGCCAAAAACTAAATTTTTTTTGGCCCCAATTTAGAACAAAGCGATGTCGAAAAAAAATTTTTAAAAAAAATTTAAAAAACCTGGTATTAAGAGCAACAAAAAATCTTTAATGTGTGCTTATCAAAACTAAAAAAAATTACAATAACAAGCCTCAAATTTTTTTTCAGAGTCACTTTTGAAACTGAAAATCGTGTCCGATCGAAATTAAATTTGTTGTTGTTAATAAGCTAATAAAGCTAACTAATATTAAAAAATAAAAAGAAAAAAAATCGAAAAAAAAATTTTTTGCTTGTATGGAATTTTTTTTTTATAATTTGAACTTTGACCTCAAAGGTGCACGGGATAGAGTTATCCGATTTGGCTCAAATTTTCAGCAAGTAAGTTTTAGACCAAGTGGCAAAAGAATCTTCACATTTATCATCAAAAATCCAAAGTTGATTTTTTATTGTCACCCTAATGTACATACATACAAAAAAATACATAGACCAAAATACACAACAGTTACATTTTTATTCTAATCTAACTAAATCATAACAGGGATGCAAAAATTAGTACTTTTGTACTATTTTGTTACAATTTTAACAACTCAATCATGATAAAGTTGCAATTCCATTTCATCGTGTTAGAATGAAAACGTGTTGTAGATGAGGAGATTTCCGGAATTTTTTTTTCGTGTAAGATCGAAATCGTTTTGTAGGAAGCCGTTTTGTAGGAGGGTTACCTGTATGAGATTTAAGCCCTGTGGAGTACGAAGAAGGATCTACTCTTTATTTAATGTACACCTCCGATTTGCTCAAACTGCGAAAAACTAACCATTTCCACAATTTTATTATTTATTTCATCCAAGTTCCTAGGTGGAACATAAATAGGACCATTTCCACATATGCAGAAAAAAATACTCAATGTTAGCTGATCAACCGAAAATTAATTTTAACAAATTACGCAGAGAAACCATGTTATCAATTTAAACTTAGGAATTAACATATTACGTACTCGAAATTAACTTAATTTTTTTTTATTATTTTGTTTTAAAACACGTCAATGGCAACTCTGCTTCGTACACCGCATTTTTTTAAATCTTTGTCTTTTTAAAGCGAATACAAGTTCAATTTAAAACCTAATACAGAAGCTATTTTTTAGATTCACGAATAGTCTATTCTAGTTATTATTCTCATGAATTTCAAAATTACTTGAATGTATTAAGCATTTACCCCGCTACTTGGTTAGCGTGCCCCTTTCTTTCGTGGGCATATGTATATGCCAAAGTTTATACATATTTCTAGCTTTTAACAAAAAAGTACCTACCAACTTACATTAAGTCTCCGTTTACGAATTTTTAGCCATTCGGAATAACATTTATCTAACTTCATATTTATCTTAAATAAGATTTCTGTATAACGTGCTAAATTCCCAGTTTTTCATATTTGATAAATACACTAAAATTTATTGTTGAAGGAAAGCTAGCTGCTATGCGCATTTCACTGGTTGCTTAGGCCAGCTCATCAGGAAACCTTTTCCAAAGATTTTAGAAAAGCTAAAAATATACAAATAAAACCTTTAAGCAAATAAGAATTATAAACAATCAAAGTCTTACTTGCAACAATATCAAAACTTAAACACAAAACACCAACAATAAACAGTGGGTTTATCTCTTCTTACATTCCCCTACAATTGGCTGGCTTTTTTTCTTTTATCTGTTTATTGTGACCAACCATTATTGACTAATGACAAATGTTTTAAAGAAGAGAACAATTTAATTTAATTTTTTTTTTCTATCTTTAATACATACCTTTAAAGATAAATTATGTAAAAAAAAACACTAAACTTACATTTTAACCCGTTTTACCCTCGATGCCCGTAAGTTCGAACACGACCAGATATCTATTTGTAGAAATAACGGGCATTAAAATTACAATTATCGATAAAGTATTAAACACGCATCAGCTAATGTTTTTAAGGCATTCATATGCTTTTTCAATTTTAATTTCATCTGTCTTAATTTTGGAGATATTGTGTCACAGATTTTAGCTGTTTTACTTTTTTAGCGATCGGATTTGAAAAAAAATCCTATATTATACGCCTGATTTACGATATTCGTTTTCGCCAAATTAAAGCGAATATTCTTTTAATACATTCCAAAATAAATGCTAAAGAGTAACAAAGGGTGGTTAATTTTTAAGGGCCGATGCTGATTTTTAATTAAAACACAAATTATTTAGGAAATTATTGTCATTTCTTTTTATTATGATAATATTGGTATGGTTCAGTTATGCATGGAACAAAATATCGACCTCTTCGGCACGCCTTCATCCAATGGTCTTAATTTTCAATGACGCTGAGGCATAATTGAGGTTCTATGACGTTAATGTTCCGAATTATCTTATCCTTTAGCTCTTTAATTGTTGCTGGCTTATCGACGTAAACCTTTTCTTTCAAATACCCCCAAAGAAAGAAGTCCAACGGTGTTAAATCACATGATCTTGGCGGCTAATTGACATTGCCACCACGTGAGATAACACGGCCATTTAATTTGTCGCGCAAAAGAGCCATTGTTTCGCTAGCTGTGTGGCGAGCGGCAACGTCCTGTTGAAACCACATATCGTCCACGTCCATATATTCCAATTCGGGCCAAAAAAAGTTCGTTATCATCTCACGATAGCGAACACCACTCACAGTAACTGCCTGACCGGCCTCATTTTGGAAAAAATACGGACCGATGATGCCGCCAGTCCATAAACCGGACCAAACAGTCACTCTTTGTGGGTGCATTGGTTTTTAGACAATCATTCTTGGATTATCATTCGCCCAAATGCGGCAATTGTGCTTATTGTCGAATCCACTGAGGTGACAATTTTCTTCGAAATGCATATTGGTTTGAACGCCCATTTTCATAATAAGCCTGAATTACTTTAACGCGTTGCTTGATTGTGTTTCTTTCCATGGTTCATATTTACTTAGTCTGAAATTGAGAAATGTTAAATTAAATGCAGGAAAGAACTTGACATTTAGGTGTGGTTCACATTCAACATCGGCCCTTAAAATAGCCACCCGTTACATCAAATTAAACAAAAAATATAAATTTTTAATAATTTAAAAAAAAACATTTGTCTTTATATAATATTCACATATTTAGATATTTTGTTTTGCCAATCAAGTTTTCTTAAAAATTCAAACTCTTTGTTAATGTTGTTATTGGTTAGAAACTTTAATAAATCAAAAATGTTAGAGGATCTGCAAATAGATACACGTACGTTGAATAGGACCGGGCAGTCTACTAAGGTGTGAAAAATCGTTAAAGGTGAGGAACTACATACTGGTCTTGCAGTTGTGTTCATCAAATGTTGGTGAGTTAGTTAGTCGTGTTTGTGCTAGACGAAGCCTTGTGAAACATTTATTTTGTAAGCATTTGGTTGATGTTGGAAGAAATATGGTATGTTTTGTAAGAGTGAGACCTTTCGACTTGAATTACACGAGGAGTCAGAAAATTTATAATTAATGCGGTCTTAGATGTATTAAAAAGTTTCACATGGAATGACAAACTAAGTATAACCTCAGTCACCACTTGTGGTGGAAAGAGTGTAAAAACACGTAGGCAATTTTTTTATATGAATGATTGTATTTGTTCTATTTGCATTCCATTATTTATTTTCATCATTTAAATTCTTCATTAAAGGTCAATGGCCCATTGGTCTTCTCGAGAAAAACATTGATAAATCATACGTTAAGATCGGACTGCCAATGCCTAAGATATAACGAAAAATAAAAAAAAAGCCGACCCCTACGTTCAGCAAAACAATAAAAAAAAGGTTTTTTCGAAACCTCCTTGCTTTATATTAGAGGGTGTACGAGGAAACTTTTAACTGAGGTACCGTCCGGTAGATACTTAATTTTTAACGATGACTATTAAAAAAAAAGTTAAAGTTTTAGTAAATTATCACATATCGTTATATTTTAATAACTAATAAAAAAAATTAAAAAATTGAGCTTGGAATCAAAAGTTAAAGAGGTACAAATAGGGTTGCCAGATACCAAAAGCCAAGTAACTGGACAATAGCAAAAACTCACCTGGATTTTATTTTGCAATGAAGAAAAAATTGTACTGCCTGTTCAACGATTTCGAAAGGTTATGTTCGCATAGAAAATTTTTATGTAAAATACTCAGTTTTAGAAACATCCTTCATATAAAATATTATACGGACGCTTACATTTGAAATCGTAGAGCAGGCAGTACTAAGCTAGGAAACGTAACACTTTAAATTCAGTCTTAAGGCCCAGTTAGGCGAACGTTGCTGTACCCGTTATGTACCGCACCGTACTGTATGCAGGTTGGTGCACTTATAGAACATTTAAAAACGTGTCATGTTATTCCCATACATAAACAAAAAGCAATAGTATACATAAAACAATACACACAGTGATGGGAATCGAAAATGTTTAAATGGTGACCCCTGCGCAGAAAAAGTACCAAGTGATTTAAATAGTATTAAAACAGTATTTTGTGTATGTAAAAAACGTTAATAATTTAATATTTATATTATAGATTTACCATAAACAAATTTGTATTTAAGCATACATTTATTATAGATGTGCATACACCAAACAAGGTTTTGATACCATTTAAAGCCTTTTTAAGTATGCATTTGTTTATTTTATACATCTTAACATATGTATATATGAACATATGTTGTATTGTAAGTTGTTTTGTCACAATTCCATAGCTATACTGAAAAAAGTACCAAAAAAAACACTCCTTCCTTCCTTTTGTATTGGTTTTCACATAACAAAAAGCGAACAGCTGATTGATACAGTACCGTTACGGTACAGCAACGTTCGCCTAACTGAGCCTTTAAGGCTCATTTAGATATATAAAACCAGCGATGCCAACTTAGTGCTTTTGGCACTATTTATGGTGCTTTTTGATGTCTAAAAACGCCAAAGTTTTATCCTTAGTGCCAAACCTAGAAAAAGCACTAACTTGGTGCTTTTTAAATTTTTCGTTAGTGCATTTAGTGCTTTTTACAATTTTTTTTCTACCATTTTTTAAGAGGATGATTTAGATAAGCTTTGCTATTTGGATTACAATTTTGAGAAAGCCTGTAAATATTTTAAGATATCAAATGATAAAAAAGTGATATAAGAAAGTTGCATTCGTTTTGCCGAAAATGTTATTTACGAGGTTAGAGCTAGGCTTCCCAGCAATTTGGAAATTTTACAAAACGTTTCACTTTTTAGCGATGACAACTTATGTAGTAATCGTAATAAAAACGATATATTTGTTTGCGATAAACATTTTTTTAAAGATGTAGACGATTTTTTCGAGTTGCAAAAAATCGAGCTGGCACTGTGTTACTGTAAAACGGTTTTATGGCCAATTTAAACATAGCTGATGGATCATCATTATTTGGATGATATTATTTTTATTGAAGATAATAATAATACAATTAAAAATGTTTTTATACAAATTTAAATACATTTATTATTTAATCTTAAAAAAATGGTCCCCATAATCGCCATCGCGTTTTTTTTAATTTTAAAGGTATATAATATTCGGCATAGCCGAATGCAACTTGTTTTGTGTTTAATTAAATTGTTAAAATGGTTTAGTGCTTTTTAACGCATTTTTTCTGCAAATAGTGCATTTTAGTGCTTCTTTTAAATTTGTAAGTGCTTTTTGCTCTCAAAAAGTTGGCATCACTGTATAAAACAAAATTATTTAATGAACTTAAAATACTCTTGATCGTTTTCAAAGTTTGTTTGATTTTGATTTCATTCGAATTCGATTTCCAAAACATGGCTGATATCTAATTTTTTTTTTGTATTGTTATTTGAAGAATTTAATAACTCTATTACTTAAGTTGTAAGCAAAAATGTTTGAAACATTTTGCAACTTTCATCAAAATTGAGTCTTATTAAAGTGGTAGCCTTTATTTTGTAATAGGAATTGTGAGTAGGGATTATTACAAATACCTTAGGTCCTTGCACAAAAAGTATTGCTAGTTGGCATGACTAACAATCGAGATCAATTTATATAAATTTTGTACTATATTTTTATCGCATTTTTAAAAACTGGACCGTATCTTTTTAAATTAGAAATGTTTTCCTTACAATTTGTCTACACAAAATAATAATTTAATTATAAAAAAATATAATTAATAAAAAAGTAATTTTTCAAAATGAAATAAAATTTTTAAATTGGATAAATTGCATTTTGGCTGGAACATCGACAACACCCTAAAAAACTAGACAATCCAGGTCATTCCAGGCCGTCTGGCAACCCTAGGTACGAAAATAAAAATGTAAAACTAGTAGATTTTTTGGTCAAAAAAATGCTATGTTTTTTTAACTGCTTATTTGTATCACACGTTCTCTTATATTCCCTACTGCGGGATGTGTTTGATATACATTTTATTCGGAATAAAAAAATTTCAACTTGTCTACAAAAACAATAACTACGTTAATGTGGCAACATTGTTGGAATAAAAGAAAAGAAATGCATATTGACAACGTTTGGGACGATCTTAATGGTTAGTAGTTGTATGGCCAGTGTATTGGCCAATGTTAAAAAATATATTTGTAGTTAATTATAAGAAAGTTTTTTATTTGTAAAATGTTACAATTTACGTGCGCCAGATGTTTTTTTAAAAAGTTGAACAAGAATGAATGGTCAATCATTGTGACGGCTATAAATGCAATCGTAAATCAATCCAATAAAAATATCATCTAAGTTTAGTCTAACATTTCTTTTTTACTTTTCTCAATCGATAAATAAACACACCTATGTAGTCATACTTGCAACCGCTCCTCCATCCGTTAGTTGATTGATGCTCTATTAGAAAACAATTCATACATACAAACGATATATTGATTGAAGATGATCTATTTATGACTCTATTCTGGCCAAAAGAAAAACAATGGAAACAACGTTTTAAAAGAGGATGAAGCGACAATTAATTCACGAAAAATAAAAAGGAAACCAATAAATTTACTTGTAGAATTAAATTTAATATTTATTTCACATTCACATTTTCCAAGAACGCTCTTACAAAAAAATGACTGTATATAAAAATTTAAAACTTGCAAATATGGTTTATCAAAAGCATACTCAAGTTTCTGTTCAATTACTCGTTACTAGGTTTTGCAATACTGAAATCATCGAAATTCGAGCCTTTTTTATCTTAATCTAAAATACCAAATTCAACCCAATTTCAATTTTGGTGTTCCATGATTTTTTTTTTAACTAAAATCGCGATTAAATGTAGTGTTTTTAAAAAATGCGTTTCCATAAAAATATAATTTTGTCCATTCCTAATTCTGATACTTTTTTGTGTTTTACCATACCTTAAGAAAAGAAGGAGGAGGTAGTACACTTCATTACCAAGAATTGACCCTGAATGAGTATTAAAAGTACGGAAAGTTTAGATTTATCCAAAATTTTTAATTCATTTCATGTTGTCAATTCCTTCCTTCACTTAAAATAGTTTAATGAAAATTAAATTTAATGAAAAACTTCAATAAAAAACAAACTGTTAAAAATCATAATTGTTTTAATTTGTTTTCTTACTTTTTGTATTAATTCAATATTAGAGATTAGACCTCAAAACATGTGATTACAAATTCCGATCACAATATGCACACACTACTTTGACTGCTGGAAAACTGACACTCTTTTAAGTTAAGTAAGTGCTATGAGCAGGGTTGTTAGACTTTTTTCCTCAAAAATCGTCAAAAGTTTTAACAAAATTCGTCAAAATCGTCACGAAAATTTAACAAAATCGTCAACAAAACGTCAAATATATAAATTTTACAAATTAAAGACAATTTATATTCAGTAAAATATTAAATAATAAATAAAATCTCATTTGATTTTAACTCGAGCTATTTTTAATGATTAAATTTTAGCGCTATCTCTATTGCAAATTGTTTTTATTGTTAAAGGTGCTAAAAACCAAGGATTCTGTCTATATCAACAGTCTTTTTACCCGACTTGAAACGTTTTATTACGTCCAATATTAGTTCCAAACTAATACATTTTCTTCTCATTGCACTCATTTTTCTACACAACTTCTTATTAAAAAGTAACTTCTTACTTCCTAACACGCAATTTTACTAAGCATAACTTACCTAACAGAATTAAATGGGATTTGCCTTTTTACACACAAATAGAAAAATTCTTCACATTCGTATGTAGCGACGCAAATTGAAATCATAAAAACGCAAAGCGGATTTAACCAATTTTTAAAAAGCGGACCAAATAGAACAGACGCAAATTAGGGCTCTAGTGTATATTTTTTGCAGTATCAATGGCATTTCTATAATTGTAGAATTTGAATTACTAATGCTTCTAATGAAATCCACCTGGTTTGTGATGGGGGGGGGAAATTTTATTGTTTAATTTCCAAAAATTTTTGTATTTCGAAAAATTGATTTTTAAGTTTTGGACTGTTTTCAATATAATTGTAAATATTTCTTGTGCGTCAGAAAATCGTCATAACACTATTACTTTTAGTCAAAAAATCGCCAATCGTCATTTTACTGTATTTTCTCAAAAAAATCGTCAGAATGACGAAAAATCGTCACATCTAACATCCCTGGCTATGAGTTCCACAACCAAGTTAGGCCAAGTTTTTTAATTATTTTTTTTTTGGTGAACCCTGTTATTACAAATTTAACATTTTTCAATGTGTAGAAAGCACAAAAAAATAAAACTATTTATGATAAAGTAACAGTAATTATTGAAAACATTGAGCTAATCTAAAAAAAAAAAGTTAAAACGTTAGTACAACAGCCTTCAGCTGCTTCACCTACATTATAGGGGTTTCTGCATCTTTTATGTACAGGGTGGCCCAAAATTGCTGAATGGGTTTGAATTGCATATACCTTTTTTATTTTAATTTTTATTTTTTTCAGTATTTTGTAAAGAAGGCTTGGCGAATTTGAAATGGAGCAGTACTCAATTGAACAACGTGCCTACATTGTTGAGCTTTATTTTTAAAATCAACGATCCATTGTTTTGACTCAGCGTGCATATCGTCGTTATTTTAATGTGCTGGTTGGACCCTCAGAGGCAACAATAAACCGTCTAGTTGCAAATTTTCGGCAACAAGGGGCAGTAAGGAACCTTCCTGGTGCTGGCAGAAGAAGAACGGTTCACACGGATGACAATATTGAACTGGTACAGAGAAGTATTCGGGGAGATGGAGAAATATCAACCAGGAGACGTTCGAAACAACTTGGCCTCTCACGAGCTTCGCTGCTGAGAATTTAGCACACAGTAGGAATGTTTCCATACAAGATTCCGCTTGTCCAAGAACTGAAACCAACAGATTACCAGCAACGACTTGATTATGCAGTTTTTTTCCGGCAAAAAGCAGAATAAAATCATAATTTTATTTATAATTTAATTATGAGCGACGAAGCCCATTTCCAATTAAATGGGTTCGTTAATAAGCAAAACTGCAGGATATGGGCTACGGTAAATCCGAGAGTAGCTCAACAGCGAGAATTACATCCACCTTAGTAGAAAGGAAACGATAACACTGGTTTACACTGAAAATGTACATTTGATGAGATGTGATTTTTCTTATGTATTTTCTTCCGCTGAATTCAAAAATCAAAGTTAAATTTTTTTTATGGAACAGTTTTGGAGATATGGTCATTTTCTCATTTGTTCGACCTTTTTTCACTTGACACTTCTCGAGCTAGATATGTTCTATTGGGTCGTTCTTGGTACCAAATGGATGGCATTGAGATGACGAACAAATATGTATAACTGGATCTTTGATTGGCAAAGCGGTTCAAAATATATTGTTGAACATATGGCACATTTTCAAAAAAATCATATTATACAGTGCTTCTGTGCCGATGGAAAAGTACAAATCGTCGAAAAAACATCTGGTTTCTCTTCATGTACGTCAAGGTGATACTTCTACGCAAGAACTAACACCAACCAGAAGAAAATCGACAGAAAAATGACAAAGGTATAAGCTATTGAGTGAAACAATCCAAATCCCATATTTTTCGAATATTTTATTTTTTTCTACAATTTATTGGGTTTAAACGATTTTAATATATTTTTTACCGGCGGCTTCCATCACTGGTATGCATTTTGTTTTAACAGCTTGTATAAAACGTAGTATAAATTTTATTGAAATTATATTTATTTGTGTTCACCAAAATGCCTAAAAGAAATCGGGAATTTGAGTGCGTAAACAATCCAAATAATTTTTGTTACGTATGTGGAAAATATGTCGCCCAACCAAATAGACGTAGATTCACCGATTCATTACAACAGAATTATCTGCAATATTTTGGAATAGCACCTGCAACTTTTCATGAGCAATGGACACCAAATAATGTTTGTTTATCGTGCCATATAACTCATGCCGCGTGGGCTTCTGGTTCATCGCAGTAAGATTAAATGTATATGTATAAACAATTCAATTAGTGATAAAGTGATTTTTTTTCGGTTAATTCTGTTTTTTTTCGGAACTAGACGATACATGAAATTCGGTGTACCGATGATATTGAGAGAGCCGCTCTGCCATTCGGTTGATTGTTACTTTTGCCTGAGCAAATCCACTGGTTTTGGAAAGAGTGTCAAATGGGTTTATGCGACAGCAGCATCTGTTTCGCTTCCAGTTCCACATTCAGGTGAATTTCCTCATCCTAAATGCCCCGATTCAACGATTCAATCTTTGGAATCATCACAAGAGAAAGACGCAAGCAGTGATAATGAATTTCAACAGGAGTCGCAACCGCATTATTTTACGCAGCCTGAACTGAATGATTTGGTGAGAGATCTCGACCTGTCAAAGGAAAAAGTGGAGTTACTTGCATCTCGCCTGAAGCAAAAGAACTGTTTGGCTGCGGGAGTAAATGCAACATGTTACAGAAACCGTGATAAACCTTACTCACAATATTTTAAGAAGGAAAACGACATATGCTACTGCAACGATATTCCTGCATTGTTTGAGCAACTCGGAGAGCGTTATGATCCAAATGAGTGGCGCTTGTTTATTAACGGTAGTAAGGAGGTACTGCATATTGGAAATGAACAACCTTCTATTCCCATCGCTCATGCCATCAACACTAAAGAATCATATGCCACAATGGCCAGTTTGCTAAAATACATTCAATATGAGCATCACAACTGGAAAATATGTTCCGATCTCAAAGTCGTGGGCATGTTGTGTGGAATGCAGGGTGGATATACAAAATATTGCTGCTTTCTTTGCCTGTGGGATAGTCGAGCTCGTGAACATCATTATAGAAGAAAACACTGGCCAGAAAGGGAGAACGTAACAGTGGGCAAAGACAATATTAAATACGTGCCTCTTGTCAAAAAAGAAAATATAATCCTTCCAGCGTTACACATTAAACTTGGCCTCATTAAAAATTTTGTGAAGGCCTTAGACAAGGAAGGCCAAGTATTTTCCTATTTGAAAACCCTTTTCCCGCAGCTTTCTTTAATAAAAATCAAGGAAGGCGTCTTCGATGGTCCACACATAAAGAAATTGCTAAAAAGCACAGATTTTCCAAAATATTTAACACCCGTTGAAAACGAGGCCTGGAAGTCATTTCAGCAGGTTGTTGCTAATTTTCTTGGGAACAATGAAAGCTTTAACTACGAGGGAATTATTACGGATTTACTGAAGAACTACAAGAAGATGGGTACGGAGTGCCATTATTTAATTTCATTCCTGCTTGTTTTCTATTGTATTGTTTTTACGATTTTATTTATTTCTTACAGGTGTAAATATGTCTCTCAAAATCCATTTCTTACATTCGCATTTAGATTTCTTTCCGGACAATCTTGGTGACGTAAGTGACGAACACAGCGAGAGATTTCACCAACAAATTAAGATCATTGAGCGGCGCTATCAAGGATTTTGGGATGCAGCCATGTTGGGAGACTATGTATGGTTTCTCACTAGAGAAACGGATTCCAAAAGCAACCGAAGACAAAGCAAGAGCCTCAACTATTTTTAACACACAAAAAAGTCAACAATGTATTAAAATCGTTTAAACCCAATAAATTGTAGAAAAAAATAAAATATTCGAAAAATATGGGATTTTGTCATTTTTCGGTCGATTTTCTTCTGGTTGGTGTTAGTTCTTGCGTAGAAGTATCAGCTTGACGTACATGAAGAGAAACCAGATGTTTTTTCGACGATTTGTACTTTTCCATCGGCACAGAAGCACTGTAAAATATGATTTTTTTTTTTGAAAATGTGCCATATGTTCATCAATATATTTTGAACCGCTTTGCCAATCAAAGATCCAGTTATACATATTTGTTCGTCATCTCAATACCATCCATTTGGTACCACGACCCAATAGAACATATCTAGCTCGAGATATAATTTGTCAAGTGAAAAAGGTCGAAAAAATGAGAAAATGACCATATCTCCAAAACTGTTCCATAAAAAAAAATTTAACCTTGATTTTTGAATTCAGCGGAAGAAAATACATAAGAAAAATCACATCTCATCAAATGTACATGAAAAAAATTTCATTTTGTAAACTAGTGTAATTGGTTCTTATTTTTTTTTAAATGAACACGGGGTCGCCGTTTCCGTCAATGGTGTCATATATCGGACAATGTTGGAAAATTTTGTAAGTACAGTCCGCAAGTATGGTTCCAACAAGATGGACCCATAGCGCACACTGCAAGGGCCACAATGGCTATTTTACGGGGCATCTCTGGTGAACGAATTATTTCGCGTTCAAGTGATTTTAATTGGCCTCCGCATTCACGGGATTTAACCGCCCCAGACTATTTTCTTTGGGGTTATTTGAAAGGAAAAGTCTACACTAATAAGCCTAGAACCATCCAACAATTAAAAAGCAATATACGCGGCGAAATCAAGAACATAACACCTGCAAATATTCCCCATTTATATACTGTATTAAAAAAAATTATTAATTATTTCTTAAATACAAAGTTATAACGATTTCCAACCCCTTCGTTAATTTTGGGATACCCTTAGCAAAATATTTCCAGAGCCGCAATAACATGTTTTACCCAAACTTGAAGAAACTGGCACAGAAATACTTCAGTTTTCAAATAACTTCTGTCGCATCTAGAAACTACTTTCCACTGTAGTTCTGGTTTAAACGGATTTACGAAACGAGTTCGATATGTTTTTCTTAACGGATCCACGAAAAGCCCCCGAATAAAGTAACACCTAAACGAGAAATGAAATACTCCCCACATTTTTTTCATACATTTTTGGGTCTTATTTCATATGAATTTTTTTGGGCCCTTTTACATTGTTTTTGGGAATTATTTCATTCCTCATTTGAAGTTTTCAAATTATGAAATAATCTCCAATGAAATAACACCCAACAAATTTTTAAAATTCGGGGCTTGTTTCATAGCGTGTATAATTTGGGTGTTATTTCATTTTTTATTCGGGGGCTATTTCATTTTTTAAGCTGTTGGTTTTTGGGGGTTATCCTTGGTGAAACTGACTCTTTTGTGAATTTTGGGCATAATTTCATTTTTGTTGCTGATGGAGTTTATTTCATTGGGGTTATTTTATTTTCATTATTGGGTGTTATTTCATATGAAAAAACTCCCAAATATTGGGGGTTGCTTCGTTTTCGCTTTGGGGTTTATTTCATTTATTTTTCGATGTTATTTCATGCACTGTTTTTGGGTGTTATTTCCTATTTTTTGGATTTATTTCATTGGGGGTTATTTCCTGGGCCTTATTTCATTGGGGGGCTTTTCGTGGAGCCTTTCTTAACGCAATATGAAAGGGTTTACAAAATTAATTCCTTCTTTTACGTGTCAAATAATTTGTAATTATTTTATTGATAAATTGATTTTTAAGCGCAAATCTATTACAAATTGTTATTTATTAGAATTAAATATGAAAAAAACTCACTTATATTCGTTACATGTAATTAAAAAAATAACAAATTTATTTTGTAATATTTATGTAATTAGAAATTTTTATTTAACAATAATATCCGTTCTAACAAATTGCTGGCACCTTTTTTCTCCAAAATTCCCAGTACAGACCCAGTAAAAAAAATTGGGTTTTTTGAAGCACTTAAGAGAAAAAGCGCATAATCGAGCGCTTCAATAAGAGAGCTTTTATATAGCAGTAAATGATAAAGAATAAAATACAGAAAAAAGCTGCTATTTTAGTGCTGATAACGATGAGGTTTTAAAGCGAAAAAAAAATAAAAATATAATGGGTTACGAAAATTATTGAAACAATGCATTTAAGCAATTAAAAGCAAAACATCAATGTATATGGAAATATAGTTATCCCTTAAAAAAGCGCTTTAGGAGTGCTTTGTTTGCATGTTAAGAAAAGCGCTAATTGTCAGCAGTAAATAGTCCTCCAAACCGGGAACACTCCATACAAAAATCAGGCATCTTATCAGCAGGTTTGATGCGATTTGAGGTATGCATTCATACATAAAACCTGCTCCTTTTGGAGCACATTTGTATGTACATCTAATTTTGTTCGTTATTTTATAGACATGAAAAATGCACATCACCCATACATGCATTGCAAACAATTAAGATTAAGAAAGTGCTTGCAAAGTTAAAAAAAAGGTAAATTTATTAAATAATCTTTTTTTTTTGTTAAAATGGTAATTAACAAAAAACTATTAAGGTAAAAAATATTTTAAAAAAATCAATAATTTGAGAACAATTCAACATTTCGATAATGAAAATTGTTTACAGTAAAATTAGAAAATTTCCAAACCTGTTAAGGAATTTAAATTTAAAATTAAAAGTTATTAGAAGCTATTTAAAATAAACCATTTTGATTGTTAACTAGGGATGGCAAATGGGACTAGGTTTTTTGAAACCCGGGATTCGGGACTTTTTATACACAAAAACGGGATCCCGGGACGGATCGGGATTTTATATATAAAGGCGAAAAAAATAAAATTCATATACATATTTATAATAAAATGTTTATGTATAAGTATTAAAACAAATAAATTCATGAAGAATATTAAATTCATTACAAAATAAAACAGTTTAATGTATTTTTTAAAGTAATATGGAAAAATTATATATTAAAACTTATATTTTAAAAAGCTTCTAAAACAAACAAATGACGTCTGATAATCGATACCTTATTTTATTGAAAACATATCGCACTTGTTCAACAATAGTGTATTAACTCAAAATTTTTCTCTTTTCTTTTTTTGGAAAAAAAAACGAAACGTTTTATATGTATTCATATCTAACCGCTGTAAAAATATCATGCTATTTGGTTTACTTTTTGGTAAGAATTTAAGAATTCGTTCGCACATATGCGTTCGCATTAAACACTTCTCGGTGGTATCGTAAATAATTAGATACATACTATATGTATGCTATGTGTCAATATTTAATTTATTGTTTATCAAATATATACATATGCAAGTATTAATCTAATAAAATAAACTTAAGCAAATGTGTCAAAGACCTTTGGTAGAATCTCCTAAAACTTTTAACACCTTTTTGCACAACTTGCATTGTGCGTGCGCAGTTCTATTATCATTCACTTAGAAAAAAGACCGCACCGAACTTTATATTCTGATTTTATTTTCTGTGGTACAAAATGTATGGCATGTATGTAACATTTATGCACTTGCGACTTCTTTTTGTAACCAGTTAAAAATTAGAATCATTGCCAGTATGATTTAATATTAAATTTTTGAAGTTATTTTTAACAGGGTGACTCACGTTTATTAAAATATATGTAGTTGTATTTAATAAATTTCGGTATTCGGGATTAGCATCCCTATTGTTAACACGGTTAACAATCCAACAGAAGTGCAGATACAAGGGAAAAAGGAAATAGGGATAGACTAGTCGATCATAAATTGAGTTTGAAGGCTGTCCTCATCGAATTTCAAGTATGTGACCCACCCCCCTACGTGCGATGGCTCGATTTCCCTTGTCATATACCTATTTATTCCAATACTCTATATTTGCTTGTTAATTTTATCGGTGAGTTTGATTACAATGTTTGTTTTGGAATAATCTTATGATATATATGTATATGCGGTGAATACCCATTCCGTATTATACAGAACAGTACTGTAGTTCAGGTCTCTGTTCTGTGCAAATTGCTATTTGGTTAAAAAAGAAAGCTCAAATCGGTCTGTAGTTAATTAAGTGTTCTATATTTGAACTGCATCAAATAATAAAATGATAAAAAAAACAAACATATCGTTACCTAAAACGCAAAAGCCCCTTTTTTTATACACGTAAAGAACTAGTTACTAAATCACAAGAAAATATGCTTGATCCAATAAAATCTTGTACCATTCTCGTCCAAGCCAAAAATTTCTTATTGCAAACATAAGTATGTGTGGCATGATTTAAGCAAAAATTTATGACTCGAAGCGAAAATTTATAAGGAAAACAATAATAAAAAACTAAATTTTGTTATTATTTCAATATAAATATATGAAAGAAATGTTCTTGTCGACACTGTGGGCCAGGCAGTAAATTTCAGTTTAAAAATTTAATGTAATTTCTATAGTTACTTAAATCAAATTTTGAGTTTCTCAATAGTATGAAATGGGAATTTAGCACATCTGAAAGAAACCTTGTTAATTAATTTTTGAATCCCAAGAAAAACTTTGATGGCGAATTATGTAATTTGGATCATAATTAGGCTGTGAATTACGAATGAGAGAGTGAATTACGAAAAAACGCTGTCGTGCAAACATGGTATTAGTCTGGGTTTACACTAGAGATGAGCGATCCCGTGATTTTTAAGGAACATCGTGATTAGTGAACGTGATTTTAAAATCACTGTTATTTAAAACTGTGATTGTGATCACAACTTTTATTTTTGTTCTAGGATATTTGAAAATTTTTTGTTATGGAGTTTGACAAAGAAATAAGGCAACAAAAACGATCACCTGTTTAGTTGGACATACTTGAACAAATAAACATTGGCTGTAAAAAAAATTCTAAAAAGGAAGAAGAGAGAACTACAATAAATGTAGTTGTGTTATTGGCAGTAAAAGTTTATTTTTTTAAATTCGGTGAAAATCTAAAGCAAAATGGAGAAATCGTTATTTAGAGAAACTTAGAAATTGCTCGCGGATCACGACAAGTACTTCTCTTATACACTTAAAATCTTCTTAATACACTGAATGATAAATAAAATGATAATATTCTTGGCACAGGTTTGTATACACTATAAATACAACCAGAAGAAGAACTCATCAGGCACAAGAACGTTTCGTTACTTATAATAAGTTCTTACTTGGCACTGTGAAGTTGAAGAGGGTTGGAATCCTCACAAATTTGTCTTTTTGTAAATAGCACATTTTTACAAGAGTTTTCCTTTTCGTCATCATACAATAAATCTACACTAATATCCATTGTAAATACTTTTTATTTGACACAACAGTTAAAACACTTGTAGTTTAAAAAAATTATTCAATTTTATAAAATTTTCATTTGTCAAACGTGATATTATAAGTTGGCAACTTTATAGCAAACTCAACTAACAACATTTGGGTATCACAATACCTTAAATGAGTTTGGTTGTGCATAAATTGGGTTTACTCTCACTGTGAGAGTCTCACTCGACCAAACTGAGTTTAGCGGAGAACCGCAATATGGGCATAAATCCGAATGTATTTGAGTATAAGTATCATTGTGACCATTTTAGCATTTTTGCAGTTAAATTAAGCATTCAAAATTTTGGCTTAACTGCAAGATTTTCATTTAGCATTTGGCATTTTATAAAGCATTTTTATAAAATTGAATATGAACTATTGATCAGCTGAAATTTTTTTATAACTTGAGAGTTACACGATCAAGTTTTGTCTATCAAGTTTTAATACACTCACACTTTTTTACCAATACACTCATACTAATAAAAATTGATACGAACTTGCCTTTAAAATTCTCTTTCTAGTGAGTGTTTCAATTTACGTTCAAGAAAACAGCTGATTTCATGGTTAGTGAGCAAAATTTTCGTTTGCCTTTATAAATTGTTTTCTTGATGACATCTTGAATGTAAATTGCTCAAAAATTGAATGCAACTTACGTCACAACTTTAAATTTTTGGAAATTTTGACAAACAGTATACCTAAAAGACTATCAAGAAAATCTTGATCGTGTGGCTGCACTGTAAAGTATAAAATTGTTGACAACAAATGGTTGCACTATAGTTGAAAATTGATAAGTTTTATCGTAAGTCTTATATGTTCTGTTAAGAAAATTAAACATTTAGAGAGCCTTAGAAACAAATTATTTTCGATTTATTTAATACGTATTAAAGTATAATGAAATTTTACATTGTAATGTAAAAATTGTATCTATCAGAGGTCCGCATAAATTTGTTAAAATATTCCACTTACATATTTTTAATTTGGTTAAAATGAGTTACTAAAATTTGTTTGGTTTTTAATAGAATTTTATAATGTTAATAAGTTTTTAAGCATTTTCTGGCCTTGTTTAATGCAAGATTTAGCTGTCAGGGCAGGTCACATTGATAAATATGCTCCAGGTGAAGCATACAATCTCTCACCGTGAAGAATAACAACCAGAAACAAAACAACTAAATATTTTTCTAGCTAATCCTTTTTGAATTTTCCAGGGATGTAAACATGTTATGGTTTATTCAATACCTAAATGCAATAAATCGTCACAATAGTAGGAAATGTTAAAAACAACAATAGTTAGTTTAATTTATTTATTTTTTTTTTTAGCCATGCTTCCTTCAACCATGTTTTTTACGTGTGCATGTGTATTATACAAATAATTTACAATTAATAAAAACATTTAATCAAATGTATTTTTTTTTCTTTTTATTGCAGTTGGTACTTCCGTAAAATCAAACGTATTGAGGCTGAAAAGAAACTATTACTGCCAGAAAACGAGCATGGAGCATTTTTAATTAGAGACTCTGAGAGTCGTCATAATGATTATTCACTATCTGGTAAATATGTGCATATGAAGTTGAAAAAAAAACACTGTGTACAAAATGATTTATTTCAAAAGTAAATCAATTCTTTGTGTAAATTTAAATTGAGAGGGTTTCTACACGAGAAAAGATTTTTGAAAATTCCAGAAATTTTTTGACGGGAAATTTTGAAATCTTCTTTTAACATTTTTAACCAAAATTTTAGTTGCAGTAACATTAAATGAAATGGCAGTTTATTAGTGGCGAAATGAAAATGATTTTACCGCAATTTGAGAGGCTAAACTTTGTTATTAATTTGTAAAGACGGGATCTAGTAATCAGGAATACTGGGGTCAGGGATGGAAACTATGATACAATTGTATCTTTTTTAAAAATTTATTTATTTTAGAACATGATGATACATACCGTGGTACTTTCGCGACTTATTTAGTACATTCAAAATTTTAAAATTTTTATTGAAAAAACTCTAATTTAATAAAAAGCATAATATTTTACGAACAGAAGTGGATTTTATTGATAAAGTACATACTTTATTATTAATTTATAAATATCAAAACTTCTGAATTAACATTGAAATTGAATCTTAAAAGTAAAGACTGCTACATTCGGCTATGCCGAATCTTAATTAACTTTCGCGATATTTCGATAAGAACAGAAAGTTATATAAACCGAATTTTTAAAATCGATGTCTTCCGATGATGAATTTTGCACCATGGTTTTTCGACAAGATCGGGCAAAAAGTTTCTAAGTGAGAGGGGTCAAAGTTTGACATTTTGGTGTTCTTTCTCATCCATGTAACTAATAACCTATTGGTGTTATTAATTTTTTAGTTCGCGATGGGGATACAGTTAAACATTATCGTATTCGACAACTAGACGAAGGTGGTTTCTTTATAGCCAGACGCACAACATTCAGGCAAGTAAAGCTTCCTTTAGAAAACTTATAAATTATATAACATAAAATTCGTTTTCAGAACTCTGCAAGAACTGGTTGAACACTATTCGAAGGATTCTGATGGTCTGTGTGTTAATTTATGCAAACCATGTGTACAGGTAACAAAAACTCACATATGTATGTTTAAGCAATATTTTAAATTAAAAAAAATGTTTTATTTACGTCCGTTAGAGTGGAATTTGTTTTTTTTAACACATGGCAAACATAATTCTTATAGCATTAATGGCTAATGTGCCTTGCAAACATTAACTTAAATGTGATACGATATAAATTAAACGTGTAAACAGAGTTTAGATTTTTTCTTTTATGAACGCTAAGAACACACATTTTTAATATTTCTCATGAATGAGAAGGCTAAAATGTGTTATTTCTTTTTCAGTCATCAATATGAAGAATAAAAAATATGTTGATTTTGTTCATTCGTGTACATATTAGTGATGTTGCGAATATTCGTATTTAAAATACCGAATATTCTCGCCTATTTTTCGACACTCGTATTCGTATCCGCCAAATTCAAGCGAATGTTTCACGAATATTGTGGTAATACATTCTAAAAAGAAAAGAAAAAATGTCAAAAATATATAAAATGAAACAAAAAATATTAATTACATTTTTAATGGTTGCCTCCCTTATTCTGAAATGACTATAGAATTTAACAAACGTTTTATATAAAATTGGCTTTAAACCTTTATTAAATTGAAAAATTTTTGTGAATACAGGCTTTTGTCTTGTAAAATTAAATCTTCTTTTAGTAAAGTAAAAAACATTAGAAGGATTGTGAGGCCACAAAAAGAATTTATAGAATTTTAGATGCACATACTAACATACGAAAATTATCGAAAATTTGAAAGGGTCAATGAAATTTCAAGATAATTCAAATGTCATAACACAAATTGGAAATGCGTTCGCTGCGGTGGAATGACCTGGCCTCGAGCTTGACTAATTTTTATTTATTTAAATTTCGAAAGGTCGAATAAGAACAACTTTGATTAATTTGCAGTAAATTGTAAAAAATAAGTGAAATGCATGAGCGTGTAAAGAAACTCTGTGAGATCATTTCAATCCGCTTATTATATAATAATTAAGGGTGGGAAGCTTGACAGTTTGATATTTATTACTAAGCACTGTGAGAAACAAACTAAGGCAAAATAATGTTAAGAAAATAAAGGAAAAGTGCTAAATTAAATAAGTAAAAACCACCGACAAAGTAAAACCGCAATAAGAGTGAGAAAAACTAATGCCCCTATTGCGGTTCTCCACTTTTGTAAAGGCCTCGTTACTCTTACGTAAATGTTGCGGATACGTAAACGTTGCGGTCGAATTGAAATGTTGGTAGTTACTACAAAAACGTAAACGTGTCATATGTTTTTGAGGTGTATGCGTGCACTCGTACATATGTATGTATGTAATTTATTATTTGTTTTAATTCTGCTCACAGTCTTGTTCCAAGACATGTTGCTAACATTCTTTGTTAAAATCGCCAATGCATACCGATATCGGCGCTTTTGTACAAAAAAAATAAGATACTTTTTACATATGTATCTGTGGCATTTTGACAAAACATCTTAAGTCGTAATAAGATAGCAAAAATCTTTTAAAAAAATTCGCTGAAAAAATCATTTTTATCAAATAATAAATAAAACCAAACTTAAAGAAAACTTTATTTAAAATACAAAATTTTTAAAATGCAAACAAAAAGGTTAGCGCAATAATGAGAAAAATAAATAAATATAATATATTTTTTTTAAAAAAAGACCTCAAGATTAAATAATTCAAAATAATTATAAAAAAAGAAAGGTCAAATAAAACTAAATAATATATTTATTTAATATAATAAGGTTAAGGCGCATATTCGGAACTATGCGCTGATTTTTTGCATTTGCATTGTCCAAAATATATGCAAATAATTATTTTATAATAAAATCAATAATCGAATCAGCTGTTTTATGTTTTGGCTCATGTGTTTACAGCTTTAAATTAAATTTTTATTTAATAATTTTATAAATTATGATTTTTGCGTTAAAATATTATTAATATGTTGTAAATGTAAATGAAAATTATAGAAAAGAAAATAAGAAGTGGAAATACATTAAACATACAAATGTAAATACATATGAAAAAATGCCATCGTTGTATAACTTCATTTGTTGTTTATATTTGTGTTATTTTATTGTTAAAATACAAAAAAAATTGTTTCAAACTTATAAATAAATAAAATTACCATAGCAAAAGTGAGAAAAAGGCTTTTGCAAATTTTCAGCAGCCTGCTGTCGGAAACATGAATAAATACTATTTTAACATTTATCAATTTTATTTACTTCCATCTTTGGAAATAATCTAACTGTTGGATAAAATAAAATAAAAAATTAAACTTTACACAGCAATATTTATTTCCAACAAATAATCAAGAGCTGTAAGCTGCTTCTTTTATTTTCAATAAAAACCCGATAGCTTTGGCTTCTGTGACACAAAAAGCCAACATTAATTTCAGTTCGAACAAAAAACCCATAACATTGGATTTCATTACATCAAATTTAAATTAATGTTTTGATGAGAATCTCATTACTAAAATTTTAAAGTAAACCGCTGGTTAATAAGTTTTGTTGACAACACTGCTTCAAAACAAAAATACAATTTTTAACAGCTGATACGTAAAAACGGAGAGAAATTTTAATTTTATCAGGTTCATCCGCAACGCAACGTTACGTTTACGTAAGAGTACCTATTTGCACAGTAGCTAGGTAAGGAAAACGGAACAGCTGATTAGCAACGTATACGTTTACGTAAGAGTAACGAGGCCTTAACAGTTTGGTTGTCTTTGGTAAATTTACATTGCCATTCTCAACTTAACATTTTCAACTTTTTAAAAGTTTGGTCGACAAAAATGTTAAATAAACACAACTGCTTAAATGTAGTTGTGTTATTGGCAGTAAAAGTTTATTTTTTTAAATTCGGTGAAAATCTAAAGCAAAATGGAGAAATCGTTATTTAGAGAAACTTAGAAATTGCTCGCGGATCACGACAAGTACTTCTCTTATACACTTAAAATCTTCTTAATACACTGAATGATAAATAAAATGATAATATTCTTGGCACAGGTTTGTATACACTATAAATACAACCAGAAGAAGAACTCATCAGGCACAAGAACGTTTCGTTACTTATAATAAGTTCTTACTTGGCACTGTGAAGTTGAAGAGGGTTGGAATCCTCACAAATTTGTCTTTTTGTAAATAGCACATTTTTACAAGAGTTTTCCTTTTCGTCATCATACAATAAATCTACACTAATATCCATTGTAAATACTTTTTATTTGACACAACAGTTAAAACACTTGTAGTTTAAAAAAATTATTCAATTTTATAAAATTTTCATTTGTCAAACGTGATATTATAAGTTGGCAACTTTATAGCAAACTCAACTAACAACATTTGGGTATCACAATACCTTAAATGAGTTTGGTTGTGCATAAATTGGGTTTACTCTCACTGTGAGAGTCTCACTCGACCAAACTGAGTTTAGCGGAGAACCGCAATATGGGCATAAATCCGAATGTATTTGAGTATAAGTATCATTGTGACCATTTTAGCATTTTTGCAGTTAAATTAAGCATTCAAAATTTTGGCTTAACTGCAAGATTTTCATTTAGCATTTGGCATTTTATAAAGCATTTTTATAAAATTGAATATGAACTATTGATCAGCTGAAATTTTTTTATAACTTGAGAGTTACACGATCAAGTTTTGTCTATCAAGTTTTAATACACTCACACTTTTTTACCAATACACTCATACTAATAAAAATTGATACGAACTTGCCTTTAAAATTCTCTTTCTAGTGAGTGTTTCAATTTACGTTCAAGAAAACAGCTGATTTCATGGTTAGTGAGCAAAATTTTCGTTTGCCTTTATAAATTGTTTTCTTGATGACATCTTGAATGTAAATTGCTCAAAAATTGAATGCAACTTACGTCACAACTTTAAATTTTTGGAAATTTTGACAAACAGTATACCTAAAAGACTATCAAGAAAATCTTGATCGTGTGGCTGCACTGTAAAGTATAAAATTGTTGACAACAAATGGTTGCACTATAGTTGAAAATTGATAAGTTTTATCGTAAGTCTTATATGTTCTGTTAAGAAAATTAAACATTTAGAGAGCCTTAGAAACAAATTATTTTCGATTTATTTAATACGTATTAAAGTATAATGAAATTTTACATTGTAATGTAAAAATTGTATCTATCAGAGGTCCGCATAAATTTGTTAAAATATTCCACTTACATATTTTTAATTTGGTTAAAATGAGTTACTAAAATTTGTTTGGTTTTTAATAGAATTTTATAATGTTAATAAGTTTTTAAGCATTTTCTGGCCTTGTTTAATGCAAGATTTAGCTGTCAGGGCAGGTCACATTGATAAATATGCTCCAGGTGAAGCATACAATCTCTCACCGTGAAGAATAATTGGTCTTTTTATTTAGCCTTAATATACTTCAGAGAACACTTGGGCATTTGTATAATAATAATTGAAAAATATTAAGTAGTGGAGCTGCGAAGTTGATCATTTAAAATTCAGTCATCGGAACATCATAATGTTAAAATAAAAACATTTGGTAGTGCGTCGTTTTTTTCGAATAAATTGTAATTTTTTTCAATCAAATTTTAAAGATCGATTGGCGCTAAATTGTTCAATTGGATATTTGTATTCGGCGAATGTTGCCACAAATATTCCTATTCGCGAATATTAAAATTTGATATTCGTAACATCTCTAGTACATATGGGATCAGGGTAACCGTTTGGAATTTTTAAAAAGTGGCTTAAAAGGTTGTTTTATAAAAATAAAGTCGCACAAAAAAGTCGTTTTAGAAAATAAAAGTCGCGAACCTTTTTTAATGTCTTTTACTTATAAAAACATAACATAAAATTAATAAAACATAGCAAAAAATATCTCGCGTTGTAGACATTTTTTGACTCAATTAAATGATAAGTTTTCTAAATGTTTGATGCTTTTAAATGACATTTTGCAAAAAATATTATACCTTTAGATATTTTTTTTGTCGGCCTTTTTTTATCCATGTCGGACAGTGTTGCGAGATAATATTAAATGTTTAAAATATATTTAAAATATAATAATACATGGTGGCGCAGAATGAGTTTTTTTTTTTTTTTTTTTTTTTTTTGTTGATAGGACCAGCACTCAGGGGATGCCCCCTACTAATGCATTGCATTGTGTTGGAACTACGAAAATAGGTTATGGGAAGGAGGATAGAGGGAGTAGTGTTTGTGAACATTCGATTTGAACTTGATCATGTTGAAAGTGAGAGGGAAGATTTCAGCAGGAAGGTTATTCCACATACGAACAGTCCGGGAAAAAAACGAATGTAATGCGTTGTACGATTCACCTGCCAATCGACCACATAAGGATGGGCTCTTGAGGAAAAACGTGTATTGCGAACAAACGTACGGGTTTCGGAACCAGATCCCTAATTTCGTCAGAACACATCCCATTGTAGTAACGATAAAACAGGCAAATACAACCCACATTGCGACGGTGCTCAAGGGAGTCAATAGAATTGGACACCCTACTGTTACCAATGAGAACCTTCGCCCTCTCCTGCACGCGGTCGAGAAGCTCCAAAATAGACTTTGAAGCACCGGCCCACACATGAGAGTTGTATTCCATACGCGGTATAAATAGTAAGGAGATCAGATGGAGTGAAGTATATCCTACACCGTCTTAGAAAACCGAGGCACTTGAATGCTTCTTTCGACACCTTGAATATATGTTCTGTCCTTCGGACATCACATTGTATCCTCATGCCCAGAACATCAAGAGATTCTGATTCCTCAATAATTATACCACCCATATATACAGATGATTTGTCGCGCGTTTATGCTTTAGCACGCATCATTGGGTTTTTCGTGCATTCAAATCGACCCTATTTGCACGACCCCATTCCGAGACTATATCAAGGTCTCGGCCAAGCGTATCATTCATATGCTGCCTCATAACAACGACTTCAGTACGAATGGCAAAGATTGCTGTCATCTGCAAAAGAGTAGATAGGGTTGGAAGTTTGACAAAGGAGGTCATTTAGAAAAATAAGAAATAGAGTAGGAGAAAGAACGGAGCCTTGCGGCACCCCTGAATGAATCTTGTACTCGTTTGACGAAACCCCATCTATAACAACTCGTATAGTGCGATCTCTGAGAAAACTCGATATAAATCGAGAGAAATTATCACCGACACCAAATGCAGCAAGTTTTGACAAGAGTGCACCATGCCAGACTCTGTCAAACGCCTTGGAAATATCCAAAGCAATTACCGTACTTTCGCCAAAATGGTGAATGGAACGGCACCATTTTTCCGATAACAGAGCTAGTAAGTCTCCAGTAGAGCGACCTCTACGAAAGCTATACTGGCGGTCGCTAAGTAGGTAGTTTAACTCTAAATATTTGACAAGATGGTTATTTACCATACTCTCCATAACTTTGGAAAGTGCCGAACAAATTGCAATTGGGCGGTAATTTTCGGGGTTATTAGCCATTCCTTTTTTAGGAATTGGCGTAACGTTTGCAACTTTCCAGCAGACTGGAAATTCCGCAGCACGGTATAAAGTGCTGAAAAGATTTGCTAAGGGACGAGCTAGCGTCGAAGAGCACTGCTTCAAGGCCAGTGCAGGTATACCATCCGGCCCAGGAGACCTGTTTATGTCGAGATCCGCAAGAACCCTTTTAACAGCTCGAGCCCGAAAAAATATTCTAGGCATAGTTACGG
Organism: Pollenia labialis; assembly: GCA_949318255.1. Classification (NCBI taxonomy): domain Eukaryota; kingdom Metazoa; phylum Arthropoda; class Insecta; order Diptera; family Polleniidae; genus Pollenia; species Pollenia labialis. The sequence goes on from OX439143.1 coordinate 86,365,006, forward strand.
ATACTTTTGCGGGTTGTGGTTGACTGCTAGCTGGCAGGTGAGAATTATTAGCAAATAATTCGGCAACACAATTAGCCTTATCAACCGGGTCCGCGAATGATCGGTCATCCTTTAAAAGAGTTGGTATTGACGAACTAGCATTAACCCGTACTCTTTTAACGAATGACCAGAAGCTTTTACTACCCCGGGGAGCAGCAAGAACTTCAGTACGAAGACGTTGCTCGTGAAGAGTTTTTTCCCGTCTAAGTACTATGGCACACGAAGCCCTTGCCATTTTGCGTAGCATTTCGGTATCAGCGTTTTTATTTTTACGCCAATTTCTGAATGCTTCCTCTCTGGATCTGACTGCTGATTTGCACGACTGATTAAACCAAGACTTGCATCGAGGTTTACTCGAAGCTTTTTTAACTGGAATGAAGATTTTCATTCCTAGCATTATTACATTTTCAACCATTTTCGCCATGGCATTGACGTCATTGTCCAGGAAGCAGAGTTTCCAATTGAAATGCCGAAAAAAGTCATTGATCTCAGCCCAACGCGCTTTTCCGTTAACAAATATTGATCGTTTCGTAGCCCCTCGTGAAACGTTCCGAAGTTCGGAGAACGGAAAAGAGGCGGAAATGGTGCAATGATCCGAGTTGCCAAGATGTGCTAGAACCTCAACTTCGTACTTTTGTGGGTGCGAAGAGAGGAAGAGGTCAAGGGTATTATGTTGGTGCCCATCAACACATGGAATATGTGTTGGTTCATTCACCAGTTAGTTGCATGAGGAGGTTGTGCGCAGCAAAATGTTTAAATGGTTTATAACGTTTTTATTTACGCGATTAATATATATTTTTTTTAAATATAACATATTGTTGGGGAATTTTTTGCAACTAGCTTTGAAAAATGATATGCTGTAAGTGATGTCCATTTTCTGCTTCGCACATACGTGCTCTTTTTATCATATTTTCCATAACTTTTCGCAAAATTTTGCGGGTCATTATTTTTGTTCGATCCTGAATGAAAAACAAAAAAAAAATAATGATTTAAATAGTTATAAAGTATTCAAACCAAAAATACACTTAGTATTTTACACACCCAAGACCAAGTTATTTTAATAATAATCAATAAGGTTCAATTAATTTTGTTCTTTGTTCGATTGTATATATTTCATTATTAATTCCCCAAGCCTTCTTCATAAAATGCTGAAAAAAAACAAAGAAAGAATAATAATTAAAATAGTTATAAAGAATTCAAGTCATATAGCTCATTCTGCGCCACCCTGTATTACTTAATTATTTAACAGAAAAGAAAATAGTGAAACCCCTAAATATTCCCCTAAATGAAATAAAACTCCCTAAACTGGCAACTCTGATGTCAATCTATCAAAAATATATAAAACGAGGTTGCCAAACGAGGAATAATCTGTTGACTGCTTTTAATAATATGACGACGATGCCAAACTATATTGCTGTTCTGCATTTTGACGATTTGTTGTCAATATAGCGGAAAATTAAATAAGTCGCAAAATTAGATGAACAGTCCGACAACAAGTCACTCATTATCGTTCTCTTAAGCAGCCCACTAAATATGCAACTATGAGATGAGGCATTTAACCATATTCGATTAAATATAATCAATTTATGTGAATATAGGAAATAAAAAATTCGCATTTCCTACATCGCAGCAGGCTTACCGTTTTGCAACAGAATTGCACCATTCGTCCTTTTTTAAGAGGACAGTATTTTTTTTATACGATTTCCTTTGAGATTTTTTTTTAGAAAAAAAAGGACAGTAGATTGTTTTTTTTTTAGTGAATTGTCCTTTTGCTAGATTATGACTTCTTCTATAAACTTAAAAAATATAAGTTTTATTTTCTCAAAAACCCAAAATTTCAACATTAAAACGCAAAACACGCTGGTTAACATTAATTAGTGCAATTTTTTGTTCTCAACAAAGGAGCCCGATGATATTGCAAAAATCATTTTGATGATCCATTTGCTTGATTTTGGTTACTTTTGGCCTTTATATTCCACAAATATATTTGTCGCCTATAGTCTCTTAATTTAACGGACTTGAAATTAAAAGAAAATGTGCTCTTACCATTGGTTATTTAAAACATTTTGGCATATTTAGATTTCAGGTAGTATTCTGTATTGACGATTTACATCAGTGGGATGCAGTGTTTACAAAAATTTAACATTTTTATTGGCTAAGAAGTGGATAAAAGATGGATCATAATTAGTAGATCAATTATTTGTAGATGGAAGATTTTGGCTATTTCAATGAAAAAATATTGGAGGTAAAAATATAGTAGTTTGTAGAATTTTGTTTGTCTCTGCGGGCCCTTAGTGCGCCAACAAAGAGATTGCTTTTAATTGCCAATAGTATTTGGGTTATCGGAAAAGTCACAATTGAAAAATGTTACTTAAGAATCACTTTGTTCTAAAAAGTATATTTAAAAAAATACATTCAACAGAAAAATGTCATAGACAATAAAATAAGTATATGTATTACTAGTAGCTCTACTTGCTAAAATCATATTCTTTGAATTATCTTATTACCTATCCAATAATCTTGATACTATTCATAATTTTTACTACATTTCGAAATGTCCTTTTTTCGGGTGGAAACTATAGTCACCGTATGCAAACTAAAAATAAAATAAATATAATGCTCTTATATGTATTTCATCCTTGATTTTAAAGACAAAAACGAATTTTTTTTAGTGGAATGTTGATAAAAAAGATTAATTTATGTGCTGTTTTCACAACACAAGTGATTGAACGTGTAGTAAAATTTTAATGAAAAACACTCAAAAATTGATATTAACAAAAAACAGCACATGGATTTTTAGTTGATTTATATGGTTGGTTGCTTCGAAAACTAAGGTGACTATAACGATAATAATTTGCTTTACTTATATGGACTATAACGTAAATTCATTCTAATAAATTTACCTTTAGCAGCAGAAAATACAGATACACTGAAAGAAAAATGCTTCATATATTTAATGAATCATTTTCATAAAAAAATTTTCATTGGTTAAATAAAAGTTTTCATTGTCAAAATGGAATTTCATAGTTATAATGAAGTATTTTCGTTTAAATCGCTTCATAGGATTTCGTAATTACGTTAAAAATTTTCATTGGATATATGAAAACTTAAGTTTGTCCAAGTTAAACAAAAAATTTTAATTGGGAACAAAAAAAAAATATACAAACATAACTTTATTCATAAAATAATACAAAATTATAGTTTCCTTAAAAAACTGTTTAAGTATTAATTAAAAAATGTAAAATTTAATAATTTCATACATCTAATGTAATATGCCATTAAATTTAAGGGTATTCATTTCAAAGTTTTTTTGGTTGGAAAAATGGAAAAAAGAAAAATTACACTCTTATTGACGTGAACGGGTTTTTTTATTTTTTTTTTTGAAAATGTACAAACTGTCAAAAAAATCTGCCAAATAATTCGTTGAAGTAATTGATATTTGCAATATGCCAAATAAGTATAAAAAGTGAATTAATTTATTTATTTAATTGTCACATCATTAACTAAAATTGATAATATTTACGAAAAAAGGGGAATGTAAAGATACATTTTCATGAAAACAATTCAATATAAACTTTGAAATATTAAATTGCAGAAATGTTTACTTCTTTCATTTCATTTCTTTTTTTTAATTCTTTTTGAATAACTTTTTTTATTGAACTCATTCTTAATATGTGTTTTTTCTTTTTGAAAGTTAAATGAGAAAGAAGTTATGTTTAAAATGTTGTAACTATAAAAAATAATTTTTAAAATCAGAGTTGTACAATTCAAGAGTTTATAAAAAGAGATGTAATTTTTCGTACTTTGTATTAAAAATTAGCAATTTTTTATGAATGGCAACATCATTTCGTTTGACGTTTATAGTGGAAAATTACATATTTTTATCCTGTCTTTTTTACGCTTGGTTATAGTGTGATAAAAATTTAACTTTTGGTGGAATTTTTTTTCTTGTGTTTGTTGTAACAAAAATTACATTTTTCCACTTTTCCATTTTTCCAACAAATAAAAAAACTGAAATGAATACCCTTTTTATGAAATCAAAAATTTTTTTTTTAAAAGCAACATATTTTAATAATTGAAAAAAAATTATTTTTAACATTCAAATAACTCAATAATTAAGAGTATAAAAATATTTCGAAAAAGCATGCCTTCATAAATTTAAATTTTCATCATGATAATAGTAATGAAACAAAAACTTTCAATCAATAAATATGTACATATGTATGTTTTTAGTTTTCTTTAAAATGTACATCTACATATAATAGAGTAATGGCAAAAAACATAGTTTTTTTATTCAAAAACTACAGTGCCCCGGTAGGCTAGCTGGTAGTGAGCTAGTCTATCAGCGCCGAAGTTGCGGGATCGATTCCCGCCAGAGACAGAAAAAAATGTTAAAAAGAAAATAATAATTAATTTATTGAAGTATTCATCCAATGAATAATATTCATAGATCGAATGTAATGTTTCATTAAATACATTTTCATTGATCCAACGAAGCGCTGCATAAGTTCCTTTTAAATGAAATTTTTCATGGGATTAATGTCAAAATTCATTGGTATTGCGAAGAAAATTCTTTCGGTGTAGAATTGACTATATCGCTAATGTGACTAAAATCGGTAGTGACCATAACATGGGGTCTTCACCTGACAATTTTTTGTCGTAATAAACGTCAAACTTCTTATAAAAAAAACGCTGACAAAAATGTTTGAGTTTTTTTGTATAGACTTTGACGTTTGTTATGACAAAAAATTGTCAGGTAAAGACCCCATGTAAACGAAAAAAAATTGTCCGTACAAAAAGTTTGTTCGGAAACAGTAAGTGGGTGGGGTGAATCAATTTGGCTTTAATGTTTTATCTCATCTTCCATTAAGAGCTATGTTGACTTAAAAACAGCACAAACGTTATAAAACAAAAGATAACTTAAATTACAAATTAAAATATTTACTAAACATATCTAGGTAAAAATAAATAATAAAGATATAATGCTATAATAATTGCAAGTGTTGCAATTTGGTTTAAAACCTTCTTTTTATCTACCTTAACCACTCTAATTTGAAAATAAAACAATTTTTTACACTTTTCCATATTTTAAACATACTGCATATGAAAAACCAAATCATTAATATTGGATAAACCCTCCATCATTTTTTTTTTATGTTGGTTCCTATTACGGTTAGTTGTAATTTCTTTATTTTTGTATTATGTTTTACAACTTCGCTATATTGCGGTGAACAAAAAAAAATTACAACTGTTCACAACCAGTTGTCTTAATTACAACTCAACTGAGTTGAGTTGTAAACCGTAATAGGGGCTTTTATCTCAGGCAACTTATTTATTTGTTTATTTACGGTATTAATTAATTGACTACTGAGTGGTGGAGGGGATAAAAATTAAAATAAACTTCAGATATTATTTATGTTTAATTTTATTATTATTATTTAACAATTGTATTTATTACTAATCTTTAACTAACAATATTATGTTTGTTATTATTGTAATTATTATAATTAAAAAAAACTTACACAAAACAAAAAGACCAGTCAATTTGCGGGTATATTCGAGGTAGGATTGTTCAAACATAAATACGTATAATTGTCGTTGTAATACTTTTCTTTTTTACTTTTTGTAACCACAATCTGCAGCCACAAATCACAAATACTTATTGTCATCCATGCATACCTCCATTGCCACAAATAACACTATCTGTACCTGTAATTCTGCTAGTTTATGCCAATTCCATACAGCTTCCATTTCTTTAGTAACAAATCCGTTCTTACATATTTAGAGGATTCACAAGGTGTGCTATCAAGTCATATCGTTATAATGTCCTAAATAATATTTTACAATTTAAAAAAAAAAATATTGTTGTGTTTCAAACAAAATGAAAATTTTAATGCTGTGCTAATTGATTCGTCGTAACTATACAGTAGAAATCTAAATTATAAGCGGTTGCCCACAGTAGTCATATGTATTTCTTGTAATTATTTTAAGACATATGATTTTACAACTTTATGACCTTGTGAATGCCCCAATTATGTTTGTATATACTATTTGTTTTAATACATTTAGAATATACACCATTAAATTTATGAAGTATGTACACGAAAAAACGATAAGTGTTGCCATTATTTATAGAATACGATCGTAAGAATTTTATTTTAAAATGCTCTTTTTATATAAATTTGTTAAAATAAATCGAACTTAGCTTGCAATGTTTAGGTCAGCAGAATTGTCTAAACCTTTTTCGAACTTTCATCAAAAATAGGAGTTTTTTATTTAACTTTTAAGTTTACACGTATTTGTAATTTTCATATTGCAAATATGGGGTCTAATCACCGCTTACGATATCGAGCAAAATTAATCGAAATTATTTATTTTGGTATCATGACTCTCGATATCGAATGAAATTTATTGAATTTGAAATAAAAGCTTTAGATATCGAGTAACTCGACATTACATTTCTTGAGGTTTCATTCGATATGTCAGTGTCTATCGTATGCAAAAAAATCGATAGTTTATTCGATACGAATGCGGTAATTAGGCCCCTGTATTGTTTACGATTCAATCTGAATTCAGCGTTTACTAAAAATTTAAGGAATTATTTTCTAAACATTTTGTTTCAAATTTTTATCGTTTTACTGTAAATAAGAAAAAAATTATTGAAAACAATTTAAAATATTACGATTCGTTTCCATTATAACTCCATCAACATTAGGCTCTAAAGAAAAAATTATCAGCCCAATTATGAATAAAAATTCCCCGGTAGATTTTCCCTTTCCCCATTTTAACAAATGAATTTACATACATCCCAATTGTGAATACAAATTCCCCGGGAGTTTTTTCCCCTTTTTCCATTTTTACAACTGAATTTACAAAGGAAAAATGGGAGAAAGGAGAAAACTCCCGGGGAATTTTTATTCATAATTGGGCTGTATATAATTATCAGAGCGAGTTTTAAATGCTTAAACAAATTTAATAATACGCAAGAAAAAACATCCATAAACAACTTTTTTGTTTTGGTAATTTATTCATTGCTAATATAGAAAACTAGTTTTTTATTAAAATATCAAGTTGCCGAATTTTAGTAATGAGGCCAAATCTTAGGTCGTTTAATCCTAATATAGTCCTTTTTTATTCATGAAATCATGTTTTAATGATAAATATGATCAGTCGATCACGTGAAAACGCTTTATCCTGTCAAAATAGGGGCATTCGATTAGGGGGATAGATTATCTAATATTTAAGTTTTCTTTATCAAAAATATATATTGTTGGTCTCACGTAAAAAGTCCCTAAATTACATAATTGCCCAAATTTAAGGAAGGGGTTTGAAATCGTTGTAACTTTTTATTTAAGAAATAATAATTATTTTTTTTAATACAGTATATATGTAAATGGGAAATATTTGCAGGTGTTATGTTGTTTATTTCGTCGCGTATATTGCTTTTTAATTGCTGGATGGTTCTAGGCTTATTAATGTAGACTTTTTCTTTCAAATAAAAACAAAACAGTGTGGGGCGGTTAAATCCGGTGATCGCGGAGGCCAAATAAAACCACTTGTACGCGAAATAATTCGTTCACCAAAGATGTCCCGTAAAAGAGCCATTGTGTCCCTTACAGTGTGCGCTGTGGCTCCATCTTGTTAGAACCATACTTGCGGATGTTCCAACATTGTTCGATATCTGACACCATTGACAAAAACGGCGACCCTGTGTTCATTTTAAAAAAAATAAGGACCAATTATCTTTTCCGATGAAACACCGCACCAAACCGTACACTAAGGTGGGTGTAATTCTCGCTGTTGAACTACTCTCGGATTTTCCCCCTTAATTGGAAATGGGCTTCGTCGCTCATAATTAAATTTTGAATAAAATTTTGATTTTCTTCTGCTTTTTGCCAACAGCAATTTGGGTTCAATTGAGTACAGCTCTATTTTAAATGCCCCAAGTCTTCTTTACAAAATACTGAAAAGACAAGAAAAAAAAATAAAATAAAAAAGTTATAAGCAATTCAAACCCCTTGGGTAATTTTGGTACATACACTCAAAAGAAAAATCAATCCATCCGTACTCAAATCAATCCGAAGGGGTATTAATAGTACGGTGAGTACGGATTTTCTTGAATCAAGTACAGAAAGATTGATTCAAGTACGGATTTTTAATCCCAAAATACTTAAATTATCCATATTCAATAATGTTTTCGTACTTGAAATAATCTGAAAATGAGATTGATTTAAGTAAAACTAAGATTGAATCAATCTCAAAATGAGCTTGATTCAAGTAATATAAAGTTAAATTTATCCCGAATTCATGATTGAAAAAAACAAAAAAAAAGAAATTAAAAAGAAAAAATGATTATGATTGATTTACTTTCCCGTATTACACATTACAGAATGATAAAACACCAACATCATGCCCGATATGTTTTTTTGTTTTAGAAATATATTTAGAAAACAATGAAATATATGGGAAAAATTTTTTTCCAGAAATTTAAACAAAAATGTGAAGATTCTTTTGCCACTTGGTCTAAAACTTACTTGCTGAAAATTTGAGCCAAATCGGATAACTCTATCCCGTGCACCTTTGAGGTCAAAGTTCAAATGATAAAAAAAAAATGTCCATACAAGCAAACAATTTTTTTTCGATTTTTTTTTATTTTTAAATATTAGTTAGCTTTATTAGCTTATTAACAACAAAAAATTTCATTTCGATCGGACAAGATTTTCAGTTTCAAAAGTGACTCTGAAAAAAAAATTTGAGGCTTGGTAGGGGCTTACTCTAAAAAATTTGCAAAAAAAAATTTTTTTTTGTTTTTATAAGCACACATTAAAGATTTTTTTTTGCTCTTAATACCAGGTTTTTTAAATTTTTTTTCGACATCGCTTTGTTCTAAATTGGGGCCAAAAAAAATTTAGTTTTTGGCCCTATTAAAAAACAAAATTAGGACGTCACAAAAAATGTTTAAAAAAACCTATTATTAAGAGCGACAAAATATCTTTAATGTATGCTTGTAAGTTTTAGACTAAGCGGCAAAAGAATCTTCACATTTATCATCAAAAATCCAAAGTTGATTTTTCATTGTCACCCCATTAACCAAAAATATAAACTAAATGAGTAGCATGAGTTCAAATTTATTTTTTAACCCTTCGTTGTACACATGAGTCTGGCCAGACCTTTTTGTATGTGTAAAGAAAATCAAAACATGCGCAAGCCGGAGGGTTAAACATGAAAATAATATGTATATGTATGTGTTTTTCTTGTTTTGTTTTTCTACACACAATAAGCAAACCGGTTTTTCCAAACTTGGGATTGATTTTCGAAAGTAATCCCATTTAGGATTGTTTTGAGTACGTTTAAGTGTTATTCGTACTAAAATGTGTGAGTACGACTCGTACTTAAAGTAATCCCAAAAAACTTGATTTATCCCGAGTGTTTTTCTTTCTGTGTAGAAACTAAATGTATTAAAATGTAAAATTGTTTGTTCAACTGTTTATTGCGCTATTTATGTATTTCTATGAAATGTTTTGAAATCGCTAAAAACTCAATATCGAAAAAATTCGAATTGGGGCCTTTGTAGATGAGACCAACGATATGTATGTGTAAAAAAATGTTGTGCATTTTGTATGCCGAAATAATGTTTCATTGTTATAAAGTCTTTTCTTTGGTTCCTTTTTAAAGACAAAAACCCTGAAATGAGTGTTTCAGCCATACCACATACACGTAGCTTATCTTGAGTGAAATATATCGTGTGAGAGTATGAATAGGGACAAAGTATCGTATCATTTTTATTTAAGAAATACGAGTGCTTTAAACTTGACCATAGATTTTGTTTAACGATACGAGGACGGATCACTTAGGACTTATAGCGGTCGCTTTGTAATACCCTTAGCCAGTGACCATAGTCAGCCACTGGATTATTCCCCTGACATCGCTGAACCATCGAACCACACACACGTCCTGCAAAACAGAGATCGATTTCAGTAGGCATAGCGTCCAAATATAACACTACTGGCCTATCATATGCAAGCCAAAAAGTCCTGACTATAAGAAGGCATTTTCACCCTGCCATCTCCTGAGCCCTTCTGTACGACTCACGTTTAATTAAAGTTTTACACCGAACCATTGAAATGCCGATCAGGCCGTCGACAAACATGTCGTTCAAGAGGCAGCACTGTTTTGGTAGGCCGTCAGCAGTTTGGTTTCCCATGCACCCACTGTGCTCCCTTTGCTCTTATCCTATTTAGAATAGTACACGTCCCCAAGGGGCGTAAACCTAATTGGAACTCCAAATATCTGTGGAACATTCGTCAGAGACCGTCCAGTAACATACTAAGTCAGAAAGTACCAAGCTAAAAAAAAACACATCTAGAACCTCCTGTCTATTAGCTACAAATTTCCAAATTGCTGTTACAGAGAAAAGAAAGTAGCAACCCAACTCTTGTATTGGTGTCGGAGCTGCTCCACGTGATGTGGTGCTCATTATCATCAGCACAAAACCATAGGGGTACCCATAGAGCCAGCATTGGCGACTAAAGCTTGGTTCTCTGTTCAACATTTCATGTGAAATGCTTTCAAAACGCATATGAAAAAAACTTGTGCAAAATATTATCAAAATAATTTTCGTGGGAATACAAAATTTAATTTAAATGATTTTGTTATTCGTGCTTAATTCCCAATTTTTATTATTTGATAAAAAATACTGGAAATTTATTGTTGATCGGATAAGCTATTCCTATACGCATTTCACTGGTTGCTTAGGCCAGATCATCGGGAAACTTCATCCATAAAGATTTGAAGGAATAAAAACGAAAAATTGTGCAAACTCGCAAGATAGGTAACATTGACACATTTCAAAATATTCGTGTAAAATAATCAATGTTACTCAACATTTTTCACAAATTTGAACAGAGTACTAGGCTTAAGACACGGACGAGCCGATTGGGTAGCCCATCACCATGGTTGCGCCATGTAGCTCGAGACAATCCAGATCGACTTATTGCCTATATCTAGACCCGCTTGTGTTGTATCTCCATCTCTGAAATCAGAAAGAATGCAGATATCAACGTGTTTTTAGCCGCAATACAAGATCTAATATTACCTGTTATCTGTTCCTTTGACATATAATAGCTTGTAGTCCTTAAGGTTAAGTCCACAAACCCGATACTTGTGGATTCATGGTTCTTGGACCATTACTAGCCCCTTATTCCTCTCTACCCCCCGGAGCAGCAATGCGGAGGATGCTGCCTTAGAGTGTTAAAGATGTATCTGCGACATCTTCACCATGCTAAGTGCACAAATTTTCGGTGAACGTGAAGTTTACGTCGTTCTGATCTGATTGCAGGAGGGCGTCCTCATCAGCAAATTCATTCATGCGTTCAAAGAAGTCACCCACCTGTCAGAGACGGACTGGGTGTCCTCTTTGTTGCATGAATGGACGGAAACGTCATCTGCCGTACAAAAATAAATCCACTCACTCCTATTTTCTCTTTTAATTTTGTGTTATTCCCCAAAAGTACATCTCACGCAACCGTCGGAGCGGGATCGTCCTTGTTGTCCCTACGGTAGACACGGAGCAGGATAGTACTAAAACCATAGTATATCTTGCCCTGTTTCTCCGTCAGTGACTTAAAGGAGTCCTGATTCTTGAGTAGGAAGTTGGGGATTGCAGCATTGTATTTTCATCAGGATCTCTTTTGGTGCAGAATTTCAGCACCAAGAAGAGTCGCTCAGGATCTTCCAGAAGACACTCACCATTCGCTGTTTCACCAAGTCCCACTTAGAATGAAAAATTGATCCCTCAGCTACACCTCTGTTAATAACTGCTCTCTTCAGCCACCTCGCTGTAGGACGTCTTAGTTGCCTTCGGTGTATCTTGGGGACGTTGTGTCCCTCGGCTGCAGCTTGTTCCTCCGAACGTTGCCGTTTAGGCATTGCTACCGTCGCATGGGCAGGAGCTAAAACGCTTTGCAGGCCAGAAGTTTTGGCCTTAGCCCTTGCCAACGAAGCTTCCTGTTCAGGAGATAGCTCGTGAGCCTTTTTGGTGCCGAATAGCTCAATAATACGCAACGAAAGCACCCCTTGTATTGGATGACCTCTTGAACGAATTTTTATGCCGGGGCGAGATGCAGAATTGAGACAAAATATTCTCATCTTTGACCCCCCTCTGCACAATAGCACGGATTACTAAACAGATATGACACGAGACGGAAGATTCTGCGTTTTTTTTTGTCTCTTTCTTAGAAAGCTGCCCTCTTGCATTTCTCTTTGCATGATTTTTTATGCCGCAATACAATGACCACAAATTTATAAAGTTGAGATTTATTTGCAAAACTGTTGTAAAAATTAACTTTTAAGTTTACCACAACACGAGTAAATAATATTTAAGTAAGTACATATGTAAATAACATTATAAAACAAAACAATATTACTAAATAAATTTTTTCTGCACAAAACAAACGTTTGTTGAACTAATGCATTTGTTTGTGTTTTGTTACTTTTGTTTTGATCACGCGGTTTGTGTTGATTCTTGCGGCCTGTTTTTACACATTTCCACTTCACGTCCAAAAAAAGCTTTCTGAAAGCTGCCTTCGCAACTGATTTTCACAGTTCTTTTAGTATTCTGTCACAAAAGGTTAATGGGAAACTGCTTTGAATGACAGTGAAACATCGCCGCTTGTTTTAAAGCAATCGCCTTCTCATGGGGCTGCCTTTGCACATTTGTCCAGCCTGGGTTTGCCACGTTGTCCTCCTGTGGGTTTCGGAGCTGTTACAGAAACCGACGGGTTCGTTTTGGTTTAGTCCTGTACCGTTCTTCATTTAAGGTTTGTTTTGATTGTTGTTGTTTTCAAGGCCTTCTACAAAAAAAACTATTAAGCTGGGATCACACGATTGCCGCAATGCACCAATTTTCACACTTTTTAATACCCCAATCGTGTGACTGCACAACCAAATGGCTCTTGTACCAATCGAGGACAATATTGTGATTACTTTTGCCAATCAAATGCAACCCTGGTGCGGCAATCGTGTGACTATTTGCTATGCAACCGCGCGTCAATAAAAATGACTAAAATGCACCAATATTTATTGTGTTCTTGTGCGGCAATCAAACAACGCAATACGCGCCAATATTTGCCTTTTTTATTAGATTTACTTTTTTGTGTTTCTTTTATTAGGTAATGAAAATAAATATGTATGTATTTATTTATTTTGCATTTAAATTTTTTTAATTAATTTTTTTAAGTAGGTATGTTCACAAGCATATTGAGCTGTTCTGTTCGAATATTTTTATTAAAGATATTTCTATTCGAACCTTAACATACGAAATTGTTGAACAGACTGTTAATTTTTGAAATATCTTAAAAAATTAAATAAAACTATTCAACAATAATTTGTTTAAGTATATGATTTGTATCATTTATCATTTAATTTTTTTCAATGAACAATCCAACAAGAACTTTCAAACAAATAAAAAAGCTACCACAACAGCTGTTTTCGCAGTTAATATACATAAGTAAGAACAATCGTGTGACTGTTCTGCGGCAATTGTTGTAACCATTTCGCTTTGTACCAACTAGCGGCAATTAAATTTGTATAAAACAGGGCAATCGTGTGATTTCAAAAAATTTGGTTGGGGCAATTTCATTATTGTGCGTCAATAAAGCACAATAATAATTGTGTCATATTGGTGCATTTGCGGCAATCGTGTGATCCCAGCTTTAGAAAATAACATTAGCGCCCCTGTTCTAGAAATCGAATACAAGTAAAATTTAAATCAAACAAATTTTGAAAACGTTTCTGTTTGGTAAGTTCATAAAAATATTCCGTTTTTAATATTTCATATTTTGAGTACCATGTGCTTATCTTCGCCAGAACTATCGTAAAAATCAGGATATGTTGCGGTCATTTTTAGAAAAATTAATAAAATAAATCTTCGATTAGAATTTTACTCAATTTATATTTTATATATAAGTATGTATTCGTATATTAAAATTTCGCAGTTAGAAGTTAATAGTTTAAAAGTGTAAAAAAGCTTTGAAGTTATGATAAAATTGCTCCTCTTGTTTCGTAAAGCTAATATTAGGAATGCTCTAGGCAGCAAGTAAGAAAGGTGAGAAGAATTTTCTGATAACAATAACATTTCATCAAACATTTAAACCTATTTATAATAGGTTTATAGGAATATCATTTTATCTTCCCCAAAACTTTAAAATGATATCATGGTCTCGCAACATCTAAATGTACATACATTAGTCTTAGTTATCAAACAGCACAATAAAACATTTACTAAAAACATTAATACTTTAACTTAAAATTTAAATTTAGATAATAATGCTTTAGAAACTATGAAGGGTTTTATTAATTTACTTCATATTTCTAATATAGATTGAAAAACCGGTCACAGAAGGATTGTCCCATCGAACTCGCGACCAGTGGGAAATTGATAGAACATCTCTTAAATTTGTACGTAAATTGGGTTCTGGACAGTTTGGTGAGGTTTGGGAGGGTCTTTGGAATAATACCACATCGGTAGCTATAAAGACTCTGAAATCAGGTAAGCTGGATAATATAAACTAGAAATAGTAGTTTACATTAACAACATTTCTCATTTTTTAGGCACAATGGATCCAAAAGACTTTTTAGCTGAAGCTCAAATTATGAAAAAACTTCGCCACAATAAACTCATACAGCTGTATGCGGTATGTACAGTTGAGGAACCAATTTATATTATAACCGAATTGATGAAGCACGGATCTTTACTGGAATATTTACAAGGTAAAATTTAAATAACGCTTATTACAAAAATAAATTAAAATCGTCTTTAAATTTTAACATTTTGGAAAGTCACCTGTATGTTATTATTAAGTATTAATATTATCGAAATCAACGAAAGCAATGATGATCATTGCCCAATTACCAAAGAAAGATGATATTCATGCTAAAAATCATCGACAATCCTCATTGTCAGTTAGACTGCTGTAACTGAGATGCAGACGACTCGTACATACATACATACATATAAACAAAGAATCCCTTCCATACATACGAATAGTTTAGGTCTACTTTAATTTTACAACATTTCATTTCACTCATTGCTTCATTTGTCATGTAAAATTTTTACAGTTTAATTTCAATTGTTCAGCTATTGCAGGCAAAGGTCGCAGTCTTAAGATGCCGGTGCTAATTGATATGGCTGCTCAAATAGCTGCTGGTATGGCTTATTTGGAATCACAAAATTACATTCACAGAGATTTGGCTGCGCGAAATGTATTAGTTGGAGATAATAACATTGTTAAAATAGCTGATTTCGGTTTGGCAAGGTAAGACTAGAAAACAAGACTAATAATTATAATATCGCACTGGTTCCTCTATAGGCAAATAAACTCAAAATTTACAAATGTACAGTAGAAGCAAAAAAATGTTTTTTTGTTTTTATATCTATTATATTAATGGCTTGGTGCTAAAAGGGCCAATGTCAACATATTTTCTTTAGGAAAATTACAATTTCCAAGTTTCACTCATCAACTTTGTGTTAGACATACTTGATGCATACATACATACATACATACATACATACATATACATACATATGAACATAACACTGCAGTGCACTGGTGGGATCTGACAATTCTTAAATTGTACTGTCTCAATGGCAAAATTGTACCAAATTGACATAAATTGCACCAAAATTTTGCTATAAAATAAAAAAGCATTCATAGTAAGAATTCATAAATTTTATTTTTTTTGTTTAATAAAAACAAAAACAAAAGAAATTATAGTCCGTCAAGCGCGAGCATTTGATACTCTACACCACAGTATGTACAGACAAATTTTCGAAAGTGATATCCATGAGCAATCATGGACCCGCCAGAGCAAAATTATGTTATGAGGTTAAGGTTTATTTTAAAGTTTTTGTGTCGACTATTATTAGGATATCTTCATCTGTATGAGATTTGTTAACCTTTAAGTGATTTTAGGAAGAGTGTTTATATGGGACCTATTGTTAATTTTGGATCTATCAGCGCAATATTTTGTATTGACAAAGTGGCTTTTGTAAAAGTTATTGGCGCATATTCAGAAATCAAAACTAAAGTCGCAACTAATAAAACAGAAACTAAAAAATAGTTCATAGATAGTTATAGATCTTATTCATAATTAATAACTAGCTTGGCAACAGCTTTCAGCTGATTGAAGAAATGCAACCATGCATATTGGTAGGTAATTTAAAAGCTTATTAAGCTATTAAAAAAACAATTATTGATCTTAAAAAATGCATACAAATTCTAAAAAAGTAATTTTTTGGTTATAGTTTTGATATAAATCAATTGAAATGGGTGCCTGTAAAAATATAATTTTTCAATAAAATTTGGTGACTAAAAACACATCTCTAGTTTAGTTTATTTTTTTATGGATGTTTTTGGACGCAGTATAAATGGATGCAAGTGGCAAATGTAATAAAGCAAGTTTATTATTTACAAAATTGTAAGAGTATTTAGAGTTTTCTGTATTTTAGAGTGACAAAAATTGGCCGCCAAAATTGTTTTGCTATCCAATTAAATGATAAGATAATATCTATCAGCTGTTCTTTGTATGTATTAGTTAGTTAACATTTAGTTACAGCTCTACCCATAATTAAGTGTAAACTTTTTCTGCTGAAAGTAACCAACTGTGAATAACTTAAATAGGTACTTAAAATAGTTAACACTTAGTGATAATTTATGAATATGCGCCATTGTCGCCAATTTCTACATCAATACCAACATTTATAAGGTTGTCGTCAAATATGGATCGATTCCAATAAAAATGGTAAGATGATTTAGATTGCCATAAAAATCTGGTCCAAATTTAATGTAAATACCAATGTAATAGGATGGTTTTTAGGCACAAACACTATTCCGGAAAGAAGTTTGTATGAGGACCCGTGAAATTTTAGACCATTTCTCACCATTTTTAGTCGGCTTTGTCCTTATGAATTAAAACCTATATTCAAAATTTTATCGAATTACCTTAAAATCTGCGACTTGTACTTTACGCAGAAGGGTACATGGACAGACAACTAGCCAGCCTGCCGGGCGGAGGGACATCGTTAAATCGACTCAGAAAGTGTTATTTTGTAGTGTTGCACACATCAGCACAACGGCATAATACAAGAGTATCCACTCGATTAATCGTTGTTGTTTTTTTTTTTTGTTTACATATCGAACCTTAAAACTAAATTACAATTTGTTACATTTTGCATTTACATAGTTTCATTACTCATGCTTTTAAACTTATTAAGTCCATTTTTAGAGCTGAGCATGTTTGAAAAATTATGTAAATTCCTATTAAATTCTAGTTTACACTATTATACTTTGTATTATTACATGTCAAAAACTCAAGTAATATGTAAAAGTCTAATAGTTTGAATGCATGTGTGATGAAAATGGCAAGTATTACGAAAAAAAGTTTGACATCCCATACGACTTCATTGTTTTTTTGAAAATTTTCTAAACAATAATACTTTTCATTGGATCAGGGTTGCATTTTATTTCATGTGTGAGTGTTAATACTTTGTGTGATGGTGTGAACACAAACGTTTATGTTAAATTAGATTTTTTGAGAGTCGCAACAAAACTCATTAGATTTCTGTCTCACAGTATTATGGAATACGTAAGACTTGTGAAATAGTGTAAACTAGCCTTAACAGGGTTTAAAAAACTGTAGTCGAAACCAAAAACTGTGGAACAAAAGCCGCAAATTTGTGTACAACTTTTCGCTCTTTGAGTTGGTTTGATACTGTTTACATTTAATGAATCAGAAATAAAAGCAAAATTTTTTTGGCCAATGACAAATGAAGAAGTGGAAGAAATCAGTTTTTCTACTTTGACTGCAGTTTTTTAAATGTGTAAACCATGTTCTGTCAGATTATGGGCTACCTGTTATTACCCGACTGTAAATGTTTTTCTACCTCGTATCTTCTAATCTGCTGGTGGATGTAGGCATTTAATGGCGCTTTCTTTTCTAAAAAAAAAGTTTTGCATAAGTGTTACATGTGACTTGGCAACATTTTTAAATGCTCTCCTAATTTTTAAGAAGTGTTTCATATTTTACGTTTACAAAAGACCACAAATTTCGGCATTAAACAATAAAGTGCAATTAGCGCAAGGTAAATTCAATTACAAGTGGTGGCAAGACTACAACAATCCAGTGTATTGCATTGTTAGTATTTATGGCTCGAAACTTGCCACCACCTTGTACTGAATTCGCCTTGATCTAGTGCTGCACTCATGCCCCTTTAATTAAAATGAGTGTTGAACACAGGGTTGTTAGACTTTTTTCTTCAAAAATCGTCAAAAGTTTTAACAAAATTCGTCAAAATCGTCACGAACATTTAACAAAATCGTCAACAAATCGTCAAATATTTAAATTTTACAAATTAGAGACAATTTATTGCATTGATTGGTTCAAAAATATAAATTTTTAGCAAGAAATTCTATTGATGATGAAGAGAGTTATATGGTTAAGTTTTATTCTATTTACTCCAGCAAGTGGGCTGAAATATACATATTTATCATTTGAAAAGAAATAGGTACATAAGGAAAAATATATTTTCATAAATGCATAACAAAAATTTTTCTATTTCATTTATCTATATTCACAAAAAGGGCTTAGTAGCTTAGGAAAAAAAAAAAAAATTAAATATAAAATCTCATTTGCTATGCACTCGAGCTATCTTTAAATGATTAATTTTTAGTGCTATCACTTTTGCAAATTGTTTTTACTGTTCAAGGTGCTAAACCAAGGGTTCTGTCTATATCAACAGTCTTTTTACCCGACTTGAAACGTTATATTATGTCCAATTTTAGTTCCAAACTAATTAAGTGCTGGTTCACACTCTTCAAGTTTTAGGCGTCAAGTCTTGAGTTTTTAGGAGAGACAGAGAGGAAAAAGAATGGCATTCGCTTTTTCCTTCCCTCCTAAAAGCTCAAGACTTGACGGCTAACACTTGAAGAGTTAGAACCAGCACTAATGCATTGTCTTCTTTGTACATCCATTTTTCTACACAACTTCTTATTAAGAACTAACTTCTTACTTCCTAACACGCAACTATACTTAGAATAACTTACCTCACAGAATTAAATGGGTATTCGCATTTTTACACGAAAATAGAAAAATGCTTCACTTGTGATTATGACTTCATCGAAAAATGCTATTGTATGTTGAAATCGAAATGATAAAAGCGCAAAGCGGATTTAACCAATTTTTAAAAAGCGGACCAAATAGACCCGACGCAAATCAGGGCTCTAGTGTATATTTTATGCAGTATCTATGGCATTTATATAATTGTAAAATTTGAATTACAAATGCTTCTAGTGATGGGGGAAGAATTTTTTTTTGTTTAAATTGCAAAAATTTTTGTAGTTCGAAAAATTGATTTTTACGTTTTGGACTGTTCCCAATATAATTGTAAATATTTATTGTAAGTGTTTTATTGATGCCTGAAAATCGTCAGAACACTATTACTTTTTGTAAAAAAATCGTCAATCGTCATTTTACTGTATTTTCTCAAAAAAATCGTCACATCTAACAACCCTGGTTGAACATGTAGCATTTTTTTTTTGATTTTAAAGGAAACATCGTCAGAAAAGAACGATTTACACTTTTAAAATAACACATGAATTTTACTCAGAAAAGAAAACGCCATAAGATATCATTAGATCCGTTTTAAAAACCTAAGTTTCCTTGTTTAAAAACGAAGTGTCGGTTTTATTGTCGTGAAATTGTAATACCTTAAAAATAAATTAAACAAACCTATAGAGCAAAAATTAAAAATAAAGGAAATTAAGAGGGATTACAAAAAAATATAAATGAGACATCAGCCATGTTCTGGATAACGAATACAAACGAGTGTAGTTGGAATCAAAGGAATTTAAAAAAAGATCCTTTTTAAAAGTTTATAAAAAAAATTCCTTTTATATAGTTAGTATATATTGAATTCGTATCTTTACCATAACGTCTCTGAAAATCAGGAAAAACTGCGGTGATTTTTAAAAAAATTTAACGGAGAATCTCTTTTGATTTCAATTTCACTCGATTTTAAGGAATACTAAACTGGTTTAAAATGTTTTTCATAACAGGCTGGCACCTCTCACCTCTCTTTTTCTGTTTATTAATAAAATAAAAGTATGCGTTCGATTTCATTTTCCCCCTTTAGTCAAAATTAGCTATCTTTGAAATATCATTGCCACATGCCAATACACATAGAGAAATGTTTTTATACCCTCCACTACAAGTAGCTAAGTAGGATCAGAGCTATGAATCAAAATGTGTAACCATCATCTTAAAAAATTGATAATTTTGATACAAAAACTAACATAAATGGTGAATCAATGCACGGAATGATATAAGATTTTGCCAAATTTCGTTTTATTCGTAAAATTTCGTGAAGATCCGTCCATAATTTACCTTTGGCCCAATATAAACTACCGGAAAACAGTTTAGTACGCCTAAAATCGTAATAAATAATGCTATCAAATTAAAAATGTGTACGTCACGGTTTTATAGGACAAGAAATAACGCTGTGAAATTTCGTGAGGACTTTTATTGAAATTTATGTTTTTTAATAACAGAAATCACTCCGCAAAATTTTAGGATGATTGGTTCATAGCTTACCATGACTCCAATATAAATTCCCCTTCTGAAAATCATTTAAGTTTGCCTTAAACTGTTAAGAATCGTGATATTTTACTTAAGCTAGTTAAAAAAAACTTTCTGATTGTCGGCCAATAATTTAATATATGTAGCTCTTAACCAATTTAAATGCTGATGTCTGTTTTTATAAAGATAAATTAATAATAAAAAGATATCATATAGATATCACTCCTGAAATATTCGAACTGTCGGGTATCAAAGATTCGGCTCAGCCTAATAAAGCACTCTAGCTGGTTTTTTCTATCATTGATGTTAATTTGTGGGTTTCTTTTTTAGCCAATCTTTTTATTTGTTCGGCAATGAATCATATATGAATCCTTTTTCCATCACTCAAGTGATAAATCAGTTCTTAAACACCAAAAGTGATCTGATTTAGGAGATTTCTATAAAAAATTATCCGCCAAATGCTAGCTGGGAACAACTTTAAAAAGTTATATCGTCGGTCACAGGTTGACAAGTCGCAAAAAAATCGAATCGGGTTTTTGGTGCCAAAAGACTGTGTTTGTCCTTCTGCATACGTTTCATTTATATTTTTTAAAAATTTTCTTCCCGCGAAATTTTACAATATTGGAAACTCATAACTTACAATCAAAATGAAAAGTAAAAATGTTCAAATTTGGTCAGTTACGAGTTGCCAACTTAAAAATATCAGCTAAAATTTTATAATTAGTCATCGAATCCCGTTAAAACACACAAAAATAATAATTTGTTTATTCTCATAAAAAGACGACCGGTATATTTTATTCTTGCAAGAAAAGGTAAGTTTATCTGATGCTTGATATTGAGATATTACCTTTTCTTATTTTATGATATTAAAATGAATTCTGCCGATAATGGTGCTGACTTACTAGATCAATACCGTAATAATGAATGTTTGGAGGTTTTAGAATCTTTGGAATCATTGTACTCAAATTGTGATGAAAATGATCAAAGTGCGTTTAAAAAACCGAAGGGGTTGAATAAAGGAAACACAAAATTAAGAGTTTGCAAACAAAAATTTTAAATACTTTAGTTATTGGTGAATGGACAGTGAATTCCTGGAATAAAAAGTCCAATTGCGGTATGTTTGAAGAACCCGGTGAAATGCAATGCAACAGAAGTGGAATCAACAAAAAGGAGCAAACCGAATTTTTAATGAAATATATAAACAGTCTCCCACGATTGCCTTCGCATTATTGTCGCAAATATACTCAAAAGAAATTTTTAGAACCTGTCAATGGAGGCATGCTTACCGTCTATAAAGAGTAATGCAATTCTTGTAAAGACAAGGCTATAAGTCCAATGTCCCGTACGTCATTTGACAACATTATAAAACAGAACATTTCTTTTCAGCTTCCAAAAAAAGACATGTGTGACACTTGCCTAAGCTACTCCTTAAACCAAATATCTGAAGAAAACTACAACAAACATCAAAACAATAAGGTAAACTTGAACAAGATGTTCAAGCGGTGAAAGAATTTCATTATATTCGAGCAAGTAGCGCTTATTATCGAAGGAAATTAATTAACCATAATTTTACAGTGTACGAACTCCCTTCAAAATCTGTAAAATGCTACTGGTTTTCAGAGGTGAATGCAGATACTCAGTCATCAGTTTTTTCAAGCTGTGTAATAGAATATCTAAATGATTTTGTAAAAAATTCTGACAAGTGCATACCTAAATCGCCCATAGTAATATTCTTTCAGTAAAACCCAAAAAAAATAGAACTTCCTATACTAACCTACGACCAACTTTTTGAAGAACTTCTCAAAAATTTAAAGATTTGCAAGATCTTAAAAAATTTATACCTTCAGATGACCACTATTTTAACGATAACCTTCCCCACAATTAAAACTGTAATTCATATTGTTATTTAAATATTATTAATTTAGTTATTTGCACATTCATTCACATTGTTGTATATATTTTCACATAAGTGAGCAAAATTTTTAAATTTTTTGAAATTGTCAACACGTTTTTTTTTTAACAAAAAGTGTTGCATAAGTTTTACATGTGACTTGGCAAAATTTTTAAATGCTCCTCTATTTTTTAAGAAGTGTAGCATATTTTACGTTTACAAATTTCGGCATAAAACAATTCGCCTTGATCTAGTGCTGCACTGATGACCCTTTAATTAAAATGAGTGTTGAACATGTAGCATTTTTTTAATTTTAAAGGGAACTTTATCAGAAAAGAACGCTTGACACTTTTAAAATAACAAATGTTTTTCAGAAAAGAACATAAAATAATGTAAAAGGCAGAATAAATGCGGAATTTTTCTCAGAAAAGAAAACGCCATTTGTTTTCTTAACACCATCTTACAATAAATATCTCCTACTAATTTTGGTTTTTGTATTTACTTCCAACACGGTTCAGTAACGGAGTAATAATGTTTTTTTTGTCTCCTGAAAAGTACAAAAAAAAACATGTTAAGAGTTGTCAACCTGTGACCGACGATATATCGCATTTAATCAACAAGAGGTTACTAGCGCAAGATTGAAAAATTTTCAGTAGAAACAAAACAATTTTAAATTTTACATAAAAGGCATATGAAAAGAATTTTCAAACCAACCTTTTCATTATCAAAAAGTAGACAAATTGGCATGATATTTTGACAGCGGATAGATATGAATATTACTCCTCTATTTCTTCAAAAAAGTATACAAATAAAAGTTTTGAGTTATTGCCCTCTTGTTAATCAAGTGCTGTACATTAAAACAAATGGTTTTATTTGTATTGATATATGATTATTTATTTAAAAGTTGTAGGGCTTTTTGTAGAGACAATTTGTTTAACCCATAGGAAAAAGAAGGATATTTTTCGGGCTATGTGAGGACTTTTCAAAAAAGTGTATAACATTACTGTTTTCAACTCTTGTTTTCAAATTAAATTTACAACATTGAATCAATAAACATAAAAGTTTAAACGAATAAGAGAATTCTAAAATCACTTATTCGCAGCCAAAAAATGTTGTGATTTTTTGACAAAAGCCGTGAACCCTTTTTGCCACACGCCTCACAACGCGCGCTACAGTTTTTCCAGTAGTATATACATATATAATAAACCCAATTTTATTTATTTTAACAAAACCAATTATATTATTATGAATTGGATTTCTTAAACAAATTTTGCGATTGATAATGAATATCATTTTTTTTACGAAATTTACATTTTGTTGAGTCTGCTGTAAGTGCTATTTTAAGCACATTAAGCACCTAAAATAATGGTTAATTCATGTAGGTATAACATTAAGTGATCAGTACTGAAATTCTGTAATTTTTTAACGACAAAAAAATTGCCGTTAAGTAGTCAAATTCGTTAGCTAACGATAATTGCCGTTAAGAGCTATTCTGTAATGAAATTTTAACAATTTTTATCGGCAAATAATGTCGGTAGCTAACGACACAAAAAAGTTCTTGTTAAATAATAACGATAATAAATGTACGGTTAAAAGATTAAAAATATAGAGCAAGGAAGTCCATTTTTAACATAAAAACGTAAGAAAGTATTGTGGATCAAGCCCGGCCCTACATTACAGTATTTAGGCGATTGTATTTCCGCCAAAAAGAGTTTATTGTGAGGTTAAGATTAACATAAGAGATTTTTGTGCCAAATATTTACTAAATATCTACTACTATAACTATGATAACAACTACGAGATAACATAGTAATAGCTTCTACGGTAACTTATTACAAGTGTATTCGTGTGAGAGCTGTGGTCAAATATGGACCGATTCTAATTAAATTTGTTCTGCTGATTTTCAATTCAATTCAATTTTACAACATAATCACCCCTATCGCGAATGTTATGGGAATTTGCTATATGGGAGCAAAGCAATATTCGCATCCCCAACAAATCGGTGTCGCAAATATTTTGGGAATACAAATGTCTATTGTAAATTATTTGTCAGTGCTTTATAAACAAACGTCTCTATTGTGAATAACTTGTTAGTGCTTGCATTGTGAAAGAAAAAATATACAAAGTAAAATACTAATAAAAATATAATAAAATAAATAATGAATAGTGTTTATCTTCATTTTCTCCTTCAATAAAATGAAAAAGCAATTTAATTTAGTCCAACCTTAGAATACAAATTAAAATCTACATGTTCCCTTGTCGCTCACATTAACACAAGTTGGGAATTTATTTAGTATAAATACTCGCGGGAGTAAACATTGGCGATAGAAAATTTTTCAAGTTTGGGAATTCATTCCCAAAAAAATTGTCATGGGAATCATTCACAATACAAAATAAAAAAATATGGGAATATTTTCATTAGAATATTTGTTTGCGATAGGGATGAATATTTTTGGACCTAATTAAACTCAAAAGTCTATAAAACAAGATGGCATGTGAACTATGAAAAATAAATAACCGCTTCTCCGCTTTTGAAAAGGCTTCGACCTTTTGACAGTAAACGCATATGTGCCAAATTTGATAAAATTTTTTCCAAAATCGCGACATGTAATTTGCGCACAAGGTAATCTTATACAGACAACCAGCCAGCCTGATAGAAGGACGAACCTCGTGAGATGGATTTTAAAATTGATTCTGTGTCAATCGGTATACTAAAAGGTGGGTCCAGAACCTATATTTAAATCTGTTACACACATTTTCACAAACACATAATACCCTCTTCATACACAGTTGTGTAGGTATAAAAAGTAAGAGCAGAATGTTGTGCTAGAGTGGGTTAGGCACCTCGAAATGTTTCCCTATGTATAAAAAGATAATAAACTAACATATTTGTTTAGAAATATAAGCAATATTTAATAATTTTCATTCATGTTTTGTTAAAATAAATTTTTTACAAGCAAATTTATCTTATATTTTTTATTAATTTCAAAAAATTTCAACTTTGACGTTCTTATATTTTACCGATATTTGTCGTTAATATTTCTAAACAAAAATATTTGTTTATTTAAAATAGAGAATAACAAATTCGTTAAAGTAACCGAGATTTCTCGGTACAGGGGTGGGGTAGGATTTGGTAAAAATAATTGTATTAATGATCATCGAAAAACATAGTTTTTAATATAAAAATTTAATTATACATCTTATATTCCATTCAAAAAAATTAAATTGGATAAATTTTAAAAATGTTTGGTTGGTGGACTGTTTCTGGGATTTGCCCATTTGTTTGTAAATCTATGTTCACATTATGTGTATTTGTCACGTGGAATGTCACTTTTTTATCCACATGTGTGATTTCAAGTGTATATCAAAATTTGAGTTTTACATAAGGTTTGTAATTTACATGTTCACATGTTGTTATGTAACGTACATTTGACATAACCTATCAAAAATAAAAAAACATTTTTCATAATTAATTTGTGTATTTTTATCTGTTTTATTATTTATTTACTATTTAAATTTCAATTATTTTTGCCGCCACAAACAATTTTGTTAATCTAAATCAAAAATGTCATGTGTACTCTACACAGAGAAATAACACATGATATTGTTTGAAGGGGTTCAGACGATATGTACCAATGTAACATGTTAGAAAGTCAAAGTAGTGTGGTTAAAATAAATCACGGTTGATAGTTAGTGGAGATGTCGGATCCGCTCTACTTGGGGGACAACCTTTTTGCGGCGTTAGCGGGCGGCCCCCATCCCAAGAAGAAACGAACAAACCAAAACGTTTTGCAAATATTTCTTGATTTACCTATAGCTCAAAAACCAGACCCAAAATTTGTTATTCTTTTGGCAATCGTAAAAAAAAACATTCAAAGTTACTCCTGCTTAATGGTTCACCGATCGGCAATTTCTTTCTTCTAACTGCAAATGAAAGAAGTGCTGAGAAATAACTGTCTGCTAAAAGTTTACCGGGTCTTTGCGACATTAATTGTCAATATCACTGTAAATTAAACTGCTCTAAAGAAACTATATATGCACCTTATTTAAATAACGTCCCCGAAAAATAAATTGTTAGTGAACAAAAACCACAAGGAGTTGTTGAAGTCTACAAATACCAAAAAAAAACCCCTGAAGAAAAGCTAGCTCCATGTGGTGTACTTCTGCTAACTTTCGATCGCTACTCCACTCCCGAAAAGCTTGATATCTCATGGCATAAAGTAAAAGTAAGACCTTATTACCCCAATCCTATGCGCTGTAATTCATGCCAGAGACTGGGTCATACTAAAAAATTGTGTAAAAACAGTCCTTTGTGTGAAACATGTGCCTTATCTACACATATACTCACCGAATGTACGAGAACTTTTTGTATAAACTGTTCCGAATCCCATACATCAAACTCCAAGGAATGTAAAGTGTTTCAGCAGCACAAAGAAATTTTAAAAATAAAGACAAAAGAGAAGTGTACATTAAAAGCAGCGAAAGACAAATATGAAGCAACAACAACCATACCACCGTTAGCTCAATCATTCTTCGATACGCTTACCAACAAAAACATAAATAACTCTACAGGTGATTTCAACTCCCGAAGCCCAATTTGGGGTTCATTGAACTCGAATCATCGTGGCGCAGAAATCGAAAATTTATTCTTAATGAAGACCTCATTGTTTTAAACAATGGATCGCCTATCCATTTCTCCACGCATAACACTTTTTCTCACATTGATATCATGTTTTGCTCCTCCAAACTTGCGCCTATGTGCTCCTGGAAAACTCTATCTAGTCTTTATGGTAGCGACCACTATCCTATCTTAATAACAGTGGAGAAAAGTTTGTTCGATACAAAAAAAAACTTTACACCAAAATTTAAAACAGATCGGGCCAACTGCCCTTTATTTAACGAAAAATGCAAAGAAAACCTGACAAAAGCCAAATTTACCAAAAACCTCAATCAGCAAGCTGCTGTTTTGATCAATTTTATTAGGTCAGCAGCCAACGTTAGTATTCCTCAAACTCGTGATAAAAGTTTTAAGCGCCAAATAATTTGGTGGAACTCCAATCTTGACGCATTACGTAAGCAAAAACAAAGACTTTGGCACAATTTTAAACGGGTTAGAAGCGATTATAATCTAGTTCAATATAAAAAATATAACGCTTTATTTAGATGAGCTGTTAAAGAAAGTAAAGCCGCATGTTTACAAAAGTTCACTGCAAACATAATCCCCAACTCTTCCTCACAACGAATTTTGAATGATATTAAACGTCTAACAGGTGCAAAAAATACAAACATAATTAACATCTTACAATCAGGCTCAAATCGCATCACAGAAATTTCAAATGTTTTTGCAACGCATTGGTCTGAACTATCAGATGACAGTAACTTCTCTCCTTTTTTTCGTGACCACAAATCAAGTTCTACATACCACCTTTACAGCCACCAAAACTACAATAAACATGCAAAAAAATTTGAAAATCCCATCAGCATCTCTGAATTAGAGGACGCCATGCATTCAGCAACTGGTAAAACGCCTGGTGAAGACCGTATTTCATATGCGATGCTAAAAAATCTATGTCTGTCTGCTAAAAGATATATGGGTATTTCTACCGAAAGGTCTACTTTTTGTCACGTTACGACACCAAGCAATAAGTCTTGTATTGTAAACCCAATGTTTTTCAAATTCGTCCTCTCTTTCACTAAATGCAGAGCTAGTTGCGCTCTACACCAAAATGCAAAAAAAAGTAAATAATATATTCATTGTTCTTTCAGAAGCAATTAAAAATGGTTGGTGTCGTAACGGGGCTAAAATTAGACTTTTCTGTGGAAATACCCATATGCTTTCGGTATACAACAATATACTCACGTTCAATATTTTCCCGCAAGCATGGAAAACTGCAATCGTTATCCCAACCCCAAAGCCTAACAAAGATCACCTAATTGTTTCTGGATACAGACCGTTTTCTCTGCTTTCTTGTGTCAGCAAAATCTTCGAAAAAAATAACGCTAGAAGATTAATGTGGTACATTCAATCAAATAATTTTCTAACACCTAATCAAGTTGCATTTATGAAGAAGAAATGTACAGATGATGTCCTTCTTTACCTCCAACATTTCATAGCTAAAGCTTTGTCGAGCAAAAACCATGTCACTATGTTATCCACTGACTTTGAAAAAGCTTTTGATAGAATTGGCGTTCACATTATTTTGAAGCAACTAGATGAATGGAAAATAGGAAAAAACATGTTCTTAACAATCCAAAACTTTTTATGCAACCGTAAACTTAAAAATAGAATCAATGGTAGTCTTTCTAAAACGTCACCACAAAACAACGGCATCCCTCAAGGATCGCCATTGTCTGTGATTTTATTTAACGAATTTAGTAAAAACTAATCTGCTCAGAAACACATTGAACACACAATTTATGCTGATGATGCAGTTATTTTTACAAAACTAAGCGACAACAACAAAGTAAAGAAGATCTTCGAAGACACCTTAAAAAAATAGATGAATGGTGCTTAAAGTCCGGAGCTAAACTTTCTATAGAAAAATGCAATATTCTGCACATCTGCAAAAAACACAACTGCAAGTTCCCTCACATCGAGTACAGCAACGTAAAAATTAAGCCTCCGACGGTTGAATCATCCGTTGCCCTTATACGAAGTTTTGATTTATTATTATTTATTATACATGTATTTTTTTCTATACCCTCCACCACAATTAGTTGTGAAGAGGGTATATTAAGTTTGTCATTCCGTGTGAAACTTTTTTATTATTCATCTCAGACCCCATAAAGTATATATAATCTGGGTCCTTGAGTGATTCTAAGTCGATTTAGCCATGTCCGTCTGTCTGTCCGTCTGTTGAAAACACGCTCACTTTCGAACATCTCAAAAGAAATTAACAAACTTGGTGCCAAATTGCTTGTAGTTATCCTAAGCAGTTTGGGATTGAAATCGGTGCAGTAGGACCAGAGCTATGAATCAAAATGTGGAACCACCACCTAAAAAAAATGATAATTTTGTTACAAAAAATAACATAAATGGTGGAACAAGGCACGGAATGAGATAAGATTTTGCAAAAATTTGTTTTACTCGACTGGAAATCACGCTGGTAAATTTCGTGAAGATCCGTCCATAATTTACCCTAGGCCCCATATAACCACTACTCCCGGAAAACAGTTTAGTACGCCTAAAACCGTAAAAAATAATGATAACAAAATTTGAATTGAAACTGTTACTCAAGCTAGTTTAAATTGCTAAATAATTTAATATATGTAGATCTAAACCTCAAACCAACCAATTTTAATGCTGATGTCCGTTTTTTAAAGATAAATTAATAACACTGCTTTACAAATTTTTAATTTGGAAAAATACCAAGAACGTCACATGCCTAGATAAGTTAATTGGGACCTCCTGAACACGAAAAACGCTGTAATTTTTTTCCGAAGTACCGTTTTTTAGATAACGGTACTTTTGTGTTTTTCGATGTATGGTCCCAGTCAAACCCTTGTGGAGCCCAACCGTTGTTGGTAATGAAATATAATATTTGGTTAAAAAATAAAACATTCCAGATATTTACTACAACGTAGAAAACAAAACGAAATGAAAATGAAAAATTTAGAAAAAAACGTAAAAATAGGCAAATTTTGAAATTTGAGGTGCCATAACTCAGCCATTTCTTATCAGATAGAAATTTGTAGCATATCGACGGAAAAGGCATTCAATCTTTCCAACGATGTGCCATTTATTTCGATCAGACTTTTCGGCTGGGCTCCACAAGGGTTTGAGTGGGACCATACATCGAAAACACAAAAGTACCGTTATCTAAGAAACAGTACTTAGGAAAAAAATTACAGCGTTTTTCGTGTTCAGGAGGTCCCAATTAACATATCTAGGCATGTGATGTTCTTGGTATTTTTTGGCTGTTAACCAGTGTAATAAATAGACATCATATAGATATTCCTCCTGAAATATTCGAACAATCGGTGGAGGGTATTAAAGATTCGGCACAGCCGAATATAACACTCTAACTTGTTATATATGTATAACATTATTAAGTTTTTATGAGTTTTATATGAAAAAAGCCTAAAAAAGTATTGTTGTGTAGATTGTCCCTCGTCCAACATATTTTCTGTGCAGGTGTAGCATCGATGCATAAGTGTTAAATGCTCTGCACAAACTGGATTGTTACAGGAATGGCAAAAGGCCCTTGTTTTCCGCTGCCGTCCGTACTCAGAACGGCATAGGCGACATGACGGTCCGTTCGTTCTAGCCGCAACCGACGGTGCAGTTCCTTCTGCCGGTCTTGATAATATCTAAAAAAGAACAAAATGATGTAGTTATTCTGCTTTCGAACATTAGAATTTTTTTTGCATACCTTTACATCAAATGCTTCCATTGCGTTCCGTATCCTTGGATATGCGGTTATGCGGTTGTTTAGCGCTCGTTCCTCTATGTTTGGTAGTGCCAATTGTTTTGTCAGCATAAGCGGGAATGACCGTCGTCTGTCACTTCTTTTTAATCATGCATAAATGCAGATAATGCAGCAATGTCCACCATATTAAAAAACATGGCCAATGGCCAGCGATTTGTTGAGCGGTTGCATGTATATGTGCCAAGCATCTGGTCCATTGTATCAACGCCCGATTTGTTGGCGTTGTAATCCAAAATAACAAACGGCTTCTTCTTTTCAGTTTGAATGTCCACACCGCAAGTATAATGTTGTGTCGACAGAAAAATTACCGCTTTGTTCTTCTTGGACACATATGAACATAGTGCTATATCGCCTTCGTTGAAGCCGAACAATGTGCTGTTGGCACGACGCGTATGATTTTTTTGGAATTCCCGAGGCACACATGTCTTATTCTAGCGCACTGTTTCAACATATGCTGTTTTCTTCCTGATCAAAGTACGCGCCAAATCCAAAGTTGTGGAAAAATTGTCGGCATAAATTGTGCGGTCTGTATTCAAATATCTTTCCGAAAGTTGAAGTACAACATTCTGCCCCTGATTCACCTCTCGTGCCTGGTCAGGCAAATTCCCAGAGTAAATCATTCCTTTGACAGGATAAAATAAAATTTGAGTCGCACAACCACCATATCTTTATACCGTACTTGGCAGGCTTCGATGGAATGTTTTGTGTGAAGCGGGTTCAAGGAACACGTTTGTGATGTGTTCAAACAATAAACAAGCCAAAAGTCAGTGCATTTATTAACGATTTCTTGAAATTTCGGAGTATCAAGGAGTAATTTCAGTTTGAAAATAAAGAAGGTCACCCGCCGGAGGATTAAACGCGTTAATAACTTGCGAATCCTTGGTATAATTTTCGACAAAGGCTTTTCTTTTAAGGAACGTTGCCTACAACTGCGAAAAACCCTAAACTCATGATTAAATATTATAAAATATTTAACACCCAAAAACTTTAAAATTCATATTTCAACTATGATAAACATAAAGCAGTCAATTATGCTCTCAAAAATATATTACGCACTTCCTATATATGGACGGTGTGCACACTCGCATCTCAAATTAATACAAGCACCTTACCATGCCGCAGTATGTCGAAGCATCGGAGCTTTTTCAACCAGCCCCATAAATACTCTTTTGGCAGAAGCTGGTATGCCTTCTATCGTCGATCGAACTAGCTATCTAACATCCAAACTTATTCCCAAAATATTCAATTGCCGGAATAAAATGTTATTTGAAGAGGTCAAAAAACCTATAATAGAACAAGAATACCTCTAGACTTCTAGACCTCTAGACTTCAATCTTCCATCAGACGGTGCATAGATTTCTCTAAAAAACTAAACCTACAGCTTCGTCCTTTATTTATAACCTTGGCAGATAAATGAATATGCATTTATTTTATCTTTGGCAGACTTGCCTAAAGCCACTACCTCCTCCCACATATACAAAGCCATGATTAAAGCTATCACCGTGAGTTGTTCTGCAAATAGCTGGAACTTTCTCTAAAATTACGGATCCAAATCAACTTACTTCACTACCTTTTTTGTTGTTACTCCCGAGGGCAGCCTCATAAACACCGGTTTCATCTACGATTATTGCTCCAATTTTACAGCTGAAGCATTGGCCATCCTAGTTGCAGCACAACACGCGATAAAAATAGTTCCAAATTTATTATCTGCTCCTACAGTCTCTCAGCAATTCATGCTGTCACTTCTTTATTAATTATTTTAATTTAATTATAATTATTAATTTGTCCTAAATAAATATTTAGGACACTATGACGATATGACTTGGTAGCACACCTTGTGAATAGCCCAAATATTGTAGCGGTATAGTTTTATATTAAATAAGACATTACATAACTTTAGTTGTATATTTGTATTTAGGGTGTTGTATCAGTGTAGAATTTGGTAAAAAGAGTACTTAAAAAACTAAGGTTGTAATTTTGTATCTACATACTTATGTACAATGTTTTGATGGTACAAAATTTTTGGAAGAGTCCAAATTTTGTATTTAAAGGGTCGTGGCGGTACATAGTATTTAGAAGAGTCGTAATTGTACTTTCTTCCTGGGTAGATAAAGTCTAGAAAGTTTGACATAACAAATAATTGTGTTATTTCGATCGATCTTTAAGTTAACCACATTTAATGGAATACATTTTTTTAAGGCTTATTAAGGAAGACGAGTATGAAGCCCGAGTCGGTGCCAGATTTCCAATAAAGTGGACTGCTCCAGAAGCTGCAAACTACTCCAAATTCTCTATTAAATCCGACGTCTGGAGTTTCGGTATCTTACTTACTGAATTGGTTACATATGGACGTATTCCATATCCAGGTTAGTTTTTTCTTTTTAATTTCCCTATCCGATAAAATATATAAAACTTTAAACATCAAATATTTTATTTTACTTTAGGAATGACTAATGCTGAAGTATTAACACAGGTCGAACATGGTTATCGTATGCCACAACCACCCAATTGCGATCAAAGACTTTATGAGATTATGCTGGAATGTTGGCACAAAGATCCCATGAGACGACCAACATTTGAAACTTTACAATGGAAATTAGAGGATTTCTTTACATCAGACCAGAGTGATTATAAAGAGGCGCAAGCCTATTGATAAATGCTATATGCTGCTTCCAAACAACAAGCAACCAATAAATTACGAACCCATATTATAACCACGATGTCATCACCAAAATTAACGACAACAATAACAAAAGCAAAACCAACTACATCACCAACTTCAATGAAATCTACCGCAACATCAGTAAAAAAATGCTACAAATGAACAAAAATTAACTTGCAATTTAAATGTAAATTATTTACTATCAAAATAGGCAATTAACTACCCTGACGTTTACACTTGCAAGTACAAGTTCGAAAAACTTAATGCACTCACACAAGGCAAGTTCACCTACAGGTGGTGTCGAAACGCCATCTTATTTTGACAGTTCCGAGCTTTGTTTGATTTGTTTTAATTTGTTAGCATTGTTTTTAGATTGTTATAATTCCGACACCACCAGTAGTTGAGTTCGCCTTGCACTCACACTTTTTCCCCAACACAAAAACATTTTTCGTACTGGCAATACATTTCTTAAGACAGTAATTTTTTGACACTTATAGTCAAGGCTAATTGACTAGAAGGTGTGATAAACTCTGCAACAACACTGCTTCTGTGGTCGGGTTGTCAATAATATTGGTAGTAAAACAAATAGGTTTGTTTACATAAATAACTAGTTTGTATGCAAACTTTGACAAGTCGACCACCGAAAAAATAACATCATATGTTGACTTGTCCTCACCTTTTAGTGAATTCGTCTTGTTTAGTGTTACAAAATTTACTTGATTGCGAAAACATAAATTATGGTTCTAACTGTTTTTAAGTATATTTAAAAATATGTTTGGTTATTTTTTCAAGTATACATAAAGAAGACAATTGATGTAATATTTAACATCAATCTCATTAAAAAAAAATTAATAATAATGATGCCAACTGCTTACTCAGAAATTAAGCTGTGTTTCTCGCTTGGTAACTGATCAGTCCTAATTTACATTATACGATTTTTGTCGATGCGATTCCTAACTTATAGGCGAGAGGGGATAGATAAATTAAAAGAGGTACACGGGGAAGTACGAGTGTACTTGTTGTTCTCTCATTTGACGAAAAATGTATTAAAATTCGGTGGCACAGAAACAGTTGTAACTACAAAAATCGAACAATGTAAATATCAGACCGACTTCAAAGAAGAAACGCCAATAATCGCAACGACAAAAATCGTTTCATGTAAATTGGGACTTAATAAAGAACTTTCAGTTGTCTGTGTAAATATTGACGCAACTTGCATGACATTTGGCATATTCGATGATAATACGTACATATAAGTTATTACTTGCATGGGTAACAACACACAGTTAAATTAAACATAATTCCAAACACTAAACTATTTAAACGGACTACCAATTAAACAAAAATTAAAAAAGATATTGAAATTAATTTCAAAAAAGATAAAAATGTACTACTAAAGTAAATAAAAAATTCTAGTATTAGTTATATACATACAAATTAATATACAAATAATAATGTATGAAAAACGCTTTTTGGAAATACAAATAAAACAATAACAATTATAAAATGTAGAGAATCAAAAGCGTTCATGGAAAATTATTAAAATTAAGAAACTATTTTAAAATATAAGCAAATAATAAACTGAGAAAGAGGTGGCGTTTAATTTTTTCCAATAAAATATAAATGTTATAATGTATTTATATAGCACACTTACGTACATAAATATACGGTCACATATAAATGTTTTTGATTTTATATTCGCATACATACATATATATGAAAAAAAGGAAAAAAATAAAAAAAAACTTATACCTACGATAAAACATACATAAACACACACGCCACAATTATGAACATCGACTACACGTTATTCACCCCTATCGTGAATAAAAATTCCTTGGGAGTTGTTTCCCTTTTCCCATTTTTACAATTGAATTAACATATGAAAAATGGAAAAAGGGGAAAAAACTCCCAAGGATCTTTTATTCACGATAGGGGTGAATGTTTCTTTTTTTATACATGTTCTCGTTAGGCAAAACTTTTCTACATTTATTTAATCACAATGTTAACTGTAATAAGCTAAATTCAATTTATTTGCATATTTTTTTTTTTTTTTTTTTGTTTGTCTAACTGTTGAATATAATGTATTATTTATAAATATACATAGTATACATTTATACATACATAAATAATATTTAATAATTATTAAATTATAATATATGTATTTTTTATTTTAGAGTCACCCGTTTTTTTTTAATTATAAATATGTATATTATACATACATATATAATAAAGAAAATAACTATTATATTCATATACAAACATTCATCATTTATATAGTAAACGATATTCTCATATTCATTTATATATATTAGCAATTTATTTAAATTTAAATTTTGATATAAAACATAAATTAAAAACAAATAAAACGATTTATAACTGTGTAATTATTTTTTTACTATAAGGGAAATCACGATGGGTAGTGCAATGTGTGCAAACGATGCAAATGCGTGCAAAAATACACTCATTTGCACAACACAACAACAAAATGTACGTATTTGAACGTACGTATTTTAGTAAATATAATAAGGCCAAGTTTTTTATAAACCAACAAAAAAATTTTAATATTTTTAATCAGGCTTAATTTCATCAAATTTAATTTTCATTAAATTATTTTTATGAAGAAAGGAATTTTTCAACATGAAAATTAATTAAAATTGTTATTGATAATCATTCATTCTTGACTGACCTGAGATTCGAACCCAGGCAGCTGGTTACCATGACATGTTTCGATCGCAACCACTGGGTTCGAATCTCAGGTCAGTCAAGAATGAATGATTATCAATAACAATTTTAATTAATTTTCATGTTGTAAAATTCCTTTCTTCATAAAAATAATTTAATGAAAATTAAATTTGATGAACTTAAGCCTGATTAAAAATATTAAAAATTTGGATTAAAACCCATAAATAGTTCAACAAAATAACCACAATTCTAATTATTGTTAAAGCTAGGGCACGAGCTCTATGTGTACATTTGTCCTTTAAGTTGTGCTGAAAAAGGTCAACAAGAAAAAGAAAGACAAAATGAAAGAACAGAAAAATGTACTTTGGACTTCAAGAAGAATTCTTGACATAAGTACGGAAAAAACAGAAGTTAGGAAAAATATGTAAAATCAATTAAAAAAAATGGATAATCATTCAAAAAAGCAAATTTCGATCTACCAAAGGTTAAAAAATACAATTTGGTTTAAGGATTGATATTTGACTATTGACGTCAGCAGTCGTCGATGGCTGCGAGTGTAAGACGGCAAATCCATCTGAGGAGATCGAGTGGTTGCGATCGAAACATGTCATGGTAACCAGCCGCCTGGGTTCGAATCTCAGGCCAGTCAAGAATGAATGATTATCAATAACAATTTTAATTAATTTTCATGTTGTAAAATTCCTTTCTTCATAAAAATAATTTAATAAAAATTAAATTTGATGAACTTAAGCCTGATTAAAAATATTAAAAATTTGGATTAAAACCCATAAATAGTTCAACAAAATAACCACAATTCTAATTATCAAACAAAAAATATTTATTTCAGGAAGGCAGTGCTTAAAAAAATTAATTTTTTTATGGAATTCCTTTTCATCATTATAACTCATTTTTTAATGCTTCTTATGTTATTTTCCGACATTTTCTTTACCGATTTCGAATAAATTTAAGTTTGTTTAGAATTTTGCAATCGTTCGCAAATTTGAGCCCTATTCGCGAATAACGCGATTTTTTTCCTGTAAGTTTTCTGATTCTTTAAATTGTTTGCTATTTTTAATAAATATTAGACTTTGCTATCATACGCTGTTACCAAATATTTGGGAATTTCAGCAATTTTTGCCGAATTTTTTCATTCCTGTTAGTTTTAGTGACTTTTTATCAATTTTATGACAAACTTTTTCGAGTTATTAAAATTTTGCGAAGCCATAAAACAGTTTTAAAGTAATACAGTGCGTGCTCGATTTTTGTAACTCGAAAAAATCTTGCCTGTTGCAATTACCGAAAATTTGCAATGACCCACCATCTACATATATACATATATAAAATAGGATGTGTGTGTATGTAACGTATGGACTCCAAAACGGCTGGGCCGATTTTGATGAAATTTTCAGGGAATCTTCAGAATATTCAGGCGGGTGACACTGTGAAGTCTGATTTTTGATTTTCGGTCTGGGGCGGAGGGGCGTGTCAAAATCCATAACTTGAGAACGGCTTGACCGATTTGGACGATTTTTTCTTTAAAATGATTGCCATGGTCCAACTTAGGTTTTTACGGAAAGAAAATTTTGCCCCGCCCGCTTTTTTCGATTTACCTAAAATCAGAAAACGGCTCTTTACACCAAATGAAAAATAAACAAAAAACATTGTCTATGCGCTGGCCTTAAGATGAAGTAATAAATAAATAAAATTTCCAATTTGCCTTTAATCCATGTGTTTCTTTTTTCATTGAACCCATATCTACACCATATGTATGTAAGTTATTCTGTAAAAACACTTTATGATAGGTATTTCATGGATTTTTATTTACAGGCCGTAAATTTCGTTTAAAGATCAATTTAAATCGTCTGGTAATACAGCACTAATGTTTGCTTAGGGCCAGCAACGCGGACCGGGTCAGCTAGTTGTTTAAAAAACTTAATGACAGCCTATATATTAATAAAAAACTTTATATTTTATCGTTTAAATAAATAATAATAAAATAATTGGCGTATGATATTATCCAATTATTTTAACCTACATATGTACGCTTCTGAATAAAAAAAAACGCTTATAAGGTGTAAAATAGAAAAAACATGTACATATGTATGTATGTTTGCATTCTGATACTTAGTCAAACCTTTTTGCAATAACACTCGAGGTAGAAGTGCACAACACGCGGTTATTTGGAGACGAAAACTAAAGCGCATGAAAAATGGCAGGTTACACAACGCTCGTTATAAAACCATTTTCTGTCAGCTGTTTTTAATTTATTTAACACTTTGCTTATACTAAGTTACGATTCTTTTTTTGTTCTTTAAGTCTTTGCGTTCTTTTGTACGGTTTCCTACTGCATGTTTTTTTCTTTTCTACATGACTCAAAATCGTTGTTTATATTTCCATTATCAATTCCTAATATTTTCCAAGCCATTTTCTATTTTTGACACAGTGTCTACATCTTTAAAAAAATGTTTATCGCAAACAAATACAACGTTTTTATTACGATTACTAAATATGTTGTCATCGCTAAAAAGTGAAACGTTTTGTAAAATTTCCAAATTGCTAGGAAGCCTAGCTCTAACCTCGTAAATAAAATTTTCGGCAAAACGAATGAAACTTTCTTTTATCACTTTTTTTTATCATTTGAAATCTTTACAGGCTTTCTCAAAATTGTAATCCAAATAGGAAAGCTCAAAGCGTTTTGATACATCAAAAAGCACCATAAATAGTGCCAAAAGCACTTTGTTGGCATCGCTGTTCACTATAGGCATTTAACATGGGCGTGTCATTGGAAATATATTACTGACGTTGGTACTATTGACAAGGCAGTTCTTTTGGGACAATATGTAATCAAGAACACACCAAACCCCCCACTCCAACTGAAGCTAGCGAAATAGCTGGGTCCTGCCGACCCTGCCACGTGCAAGTCTTGTATATAACAAAACACCGAATATCGGGTTTGCCCAGTTGACAAGGGTTGTATTTCACACTGATTTAAAAAATTTCATATTTATTAAATAAAGTGATATGTAGTTATAAAATAATAATATTAAAGAAAGTGTTAAATAATTATCCCACTATCTGACCAAGCGAAAAATCTCCGACCTAATTCGGTCGTAATCAAGGCGAATTCAAACAGGTAAACTCATCTCGTCAGCCGTTCATCAGCTGTTTCCACGGCGAATTAAAAAATATGGTAAAACGTCAAAATATGATTTTGTTTTGAGAAGAAGTTGAATGAAAAGTGTTAAAAATATTATTTTTATAATAAAAAAATTTCAAAACTGCGAATGATTGAAGTGAATTTATTAATTTCTTTTATAAAAAAGTGATAATATTAATTTGCAATAAAAAAATTTTGACAACCAACCAGAAAATTGTGTAAACAAAATACATGGGGCTTTTTGTAGTTGTAGAGATGAGTTTACCTGTTTGAATTCGCCTTGGTCGTAATAGTAAAACAATGGCAACGCTGTTGTACATTATTTTTGACAGCATGGAGAAAAAAACACAATCAAATTTGCGTGTTTTTGTGTATTGTTGGAGAACAAGGCGAATTCAAAAAGGTAAGTGCAACTCTACAACCACTAAAAGCCACATGTTTTTTGTTTTTGCCAATGCATTTTTTATATAAAATTAGTATTAACAAATAGAATCTAGGAAAATATTGAAGGAATAAGACTATTAAAGTAAAAAAGCTTTTGAGGATTGTAATTTGACTTTGAATACACGTTCGAATAATATGAAAATTTATAAAATTAGTATTTTTACTTTTATAAGAAAGAAATTAATAATTTCAGCGCAGAACGTAAACAAAAGTATATTTTGACGTTTGGGAATTATATTTGCAATTCGCTGTGGAGAAAGCTTGCGAGTTGCACTTACCCAAGGCGAATTCAAACAGGTAAACTCATCTCTACAACTACAAAAAGCCCCATGTATTTTGTTTACACAATTTTCTGGTTGGTTGTCAAAATTTTTTATTGCAAATTAAAATTATCACTTTTTTATAAAAGAAATTAATAAATTCACTTCAATCATTCGCAGTTTTGAAATTTTTTTATTACAAAAATAATATTTTTAACACTTTTCATTCAACTTCTTCTCAAAACAAAATTATATTTTGACGTTTGACCATATTTGTTAATTCGCCGTGGAAACAGCTGATGAACGGCTGACGAGATGAGTTTACCTGTTTGAATTCGCCTTGCACTTACCTTTTTAAATTTTTCTTGGTTGTAAAATAACACCTTGTGCTGCCACCTTCTAGTAATTTAACAAATTGTGCAAAAGTGGATAATCACAATAAGACGTGGTATTATTGTGACTTATCAAACAGTTTCTTATTTTAATTAAGGGTTTATTTTATAGAAAATTTATTTTAACTACAGACATAATTTGTGATATTAATAAAAGGAGAACTGGAAATGCACTGCTTTAGATGCATTTAGCAAATACATCTTAGGAAGTTCAAATTAAAAAATCGTGATTCTAAAATTTATTAAAAATGAAGTCTGCTATAAGTTACGCTTTGGTTCTTTTCTGGCTGGGATACTTAATTTCATCCGGAGTATATTTATTCTCTCGAGGTTTTCTTTTATCTCGCGTTTCAAAAACTGAAGTGAGCAGTTGCCGGCATTTGTCATTAGATCCAAATGACGTAAGTACTTCTTTTATTTGCATTTTAATTTACTAATTACGTTAATGATATACATACATATGTATGTATGTACATATGTCCGTAGGAATATTATTTGACTGAGGATGTCGTTCGAGAAATATTTAAAGATGTAAATGCCTCTGCCAATTTGTGCCTGCCGCAAAAATCAAAAGTAATAATAGTGCTTATTGATGCTTTGAAATACGACTTTGGGGTTTATAAAAAGAATATCACGCAATCTTTGCCATATGAGAATAAACTTACTGTTTTGCATGAACTGCTAGAGCATATGCCAGAGCAGTCGCGAATAATGCGATTTAAAGCTGATCCTCCTACGACTACTTTACAACGACTTAAGGGCTTAACAACTGGCAGCCTACCAACATTTGTTGATATGGGATCAAATTTTGCTTCGCCGGAAATAAATGAAGACAACATTATTGACCAAATGGTCAAAAATCATTTGCCTATTGTTTTTATGGGGGATAATACATGGACTGATTTATATCCTCGCCGTTTTAAAAGATCCTACGCATATCCCAGTTTTGATATATTTGATTTAGATACAGTTGATCATAAAATAAAAAAACATTTGCCTAAAGAAATGCAAAAAAGCGATTGGCAAGTTTTAATTGCTCACTTTTTGGGAGTTGACCATTGTGGTCATAAGTATGGACCACTTCATGAGGAAATGTCACGCAAACTTAATGAAATGAATGATGTTATTAGGTATAATCAATTTAACTTAAATATAGTTTTGCAATTTTCTACCCAATAATTGTCTTAGAAATGTTGTAGCTGAAATGGATGACAAAACTACATTGTTTGTTATGGGTGATCATGGAATGACTGTTTCTGGTGACCACGGAGGTGATACAGACGATGAAACCAATGCTCTTCTATTTGCATATACAAAACAGGGTAAATTTTTAAAAAACGAATTTAATTCTGACAACACTACACTGCAGCAGGTATGTACATTAAATATTTGTAGGTACTATGTACATTTTATTTTATTTATACATAAACATACATATTTGTTTAAATCTGACGTTATCATTTTAGAAAAAGTCTTAAATTCTTATAAAGTCATTTTAGTATTGTTTGTTTAAACGACTTCTGATTATTTATTTATGTATGTATAAAAATCATGACGTTCTTTTATGGTCATACCCTGCAAATCATAGGTCTACACAATTTTCCATTTAAATTGAGAAAATTCCAAATGAAATTGAGAAATTTAAATTTTTCATTGATAAAATTGAATTATGTATATAATTTTTATTATGGGCGATTCTATTCTAGACAACTTTTAACATCAATTTTCAAATCACACTATTTGATACTTTTTTTGATGCCAATTTAAAGTAAAATATCTATATTTTATAATAATATAATTTTTTTAGACGTAAGCTTAAATATAAATTTGTTGTGCACTTTGAAGCATTAAGACTCATAGATTTGGCGCGAACAGGAAACATATTGCCAGATTGTGATCATATTTTTATTAAGTATATTGAACTGCAAACATTTATCAATCAGCGATATAAAGAAAAAGTAAGTAATAGTTTTTAGTTCATCAGAATTATTGATTTTAAAAATCTAATGTTAACATGTTGCACCCGTCATGCAAAATGTATAAAAGTTTACTTTTTTCATAGAAATGAAATGCCAATGTTTTGAAACTTTGTGAGTGTGTATATTTTGGTTAGTGTTGAAATTAACGTTAATTCAAAATGGTTGCACCCGTCATCACAATATTTGAATGACGGGTGCAACAGAAATGACTTTTAGCATTATTGTATAATTGATCATATTTCATATTTTCATTTTCATATTGATCATATAGTCAAATATGGAGACTGTTCAACAAAAGTGTAGACGGAAGCGAAAACATAATCCTGAGAAGTATGCAGACCATTTGCAAAGGGAAAAAGCTCGTGACTCCAAACGGAGAGCAGCCATGAAAATGAAAATGGAGTCGGTTGAAGATTTCAAGAAATTGGAGAGAAAAAAGTCTAAGGAAAGAATGTAGGCAACTAGAAAGCGGCGTAAAGAAAAAGACATTGAAAAAGCGAGCACTAGTTACAAGAGTTTCCGCACATTGGGTAAGGCAGTGGCAAAAGTGAAGTGTAACCTGCCTACTAGCCCCAATAAAGCTAAAGCTGTTGTGAAAAAATAGCCTGTGAATTCCAAAACGAGATTTTGATTTCAATTATTGAGAAAATTGCTGTAGTTTTTCGTTTTTTTAAGAGCTGTTCTTGAAAATAAAATTGGTACTCAAATTATGAAGTATATAAAAAGGAATATTTTTATGAACTTTCTTTACATACTCGATTTCAAAATTTGTTCGGTTTTAAATCCACTTCATTTCGATTTACAGAACATACCCAAATATTTTTAATAATTATGTGAAAATGAAGAAAAAAAAATGAATTTTTGTCATGTTTAAGCCATGAGCAAATTTCTTATTACTGGATTATATTTCTCTACGATGCACATAGGGGTTTTTTGCCAATCTAGCCGGACATTACTTTTTGTTTTAGCTTATATTGCTTCTTAAAAGTTATTAAGTGCCCCTAGATCGATGAAACTTGGCAGAAATATGTGATATTGTCATAGGCAGGTAAACCTCAAAAATAAATAAAATCGGACCAAGGAGGAAAAGGTTCCCCCTAGAAGAACTAATCCAACCTCTGAAAAATGCAATTTTTTTTTAACTTTTCCCATACTTTTGTTTGGCAAATGCAACTTTTAACGTCGGCGAAAGTTAAAAAACCTCAAATAAGACCTATGAGATCGTAAAATTACACTTTTCGCCCCGCCCCCTTTCGAGGGCGGTTACATAAAATAATATTTAAAAACAATGTAAATATTAAAAGAAATAGATTACTAACGCCTTAATACTATAAAAATTAA
Organism: Pollenia labialis; assembly: GCA_949318255.1. Taxonomy (NCBI): domain Eukaryota; kingdom Metazoa; phylum Arthropoda; class Insecta; order Diptera; family Polleniidae; genus Pollenia; species Pollenia labialis. The sequence continues at coordinate 86,408,916 of OX439143.1, forward strand.
ATTTTTGAACATTTATGGGTAGGGGGAGGTATACCTCCAAACACCCCCCCCCCGGAACGACCCTGTAAAAAAAAATTTTTTTTTTGCTAATTTCCAAAACATATTAATTTTTAAGATTTTATGTGACTTTTATTTATTTTATAGTATTTGTTTTATCTGAAAATAATTAATATATTCGTAATAATAACTTATTTATTATAGTAACAGCAAATATTATTTAAAATAATAACAACTAATTTATTTAAAATTACTTCTCTTTTGCACTAAGATGATGATGGGTGCCATGGTTCTTCTTCGTCTGCTTCTTCAAAATCCTCTTCTGAATCTGAATTCTCTTCAGAGCCAAGTACAGGTGGAAGCATAAAAGAAATTGCTTCTTTCGTAAAGGGTAATGACTTTTTTTTTTGGAGTTGGTCTTATACTAGTAATCAGTGGGTCAGAACTGAGCAAAAGTCTATTTATAATATCTTTGTTACACTGAACCCTCGAAATCTTTCTAGCAAAATTCTGCCTGTAAAGCCGAAAATGTTTATTTCGTGCCTCAGACGCTTCTTCTGATAATAGCCCGATAGGCAACAAAGCCTCACTCATTACAGTTGCGCCATGCACTAAAATGTCCTTTAGCGGCCGCACAGGTGGTTAAAACCCGTTACTTACTGTTTCGCACATCCCTTTTTTACACAGGTAATATTAGTCTTAGATGTAATAATTTAAATAAAAAACATCTACGTACAACCAAAACATTTTATGACTGACGAAAGGGTTTCTATCATACTTATGTACCTATGCAAGATGAGCAAAAACAGAAAAAGGTGAAATTTTCAAAAAATCATAAAAAAAATGGCGCAACAACGCGCAACGTTTTTTTTAAATTTAAAAGTAGAGATTTCAAATTTGATCGTGATGTATAACATTTTTAAGAACTCAGCGGGCTTTACTTTCAAAAACCTTTTAAATTTTTTTTTTTTTTTACAAAAAAGTGAACAAAAAAATCGTTTTTTTTAATTTCGAACTAATTTTTTTATCATAAAAACTTCAAATACAATTTTTCTAAAAATTTTCATAATTAGCTGTTTATATAGTCTTTCACAGAAAAATCAATGTAAAAACTTTATTCGTTTATCTACAAAAAAATATATTGTAAATCTCCCAAAACCGTAAAAAGTTAATGAACACGCATGCAATTTAATCAACTTTCCTGGTTTTAACAGTGTCCCAAAACCACAAATCCCAAGCAAAAGACTTGAAAATTCACTATACGATGCAGATCTTTGTTGCCTGTCGAGCTGCGTACTTAAATTTTTCCATTTCTTAAATTAAATTTTTTTGCTTAATGTCCGGCTAGATTGGCAAAAAACCCCTATGTGCGATGTTTGATTTGATAATCATCGTCTGATATCTCATCTTTCACAATAAAAAAGAATAATACAATAAAAGTTTAAAAATTAACAGAGTTTTGTGGTATGATCTTATGAAAGTGGGCCGATTTGGTTGCACCCGTCATGCACTTTAAAGCTCACTCGTGGCTATTTGATCGTTTCATACAAATTCTTGTAAATAGATAACAATAGTATATAAAAAAATGTTACCCCTTCTAGAAATAACTTAATTGCAAATGTGTTTATTTCTATTAGTAAAAGACGTTTTAAGCGTCTAAATGTTGCACCCGTCAGAATAGAATCGCCATTATATTCATTCAACAAACATACATAACTAACATAAAGTTCGAAAAAAATTAAAATAAATACATACATATCGCAGTATGTAGAGTCGGAACGCATTACACGAAAAAAGTACAAAATTTATTCCAATACGAATCGTCATCGTATTATCGATGCAACTAATAAAGGAATGGACTGGGTCGAACTGGCTTTATCTTTGAATATTTGTTATAAAACTGATCATCTTTTGGATTACCCAATCAAATGTAATACCTAACCAAAGAGGTGGTAAAAAGCCACGGTCCTTAGATTATGAAGAAGTGTATACTATTCTAACTTGGGTAGGTGAAAGACCAGAACTTACCCTTCGTGAAATTATCGAAAAATAAATTCACTGTTTAATAAACAAGTTTCGATCACAACTGTGGGAATACTCTGCACGGAAAAATATATTCCATATTCACTGATGATTAACCCCATTGAAATTATTTGGTCAAAAATAAAAAAGTACGATGAAAACAAAGATGAATGTACCGAACGTAATTACCCCTCCCCATGTAGGAGAACAGTGGCTTGCCTTTTTAGAACAGGTGATTAATACTTCTAAGACATGTATAACTATGTTGTGGAGATTGCAGTAGAGCTATACAACATACTATAACGTTTTACCAATCTGCTCTGGATCTGGAATAAAGGGCTGCATGATCAACTTCTTTCATAAACATACTGAAATGCTTATTCACTGAAAGTCGTGTTCGAATAAAATTCAGATTACCGAACAAACTGTTGTTTTATTCATGCTGCTATGAACATATTCCGTTTCATATCGTAAACACACAGAGGTTGTTTCATAGTTTTCATTCTCTCTCATTTATTTTTATGTTGCCACTTCAGTAAATTCATGTAATTATTTGCATGCGTTGCCCATGTGTAAGTCTGGGATCACACTATGAAAGTTTTATTTCAGAAAGTCTGAGTTTATGGGTGAGAGGGGAAAAAGGAACAGCATATTCTCTTCCCCTCTCGCCAGTAAACTCAGACTTTCTAAAAGAAAACTTACATAGTGTGATCCCAGACTAATTTAAATTTTAACACATATGTAGAATCTGCATAGGTATATCATTGTAGATATACCTTGCATTACATCGGACCAGTCCATAGAGTAGTCCATTTAATCAAAATGGATCAGGTGGTCCAATATTATTTGCAGGGTATGTAAGTATGTATTGTACAGTGATGTGAAAAATAATATAGCCACATTGAAATTCAAAAGGGCATATTTTTAAAAAAAAATGTTGTAAAAAAAACAAATAAAAGTATTTTGTAGATAATTTTTCTGGCTTTTATTTTCGCCAAATCTAGACCAGATTTTGTAAGTAATGACTATGGTACGAGGGTCGAACTGGAAACTCAAATTATTATAATATATTTTGTAGATACTGGTTCTTCATACTTAATGTGTTTTAAGTTGAATTTCGAAATTTATTGCATAACAGAGTTCTGTTTAAGCGCTAACGTAACACTGTTAACCATTGTAAATAAAACAAATTGTTTTTTTCTTTGATTTATTATTTCTTTGCAAGAGCTGCTTGAAAGCTCTCTAGGGTGTTAAGCAAAGAATTACTTTATTAATTAAAATCGAACCTTATTTATAGTGCTTAATTGCTGATTAAGCAAATTTGGATACAGTGGAAGACATAGCAAGGGACAGAGTACTTTTGGTTAGATTTGCAATGTGCGACACAACGATCTGTATACAACAACAAGTGTGTTGACTGTTTAATAATGCTTACAGTGGGTATTATGTCAGTCTGACTGAACATTCTCAGCTTTGCTTACTGTAATCATTATAGTCGCTGTACAATGCATATAGTACTGATCGTTGTGTAATATGATCTTTTATATCCAAATTTTTAATATTTTTTAATCAGGCTTAAGTTCATCAAATTTAATTTTCATTAAATTATTTTTATGAAGAAAGGAATTTTACAACATGAAAATTAATTAAAATTGTTATTGATAATCATTCATTCTTGACTGACCTGAGATTCGAACCCAGGAGGCTGGTTACCATGACATGTTTCGATCGCAACCACTCGATCTCCTCAGATGGATTTGCCGTCTTACACTCGCAGCCATCGACGACTGCTGACGTCAATAGTCAAATATCAATCCTTAAACCAAATTGTATTTTTAACCTTTGGTAGATCGAAATTTGCTTTTTGAATGATTATCCATTTTTTAATCGATTTTACATGTTTTTCCTAACTTCTGTTTTTCGTACTTATGTCAAGAATTCTTCTTGAAGTCCAAAGTACATTTTTTTTTTCATTTTGTCTTTCTTTTTCTTGTTGACCTTTTTCAGCTCAACTTGAAGGACAAATGTACACATAGAGCTCGTGCCTTAGCTTTAACAATATTTAAACAACCAAAAATATTCTTGTCGGCAATAACGCAAGCAATGAATGCTACGCATGCTACACCTCCCTTTTTACGGAAGAATGCTTATATAACAAAGTTGTATGAGCATTCTTTTACAAAAAAACATAAAATTTTAATTATGCAATAATGATATTTGTACTTAGGAATGTATGTATACAAAATTTATTATTGAATTATAGTTATGTTTATGCTAACAAAATTTTGTATTATATTGGGTTATATTAGGTTATATTTTTATTATATTTCTTTTCTTTGTTTATAAATCTTAAGTCTATTCTTATGAACTATTTGCTCTTTATTTGTTTTCTTATCGACTAGAGTTACATTATTTCTTAAATTTAATTTTTTAATTTTATACGGTCCTTTATATTGTGGGTCTAATTTGTGCCCTGTTCCATTTTGAAGTAAAACTAAATCTCCTATTTTGAAATTATAGTCTAATATATCCTTATCGTAATTAAATTTTTGTATTAACTTAGATCTATCTAGCTTATCTCGGGCCCTCTTATGTGCTACTTCTAGTCTAAATTTTACCTCTTTAGCGTAATCGTCTACATTATATAATGGACTAATTCTATCTATATCATTAAATTTTTGAAATTCGTTTGGAAGTCTTCCAAAAACTAATTCATATGGACAGTAATTGTGTACCGATGATGGGGTTGTATTAAAGCAGTACGTGAAGTACCTAAGCCATTCATCCCAATCGTCTTTGTCAACAGATATGTAAGATCTTATGTATTCATTAAAAGTTCTATGAGTTCTTTCTATTGTTCCCATTGTTTGATGATGGTGAGCAGTTGAAGTGAGTTTTTCTATTTTAAGAAGATTACATATTTCTGTCAATATAGAATTTTTGTATTCTGTACCCATGTCTGAAATGAGCGTCTTCATCGGACCATGAGTAAGAATGAAATGCTCAAATATTGCTTTTGCAACTGCTTTAGCACTTTTATCGTGTATTGGTATTGTCACGAGATATTTCGTCATATCGCATATAATAGTAACTGCATATTCATTTCCATTATAAGATTTTGGTAATGGACCTATAGTATCCACTAATACGATATCAAATGGTTTTGCAGGCGTTGGTGTTAATATCATCGGACTCTTTAAATGTTTTGTAGTCTTTGCTGTTTGACACTTTTGGCATGATTTAACGTATTTTGTTACGTCTTTTGTGATATTCTTCCAATAATAATATCTTTTAATTTTGTTTAATGTTCTTGATATACCGCAGTGACCTCCTTCTGCTGGGTCATCATGGTATCGTCTCATAACATCTTACATAGTTTCGGCTTTGTTATCAATTCTGGTCACCTCATTTAGTAGCGCTACTTTTATATAATTATGATTCAATTTTTTAATGCCCATTTGTTTGAATTCATTAATAGAGATAAATTCGAAAATTTTCTCACTAGGTGCCATTTGTAATTTTGTAATATTATGTTTACAGACTACTTCTTCGAGTCTTGGGAAAAATCGTCCTAAGTCGAGTTTCCCATTAATAAACAAATCATTGATTGGTATATATGCAATTATAGATTTTCCTCGTTTAATGTAACATCTCACAGGGGTCATCTTTAATTTATAGTATTTTCTGACGTCAGTGTTCTTAATTGGTACATGTATACTGGGCTTTTTATTTTCATTTAATTGATGCCGATTTATATTTTTACCTTCTGCCGTATTTTGCGTCTTATTACTCATTGATCTAGTAATTATTCTAAGTATGTTTTCATTTTCCGTATTTAATTTCTTTAATTCATTTATTGTTATACGCGATAATGCGTCTGCAATGTGGTTATCTTTTCCCCTAAGATATTCAATTTAAAAATCATATTCTTCAAGATCAAGTCTAATTCTGGTCAGTTTAGAGCTTGGATTCTTCATAGAAAATAGGTATGATAACGGTCTATGATCTGTTCGTACCAAAAAATGTGTTCCATAGATATATGGTCTAAAATGTTTTATGGCCCAATGTATGGCAGTCAATTCCTGCTCAATGGTTGATTTATTCCCTTCTCCTTTTGTGAAGCTTCTTGAGGCGTATGCTATTGGTAAATGTTTTCCGTTATATTCCTGTGTAGGTACGGCGCCACAAGCGTGTTTGCTTGCATCTGTTGTTACGCAGAACTGTTTTTTGAAATCTGGATACTGCAATAATATTGGTTTCATTAAAGACTTTTTAAGATAGTTAAAAGCAATATCGCATTCCTTTGTCCATTCAAATGGTACACCTTTTTTTGATAATTTAGTAAGATGTCTCGAATATTCTGAAAAATTCATGATAAATCGCCTATAATAGTTACAAAAAGCGACAAATCTTTTTGCGCTATCAGCATCTTTGGGTTTTGGATAGTTCTTGATTACTGAATATTTAGTATAATCTGGGAGTATTCCCTTATCGGTGCATTTGTGTCCAAGGTAGGTTACCTCGTGCATAAAGAATGAACATTTCTCAGGATGTAATTTGAGATTGTTTTTGCGACATAATTTGAAAACGTCTGTTAGATTTCTGAGCATGTGCTTCTCTGAACAACCTAGAACGACTAAGTCATCCATGTAAAGGAAAGCTTGATCAGGTCTTGACCACTAAAAGCAATTGTCATCTTTCTTTGGAATGAATTTGGTGCTACTTTTAGGCCATATGGTAGTCTGGTGAATCTGTATGAACCTTCGCTAGTTGAGAATGAAGTCAGATCTCAAGACTCGTTTTCCAGTTCTATTTGATGGAATCCGGACATTAAATCCAAACAAGAAAAATATTTAGCTTTACCAAGTTGATCCAATATATCATCTATTCTGGGTAATGGTAATTTATCTGCAACTAATTTCTTGTTGAGTTGTCTATAGTCAATCACTAATCTCCATCTTTTCTCTTTAGAATTTGGAAGGGATTTCTTTGGAACTAACAAAATCGGACTATTGTATTCAGAATATGATGGTTCTATTATTTTATCATCTATCAATTTGTTTACCTGTTTTTTGATTTCTTCCTTATGTGTGTGTGGTATACGGTAGTTCTTAATGTATACTGGTTCCGTATCCTTTATCCTTAACTGTTGTCTATAAAAGTTATTAGTTGTAATAGTTTCTGATTCTAATCCAAAAATATCGCTGTATTCGGAACATAGTTCTGTTAATATTTTACTAAATTCTTCAGGAAAATTTTTCTTCATTTGGTTTAATATTTCCGTTTTTCTATGTTTATCAGGAGAGTCATGCTTGATTATTTCATAATTAGTGGCATCTTCTGTTAGAATTTTACTCTGATTTAGGGTATTTACTGTAGTATTAGTATTGAGTATTCTTATAAATGCATTTTCAGTATTTACTAATGTACTGGCTACAAAAATACCAGGATAGGGTTCCTGATTGGGTATCAATATTTCTTTGGTAGTGGATGAAAGTTTTATTTGGCGTATTACCTCAGATCTTGGTGGTAAAGTAATATCTTCATTACATGTATTAATTATTGGTATTACTATCTGTTGTGTTATGTTACTTGGTCTTAGTATGAAATAATCTATATCTTTGTTAAATTCAAGAATGCAATTAAACTTCTTTATAAAATCCATGCCAATAATTCCATCGCAAGGTATTGGGAATTCATCATCTACCACGTGGAAATTGTATGGAATCAAAAAATTATTAGTTTTTAAATCAAAAAATGTTGTACCAATAGATTTCGTTTTCTCTTTTCCTATTCCAGTAAGTGTTGTAGTGTGGGATGTATTTATTCTTTTAAATGTATATTTATGTTTGATTAGGGAAACATCTGCTCCGGTGTCTACTAATAGTGTTACCATGGTGTTGACTATATCTAGTTGAATTTGAATGAAACTGCTGAAGTTAAGGTTAAGGTTATACATTCTTCTATTTACTGACTTGATCTTAGGGGAGTGTTCGGGTTTTCCGAATCATTTTCATTGGAGTTAGTTACTCGGACGTAATTTCTACGGTTATTGCTTTGTCTGTTATTATAGCCTCTATTTGAATTGTTACTGTGATTATTATTGTTATTGTTATTGCTATTGTTGTTATTACCATTATTATTTCTTTGGTAATTATTTCCTCTAAAAAATGTTCTATTATTTCCGCGGTAGAATTTACTTTTTTCCCGTTTGTAATATAAGATGGTGTTTTGTTGGCCAGTTGCCTCAGTGCAACTATTGACAAACTTTGATATTGCATCATTCATGCTGTTGAATTGGCCGGCTGCCATGATAAGTTTTACCTTATCAATGGTGCAATTTTTGGTTAGCGCCTTTACAGCAACTTGAGTAGAGTATTTATTTGCCAAATCGCATGACAAACCATCTGATATGTATGCGTTTTCCAATAGTTTTGTTAGTGATTCTATTTCTGAGCAATACATGTTTGCAGTTTTATTATTTTGTTTGATATTCATAATTTTGGCGGACAATACTAGTCAGTTTAGAAATAATGTCAGTGATTGTTGATTCGGTAGCAGTTCCTTTTATTTTGGTCTTTATAAGTGAGACTGCAACCTGCTCGTGGGTTTCTTTAAGAGAGTCTATTAAATGGAGCGAATCCAAGAAAGTACGTAAGTTTTCGGGTTTGCCGTCAAAGTCACAAATTAGCCTTGAGGCGGTATTTAGGAATTCTACGACCGTTTGTGTCATTTTATTGTTTTTTGAGAAATTATCGGAGTCAGAATCTGTTTCTCCTTCGGAGACTGGGTCTAATTTTTCGCTACTACCAGAGACTAGTATGATGTTTGTATCGATTTGAAATGGGTGATCAATTGAATGTGATACTGGTTGATTTATTTTATATTTATCAAGTATCTTTAATAACTGATCCCTTAAATTCCAATAAATTTCTAACACTATATTTCTGTGTTCCTTTGTGAGTTTTTCATTATTCCTGTGTATTACTTCTCTAATTATTTCTAATGAATTTATAATTGTGTTTAAATGTTTCCTGACTGTTTCTGGTTTTACATATGTGTTTTTGTTTATACACTTATAAGCCCTTTTAAAATTTTCTTTTTCGGTATCGATAATCCTACGTATCAATTGCCATTTATCCATTGATTTATACTTTATCTAAATCATTAGCTCTACTTAGATATCTTTTCTTTAATTTTTTATTATGCATAGAGTATATCTTCAGAGCCGAATTTATGCAGGTAACTACTGTTATCAAAATAAAATTAGGCAAATTTGAATTTGTGTTAGGTCTAGTTTTCTGCTTTCGACTACTACCTCGTTTACTACGTTAGCATTTGGATTTTCGACTTTTTGTTCTGTGTTTCCCATATTTGTACACTCACAATAGTTTATTTAAGAAATATTCCGTTCAGTCATTTTTAAATAAATAAACATTTAAATTCCAAGCAAATTTATTTTTAACTGATTCTAACGTTATTCAAAAAACTAAGTGCATATTAATACGGATTTTCAGTTGCAGTTAATATTGTCCGTTGATTGAGTTAAATTCTTCTTTATGTTAAAGTAAATAAAAATGTAATTTAAAGCAACGAAAAGTTCATTTAATTTTTACTGTCAAAAATTCAACCGCGAATTCCGTAAAAACAAATCAATATTCATTTATCTCTTATAAATTAATTGTCAAAAAATTAACTACATATTCCGTAAAAACAAATAAATATGCAGTTATTTTATAAAATTTTACTGTCAAAAATTCAACACCATATTCAGTAAAAACAATTAAATATTCAGTTATTTTATATAATTTTACTACCAAAAATTAATTTTTACTTATCTATAAAAAATGAATTGCTTGTTTTGTGTAAGCAATACCCATTTTCTATTTGTTAAAATAATTTAGTTAAATACCTACATCAAATGTTAAAAGTAAAATAATTGCGAAGCCATATCGGTCATGCTGCTGGTGTCTTATAATTGAGAATTCTTCTGTAAACAACGCGGTCAGTACAACAAAAGTAAAACAAACGTGTGTAACTGGGTAAGTAAATAAAAATATTCTCCCTCTCTCGCTTATAAGAAAAACAAGCGGACAGGTGTCTGTCTGGTATTTTTTAGAAATTCGGCTCTTTTGTGGAGTAAACGAAAATTTAATACAATAACTGAATATTTAATTGTTTTTACTGAATATGGGGTCAATTTGACAGTAAAAAATTGACAGTAAAATATTAATAAATAACTGAATATTTAATCGTTTTTACTGAATATGGTGTTGAATTTTTGACACTAAAATTTTACAAAATAACTGAATATTTATTTGATTTTACGGAATATGGTGTTGAATTTTTGACAGTAAAAATTAAATGAACTTTTTGTTAAAAATAAATGAAAAATAGGTAGACCGGTTTTTAATTGAACTTTTATTTAGGTAGGTAGGTAGGTAGAAAGGCCGGTGTGAAGTTTCCTCCACACCTTCACCCAGAGACCAATATGGTCCATTGCGATGCCTTAATTGGGATAGATAAGGTGAAAAGGAAAATGTAGATGAAAAAGAGAATGACAGCCCGAGAATAAGAAAATAGATATAGAAATGTAGCAAAGACCAAACCAAAATTCCCACTACACGCGGACAGCGCCCCGTCTCCTCTCGCGCAGCCAGGTCATCCCCATTACGAATCCTATAAGACCCTCGAGTCCACACCCCGAGACGTCCCCTAATTCGCCCAGGAATCTACTGCCCAGCCACCTCAGCCTGCTATTCTGGAGCCTGGGACAGTGGCACAGAATATGCTCAACCGTCTCCAGCTCCTCCGGGTCCTCACACAACCCGCACACATCCGATAAGTCGGATCCCATTCTCACCGCCATCCTGCCTATCATACAGTGGCCCGTGATAATCCCTATCAAGGTCCTGACACAGACCCTACTCTTGCCCAGCAGCGATTTCGAATCGGACCTCCTAAGTACCGGCCACAGTGTCCTTGATACACGGCAGTCCATTCGGCTCCCCCAGGCCCGGTTGGTCGCCTCCAGAATCCATTCCGTGATCCTTCCAAAAAGGAAGCCAATTGGAGGCCTAACTGCCTCCACCCGGTCAGGATCATCCATCTCCGAGCCCTGTCTCGCCAACTCATCAGCCACCTCATTGCCGATTATGTTGGAGTGACCAGGCACCCAGCATAGCCTCAACGCATATTCCCCTAAGGCTCCCCCTAGAGCCCTCCTACAATCATCAACCAGCCTGGATTTCACATAACAGCCCCTCACAGCCATAAGAGCTGCCTGGCTGTCCACATATATAGTGACCTCCGAGCCCCTATCAATGTTGTCCCTCATCAGTCCCACGGCCCTCAAGACCCCAAGAACCTCCGCCTGAAAAACACTGCAGTCGTCGGGAAGCCTATATGACATTCTGATGTTCAGATCCTCGATGTAGACCCCCGCACCCGTGCCCCTCATCTTCGAGCCATCAGTGAATATAGCAAATCCATCAAATAATCTGCTCCTACCCGACCAGCTCTCCCTAGTAGGCATTATTACCTCCGGCACCCGCCCAAAATCCACCCTGGTGCTCACGTAATCAGTAGAGCCGGGCAATCCCAGGCAGTAGCCCCCAGCCTCAATCTCACCAAGGATCCGTGCGTGACCCTGAGTGACATTTCCCATCAATCCTAACTCCCTCAGCCTAAGAAGGCTCCTGGCTGCCATTCCCATCACATACTGCTCAATAGGCAGGAGATGTAGAATGACATCCAGGGCCGCCTGAGGAGTACTTCTCATGGCACCTGTCATGCCAATTGAAGCACACCTCTGAGCCTTAGACAAAAGGTTCCTTCGACTAGCCAATCTCAATGACTCCCACCAAACACAGCATCCATACGTAAGAATGGGTCTAACCACCGAAGTGTACAGCCATCCCACTACTGACGGCCGGAGTCCCCAACTCTTACCTATTGATGATCTGCAAGCATAGTAGGCATTGAGACCCCTCTTTAGTCTCTCCTGAGCATTCCTTCCCCAAGACAGCTTGCTGTCCAGAAAAACTCCCAGATACTTAGCACTATCCGATAGTCCAAGCTCCACACCTCCCAGTACCGGTAGCCTAAAATTCTCCACCTTGTACCTCCTAGTAAAAAGAACAAGCTCCGTCTTCTCCGGATTAACTCCCAGTCCCTTATCGCTCGCCCATGCCGACAGTTCGCCCAGCGCCCCTTGCATGACTTCGCTTATTGTCGGCAGAAACTTGCCCGACACCAATAAAACTACATCATCCGCGTAGGCCACGACTTTCTGACCCATTCTGTCAAAAAGTCTCAGAACGACATTGACGGCCAAGAGCCACAATAAGGGAGAGAGAACTCCCCCCTGTGGGGTCCCCCTAGTCACCAGTCTCTTCACGCGTTCCCTTCCCCAGTCCGAGTGAATAACCCTACTACCAAGCATCCTAGTTATCCATTCGACCAGGAACAGCGGAACCCCCAGATCAACCAGTGCCTGCCTAATAGCCTCTATCCTCAAATTGTTAAAGGCGCCCTCTATATCCAGGAATGCCGCCAAGGTGTATTCCTTGTTTCGCAATCCTCGCTCCACATAACCCACCACATCATGAAGCGCACTCTCAACTGATCTACCCTTGAGATAGGCGTGTTGAGCGCCGCTGATGATGCCGGCGTCAATCTTCGTCCTCAGATATAGATCAATCAGTCTTTCCAGCGTCTTCAGAAGAAAAGACGATAAGCTGATTGGTCTAAAGTCCTTGGGTTTAGAGTGACCGGATTTACCCGCCTTGGGTATAAAAACTACCCTGACCTCTCTCCACCCTCTAGGAATGTACTCATTCAGCACACATAACCTAAACAGTTCCACCAACAATATGAGCGATGATTTCCCGATATTCTGTAGCATCGCCGGAAAGATACCATCTGGTCCCGCCGATTTGTAGGACCCAAAGGTATTTACCGCCCATGTTACCCTATCCAAGGTTATCATATCTCCCACCGTTCCAATTTCCTCACTGCCTGAGCCCAACCCAGGGAAGGGGTCTCCACCAGCATCACGTTCCCCCAACCCAGGGTCCACACACCCCGGAAAGTGAGTCTCCATGAGCAGACAGAGAGATTCAGAGCCCGATTCTGCCCATGAGTCGTCCGGTCTCTGAATATATCCAGGGACTACTGGGTCCTTGGATAAAATTCTCCTGAACCTAGACATCTCATTGACAGACTCAACTGACTCGCTAAACTTGATCCACGAGTCCCTTTTCGCCCTTCTTATATCCCTCTTATACTTCCTGTAACTCAACCTAAAGTTACTCCAATCCTCCTCCCTACGCGTATACTTCGCCCTATTGAACAGCCCTCTGACAGTGGACCTTAGAGTCCTCAACTCAACTGTCCACCATCTTGGCTGTGTACGTCTGCCCGGAAAATTCAGCGGACAGGATCGCTCATAGCTACTGGTTAGCACCCCCGTGAACATGCCCACCAGCCGCTCCACACCGGTCGGAGTCGACCCCCAATTCGGAGTAACTCTGAGGTTACTCTGCACCAGACCCGAAAAAGAATCCCAATCCGTTCTCCTCGGATTCCTATACGGACACCTTTTCGACCTCTCAAACACTAGCCTAAAGGACAGACGACTATGGTCAGAAAAGGAGAAATCCAAAGCCACCTTCCAGTCCTCTACTAATTCCCTACAGTTCGTCAATGTTATATCTATCACTGCCTCCCTATCCCTAGTTCTGAACGTCGGCGTATTCCCCCTGTTACAGATCAAAAGATTGCTGGCAATAATAAAATCAAACATAGACTCACCTCTTTTGTTGATGTCGGCACTACCCCATAGGGTGTGGTGTGCATTGGCGTCACATCCCAGTACCAGTCTCAAGCCATTTCTGCCTGAGTACTCCACCAACTCTCGTACTTTCTCACCAGGTGGATCGACAGCTTCATATGGCAAGTATGCCGATGCCAATGCCAGGACTGATCTGTCCCTGGCCTCCCCTGTCACAACCGTGAGGTCTCCGTTACTGAAAGAATAAGAAAACATAAATTTGTGCTCAGTTCTTGCCAATATACATGTTCGTACCTTCTCCTCCGAGCGGGATACGAACAAGGTATACCCCGTGACCTTTAATCCAACTACCCGGTTTTTATTAATCCAGGGCTCTTGGATCAAGGCCACGTCCACGTTGTTGTCAATGAGGTGGGTTGCCAATTCGGTTGAGGCCGCTTCACAGTGGTGCAAGTTTATCTGCACCACTTTCAGCCTCTTAGGGTCTATCATCTTTAGGAAACCTAAATCTAACAGACCCTAACCCGAATACAGCAACCCCTCCCATTGACTTCAGCTTGCCTAGAGACTCTCGGTCTACTGCGAACCGGAAGTCTCTACCTTGGTTCTCCTTACAACCCAGTGAAGCTATCATCTTCCACTGACCTGTAAGGAGTCCGTTGTTCTGGTTGGCCAGTAACCCCAGTATGACCTCCACAGGTTTTATAGGTGGAGGTATCCACACCGTGACCACTGGCCTTAATGGCAACTCAGACGCGAGTATGACGTCCAATCTGGCTTCAGGCCAAGCGATGCCACACCTGCCGATTGCAGCCTTTAAAAACTCAAAGGTTTTTTGGTTGCCGCAACTAACAGTTTTGACACCTCTTACCCAGTCAGCCCCTTTGAACGATACTTCGTCCGGCCTTCCCTTAACGCTAAAGATTTCGTCTAGTAGTTTGTCTTCTAGCATCTGCCATTTCTCGACACTGATCCTACCATCGGGATCCATACGATCAATGACAGCCGCTAGAATACCGTCCTTACCCGACGAATCCATTAGCTTCTTTGATGTGGAGGGTTGGTCCTCTCTGGAGCCAGTCCTCCTAATGATCTCCTTTCGGGGGTCCTTCCTCTTAGCCGCTGGGGATTTCTGGTCATCACCAGACCTAACTCTCTTAAATACTCCCTTATTGGGGGCCTTAGCAGAGCTTTGTCGGTGATCACCGGATTTCCCTGCAGATGTTGACTGGTTTGTCTTAGTAACCCCTTTTGTGACTCCCTTTTGGGGGGGTCTGTCGGAGATTATCAAGACTTTACCAGTCCTCATCGCGCGACTAGTCGTGGGTAAATCGTCAACAGGCTTAGTTCCCTTAACTGTGACCTTACTGTCAGGGTTAAGAGGACCAGGTGTTGAATCATTACCCTCCTTTTGTTTTTTTGTTACATTTTCCGAGGACACATCAGCAGGGGTCGCTGAAGGTTCGTTGTCTTTGCTGACAACATTTGAGCCCTCAGCAGCCCTTGTTGTGTATCCCGCAGGATAGGGAATGCCCAGGATATCACCGACAGACCCGTGGATTCGTTCGAATCTAGCTACGTTCTTCCGGTGCTTCCTCAACAAGTGCCTATCCCGCCCATCGTGTAGTGAGGAGCTCTTCTTAGCTATCTT
Source organism: Pollenia labialis (assembly GCA_949318255.1). NCBI lineage: Eukaryota > Metazoa > Arthropoda > Insecta > Diptera > Polleniidae > Pollenia > Pollenia labialis. The sequence goes on from OX439143.1 coordinate 86,424,380, forward strand.
ATCTAGAAAGGCTAAGGAGGCTCTTACACCACTCTTGGCTTTTTCATAACTCGTTCGGCTTTCTGATGTGACCTGTACTGTCGCATCCTGCCGAACAATAGGTTTGGAGACACCCGCTGTACCGTTCCCTATCTCGAGTGAGGCCTCCAGAGCCGATGACCCAGCCCTATGGTCCCGATCATGAGCCGAAATCATTGTTATTTCGTGCTCATCATCAGATCCCAGAGCAAGTTCATCGAGTCTTTCAGAGACCCCTGTTCGAGGCGGGGAACCGACCGGGGGGTCCATCCCTTCCGTCTCCGTCAGTTCTGTCAGTAACTGACCTTCCTGCAGCAGAATATCCCTGTGAATACTCAGCCAATCGGCGTCTGGATCTGACACCGAAACTGCCGAGTTGCCAGAGACATCCCCTGCATCGACTCCTAGAGTCACGTCCTTTTCGTTTTTTCTTAGTTTTTCCAGTTTTTGGTCCCACGAGTAAAGCCGTATAAAAAAGGACCGTCTCGCGCAGTGACGGCTTGCACGGACTAGGCTAGAGTTACAACTGACCCTTGCCATCGGCGTCAGAGGGAAGCTGTTCGCGACCAGTTTCTTTAACCACTAACTAGCCATTCAGGCCCTCGGCACTGCTGTCAACCACCTTGACCTTAAAAGTGGGGGATATGGGAAATAAAGGGGAAATATAAAGGATTTTAGGTAAAGGGATAGGGGGATGGATGGATGGATAACCCTTGGTCATGCTGGCCTTAAAGCATATACCTTCCAACTTGTTCCGGCTAGAATTTACCGATTCAAGTTACAAGGCATACACTACAGTCGGCATTTAAGCCACCACATCGCGGCAAGATAGTTATCCAGGTGGTGGGAACTTTTATTTATTTTATATTACAATTTCAGTTAATTTTACGTACAGAATATTGTGAGTGTAGATAAAAAAAAATTTTTTTTTTCTTAAGAGAATTAATATATATATATTTATTATTATTTTTTTTTGGAAATATTAAAGCATATTTCTCTTTTTGTCTAAATACTTATGAAAGACAAAGAAAAAAAAATTTGTGAACATGGGCGAAGTCGCCTCCGTTCCCTGCAGGTGCACAACTGGTATGCACTCTGTTGATAAAAAAAATATTATATTGTTTTTGCAAGTTTATGGAATTTGATTTCTTCTTCTATTTTGCTTATTTTTATCCAAACTTCCGATGAAATATTCCAAGGTGGCGGTGGTGTTGAGTTGACCAATCTTTTTAATTGTGCCAATTGCCTTCTTTTGTTTACCAGATAGCCCCCTCTTCTTTTTGGTGGTTTGGTAACCGGTATATTGAGCTTTTCAGGGGTCTTACTTGTTCTGCTTTGTCTGGCCCGGTATTGCTCTATAGTTATTGGTTGCGGTTCAGGCTTTTGTTGATTCATACCTATCTCCTTCGGGTAACTCGGCGTGTTACCCCTCTTCAAAATATTGAAGGATCTTCTTTTTATTATTATTATTTTTTTTTTCTTTTTGGGTGCTTATTTCTAAGCACTCCAAAAATATGGCAGGATCGCCATGTAAATAAAACAAATTGTTTTTTTCTTTGATTTATTATTTCTTTGCAAGAGCTGCTTGAAAGCTCTCTAGGGTGTTAAGCAAAGAATTACTTTATTAATTAAAATCGAACCTTATTTATAGTACTTAATTGCTGATTAAGCAAATTTAGATACAGTGGAAGACATAGCAAGGGACAGAGTACTTTTGGTTAGATTTGCAATGTGCGACACAACGATCTGTATACAACAACAAGTGTGTTGACTGTTTAATAATGCTTACAGTGGGTAGTATGTCAGTCTGACTGAACATTCTCAGCTTTGCTTACTGTAATCAGCATAGTCGCTGTACAATGCATATAGTACTGATCGTTGTGTAATATGATCTTCTTATATTTAAACAACCAAAAATATTCTTGTCGGCAATAACGCAAGCAATGAATGCTACGCATGCTACACCATATAGAATTGTGGTACATAATATGCGTATTACGCATCCACTTTAGTAAACATACAGAAACTTGTACAAACAGATACATCTGTGCAGGTCTTTATTACATATGTATATGTATTCAAGTTGGAATAATACCTACATTTTTGGATCAGATGGACTGGAAAAAATATAGGGCATAACACATATCCTGCTTATCAAAAACTTTTATTATTTTAGGCATATAATAGGACTTTTCATGTTTTTTTTAAAGGTGCCTTTTTACGAATTTTTCAATTTGTCCATATTTTCAAATTTTAAAATTCACTGTAAGATGAATTCCAGGAAAACGGGAGGAGATGGTCGGATGAAATTTGTGGACGAAGTGGTCTTTTATGAAAATTAATTATTAGAAGCTTAACGGTGTTGCGTCTTTATACGAATTTTAAAATTTTAATATACATATTTTCAAATTTTTAAATTCACTGTTTCTGATCCTATTATATACCTAAAATAATAAAAGTTTTTGATTAGCGGGATATGTGTTAAGCCCCATATTTTTTCCAGTCCATTTGATCAAAAAATGTAGGTATAATTCCAATTTTAATACATACATATATCACAATTCTATATGGTTAACAGTGTTATGTTAGCACTTAAATGGTTAAAAGTGTTATGTTAGCAGTTTAACAGAACTCTGTTATGCTATAAATTTCGAAATTTAACTTCACACAATTATACATACTTATATTTTGTATTTTTAGTAATAATATAGTTGACCATTTTCAGTAATCATATATTTATTGACCAACAAAAAAGCTACATACATGATTCTGTTGTTAGAGGAACCCGTTTTTTCAGACCTTTTAATTTTTAATCTTCAACGTTTTTGTTAACTGAGGAAATATTTAATTGTGGATTTATTTTGTCACAGTAGTTTTGACTTAACTGCACTTTTGACTTAACTGCACAAAATGAATAATTTTTGTCATTATTTTTTATAATCCCATACAAATTTTTTTTAAGTGCACTTTCTATACCTGCATTTGAGATAAGTGTCCAAAATTTTTTGGCATTTTGAAAATATTTTTATACAAAAAATTCAAGTTAGCTGCACTTTGACTTAACTGCACAAAATTAATATTTTCTGTAATTCTGTGGCTGTTGGAAAAACTTGTTAACTCCACTTTTTGAGATAATTGAGATAACACCAAAAATAGAAAGCGTGTTTCATTTCATATAACCCTGTCAGATCGAAATTTTGATATAGTTTCTCATTTAAAAGTTATTTGAAAAACAAAAATCAGAAAAATACCTATTCTTTTGTAAAAACTAGATAACTCCGGGCATTTTTTGAAAAAAACAAGGTAACTCAATAGTGTTTAAAAAAAACCGAGAAATTAGAAGTTTAAAACGACGTCGTTTCGAAAACTAGTAGAGAAAAAGCAAAATAGAACAAATTCGGGCCACAAACTCTGGGTCAAAATGTTGAATCTAAAAATTTAAACTCCCTATAATTCAAAGAATATTCTTTATATGCATATTATATCATTAAAAGTTGTTAACCCACATAGATCTACCGTACCCTATATAGTACAGTCAATTCGAAAAACCTTTCGACTTAACCAATAATAATTTATTTTTTTCTCTTGCAAACAGAACTAAAAACCGTTTTTTCTACCAAGATTAGTATAAAAAATTTAATGGAACATCTTTTGTATAAAATTTTGATATTTATTGATATAAAATAAACCACAAAGCTGTTTCTCAGATTCAATCTTTCACATTCGAAACAAATCTAAAAAGTCCAAATAGGAATTCGGTACTTTTTTGAAATTCAAACGGTTATTTTTGGGCTACTACTGCAATATTGCAATTTCTGATACTTAAATGGGTAGAAAAAAAGGACCAAAAAGGGGGATTTACGGGAAACTAAATTCCTTTCTTTAGGGGCCCTATGCTCCTTATAGGATCTTCGGGAACATAGAGCAATTCCATATGAAAACGATCAAAATTGGCAAATTTTTGGACGACCCCTCTCCGATTTTCAAATAAATAGTCTCAATCGATTGCCCAGCAAAAAATAATGGACCTACATATTTTTTTTTTTTATAGTGACTGGTGGTGTACACCACTGTCATGTGACAAAATTGAAGAATTCTTCATAAGGGACCTCATTGAAAGTTGTTTAAAAAAAAAACTACTAAAGCGATCGCAACGAGTGATAGCTCGTTGGAAAGGTATTGAATCAGGCTTTAATTGAAAAATAAAATTTTCCTAATTTTTCTTAGAAATTTACCTTTAAATTTTCCCATGAAAATTAAATTTTCCGATTTTCCACAGAAGCTCCTAAATTTTCCTAATTTAGGAGCTTTTTTTTTTTGGATTCCTCATAATTTTTGCTTTAAGAATCAGCAATAAAAAAATGGGCCCCGACTCCTTGTTTGGACAGGAGAAGAGCATTTAAGAGACCACCTTGCTAAAAATACATTTTAAAAATTATTTTACAGTTAAAAATACATTTATGAAGAACAAATCTTTCTTATTTTGCTGCTTATACTTAATTACAATATTTATTAAAAATGTAATGGCACACCAAACCCGACTGAGGCTACAGGCGACAATATTTGATGAAGGCTCTGATAACGAATGCAGTCAAGCAGATGACGTTGATGACGGCAAAAAAATGATTGAGCAGTTGAAAAGAAAGTTCAATTTAGCGACCACTTTTCCGGAGAAATATCTCATTTTATCTGTGCTGCCTCAATCATGATCTATACGCAAGATTTCTGAACAGTTTCAAACATCTTTCTACATCGCGAGAAGAAGCAAAGAATTAGTTCGACAGAAGGGCATATTGGCGACTCCCACCAAGAAATTTGGCTCAAGGACCCTCAGCGAAGCAACGGTGAAATTGATTCAAGATTTGTACTGCAATGATGACAACAGCCGCGCCTGCCCAGGTACACGTGACTATGTTATCACACGTGAAGATGGAGAAAAAGTACACAAGCAGCGCAGATTATTATTATGTAATCTATCCGAAGCATACCATCAGTTCAATGAGAAATACCCAGCAGAAAAAGTGGGATTTTCTAAGTTTGCCATCCTACGACCAAAAGAATGCGTGCTGGCCTTAGACAGGCACGGAACGCATTCAGTCTGCGTTTGCATGTTTCATCAAAACATCAAATTAATTTTCTTTCCATGCAAGAAATTGAAAGTATTTCACGGTGAAATTGAAACATATAGGGACCTCCTGTCGAAGTCGTTGTGCGCATACCCCACGGAAAATTGTCATCTGTCCAAATGCGACAATTGTCCGAAGATTGACGAGCTAGAGCAATATTTGGCGGAAAAGTTTGAACAGCTGTTAAATCAGGAGGTGCATTTCAAACAGTGGATAATTAGCAGCGGCAGATGTTCCCTTGAGACCGTGGTAAAGCAGATTCCGGAATTCATCGAGGAATTCGGATTCAAGTTGAATGAACTGAAGGCGCACCATTTCATATCCGAGATGCAATCGAAATTTCTAAAGGAAAGTAAGGAGAAATTAGCCCAAAATGAATTCATTGTGATAAGCGACTTTGCCGAGAATTACACTTTTCTCGTTCAGGATGAAATTCAGGCTTATCACTGGGCAAACGACCAGTGCACGGTGCATCCTTTTTGCATTTATTTCAAAAACGAAGATAACGAACTACAGACCGTAAGCCTTGTTGTTGTCGCGGAGAGTTTAGCTCATAATTATGTGTCCGTTTATTTATTTCAAATGAAACTGTTTGAATTCTTAAGATCAAAATTCGATGCAATCGACAAAGTAACGTTTTTCTCAGACGGCGCGGCTTCTCAGTACAAGAATAAAAAAAATTTTTACAATCTTTGCATAATTGAAGAAGAACAAAACTGCAAGGTCGAGTGGCACTTTTTCCCGACGTCCCACGGTAAGGGCCCATGCGATGCGTTAGGGGGAACCCTAAAACGCATGGCGACTAAAGCAAGTTTGCAAAGGCCATATACTGACCAGATCTTAAATGTACAACATTTGTTTTCGTGGATTCAAAGCAAGGAAATTGCCATTAACACAGTTTTATGCACTCAAAAAGAACACGATGCCATGGAGCGACGAATTCAAAACAGATATAATAATGTCAAAACTATAACTGGAACGCAAAAGTTTCATTGCTTCATACCAAATATTTCTGATATGTCAATTAATGTAAAGCGGTACTCTTCGTCTGCCGACGTGCTAAATTTAAAGTTACTTTAATTTTATAATGATGCCAAGACAATTGAAATTTTTAATAAATATTGTAATTAAGTATAAGCAGCAAAATAAGAAAGATTTTTTCTTCATAAATGTATTTTTAACAGTAAAATAATTTTTAAAATGTATTTTTAACAAGGTGGTCTCTTAAATGCTCTTCTCCTGTCCAAACAAGGAGTCGGGCCCATTTTTTTATTGCTGATTCTTAAAGCAAAAATTAAGAGGAATCCAAAAAAAAAAAAAATTAGCCGGAAAATTTAGGAGCTTCTGTGGAAAATCGGAAAATTTAATTTTCATGGGAAAATTTAAAGGTAAATTTCTTAGAAAAATTAGGAAAATTTTATTTTTCAATTAAAGCCTGATTCAATACCTTTCCAACGAGCTATCACTCGTTGCGATCGCTTTAGTAGTTTTTCTTTAAACAACTTTCAATGAGGTCCCTTATGAAGAATTCTTCAATTTTGTCACATGACAGTGGTGTACACCACCACTAAACCAGTCACTATAAAAAAAAAAAAATATGTAGGTACATTATTTTTTGCTGGGCAATCGATTGAGACTATTTATTTTAAAATCGGAGAGGGGTCGTCCAAAAGGTGATCGCTTTCATATGGAATTGCTTTTACCTGTGAGTGATTTTTTGGTACTTTTGTGTTCTCTAACTGGTATTTTTGAATTTTCGTTAGTATTGGATCATAAAATTAAACTTGCGATGTCCTGAGCGGATAACAATAACTGTTTGGTACTTTTTTGTTTTACAACTGCCCATTTTTTAATCTAGAAACAAACTTATGCATATAAATACATATGTCCACGAAAGAAAGAGAGACGCTCACGAAGTAGCCACATTAGGTTAAGATATTACATTCTCCATTTTTGTTTTTTCGTAAAAAAAACGGGTATATTAACGTTCTGAGTCAAAAAGTTAATAACCCTTTGTATTAAGTGCACAACTCTGCTTTTCTTAATACGATTTTATACTACAAAGCATGAGTGTCCTTTTCGTTAGTATTGTAAATAATGAAGTTGCTGAGTGAGGGAAAGAGACATATATAGTTTCTTCAACTGTTTTATTATGGGTTAATTAACAAACGTGTTTACTACAGCTTTTTGTTGGATTTCAACCACAGCGTAGTAAATTTTAGTCTAATACATTTTGTTATTGCAGTGTTGTAAATCCTAGTACTTTAACTAAATTAGTAAGATTCACAAGGACTACAAGGGACTTTACTATCAAGGGTGAAAACCGCTAAGGTTTTTCCACAAATCATTACTTAAGTTCCCTTAATTTCGAAAATTTTAAAATAAATTGAAAAAAAAAAATTTCGGAAAAACTTGATAACTCCATTCTTCGAAAAAAAAGATAATTTCCATTGATTCTCTGTTTTAATGTCAAAAACTTAGTTCAATGGAACCAAAAATCTTTAACATTTTTTAAAATGATGGTGTGTTTAATGCGCATGCATAATAACATAAATTCATATTAAATATTTAGCGAAATATGTTTAAAACTTAAAGTGTGTTTTGCTTGTGTTTTAAATAAATGGAGCTATCTAGTTTTTCAATACGACCATAGAATTATTCTTCAAAATCCTTGTTTACGTGCCTTTTGTATACCTGCATATTTATCATATTTTTGGGCAGCTTTAAAATATTTTTATATACAACATCAAAGTTAGCTGCAGACATTAAAAAAATATGCTGGCCACTTTTTCATATAAGTATCCAATTTTATAAAATACTAGCTGACCCGGTCCGCGTTGCTGGCCCAAAGCAAACATTAGCGTTTTATTACCACACGATTTAAATTGAGCTTTTAACGAAATTTACGGCCTTTAAATAAAAATCCATGGAATACCTATCATGAAGATTTTTTTACAGAATAACTTACAAATGGTGTAGATATGGGCTCAATCAAAAAAGAAACGCATGTATTTAAGGCAAATTGGAAATAATATTTATTTATTACTTAATCTAAAGGCCAGCGGATAGACAATGTTTTTTGTCGGGAGCAAGCCACATACAACTGGCCGTCTGTAAAATACTAATTTTCCGAAATTAAGCCAGCAATAGTCAATGATTGGCCTTGTGCTTTGTTGATGGTAATATCAAAGGCAAGACGCAAAGGGAATTGGAGCCGCTTGAATCGGAATGGTAAATCGTTGGAAATCATCGGAATTCGTGGAATAAGTACGTCTTCATCTTTAAATCTGTCACCGATGATTGTTGCCACGATTAAATTTAGTGAACAGTTTTTGGCGTAATTAAACCGAAAACTCGGATTTTTGAATGCAACATTTCGAAAGTTTTGAAATTTTGATGTTAGATCATTATTAACATAGGTTTTTTGTAAATATCTTCGCAACTACATAACCGATTTAAGAGTTTGAAAAACATGGCAACGGCTTTCACAAAAAATAAAATAAACAAGTTAGAGTGCTATATTCGGCTGTGCCGAATCTTTGATACCCTCCACCGACAGCTCAGTGGGCTTTATATGGGGCCTATAGTAAATTATGAACCGAGAATCACGAAATTTATTAGTGTGAGTAGTGAAGTATTTAATTTTATTTTGATAGCATTATTTTTTACGGTTTTAGGCATACTAAACTGTTTTCCGGGAGTAGTGTTTATATGGGGCCTAGGGTAAATTATGGACGGATCTTCACGAAATTTTGCAGCGTGATATCCAGTCGAATAAAACAAATTTTTGCAAAATCTTATCTCATTCCGTGCATTGTTCCACCAATTATGTTGTTTTTTGTAACACAATTATCATTTTTTTTAGGTGGTGGTTCCACATTTTGATTCATAGCTCTGGTCCTACTGCACCGATTTTGCTGAATTTCAATCCAAAACTGCTTAGGATAACTACAAGCAATTTGGCACCAAGTTTGTTCATTTCTTTTGAGCTGTTCGAAAGTGAGCGTGTTTTCAACAGACGGAAACTAAGAGATAAAGAACGAAATAGAACGTATTCGGGACACAAGTTCTTTGCAACTCCCGAGAATTCAAAGAATATATGCTTTCTTTTATATTATATAATTTCTGAAGTTCTTGATTTTTAGAATACGACTGCCAAACACCCGAAATCTTTCCGAGTAATAGTTTTTAACCCATATAGATCTACCGTACTCTATGTGGTACAGTTACTTTAAAAAATCTTTCTACTTTCCCAATAATAATTTTGTTTTTTTGTTCCTGTTGCAAAGATAGGACAGTGTTCTTGGTCACCTAAACTAAAAAACTATTTTATTACCAAGTTTAGTATAAAAATTTAGCAAACACCTTTTGTTTAAAATTTTGATATTTATTGAAATAAAATAAACTACAGAGTCTATAGCAATCTTTCAGTTTCAACCTATGCTAAACTGAGTATAACGTTAATCCACGTCCCAAAAACTGGCATATGAATTTCATAAAATCAAGAAGAGTAAACCATAAATTGTAAACCTGTTAACCAGTAAAAAAATGTGCTCCAAAAGGAGCAGGTTTAGTGTATGAATTCATACTTCAAATCAGCGATGCCAGATTTTTGTATGGGGTGTTCCTGGTTTGGAGGACTATTTTCTGCTGACAATAAGCGCTTCTTTAACCATAATATATTTTCTAACTAATAACCATAGTTGGGGGTAGTGCACTAAATATTGATTTAAATCAGCAGTGCACTATCACTTGTAACGTGACGTTACAAACTAACACTATGAATACCCTTACTATTTTTCTTACCACTGTGAATACCCTTACTGTTTACTAAAATAACCGTTTATCACTCATAATTCTCATTTAGTTTATTTTATTTTTGTATAAATAGATTAAGTTTGTACAAAACAAACAGAGTAGAAACTGGTACTAACCACAGTATTTTACTCTTAGTAGCTAGTTTTAACAGTAGTTAATCGTAGATTGCCGACTGCCTTCGCCTCCCGAATTGCGCTGGTGTCAGCATTACTATCAACCGTAGTTAATCGTAGATTGCCGACTGCCTTCGCCTCCCGAATTGCGCTGGTGTCAGCATTATTATCAACCGTAGTTAATCGTAGATTGCCGACTGCCTTCGCCTCCCGAATTGCGCTGGTGTCAGCATTGTTATCAACCGTAGTTAATCGTAGTTTGCCGACTGCCTTCGCCTCCCGAATTGCGCTGGTGTCAGCATTATTATCAACCGTAGTTAATCGTAGTTTGCCGACTGCCTTCGCCTCCCGAATTGCGCTGGTGTCAGCATTATTATCAACCGTAGTTAATCGTAAATTGCCGACTGCCTTCGCCTCCCGAATTGCGCTGGTGTCAGCATTATTATCAACCGTAGTTAATCGTAGATTGCCGACTGCCTTCGCCTCCCGAATTGCGCTGGTGTCAGCATTATTATCAACCGTAGTTAATCGTAGTTTGCCGACTGCCTTCGCCTCCCGAATTGCGCTGGTGTCAGCATTATTATCAACCGTAGTTAATCGTAGTTTGCCGACTGCCTTCGCCTCCCGAATTGCGCTGGTGTCAGCATTATTATCAACCGTAGTTAATCGTAGTTTGCCGACTGCCTTCGCCTCCCGAATTGCGCTGGTGTCAGCATTATTATCAACCGTAGTTAATCGTAGTTTGCCGACTGCCTTCGCCTCCCGGATTGCGCTGGTGTCAGCATTATTATAAACCGTAGTTAAACGTAGACTGCCGTTCCTGAATCACCCCCCCGTGTCACCGTGCCGGCTCCTTCGCCTTCACCGAGTAACGTTCTAACCAGCAACCCCCTGCCGTTTCCGTCCCCGCCTGCAGCTGCGCCAACTCACCAGAAAGCTGTCATAGATCTAAGTATTTAGCGTAGATTAAGATTTCATAAATAAAAGCTTTGTTCATTTATTATTACCACCTACAAAAGTATACCGTGTTTTCATTTCAAAGGAAGCAGACCTTCGAATTGACCCTGGACAGGCTGAGTCATACCTCGGCTGGAAAAATAAACTGCGTTACAATGGCGCCCGAGCAGGGACTCGATTCCGAAACCGCAACTTGTGGCAAAACTTCTCACCAAACCACCAACGGAACTGAATCGGGCCGAGAACAAAGTATTGAAACTGAATCTACGCCGAATATCCTACAGACGGATTCTGTGGGATGGATCTACTTACTGCGAAAGGACAAATTAATGGAAGTTTGCCGGCAACACAACATTCCTATAACTGAAGGTGCTACCGTTGACCGGCTCCGACGACAGCTCGGTGAACTAATACGTACGAAGCGGCAGAGGGCCTCGTCAGAAAACCTACTGACAGCCTTGGAGGAGGAAGTTTTGAGAGAGGAGAAAACTCCGCTACTCAGCCAAGTCAGCCTCGAGGTGCCTCGTGCCGATCGGCAGAAGGGGCAACCGAGCGCTCCGAGCGACTCGGAAGTCATGGCCACTATTCGGCGATGGGAGCTGACGTATGATGGGGGCGACCACTTAATGGAGTTCATCGAACGGCTCGAGGAGCTAGCGGAATGCTACGGCTTCGACCGTGGTCGTTTGTTATTCTCCCTACTGGAGATCCTAAAGCATAGAGCCCTACAATGGTATCGCGTCAAGCGGGAACACATTCACAGCTGGGACAGCTTCAAGGAGGAAGCCATTCGTTTCTTTCTGCCGAGACGACACCTCGCCCACCTGGAAGAGACCATTTACCACCGAAAGCAAGGTAATCGGGAAAAAGCCAAGGATTACATCATGAGCCTGCAATCCCTCATACGACAACATCCCGAACTGCGAAAACTTGATCACACCGACCGCATTTATGACGGGCTACGGTTCGAATATAAGTTGTACGTCCGCCGCTCCGATTTCCGTTCGCTGGATGAACTGATGGAATTAACCGATGAGTACGAGCTAATCCGGAGGGATGAGGCCAAACAGGGAAGACCCCAGCCAAATCATTATATTGACGATACTACCTACCACCGTGATACCCACTGTTGGCGCTGCAAACAGCCCGGTCATGTTAGGAGAGATTGTCCGAACCCCGGATTGTGGTTCTGCTCCTGGTGCGGCCAAGAGTGTACCCTAACTCGGAACTGCCCCTGCCGACAACAACTCTCCGCCGACGGACGGTATTATCTTACCGTCACCATTTACGGCCACGCCATACAGGCTCTGGTCGATACGGGGTCAACCCTGACGTACATCGGACGTAGGGTGCGCCGGCTACTGGAGACCTATGATTTCCGGCCCCGCGGCCACCAGCGCAGTATACAGCTGGCCGACGGCTCGTGCAGAACAAGTCTCAACGTATATCCGATAATTGTGGTGACCACCGGAGGTACTACACGTCTGTTGGCATCCGCCCTTGACAGTCTAGCTGAGCCAATTATTCTTGGCATGGACTTCCTGCGCCGCCGCCATGTCCGAATGATGATCGACGGTATCGAACTACAAGCAGCTCGGCCGGCAAGGGAAAACCAGCTCCATGCACTGCACTCAATTGTCACCCCTGAAGAACTGCGGGCGGAGCAAGCCACACAATTACACACCCTCGTGGCCTCGGCGAAAACGGCATTCGAGGCAGTTAAAGGACCGTGCAACAGAGGGGAACACGTTATACACATGAAACACGACCGTCCGATTAAGCAAAGATATTACCCCCGTAACCCGGCTATGCAAAGTGTTATAGACAATGAGGTCAACGAACTACTGGCGGCGGACCGGATAGAACCGTCTCACAGCCCTTATAGCTCACCTGTCGTCCTAGTGAGGAAGAAACAGGGTACGTGGCGAATGTGTATAGACTTCCGGCAGATTAATGCTGCCGCGGAACCCGACGCTTACCCTCTACCACAGATTAACGCGATCCTCGACCAGTTGAAAGAAGCAGCTTTTATATCCACTATTGATTTAAAGAACGGGTACTGGCAAATACCGGTTGCGCCAGGCTCCCGCCAATACACCGCCTTCACCGTGCCGGGCCGTGGCCTGTTCCAGTGGAAGGTGATGCCCTTCGGGCTACACTCAGCCCCCGCAACGTTCCAGCGGATTTTGGATGGTGTCATCGGACCCGAACTGCACCCGAGAGCGTTCGCGTACCTCGATGATATCATCGTACTGGGCCGGACGTTTGAGGAACACTTAGGCATGTTGAAACTAGTTTTCGACCGACTATTGGCGGCAAATCTGCAGATAAACTTCGACAAGTGTGAATTCGGGCGAACGAGTTTAAAATACCTGGGCCATATCGTGTGCACAAGGGGAATACGCACAGATCCCGATAAGATTGAGGCGATCCAGAAATTGAAATCACCGACAACTATCCGCGACTTACGGCGAGTGTTAGGGATAGCTTCCTGGTACCGTCGGTTCATACCAAACTTCTCCGAGTTAACTGAACCTATGACCCGCCTCCTCAAGAAGAAAATCCCATGGAGTTGGGGAACCGAGCAAGAGGAGGCCTTCATCGCGCTAAAAGGGAAACTGACTCAGGCTCCAATCCTAAGCTGCCCGGACTTCGAGCGTCCTTTCTACCTGCAAACCGACGCTAGCAAGGAGGGCCTAGGCGCAGTATTATTTCAACGCCAGGGTGGTCAAGAGACGGTGATCGCCTACGCAAGTCGCACCCTTAATGACCTGGAGCGGAAGTACTCAGCCACAGAGCAGGAATGTTTGGCGGTGTTATGGGGAATCCGAAAGATGAGGTCATACCTGGAAGGTTACCGATTCACGGTCATTACGGACCATCAATCCCTTAAATGGCTACACACGATACAAAATCCTTCGGGCCGGCTGGCCCGATGGGCCTTGGAGATGCAGCAATACGATTTCGTTATAGAATATCGGCGTGGTAAGCTCAACGTCGTGGCGGACGCCCTGTCCCGAAGCCCGTTGCCAAACGCGGAGGCTGTGCCATTAGCGGCAAGTAGCCTTACCAAACCCGATTGGCATGCTAAGATGACCGAAAAGCTACGAAACGACGGCGCAAAACCGCCCGATTACCAGATCATAGAGGGCCGTTTATTTCGTCACATTGTAAGGAAATCTGCTATTTCAAATCTCCCTGAGTGGAAGTTGTGTGTACCCCGTAATGATGTTATTCGGGTATTACAGGAAACCCATGACGCAAAGACCGCCGGCCATCTAGGAGTCTATAAAACCCTGCGACGTACGCAGGAGAATTACTATTGGCCAGGCATGGCTCGGGACATTCGCCAGTATGTCCGATCATGCGACACCTGCAGCCGCTTTAAGGTCGAGCAGAGGCGTAAAGCCGGGCCTATGCACACGATGCCGGTAACGCGACCATGGGAGATAGTATGCACGGATTTCATCGGCCCACTCCCGCGGTCATCTTCAGGACACAGTTTTCTGCTGGTGTTCGTGGATAAATTCAGCAAATGGATAGAGTTGATTCCGTTACGTGTCGCCACCGCTTCCGCCGTCATCAAATGCCTAAGGGAACGAATCATTTACAGATTTGGCTGTCCCACGACTCTAATCTCGGATAACGGAACACAGTTTGTCAACAAGGCAGTAGAAGCCTTCCTTCGAGAATGTGGGATTCGACATACCTTAACCGCACCATACACGCCACAGGAGAACCCCACAGAAAGAGCAAACCGGGTCATCAAAACCCTGATCGCGGAGAACACGGAAGGAAACCACCGTCACTGGGACAGGTCCGTAGCCGAGATTTCATTCGCCCTGAACACAGCTGTGCATGAAAGCACCGGGGCTACCCCCGCCGAAATTTTGTTTGGTCGAAACCTCCGGACCCCAAATCAGATCATCAGGGAGGGCAAAACACCTACCAACGCAAATCCTTCGCCTCTCAACCGTATACCAGGACCTCCCGAATGGCGAGAAATCGTGAGGATTATGACGAAGGCTTCCGAGAGACAGAGGAGATACTATAACCTCCGAAGACGCGAGTGGAAACCCAGGGTCGGAGATCGGGTGCTGAAACGAGAGCACCATCTTTCATCAGGCATCAACCATTTCGCAGGGAAGCTTGGGCCGAAATACTCAGGGCCTCACGAGGTTACCGGCGTCGTCTCACCAAACATCTATACCGTCCGCACCATTTCGGGAAAGTCTCACCAGGTCCACGTCCAGGATCTTAAGGACTACCACGAAAGGCACATACGTTAAACCAAAAGGGGAAAAAATAATAACCGTCAGTCCCGTACTTAGCCAAAATCACGCACCTCCGGCCGAGGAGAATCACACCGACCCAGAAGATATTCGTGTACCATTTCCGTGACTAAAGCCGAAAGAAGAGAAAAAGAAGAAAATAAAGGGAAAAGAAAAAAACTTTATTCGTAATAGGTGATTAAGCAGCCAAGAGTATAAAAGAACGGCGCAAGCACAGATAACAAGTCAGAACTATAATGGAAAGACAACCAACCAGACCAATAGCACCTGGTAAGATACGCGAGTATCTCAGGCGCACGACAATGCCACGTCATGTACCACCATTTTTGCCCTCCTTCGAGGCACGGCCAAAAATACACTCGGTAAGCTGCTGCGCCGTGGCTCAGTCCGGGGATTCAGAGCCGGACGCGCTGGCCCAGGCGATGTGGGATCACCGGGACATCAAACCCCAGCACTCCGCACCACCAGGTCCACCCCCTCTTGCTCCATTGTCCGGTGGTAGATGGGACAAGCCGGCCCCAAAACCGCTTGCCCCAGGGTCCGGTGTTAAAAAGGACAAACCAGCGCCAAAACCGGAGGAGGAAACCGCAACCACGCCTCTGATACCAGAGCAACGGCAGGCTCCGAGCGAAGAGGATTTCGCAAACGACGTCCTTAACGTGACCCCCGGTGATCTAGGAGGACTGGAGGACGCTGACGACCTCTTTAGGGGTATCACCGTGACCCGGAACAGCCGACGCAGAACACGGCGATGGGTAGTGTTTCCAGCAGGGAGGCCGAAAGTGGGTTCGAATCCTGGGAAAGAAGGCACTCCTACGCTGCCAGGGTAAGGAGAAGCTGATTACCCTGCCCAACGATTGACGTGACGGTACGGGATCTTACGGGATATATTTTTTTTCCCATCTCCTAATCCTAGGAATCATTGAATTATGAATTATTTTTTATTTTTATTTTTTATTGAATTTTGTATGTTATTTTTTTTATCACTGAATGAATTAAAAAAAAAAAAAAAAAAAAAAAAAAAAACATGAATCACCCCCCCGTGTGCACAATGTCCTTTTATTTTTTTTTATTTAAAGTAGGGGGGGACTGTAACGTGACGTTACAAACTAACACTATGAATACCCTTACTATTTTTCTTACCACTGTGAATACCCTTACTGTTTACTAAAATAACCGTTTATCACTCATAATTCTCATTTAGTTTATTTTATTTTTGTATAAATAGATTAAGTTTGTACAAAACAAACAGAGTAGAAACTGGTACTAACCACAGTATTTTACTCTTAGTAGCTAGTTTTAACAGTAGTTAATCGTAGATTGCCGACTGCCTTCGCCTCCCGAATTGCGCTGGTGTCAGCATTACTATCAACCGTAGTTAATCGTAGATTGCCGACTGCCTTCGCCTCCCGAATTGCGCTGGTGTCAGCATTATTATCAACCGTAGTTAATCGTAGATTGCCGACTGCCTTCGCCTCCCGAATTGCGCTGGTGTCAGCATTGTTATCAACCGTAGTTAATCGTAGTTTGCCGACTGCCTTCGCCTCCCGAATTGCGCTGGTGTCAGCATTATTATCAACCGTAGTTAATCGTAGTTTGCCGACTGCCTTCGCCTCCCGGATTGCGCTGGTGTCAGCATTATTATAAACCGTAGTTAAACGTAGACTGCCGTTCCTGAATCACCCCCCCGTGTCACCGTGCCGGCTCCTTCGCCTTCACCGAGTAACGTTCTAACCAGCAACCCCCTGCCGTTTCCGTCCCCGCCTGCAGCTGCGCCAACTCACCAGAAAGCTGTCATAGATCTAAGTATTTAGCGTAGATTAAGATTTCATAAATAAAAGCTTTGTTCATTTATTATTACCACCTACAAAAGTATACCGTGTTTTCATTTCAAAGGAAGCAGACCTTCGAATTGACCCTGGACAGGCTGAGTCATACCTCGGCTGGAAAAATAAACTGCGTTACACACTCAATAAAACTACTGTAGGGATAATATCACTTCAACATACATATGCAGCATTCTTATTATCTAAAATATATTTAAATAGAAAGTAAGTTATAATAGACATAGTCAGTAGTTAAAACAAAGTGTAATAAATTGTTGCTCTTCACTGTTACACCGCAAGTTAAATCATAAAAGTAATATTAGTACATACATACGGACGTAAATATGTATGTAAGTTAACACACCATTTATTTAAAATACATAATAAGACATATTTTGATGACCAAGCACACGCGCGCAACATATTTTTCCCACAACAACATATTTTGATGACCAAGCACACACGCGCAACATTTTTTCCCACAACTACGAAATTATGCTGACAGAGTGTCTGGGTATTATTAAGTTTCATAAAATATTTCACAAGCAACTGCTAAATGATTGTATTTATAATTATGCTTTTAATTTTGTAAAGTTAGTTCTAATTTGGATTTCAAAAAATAAAGAATGAGCTTTAGCTCTTAAAAAATATTTTTTTTAAATAAAAAAAAACTTAAAATTAATTAATTGGCGCCCGAGCAGGGACCAATGTGTAGTTTACAAAAAATAAAAACTATATCCTGAAAATAAAAAGTAAGGATTCGCGAATGTAAAGAGCTTGAAAATAAAAAGTAAAGCTTTGTGTGTGAAAAAAACAATATCCTGAAAATAAAAAGTAAGGATTCGCGAATGTAAAGAGCTTGAAAATAAAAAGTAAAGCTTTGTGTGTGAAAAAAACAAAATCCTGAAAATAAAAACAAGGATTTGCAAGTGTGAAAACGAGGAATAGTCTGAAAACAAAAGGCTTCGTGATAACAACAAAAAAACCACAACGGTTGTAAGCTACAAGGAGGACTGGCGTTAAGTGTCGAGAAAGGACCCAAGTACTACAAGAAAGGGAAACTCCAAGCATCGATCATCAAACCAGAGCCCCAACATTGGTCATGTTAAATTTAAGATTAATAGTATTGTAAGTAAGAAATTTATTATTTTTAAATATTTAAAAAAAAGGGATACAATTTTTTTTGTAAAGTCAGAATTCAAAAAATTTTTTTTTGGTGTTATTAAAATAACGAATTTCTAAATAATCGAAAAGATAATAAAATTTTTTCCGTGCAAAGGAGAATTCGGAAAAAATAATAAATAGAATATAAAATAGTAAAAATTTAAAATTTTTTTTTAAATAAAATTTATTTTTTCGTGAGTGAGAATTAAAAAGGAAAATCAAGTGCAAGACATAATTAATTCATTAGAATTAAGTTGAATCTAATTAATACAAAATTTCAATTCATATTCTCTTATTTGTAAATTTATATAAAAAGCATAAGAAGCTATAGATAGATAAAACAGAATAGGGAAATATTCTACAAAAAATGGAACAAGAAATTATTAATCAGTTAGATCAGATGAGGTTAGAAGACGACCAACCATCCATTTCCCGACCCAATACAGTTCCGGTTAACCAACCGTTTACCCCAACAAATGAGGAATTTATTAGTGGAATAGTTCAGCAAGTGCTAAGCCAAATGGCTAAAAAACCTAATCAGGACCCATACGATAATCAGGTGACAGTTGACGCAACAACCACAGGGGAATTAGATCGTATACCAGATATGGTTAAATGCCTGAGAGAATTTTCCGGTCGTTCTGGAGAATTCAATTCATGGCGCAAAACGGTAGATAGAATACTAGACGCATATAGAAACTTCAGGGGCACTCCCAAATATTTTGCCATTTTACATACGATAAGACATAAGATTGTCGGCGAAGCTGACACAGCACTGGAGTCATACCGAACTCCATTAGACTGGGTACAAATAAAAAAATGCCTTATGCTCCATTATTCGGACAAAAGGGATATAGGTACCCTCGAATACCAGATGACGACTTTGACACAACGACATAGGGATATATCGACTTTCTACCAAATGGTATACCAACATTTGTCACTCATTCTGGACAAGGTAGCGTGCCTCGACATTAGTGAGGAAGCGATACGTGCCATGACCAATTCGTATAGGGAAAAAGCGCTAGACACTTTTATCCGCGGTCTTAACGGTGATTTACCTCGGCTATTAAGTATTCGTGAACCGTCTACACTTCCTCAGGCATTGCATTTATGCCAAAAGCTAGACAATATGACTTTCCGTTTAAATCACGCTCAGGGTATGAATAAACATAACGTAGGCGCAGCCCAACAAAAGCCGGTACGGCAGGGTACAAATTTTAAGGGACAATACTTTTACCCTGAATTGACTCACGTGCCACCTGCACCCCAACGTTTCCAGGGCATCAATGGTCAATATAATCAGCCCTTTAATCGACCTAACGTTTTCCCACCAAACCAAATGATACGACCTAGTAGATTCAACAATTACCCACCTAACTTCAATAGACCCAATTTTAACCAACCCAATTACAATGGAGGAATAAGGCCAAATTTTCCTACATTCAATAACCCAACTAATCCATCTCCACGACCAGTACCAATGGAGATTGACAGCTCCAGCCAATTTAGGCACAACGGTCGCCCCACAGGGCCACCACCAAACTTCAAACGCCCACTTAATAGTCAAAACTCCCATCCTCCCCATAAGATCCAACGGAACTTCCATCTGGAAACAACATACCCGGATGAGACTAATTACACTAGGCAACAGCCATTTTGTTATTTGGTTCTAGCATACTTTTTCTCATGGATTTGGACCTACTGAACACGAAAATGAATTTTAAAAATTTTTCTGTCGATTGGTTTGCGAGATACAAATTTTTTATTTTTTTTTTTTTAATTTTTGGAGGTACACTTACTATTTTGAGCATATCTTTAGTCTTCTTTGACCTATTTTATCCTACTCAAGAAATCCGAACTTTTTGCGTCTCGGATGATACAGTGTGGATTTGCGGCTTCAGAAGTGAAAGTATCAGCGTACAGAAACCGTCACAAGGAGTATGCAAAATTTTATACAAAGAAAGACCAAATATGTTTTTGCAGCGACATTTCACTGGCAAAAATTAAAGAAGGAGTCTTCGCAGGACCCGAGATAAAAAAAATTTTGAAAGATGAAAAATTCCCAAAGCTGTTATCACCCATCGAAGTTCGGATTTCTCCTTAGTGAGACCAAAATCGCGCACCCAATCGTTTAGTTCGGCCTGTGACAGTAATTTTCGCTTTGCACCCGGCTCAAATTCGCTTGCATTTGACTCGGACTCTTCTTCTGACGATTCTGCTTTTTGAAGAGATGCACCAGGGCACACTGGATATGGCACATCATGCGAATGTGGTACTGGAAGCGCAAACGATCCCACTTGAGCGTAGTTCCATTTAAAAAATCTTCCTACCCCACTGTTTGTGGTGAGGCAAAAATAACAGTCTGTGGAATGGCATAGCGGCTTTTTCCACATCATTGGTGTATCGAATTTCATATGGCGGCTAAAATTAAAATAAATTACTATATTCGCTATGTATAATGTGTTTAAATAAAAATTCTTACCTTCCGCCAGCTGCCCAGTTGGTTAAGATTATATAGCAAAGATCACACAGCGACTTAGGTGTCCATGGTTCTGTGATATTTGGTGAAATACCAAAATAATTCAAATAGTGCAATTGTACTGCTGGAGTAAACTTGTGTGCGTGATTTTTTTTTATAAACTGGCCACAAACATTGCAGAAATTGTCTGGATCGTTCAAACACTCGAACACACGTAGTCTTTTACTCATTGTCTTCCTTGCGTTTTCTAAATATTAACTTCTTTACACTTTCACAGACAGTTTTGAAATGCAATTGATAACCGTGTCTCCTTATGTTTAAATATGTATGAGCATGTAGTGCTGTAAATAAATTAAAAAATAATATACGAAGACTAATTTGTTTATTTTAAATTAAGTTCAAATGTATTTATTCGTTTGCGTTGGGTAGGTAAGCTGTGCAAATAATGAAAATCAAAAAATCGTGAAATAGCGGAATTTCGGTCGTTTACCAAAAAAATAATAAGTCGGCCATTTGTCATCAGATTTTGTTAAGTAAGGGCTTATTTTCTTTGGAAAAGTGTCAGCTATACGTAAAAAAATTAAAATCGCTGTTAACATCGCGTTTTATATTTTATATGAATTTTTATATGAATTTTTCAGCCACATTTTTACTAAAAAAACCCAGTTTTTTAACCTTTTTAAGCCGCCAACATCAAAACTACTAACCCGATTTGAAAATTTTCTGAGAATAAGTTGTAGACGGCTCAATTGTCTTTAATTTGAGTAGTAGTAGGATAAAATAGGTCAAAGAAGACTAAAGATATGCTCAAAATAGTAAGTGTACCTCCAAAAATTAAAAAAAAAAAAATAAAAAATTTGTATCTCGCAAACCAATCGACAGAAAAATTTTTAAAATTCATTTTCGTGTTCAGTAGGTCCAAATCCATGAGAAAAAGTATGCTAGAAACAAATAACAGACAAAAGTTTGTTATTTGTGACCTAGTGTTATGAATACTTTAATGAGGAAATTAGGGACCCGATGCAAGCTGATGAAGACCCAAACGGAATATTTTCCGAAACAGCTTTTGAAAATAATTTTACATCAAGCAATAATAATCCTTCAGATTATGACAATGTCAATTTTTTAGAATAGCGACGTCTTCGCTTCCCTGTTTCGAGTACCATACTAGATGCGGAGACAAAGTAGACTTCCTAGTTGATACAGGTTCCAACAAAAATTACGTACAATCAACTCGCGTTGTTAATCCAATACCAAACAAAAAATCCTTCAAAGTTAGTTCAGTTGCAGGAGATATAGAAATAACCCACCATACATATATAAACATTTTCGGACCACAAATTCCAAAGATCAAATTTTACATCCTCCCCACACTTTCTTCATTTCATGGAATAATAGGCAACGACACTTTAAGAGACTTAGGAGCTACTATTCATACCGACAAGAATATTTTAATCATATTTCCAGGAATAAAAATCCCTTTAAAACAAAGAATATCTCAGGAAGTAAACACAGTAGAAGTAAGATTACCCCATCTAAAACAGGAACAACAAAAAAAGTTACAAAGAATTATAGAAAAATGCCCGAACTTATTCTCAGCTCCTGACGAAAGGCTAACATTTACAACTCTAGTAAAAGGTGAAATCCGTACAACTACGGATACCCCAATCTATTCCAAACCCTATCCATACCCAATGGCATTAAAGGCAGAAGTCGAACGCCAAGTCGAAGAGCTTCTTGCAAATGGGATAATTAGAAAATCAAAATCACCTTATAATTCACCCGTCTGGATAGTCGATAAAAAGACTGATAATTCTGGTGAAAAAAAATATCGTATAGTAATAGATTACCGTAAACTCAATTCGGTAACTATACCAGACCGGTACCCCATCCCTGAAATAAATGAGGTACTCTCAAACCTCGGCGAAAATAAACTTTTCACTGTCATAGACTTGAAGAGCGGTTTTCATCAAATACCCCTTCGTGAGTCAGACATAGAAAAAACTGCATTTTCCGTGAATAACGGGAAATATGAATTCCTACGTCTACCATTCGGACTTAAGAATGCACCGTCAACATTTCAGAGAGCCTTAGATGACATCCTTCGGCAACATATTGGCAAAAGATGATACATATACATCGATGATGTCATTATATTTGGAAAAAATGAGGAAGAACATCTACATAATTTAGAAGTAGTGTTCAGGACTCTAGAGAATGCCAACATGAAAGTGCAAATGGATAAATGTGTATTTTTAAAAGAGGAAGTAGAGTTTTTAGGGTATATAGTTAGTGCAGAAGGAATTAAAACAAATGTAAAAAAAGTAGAGGCGATTGCTAAAATGACCCCACCTAGAAATCTCAAAGAACTTCGATCTTTTCTTGGAATGGCAGGTTATTATCGAAGGTTTATCATGGATTACGCAAAAATTGCCAAACCACTTACTACAATCTTGAGAGGTGAACATGGAAATATTTCCAAAAATGCATCGAGAGCAAAATTAATTACATTAACCAAAGAAGCACTAGATTCCTTTAATAAAAATAAAACTATTTTATTATCTAGAGATGTTATACTTTCACACCCAAACTTCAAAAAAGATTTTGAGCTTACTACGGATGCTTCTGATTATGCGATAGGCGCAGTACTATCACAAGACAATAGGCCAATAACATTCATTTCCCGAACTCTTAATAAAACTGAGGAAAACTATGCGGTAAATGAAAAAGAAATGCTAGCCATCATATGGTCACTAAATTCTCTTAGAAATTATTTATACGGCTCAAAAAAAATTAAAATATACACTGACCATCAGCCACTCACATATGCGCTAAGCTCTAAAAATACTAACTCCAAAATGAAAAGGTGGAAATCAATTCTAGAGGAGTATAATTATGAATTGAAATACAAACCAGGACATTCTAATGTAGTTGCAGATGCGCTATCAAGAATACCTGCTCAAATCAATTCACTTACATCCACAGCTCATAGTACCGAAAGTTCATCACATGACCTAATACCATGTGCCGAAGTTCCAATTAACGCATTTAAAAATCAAATATTTTTTAAACAGTCTCAAACTTCATCATATCAATTTAAAATAGTGTTTCCCACAATCCATAGACATATAATTGAGGAACCAGAATACAATGAGCAAATCCTCATAACACACTTGAAGAGATACTTTAACCCATCGGTTATTAACGGCATTCATTCAGAAGAATGGATAATGGGTATTATTCAAAATATTTATCCTCAACATTTTAGTAACTACAAAGCTCGTTATACGCAAAAGCTAGTCAACGACATTACTAACGAACAGGATCAGGAAAATATTATTTTAGAAACCCACTTGCGTGCCCATAGAAACGCAGTAGAAAATAAATCACAAATTTTAGAAAAAGATTTTTTCCCAGGAATGTTAAGTAAAATTAAAACCATAGTAGCTAATTGTGTTACGTGCAAGGAGAATAAATACGACCGTCATCCTAATCAGCCGAAACTAGGAGAAACACCATTGCCAACATACCCCGGTCACACTGTACATATAGATCTATTTCTTACAGAAGGAAAAGTAATACTAACGGCCATTGATAAATTTACAAAATATGCCCAGACGAAAATGCTAAAAAGCAGATCAATAGCAGATATTAGAAAGCCCCTTAGAGAAATAATATTTAGTTTTGGTGTACCTAAATTCATAACAATAGATAATGAACCCTCATTGAATTCAACTTCAATTAAATTTATGATGGAAGATGAATTAAGAATAAGAGTCTACACGACACCCCCATATAGCAGTCAGGCCAACGGTCAGATTGAAAGGTTCCACTCAACCATCACAGAAATAATGCGATGCATTAAAGAAAACGGAGGACATAGAGATTTTGAGGAATTACTGGAAAGAGCGGTCTCAGAATACAACCATAGCATACACTCAGTCACCAAGAAAAAACCGGTCGATCTATTTTTCGGACGAAATGTAAATTTTACACCCGACGACGTAGAAAAGACAAGACGCGACAATTTAGAAAAACTGACCAAGAAACAGCAAAAAGACATACAATTTCACAACAAAAATAGGCAGGAATTAAAAACATATTTACCAGGACAGATTATATTTGTAAAAAGAAACAAAAGATTAGGTACAAAACTTTCTAAACGTTATTCCAAAGAAACGGTAAGGGAAGACAGAAATAGCACAGTCTTAACGGAAAAAGGACACATAATACATAAAAGCAGAATACGCAATTAAAATAAGACATAATTTTTATAAATTTTCAGATTATTCATACCGCTATGCTATGCGGCTGTACAGATTCTTGACTATTCAAATTCACAACTGGTTACCATAGAAGAAGGGACAGCCAGAATACAAATAGGAAACTTCAAAATTATTCACGAGATAGACATCGAGAAATACACAGACATAATAGCAAATATCGAAAATGTGACAAAGACAACTTTAATCCACGGAAATCCTCACTATCCTTTCATCTCCTTATTATTAAGCCAAATAAAAACACATCTGAAGAACTTACAAGTAAAAAAGTTCAAAAGATCATTAGATTTCTTAGGCAGTGCGTGGAAATGGATAGCGGGTAGTCCCGATCGTCAAGACCACGAAATAGTTTTAAATAAACTTAATAATGTTTTAGAAAATAATAATAATCAAGTAATCATTAATAGGCAAACTATAGAGAAAATTAATGAAATCACAAATATAACAAATAGAATTTTAAAGAGCGAGGAAGATAAAGAAGATACGGAAATTAATTTAATCCTAAAACTTAAATTTCAATTAGAAATAATTAAGGAAGAAATTGTTAATATTGCTTATGCTATACACTGGGCAAAAGCCAACATTGTAAACTCTTATATTTTATCCAATAAAGAATTTGATATTACTAAAGACATTTTTAATAAAGAAAATATACCTTTTATAAACTTAGATGAAATATTCGAATTCGCGGAAATAAAAATTGTAACGAACGGAAAAATAATAATTTACGTAATAAGTTTACCAACCGTAGAAAACAATTTTTGTAAGACATTAGAATTAAGAGCAGTAAAACAAAAAGATAAAATTAATAAAATAAATTTTAATAAAATATTAACTTGTGAACAAGAAATATATGGAATAAAAAATGATTGTAAACACTATAATGACTTAAAAATATGTTTAAGAGATGAATTAATAAATTTAAGTAATGACACCTGTATCAGCAACCTCCTAAAAAGCCGCACCCCAAAATGCACCAAGGTCAACAATCAACACATACCTAGTACTGAAGAGATAACGCCCGGAATTTTATTCCTAAACAATTTTGATGGAGAAATTCATATTGACAACGAAACTACCATATTAAACGGAACTTTTTTAATACATTACAACAATTCGACTATCGAAGTCAAAGGGAAAAAGTTCTACAATGAACAAAAATCTGCAAGTAAACCGTTGCCAGCAATCCTCCAACCTTCAGCAATATCCAACACCGTCGAGGAAATTCTTTCCTTACAGATGTTACATCAGCTTAACGTTAATAACACAAACCACATCGAAACCCTAGAAGAAGGAGGCAGAATAAAATATGTCATTAATCTCATTCTTGCTATAATTATAATAATAGCAATCGTATTCATTGGAAGATACATTCGGAAGTCAACAAAAGATAATAAATCAATTCAATTAACAAATACAGCAATAGAAGGGCTAAATCAATTATTCAACAAAACCAAAAATTCAAACGAGGACGTTTGAAACTTAGAGGGGGAGTAGTTAACACACCATTTATTTAAAATACATAATAAGACATATTTTGATGAGCAAGCACACGCGCGCAACATATTTTTCCCACAACAACATATTTTGATGACCAAGCACACACGCGCAACATTTTTTCCCACAACTACGAAATTATGCTGACAGAGTGTCTGGGTATTATTAAGTTTCATAAAATATTTCACAAGCAACTGCTAAATGATTGTATTTATAATTATGCTTTTAATTTTGTAAAGTTAGTTCTAATTTGGATTTCAAAAAATAAAGAATGAGCTTTAGCTCTTAAAAAATATTTTTTTTAAATAAAAAAAAACTTAAAATTAATTAATTTGTATATACCAGAGAATGACAAAAATATAATTTTAAGTACTCTTTCAATATTAGTGAGAAAGCAGGTATGGACATGCATGAGTAGAGATCAAAACCATACACATACACACCATTACCCATAACAAGTTGAACTTAAATATTTATAAATATACGCTGTCAATGTGTATATCCATATTCATTATTCTTTTTGAATGTACATGCAGATATAAATAAAATTTCTGTTAGCTATCTGCAATACCCATATAAGTATGTGTATTACCGTAAGTATAACGTAAATAAAAAGAGTGAGAGAGAGCAGAGATGGCAAATGCAATTTTAATAATTTTGGAACTATGCAAAATTTTTTTGTGTTGTTATTCAGAAAAAAATCATGATAATTTTAAAGCTTTTTAAGATTTGACTTAGGCGGTAAGGTTATTTTATTAGGACAACGAGGGGCAGTTGGCGGCAATTTCTTCTTCTCCGAAAATATCTAACAGATCTTTACGAAATGTAAAACATATAGATAGATCCATATTAATATGAACAGACAAGCTATATATATTTTTTTCAAAATAGGACCACGAGGGAAGCTCGAGGGTATTTTCTTTACAGCTTATTAAAAAGAAATGTTTGAATTTTAAATCTTTACAGAAAGGCGTCTAAGCAAGCGCTAAATGTATTACGTGGCGGTTACACTCTTTCTCATGAGCACAACATACAAATCAATACTTACATGCATACATAAAAAACAATATCTTCCATCTCGTGTCGTCTTCCTATGCTATGTGTGTGTGACAGCGACAAGTGCAAACAAATTGTTCAATTGGATAGTTTTGGAGTGACATAAATTGCCCCCTATCTCCCCTTGTATCCTATTTTTTTTTAAATACATAGCATAAGTGTATATATAAATATGAATCTATCTATGTTTAAAATTTCATTAAAATCTGTCAGATAGCTTCGGAGAGCAGAAATTCCCCTTTCCCCCCCTCGTGGTCCTATTTTTTATAAAAATGTATAGCTGATGTGTAGTTTTACATAGGCACTGCTGATTTTACGAACAATTTATTTTATGTATCATAAATAATATGTACAAAGTCCCATACCTGCGTAGTCATCAACGCACATTTTTGTTAAAATTTTTTTTTTCATTTTTATACAGACCCAGCAAATAAAATTGGACCACCTGACCCATTTTGATAAAATGGACTACTCCATGGACTAGTCCGATGTAATGCAAGCATGGACCATGTCATTGTTAAAAAGTGTTTGTAGTGAGACGACATGTCTTCGTTTTTTAACGACGTGCTTTCGTTTTTAAACGACTTCAAAACTAATCCTCTTGAGTATACCATGGAGTAGTTCTAAAACTACTCCTTAGTGGTCCAAAGGTGGGTTATATACCATGGAGTAGTTTTAAAACTACTCCTTAGTGGTCCAAAGGTGGGTTATATGATCCTCTCCTAGGACATCGTAATGTTAAATAGACCAGGTTTTTTCCATACGTTTGGGTTACTTTTGGACTAGTCCTGGTCCTTTGTGGACTACTCTTTACACGCGTGTTTGGACTGGTCCTATTATTTGAAGGGGAAGTGCCAAAATGGCAGAAAACCAAAACACATTCATGGGTATTGAATAACATCTGCATAATATTCATGTATTTTTGTCTACTGAATGTGGTTGCGTGAAGATATTGCCGTGCATAAGTATAAGTAATAACCATACTTTTTGCAACGCACAACCATAGCTGTTCTTATTGTTTGTGTTATAAAGCGTTATAAAGCGTGGGTAAATATCTCTGTATATTTTTCTTATGGGTACTTGTTGTCATTCTCTGGTATATACAGGCCTTTACCATGTACCTAGGTATATGATTGCATGCCGTTAGTTGAGAAGCAACAATTTAATATTGTATGTATTTAACGGAAAGAATTTATGTAACACAGAAAATAAGAAAATAAAAAGATTTAGTCTTCTTTGACTATTGAAGCAAAGCATCTCGAATAAACTACAAAGACAGTAGTTTGCACTCTTTTTTACCAGCTTTGTGTGTGCACGGTTTTGGATTTTTTGGAGGATAGGCATAATTTAAGAACATTAAACAATATGAAATTTTGTCAATAACGGTATAATAATTGGCTTTAATCATGAAAAAACAAGTTTTTGTTTTTAATTTTAGTGCAACATTTTAGTTGCACTCAAATGAGTGAAGAAAAAAAAAGTTGTAATAAACTGATGATTGCTTTTTTTTAAATCAAACTACATATTTTTTTTTTGAGTACAACATTTTTAACATCACTTTCACTCATGTTTAGTGAGGCTTAACATTTTCAATTCATCACTCAACATCAAGAAAATGATTGCAATATTTTTTCACAATCACTAAGTGTGAGTTGAAACTGCAAAATGAGTGCGCTACCCCCATCTATGCTAATAATATAGCTTCTTACCGTAATATATTTTTATTTTTTACGCTTTTAAGCCTTCATCGTTGACAGCACTAAAATAGGAACTTTTTTGTATATTTTATTCTTTATCATGCGCTCGATTATGCGCTTTTTCTCTTAAGTGATTCAAAAAACCCAAAATTTTTACTGCATACAATTTTTATGCATAAAAACAGACAAAAGCTCGGCTTATTTTTTTGGAAAAACTGGGTAACTCTATTTTTTCGTAAAAAACAACGGATTAATAATAGAGGTCTGCATCGAGTAACTTTTT
This sequence comes from Pollenia labialis, assembly GCA_949318255.1. Taxonomy (NCBI): domain Eukaryota; kingdom Metazoa; phylum Arthropoda; class Insecta; order Diptera; family Polleniidae; genus Pollenia; species Pollenia labialis. The sequence goes on from OX439143.1 coordinate 86,453,992, forward strand.
TCTTCACATGTGAAACTCGCTGTCGAATATAGTATTCATTTGTTCTCTCACTTCATGTGGTACTTGTAGTATTGCACAGTAAAGCTGAAATTTGTGTAATTACCCAAAAATTAGACAAAAATTTATTTTTTAGACTATTGATAATTAAACAATTTTTTGTGTAATTTAGCCTAAATAAATTTTTCACTTCTAAAAGAAGAAAATATAAAAATCGATTTCCTTTTTTTTTTCTAAAAATTACTAGATGTTTCCCATGATCATTATTTTCAAATAATGATTATTATTGCAAATAAATTTTTCAAAACAAACCTTATATCCATTTTTTTTTATTAAACTTAACATTTAAAAAAGATTAAATGCATTGAACAATATTTTTTGTTTTTTTTTTTGCTTGCAAAACTTTACGTGGTACTCATAGTACCTAGTGAAGTTTGGCTGTCGCATGATATTCGACCGTTCGTTTTATGAACGGTCAAGTGAGAGAGAAAAACGAACAAGGTGTTAGCAAGCACAAAGAAAGTCGAGTAACAACCAATAGTTACTCTCTAATTTTGTTGTTCTCAAAAAGATGTACCTTGTTTTTTTATTATAGTTCAAGGCGAATTCAACTACATGTGGTGTCGGAACTACAACAATCCAAAAACAACAGAAACAACATAGGGGGTTTTGCATTGCATTGTTAGTGTTTACGGCTCGAAATGTCAACCATTCTAAGCAAAACACTAACAAATCAAAACAAATAGGCTCGAACTGTCAAAATCAGAAGGCGTTTCGACACCACCTGTAGTTAATTCGCCTTGTTATAGTTCGAGTAAGTGTTCATGCTTTGCTAGATCATATGTACTTTTTAAGTACAAATCCCTTTGTGCAGGGTTCTAATTAATAAACGTGCTGAGTAAAATTTTTTTTTTAACATTTCATTTCTTTATTGAATCTTCACTTAATAATTGTGAACTAACAATAAGTATTCAAATCTTAAGACTAAATAAAAATATTCAATCCAGCCAATGCCAGACAAAATTTCATGCTTTCATTAAATTTAACTTCTCATAAGTGGGCCAAGTCAGCAGTGTGCCTCCTTCTTAACCTCAGGTGGCCGCTGCTATTTAGCAAATTCCGGTCTAGCATATTTGGATGGGTTTCGAGTTTTTTTAAATAGTTTTGGCAATGTGGCTTAACCCGGTTCGCTTTGCTACCCCATCGAAATAAAGTTAGTAAAATTTTTTTAAAACAGATCTCGTGTATTGATAACAAAGCATCTTGTACCAAATTTTATTGGTTTTACAGAACCCGCTCTACTGATTTGTATACATAAATCGCATGTGTTCGTATGGGAGGTGCCATGACTACTTTTCCTATTAAACCTACTTTTGGAAGATGTGTATTTTTATCTAAGCTATTTGTAAACAATTGGAACACCTTCACTGTAACAGTACTCCAACTATGAAGAAATCTTTATTGGCATTGTATGAGAGGTACCACCTGCACTTAAAAATTATAAAATATTAATTGCCTATGTTAAGTGTCGGGTTAGAAGTCTATAGGGAACAAAATTTCATACGCTTTTTTACTTATATATTATTGATTGCTCCTTCTGCACCTAACCCCTTAATTTTTTATTGAAAGGTGTAGTTTACCATAAGAGTGGATCCTATAAAGCTTGAAGACTTTTGTCTTCAGATATTCGGAATTTAATAATTTCGTTTTATCTACCCCGACGATTGTTATTTAAAAATTCATAGTTCACTATAATAGTGGCTTTAACTACGTTTGGAAACTCTAGCTAAGATAGTTCTACAGTTACGCATTATTTAATATATGTATATGTACATTAGTGTGGCCGCAAGTTATATGGAGAATTTTTTTTTTGTATTTTCACTTGGCAAACCCCTTAGATTGGTTCCAAATTAGAAAAAAATAATATATAAAAAATTGTAGATCTTTTGCATAGTTATTGGGCGTGCCTTGAGCCCACAAAGTTTGCTAAAAATGCTATTTTTCCCACTATGTGTCGATTTAATTGTTGATAACTTCAGTAATATTTATTTTAGAGAAAAACCTTATTCACAAATATTCTAGGGCTGTATCTTATAAACAATGTTGCTCTGTATTAGTTTTCTTTAACATTAATATTTAATCCCGAAAAAGCCAAATTAAAAAATAACACCGAAATATTCACATATCTACACTCACAATATTCTGTACGTAAAATTAACTGAAATTGTAATATAAAATAAATGAAAGTTCAATTAAAAACCGGTCTACCTATTTTTCATTTATTTTTAACAAAAAGTTCATTTAATTTTTACTGTCAAAAATTCAACACCATATTCAGTAAAAACGATTAAATATTCAGTTATTTTGTAAAATTTTACAGTCAAAAATTCAACACCATATTCAGTAAAAACGATTAAATATTCAGTTATTTATTAAAATTTTACTGTCAAATTGACCCCATATTCAGTAAAAACAATTAAATATTCAGTTATTTTATTAAATTTTCGTTTTCTCCACAAAAGAGCCGAATTTCTAAAAAATTCCAGACAGACACCTGTCCGCTTGTTTTTCTTATAAGCGACAGAGGGAGAATATTTTTATTTACTTACGCAGTTACACACGTTTGTTTTACTTTTTTTGTACTGACCACGTTGTTTACAGAAGAACTCTCAATTATAAGACACCAACAGCATGACCGATATGGCTTCGCAATTATTTTACTTTTAAAATTTGATGTATTTAACTAAATTATTTTAACAAATAGAAAATGGGAATTGCTTTCACAAAACAAGCAATTCATTTTTTATAGATAAGTAAAAATTAATTTTTGGTAGTAAAATTTTATAAAATAACTGAATATTTAATTGTTTTTACTGAATATGGTGTTGAATTTTTGACAGTAAAATTTTAAAAAATAACTGCATATTTATTTGTTTTTACGGAATATGTAGTTAATTTTTTGACAGTTAATTTATAAAAGATAACTGAATATTGATTTGTTTTTACGGAGTTCGCGGTTGAATTTTTGACAGTAAAAATTAAATGAACTTTTCGTTGCTTTAAATTACATTTTTATTTACTTTAACATAAAGAAGAATTTAACTCAATCAACGGACAATATTAACTGCAACTGAAAATCCGTATTAATATGCACTTAGTTTTTTGAATAACTGTTAGAATCAGTTAAAAATAAATTTGGTTGGAATTTTAAATGTTTATTTATTTAAAAATGACTGAACGGAATATTTCTTAAATAAACTACAGTCCGTTACTGTAATAATATTGTGAGTGTACGCATTATTTGCCATTGTTTTTACACTACGTGACAAATTTTCAACAAAGTCGTGACAAAATGAATCTAACAGCTAATCTTTATGTAAAATGTTCTCCTGAATCCGAATATGAAGTCAGAATTGTCAAAAGTAGAACCGTTTTTGAGATATTCCAAAATAACCGTTATTCGGTTTTTAAAAAAGATAATGTGACTGAAATGCAAATATCTTTAAACATTTTAAACGGACTATGTATTTCTTTCTTTTTATTGAGAGGTAATAAAATTACTAAAATAACAATGGATTGCTAGTGAAGATCAGTGATGTTATACACTTTTTTTGAAAGTTCTTACGCAGTCCCAAAAAACCCCTATTTTTCTCTACAAAAATCCCTACAACTTTCAAATAAATCCATTTGTATTAAGGGATATAAATTTTATTTAAAGTTGTTCCCAGAATGCATTTGGATGATAATTTTTTATAAAAATCACCTGAATAAGTCTTCTCAGATAATTTTTGTTGATTAAAAACTGATTTATCAGTTGAGCGATTGAAAAAGGATTCATAAGTAATTCATTGACGAAGAAATAAAAAGATTGGCAAAACTAGAAGCCCAAAAATTATTGTCAATTAATGAAAATAAATTAAATTACGAATGTTTTCTTCTTTTATTTCCAAGATACCTATAACTTTTGTTGTTTTGTTCAAAATAAAATTTGTTCAAATAATCAAGAGCCATAATTTTTTTTTTTTTTTTTTGTTCATTGTTTATTTATTGAATCTTCATATATTAAATATGAACTAACAATAATTAATCAAATCTTATCCTAATTCTTTATTTATGTCCTGCCAGTGCCAGAAAAAAATTTTTTTTCTTCACGGGTTCTGTTCACATATACATGTGCTTATCGCTCTTCTAGTTGGGTAAGTGCTGCAGTGTCTCTTCTTCTTAAGCGAGTGTGGCCGCCATGATTTAAAATATTTCGAGCTAGTGGATTTGGGTGTTGTTCAAGCCTTTTTAAATATTTTACTGCATATTTTGTAATCATAGTTTTTACTAATGGCACATTGAGATCCTTATGAATGTTTGAGTTTTTAACGTACCAGGGAGCTGCTGTGATTATACAAAGAAGTTTATTTTGACGCCTTTGAATTTTTTCGATATTAGAGGCCGAGGCGGTGCCCTATAGTTGAATACCGTAGCACCAGATAGGCTTTAAGATAGAGTTGTAAAGTAGAAGCTTGAAATCGAGACTAAGGGCAGAATTTCTTCCAATAAGCCAATGAATTTGAATGGCTTTTAGTTTCATTTGAGTTAATTTTGCCTCTATATGGCATTTCCACGTTAATCGCCGATCCAGATGTAAACCGAGATATTTTACATGCGAATGTTGAGGAATTATTTGATTATTGATTGTAATAGGGGGGCAAGATTCCCGGCGCAAGGTGAATGTTATATGTACGCATTTTTGCTCATTTACCATTATCCTCCATTGTCTTAGCCATATTTCTAGTTGAAATATATGATCCTGTAAATAACGAGATGCTTCATAACTGTTTTCGTGTACGCTTAGAAAAGCTGTATCGTCTGCAAATGTTGAAGTTTGTGTGTAGTTGTTTGTTGGCATGTCCGAAGTATAAATTAAGTATAAAAGAGGGCTAAGGATGCTGCCTTGTGGAACTCCAGCGCCAATTGGCTGAGGTGAACTTAAGAAATCTCCTTCTTTAATAATAAATTGACGGCCGACTAAGTAGCTTTCTAACAGTTTGTGAGTGTTTGCTGGTAAATTTTGCTTCAATTTATGTAGTAAGCCTTCATGCCAGACTTTATCAAAAGCTTGCGAAACATCGATGAAGAGTGCTGAGCAATATTTTTTTTCTTCAAATGCTTTTCTTATGACATTTACTATTCGATGAGTTTGTTCAATTGTGCTGTGTTTTCTTCTAAATCCAAACTGATGGTTTGGAATACATCTATTGTCACTTAAAATTGGAGTTAATTTTGAAACTAATAATTTCTCAAACAGCTTTGACATATTTGATAATAAGCAAATAGGCCTAAATGAGTCTACTTTTGTATGATCTTTACCTGGCTTTGGTATCATGGTAACTAAGGAAACCTTCCATTCTTGCGGGTAGTATTCAAGCCGTAAAATAGCATTAAAAATATAAAGTATAATTTTCTTTGCTATGCGAGGTAGCTCTAAAAGCATTTTATTACTGATCTTATCAATACCAGTGGTGCGATTCACTAACTTTTAACGATCCGACAATCGTTATATGTGTCGACAGAAATATTCGCTTGCAGTAACGATAGTGTGATTCAGTAACTTATTTTTAACGATTGTTAACAGCTGTTTATTTGTAACATCTCTGTCTACAAAATTTAAAAAAAAACGAAAAGCACAAAAGAGAATAAAATAAAAGCAAATGAAATTGTTCTTAACCCCCCGTGTTACACATGTTTTTTAATTCAAAATACATTGAAAAAGGTCTATCGAGACTCATGAGTAAGACGAAGGGTTAATTTGTGGTTTTATATTTTTTTTGTGAATTTTACATTTAGAATTTTGTTTTTGTTCCTAATTTGCTTGTTTTTAATTTAGGATTTTGTGTTTGTTCATACATATACATATGAATATATCTTTGTATGTTTGTAAGTTATTTTAAACATAAAATACATTTTATCGATTAAATAAACACAACTTAAATTATTGTCGCTAAAATATCGACAAAAAATTGCTAAAAGTAACAGCTGACTTTTAACGACAGCGAATATCGTTAACAATGTTACTGAATACCATATTCGATAAAATTTCGTTATATTTATTTTATCGATACGATTATCGTTATAAAAGTAAGTGGATCGCGCTACAGGTGCCTTCTTAGTGTTTAAGTCACAAATAGCCTTTTCGATTTCTCTTATTTCAAATCTTATGGGAATAGCTGCTCTAGCAGCAACAGGTGGTAACTCGACCGCAATATCGTTAGATAAATTTGGTGTAAATACGTTTTTCAAGTGACTCACAAAAAGATTTCCTTTTTCAATATCGTTTCTCGCCCAACTACCATTCAAGTTTCTTAATGGTGGCTTTGATATAACTGGCCTTTTTAGATTTCTAGCTGCACGCCATAATGAGTAGTCAGATTGTGGAGTTGCATCAAGTTCCTTAAGATATTTTTCTAGAGAAGCCGTTTTCTGGGTCTGCAGTAAGTTTCTAAGCCTTTTTGTGCACTCTTTTAATAAATTCTTAAGTTGCGGGGATCTGTGAAGTTGCCACTCTCTTCGAATTCTTCTTTTTTCAGTCAAGAGCGGCTCGACATCTGTGGAATATATTTTAATATTTTTTGTTTTTTTGGGGGCAATACTAGAATGTTGAACAGCTAGTTTCAGATAATTGTCAAAATTCACAATAGAGCGATCTACATTCTCCGGTGTTCTAAGCGGAATATTTTCTGTGCAATGGGTACTGAGATATTTTTTAAATTTTAACCAATTAATTTGTGTGGCTGACGTTGCAAAATAACCAGTCGGAGATACAATTCTATTGGGGTTCATTATAGTAATAACTGTAGGTGTGTGGTCGGAGGATAATTCTAAGGAAGCTTCAACATGAATAGTTTCTGTGGGGATGTTTTTAATCACGCCAAAATCTATAACATCTGGAATTTTTCCGCTCGCGACCACATCCAAATCCATTTGAGAGATTGCATTAAACAAAACACGACCCTTTGGTGTTATAAGTCGTGATCCCCAGAAGGTATGTTTAGCATTTTAATCACCAGCGGCCAGAAAACAGGGTCCTAGTGATGTTTAATATTCACAATATTGGCTTTCTGATATTGAAAATCTAGGTGGAGAGTATAAAGATGAAATTACTATGTTTCGATTTAGCTCTCCAACACAAACGTTTGTTGCTTGCAGATAGTCCTCACGATGATCACACATTAAGTAGTGTTTGACTCGAGTTTTTATCAAAATGGCAGAACCTCCACAAGCTCTATCTCGAGGGTCCTTGGTATCATACAGTATATAACCATTAATTTTAAAACTATTTCTTGAGGTCAAATGAGTTTCAGAAACCATCATGACATCAATTTGTTTACTTTTAAGAAAATATTCTAATTCATTTTTATGTTGGCGGATGCCGTTTGCGTTCCAAAAACAAATTTTTAAACAGTTCATGGCTTGTTAAGTACAGCTTGCAATAACATCGATTGCATTGTGAGAATTTCCTGCATCATATTACCCATTGTGTTAGTAAAATTATTTACTGTTTGCACTAATGTTTCCATGGTTTTTTCTAGACGACTTAAATTAGGAGTTTCTTCGTTACTTGGCGCAGCACCTTGCATTGAAACATGGTTTGATTTAAGGACGTTAGCGTAAGAGGTTCTGTTACTACTAGGCTGCGGAGCCTGAGTGTCATTACTGTTTACTTGATTTTTTACCTGCGTTTGAGGGGGATTAGGTTTCGGTCCAGACGACTGCTTGACGATAGTGTATACAGGGCATCCTCTATAATTTGCAGTGTGATTACCGCCACAGTTGCTGCATTTCTTTACGTTGGGGTCGGTTTTAGACTTATCGCAAAGAACTGTACCATGTAATTCACCACATACTACGCAAACAGGGGGTAAGTAGCAGTATGCCTTAGTATGACCAAATTCTTGGCAGTTTAAACACTGAACGGGTCCATTTCTTTTGTCCGGCTCCTCTATCGTGATTTTCCTGTACAGGATATATCTCAAACTGTATATAGGATGAGTTTCGTTTTTTTTAGCTTAACATCGCCGGGCTCTAACTCCACTCGAAATAGTGGTTGTGGATTTGTTTCCCCTATTTTTGATATTTACAACATGTTTTATTTTGAAGCCTTTCTCTTCAAGGAATGTTTTTATTTCTTCAGGGTCCACATATGAGTCAATTCCCTTAATCACTACTTGAAGACCTTTGCTGCTCTTCAGTTGGTATGTATAAAAACTTTTTTTTAATGTCTCAAATTGGTTAGTAATTTTGCGAAAGTCATTCTCATGATTTAATTGAATTTTTGTCTCGTTTATACTACCACGTTTGATTGCCGCTACATAAAACGAATTTTCACCAACTAACGAAACTAAACTCTTTATTAGCTCATTTGAGTTTTGCTTCCTAAGATATATCGGGGGAGGCTTGGACGATCTTATGACATTTGGTGCTTCAGAGGATTCATCCTCCAGAATTGCAAAACGGTTTTGAGAATTTATCTTATCAAAAGATTGTACTTATGAGGCCGAATCAACTGCTGCAGAGGTAGGGCTGCGACCCCGTTTAAGCACTGTTATGTACCTGTCCATACCAACTTGAACTTGAGGCTTTTGAAAACTTTTTACTTGTGATTTTTCCATTGCGTCTGTGTTCGAATTCATGGTAACATTTGTTACTAAAATTGTTTTTGCCGAAGCGGCAACACTTGCAGGCACTAGCGAGAGATTAATATTTTTTAATGTCTCAGCATCAACCGTCTTTGTAAAAACAGAGTGCGAAAGGGAACGTGTACGAACAATTGGTTTAGCCGTTAGGTAGTTAATATTGTTTTGTTTTGTTTTATTTGTTTCAGTATTGCACTATTTAGCATTAACTGTTACGTATGCATTTCTTTCATCTAGTTTTATTGTTGTTACATTGTGACTGCTCATGCAAAAAGTTGTTTTGGTTTTTTCACCGTTTTGCTGTGCTTTTTTATTTTTATTATTTATTGTATTCCACCAAAAATAAGAATTTTAAACTAAATGTTTTTGTTCAGTATATGTATACATACATTTATACATATATATTATTTATTTTTTTTTATTAAATTTATCTTTTTTGATAATTGTTCACTTTTATTTTAAAAACTTATTAAAAAAAATGCGTCCATTCGCTAAATTGTTATATTAAAATGTTATTAATAATTAAAATTAAAATTTTAATGCGTATCTGTATCACAACAAAGCACAAAACTGAATGAAGAGCCATAATTGTGCTGGTTTTATCGGAGAAAAAATTAAAAACATGACGATTAAAAATTTATTTAAAACATAATCAAAAACATTATAATTAACGATTGAAAAATAAGATAATAAATACTCACTAATAATTATCAAACTACCATTAAAGTGCTCAAAAAGAAATCAGAAAATTGTATCACAAGTTATTCTTTGAGGTGATTCATCGCTAGGGTACCATTTTCTCACGCTCACTTTACTATTTCGACTTTACTCCAAAACGTTTTGATTCCCATCTTTTACATATGTATTATATATTTCTTGCTCTAGAAAATAAGGTTCAACAGATCTCCTTTCTTCTAAAAGAGCTTATCACAAAATTAGGTTAAAATCAAAGCTGAAATGACGGCAAGCGATGACTCATAGAAATTTAACAATTTTTATTGCTGCCGTATTAACAAATTTTATAGTATGCTATCACAAATCGAAAAAATCTCCCAAACGTATAGTTTTCCAACATTACTGAAAAGTCCCTACATTTTAATGATTTCAAAAAATCGGTAATTTTTTCCCTACGTCTATTTTTTTAGAAGAAAATCCCTACGAAAATCACTGGTAAGATTGTTCAAGAAATAACAGAGTTACAGGGGACAGCGGACAAAAAAAATATCTTGAAAAGAGCAAAATTGAACAAAATCATAAAATTTAAAATAAAGTTTGAACTTTTGTCCACTATAAATCATCCATTTAACGACTCATCTTCACAAACAACCCATGGTTATTTATGAAATTTTATAACCTCTCCATAAAAACAAAGAAATACATAGTCCGGTTAAAATTTTTGAAGATAATTGCATTTCAGTCACATCATCTTTTTTAAAAACACAAATAACGGTTATTTTGGAGTATATTTTAAAAACTGTTCTACTTTTGACAATTCTGACTTCATATTCGGATTCATTATTCGGATTAGCTGTCAGATTTATTTGGTCACGACTTTGTTGAAAATTTGTCACGTAGTGTAATCACCAGGCAAATAATGCGTAGATATGTGAATATTTCGATGTTATTTTTTAATTTGGCTTTTTCGGGATTAAATATTAATGTTAAAGAAAACTAATACAGACGATCTAAATTTTTTTATATATTATTTTTTTCTAATTTGGAACCAATCTAAGAGGTTTGCCAAGTGAAAATACAAAAAAAAATAATAACGGCCACCCTAATGTACATCCTATGGGGGTATTGCTCCAGCTGCGCCTTCCCCCTTAATTTTTATTTTCAAATGTGAAGTTTACTATAAGAGTGACTCCTACCAAGTTTGAACATTTTCACTAAAACAGTTCTTAAGATATGCGATATTTAACATTAGCATCCTATGGGGGCACCACTTCCCCTGCTGCAATCTTACTTCAATTTCAAGGCTCAGAAGATGCTACTGAAAAAAAAATTCAAGAAAATGGGTGCAGCGGCTCTTAACATATGCAATACTTAATATTGGCATCTTATGGTGGGTTCCTCATCCCTAGCCCTTATCGAAAAAAAGTGCTCCTACTCTGTCTGCACCACCCATTTTTATATTGAAATTTATAGTTTACCACAACAGTAGCTTTAACCACGTTTGAAGACTCTCCCTTTAATAGTTCTTAAGCTGAGCGATATTTAATATATGCGTCCTATGGGAGGTATTTCCGACCCTATGCCTACCCGTTTTATTTTCAAAAGTGTAGTATACCATAAGAGTGACTTCTACAAAGTTTGAACCGTCTCACTGTAACAGTTCTTAAGATATGCGATATTAAACATTGGCGTCCTATGCGGGGCACTACTTACCCCGCTGCTATTTAATTTCAATTTTGGGGCTCAGAAGATCCTACTACCAAGAGTTCAACAAAATGCGTGCAGCGGCTCTTAAGATATGCGATATTTAATATTGTCATCCTATGGGGGGTACCAATTTCCCTGCCCCTATCGAAAAAAATAAGTAGCCTATTTTATTTTTAGGGCTCACGTGATGTTACTGTAAAAATTTCAAGAAAATCGGTTCAGTAGTTTAGGAGCTTATAAGCCAACAAACAAACATACAAACATTTTTCATTTTTATATATATAGATTAATAAAAAGTCTGATTTATAAACGCTTAACAATTAAACGTTTATTATACTTTTGCATTTTTATGTTGGCAACAACATGTTAATTTAATTGTAATTTTTCGTAATAGTGATGCATACAACTAGGGATGGAACGATACGAGTAAATACAAGTATCATGCAACGAACGAATTTTAAGTGAATTTCTGTTTTTTAAAACGTAATATTTTAAAAAATTTCATGTTTTTTTTGGTAATAAAATACATATTAGTTAGTTAGTTAGTTGCTCTTTATTTAAAATTCATTTCTTTTTTAACATTGTTTAGATGTTTATACTATAAATAGAACATACGACTATGACCAATGTCGTCAGTCGGGTAGAGATAATAATTTAAATTATAACAATTGTGTTTTATGTTTGATTCAGATTAATAGTTATATTCATCAATAAGCTGTTTTCTATAACCTATTGCATCTATAACAAACAGATACATATATATTTTTAAAGTTTTCTTTTGCATTGTTTAAGATATTTATTAAATCATTTTCAGTTATGGTGGTTTTTTTAAAATATTGGTAGCGAATTTCACGTAAAATTGGACAGCTGGCAATAAAATTTAGTATATTTTCTGTTTAGTTTGTATTACATAAAGAGCATAAGTGGGACCTCTGCGTCTGAAATCTTGTTCCATTTAGCTCAATCAGATCGCACCTGGCTTTAAAGATGTAGCTTATTACCATATTATTATTTATTTCAAAATATGTTTGTTGCTCCCTGTAGTTGAGTTTTGAATAAAAACGATTTGTTCCAGTAGCTTGTTGTAAGTGGTTTTCTCTTTCTTTTCTTTTAAGCCCAGTTAGTATATCTAGTCTAAGGCATTCCCAGTCCTCTCTTAAAGCGCATTCAGAAATTTGTATCGAGCCTACATCATTAGCCAATTTTTCAATGTGTTTATACCAATACGATTTTTTTTCAATAGTTAGTTTGGTTAGCTTACACGGTAAACGGTTACCACTATAATCAAATAAAGTTTTTATAATGTAACTCAGATGCAAATCTAGTGTGTATATATAATTATTTTCTATACCAGTTTCTAGCATTAATGCGTATGTTGGAGTAAATGAGGGCAGTTTAAGTATCTTTTTTAAAAAAAAGCGTTGAAGCTTATCCACTTCTTCAAATAACGTATACCCCCATACTTGGGCACCATACGCCTGGATTGCACGACACACTGATTGGAAAAGATTCCATTTTGCCTTTAAGCCGATTTCTTTTTTTGCTAAAAATTCTTTCCAAGTGGCGTTAATATTGTTTTTTGCAGAGTTATTCCTTTTTTCTATGTGCTTTCTAAACGACATTTTAGGTGATATTATTACTCCGAGATAAGTATATTCGTTTGTCACTCTAATAGGTTCCCCCTTAAATAGCCATTTTTCACGGGCAGAAAGTCTGCCCCCATTTCTCAATACCATCATTTCAGATTTATTCAAATTAAGTTCTAGATTCCAAATTTCACAATAAGTCTCTAGCTTCTTAATCATAGATTGCATTGTGTTGATATTATCCGCCAAAATAACAATATCATCAGCATACAGTAAAAGTCTTATATTTTCAGTGCCTACCGTAACACCTCCTTCTATATAATCGTGTAAATCATTTAGATACACCGAAAAAAGCGTTGGAGATAACACACATCCTTGTTTCACGCCAGACCCTGTTTCAAACTCCTCCGACAGTTCCTCTCCGTTCCAAACTTTAAATTTTGTATGGCTGTATATACTTTCTATCATTTGAGACAATTTTGTTGATACGCCAATGCTTTGCAGTTTATATATAAGCGACTTTCTCTATACTTTGTCAAATGCTGCTCGAAAGTCCACAAAAAAAGCATATAATTTCTTTTTTTCATTAACTTTAAGATGAGCAATCGCTGCTAAATTGTACAGATTATCTGAAGTTGAGTATCCTTCCCGAAAACCAGCTTGAAATTCTGTTATTTTATTGTGTTTGTGTAGCCATTGGTTAAGTCTAGTATTCAAAATACTCATAAATGTTTTTGCTACTGTATTCATAAACGCTATTCCACGATAATTATTTGTATTCTCCCTTTCTCCCTTTTTAAAAATTGGAAAAATTACACTTTTTGTAAATGTTTCATCTAATTTTGACTTTTCGTATGTAATGTTATAGGAGATCGCTAATTCTTCCAAAAATCTATCAGAGGCATTTTTGAGAAATTCATAACTTACGCGATCTTCTCCTGGGGCTTTATTATTTTTTGTTTTTGCAAGTTCATTTTTAATTTCGATGGTGTTTATTGGTCGATCAAGATCATAATCAGAGTAAAACATTGCTGCATACATAATATTGTTTGACGTTTGTGGTGGATTTAACAACTCGTAGAAGTATTGCTTGAATTCATTTACATGTATTCCAGGGTTTGTTTGTCTTTCTACATTCTTGATTTCCTTTACTAGGTTCCACCAGTCTTTGTTATTTTTTACAAGATTTATTTTATTTTCTATACCTTTGTAATATTCGATTTTACTATTTTCACATATTTCTTTGTACTTCTTGTTTTTTTCAAGATACTTTTTCTTGTTATCATTAGTGGGATTTTGACGATATTGATGCAATGCATTAAAGGATTTTTCTCTTAAGTTGTGGCATCTGTAATTAAACCATTTATTTTTCTTATTTAATTGCGTTTTTCCTATTTGGTTGCTGCTGTTAGGATTTGCTGAGTTTATTATTTGTACCATATCTTTTAAATCCAAGTTATTTTTAAGCTGTTTTATAGTGCATAATTCTCGATTGAGATTTTCTTTATATATCTCTGTTTTTCTTTCATCCCATCTAAGTTTTGGAAGTAAATTCATCGAATTATCAACAGTTCTCACTTTTACATTAAGGGTTAGCTTTATAGGCATGTGGTCAGACCAAGGCTGATTTTCTACCATAAAAGACTCAACTAAATCTAAATTATCATGTGCCAAAGCACAAATATCTTTAACCGATACGCCAACACCACTCATAAAAGTAAAATTTCCATTTTCATCACCTCTTGTACATCCATTCATAATATGTAAACCAAAATCTTGACACAGTTCAAGAAATGCTCTACCCTTTGCTTCAACTTTTATATCTTTAGATTTTCTTATGTCAAGACCAGCTTTGAAAGTGGATTTTATAAACTCGTCTAGGTACTGTTGTTCGTTTCCTATTCGTATATTTAAGTCTCCAATTAATACGAGATTTTCTACATCTTGATTTATGAAGAAATGTTTTACTATTTCAAAACTTTCATACCATGTAGCTGCTCTTAGATATAATGGCATTATATTTATTGTCTTCACAGAGGTTTTCAGGATAATAAGCTCAATATTTTCTTTAACACTAAACTCATATGAGATATTGTACTTTTTAAGTTCTTTTTTAACGCCATATACACATCTACATACATATTATTGAAAAAGAAGCGGAATATGTAAATCATTTATTAGCAATATCAAATTTTTACTGCTAATACTCAATAAGTTACAAAAGAGATTATACATCTTTATGTTTAATGAATAATTTAACCAATTTTTATTATACATTACGCAGTTGTTTTGAAAATAAAACCTGCTAGGTTTTAACATATTATTTTCGGATTAAATAAGTCTGCAGCTTATATTCTGAGTCTCCCAACAAAATACCGTTGAACTCTCCGCTTTCAAGTTTGATAGTTGAATCATTTAAAATACGGCAGTCATGAAAGGTAAAAGATATATTAATTATGCATTTCTGAAATATAATTTATCTGAACATTCAGGGTATAGTAACCGTTTCTGTTTATGTAATATTTGGGCTAAATTCCCGCCGATTTCTCGAGTTATGACAAACAAAAGAGCCTCAAACGTCACAAATTCCCCTATACGATACTTACTTACTAACTTCAAATTAATTTTTAAATTATTTATTGAGGTACCATGATCAAACTAACGATGCAGAAGTTGTTCTTTTTGGGTCTACTTTCATAAGCAATTATCAGAATTGAGTCCCAAATCAATCACCTGAAAAATGTTGTACAGTGTTAGTGATAATTTTTCCTAGAAAAAACTTTGTATGCGTATTAAACTATTATTAAAATAAATAAGATGACAAAAATGTTTAATTTTTCGAGCAATTATTAAAATTTTATTTTAACAAACATTGAAATGTCACTATTAAACGCTTAAAGTAGGGTAAAGGCTACAATAAATATGTCAAATTTAATAAATGTTTATTAAACGTTTAATAGGCTATTAAACATTTAAAAATACTCTTTTTCGACTTCTGCTTATTAATGACTTATAAAGCTGCAATGATACGTTTATGAATTAGACTGTACAATACAGTACATAATCAGAAACTAAGGAATTCGGTACTGAGCTTTGCCAGGATGAGTCAAATGATGACCTAACACCAGAAGAAACTCTCGCTAACAAACAATCTGTTAACAGAATTTTCCGAAACAGAAGTGTTAACAATTTAAAAAAAATTAAAACCGGACTGCACTGCGCCTTCTTCCTTGATATTTTTCAAATTATGAGTTAACGTGAATACGTTTTCCCATGCCTTTAACATATGCTGAGCAATTAGATTTATTGCTCTGTTATTCTGTCGACGTTATTGCCAACTTGCTGAGATATTAATCTTTAGTGTAGACCTAGCGTAACAAAACACTAAGACCCCTTTCACACTCGGCAAGTTACTTGCGCAAGTCTCTTGCCCAACTCTTGGTATGTAGACTTCAGCGGCAAGGTCGGGGTAAGGAAAAAAAATTTTGTACAGACTGTTGTACTCGGCAAGTGACTTGAGCAACTAACTTGCCTAGTCTGAAAGGGGTCTAACAAATCAAAACAAATGAGCTCGTACCACCTATAGTTAATTCGCCTTGGTCCCTGATATTAACATGAATGTATAATGTTTTAAAATATATATGTATGTTATTTTTTTATGTTTAAATATTGTTAAAGATATCAACAATTTTTTTTTCTTTTTATTTTAGATTGACTTTGTGCCAACACTTGCTACAATTCTTGGAATACCAATACCATATTCTAATTTAGGTTTGGTTAATTTCAATCTTATTCCTGATATAAGTGTTCCGCACTTAACTAAAGTTCAGACTATAATTTTACACGCCTGGCAAAATGCACAACAAATATATAATTACTTTTTCAATTACGCGTTAGAAAATAAACGCACGTTTAGCGTTGACAAAATGGAGAGCATAGACACTGACTTTATAGTGTTAACACATCGAGTGAAAACGATCTACAATGAAGCTGCTTTTAAGTCGTTTGTTTTAGACTTAAATAAAAATCTGAGACAAATATTGGGTACTTGTCGCGAGATATGGGTGAGGTTTGATGCAACCCAAATGTCGCAAGGACTACTTGCGACAATCTTACCAATATTTTTCTCTTTCATTTTAATCAACAATACAAAATCCACAGACTTTTACAAAATTTTCTATCTAAAAGAAGTTGCTTACACATACCTTTTGAATTTTGCAGCAGGAGTATTTGGATATCGGTATTATAAAAACTTTGCATTCAAAACGGAAGAACATGCAATAATATTTTGTACTAGCATAATAAGTACTTTAATAATGGTATTTCACACTGTACAAAACTGGCCAACAATTGCGAATAATTTGTCAAAGGTTAAAAGGCCTGGTAATTTTGTCACACGGTTAATACTGGTGATTTTAGTTTGTGTGTTTTTCTCAAATAGTTTCATAATTGAAGAAGGCAAGATTTTATCATACCTTTTAGTAGCTGTAATTTTCCTTATGGTTTACGAACTTTTGCAGAAAGGTGTTCGAGTTGATTTTAGAAATAAATTCAAATTTCAACCGTTTTTAAATTCAGCTGCATTTAAAATATTTTTGGCTAGTTTTCTTGCTATTGCATTGATTCGCTTTGCAACATCTCTATTCCGTTGTCGCGAAGAGCAAGGCAATTGTGCAGACTTTACGAACAACGGCAACTTAGATGGGTTTTCACTTAAAAAACCAGCAAGTGCTAAAACATATATATTATCAGTTGTCATGATAGTTTTGTACACTACGCTCAGTCGTATCTACCTGCGTTCCTGTGGAAATTTAACTGGAAATTGTGTAAACGTCCTAGTAGCACGATATGGACCTACAGTAGCAAGTATTTGTGCAGGGGGTCACATTCTTCTATCGAACAGTACAATTAAGAATATACAAAGAACTCATATTGACGCAATGGCTGTAGTTATTTACGCTCTTTTTATCCTTCAAATCATTATAGTTACAGTTTCACCTTTAATGGTTTATGTATTACCCCCTAAAAGTGCCTCTAACATCGTTATCGGTCGCACAGACAGTGTTGTACCAGAAATCTTCAAAAAAATGAAACGTATGTACGAAGGAAATAGTGGAGAACGTCGCAATGAAATTCCAGTAGTTTACGGATTAGCTACAGTGTACTCATCAGTTATAATATCGTTTGGCTCATTTTTAGTAATGGTTCTTATAGTTTTATTAGAACCGAGATCTTCCATGGGCATAGTTACGTGTATAGCTGTAGGTGCTATTATACTTTTGCTTCATGCTATTTTGCGATATAGGACTGCAATAAATTTTGGTAAGTGTGCTTATTTTATATACATATATTTTTAACGTATTATCAACTATGTTTTGGAAATCGAAATTATGTGAAATTGAAATCAGTCTCCATTCCTTTCCATTTCATTTTTTTTTCAAAAATAAACGTAGCTTTCCGTTATCTCAAAAGTATTTCTGGTAAAGATGGTGGTCCTCGTTCTTTTCTTAAAACAAGAAAATTCAAAATAATTTCTTGATTTTAACTTATTTCGTTCGGATTTAGTAAATTTTTTTTTAAAAAAATTTCCTTAAACCAATCCACACATATATTTAGAATAAGTAAATTTTTGCTTGGACGAATCATGCAAATTTTCTCGTTTGAGGCCATATTTTCTAGTGATTTAGTAAATATTTCCACGGAAAGAAGTTTATTTTCTAAAGTAACCAATTTCGTTTCTATAAACAAGGAAATCCAAAATCCTAAAATATTTTTCATGATTTTAACTAACTGTAAGACAAAATTATTCACGAAATTATAAAAAATATGTGTATATCATGAAAACTATTAAAGTTTCAATTTGAAAACTCTCTAAAATTATTGTATGGCTTTCTTCATTATTATAAACCCTGTGTGAATCTTTCATACAAATTCCAAAAAATTTCAAGATTTATCTGAGGGATTTGCTTTTAAAGTGAGTTAATTAATTCATTCAAATTAAATTTTTTCTAAATAATTTGAAAAAAATATGAGTGATTAAATTTTGCCTAGTTTCTTCAAAAAGGCCAAGTCAAAAGCGGCACTTTTTAAACAAAGCAAAAAGGAGTCTCACATCGCAAGATCAAAAAAAATACACTATTTTAGTGAGATTTGTATGCAAAATAAAAAAGAGTGTAGTTTGAATATCAAAATCCCAAAAAGATTTTCGCGAATCAAAGCGACTTATTGCTACTGGTGTAATCAATATAGCTATTAAGGTCCGGCAAATACTGAACATAGAGTACAATTGTAGATGTAAGCACTAACCTCGTACGAAGTTGCTTAAGTTCTAGTAGATAAATAGCTAGAATAAAGAGCGACAACCCACCATTAAGCAACAATAAAGGCTAAAAACGGCTGGAGGTTGCAAAAAAGTAAGAAAAATTCAGTTTAAAAGATTCAATGCGTGTAACATGCTTTGATCGGACAAAAATTATGAGATTGGAGCCAGACCGACGGCAGTAAAACATGGCTTGATAAAAGTGTTAGCGTAAAAGAAGAAAAAGAGCGGAATAATTCCAAATATTAAAATTTTGATGATGTCATAAATGACTTAAGATTGTTTTCGCGGGAACCAACTTCGAGCAATCCACTCATTCAGAAGAAAAATGTGTGCCAAGTACTACATAACCATCCTTAAAGACCCGTAGATTCCAAGATTAACCATATTCGGCTAAGAACCACGACAGGGTGATGTAATTATGCAGGGGTCTAATCACCGCATACGATATCGAGCAAAATTGATCGAAATTATTTATTTTGGTATCATAAATCTTGATATAGAATTAAATTAATTGAATTTGAAATAATAGCATTCGATATCGAGTAACTCGACATTACATTTCTCGAGTTTTCATTCGATACGTCAGTGCCTATCGTATGCAAAAACGTTCGATAGTTTATCCGATACGATAGTATCGAATGCGGTGATTAGACCCCAGGAAAACGATCTTAAGCAAACTTCAGAAATAGCAAAAAGTTAGATAACAAAAAAAAAAATTCGAAAATAAGTTTTCCGCAGTCGCCAGAGTTGTACCAACTTGAGTCCATTCCAAAACTCCAATTTTTTTTTTGCTCAGAGGAACGCATCATTAAGAAACTTGAATGGTAGTTGGGCAAGAAACGATATTGAAACAGGAAATCTGTTTGTTAGTCACTTGAAAAACGTATTTACACCAAATATATCTCACGATATTGCGGTCGAGTTACCACCTGTTGCTGGGAAGATTTTAGATAAGAGATATCGATAACGTTATTTGTGACTTAAACACTAAGAAAGTACCTGGTATTGATAAGATCAGTAATAAAATGCTTTAAGAGCTACTTCGCATTGCAAAGAAAATTACTCTTTTTATTGTTAATGCTATTTTACGCCTTGAATACTATCCTCAAGAATGGAAGGTTTCCTTAGTTACCATGATACCAAAGCCAGGTAAAGATCATACAAAAGTTGACTCATTTAGGCCTATTTGCTTGTTATCAAATATGTCAAAGCTGTTTGAGAAATTATTAGTTTCAAAATTAACTCCAATTTTAAGTGACAATAGATGTATTCCAAACCATCAGTTTGGATTTAGAAGAAAACACAGCACAATTGAACAAACTCATCGAATAGTAAATGTCATAAGAAAAGCATTTGAAAAAAAATATTGTTCAGCCCTCTTCATCGATGTTTCGCAAGCTTTTGATAAAGTCTGGCATGAAGGCTTATTACATAAATTGAAGCCAAACTTACCAGCAAACACATACAAGCTGTTAGAAAGCTACTTAGTCGGTCGTCAATTTATTATTAAAGAAGGAGATTTCTTAAGTTCACCTCAGCCAATTGGCGATAAAGTCCCACAAGGCAGCATCCTGGGCCCTCTATTATACCTAATTTCTACTTCGGTTATGCCGACAAACAACTACACCCAAACTTCAACAGTTGCAGACAATACAGCTTTTCTAAGCATCCACGAAAACCGTTATGAAGCATCTCATTACTTACAGCATCATATATTTCAACTAGAAATATGGCTAAGACAATTGAGGATAATGGTCAATGAGCAAAAATGCGTACATATAACTGTTGTATAATTATTATGCTGAGTGTATAATTGAATATATATTATAAGATACACCCTGTTAATATTATTATAAAGCAATTACTTGTAACGTTTTAGAAATCTATAACGACCAAAAGGGGTATTGAAGGTGTACAATTTAGAAGAATCTTCATCAAGTGGTACCATCCAAAATCCACTATTTGCATCAAGCGTACTTAAAAAACTTTGATCCACTTAACTTCGCTTTACAGTCATCTATGTTTGGAAAAGGAAAGTGGGGCCTTATTTAAATTTCTGGGATCAAGACATAGCCTTATCTGTCCATTAGACTACCTTTCGGAATTAATTCTACACCGGAAATGGTGAAGCTATTCGGGGATATTAATGGTTTGATAATTTATATCGATAATTTTTTAATATTTGCCAAAAAAATTGAAGAACATAACATAATTTTGAAAACAGTATTTGAAAAAGCTAGAAGTGTTGGTTTAAAATTCAACAAATTGAAATCGAAATTTTTGCTTTAGGAAATAAAGTTTATAGGTCATGTGTTTAATGAAAGTGGAGTAAAGCCAGATTTGGAAAAAATCGAGTCAATTTTAATGATCAGTACAAAAATATGTGCAAGAATTGCAAATGTTTCTGGGCATGATAAATTATTTAGGCACTTTTATTGAAAATTTATCATCGAAAAATTAAAACTTAAGGCAACTTCTTAGAAATGACATAGAATGGCATTGGAATGGGAATTTGAATAAAGAATTTAATGATTTAAAAGATGAAATTACCAAGTACCCAGTCTTAACCTATTTTGACCCTCAAAAGAGGCTCACATTGACTGTTGATGCATCCAAATATGCTGTTGGGGCTGCAATACTTCATGAGAAGAATCCTATTGCCTATGCATCTGCATCGCTAACAGTGGCTCATACAAATTATACGCAAATTGAAAAGGAACTTTTCGCAAAATTATTTGGATGTACTAGATTTCATCAGTACACGTATGGCACAAAAGTTTATGTGGAATCTGATCTCAAACCCTTGGTGTCAATTTTTAACAAGCCCTTGTATAAAATTCCTCCAAGGTTACAAAGATTTATGCTTAGATTGCAAAGTTACAATTTGAATGTTGTAACGCAGTTTATTTTCCCAGCTGAGGTATGACTCAGTCTGCCCAGGGTCAATTCGAAGGTCTGCTTCCTTTGAAATGAAACACGGAATGTTTTCGTGTATGTTCGTTTACAATAATTTCAACAAAGCTTTATTTACGAAATCTTAATCTACGCCAAATACTTAGAACTACGATAATCCTCTGGGGATTAGGTGCAGCTGCCGGCGGTGATGAATACGGGTGACGTTTACGGAGCTGGACGGCGGATGCAGCTAGTGTGCGGGGTTCAGGTTGTAGCCCAGGACCTTATCTGGTGACAACTTTGGTAAGCAACGGGTGCTGCTAAATCAGCTAAATACGGTTTGTAACAAATACTGGGCTAAATCGGCTAAATACGGTTCGGGTTAATCAGGTTCAGTAAAAGACGGTTGGTATTAAATACTGACCTAACTACTTCGTAGGTACTTCGGACACCAAGAGAATTCGGAAGCCTTGGCGTTCGGCTAACTACTTCGGACACCACGAGAATTCGGAGCCCGTGGCGTTCGGCTAACTACTTCGTAAATAATTCGGACACCAAGAGAATTCGGAAGCCTTGGCGTTCGGCTAACTACTTCGGACACCACGAGAATTCGGAGGCCGTGGCGTTCGGCTAACTACTTCGTAAATACTTCGGACACCAAGAGAATTCGGAAGCCTTGGCGTTCGGCTAACTACTTCGGACACCACGAGAATTCGGAGGCCGTGGCGTTCGGCTAACTACTTCGTAAATACTTCGGACACCAAGAGAATTCGGAAGCCTTGGCGTTCGGCTAACTACTTCGGACATAATTCGGACACCAAGAGAATTCGGAAGCCTTAGTGTTCGGCTAGATAAACTACTTGTTAATACTAACTACCAAGAGTAAATACTGGGGTTAATGGCAATATCTACTCTGTTTGTTCTGAGCAAAACCTTGTCTATTTATTCAAAAATAAAATAAACTAAATGAGACTTATACAGTAAAAAGTTTATGTAGGTAAATAGTAAGGGGATTCATAGTAGTAAGTAAAACAATAAGGGTATTCAAGGTGTTGGGTTACTAATACTTTATGATGTTAGTATTAAATGTAGATAGATAGAGTTAGTTTGTAACGTCACGTTACAATGTTAGTTATAAACCTGGAAAATATTTCAAGATGTTCTTTAGGTAAAAAGACATTAACTGAGCTTGATGAAGAATTAGAACTTCATTGTAATTTTGTAAGATCCTATATGGAAATACCATTTTCAAATGTTGAAGAGATAAAGGAATATGTCGACAAAGACCCGGTATTTTTAAAGATAAAAAATTATGTACCATACTTTAAAATAAAGGATGAAATAACTATTTTAAATGATTTACTTTTAAAGAGTAACCAAATTTGAATACCCAAAATGTTGCGTCATACAATAGTCAATTGTTTACATGAGGGACATATGGGTATACAAAGATGTCAAAACTTAGCTCGGAAAACAGTATATTGGCCCAGCATGTATGGCGAAATTGCGAATGTAGTCTCTAATTGTGAAATATGTCATAAATACCGAAATTTCAAACCTAAACGTGAAATATTACCGCAAGAAATCTATGATATACCTTGGTTTAAGGTTGGTTGCGATATATTTGAATATAAGGAGAAACCCTATATAATTGTCGTTGATTACTGCTCAAAATACTTTGAAATTGACATATTAATTAATGGTTATTCTAGTGGGAATGTTATAACTAAATTAAAATCTATATTCGCCAGACATGGCATATCTCAAATTTTGATTTCTGACAATGGACCTCCTTATAATTCAAGGGAATTTACGAAATTTTGTGATGACTGGGGCATGACACACAAAACATCAAGCCCATTTCTTCCTAGATCCAATGGCTTAGCTGAAAAATCAATACAAACTACATATAAGAAAGCCTAAAAATGCACCGATTTTCTTTCTTATATGCGAGCTTTCTTATAAAGAAAATACGCATATAAGAAAGATACTTTCTTATATCTGTAACACGCATATAAGAAAGATATTTTCTTATATACATCAGTAAGAATTTAAAAAATGTCCTATAGAAATATATAGTAATTGAAATAAAACTGTCTAATACTAATACATACTACACATCATTTTGTTGTAAATTTCGTTTATTTGTCGTACAAATATCAATATATAAGTACACAACTAACTGCCAGGCCCACGATGTCGACAAGAACATTTTTTTTCGCATATTTATATTGAAAACAATAATAAAAAACTAAAATTTGTTTTTGCTTTCAATACAAATAAACGAAAGAAATGTTCTTGTCGACATCGTGGGCCTGGGCCTAAATATAGAAACATAACGAAAACAAAACAGGTGCACTTCACTTAAAATCACATTTGATAAAAAAAAAAGTAATTTGGTAAAAAAAATATTAATTCCTAGTTTTAAAATTAGATCTGTTAAAAAATCAGTAAGAAGAATGAATACATAGTTTAAAAACATGTTAAGTAAGCACAATACCAGAGAACTGCAACAATACATAATACTCGCGAGCGCACTCGCTGTTTACTAAATCATTTTTGGTCTCGAATACTTTTAAACACTCGCTTTTACTGATATGGTTGGCTCGTTGGCTCGTTCTTCATACAAAGCGAGCTTCATTCATAAAAATATTCACAATAACTTTTTACTTGTACATGTGTGAACTACATAAAGTAGTAAGAGCCCAGAAAAATGTATGAACAATATCACAACCACGCAATCCTAAGTTTCGTGTTTTTTCTATTTTCATATTCGGTAACTTTTTTTATTTAACTTACACGACTTAGGTGTTACGACCAGCTCGTAACAACAACATTCACGGCATATTCATTAAGTATATGTTCGTGTATTTAAAATTCAACATTAAATGAAAACGTGGCTGCCAGATTTTATGATTTGTCCCAGGTTAGACGATTTTAGGCGTTTAAATGATTTAGTGCATGTTTTGTTATTTATTTTATGGATGAAAACTAGTAAAAGAAAAAACTCAATTACAGCCGATAGTTACCGTTAATAAAGAGCGCACTCAGCCATTTAAAAAAATGTTCTTATGTGCATCTTTGGCATCATAGAATATAATTGTGTGTTTGTTGTAAAATTTGTTGTCAAAAATTTATATATATATAAAAAGTAAATTCTGTGTTTACGTCTCACAATGAAATAATCGACGTATAAAAAAATTGTGATTCATAAGCCTGTCGCATTCGTTATATATTTTAATTAAAATTTTCCACGAACATTTTTCTTATAATAACTTTTAAATTCATTTTATTTCATAATGAATTTAGCCCTACATGTTTACTTAAATATACGATCATTGTTTTTTTCCTAAACCATCTGGCAACGCTGCTTTAAGTATTACTACAAATGACGAATGCTGCGAGTAAACCAGGGATGTCAGCGCCTTGCACAATTGTGCAAATTAATTCACATGTACGCTTACGCTCTTTTATTTTGCGAGCGTAAAATATAATTGTTTACTGAGAAACACTCTCTTTCAGCGGGAAATATCGCAAATATTGCAAGGCCTGTTTTGAGGCCTCTAAATATATTTATGTATATAAATAAATATACAATAACTGTATGTAGGTACATCTTTATTTTTGTTTTATTATCTTTTTTATTTTATTTATTATCTATGTTTTTGTTTTGTTTTATTTCTGTTTTTGACATTGTACAATGATTTTAAAACAGGGATTTCCATTTTTTTGCACAATTGTGCAATTGTGGTTATTTTTTAAGATAGAATTTTAAAATTGTTTAAAATATATATGTAAAGTGAATCCTAATCAACAAAAATTTCAAATTTTCAAAATAATTGTTTTGCATTTAAGTAACGATATGTGTTTTGTTCGTGAAAAAAATTCGTTGATGCCTGTAACAGGGTCCCTTTTTCTTTCGTTAAAAAGACGTACCTAAATGCAGAAATTATTAAGAAAAGAAAAAGCCACAAGAATTTGTTGGTATTTTGTGATAGTAAAAATATTTTTGTTTCTGTACCAATCGCGTCGGTGGGGTTTTTTTTTTGAAAACTCTTTTCTTAAGTAGGTAAAAATATTTAAAAAACAAGTTAAAAACGTCTTGTTTTGCTCCAATTTATGTGTAAACCTATACACATAAAAGCAAATGTGACAGCAGGTAAATTAACATCCGCAAACCTAAAAAATGTTTTGTTGTTACGAAACTGCAATATAAATTAAGAAGATATTATTGGTAAATAAAAGTATTTATTATAGGCTAGTAAAATCTTCTCTTTTTATAATGGTGGTAAATACTTACAGAATATTTTTAAACTTAATATTTGCATTAGTATGAGCAAATTAATTTTCATTGTTAGAATTCGCAAAGGTATGTTGAGCAAAAAACGAAAAATATTGGAAAGAATTGTATTAGGTTGTAAAAAGACTTCAAATATTGTGAACTGCGCATTTTTTCAAAAAATAAGCAAAGTTTCTGAGGTTCCAAATTAAATTTATTTAAATAATAACTGATTGTGTCTGTCCATAACTCAACATTTTTCGATAATTGTATTATTATTTATTGCTTTTAAGTCTTCATAGCAATAAATGTAAGTTAACTTTAAATGGTCTGATCAAAAATGAATGGAAAGCATGAACTATATTTCCTCGCATAATGCTGGCCCTGGTGTTTGCATCGCCCTTTCATGAAAATGTTTTGTAAGTTGTAATACCTTACCTGATTCCCAACAATTTAATCGAACATAGATGACCCTTAGAAAAGGTCTTTAATAAGGCCTCGCAATAGGCCTCGCAACCGCATATTTCGCCCGCTGGGCATGTAAGAGATAAGAGTAATCTCACCAACACAATCATAATTGACATCACTGGAGTAAACACTTGTGCACTCAGCCAATTATAACTCTAGGTCAGGGATGTCAGCGCCTTGCACAATTGTGCAAAATAATTCACATGTACGCTAACGCTCTTTTATTTTGCGAGCGTAAAATATAATTGTTTACTGAGAATCACTCTCATTCAGCGGGAAATATCGCAAATATTGCAAGGCCTGTTTTGAGGCCTCTAAATATATTTATGTATATAAATAAATATACAATAACTGTATGTAGGTACATCTTTTTTTTTGTTTTATTATCTTTTTTATTTTATTTATTATCTATGTTTTTGTTTTGTTTTATTTCTGTTTTTAACATTGTATAATGATTATAAAACAGGGATTTCCATTTCTTTGCACAATTGTGCAATTGTGGTTATTTTTTAAGATCGCATTTTAAAATTTTATAAAAATATATATGTATGTAAAGTGAATCCTAATCAACAAAAATTTCAAATTTTCAAAATAATTGTTTTGCATTTAAGCTAACGATATGTGTTTTGTTCGTGAAAAAAATTCGTTGATGCCTGTAACAGGGTCCCTTTTTCTATCGTTAAAAAGATGTACCTAAATGCAGAAATTATTAAGAAAAGAAAAAGCCACAAGAATTTGTTGGTATTTTGTGATTGTAAAAATATTTTTGTTTCTGTACCATCGCGTCGGTGGGTTTTTTTTTTTTTGAAAACTCTTTTCTTAAGTAGGTAAAAATATTTAAAAAACAAGTTAAAAAAGTCTTGTTTTGCTACAATTTATGTGTAAACCTATACACATAAAAGCAAATGTGACAGTAGGTAAATTAACATCCGCAAACCTAAAAAATGTTTTGTTGTTACGAAACTGCAATATAAATTTAGAAGATATTATTGGTAAATAAAAGTATTTATTATAGGCTAGTAAAATCTTCTCTTTTTATAATGGTGGTAAATACTTACATAATATTTTTAAACTTAATATTTGCATTAGTATGAGCAAATGAATTTTCATTGTTAGAATTCGCAAAGGTATGTTGAGCAAAAAACGAAAAATATTGGAAAGAATTGTATTAGGTTGTAAAAAGACTTCAAATATTGTGAACTGCGCAATTTTTCCAAAAAATAAGCAAAGTTTCTGAGGTTCCAAATTAAATTTATTTAAATAATAACTGATTGTGTCTGTCCATAACTCAACATTTATCGATAATTGTATTATTATTTATTGCTTTTAAGTCTTCATAGCAATAAATGTAAGTTAACTTTAAATGGTCTGATGAAAAATGAATGGAAAGCATGAACTATATTTCCTCGCATAATGCTGGCCCTGGTGTTTGCATCGCCCTTTCTTGAAAATGTTTTGTAAGTTTTAATACCTTACCTGATTCCCAACAATTACATCGAACATAGATGACCCTTAGAAAAGGTCTTTAATAAGGCCCCGCAATAGGCCTCGCAACCGCATATTTCGCCCGCTGGGCATGTAAGAGATAAGAGTAATCTCACCAACACAATCATAATTGACATCACTGCTCTAGGTCAGCGAAGGGCAGATAGAGAACATTGAATGAAAGAGAGTCAATTAGTTGATTTATCAGAAGTACGAGTGCTATTGCCGAATGCTGAAATTGTATATTTAAGAAACAATACAAAACAGAACTCATATAAATTTCATTGCGTTTGCTAAAGGCTCGTATGTTGAAAACACAATTTCTTACGAGCCTGGCGAGTACATACAAAAACAATAGGCTGTATTAACTACACCGCAACTCGTTTTAAGGCGAGTATCATCAATCATAAAAACGGGTGCTCGTTGCAGTTCTCTGCACAATACTAAATACTAAATATGAATTAACACAGAACAGATGTAAATTGTAAATTATACACAAAAAAAATCTATTTTAACCGAGGTAAAAAAAATTCAATTGTGAGAAGTATATATTCTTTCTTATACACGTACCATTTTCTATGGAATGAGCATAATTTTTCTTCAGAATTTGTATCTTATAGAAAAGTTTTTCTTATAAGCGAGTTTCTTATATGAGGATTATTTAGCACTCAGATATATACAAATGTGCATGGTGTCTGAAGATGTCTTTCTTATAACCGAGTTTTTCTTATAAGCGAGTTTCTTATATGCGTATTGTACTGTATTAAGAAATTGCTAAACAATGTATGTGTAATGATAGTGGATCGGATCCATATATGGCTTTACTACACCTAAGAAAAACGCCTAAAGGAAATATGCCTAGCCCGGCAGAAGTATTAATGTCGAGAAATTTGAGAACCAAAATACCATCGATTGCGAATAATTTTAAACCAAAACTTGTTGATGATGAAATATATAAAGAACAAATGAATACTAAAATTTTGAAATATAAGAAAAATGGCAACAAAAACACAAAAAATCATAGGATTATCAAACCTGGCGATAACATACTATTTAAAAAAAAAATCCAAAATCGTTATGGTTTCTTGTTCAGGTGACAGAAAACTGTGAGGAGCCAAGATCATTTATTGTAAGGGATAAGGATGGTTCAATATAGAAGAAGTGAACAACATATCATAAACTCAAACCCCTTAGCTAGCTCTACATGTGAGAATGAAATTGGGGGTGAATATACAAATAGTAGTTATGTAACCAGAAGAGGTAGAAAGATAATTCCACCTAAAGACTTAATTCATTTGTTTTGGATTAATTATCTATTGCTTATAATAAATATGTATGTATTATTATAAAAACTTTGTATTTTAAAACCAATTGGTTTTGAACCTTAGTGTATATATAAAAAAAAGAAGTTAATGTATAATTATTATGCTGAGTGTATAATTGAATATGTATTATAAGATACACCCTGTTAATATTATTATAAAGCAATTACTTGTAACGTTTTAGAAATCAACTCACTCGATAAAGAACCATTGAATTAAACAGAAGTCAGTTGTCTAATAAATTACAAACCCTATAAAGTCAACATAGTACAATAACATTCACTTTGCGCCGGGAATCTTGCCCCCCCCCCCCCCTATTACAATCAATAATCAAATTATTCCTCAACATTCGCATGTAAAATATCTCGTTATATATCTGGATTGACGTGGAAATGCCATATAGAGGCAAAATTAACTCAAATGAAACTAAAAGCCATTCAAATTCATTGGCTTATTAGAAGAAATTCTGTCCTTAGTCTCGATTGCAAGCTTCTACTTTACAACTCTATATTAAAGCCTATCTGGTTCTACGGTATTCAACTATGGGGCACTGCCTCGGCCTCTAATATCGAAAAATTCAAAGGCGACAAAATAAACTTCTTCGAATAATAACAACCGCACCCTGGTATGTTAAAAACATTCATAAGGATCTCAACGTGCCATTAGTAAAAACTATGATTACAAAATATGCAGTAAAATATTTTAAAATGCTTGAAGAACACCCAAATCCACTAGCTCGAAATATTTTAAATCATGGCCACACTCGCTTAAGAAGAAAAGATATTGCAGCACTTACCTAACTAGATAAGCGATAAGCACCTACATATATATGTGAACAGAACCCGTGATGAAGAAAATTTTTGTATGGCACTGGCAGGACAAAAATAAAGTATTAGGATAAGATTTTATTAATTATTGTTAATTCATATTACATATATGAAGATT
Organism: Pollenia labialis; assembly: GCA_949318255.1. Classification (NCBI taxonomy): domain Eukaryota; kingdom Metazoa; phylum Arthropoda; class Insecta; order Diptera; family Polleniidae; genus Pollenia; species Pollenia labialis. Next base: position 86,484,357 of record OX439143.1, read on the forward strand.
CAATAAATAAATAATGATAAAAAAGAGGAACGCACCTAACACTGTACATAAGCTTTGGGAGCTTGCCTTTAAAACTTGGAAAAACCCCAAAAAGACTAACAACTTTTAAAAAAGTAGGGCAAAAAGGATTAAGGCGGCATAAATAGCAAAGGGACAATACACCAAACGCTAGTACCTAAATACAACAATAATCTCTAACTGCGGTCATAATTGTTCACATTAAGAACTTTATACTAATACCGTATAAAATGTTATGAACACATGTTTTTTGGAAAATTTTTATTTTTAAGTTCTTGAAATGTTCTAAATTTTATATAGTTAAAAAATATTAAATAATTATGAATCAAACAAAAATGTGTAGACGAATAATCTATCGTTAAGAGAGCCAACATAAAATATCAGTTGTTATGGAATTTTTATATTCTTAGAGCAAATAAAGGGTCCGCCAAATAACTTTTTTTTTTGAAAATGCTTTAAAAAAAACTACTGAATATTTTCTTTTTTATTTGAAAGTTCAATCCTTCCGGTTAATAATGGAAAATAATTTCATTCGAATGGCTGCCTGGCCATGCAGTAGCCTACACGATCGGTCTAATTTTTAAGCACATTGTCGATTGTGTGCAGCTGTATTTCACCAATCGCTTCACGAATATTGTCCTTTAAAGCGTCAATTGTCTCTGGCATGTCGGCGTAACACCTATCTTTGACGGCACCCCACAAATAATAGTCCAACGGTGTCAAATCGTAGCGCCGTCCTGTTGAAACCAAATGTTACCTATATCCTCCTCTTCAATTTTTGTGAACAAAAATTCGTTCAACATGGCCCGATAACGATCGCCATTGACTGTAACGGCCACTCTTTGCTCATGTTCGAAGAAAAATTGCCCAATTATGCCTCTGGGCCAAAATCCGCACCAAACAGTGACTCGTTTTGGGTGCAACGGCTTTTCAATGTATGCGTGCAGGTTTTCTGTGCCCCAAATGCGACAATTTTGCTTGTTTACATACCCGCCAAGAACAAAATGAGCTTCTTCCAAAATCCGTACGCAATTTTCGCACACATTCTGCAACATTACCATGATTTTCAAAGTAATGTCGCAATATTTCTCAGCGTTGTTCAAGCGTATACACAACCATATTCCTTCAGGGGAAGGATAAAACTAATTATCTGTCAAATCAGACATGATCTAAGTGTTACCATTCTCGAAATAAGCACTAGTTGAAAAAAAAACGTTAGATGGCGGACTCGTTACATACATACATACATTTGAACTTTGTTACATAACCACTATTGTTTGCTGGTAAATGCTATATCAGGGTTGTAGCTTAGTTTAGGTTATACGGTTAGGTTAGGTTAGAAAAGCTAGAGCGAATATGGTCTATTGTAACGCCTTAGTAAGTGAAAGAATTCAAGTATGAAAAAAAGGAGAAGTAAAGAGAGAAAACACATAAAAAAATCGGACAGCGCAAGCAAAAAAAAACCTAAACAGAAAACTGCCCTACAAAAATCAGTCCCTAGTCTCTAGCCTGCTGTTCTGTAGCCTGGGACAGTGGCACTGAAAGTGCTCAACTGGTAGTCTATTCGGCTCCGCCAGACCCAATTAATCCTGCTCAAAACCCATTCCCTAATTCCTCCAAAGTAGAAGCCAATTGGAGGAGTCCGGTTTGTGCTTTGTTGTGATACAGACGTGTATTTTTAACCCCGCATACAATTCGAATAACTCTGCTGCTTAGCTTCAAAGTTATCCATTCGACCAAGAAAAACGGGTTCCGTAAATCACTTAGTGCCTGCCTAACAGCCTCTATCCTCAAGTTGTTAGCATTCTATATCCAGGAATACCGCCAAAGTGTATTCCTTGTTTTTCAATCCTCTTTCTATATAACCCACACATCATGAAGCGCACTCTCAATCAGTCTTTCTAATGTCTTCAAAAGAAAAGACGATTGGCGGATTGGTCTAAAATCCTTGGGCTTAGAGTGAACGGTTCTACCTGCCTTAGATATTAAAATAAACATGTCTTCTCTCCAGCCTCTAGGAATGTAGCTGCTAGGCAAACATACCCTGAATAGTTTAACTAGCAATAGGAGTGATGATCCCTGGATATTTTGTAGTATACTCGGAAAGACACAATCTGGTCCTGGCGATTTGTACGACCCAAAAGTGCTAACCGCCCATGTAACCTTATCCAAGGTGATAATATCCCCCACCGCTTCCTTTACCTCAACTCTCGAGCCTGACCCAGAGAAGGGCTTACCGCACCACTTCTGTTCCCCCTTCCCAGGATCCACACATCCCGGGAAGTGAGTCTCCATAAGCAAAAAGAGAGAGTCGCAGCTAAATTCCGTCCACGAGTCGTCCGGTCTCTGAATAAATCCCGGGACCGCAGGGTATTTTTATTATATTCTTCTAAACCTGGACATCTCATTTACAGATTCTAATGATTAGCTAAATTTGATCCACGAGTCCCTTTTAGCCTTTCTTATGTCTCCCTTTTGTAACTTATCCTAAAGTTACTCCAGTCCTCCTCCTTACGCGTATGCTTTGCTCTATTGCTAAACCTTCTGACAGTTGTCTGCATACAAGATCGCTCATAGCTATTGGTCAACACCTCCGCAAAGGTTCCCACTAGGTGGGAATCGTGTGTAACTTTTCAATCCCGAAAATAATACCAGTTCTTTATTCTTGGATTCCTATATGAACACCTTTTTGACTTTTCAAAGCTTAGATTTAAGGACAGACGACTATGGTCAGAGAAGGAAAATCCCAAAGATACCCTTCAATCATCCACTTGGTCTCTATAGTTCGTCAATATTATACATATTACTTATCTCTAGTTCCGAACGTTGGCGTCAAACATACAGGGGTGTTCTGGAAGTTTTTATAATTTTTGTTATAAAATTCTGTTTAATAGAGAAATATTTATATAATATTTGTCATAAAATTCTTTTATTACAGAAATCTTATTAAAACACGTTTAAAATTCTTGCGTTTTCGATTTCCAGAACACCCCTGATAGACTTACCTATTTGTAAATGTCGGAACTACCCCATTAGGTATTGTGTGCGTGGGCATCACAACCTAGTACCAGCCTCGAGCCTTTTCTGCTTGAGCGCTCCACCAACTCACGCCCTTTCACACCAGGCGGATCGGTAGCCTCATATGGTATGTATACCGATGATAGTGCCAGGACCGTCTTGTCCGTAGCTTCACCTGTCACAACCGTGAGATTTCCATTACTGAGAGAATGAGAAAACATAAATTTGAGCTCATTTCTTGGCATTTAACAAGTTCGTACCTTCTGATCTGTGTGGGGCATGAACAATGAATATCCCATGGCCTTTAATCCAACTACCCGGTTGCTGTTGATGCAGGGCTCTTGGATTAAGGCTAGGTTCACGTTGTTATCGATGAGGGGGGTTACTAATTCGGTTGAGGCTGCTTCACTGTGATGCAGGTTTATCTGCACCACTTTCAGCCTCTTATGGCTAATAAATTAATGAATGTTTAAATGTTATTTATATTTATATGTTATTTAAACTCAATAACTATAAATCAGTGTCCCATGTATAATATGTAGTTAAAAAAATAACATGTGTCAGCACTACGATAAATCTTGTAAAATGCATGTGGTCTGTATTGGTAGCTTAAACGCCTAATTGTATGCGTTTGCAGACGGCTTATATGCTTACTGATTTATAGATTTGTTGTTTTAAGCACATTTTAAACCAAAAAGAGGATTTACCTTGCTCTGATTTATTAGCCCTTAGGGTCTATCATTTTAAGGAAATCTGATGGATCCCAACCCAAATATCGCAACCCCACTCAGCGATTTAAACTTCTTGATTCTCTCCCTTAGTTCTCTTAACAGACTAGTGAATCTAGCAGCTTCCGCTGGCTCGTATCGAGTCCCCGTTCTGATTGGCTAGTACCCCAAGTATGACCTTCACTGGTTTAATTGGTGAAGGTATACATACCGTAACTACCGGCCTCAGTGGCAACTAATACACAAGTATAACGTCCCATCTGTCTTCATGGCAAGCGCTGCCACGCCTGTCAATGGCGCCCTTAAAAAACTCAAAGCTTTTTTTATTTGCCGCAACTGCCAGTTTGGACACCTTTTTCCCGTCTGCCCCTTTGAACGCTACTTCGTCCGGACCATCTTGAACTCTTAAGGCTCAGTTAGCCGGGAGTAACAGTAACGTTGCAAATCAGCTGATTCATTTTGTTGTGTGTAAAGCAATTAGAAAGATTATAGTTAGCAGTAAGATGTTACGTCTCAATCTGTAAGAAATATATTGGTCTTACTTTACTCCCCTTCCGTATGCCAACTTCGTTATTCCTTACTGACAACGTATATTCCGCAGGATAGGGAAGCCCAAGTGTGCCCCGAAAAAACCGTGTATTCGTTCGAATCTAGCAACGTTATTCCGGTGCTTCCGCAGCAGATGTCTATTTCGACAATCGTGCAATGAATATTTTTCCTTAGCTATCTTTTGTAGAAAGGCTAAGGAGACTCTTATACCACTCTTGGCTTTTTCGAAATTCGGTCGGCTCTCCGATGTGACCTATTCTGTTGCATCCTGCCGTACAATGGGTTTCTATGTACACGCCAATTTACTCTTGTCTCGACAATGACCGCAGAAGTCGATGGTTCACCCCTTGGTCGTGACCATAAGGCGAAATCAAAATTATTTAGTGGTCACCATCAGAGCCTAAGGTCGGATCGCCGAGTCTTTCGGAGGCCCCAGTACGTGACAGGGAGTCTATTGGGGAGTCCACTCTCAGTTCTGTAAATAACTAAGTTTCCTGCAGTAGAATATCCCTATGAATATCCAGCTGATCCGAGTCTATCTTACTTACTTACATCTTTTTTTTTTTTTAATTTTATTAAGTTTATTTTCAATTCAAGGCGAGTTGGCAAAGTTAATTTAAAATAAATTTCAATATACACATGTTCATAAATCAAAAAAAGAAAAAAAAATTATATAAGTATTTAATAAGAAATAAATATCTTTTACGTTAAAAGCTCATTCTAAAATGTTTTTTATCATTAATTTTTAAATGTTGAAAGTCTATTTGCGTTTTTTAACTGTTGTGGCAAGTAATTCAACTCACGGCTACCCATGAACTCAACATGCTGCTTAGTTGTTTCCAATCTGCATCGGGCTATTCTTAAATTTTGATTATTTATAGTATTAATTACATTTTGATTTGGTAAAAATTTAATGGTGCGATGTCCAATGTTATTCAAGCATTTAAATACGTATAACAAAAGTTGCATATTGGCAATATAGTTTGGCATATGTCTTTAAACAGTGATGAAGTAGGATATAACATTGGCAAATTCTAGACGATTTTTAAAGCAGAATAGAGCATGCGTTGTAACGATTTTAATTGATATCTTTTTTTATATCCATACAAAATGGCGAAATAATTAAAATGACTGTGGGTTAAAGCATTATATATAATAAGTTTCGAATCTTCATGAAATTTGTTTCTGAATTTGTATAAAATGCCAACGGCTTGCGCGGCTTTTATTCTAAGCGATTGTATGTGTTTGTCCCAAACAAGATTGTTTTGAATATTAATTCCTAAGTACTTAACGGACTTAACTTTTATGACTTCTCTTCCATCAACAATTATCGAAAAATTTATATTATTACAAGCTGGCTTAAATCTTATCAGCTGAGTTTTTTAAGCATTCAAGATAAGTTTATTTATTCTAGCAAACTCACATATTAAAGGCCTTATTCATAAAAAATATTTCAGGTTAATAACAGGTTTATTAATCGAATTTCCTATGGAAATCTGTTTAATAAACCTGCAATAAATCAAAAATATTTTGTATGAATATGGGGGTAAGGCTGCATCACGTTCCATGTAAGCTTTGACAACAGTTCCATGCTTATAAGGGTAAAATAAGCAAACATCATCTGCATACATAAATATTTTACCATTAAGACCAAGATTATGCAAATCATTAATAAAAATGCTAAAAAGTAATGGACCAAGTACACTCCATTTTGAACACATCGTGTACTACTTTTGTTAACACCTATTTAATTTTTGTAGCAAAATATCATGATCTATAAGATCAAATGCTTTTCTAAAATCGTAAAAAATTCCAACCACACCACTCTGCCCTTCATCTAAGCCCGTACAAATGTAGGTAATAGCATTAATGACTGCTTCTTCCGTTCCACATCCTTTTCTAAACCCATATTGAAAATTACTAAGTAAATTGTCATACATATACAATGACATTTTGTTGTATAACATTTTATCAAAGATATTGTTAATTACTGGCATTCGTGATCGAGTACTTTCTCGATTCGAAAGCAATTTTATTTCAGTCGATACTTAACGAATCGTAATTATTTTCCCAGTATTGTGAAACTCAAATTAATTCTTTATAACACTGAAAAAATAATTCCGATTCGTCCAGTATTGACTGAAATAATTAGATAATAAATTGCTTTCGAATCGAGAAATTACTCGATCACGACTGCCAGAATCGGGCCCCAGGTCTGTACTTATCAACTGCGGATGCATTATTTTCCTTAGCAATTGGAATTATTTTATGAGTTTTTAAAATATTTGGGTATGTTTGGTTAGTTATCATGCTGTTAAAAACGTTTACCAAAAAAAGTTACTTCATTAACACATTTTAAAAGTATTTTTGTTGAAACATTATCATGTCCACAACTTTTATTTAATTTTAACTTTAATATGACATGCTTCAGCTCATCTTGCGTAGTATAATTAAAAGTAAATCTTTTAGTGGTTCTGTTTAAAGTTAACAATGAATTAAAGTAATCAGTTTCTGAATATATTATTTTCGATTTCAAATTTGATATTGAATCATTAACGTCTTTAATACAAAAATAATACATTAATATAACAACGGAGGAATTTTACTTATTTAATTTTAGTCAATTTTTTTTATTTTGTATATTATTTTGGCTGATACACTACAAAAAAAAATTAATTTAAAACAATCTAATAGTTCAATAATTCAACTTACATTAACAGTTGCCCATCTTTAGTACATACTTTGCGTTAACGAAGACATACAGGGGTGTTCTGGAAATCGAAAACGCAAGAATTTGGAAGTTGTTTTTAATACACTTCTAATCTAATTTTTTTTTATTTTTTTTATTTTATTTCTTTTCTTTTCGATGTCCTATACACAAGGCTTAAGTCTTATATTGCAGTGTGGAACTGAGCTTACATAAATACAATGAATCAGATAACAAAACTGTATCATATATTATTAAGTAATTAAAAAATGAAAATAGGATTAATTATAATTTAGTTTTACATGACAATCTTAGCAAAAATCAATATAAAGCATGCAAAAATCATATAAAGCATGCAAAAATATAAATATAAATTCAACGTGAAAAATGGCAAAAAATATATTTCCTGAACTGTCGTACGTTACTAATGGTCTGTAATCTATAGGGAATTCCGTTCCAGAGACTGATGGCATGAATAAAGAATTGATACTCGGAGATCAGAGTTTGATAAGCAAATGCAAGAATTCGTTTACCTCTGGGAAGCGTTAAACAGCTTAGACGTTCATAAAGATGCTCCGGTTGACGTGTATATATAATTTTATGCATGAACAGTAAAATACGCACCTTTAAATAATTATCAAAGCTAATGTCATAGAGCAATGTTGAGTAAGGGGAGATATGATCAGATCTTCTAAGGCCATATACATATATGCATACCGAATAATGTTATTACAGGTCACATTTAGTTTTCTTTTACTTTTATTATTACAACTGGCAAATAGTTCACAGCCATACAATAAAATCGGTATTAGATAAGATTTTGCAAGTATTGTACACTGACTTTGGCAGAGATTTCTTAACATTGAATACGTTCGACCACATACAAAATTAACGTGGTTAGACCAGGTGAGAGTGTTGTTAAAATATACACCAAGATTTTTGACCGACCAATACCAATGGACTGGTTGTTTAAGGACAATATACGATTAAAATCAAGTTTCAATAACCTCTTTAAAATTTAACGCTTTCGACTTAATAGGGTTTATTGCCAGACCGTTAGCGGTAGTCCAATCATAAACACGACCTAACTCCTGGTTTAGTGTCCTCATAAATTCATCAACAGCAGTATTGCTGCAACTAATGTAAAGCTGGCCGTCGTCAGCATACAATCTTACCCTGCAGTATTCGAGTTTACTCTGAAGATCATTTACGTATAATGAAAAGAGAAGAGGACCTAAGATCGAGCCTTGCGGAACACCCCGGGTTAATGGTAATATGGTCGAAACGGAGAAAGGTGTTTCAACATATTGATATCTGTCGGTTAGATATGAATTTATTAAGCATGTGGCAGTTGATGCGAATCCTAACATCTGTTTAAGCTTATAACACAAAATGCTATGGTCTACTATGGTAATAAAATTCCGTTTAATAGAGAAATATTTGTCATAAAATTCGTTGAAAATTCTTGCGTTTTTGTTTCCAGAACACTCCTGATAATATATGGTACAAAGATCATAAGATAATGTGTATATCAACTTAGTTGAAAAATGCGACGTACAATGAACAGCTATGAAACATACATAATATTAAAAATCAATTGAAGTTATTCCTTGATCTGTATCTAAATATTAACGGAGTTTTTGTTAGTTTTACTAATAGTGTTAATTTGTATCCTTATTTTTTTTTTTTTAGAAACTTGTATACAACCTACATTTACAGCAGTGGTCGCCTGGTTTTTATTAGCTCATTTCTGCTTTTTCGCAACTTCACATCAAACAACATTATCGCAAATAGATTGGCGAGCTGCATTTGTTGGCCGAGCTACTTACATAGGTCAATCAAATTATATATCCGGCATATTGATAATACTAAATACATTCTGTGGCCATGTTCTATTTCTTTGCATGTATGGCTTATTAGCTACTGAGACATTTTCTGTATTTGCACTCTTTCCAAATCTCATAAAAACTTACTACAATCCTGAACAACGAAAATGGGAAAGTTCGGGATTTGCGCGACCGCCTAGTGCTTCTTCGTCTTTAAATGAACGTTCACTAAATGACATCTCTAACGAATGTGTTGGCTTTGACATGACTCGTGGGGAATTGGTATTGTATGAACACGAGGCTACATTTATCGGTACTGCTTTTAAGTTAGCTACTCAATTTTATATGTTGCAAGGGATAAAGGTAAGTGGTATTTAAAACAAAAAGACCAGTAGCAAGTACATCAAGCTGACTTTGTTTTTTAGGTGTTCTGTTCTATGCTGTCGTGTACTATACATGCTCGTCATTTAATGGTTTGGAAAATTTTTGCTCCTCGTTTTATCTACGAAGGCATTGCAACATTTGTTAGTATGCCTGCCATTATTATGGGATTTCTACTTATTATTCGTATACACAAAGGAGTTGACACTTTAATTTGCAAAATTAATAAAATGAAGTAGATTGAATTTTGTTTAACTAGTCTATTAAAATGTATTAAATCTTTATTTGTTTACAAGCTATTAACTTTGTTTTAGAACATACATAGGAATACTTTTTTATAGTATTTGTTAACGAATTTTCCCAGAAGGAAACTTGGGTGCTGTTGCGAATAACTGTTAGAGAGCGAAGTGTTGCGAATGCAACTCTACCTATATTTTGTTTGTATATTTTATGCCTCTTTTTTATATGTATGTATATGTTCATATGTATTACATTAATTGCATTTTAAATTTCTTCTTTTACACACTCAACAAACTGAGTTCTTTGAATAAAGACGCCATTTAATTTAAACAGAAAAACTTGTGTTAAACTTTTATAGGTTATGGGCCCAGAACGAGCTCCATAAAATCGTCAAACGTATCTATCCAAAAATTAATTAAAGAAGAGTTATTGGAATGATGGCAGGCTCCGTGGTACGCATTGAACCACTCAACGCTGAAAATTATGATACTTGGAAACTGCAAATTAAGGCAATGCTAATCAACGGTGATCTATGGTCACACGTCGATGGGTCAATTCCCTGCCCAGTCGCAGAGGCAGATGTTTGTAAGTGGAAGCAATCAGACCAAAAGGCGTGTGCGGATATAACGTTATCCATTGCCCCATCAGAACTCAACCAAATAACTGAGTGTAAGACTTCATATGTGATGTGAGTGAAGTTCAGGGAAACTTTCGAGTCAAAATATCCAGCAAGAAAGGCTACTCTTCTAAAACAGATTGTCTTGGCAAGAATATCGGAGGGTCAAAATGTGAGAGATCATCTGAATAGTTTCTTTGATGCTGTAAATAAACTAAAAGAAATAAACGTAAAAGTTGGTGATGATTTACTTGCGATACTGTAACAGTCTTCCCTCTTCATACGAAACATTCCGTTGTGCGCTTGAGACAAGAGATGAGCTACCTGCTCCAGAAGCTCTAAGAGTCAAAATCCTGGAAGAAAGTCAATCGCGCAAGGGCTGAGCAGAATGCGCTTTATGTCAAAGCTAATAAAGGCGGCAAACATGTTTCAAAGGACAACAACAAAAAAACAGATGAATTGTGTTAAGGGCTATTATTACAACTTGCCAATAGTTAAAAGTCGGATTTTGTTGAACCGATAAATAGCTTTGCATTATTACAACTTCCATTTTTTATTGCTGTAATTTTCAATAATGATAATATTTAATAGATGAAAACAAAATAAATGAAGGTTTTATAATGCAAAGCTATTTATCGGTCCGACAAAATCCGACTTTTAACTATTGGCAAGTTGTAATAATGGCCCTAAGTGTGGTAAGCCAGGCCATTTTGCAAGAAACTGCAAAACTAAAGCAACACACAAGCAAAGCAGCGACGTCAACGAACAGCAGTCAATGTGAGAGTGATAAGCGTTTAAAAAACAAAACCTTTGTTCTATATGCAATTATTTACGAAACTCTTATTGTTTTATAACATAGAGAACAAAATGGAAAAAATTATTGTGCGAAATAAAAAGCAATGTGTTTTCACGAAACAAAAACTTTATGTCATATAATATTGACTTCATTTTATACTAAATTATTCAGAACAAATTTATCGTATATGCTCAAATAAAGAGTTTGCACACTTAACATGAACGTTTTCAGTAATATTGAATATTGTGTCCTTAACTAATAACAAATTATAGCGTGGGTGTAGTCGTGAAGTTGAGAAATGGCGTGGTAAATTACACATCATTTTTAGAATTTTATTTTGACATATTTAAAGACGTTTTATGTGACAAATTGAGGTTAACGCTCCATGCTGGGGCTCCATAAAAAAGTATTGCTTGGAAAATTACCTTTCAAATTAAAAGTTTGTTTCCAATGTTTAATTTTGATTTCCTATTTATTAAAGGATATAAAACTTTAATTGTAAGATTAATTTTTTTGGATGATATAATAATTTGGATAATATATCTAATGTGATATTTCTATTGAGTATTATTCCCAAATACTTAACAATTGACTCCCAAGGTATAATTATGCCATTTAATTTGATATGCGAACTTGGCAAAAAACAGTCTTCTTTTTCTTGAAAAATAGATGGCTTTTGCTTGAGATGGATTCACCATGATTTTCCATTTGTTAAAATCATTAATAACATCATCAACTGCATTTTGAAGATTATGTAAAATATCAGCAAAAAATATATTAGCACATAAAATGGCTGTATCATCTGCAAATATAGAAGATTCTCAATTTGTAAGAGATGGAAAGCTGAAATGCTAAATAAGTTTGATTTGATGTCAAACTTTTGTTCATAATACTAGTCATTTTCATCACACTATCAGACTTTTACATACTACTTGAGTTTTTGACATGTATTAATACAAAGTATAATTGTGTAAACTAGCCTTAAGCGAATGTTAATTTACAACAGACAATGCAAAGAGTTCCAAAGTATTACAAACTTTATTTACACTTTCATATAGAACAATATAAAAATTATTTTTTTTATTTAGTATTTTGTTCCGTTTTTGTTCTATATACACGATTTTTTGCATATAGAACACAATAGGTTACGAAGCTTTTCACTGAAGTGTTGTATAGCACAAAGTCAATGTCTCATATTTCGAAAACTATAAATGATATGAGCAAACTGATGACACAGATCGACAGATCTCTAAAAGTTTACCTAAAAATCAATCATCTCAATTTTTTATATTTTGCGGTGTAGAACACAATAACTTGCGAACGACGATATGTATGTCGCAGAAGCAGACGCGAAAAGTATTCCCGAAATGCGACAATAATAGAACGTCTGAACCATTGCAAATTGTTCATAGCGATGTTTGTCGCCCCATGAGGAGCAATTCTATTTCTGGCGCAAGATATTTTATTACTTTCATAGACGACTATTCTATGTACTGCGAAGTGTTTTTCTTAAAACAAAAATCGGAGGCGTTGGATTATTTCAAGAAATATAAAAAGGTAGCTGAAAATGTCACTGGAATAAAAGTCAAATATCTCCAGACTGCTAATGGGACAGAGTACGTCAACGCAGAATTTAATAAATACCTGGAGGCATATGGTATAAGAAGACGTCTAACTGCACCCCATACCCCCATTAGAATGGGATATCAGAGAGAAAAAATAGAACTCCGTTGAGATGGCCAGATGTATGCTGAAAAAGGCCGGGGCACCTCCAGAATTTTGGGCTGAAGCTATCAGCGCGGCATGCTTCACCAGAAACAGATGCCCAACCAAATCTCTAAACGGTAAAGTACCAATAAGGGTATGGACCAGTGTTACCGTTCAAAATTTTCAAAAAGGGGATTTTCAAAAAAAAAAGTGTCACAAAAAGAGGAATTTTGAGAAAAAAAGGGGCAACTTTAAAAACAGAAAAATTTAAAAAAAAACGTATGTACATATTTATTAAATTATTTTCATCGAAAACTAAACAACAAAAAATAAACTTCATATTTATAAAAAAATATATTATAGGTATATAATACAAATTGTTTGGAAAAAACACACATATATACATATATCTACTATATATACATATATCGTGAAAATACATTTCTTGTTTGCAAGTAAACGATAATGAACTGTTGCATAAAATTTTTATTTCAATTATTTATACAAAAACAGTTACTAATTACTTGTAAATAAAACGAGCTTAAAATAGTGTAATAACAATACTTACAAAAACAAAAAATAGTTCATAATATGATTTGATACAAAAAAACTTTACATTTAAATAGATAGAGGTATGTATATATGTAAGTATATGTACATAAATATTTGGCACTTGGATTATTTTACTTTTTTACCAAAAAAATTAAGTTACGAAAAAACCTCTAAGAAAAAGCATATAAAAGTATTGATAGGAAGATAGTTAATAATGCAGTGTTATGTTGTTTCTTCCACTATTAGATATCTATTTTTTGAAAACGTAAATCTATATTTATTAATCAATTCATCACTTGGAATCCAATCTTCAAAGTCATTTTGATACAAAATTAAAGCGGATAACATAGACTGACAGGTATCTACTTTCAGTCTATTTGTCAATTTATTTTTTAAATATGCTAACTTAGAAAAAATCCGCTCAACGGATGCACTACTATGTGGTAAAGTAAAAACATACGAAGCAAATTTATACAAGTTTAGATATAAATTGTCACCCAAACAGTTTTTGAAATTGCCAATTTCGTACCAAAATGTTTCAGGCTTAGATATTTTAAGAATTCCTTCATAGCTTTTATCGTTTGATCTGGTTTCTAAAAGTTTGAACTCTTTTACAAAATCATCTGGGTTAGTAATTATATCAATAAAAACGGTAACAATTTCAAAGTAATTTATGTCTTCAGCTGACTTAATAAATACTGGATCTAAAACCTTTAATGAACTCAGCCTCTTATCGCTAATATTAATTCTTGATAAAATTTCTTTGCACAGCTTTTGGTAAAAAAGTAAAATGTTGTTTTTAATTTCTACAATATCACTACTTAAGATGTTGTTAGTACATATTTCTAGCTCGGCTTCGTGGCCGATATATATATTAAGAGTTTCTTTTATATGCAGAACATCAACAAAATCAATTTGTTCTATATTTGTTTGCATAACATACTCTTTTTTTAAGAAATTTTTAAAAATTTCTAATACAATATCTTTCGTGGATGAAACTAAATAAATAATTTGTGAAGATTCGTTTTGAAAATTAAGGTTTAATTTATTCATAATATTTAATACATATACTAGAAATTTGAGGTAAATTTTATTGTTAATAGATAGCCCTTACTGAATTATTTTAATTTTTTCCAAATTAGATGCTATTTTCTCTTCAAATTGAGCTCGGATTCATTGATTGACAGTATAAAAAAAATTTGGTTCAAAAAGGGGCACAAAAAACTACAAAATGATACAAAAGGGGATTTAAAACAAAGGGGCAAAAAAAGTGGCACGGCAGTCAAAAAGGGGCAAAAATGCGACTTTAGTCGCATAACGGTAACACTGGTATGGACAAAAAAGGTATCTAGTGTGTCACATATGAGGCCATTTGGCTCTGTGTTGATAAAAGATAAATCAAATGGAAAATTTGACTCAAAATCAGAAGAATGTGTTTTAGTTGGGTACTCATCTGAAAACAATTAATTATAAGTCGTGACGTAAATTTTTTGAATGAAATGTTTTTCAAAAACGAAACTGACGATCCCCTGCAGAATCAAAGTTGTTGAGGTCGAACTGTGGTTTATTTTATTTATTAATTTAATTTAAGTCTATGGATAAATTCCTTACAGGCTATCTTAGTGTATTAACATAATAATTTATTTATTTAAGCTAAGAAAGAAAGATTAGAATAAACTTTATTGATTTAAATGTAATATAATATTGCTTTTTATGATATGTATTTATGTTCATAGAATAGTCGATAAAGTTATACATTTCATTGAAACAGCTGCATCATTTTCTTATTTGATCTGACATCGCAAAGTTTGTTCGGCATGTCCGGACATATGTATAGAGGGTTGAAAAAACGAAGTGAACGTTGAGGAATATTAAAAGTAACGTTACTCAATAAAAATTCGGAATGTGTACTACCATTTATAAGATTATACATAAAATATATATTTAGCATCATTCGCCGGCTTTTGAACGTTGGTAAATTTATTTCAGCTAGTCTTGTTGAATATGAAGGTAATACCAGGCATCCTCTATAATGACTTCTTAAGCAGAAAATAAGAAATTGTTTTTGAACTGATTCGATACGATCATTATGAATATTATAGATCGGGTCCCAAATAATGCTGCCGTATTCCAAAATTGGTCTGACGAGCGAAGTAAAAAGTCGTTTTGTGGTTAAGGGATCGTTGAATTCCTTTGCCCATCTTTTTATAAAAGCCAGAACACTGCGGGGTTTATAAACAGTCATCGTTATATGTTGAATAAAGTCAAGTTTTTTGTCTAACAACATTCCCAAATCCATTATTTCACTAACATATTGTAAAGTATAGCCATCAAGAACGTAGGAGTAAGCACACTTTTTTACTCTGGAAAATTGCATATGTTAAAATTTAGTTCCATCAGGTTAAGTTTACACCATTTGTCAACTATCCAGGTCATTTTGTAGATGTTGTTGATCACAAGGAAGTTTTATAGTCAAAATTAATTTTACGTCGTCTGCATACATCAATACATTACAATTTTAATTGCTTCAGGCAAATCATTAATAAAAAGAAGGAACAATATTGGACCAATGTGGCTACCCTGAGGTACCCCAGATTTTACATTGATTTTTTCCGAAACTGACAAATATGATTTGATCCAGCTCAGGAAGTTACTATTGAAGCCCATGACGTCCAGTTTTTTCAACAATAGCGTATGATTAACTTTGTCGAAGGCCTTACTGAAATCAGTGTAAATAACGTCAGTGTGGTGTCCGTTGACAAAATCTCTATTAACTAATGTTAAATGGAGAATGTTCGTCATAGTAGATAATCCTTTCCGAAAGCCATGTTGACGTGGTGACAATAAGTCAGAAACTTGATGAGTGAGGCAATCCATTAAACATTTTTCAAAAATTTTTGGAATATCATTTAGTTTGGCTATACCTCTGTAATTGCATATATCCGATTTATTTCCTGATTTAAACAATGGAATAATATATGAATCTTTCCAAACTTTTGGAAAGTAACCACAATTTAAAAAAGCGTTAAAGATGATAGATAAAGGTGTCGCCAAAGCAGTTGCGCAATGTTTTAAAACACAACTTGGTATGCCATCTGAACCACTAAAAGATGATGACTTAGCGTTTTTTAAACAGTTTAGAATGTGAGAGGTAGTGATATTTTGGTTAAAAATTATATTGTAAGGGTAGACATTACTAGCATCATACAGAGCTTCGGAATATGTAGACGCAAAGAAGTCGGCAAACATATTGCTGATTTTTAATTCATCACTAGACTCGGAACTTAGGTTTTTTATGACATTTGGAAATCCTTACTTTTGGTATTAACAAACTTAAAGAATGATTTGGGATCTTGAACAAAGTTTCGCTTTACATTACGGAGATAAATCTTATACAGTTCTGTGTTAAGCAAATTATATTCTGCACGCGCAACTGCATATTTTTCATAGTAAAAAATAGCTCTTGTTGTTTTATATTTTTTAAAGTATTTGTTTTTCAAATTCTTAAGAGACGAAAGTTGTTTAGTATTCCAGGGTGGGCCAGATTTGTTACGTGGTAATTGCTTAGGAATGCATTCCTCCATATGACTAAGCATAGTTTTATAAAATGTATTGGTCAAATCGTCAACAGAATACGACGAGCTATTTGGAGTAGTCAGCAATTGAAGCCAGTTAGTGTTAAATAGACGATTGTTTAGTTCCATGAAATTTGCTCGATTAAAACAGAAAACTTTTTCGTTTAAAGTAGAATTTTTTTTACTGGGTTATTAGTAACTTAATTGTAGCTTATTTCTATTGTAGGATGATAAAGATCCTCAGGTAAAGCAACAGGGTCAATACGGTTTACAATACATTCGTTTGGTTTGTTCACAAATATTAAATCCAGCAGTTTCCCATAAATAAACTGAATTGGCAAATTGGTTTTTTTTTTGTTTTCTTACGAAGACAGTAGAATAAAGCAGTTTGTTTTTTAATTTTGTTTTTTCTTTTTACCCACTTACAACTACAATTCGAGTCGAAAAGAACCCAACCAATTGTAGGGGAATGTAAGAAAAGATAAACTCACTGTTTATTGTTGGTGTTTTGTTTTAGCTTTGATATTGTTACAAGTAAGACCTTGAGTGTTTATAATTCTTATTCGCTTTAGGGTTTTATTTGTATAATATTTTTGGCTTTTCTAAAATTTCTGGAAAAGGTTTCCTGATGAGCTGGCCTAAGCAACCAGTGATATGCGCATAGAAGCTAGCTTTCCCTCAACAATAATTTTCAGTGTATTTATCAAATATGAAAAATTGGGATTTAGCACGTCACACACTGTCGCGAAGGCGGCCAAAAATGAGAAAACCCGAGCATTGAATAAGAAGAGAAAAACTTTTAGGATGTATGAACAACACTCTAAATAGGTGAAAACAAAAATTGTTTTTATAAAAGATTAATTTTTCAAAAAGTTATGACGATTTAAAGATGAT
The DNA here is from genome assembly GCA_949318255.1 of Pollenia labialis. Lineage (NCBI taxonomy): Eukaryota > Metazoa > Arthropoda > Insecta > Diptera > Polleniidae > Pollenia > Pollenia labialis. Next base: position 86,501,964 of record OX439143.1, read on the forward strand.
AGTTATAGTTAAGGTCGCCAAATAAAAAAGCGGTATAAAAAATACGCAAAATTCAAAGAGGCAATACAAAAAAATTTCCAGATTAAGTACTAAACTTTTGCATGTTATATATTGGTTACGTTATTTTGGTATCAATTAATTACTTTTTTTTTACAACTCGTTACACATATGTGATCTACCGTTACAAAGGTTGTTTACTAGGGTGGGTCACTGATGTATGAGAAAAAATAAAAGTTCTCGAATCATATTCTAATAGCAATATTTTTTTGTATAACGTTAAAACAAATAAAAATTGCAAAAAAAAAAAGTTCACAAAAGTGACATCTTGAGCCCGCGCATGAGCTCCTAAGAATTAAAAAATATTTGAAAAAAGTCCATTTTTTAAATTTTAAGATTTTATTTACTATCAATTATTATTAATTAAAACTAAAAATATTTTGAAATAAACTTAAAAAAAATAAAAATTTGGTTCTTATACTACATAAAACAATAAAATCCTTTTTGGTCACAAAATCTTGTTTACTGTCAAATCAGGGCACCTCTCGTCTTGATTCAAGTTTCGTCTTTATTAAACCATCGCTTGACTTTTTTAGCGCAAAGAGTCATGAATGCTTCTGACACTGTTTTCACCAACCTAAAAGTCGTTAAAATACAGTAATATGCTTTTCTGCAATACAATGCTATTGTTGCTATATTAAAAATTTAACAAAATTGATGGTCAAAGCGCGGGCTCTTACACTAAAAATAAATTAATAATATTTTACAGGGATCTAATTCAGACAAAAATACAACATTTACGCTATTAGAAGTCGATAAGAGAAAAAATATTTTTTTGACCCAGCCTATTGTTTACATAAAGAAATAGGTTAGCGGTTGTAAAAATTTCAAGTTTAGTGAATGATTAAAAAGAAATATAAGAAAATATATTTTGCATACTTTGGTATAATATTTTTACAAGTAAGTATATTAGAAACAAATTGATTTCGCTTCCCCCTTCTTCCCCCTCTAATATATTTTTACAATTTTCAGTGCCGAGACAAATAAGAATTCGTGCTTTTTATGATATCTGGCTTAAGTATCGAAAATTTTGTGAGGCAAAAGCTGCGGCAATAACTTTTGTGGAAGATTTATTAAAAATTAATCTTAGCGAAAAAAAATAAAAGAAATTCATTTCATATTGTTGCAAATAGGAACTAATTGGAAAAATAACCATTATATGAAAGAAAGATTTGAAAAAAAATGTTGGTCATGGCTGGATTCATATTTTTTTGCAAGTGAAGAGGATTTAAATTTTGTAAATAAAAGCATTGTGTTTATTTTCAATTTGAGTAATAATCCTTTTATTTTAAGAATCCTAGTACCAGTAAAAAAGGCCGACCATTGATGGATTTTGATGATTCTTCTGAACGAACTAAAAGGTGAAAAGTTACTGAACTTGTTTCATCAACAAACCAAAACCTTTTACAAAAAGCATTTTATAAAATTACAGAGCGGGAAAAGACCACATCAATTTCTGTGGATAAATCGTTGGCTCTTTTGATTGATATGGGTTTATCTTTTAGAAAGTACAAATTATTAAGAACAGTTGTAAATGATGCTCACAAAGACTGCTTTCCTTCTTATTATGCCTTACGTAACGTTAAAAAAAAGTATATTTCAGAAGGAATTACTATTACAGAAACGTCTGCAGAAGTGCCGTTGCAAAACATTCTTAGCATGACTGCAAGGAGTTATTTAGACTTAATTAATTTTGATTTTAAGAATGATATAATTTGTGAAATTAAGTGGGGATTTGACGGAAGCTCGGGGCATAGTGTATACAAGCAAAAGTTTACTGATCCAAATTCAAATGATGAATTTTTATTTATATCGTCATTTGTCGTGATATGAATTTTAGATTACGCTTCTGAGCAAGTCTTATGGAACAATTTAAAGTCATCATCCACAAAACATTGCCGACCAATATGTTTTTATTTTCAAAAAGAAAGCCCAACATTAATTTAACTTGTAGAAAGCCGGATACATACCGAAATAGATCAAATGGAACCGTTCACCTATATTCCTAAAACCATTCCTATAAAAGTGCACTTTAAGTTTCATTTAACGATGATAGATGGAGCAGTACTAAATGTGTTGACAGGAAATAGTAGCAGTTCATCCTGTTTTATTTGTGGGGCTAAACCAACAAATATGAATTCGGTTGAGGTTTTTCACAGAAGCATTAAAGATGAAGATTTCTATAGATACGGGCTATCTACATTTCATGCGTGGATAAGATTTTTTGAATGCATACTTCATTTATCATATAGATTGCCACTGAAAAAGTGGAAAGTTTCAAACCCTGGTGAAAAAAGGATTCTTCATGAGAGGAAGCTAAAAATTCAATCCGATTCCAAAAAAAAAATCGGAATTATAGTAGACAAAGTAAAGGCTGGTTACGGTACGACTAACGATGGAAACACTGCCAGAAGATTTTTTAATAAAGCTGAAATTTCCTCCAAAATAACAGGAATTGATCCCTTGCTAATACAAAATTTTGCTCTCATTTTGAAAACTCTCTCCAGTGAAAAAGAAATTAATATACAACATTTTGAAAAACTTTTAAACGAAACTTGGAAGTTTTATGTAGAAAAATATTCATGGTATTATATGCCAGCAACTGTTCACAAGATACTAGTTCACGGATCAGAATTTGTGAAGCATTTTAACATACCTATAGGCATGTTATCTGAAGATGCTCTTGAAGCAAACCATAGAATTGTAAGAAATACACGATTACATCATACTAGGAAAACTAGTCGTGAATCCACAAATAAAGATCTTTTTGAACGAATGATTTTAATGTCAACCAAAAATATCCCTTTTTAGACTTGATGAAAATAAATATAATAATGTTTCTGATGTACAGGCTTCAATACAAAGTGACTATGAAGAAAGTGATAGTGAATATGACAGTTTAAGTGATTGATAAAAACGATTAGAAAACCCTTTTTCTATATTTCATAACTTAACTTTTCTTATTAATAAATACATTTTTATTTAAGTTTGCAATTAGATATAGCTACTTTTTCTTGTGTATATGTTTGTGTAAGTATATATTTAACTGAATAAACTTGCATTTGAAAACATGAAGTTTACTTAAAAGCCAAGGACATTTCGTTTAATTTTACAAAAAAGATATAAATAATGGAGTTCGCTCTACAATATTACATGCATAAACATGTAGCAAAGTGTGTAACTACCATAAGGTTGTAAGTTTGTATTACTTTGGTTTAATTAAGAGATCTGTAAATAAATATATAGGTACATATTCTAAAACATCCAAAATTTCAAACAAGTCGGGTTACATTCGCAAAAGTAAGAGATTATTTAGCCAAAGGATATTTGGCAGGACTTAGAATCCTTGCTGCAAATTCGGTAAAATTTTGCATACGCCATTTCGGGCCACATGATATTTGTAAATTTTTACACTGTCTCGCTCATGGTTTAAAAACAGTTTAAATTTTAAGTGTTTGTGGGAGGTAGGCGTGTCCTTCGTCCGATGATTTCAAAAACTCGTATTTTCTTTATTCAAATATGTTCGACATATCTACGAAATTTTTTAGATTCAAGGACAACTCCTTCTATTTTTGGCCGCTCATTATATGAAATGGCTACACTGTGCGTCATACGGAAATCGTATTAATAATAAATTTTGTATTCCCGAAAATAACTTTGATAATATACATACTTGCATGTATTTTTTGCCCGTGCAAAAAACTGAATTGGCAAATTGTTTTTTTTTTTGTTGTTTTCTTACGAAGACAGTAGAATGAAGCAGTTTGTTTTTTAATTTTGTTTTTTCTTTTTACCCACTTACAACTACAATTCGAGTCGGAAAGAACCCAACCAATTGTAGGGGAATGTAAGAAAAGATAAACTCACTGTTTATTTTTGGTGTTTTGTTTTAGCTTTGATATTGTTACAAGTAAGACCTTGAGTGTTTATAATTCTTATTCCCTTTAGGGTTTTATTTGTATAATATTTTTGGCTTTTCTAAAATCTCTGGAAAAGGTTTCCTGATGAGCTGGCCTAAGCAGCCAGTGAAATGCGCATAGAAGCTAGCTTTCCCTCAACAATAAATTTCAGTGTATTTATCAAATATGAAAAACTGGGACTTTAGCACGTCATACGGAAATCGTATTACAGTACAATACGCATATAAGAAAGACATCTTCAGACACCATGCACATTTGTATATATCTGCGTGCTAAATAATCCTTATATACATAAGAAAAACTCTTCTATAATAAACAAATTCTGAAGAAAAATTATGCTCATTCCATAGAAAATGGTACGTGTATGTTATGGTCACCCTAATGATGGTAGGGCAGTGGATGGTTGGCAATATTATAGGCAAAAGGGAAAATTTTTTGTTTATATAAATTGAGACAGCTGTATGATGAGAAAAAGACATAACAAAAGAAAAGGAAAAATATAGTTACAGAAAGAAGAATTTATTATTTATGTTTAAGAAATTTTTTTTTTGCTGAAAAAAAAAGATTTTCGAAAATGGTGAGTGTGAGCGTTCCCGAGGTTTCGTGGGGGCAAAATGAAAAATGTCGCTCCTTTTTGTTTTCTGGAGTAAAAGTGTGACGAGTGGCCACCGGCAGTTTTAAAAAAAAGGAAAAATTTGTTTTTTTATGTCAAGAGAAATACGTTTGATTTGTAAGAAATAAAGTTTTATTTAGAACATACACATATAAACGCACGGTATAAAAGACATTTTAATTAAAAAAAAAAAAAAAAGATAAAATAAAAAGATACTGGCAATTATTAAACTTAAAAACTAAAAAAAAAAAAAAATTTTGAATTTGAAATTAAAAGTTAAATAAAGCACAAATAAAAAGGACAGTGCATTGCAAATAGAAATTAAAATAACAAGGACAAATAAACTTATTAAAAACTTGAAACTTTTGCACAACAAAATTTATAAAAAAAAAGGTTAATTAAAAATACAATATAAAAAAAAACCACAGCCGAGTGCGCCAGCTTATCATCCTTGTCACACCAGCGTGGGATCTGCCAGCAGAAAGCTCACCAAACCTTGGGGAAATCAGGTATCTGCCTTGACATCGGACAAACACGAGAACAGACGACCTACGGACAAATAAAATTAATATATTATTCTTGTGTTTTTTTAAAATTTAAGCTAATTTTTTTTGTGGGGGAAAACTTACCGGGTTTCAGACCTTTGGGCGATTTAGAGCCTAAAAGTGCGCGGTTAGGGTTGAGCTCAAACCTAGGTTTTCGTTCGGGCCAGGGTAAATTTGACCTTAGTATTGAGTTTCCCTAGAAGAAAATAAAGCGGTAATTTTAAGGCAGGAAAAATATATATATGATCACGGTTATTGTAGACTTACCATAAGATAGGACAGGGGACATTTCACGGACGGACGGCAGGCTGCTGGATCATTCTCCAGGCGGCAGGAGCCCAAGTTTTTATGATAAATTGCGGCTGAAGGAGAGGAAAAAGAAAAGCATAAATTTTGAATTTTAAGAAAAATTAAAAAGTTGCCAGCATAAATGTATTTTTGATAAAGATTTGATTTTATTTGTTTTCCGCTATTTTGTTATTGGTTTTTTAATAAAGTACATCATGAATTATAACGTTTTAAAGTGAACATTACCTGTTTAATTATGTTTTGGTAAATTTTATTTATGGCGGGTAAGTAGAGGAAGGTAATTCTTTTGCAGGTGAAGGTTTGGGACATCCCGAGATTAGGGGATGTCATGGAGAGACTTCGTCTCTAGTGGGAGGGCCAATCCCGGCGCAACATCGGCCGGAGGTGAGTGAGATGGTGAAGAAAGGTATGATTTTGGTTTTTTGCTTTTTTAGTTTTTTTGCTACTTCGGGCCCCAGCATTTTTTTTAATTTTCTTCAAACCCTTTAGCTGGTATGAGTTTTTTTTGTACTCGGGATTACTGCCAGTCGGTTGGCAAGAACCACCCCATCCGGCGAGCTTAAGCCGCGCAAACCGCCAGCATACCAGCGCCGCCGACAGTCTGGCCACACTCACTGGTTTCTGTTCAACAGCAACCATATGGTAATTTTTTCCCGTCCCGTACAGTACAGAATGGCGCCCAACGTGGGGCCCGAAGTAGTTCCATAGCCTGGAAATAAAATATATAGGAATTAGAATAGTTACAAACTATTTAGGTTCGTAAGTCCGGATAGGTAGGAGTAAGAGTCCCTAAACCGTAGCGACTAATCTAAATAGGATTTTTTTTTTCAAGTTTTAGTTTTTCAGCACAATAGGCGTTATGAATCGTGTAAGTTGGCATGAGCATAACTTTCACACTTAGGTAAGTCCCGAATAAAGAGACGGTGCAGACTATTTCGCGCTGCGACATTAAGTGTGAGCGATATGGGCATTATGACTTAACGATTCATCACTCCCGATCCTTCCTGACAGCTTGAGGCCGGTACATGATTACCAAAAATCATTATCTGAGTGGCTCAAGAGGTGAGGCAAGGGTTGGGAAAACCATCACTTACGTTGTTAGTTTCAATAGTCGAAAAATTGATTTTTTTTATGGTGATACTCACATTTGATTCCGTGTATTTTCATCCGCGGGAATCGCTATGACTAGGGTTAGTCCAGGGAACAATTTTTGTATAGTTCTTAGTGTAGCAGCCCAGTCGCAAGGAAAGTCAATTTCCATTTTTCCAACTATTTGTTTGTTTTAGCATCTGAAAATTATACTTTTTCACCATTACTTTCACACATATAAACATTTTTATTTTTTTACTTTACCTGCGAGAGTTTACATTTCCTCGAAATAAACCGCCAAAATCTTTATTGTTTTATTATTTTCGAATTGTTTTGAAATTTCTTTTTTTTAGCCAGATTTATATATAATTTTTTTTCTAAGTTTTAAATATCCTCGTATTGGAGTTTACAATACCATTTTGCCTAAGGTACGTTTTTTTTTGAGTTTGTTTATTTGTTTTTTTTTTATACTAAAGTCGTTTTTTTTAATGGTTTTAACTCGTCGTGCGAGTCGTCTAGTTCAACAAAATAACGCCATGGCGACCACAAGAGACAGTGTCACCGGTAGCACCGATACCCCTACCATCGTGTCGATCACTACCTTGAATAATCCCACAGCCATTACCACCACCACGACAACAGCTGCTAGGATAGGTCATCCTGTCTTCAGTACGCAAACCTCACACGATATATCTACAAATTCCGAAATTGCAGATCAGCCTATATTATCCCCACCATTTCTTAGCGAGGCGGCACAAAACATTCGCAAAGAAGTGCGGGAAAGCGTTTTTGGCCTCCAAAGGGGAGAACTACCGAGGCCTGCTGGCGAACTGCAAAACCTGGTGGAAGCGTCGGTTGGCTTGCACCAAGCCCAGCTGATGAAAGAGGTTGATGAGAGGATCCAAAGAGCCCTAGACGAGGTGAAACAGCTCATTCTGTCGCAGGGCGCGCGCGGCCAAACAGCTAGGCCCGCAGACATATCACCTGGCACTCATGAGTTACCGCCATTGCAGCCATCCAGAACCTCTTTGGAGGCACAAGCTACGGTATATGGGCAACCAGCAGCACCACAAGTACCGCCAGCTTATATGCCACCACCCCCATTGGTTGCTGCTCCGAATTTTATGCCCGTCTGCCAAAATGCGGCCAGAAGTGAGGGGCGATATACACAGCAAACTCCCGGGGTAACGCCTTACCAGCAACAACAGTTGCCGCGACAGCAGCAAAGTCATCTGACATTTCCTCAACCGCTGGAACAGCAGTATGGTCAGCCACAGCCAGTTCACCCATATGGTCAGCAGCCACAGATGTGGGCGCAACCTGCGCCAGGCCATCAGCCCATTTACCAGCAGTATAATGGTTCTCAGCCTGGATATCCACAGGAGGTTTGGTCAAGGCCAGCCACGCAGCCGCAACCACAGCAAGGGTACAACTTGGCCATGTCTATGCCAGGGAGGCCCGAATCGTTGGACAAATTTAAAGTAGCTAAGTGGGGTGTCAAATTTGACGGCACGAATAAAACCATGAATGTGCAAGAGTTTATTTTTAGAGTGGGAGCTCTGAGGAGGGACTACAATTGCTCTGACAACGAAATTTTGCGTAGTTTTCATCTCTTACTGGATGGTCCAGCCCTTGACTGGTATTGGGACTATCGCAAGATTGTTCATATAAATACATGGGAGGAACTAGAAAAAGCTCTCTTGGCCCAATATAGACGTTTCGAGCAAGAACATCAAATACAGATGAAAATTCTAAATCGAAGGCAGTTTCCAAATGAGCTATTTGATGATTTCTACAATGCTGTAATTAAATTACGAAATCAGCAACAGCAACCCTACGATGAGGAACAGCTAGTGGAAATTATGAGGGGCAATTTGAAGCCATCGCTGGCCCAGATGATGTTCTCTGTACGCCTAAAAACCTTATCTGAATTTTGTCGTGAGGTGAGGCGGGCTGAAGGCCTGATTGCGAATCAACGTCAAATGTATCAGCAGCGTCCTACGCAAAGGGTGAGTGAATTGGCAGGTGAGGAGGAAGATTTGTCGTTGATCGATTTCGAGGTAGATGGTATTCGGTCTACAAGCAGTTACACGTGCTGGAACTGCAAAGTGGTCGGTCACAGTTTTGTTGATTGTCCCGAGCCCATAACTAGGCAGTTTTGTTTTAGGTGTGGTAGGGAAAATGTAGTGGCGCCTAAGTGTCCAAAGTGCCAGGGAAACCGGTCCCGGAACCCGTCTCGAACTGGGGAGGCGCGGTCAACGGAAGTTTAGACCCAGTTCAACAACAACAACAACAACAACAACAACAACAATCGAATTTACAGGTGAGAAGTATGCGTATTTTGGTCAATAAAGACAGGGCAGCTCGAGAGACAAACCCTGAACCTCGGCTGCGAGAGCTTAGGCCACTACATATTAGGCTTAAAGAATATAAAGAGGCAAAAGATAGAATTTTTGGGGAAGTTTCGAACAAAATTAAAAAGGCGCGAGAGCGGTATAAGATTCGTAAAAGAATAAGAAACGAAATCGCGGCAGCGGCGTTATACGAGGGCGAAGATGCCAGATTATATGCTAGAATAGAAATAGGCGGTAAGCAAATCGAAGGTCTTTTGGACAGTGGAGCCACGGTAACGTGTTTGGGGCGAAATTGTTTGGAATTTCTTAAAAATACTGGTTTGAAAATTTTCGATTTTGCAAATATTATTAGAACCGCGGACGGTACGGCGCATAAAATTGTCGGTCGTGTTCGGGCGGAGGTAAGGCTCGGTAGTAAAAGAGAAGTTGTCACCTTTTATTTAGTGCCTACTCTGAGTCGAGAGCTTTTCTTGGGTGTCGACTTTATGAAGGCTTTTAAATTATTTGCCAACATTGATAGTCTTACGACAAATGAAGTAAGTCTCTGTGAAGAGGCAGATAGTCCTTCAGATGTCGTAACTCATAATTTGACAGCCGAACAGCAGCAGAAGTTAGATTCGGTCATATTGAAGTTTCCCTGTTATATGAACAATGGCTTAGGTAAAACGAATTTAGAAACGCACTCAATAGACACACGGGATGCTATTCCAGTAAAGGATCGTCATTATCCTGTCTCCCCGGCTGTGCAAAAATTAATGTTTGCGGAGCTGGATAGGATGCTTGACCTTGGTGTCATTGAGCTTAGTGAGAGTCCATGGAGTCATCCGGTTACTCTGGTCCGCAAGGGCGAGAAAAATCGGTTATGCCTGGACGCGCGCAAGCTTAATGCACTAACAGTCAAGGATGCCTACCCACTGCCGCACATAGAAGGTTTGCTCAGTCGTTTGGGAGACACGATTTTTATATCCAGTGTCGACCTAAAGGACGCTTTCTGGCAGATACCACTAGACCCGTCTAGTAGGGAGAAAACTGCATTCACTGTGCCAGGGCGACCACTTTACCATTTTACGGTCATGCCATTTGGGCTGTGTAACGCAGCTCAAAGGTTATGTCGTCTGATGGATAAAGTGATTCCCGCAGCACTACGTGATAGAGTTTTCGTCTACTTAGACGATCTTTTGATAGTATCTCCAGATTTCGAGACACACCTGGAATTGTTATCTCAGGTAACTATTCAGTTGCGTGCAGCAGGGCTAACTATTAATGTGGCTAAATCTAAATTCTGTTTCAAAGAGTTACGGTATCTGGGGTACATAGTTGGAGGTGGCAAATTAAAGCCTGATCCGGCTAAAGTGGACACGATTTCTCGTTTTGCCTACCCTAAAACAGCAAAGCAAGTGCGGAGCTTCATGGGAGCAGCAGGATGGTATAGAAAATTTATACCTGACTATGCTACCATTGCAGCTCCAATCTTTGAAACGCTAAAGAAGGGGAAGCAATTCAAGTTTTCGGAGGAAGCTAAGGTCGCGTTTGATCGCCTCAAGGAAGCTCTGATTACGAGCCCACTTCTTAATCATCCGGATTTCTCCAGACATTTCTACGTTCAGTGTGACGCATCGGATGTAGGTATTGGCGCTGTTCTTTTCCAGAAAGACGATTCTGATGGTGAACACCCAATAGCCTATTTTTCGCATAAATTAACTTCAGCACAAAAGAATTATTCGGTCACTGAGCGAGAATGTCTGGCAGTTGTCTTGGCGATTAAGAAGTTTAGGCCCTATATAGAATTGATGCCTTTTTCTATTATTACCGACCACAGCAGTCTTAAGTGGCTTATGTCACATAAGGACTTGACCGGTCGATTGGCGAGGTGGAGTTTGCATTTGCAGGCGTACGATTTTACTATCGAGCATAGGCAGGGGAAACAAAACGTAGTACCTGATACCCTATCGCGCTACGAAATGTCAGAGATATCGGCGGAGGTTGGTAGTATGATCGACTTAAATTCTGATGCATTTAAGTCAAGTAATTATTTAGAACTTGTTTCTAATATAGAGACAAATTCTGAGCAATTACCTGACTTAAAAGTAGTTGATGGTTTTGTTTATAAGAGGGTACGTCCATATGATGGTGAAGTTTTAAGCGAAGATTTTGCTTGGAAGCTATGGGTACCTCTCGAATTAACCAAAACTATCATTGGAAACGCCCACAATTCGCCGCAAGCTGCTCACGGGGGCATAGGAAAGACTCTCCGCAGAGTCCGGGAGTATTTTTATTGGCCGCACCAGACGATTGAAATTCGCGACTTTGTAAAAAATTGTGAAGTATGTAAAGAGGCGAAGCCGGCTAACGTAACACTACGCCCACCTATGGGAGCTGAAGTAATGAGCGAACGTCCATTTCAGCGAATTTATATAGATTTTCTTGGCCCATACCCGCGCTCAAAGAACGGAAATTGCTATATTTTCATAGTGTTAGACCACCTTACAAAGTTTGTCTTACTTAAGGCAATGGCAAAAGCCAGTACCAAAAATGTTATCAAATTTCTGATAGCTGAAGTTTTCCATAAGTTTGGAACGCCAGAAACAATTGTTTCTGACAATGGCAAGCAATTTACTAGTAAAGAATTTGGTACCCTGGTACAGAATTTTGGTATAAAGCATCTCCGCACGGCAACACATTCGCCGCAGGCAAATGCGTCCGAGCGGGTGAATCAGACAATTTTGGCCGCTATTCGTACGTATTTGAAAGAAGATCACTCTGAGTGGGACAAACATTTGTCAGAAATAGAGTTTTCATTGCGATCTTCAGTACAAACTTCGATCGGTGTAACACCTTATTTTGCTCTGTTCGGTATGAACATGATAGGCCATGGTAGCGTGTACAAATTGGCTAGAAAGCTTAAGATTTTAAGTGACGCGGAGGCGAATATTTTACCGAAATCGGCAAAAATGGACCTTTTGAGGCAGAATATGCGAGAAAGCCTGCATAAGGCTTATTTACGTGGTGAAAAATCGTATAACACGCGATGTCGAGTCGTAAAATTTATACCGGGACAAGAAGTCTACCGTAGGAACTTTCAACAGAGCGATTTTAAAACCGGTTTTAACGCGAAATTTGCCCGAAAGTTCTTGAAATGCCGTATAGTAAAGCCGGTCGGAAACAGTCTGTACGAAGTGGAAGATCTGATGGGAAAATCGTTGGGAGTATTCCACGGGAAAGACTTAAAACAATAACGTACCGCGGAAACCTATTTAATATACGCTTAGGTTATACTTAAATTTTAAACCTAACTCTACTGCTATACTTTTTTTAAGTTTTATTTTCGTTAGGCGTCATAATGCGACTACGCAAACACATATTGGCTTTGATTTGCTTTGTTTTTTTTGTTTTTATTGTTTTATGGTTATATTGTGGGATGACAGTATCACTTTTTTTTATTTTTTTGAAGTCCTGATTTTGTTCCAACCAATAGCTAACGTTTCTTAACTGGCTACATATGTAACCGTCATCGTTTCTAATAGTGCAACCCCATGGTCACTCTGAAGAACTATGCTATTAAGAGCTAAGGGTTGTTAGTCACCTAGAATTAATGACATTTTCTGAGTCCGATCTTACAGCAAGTTGGAACAAATATAGGGACTAGTTTCATCAATGCTTGGTAAAAAACTAAACCACTGATCTTTTTATTTTATTAAAGTTGATACTGCTATCCGAAAATGGTATTTCTGTATGTCAATGCAAATCAATTTCAATATGGGTACGCAATATGTCGTATTAGACGGGATTCACGTAACCCTACGTAATGTCCTCAAAAGCTACGATCACATTAAACAAATATTTGACGCCTACACGTAAACACGTTGTTCATTAAATAATTATTTGATTTTGCCTAACGTTGGCCAGATCAAACGGCATTTGGCGTTTAGTTAATTGCATTATTATTTTAATTTTGTTTGGTTTTAATAAAATTTTGAATGTCAGCCAAAATTATTGGCCATTATGGTAAATTAATTCCATTTAATAACCATGCCTTTATTTTATTTTTTTTTTGCGTCAAATATTTGTTAAATGGAAACTACATTTGTCTTACTAAATACATATATGCCTAGTATATTTATTCATAACTTATAACATAAGACTCACCGTAATATATGCATTGTTGTTGTGGTAGTCGGGTGATTCATGTTGTCATCAGAATTGGTGTGAGGTAACGGAGGTAACCTGTTGTAAAAATTTGAAGACTTTAGTATATGTTCTTCTTAGGTATTATAATTTTAAGCAAATATTGGGCTCACCCATTCCTCTGAATTGTTTTGTTGAGTCCGATATTTGGTCTTCTTTTGGGCCCAGGTCCCTTGAATTGTTTAGCCTGGGGAGAAAGAAAGCATTAGTTTACGCAATACATATTTGAGTTTTTCTGATTAAATATTCTAAAAGTTTAGGAGTGAATTGAATTTTTGTAAAAACATTAGTAAAAGCGCCTTTTAGAAAATTTAATCGGGATATCAGGTAAATTTATTTTTTTTATCTATAAGTAGAAGTTTGTTTTTATTTTTCTGATCTTTGTTTTTCGGAGATAGCAGGGGGTAATTCCCGCCAAAGATGTAACACTTTGGTGGTTTTAGTCCTTGCGTTTCTATTTCGGGTAATATTCCCCATTGAATTTTTTAGGCCCTAAATAATTATACACATATGTTTTTTTTATAATAATTTGTTTTACTTACGTCATTGGTTAACAGTGGCTACAAGTCCCCATCTGGTCACCCTGGATTGCATGCAAAGACCTGTGGGAGAAAGGCTTTAATTAGTATTTTGAATTTTAAGTTTATATTACTGTTTTTTATTTTTAATGGCCAAAGTTACCTTTGTTCCCAGTTGATTTTTTTTGTTTTTTTACCACCTTTTGGGGGGATTTTCTGCCAATTTTTTTTAAGGAAATTGCAGGGGGTTCTTCTCGCCAAAGTTCAAAGAGCTTTGGTGGTTTAAGTCCCTGCATTCCCAGGCCTTAGGCCGTATGAA